>JAOPSE010000005.1:103699411-106360632 GCA_029449295.1 Zea luxurians | reverse complement strand
AGTCGTTGTCCCACTTGATTAAACTCTCCTTAAGTAACTACCACCTTCGGTGGACTATGATTTTGCATCTGGAGAGTGGACGGCTAAAGGAGAGCAAAGTGAAAAGAAGTATCTTTTCTCCTCATTATTATATTATTCCATGCTCACCCTTTCTATAGGAAATTAAAACGTTTGTTCATTATAAAAAAATATAAAACACCGAATTTTCTTTTACCATATGTTCGGTATGGTTTTATAAAGTTTGTGGATTTTATGAGTGAGTTCTCTGTGTGCTGCCACGCAGTGAATAAAGGAAAATTCATGTACATACTCTTTCGAATTAATTCTTCTCCACCTTGTATCTGTGCTAGTACAGTTTTGACCCTTACACCTCTGTATTGTTTGTTGTACTAGTAGGGCACTCGAAGCTGCATAAGCATAATGCATAGCAGTCCCGTACTTTAGCGAGGTTGAAGAATACGTAATAGTACGAGTACCGCACGATAAAATATTTATTAATCAATGCCGTGCATTTATAGCGAAGCATATCTGCATGATTCATTTCTTTTGTAAGTAGAGAAAATTGTAATATTTCTGTTAGCATGTAATTAAGGTGGGATTCAACATTGATATTCACACGTGGGCTTAGTTCAGTTAGGGGTGAATAGAACGTGATTAGATGTCTTGCTAATCAAAACTAAGTAAAAAGAGGTTTAATCTCCTTAATCCCTCCGATACTCTTGTAACCCAACAAGGCCTAGTTTGGATACTTTAGTAATGAGTGGGATTGGAGTGGATTAAGATGTATTGAGAGAGTATTTGATCTATTGGGGATTTATACCCTCTCCAATCCCTCCAAAACACTCTAATCCCAAAGTATCCAAACTAGGGCCAAAGTGGAAATGTAGCAGAGTTTTACCTAATCTAATAGTCCACTAGTTTTAGGGCGTGTTTGATTTAGCTTTTGGCTTTGATTTTTACCTGCTAAAAGCCAAAAACCAAACTAAAGGGGTGAATCTAGAAAGCGGCTTTTTCTAAAAGCTAACTTTCTCGCAGTGCAAAATTGAAAGCATTTCTAGACCTGTTTTTAGTGGCTTTTGGACGAAACTATGAAAACATATATCGAAGAACTTTTAACGACTTTTAGTGGTTCCCACCAAACGGTTTTTAGCTTTTTACACAGTTCACAACCTACATCAGTTTTTTCTACCGCCACAACCCAACCAAACAGACCCTTAAAAACAGCGGCCGCTTAGACCCTCTCATACATGCTCTTTCATTCTCACTCTGTCTTAAATTAATTGTAAGATGTTTCGATCTTTTAATATGTTAACCAAATTATATATCTAGACATAGTATACGTCTAAGTATATAGCAGAAACTATATACCTAAAAATGGAGGAAGCATTAGTTTAAGTATATGCACATAAACCAATTTTTGTAGAGTATGAAAAAGTTATACATTTTTAAGTTACTTTATTTTCACACAACTATATGTATCGACCATTTTCAAAATTTCAGTCAGATTATTAAACAACATATTATGGTTTGCGCTCCCTCCGTTCTAAATTATAAACCGTTTCAGCTCTTTTTGATATATAGTTTTTGAGTGTATGTATAGATATATATGTATCTAAAAAGCTAAAATAACACACACTTTATAATGGATGGAGTATTAACTGCTTCTAACCTAAAGGATGATGACACGAGCACAAGATTAATTCAATTTTAAGAATAAAATAAATATAGAAAACTGATGTACTGTCGATGACAAGTCCACTATTCACAAATTTTTTTCTTATCCGCTGGAAAATCTATATTGTCTGTACTTCAATGTGTATTGTATTTTTTTCTTTACAATATAACAATTATGGAAGCTTCTACCTTTGTACATCGCTCCAAATAACAACTCTAGTCCGGGACAACAATACTGCCCTTCGTGGAATAACAAATGTGTTAATAAGGTTGGTAATGGTTCACAATCCAAATATATATCTCTTTATAATTTGTTTAAGCCCTTAAAAGTTTTAGTTTGATAGAACTTGATGTTAACCCGAATTGATCTTATATTTTATAGTATAAAATTTAGAACCTATTAACAAACCTTAGGTGCTAACACGTCGTCATAACTTAGAAACTTAAAGTCGTCTATTATATAAATGTGCACGAACGCACGCATATACTAGCATATAGTTCTACTGAATTTGTATGGGACATTTGATCTTGGAATTGAATTTCACTCTAATAATCACAATTTAGACATAGATCAATTAAACTATTATGGTTTTATAAAGAATGTATTTGTATAATGTTAAGATAATATGGTTCTATACATAATGTATCTGTATACTATTGTTAGCCACATGATTGAAATAGTAATGTGCTATATTTCTACTATATGAGAGCGAGCCGAAGAGTATGTTACAAGGTGTAGAGCAGAGATATAGAACAGGGATACATAAAATCAATTTTCACCCCATCATCCTATGAGTCTAAGATAAACTTATATCTAAATTTTAGAAAGTGACATAGTGTCAAATTCTAAACCAAATAGCATATTTTAGAGCGTGTTTGATTTTTTAGAGACTAATTTTTAGTCTCTCCATTTTAGTCCCGAAATTGCCAAATACGAAAACTAAAATATAGTTTTACTTTCGGTATTTAGTAATTTAAGGACTAAAATTTAATAAAAATTAAATAAAATAGAGGGACTAAAAATTAATCACTAGAAACTAAATACAGCCTTAATAAGTAAATTTTAATTCTTCAAAATAATGGGATTCAAACGCAACAGAAGGTTCAAAATATAAGAGAGTATACGTGTGTAGCTGGCCCCGGACCCGGCCGGGCGGAGACCAAGAGTCCACTCGATCGAATCGGACGGCCGGGCCGGGGTGCGCCCGTTTCCAGCGTCATCGCTTGCTCTGCCGTGTCTTATCCGGCACACCCGTCCGGAGGAAGGAAGACGCATGAAAGGCGGGTCGTTCGTCGCCATCTCTGTTTCGTCAGAACGTGCAGCCCGGGGAGATGGCTGAGGGGGCCAGGCGTCGTCCAGTCCAGGCTCCAGCTGGTGCGGTGTCGTTGTTTGGGTTAATTTGTTCGGGGTTAATTTGTTCCCTTCACGACGGGATTAGAGCCTAATTTTGTTTGACCATGAGCTCGGTCTACCAAAACTCTGTGCCCTGGCTTGGAGGCTAACAAGCGAATTAATTAGTACTAGTCAGCCCGTACGTTGCGACCGATCAAACAATACCCACATAAATTATCCACCAAAAAGATCTCAAGATTTTTTTACTCGTGCGTTGTAACGGGAATATATAATATCATGATAATTTATATATAAATGTGTTATATTGTTATGAGAAAAGATTTTGTAATCCATTGGTGATCCTGGCTATACATATAAATTTTGTTATTTTAATCTACCTGTTTCACCACTACATTGCAACCATCAATATCATGCAGACCTATATATATGATAGTTAGGTGTCTGTGCGTTGCGACGACTCACAAATTATTAATAAAACGCGAGTGCACAACAATTACATGAAAACAAACAATATATTGACAATCGTACACTAATCTATTTCTTTGTAGAGATATTGATAAGTCTCTGTTGTATGTTTGCAGGGATGTCATAGCGGCATGAATTGTCCTCATAACTTAATAGATCAATTACAAAATTCCTTCGAAGAATCCTTGCATCCTATACACAAAGACATAAGAGAATAGAACATCAAATCAAATTTGTATTATGTAACTGAAATGTATGTTTGAACATGAAACAAACATACTCCACTCACCCTAACAAATTCCATTCGCCTGCCATTTCCCCACATGACCATAGCTTGTAGAACGAGGTAGCTGGTATTAACCCTATAGAATAATGTTTGGCCAACTATGTTATATACAATGGTTATCATATAAAAATTCTATATTATTGAGAAGGTACGTGGTATGGAGAAAATACCCTTTTAAGTCAATTGGAAGACCAGTCCGAATTGTATGTTCCCACTTAAAAATATCCTCTACCCATTCAGAACGTTTCTTGTTGTAGACAATCTTATATTTCTTTGAGGCCATGATAATCGCTTCCATGAACTTCTTGTACGGTGGTGTAAAGTCGATAAAAGTCACGTGCTTCTTACCATGGTCAATTACGAAAAGGGCGTAGCACTCGTTAAATTTCCATGGCATAAGAATCTGCAAAACATCAATCATTAGGATTGCAAAAAAGTGTCTTTTTATAAATACATTCGAAATGAACACATACTTACATATCTACAACCAGTGATATAGTAGTTCATTGATGGCCAACAATCGAGTGTTTTGGCTAGCTCTTCTGTTGTAGGGTCCTCATGGTACTTTAGAAGTTTGCCAAAACCAACCATTCTCTGGATAAATATATTGTCGGGGACCATAATTAGGGGTACCCTCAAGGCTCCTAAATCTCAGCTGGTAACCCCCATCAGCACAAAGCTGCAAAGGCCTGATGGGTGCGATTAAATCAAGGATCGGTCCATTCAAGGGACACGATCGTGCCTCGCCCCCGGAGAACCTACGTCTCGCCCGAGGACCCCCCTCCAACAGCGGGCACACTATCGGCTCGCCCGAGGCCCAGTCTTCACCGAGAAGCAACCTTGGCCACATCGCCACGCCGACCGACCAAATCGCAGGGACATTTAATGTAAAGGTGGCCTGACACCTTTATCCTGACGCACGCCCTCCAGTCGACAGGGCCAAAGTGACCGCAGTCACTTCGCCGCTCCACTGACCGGTCTGACAAGAGGACAGCGCCGCCTGCGCCGCTCCGACTGCTGATCCACCCGACAGAGTGAGGCTGACAGCAGCCAAGGCCGGCCTCGGGCGTCATAGGAAACTCCGCCTCGCCCGACCCCAGGGCTCGGACTCGGGCTCAGCCCCGGAGGACGGCGAACTCCGCTCCGCCCGACCCAGGGCTTGGACTCGGGCTCAGCCCCGGAAGACGGCGAACTCCGCTCCGCTCGACCCAGGGCTCGGACTCGGGCTCAGCCCCGGAAGACGGCGAACTCCGCTCCGCCCGACCCAGGGCTCGGACTCGGGCTCAGCCCCGGAAGACGACGAACTCCGCCTCGCCCGACCCCAGGGCTCGGACATGGGCTCTGCCCCAGGAGACGACGGACTCCGCTTCACCCGACCCCAGGGCTCGGACTCAGCTTTGGCCTCAGCCGACGGTCTCCGCCTCGCCCGACCCAGGGGCTCGGACTCGACCACGGCCACGGAAGACAAACTCGACCTCGACCTCGGAGGAGCCTCCACCTCGCCCAACCTAGGGCACGGACCGACCACGTCGATAGGAGGCGCCATCATTACCCTACCTCGAGCTGACTCAGGCTACGGGAACAAGACCGGCGTCCCATCTGGCTCGCTCCGCCAGATAAGCAATGATGGCGCCCCGCACGCTCTGTGACGACGGCGGCTCTCGGCCCCCTTACGGAAGCAAGAGGACGTCAGCAAGGACTCGACAGCCCCAACAGCTGTCCTCTCGCCAGGCTCCAGCACTCCTCCGACGGCCACGACACCACACGAACCGGGTGCCAAAACCTCTCCGGCTGCCACGACGGCGTGTACTTAGGGCGCTAGCTCTCCTCCGCTAGACACGTAGCACTCTGCTACACCCCCCATTGTACACCTGGATCCTCTCCTTACGCCTATAAAAGGAGGGACCAGGGCCCTCTTACAGAGGGTTGGCCCGCGCGGAGAAGGACGGGACGGCGCTCGCTCAAGGCCTCTCGCTCCCACTCCCGCGTGGACGCTTGTATCCCCCTACTGCAAGCGCACCCGACTCAGGCGCGAGGCTAACACGAAGGCCGCGGGATTCACTCTCTCACACGCCTGCCTCCCTCCGGCTGCTTCCTTTCCCCCCTTCGCGTTCCGCCTCGCGTCGACCCATCTAGGCTGGGGCACGCGGCGACATTTCACTCGTCGGTCTAGGGACCCCCCGGGTTTCAAAACACCGATAGCTGGCGCGCCAGGTAGGGGCTTGCTGCGTGTTGACGAACAGCTTCCCGTCAAGCTCCAGATGGGCAGTCTCCAGCAACCTTTCCAGCCCAGGACGGTGCTCCGTTTCGGGAATCTTGAGTTCATGTCCCTCGACGGCAGCTACGACATGATACTCCTTCCCCCGCCGTGCGACAGCGACAATGGCGATCGACAACTTGCTCGCCGACGGGGAAATCGACGACGCCTTCCCCACGTGGTGGAAGGACGACATTCGGGCTTGTCCCGTCCCGTCCCCCGCCGATGGAGGAGGAGGCGGGGCAACCAAGGCCGAACGGGAAGCAGCACCTCATTGGCTGTCGAGCGAGTCGACGGCGCCGGCGCCCCAACGGAGGGCGCGTCGGGCATCGATCTCACGTCTGAGACGAAGACGAGCGCCGCCTCCCCGCAACACGCCGATCTCAAGCAAACGCACAACGCCAGCACGCTCGCGAAGCACTTGCTGGGCGTCACCCTCGTACCCGAGACGACGGTGCAGTCAGTCCCAGACGCGACCTCGACACCGACCGTCGACCAAAAGGTACCGACCGACTCCCATCTCGTGTCTTTTGGATTCGGCCTCGACCCACCAAGCGACTACGCTTCGGTGAGCACTTTCATAGAGGCGAGTCCAAACCCCCGGGGGTATCGTGTGCAGTCACCTTAGGACCGACTGACGGCTGACTCGACCTACGAGCCCTCGGGGTCCGAGGAAGATGGCGAGCCTGACCTATGTTGGGATTTCTCCGGACTTGGTAACCCCAGTGTCGTGCGGGACTTCATGACCGCATGTGACTACTGCCTTTCCGACTGTTCCGACGGCAACCGCGGCCTCGACGATAAGGACCGCGGCCCAAGTCGTGAATGTTTCCACGTCGATCTAGGGGGTCCCGGCGAAGGCAACCATCTTGGTATGCCGGAAAATGGTGATCCCCCTAGGCCCGCGCCTCGCGTTGACATCCTTCGGGAGCTAGCTGTGGTCCCCGTCCCGGCGGGGGTCCTGACCCACAGCTCGAGCAAATCCGCGAGAGGCAGGCCAGACTCGACGAGGGAGCAGGAACGCTTGTGCCGATCCGCCGGGACATCGGGCAGGAATGGGCAGTCCAACCCCCAGCCGGACAAGCGCGTCATCTCCCCCAGGACATCCAGCACCGCACGGCCAACGACGTCAGGGTGAGGCCGCCGCCGGATTCCAGCGGAGTCAGCCAAAACCTGGCTGCAGCAGCAATGCTTCTCCGCGCGATGCCGGAGCCATCAACCACCGAAGGGCGGCGTATCCAGGGAGAGCTCAAGAATCTCCTGGAAGACGCCGCGGTCCGACGGGCCGAAAGCTCTGCCTCCCGAAGGCAGGGGTTCCCCTCGGAACATCGCGCCGCGACTTCCCGACTCATGCGGGAAGCCTCGGTCCACTCCGGGCGCACACGCAACACAGCGCCTGCGGCCCCGGGTCGCCTCGGCAACGAGCGCCATCATCACAGCCGTCGGGCCCACCTCGACGACAGGACGCGCCGAGGCTACCACCCCAGGCGTGGGGGACGCTACGACAGCGGGGAGGATCGGAGTCCTTCGCCCGAACCACCCGGTCCGCAGGCTTTCAGCCGCGTCATACGACGGGCACCGTTCCTGACCCGGTTCCAAACCCCGACTACTATCACAAAGTACTCGGGGGAGACGAGACCGGAACTGTGGCTCGCGGACTATTGGCTGGCCTGCCAACTGGGTGGAACGGACGATGACAACCTCATCATCCGCAACCTCCCCCTGTTCCTCTCTGACACCGCTCGAGCCTAGCTGGAGCATCTGCCCCCGGGGTAGATCTCCAACTGGGACGACCTGGTCCAAGCTTTCGCCGGCAATTTCCAGGGCACATACGTGCGCCCTGGGAACTCCTGGGATCTCCGAAGCTGCCGCCAGCAGCCGGGAGAGCCTCTCCGGGACTACATCCGGCGATTCTCGAAGCAGCGCACAGAGCTGCCCAACGTCACCGATTCAGATGTCATCGGCGTGTTCCTCGCCGGCACCACCCGCCGCGACCTGGTGAGCAAGCTGGGTCGCAAGACCCCCACCAGGGCGAGCGAGCTGATGGACATCGCCACCAAGTTCGCCTCTGGCCAGGAGGCGGTTGAGGCCATTTTCCGGAAGGACAAGCAGCCATAGGGCCGCCCACCGGAAGATGCTCCCGAGGTGTCAACTCAGCACGGCGCCAAGAAGAAGGGCAAGAAGAAGTCGCAAGCGAAACGCGACGCCGCCGACGCGGATCTTGTCGCCGCTGCCGAGTACAAGAACCCTCGGAAACCTCTCGGAGGTGCCAACCTCTTCGACAAGATGCTCAAGGAGCCGTGCCCCTATCATCAAGGGCCCGTCAAGCACACCCTCGAGGAGTGTGTCATGCTTCGACGACACTTCCACAAGGCCGGGCCACCCGCGGAGGGTGGCAAGGCCCCCGACGACGCAAAGGAGGAAGATCACAAGGCAGGAGGATTCCCCGAGGTCCGCGACTGCTTCATGATCTACGGCGGGCAAGTGGCGAACGCCTCGTCTCGGCACCGCAAGCAAGAGCGTCTGGAAGTCTGCTCGGTAAAGGTGGCGGCGCCAGTCTATCTAGACTGGTCCGACGAGCCCATCACCTTTGACCGGGCCGACCATCCAGACTACATGCCGAGCCCGAGGAGATACCCACTCGTTGTCGACCCCATCATCGGCAACGTCAGGCTCACCAAAGTCCTCATGGACGGAGGCAGCGGCCTCAACATCATCTACGCCGAGACCCTCGGGCTCCTGCGGGTCGATCTGTCCTCGGTCCGGACGGGCGCTGCGCCTTTCCACGGGATCGTCCCCGGGAAGCGCGTTCAACCCCTCGGACAACTCGACCTACCCGTCTGCTTCGGGATGCCCTCTAACTTTCGAAGGGAGACCCTCACGTTCGAGGTGGTCGGGTTCCGAGGAACCTACCATGCGGTACTGGGAAGGCCATGCTACGCGAAGTTCATGGCCATCCCCAACTACACCTACCTCAAGCTCAAGATGCCGGGCCCCAACGGGGTCATCACCGTCGGGCCCACATACCGACACACATACGAATGTGATGTGGAGTGCGTGGAGTACGCCGAGGCCCTCGCCGAATCCGAGGCCCTCATCGCTGACCTGGAGAGCCTCTCTAGGGAGGCGCCCGACGTGAAGCGCCATGCCGGCAACTTCGAACCAGCGGAGACGGTCAAGTCCGTCCCTCTTGACCCCTACAACGACGCCTCCAAGCAGATCCAGATCGGTTCCGAGCTCGACCCCAAATAGGAAGCAGTGCTTGTCAACTTTCTCTGCGCGAACGCCGACGTTTTCACGTGGAGTCCCTCGGACATGCCCGGCATACCGAGGGAAGTCGCCGAGCACTCTCTGGATATCCGAGCTGGGGCCCGACCCGTGAAGCAACCTTTGCGCCGATTCGACGAAGAAAAGCGCAGAGCCATAGGCGAAGAGATCCACAAGCTACTGGCGGCAGGGTTCATCAAAGAGGTATTCCATCCCGAATGGCTTGCCAACCCTGTGCTTGTGAGAAAGAAAGGGGGGAAATGGCGGATGTGTGTAGACTACACTGGTCTAAACAAAGCATGTCCGAAGGTTCCCTACCCTCTGCCTCGCATCGATCAGATCGTGGATTCCACTGCTGGGTGCGAAACCCTGTCTTTCCTTGATGCCTACTCCGGGTATCACCAGATCAAGATGAAAGAGTCCGACCAGCTCGCGACTTCATTCATCACACCCTTCGGCATGTACTGCTATGTTACAATGCCGTTTGGTTTGAGGAATGCGGGGGCAATGTACCAGCGATGCATGAACCATGTGTTTGGCGAACACATCGGTCGAACGGTCGAGGCCTACGTCGATGACATCGTAGTCAAGACGAGGAAAGCCTCCGACCTCCTTTCCGACCTTGAAGTGACATTCCGATGTCTCAAGGCGAAAGTGAAAGTCGCCTAGAGGGGGGGTGAATAGGGCGAAACTGAAAATCTCAAAAATAATCACAACTACAAGCCGGGTTAGCGTTAGAAATATAGCGGAGTCCCCGAGAGAGGGTGCAAAACAAATCGCAAGCGAATAATGAAGTGAGACACGCGGATTTGTTTTACCGAGGTTCGGTTCTCTCAAACCTACTCCTCGTTGAGGAGGCCACAAAGGCCGGGTCTCTTTCAACCCTTCCCTCTCTCAAACGGTCCCTCAGACCGAGTGAGCTTCTCTTTCTCAAATCACTTAGGAACCAAACTTCCCGCAAGGACCACCACACTATTGGTGTCTCTTGCCTCAATTACAAGTGAGTGTTTGATCACAAGAAAGAATGCCAAAGAAAAAGAAGCGATCCAAGCGCAAGAGCTCAAATGAACACTACAAATCACTCTCTCTAGACACTAGGGCTTTGTGTGGAGTTGGGAGAGGATTTGATCTCTTTTGGTGTGCTTTGCAATGAATGCTAGCTCTTGTATAGTGGTTGGAAGCTGGAAAACTTGGATGCAATGAATGGTGGGGTGGTTGGGGTATTTATAGCCCCAACCACCAAACTTGACCGTTGGTGGAGGCTGTCTGTCGTATTGTGCACCGGACAGTCCGGTGCACACCGGACATGTCCGGTGCCCCCGCCACGTCATCAATGCCGTTGGATTCTGACCGTTGGAGCTTCTGACTTCTAGGCCCGCCTGGATGTCCGGTGCACACCGGACATCACCTGTTCATTGTCCGGTGCGCCAGTATGGGCGCGCCTGACTTCTGCGCGCGTAGAGCGCGCATTAAATGCGCCGCAGGGAGCCGTTGGCGCCGAAATAGCCGTTGCTCCGGGGTTACACCGGACAGTCCGGTGCACACCGGACATGTCCGGTGAATTATAGCGGAGCGGCTGCTGCGCGATCCCGAGGCTGGCGAGTTGAGGAGGCCGCGCTTCCTTGGAGCACCGGACACTGTCCGGTGTACACCGGACAGTCCGGTGAATTATAGCGAAGCGGCCTGAGAAATTCCCGAAGGTGGCGAGTTCGAGTTGGAGTCCTCTGGTGCACCGGACACTGTCCGGTGGCGCACCGGACACTGTTCGGTGTACACCGGACAGTCCGGTGCCTCCAGACCAGAGGTGCCTTCGGTTGCCTCTTTGCTCCTTTGTTGAATCCAAAACTTGATCTTTTTATTGGCTGAGTGTGAACCTTTTGCACCTGTATAACTTATACACTAGAGCAAACTAGTTAGTCCAATATTTGTGTTGGGCAATTCAACCACCAAAATTATTTAGGGACTAGGTGTAAGCCTAATTCCCTTTCAATCTCCCCCTTTTTGGTGATTGATGCCAACACAAACCAAAGCAAATCTAGAAGTGCATAATTGAACTAGTTTGCATAATGTAAGTGCAAAGGTTGCTTGGAATTGAGCCAATATAAATACTTACTTGATGCGCATGGATTGTTTTCTTTATTTTTGACATATTGGACCACATTTGCACCAAAAAGTTTTGTTTTTGCAAACTCTTTTGTAAATTCTTTTCAAAGTCCTTTTGCAAGATAGTCAAAGGTAAATGAATAAGATTTTGCAAGACATTTTCAAGTTTTGAAATTTTCTTCCTTTGTTCAAAATGCTTTCCCTTTGACTAAACAAAACTCCCCCTCAAATAAAGTCTCCTCTTAGTGTTCAAGAGGGTTTTAAGACATCAAATTTGAAAATACTACTTACTCCCCCTTTAGAACACAAAGAGATACCAATTTTGAAATTTACCAATTGAAAATCATCAATTTTAAAATTAGGGTGGTGGTGCGGTCCTTTTGCTTTGGGGCTCATATTTTCTCCCCCTTTGGCATGAATCGCCAAAAACGGAAATATTAGAGCCCATAGAAATACTTTCTCCTCCTTTGGTCATAAAATAAATGAGTGAAGATTATACCAAAGATGGAGAGTGATGCGGAGCGACGGCGAAGGATGAGTAGTAGAGTGGAGTGGAAGCCTTTATCTTCGCCGAAGACTCCAATTCCCTTTCAATATACCTATGACTTGGTTTGGAATACACTTGAAAACACATTAGTCATAGAATATAAAAGAGACATGATCAAAGGTATTCTTATGAGCTATGTGTGCAAGTTTAGCAAAAGAAATTCCTAGAATCAAGAATATTAAGCTCATGCCTAAGTCTGGTAAAAGATTGTTCATCAAGTGGCTTGGTAAAGATATCGGCTAATTGATCTTTAGGTTAATGTATGAAATCTCGATATCCCCCTTTTGTTGGTGATCCCGAAGAAAATGATACCGAATGGCTATGTGTTTAGTGCGGCTATGCTCAACGGGATTATCCGCCATGCGGATTGCACTCTCATTATCACATAGAAGAGGAACTTTGGTTAATTTGTAACCGTAGTCCCGCAGGGTTTGCCTCATCCAAAGCAATTGCGCGCAACAGTGGCCTGCGGCAATATACTCGGCTTCGGCGGTAGAAAGAGCGACCGAATTTTGCTTCTTTGAAGCCCATGACACCAAGGATCTTCCCAAGAACTGGCAAGTCCCCGATGTGCTCTTTCTATTAATCTTACACCCTGCCCAATCGGCATCCGAATAACCAATCAAATCAAAAGTGGATCCCTGAGGGTACCAAAGCCCAAACTTAGGAGTATAAGCCAAATATCTCAAGATTCGTTTTACGGCCGTAAGGTGTGATTCCTTAGGGTCGGCTTGGAATCTTGCACACATGCAAACGGAAAGCATAATGTCCGGTCGAGATGCACATAAATAAAGCAATGAACCAATCATCGACCGGTATACCTTTTGATCAACGGACTTACCTCCCGTGTCGAGGTCGAGATGCCCATTTGTTCCCATGGGAGTCTTGATGGGCTTGGCATCCTTCATTCCAAACTTGCTTAGAATGTCTTGAGTATACTTTGTTTGGCAAATGAATGTGCCCTCTTGGAGTTGTTTGACTTGAAATCCTAGAAAATACTTCAACTCCCCCATCATAGACATCTCGAATTTCTGTGTCATGATCCTACTAAAATCTTCACATGTAGATTTGTTAGTAGACCCAAATATAATATCATCAACGTAAATTTGGCATACGAACAAATCATTGTCAAGAGTTTTAGTGAATAAAGTAGGATCGGCTTTGCCGACTTTGAAGCCATTTGCAATAAGGAAATCTCTAAGGCATTCATACCATGCTCTTGGGGCTTGCTTGAGCCCATAAAGCGCCTTAGAGAGCCTATAAACATGGTTAGGGTACTCACTGTCTTCAAAGCCGGGAGGTTGCTCAACATAGACCTCCTCCTTGATTGGTCCATTGAGGAAGGCACTCTTCACGTCCATTTGATAAAGCTTGAAGCCATGGTAAGTAGCATAGGCCAATAATATGCGAATTGACTCAAGCCTAGCTACGGGTGCATAGGTTTCACCAAAATCCAAACCTTCGACTTGTGAATACCCCTTGGCCACGAGTCGAGCTTTGTTCCTTGTCACCACACCATGCTCGTCTTGCTTGTTGCGGAAGACCCACTTGGTTCCAACAACATTTTGATTAGGACGTGGAACTAAATGCCATACCTCATTCCTTGTGAAATTGTTGAGCTCCTCTTGCATCGCCATCACCCAATCCGAATCTTGAAGTGCTTCCTCTACCCTATGTGGCTCAATAGAGGAAACAAAAGAGTAATGTTCACAAAAATGTGCAACACGAGATCGAGTAGTTACCCCCTTATGAATGTCGCCGAGGATGGTGTCGACGGGGTGATCTCGTTGTATTGCTTGGTGGACTCTTGGGTGTGGCGGCCTTGGTTGTTCATCCTCCTTGTCTTCATCATTTGCATCTCCCCCTTGATCGTTGCCGTCATTTTGAGGTGGCTCATCTTCTTGCTCAACATCTTGAGCCTCATCCTCAATTTGAGTTGGTGGAGATACTTGCATGGAGGAGGATGGTTGATCTTGTGCATGTGGAGGCTCTTCGGATTCCTTAGGACACACATCCCCAATGGACATGTTCCTTAGCGCTATGCATGGAGCCTGTTCTTCACCTATCTCATCAAGATCAACTTGCTCTACTTGAGAGCCGTTAGTTTCATCAAACACAACGTCACAAGAAACTTCAACAAGTCCTGAGGACTTGTTAAAGACTCTATATGCCCTTGTGTTTGAGTCATATCCTAGTAAAAAGCCTTCTACAGTTTTAGGAGCAAATTTAGATTTTCTACCTCTTTTAACAAGTATAAAACATTTGCTACCAAAAACTCTAAAATATGAAATATTTGGCTTTTTACCGGTTAGGAGTTCATAGGATGTCTTCTTGAGGATTCGGTGAAGATATAACCGGTTGATGGCGTAGCAAGCGGTGTTGACCGCTTCGGCCCAAAACTGATCCGGTGTCTTGTACTCATCAAGCATGGTTCTTGCCATGTCCAATAGAGTTCGATTCTTCCTCTCCACTACACCATTTTGTTGTGGAGTGTAGGGAGAAGAGAACTCATGCTTGATGCCCTCCTCCTCAAGGAAGCCTTCAATTTGAGAGTTCTTGAACTCCGTCCCATTGTCGCTTCTAATTTTCTTGATCCTTAAGCTGAACTCATTTTGAGCCCGTCTTAAGAATCCCTTTAAGGTCTCTTGGGTATGAGATTTGTCCTGCAAAAAGAACACCCAAGTGAAGCGAGAATAATCATCCACAATAACTAGACAGTACTTACTCCCGCCGATGCTTATGTAAGCGATCGGGCCGAATAGGTCCATGTGTAGGAGCTCCAGTGGCCTGTCACTAGTCATGATGTTCTTGTGTGGATGATGAGTGCCAACTTGCTTCCCGGCTTGGCATGCGCTACAAATCCTGTCTTTCTCAAAATGAACATTGGTTAGTCCTAAAATGTGTTCTCCCTTTAAAAGCTTGTGAAGATTCTTCATTCCAACATGGGCTAGTCGGCGGTGCCAGAGCCAACCCAAGTTAGTCTTAGCAACCAAGCAAGTGTCGAGTTCAGCTCTATCAAAATCTACCAAGTATAGCTGACCCTCTAACACTCCCTTGAATGCTATTGAATCATCACTTCTTCTAAAGACAGTAACACCTATATCAGTAAATAGACAGTTGTAGCCCATTTGACATAATTGGGATACGGAAAGCAAGTTGTAATCTAGAGAATCTACAAGAAAAACATTGGAAATAGCATGGTCAGGTGATATAGCGATTTTACCCAATCCTTTGACCAAACCTTGATTTCCATCCCCGAATGTGATAGCTCGTTGGGGATCTTGGTTTTTCTCATATGAGGAGAACATCTTTTTCTCCCCTGTCATGTGGTTTGTGCACCCGCTGTCGAGTATCCAACTTGAGCCCCCGGATGCATAAACCTACAAAACAATTTTAGTTCTTGACTTTAGGTACCCAAACGGTTTTGGGTCCTTTAGCATTAGAGACAAGAACTTTGGGTACCCAAACACAAGTCTTGGAGCCCTTGTGTTTGCCCCCAACCATCTTGGCAACTACCTTGCCGGATTTGTTAGTTAAAACATATGATGCATCAAAAGTTTTGAATGAAATAGCATGATCATTTGATGCATTAGGAATTTTCTTTCTAGGCAACTTAGCACGGGTTGGTTGCCTAGAACTAGATGTCTCACCCTTATACATAAAAGCATGGTTAGGACCAGAGTGAGACTTCCTAGAATGAGTTCTCCTAATTTTGCTCTCAGGATAGCCGGCAGGGTACAAAATGTAACCCTCGTTATCCTGAGGCATGGGAGCCTTGCCCTTAACAAAGTTAGATAAATTCTTTGGAGGGGCATTAAGTTTGACATTGTCTCCCCTTTGGAAGCCAATGCCATCCTTGATGCCAGGGCATCTCCCATTATAGAGCATACTTCTAGCAAATTTAAACTTTTCATTTTCTAAGTTATGCTCGGCAATTTTTGCATCTAATAATGCTATATGATCATTTTGTTGTTTAATTAAAGCCATGTGATCATGAATAGCATTGATATCAACATCTCTACATCTAGTACAAATAGAAACATGCTCAACATTAGATGTAGAGGGTTTGCAAGATTTTAGTTCAATAACCTTAGCATGTAATAAATCATTTTTAGTTCTAAGGTCAGAAATAGTGGCATTGCAAACATCAAAATCCTTAGCCTTAGCAAGCAATTTTTTATTCTCAATCTTAAGGCTAGCAAGAGACTCATTCAATTCCTTAATCTTAGTAAGCAAATCATCATTATCATTTCTAAGATTGGGAATTGAATCAATACAAGCATGAGAATCAACCTTAGCAATTAAATTAGCATTTTCATTTCTAAGGTTGGCAATAGTGTCATGGCAAGTGCTTAGCTCACTAGATAATTTGTTACATTTTTCTACCTCTAGAGCATAAGCATTTTTAACCTTAACATGCTTCTTATTTTCCTTGATTAGGAAGTCCTCTTGGGAGTCCAAGAGATCATCCTTTTCATGGATGGCACTAATTAGCTCATTTAATTTTTCCTTTTGTTCCATGTTAAGGTTGGCAAAAAGGATACGCAAATTATCTTCCTCACCACTAGCATTATCATCACTAGAAGATTCATATTTGGTGGAGGAGTTAGATTTAACCTTCTTCCTTTTGCCGTCCTTTGCCATGAGGCACTTGTGGCCGACGTTGGGGAAGAGAAGTCCCTTGGTGACGGCGATGTTGGCGGCGTCCTCGTCGTCGGAGGAGGAGTCAGTGGAGCTCTCGTCGGAGTTCCACTCGCGGCACACGTGGGCATCGCCGCCCTTCTTCTTGTGGTACCTCTTCTTTTCTCTTCTCTTGCCCTTCTTGTCGTTGTCCCTGTCACTGTCACTTGATAATGGACATTTAGCAATAAAGTGACCGGGCTTACCACACTTGTAGCAAACCTTCTTGGAACGGGATTTGTAGTCCTTCCCCTTCCGTTGCTTGAGGATTTGCCGAAAGCTTTTGATGATTAAGGCCATCTCCTCATTGTCGAGCTTGGAGGCATCAATTGGTTGTCTACTTGGCGTAGACTCTTCCTTCTTCTCCTCCGTTGCCTTGAAGGCCACCGGTTGCGCCTCGGATGTGGAAGGTTCGTCAAGCTCGTTGATCTTCTTTGAGCCCTTATTCATGCATTCAAAGCTCACAAAATTCCCGATAACTTCCTCGGGGGTCATTAGAGGATATCTAGGATTACCACGAATTAATTGAACTTGAGTGGGGTTAAGGAAAATAAGAGCTCTTAAAATAACCTTAACCACTTCGTGGTCATCCCACTTTTTGCTCCCGAGGTTGCGCACTTGGTTTACCAAGGTCTTGAGCCGGTTGTACATATCTTGTGGCTCCTCCCCTTGGCGAAGACGGAAGCGACCGAGCTCCCCCTCGATCGTTTCCCGCTTGGTGATCTTGGTGAGTTCATCACCCTCGTGCGCTGTCTTGAGTAGGTCCCAAATCTCCTTTGCATTCTTCAACCCTTGCACTTTGTTGTATTCCTCCTTGCTTAGAGAGGCGAGGAGAATGGTTGCGGCTTGGGAGTTGAAGTGCTCGATTTGGGCCACTTCGTCCGTATCGTAATCCTCATCCCCTATTGATGGTACCTGTGCTCCAAACTCAACAACATTCCATATACTTTTGTGGAGTGAGGTTAGATGAAATTTCATTAAATCACTCCACCTAGCATAATCTTCGCCGTCAAAAGTTGGCGGTTTGCCTAATGGAACGGAAAGTAATGGAGTATGTCTAGATGTACGGGGATAGTGTAAGGGGATCTTACTAAACTTCTTGCGCTCTTGGCGCTTAGAAGTTACGGACGGTGCATCGGAGTCGGAGGTGGACGTTGATGAAGTGTCGGTCTCGTAGTAGACCACCTTCCTCATCCTCTTGTTGCCTTTCCGATGCGACTTGTGAGAAGAAGATTTTTCCTTCTTCTCTTTGTGGTGAGAAGAGGAAGATCTTTTCTCCTTCCGTTTGGAGGAGCCTTTCTTCTTCTCCCTCCTCTTGGTGCGGGACTCTTCCGATGAAGTGCTCCCTTGGCTTGTAGTGGGCTTGTCGCCGGTCTCCATCTCCCTCTTGGTGTGATCTCCCGACATCACTTCGAGCGGTTAGGCTCTAATGAAGCACCGGGCTCTGATACCAATTGAAAGTCGCCTAGAGGGGGGGTGAATAGGGCGAAACTGAAAATCTAAAAAATAATCACAACTACAAGCCGGGTTAGCGTTAGAAATATAGCGGACTCCCCGAGAGAGGGTGCAAAACAAATCGCAAGCGAATAATGAAGTGAGACACGCGGATTTGTTTTACCGAGGTTCGGTTCTCTCAAACCTACTCCCCGTTGAGGAGGCCACAAAGGCCGGGTCTCTTTCAACCCTTCCCTCTCTCAAACGGTCCCTCGGACCGAGTGAGCTTCTCTTTCTCAAATCACTTGGGAACCAAACTTCCCGCAAGGACCACCACACTATTGGTGTCTCTTGCCTCAATTACAAGTGAGTGTTTGATCACAAGAAAGAATGCCAAAGAAAAAGAAGCGATCCAAGCGCAAGAGCTCAAATGAACACTACAAATCACTCTCTCTAGACACTAGGGCTTTGTGTGGAGTTGGGAGAGGATTTGATCTCTTTTGGTGTGCTTTGCAATGAATGCTAGCTCTTGTATAGTGGTTGGAAGCTGGAAAACTTGGATGCAATGAATGGTGGGGTGGTTGGGGTATTTATAGCCCCAACCACCAAACTTGACCGTTGGTGGAGGCTGTCTGTCGTATGGTGCACCGGACAGTCCGGTGCACACCGGACATGTCCGGTGCCCCCGCCACGTCATCAATGCCGTTGGATTCTGACCGTTGGAGATTCTGACTTCTGGGCCCGCCTGGATGTCCGGTGCACACCGGACATCACCTGTTCATTGTCCGGTGCGCCAGTATGGGCGCGCCTGACTTCTGCGCGCGCAGAGCGCGCATTAAATGCGCCGCAGGGAGCCGTTGGCGCCGAAATAGCCGTTGCTCCGGGGTTACACCGGACAGTCCGGTGCACACCGGACATGTCCGGTGAATTATAGCGGAGCGGCTGCTGCGCGATCCCGAGGCTGGCGAGTTGAGGAGGCCGCGCTTCCTTGGAGCACCGGACACTGTCCGGTGGCGCACCGGACACTGTCCGGTGTACACCGGACAGTCCGGTGCCTCCAGACCAGAGGTGCCTTCGGTTGCCTCTTTGCTCCTTTGTTGAATCCAAAACTTGATCTTTTTATTGGCTGAGTGTGAACCTTTTGCACCTGTATAACTTATACACTAGAGCAAACTAGTTAGTCCAATATTTGTGTTGGGCAATTCAACCACCAAAATTATTTAGGGACTAGGTGTAAGCCTAATTCCCTTTCAGAAAGACGTGAAGCTTAATCCCGAAAAGTGTGTCTTCGGGGTCCCCCGAGGCATGCTCTTGGGGTTCATCGTCTCCGAGCGGGGCATCAAAGCCAACCCGGAGAAGATTGCAGCCATCACCAGCATGGGGCCAATCAAGGACTTGAAAGGCGTATAGAGGGTCATGGGATGTCTCGCGGCTCTAAGCCGCTTCATCTCCCGCCTTGGCGAAAGAGGTCTGCCTCTGTACCGCCTCTTAAGGAAAGCTGAGTGTTTCACTTGGACTCCCGAGGCCGAGGAAGCCCTCGGGAACCTGAAGGCGCTCCTGACGAACGCGCCCATCTTGGTGCCCCCCGCTGCCGGAGAAGCCCTCTTGATCTACGTCGCCGCAACCACCCAGGTGGTTAGCGCCGCGATCGTGGTTGAGAGACGAGAAGAAGGGCATGCATTGCCCGTCCAGAGGCCAGTCTACTTCATCAGTGAGGTACTGTCCGAGACCAAGATCCGCTACCCACAAATCCAGAAGCTGCTGTACGCGGTGATCCTGACACGGCGGAAGTTGCAACACTACTTCGAGTCTCATCCGCTGACTGTGGTGTCATCCTTCCCCTTGGGAGAGATCATCCAGTCCCGTGAGGCCTCGGGTAGGATTGCGAAGTGGGCGGTGGAGATCATGGGCGAGACGATCTCGTTCGCCCCTCGGAAGGCCATCAAGTCCCAGGTCTTGGCAGACTTCGTGGCTGAATGGGCCGACACCTAGCTCCCGACGGCTCCGATCCAATCGGAGCTTTGGACCATGTTTTTCGACGGGTCGCTGATGAAGACGGGGGCCGGCGTAGGCCTCCTCTTTGTCTCGCCCCTCGGAAAGCACCTACGCTACGTGCTACGCCTCCACTTCCCGGCGTCCAACAATGTGGCGGAGTACGAGGCTCTGGTAAACGGGTTGCGAATCGCCATCGAGCTAGGGGTCCGACGCCTCGACGCTCGCGGTGACTCGCAGCTCGTCATCGACCAAGTCATGAAGAACTCCCACTGCCGCGACCCGAAGATGGAAGCCTACTGCGATGAGGTTCGGCGTCTGGAAGACAAGTTGTACGGGCTCGAGCTCAACCACATCGCCCGATGCTACAACGAGACTGCAGACGAGCTGGCTAAAATAGCCTCGGGACGAACAACAGTTCCCCCGGACGTATTCTCCCGAGACATGCATCAACCCTCCGTCAAGACCGAGGACACGCCCGAGCCTGAGGCACCTTCGGCTCCGCCCGAGGCACCTTCGGCTCCACCCGAGGCACCTTCGGCTCCATCTGAGGTACCCTCGGCACGGTCCAAGGTACCCTCGGCTCAGCCCGAGGTACCCTCAGCCCCCGAGGGTGAGGCACTGCACGTCGAGGGGGAGCCGAGCGAGGTCACGCCTAATCAAAACTGGCAGACCCCGTACCTGCAATATCTCCACTGAGGGGAGCTACCCCTCGACCAAGCCGAAGCTCGGCAGTTGGCGCGGCGCGCCAAGTCTTTCGTCTTGCTGGGAGATGGGAAGGAGCTCTACCACCGCAGCCCCTCAGGCATCCTCCAGCGATGCATTTCCCTCGCCGAAGGCAAGCATCTCTTGCAAGAGATACACTCGAGGGCTTGCGGCCATCACGCAGCACCTCGAACCCTCGTTGGAAACGCCTTCCGATAAGGATTCTACTGGCCGACGGCGGTGGCCGACGCTACTAGAATTGTCCGCACCTGCGAAGGGTGTCAGTTCTACGTGAGGCAGACCCACCTGCCCGCTTAGGCTCTGCAGACCATACCCATCACCTGGCCGTTTGCTGTGTGGGGTCTGGACCTCGTTGGACCCTTGCAGAAGACACCCGGGGGCTACACGCACCTGTTGGTCGCCATCGACAAATTCTCCAAATGGATCGAGGTCCGACCCCTAAACAGCATCAGGTCCGAACAGGCGGTGGCGTTCTTCACCAACATCATCCATCGCTTTGGGGTCCCGAACTCCATCATCACCGACAACGGTACCCAGTTCACCGGCAGAAAGTTCCTGGACTTCTGCGAGGATCACCACATCCGAGTGGACTGGGCTGCCGTGGCACACCCCATGACGAATGGGCAAGTGGAGCGGGCCAACGACATGATCCTGCAAGGACTCAAGCCTCGGATCTACAACGACCTCAACAAGTTCGGCAAGCGGTGGATGAAGGAACTCCCCTCGGTGGTCTGGAGTCTGAGGACAACGCCGAGCCGAGCCACGGGCTTCACACCGTTCTTTCTAGTCTATGGGGCCGAGGCCATCTTGCCCACAGACTTGGAATACGGTTCCCCGAGGGCGAGGGCCTACACCGACCAAAGCAACCGAGCCAACCGAGAAGACTCACTGGACCAGCTGGAGGAGGCTCGGGACGTGGCCTTACTACACTCGGCGCGGTACCAGCAGTCCCTGCGATGCTACCACGCCCGAGGGGTTAGGTCCCGAGACCTCCAGGTGGGCGACCTGGTGCTTCGACTGCGACAAGACGCCGGAGGGCGGCACAAACTCACGCCTCCCTGGGAAGGGCCGTTCGTCATCGCCAAGGTCCTGAAGCCCGGAATGTACAAGCTGGCCAACAGTCAAGGTGAGGTCTACAGCAACGCTTGGAACATCCAACAGCTACGTCGCTTCTACCCTTAAGATGCTTTCAAGTTGCTCGTATACATCGTTCACACGTCAAGTCTGGTCGTCAAGGAAGGGTCAGCCTTGCCTCGGCAAAGCCCGACCCTCCCTTGGGGGCTAGAAGGGGGCAACCCCCTCTGCGTCAAAATTTTCCTCGAAAAAAGAAAAAAATCTTTTCTGCCAGAATGCCTTTCGTGCTCTTCGACTACTTCAAAAGTGGATCCTGAAAACGATGGAGTACACATAAGCAGCCAAGGCTGACCGAGCCGAGGGACTCCTACGCCTCCGGGATACGGATACCTCACTCATCACCTTCTGCGATAAGTAACTCGCGCTCGGATAAGTGACTCCACGGACCGAACAAGTCTTCATGCTCGAGAGCTCCTCTGCCGAAATGATTTTTTGGGCCTTCTCGACTGCGTCGGTAACAGAACCCTATGGACGAGTAAGAGCGCGCGTAAGCGGCAAGGCCGACCGAGCTAAGGGATTCCTACGCCTCCGGGATACAGATACCTCACTCATCACCTTCCGTGAAAAGCAACTCTCGCCCGCACAAACAATTCTGTTACCGACGAATGAGTCTGGATACTCGAAACAAGAGGAAAAGAAACGCAGCTTTACAACACGACGACAGTGTGTTTAGGCCTCGGCGGCCATAGAAAACATACACACACACTACAAGACAACCTGATCCTGCAGGCTCGGACGTCGACAGCCGAAGGGGGCAGTAGCACCCTCGGCGTCAACTACACCTTCGGCGGGGTCTGACCTAGCCTCGGACGGCGACACGGTCGGAGGGCCCCCACTCTGAAGGACGACATCAGCACCACGCCCGGGCCATCATCGCCAGGGTCTTCTTCGAGAATCCGGCCCGAGCAGGCGGCTCGGCCGGCCACCCCGAGGCCTCGGCCAGCTGACCCCCAAAGACATCAGCTCGGCTCGTGGCCTCGGCAGCTCAACTCCGGTGTCGGTTTCGCTAGTGGACGACCCGGCCAGGCTCTGGCTAACCACACCTCCTTTTCGAAGCCAACTTTGCCTCCGTCCGTGCTGACGTCGCTACCTCCGGCTTCGGCTCATCGAAGGGCGGCCGAGGGGTTCCCTTAACTAAGCAAGAGGGGCCTCGGACTGCAAGGCCGACCGAGCCGAGGGATTCCTACGCCTCCGGGATACGGATACCTCACTCGTCACCTTTGCACGAGGCAACCCACGCTCGGTGAAGCGGTTCAGATAATCAACAAGGCGAGTCTTAGTGCTCGAAATGAAGAAAAAACACGGCTCCACGCTGAAAATACATACACGTTCAGGCCTCGACAGCCACAATGAACAAAAACACTGGCATTCAAGGTGCCATTACAAACGGAACTCCGGTTCTGACCCCACAGCAGCAGCCATGGTCCCGGTACGGGCGCGGCCACCGGAAGGCTTTCGTTCGCGTCCCTACTCAAGGGACGCGAAACAGACATCAAAGCCAAAGAGCCGGGGGCCGGCCCGTGGGCGGCGCCGACGGCCTCAATGGGGGGGAGCTTCCTCCGGCTGCCACCACGGTAGCACGGACGGCGGCGTCCGCCTCTCCACCAATGCCGACGGTCTGCAAGGCGCGCCGGCAGGTCCTCACTCCCGTCCTCGCCACGAAAGCGAGGAAGAGGGCGGAATGTTGCATCCTAGCTGGGCAGCAACAGTCCGCCTTCCCCGGCATGGCTGGAGGACGCCTCCTCCGCAGAGTTGGAGGATGGTTTCCACCACCAGAAGCTGGAAGAGGAGGTGGCCAGCCGACCCGCGCGGGAGGTAGAGCCCCGGCTCACCTCGCTCTCCGCCCCAGCAAGGATGATGAACATCCTTGAAGCTGAGGGCGGAGCCAAGATCGCAGCCTGGCTTGCTCCTCCCCACCCAGAAGCTGGGGGTCACCGTCTTGGGTGACCACCGGCGAGGGGATGCAGCCGGGCTGCGTGATGAAAATCCTTGAAGCCAAACGATGGCTGAAAGGTACCAACTTCCACGAAGTTGCGTTCCTCCTCCGACAAGACGGAAGGATTCCGGGCGACCCCCGCCCGGGGGCTCGGAAGGTGGGAAGACACGATGCATGAGGGAAGTGCGAAGACATGGTTGCCCTCCAAGGGGGTCGCCCCCCCTTTTAAATGCGACTCTCTCCACTTGCGTCCTCAACCGTTGCGAGTTGAGTCTTCTCCAACACGCTCCAAGATTCTCCCCCCACGGTGCGGGGGCTGGGCCCCACACGCCATGCAAGCCGATCCAGGGAGAAGAAGCCAAACCGCCACGCGCGCGTGGTGCATGCAACCCCCCGGCGGTTACAAGCACTCCTCCACTTTCGCCTAGACCAGCGGGTGAAAGGGCGAACAGCCATGCAGGCGGCATGCAACCGTGCCAAGTGGGCGCGCCCCTTCGACTCCAACGAGCCCAGCATGGAGGTCCAGGCCCACGCGTCATGCAACCGGCGCGCCGGTTGCTACGTGTGAGCAACTGCACCGCCATTCACGCCACTACCGCGCCTCCTCGACTGCGGATTCAATACCGCGACTCGAGGCAACCCTGCAGTGCCAGCCAAGCGCGGCAGTCAAATACGGTCAAAATTGGGCCGGCAGTAATGGCGGTGACAGGCGGGTAGGAGCAGCGGTCACGTCGTCAGCCAAGCTCACGTCCCATCCAGGGGCAGCGGGGGAGCCCTCTCCCACGGCGTGAAGACAGTGCGCCCGTGATCCGTTCCACGAACGGCTCGCGCATGCGCAACGGCCGCCCCGCGAACCACTCGCCCCATCGCATTAACTCCGCGGCAGGACAGGCGGTGCCTCAGGCGGAGAAGCAAGCGACGCTTCGCCTTCGCCATAATGACCGCGTCGAAAAAGGTACGCCACATCATTCGACTTCGCATCCTTTTTCTTTTCCTCTTTCTCTCTCTTACAGCAGGGACCGGGAAAGGGGGATACCCCGAAAAGGACCCTTCTCCGTGAAGGAAACAGGCTCCGAGCCTCCCTACTGATCAGAGGTTCGAAGGCTGGCCCCTCGGAGGGGTTCAACAGCCGCCTCAGAGCACGTGGGCTCCATACCCACTACTGGTCAGAGGTTCGATGGCCGGCCCCTCGAAGGGTTCAACGGCCGCCTCAGGCCACTCGGGCTCCGCGCCCACTACTGATCAGGGGTTCGTAGGCTGGCCCTCGAAGGGTTCACAGTCGCCTCAGACACAGAGCGAGGGGTGACCATGTGTACGTTCGATACATAACCAAGGCTCGGGCTACGCTCCCGAGGTACCCTAGGACATTTCCGAGACCAGCGGGAACGATCTTGTAACGGAATCCCATCAGAGGGAGGCATCGAGCCCTCGGACCCCGTCGACAGGGGACCGGGTCCGGCAGATCACCCGCAGGTACTTTTGGGCGCGCCTCTGGGCCTCTAGCCGACCCCTATCAAATGGGGCATGGACGTCCGCTCGGATTACCCGCCAGCAGCTCACCGGAGACACCATGTTCGGCGCCACCTGAGGGCAACATGGCGCTTTCCCCCCTCCTCCTTGCGGAAAGGCGACGCAGGGGCGTATGTAAAAAAAGTCGAGTCTGTCCCTGACCGTCCTCTCGCCCTGTGCAGAGGCTCGGGGGCTGCTCTCGCAAAACCGGCTCTGGCCAAACCGTTGACAGCGTCAACATACCAGCCCGAGAACTTGGGACCCGACCGTGCACTCGGGCTATGGCCAGCTCGCATGAGGGAACAACTAGACCAGCCGAAGTGTTGCGAAGCGCACTAAGACCTCAAAGGAGTAAAACTACTCCTCCGAGGCCTCGGGGGCTACACCCGGTGGGTGCGCTCGCGCGCACCCACCGGAACAGAATGCAACCAAAAAAGGCTGGTCCCCTTGCAAAAAAGTGCGGCAAAAGCCTCCAAGCGAGTATTAGTACTCCCTTGGAGGCTCAGGGGCTACTGTCGGGGACCATAATTAGGGGTACCCTCAAGGCCCCTAAATCTCAGCTGGTAACCCCCATCAGCACAAAGCTGCAAAGGCCTGATGGGTGCGATTAAATCAAGGATCGGTCCATTCAAGGGACATGATCGTGCCTCGCCCGAGCCTAGCCTCGAGCAAGGGAAGCCAACCCCGGAGAACCTACGTCTCGCCCGAGGACCCCCCTCCAGCAGCGGGCACACTATCGGCTCGCCCGAGGCCCAGTCTTCACCGAGAAGCAACCTTGGCCACATCGCCACACCGACCGACCAAATCGCAGGGGCATTTAATGCAAAGGTGGCCTGACAACTTTATCCTGACGCACGCCCTCCAGTCGACAGGGCCGAAGTGACCGCAGTCACTTCGCCGCTCCACTGACCGGTCTGACAAGAGGACAGCGCCGCCTGCGCAGCTCCGACTGCTGATCCACCCGACAGAGTGAGGCTGACAGCAGCCAAGGCCGGCCTCGGGCGTCATAGGAAACTCTGCCTCGCCTGACCCCAGGGCTCGGACTTGGGCTCAGCCCCGGAAGACGGCGAACTCCGCTCCGCCCGACCTAGGGCTCGGACTCGGGCTCAGCCCCGGAAGACGGCGAACTCTGCTCCGCCCGACCCAGGGCTCGGACTCGGGCTCAGCCCCGGAAGAAGGCGAACTCCGCTCTGCCCGACCCAGGGCTCGGACTCGGGCTCAGCCCTAGAAGACGACGAACTCCGCCTCGCCCGACCCCAGGGCTCGGACATGGGCTCTGCCCCAGGAGACGATGGACTCCGCTTCGCCCGACCCCAGGGCTCGAACTCAGCTCTGGCCTTAGCCGACGGTCTCCGCCTCGCCCGACCCAGGGGCTCGGACTCGACCACGGCCACGGAAGACAGACTCGACCTCGACCTCGGAGGAGCCTCCACCTCGCCCAACCTAGGGCACGGACCGACCACGTCGACAGGAGGCACCATCATTACCCTACCTCGAGCTGACTCAAGCTACGGGGAACAAGACCGACGTCCCATCTGGCTCGCTCCGCCAGATAAACAATGATGGCGCCCCGCACGCTCTGTGACGACGGCGGCTCTCGGCCCCCTTACGGAAGCAAGAGGACGTCAGCAAGGACTCGACAGCCCCAATAGCTGTCCTCTCGCCAGGCTCCAGCACTCCTGCGACGGCCACGACACCACACGAACCGGGTGCCAAAAACCTCTCCGGCTGCCACGACGGCGTGTACTTAGGGCGCTAGCTCTCCTCTGCTAGACACGTAGCACTCTGCTACACCCCCTATTGTACACCTGGATCCTCTCCTTACGCCTATAAAAGGAAGGACCAGGGCCCTCTTACAGAGGGTTGGCCCGCGCGGAGAAGGACGGGACGACGCTCGCTCAAGGCCTCTCGCTCCCACTCCCGCGTGGACGCTTGTATCCCCCTACTGCAAGCGCACCCGACTCAGGCGTGGGGCTAACACGAAGGCCGCGGGATTCGCTCTCTCACACGCCTGCCTCCCTCCGGCTGCTTCCTTTCCCCCCTTCGCGTTCCGCCTCGCGTCGACCCATCTGGGCTGGGGCACGCGACGACATTTCACTCGTCGGTCCAGGGACCCCCTGGGTTTCGAAATACCGACATATATATACATGACCACATAAGGATTAGAGGTAGATACTATATACTGCTACATTATTGATTGGAAACAAACTTACCTAGAAGCGCATATCCATATAATGCTTTATATCCTTTATCTTTTCACCTTTTGACATACGTGAATCTTTATTTGCAAGCAGTCGAACAGCCATGTCAAAACATCTTAAAGTCGTATCTAGATTTATCCTTAATATATTTTGCAAATGGGCGCCGCGATCTCCGACGGTGAGATGGCTGCGCGGGAGTCCATTTTGTCCGAGAAGATGTAGCTGACGCAAAGGGGCCACCTAACAGGGACTCAGTGGAAATGAACGAAGAAACAGAAAGGAGGAAAGTGGGTTGTGCAGGAGTATTAAATGGGGAGCTGGGCCAGTCGTAGGGTGGAGATGTTGGGCCAAGAGAGTGGATGCGGCCCATGGCACAGGTTCACGTGAGTTTTTCTTTTTCTATTTTCTATTTTCCATTTCCCCTTTTTTATTTTAAGTTTCCAATCTTCAAATTTAAATCTGTTTTAAAATCAAGCACAAGTTAAATGCACAAACAAAACTTCAACATGAATGCAAACCATTTATTTTATTTTACTATTGGTATTATTTTAAGTAAGTGCCCCGAAACAATTTAATTTGATGTAATACCTAATTAACAAATTAGGGTCCCTTTTTATTCTACTCATTAAATAAAAGGAGTAATGACTTTATTCAAGACTGAATGTTTACTACCTCTTATAGATGATCATGAAATCTCTATTAAGACATCTCCTTTTATACTTCTTCAAAAGTGTCACAATGTATAAGTTCTAATGAAAGGAATAATTTAACTCCCGGGAGACTCTTTTCATTTAATCCCTTGATTCACAACCTTAGCATTTTAAAATTTTGAGGTAAACATCCTTAATTACCTAAATTATGACTTTAGGGTATTACAAATTCTACCTCCCTTAAAAATAATCTCGTCCTCGAGATTAGTAAGGAGAGAGATGTTTCCCAATCGTGTCTCAAAACATATGCGCAATCAAAAACCTCAGCATGATGCATAACTTGTTATTAAAAACAGGTCCAAATAGACATTATTATTATTACTCCTAACTTAGTTCATATAAGAATTATTTTATTAAATCTTTATTATAAAACATATTAATTTTAGGGGAAGCAACTTTAAAGGTAAGGAAAAACAAAATCTTTGAAAGATATTAAAATATGGGTTCAAATAGGTTTTATTATTATTCTTAAAATAATAAAAGCTAGCTAAAGCTTCTTAGGGCATTATTCAAGGTTTACAGAAGCTGTGGCAGCTAGAGTTAGGTTCTAAACCTAGACTTGTGATACCATGGAGGAGAATGGGAATGGTGTAATTAGATGGATGTATTGCATTGAACCATTGAACATTTTATATAGAGTACAAGACTTGGGAGGCAAAGCAACTCACGGATACATATGATAGTCTACGATACACAATATCTAAACTACCAAATATACTTCAACACATAGTAACACTAATATTATATTCACTGATCGGTCATGGGTAGGATAGTGTGATCCGATAATTGAGATCCCCAAGCCAGATTATCCGATTGTGACAAAATGCATGCACATGACTAAGGGATAGAATTGCACAAGATGAGCAATTGCAAGGCGTCAGTGCAATGGCATGGTGATGGGAACTGAACCGTGAAAGCTAGTGCATAAACAAGGTGACTTCTTACTCATGCTCCAAGATGGTTCCCAACGATCTCTCATATTGTCTACAAACCCTAGGGAATCTGGTCTTCTTTAGGATTTCCATAACGTCAGAGTTCCTGTGGTGCTCGTCGTCGTCCTTCTGACCTGATGTCAGATGGCTGCAGAGAAAGCAGAAGCTTGTTTGTTGCAAAGCCATGTTGATTGAAATTGAGCCCTGAAACACACACAAGATATGATTCCTAGTGGATTCCAAATATGTTTAAATCAAATTAAATGTTTCTTGTTGATTGCTTGTGTAGGTTGCATGCATTGTTCAAGATTGATCACGATAGAGTAAAATTCACCTTATTTCCAAGGTAGCCCATTAATCCCCTCCCAACATAGGACACCTTCAGATTTTGTAATGTCATTCTTCATCTCTTTCCAAGACCAAATCATTAGGAACAATCCAACCATCTGATTGTTTGCAACCAGGCAGTACCTAGTCACGGAAATTTAACGAACAAAAAAATGAACTTAGTTTTACAAACATTATTTGAAAAGTTCAATTATATATTGTTAAGTGAAACTGTATTTTCTAGTAAAGAAGGCATGATCAAATTGACAATGGTCGCAGCCACGAGCTAATCCATTGCATTCTTCCATGTGCGGAGCATTTCTGTATCCTTGCGCCATCGAAGAGAACACTGTGATAGGGGACTCACTGCCACTGTCGTCCTCATTGACCAACTGACCACTGCCCCATTGGCAGTTGACCTTGTAGTCATTAGGCCTGCTACCATACATGACACGGTCTTTGACGCTATACCGGTGCTCGAGCCTAGCAGAGCCGGGCCGGGGCCGGCGAGGATGTCAACGTCCACCCGCATGCTCTGGCTGAGCCCAAACTGGAACAATCGCGCAGTGGAAGGACAGTTTGTTCTGCATGGACCGCTCGAAGTCCACATCCATCTCCACCACCAGGTATGGCATTGGCAACGGCGACTACAGGTTCTCGCTACCGCTACTTCCTGGCAGGCTGTTTAGCATTCACCTGACTAGCGACACCCACTTCCTCGCGGGGCCATTGTCCTCGGCATCGAGGATGTTCCTAGCGTTCAACAGGACAATCTCTTGGAACCTGCATGCCAGTGCAACCGCAATGACACAAGAATAAATGAGGGGGCTTTACCCGAGGATGTAGATGTCGGTCGGCGATAGAGCCAGCCATCGAGGCTAAGCAAGCCTGGCGGCACGTGGCCACCTACATTCCATGTAGCAGTCTCCACCGGTGGCTGCCACCTGAAACGCGGATCTAGGCATTGGGGGGTGCGGTGGTGGTGGGATCTAGGCGCCGCGAAGGGAGGGAGTGCGTGGGACGCTGGCCGCGGGGGAGGGAGTGCGCTAAGAGCATGGAGATCAGGAGGTGGAAGTGGAGATGCCGAACATGGACTCTGGTTGTGGCTCGCGCAGATGAGGGGAGTGGGAGGCGGTTGATGCGAAGGGAGTAGCGACAACTAGCTAGGGTTGCTCGCAATAGTTGGACGACCGAGATGCATGCGGGCGTGGGCAGCAGATATGGACGATCTAGATTGACTGGAGGCAGAAACATAGAAGGTAGGCTACCCCCTTACAGCCTTAATATAGTAGTATAGATTAACACACGAGTATCATATGCAGCAAATTAGAGACCATCATCCCTCGCCTCCCCCACTTTCAAGGTATCGTAGAGCAGGAGGGGAAGGGAAGAGGTGGTCATACCTGTTCGTTGCCGGAGAAGGACACAACGAAGACCTGGGCATCTGGAGGCGACATAGGTAGTATACCGCTAGATATATAGGGAGAGAGCATGCAAGCACAGAAAGAAGCCCAGCCGGATCAGCTCCAAACTAAGAGGCACCTGCACCAGGCGTCAGTCTGAGAAGGGCGAGAGAATGCGAGTGTCTTCCCAGCCCTGGACCCGCCGAAGCGACACAACACCACCACCAACTCCGTAGCATATGCCGACTACTGCCACGCTACGGGCCTTAGTTGTCCAATATATCAGACCTGGACTCCTCATCGCTAAGTTAACCTAAGCGTGGCAGGCGCCACCATGTCCTCCTCGACGACACACACGGAGAAAGGCTAGGAGAATGATCGACTCGCCCCGTACCCGCGTCGATGAGCGTCGGTCGGCTCGCGGCTGCGACCGTGGGTGGGGGCAGTAGGTTGGGGAGGAAGAACAGGGCGAAGGCCGGGAAGACGAACGGGACGTTCGACGATGGCGAAAACGATGGTGCGCGCATGATGTGAAACATCCTCGTGGACGTGCAATAGCCACTGCCCAAGTCGGTGTCAGTGCTGGTGTCAGACGAATACGAGGAGGAGGCGCCTGCTCCTACGCCCTTTGCCAAGAATGAGTGGCGCGGAGGTGGAGGCATGAGGGGAGAGAGAAAAGAAGTAGAATGGCGAACGAGGTGATGACAACTGAGACGAGTACCATCATTATCGTGCGGAGGTATAGATGGCAAAATTGGCCATATCTGGCGAGCCGGCCCGAGGCACGACCCATTTAATAGTGTATGGGCCAATCCGGCATGAGCATCGTGCAGTGCTTGGGCCGTAGCCTCGACCCGTAGTGCTGCCCCGACCTGACATGATTATTTTTTTATTTTACAAAAAATCATATATATATATATATTTACAATTTATATTTAATATTATAAACAATTGAGCATGATGTTCAACTGGTTAGATAGCTTTGCCTAGTGTCTTCTACCCTTCTTCCATCAGGTTGCACTGCTTTTTAATATTTTACATTGAGTTGATTTGGAAGAAATGTAGTTATTTTTTGTAAAAAAATAACGCAGAATGACCGTTAAAACTGGTGCTTTAAGTATAGTAGAGACTAGCCGTCCGTCGTCGGACCAGTGGAACACTAGAATAATGTAGACTGCTTCTGACGTCACCATTCTATTTGACGTCACCATTCTATTTCTACCCTCCCTAGCTGGTCTCCTTTGCTGTGATGTGTGATGATGATATCATGATGTCGCAGGGACATAAACTTACATAGTACTCCGGTCTGCGGTTTTTTGGAAAGGATCATTTTAAGATGGTCGTCTTCCTTAATCGATGACTTTTAAAGACAATAATTTTGAACGTAAGTCTCCTAACATCAATCTATAAAGGCAGGTGCTTTAATATGTATGTTTTCATATATAGTTTGAGAGTGCGCATGTCGTAAGTAGTCAAAGAAGAGAGGACTTAGTCAATGGAAGCCTTCTTCCTTAGCTCAAGAACTTTGAAGTGTTGGTAAGCCTACTTTATATTCTATTTATAAGAGGAAGACAATCTTGAATATTGGATTGTGAAAACTGAGAGGTAGGCTCACATACATGAAGGGAAGAGTGAAAGGGAAATGAGCTTAATTATTTCTAGTAATCAATTTTAGTGGTTGACGTCCATCACAAACTACGTGGGCTAATTAGTTTGTCAAGATATCATTTATCTCAGGTGCATAAGGTTCAACACAAACAAAGAAAAAAATTGAGTTGGGGACTCACCAATATTTGGAGCAAGACTTGATAGTGTGCTGACAAATGGCACACCGGACACTGTCCGGTGCACCAGGCCGAGTTCCACTCAAATAGCTCACTCTTAGGTTTCTTCTGGGTGCATCCGCTATAATTCACCGAATTGTCCGGTGTGCACCGGACATGTCCGGTGAGCCAACGGAGCAATGGTAACCTGGCACCAACGGTCGACTGCAAAGTGAACAGTGCGCGTCAAAGCTTAGAGCATAGAAGTCAGAGCTGGCACCAGACTGTTCGGTGCAACTACAGGACAAAGGGTTCCAACGGTCGTCCGCTCGAAACCCCAACGGGCGTGCTGATGTGGCAAGCACCGGACAGTGAACAATGACTGTCCGGTGCACCACCGGACTATCCTGTGTGCCCATCGCCAGCAAAAATAGCCAACGGCTAAGAAGTGGTTGGAGGCTATAAATACCCCCAACCACCTCATTCATTGGTATCCAAGTTTTCTGAAGTTTCTATTCAATACAAGAGCAACAACATTTATTCCAAGACACATTTCAAAGATCAAATCCTCTCCAAGTCTCAAAATCAACTCAACCACTTAGTGACATGAGAGAGAGAGTTTTGTGTTTATTTGTTGCTCTTGTTGCTTAGATTGCTTTCTCCTTCCCCATTCTTATTCATTTAAGTGCTTTGTAAAATTAGCAAGAGACACCTAAGTGTGTGGTGATCCTTGCGAGGTCTTAGTGACCCAAGTGATTAAGGAGAAGGCTCATCCGGTCTAAGTGACCGTTTGAGAGAGGGAAAGGGCTGAAATAGACCCGGCCTTTGTGGCCTCCTCAACGGGAACTAGGTTTTTTGGAACCGAACCTCGGTAAAACAAATCACCATATTCACTTGTTTTATTTCCATTTGATTTGTTTTCCCCCATTCCTCTCTCTAAAGTTTCCTTGCTCATATTGATTTGAGTTTGCTCCCAAACATTTTCCGCATTGATTGAGCAACTCTAAGCAAGGAGAACAATCTTTCTAACTCTGGTTTAATTCTAACGCTAACCCTGGCCCTAGTGCAAGTTTAAAGTTTGTAAATTTTAGGTTTCGCCTATTCACCCCCCTCTAGGTGACTTTCAATTAGTATCAAAGTTAGTGCTTCATTTAGAGTCTAACAAACTCGAAGTGATGTCTGGAGATTACGCCAAGAGGGAGATTGTCACGGGCAACAAGGCCATGGGCTCGGGAAGGACTCTATCACAGGAGTCCGACGATAAATACAAGGAGGAATCCTCTTCCTCCATCAAGTCACTAAGGAAGGGTAACAAGAAGAAAAAGAAAATAAAGAAGGTGGTCTACTACAAGACCGACTCTTCATCCACATCCGGCGCCGAGTCTACAACTTCGACGCGCCACGAGCGTAAGAAGTATAATAAGATGCCTCTACGCTATCCTTGTATTTCAAAACGCGCTCCTTTACTTTCGGTACCCCTGGGAAAACCACCATACTTTGATGGTGAAGATTATTGCATGTGGAGTGATAAAATAAGGCACCATCTAACCTCACTCCACGAAAGCCTATGGGATATTGTTGAGTTTGGAGCGCAGGCACCACAGGTGGGCGACAAGGATTATGACTCGGACGAGGCCGCCCAAATTAGGCATTTTAACTCTCAAGAAACTTCTATACTCCTAGCCTCCTTGTGTCGAGAGGAGTATAATAAGGTGTAAGGGTTAAAAATGCCAAGGAAATTTGGGACGTCCTCAAAACGGCGCACGAAGGGGACGAGGTGACCAAGATCACCAAACACGAGACGATCGAGGGAGACTCGGTCGATTCATCCTCAACAAAGGAGAAGAGCCGCAAGCGATGTATAATCGGCTCAAAACAATGGTGAACCAAGTGTGCAACCTCGGGAGCACCAAGTGGGATGACCATGAGATGGTCAAGGTTATTCTTAGATCTCTTGTTTTTCGTAATCCCACTCAAGTGCAACTAATCTGTAGAGACCCTAGATATAAACAGATTTCTCCCAAGGAAGTAATTGGCAAGTTTGTGAGATTTCAACTTATAATCAAAGACTCCAAACATATTGTCAACTTGGAGCAAGGCGCTAGCTCCACACCCGAGGTGCAACCCGTTGCATTCAAAGCAACGGAGGAGAAGAAGGACGAGTCTACACCAAGTAGGCTCCCAATTGACGCCTCCAAGCTTGACAATGAGGAAATGGTTCTTATCATCAAGAGCTTCCGGCAAATTCTCAAGCAAAGGAAGGGGAAGGACTACAAACCCCGCTTCAAGAGGGTTTGCTACAGGTGTGGTAAGTCCGGTCACTTTATAGCAAAATGTCCATATTCTAGTGATAGTGACAGGGACGACAACAAGAAGGGAAATAAAAAGATGGAAAAGAAGAAGTATTACAAGAAGAATGTTGGTGAGACACACATGGGGCAGGAACGGGACTCTGACGAGAGCTCCACCGACTCCTCCTCTGATGAGGACGCCACCAACATCGCCATCAACAAAGGTCTTCTCTTCCCTAACGTCAGCCACAAGTGTCTCATGGCTAAGGACGATAACAAGAAGGTACACTCTAGAGTTACCCCCAAATACACTACATCTGATGATGAGGGTAGCTCTAGTGATAATGAAGATGATTTAGTTTCTCTCTTTGCCATCCTTACCATGGACCAAAAGAAAAAATTAAATGAATTAATAGAAACCATTAACGAGAAGGATGATCTCTTGGAATGCCAAGAGGACTTGCTCGTTAAAGAAAATAAAAAATTTGTTAAATTGAAAAATGCTTATGCTCTAGAGATAGAAAAATGTGAAAATTTATCTAAAGAGCTTAGCACTTGCAATGATTCAATTTCGTGTCTTAGAGATGAAAATGCCATTTTAAATGCTAAGATAGAAGAATTGAATGCTTGCAAACCCTCTACATCCACTGTTGAGCATGTCACTATTTGCACTAGATGTAGAGATGTTAATGTTGAAGCTATTGATGATCACCTTGTCATGATTAAACAACAAAATGATCACATAGCTAAATTAACTACTAAAATTAACGAGCATGAGCTAGAAAATGAAAATTTTAAATTTGTTAGAAGCATGCTCTAAAATGGGAGACGCCCTGGCATTAAGGATGGCATTGGCTTCCAACAAGGGAGCCAAAGCAACACCAAACTTAATGCCCCCAAGAAACTATCTAATTTTGTTAAGGGTAAGGCTCCCATGGTTCAGGATAGAGAGGGTTACATTTTATATCCTAAAAACTATCCTGAGCACAAGATTAGGAAGATCCATGCTAGAAAACCTCATAATGTCTCTCATCATGCTTTTATGTATAAAAATGAGGCTTCTAGTTCTAGGCATACCACTCATATCAAAATACCTAAAAGGAAAATTCCTAATGCATCAAATGAGCACAACATTTCATTTAAAACTTTTGATACATCTTGTGTGCTTACTAACAAATCAGGCAAAGTAGTTGCCAAATATGTTAGGGGCAAACACAAGAGTCCAAAGACTTGTGTTTGGGTACCCAAGGTGCTTGTTTCTAATGTCAAATGACCCAAGACCTTTTGGGTACCTAAGAACAAGGCCTAAAATTGTTTTGTAGGTTTATGCATCCAGTGGATCAAGTTGGATAATCGATAGCGGGTGCACAAACCACATAACAAGGGAGAAAAGGATGTTGTCCTCATATGAGAAAAATGAATATCCCCAAAAAGCTATCACATTCAAGGATGGAAATCAAGGTTTGGTCAAAGGTTTGGGTAAAATTGCTATATCCCCTAACCATTCCATTTCTAATGTTTTTCTTGTAGATTCCTTAGACTACACTTTGCTTTCAGTTTCTCAATAATGTAAAATGGGCTACAACTGTCTTTTTACTGATATAGGTGTTACTGTCTTTAGAAGAAGTGATGATTCAATAGCATTTAAGGGAGTGTTAGATGGTTAGCTATATTTAGTTGATTTTAATGATAACAAAGCTGAACTAGACACTTGCTTAATTGCTAAGACTAACATGGGCTAGATCTGGCATCGCTGACTCGCCCACATTGGGATGAAGAATCTTCACAAGCTTCTAAAGGGAGAACACATTTTAGGACTAAAAATGTTAATTTTGAGAAAGACAGGATTTGTAGTAGATGTCAAGCAGGGAAGCAAGTTGGAATCCATCATCCACACAAGAACATCATGACGACCAACAGGCTGCTTAAGCTACTCCACATGGATTTATTCGGCCCGATCGCTTATATAAGCATTGGCGGGAGTAAGTACTGTCTAGTTATTGTGGATGATTATTCTTGCTTCACTTGGGTATTCTTTTTGCAGGAAAAATCTCAAACCCAAGAGACCTTAAAGAGATTCTTAAGACGGACTCAAAATGAGTTCGGATTAAGAATCAAAAAGATTAGAAGCGACAATGGAACGAAGTTCAAGAACTCTCAAATTGAAGGATTTCTTGAGGAGGGCATCAAGCATGAGTTTTGTTCTCCCTACACACCTCAACAAAATGGTGTAATGGAGAGGAAGAATAGAACTCTTTTGGACATTGCAAGGACCATGCTTGATGAATATAAGACACCGGATCGGTTTTGGGCGGAGGCAATTAACACCGCTTGCTACTCCATCAACCGGTTATATCTTCACCGAATCCTCAAGAAAACATCGTATGAACTCCTCACTGGTAAAAAGCCTAATGTTTCCTATTTTAGAGTTTTTGGGAGCAAATGCTTTATTCTCATTAAGAGAGGTAGAAATTCTAAATTTGCTCCTAAAGCAATAGAAGGCTTTTTACTTGGTTATGACTCAAACACAAGGGCATATAGAGTCTTCAACAAGTCCACTGGATTAGTTGAAGTTTCTTCTGACATTGTGTTTGATGAGACTAATGGCTCTCAAGTAGAGCAAGTTGATCTTGATGAATTAGATGATGAAGAGGCTCCGTGCGTCGCATTAAGGAACATGTCCATTGGGGACGTGTGTCCAAAAGAATCCGAGGAGCCCACACAAGCACAAGATCAACCATCATCTTCCATTCAAGCATCTCCACCTACCCAAAATGAGGATCAGGCTAAAAAAGATGAAGATCAAGACGATGAGCCACCTCAAGAGGAGGATAATGATCAAGGGGGAGATGAAGATAATGATGACAAGGAAGATGATCAAGAAATACAGGATCAAAGACCACCACACCCAAGAGTCCATCAAGCAATTCAAAGAGATCACCCCGTCAACTCCATACTCGGTGATATTCACAAGGGGTAACCACTAGATCTCGAGTTGCTCATTTTTGTGAACACTACTTTTTGTGTCCTCTATTGAGCCATACAGGGTGGAGGATGCACTAAGAGATCCAGATTGGGTGGTGGCTATGCAAGAGGAGCTCAACAACTACACGAGGAATGAGGTATGGCATTTAGTTCCACGTCCTAACCAAAATGTTGTAGGTACCAAGTGGGCATTTCGCAACAAACAAGATGAGCATGGTGTGGTGACAAGGAATAAAGCCTGACTTGTTGCAAAGGGTTATTCACAAGTCGAAGGTTTGGATTTTGATGAAACATATGCACCCGTAGCTAGGCTTGAGTCAATTCGTATATTACTTGCCTATGCTACTTACCATGGCTTTAAGCTATATCAAATGGACGTGAAGAGTGCTTTCCTCAATGGCCCTATCAAGGAAGAGATGTATGTTGAGCAACCTCTCGGCTTTGAAGATAGTGAGTATCCTAACCATGTTTACAAACTCTCAAAGGCGCTTTATGGGCTCAAGCAAGCCCTAAGAGCATGGTATGAATGCCTGCGAGACTTCCTTATCACTAATGGCTTCAAAGTCGGTAAAGCTGACCCTACTCTCTTCACCAAAACAATTGCAAAAGACTTGTTTATATGCCAAATTTATGTTGATGATATTATATTTGGGTCTACTAACAAGTCATCTTGTGAAGAGTTTAGTAGGATTATGATACATAAATTTGAGATGTCTATTATGGGGGAGTTGAAGTACTTCCTTGGATTTCAAATCAAGCAACTCCAAGAGGGCACCTTCATCAGCCAAACTAAGTACATTCAAGATATACTCAAGAAGTTTGGAATGAAGAATGGCAAACCCATCAAGACTCCCATAGGAACTAATGGGCATCTTGACCTCGACACGAGAGGTAAATCCGTAGATCAAAAGGTATTACCGGTCGATGATAGGTTCTTTACTCTACTTATGTGCATCTCGACCGGATATAATGCTTTTTGTATGCATGTGTGCAAGGTTCCAGGCAAATCCTAAGGAAGTTCACCTTAGGGCCGTGAAAAGAATCATGAGGTATTTAGTTTACACTCCTAAGTTTGGGCTTTGGTACCCCAAGGGATCTACCTTTGATTTAATTGGGTATTCCAATGCCGATTATGCCGAATGTAAAATTGATAGGAAGAGCACATTAGGGACTTGTCAGTTTCTGGGAAGATCTCTGGTGTCTTGGGCTTCAAAGAAACAAAACTCAGTAGCTCTTTCCACCATCGAAGCCGAGTACATTGTCGTAGGTCATTATTGTGCGCAATTACTTTGGATGAGGCAAACCCTTAGGGACTATGGCTACAAGTTGAGCAAAGTCCTTCTCCTATGTGATAATGAGAGTGCAATCCGCATGGCGGATAATCTCGTTGAACATAGCTGCACTAAGCACATAGACATCCGGTATCACTTTCTGAGAGATCACCAACAAAAGGGGGATATTGAAATTGCTTATGTTAGCACCCACAACCAATTAGCCAATATCTTTACCAAACCACTAGATGAAAGGACTTTCAGTAGACTTAGGAATGAGCTAAATATACTTGATTCTCGAAACTTTGATTGAAACATTGCACACATAGCTAATTTATATACCTTTGATCATGTCTCTTTCATTTGATACAAATGCATATTTCTTATTCTTCTTGTGCCAAGGCTAAGACTAATGTGCTTTCAAGTATATTTTTATGATTAGTCTTAGATTGAAAGGGAAATGGAGTATTCAGCAAAGACAAGGCTTCCACTCCAACTCTGACAGTATCATTTTTCTTTTGTCGTTACTCAGGAAACTCTCAATTGTTATGACCCTTCACTCACATTTCTTTTACTAGTGGGGAGAAAGTATTGAGGGCTCTAAAGTTCTTCGTTTTTAGCGATTAATGCCAAAGGGGGAGAAAGTATTAAGCCCAAAGCAAAAGGACTGCACCACCATTTCTTCAAATTTTCAAAACCTAAAGGAAGAAATTATTTCAATTGATATTTTAGATTTCAATTGGTATCTCAGCTAGTCTCGTTTGGTATCCCAAAATCTTTCAATTGGTGTATCAATGAGTCTCAAAATTTCCAAATTAGTATCCCATTTGATTTCAAAATCTCACTTAGCATAAGGATTTCATTTGGTATAATTCAATTGGGTATCTGTTTCAAAAAGGGAAAACCCTCTTGAAAGCTAAGAGGAGAATTTCTTCAGGGGGAGCTTTTATTTAGTCAAAGGAAAAGCATTTGAAATAGGGGGCGGAATTTCAAATCTTAAAAATGCTTCTTGCAATCATATTCTTATACCTTTGACTATTTGCAAAATAATTTGAAAAGATTTTCCAAAAGATTTGCAAAAACAAGCAAATGGTGCAAATGTGGTCCAAAATGTTAAATAGAAGAAAGCAATCACATTTATTCTTAGACATATGTATAAAGTCTTTCAATTGGCTTAACTCTAAGTAACCTATGCACATCATCTCAATTGCAAACTAGTTACATTTCTACACTCTATATTTGCTTTGGTTTGTGTTGGCATCAATCACCAAAAAGGGGGAGATTGAAAGGGAAATGAGCTTAATTATTTCCTATAATCGATTTTGGTGGTTGATGTCCATCACAAACCACGTGGACTAATTAGTTTGTCAAGATGTCATTTATCTCAGGTGCATAAGGTTTGACACAAACCAAGAAAGAAATTGAGTTGGGGACTCAACAATATTTGGAGCAAGACTTGAGAGTGTGCTGACAAATGGCGCACCGGACACTATTTGGTGCACCAGGCCGAGTTCCACTCGAACAGCTCACTCTCGGGTTTCTTCTGGGCGCGCTCTGCTATAATTCACCGGACTGTCCGGTGTGCACCGGACATGTCCGGTGAGCCAACGGAGCAATGGTAACCTGGCACCAACAGTCGACTGCAAAGTGAACAGTGCGCATCATAGCTCAGAGCAGAGAAGTCAGAGCACACCGGACATGTCCGGTGTGGCACCGGACTGTCCGGTGCAACTACAGGACAAAGGGTTCCAACGGTTGTCCACTCCAAACCCCAACGTGCGTTCTGACGTGGCACGCACCTTGCAGTGAACAGTGACTATTCGGTGCACCACCAGACTATCCGGTGTGCTCATTGCCAGCAAAAACAACCAACGGCTAGGAAGTGGTTGGAGGCTATAAATACCCCCAACCACCTCATTCATTGGTATCCAAGTTTTCTGAAGTTCCTATTCAATACAAGAGCAATATCATTCACTCCAAGACACATTCCTAAGATCAAATCCTCTCCAAGTCTCAAAATCAACTCAACCACTTAGTGACTTGAGAGAGAGAGAGAGAGAGTTTTATGTTCATTTGTTGCTCTTGTTGCTTGGATTGCTTTCTCCTTCCCCATTCTTATTCATCTAAGTGCCTTGTAAAGCTAGCAAGGGACACCTAATTGTGTGGTGATCCTTGTGGGGTCTTAGTGACCCAAGTGATTAAGGAGAAGGCTCATCCGGTCTAAGTGACCGTTTGATAGAGGGAAAGGGTTGAAATAGACCCAGCCTTTGTGGCCTCCTCAACGGGGACTAGGTTCTTTGGAACCGAACCTCAGTAAAACAAATCACCCTGTTCACTTGTGTTGATTTCCATTTGATTTGTTTTCCCCCTTTCCTCTCTCTAAAGTTTCCTTGCTCATATTGATTTGAGTTTGCTCCCAAATGTTTTCCGAATTGATTGAGCAACTCTAAGCAAGGAAAACAATCTTTCTAACTCTGATTTAATTCTAACGCTAACCTCGGCCCTAGTGCAAGTTTAAAGTTTGTAAATTTCATGTTTCGCCGATTCACCCCCCCTCTAGCCGACTTTCAAAGAGAACCAATTTGGTAGTTTAGAGTACCAGGCAGGATCTTCATTTTATTAGAGTCTAAAATGGAAATGGGCTAGATAGCCATTTCTACCTATTTTGGTGATTGAATGTCCAACACACCATTGTGGACTAAATTGTTAGCTAAGATTATGAGCACATGTTCACTTATATGCAATTCGAAGGTTCTAATTCCAAAAGAGCTCAAAGGATGGTAGAAAGCGCAACTTCAATTAAAATGGTAAAACTACGAGGTTTGAACCTTTAGATAAGTTGCATATGTCTACTACAATGTTTCTAGCCTTTGATTTGATATCTAACTCAACCTTGTGATAAAAGTGCATTTTGAGCTTAGTTTGAGCTAAATTGCAAATCCGGGTGAAACTACGGTTAAAAGGTGAGTTTCAACCATTTAGTCAATTTGATTATGTGCTAACAATGTTTGTCTAAGTGGTAGCAAAGCTCACAAGAAAGTCCAAGTCAAAAGGAGCAAGACTTAAAGAAAAAAGGACTTAATTGTCCTGGTCTGGGACTCACCAGGCCGGTACTATTCATGGTCCGGTGGTGCACTGGACCACCAAGTAACTGTTAGTTCCTAGCTCCAACGACCACTTCATAGGGAGGCGACATGTGGCGGTCCAGAGGTGCATGGAGCTGGTCAAGTGTTGTCCCTAGAAGGAAAGAGCCAATCAAGATCCCAAAGGCAGGGCACTTCACCCGATCTGGTTGCACACCGGATCGGTTTGGCTATAATAGGACCCCTTTCACGGCCTCCTTCAGTACCCCAAGAGTACCAACAGCACTTGATCACTCCTACACTCTGCGACAACACATTATTGTGATTCTAGTGAGATCCAAGCACCGTTCTGAGCTGTTCTAGTCATTCTATGAGAGTGCGCTCTTGTGATATTTTTTTCTTGTGTTGTGTGGCTGTGTTTGCTCTTGTGTGTGTTCTCCTCTATCTTTTGTTGTACTTCAAAGTTGTGACTCATTCTTTTGTGTACGGATGCAAGAGACTCCAAAGTGTGGAGATTCCTTGCAAGGGAATTAATATTGATATAAGGAAGATAGTCACACTCAAGTTGGTTATTGGATCACTTGAGAGGTATTAAGTGCAACTCTTGTCCGTTGGGACGCCATAAGGTGGAGTAAGCAAGCATTTGAGGCTTGACCGAACCATAGGAAAAATCGTCGTGTCTCTTGTGTTCTATTATTTGTGATTGTTCATCCTCTCTCTAAGTTCATTCATTCACCTCAATATTGCTCTAAGTTTATTTAACATCTTGTAAGAGCAATCCAGTGAAGAGAACTTCTTTCCTCTTTCTCACTTTGACTTGATTTAGTTTTGCACTAACTTTTTATTTGGATCAAGCTTTTGTTTAAAGTTGTGTATTCCAGACATCATCTATTCACCCCCCTTAGGTGACTCTCAATTGGTATTAGAGCCCGACTCTTCATTTTGGGTCTAACAACTCAAAGAGATGTCTGGAATTAATTCTAAAGGGGAGGGAAAGGTGGCCGACGAGAAAGACAAGATACCCATCAACAACGAGCCTAAAGGCAAGAAGCCCGTCGACTTAGGATCGAAGAAGAAGAAGAATCACATAAAGAAGATCGTCTACTACAAGAGCGACACTTCGACTTATTTGACGACCTCGCACAAGGATGACTCCTCTCTTCCCAAACAAAAGACGTTTAAAACTACATTCAACCACACTCCTTTTAATTATTGGCGCATTTCTCATTCCTCAAATGCCCAATTGTGTTCGATTCCTCTTAGCAAGCCTCCTCACTTCGACCGGGAGGATTATTCTTGGTGGAGCCATAAAATGTGTAGCCATCTTTTTCGCTCCACCCTTGTATTTGGGATATTGTAGAGAATAGAATGAATATACATGATGTAGACGATGAAAGTTATAACAAGGTAGAAGTAGAGGAAGAAGCTACTACTATCTTGTTATCTTCTCTTTACAGGGAAGAGTACAACAAAGTAAATGGCTTAGAAAATGCTAAAGAAATTTGAGACACGTTGAAGATTGCCCATGAAGGGAACTTGATGACCAAAATCGGTAAGATGGAGGCCATCGAGGATGAACTTGGGAGGTTCGCCATAAAGAGGGGTGAAGGGCCATAAGAAATGTACAACAGTCTCAAGTCCCTAGTGAACCAAGTGCAGAACTATAGAAGCAAGAGATGGACGGATCATGAAGTTATCCGAATCATGCTCAGGTCATTTACTGTTTTATGTTAATCTTGTTTCCTTAATCCACAAAAACCCTAGGTATATGAAAGTGCATTCATCCCTTTTGTGTGTTTTGGTGATTTGCATAACAAAACATTTAAAGGTATAAGAAGTTTGCTAAGTGTTGAACAAGAAATTCAGTATGATGAACATACTTAAATAATGTATAATGATCAGTGAACAAAGGTTCAACACAAGGTTAAATAACCAGTGAGATAATGTAAAAGGATATAATATGGTCTCTATATTGGTTTGAATATATGGACGAGACATGAGAAATTACTATACATAAATATGATTAGAATAGAGGTTGAAGTGATTAAGAGGATTGGTCAAGCCAAAGTGAATAAGATATGAGGAATCGTGAATTGGCTTGACCATATTACTATTATTCTATATATGCTTCTATGAGAATCAAACTAGACCTTGATTGATCTTATCATTTATATCTAGATGACATTCAAGCAAGGTTCACAATATAGAAGAAATGATTCTCTCAATGGATGCTCAATATGATGTGACTCAAGAATGGCTTGATAGGGTGAAGATAGCAAGGAAAGGGCTTCGAGGAACTAAGCGAAGGTGAAGGCCAAGTGACGGCTTGTGGACCATTGTACCATTGCTAAGTTGAAGAAGAGAGTACTTACACTAAGTCGATGAACTAATCAGTTATGAAGAGTTATATTGTGTTGATGCATCAGTAAGGTGACTTGAATCCATGAGTTGAGCTCATATATGGTGAAATAGTTCAAGTCACATGCTCGATTTGTGTTTGCTTCAAATGGTGAGACAAAGATGCTTGTGATCCTTATGAAGCAACACCGTGGAGAAATCACACATGAGACACCAATGACTCAAGGAGTTTACTTAATTATATTTTATTTAACTTGAGTATAGGAATCGTCGTACTATCAAGGGGATCCAAAAAGAATGTTGGTATTGGTACTAAAGCTCAAAATCCTTGATCCAAAACTTTTATTTTACCCTTGTTAATCCTTAGTGAAAGTATGTAGTACAACCTTTTTAAGTTTATCTTAGCCAAAACTGCTCTCTAGAAAATACTGGTTCAACTGGTTTTCAGGCTGGTTCAGCTGGTATTCAAATATCAGCTCGGCTGGTTTTGGCCCTGGTCCACCTTTCTACACAAGTCTGTGTGCAGTTTTTTTAAAACTAGCTCAGCCGGTTTTGGACCAGCTCAGTCAATTTTGGCTCCGGTCCACCCACCTACTCAGCCAACCACTAAACTGGAATTCAATCTGCTGGAAACCGGTTCAGTCGGTTTTAAAACCAGCTCAGTCGGTTTTTGAGCAAAAAAGTAAAAAACGACTAGTTTTGGAGTCCCACCTATATATACTCACTCCTACCTCTCTCCCCGACAGTAGAACTACGATTTCTTTGTGGAGAGAAACACTTCCCACTCTCTTTCACACACCTCTTGTCTCTCCCATTTCAAATCTTTGGAGAGAAATCTTTGAGTGTGATTGAAGAGCTACAATTTTTGTGCTTCATCTCCAAATCCTTCTTGTTCTTCTTGATTCGAGCTTTGGTACTACATCGAGTTCTTTGTGGATTCATTACTCATGGAGCTTCTAGCTCCTAGACGACTAGGTGTCTCTTGTGAGTCTCTAAATCTTGTGGAAGGCCAGAAGAAAGTTTGTATTACCCGCTCGTTTGAGCAAAGGTTAGTGTGTGGGCTTGACCTTTGTGGTCGACAAAGAGAGGATTAGGGTTGAAAGAGACCCGGCTCTTTGTGGGTGCCTCAACGAGGAAGTAGGGTACCTTGGTGGTGTGAACGAACCTCGGGATAAATCTTGTGTCTCTTGTGTTCTTGCTCATTGTGTTTGTTTGTGTTCTTCGTTCTCTCAGCATTCTGTGGAAGATTTGTTTAGATCTTTTTAGTGTGTGGATTTTGAGAAGTGCCCTTCTCAGATCTACTACTTTGAACCCTATGGATCATCTAGAACATCTCATTTCCAAAGTTAACTAGGTGAATTTCAAGATCAATTCAGTTTTATATCTCATTCTTTGGTTGAGCTCGTGCAAACCGGTTGAACCGGTTTTGACACCGACGGAACCAGTTTTATCCAGTCTGTTTCTAGTTTTGTTGGAAAAAAATCCGCTTGCCTATTCACCCCTCTCTAGGCAACTTTCAATTGGTATCAAAGCCTAATCCTCATTCTAACGCTTAACCGCGTGAGGAAAAGATCATGTAGGGGGAACTAAGAAACTGAAAGGGAAATGTGCCCTTGGGCCATTTCTAAGTATTTTGGTGATTTAGTGCCCAACACAGGTGCCTAATTGTAAAATGTTGGACAAAGTACAAATCAAGGATAAAGGTATGTTTCTAAGCCTTAGTACATTGGTTTTGTGTACTAATATACTTGTCTAAGTGTTAGAAACAGAGAGAAGCAGAAAAGAAAAGAGGAGAAAAAGACTTGGCTGAGTGCAGCCAAGACTCAGTTCGGTCTGGCACACCGGACTGTCCGGTGTGCACCGGACAGTGTCCGGTGCGCCAGGCTGACTCGGCGCGAACTGGCTGCTCTCGGGAATTCGCCGACGGCGTACGGCTAAAATTCACCGGACTGTCCGGTGTGCACCGGACTGTCCGGTGAGCCAACGGTCGGCCGGGCCAACGGTCGGCCGCGCATTCTGCGCGGGACACGTGGCCGAGCCAACGGCTAGAAGACGGCACCGGACTGTCCGGTGTGCACCGGACATGTCCGGTGCGCCAACGGCTCCCAGATCTGCAACGGTCTGCAACGGTCGGCAGCGCCATTTTTGGGAAGAAATCGGGCACCGGACAGTGTCCGGTGTACACCGGACTGTCCGGTGCACCCGACGGCAGAAGGCAAGGATGGCCTTCCAGATTTGCTCTCAACGGCTCCTAGCTACCTTGGGGCTATAAAAGGAGCCCCTAGGCGCATGGAGGAGACACACAAGCAACCTTAGAGCATTCTTGATCATCCACACTCATTCTTTGCGCGTTCGTTTGTGATTCTAAGTGATTCGAGCCCAGTTCTAGCGAGAACTCTGAGATAGTCATTCGAGCTCGACTCTTGGCTGTTTGTGTGCGCATTTCGCTGTGGATTTGTGTGTGTTGCTTCCCTCCCTTACTCTGTGCTTCTTTGTGATCATATACTTGTAAGGGCAAGAGACTCCAATTTGTGGAGATTCCTTGCAAACGGGATATTGAAAGGCAAAGCAAAACACCGTGGTATTCAAGTTGGTCTTTGGACCGCTTGAGAGGGGTTGATTGCAACCCTCGTCCGTTGGGACGCCACAACGTGGAGTAGGCAAGCGTTGGTCTTGGCCGAACCACGGGATAAACCACTGTGCCATCTCTGTGATTGATCTTCTGTGGTTATTGTGTTTTGTGGAGACTCCTATCTAGCCACTTGGCATTATCTGCGCTAACACTTAACAAGTTTTTGTGGCTATAAGTTCAAGTTTTCACAGGATCACCTATTCACCCCCCCTCTAGGTGCTCTCAATTGGTATCGGAGCCGTTCTCTTCACAAAAGGGACTAACCGCCCGAAGAGATGGATCCTAAGGGGAAGGGAATTGTGATCAACGACAAAGAGAAGGAATCCTTCGTCAACGAGCCGAAGGACGACAAGCCTACTGACTCCGGCTCGGGCCATAGACGGAAGGAAGGGAAGAAGAAGACAAGGCGCATCAAGGAGATCATCTACTACGACGACAGCGATGAGTCTACTTCCTCCCAAAAGGACGACGACAACGACTACAAAAAGACGGTCAATTCGAACTTTTCATTTGATTATTCTTGTATTCAACATAGTTCGAATTCGCATTTGCTTTCCATTCCTCTTGGCAAACCTCCACACTTCGATGGGGAGGACTACGGATTTTGGAGTCACAAAATGCGTAGTCACTTATTCTCTCTCCATCCAAGCATATGGGAGATTGTGGAGAATGGAATGAAGTTTGATAGCTCGGATAGCCCTCTGCTTATAAATGAACAAATTCATAGAAACGCACAAGCCACTACTGTTCTCTTAGCATCTTTGTGCAGGGAAGAGTACAATAAGGTGAGCGGCTTGGACAATGCCAAGCAGATATGGGACACCCTCAAGATCTCTCACGAGGGGAACGACATCACCATGCTCACCAAGATGGAGTTGGTGGAGGGCGAGCTTGGAGGATTCGCCATGATAAGGGGAGAAGAGCCAACTCAAACGTACAACCGGCTCAAGACCCTTATCAACAAAATAAGGAGCTACGGAAGCACGCGATGGACGGACCACGACGTCGTCCGCCTAATGCTAAGGTCCTTTACCGTTCTTGATCCTCATCTCGTGAACAATATTCGTGAGAATCCCAGGTACACGATGATGACGCCCGAGGAAGTACTTGGAAAATTCGTAAGCGGGCGGATGATGATCAAGGAGGCAAGATACGTCGACGAAGCGTTGAACGGTCCAATCCACGAGCCTCAACCCATTGCTCTCAAGGCAACAAGGAGCAAGGAGTCGCTACCTAGCAAGGTGGCGCAAGTTGAGGCGGCCGGGCTCAATGATGAAGAGATGGCTCTCATCATCAAGAGATTCAAGACGGCGCTAAATGGTCACAAGGGGCAGACAAGCAAGACCAAGACAAAGGGGAAGCGCTCATGCTTCAAATGTGGTAAGGTTGGTCATTTTATTGCTAACTGTCCCGAAAATGATAGTGACCAGGAGCAAGGGAAAAACGGGAAGAGAGAGAACAAGAAAGTTTACAAGAAGGCCAAAGGTGAAGCACACCTTGGAAAGGAGTGGGACTCGGATTGCTCTTCGTCCGACTCCGACGACGAAGGACTCGCCGCCACTGCCTTCAACAAATCGGCTCTCTTCCCCCACGAGCATCACACTTGCCTCATGGCAAGGGAGAAGAAGGTAATCACTAGTAATGCTAATACTTATGATTCTTCTAGTAATGATGAGTCTAGTGAGGATGAAATAGATTATTCTAGTTTATTCAAGGGATTGGATAGAACTAAGATAGCTAAGATTAATGAATTAATTGATGCCTTGAATGAAAAGGATAGAATCTTAGAAAAACAAGAAGATCTTTTATATGAAGAGCATGATAAATTTGTTAGTACACAAAATTCACTTGCTCTAGAAGTTAAAAGAAATGGAATTCTTTCTTGTGAACTTTCTACTTGTAATGAAACCATTTCTTCTTTGAAAGGTGAAATTAATGTTTTAACCGCTAAACTAGAAGTAGCAAGTAACTCTTGTGTTGAAAATGTTACAATTTGCACTAGGTGTAAGGATTTTGATGTTAATGCTTGTAGTGAACACCTAGTTTCAATTTCAAAACTTAATGATGAATTGGCTAGTCTTAATTCTCAACTTAAGACTAGCAAGAGTGAAGTTGATAAAATAAAATTTGCAAGGGATGCCTACACGGTTGGTAGACACCCCTCAATTAAGGATGGTCTTGGCTTCAAGAGAGAGGCCAAGAACTTAACAAGCCATAAGACTCCCATCTTCGTCAAGGAGAAAGGGAAGGCCCCTATGGCTAGTAGTGCTAAAAAGAACCATGCTTTCTTATACCATGATAGGAAACATGCTAGAAATGCTTATAATGATTTTGATTCACATGTTTATGATTCTCATGCCATGTTTGCTTCTAGTTCTTCCTATAAGCATGATAGAGATATGTGTAGGAGAGATGTTGTGCATATGCCTAGGAGAAATTTTGCTCATGTTCCTAGAAAAGTTGTGAACAAACCTTCTACCATTTATTATGCTTGCAATGCTCCCTTTGCTATTTGTAGAAAGGGTAAGAAGGTAATTGCTAGGAAGTTAGGGGCAAGATGCAAGGGAGATAAAACTTGCATTTGGGTCCCTAAGGATATATGTGCTAACCTTGTAGGACCCAACATGAGTTGGGTACCTAAGACCCAAGCCTAAATTTGCCTTGCAGGTTTATGCATCCGGGGGTTCAAGCTGGATAATCGACAGCGGATGCACAAACCATATGACGGGGGAGAAGAAAATGTTCACCTCCTACGTCAAAAATAAGCATTCCCAAGATTCAATTATATTCGGTGATGGGAATCAAGGCAAGGTAAAAGGGTTAGGTAAAATTGCAATTTCTAATGAGCACTCAATTTCCAATGTGTTTTTAGTTGAGTCTCTTGGTTACAATTTGCTATCTGTTAGTCAACTATGCAATATGGGATATAATTGTCTTTTTACAAATGTAGATGTGTCTGTCTTTAGAAGAAGTGATGGTTCACTAGCCTTTAAGGGTGTACTAGACGACAAGCTTTACTTAGTTGATTTTGCAAAAGAAGAGGCCGGTCTAGATGCATGCTTAATGGCTAAGACTTGCATGGGCTGGCTGTGGCATCGCCGCTTAGCACATGTAGGGATGAAGAACCTCCACAAGCTTCTAAAGGGAGAACACGTGATAGGATTGACTAACGTACAATTCGAAAAAGATAGACCTTGTGCAGCTTGTCAGGCAGGTAAACAGGTGGGAGGAGCGCATCACAGCAAGAATGTGATGACCACATCAAGACCCCTGGAGCTGCTACATATGGACCTCTTCGAACCCGTCGCCTATCTAAGCATAGGAGGAAGTAAGTATGGTCTAGTTATTGTTGATGACTTTTCCCGCTTCACTTGGGTGTTCTTTTTGCAGGATAAGTCTGAAACCCAAGGGACCCTCAAGCGCTTCCTCAGGAGAGCTCAAAATGAGTTTGAGCTCAAGGTGAAGAAGATAAGGAGCGACAACGGGTCCAAATTCAAGAACCTTCAAGTGGAGGAGTTTCTTGAGGAGGAAGGGATCAAGCACGAGTTCTCCGCTCCCTACACACCACAGCAAAATGGTGTGGTAGAGAGGAAGAACAGGACGCTGATCGATATGGCAAGGACGATGCTTGGAGAGTTCAAGACCCCCGAGTGCTTTTGGTCGGAAGCTGTGAACACGGCTTGCCACGCCATCAACAGGGTCTACCTTCATCGCCTCCTCAAGAAGACTTCGTACGAGCTTCTAACCGGTAACAAACCCAATGTATCTTACTTTCGTGTATTTGGGAGCAAATGCTACATTCTAGTGAAGAAGGGTAGAAATTCTAAGTTTGCTCCCAAAGCTGTAGAAGGGTTTTTATTAGGTTATGATTCAAATACAAAGGCGTATAGGGTCTTCAACAAATCATCGGGTTTGGTTGAAGTCTCTAGCGACGTTGTATTTGATGAGACTAATGGCTCTCCAAGAGAGCAAGTTGTTGATTGTGATGATATAGATGAAGAAGATGTTCCAACGGCCGCTATACGAACTATGGCGATTGGAGAAGTACGGCCACAGGAACAAGATGAACAAGATCAACCTTCTTCCTCAACAACGGTGCAACCCCCAACTCAAGACGATGAACAGGTTCATCAAAAGGAGGCGTGTGATCAAGGGGGAGCACAAGATGATCACGTGATGGAGGAAGAAGCGCAACCGGCACCTCCAACCCAAGTTCGAGCGATGATTCAAAGGGATCATCCCGTCGACCAAATTCTGGGTGACATTAGCAAGGGAGTAACTACTCGATCTCGATTAGTTAATTTTTGTGAGCATTACTCCTTTGTCTCTTCTATTGAGCCTTTCAGGGTAGAAGAGGCCTTGCTAGATCCGGACTGGGTGTTGGCCATGCAGGAGGAACTCAACAACTTCAAGCGCAACGAAGTTTGGACACTGGTGCCTCGTCCCAAGCAAAATGTTGTGGGAACCAAGTGGGTGTTCCACAACAAACAGGACGAGCACGGGGTGGTGACGAGGAACAAGGCTCGACTTGTGGCAAAAGGTTATGCCCAAGTCGCACGTTTGGATTTTGAGGAGACTTTCGCTCCTGTGGCTAGGCTAGAATCAATTCGTATCCTGCTAGCATATGCCGCTCACCATTCTTTCAGGTTGTACCAAATGGATGTGAAGAGCGCTTTCCTCAACGGGCCGATCAAGGAGGAGGTGTACGTGGAGCAGCCCCCTGGCTTCGAGGATGAACGGTATCCCGACCATGTGTGTAAGCTCTCTAAGGCGCTCTATGGACTTAAGCAAGCCCCAAGAGCATGGTATGAATGCCTTAGAGACTTTTTAATTGCTAATGCTTTCAAGGTTGGGAAAGCCGATCCAACTCTTTTTACTAAGACTTGTGATGGTGATCTTTTTGTATGCCAAATTTATGTCGATGACATAATATTTGGTTCTACTAATCAAAAGTCTTGTGAAGAGTTTAGCAGGGTGATGACGCAGAAATTCGAGATGTCGATGATGGGCGAGTTGAACTACTTCCTTGGGTTCCGAGTGAAGCAACTCAAGGACGACACCTTCATCTCCCAAACAAAGTACACGCAAGACTTGCTGAAGCGGTTTGGGATGAAGGACGCCAAGCCCGCAAAGACTCCGATGGGAACCGACGGACACACCGACCTCAACAAAGGAGGTAAGTCCGTTGATCAAAAAGCATACCGGTCCATGATAGGTTCCTTGCTTTATTTATGTGCTAGTAGACCAGATATTATGCTTAGCGTATGCATGTGTGCTAGATTTCAATCCGATCCTAAGGAGTGTCACTTAGTGGCTGTGAAGCGAATTCTTCGATATTTAGTCGCTACGCCTTGCTTCGGGATCTGGTATCCAAAGGGGTCTAATTTTGACTTGATTGGGTACTCAGATTCCGACTATGCTGGATGTAAGGTCGATAGGAAGAGTACATCGGGGACGTGCCAATTCTTAGGAAGGTCCCTGGTGTCATGGAACTCTAAGAAACAAACCTCCGTTGCCCTATCCACCGCTGAGGCCGAGTACGTTGCCGCAGGACAGTGTTGTGCGCAACTACTTTGGATGAGGCAAACCCTCAGGGACTTTGGCTACAATCTGAGCAAAGTCCCACTCCTATGTGACAATGAGAGTGCTATCCGAATAGCGGAAAATCCTGTTGAGCACAGCCGCACAAAGCACATTGACATCCGGCATCACTTTTTGAGAGACCACCAGCAAAAGGGGGATATCGAAGTGTTTCATGTTAGCACCGAGAACCAGCTAGCCGATATCTTTACCAAGCCTCTAGATGAGAAGACCTTTTGCAGGCTGCGTAGTGAGCTCAATATCTTAGATTCGCGGAACTTGGATTGAAAAGTAGCATACATGTGTTTATGCCCTTGATCTTGACCATTCTGCATTTTGTTGCTTACTATGGTGCTCAAGTTGTACAAACACTCCCTGGACCTCACAAGTCCGTTGCAAAGTGATGCACATGTTTAGGGGGAGATGTGTTACAACTTGACCCTTTGAGACTAACCATATGCTTGAGTTTGCTTGATTTAGTCTCGAAGGAGAATTGAAAGGGAAAAGGTGGACTTGGACCATGAAAGACTTCCACTGCACTCCTATGAGAGGGTAACTTATTCCAAGTCCATCTCATGAACTCTTATTGCCATTTGCTCTTAATTGAAGATTTTGGTGAGGCAATGGGGTTACAGGGCCAAGATTGATCCCGTTTTGGTGCTTGATGCCAAAGGGGGAGAAAATAAAGGCCAAAGCAATAATGGATCAGCTACCACTTGAGAGATTTTGAAAATAGTAGAATAGAGCTTTTTGTTTGACAAAACTCTTTTGTTGTCTCTCTTATCAAAAGTTGGCTTCTTATGGGGAGAAGTATTGATTATTGGAAAAAGGGGGAGTTTTTGAAATCTTTGATCAATCTCTTTTGGAATGACTCTCTTTATGCTTCAACATGTGTGTTTGACTTAGAGATTTGAGTTTGATTTGCAAAAACAAACCAAGTGGTGGCATAGAGTGATCCATATATGTCAAAAATGAATCAAAACAATTTTGAGTTCTTATTTGATTTGATTTTGTACTTGTTCTACTTGCTTTATGTTGTGTTGGCATAAATCACCAAAAAGGGGGAGATTGAAAGGGAAATGTGCCCTTGGGCCATTTCTAAGTATTTTGGTGATTTAGTGCCCAACACAGGTGCCTAATTGTAAAATGTTGGACAAAGTACAAATCAAGGATAAAGGTATGTTTCTAAGCCTTAGTACATTGGTTTTGTGTACTAATATACTTGTCTAAGTGTTAGAAACAGAGAGAAGCAGAAAAGAAAAGAGGAGAAAAAGACTTGGCTGAGTGCAGCCAAGACTCAATTCGGTCTGGCACACCGGACTGTCCGGTGTGCACTGGACAGTGTCCGGTGCGCCAGGCTGACTCGGCGCGAACTGGCTGCTCTCGGGAATTCGCCGACGGCGTACGGCTAAAATTCACCGGACTGTCCGGTGTGCACCGGACTGTCCGGTGAGCCAACGGTCGGCCGGGCCAACGGTCGACCGCGCAATCTGCGCGGGACACGTGGCCGAGCCAACGGCTAGAAGACGGCACCGGACTGTCCGGTGTGCACCGGACATGTCCGGTGCGCCAACGGCTCCCAGATCTGCAACGGTCTGCAACGGTCGGCAGCGCCATTTTTGGGAAGAAATCGGGCACCGGACAGTGTCCGGTGTACACCGGACTGTCCGGTGCACCCGACGGCAGAAGGCAAGGATGGCCTTCCAGATTTGCTCTCAACGGCTCCTAGCTGCCTTGGGGCTATAAAAGGAGCCCCTAGGCGCATGGAGGAGACACACAAGCAACCTTAGAGCATTCTTGATCATCCACACTCATTCTTTGCGCGTTCGTTTGTGATTCTAAGTGATTCGAGCCCAGTTCTAGCGAGAACTCTGAGATAGTCATTCGAGCTCGACTCTTGGCTGTTTGTGTGCGCATTTCGCTGTGGATTTGTGTGTGTTGCTTCCCTCCCTTACTCTGTGCTTCTTTGTGATCATATACTTGTAAGGGCAAGAGACTCCAATTTGTGGAGATTCCTTGCAAACGGGATATTGAAAGGCAAAGCAAAACACCGTGGTATTCAAGTTGGTCTTTGGACCGCTTGAGAGGGGTTGATTGCAACCCTCGTCCGTTGGGACGCCACAACGTGGAGTAGGCAAGCGTTGGTCTTGGCCGAACCACGGGATAAACCACTGTGCCATCTCTGTGATTGATCTTCTGTGGTTATTGTGTTTTGTGGAGACTCCTATCTAGCCACTTGGCATTATCTGCGCTAACACTTAACAAGTTTTTGTGGCTATAAGTTCAAGTTTTCACAGGATCACCTATTCACCCCCCCTCTAGGTGCTCTCAGAAACGAAATTGCTTCTAAGCTTGAAAAGTTGAGGTTGCCTCGACTTCATCTTTTGGTGCAGATGTTGATCCTAGGGCAATAGACCTTGCCATGAGAATCACCGAACGGATGTTCCTCAAAATAAAGGAAGATGAGGCGAATAACATGATTGAAGAAGAAGAAAATGATCGATGGAGACCAAACGACGAATCCACCTCTTCACAAGGTTCGTCTTTCAAATCCACTTCTCATATGTGCTTTATCGCTAAAGGGAGTGACAGTGAAAGCGAAAGTGAGGATGAGGTGGAGCATGAAAGTGATAGTGAAGACGAGGATGATCTTTGACAATTCTTCGCTCAACTAAGCAAGAAAAATCAGATGAGCTTGCTCAAACTCATGAAAAGAGCAGAAGAACAAAAAGAAATGCTTCATAAGCAAGAAGATTTCCTCATTAGAAAAATTGAAGACTTAGAGAAGTTGACCAAAGAGCATGAGAAGCTAAAGTGCTCTCATGATGATTTGGTCCAGAGGTATGAAGACATTGCAATTGAGCAAAATAAAGTTGTTAATCATTCATCATATATTGCTCAATTAGAAAATAAAAATGCTATGCTCAAGAACACGATAGAAAAACTAAATATTGAAAATCTAGCTTTCCGAGAAAAACATGATATGATTGTGTGCTCTCATAATAAATTTATGGATTCACATATCATGTTAGAAATAGCTCATGAGGTTGTGTTAACTAATTTGAAATCATACCAACCTCACATATGCACATGTACTCAAATAGAAACTATATTATCATGTGCTAACAAATGTTGCTCTCAAGAAAGCCAATCTTCCATTGAGCTAGAATTTTTAGGAACAAGTAATGTTTCCTATGCAAAATAAAACAATGTGCTCAAGGAAGAAAATGAGAGGCTAAAAAGGAGCTTGAGTCAATTGAAGGGAAAGTGTCATGCTTAACCTTCTCAAGATAATCATGATAATATGGTGAAAAAGCTTGAGAAGAGACAACCGTAGCATGCACAAAACCCCTTCAAAAGAATACCATGCTTTCCAATAAGGGCATGAGCAAAATTCAAGGTGAGAAAATTAATGCTCATACTATTTGCTCTAACAATGTACCTATGTGCTTCAACAAAGCAAGATCAAAAAGAAGCGATAGGAGGTGCTATGAATGCAAGGAGAAGGGTCATGAAATTGGTTCATGCCCCCACATGAAGCACCAAGACCTTGCACGATCAAGAAAGATAACCATAAAAATGGATGAAAGCAAAAAATGCAAATGTATTGCAAGGAAAAGCACCACATTTGCTACAATTAACGTGAAAAAGGTCATCTATTCAAGGTTTGTCCAAAGGGTAAAACTCCTAGACCTAATTTGTCAATTCACTCAAATATGCTTAGGAAACCCAAATTTGACAAGCTGCGGGCGACGCGCACGAAGCTAAACCCGGACAAGTGTGTCTTTGGTGTCTCCGCTGGGAAGTTGCTGGGATTCCTGGTTTCACACCAGGGCATTGAAGCAAACCCGGAGAAGATCAGGGCAATCGAGGCGATGAGGCCGAAGTATCAAGGATGTCCAGAAGCTTACGGGGTCATTAGCCGCTTCATTTCAAGGCTGGCTGAGAGGGCGCTGCCCTTCTTCAAGCTCATGAGAAAATCTCGTCCATTCTCTTGAACCAAAGAGGCAGAACATGCCTTCCAAGAGTTGAAGCAACACCTTGTGTCCCTACCGATACTGGTAGCCCTGGAGCCAGGAGAGCCGCTGTACTTGTACACTGCAGCGGCTGCGGAGGCGATGAGCATGGTGCTGGTCGTTGAAAGGACGGAGCAGCATTCCCAGGGGAGTCAGGAGGTTCCCCAGGAGAAGGTGGTGGTCCGACCACCACGGAGCCTGAGGACTCGGGACCAGCTATAGGGGTCTAGACCGTTCAGAGGCGGTCTACTACGTCAGTGAGGTCCTCCATGAGGCAAAGACTAGGTACCTTGAGACGCACAAGCTCCTCCATGTTGTACTTGTTGTGTCCAGGAAGCTGCGCCACTATTTCCAGGCACACAGAATTGAGGTGGTGACCTCCTTTCCGTTAAGGGCCATCCTCCACAACTCTAACGCCACAGGCAACATCGCCAAGTGGGCCACGGAGCTCGCTGAGTTTCAGCTAGACTTCCAGCCTCGCCATGCTGTCAAGATCTAGGTCCTGGCTGACTTCATCGTGGAGTGGACGCCTCCCCCGAGCGCCCTTGGGGGTCCGGATCCCGATTCAGACCCCACACCTGCGGAGCCTAGGGGTCCGGTCTTCACCGAGCCCCACTGGATGCTCTTCTTCGACGGATCCGCCCGTCAGCAAGTTGGCGGGGCTGGGGTGGTCCTCATTGACCCAAGCGGAGATCAAGTGAAGTACATGGTGCATCTTGAGTTCAAGGCCACCAACAATATGGCAGAGTACGAAGCATTGATCTTCGCTTGACGGCCGCCCTATCCCTGGGAATCCGCCAGCTCCTCATGAAGGGGGACTCCTAGCTGATCATCAAGCAAGTTCGTGGGGAATGTAGCTGCAATGAGCCCAGGCTCGCAGCTTACCTCCTCCATGTAAGGAAGCTAGAGAAGGTCTTCACGGCCCTGGAACTACAACATGTTCCTCGGGCTGACAACTCGATGGCAGATGAACTCTCCACAAGGGCATCAACTTGGGCACCCGTGCCCAAGGGTGTCTTCGAAAGACGGCTGCTGAGACCCACCGCCTAGCTTGCCGAACTGGGCGAAGGGGGCGAGACTAGCACCTCGAAGCTAGCGGTCTTGGTGGCGTTACATCTGCAGAACCCACCAAAGGTTGTGTGTGCAACAGAGGGTCCTACCTACCCCTTAGTGCCACAGCCAGTATCTCAGAGTGGTCCCGATGCATGGATCTCCGAGATCCGGGACTACCTGAAGGAAAACATCCTTCCTGAAGATCATGTATCCGCAGAGCGCATAGTGCGGTTGGCTAAGCGATACGTGGTGGTGGAAGGGGATCTCTACCGTCGTGGCGCCAACGACATTCTCATGCGGTGCATTACCCAGGAGGAGGGTCGTGAGTTGCTCATGGAGATCCATGAAGGAGAGTGTGGAAGTCATTCCTCATCCCGCACGCTGGTCGGTAAGGCCTTTCGGCATGGCTTTTACTGGCCAACCGTCCTCCAGGATGCAGCTAAGATGGTAAAGTCCTGCAAGGCGTGTCAATTCCATGCAAAGCAGATACACACACCAGCTCAGGCTCTGCAGATGATTCCGCCCTCCTAGCCATTCACCGTATGGGAGGTGGATATCCTGGGACCGTTCCCCAGGGCCATCGGCGAGTACCAATTCCTCTTCGTCGCCATCGACAAGTTCACAAAGTGGCCAGAGGCCACCCCTATGGTCAACATGTAGCACCCCAAAATCATATTTTAGGTATATCAGCAAAAAATTATCTCGAGACCTAAATGATTGTGTTTTCAAATAAGAGAACAAATAAAGATCCTTATATGATTTAAACTATCCTTGTCAAATAATATATATATATATATATATATTTGAATATATTCTCTAAAGGAATTAAGTTAAATATCTCTTAGTAGATATTATACATTAGAAATTATTTTCTAATAAAGTAAATAATTAATGAATATCGAATAGATCGAATGAGCTTTTAATTAGACTATACATTCAAATAGTAATTATTTCTAAGATAAATATTTTTATGTGCGCACTATATATTTAAAGCATTTGCCTGCATAAATAAAATAATTAGTATCTGTAAAAAATTATACTTTGCATACATGCTGGATATTTTGTGCTGTTGCATCTTGTAAAAAAATTCAAAGTTTGGAAATTTGGAATTTGAAAATAAAATAGAAAAGAAAGAAGGAATGGATCATGCTAGAATTTTGGATGTGCATTTAAAACACAGATTTGAATTCAACTTTGAAAACTAGAAAAAAGAGAAAGAAACAGAAAATATAAAAGATAAATAACTTCCCCCTACGCTTGGGCCTATTCCTCTCTTGACCCACTCGTCCTTTCCCCCCTGGCGGCCCACTAGGCCCGCCCGCGCCCTTTCCCCCTCTACTGTCAAACTGGGCCCACCTGGCAGCCTTCTCCTCTTTCTTTTCTCACTGGGCGTAGGGACCTACCTGTCGGATCTTCCCCCATCCTCGGGCGGCCGTTGCGACGCTTGCGCCGACGACCTCGCGACGGACTCCATGCTGCGTGTAACTCGTGCGGTTGTTGTGTACCAGGGCCGCTTCCTAGTGCTTATATAACCGGGGCACTATTCCTCCTTCTCATCTCTAGGGCTCGACCTGGGAGCTGCACTAACCGAGAACATCCATGGGGTAGGAGAGAGAGTGAGGGAGAGAAAATCTGTGCGCCGCTACCTGCTTATGATGCCGCATGGTCTCGACTTACCCTCGGAGGATCTCTTCGAGGCGCTGGATGTGTGGACATCGGTTTTGGAGGCCACGGACGACCGGTGTCGCAGAGAGTAGATCTCGCCGGACTTGGACCGCTAGACGTCGACACCGGGGGCATGGCTGCACGATTGAAGGTAAGATGGGAACTGTTGGATTCACATGAATTCCCTGTGCATATAGAGTGCTTAGGATTTGAGCTGTGATCACGGGGCACGGATTTGTGAAGTCCGACGAGCCACCACTGTGTTCACAAGTGCGCCCCGCCTGTGAGTCGGCCGGGGGGAGAAGAAGCTCGTGAGCCATCGGATCCGTGATGAAGGGCGGGGCGATCTTGACCGTGGGTTCTCGATCGTGGGCCAAAGATAGATGCGGTAGATGGCGGCTCGGAAATCCGATCTCGACCACTGATCTGTTAACAGACGGATCCTGTTGGATCTCATTTCATAAAATCGTGACCGTAGGATTAGGATCTTATGGTTGTGGGCCTGTACTGGTTCAGAAGGACTTGATTTAATCTCATACGTCCAACTCTGATCCAACGGTCCAGGATGGTCCATACCCCTTCGGTCGTACATAATTGCTAAAGAGCCCTTGGACTTCTTTTAAATAAACCCGCCGTCCACTGATGACGTAAGATTATTACGGTGAGGTCTAGATTTTTACGGAATAGACCCTGAGGACTTAAGAAATAATATCTGCAGTACATACAGTTCAGAAAATAATAAAAGAAAATATGGAAAATTGATTCTCAAGTATAAAATGATCCTAAAACTTCTTTAATGCATATTTTCCACGTTTTAACTCCGTTTTAGTCCGTTCAAATTGCGTTAGCTTAATAATAATATTAACTACACAGTAATATTAATATTTGTATCATATCACTTACTTTTATAATTAGATGTTGTTTAAACCGATGTTTAATAAATTAATCTCCTTAATCAAAGATTGTTTGCCTCTGATTATGATCTAACTAAAATATTATCTTTACTCAAGTATAACATAGATTAGAGTTATTTATTTAATATCTTTAACTCATGATTTATAAAATCAACATAAAGATCTAGATCTAATTGGTTAATCGAGTAGGACTTCTGAAAACCATATATTCTTGACCATAAATCCGAATTTAGTAGTTCTTGAACCCACGATCTCGTAGCGACGCGTAGATTACTATCATTCAGTTTTGTTCATATGTTTGGTGTGATGTTAATTTTGCCTATACCATGTTTGTTTGTATTGCTACGATTAGCGTGAGGTTATGTGTCATCCGAAGATCATCCTAGTACCTAGAATCTCAAGTCCCAGGCAAGTTGTGCCCTTGATCACTTCTTTTTACCCACTCATGTTCTGATTAATCATAATGATCTGCATAGGTTAATTTTGATGGGACCCAATAGGTTACCCTAGTTTGACTATCTTTATACCTTGTTCACCACTGAATTTTTGGGTAGTACCTGCTATTGCTTTATATGGTTTTGGGTATGGAGATACATTATTCATGATTACACTTTTGTTATCAGTTTATTATTACTGTTCATGTTAAGATCATTATGTTAATTGGAACATGGACCGACCACCCAGGAAAATAGTGCTACCACAAGGGAGGAATGGGACCCCTTGGCTGATTAATTAGGAAAGCTAGTGGATGACTACCTTACCCGAAAGGGGCAAGGACAGTAGGGGAGTGGTCAGTGTAGGGAGGCCCTTGGGATGATTTTGCTGCGATGGCGGTCATGCGATGGGTCCCTGCATTGGAGCTTCCTATAAACTGTAGCGGGTTTTCTGAAGCTAGTGGAACTTTGTAAAGGCCTCGTAGTGTTACCCTGCCTTGCCTCCTCGGTAGAGGTGTATGGGAAGTCGCGATCCCTTGGCAGATGGGCAACATGACTTATGGGTAAAGATGCGTAACCTCTGCAGAGTGTAAAACTAGTATACTAGCCGTGCTCACGGTCATGAGCAGCTCGGACCCTCACATGATTAATTTATGGAACTAAATTCAAATTGTCATATGTATTGCATCGCAGGTGATGTTGTTACTTTTGTTCTACTACTTAACTGGGTTGGTATTTACTTATACTTAGTAACTGCTAATAAAATTTTGACCAACTTTAAAAGCAATGCTCAGCTTCAACCATCCTCTTTGGTAAGCCTTACACTTCACATGAGCTTCCATCTTTGAACAGTTCATACACATTATTCCCCACAACTTGTTGAGCTATGAACGTATGTGAGCTCACTCTTGCTGTCTCACACCCCCCACAGGTCAAGAACAGGTACCACATGATGTGGCGCATGGAGGATGCTGCGATGTGTTCGTGAGAGGTCTAGGCCGTCGTCTCCCAGTCAACTTTGGGTTGCTGGACCGTTGTCTCCTTATAATGTAATTATTTATGTATTTATTTTCTACAGAACTCCTGTTATGTAGTAAAGATGTGACATTCGATCTTGTGCCATGATTCATCATATGTGTGAGACTTGGTCCCAGCACACCTGGTGATGATGTTCGTGCCCGGGTCTTGGTGCCCCGAAACCCGGATGTGACACAACATCACCCAGGGTGCTGTTGTTGCTTTCCTCAGGTCGATTGTCTGTAGATTTGGGGTCCCAAACCATGTCATTACGGACAACGGGACCCAGTTTACAAGTCGGCTCTTCTAGGAGTATTACGAGGGCATCGACACCTAGCTCTGCTTTGCGACTGTGGCTCATCCAAGGAGCAACGGCCAGGCAGAGAGGGCAAACTCAAAGATCCTCAGGGGACTCAAGACACGCACCTACGACTGCTTGAAAAAGCATGGTGCAAATTGGGTCAACGAGCTTCCGTCCGTGCTATGGGGAACCGGACCACACCCAGCCGAGCTACCGGGGAGACCCCATTCTTTCTGGTCTATAGGGCCGAAGCCTGCCTTCCCCCGGAAATCATTATGGGCTCCCCACGGGTCCAGGCTTTCGATGAGTCTATGCAGGAGCAGCTACGACGTGAGGACGTGGACTTCATCGACGAGTGCAGATGGCGAGCGGCGATCCGAAATGCATGGTACAACCAAGCGCTCAGGCGCTACCACCAACGATTCATGCATAGTAGGGAGCTCAGGGTCGGGGACCTGGTCCTAAGGCGAGTACTGAACCGAGAAGGGCTCCACAAACTCTCCCCCAGCTGGGAAGGACCCTTCAAGGTGACAGAAATATGCTGATCCGGGTGTGTCCGCCTTACTACAACTGAAGGAGAGCCTCTTCCCAATCCCTAGAACATAGAGCATCTCCGTAAGTTTTACCCATAAAAACAAACCTGGGGATTCGGTTCTCTTCCTTTGTAACTAGGTTGTGCATATATGTATGTCAACCCAGTGAGGTTCGCCCTCATAAACCCAGTCTGTTGGCCTACACTCATGAATATCAAGTTGTAAAGAAAAAATTCACCCCCAGATTTGTTTTTGTGATGTTTTTAGTCTGCTTCAATTTATGAACATTATTTTTTATCTAACCCATCCATACAGTTCCCACCCTTGCTGATATAATGACATCCGAATTGAGTAGCCAGGCTTGCAGTTTGGGACCCCTCGGTAGGGGGGTCCGGCAGCCTGGGGGCCAGTTCTAGAGAACGGGTACTTGTCTCCTAGGGTGGTCCGGAGCCATGTAGCCGCTTAGCTTGGTCCCGTACCCTAAGCCTGCACGCTCCACCACTTTGTGACGGGTATCCTAGTATTTGGAACTATAGTCCTGTGGGTCCGGCAACCTGGGGTCCGGTTCTAAAGAATGGACACTTGTCTCCTGGGGTGGTCCGGAGCTGTGTAGCCGCTTAGCCTGGTCCTGTACCCTAATCCTACATGCCCACCACTCTGTGATGGGTGTCCTAGTATTTGGAGCTGCGATCCAAGGGGGTCCGGGCATATGGCTTGGCTTCCCAGACTAAATCCTGCAGGTCCTGTTGCATGAATCAAAGGATGGCAGATACCAGACGATCGGTCCTATGGGTGTGCTACTAACACTTCCTAGCCAAAGCTATGTATAGGGCCAGGTCCCAGTCGAGACTACCTCCTGGGGGCCGGGTCACCAACTCTTTCTTAGGTATACTGGTATCCAGCCTTGACGCGTCGAGCCTACATCCCAGGGGGGCCAGGTATCAGAGAGGAGTTGGTAACGTCACACACAGCGAGGACAAATAACATACAGATAAGTGCTAATACTGCTTGATAAATAGTACTCAAAAGTATCTTACAAAGCCAAAAAATATTACAAGTCGCACCCCAGTGGAGCCCTTGTTCTGTCTCTACAGAATGGACTACTCATCATCGGCAGGATCCCACTGGAAGCGCTCAGCCACCACCTCCACGACGTCTTATACGCCCTCCCGGGTGACATCTTCGGTGTCGGCCACCGGACCAGCGATCACCGACTCCAAGGAGATGGCTGGGTCGTGGCTCCGAAAGCACGTCAGGATATACTCGATCACCGCCCAGCAGAGCCTGCTACCCTCAGCCTCTAGGCAGGCGCCAAGAATCTGGTCCAGGCGTCGGAGGTGGTCGGCGGCGGAGTCCAGCACCGGGAGCACGTTGGATATGGACGTCGGTAGCTCCGACACCAGGATGGGACTCATCCCTAGCGGCACCAGTGTCGTGCTCGCCTCGCCGGCCCATGCAGCGATGCGCTGGACCTCGGCGCGATGCTCCGCCTGGAGATCTTCAAGTGCTTTCTTCGTTGCCTCCACCACCTGGGGCCCGGTGCCGCCTACGCCGCCTAGAACTGCCGGATCCACTCTTCTAGCTTTTTCTCCTTCTCCTCCGCCTCGAGCTCATGCTCGGCCAGCAACTTATCCCGCCTTTCAAACATTTCCTCCCTGAAGGCGAGGTCCTTCTCCCACCAGGCGAGATCCATCGCCCGCTTATCCAGGGACGCATCCTTCTCCTTGAGGTTCTCCTCGGCCAGGGCAATGTTGCTAGCCTTGTCCTCCAGCTCCCGCTCCCATTTTTGGATCCTCTCCACAGTCGCAGTCTGCTAGGTCCGCTGCTCTTCCAAGATTCCGTTCATGGCACTCAGCTTGGCACTCAGCTCTGTGACGACCTCCTCCCTCTGGTTCAAGGCCTCCTCCCTCTTGGCCAACCTCTTCTCCTTCCGACTCACCTCCAGCTCCCAGGCATACACCTTCTGGAGGTCCTTTTTGTAGTCTTTGCAGTCCCGCGCCAGTTTAGACCGCTCAAAGGCGAACTGGTGGGACGCCGCCTTGGTGCCCTCCTCCAGCTAGGTACGCCAGTCGCTGAGGCGCTGGTGCTCAGATTCTAGCACCTCCCATTCCCGCCGGATCGCCGCCTCAGTCTCATGAAGAGCCTGATGGGCATGAGATAGCACCCGGGGGAGGGGAACTGGACTGCTTCTGGCTCAGCGCTGGACCGGAGCCGCCGCCCAAAAACCACCTCCGTCTGCTCCGGAATGGGCGGCGGGATGGAGCCGGACGCGCCCCCCGTGTCACTCGCGACGGTAGGAGTGGGCGCAGCTGGGATCTCCCCCGCCGCTGCTGCCGACGGTGTACTCGATGGCTTCACCGTCGTTGAGGCTGCAGTAGCCGTCGGCGGTTCACCGGCACCGCTCCCAGCAGAAGCCTACTACTGAGAGCCAGACCCGCCAGCGGGCATGGTATCCGGCGGAGGAGGCGTGGTCTTGGGAGCAGAGGGGGAGGAAGCCCTAGCAAACAAGGATGGGTTAAGACCTGTCAGCATGATAACTACACTCATGGAAAAAAGGGGGCTACACTTAATTGGGGCCCTGGACCTTCTAGTGACCCTGGAAGCGGGACGTCCGCTGCTGTTGCTGCTGCTGTTGTTGCTGCTGCCGCCCCAGGTGGTGGTGGCGGTGGCGGGACCGATGGTGGTGGAGGTTGTGGTGGTGGCGGACCCAATGGTGGTGGTGGAGGAGGACTGGTGCGCCTCTGCGCGCCCTAGGCCTGGGAGCCGTCCTCCTCGGCCCCACCAGCTGTCCTCTGACGCTTCTGGGGGGTCCGAAACAAGGGGAGGATCCGAAACAAGCGACCCATCGGCGCGACGCAGCTGGCGTCGCCTCTCTTCATCCGACCCCCCCAGTGCCACCCGGGGCGGAGGAGCTACTTGGAGCCCCTTTACCCTTTCCAAGGGGCTGGGGGCCACGGTGGGAGCTCTGGAGCATGCACCAGCGGGCTGGGAACCACCGGCCGGTACACCGGGGATCTGGATCCCGCGGAGGGGGTCCCGGCCGCCAGTCTGATGAACCGCCACACCTCTCTCATCGAGGGTCAGCAGCGAGGCCAGCACCGCCGTTCGTAGCCCTGGATCATCACAGAGCGCCGAGATGTCCTGGGGGAGTATCAAGGATTCGGGGATAAAGGACTCACCAGTAATCCCCTTCACCATAAGTTCTAGCTCCTCCCAGGACAGATCGGTCCCTGGCCCGCGCTAGATCCTGCCAATGTAATTTGGGCCGGTGAACTAGCAGCACAGACACGGCCTCCTCTGCAGCGGCATGACCCGACGCTTCAGGAAATCGCCGACCACGTGCATCGAGGTTAGACCATCGGCTGCCGGGCCCTTGATCCTCTCCAACACGGGTAGGAGCTCTAGCGCAAGGGATGGCTTGGCCCCCCCATTGCTTCCAGTCGAGTGTTGGTCCGTCACTCGGCAGCGCGAGGCGGTCATTGGCCTCAGCGCTGACGATCACCCAGTCGGCGCGCCAGTTTTCCCACCTCGCGCCACTGAGGGAGGAGATGTAGGCGTCGGCCGAATCCGGCCTCGTCTGGAAGTAGTAAGCACCAAGATGGTCCTTGGCCTTCCTAGATTTGACCAGCACGAAGATGTGGTGAAAGAGGGAGGTGCAGGGGGCCACCCCCACGAACATCTCGCAAAGGTGGACGAAGAAGGCCGCCTGGAGGATGGAGTGGGGCATGAGGTGTTGAAGCTGGAGCCTGAACTCCTCCAATAGCAGCAGGAAGAAGGGTGAGATCGGCAGCGCCAGCCCGCAGGAGATGTAGGAGACGAACAAGACGAACTCCCCAGCGGCGAGGTTGCCGAGGGGGACGGCGCCAGCACAGACTCTTCCGGTGAGCCCCGGCGCGCTCCACCCGAGCAGGCCGCGCGCCAGATTGAGCGCCGCCTCAGATTGGAAGCGGTCGGGATGGCCAAGCGAAGTCATGGCATCGGCGGCGGCGCGAGTGTAGAGCAAGAGAGCACAAATGCAAAGGGGTGCAGAGAGCTCGGAGGTGAAAGGACGCAGCGATTGGGAGAGAATTTGAAAGCGCAACTGCTACACGCGGGGTGAATCCCTTTTCAAGGGAGACTCTCCCGCTCACGCCCTGAGACGCTGCAGGGAATCCCGTCCGACACGCAGCTAGCGCCCAGGTGGCCCAGTCTCTGACACAGGGGCTTGGGCCCACAAGTCATGCAGCTGGTGTGCCGGTGTCCAAGTGCAGAAGAAGCGAACCGTCACACGGGGAGCGAACCTCCGCGCACGATCGCGCACCGCCTCGGGCCGCTGTGGAGAGATATTTAACCAAGGCAGCGGCAATGACATGCCCCACACGTGGCCCGATGGAACCGCCAGATGTGGGGTCGTGGGTCAGTCAGCCGCGGGGACAGATGTGATAGTTGACGTGACCAAAGGTAGATTGACAGCGCGTGCGTCGACAGATGCGCTAAATTAATGCGGCGCGTGCTAAGATGGTGCCCCAATCACCGGTCATGCCATGTTGACGCGAAGTACAAGTTTTGGCCCCACCTAAAGGCTCGCATCCTCCCCTGAGTTGGGCCCGGGGGCCACTATCGATGCCCTGAAACTAGGGTACCCCTGCTACTATACAAAGACAAAGAATCCACGTGGCTATCCCTTAGTCGCGTGGTAGAAGTGCTGTGTGTGGGACCAAGCCACGGCTCGCCCCAATCTCAGGCGGCTATTATGGGTCCACAACAGCGCCCGACTCCGCCACATGGGCGGGTCCGAAGCCGCCACGTGTCCAGAGAAGGTGGCATACTCCAAAGCATCAACAGTGAGTCCAGACCCCCATAGGAGAGCGCCGGACCCCCGGATATACAGTCTAGACCCCCAAGGTTGGTCCCGGACCTCCACGTGTGCAAGCCGGACCCCTGGAATGGGATTCGGACCCCCCCCCCCCCGTATGGGGTCTGGGCCGCCCACAGTGGGGTCCCAAGGTCCCAGGACAGAACATACACGGGCTTTGAACAGGACCCAGGCGGGGGTCCGTTACCGACACGTGTCCAGACCTAGTCTGGTGAGGACCTGTCCGCGTACACTTCTGCTCCCCGCCTAGGCGGAGACCCGATGCTGCCACGTGGCCTACTGCGCCTGTGAGAGCACCTAGAGGGGGGGTGAATAGGTGATCCTGCAAATTTCAACAACTAATAGCCACAAAACTTGGTTAAGTGTTAGTATGGCTAAGTAGCGAGCTCTTGCGAACACACAAGTACCACAGAAAAACAATCACAAAAGACATGCGAGTTTATCCCGTGGTTTGGCAAGTTTAACACTTGCCTACCTCCACGTTGTGGCGTCCCAATGGACGAGGGTTGCACTCAACCCCTTTCAAGTGATCCAATGATCAACTTGAATACCACGATGTTCTTCTTTGCTTATCTCTTTTCCCGTTTGCGAGGAATCTCCACAAGTTGGAGTCTCTCGCCCTTACAACAAAGATAAAAGTGAAAGCATAAGAGTAAGGGAGGAAAGCAACACACACAAATCCGCAGCAACACACACGCACGCAAGCCAAGACTTGAGCTCAAAATGAAGCACGATGAGTTCACCACTAGAACGGAGCTCAAATCACTAACACAGTTGATCAAGTGCGCGAGGACGGAGTGTGGAAGACTTAGAATGCTCAAATTATGCTTGGGTGACTCCTCCATGCGCCTAGGGGTCCCTTTTATAGCCCCAAGGCAGCTAGGAACCGTTGGAGACAATCTTGGAATGCTAAACACCCACTGTAGACGGTCCGGTGCAGATTTGTTTCCTTTCCTGGCGCAGATGATCGTTGCAGCGCCGTGGTAGTTGGCGCACCGGACACTGTCCGGTGCACACCGGACAGTCCGGTGCCCCTGCCGACCGTTGGCGCGGGCCATGCGTCGCCCGCGTATTGCGCGGCCGACCGTTGCTCAGTCGACCGTTGGCTCACCAGACAGTCATGTGCCCCACCGGACAGTCCGGTGAATTTTAGCCGTGCGCCATTGAACTTTTCCCGAGAGCGACGACTTCGCCGCGGATGACTCACCGGACAGTCCGGTGCACCACCGGACAGTCCGATGATTTATAGCCGTACGTCGCTGTCGAGTCCCGAGAGTGGCCTGTTCATCGAGACTGGTCTGGCACACTGGACACTGTCCGGTGCACCACTGGACAGTCCGGTGCACCCAGACCGAGCAGCAGTTGGCTGTACACAGCCAACTCTTTTCCAATCTCTTTTCTCCTATTTCTAGCACTTAGACAAAATATGTTAGTACTCAAAACAATGTACTAAGTCTAGAAATGTACCTTGTAACATGATTTGCACTTCTTGATTGTTTGGCACATAAACAACTCACTCAATATGTGTTGGACACTTAATCACCAAAACACTTTAGAAATGGCCCAAGGGCACATTTCCCTTTCAATCTCCCCCTTTTTGGTGATTTATGCCAACACATCAAAAAGCAACCAAAAGAAGTGCAACATCAATGCAATTGAGAACAAAAATTGTTTTTGATTCAAATTTGGCATATTTGGATCATCCTTTGCCACCACTTGGTTTGTTTTTGCAAATCAAATTCATTTTCCTATCTCTAAGTCAAACACACTTGTTTAGGCATAAAGAGAGATATTTCAAGAGTGAAATTGATCAAGATTCAAAAACTCCCCATTTTTCCCATAATCATAGTTCTCCCCATAAGAGGCAAAATTTTGACAATAGGTGTGTTTTGACAAATCAAAAAGTTCTAACTTTACTCTTTTTGAAATTTCACAAGTGGTAGCTGATCCATTTGCTTTGGCCTTAATTTCTCCCCCTTTGGCATTAAGCACCAAAACGGGATCATTCTTGGCCCTTTAACCCCATTACCTCACCAAAATTGTCGATTAAGAGCAAAAAGGCAAGAAGAGCATAGATATGAACTTGGAGTTAATACCGGAGTGCAGTGGAAGTCTTTGCATGGTCCAAGTTCACCTTTCCCTTTCAATTCACTTTTGAGACTAAATCAAGAACTCAAACACAAAGGTTAGTATCAAAGTGTCAAGTTGTAGCATGCCTCCCCCTAATTAAGTGCATCACTTGCAAATGGACTTGTGAGGTCTGGGGATCATGTGTACAACTTGAGCACCACAAATAAACAATATAGATTGAAATGCATAAATTAACATGATCAAAGGCATAAAACACATGTATGCTATAGATCAATCCAAGTTACGTGAATCTAAGACATTTAGCTCACTACGCAACCTGCAAAACCTTCTCTCATCTAAAGGCTTGGTGAAGATATTGGCTAGTTGGTTCTCGGTGTTAATATGGTACACCTCGATATCCCCCTTTTGCTGGTGGTCTCTTAGGAAGTGATGCCAGATGTCTATGTGCTTAGTGCGGCTGTGTTCAACAGGATTATCCGCCATGCGGATTGCACTCTCATTGTCACATAGGAGTGGGACTTTGCTCAGATTGTAGCCAAAGTCCCAGAAGGTTTGCCTCATCCAAAGTAGTTGCGCGCAACACTGTCCTGCGGCAACATACTCGGCCTCAGCGGTGGATAGGGCAATGGAAGTTTGTTTCTTTGAGCTCCAAGACACTAGGGACCTTCCTAGGAATTGGCATGTCCCTGATGTACTCTTCCTATCAACTTTGCCCCCGGCATAATCGGAGTCTGAATATCCAATCAAGTCAAAGGTAGACAGACCCCTTTGGATACCAGATCTCGAAGCAAGGCGTAGCAACTAAATATTTAAGAATCTGCTTAACAGCCACAAGGTGACATTCCCTTGGGTCGGATTGATATCTAGCACGCATGCATACGCTAAGCATAATATCTGGTCTACTAGCACATAAATAAAGCAAGGACCCTATCATAGACCGGTATGCCTTTTGATCAACGGACTTACCTCCTTTGTTGAGGTCGACATGTCCGTTGGTTCCCATTGGTGTCTTCGCGGGCTTGGCGTCCTTCATCCCGAACCGCTTGAGTAGGTCTTGCGTGTACTTCGTTTGGGAGATGAAGGTGTCGTCCTTGAGTTGCTTCACTTCGAACCCAAGGAAGTAGTTCAACTCGCCCATCATCGACATCTCAAATTTCTGTGTCATCACCCTGCTAAACTCCTCACAAGACTTTTGGTTAGTAGAACCAAATATTATGTCATCGACATAAATTTGGCACACAAATAGGTCACCACCACAAGTCTTAGTGAAAAGAGTTGGATCAGCTTTCCCAACCTTGAAAGCATTTGCAATTAGGAAATCTCTAAGGCATTCATACCATGCTCTTGGAGCTTACTTAAGTCCATAGAGCGCCTTAGAGAGCTTACATACATGGTTGGGGTACCATTCATCCTCAAAGCCAGGGGGTTGCTCCACGTACACCTCCTCCTTGATTGGCCCGTTCAGGAAAGCGCTCTTCACATCCATTTGGAACAACCTGAAAGAGTGGTGAGTGGCATAGAATAATAGAATGCGAATAGACTTTAGCCTAGCCACAGGAGCAAAAGTCTCCTCGAAATCCAAACCTGCGACTTGGGCATAACCTTTTGCCACAAGTCGAGCCTTGTTTCGTGTCACCACCCCATGCTCGTCTTGCTTGTTGCAGAACACCCACTTGGTTCCCACAACGTTTTGCTTGGGACGTGGCACCAGGGTCCAAACTTCATTTCGCTTGAAGTTGTTGAGTTCTTCCTGCATGGCCAACACCCAGTCCGGATCTAGCAAGGCCTCTTCTACCCTGAAAGACACAATAGAAGAGATAAATGAGTAATGCTCACAAAAGTTAGCTAGTCTTGAGCGAGTAGTTACTCCCTTGCTTATATCACCCAGAATCTGGTCGACGGGATGATTCCTTTGAATCGTCGCTCGGACTTGAGTTGGAGGGGCCCGTGGTGCTTCTTCCTCCCTAACTTGGTCTTCTTGTGCTCCCCCTTGATCACACGCCTCCTCTTGAGGAACCTATTCATCATCTTGAGTTGGGGGGTGCAACATTGTTGAGGAAGAGGGTTGATCTTGCTCTTGGTGTTCCTGTGGTCGCACATCTCCAATCGCCATGGTGCGAATTGCATCCGTTGGAACATCATCTTCATCTACATCATCAAGATCAACTTGCTCTCTTGGAGAGCCATTAGTTTCATCAAATACAACATTGCTAGAGACTTCATCCAAACCCGATGATTTATTGAAGACTCTATATGCCTTTGTATTTGAGTCATAACCTAGCAAAAACCCTTCTACAGCTTTGGGAGCAAATTTGGAATTTCTACCTTTCTTTACTAGAATGTAACACTTAATCCCAAATACACAAAAGTATGAAACGTTGGGTTTGTTACCGGTTAGAAGTTCATACGAGGTCTTCTTGAGGAGGCGATGAAGGTAGACCCGGTTTATGGCGTGGCAAGTTGTGTTCACAGCTTCCGACCAAAATCGCTCGGGCGTCTTGAATTCTCCAAGCATCGTCCTCGCCATGTCGATAAGCGTCATGTTCTTCCTCTCTACCACATGTAGGGAGCGGAGAACTCGTGCTTGATTCCTTCCTCCTCAAGGTACTCCTCCACTTGTAAGTTCTTGAACTCGGACTCGTTGTCGCTTCTTATCTTTTTCACTTTGAGCTCAAATTCGTTTTGAGCTCTCCTTAGAAAGCACTTTAGGGTCCCTTGGGTTTCTGATTTATCCTGCAAAAAGAATACCCAAGTGAAGCGGGAAAAATCATTAACAATAACAAGACCATACTTACTTCCCCCGATGCTAAGGTAGGCGACAGGTCCGAAGAGATCCATATGAAGTAGCTCCAGAGGTCTTGATGTGGTCATCACATTCTTGCTGTGATGAGCGCTTCCCACCTGTTTACCTACTTGACAAGCTGCACAAGGTCTATCTTTTTCGAAAAATACATTGGTTAGACCTAACACTTGTTCTCCCTTTAGAAGTTTATGAAGGTTCTTCATCCCAACATGTGCTAGACGACGATGCCACAGCCAGCCCATGCTAGTCTTAGCAATTAAGCATGCATCTAGATCGGCCTCCTCTTTTGAAAAATCAACTAAGTAGAGTTTGCCGTCTAGTACACCCTTAAAAGCTAATGAACCATCACTCCTTCTAAAGACAGACACATCTACATTGGTAAATAGACAATTGTATCCCATATTACATAGTTGACTGGTAGATAATAAATTGTATCCGAGCGATTCAACTAAAAACACATTAGATATGGAATGCTCGGATGAAATGGCTATCTTTCCTAGTCCTTTAATCTTGCCTTGGTTCCCATCTCCAAAGATGATCGAATCTTAGGAATCTTTGTTGTTGACGTAGGAAGTGAACATCTTCTCCCCCGTCATGTGGTTTATGCATCCGCTATCGATAATCCAGCTTGAGCCCCCGGATGCATAAACCTGCAAGGCAAATTAGGCTTGGGTTTTAGGTACCCAACTCTTGTTGGGTCCTACAAGGTTAGTTACAATAGTCTTTGGGACCCAAATGCAAGTCTTGTTTCCTTTGCATTTGGACCCCATCTTTCTAGCAACCACTTTTTCATTTTTACATGAAAGTACATACTTAGTGTTGCAAGCATGAAAGACAGTGGTAGGTTTATTACACACTTTCCTAGGAGCATGAGACACAAAATTTCTCCTAGGCCTACCATTAAAATTAGAACTTGAAGCAATCATGGCATGTGAGTCAAAAACATTATAACTCCTATTATAATGAGAATATCTAGAAAATTTTCTATTATTGTACATGAAAGCATGATTCTTTTGATTACTACTAATCATAGGGGCCTTCCCTTTCTCCTTGTTGGGAATGGGAGCCCTTTGGCTTGTTAAGTTCTTGGCTTCCTTTCGAAAGCCAAGTCCATCCTTAATTGAGGGATGTCTACCAACGGTGTAGGCATCCCTTGCAAATTTTAACTTATAAAAGTCATTTTTGCAAGTCTCAAGTTGGGCATTAAGACTTGCCACTTCATCATTTAATTTTGAAATAGAAGTAAGGTGTTCAACACATGCATCAACATCAAAATCCTTACATCTATTACAAATGGCAACATGTTCTACACAAGATCTAGTTTTATTGGCTACTTCTAGCTTAGCATTTAAATCATCATTAACACTCTTTAAGCTAGACACAGTTTCATGACAAGCAGATAATTTAGAAGAAAGCATTTCATTCCTTTTAACCTCTAAAGCAAGAGATTTTTGAACACTAACCAACTTATCATGCTCTTCATACAAAATATCCTCTTGCTTTTCTAAGAGTCTATTCTTTTCATTTAAAGCATCAATCAATTCCTTGATTTTATCTACTTTTGTAACACCCGGCTTTAAGGAACAAAGTCAGGTGCATCTCATACATGCGCCAAGAAGACAACATATACAATAACAGAGTGTATAGAGATAAATGTCACAATAACATCAGAGTACATATTACATAGCGGAAGACTTACAAAATAAAAGAATAAATATAAAACGAACTAAGGATCGTTGGCGCCAATGTCAACTGAGAAACGCCACCTAGATCAGATCAAACTCCTCGATACTTGACTCCACTTGAAACCACCTGTTCTTCTCCTGTGGGGGGGGGTGTGAGACAGCAAGGGTGAGCTCACATATGTTCATCGCTCAACAAGTTGTGGGGAATAATGTGACATGAACTCACCAAAGGTGGGAGTTCATGAAGTGTAAGGCTTATCAACAATAGGGGTTAAAGCTGAGCATTGCTTTTAAGTAGTTGGTCAAATTTTATTAGCAGTTACTAAGTGTAAGTGAATACCAAACCATAATAAAATAATAGAACAAAATTAATAACAAATCCCATGCAAATGCAAATGACCGATTGAGTTTAGGTTCCATAATTTAATCATCGGATAGTCCTGAGCCGCTCATGACCGTGAGCTCGGCTAGTATACCAGTTTTACACTCTGCAGAGGTTGTACCCTTTACCCACAAGTCGTGTTTCCCATGTCGCCAGGGTTAGCTAGGCCCTTAGACACTACCAAGGTGAATGGCTAGGGATCCACTACGAGGCCTTTACAAAGTTCCACTAGCTTCCGAAAACCCGCTACAGTTTATAGGAAGTTCCAATGCAGGGTTCCTGGCTGACCGCCATCGCAGCAAAATCAACCAGGGACCTCCCTACACTGACCACTCCCCTACTGCCCTTGCCCCTTTCGGGTAAGGTAGTCTTCCACTAGCTTTCCTAATTAGTCAGCCAAGGGGTCCCATTCCTCCCTTGTGGTGGCACGTGGTTCTCAAGTTAAGCTCCATGTTCCAATTAACAATAACATAATGATCTTGGCATGAACATAAATAGAATAACAAAATAACTGGAACATGGATATAATGAAATATTAACCCAAAAACCACGTAAAGCAATAGCATAAACTACCCAAGTGATTCAGGGGTAAACAAGGTAATGAGATAAACAATCTAGGGTGACCTATTGGGTCCCATCAAAATTAAACCTATGCATGGTAAATGATTATAAAGAACATTATTGGGTAACAAAAGTGAATCAAGGGCACAACTTGCCTGGCACTTGAGATTCCAGGTACCAACTTGCTTTTCAGATGACACACGTCCTCGCGCTAGTCGTAGCAATACAAACAAACATGGTATAGATAAAATTAACATCACACCAAACATAAGAACAAACTTAATAATAATGATCTACGCGCTGCTACGAGACTAACGCAACTTGAATGGATCAAATCGGAGTTAAAACGAAGGAGATACGAATTTCCTAAGGTTTTATGTATTTGATATGGATTTAATTAGGAAATAAATTTTAAGGTGGCTTTCGTGTCAAATTAGTGGCACTATTAGATAAACAATAATATTATAAAATTATAGGAACTGAAATGGGTCAATTTGGACAAGATATGAATTAAATATGATTTATACAAGTTTCTCAAATTATTTTTGTATTAAAAATGATTTTAAAATGAATTCTTCTGATTTTATTCGCTGACTGGACTGCGCGTCAAAATCAGATAAACCCAGGGGCCAGTGGGTAAGTTTTCACAGACCCAGGGAACAGCACAGGTGGACGGCGGGTTATTTTGTTAAAAGAACAGGGACTCTTTAGAGATTATACCAGGCCGAAGGGGTATCGTGAAGTACTGGCCGTGCGATCACGGATGGAGGGCTAAGATTACACGTGAGGGCGTTGCGATGAGAACAGGCGCGCGGTTTGATCTCAACCACACATCGAACGATCAACGGCCCACGCGACGCCAACGCTCACACGATGCGCACGCCTGATTACAGCCCTCCGTTGCCAATCCAACGGCCAAGATTTTAACTAACGAGGCCAATTCCTACGCGCACGATCGCATCGGACGACCGAGGATCGCTCCTGACCACTACCCAATCCAGGCCGCAGGATTACCAATCAATGGCCAGAAGCGCAGGGAAATCCCATGGTTTAATCTGCGCCGTCCACACACAGATCCACGGTCCTGGCACATCCCCCCCTCCAACACTAACAGAGAGCGGCGCCCAGGTGACCACCGCGGCGGAGGACGCCGGTGAGCACCCAAATCTCGGCGCAGTACGCGGATCAATGTGTCGCAGACGGGTGCTAACCCCAAATCGAGGGTACGACGGACACAGGGGAGGAATTATTACCGGCAATGGCGATGAGGAGGAGCAGCGCCACGGTGAGAGGCGGAAGGACGCCGCGCGCACTGCTCGGACGAGCCATACACCGAGAACCGTTTGCCCGCGAGCCCAGATACACTCCCGCCCTCCAGTGGATGCGCGATGGCGGCGCATGAACCTCCGTAGCGGCTGGCGGATCCACTCACTCTCTCTCTCTCGACCTTCTCTCTCCCGCCAGTCGGCCATGGCAACGACGCTGGCGTCTTCGCCCATGTCGAGCCCCTGATGGGCGCGCGTTATGCGCATGGGCAGGCTTATATGCGCAGGGAGCCCCCCCTGGATTACCGTCAACAACTCCCGGTTGACGCGCGCGATTGGCGTGATTCCGTTGAGCTGATGCGTGCGGACAGGGGAGGAAGAAAGCCTGACGCGCGGGGCCCGCGTGGAAGTGGTAGTAGTGAGGCGCACGTGGAGGAACTGGCTGACCCGCGGGGCCCGCCACGCAGCGGCCAAGCCGATACCCACGCGAGTCCTACTGATGCTGACGGGCAGGGCCCACCTGGCGGCGCCGACGCTTGCTTGCTCTGGGCTGCGCTGGATCCAAAAGGGGAAATGGGCCAAAACGTGGTAGCGAGGCCCATTTAGTTGTGTTTGTTTTATTCTTTTATTTTCTATTCTTTTTTTCTCTACTTTCAAATCCAAATTTGAGTTCAATTTAAATTCCAACTTTTGGCTCACCATTTACATACTATATTTGTGCACTTAAAAGTAATAAGTTTGAGAATATTTATGTGAATATATTATTTATATTTTTATGCCATTTCTCTTCTTATTTTCAAACCCCAATTTTCAATTTAGGGTTTAATCCAATTTCTAGTCATTTTTATATTATTATTATTTTTATTTAATGCACAAACATAAAACTCCAACAAGATGTACTTCATTTTATTTTAGAATCATTTGTTTGGATTAAATCCTCTTAATTACATGTATGCTCTTTTCATGATGCAAATAAGGCACATACAATAGGGAATTCACTATTTATTCCTTGTAAACAATTTTGAGTGTTACAAATCCTACCCCCCTTAAAAATAATCTCGTCCTCGAGATTTAGGAAGATCTAGGGAAAAGGTGAGGAAAATCTATACGAAGCTCTTCTTCTCTTTCCCAAGTTGCTTCATCTTCACCGTGGTGACTCCATTGAACTTTGCACATCTTTATCACTTTATTCCTTGTAATTCGAGTCAAAGCATCAAGAATCTTGACGGGATACTCCGTATAAGTCAAATGACCCTGAACACTGAGCTCATCCATTGGTAACTGTTCCTTAGGGATACGAAGACACTTCTTAAGTTGAGACACATGGAATACGTTATGTACATCAGATAGATTATCCTGTAGCTCTAGTTGATAGGCCATCTCTCCAACTCACCTACAACTCAGAATGGTCCAATAAAGCGAGGGGACAATTTGCCCTTGACTTTGAATCTCCTCATTCCACGAAGTGGTGAAACCCTTGAGGTACACATGATTTCTTTCCTCAAATTCCAGTGGTCTTCTTCTATCATCCGCATAGCTCTTTTGTCTGGTCCGAGCTAACCTCAAATTCTCCCAAATTATACAAATTTGTTCTTCTGCCTCTTGAATAAGTTCAGGTCCAAAGAACTTGCTTCCTCTAGTCTGATCCAATATAGAGGAGTCCTGCATTTCCTGCCATATAGAGTCTCAAACGGTAACATCTTCAGACTGGCCTGGTAATTATTATTATATGAGAACTCAGCATAAGGTAGACTCTTGTCCCAACTACTACCATGCTGAAGGGCACAAGCTCTCAACATGTCTTCCGATACTTGATTAGTCCTTTCAGTGTGTCCATCAGTCTGACGATGATAGGTTGTACTAAAATTCAACTTCGCATTCATATTCTCATGAAAACTTTTCCAAAATCTAGAGGTAAACTGTGATCCTCTATCCAAAACGATCTTCTTCGGTACACCATGTAGAGACTCAATCCGAGACATGTATAACTTAGCCAATTGTGATCCATTATAAGTAGTCTTGATCGGAATGAAATGAGCCACTTTGGTCAGTCTATCCATCATAACTCATATAGAATCTCATCCTCTCGGGGTGCGAGGCAATCCAGTCATGAAGTCCATACCAATCTTTTCCCACTTCCACTCGGGTATCTTCAGTGGGTATAATAGTCCAGCTGGCCTCTCGCGTTCAGCCTTAACTCTTTGACACACATCGCACATAGCCACATGTGCAACCACATTTCTCTTCAGTCCATACCATCAATACTTCCGCTTCAAATCCTGATACATCTTGGTACTACCAGGATGAATAGAATAATCCAAGTCATGGGCTTCCTTTAGAATAGTCTCACGAAGGCTTTCAATCTCAGTAACACATATCCTATCCTTGAACCATATTGTGTCTTGTTCATCTTCCGTAAATTCCGGACCTCTACCTTTCGTAATAAGATCCTTGATCTCTTGCATTTTAGCATCACCAATTTGTCCTTTGTGGATTTCTTGTTCCAAAGTAGATTCCACATCAATAGTAACTCCTTCAGTGTGAGCAACTATCCCCAGGTTAAGTCTCCTGAAATCCTCAACAATCTCATCGGGTAGCTGGGCAACAACAGCTAAATAACATGCTCCTTTCGACTCAAGGCATCTGCAACCAAATTTGCCTTGCCCGGGTGATAGTGAATCTCCAAGTCATAATCCTTAATAAGCTCCAACCAACGGCGTTGCCTAAGGTTGAGATCCTTCTGAGTGAATATATACTTCAAACTCTTATGATCCGTGTATACTTGGCACTTGGTCCCCATGATATAATGTCTCCAAATCTTAAGTGCATGCACAACGGCTGCCAATTCCAAGTCATGAGTAGGGTAGTTCAATTCATGTCTCCGCAACTGACGAGAAGCATATGCACTCACATGACCTTCCTGCATGAGCACACATCCTAAGCCTTGGCCACATGCATCACAATAGATATCAAATCCTTTCTGCAGGTCTGGCATAACCAATACCGGTGGCGACATCAACCTCTTCTTCAATAGATCAAAGCTGTCTTGGCACTTCTCGTCCCACTTGAATTCTCTTTCCTTCACCAAAAGCGAGGTCATAAGCTTAGCAATCTTAGAAAATCCTTCAATAAATCTCCAATAATATCCTGCAAGTCCCAAGAAACTTCGGTCCTCCGTAACCGTAGTGGGTATGCTCCACACCACTATCTCCTTGGCTTTAGCAGGATCCACTGATATTCCTCCATTAGAAATGATATGTCCAAGAAATGGCTCCTCACCAATCCAAAACTCGTATTTACTGTACTTGGCGTAGAGTTGATTATCTTGAAGCTTCTGTAGCACCAATCTCAGTTGTTCCTCATGATCACTTTCACTCTTAGAATAGATAATAATATCGTCGATAAATACTACGACGAATCTGTCCAAATACTCCATAAACACCTCATTCTTCAGATCCATAAAATAAGTTGGTGCATTAGTTAGTCCAAATGACATAACGATGAACTCATATAAACCATATCGGTCGAGGAATCCGTCTTAGGGATATCCGATGGCCTAATCTTCATTTGGTGACAACCTGATCGGAGATCAATCTTCGAGAATACACTTGCACCTCTTATCCGATTAAATAAATCCTCAATGCGGGGTAATGGACACTTGTTTTTCCCAGTGACATCGTTAAGGGTCCTATAATCCCCGCACATCCTTTGCGATCCTTCTTTCTTCTGTACAATTAGAACTGGCGCTCCACAAGGTGAAGAATCCGAACAAATATACCCAGCCTCTTGTAACTCCGTTAATTGCTTCTTAAGTTCCTTTAGTTCTTCTACAGACATTCTGTATAGCCGTTTAGAAATAGGAGCAGTCTCAGGTAAGAGATCAATGACCAACTCAACTTCAAATCTTTGTCCTTTGGAACTGGTGAGTTCTACGGTTCCCTTAGCACAATGTACAAAGTGCCTTTGCCTTTCTTAACCATGACATACCAAGGATCATATCTATAGTGCTCTCTTCTAACACCATAGGGTAGTAAATCTGGGTTGGAAATACAGGGTAAGAAAGGAAGAATTGTAGACAAGGCGAGTAATTACGAGGAATGTTACTGCGGGGGATTTATTAGTTAAGTAAATTAGTGTGTCACCTACTAAAGCTAATACCTTATGATGGTACATGCTAAGATGCCCAACTATAATGTTGCAATCAATCAAAGAAGCAAATCAAGCATTGATCATCAGAACAATCAACCAATATTTTTAATAGAGAAAATAGTTTTAATTTTGTCTTAGGTCTCCTATCTCTGAAAGGTCATAAATGTAGGATTCCAAGGTGTGAAATCCATCTTGTCTTAGAGTAGAAAAGATAAGAATGATCAGAGTAGAATAGCAAAAGGTGAGACAAGATCAAGATGAGGTAAGTATAGAATGAATCAGAATAAGGTAAGTAGGTAAGGGTTTTGTCCATTTCTATCTAGGTTTCGTCCTACAGTCAACATTTCCTCTGATACCACTTCTGTAACACCCGGCTTTAAGGAACAAAGTCAGGTGCATCTCATACATGCGCCAAGAAGACAACATATACAATAACAGAGTGTATAGAGATAAATGTCACAATAACATCAGAGTACATATTACATAGCGGAAGACTTACAAAATAAAAGAATAAATATAAAACGAACTAAGGATCGTTGGCGCCAATGTCAACTGAGAAACGCCACCTAGATCAGATCAAACTCCTCGATACTTGACTCCACTTGAAACCACCTGTTCTTCTCCTGTGGGGGGGGGGGGGTGTGAGACAGCAAGGGTGAGCTCACATATGTTCATCGCTCAACAAGTTGTGGGGAATAATGTGACATGAACTCACCAAAGGTGGGAGTTCATGAAGTGTAAGGCTTATCAACAATAGGGGTTAAAGCTGAGCATTGCTTTTAAGTAGTTGGTCAAATTTTATTAGCAGTTACTAAGTGTAAGTGAATACCAAACCATAATAAAATAATAGAACAAAATTAATAACAAATCCCATGCAAATGCAAATGACCGATTGAGTTTAGGTTCCATAATTTAATCATCGGAGAGTCCTGAGCCGCTCATGACCGTGAGCTCGGCTAGTATACCAGTTTTACACTCTGCAGAGGTTGTACCCTTTACCCACAAGTCGTGTTTCCCATGTCGCCAGGGTTAGCTAGGCCCTTAGACACTACCAAGGTGAATGGCTAGGGATCCACTACGAGGCCTTTACAAAGTTCCACTAGCTTCCGAAAACCCGCTACAGTTTATAGGAAGTTCCAATGCAGGGTTCCTGGCTGACCGCCATCGCAGCAAAATCAACCAGGGACCTCCCTACACTGACCACTCCCCTACTGCCCTTGCCCCTTTCGGGTAAGGTAGTCTTCCACTAGCTTTCCTAATTAGTCAGCCAAGGGGTCCCATTCCTCCCTTGTGGTGGCACGTGGTTCTCAAGTTAAGCTCCATGTTCCAATTAACAATAACATAATGATCTTGACATGAACATAAATAGAATAACAAAATAACTGGAACATGGATATAATGAAATATTAACCCAAAAACCACGTAAAGCAATAGCATAAACTACCCAAGTGATTCAGGGGTAAACAAGGTAATGAGATAAACAATCTAGGGTGACCTATTGGGTCCCATCAAAATTAAACCTATGCATGGTAAATGATTATAAAGAACATTATTGGGTAACAAAAGTGAATCAAGGGCACAACTTGCCTGGCACTTGAGATTCCAGGTACCAACTTGCTTTTCAGATGACACACGTCCTCGCGCTAGTCGTAGCAATACAAACAAACATGGTATAGATAAAATTAACATCACACCAAACATAAGAACAAACTTAATAATAATGATCTACGCGCTGCTACGAGACTAACGCAACTTGAATGGATCAAATCGGAGTTAAAACGAAGGAGATACGAATTTCCTAAGGTTTTATGTATTTGATATGGATTTAATTAGGAAATAAATTTTAAGGTGGCTTTCGTGTCAAATTAGTGGCACTATTAGATAAACAATAATATTATAAAATTATAGGAACTGAAATGGGTCAATTTGGACAAGATATGAATTAAATATGATTTATAGAAGTTTCTCAAATTATTTTTGTATTAAAAATGATTTTAAAATGAATTCTTCTGATTTTATTCGCTGACTGGACTGCGCGTCAAAATCAGATAAACCCAGGGGCTAGTGGGTAAGTTTTCACAGACCCAGGGAACAGCACAGGTGGACGGCGGGTTATTTTGTTAAAAGAACAGGGACTCTTTAGAGATTATGCCAGGCCGAAGGGGTATCGTGAAGTACTGGCCGTGCGATCACGGATGGAGGGCTAAGATTACACGTGAGGGCGTTGCGATGAGAACAGGCGCGCGGTTTGATCTCAACCACACATCGAACGATCAACGGCCCACGCGACGCCAACGCTCACACGATGCGCACGCCTGATTACAGCCCTCCGTTGCCAATCCAACGGCCAAGATTTTAACTAACGAGGCCAATTCCTACGCGCACGATCGCATCGGACGACCGAGGATCGCTCCTGACCACTACCCAATCCAGGCCGCAGGATTACCAATCAATGGCCAGAAGCGCAGGGAAATCCCATGGTTTAATCTGCGCCGTCCACACACAGATCCACGGTCCTGGCACATCCCCCCCCCTCCAACACTAACAGAGAGCGGCGCCCAGGTGACCACCGCGGCGGAGGACGCCGGTGAGCACCCAAATCTCGGCGCAGTACGCGGATCAATGTGTCGCGGACGGGTGCTAACCCCAAATCGAGGGTACGACGGACACAGGGGAGGAATTATTACCGGCAATGGCGATGAGGAGGAGCAGCGCCACGGTGAGAGGTGGAAGGACGCCGCGCGCACTGCTCGGACGAGCCATACACCGAGAACCGTTTGCCCACGAGCCCAGATACACTCCCGCCCTCCAGTGGATGCGCGATGGCGGCGCATGAACCTCCGTAGCGGCTGGCGGATCCACTCACTCTCTCTCTCTCGACCTTCTCTCTCCCGCCAGTCGGCCATGGCAACGACGCTGGCGTCTTCGCCCATGTCGAGCCCCTGATGGGCGCGCGTTATGCGCATGGGCAGGCTTATATGCGCAGGGAGCCCCCCTGGATTACCGTCAACAACTCCCGGTTGACGCGCGCGATTGGCGTGATTCCGTTGAGCTGATGCGTGCGGACAGGGGAGGAAGAAAGCCTGACGCGCGGGGCCCGCGTGGAAGTGGTAGTAGTGAGGCGCACGTGGAGGAACTGGCTGACCCGCGGGGCCCGCCACGCAGCGGCCAAGCCGATACCCACGCGAGTCCTACTGATGCTGACGGGCAGGGCCCACCTGGCGGCGCCGACGCTTGCTTGCTCTGGGCTGCGCTGGATCCAAAAGGGGAAATGGGCCAAAACGTGGTAGCGAGGCCCATTTAGTTGTGTTTGTTTTATTCTTTTATTTTCTATTTTTTTTTCTCTACTTTCAAATCCAAATTTGAGTTCAATTTAAATTCCAACTTTTGGCTCACCATTTACATACTATATTTGTGCACTTAAAAGTAATAAGTTTGAGAATATTTATGTGAATATATTATTTATATTTTTATGCCATTTCTCTTCTTATTTTCAAACCCTAATTTTCAATTTAGGGTTTAATCCAATTTCTAGTCATTTTTATATTATTATTATTTTTATTTAATGCACAAACATAAAACTCCAACAAGATGTACTTCATTTTATTTTAGAATCATTTGTTTGGATTAAATCCTCTTAATTACATGTATGCTCTTTTCATGATGCAAATAAGGCACATACAATAGGGAATTCACTATTTATTCCTTGTAAACAATTTTGAGTGTTACAACTTTATTTCTATCTTAACCTTTGAATAAGCTTGTGTAATCTACTTCATCATCACTAGAGTCATCATCACTTGAAGTACTATACTTAGGGGTATCTCGAGCGCTTACCTTTTTCTCCTTTGCCATGAGGCAAGTATGGCGCTTGTTGGGGAAGAGAGACGACTTGTTGAAGGCCGAGGCGGCGAGTCCTTCGTCGTCGGAGTCAGAAGAAGAGCAATTCGAATCCCATTCTTTGCCAAGGTGCACCTCGCCCTTCACCTTCTTGTACGCCTTCTTCTTCTCCCTCTTCCCGCTCTTTTCTTGTTCCTGGTCATTAGCATTATCGGGACAATTTGCTATAAAATGATCAGTCTTACCGCATTTAAAATAGGAGCGCTTTCCCTTTGCTTTGCTCTTGTTGGGATGCTCCTTGCGTCCTTTTAGCGTGGACTTGAATCGCTTGATGATGAGGGCCATCTCATCTTCGTTTAGCCCAGCAGCTTCAACTTGTGCCACCTTGCTAGGTAGCGCCTCCCTTCTGCTGCTTGTTGCCTTGAGTGCAACGGGCTAGGGCTCATAGATGGGCATTGGGCCGTTCAATGCATCATCAACATATCTTGCTTCCTTGACCATCATACGCCCGTTAACAAACTTTCCGAGTATCTCCTCGGGCGTCATCTTTGTGTACCTGGGATTTTCACGTATGAGGTTCACAAGATGAGGGTCGATAACAGTGAAAGACCTGAGCATTAGTCGGACGACGTCGTGGTCCGTCCATCTCATGCTTCCATAGCTCCTGATCTTGTTGACCTGGGTCTTGAGCCTGTTGTACGTTTGCGTAGGATCCTCTCCCCTGATCATGGCAAACCTTCCTAGCTCGCCTTCCACCAAATCCATTTTGGTGATCATGGTGGCGTCGTTCCCCTCATGCGATATCTTGAGGGTATCCCATATTTGCTTGGCGTTGTCCAAGCCGCTCACCTTGTTATATTCATCCCTGCACAACGATGCTAACAAAATAGTGGTAGCTTGTGCATTCTTGTGAATTTGTTCGTTGATAAACACAGGGTTATCGGTACTATCAAATTGCATTCCATTTTCAACTATCTCCCATATACTAGGATGGAGAGAAAATAAGTGACTACGCATTTTGTGACTCCAAAAAGCATAGTCCTCTCCATCAAAGTGTGGAGGTTTACCAAGAGGAATGGAAAGCAAATGAGCATTGGAATTATAACGAATACGAGAATAATCAAATGAAAAATTTGAATTAACCGGTTTCCTTTTCTCGTCGTCGTCTCTTGGGGAAGAAGAAGACTCGTCGCTGTCATAGTAGACGATCTTCTTGATGCGCCTCTTCTTCTTCCCGTCCTTCTTCTTATGACTCGAGCTAGAGTCAGTGGGCTTGTCGTCCCTTGGCTCGTCGAAGATGGACTCCTTCTCCTTATCATTGACCACCATCCCCTTTCCCTTAGGATCCATCTCTTCGGGTGATTAGTCCCTTTCGTGGAGAGAACGGCTCTGATACCAATTGAGAGCACCTAGAGGGGGGTGAATAGGTGATCCTGCAAAATTCAACAACTAATAGCCACAAAACTTGGTTAAGTGTTAGTATGGCTAAGTAGTGAGCTCTTACGAACACACAAGTATCACAGAAAAACAATCACAAAAGACACGCGAGTTTATGTCGTGGTTCGGCAAGTTTAACACTTACCTACCTCCACATTGTGGCGTCCCAATGGACGAGGGTTGCACTCAACCCCTTTCAAGTGATCCAATGATCAACTTGAATACCATGGTGTTATTCTTTGCTTATCCCTTTTCCCGTTTGCGAGGAATCTCCACAAGTTGGAGTCTCTCGCCCTTACAACAAAGATCAAAGTGAAAGCACAAGAGTAAGGGAGGAAAGCAACACACACAAATCCGCAGCAACACATGCACGCAAGCCAAGACTTGAGCTCAAAATGAAGCACAACGAGTTCACCACTAGAACAGAGCTCAAATCACTAACATAGTTGATCAAGTGCGCGGGGACGGAGTGTGGAAGACTTAGAATGCTCAAAGTATGCTTGGGTGACTCCTCCATGCGCCTAGGGGTCCCTTTTATAGCCCCAAGGCAGCTAGGAGCCGTTGGAGACAATCTTGGAAGGCTAATCTTGCCTTCTGTCGGGTGGCGCATCAGACAGTACGGTGCACCACCGGACACCCACTGTAGACGGTTCGGTGCAGATTTGTTTCCTTTCCTGGTGCAGATGATTGTTGCAGCGCCGTGGTAGTTGGCGCACCAGACAGTTCGGTGCCCCCTGCCGACCGTTGGCGTGGGCCACGCGTCGCCTGCGGATTGCGCGGCCGACCGTTGCCCAGTCGACTGTTGGCTCACTGGACAGTCCGGTGCCCCACCGAACAGTCTGGTGAATTTTAGCCGTACGTCGTTGAATTTTTCCCGAGAGCGACGACTTCACCGCGGATGACTCACCGGACAGTCCGGTGCACCACCAGACAGTCCGGTGATTTATAGTCGTACGCCGCCGTCGAGTCCTGAGAGTGGCCTGTTCACTGAGACTGGTCTGGCACACCGGACACTGTCCGGTGCACCACCGGACAGTCTGATGCACCCAGACCGAGCAGCAGTTGGCTGTACACAGCCAACTCTTTTCCAATCTCTTTTCTCCTGTTTCTAGCACTTAGACGAAATATGTTAGTACTCAAAACAATGTACTAAGTCTAGAAACGTACCTTGTAACATGATTTGCACTTCTTGATTGTTTGGCACATAAACAACTCACTCAATATGTGTTGGACACTTAATCACCAAAACACTTTAGAAATGGCCCAAGGGCACATTTCCCTTTCAGCGTGACGTAAGCCAACGGGCGGAGCCTGATGTAAGGCCTCTGGGCTATGTCGCCTCTGCATTTAATGAGACATGTCCATTCTGCAGGCGACGTGCCTGTCCGTTCCACTGGCAGGCAGTGTGCCGCCTCAGCATTTAATGAGACATGTCCATTCCACTGGCAAGCAGTGTGCCGCCTCAGCATTTAATGAGACCTATCCATTCCGCTGGCAGGCGGCGACCTGTCCATTCCGCTGGCATGCGGCATGCCTGTCCATTCCATTGGCAGGCGGCACGCCCATGTTGCCGCGTGCACTATACTCATCATTACTCGCACGTTACCAAGGAAGCTGCCGTCGCATATCAATACTGCGCGTGATGCGGACAACATGGGCCTAGAGATTGCACAGACGTCACTTGCATTAGTTACTGTAGGTATTCCTTCCATTATGTTCTTGGGCCCACATGTCGGGGCTCAGCATCCTTGTATGTGCCTCCCTTGAGCTATAAAAGGGAAGGCACACAACGTTACAAGGCAGGTTCTTCAGACCCAACTCAAGCTCTCAAGCACACAGACCAACTTAGACACACACAAGTTCTCTAGGCTCAAGCTCAAGTGCTCAGACACTCAATACAATACACAGTGGAGTAGGGTTTTATGCTCCAGCGGCCTGAACCACTCTAAACCCTCGTGTCCTCGCGTGTTCATCCACCAATCCACGTAACAGGCAAACCGCTAAGGCCCCTCCTCATCTTAGGATTTAGGGCGGGTGCGTTCCGCCACCCGGCCGAAGAATTTCCTCTTCGACAAAGGCTATTTGGGTGCCTAAGTATTTATTGACCAACCTTGATGGAACCGTCATGAGATGGGTACCAAAATATGTTTGAAAGAATTTGTAGGTACCCAAAGATGATATGAAACTTTGGAGTGCTTGAGCGATTGAACTCAATTCTTATCTCAAGCTATCAATCTTACATTGACTATTCTTTTAAGATTGGCCCAAAGATGAATTGAGTTGTTATATCACTAACTTCATATTCATCTCTAGCAAGAACTTGTGTTGTAGGGAATAAGAATTAACCTTTGTGGGAATCAAGCAAAAGGCCTACAACTATATCCAAAGGATGGTAATAATTAAATCTTAAGAACACATTGCTTTTAATTAGTATATTCCTTTGTGTCTTTTGTAGCCACATAGGAAAAATGAAGCACTTTAGAATGAACTTCAAATATTTTACCTTGCCTTGGAAAAGATCCAATTATATGGTAGATTGCAAGTTCATATTTTTATATTGTGACAATCTACATGCTTTAAATTGGTTGTATGTATCTTGTGGCATATTTCAAATTAATTATCGTATTATTGCCATGACCTAGACATAAAGAGGATTATCCCATGTTCTTAAATGAATTGAGTGTTAAGTAAGAAATTCAAATTCTTAAAGCACTTACCAAAAGAGGAATTCTCTATATGACTAGAGTTGTGAGACTAATGTTTCTATCTAAGTGTTTATGTAGTCTCACAACATGAGAATGTGTTTCTCAAATGGAATGTGTCATTCAACATTCAAAGAAGATCAATCCAATACTATGTGATGTATTCCTTCTTGTTTAAATTGGTTTTGAGTCTTCTAAATTAATCACTCAGCATGCTATGAATTAAACTGTCACACCCGGTTTTGGAAGGCAAACCGAATGCGAACCATGTACATGCCAGGATCAGAAACTCACATACACAGTGATTACATGATTGGACATCATCACACATTGCTCAAAGTAAATAGCAGAAAAGTACTTTATTACAACAGGATGTCCAAGACATCCGCTGAGTCTATAACATAGTCATTAACTTAAAAGTGCGGAAATACGAAACGTAGAAGATAAGGCCTTCACATGCAGCTGACTGGGGGTTTGCCACTAAGATAAATTAGAACTCATCGTAGTCCTGAAACTCCTCAAAATCCTCCATGTTGCCAGCATCTCATCCTGAGCACTGAGTATAGTGGGGACAACCTAGGGTGGGGTGGTTTGTAAAGCAAGGGTGAGTACACATCAACGTACTCAGCAAATGTCCTGTTTCGCTAAAGTGGACTGGTTGTATGTGGAGTTAAGGTTAGCTATATGTGGAGTTAAGGTTAAGCAGTTGCTTTTAGTTGGTCAAGCATTTATTATTATCAGTAGAGCCAAGTTTTAGTAATAAACCCAGTTATTATCCAAATGTACTTCCTCCATGAGGAAATACCAAAGATCAAAATTGTACCATCATCATTAATCATCATCATAAAAGTAAGTAGAATTCTTCTAATCAAAGAGGATCCCAAGGCTACTCTTAACCGTGAGCACGGCTGATATACCAGTTCATAACACTCTGCAGAGGTCGCACACTTTACCCACAAGCCTTGATTCCCATTCTGCCCAGAAAGAGTCAATCTCCATTGACCACTACCTAGGTGGCCTGGCAGGGTATCACTACGTAGCCTTTACAAAGATTTCCCAGATGTCATAGACGCCTGTTAGGTTTCTCTAGTTTGATAAACACAGTACCTCTCCCCAAAGGAAGGGTGACTAACAAAACCTAATCAAGAACCTCTGCAACCAGCCTCGACAGAGCAAGTGCTGTGCCCGGACCCCATTGACGACTCTACGGTGAAGCCAACTACTCCTCTAGTTCCTCTAATTAATCAGCTAAGGGCATCCCATTCCACCCTCATGGTTGCACTGTTATCCCGGGTGTCGCTCCCCAAACAGGTCCTTACGGAGAGGTACTCAGGAAAATGGCCTGAGTCCCCTAAAGTATCACAAGATCATCATTGGGATAACATCATCGTATCATAAATATTCACATCATGTTCATTGATTAAAGTAAAGCAATAGCATGAAGCTAACCATAGTAACCCAAAAGGTAATCAAGGAGAAGGTAAATACAAACAAGTCAAACCTTAGGTTTCAATAATGTAATGCGAGACGGTGAATTATAAAGTAAATAGGACATAATAGGTCAGAGGCCACTTGCCTTCACCAGGTTGTTGCTCAGGAAGATCTTCGGCAACACACTCAGGAACCACGGGCTGCTCGTTGTCTAAATAAAGTGATCATACATTCAATACATTTGGAGAAGTACAAATGAACAACACACCAAACATGTACAATCAAGTGAACACAAGTTTGATAAGACACTATGGACATAAAGGGTAGACTTAAATGCTAGGGATTAATATATTTAGAGATCAGTGATTTCCTAAACATTATGGATCACGTAGTTTAGTTCTACTAATTTTAGTGTGACACAAAATTATACCAAGGATCAATTCATGCACAACATTTTATTAATCTCATAAAATTAAACATCTAAGTACCATTAGCATTTCCTTTTTATTTATTTTCTTAAATAAATAAATTAACTCATCAACCTATAGCTTAGACTAAAAATTAGAGTACTCAGACTGTGGATGAACATAATTTATTTGAATAGAGAATAATCCTATGAACATTTTACAATTTGAATCACTAATTTGGAGTTCATACGAAAAAGATATGAAATAAACAAGTTTTGAAGTTTGAAATATAAACTAAGTCCAATTCTGTGATTATTTAAAAGGTCAGGGGTCTGTTTAAAAGAAGCCAGGGGCCTGCGTGCAATACTTAGGGACGGCGGGTTCTATTACCCGAGATCTGGGGGTCTTTTAAGCAAAACTGTCGTGCGAAGGGTATCAGACACTCTCGACCATTAGATCGCAGATGGACGGCTGAGATTATATCAGGGACCAAACGCGCGAGCGCGGGCGAGTGAGCGCTGACAGGCGGGCCGATGGTGTCAGCGACCTAAGGGGTGAGGTGGGCTGACCAGTCGGGCCCAGCGCGCGGGCGCGAACCGTTATCCACGGATCTGAGCTGTTAGATTAGAGGCAGACGGTTGCGATGGGGCGCGCGAGGTTTTACAACTTGGTGGCCGGCGTTACCTCCTCTGCGGCGGCAAGGTCGCCGGAGACGATGTAGACGCGACCATCGGGGAGTCTGGGGTCACCGGGGAGGGATAGAACGGGTCAAGAGGGCATGGCGAACTCACTAGTAGACTACCGACCGCAAGAACGGGACCAGAAATGGGATAATGACTAAGGGCAGGCGCTCCGAGCGGGTCGGGCAACTCCGGCGAGGAATTCTGGCCGGGGAGAGGAGATCTAGGGCGCGCTAAGGCCTGGGCTAGCTACGACAGGGTAAGGGGAACACTACAGGCTAACACAGGGGCATGGGACCGGGCTAAATCAACTGGCCACCGCGTGGGCGCGGCAAACCAGCACGACCATCACCGGTGAAGCCAAAATGGCCAAGAACAGGGCGACATTGGGAGAAATTGAGCATGGGAATGGACATCTCACCTCAGACAGAGCTCAGGGTGACTTGGCGTGGCACGGGGAGGCTCCGATTGGTCAGACGTCGAAGGATCGCGACGGCGACGAACTCTGACCTGGGCAGGGAAAAGGCTAAGCGTGCACCGAACGGACTAGAGGTGCTGGGGGCGTACTGAATGGTGTCCTAAATCACTGACGGTGAGGTGAAACTCACCGAGGCAACGGGCGCGACGGGGACTCAACATCAACCGTAGAACGGGCAGCGAACTCCGGTGAGCAGCGGCGGAGCTCCCTGGGTGCGCGCAGAGCAAGAGAGGGGGCGAGGGTGTCTAGCTGAGGGCGCAAATGAGCAGGGAAGAGTGGGTGAGTGGGGTGTGGGCCAAAAAGGGGGTCAGGGCATGCGGAGGTGGCCGGAAATCGTGTGATGTGGGCACGTCCACAGTGGGAGTGTGCGGGTGGGAGGTTAGGGACGAGGGGTCTAATGGGTGGGGTCCGCGGGCCAGAGAGAGGACGTGCGCGTGCGCGAAGGAAATGGCGCCGACAGGCCTGGCCCACCGGGCAGCGAGAGGGAGAGAGAGAAAGAGGGAGCGCGCGTGGACGTGGGTGGCCGCTAGCAGGTGGGGTCCACCTATCAGGCGACGAGGGCACGCGTGGCCTGGCTGGGCCGAGCTGGTCTCCATTGGGTCGAATGGCTTTTCTCTTTTTCCTAGAATTGCTAATGCTTTTTATTTTATTTTCCCTAGGGTTTTCAATTTAAATTCAAACCAAGATTCAAATTCAAACTAAATTAAACATGTGCAACAATTCAAAGAATATCTTAAGCTCAGCATGATGCAACATTTCATGACCCACATTGTTTTGGCAAAATAAATAAATAATCCATTCCTAATTAACCTAATTTTATTTAAAAGAAAAGGGGGAGAGAGAGACTAGAGAGAGACAAGAGTAACACCTGAATTTGGTAGATATTTAGAAATAAATTTTATACCCCCCTAATTAAGGGTGTTACAAAAACAAGCCATGTAAACTTAATTAAATAATCATGCTATTTTCACCATGTTTAAATCAGTATTATGCATGATGCTTATAAGTTTAATTTAGTTCATATCATGAGGTTTTCTTATTTTAGTAACCTTTTTATCATTTATATACTAAATGTTGCTAAATAGGAAACTATTGCTTGTGTTTCAAATGCAATCTCTTTTAAGATATTTCATGGAAATTCATAAGTAGAGATTGTGCTCTTTCAATTGGTAAAATCACAAGCATTAAAGGTTAATCTTCACCTAAAAGAAAGATTAGAAATGCTCAAGGCAAAGGTATTGAACTAATTGCTTCAATTGGTAGTTGATCAATAGTAGTTCCTTTCAAGTGGCATTCTTTCAATTGATAATAATCTATTCTATGGAAAGAAATGTCAATACGAAGGTTAAATTCCTTTTGGCATAAATTTGTAAATTGATGCATATTGTTAATTCACTCCTTCATGTGCATTAACTTAAATGGAATTTAATCTATGCCTTTATGCCTCATAAATAATGATTTATTTGTCATTCATATATAAATATCATCATTCATTAATACTTCCTTGTACTACTAATACCTCTTTTCAAAGTGCTTTTCGACTAGTTTTAAAAGGAAAAGAGATAACAAGCTAAAGAAGGAAGTCTCCACAAATGAAGAAAATAAGAATACTTAGATGACACCATCTCATATAGTAAGACCTTTCAATTGATATAACAAATGGTACGTTCTATATGGTGGTAAGTATTCTTAGGCATAAGTTGATTCATTGCAAATTTTTCATGCCTTGACCAAAATATGTAATGTACTCCTCTTGAGAATCTTAACTGAATTGAAAGTGCATTTGGCAAGTCATTAAAATACTTGATGCACATATCTAGTGGGAGCACATTATATATATCTTGTGTCGTAGAGAATAAGTTTTCCTTGAGTAAGCTATACTATGACAATCCATAATGGTAAATTTGCATTTCATTCATCTGGATTGTAATCTTCGTTATCTAAATAGCTACTCTTGATGCTGTTTAAAATTCTCTTACAGTTAAAACTAAAACTGCATATGAATCCTTTCTTTCAGTTGATATTCATCATATGCGTATACACTAACATGGATATGTTTTTTAAACTATAAAAAGTGAAAATAGTGATCCATACTCTAAATTTTGGAAACCTACAAATTGGTATCTTAGAAATCTACTTATATTGGTATCCATATGCTTCACACTAGATTGGATCACTAAGTTGTAAATTCGATGCATAACTTATCCATGTTTGTTAAGATATGATATGAATGCTTATATGACTAACCTTGATAAGCTAGGTGCACTCAAGGTCAAGCTAGGTACATTATCAGAAGACGTTCACCAACGATGATGTATCAATAAAAGTTGAAGCCAAGAATAAGTCCCTAAGAAACAACCATGGATGAAGGGCACTTGGCTACAACCCATCCAAGCTCATAACATGATCAACATGGGTTGCTTGAAGATCAAGACTCATATAACAAAAGGAGAAAAAGGAGAAAAGGCTCATATTCTTAACTCTAGCTCTTATCTATGTGATTACATATTGACTTGAAACCATGTAAGATGGTTGTCAAGTATATGTGGGTGCCTACACAAAGAGAGAGGCCACAATAAGGAATGTGTGGGTACCCAAGGCTCTTACTACTAATCTCAAAGGACCCAATTCAAATTGGGTACCAAAATACGAAGCTTAAACTTATTTTGCAGGATCACTTCTTAAATAGATCAAGCTAGGTGCTCGCTAATGGATGTATAAATCATATTTGGAGTTAGTAGCAAGGGTGGTAACAATTGAATCTCAAGTGCATATTATTTTTAAATCTTACCTCCTTTATGACTTGTGTAGCCACTAAGGAAGAGGGAGCACTTGAGGGTATACATCAATTGTTGATTATGAAATAAAGGTCCAATTGGAAGAAAAATAAATCTTATCATATGGTCAACAATTCAAAACTATGTGATGTATTATCTCTCTCTAATTAATTTAGATTTGATTCTTCCATATTAGACACTCACGATAATATGGATTAAGTCAGCCCTTTAGACTTCATTGAATAACAATGCACATTATCCATGTCATTCAAAATGTATTATGCATGGGGGTTCAAGGCAAATTTAGTCCATATTATTAGGTTTCTCTGTTTTAGCAACTCGCTTGCCTTCCACATATAAAGGGTTGCTAAATAAGAAACTAGTGCTTGTAATACTAATGCCATCTCTTGTGTTGAGTTTATCCATAGAAAATCTATGTTAAGAGATGGTGCTTGTTTTAAATTGGATAAATCACAAGCTTAAAGTATATTATTCAACTAAAGTATGATGAAGTCACCAAGGTATGAAAACTTACTCTCCTTCAGTTGTTTTAGTGTTCTATCCTTAGCGGGATGTGCCATAGTATAGGTTAATTTCATTGTAATGAAAAATGTTCAATAGTGCATATAACTTTGGCATCAACCATATGTGTGCACTAATTTAAAGGAATTTAATCTATCCTTATGGGTTTCAAGAATGATGATTCATTTTCCATCCACATATAAGGATAATCATTTGTGAAACCCTCTGTGTTTTTAATGCTCTCTTTTCTAAGTGTTTCAATAAGGTCCTTCCAAGTGCTTTCAAGATGGATTCAAAATCTACAGATATAAGAGTCTTGGTTCTTTCAATCATTGAGTTTCAATGGGTCTCATATCAAGTATGATCGAACCAAGCAAAGATGAATGAAGTTCAAGATCACTTGGTTAGATGAAATCATAAAGAGAAAAGAAATCATAGTGAATCAAGAAGGAAGTTGAACTATCTTGTAAACCAAATAATGAAGAAGTAGTGACATAATCATATAATATCCTTCATTATGAGGTTTGAGGTTCATATTAGCATGCTTTACTCTTCAGGATTTCAATTGATATACTTTCAGTTCTTAAACTTTCAATTGGTTTAATTTTCATCATCTATGTAAAGCATGTTATGTTAAACCAAGATATAGTGCAAACATCTCCTTTAACCTCGTATTGTTGATGTGCATAGTGTACTTTGTGTACTCTTGCATGCACAAATTGAGGGAGAGTTTAGCCTATATATTGTGAAACTAATTGTCGGTGTCTCGGACCCAGGGGGGTCCCTTGGACCGACCAGTGAAATCGTTGCGTGTCCCTGCCCAGATGGGTTGGTGCGGGATGGAACACAAGAGGTGGGACAAGCCTTGTATTATCCTGCACCAGGGGTGCCGCTCGCAGTAGGGGTTACAAGCGCGTCGCGTGAGAGAGGGAGGGACACAGAGCTCGTCCGTCGCTTCCCTCGCGCGAACCCCCCTCAGGGTGGCCCTGGATCTCCCTTTTATAGAGGCAAGGAGAGAGTCCAGACGTACAACGAGGGGCGTAGCTATGCGCTAACGTGTCCGACAGTGGAGTGCCTAAGCCCTGTGTACATGCCAACGTGGCCATTGGGGGAGAGCTTGGGCCCTGTACATGTGGTGGCATGGCCGCCGGAGGAGCGCCCGAGTCCTGTAGGAGCACAGCTGGCAGCGCGGCGAGGATCCTGCTGACGTCTCCTTGCTGTCGTAAGGGGCTGAGAGCCACCGGCGTCATGGCGCACGCGGGGCACCATCATTACCCGTCACCGGGGTAAGCCAGATGAGACGCCGGTCTTGTTCTTCCTAGCCTGAGCAGGCCAGGAATAGGGAAATGATGTATCCCCTGTTAGCGCGGTCGGTCTGAGCCCAGGGTCAGTCGAGGCGGAGACTTCTCTTGAGGCCGAGTCCGGGGGTCGGGCGAGGCGGAGACCTCCTCCCGAGGCCGAGTTCGGGGTCGGGCGAGGCGGAAACCTCCTCCCGAGGCTAGAGCATGAGGTCGGGCGAGGTGGAGCTTCCTGTTGCGCCCAAGGCTGAACTCGGTGGTTGATCGTGACTTGTTGTCAGTCGTTGCCGGGGTGGCTGACACGGCAGTCGGAGCGGAGACAGCTCCGCTCTTTTCTTGTCATATCGGACAGTAAAGAAGAGGGGCGAAGTGACTGCAGTCACTTCGGCCTGGCCGACTGAGGCGCGTGTGTCAGGATACGGTGTCAGGCATCCCTGCATTTAATGCGCCTGCGAAGCAGTCGGTTGGTGAGGCGGTCTAGCCTAGGTTGCTTCACAACAAAGCCTGCCCGAGCCGGGCCTCGGGAGAGCCGAGGGGGCGCTCGCTGCCTAAGGAGGCCCTCAGGCGAGGCGTGAACTTGTCTGGGACTACTGTGCCCACCCGAGGCTGGGCTCGGGTGAGATCGCGTCCCTCGGGTAGACGAAGTCTTGGCTTGAACCGCACCCTTCAGTTGGTCTGAGGGTGTTTACCAGCCACGATTAGGAGTGTTGGGGTACCCCTAATTATGGTACCAGACAGTAGCCCCCGAGCCTCGAAGGGAGTGATGGTACTCGCTTGGAGGCTTTTGCCGCGTTTTCGGTGAGGGGGCCGGCCTTTCTCGGTTTTTGCCCTGTTCTGGTGGGTGCGCGCGAGCGCACCCACTGGGTGTAGCCCCCAAGGCCTCGGAGGAGTGGTTTGACTCCTCTGAGGTCTGAATGCTTTTCGTGGTGCTTCGGCCGGTCTGATCGTTCCCTCATGCAGCCCGGCCGTAGCCCGGGTGCGTGGTCGGGTTCCAAGTTATCAAGCTGGTTTGTTGACGCTATCAATAGTTTTGGCCGTAGCCGGGTGCGAGAGCAGCCCCCGAGCCTCTGCACGGAGCGAGAGGACGATCAAGGACTTTCCCGACTTTTATTATATGCCCTTGCGTCGCCTTTCTGCAAGGAGGAGGGGGGAAAGCGCCATGTTGCCCTCGGAGGGCGCCGAACATGGTGTTTCCAATGAGCTGCTAACGGGTGATCCGACTGGGCGCCTGTGCCCCGTTCGTTAGGGGTCGGCTGGTGGCCCAGAGGCGCGCTCCAAAAGTACCCGCGGGTGATTCGCCGAACCCAGACCCCTTCGACAGGGTCCGAGGGCTCGATGCCTCCCTCCGGTGGGATTCCGTTACAAATCGTTCCCGCCGGTCTCGGAAATGTCCTAGGGTACCTCGGGAGCGTAGCCCGAGCCTTGGCTATGTATCGAACGTACCCAGAGTCATCCCTCACTTTGCGTGCTCTGGGGCGACTGTCGAACCCTTCCGAGGGGCCAGCCTACGAACCCCTGATCAGTAGTGGGCACGGAGCTCGGGCGCTCTGGGACGGCTGTCGAACCCTTCCAAGGGGCCAGCCTTCGAACCCCTGATCAGTAATGGGCTTGAAGTCCGAGTGCTCTGGGGTGGCTGTCGAGACCCTTCTGAGGGGCCAGCCTTCGAACCCCTGATCAGTAGGAGGGCTCGGGGCCTGCTTCCTCCGCCGAGAAGGATCCTTTCCACCACGTCCCCTTTCCCGGTCCCTGTGGCAAGAGAGAGAGGAGGAGGAGGGGAAGGATATGAATTTAAATAAGGTGGCACACCTTTTTTGACGCGGTCATTATGGCGAAGGCGAAGCGACGCCCGCCACGCTTGCCAGAGGTGTCGCCTGCTCCGTCGGGGAGTTAATGCGACGGGACGGGCGATTTGCGTGGCGCCCGCTGCGCGCGCGAGCCGTTCGAGGAACGGGGCACGGGCGCGTCGTCTTCACGCCGTGGGAGAGGGCTCTCCCGTCGCTTCAGGAGGGGACGCGAGCCTGCAGGCGACTTGACCGCTGCCTTCGCTCGTCTGCCGCTGCAGTTACTGCCGGCCCGCTTTTGACCATGCCAACCGTCGTGCCTACCCCGCGGCTGACCGGCCCATGGCTGTCACCTTTAACTGGCACTGTTGGGTCTTGCGCAGGGCTACCTCGAGTCGTGGTACTGGTTCCGCAGTCGAGGAGGCACAGCATTGGCGCGAGTGGCGGTGTAACTTCTCGCACGTCGTAACCGGCGCGCTGGTTACATGACATGCAGGCCCGCTTCCTTTGCGTCGGTCCGCCGAATGTGGTCGAAGCCGAAGGGGCGCACAGTTGCGGTGCAGTTGGATGCCTGTCGCGTGGCAGTCCACCCTTTCGACCGTCGGTTTCTGTAAAGATGGGACAGCGCTTGTAACCGTGGGACGGTTACATGTCTCGCGTGCGGCGGTTCGCCTTCTTCGTGCTTCGGATCAGCTCGTATGACGTGTGGGTCCCAGCCCCCGTGTCGTAGGGGGAGAACCCTGGAGGATGTCAGTGGGGATTTCGCCCGTGACGCTAAGGGGTGCAAGCGAGGAGGTCTGCCTATAAAAGGGGGATCGATCCCCTGGGCAGTGGCCATGCCTTCGTTCTCCCCTCATGCATCGCGCCCTTTCGCCTTTTGAGCCCCCGGATGGGGTGCTCCAGCGCCGCCTTGCTCTTGCTGTCGTTGGAGGAGCGCGGCCTCGTGGAGATCGGAACCTTTCAGCCATCGCTCGGCTTCAAGGATTTTCGTCGTGCAGCCCGGCTGCATTCCCTCACCAATGGGCAGTTTGGTGGGGAGATGCAAGCAGGGCTGCGGCCTCCGCCCCACCCTCAGCTTCAAGGATTTTCGTCATCCGGGCTGAGGCGGAGGAGCGCACTGAGTGGGGGTCGCCTCTGCGTGGGTTGGTAACCCTTCTCTTCCCCCAGCGTTTTGGGGAGAAATGCATCCTCCAGCCCTGTGGAGGCTTCCTCTAGCCATGTGGGGGAAGGCGAACTGCTGCTCCCTGGACAGGGTGCAGCTTTCCATCCTTCGTCCGGGTGGCGGTCGTGCCGCGCGCGGGCCGGCCACGTCTAGGTCCTTCTCGCACCGTCAGCCACGCTGGGGGGTTGCCCAGCACGTCGTACGCCGTGAGGGTGGTGCTCGTGTTCTGGGGCGGCCTCGGCGAGGATGGGAGTGAGGACCTGCCGGTGCGCTTTGGGGCGGCCGCTGTTCGCCGGCGCGGCTCCGTCTCTTTGGCTGGTTTTCGTCTCTCGAGGGCGAGGGCCTCTTGGCTACAACGTTTGCCCTGAAGCTGCTGCTGCAGCTGTCTAGCCGCCCGAGACGGAGGTTGTTGTCGCTGCTGCTGGAGAGGTCGCCGGCAAGCCGCTTGGAGTTCGTCATCCCGCGGGCCCCCCTGGTGTGGAGGTTGTTCATACCCGCGGGAGCGGAACCGGAGTCCCGTTTGTAAGGAGATATACTAGGTTTTTGCCGGAGCAAAATGTAACCGCTTCAAGCACTTAGACATTTGTCGTAGGTCGGGAGAACCGCCAAGGGTTCTGCCGACGTCTAAGTCTGTGTAGCATAGTTACCCCCAAGTATATGTGTTTGTTCTTTGTGGCTGTCGAGGCCTGAACATTTGGGTATTCGAGAATGAAGCTGTGTGTCTTCCTCATTCCGAGCGCTGGGACTTGTCTGTTGGCTAGCCGAACCACTTAACCGAGCGTCGGTTGCCTTTCGCGGAAGGTGACGAGTGAGGTGTCCGTATCCCGGAGGCGTAGGAGTCCCTCGGCTCTGTCGGCCTTGCCGCTCTAGGCTTCCCTTGCTCAGTTTTTGGAACCCTCGGCTGCTCTGCGATGAGCCGGAGCCGGAGGCAGCAGTGTTAGCGCGGACAGACGCGGAGTCGGCTCGGAAGGAGACTTCATCGGCCCGGGAGATGGCAGTTTCCTAGGACGAGGAAGATGTGGTAGCAGTCGCTGGAGCTTGGCCAAGACATCTGCTGGCGCGGTGCTGGCGTCCTCCCTTAGGTGGAGGTCCTTTTGCCCGGGTCACCGTCCGAGGCCGGGCCTGGTTCTGCCGAGGGTGGAAACAACGCCAAGGGTGATGCTGCTCCCCTGCCGATGCCCGAACCTGCAGGAACAGTTTGTCTGTAGCATGCGCATGCTTTTTTGCGGCCGCCGAGGCCTAAACACTTTATCGTCGTGTTTAAAAAGCTGTGTCTTCTCTCCTCTTGTTTCGAGCATCACGACTTGTCTGTCAATAGCAGAATCGTTTATCCGAACGAGAGTTACTTTTCGCGGAAGGTGTTGAGTGAGGTATCCGTATCCCGAAGGCGTAGGAGTCCCTCGGCTCGGTCGGCCTTGCCGCTTACGTGCGCTCTCATTTGGTCGAAGGATTCCATTATTGGTACAGTCGAGAAGGCGCGAAAGTCGTTTTCTACCCGAGTGTTAGGACTTGTTCGGTAGCAGGATCGCTTATTCGAGCGTGAGTTACTTCTCGCGGAAGGTGATGAGTGAGGTATTCGTATCCCGGAGGCGTAGGAGTTCCTCGGCTCGGTCGGCCTTGCCGCTTACGTGTACTCTCGTCGTTCTCAGGATCCCACTATCGATACGGAAGTCGAAAGCACAAAGGTTGTTTTGGTAGAAAATTTTTCCGAGGAAAATTTTGACGCAGAGGGGGGGGTCCCCCCTTCTAGCCCCCGAGGGAGGGTCGGGCTTTGCCGAGGCAAGGCCGACCCTTCCTTGACGGTTAGACTTTGTGTATGTAAACGAGGTACAAGAACGACTTAAAACATCTTAAGGGTAGAAGCGACGTAGCTGTTGGATGTTCCAAGCGTTGCTGTAGACCTCGCCTTGGTCGTTGGCCAGCTTGTATGTTCCGGGCTTCAAGATCTTGGCGATGATGAAGGGCCCTTCCCAGGGTGGAGTGAGCTTGTGGCGCCCTCGAGCATCCTGTCGCAGATGAAGCACCAAGTCTCCCAGTTGGAGGCCTCGGGACCGAACGCTTCGGGCGTGGTAGCGCCGCAGCGACTGCTGGTACCGTGCCGAATGTAGTAAGGCAACGTCCCGAGCCTCCTCGAGTTGGTCCAGCGAGTCTTCTCAGCTGGTCTGGTTGCTTCGGTCGTCGTACGCCTTGGTCCTCGGGGACCCATATTCTAAGTCCGTGGGGAGGACGGCCTCGGCCCCATAGACTAGAAAGAACGGCATAAAACCCGTGGCGCGGCTCGGCGTCGTCCTCAGACTCCAGACTACCGAGGGTAGCTCTTTCATCCACCGCTTGCCGAACTTGTTGAGGTTGTTGTAGATCCTTGGTTTGAGCCCCTGCAAAATCATACCGTTGGCACGCTCCACCTGCCCATTCGTCATGGGATGAGCTACGACGGCCCAGTCCACATGGATGTGGTGGTCGTCGTAGAAGTCCAGAAACTTTTTTCCGGTGAACTGCGTGCCATTGTCGGTGATGATTGAGTTTGGGACCCCGAAGCGATGGATGATGTTGGTGAAGAATGCCACCGCCTGCTCGGACCTGATGTTGTTTAGGGGTCGGACCTCGATCCACTTGAAGAATTTGTCGATAGCGACCAGCAGGTGCGTGAAGCCCCCGGGTGCCTTCTGCAAGGGACCGACGAGGTCTAGACCCCACACAACAAATGGCCAGGTGATGGGTATCGTTTGCAAGGCCTGAGCGGGCAGATGCGTCTGCTTTGCGTAGAATTGACACCCACGGCAGGAGCGCACAATCCTAGTGGCGTCGGCCACCGTGGTTGGCCAGTAGAAACCTTGTCGGAAGGCATTCCCCATGAGGGCTCGAGGCGCTGCATGGTGGCCGCAAGCCCCCGAGTGTATTTCTTGCAATAGTTCTTGTCCTTGGGCGATAGATATGCATCGTTGGAGGATGCCCGAGGGGCTGCGGTGATAGAGCTCTTTTTCATCACCCAGCAAGACGAATGACTCGGCGCGCCGAGCTAGCCGCCGAGCTTTGGTCTTGTCGATGGGAAGCTCTCCTCGGAGGAGATATTCCAAGTACGGGGTCTGCCAGTTCGGATCTGGCGTGACCCCATTCTATTCCTCCTCGACGGGCAAGGCCTCTTCCTCGATGGCCGAGGGTGCCTCGGGTCTGGCCGAGGGTACCTCGGGCTCGGCCGAGGGTACCTCGAGCTGGGTCGAGGCTTCCCCTGGCTCGGGCGCATCGTCGATCTTGATGGATGGTTGATGTAGGTCTCTAGAGAAGACGTCTGGGGGAACCGTCGTTCGCCCCGAGGCTATTTTCGCCAGCTCGTTCGCAGTCTCGTTGTACCGTCGGGCGATGTGGTTGAGCTCCAGCCCGTAGAACTTGTTTTCCAGGCGCCGGACTTCGTCGCAGTAGGCTTCCATCCTCCGGTCACGGTAGTGGGAGTCTTCATGACTTGGTCGATGACAAGCTGCGAGTCGCCTCGAGCATCGAGGCGTCGGACCCCTAGCTCGATGGCGATGCGTAGCCCGTTAACCAGTGCCTCGTACTCGGCCACGTTGTTTGATGCCGGAAAATGGAGGCGAATGACGTAGCGGAGATGCTTTCTGAGGGGTGAAACGAAGAGCAGGCCAGCGCCTGCTCCTGTTTTCATGAGTGACCCATCGAAGTACATGGTCCAGAGCTCGGGCTGGATTGGAGTTGTCGATAACTGGGTGTCAGTCCACTCAGCCAGGAAGTCTGCCAAGACCTGGGATTTTATGGCCTTCCGAGGAGCGAATGATAGTGTTTCGCCCATAAGCTCCACCGCCCACTTTGCTATCCTACTCGAGGCCTCGCGGCACTGGATGATCTTCCCAGGGGGAAGGATGACACCACAGTTACCAGATGAGACTCGAAGTAGTGTCGCAACTTTCGCCGTGTCAGGATCACTGCGTAGAGCAGCTTCTGGATCTGTGGGTAGCGGACGTTGGTCTCGGAAAGCACTTCGCTGATGAAGTAGACTGGCCTCTGGACGGGCAGTGCATGCTCTTCTTCTCGTCTCTCGACTACGATCGCGGCGCTGACCACCTGAGTAGTCGCGGCTACGTAGATCAAGAGGGCTTCTCCTGCAGCGGGAGGCACCAGGATGGGTGTGTTCGTAAGGAGCGCCTTAAGGTTTCCGAGGGCTTCCTCGGCCTCGGGGGTCCAAGTGAAGCACTCGGCCTTCCTTAAGAGGCGGTATAGAGGCAAGCCTTTCTCGCCAAGGTGTGAGATGAAGCGGCTCAGAGCCGCAAGGCATCCCATGACCCTCTGTACTCCTTTCAAATCTTTGATCGGTCCCATGTTGGTGATGGCCGCGATTTTCTCCGGGTTGGCCTCGATGCCACGCTCAGAAACGATGAATCCAAGGAGCATGCCTCGGGGGACTCCAAAGACACACTTCTCGGGATTGAGTTTCACGCCTTTTGCTCTCAGACACTTGAATGTCGTTTCAAGGTCAGAGAGGAGATCGGAGGCTCTCTTCGTCTTGACAACGATGTCGTCGACGTAAGCCTCGACCGTTCTGCCGATGTGTTCTCTGAACACATGGTTCATGCACCTCTGGTAAGTGGCGCCTGCATTCCTCAACCCAAATGGCATTGTAGTGTAACAGTACATGCCAAAAGGTGTGATGAAAGAAGTCGCAAGCTAGTCGGACTCTTTCATCTTGATTTGGTGATAGCCTGAGTAGGCATCGAGGAATGACAGGGTTTCGCACCCAGCAGTGGAGTCCACGATTTGATCGATGCGAGGTAGAGGGTAGGGAACTTTCGGACATGCTTTGTTTAGACCAGTGTAGTCTACACACATCCTCCATTTCCCATCCTTCTTCCTTACAAGAACAAGGTTAGCTAACCATTCGGGATGGAATACCTCTTTGATAAACCCTGTCGTGAGTTGCTTGTGGATCTCCTCGCCTATGGCCCTACGCTTTTCTTCATCAAGACGGCGCAGGGTTTGCTTCACGGGTCGGGCTCCAGCTCTGATATCCAGTGAGTGCTCGGCGACATCCCTCAGTATGTCGGGCATGTCCGAGGGACTCCACGCAAAGACTTCAACGTTTGCATGGAGAAAGTCGATGAGCACTGCTTCTTATTTGGGGTCGAGCTCGGAGCCGATCCGAACTTGCTTGCTGGCGTCGTTGCTGGGGTCAAGAGAGACAGACTTGACCGCCTCAACTGATTCGAAGTTGTCGGCGTGCCGCTTCGCGTCGGGCGCCTCCTAGGAGGGGCGTTCCAGGTCGGCGATGAGGGCCTCGGATTCGGCAAGAGCCTCGGCATACTCCACACACTCCACGTCGCATTCGTACGCGTGGCAGTACGTGGATCCGACGGTGATGATCCCATTCGGGCCCGGCATCTTGAGCTTGAGGTAGGTGTAGTTGGGGATGGCCATGAACTTGGCATAGCACGGTCTTCCCAACACCGCATGGTAGGTTCCTCGGAACCCAACGACCTCAAAGGTGAGAGCTTACTTTCGGAAGTTAGAGGGAGTTCCGAAGCATACGGGTAAGTCGATCCGTCCGAGGGGTAGGATTCGCTTCCCGGGCGCGATCCCATGGAAGGGTGCCGCACCGGCCCGTAATTCGGACCGATCAACCCCTAAGAGTTCCAGGGTCTCGGCGTAGATGATGTTATGGCTGCTGCCTCCGTCCATGAGGACCTTGGAGAGCCTAACATTACCGATGATTGGATCGACGATGAGCGGGTACATTCCTGGGCTTGGCACGAAGTCGGGGTGGTCGCCTTGGTCGAAGGTGATAGGCTTGTCGGACCAGTCTAGGTAGACTGGCGCCGCCACCTTCACCAAGCAGACTTCCCGGCGCTCCTGCTTGCGGTGCCGAGCTGAGGCGTTCGCCGCCTGCCCACCGTAGATCATGAAGCAGTTATGGACTTCCGGGAATCCCTCTTCCTTGCCGCCCTCCTTCTTGTCGTTGTCATGGCCCTTGCCATCCTCCGCCGGGGGCCCGGTCTTATGGAAGTAGCGCCGGAGCATGACACATTCTTCGAGGGTGTGCTTGATGGGCCCCTGGTGATAGGGGCATGACTCTTTGAGCATCTTGTCGAACGCGCCAGCCCCTCCAGGAGGTTTCCAAGGGTTCCTGTGCTCGGCCGCAGCGACGAGATTCACGTCTGCGGCGTCGCACTTGGCTCGCGACTTGTTTTTAGCCTTCTTCTTTGTGCCCCGCTGGGCGGACGCCTCAGGGGCGTCTGTCTTTTGCACCCCCTGAGGCTATTTGTCCTTTCGGAAGATGGCTTCGATCGCCTCCTGACCTGAGGTGAACTTGGTGGCGACGTCCATCAGTTCGCTCGCACGGGTGGGAGTCTTACACCCCAGTTTGCTCACCAGGTCTCGGCAAGTGGTGCCGGCAAGGAAAGCCTCGATGACATCCGAGTCGGTAACGTTGGGCAGCTCGGTGCGCTGCTTTGAAAACCGCCAGATGTACTCTCGGAGGGACTCCCCTGGCTGCTGGCGGTAGCTTCGGAGGTCCCACGAGTTCCCAGGGCGCACATACGTGCCTTGGAAGTTTCCCGCGAAAGCTTTGACCAGATCGTCCCAGTCGGAGATCTGCATAGGAGGCAGATGCTCCAGCCAGGCTCGGGCGGCGTCAGAGAGGAAAAGGGGTAGATTACGGATGATGAGGTTGTCATCATCCGCCCCTCCCAACTGGCATGCCAGTCAGTAGTCTGCGAGCCACAGCTCTGGCCTCGTCTCCCCCGAGTACTTGGTGATAGTAGTCGGGGCTCGGAAACAGGCAGGGAACGATGCTCGTCGTATGGCCCGGCTGAAGACTCACGGACTGGGTGGTTCGGGCGAAGGACTGCGATCCTCCTCACTGTTGCAGCGTCCCCCACGCCTAGGATGGTAGCCTCGGCGCACCTTCTCATCGAGGCGGGCTCGATGATCGAGATGGTGATGCTCGTTGCCGAGGCGTTCTCGGGCGGCGGGCGCCTCGTCCCGTGTACGCTCGGTAGGGGTGTAAACGGATATCCGAACTGTTAGGACAAATTTAATATTTTAAAATAGATATGTATGAAATTTGATGCTAATCTCTTCTTATGTTATGAAGCACATTATTATAAATAAGAATAAAATTTTGTATAAATTATTTCATACATTATTTGCTCCATACATCAAAAAAGGTAAAAAAATATCCGTATCCGTATTCGATTTGTATCCGAAATTTATATTTATTATTTGAGAAGATATATGATATATTTGAGGTTTACCTTTCATGAATCTTTACAAGCTCAATAGTAAAAACAAGAATATAAATTTGCATAGCAGATTCTATATTCTATTAATTCACAATCAAAGAAAAAAGACCAAAAAACTGATATCCGAATAAGTATCCGTTTACACCCCTAATGCTCGGGATGGACCGAGGCTTCCCGAATGTGCCGGGAGGACACCGAGTGATGCTCCGAGGGGTCAGCTCGCCTGCGGGAGGTGGAGCTCTCGGCTCGTCGAACCGTGGCGCCTTCTAGGAGATTCTTGAGTTCGCCCTGGATACGCCGTCCCTCGGTGGTGGATGGCTCTGGCATGGCTCGAAGCAGCATCGCCGCTGCAGCTAGGTCCTGGCCGGACCCGCTGACGGCCGGGGGCAGCGCTGCCCTGGCATTGTCGACGATGCGGCGTCGGATGTCTTGGGGCCGGTGACAGGCTTCTCCGACGAGTGTTCGGCCTGCCCACTCCTGTTTGATGTTCTGTCGGAGCTGTACAAGCCGGCCTGCTTCCCCGTCGACCCGGGCCTACATCTCACGGATTTGCTCGAGTTGTATGTCCTGACCCCACAGCTAGCTCCCGCGGGATGTCAACGCGAGATGCGGGCCCAGGGGAATCGTCAACCTCTAGCATACCGAGGTGGTTGCCTTCGTTGTGATCTCCCAGATTGACGTGGAAACATTCGCGACATGGGCCGTAACCCTCATCGTCAAGGTCATGGCCATCGTCAGAACAACCGGAGAGGCAGTGGTCACATGCGGACATGAAGCCTCGCATGGCACCGGGGTCATTGAGGGCAGAGAAATCCCAACCGGAGTCGGGGTCGTCCTCTTCCTCAGAACCCGTCGGTCCGAAGGTTGAGACGGCTGTCAGTCGGTCCCAGGTCGACCACATGTGGTACCCCGGAAGGTTTGGATACGCCTTTACGAAGGCGCTCACCATAGCGGGGTCGCTAGGTGGATCGAAGCTGAACCGAAAAGGTACGGGGTGGAAAACGGACGGTACCTCTTGGTCGTTGGACGGTGGTGAAGTCGCGTCGGGGGCGGAGCACACCGTCATCTCAGGTATGAGGGTAACGCCCAGCAGATCCTTTGCGAGGGTGCTGGCGTCATCAGTCCGCTTGGGGCTGACACGTCGCGGGGAAGTGACACCCGTCATCGCCTCAGGTGCGAGGGCAATGTCCGACATGTCCCCCGGGGGAGTGCCGGCGTCGTCGACTCGCTCTAGTGCGGCAGCCGACAAGGTGCCGCCTCCTGCGTGGCCACGGTTGCCTCGTCTCCGCCTTGTCCGACGGGGAGGGTGGCGGGGACGACCGGAGTGCTCCTCTTCTGCCGCGGGGAGATGTTGTCGTAGAGCTCGCCGCCGCCGGGCGAGTCGGAGACCGTCGTTGTCGTCATGTCGCGGGGGGAGGGACACAGAGCTACCATCGAGGGACATGAACTCGAGACTCCCGAAGCGGAGCACCGTCCCGGGCTGGAGAGGTTGCTGAAGACTCCCCATCTGGAACTCAACGGGAAGGTGTTCGTTAACACGTAGCAGCCCCCTACCTGGCGCGTCAACTGTTGATGTCTCGGACCCGGGGGGGCCCTTGGACCGACCAGTGAAATCGCTGCGTGTCCCTGCCCAGATGGGTTGGCGCGGGATGGAACACAAGAGGTGGGACAAGCCTTGTATTATCCTGCACCAGGGGTGCCGCTCACAGTAGGGGTTACAAGCGCGTCGCGTGAGAGAGGGAGGGACACAGAGCTCGTCCGCCGCTTCCCTCGCGCGAACCCCCCTCAGGGTGGCCCTGGATCTCCCTTTTATAGAGGCAAGGAGAGAGTCCAGACGTACAACGGGGGGCGTAGCTATGCGCTAACGTGTCCGGCAGTGGAGTGCCTAAGCCCTGTGTAAATGCCAACGTGGCCGTTGGGGGAGAGCTTGGGCCCTGTACATGTGGTGGCGTGGCCGCCGGAGGAGCGCCCGAGTCCTGTAGGAGCACAGCTGGCAGCTCGGCGAGGATCCTGCTGACGTCTCCTTGCTGTCGTAAGAGGCTGAGAGCCACCGGCGTCATGGCGCACGCGGGGCACCATCATTACCCGTCGCCGGGGTAAGCCAGATGGGACACCGGTCTTGTTCTTCCTAGCCTGAGCAGGCTAGGAATAGGGCAATGATGTATCCCCTGTTAGCGCGGTCGGTCCGAGCCCAGGGTCGGTCGAGGCGGAGACTTCTCTTGAGGCTGAGTCCGGGGGTCGGGCGAGGCGGAGACCTCCTCCCGAGGCCGAGTCCGGGGGTCGGGCGAGGCAGAAACCTCCTCCCGAGGCTGGAGCATGAGGTCGGGCGAGGCGGAGCTTCCTGTTGCGCCCGAGGCTGAACTCGATGGTTGATCGTGACTTGTTGTCAGTCGTTGCCGGGGTGGCTAACACGGCAGTCGGAGCGGAGCGAGCGGCGCTGTTTTCCTGTCATATCGGACAGTAAAGAAGAGGGGCGAAGTGACTACAGTCACTTCGGCCTGGCCGATTGAGGTGCGTGTGTCAGGATACGGCGTCAGGCATCCCCTGCATTTAATGCGCCTGCGAAGCGGTCGGTTGGTGAGGCGGTCTGGCCAAGGTTGCTTCACAACGAAGCCTGCCCGAGCCTGGCCTCAGGAGAGCCGAGGGGGCGCCTGCTGCCTGAGGAGGCCCTCGGGCGAGGCGTGAACTTGTCTGGGACTACTGTTCCTACCCGAGGCTGGGCTCGGGTGAGATCGCGTCCCTCGGGTAGACAAAGTCTTGGCTTGAACCGCACCCGTCAGTTGGTCTGAGGGTGTTTACCAGCCACGATTAGGAGCGTTGGGGGTACCCCTAATTATGGTACCCGACACTAATGATTTCTTTTAAGTTCATGTTGTGTAGTCTCACACCTTGGAGAACATCATATGAGGATGAATTGTTCCATAGAAATGAAAATGAGTTTCTCTTGAACCTATCAAGAAAATGAGTTTCTCTTGATTGTTTGAAGAGGATAAGTTTCTCTTTGAAATGTCAAGCCTATCAAAAGCTAAGATGGAAATTCATGATTATAATGGATACCATGTGGCATGGAACAAAGGTGTGTCACTCCATGAACTATTGTATTACATTTGTGTATCTAGGCTCTTACATGCTAGTGTGTGCATGTATATGTAATATCTTAAGTCACACCATAAGGTTGCACTTGTGGTGATGATTAAACAATATCTAGATATTTGATTAATACCTCTTGTGGTGATGTCATAAGTTAGTCTTAAGTCATCTTAGTGAGGTATGAGTAAAACATGCAAACTTCTCAAGAATCTTGGCTTAAAATATTGCATATCATGTCAATTAGTATACCTTTTGATTATGAGTAATTCCTTCAATTGGTACAATTTCACATTTTCATACTTTATTTGTACCAAGGTTCAAATTATAGAACTTAATCCCCTGGCCTTACAAGTCCAAGTGCATAAGCTAAACAAGTATTCATCACTTGTATGCATACATTTAGGGGGAGAATGGTCTATAATTTGAATCTTTAAGACTAACTTCATTTCCAAGTCAATTATGTGTGTAGTCTCAAATTAGAAAGGAATTTTCGGACAAAGACAATCGCTTCCACTACAAATTTTGATGGGTATCAAAGATTCTTTGCTCCAATAAATGTATCTTCTATACATTTCATAAGAGTGAGTTTCTCTTGTATATGCTACTCCAACGTCATCTAAAATTGGTAAATATATATCACATCCTTTTGGACTGCAAATGTCTAAAGTAGCACAGCTTATAAATTCTCCTATCTAAAACTTAATTGAATATATAGTGCACATGTTTCTTATGTTGCATGATTATGTTCAATTGATACTCATTTTATGCCAATGGTACTTTAAATTATAAATAATTAATCTCAACTAGTATCAATTGAATTCATATATATGTGTGCAATAAAACTTGAGGAGAACTTAGTGTAATATACAATTTGTGATATGTTTATCTATCAAATTGTATCAATTGGTGTTTTTCAATTGGTACTTTTGGTACATGATCACTAGTTGTATAATCCATACTTGTGTAATTTTCATGTTGCCTCTTGCTATGATAAGAAAATGCTAGGTGACATCTAGACTCCAGGTATCAAGATTCATCTTTCAATTAGTATGACAATATTCATTTGATATCTTGGACCTATGTTACAACTATGCCAACAACGCAAAGATACATCACTTCTACGTTCTTTTGTGTCATCTAAGGACCTTTTTCATGATAGTGTGTTCAAATCTTGCTTAATCATAAATTCTACCCTTTATATTCTTTGTATCCTTTTTGGAGATTTATGACAAAGGGGGAGAAATTGTGCATTAAAGATTACCTTTAGCCTTATGGAACTAAGTGTAAGAAGACTTTTGAAAAGGGGAGAATCATAATTAAAACATAAAATGTGGAAAATTGATGAGTGCATAGTATGTCATGAGCATCACGTTTATTTTATAACACAATGCACCCCACGAATAGTATGATATAAGTTGTCTTCATAGTTTGACCCAAATATGTGCTTTTGTCATTTGAGTACAAAATTGGTATTTTTTAAAATGTACATATTTAGGGGGAGGAAACTATACCATAAGATTCAAAATCTTATTTATCAAATCTTATGTAAGCTTGAAATGTGTTGTCATCAATCACCAAAAAGGGGGAGATTGAAAGTGCATTCATCCCTTTTGTGCGTTTTGGTGATTTGAATAACAACACATTTAAAGGTCTAAGAAGTTTGCTAAGTGTTGAACAGGAAATTCAGTATGATGAACATACTTGAATAGTGTATAATGATCAGTGAACAAAGGTTCAACATAAGGTTAAATAACTAGTGAGACAATGCAAATGGATATAATATGGTCTCTATATTAGTTTGAATATATGGACAAGACCTGAGAAAATCACTATGCATAAATATGATTAGAATAGAGGTTGAAGTCATTAAGAGGATTGGTCAAGCCAAAGTGAATAAGATATGAGAAATCGTGAATTGGCTTGACCATATTACTAAAAGTCGCCTATAGGGGGTGAATAGGCGAAACTTGAAATTTATAACTTTAAACACACACTACAAGCCGGGGTTAGCGTTAGAATTAAAGTCAAGTCCGAGACAGAGGGGAAAACAAATCAAATGAGAATCAAGCGAATGAACACGATGATTTGTTTTACCGAGCACTACACCATGACACAATATTGCCCACGGACTGTCTGATGGTAAAACACCTAAATAGCGTCGCACAGTCTGTCGGTAAAGAGTTTTGGCAACAGTTAATGTGTGTCGGCGAAAGTCCTGACGACAAAAAGATTTATCGGTAGACATAGATCTACCGACATACTATCTGTCGGTAATGTTTATGTTTTTGCCGACAGAAATATCTTTGCCGTCGGACAGACTTTTGCTGACACTTTTTTGGGTCGACGCCTTGTGTGTCACTAAAAGTCTATATGCCGACAGATTGTCTGATGTTATTTCCTATATGCAGTTAAAAAAGAATACATACATACAAATATATGCTAATGGAACAAATAATAAACTGATTATGATGCACATTGCAGGACAACTTGAATAATATGTAGCTCAGAATATATGAAATTTGATTACTAAAAGAAGATCAATATTTGACTTTGGATTCCAACATATATTTGTTTAGAACACGTTTTCTGTGATGAATATATAAAAATAATAGCATATATGTTTCCTAAATTTTGAAGTAATATTTTAGTTCTATTACATGCAAAAGTATAAAGATTCATCTAGCAAACTAAATTCTCTCCATCGGTTGGGTGTTACGCCAACAGCTAGCATGCATGCGAGTAATCATTTTTTTCACAATTCAAGCAATCTGATCCTTGCTTCCAGCTCCTCTTCCTACAACATATTTTGATAATATGTCAATTACTGTATCAGCAGGTCCATAAACTTCCAACAGAAAATACAAACTGAAAGTACAATAAAGGTTTATTAATACATATATTTATGTACTGAATGCACATGATTACAAAGAAATAGACCATGAAAACATGCTCCAAAAAATGGAAATAGGGCAAGAATGAAATAATTAATGTACATAGCACTATAGCAGTAGTAAACTGTAAACCACATCCCCATGTGGCCATGTTGCACACTCTCACGGGAAATGGGCAAAGGCATGCAACAGTAAAACAAAAAATGAAACTATAGCACCTAAAAGCAAGTTCAGCTGCTGCTATAGTGCAATAGTATGAGGCGATGCAAATAAAAGCTGAATTAATTAGTTTCAGTGATAAAAGCTGGATTGTGACTAAGCTGCTCAAAGCTACAAATAAAATTCAAAGTTGGATTGCACTATAACAGCAACCGCCAGTTATGCTGAATTATATTTGCACCACCAAGTCACAATCCAGTTTGAGCAGCTCAGTTTCAAACAGCAACAACAATCACATGTTTCATAATTCATAGAATACAGAGAATGATCCATTTGCAGACACAATTACATATTAGAGACAAGAATTGTCTGCAAAATCAGAGAATGATTCAGATGCACAGTTATGCAATAGTACCATTCACTCTGTTTTTAATCCATCTCTACACTTATACACAACTATATATGAAGAAAATATTTACCTGCTGTTGCTGTAGAACCTTGGGTCAATGTTGATTTTTTGTTACGACTCATCTAAAAATATAGAACATTAGAAGCTTGTTCTATTAATTACATAAATAAAATACAAGGTTGTAGTATTACCTTGTTCGTTGTCCATGCAATGGACATAAAAAGAGCATCCCCCATACTCTCTACACCTAAGTATGGTCGTGGTAGAGTACTTTCCCTTTTTAGCACACGAGTCACAAAAACCTGTGTAAACTCCCTTCCAAGAGGAACATCTCCAACCTTAGTGGTTGGGTCGATTGAGATAATATTTGCTATTGCAACAGGAACTTCTGATCTCATCATAGAATATAATATGACTTCTTTACCAACCTAATAAAATATGCGAAGTAAGATTACAAAGTTCAAATAATAAAACATAAATATGAAGTGATAGATGAGAAATTACATGATTAACATCTGCATTTTGAGGTGATCCATGATTTCTTTGAGGTACCATTGTTGCAATGTCTCGCCTGCGACTTTGCTCTTCAATAGTAATAACATCTTCACAATTCCTTGGACGGCCCATAGTGCTTGCAACTCGCCTAGTAAGCTGCAAGTCATCTTCAACCATATTTTGTGAATGGTCATTACCATTGTAATCATATGCCACCTCATTTGACCGATGCACCCTTGAGTTCTAAAGAAAAATAAAAAGGGAAAAAGTGTTAGTGAGATAAAGGAAACAAGCCTAATTAACAAGATAGATGGCGAACTGCTCGATATATGCTACACTGGCTAAACATATGCAATATTATATCACCTGTCGAGAATTAGACCCATGTTGTGATGGGCTTTCTATATGTTACACCCCTTGAGCTGCTACCATCATTTGATAAATTTGATCCATTTTTTCTTTCATTTGATTCATATCCTGTCTTAAGGCTCTAGCCTCTTGCTTAGACTGACTGCGAGCTTGCAATGCCATTTGAAGCTTTGTTGATATTTTCATTTGAGTTCCATGGGTGCCTACATCTTGTGGAGTTGGTCCTAAGCCTAAACCACGAATACGACCTCTTGGTTCTTTCTCTCCAAAAACATGTGCATATAAATCACCATCTTCAATACTTCTGTCCTTCAGTTCTAGGTTCTCAGCAACAGCTTATTCAAATTTATTCTTAAGAGGACCACACATATATTATCTTTTGTTCACTTATATTTTAATTATTACATAAATCAAAATATGTGTGTACTCACAATGAATATTTCTGCTCCAGGTAGAGGCACAATATCCCCTTCTTTGTTCTTACGCGTGTGTGTTCTAACATATATTTCATCTCTTCTCGCAGGGCGTCCTTGTTGCTCGGCCTACAAGAAAAATGATTTAGTCCAGTAATTGACTAGATTTTTCATAAATTAAACTAATGATTATACAAACTAGTGATTATAATTTTTTACCATTTCATGCCCCACACGAGCATAACTCTTGCTGCCAGCTGCATGCGACATAGTCAGCTTTGAATGGTTATCTTTACCTCTGTTTGTACGAACCTACAACATAAATATGAATCTATCAAAACAATAATACAAATTCATTCATACAATAGTTTAATGAAGGTTTATATCTCAAAAAAGCATTTCAAAACAAATCAGCAAGTACCTCGGCTTCTGGAGACATCCAATAAGTTATCAACCACTCCCAATCAGATTCTTTCACCCTTTCATCCCTTTTAGCAATAAGCTCTTCAAAACTCAATGTTTCATCAAAATATTTGTTCTTTAGGTCAGCCTTAAACTCTCTCCACTTTTTTGCTGCAGATGTTATAACATAATCTATACCAGATTCATCCACTTCATAGTATTACTGTTTCAACAAAAATGTAGTTGATTACCAAATCTACTGACAATAGGCTAAGCCAAATTATCTCAATAAATCAGATTACCTTCACTTTTGTTCATAACTCAAACTTCTTTTTAGAATCAACTAGTCTTCAATCCTCACAAGAAACCGGGATATTTTTCCTCACCAAAGTTCCTATGAAATTACCAAACTCTTTGCTGTTCCTACCAACTGGTTGTCCATATTCATTAAGGGTAATGCAGATTTTAGGCCCACCACTACTTGAATATATGTTCTTCTTCAAGGTTGGGCCCCTTCCTTTCCTTATATTTTGATGCCCAATAGGTTGCTCTGCTTATTACAGGAGATAAAATAGATGAAAACCTTTCTTGATAACTATTTTCAAAATTTATAATTTAAATTTAAAGTTTGTTTGATTTTTACCTTCATCATTGATGGGATTTTCATATTCTTCATAACTATTTTTAGAAGTACTATCCTCATGGTTATCATCAACAATATCCCTTTCAGTCCTTGATCGCAAAGTAGGACCATTAGTTGAAGCTGCTAATGTCCTTGTCTACACTCAAAGAAATGAAAACATTACTAATCGTCAAGACATGAGGAGTACATGCCCGAGTAATAATGAGAGAATCAATAGATCTAGCATGCGAAATTGTATGTGCATGTTTAAACTAACTAGAAAATGGAACTGTCGGACAATTAGTAATGTCGGAACTGTATCAGCTCTGTTCGAGTACATGCCAGACCAAAGAAGTTCAATTTGTTGTCGGAACTGTAGCAGCTCTGTTCATGTGGATCACTAGTATTATTAAGAGGCCAAAGATTTCTGGAGCACAGGTAACCTTTAACATTTTCTTACAACTTTTACGCTATTTACTTGGATATGTATTAATACTCATGTTTGTTTTAACAATTTTCAGCTTGTAGCTATCCTACCTCTAGCTATTGTTCATACTATGGGCAATCTCTTCACCAACATGAGCCTTGGGAAAGTTGCAGTGTCATTTACGCACACCATCAAGGCTATGGAGCCTTTCTTTTCTGTTATTCTTTCTGCAATTTTCCTTAGCGAGGTAATTTTTTCATCCATGTACAAATGCTAGGAAAGCAACATGTTTTGAATTTTAAGAAATTTCTTTGTCTTCTTATACTAAGTATTCGTATGGCAGTTACCTACTGTTTGGGTAGTATCATTTCTTCTTCCAATTGTTGGTGGTGTTGCATTGGCATCTCTTACTGAGGCGTCCTTTAACTGGTAAGTAACTATCACTATTATTTGAATCCAGGCATGGCCAAACTGAATTTTATAGAGTAGGAGCTTCTAATTATAGTTTTCTTCCTTCTGTGCATCTTGTGCCATGCTGTTTCTACCTACTGTTTGTTGAAGTAATGATAACACCAGTAAAGCCTTTTAGCCACAAACAGGTTGGGGTAGGCTAGACTTGAAACCCAACATGAGCTATAAAGAAAATAATGAGATGGAAAAAATGTAGGATCTAAAGCTCTCCTCATGGTAAATGCAATATTTTTCAGAAGTGACTATGATGTGATATATAATGCATAATAGAATGAAATTCAAAATGCTAGTGTTCACAAATTGATTCACTCAACAATGTATATCTTATGATAATCTTTCTTTGTAAAGTTCAAACATGGTTAAGTTATCTTTGAATACTTTTCCAGTATGCCTGAGTTCCACTTTGAAATATATTAGCTTGTTGGTTTTGGAAACTCTATAACTATACTATTAATTTAAGTGTAAAAAAACATGAACTTATTAAATAGGGAAATATATTAACCTTGTGTTTCTTATTGGCTCGATGTGATCCATTTGCTTCTTCATTAACCATAGTACTAGGTACATGGAGATTAAGAGATCTCATCCTCTTCACATTTTCTTTTATGTTGGCAGCCCTTTGTAGTTCATATTCATTGACCTCCATTTCTTTACCCATTCCTCTTCCTCTTACAAACTTTCCTCCTAAATCAAGACATAAAGAGATTACAATCAAGACAAAGAGATTACAACATAAAATGAAACATTTTTGCGTAAACAGATATAAACATATCTTACTTGCTAGGTTGGTTTTCGACAATCATTATTCCATCTATATCAGTCCTAACACAACTACCACCAACAGATACATTAACTTGTGTGTTTGCATCCAAATCTGGCAAGAAAGAACCTATTTCTGTACTATTGCCTAGCCTTTCTTCCATATCATACATGTCACATTGTTTTGACTTTAAAATAGCAAACCAATCGGCATCAATAGGATCTTGCACATAGTAAACTTGAGTTGCCTGAGATGCAAAAATAAATGGCTCATCTAATTCCTTGTCACCGGTATTGAATAAATGCTTGAAGTTGACCATTGTCACCCCAAACTTGTATATTTTGACCCATTTGCCTCATACTCGGTTATCAATCCAATCACATTTGAACAATACTATTTTTCCCTGGTGATGGTAGTTCAGCTCAAGAATGTCTTTTATAACACCATAATAAGTTTTGCTCATTGATATTGGGTTATTATTGTTTGTCCCATCAAAACTTGCTACATGTGCAACTAGGGCTACACCACTACACTGCACTGACCTACCCACATCATAAGAATGTGTATGGAAATTTATCCCATTTATAGTATAACTGTCATAAGAATGTGCAACCATGTTAGGCTCCTTAGCTAATATTGTTATCTCCTCAGGTAATTCTTCACCCATTGTTTCCACCTGATGATATTGAAGATTGTTATTGCACTAAAAAAATAATGTGGAACTATATTCTATATAAACATTTTCCTAGATACTTACGTGTGACTTAAACCACTCGTGAAAAGTCTCATAGTGTAAATGACTGATTGCTCTTTGATTTTGATGACCAGCAGAGTAAAGGTATTCTATATGTTTACTAAACAAACATTATAATTTAGTAATCATGAAATAAATGGATGATATTGATTATAACATATAATGGTTAACTTACTTCAAGTAAGGCTCTATATGGTCATAGTTGAACAAGACATATCTATGTGCTTGAAGCCATGTTTTGTGGTCTAATGTGACACTATGCTTACCAACCAATCCTCGACCTATGTTATGGAAGAAAGGGGTGGTATTGATTAAATCAACATCCAAGCCATCATCATTTCTTTTTTCCGGTTAAATCTAGTTTCACCATGTAAATAGCGAGAACAGAATGTGAGACTCTCATCAAATAGATAACTTTCTGCAATTGACCCCTCTGGGTGACTCCTAGTGCGAACATGGCCCTTACATCTCATTAAAACCTATAAAGGAGAAATGGCATATATGTTAAACCTTCCTTTGAGTAAAACTAAGTTTAATTTATTGCTAAAATATATTAAAATTTACCTCTCCACTGGGTACATATTACGAAATTAAACAGGGCCAGCAATTCTGACTTGAATAGGGAGATGAACCATTATGTAACACTATAAAAGCCATCAACTAAAAATAATAAATCTAGTTATTATGGTAATTAGGATAATAAATTTTATTCAAATCGATGGTCATTTATTTGCACTTTGAATTATTTTTCTTTTTGTGCGCATGATTGATTATCGGATGTTTTATAGCAATTCTTCTTAAATGAAAATTCTAGTAATTAATATAATAATTAAATAATATAATGGTTATTAGTCTAAAAATAAATATTTTATTTATAAATAGTTTTGGTGAATTTTTATGAATCTTTGAGTTATTTAAAAATATGTTTCGAAATTTAAAAAAAAAGACAAAACCCTAACCTAACCCTAAGGCCCAACTAGGGGGCCATTTACACACACGTGCGCGCCCCCTACTGGCTTCCCAGCCGCCGCGCCTCTCCCTGTGGCCGCCGCCACTCCTTCTCTCTCTCCCCTATTCTCTCTCCTCCCTCTCACCTCTCTCTTGCACACGCATAGGAAGCCCTGCGACCAGCCCCTCGGCCGTGCCCCTGCGCCTGCAACCCGAGCAGCCCTACCCGCGGTTGAGCTCAGGCCACGACGCCTCTGCATCGCCCGACCGAGCGTGCCGACTCTGCGCTGAGCCAGGCACCCGACGAGCCGAGCGCCCCAGCCCCGACCCGACGCACCAGGAAGCCGCGACCCCGAGCAGGCTGCGACACCGAGCAACGCCAAGCCGAGCCCAAGCACCGTGAAGCCGTGTGTCCGTTCATCTCACCCATTAATGGAGCATGAATTTTCTATTTCTTCCTCCTCCCATTATTCCCTCCGGTAACCGACGTCATTGACGGTACTTGAAGACCCACCGACATCCATGAAGTCCCTCGGCCGTGCCCCTCGCTCTCCCTGCTCGCCCTATAAAATGCAGCCGCACCTCACCTCGCCTCTCTGCTCACTCGCTCAAGCTCTTCTTCTCGCCGCACCACCGTCCGCGCCTACCATGCAGCGAAGCCGCGAACCGACCCTGCCAGGAGCTCCCGCGACGACCCTGCGCGACCAGATGGACCGACCGACCGAGCACGCGCCTAGGAAGCCGAGCGCTGCCCGTGCGAACGCCGCCAGCCCCCCTCCGTCGAACCCTTGCCCAAGAACGCCGTTCTTCCTCTCTTCTGTTCGACATTTCTGCGAGGTAGAAGATGAGCAATATGCAGCTTAGTCTCTGTTTTTTTTGTGTAGAACTCGTTTGTATGTTTTCTAGTTCAAAAGAGTTAAATTAGGTCCCTGTAATCCTATGTGATACACCCTAAAGGTTATAGTTAATAGAGGATCTAAACCCTGCATCGTTTTGTTATTTCAAATTTATATATTTTAGAGTCAGAATCACGTATAATTTGAATTATTAGCTTCATGTGTATGTGATAAAATATTTTATCTAGTATCTCTGCTGTCTTTTACGTTTGTGTATTTTAATTTGAATATAGTAGTTGAGAATTAATTTAAATGTAGGTTCTATAAAAGTTAAGTCAAAGGAAAATATAACTCAGGTAACTTATACTTAGATGTAGTAAATAGAGGTTTAGACTATTAATTTGAAAGTGTTGAAACGGTTGAACTACTGATCATGGTGACCATAGTTTAAATAGTAGCTTAATATAAGTTATCTAATGACCCTTAGATTATGTCTATTAAATATTATTATGGTGTCGTGATGTAGATTTGCAAATGAAAAGTTCAAAAGGAAATATTATCCACATCCTTTCCGGTAGTGTCGGCGTTCCGAGACCGGGGGGTCCCTGAGCCGACGAGGGAATGTCGCCGCGTGCCCCAGCCCAGATGGGTCGAGCGCGAGGGCGAGTGCGAAGGGGGAGAGCGAGGCGGCCGGAGACCGGCGTGAGAGAGGTGGGAATCCCGCGGCCTTCGTGTTCGTCCCGCGCCCAGGTCGGGTGCGCTTGTAGTAGGGGGTTACAAGCGTCCACGCGGGAGAGGGAGCGAGCGGCCTCCAGCGAGCGCCTGTCTCGTCCTCGTCCCCGCGCGGCCAACCTCCTCTAAGAGGGCCCTGGTCCTCCCTTTTATAGGCACAAGGAGAGGATCCAGGTGTACAATGGGGGGTGTAGCAGAGTGCTATGTGTTTAGCGGAGGAGAGCTAGCGCCCTAAGTACATGCCGTTGTGGCAGCCGGAGAGATTTTGGCACCCAGCTGGTGTGATGTCGTGGCCGTCGGAGGAGTGATGGAGCCTGGCGGAGGGATAGCTGTCGGAGCGGTTGAATCCTTGCTGACGTCCTCTTGCTTCCGTAAGGGGGCTGAGAGCCGCCGTCGTCACAGAGTATGCAGGGCGTCATCATTGCCTATCTGGTGGAGCGAGCCAGATGGGACGCCGGTCTTGTTCCCTGTGGCCCGAGTCAGCTCGGGGTAGGGTGATGATGGCGCCTCCTGTTGACGTGGCTGGTCTGTGCCCTAGGTTGGGCGATGTGGAAGCTCCTCCGAAGCCGAGGTCGAGTCTGTCTTCCATGGCCGAGGTCGGGTCCGAGCCCCAGGTTCGGGCAAGGCGGAGATCGCCGGCTGGTGCCGGGGTGGAGTCCGAGCCCTGGGTCGGGCGAGGCGGAGATCGTCGTCTTCTGGGACTTAGCCCGAGTCCGAGCCCTGGGTCGGGCGGAGTTCGCCGTCTTCTGGGACTTAGCCCAAGTCCGAGCCCTGGGTCGGGCGGAGTTCGCCGTCTTCTGGGACTTAGCCCGAGTCCGAGCCCTGGGTCGGGTGGAGTTCGCCGTCTTTCGGGACTTAGCCCGAGTCCGAGCCCTGGGTCGGGCGGAGTTCGTCGTCTTCCGGGACTTAGCCCAAGTCCGAGCCCTGGGTCGGGCAGAGCGGAGTTCGCCATCTTCCGGGACTTAGCCCGAGTCCGAGCCCTGGGGTCGGGCGAAGCGGAGCTTCCTATGGTGCCTTCGGCAGGGCCTGACTGCCTGTCAGTCTCACTCTGTCAAGTGGCACCACAGTCGGAGTGGCGCAGGCGGCGCTGTCCTTCTGTCAGGCCGGCCAGTGGAGCGGCGAAGTGACGGCAGTCACTTCGGCTCTGCCGGCTGGGGGCGCGCGTCAGGATAAAGGTGTCAGGCCACCTTTGCATTAAATGCTCCTGCGATTTGGTCGGTCGGTGCGGCGATTTGGTCAGGGTTGCTTCTTGGCGAAGGCAGGGCCTCGGGCGAGCCGGGAATATGTTCGCCGCTAAAGGGGGACCTCGGGCGAGACGGAAATCCTCCGGGGTCGGCTGCCCTTGTCCGAGGCTAGGCTCGGGCGAGGCGTGATCGAGTCCCTCGAATGGACTGATCCCTGACTTAATCGCACCCATCAGGCCTTTGCAGCTTTGTGCTGATGGGGGTTACCAGCTGAGAATTAGGAGCCTTGAGGGTACCCCTAATTATGGTCCCCGACAGTAGCCCCCGAGCCTCGAAGGGAGTGTTTGCACTCGCTTGGAGGCTTTCGTCGCACTTTTTTGCAAGGGGACCAGCCTTTCTCGGTTGCGTTTTGTTCCGGTGGGTGCGCGCGAGCGCACCCGCCGGGTGTAGCCCCCGAGGCCTCGGAGGAGTGGTTTCACTCCTTCGAGGTCTTAATGCCTCGCGTAATGCTTCGGCTGGTCTGGTCGTTCCCTCATGCGAGCTGGCCGTAGCCCAGGTGTACGGTCGGGTCCCAAGTTCTCGGTCTGGTATATTGACGCTGTCAACGGTTCGGCCGGAGCCGGGTTTGCGAGAGCAGCCCCCGAGCCTCTGCACAGAGCGAGAGGGCAGTCAGGGACAGACTCGGCTTTTTTACATACGCCCCTGCGTCGCCTTTCCGCAAGGAGGAGGGGGGAAAGCGCCATGTTGCCCTCGGTGGGCGCCGAACATGGTGTCTCCGATGAGCTGCAAGCGGGTAATCTGAGTGGACGTCCGTGCCCCGTTCGTTAGGGGTCGGCTAGGGGCCTAGAGGCACGCCCAAAAGTACCTGCGGGTGATCTGCCGGACCCGGTCCCCTGGCGACGGGGTCCGAGGGCTCGATGCCTCCCTCTGATGGGATTCCGTTACAAGATCGTTCCCGCTGGTCTCGGAAATGTCCTAGGGTACCTCGGGAGCGCAGCCCGAGCCTTGGTTATGTATCGAACGTACCCATGGTCATCCCTCGCTTGGCGTCTGAGGCGGCTGTGAACCCTTCGGGGGCCAGCCTTCGAACCCTTGATCAGTAATGGGCGCGGAGCCCGAGTAGCCTGAGGCGGCCGTGGAACCCTTTCGAGGGGCCGGCCTTCGAACCTCTGACCAGTAGTGGGTGTAGGGCCCACGCGATCTGAGGCGGCTGTCGAACCCTTCCGGGGGGCCAGCCTTCGAACCTCTGATCAGTAGGGGGGCTCGGAGCCTGGTTCCTTCTCGGGGAAGGATCCTTTTCGGGGTATCCCCCTTTCCCGGTCCCTGTTGCAAGAGAGAGAAAGAGGAAAAAGGAAAAGGATACGAAATCGAACGACGCGGCGTACCTTTTTTGACGCGGTCATTATGGCGAAGGCGAAGCGTCGCCCGCTTCTCCTGCCAGAGGCGCCGCCTGTCCCGCCGCGGAGTTAATGCGACGGGGCGAGTGGTTGGCGGGGCGGCCGTTGTGCGTGTGCGAGCCGTTCGAGGGACGGATCATGGGCGCGTTGTCTTCACGCCGTGAGAGAGGGTTCTCTCGCTGCCCCCGGACGGGACGTAAGCTTGGTTGATGACGTGACCGCTGCTCCTGCCTGCCTGCCACCGCCATTACCGCCGGCCCATTCTTGGCCGCATTGACCGTCGCGCTAGGCTGGCGCTGTTGGGTCGTGCACTAGGCCGCCTCGAGTCGCGGCATTGGTTCCGCAGTCGAGGAGGCGCGGTGGTGGTGCAAGTGGCGGTGCAGTTGCATGCACGAAGCATTCGGCGCGCCGGTTGCATGACGCGTGGGCCTGGGCCTCCATGCCGGGCGTGTTGGGAATCGGAGAAGTGCGCCCACTTGGCGCGGTTGCATGCCGCCTGCATGGCTGCCCACCCTTTTGCCCGCTGGTCTGGGCAAAAGTGGAGGGTCGCTTGTAACCGCCGGGCGGTTGTACGCACCGCGCGCGGCAGTTTGGCTTCTTCTACTCTGAGTCGGCTTGCATGACGTGTGGGACCTAGCCCCCGCGCCGTAGGGGAGGACCTTGGAGTGTGTTGGAGAAGACTCAGCCCATGACGGCTGGGGACGCAAGTAGGGAGAGCCGCCTTTAAAAGGAGGGTGACCCCCTTGGAAAGCGACCATGTCTTCGCGCTCCCTTATGCATCGCGTCTTTCTGCCTCCCAAGCCCCCGGATGGGGATATCCGTCGTCTTTCCGCCTCGTCGTTGGAGGAAACACAACTCCGCGGGAGTTGGTACCTTTCAGCCATCGTTCGGCTTCAAGGGTTTTCATCATGCAGCCCGGCTGCACCCCCCCCCCCCCCCCCCGCCGGCGGTCACCCAAGACGGTGACCACCAGCTTGATGGTGGGGAGAAGCGGACCAGGCTGCTGCCTCCGCCCCGCCCTCAGCTTCAAGGATCTTCATCACCCTTGCTGGGGCGGAGGGTGAGGCGAGTCGGGAGGCCGCCTCCACGTGGGTCGATAACCCTTTTCTTCCCCCGGCGTCTGGGGGAGAAAGGCATCTACCAGCTCCGCGGTGGCTTCCCCCAGGCATGCCGGGGTAGGCGGACCGCCGCTGCTCAGCCAGGGTGCAACATTCCGTCCTTCGTCCGGACGATGGTTGCGCCGCGTGCGGGCCGGCCATGTCCAGGCCTTCCTCGCGCCGACAGCCGCATCAGTTGGTTGCCCAGCACGTCGTGTGCCGTGAGGGCGGAGCTCATGTTCTGGGCGGCTCCAGTGAGGGCGAGGACCTGCCGGTGCGCTTTGAGGCGTCTGGCGCCCGCTGGCGCGGTGCTGAGGTGGTGGCAGCCGGAGAAGGCTTCTCTGTCAATGAGATTGCCAACTCCGGCCGCACCCCTGGGCCTCCGTCTTCCAGCCTGAATGGCTGGTTCTCGTCCTCGGTGAACGAGAGCCCCCGTGCCATAGCGCCCGCCTGGAAGCCGCTGCTGAAGCTGCTTCGCCGCCCGGGGCGGAGGTCATCGTTGCTGCTGCCGGTACAGGCGACGGCGAGCCACCCATCGGCCTTCTGTTGCTTCGCAGGCCCCCCAATCGCGTGGGGTTGCTCGTACCTGTGGAGGTGGAACCGGAGTTCCGTTTGTAATGGCACTTTGAATGCCAGTGTTTTTGTTCATTGTGGCTGTCGAGGCCTGAACATGTATGTATTTTTGGCACGGAGCCGTGTTTTTTCCTCATTTTCGAGCGCTAAAACTCGCCTGTTGGTTGTCCGAACCGCTTCACCAAGCATGAGTCGCCCCGTGTAAAGGTGACGAGTGAGGTATCCGTATCCCGGAGGCGTAGGAGTCCCTCAGCTCGGTCGGCCTTGTTGTCCGTACATCAAGTCCGAAGTTTCCTTGGACTGGCTGGTAATTACCGCCGATTTATTCCAGATTTTTCCAAGCTTGTGAAGCCAATCACAAGTTTGTTGAAAAATGATACCAAATTTAATTGGTCTTCAAGATGCAATGAAGCCTTCGAGCAGCTGAAGGTGTTATTAACCACTGCTCCGGTATTAGCTCAACTGGACATTGAAAAGCCCTTTGATGTGAGCCTGGTCGGGTCGTCCGTTAGCGGGACCGACGCCGGAATTGACCAGCCGAGGCCTCGGGTCGGACTGATGTCCTTGGAGGACAGCTGGCCGAGGCCCCGGGGTGACCGGCCGAGCCGCCTGCTCGGGCCGGATTCCCGAGAAGACCCTGGCAGCGATGGCCCGGGCGTGGCGATGACGTCGTCCTTCAGAGTGGAGATCTTCGGACTGCGTCGCCGTCCGAGGCTAGGTCGGACCTTGCCGAAGGTGTTGTCGATGCCGAGGGTGCTGCTGCTCCCTTCCAGCGTTAAGACCCGAGCCTGCAGGATCGGATTGTCTTATAGCGTGTGTTCCCTGCGGCCGCCGAGGCCAAAACACACCCTCGCCGTGTTGTAAAGCCGCGTCTCCTTTCCTCTTGTTTCGAGTATCTGGACCTTTTTGTTGGTAACAGAAATGTTTGTGTGAGCGAGAGTTGCTTCTCGCGGAAGGTGACGAGTGAGGTATCCGTATCCCGGAGGCGTAGGAGTCCCTCGGCTCGGTCGGCCTTGCCGCTTACGCGCACTCTTACCCGTCCATGGGGCTCTGTCACCGACGCAGTCGAGAAGGCTCGAAGGATCGCTTCGGTAGAAGAGCTTCCAAACATGTAGAATTGTTCGGTCCGTGGGATCACTTATCCGAACGTGAGTTACTTATCGCAGAAGGTGATGAGTGAGGTATCTGTATCCCGGAGGCGTAGGAGTCCCTCGGCTCGGTCAGCCTTGGCTGCTTACGTGTACTCCGTCGTTTTCAGGATCCACTTTCGAAGTAGTCAAACAGCCCGAAAGACCTTCTGGCAGAAAAGATCTTTTTTCGAGGAAAATTTCGATGCAGAGGGGGTGCTCCCCTTTTAGCCCTCGAGGGAGGGTCGGGCTTTGCCGAGGCGAGGCCGACCCTTCCTTGACGACTAAACTTTTGCTGGGCGCGAGGTATATGAACAACTTGAAAACATCTTAAGGGTAGAAGCGACGTAGCTGTTGGATGTTCCAAGCGTTGTCGTAGACCTCGCCTTGACTGTAGGCCAGCTTGTACGTTCCGGGCTTCAGAACTTTGGCGATGACGAACGGCCCCTCCCAGGGGGGCGTGAGCTTGTGCCGCCCTCGGGCGTCTTGTCGCAGCCGAAGCACTAGGTCGCCCACCTGGAGGTCTCGGGACCGGACCCCTCGGGCGTGGTAGCGTCGCAGGGACTGCTGGTACCGCGCCGAGTGTAGTAAGGCCTTGTCCCGAGCCTCCTCCAGCTGGTCCAGCGAGTCTTCTCGGCTTGCTTGGTTGCTTTGGTCGGTGTAGGCCCTCGTCCTCGGGGAGCCGTATTCTAAGTCTGTGGGCAAGATGGCCTCGGCCCCGTAGACTAGGAAGAACGGCGTGAAGCCCGTGGCTCGGCTCGGCGTTGTCCTCAGACTCCAGACCACCAAGGGGAGTTCCTTCATCCATCGCTTGCCGAACTTTTTGAGGTCGTTGTAGATCCGAGGCTTGAGCCCTTGTAGAATCATGTCGTTGGCACGCTCTACTTGCCCATTTGACATGGGGTGAGCCACGGCGGCCCAGTCCACCCGGATGTGGTGGTCCTCGCAGAAGTCCAGGAACTTTCTGCCGGTGAACTGGGTGCCGTTGTCGGTGATGATGGAGTTCGGGACCCCGAAGCGATGGATGATGTTGGTGCAGAACGCCACCGCCTGCTCGGACCTGATGCTGTTCAGGGGTCGGACCTCGATCCACTTGGAGAATTTGTCGATGGCGACCAGTAGATGCGTGTAGCCCCCGGGTGCCTTCTGCAAGGGGCCGACGAGATCCAGACCCCACACAGCAAAAGGCCAGGTGATGGGTATCGTCTGCAGAGCCTGAGCGGGCAGGTGGGTCTGCCTTGCGTAGAACTGACACCCTTCGCAGGTGCGGACAATTCTAGTGGCGTCGGCCACCGCCGTCGGCCAGTAGAAGCCTTGCCGGAAAGCATTCCCGACAAGGGCTCGAGGCGCTGCGTGATGGCCGCAAGCCCCCGAGTGTATCTCTCGCAGGAGTTCCTGACCTTCGGCGATGGAGATGCATCGCTGGAGGATGCCGGAGGGGCTGCGGTGGTAGAGCTCCTTCTCATCACCCAGCAAGACGAATGACTTGGCGCGCCGTGCCACTCGCCGAGCCTCGGCTCGGTCGAGGGGTAGCTCTCCTAAGTGGAGATATTGCAGGTATGTGGTCTGCCAGTTTTGATCAGGCGTGACCCCGCTTTGCTCCCCCTCGACGTGCAGCGTCTCGCCCTCGGGGGCCGAGGGTACCTCGGGTTGAACCGAGGATACCTCGGGCCGAGCCGAGGGTGCCTCGGAATGATCCGAGGGTACCTCGGGCTGGGCCGAGGGTGCCTCGGGCTCGGGCGTGTCGCCGATCTTGACGGAGGGTTGATGCAGATCCCGGGAGAAGACGTCCGGGGGAACCGTCGTTCGCCCCGAGGCTATTTTAGCCAACTCGTCCGCAGTCTCGTTGTAGCGCCGAGCGATGTGGTTGAGCTCGAGCCCGTAGAACTTGTCTTCCAGGCGCCGAACCTCATTGCAGTAGGCCTCCATCTTTGGGTCGCGGCAGTGGGAGTTCTTCATGACTTGGTCGATGATGAGCTGCGAGTCACCACGAGCATCGAGGCGTCGGACCCCTAGCTCGATGGCGATCCGCAACCCGTTGACTAGAGCTTTGTACTCAGCCACATTGTTGGATGCCGGGAAATGGAGGCGTAGCACGTAGCGTAGGTGCTTCCCGAGGGGCGAGATGAAGAGTAGGCCTGCGCCGGCTCCTGTCTTCATCAGCGACCCGTTGAAGAACATGGTCCAGAGCTCCGGTTGGACCGGAGCCGTCGGTAGTTGGGTGTCGACCCATTCAGCTACGAAGTCCGCCAAGACCTGGGACTTGATGGCCTTCCGAGGAGCGAACGAGATTGTCTCGCCCATGATTTCCACCGCCCACTTTGCAATCCTACCCGAGGCCTCTCGGCACTGGATGATCTCCCCCAGGGGAAGGATGACACCACAGTTACCGGATGAGACTCGAAGTAGTGTCGCAGCTGCCGCCGCGTTAGGATCACCGCGTATAGCAGCTTCTGAACTTGTGGGTAGTGGATCTTGGTTTCGGACAGTACCTCGCTGACGAAGTAGACTGGCCTCTGAACGGGCAATGCATGCCCCTCTTCTTGCCTCTCGACCACAATCGCGGCGCTAACCACCTGAGTGGTCGCGGCGACGTAGACCAGGAGGGCTTCTCCGGCAGCTGGGGGCACCAAGATAGGCGCCTTTGTGAGGAGCGCCTTCAGGTTCCCGAGGGCTTCCTCGGCCTCAGGGGTCCAAGTGAAGCACTCGGCCTTCCTTAAGAGGCGGTACAGAGGTAGACCTCTTTCACCGAGGCGTGAGATGAAACGGCTCAGAGCCACGAGGCATCCCATGACCCTCTGTACGCCTTTCAAGTCCTTGATGGGCCCCATGCTGGTGATGGCTGCGATCTTCTCCGGGTTGGCTTCGATGCCCCGCTCGGAGACGATGAATCCCAAGAGCATGCCTCGGGGTACCCCGAAAACACACTTTTCGGGATTGAGCTTGACGCCTTTCGCCTTGAGACATCGGAATGTCGCTTCAAGGTCGGAAAGGAGGTCGGAGGCTTTCCTCGTCTTGACTACGATGTCATCGATGTAGGCCTCGACCGTGCGGCCAATGTGTTCGCCGAACACATGGTTCATGCACCGCTGGTACGTCGCGCCCGCATTCCTCAAGCCGAACGGCATGGTGACATAGCAGTACATGTCGAAGGGTGTGATGAAAGAAGTCGCGAGCTGGTCGGACTCTTTCATCCTGATTTGATGATACCCTGAGTAGGCATCGAGAAAAGACAGGGTTTCGCACCCAGCAGTGGAATCCACGATTTGGTCGATGCGAGGCAGAGGGTAGGGAACCTTCGGACATGCTTTGTTGAGACCAGTGTAGTCTACACACATCCGCCATTTCCCCCCTTTCTTTCTCACAAGCACAGGGTTGGCAAGCCATTCGGGATGGAATACCTCTTTGATGAACCCTGCCGCCATTAGCTTGTGGATCTCCTCGCCTATGGCTCTGCGCTTCTCCTCGTCGAATCGGCGTAGTGGCTGCTTGACGGGTCGGGCTCCGGCTCGGATGTCCAGCGAGTGCTCGGCGACATCCCTCAGTATGCCAGGCATGTCCGAGGGACTCCACACGAAGACGTCGGCGTTTGCGTGAAGAAAGTCGACGAGCACTGCTTCCTATTTGGGATCGAGCCCGGAGCCGATCCGGATCTGCTTGGAGGCATCGCCGCTGGGGTCGAGGGGGACGGACTTAACCGTCTCCGCTGGCTCAAAGTTGCCGGCATGACGCTTCACGTCTGGCACCTCCTTAGAGAGGCTCTCCAGGTCGGCGATGAGGGCCTCGGACTCGGCGAGGGCCTCGGCGTACTCCACGCACTCCACGTCGCATTCGAACGCGTGTTTGTACGTGGGGCCGACGGTGATGACCCCGTTGGGGCCCGGCATCTTGAGCTTCAGGTAGGTGTAGTTGGGGACGGCCATGAACTTCGCGTAGCATGGCCTCCCCAGTACCGCGTGGTAGGTTCCTCGGAACCCAACCACCTCGAACGTCAGGGTCTCCCTTCAGAAGTTGGAGGGTGTTCCGAAGCAGACGGGAAGGTCGAGCCGTCCGAGGGGCTGGACGCGCTTCCCGGGAATGATCCCATGGAAGGGCGCAGCGCCTGCCCAGATGGAGGACAGATCGACACGCAGGAGCCCGAGGGTGTCGGCGCAGATGATGTTGAGGCTGCTGCCTCCGTCCATGAGGACCTTGGTGAGCCTGACGTCGCCGATGACGGGGTCGACGACGAGCGGGTATTTCCCCGGGCTCGGCACATGGTCGGGGTGATCGTCTCGGTCGAAGGTGATGGGCTTGTCGGACCAGTCTAGATAGACTGGCGTCGCCACCTTCACCGAGCAGACCTTCCGGCGCTCTTGCTTGCGGTGCCGAGCCGAGGCGTTCGCCGCTTGCCCACCATAGATCATGAAGCAGTCGCAGACCTCGGGGAACTCTCCTGCCTGGTGATCTTCCTTCTTGTCGTCGTCGCGGGCCTTGCCACCCTCCGCGGGTGGCCCGGCCCTGTGGAAGTGGCGCCGAAGCATGATGCACTCCTCAGGGGTGTGCTTGACGGGCCCCTGGTGATAGGGGCACGGCTCCTTGAGCATCTTGTCGAAGAGGTTGGCACCTCCGGGGGGCTTCCGAGGGTTCTTGTACTCGGTGGCGGCGACAAGGTCCGCGTCGGCGGCGTCGCGTTTCGCTTGCGACTTCTTCTTGCCCTTCTTCTTGGCGCCGCGCTGAGTTGACGCCTCGGGAGTATCTTCTGATGGGCGGCCCTGGGGTTGCTTGTCCTTTTGGAAGATAGCCTCGACCGCCTCCTGGCCGGAGGCGAACTTGGTGGCGAAGTCCATCAGCTCGCTCGCCCTGGTGGGGGTCTTGCGACCCAGCTTGCTCACCAGGTCGCGACAGGTGGTGCCAGCGAGGAACGCACCGATGACATCCGAGTCGGTGATGTTGGGCAGCTCGGTGCGCTGCTTCGAGAATCGCCGGATGTAGTCCCGGAGAGACTCTCCCGGCTGCTGTCGGCAGCTTCGGAGGTCCCAGGAATTCCTGGGGTGCACGTACGTGCCCTGGAAATTGCCGGTGAAAGCTTGGACTAGGTCGTCCCAGTTGGAGATCTGCCCCGGAGGCAGGTGCTCCAACTAGGCGCGAGCGGTGTCGGAGAGGAACAGGGGGAGGTTGCGGATGATGAGGTTGTCATCGTCCGTTCCACCCAGTTGGCAGGCCAGACGGTAGTCCGCGAGCCACAGTTCCGGTCTCGTCTCCCCCGAGTACTTTGTGATAGTAGTCGGGGGTCGGAACTGGGTCGGGAACAGCGCCCGTCGGATGGCTCGGCTGAAGGCTTGCGGACCGGGTGGTTCGGGCGAGGGACTCCGATCCTCCCCACTGTCGTAGCGTCCCCCACGCCTGGGGTGGTAGCCTCGGTGCACCCTCTCATCGAGGTGGGCCCGACGGTCGCGGTGATGGTGCTCGTTGCCGAGGCGACCCGGGGCCGCAGGCGCGATGTTGCGCGTGCGCCCAGTGTAGACCGAGGCTTCCCGCATGAATCGGGAAGTCGCGGCATGAGGTTCCGAGGGGTACCCCTCCCTTCGGGAGGCGGAGCTCTCGGCCCGTCGGACCGCGGTGCCTTCCAGGAGATTCTTGAGCTCTCCCTGGATTCGCCGCCCCTCGGTGGTTGATGGCTCCGGCATCGCGCGAAGAAGCATTGCTGCTGCCGCGAGGTTCTGGCCGACCCCACTGGATGCGGGTGGTGGCCTAACCCTGACGTCATCGGTGATGCGGTGCTGGAAGCCCTGGGGTAGATGACGTATTTCTCCGGCCGGAGGTTGGCCCGCCATGCCTGCCCGACGTCCCGACGGATCGGCTCAAGCGCTCCTGCTCCCTCGTCAAGCCTGGCCTGCACCCCGCGGATTTGCTCGAGCTGTGGGTCATGGCCCCCCGCCTGAACGGGGACCACAGCTAGCTCCCGTGGGATGTCAACGCGAGGCACCGGCCTAGGGAGGTCACCGTCCTCCGGCATGCCGAGATGGTTGCCTTCGGAGGGACCCCCTAGATCGACGTGGAAGCATTCGCGACTTGGGCCGCAGTCCTCGTCGCCGAGGCTACGGCTACCGTCGGAACAGTCGGAAAGGCAGTAGTCGCATGCGGTCATGAAGTCCCGCATGGCACTGGGGTTGCCAAGTCCAGAGAAATCCCAACAGATGCTGGGCTCGTCGTCTTCCTCGGACCCAGAGGGCCCGTAGGTCGAGACGTCCGTCAGCCGGTCCCAAGGTGACCGCATACGAAACCCCAGAGGGTTTGGACTCGCCTCTACAAGAGCGCCCGCCAAAGCGGGGCCGCTAGGCGGGTCGAGGCTGAATCCGAAAGACGTGGGATGGGAATCGGTCGGTACCTTTTGGTCGACGGGCGGCGATGAGGTCACGTCGGGGACTGACTGCGCCGTCGTCTCAGGTATGAGGGTGACGTCCAGCAAGCTTTTCGCGAGCGTGCTGGCGTCGTCCGCTTGCTCGGGATTGGCGTGTCGCAGGGGGACGGCGCTCGCCTTCGTCTCAAACGCGAGGTCGACGCCCGGTGCGCCCCTCGTTGGGGCGCTGGGGCCGTCGACTCGCTCGACAGCCGACGAGGCGCTGTCTCCTACTTGGCCTTGGTTGCCCCGCCTCCTCCTCCGTCGGCGGGGGAGAGGACGGGGTGAGCTCGAAGGTTGTTCTTCCACCATGCGGGGAAGACGTCACCGATTCCGCCGCCGGCGGGCCGGTTGTCGGCCGCCACTGTCGTTGTCGCACGGCGGTGGAAGGAGTATCATGTCGTAGCTGCCGTCGAGGGACATGAACTCAAGACTCCCGAAATGGAGCACCGTCCCAGGTTGGAGAGGTTGCTGGAGACTGCCCATCTGGAGCTTGACAGGAAGCTGTTCGTCAACACGCAGCAGGCCCCTACCTGGCGCGCCAACTGTCGGCGTTCCGAGACCGGGGGGTCCCTGAGCCGACGAGTGAATGTCACCGCGTGCCCCAGCCCAGATGGGTCGAGCGCGAGGGCGAGCGCGAAGGGGGGAGAGCGAGGCGGCCGGAGGCCGGCGTGAGAGAGGTGGGAATCCCGCGGCCTTCGTGTTCGTCACGCGCCCAAGTCGGGTGCGCTTGTAGTAGGGGGTTACAAGCGTCCACGCGGGAGAGGGAGCGAGCGGCCTCCAGCGAGCGCCTGTCTCGTCCTCGTCCCCGCGCGGCCAACCTCCTCTAAGAGGGCCCTGGTCCTCCCTTTTATAGGCGCAAGGAGAGGATCCAGGTGTACAATGGGGGGTGTAGCAGAGTGCTACGTGTCTAGCGGAGGAGAGCTAGCGCCCTAAGTACATGCCGTTGTGGCAGCCGGAGAGATTTTGGCACCCAGCTGGTGTGATGTCGTGGCCGTCGGAGGAGCAATGGAGCCTGGCGGAGGGACAGCTGTCGGAGCGGTTGAATCCTTGCTGACGTCCTCTTGCTTCCGTAAGGGGGCTGAGAGCCGCCGTCGTCACAGAGTATGCAGGGCGCCATCATTGCCTATCTGGCGGAGCGAGCCAGATGGGAGGCCGGTCTTATTCCCTGCGGCCCGAGTCAGCTTGGGGTAGGGTGATGATGGTGCCTCCTATTGACGTGGCTGGTCTACGCCCTAGGTTGGGCGATGTGGAAGCTCCTCCGAAGCCGAGGTCGAGTCTGTCTTCCGTGGCCGAGGTCGGGTCCGAGCCCTAGGTTCGGGCGAGGCGGAGATCGCCGGCTGGTGCTGGGGCGGAGTCCGAGCCCTGGGTCGGGCGAGGCGGAGATCGTCGTCTTCTGGGACTTAGCCCGAGTCCGAGCCCTGGGTCGGGCGGAGTTCGCCGTCTTCTGGGACTTAGCCCGAGTCCGAGCCCTGGGTCGGGCGGAGTTCGCCGTCTTCTGGGACTTAGCCCGAGTCCGAGCCCTGGGTCGGGTGGAGTTCGCCGTCTTCCGGGACTTAGCCCGAGTCCGAGCCCTGGGTCGGGCGGAGTTCGTCGTCTTCCGGGACTTAGCCCGAGTCCGAGCCCTGGGTCGGGCGGAGCGGAGTTCGCCGTCTTCCGGGACTTAGCCCGAGTCCGAGCCCTGGGGTCGGGCGAAGCGGAGCTTCCTATGGTGCCTTCGGTAGGGCCTGACTGCCTGTTAGTCTCACTCTGTCAAGTGGCACCGCAGTCGGAGTGGCGCAGGCGGCGCTGTCCTTCTGTCAGGCCGGTCAGTGGAGCGGCGAAGTGACGGCGGTCACTTCGGCTCTGCCGACTGGGGGGCGCGCGTCAGGATAAAGGTGTCAGGCCACCTTTGCATTAAATGCTCCTGCGATTTGGTCGGTCGGTGTGGCGATTTGGTCAGGGTTGCTTCTTGGCGAAGGTAGGGCCTCGGGCGAGCCGGGAATATGTTCGCCGCTGAAGGGGGGCCTCGGGCGAGACGGAAATCCTCCGGGGTCGGCTGCCCTTGTCCGAGGCTAGGCTCGGGCGAGGCATGATCGAGTCCCTCGAATGGACTGATCCCTGACTTAATCGCACCCATCAGGCCTTTGTAGCTTTGTGCTGATGGGGGTTACCAGTTGAGAATTAGGAGCCTTGAGGGTACCCCTATTTATGGTCCCCGACAGGTAGAAATACAATAATTAATTGGTTAATTTTCTAGATTCTATAAAGTTTGAATTAGCACCATATTTATGTATTTTTTGAAATGAATCCATATAGTATATACTTCCATAGTCAAATTATCATATGAATTCCTCTAGTGTATTCTCGAAACTAAATTATTAGTATTTTACCTCGTAGTAAATGAGATAATCGTCGATATGAATAGACTTATATTATAGTTACGAATCAAGTTTTATTTTTAAATGTCTTCCTTTTATAAGTATGATTCGTAAAGTGTATGTTTCATTGTTTGTTGAATGGTGTATGTTTATTTATTGGTGTATGTTTTCTTTTTGTATTGCGACGTGCGACGTTATTAGAAGCTGATTGTGTGGTAAAGGATCCGAATTTGTTCGAGGACGATCCGCAGGACACTTTTGAGCAAGGCAAGTGGATTCTCCCTCTGCATATTCTATTTGTACCCAATCAATGCATATAATAATGTTTACTTTTTGATATACTGCATAATTTGATGGGTTTTACCTAATTAAGGATTTCCTAGATTTACCAATTGTATTCCTTGTTTACCTTGGGAAATTATTAAAGCTTTGCAAATTTGTGCTACCACTCAACTTAATAATTTTGATGTCACTCATTAATTGATATTAATGTTCCGAAATTGAAATTGGCAATTATGATATTAACCCGATGGTTAAAACAATATTTCATATTAATTGGAACATGGAGTGACCACTAAGGATAACAGTGCAACCACGAGTGCTATCATGGCTCTGGCTTTGGTAATTAGCTTTATATGCTTAGTGCCTAGCAACCTTACCTGAAATATGGGCAAGAGGGGGAGCGATGGTGTTGGCAGCCCACGTTAACATGGGGACGTATTCTTGGCTAAGGTATCTCACCCAGAGGGCCTCCACCATCGACTTTAGAAACCTTAGCGGGTTGCTTTGTATTAAGTGTATTTTGTGAAAGCCTCATAGTGGATCCCTAGCCATTCACCTCGGCAGTGTTTAAGGGTCCGTACAACCCGGGCTAGATGGGATACACAGCTTGTGGGTAAAGTTGTACCACCTCTGCAGAGTGTAAAACTGATATATCAGTTGTGCTCACGGTTACGAGCGGCTTGGACTCCTCACATGATAATTAAACTTGAAGATGGAAATAAATTGAGATCCGATGATCTGCCAATGGTTTGCTTAAGTGGTTTCACTTATGTGTTTTTGTTATACTTATACCTTTGTTTAAATGGAATACTTGGGATTCACACTTATTAGTAAGACAGGTGTTGTTAATAAAATGTTCACCAACTAAAATGCTTACTGCTTAACCTTAGCCTCACCTTGTTATACCTGCATTAATTTTTTCCCCACTTGCTGAGCCCCGACCATAAGTGAGCTCATCCTTGCTAATATTTTGATCAGAGGGTGATGCTGGAGATTTTGATGGAGATTTCGACGATGAGTTCTAAGTCTAACGATGTGCCGGTCATCTTCCTGTGGGAGATTGCCCATGTTATTTAAATTCCGCCTTACTTTGATGTGATACTTGTTAAGGATACAATGACTCAGATGATGTAATAAAGTATTCTACTCTCTTTACGTCTTTATTGCATTGTCTTTTGATATATTACACTTGTGGCGTCAACATATGTGTGGAAATGGATCTTGGCACACATATGGTATGCGCTCGGTTCTACCCCCTGGAACCGGGTGTGACACATTAAGTGTACCATAATATTAGAAAAGGATGGCAAGAATATAGTCTCAAGAATGCGTAGAGTCTCAGCTATTTCTGACTCTAGCTTATGCATATCGCTTATATGAATAACTGGCGAATAGATTTGCTTGAAAAAATTGCTCACATGAATCAACGCAGCACTAACTATTTCTGGTAAAATCCTTCTCACAGCAAGTGTGAGTAAATACTGTAACAAAACATGGTTATCATGGCTCTTTAGCCCAACAAGCTTCTTCTCCTTCACATCCACATTGTTTCTTATATCTGATGCATATCCATCTGGAAATTTTACTCCTTTCAGTACCTTACAAAATAATGTCTTCTCAGACGCACTCATTGCATATGATGCTGGTGGTAAATATAACTTGTCACCCACTGGAATAGGATGAAGCTCAGTTCGAATGCCTAGGGACTGAAGATCCAAACGATATTTCAAGTTATCCTTGGACTTCCGTTGAATGCCTAGGAGGGTGTTGACAATGTTATCACACACATTCTTCTCGATATGCATGACATCTAAATTATGTCGTAACATTAAATCCTTCCAATATGGAAGCCTAAAAAATAGACCTCCTTTTCCATATGATAGTAGGCTCCCCTTCCTTCTTTTTGCTTTCTTTTTATGTTGGCAACCTTTCCCATGCACTGTGTGCATATTCTCTGTTTGCAATAAAACTTCCTCTCCAGAAAGTGGTCTAGGCGTTGGCCTATCCTCAACTTTACCATCAAACGAATCTAGATCAAATCTATATGGATGGTTTGGGCCTAGGAATCTACGGTGTCCCATATAACAATTTTTTGTACCTTGTTTCAATCGTAGAGAACATGTATATGAGTGGCATTCAATACATGCTACTTCACCTGATGTACTACATGCTGCAATGTACCCTAGGTCTGGATAATTAGATATGGTCCATATTATTGCAGCACGCAATTGAAAATACTCATGCTTTGAAGAATCATAAGTTCTTACCCCTTCAAGAAACATATTGTTGGGGACTTGTTCTCAAATGCTATGAATCAAGAACAAGGCAACATAAAATGTTAAAGGTTAAAGACCTTCGTCTTTCGAAACATTATTTCCCTTAGGACATAATGATATTCAGACGAAGGTCATGAAGGACATATCTTCATGATTGCAGTGAATAATAATGAAAGGAGAAGCATGTAAGACATAAAAAACAACATGAATGATTATGTAACATTATTGATTCCTCTTTTATTATATAATCATGGAAAAACATGAATAATGTTCAATTACAAAAGGTACCTTCGGTTCGACAGAAGACGAAGGTACAAGCATGACGCAAAAGCAAATGCCAAGTCAGCGTGAATAGTACGGGAGTACTGTTCACCTATTTATAGGCACGGGACGCAGCCCATGTGAAATTACATCCATGCCCTTTACCTTTGCTAATGACTCTAAGGTAATCCACCGAGGTCTAAATAGTCTTTTCCCTTTTAAGTCGGTTCCCTTTCCTGCCGTTATACCGAAGCTTCCTTGCACGTAGCTTCGGCGCTGTGTCAACCTTCGTCACAATCAAGCTCCTCATCGTGTATGCTTTTATCATAAATCCGAAGATACCTGTCCATAAACCATACTTGCAAGACATTGTTAAATTATGTTTTTGAGGACCTTCGGAGGACGAAGGCCCCCAACAGTAGCCCCTCGTAGTATTAATTTGTTTAAGATAACGAATTCAGACTGCGACATGGACAAAGGCCTTAAGCCGAAGGTCTGAAAAAACACCTTCCCTTTGCTAGAATAGCAACAGTTAATGACAGACAGGACCCTCCAAATTGGAGCGAGTCGATCGTATAAATAAGAACTCACCCTGACCACATTTGGTATGCTACTTGCCGCTTGCTTTGTTTGCTCAATTTTTTAGCTCTTGCTTACCAACGCTTGCTTAGTTTCTCAGACTTCCTAAGCTTCAGTTTTAAGGACGCATTTTCGCCATTTCCGAAGAGAAGATGTCTCAGGACAAAAAAGTTGCCGCTGAGACAAAGCTGACCGAAGAGGAGAAGCTCCTTGAGGAGAAGACTGCTGGATTTGTTGAGTCAATAGCAAAAACAAATACAGAGAAGATTACTAAAGAGATACTAGAAGGCTTGTCTGAAGATACTGATGATAGCGACAACTATGATGTGGAGAGTGGAGACGAAGACTCTAAAGATCGGCCCTGGCGACCAAGTCATACAGTCTTCGGGAGATAAACTATCAAACAGAGTCATCTTGATAATATGAGAGGAAGGTATTTTCGAGATATGTCTATTGTGAGGGCCGACGTAGACAGAGTCGTTCCTGTTCCCGAAGAAAACGAAGTTGTGATCTTCTGGAGCTTCTTCAAAGCTAGACTTCGGTTCCCATTGAGCAGATTTGTGGTTGAAGTTTTAAAGACATACCAGATTTTCCTTCACTAGATCACTCCCGAAGCAGTTATTAGAATGGGGATCTGTGGGGGACAGATATCCCCCCGGGTCCACTGGAAGGGTAAAAGACCTCACGAAAGGCCCAAGGGCCCAATAAATCGTAAGGTCATTCCTTCATGGGCCTGGGGAGGGACAATCAGTAAAGCAGATCGACGTAAGGCCGGATCGGTGCAAGCCCGGATGGCCCCACAGCGTTGAGCAAGAAACCACAACAGAAGATCCGACTTTCCCGCGCTGGAGCCCCATGTAGCGGAACCATGCGAGGATAGGTCGGCAGAATCATAGGAAGATAGACTCAAACAGTTCACTATCCTTTAGGTGCACGTTGTTATCATATCCACATGTATTGCCCCACGGTCGAATATATAAGGCCCGGGGGGACCCCTTCAGAACAATCGATCTCACTACTCAGCCATCCACCTCAACCCTTCACGTTCTCGCTTTAGAGAACCACCTTGTAACCCATTACACAAAGCATCCTCACCAGGACGTAGGGTGTTACGCATCTCTCAGCGGCCCGAACCTGTAAACACTGTCCATTGTCCCTCGTGCATCTGGCACGAACCATTTAGCTACAGTCGGCGACACCGTCCTACTTCTAAAAACACCTCGAGGGGCAACCCCAGGTGTGCGGTCGGACCCAAAACACTGACAACTGGCGTGCCAGGTAGGGGGTGTGTCGACGATCTAAGCTAGCTCAATGGCCGTCACCATCCACAGCAAGATCACCTTCCGTCCCGGATCCATGTTCTGCTTTGGAACGATCTCGTCCATAGCAGACGAAGAGGGAACTCTACACCGAGTTGCAGATCCACCGAGAAAGAAGTCTCCTCCAACAAACTCCAAAAATACTGGAGAAGCGCAACCTCCAGCTCTCCGAAAGAAGATCGCCACGACAGCCGCGCCATTCTACCCCGACGGTCTTTTCATCGGGAGAGTGGAGTCGCCTCCCATCTCCGACGACGAGCCGACTGCGCCTGGGGAAGAACCACCTCAGCGGGAGTCCCGTCGACGAAGAAATCGGCGCCGAAACATCCGGCGACATCACCAAGCCGGAGAACGGGATCCGGAGCAGCCTGTCTCGCGAGACGAGGTCTCGGAGATGGGAGAAACTCCGGAAGAACGCGTCTTCAGAGAACGAAGGAACTCCCGATGGCGTGATCGTCGACGAGCTCAGGAACAAGCCGAGCAAGACGCAAGGCAACGCCGGGAAAATCCACTCTTCGGTCGCAACCTGAACCCCGACTTCGCCCGAGCCATGAACACGCCGAGTGAAGTCGGAGGAGTACTAGCTCGGATAGCTGACGGACTCCCTCGGACTCCTGATGCCGAGGGCTATCGACGCCAGTTCACCCAAGCAGCCAACCATCTTCTACCTCTCGCTCACCCGCCGAACGATTTGCGACACGCCATCAACAGTCGTCGAGACACGCGGAGCTCCATCAACGCTTCGCGTGAACGACGGCATGAGAACAAGATCCACTGCTGGGAAGAGTACGACAGGGATCATGGCATCCCAACTCGGAGTCAAGCCACCAGAGCCGAATCAACGACGGGCTCGACTGGCGGAACTACTCGGGGACGGTCGAGGAACCACAACAACTACTCCCCTCCCCAGGACAGACATCATCCCCGACGACAGGAGGACACATGTGGAGTGTCCGTCCTTACTCCGCGCCTTAGGGCCATTCAGTGGCCCCCTAATTTCAAGGTATCCAATGTCGACAAGTATGAACCTAAGCAGGATCCAGGAGGCTGGTTAGCCGTCTACACCACCGCCGCTCGAGCCGCCGGAGCATCCGAAGACGTGATGACTGCGTACTTACCCATTGTCCTCGGGCAAGACGCACTGCAATGGCTACGACATCTACCTCGACACTGCATCGACGACTGGAGCGACTTCACTCGACGCTTCACCGCCAATTTTCAGTCCCTCTCCGACAAACCGGAGCAACCATGGGACCTCAAATCCATCAAGCGCCGGGGGGACGAAACTCTCCGGTCGTACCTCAAAAGGTTCCAGACCATGAGAAATCGTATCCCCGAGGTCACGGAGGCAGCCGTGATCGAGGACTTCTACAGAGGATCCAATGACTCGGCCTTCGTCCGAGCCATATTGCAGAAGGCGCCAACTACCTCCGAGGAGCTGTTCCGGGAAGCCGATCTCTACATCACCGCCGACGAGCGAGCCTAGGACCTCATCGGGGGAGCGAAGCCCGCACCGGCAGCACCACGACGCGACGCGAACCAGCAACCTGACAAACGCTAGGAGAAGAGACCGCGCGAAGAGGTGCATGCCGCCGGACCACCTGCCTCTCGCGCCCGGGGAGGACCTCGCGGAGGCGAGCGCACGCTGGACGACATCCTCGACGCCCAGTGCCCGTACCACAAGGACATGCGCCACACTCTTCGAAACTATCGGGACTTCAAGCACTCCATCGGGCACGGCCGACCCTTCCAACCTCTACCTCCTCCTCCGCCGAGGGGAGGACCAGAAGAACCACGACAACCCCAGCAGCAGGAGGAGGGAGGAGGAGGAGCTTTCCCGCGCGTTGACAGGGAGGTCAACGTCATCTTCGGCGGACATGGGTCGCAGGAGAGCAAAAGACAGCAAAAGTTCAACGATCGCTAGATACTGGTGGCAACCACTGGTCCTCCCGCTCAGTACCGATGGTCGGAGCACCCGATCACCTTCACTCGGGCAGACCAATGGCTCAACTTCGACCACCCAGGCAAATACCCGCTCCTCGTCGATCCGGTGATCCGAGAAAGCAGGGTGAAGAAGGTATTAGTGGACGGGGGGAGCAGCATCAACGTCACCTTCCCCCGGACGCTCCAAGGCTTGGGAGTTCACCTCAAAGAGCTCTGCGAGTCAGACACGCCTTTCTTCGACATCGTGCCGACTGAAGGGGAATACCCGCTGGGCCACATCTACATGCCCGTCACCTTCGGAACTCCGGAGAACTACAGAACCGAGTTCCTGAGGTTCGAGGTGGCGAATTTTGACTGCGGGTACAACGCCATCATCGGGAGGCCGGGATTGGCAAAATTCATGGCCATTCCGCATTACACATACATGATATTGAAGATGCCGGGACCACAGGGAATCATAACTGTGCGTGCTGACCTCTAAGGCGCCACAGAATGTTTCCGAGTGGCCATCCAAGCGGCCCTCACCATCAAACCATCGACGACTTCTTCAGCGCAGGCGAACTATAAGCCTGAGGAAGACCTTATGGCACCAGCGAACGAAGCTCAAGCCGCGACCTCTATGCGGCCGACTGAGGAAACCAAAAGAATCAACCTTGGATTCGCTGATGAGCGCAAAACTGCCATCATCAGCTCCAGCCTGGATGATAAATAGGAAGGCGCGCTCGTCCGGTTCCTGCAAAACAACCGAGACGTATTCGCATGGCAACCTGCGGATATGTCGGGAGTCCTGAGAGAACTAGCCAAGCACAAACTGAAGGTCTATCCCCAGGCAAGGCCGATCCGGCAAAAACTACGTCGTTTCACGCCCGACAAGAGAGAGGCCATTCGCGCCGAGCTGACCCGCTTGGTCGCGGCTGAGTTTATTAGAGAGGTGTTACATCCCGAGTGGCTGGCCAACCCTGTTCTTGTACTCAAAAAGAATAAAGTGGATTGGCGCATGTGCGTCGACTACACTGATCTCAACAAACATTGTCCATAGGATCCCTTCAGGCTCCCAAGGATAGATCAGGTGGTAGACTCCACCGCTGGATGTTCTGTGCTGTCTTTCCTGGATTGCTATTCCGGATACCATCAGATCAGTCTGGCAAAGGAAGACGAGGAAAAGACAGCGTTCATCACTCCCTTCGGAGCTTTCTGCTATACCTCCATGCCGTTTGGCCTCAAAAACGCTGGAGCGACGTATCAGAGAGCCATTCAAACATGCTTAGCCTATCACTGGGGCAAGCGTGTGTAAGCCTACGTAGATGATGTGGTAATCAAAACGGAGAACTCGGAAAACTTCATCGAAGACTTGCAGCTGGTTTTCAACAGTCTACGGCGGTATCGGTGGAAGCTTAACCCCGAAAAATGTGTTTTTGGGGTACCAGCAGGAAAGTTACTCGGATTTATTGTCAACCATCGGGGAATTGAGGCTAATCCAGAAAAGATTGAAGCTATCATGAAAATGGAAGCTCCACGATCACAAAAGAAGGTTCAGTGACTTACCGGATGTATGGCAGCCCTGAGCAGATTTATATCCAGGCTGGGAGAAAAAGGTTCACCGTTTTACAAGCTACTCAAGAAGGTGGACAAGTTTCAGTGGACTTCAGAAGCGCAGGAAGCCTTAGACGCACTGAAGAAATTCTTGACAACCCCACTAGTACTGAAACCACCACGGCGAGCCACATCGACTCAACCAGCTGAAGATCTGCTGCTATATATTTCTTGCATGACTCACGTGGTAAGCACCGCGTTGGTAGTCGAGCGAGCAGAAGAAGGACATGCCTACCCTGTGCAACATCCTGTTTATTTCATCAGTGAAGTTCTGGGTCCCTCGAAGAAAAAGTATCCTCAAGTGCAGAAGCTATTATACGCAGTACTTCTAACTGCCCGCAAGCTACGTCACTACTTTGATGACCACAAAGTCATAGTAGTCACCGGTTTTCCGAATAGGGGATATTCTTCACAACAAGGAAGCCATTGGCCGAATAGCCAAGTGGGCCTGTGAACTGGGATCTCATGACATCGAATTTCGACCTCGTACTGCCATTAAAACCTAAGCATTGGTTGACTTCGTATCGGAATGGACTGAACAACAAGTACCAGAGAACCCAGAGGCTGCAGAAGTATGGCGGATGTATTTTGACGGCTCGTTGAAGCTGCAGGGAGCGGGCGCGGGAATTCTCTTCATCGCACCTGGAGGCGAACACCTCAAATATGCCCTCCAGTTGTTATTTCCAGCCTCTAACAACGCAGCCGAGTATGAAGCTCTGATCCATGGACTAAACATCGCCATATCATTAGGCATCAAGAGATTAATGGTATACGGAGATTCTCTGGTGGTCATAAGTCAGATAAACAAAGAATGGGACTGTTCGAATGATTCAATGGGAAAATACTGCACTGCCATCCGGAAACTAGAAGATAAATTTGAAGGCCTAGAATTTCATCATGTAGAGAGAGATCGAAACACGGCAGCCGATGTATTGTCCAAGCTAGGATCCAGCCGAACTCAGGTCCCACCCGGAGTTTTTGTACAAGAAATACCACAACCAAGCATCTCAATGGATCAGGCAGAAGAGTGTAATATCGTGAATCAAATAGAGTCAGATGACTGGAGAAGGCCGATCATCAGATATATAAAGAATGAAGAGGAACCAGATGACAAGAATGTAGCCGAGTGCATCGCTAGACAGTCAGCCCACTACACTCTCATTGGGGAAACATTATACAGAAGGGGTGCATCAGGCGTCCTCATGAAGTGCATTCTCTCATCTACTGGGAAGCAACTTCTGGATGAGGTCCATGCTGGGCAATGCGGAATACACGCAGCATCCAAGACACTAGTTGGGAAGGTCTTCAGGTCAGGATTCTATTGGACAACAGCGAAAAGCGATGCAGCCGAGTTAGTTCAGAGGTGCGAAGCTTGCCAGTACTTGTCAAAGCAACAACATCTACCAGCATAGCAATTGCAGACCATACCAGTAACTTGACCCTTCGCATGCTGGGGACTGGATATGATTGGACCTTTCAAAAAAAGCTCAAGGAGGATACACTCATGTACTGGTAGCAATCGACAAATTCACTAAATGGATAGAGTTCAAACCCATTGCTTCTTTAACCTCGGCTAAGGCCGTGGAATTCATACAAGACATAATATTCAGATTTAGAATACCAAACAATATCATAACTGACTTAGGATCCAACTTCACAAGTTCAGAATTCTTCGATTTCTGTGAGCAAAAGGGCATTCAGATCAAGTATGCTTCGGTAGCGCACCCGAGGGCCAACGGGCAGGTTGAGCGAGCTAACGGGATGATACTGGAGGCACTCAGGAAAAGGGTCTTCGAAAAGAATGAAAAGTTCGCAGGAAAGTGGATAAGGGAATTGCCCTACGTCGTTTGGAGCCTAAGAACCCAACCTAGCCGAGCTCTACATGGAAACACTCCTTTCTTCATGGTCTATGGGTCAGAGGCAGTATTACCCGCCGATCTCAAGTTCGGGGCGCCGAGGTTGGTCTTCGAAAGCATAGCAGAAGCCGAAGCTACTAGGCTGGAGGACATTGATGTACTCGAAGAAGAACGGCTGAATGCAGTAATTCAATCAGCACGGTACCAGCAGACTCTGAGACGCTATCACGACAAGGCCGTGCGACAACGATCCTTCTCAGTGGGAGATCTCGTCCTCCACCAAATTCTAACAGGGGAGGGACGGCACAAGTTGTCGCCCTTATGGGAAGGACCATTCATAGTAGCAGAAGTCTCTCGGCCGGGATCATATCGTCTAACTCAGATGGACGGCACAGAAATTGGGAACTCATGGAATATAGAACACCTCAGGAAGTTTTACCCCTAGCTGAATTTCAAAAGCTATCGGGACGACAATGTACTCTATAAAACGGGAGATATGTCATCAATAAAGAAGGCTTCAAAGATACTCAATTTGTTCATGATTGACTAGCACTCTTACTTAACTCAAGGTGACCACTATGCCCTGCCAACGGAGCAATCGGCTTAAGTCGGCAAAGACTTAAAACGGTGCAACATGCTCACGCTTACTTAACTCGGGGTGACCACTATGCCCTGCTAACAGAGCAATCAGCTTAAGTCGGCAAAGACTTAAGACGGTGCAACATGCTCACGCTTACTTAACTCGGGGTGACCACTATGCCCTGCTAACGGAGCAATCGGCTTAAGTCGGCAAAGACTTAAGACGGTGCAACATGCTCACGTTTACTTAACTCGGGGTGACCACTATGCCCTGCTAACGGAGCAATCGGCTTAAGTCGGCAAAGACTTAAGACGGTGCAACATGCTCACGCTTACTTAACTCGGGGTGACCACTATGCCCTGCTAACGGAGCAATCGGCTTAAGTCGGCAAAGACTTAAGACGGTGCAACATGCTCACGCTTACTTAACTCAGGGTGACCACTATGCCCTACTAACGGAGCAATCGGCTTAAGTCGACAACGACTTAAGGCGGTATGACATGCTCACGCTTACGTAACTCGGGGTGACCACTATGCCCTATAAACAGAAGCAATCGACTTAAGTCAGCAGCGATTTAAGGCGATCTGACGTGCTTACGACTACTCATATAGGGATGACTTCTATATCCCGTAAACAAGTTTCAAAACCACCACACAACCTTTTACTACTGCAAATTTATGTACTGTTGAATTCTAAAACAATAGAAGAGTAGCAATATCATTCAAATGCTAAACCGGTGTCCTCTAACAAATATATGACCGTGCTAACCGCGCGCTCGAAGCACGCAAAATATTTCTCTATTTCGCGATGTCTTTCTCAGGAGCAACCGACGAGGAAGGGCGACTTGAGGAATCAGGAGCAGCATTCACGTCAGCCCTTATATCTTCAGGAACAACTACACCGGGTCTCCTCATCAAGATTCGTCCCGCCCGAATGGCCTTATCCATGGCTCTGTCACGCTGGGCTCTCAGAGTAATGGAAGTTTCTTCAGCAACCTTGGCAGCCAATTGAGCGGTTTCTAGCTCCTAGGCGATGGATTTCTTGGAAGCACGAAGTTCTTTGATAGTAGCATCCTTAGCCGATATCAACTGCCTGAGACGGATCACGTCATCCGTGGATTCCTGCAGCCTACAGCGAAGATTATCTAACTCCTCCATGGAGAAGCGATGACTCCTCTCTAGGATGGTCAACGAATTGCTAGAATCGCGATACAGTCTGTCAAGATTGTCGCGAGACGCAGCAAGGACACGTTTTTCTTCCTGCAAACAAGAATCAACTCCTTTCAAACATCAAACAAGCAATAGGAACACAGCAATGCAAGGCACAGTTTCGTAAGTCACCTTTTCAGAATCAAGCTGAGTGCGAAGGGAAGAGCTCAGTGCATTGGCGTCATCTAGGGCAGCGGAAACCTAGGCTAGTTCAGTCTGGTTTTGAGAATAATTTTCTTCAAAATCAGAGCACCGCTGGACCAGTTCGACCTGATCTCAAGAATGTTTTTCTTCAAGAGTGGAAATTTGCCGAGTCATATCTAGCAGGAGACAATCAAACAAAAAGGGTCAGAATGTAAGGCAGTTCAATAATGAAGACAAAGAGAAGCAGAAAAGCACTAACCAGCATTGGTCGCCTCCAAGTCAGAGACACGCTATTGAAGTAACACTGGATTCCAACGTGCAAGAGACAAAGCTCCTTCTGGAACAGAAGCACCCTGCAACCTCAGCTGGCTAGCCATCCAGTCCACCAAAGCCTGATAAGGAGAACAGACGAATGTAATGACAGCAGTTCATACGGTACAAAAGCCAGGACAGAATATATCACAGTACCTGGAGATTGGAGAAGAACGAAGGGACTCCCAAATCATTAGAGATCAATTGACGACCGGGCGTAAGGTCGCCACCCGAAGCAGCTTGCAACAAACCAGCAGGAACCAACTCAGTGCCATCAACAGAGCTCAAAACTTGGCCAGCAGGGACGCTGCCCTCTAAAGCGACTCCCTGGTCCAAAGCTCGGGCTACCACCATGCAGCCGGAGTGCGGAGGTAATCCCGCATGAACGTCCATGGAAGTACAAGAGGGAGACCCCGCTCGGACACCCTCGGGGGCTGGGTCATAGTTTGCGCTACCCACGTGAGCCGGATCATCTCCGGCAGTACCCTCGGGGGCTGGGCAGTGGCTTGCACTTCCCACCCGAGCCGAGTCACCCTCGGCAACACCCTCGGGGGCTGGGTAAGCGTCAACACCATCCTTGAGGGCCAGGTTCTCTGCAGTAGTCGCCTCTAAGGCTGAAAGCCCCTCAGTTACTTCCATGGGACCGAGATGATCCAAGTCAGTCTCCTGACCCTCAAGACCGCGCTCTAAGGTTGATGAGGCGCGGGATGACCTCAACCCAGCATCGAGCACATCAACACAAACCTCCATCACACCATCATCCGCTGGCTCTGATAAAAGGTCCTCTAGAACCATATCCTCTAGAGTCTGATCAAAGTTTGCCAGAGATAACTCCTGTAGACCAACGAGGGCTGACAGAGCAGGAGAAGGAACTCCACTACTCTCCCCACTGGCAATATACTGCCGACTGTTCTTCCGAGTCAGAGGGACCTCATCTTCTTCCTCCCTGTCGTTTTCATCAACAACATAAGCAACACACCCATTGGGATCAGCATCGGATGGGGCACCCCCATTGGGATCAGCAGCAGATGGAGCACACCCATTGGGGTCGGCCTCAGTAAAATCAGGCATGGGAACCTCCTCAGCAGCAGGAACCGAAGGACCAGCGCCCCGATCCAAACTAGATACTTGTCAAAGACGTCTCTTTTTCTTTTTCTGCTCATCAGCAGAAGGATCAAGTTGATTGGCTCGGCAAGGGCGTCTCGGGCGAGCACTGGCAGGCTTCTGAATATCCAAAATTGTACTAGCTTCTGGGAGAGGCGCCACCACCAATGTCCCGGCAGGAGCAGCATCAGGAGAGTCCTCAGCCAGCAAATCAAGCATAGCACTTATTTCTGCATCACTAGGATCCAAAGGCACCTCAAAGTGGACTTGCCGTTCGTCATCAGGAATTTCCCCGAGCGAGGCAACCAAAGTGTTAACCTCTTTGGCAGAGGGTCGCACTCTAAGGCCCAAACCGCCATCAGCGACAGGTGGATTCGACACAAAAAAAGTGAAGGCCTTGGGAGGAGGCAGGTTCCATGCTGAGTATGCCACTGGGGCACCAGTATTTGATACCTTGCCTCTAAGAATCATCTCAAGTCGGTTCACCAAGTCTACAGAGGGAATTTTCCTGTTGGTAACCCGAGTTGAGTCAGCCAGACCTCGGTATAGATAAGCCGGGTATGCCCTGTCCTTCAATGGCTAAATATTCTTGAAAACAAAATCAGCAACCACAGCCTCAGCAGTCAGACCCCTTTCTTTCAGCAGTCCAACTTCAGCTAGCAAAGCCCTCGCCTCAGCTACCTCCTGATCCGTGGGAGACTCAGTCCAACTCGGAGTGCGAACATCCGGCTGTCTTCCCGACCGTGGGAGGAGAGAATTTCCATGGTTCTCAACAATAAACCATTCCAAGCGCCATCCCTTGATACTGTCTTTGAGAGGAATTTCAAGATACTCAGTCTTCCTCCCACGGCGCATCTCCAAACTAGCACCCCCAACCAGCTGATGCTGACCCCCGGCCATTCCAGGGCGGTAGTGATACAAGTACTTCCACAACCCAAAATGTGGCAGCACACCAAGAAAAGCTTCGCACAAATGAACGTAAATAGAAATTTGAAGAATAGAATTGGGATTCAGGTGGGTCAAGTTAAGGCGATAAAAATCAATGAGGCCGCGGAAAAAGGGAGAAATGGGGAGAGCGAGACCGCGGAGAAGAAAAGGAACGTAAATCATGGATTCATGGGTATCCTCTGTCGGGACAGTGACCCCTTGACAAATCCGCCAAGAACAAAGCTCCCTCGGGGGAAGAACCCCGATGGACACGAGGTGGAGGAGGTCAGGCTCGGAGACAACAAACATGTGATTACCTGTGAAAGGCAATTGGCTGTTGGGGTCAATGGGGGGAATTACCGCAGCAGATGAACTCGAGGCCTTTCTCTTGGGCGCCATCTCAAATCTACTGGCGAACAGAGCGAGAGCCGAATTGCAGAGAGGATTTGGAGGCAGAAAAGCAAGAACTAGGGCACGGAAAGCAGAGGCGGCTGAAAGCGCAGTATATGCGGGATATTCCCGAGTCAGATACCGTCTCCAAAAGCGCCCAGTCAGCACCCGGCAGTTACTTCTAAAACACCGGCGTGCCACGTCGTCACCCGGCGGCTACTTCTAAAACCCCGGTGTTCCACATCATCACTCGGCTACTATCCTCAAAATGGCCGACACGGCCCGTTTTAACTCGGCTGTTATTTCTAAGACGCTGACGTTATCACCAGTCGCTCGGCATTTATCTCTAAAGTGCCGACGATATCTTCAGTCGCTCGGCAGCTATCTCTAAAGCGCCGACGATGTCCTCAGTCGCTCGGCGGTTATCTCTAAAAAAACGCTGACGTTGTTACAGGTCACTCGGCTGTCGCATCTAAAAGCGCCGACGTGGTCAACAGTTGTTCCGACGCTGGCATGGTTTCATCATCACTCGGACTCTAATTCAAATGCGTAAATATCGACAGTAATAAGCTCGGCCATCACCCCTGAAGCGGCGATACGATGCCCGAGTTATTCAGTTACTATTCCGAATGAATCAACTCCACAAATAAGAGATCGACTTACTACGAAGCACAGTAATTGGTACTAGAGGAGACAAAGCCATTCTTCATTAAGGGAAGTAACAGTACTTACAAATCAACTCATTATGAGTTGATAACTTCCCTATTGCTACTACTACTGCTGCTACTACTACTACTACTACTACTACTACTAGTACTACTACTACTACGCTACACTATACTACTCTACATTACTAATACTACTACATTATTTCACTATACTACTTCTAATCTATACTAATATTTAAAAATCAGTGGCATTTAGCCACTGGCCTTGTTGCTGCCCCTGCCGCCGCCGCCGTTGCCGCCCCTGCTGCTGCCGTTGCCGCCCCTGCTGCCGCCGTCGCCGCCGTCACCGTCGTCGTCGCCGCCATCGCCTCCGTCGTCGTCGTCGTCGTCGCCTTCGCCATCGCCGCCACCGCCCTCCTCGGACGAGTCCTCCTCGTCCGAGGAGTACTCCGACTCATCCGAGCCCGCGAGCCCGGAGCGCTCGACGGCCCGGATGTAAGTCCAGACCTCCGCGGCGAGCCCCTGGGAGTCGTCTGAATCGTCAGACGACTCACGCAGAGGGATGGGAGCCGGAGACCCCTCGGACTCAGAGGAGAACTCCTCCTCTAAGTATTCCGAGTCACCAAAGTCCTCGGACGGAGGAGTCGGCTCGCGCTTGCGTTTCTTGCCCATGGCGGAAATGCAAGGAGAGGAAGAAAGCAAGCAGTGGAGAACAGCAAGAGATGTGAAAAAACCAGAGAGGCAAAGGCACTATTTATAGAAGAAGAAGGCAACCGCTCACCTCCAACCGCGGTCACTGAACAGTCGCGAAGCATTCAATACACACTTCAACCCGTCTGAAGACGCGTGGCTGACGCCGTTTCACGCAATGCAACACCCATTGGGACTCCAGTCAACAGCGCGGAGGATATGATTACACCCGCCGTCACATCACATTACTACTCAGAAGCAGCCGGCTAAAACGCTCAGCGTACCAAGCCGTCCCTTGCCCACACCCATTGGGGGGACGCCCAGGAATTATCAGTATATTTTTCAAAAACTGTCACATCCGTGCAGGGCGTGCAATGAACACCTCAAGACAAAAATGAGATATCAGTAAGGATCAAAGGAAAGCCAAATATAGCCGGTGAAGTACAAAATCTGACCGACGGAAGCGACGTGAAGACTAGCCAGGGAACGTCCATCAAATGTCCAATCAGTCGCAGAGCAAATAAATTGCACCACCTAGCAAGATATGGGCGGATCACGAACTCGGCTGCAAAAGACAAAATACATGCTGACCTCGGATGCATAATACTGATGACATAACGCTGACCTCTAAAGCATAATATGGATGACATAATGCCGACTTCTAAGGCATTCAAAAAAAAGAGAAAATATGACTCTCGGCAAAAGAACATGAAGTAAAGACCTTTGAGAGGATTGTTTTCAAAAATCCACTCAAAGCTCGGGGGCTACACCCATTGGGTGCACCTTTGGTGCACCCCATGGATCACCATTTCAAGCCAAGATAGTGCCGACTTCTAAGGCATAAGACAAGATTAAAAGACAAGGCTGGCCCTCAACCAAAGTACGAGAAGAAAATAAAAATAATTTCTGATGAAGACCTTCGAGTAGATTATCTTCTAAAATCTACTCGAAGCTCGGGGGCTACACCCATTGGGTGCACCTCCGGTGCACCCAATGAAGTTCAGGGTCCTACAATATGAAATGCTGACTTCTAAAGCACAAGCATGAAACAAAGCTCCAGTGTACGAGTGATCACAGCAGAAGGAGACAGTAAGAAATCGTCTTTCTCCAAATTACCTGCAAGCTAGGCCTAGGATCTTTGGGCTGATTACCTCAAAATCAACCCAAAGATCGGGGGCTTGTGGGGGACAGATATCCCCCGGGTCCACTGGAAGGGTAAAACACCTCACGAAAGGCCCAAGGGCCCAATAAATTGTAAGGTCATTCCTTCATGGGCCTGGGGAGGGACAATCAGTAAAGCAGATCGACGTAAGGCCGGATCGGTGCAAGCCTAGATGGCCCCACAGCGTTGAGCAAGAAACCACAACAGAAGATCCAACTTTCCCGCGCTGGAGCCCCATGCAGCGGAACCAGGCGAGGATAGGTCGGCAGAATCATAGGAAGATAGACTCAAACAGTTCACTATCCTTTAGGTGCACGTTGTTATCATATCCACATGTATTGCCCCACGGTCGAATATATAAGGCCCGGGGGGCACTCCTTCAGAACAATCGATCTCACTACTCAGCCATCCACCTCAACCCTCCACGTTCTCGCTTTAGAGAACCACCTTGTAACCCATTACACAAAGCATCCTCGCTAGGACGTAGGGTGTTACGCATCTCTCAGCGGCCCGAACCTGTAAACACTGTCCATTGTCCCTCGTGCATCTGGCACGAACCATTTAGCTACAGTCGGCGACACCGTCCTACTTCTAAAAACACCTCGAGGGGCAACCCCAAGTGTGCGGTCGGACCCAAAACACCGACAGGATCTTCGTCTGGGCTGTGAGAAGTCAAGGTCTAGAGCCAAGTGCAAGATGTTTTTGCAGTATGCATGAACTTTCATATGAGACGAAGCCCTAGGGTAAAGAACAATATCATAACAATTTCGGTTGCTATAGCTTCGTTGCTCGCTCTAGCGCAAGCTACCCAGTGCCAACGTTTCGGAAGAGATGGCCCGGGGCCTAGATGGAAGAGCGGTTCTATGTGAAAAATGATTTGAAGGCGAGAGAAGACATTAAAGAGATCATCATGCGCCCCATCTGGTCCCGCTTCAGCCTCCGAAAGCCGAAGGTATAAATTGATGAGGCAGCCGAAGCATGCCGAAGGGCCTTCAGCATAGTTTGCTCTTTTATTGGGACAAGAGACTTACTTCAAGAGCATGTAGCCTACAAGATATGGCCACTGATAGACAGCTGGGAAATGCTGAAAGAAACTGTCACTAACCCTAGCGAAGGTGGCCTGGTTTGATTGAAATACACCTTCAGGTTTGGGGACCAGTTTGTTGAACCAGATGATGACTGGCTGAAGTGTGTTGAAAATACTAGCGATGAGTTACTTGGAGCATATTCCAAGTCCAAAGATAATGCACTATCTGCGGCCTTCGGGAGCCGAAAAAAGAAAAGATTAAATAGGGTTTTTGATGCTATTGGATTTGTGTATCCTGACTATCGCTACCTGCCACGGAGGCAGAAAAGAAAGGGTGCGACTTCTAGAAAGGTTGCTGCTTCGGCTGCTCCAAGCGAGCCTGCGCCAAAGAGTAAAAAATTGAAGGTCCTTACCCACCGACCACGCTACATTGAACCAGCCGTAGTGCCTGAGTTTGGCGGGGAGACGCCTTCAGCAACCGAAGGAACCTGCTCCTCCCACGCAGAAGATTGAAAAGCCGGCTGCAGTGCCGAAGGCACCTTCGACTGAGCTGGTTAAAACGAAGGTTGATGAGGATAAGGCCGAAAGGTCGAAAACTGAAGAAACAGCAAAGATGCCCGGGATTCTAAGTCCTTCAATAGAAGCAACAGTGCTGAAGGCAGAAAAAAGTTCTGCCATAACCCCTAGAAGAAAAAGGATGGTAAATGTATTAGATATTTTGGAAACACCGGGTTCCAAACGCCCTTCTTCCACAAAGGTTTCCGAAGCTGACAAAAAGCAACGCAAAGCTGATTCTGAGCGAATAGAAGTTGAAGCTACTAAAACCCAGGATGAATCCGAAGCAAGGCCCAAAGTGCCTGTTGAGACGAAGCTTTCCACACCCAAGCAGGAGGCCGAAGAAATACCTTCAGATATTAATATAGCTTTTGAAAAAAGTGTGGCCAAAGAAACCGAAGCCCTTACCCCCGAAGCATCCTCTGAAGATCTTGATTATATCATTCGACATGCTGCGGGAAAGAAATTATCCAAAGAAGAAATCTTTGAAGCCAAACACTATGCCCGGGAACTGAAGTATTCGAAGGGGGCCTTAGTGTTTAACGGTACGGATGAAGATGATTTATTGTATTGTCTCTCGGACAACAAAGAATTATCCGTCTGTCGGGAGATGGCCGGAAGCATGGGTTTCCCGAAGCTCGAAGCTGGGCTTTGCGCCATGACGAAGGATGATCTTGCATATAGCCTTGCATACAACAGTCTGAAGGTACAAAAAGTTGTAAATTTTGAAGCTTATGGATTCTGTAATGGAGTCTTTTATTCTTACGTTAATCCATTTATTCTTTCTTGTAGGGCTTAATACTTAGCAACGCCTTAAGAGCGCAAAAGAATGCTGAAGACGAGAGCTGCACTATTGCTCTCAACAACCTTCGAAGAGAGGTTATCAAGCTGAGAAACGGAGCCACGGAAAAAGACAAAATTCTACTTATATTGGTGGACAAAGTAAAGGAGGATGAAGCTAACTTCAAGGCTCAAGCTGAAATTCAAAAGAATGAGATTGAAGACCTTCGAAAACAACTGGCTGAAGCCAACGTAAAGTGTGCTGTCGCTGAAGTTGATCGAGATGCCAGCGAATATTGAAAAATTATCTAGAAAAAACGGTTGCAGAGCTTCGCGCATCCAAGGAAAGGTGCTATGAAAAATCTGTGAAGTGCGTGAGGAAAATAAAGACTAGCTTCGCCAACGTGGGCGCGTATTCAAGCGAAAACAACTTCATACGAGGCGACCCCGAGGGCGTTATCGAGTGGATCAGTAATGAAGCCAAAGCTTTTGAAGAAATTTTAAGTGATCGTGGGGACGTTTGCGCATTTTCTGGTGCGGGAAGTGTTGCAGCCGTTTTGGAGAAGGCGGGTTGTGATCATGTTAAAACCTTGGCCCGGGCTGAAGCTGCCTTCTCCGTGGATGACACGAAGGACCCCTCGGCCGAAGCAAGTTTAACAGGCGGAAAATTTTTCACTGATATCTGGGAAAATGGCGGCCGAGAAATGGCTCATGAAATAATGAAGAAGAGCGAAAAAGATCTTCATGACACTCGAGAAGCAGTAAAAGAAGCTGAAAGAGCAGCGGAACTTGAAAGACGAATAGGTATTACTTAATGGCTTTTAGCTTTGTCATTTTTGACTTCGAGCTAACTGATGTTTTCTACCGCAGCTGAACTACCTCCTCCACCGGAGCCATTCGACCCACTGGCTGACCCAGAAACAAAGAAGGCAATAGAAATCATTAATGTGGCCGAAGCTATTGTCGACGAAGTTGTTACAAAACTGCTTAACGAAATTGCAGAAAAGGTTCTGAAGGAAGAATAGCAGTTATTGTAAAAACATTTCTAGGATACTGATGTAACATTTACTGAACTAAGTTTGTAATATTTAATGTTTGTACTTTTGAATGTAATAAGCAAGTTGTTTGTAATTCAGTTCTTTACGATGCATGAAACTTTATTTACATACCGTTTTTTAGCCTTCGGCGAAAAAACACCTTCCCTTCTTTTCATGCTTCGTAAAGAAGAGATTTTATGCTTCATAAGAACATCCACAATTCGCAAAGACATCAATGCTTTGTAAACAATAGATCCGTTCTTCCCATCAGAACTGTTGAAGCTGTAATTCTCAGCTTACTTTGTGCCTTAGCACCTTTTCATTTTTGTAAAGCATTCTCCAAAGATCCGCTTCGTTTCCAATTCATGTCATTGATGTGATATGATGTATGATGTGATGCTATGTGATGTGATGCAATGATATGATGCAAAGAATGATGCTAATGCTGAAGCCACATATCCACGCTGAAGCACAACCTGTGTGTTCCCTTAGAAACGATCAAAATCTCTTTGTCGTTTATTTTTCGGCTTCATCGCTTATTTTTCGGTGCAAGTTCTGCATCCCCTTAGGAATGTCTTTTGAACTTCTTCGCCTTCTATTTCGACGGTATTCGCGTTGAGTTTTCGCGCTTCGCCTTATATTTCGGCGGTATTCGCGTTGACTTTTCGCGCTTCACCTTTTATTTCGGCGGTATTTGGCTCTGCATTCCCTTTGGGACGACTTTTGAGCAGAAAACTTACACTGTGCTCCTTTAGGAACGACTTTTGTAGCTTCGGTGAAACTTACGCTGCGCTCCTTAGGAACAACTTTTTGTAGCTTCGATAAAACTTGCAATGCGATTTTTAGACCTGCATTCCCTTAGGAACGACTTTTGAGCTTCGGCCATTTATGACCTTCGTGAGTCTGTGGAGAAGATATATCTTATTATGGCAAGAACGAAGCTATTACAAAAAAAATTGAAAATGGCAGAAAAACAAAGTTTACATCAATTGTCCCTTATTAAAAAAGAAAATGGCCATGAATGTAAAACTGTTTTAGAGGTAGGATATCTCTCAATAGATGTGTTTCGATTCTGGCACAGTACTGTTGACTATGCGAGCTTTAGATTCCTCCCTAAAATCTCGCTGTTGATGGGTCTGTTGGCTCCCTTCTGGCTACTGACCTCATGAGTATGCAGGTTGTAGTGGTGGCGGAGGTGGAGGCTGTGGCCAAGATGCCTGTGGCTGGCTAGCCGAAGCAACGGAAGCTGCAGGATGGTTACCCACATATTCTGGTATGTAGGGTGAGTGATATGAAGCAGTGTGCATGACTTGCTTCGGTTGATTCTGCCGAGCTTCGGCTTCTGCTATTTCCTTTTGTTTCTGAATGGTGACATGGCACATCTTTGTAGTATGGCCCTTATCCTCACCACAGAATAAGCAGTAAATCTTTCTAGGCTGATCCCCAAACCTTCCTCTGAAGCCCCTGGCGCCTCTGCCCCTTGGAGCTGGCGGCCGAAAAGAGCTTTGTTGCTGCCCCGAAGACTGTGAAGTATACTGTGGCTTCTGCAGCTGACTTCCTCTGTCATCACTCTGAGTGGAATGAATTGACCTGACATGTCTCGGGTGGATTCTTCCTTCGAAGCCCTTAGTCATCTCAGAGAACCTGTAGGCTTCCTCCCTTCTTTGGCGAAAGTCATTGTCAGCCCGGATGTATTCATCCATCTTTTGAAGCAGCTTCTCCAAAGTCTGTGGAGGCTTTCTAGCAAAATACTGGGCAGTTGGTCCTGGACGAAGCCCCTTGATCATGGCCTCAATGACAATTTCATTGGGCACTGTAGGCGCTTGTGCTCTCAGACGCAAGAACCTTCGGACGTATGCCTGGAGATACTCCTCATGGTCTTGCGTGCATTGAAACAGAGCCTGAGCTATGACTGGCTTCGTTTGAAAGCCTTGGAAACTTGTCACTAGCATATCCTTGAGCTTTTGCCATGAAGTAATAGTTCCTGGCCGAAGAGAAGAATACCATGTTTGGGGCACACTCTTAACTGCCATGATGAAGGACTTGGCCATGACAGCTGCATTGCCTCCGTATGAAGATATAGTTGCTTCATAACTCATCAAAAACTGCTTCGGATCTGAATGCCCATCATACATGGGGAGTTGAGGTGGCTGTATGATGGGGGCCATGGGATAGCCTGCAGTTCTGCTACCAAGGGAGAAGCATCATCAAAGGTAAAGGTACCATGATTAAAATCATCATACCATCCGTTCTCGTCGAAGAAGCCTTCTTGATGAAGCTCCCTATGTTGGGGCCTTCGTTCTTGTTCGTCTTGAGCAAGATGGCGTACTTCTTCAGTAGCTTCGTCGATCTGCCTTTGAAGATCAGCTAGTTGTGCCATCTTCTCCTTCTTCCTTTGTACTTGCTGCTGGAGTATCTCCATGTTTCTGATTTCTTGGTCCAACTCCTCCACTTGGAGTGTTGGACTGGAGGCCTTCCTTTTCTGGCTTCGGGCCTCTCGAAGAGAGAGGGTCTCCTGATTTGGGTCCAGTGGCTGTAGTGCTGCAGCCCCTGGCACTGAAGCTTTCTTCGGCGGCATGATGAAGGTCGGTTCTTGCTGAAGGTGGTCGAAAAAGGGTTCGAGCCCCATGTTGGGTGCCAATGTTGGGGACTTATTCTCAAATGCTATGAATCAAGAACAAGGCAACATAAAATGTTAAAGGTTAAAGCCCTTCGTCTTTCAAAACATTATTTCCCTTAGGACATAATGATCTTCAGACGAAGGTCATGAAGGACGAAACATTATTTCCCTTAGGACATAATGATCTTCAGACGAAGGTCATGAAGGACATACCTTCATGATTGCAGTGAATAATAATGAAAGAAGAAGCATGTAAGACATAAAAAACAACATGAATGATTATGTAACATTATTGATTCCTCTTTTATTATATAATCATGGAAAAACATGAATAATATTCAATTACAAAAGGTACCTTCGGTTCGACAGAAGACGAAGGTACAAGCGTGATGCAAAAGCAAATGCTAAGTCAGCGTGAACAGTACGGGAGTACTGTTCACCTATTTATAGGCACGGGACGCAGCCCATGTGAAATTACATCCATGCCCTTTACCTTTGCTAATGACTCTAAGGTAATCCACCAAGGTCTAAATAGTATTTTCCCTTTTAAGTCGGTTCCCTTTCCTGCCGTTATGCCAAAGCTTCCTTGCACGTAGCTTCGGCGCTGTGTCAACCTTCGTCACAATCAAGCTCCTCATCATGTATGCTTTTATCATAAATCCAAAGATACCTGTCCATAAAACATACTTGCAAGACATTGTTAAATTATGTTTTTGAGGACCTTCGGAGGACGAAGGCCCCCAACACATATCTAGCAGATCATCAATTAGTGGCTGAAAATAAATATCTATATCACTACCAGGAGATCTACGGCCTGTAATCAGCAATGAGATAATGAAATTTGTTTGCTTCATACACAACCATGGTGCAAAGTTATATGGGATGAGAATAACATGCCAAATGCTATAGCTAACATTCATGGACCTAAACGGATTAAAACCATCTGTAGCTAAAGCAAGTCTAATGTTGTGACTATTAGAAGCAAACATTGGGTGCTTTTGGTCAAAATCCTTCTAGAGAGGTGAATCTGCAGGATGCCTTAGTAATCCATCTTGTATACGCTCCTCATCATGCCACCTCATGTCACTTGCTATCTTAGATGACAGAAATAACCTCTGAAGCCTTCTTTTTATTGGAAAATAACAAAGAACTTTGCATGGAACTTTGTATACACGTTTTCCATTTAAACTTATCCTTTTTTATTTCCAACGTGACCTTTCACATGTGGGACGTGCATCATACTTAGCATACTCCTTCCTAAATAAAATACAATCATTTTCACATGCATCAATTTTGATATACCCGAGTCCTAGACACTTAATTACTTTCTTTGCTTCATTGGAATTTTTGGCAATGCCAAGCCATCAGGGAAAGCCTCCATTAGTAGATCTAGTAGCATATCAAAACTTCTATCTGTCCACCCTCCAAGAAATTTCAAGTGAATAATTCTAATTAAGAAATGCAACTTTGAGAACTTCTTACACCCTGGGTATAGCTCTTGGGTATTATCTATCGCTAACTGATTGATGGCTTCTAAATCTACATCAGTTTCATCTAAACCATCAGATACTTCAAAATCCCATTTATCATCTAGACCACCAGCTAAGTCTTGAACCAAATTGGCTATGTCATCTTCATCTGAATTGTTTACAGCCTCTGTATCAGTGTAGTCATGACTATTAATAGGCATAGAGTCTCTTTCTCCATTATAAGTCCACCTTTTGTATCCCTCTTGAAAGCCATCACATATCAAGTGCGCACGAACTTCATTTTCATCTTTCCATAGAGAATTAACACATTTTCTACAAGGACATAAAATTTTGTTTCCACCTATAGAATTGCTAAACGCAAACTCAATAAATCCAGCCACCCCATCTATGTAGATCTTCGTGTGCCTATGAATATTAGGTACAAATACGATATGTTGGCACAAGATGATTACCACAAAATAATGGTTTATAGTATATTGTCAGAAGTATACCTAGGTTCATTCATCCACCTTTTATCCATGTTGTACCTTAATAAATAATAAGATGAAATATACCCTTCCTAGCTTCATAGTATAGGTGAAAATAGTGGAAAAGGGGGAATCATTACAAGTATCAAAGATAAAAACCGAATTAAGTAGATTTCCTAGTGAAGATAGTTCTAATCAATAGAATATGGAAAAAGTTAAGGCTAGAGATTACCACTTACCAATGGATGTGATCCAAGAATCTGTCGTCGCCAGCTATCGACACACACTCCTCGCTAGCAGCCCACCCGCACTCGTCCTCGCGGTAGTCGCCCACACTTGCCCTTGCCGGCAGCCTGCCCACACTACTCGATGGCAGTCGTCCGCTTGCGACTTGCCACCGTCCCCTTCTCCTATGATTAAAAGCATATCGATTTAATTTTGTTTTAAAAATAAAATGCATATAAAATTCTAAATAAAATAATGACGGTAAGACACAAGTGGATGGCTAAAACAATAGAACACACAATAATAATAATAATACTAGTAACTGGTGCGCGTGCCGAGCGCGTTGGGAACATTTGGAATACAAATGATAGCAATATTATATTCTTTAAGCAAGCTATACCTACATATTTTTGTGATATAAGTATTTGGCAAGATATTCATATATGTTGTAGATTATTATATCAAGATAGAAAGTAATAACAACATGATTTTAATTTACCAGATGACGTATTGGATATGTTTATCAAGTAAAAGCAGCAGACTTTTGTTTTACTAGATAATGAAGTAGGACACGGCACACAAGCACGAACTGATGGGTAGTTGGTGCACCAAAAAACCAAGCATTTTGGTTTAGTAGTTCTTTTTTATCTGAATTTGCTAAATCCTTCGACAGTTGCATTGTCTATGGGCAACCAATTTTGCAATGAACCATCCTTGTCATGTATGATGGATCCCCACAACTACGTACTACTTTCCAAATCTCTCAAGAATAGATGGTTGGTCACCTGCCTCGATCTCATCAAAGACGTTTCGTGCTGCTGCTGAAGCTGAAACCAGGAATGGAATGGTAGTCCCTCAACACATCAGTTTTCTTAGTCCAAATAATTTGATAGTGTACTACATCAACCTAAAATCAACCATGGTACTGCAGTTTTCATTCTACAAATTTCAGGGATGAAACAAACAGTTCGTACTGCAATTTTCATTCACAAAATAGGCAAATGCATATTAGACTATTGGGCAGTGAGAGAAGAACCATAAACATGACAGGCTATGTTAGAGATCACGAACCAACCTTGGCTTTCGGGTCACCACAGGGAGATTCGCGCGGAGGTGTATGAATAGGAAGAAGGGCGTGAGGCTGTGGTGGACTGGTCGTGCTCGACGAAGGGGATCAGTAGCAGGATGGCGGCCGCTCGATGGAGGGCACTGATGGTGGGATGGTGCCGCTCAACGGAGTGACGGAGGGCACGACCGCGCGGGTGAGGGAGCACCGGCCGATCGACAGAGGCCACAGGGCCGAGGTGCAGGACGACGGTTGCGCAGGATGGACGAAGGCCTCACTTGGGGGCGGCGGAGTCTAGGGTACCCGGCCGGCCGACCGATCGACCTGTTGGTCTTTTTTGTAATTAAGTCCTAACCCAATTGTCGACAAATGATCCGATGCAATTGTTTCCGACAGACGTTGTATCACGAATAATCATTTATACCGACAAATAGTCTATCACAATAGCTCGACATTTTTCCGACAGTTTGTTTGACACCAAAATACTAAATACCGACAGATACTGTGATGGTAATATGTTGCGACAGACTGGCTGTCGCCAAAAGCCTATTTTTACTGACAAATGTTTGCCGCTAATTTTGTGTCATGGTATAGTGGAGGTTCGGTTCCAAAGAACCTAGTCCCCGTTGAGAAGGTCACAAAGACCGGGTCTATTTCAACCCTTTCCCTCTCTCAAACGGTCACCTAGACCGAGTGAGCCTTCTCCTTAATCAAACGGGTCACTTAGACCCCGCAAGGACCACCACATACTTAGGTGTCTCTTGCTTTGATTACAAGTCACTTGAGAAAGAATGAGTAAGGAAGAAAGGCAATCCAAGCAACAAGAGCGCAAACGAACACAAAAGCTCTCTCTCACAAGTCACTAAGTGTTTGAGATGAATTTGGGACTTGGAGAGGATTTGATCTTTGGAAATGTGCCTTGGAGTGAATGCACTAGCTTTTTATTGAATGTGATCTTCGGAAAACTTGGATGCTTGAAGGTGTGGTGGTTGGGGGGTATTTATAGCCCTCAACCACCTTGGTAGCCGTTGGAGAGGCTGCTAGCGATGGGCGCACCGGTAGAGAGGGCAATGGGTACCCGCGACCCGATACCTGATGGATATTTACTCCATTAGGGTATGTATGTGGGCTAAATATTCTACCCGTGGGTCTGTTATTAGGCAAAAATCTTCACCCAATGGGTAAACGGGTATTAGAACGTTCCGCCTTCACCCATACCCGTTAACCCGTGGGTATAAAATACCCAATATAAACTTAGCCAAGCATGAACTTCGACTTTAGTCATCCATCTTTTTTACTATTTAATAACCTTTTAGGCCATAATGTCATAGAAGGTTTAACGACAATTTAATGACCATGTAATGGAACATGTAATGTGTTATGTAGTACTATCCTAGTGTTATTACTTTATCCAATTATCTTTGGTGTGTTGAATGGATGGTTAAATGATGCTAGAAGTTTTATAATGGTGTTTAGATGGATATACTTGACATTTGTATCATATAATATTTTGATAGATGTTTAGCTTTTGTGGGTATGGGTGACCCGATGGGTGACCCATACCCACATGGGTATGGGTATGGGGGTAAATTCATACCCGTCAGTGTATATGGGTGACCCGATGGGGTTATTTTGTGTCGTGGGTATGGGTATGGGGTAGTAATACCTGGTGGGTATTTACCCATTGCCATCTCTACGCACCGGATAGTCCGGTGCGCCACCGGACACTCACTGTTCAGTGTCCGATACGCCGCCACGTCACCCAACCGTTAGGGTTCTGGAGCAGTTGACCGTTGGCGCCTTTGTCTGCGTGTGGCACCGGACATTCTGGTGGTGCACCGGATAGTCCGGTGCCCCTCTGACTCGCTGCTCTGACTTCTGCCGCGCACTGTGCTACACTATTCTCGATGTCAGAGTCGACCGTTACGCGCTGGATAGCCGTTGCCCGCTGACACACCGGACAGTCCAGTGAATTATAGCGGAGCGCGCCTGCATTTTCTCGAGAGTGGCTGGTTGGAACTGGTACGGCCCTGGTGCACCGGACACTGTCCGGTGGCACACCGGACAGTCCGGTGCGCTAGTCCACAGCACACTCAGGTTGTTTGCTCCGTTTCAAATTGAGTCCCTAACTTGAATCTTTTATTGGTTTGTGTTGAACCTTATGCACCTGTAAAACATGTATTCTAGAGCAAACTAGTTAGTCCATATGTTTGTGCTGGACATTCAACCACCAAAATTAATTGTAGGAAAATGTTAACCCTATTTCCCTTTCAATCTCCCCCTTTTTGGTGATTGATGCCAACACAAACTAAAGCAAATATATAAAGTGCAGAAATGAACTAGTTTGCATTTTGAAATGTGCATAGGTTACTTGGAATTAAACCAATTGTTAATCTCACTAGATATGAATGGATTGCTTTTCTTTTATTTAATATTTTGGACCACATTTGCACCACTTGTTTGTTTTTGCAAATTCTTTTGGAAAATCTTTTCAAAGTCTTTTTGCAAATTGTCAAAGGTATCTAAATAAGATTGCAAGAAGCATTTTCAAGATTTTGAAATTTCTCCCCCTGTTTCAAAATGGTTTTCCTTTGACTAAATAAAACTCCCCCTGAATGAAATTCTCCTCTTAGCTTTCTAGAGGGTTTTTGAAATAGATATCAATTTGAAAATTGAAAAGATACTAATTTGAAGGATTAATTGTAAATTAGGTACGAATTGAAATTTTGCTTTCACAAGACAAGTGAAGCAAGAATACCAATTGAGAATTTGCCAAATACCAATTAAAACTTCATTTCAAAAAATTTTGAAATATTGGTGGTGCGGTCCTTTTGCTTTGGGCTAAATATTTTCTCCCCCTTTGGCATTAAGCGCAAAAAACGGAGACCTTGAGAGCCCTTTGAATATTTTCTCCCCCATTGGTAAAGGAAATATGAATCAAGGATTATACCAATTTGAGAGATTTGTGGAGTGACGATGAAGGGTAAATGATACCGTTAGAGTTGAGTGGAAGCCTTGTCTTCGTCGAAGACTCCATTTCCCTTTCAATCTATGACTTAGTATAGAAATACACTTGAAAACATATTAGTCGTAGCCTTGGTACAAGAATGATAAGAGATATGCATTTGTACCAGAATGAAAGAGGCATGATCAAGGTATATAAATGAGCTATGTGTGCAATGTTTCAATAAAAATTCTGAGAATCAAGTATATTTAGCTCATTCCTAAGTTTGCTAAAGGTTTTCTCATCTAGTGGCTTGGTAAAGATATCGGCTAATTGATTCTTGGTGTTTACATAAGCTATTTCGATATCCCCCTTTGTTGGTGTTCTCTCAGAAAGTGATACTGAATGTCTATGTGCTTAGTGCGGCTGTATTCAACGGGATTATCCACCATGCGGATTGCACTCTCATTGTCACATAGGAGAGGGACTTTGCTCAATTTGTAGCCATAGTCCCTAAGGGTTTGCCTCATCCAAAGTAATTGTGCTCAACAATGGCCTGCGGCAATGTACTCGGCTTCGGTGGTGGAAAGAGCTACGGAGTTTTGCTTCTTTGAAGCCCATGACACCAGGGATCTCCCTAGAAACTGACAAGTCCCTGATGTGCTCTTCCTATCAATTTTACACCCTGCCCAATCGGCATCGAAATATCCTATTAAATCAAAAGTGGATCCCTTGGGGTACCAAAGCCTAAACTTAGGAGTGTAAACTAAATACCTCATGATTCTCTTCACGGACCTAAGGTGAACTTCCTTAGGATCGGCCTGGAACCTTGCACACATGCATACAGAAAGCATAATATCCGGTCGAGATGCACATAAATAGAGTAAAGATCCTATCATCAACCGGTATACCTTTTGATCTACGAATTTACCTCCCGTGTCGAGGTCGAGATGCCCATTGGTTCCCATGGGTGTCTTGATGGGTTTGCCATCCTTCATTCCAAACTTCTTGAGTATGTCTTGAATGTACTTAGTTTGGCAGATGAAGGTGCCATCTTGGAGTTGTGTAACACCCGGTTTTAAAGGACAAAGCCGGGTGCATCTCATACATGCGCCAAGAAGACAACATATATAATAATAGAGTGTATAGAGATAAATGTCATAAAACATCAGAGTATTTATTACATAGCGGAAGACTTATTACAAAATAAAGTAATGAAGATAAAACGAACTAAGGATCGTCGGCGCCAATGTCGACTGAGAAACGCCACCTAGATCAGATCATACTCCTCGCCTTGTGGCTCCCCTGAACCACCTGCTCTTCTCCTGTGGGGGGTGTGAGACAGCAAGGGTGAGCTCACACATGATCATAGCTCAACAAGTTGTGGGGAACCAGTGGACACAAACTCACAAAGGTGTGAGTTCATGTGATGTGTAAGGCTAATCAATGATAGGGGTTAAAGCTGAGCATTGCTTTTAAGTAGTTGGTCAAAATTTTATTAGCAATTACTAAGTGTAAGTAAATACCAAACCATAAGTAAAGTAATAGAACAAAATTAATAACAAACCCATGCATATGCGAATGACAAATTGAATTTAAGTTCCATAATTTAAACATCAGAGAGTCCTGAGCTGCTCGTGACCGTGAGCTCGGCTAGTATACCAGTTTTACACTCTGCAGAGGTTGTACCCTTTACCCACAAGTCATGTTACCCATCTGCCAAGGGGTCGCGAATCCCATACACCTCTACCTAGGAAGCGCGGCAGGGCAACACTACGAGGCCTTTACAAAGTTCCACTAGCTTCCGAAAACCCGCTACAGTTTATAGGAAGTTCCAATGCAGGGTTCCTGGCTGACCGCCATCGCAGCAAAATCAACCAGGGACCTCCCTACACTGACCACTCCCCTACTGCCCTTGCCCCTTTCGGGTAAGGTAGTCTTCCACTAGCTTTCCTAATTAATCAGCCAAGGGGTCCCATTCCTCCCTTGTGGTGGCACGTGTTACTCAAGTTAAGCTCTATGTTCCAATTAACATTAATGATCTCAACATGAACATAAATAGAATAACAAGAATAATTGGAACATAGATATAATAAATGATTATCCCAAAACCATGTAAAGCAATAGCAAACTACCCAAGTGATTCAGGGGTAAACAAGGTAATGAGATAAACAAATCTAGGGTGACCTATTGGGTCCCATCAAAATTAACCTATGCATGGATAAGTGATATTAAAGAACATTATTGGGTAAAAAGTGGTCAAGGGCACAACTTGCCTTCAATGAGCTCCTGCTCAGCTACTTCAACCTGCTGCTCACCAGGATCCTCGGTCACGGGCTCTTCTACTCGCCACAATACAAACAAGTACAGAATATAGAGAAAATTAACATTACACCAAGCACGTGGACAAAATACACAGAAATATTCTACATATTAAAATAAAATTCTAGGAACAGGAATCATAATTTTTGGAGTTATAGAATTTAAGTTATGGATTTTCAAGGATTTTATGTGTTTAGAATAGGATTAAGTGTGAGATTAATTTTCTTATTGTTGTCATGATAAAACAGAGACACTAAGTGATAGATAATAAAATTACAAAAATTTAAAAAGTGGAATGGAGTAATTTGGAGTTCGTATGCATTTTCTATGAATTATTGAAGTTCTAGCAATTATTTTCCTATTAAAAATATATTTATAAATCATTTTCCCTGATTTTATTATATTCAGGACTGGGCCTCAATTACTAAAAACTGCAAGGACTAGCCGATAAATTATCCTAGACTTAGCGCGCTGTACAGGGTGGACGGCGGGTTAATTCCTACTTTAATTAGGGGCTCATGTGCAAAATGGCCTGGGTGAAGGGGTACGGCAACTGTGGCCGCAGGATCAAGCACGCACGGCTCAGATTAAATCGTGCAAACAGCGAACCGGTACGCAACGGCTGTCGTGGGATCTAGGATATACGACACGAATTTTATGATCGCGCGATCTAATCCAGAGCGCTCATCTACGAACTGACGCACCAGATCCGCCCAGGTCAAAATATCGCAGGGAGGTCACCGCCAAATCCTAACCACAGCTTTGACATCAGACGGCTGCTGTGCATCTTCCACCCCACGCCAAAGCACGATGCCACAGGATCATCGCCCACGGTGGGATCTATCGTACGGGTCTTGAGGTCACTCGGGACCCAAATCCTATCCACCGGATGGTTCTACACAATGCAAGCGGAGGTAGCGGGCGGAAACCATGGTGTTCTTACCAGTTCTTGTATGCCGCAATTCGTAGACCATCGTCCATGGCATCCCGGCGACGACGCCGACCCACCAGTGCAGAATCCCTGGCCATGGCTGCGCCGGCAACGTACTTGCAGAGCTACGTCGGTAGGGGACCCACGCGGCTCGCTTCCTCCCAGCGATGATGCCTGGTGCTCTCGGTTGATGGTGCTTGCGTGGATGAAAATTGGAGACGCTAGAAAGCCCATGGGGGTCAGCAGGCCACCTATACATATGCTCAGACCTGGATCTTAACCACCACGTAGAGATAGTAACCGCAACCGGCGAACCCCTCCCAACGGACTCCGGAGCTGACGCGCGGAGTTCGGCGAGTAGTTCGGCGGAATCGTTACTGACGGGAGGAAAGCGGGGAAGAGATATCAGATATCTGATGACGCGGGCCCACACCACGGTGAGACATCGCGGTACCGAGCGCCGGACAAGCGGCCAGCGCGTGCGACTGACGATTTGGGTCCATACGACAGCGATACACGGGAACGCGCGATGCGGTGTGATTATGGACAGCGGGCCCGTGGTGTCAGCGCGCCACCCACGGTCAGTTTGGGCCGCGCGCAGGGAAATCCCCTGGTGGGCCGAACAGCCACCAGTGAGCCCAGGTAAGCTTCTTTCTCTTTTTCTTTTGTCTTCTGTTTTATTTCTTTTTCAAATTCAAACTTCAATCCAAATTCAAACTTTGTGGCACTTTATATACTGGCTAATTATTTATTTGATCATATCAACTGTGATGAAGTAATTTTAATGATAATTTTTTTTTATTTGTATTGAATAATATTCCTTTCTCTTCTCTATTTCAAGAATTTCTTTTTAGGTTTTAATTTTCCTTTATTATTATTTTTTTTGGTCTTTAATATTTTCTTGTTACAAAATGCACACAAAATAAAAATAAAAATACCAGCATGATGCATGATTTGTTTGAGTGCCTTTTATTATTTATTCATTTGTATAAGTGGAGTGTTCACATGTGATGATGCATAAAGTTCAAACTCATATGAAGAGAAATTGTTTCTCTATTGGTATTATTTCTAGCAATTTACAAAGTGGGTGTTACAAATCCTACCCCCCTTAAAAATAATCTCGTCCTCGAGATTTAAGAAGAACGAGGGAAAAGGTGGGGAAAATCTATGCGAAGCTCTTCTTCTCTTTCCCAAGTTGCTTCATCTTCACCGTGGTGACTCCATTGCACTTTGCACATCTTTATCACCTTATTTCTTGTAACTCGAGTCAAAGTGTCAAGAATCTTGATCGGGTACTCCGTGTAAGTCAAATCACCTTGAACACTGAGCTCTTCCATGGGTAACTGTTCCTCGGGAACACGGAGACACTTCTTAAGTTGAGATACGTGAAACACATTATGCACATCCGATAGACTAGCAGGTAACTCGAGTTGGTATGCCATCTCCCCAACTCTCCTAAAGATCAAGAATGGTCCAATATAACGAGGGGACAATTTGCCCTTGACTTTAAATCTCCTCATTCCACGAAGTGGTGACACCTTGAGATACACATAATCTCCTTCTTCGAATTCTAGTGGTCTCCTTCTATTATCAGCATAGCTCTTTTGCCTGGTTTGAGCCACTCTCAAATTTTCTCGAATTATACGAACTTGTTCTTCTGCTTCTTGAATCAATTCGGGCCCAAAGAATTGTCTTTCTCCAGTCTGATCCCAATATAGAGGAGTCCTGCATTTCCTGCCATATAGAGTCTCGAACGGTAACATCTTTAGACTGGCTTGGCTACTATTATTATATGAGAACTCAGCATAAGGTAGGCTCCTGTCCCAACTATTACCATGCTAAAGGGCACAAGCTCTCAACATACCTTCCAATGCTTGGTTAGTCCTTTCAGTCTGTCCATCAGTCTGAGGTAGGCCGAACTAAAATTCAACTTCGCATCCATATTCTCATGAAAACTTTTCCAAAATCTGGAGGTAGACTGTGATCCTCTATCCAAAATGATCTTCTTTGATACACTGTGTAGATACATAATCCAAGACATGTATAACTTAGCCAATTGTGATCCCTTATAAATAGTCTTGACCGGAATAAAATGAGCCACTTGGGTCAGTCTATCCACAATAACCCATATAGAATCGTATCCTTTCGAGGTGCGAGGCAATCCAGTAATGAAGTCCATACCAATCTCTTCCCACTTCCACTCGGGTACCTTCAGTGGGTGTAATAGTCCAGCAAGCCTTTGGTGTTCGACCTTAACTCTTTGACACACATCGCACATAGCCACATGTGTAGCCATATCTCTCTTCAGTCCATACCACAATATTTTTGCTTTAAATCCTGGTATATCTTGGTACTACCAGGATGAATAGAATAATCCAAGTTATGGGCTTCCTTTTTAATAGTTTCATGAAGGCTATCAATCTCAGGAACACATATCCGGTCCTTGAACCATCCGATGTCTTGCTCATCTTCCGTGAATTCCGAACCTCGACCTTCAATAATCAGATCCTTAATCTCTTGTATCTTAGCATCACCAATTTGTCCTTTGCGAGTTTCTTGTTCCAAGGTAGGTTCCACATCAATAATAACTCCTTCCATGTATGCAACCATCCCCAGGTTAAGTCTCCTGAAATTCTCGACAATCTCATCGGGTAGCTGGGCAACAATAGCTGAATGAACATGCTCCTTTCGATTCAAGGCATCTGCAACCAAATTTGCCTTGCCCGGGTGATAGTGAATCTCCAAATCATAATCCTTAATAAGCTCCAACCAACGGCGTTGCCTAAGGTTGAGATCCTTCTGAGTGAATATATACTTTAAATACTTATGATTCGTATACACTTGACACTTGGTTCCAATATTATAATGTCTCCAAATCTTAAGCGCATGCATAATGGCTGCCAGTTCCAAGTCATGAGTGGGGTAGTTTAACTCTTGTTTCCGCAACTGACGAGAAGCATAAGCAATCACATGTCCTTCTTGCATGAGCACACATCCTAAGCCTTGGCCACATGCATCGCAATAGATATCAAATCCTTTCTGTAGGTCTGGCATAACCAATACTGGTGGCGACATCAATCTTTTCTTCGATTGATCAAAGCTATCTTGACACTTCTCGTCCCACTTAAATTCTTTTCCTTTCTCCAAAAGTGAGGTCATAGGCTTAGCAATCTTAGAAAATCCTTCAATAAATCTCCGATAATATCCCGCTAATCCCAAGAAACTCCGAATCTCAGCAACTGTAGTGGGTACTCTCCACTCCATTATCTCCTTAACCTTAGCAGGATCCACTGATATTCCTCCATTAGAAATAATATGACCAAGAAATGGCACCTCGCCAATCCAAAACTCGCATTTACTGTACTTGGCGTAGAGTTGATTATCTTAAAGCTTCTGTAGTACCAATCACATATGTTCCTCATGATCACTATCACTCTTGGAATAAGTAAAAATATCGTCCATGAAAACCACGACGAATCTGTCCAGATCATGCACCTTATTCTTCAGATCCATAAAATAGGTTGGTGCATTAGTTGGTCCAAATGACATAACGGTAAACTCATATAAACCATATCAGGTCGAGAATTTCGTCTTGGGAATATCTGATGGCCTAATCTTCATTTGGTGATAACTCGGTCGGAGATCAATCTTCGACACCTCTCATCTGAATAAATCCTCAATACGGGGTAATGGACACTTGTTCTTCATAGTGGCATTGTTAAGGGACCTATAATCCACGCACATCCCTTGCGATCCATCTTTCTTCTGTATAAGTAGAACTGGCACTCCACAAGGTGAAGAATCCGAACGAATATACCCAGCCTCTTGTAACTCCATTAATTGTTTCTTAAGTTCCTTTAGCTCTTCTATGGACATCCTGTATGGCCGTTTAGAATTAGGAGCGGTTCCAGGTAAGAGGTCAATAACAAACTCAACTTCTCTATCAGGTGGCATCCCTGGTAACTCCTCTGGAAAGACATCCGGAAAATCTCTAACCACCCGGATATTGTCACCAACAAACTCCTCAGGCATAAAGAACATTGCACGCATGGATGAGGAGGTTACTGCAATATTAACTTGAAACCTTTCTCCTTTAGTGGTAGTGAGTTCTACGGTACCTCTACCACATGCTATAACGGCCTTTGCCTTTCTTAGCCATGACATACCAAGGATCAGATCTATACTGCTTGACTCTAATATTATAGCAGTAGCTCCAAATTCTCTACCCATAATGGTCAATGTCAATCTACGTGTCATTTGATTCGCCTCAACAGGCCCTTTAGGTGTAATTACTATCATGGGTTTTCTCATATTTAACAGTGGTATTTCATTTGTGTTGGCATATCTAGCAGACATGAATGAATGTGTAGCACCAGAATCAAATAATATGGTTGCAGGAATTGCATTAACATAAAACATACCAATTACGAGGTCCCCTCCATCCGGAGTAGCATCAACGCTGACTTGATTAACCTTGGCAATAGAATATCCCTTGCCAAGGGTCTGTTGCTTGTTCTGAACTGGAGTAGCAGCAATCCTCTGTGGGCAGACATTTGCATAATGACCAATCTTCCCACACTTGAAACATTGAGTGCCCGGACTCTGTCCTGAAAACTTTGTCGGGGTGCCAGTAGGGGTAGCCTGTCGAGGAGGTGGAGTCCTCAGTGGTGATTGCTGAACTGGGCGCGGTCCTCCTGGTCGAGTCGGTGTACCCTGTGGTGAACTGTAGCGAGGACGAACACTGCTGCTTCCTTGTCCTTGAGATATGGCCTTTCTCTTCAAATCTCCCAGTTGAACACGCTTGTGTTCAATAGCCAGTGCCTTATCAAGCAGCCTCTGAAATGATGGAAATGTGTGTGCCACAAGAGCATACTGCAGTGGTCCATTAAGTCCTTCAATGAAATGCTCTTGCTTCCTCTCGTCTTCAGCAACTTCTTCAGGGGCATATCTGGATAACTGGATAAACTTGTCACGGTACTCGCTGACTGACATACTTCCTTGCTTCAGCGACAGAAATTCCTTCTTCTTAATCTTTATCATACCAGCTGGAATATGGTAGTTCCTGAATTGTGTGCTGAACTCTGCCCAAGTAATAGTATCCGCAGCATCATGGGCAGCAGTATAAGAATCCCACCAGTCAGCAGCAGGACCTGTCAGACGTCCAGAAGCATATAAAACCTTCTCCCGGTCCGTGCACTGTGCAATATTCAGCATCTTCTCAACGGACTTCAGCCAATCATCCGCGTCCAGTGGATCAGGTGAGCTAGCGAATGTAGGTGGCTTATGACTCATAAACTCCCGGTGTTTATCACGAGGTGGAACTGGTGGTGGTGGTGGAGGCAATGGCACTTGTTGTTGTTGCTGCTGCTGTTGAAGTTGTTGTTGCAGCTGCTGTTGTTGCGCCCTCCTTTCTTGGCGTATCTCATCTCTCTCCTGGCGCAACTCCTGGCGTATGTCTTCTCTTTCCTGATGCATCTCTTGGCGTTCTTGCTGCATCTGGGCACGCATATCAGCCATAGTGTCCGCCATTTGCTGCATCACCGCCATCTGAGCGGCAACCAGTGGGTCAACTCCGCCTGGTGGAGGATTAGGAGGATTCATCTCTGCAGGTTGTGGCTGGGGTTGTCTGTATATCCTCCGAGTATGTCGATTAGGAGGCAAATCAATTCCACCACCCCTCCTGGTATTGACCATCTGAGTTAGATACATATGGTAAGAAAGAGCAGTAGACAAGGCAGTAATTACAATCATGTTACTTTGGGGGATTTATTAGCTAAGCAGATTAATATTTCACCTACTATAGCTAATTCAATACCTTATGTTGGTACATGCTAAGATGTCCATCTATAATAATTCAATCAATCAAAGAAGCAAATCAGGCATTGATCATCAGAACAATCAACCAATATTTTTAATAGAGAAAATAGTTTTAATTTTGTCTTAGGCTTCCTATCTCTTAAAAATGTCATAGGGGTAGGGATTCCAAGGTGTGAAATCCATCTTGTCTAAGAGTAGAAAAGATAAGAATGATTAGAGTAGAACAGTAGAAGGTGAGACAGGATTAAGATAAGTGTAGAAAGAATCAGAGTAAGGTAAGTGTGGAATGAATCAGAATAAGATAAGTAGGTAAGGGTTGTCCATTTCTATCTAGGTCTCGTCCTACAGTCAACATTTCCTCTGATACCACTTCTGTAACACCCGGTTTTAAAGGACAAAGCCGGGTGCATCTCATACATGCGCCAAGAAGACAACATATATAATAACAGAGTGTATAGAGATAAATGTCATAAAACATCAGAGTATTTATTACATAGCGGAAGACTTATTACAAAATAAAGTAATGAAGATAAAACGAACTAAGGATCGTCGGCGCCAATGTCGACTGAGAAACGCCACCTAGATCAGATCATACTCCTCGCCTTGTGGCTCCCCTGAACCACCTTCTCTTCTCCTGTGGGGGGTGTCAGACAGCAAGGGTGAGCTCACACATGATCATAGCTCAACAAGTTGTGGGGAACCAGTGGACACAAACTCACAAAGGTGTGAGTTCATGTGATGTGTAAGGCTAATCAATGATAGGGGTTAAAGCTGAGCATTGCTTTTAAGTAGTTGGTCAAAATTTTATTAGCAATTACTAAGTGTAAGTAAATACCAAACCATAAGTAAAGTAATAGAACAAAATTAATAACAAACCCATGCATATGCGAATGACAAATTGAATTTAAGTTCCATAATTTAAACATCAGAGAGTCCTGAGCTGCTCGTGACCGTGAGCTCGGCTAGTATACCAGTTTTACACTCTGCAGAGGTTGTACCCTTTACCCACAAGTCATGTTACCCATCTGCCAAGGGGTCGTGAATCCCATACACCTCTACCTAGGAAGCGCGGCAGGGCAACACTACAAGGCCTTTACAAAGTTCCACTAGCTTCCGAAAACCCGCTACAGTTTATAGGAAGTTCCAATGCAGGGTTCCTGGCTGACCGCCATCGCAGCAAAATCAACCAGGGACCTCCCTACACTGACCACTCCCCTACTGCCCTTGCCCCTTTCGGGTAAGGTAGTCTTCCACTAGCTTTCCTAATTAATCAGCCAAGGGGTCCCATTCCTCCCTTGTGGTGGCACGTGTTACTCAAGTTAAGCTCTATGTTCCAATTAACATTAATGATCTCAACATGAACATAAATAGAATAACAAGAATAATTGGAACATAGATATAATAAATGATTATCCCAAAACCATGTAAAGCAATAGCAAACTACCCAAGTGATTCAGGGGTAAACAAGGTAATGAGATAAACAAATCTAGGGTGACCTATTGGGTCCCATCAAAATTAACCTATGCATGGATAAGTGATATTAAAGAACATTATTGGGTAAAAAGTGGTCAAGGGCACAACTTGCCTTCAATGAGCTCCTGCTCAGCTACTTCAACCTGCTGCTCACCAGGATCCTCGGTCACGGGCTCTTCTACTCGCCACATACAAACAAGTACAGAATATAGAGAAAATTAACATTACACCAAGCACGTGGACAAAATACACAGAAATATTCTACATATTAAAATAAAATTCTAGGAACAGGAATCATAATTTTTGGAGTTATAGAATTTAAGTTATGGATTTTCAAGGATTTTATGTGTTTAGAATAGGATTAAGTGTGAGATTAATTTTCTTATTGTTGTCATGATAAAACAGAGACACTAAGTGATAGATAATAAAATTACAAAAATTTAGAAAGTGGAATGGAGTAATTTGGAGTTCGTATGCATTTTCTATGAATTATTGAAGTTCTAGCAATTATTTTCCTATTAAAAATATATTTATAAATCATTTTCCCTGATTTTATTATATTCAGGACTGGGCCTCAATTACTAAAAACTGCAAGGACTAGCCGATAAATTATCCTAGACTTAGCGCGCTGTACAGGGTGGACGGCGGGTTAATTCCTACTTTAATTAGGGGCTCATGTGCAAAATGGCCTGGGTGAAGGGGTACGGCAACTGTGGCCGCAGGATCAAGCACGCACGGCTCAGATTAAATCGTGCAAACAGCGAACCGGTACGCAACGGCTGCCGTGGGATCTAGGATATACGACACGAATTTTATGATCGCGCGATCTAATCCAGAGCGCTCATCTACGAACTGACGCACCAGATCCGCCCAGGTCAAAATATCGCAGGGAGGTCACCGCCAAATCCTAACCACAGCTTTGACATCAGACGGCTGCTGTGCATCTTCCACCCCACGCCAAAGCACGATGCCACAGGATCATCGCCCACGGTGGGATCTATCGTACGGGTCTTGAGGTCACTCGGGACCCAAATCCTATCCACCGGATGGTTCTACACAATGCAAGCGGAGGTAGCGGGCGGAAACCATGGTGTTCTTACCAGTTCTTGTATGCCGCAATTCGTAGACCATCGTCCATGGCATCCCGGCGACGACGCCGACCCACCAGTGCAGAATCCCTGGCCATGGCTGCGCCGGCAACATACTTGCAGAGCTACGTCGGTAGGGGACCCACGCGGCTCGCTTCCTCCCATCGATGATGCCTGGTGCTCTCGGTTGATGGTGCTTGCATGGATGAAAATTGGAGACGCTAGAAAGCCCATGGGGGTCAGCAGGCCACCTATACATATGCTCAGACCTGGATCTTAACCACCACGTAGAGATAGTAACCGCAACCGGCGAACCCCTCCCAACGGACTCCGGAGCTGACGCGCGGAGTTCGGCGAGTAGTTCGGCGGAATCGTTACTGACGGGAGGAAAGCGGGGAAGAGATATCAGATATCTGATGACGCGGGCCCACACCACGGTGAGACATCGCGGTACCGAGCGCCGGGCAAGCGGCCAGCGCGTGCGACTGACGATTTGGGTCCATACGACAGCGATACACGGGAACGCGCGATGCGGTGTGATTATGGACAGCGGGCCCGTGGTGTCAGCGCGCCACCCACGGTCAGTTTGGGCCGCGCGCAGGGAAATCCCCTGGTGGGCCGAACAGCCACCAGTGAGCCCAGGTAAGCTTCTTTCTCTTTTTCTTTTGTCTTCTGTTTTACTTCTTTTTCAAATTCAAACTTCAATCCAAATTCAAACTTTGTGGCACTTTATATACTGGCTAATTATTTATTTGATCATATCAACTGTGATGAAGTAATTTTAATGATAATTTTTTTATTTGTATTGAATAATATTCCTTTCTCTTCTCTATTTCAAGAATTTCTTTTTAGGTTTTAATTTTCCTTTTTTATTATTTTTTTGGTCTTTAATATTTTCTTGTTACAAAATGCACACAAAATAAAAATAAAAATACCAGCATGATGCATGATTTGTTTGAGTGCCTTTTATTATTTATTCATTTGTATAAGTGGAGTGTTCACATGTGATGATGCATAAAGTTCAAACTCATATGAAGAGAAATTGTTTCTCTATTGGTATTATTTCTAGCAATTTACAAAGTGGGTGTTACAAGTTGCTTGATTTGAAATCCTAGGAAATACTTCAACTCCCCCATCATAGACATCTCGAATTTTTGAATCGTGATCCTACTAAACTCTTCACAAGTTGACTTGTTAGTAGACCCAAATATAATATCATCAACATAAATTTGGCATACAAACAAGTCTTTTGCAACAGTTTTAGAAGAGAGTAGGATCAACTTTACCGACTTTGAAGCCATTAGTGATAAGAAAATCTCGCAGGCATTCATACCATGCTCTTGGGGCTTGCTTAAGCCCATAAAGTGTCTTTAAGAGTTTGTAAACATGGTTAGGGTACTCACTATCTTCAAAACCGGGAGGTTGCTCAACATAGACCTCTTCCTTGATAGGTCCATTAAGGAAGGCACTTTTAACGTCCATTTGATACAGCTTAAAGCCATATTAGTAGCATCGGCAAGTAATATACGAATTGACTCAAGCCTAGCTACGGGTGCATAAGTTTCATCAAAGTCCAAACCTTCGACTTGTGAAGTTGTGAATAACCTTTGGCCACAAGTCGGGATTTGTTTCTTGTCACCACACCATTCTCATATTGCTTGTTGCAGAATACCCATTTGGTACCTACAACATTTTGATTAGGATGTGGAACTAAATGCCATACCTCAATCCTCGTGAAGTTATTGAGTTCCACTTGCATTGCCAGCACCCAATCTAGATCTCTTAGTGCATCCTCTACCCTGTATGGCTCAATAGAGGACACAAAAGAGTAATGTTCACAGAAATGAGCAACTCGAGATCTAGTGGTTACCCCCTTATGAATGTCACCAAGGATGGAGTTGATAGGGTGATCTCTTTGGATTGCTTGGTGGACTCTTGGGTGTGGAGGTCTTTGACCTTGAACTTCTTGATCATCTTCCTTGTCCTGATCATCTTCATCTTCCCCTTGATCATTGTCCTCCTCTTGAGGTAGCTCATCCTCTTGATCTTCTTCATCATCATCTTGAGCCTGATCCTCATCTTGGGTTAGTGGAGATGCTTGGATGGAAGATGATAGTTGATCTTGTCCTTGTGGAGGCTCTTCGGATTCCTTAGGACACACATCCCCAATGGACATGTTCCTTAGCACGACGCACGGAGCCTCTTCATCATCTAATTCATCAAGATCAACTTGCTCCACTTGGGAGCCATTAGTCTCATCAAACACAATGTCACAAGAAACTTCAACTAATCCAGTGGATTTGTCAAAGACTCTATATGCCCCTGTGTTTGAGTCATAACCAAGTAAAAAGCCTTCTACAGCTTTAGGAGAAAATTTAGATTTTCTACCTCTTTTAATAACAATAAAGCATTTGCTCCCAAAGACTCTAAAATATGAAACATTGGGCTTTTTTACCAGTGAGGAGTTTGTATGATGTCTTCTTGAGGATTCGGTGAAGGTAGAGTCGGTTGATGGAGTAGCAGGCGGTGTTAACCGCCTCGGCCCAAAACCGGTCCGGTGTCTTTTATTCATCAAGCATGGTCCTTGCCATATCCAATAGAGTTCTATTCTTCCTCTCCACCACACCATTTTGTTGAGGTGTGTAGGGAGAAGAGAACTCATGCTTGAAGCCCTCTTCCTCAAGAAAACCTTCAATTTGTGAATTCTTGAACTCCGTCCCATTGTCGCTTCTTATCTTTTTGATTCTCAATCTGAACTCATTTTGAGCCCTTTTCAAGAATCCTTTTAATGTATCTTGGGTCTGAGATTTTTCCTGCAAAAAGAACACCCAAGTGAAGCGAGAATAGTCATCCACAATAACTAGACAGTACTTACTCCTGTCGATGCTTATGTAAGCGATCGGGCCTGTCTGTCGTCATTATATTTTTGTGTGGATGGTGGACTCCAACTTGCTTCCCTGCTTGACATGCGCTACAAATCCTGTCTTTCTCAAAATGAACATTTGTTAGTTCTAAAATGTGCTCTCCCTTTAGAAGCTTGTGAAGATTCTTCATCCCAACATGAGCAAGTCAGCGATGCCAGAACCAACCCATATTAGCCTTAACAATTAAGCAAGTGTCAAGTTTAGCTTTGTTATCATTAAAATCAACTAAATATAGTTGTCCCCCTAACACTCCCTTAAATGCTATTGAATCATCACTTCTTCTAAAGATAGTAACACCTATATCAGTAAAAAGACAGTTGTAGCCCATTTTGCATAATTGAGAAACAGAAAGAAAATTGTAATCTAATGAATCTACAAGAAAAAATATTGGAAATAGAATGGTCAGGTGATATAGCTATTTTACCCAATCCTTTGACCAAACCTTGGTTTTCATCCCTGAATGTAATAGCTTGTTGGGGATCTTCATTTTTCTCATAGGAGGAGAACATTCTCTTCTCCCTAGTCATGTGGTTTGTGCACCCGCTATCGATTATCCAATTTGAACCATCGGATGCATAAACCTACAAAACAGATTTAGGCCTTGTTTTTAGGTACCCAAACAGTCTTGGGTCCTTTCACGTTAGAAACAAGCACCTTGGGTACCCAAACACAAATCTTAGGACTCTTGTGTTTGCCCCCAACATATTTGGCAACTACTTTGCCTAATTTGTTAGTAAGCACATATGATGCATCAAAAGTCTTAAATAAAATGTTATGCTCATTTGATGCAGCAAGAATTTTCTTTCTAGGCAATTTAACATGAGTGGTTTGCCTAGAGCTAGATGCCTCATTTTTATACAAGTATGTATGGTGAGAAACAGTATGAGGTTTCCTAGCATGAATCTTCCTAATTTTGTGCTCAGGATAATTAGTAGGATAGAAAATGTGGCCTTCATTATCCTGAACCATGGGAGCCTTGCCTTTAACAAAATTAGATAATCTTTTAGGGGCATTAAGCTTGACATTGCTTCCATGTTTGAAACCAATGCCATCGTTAATGCCATGGTGTCTCCCATTATAGAGCATGCTTCTAGCAAATTTCAACTTTTCATTTTCAAGTTCATGCTCATTAATTTTAGCAGTTAATTTAGCTATATGACCATTTTGTTGTTTAATCATGGCAAGGTGATCATTTATAGCTTCAATATTAATATCTCTACATCTAGTGCAAATAGTAACATGCTCAACAGTAGATGTAGAACGTTTGCAAGCACTCAATTTCTCAATCTTAGCATTTAAACTATCATTCTCAATCTTAAGACTGGAAATTGTATCATTGCAAACATTTAATTCATCGATCTTAAAAACTAAACTAGCATTTTCATTTCTAAGACTAGAAATTGAATCATGACAAATATTAAGCTCCTTAGCTAAGTTTTCACATTTTTCTACTTCCTGAGCATAAGCATTTTTCAATTTAACATATTTTTTGTTTTCTTTAATAAGGAAGTCCTCTTGGCTATCCAAGAGTTCATCCTTCTCATGAATAGCTTCTATTAATCCATTTAATTTTTCCTTTTGTTCCATGTTGAGATTGGCAAAAAAGAGTAAGTAAATCATCTTTATTTTCACTAGAGTTACCCTCGTTACTAGATGTTGTATATTTGGGGTGGCTCTAGAGTGTACCTTCTTTTTCTTGTCGTCCTTAGCAATGAAACATTTGTGGCCGACGTTGGGAAAGAGGAGGCCCTTGTTGACGGCGATGTTGGCGGCGTCCTCGTCGGAGGAGGAGTCGGTGGAGCTCTCATCAGAGTCCCATTCCCGACATATGTGGGCATCACCGCCCTTCTTCTTGTAGTACATCTTTTTCTCCTTCTTCTTCCCTTTCTTGTCGTCGTCCCTGTCACTATCACTAGACATTGGACATTTAGCAATAAAATGACCAAGCTTACCACATTTGTAGCACACCCTCTTGGAGCGGGGTTTGTAGTCCTTCCCGCTCTTTTTCTTGAGGATTTGAAGGAAGCTCTTGATGATGAGCGCCATCTCCTTGTTGTCGAGCTTGGAGGCGTCGATTGGAAGCCTACTTGGTGTAGACTTCCTCTTCTCTTCTTCTGTCGCCTTGAATGCGACGGGTTGCACCTTGGGTGTTGAGGTGGCGCCTTGCTCCAAGTTGACAATATATTTGGAGTCTTTGATCATAAGTTCAAAACTTACAAACTTGCCAATGACTTCCTCGGGAGACATTAGTTTATATCTAGGATCCCCATGTATTAATTGAACTTGAGTAGGATTGCGAAATACAAGGGATCTAAGAATAACCTTGACCATTTCATGGTCGTCCCATTTGGTGCTCCCGAGGTTGCGCACTTGGTTCACCATGGTCTTTAGCCGGTTGTCTATTGCTTGCGGCTCTTCTCCTTTGTTGAGGATGAATCAACCAAGTTCGCCCTCGATTGTTTCGCGCTTGGTGATCTTGGTCATCTCATCCCCTTCATGTGCGGTTTTGAGGACGTCCCAAATTTCTTTGGCATTCTTCAACCCTTGCACCTTGTTATATTCCTCTCGAGACAAGGAGGCGAGGAGTATAGACGTGGCTTGCGAGTTGAAGTGCCTAATTTGGGCTGCCTTATCCGAGTCGTAGTCCTTGTCCCCTACCTTCGGTACCTGCGCTCCAAACTCAACAATTTCCCAAATACTTTTGTGGAGTGAGGTTAGATGATGCCTCATTTTATCACTCCACATAGAATAATCTTCACTATCAAAATATGGTGGCTTGCCTAAGGGAACGGAAAGTAGAGGAGCGCGCTTTGAAATACGGGGATAGCGAAGGGGCATCTTACTATACTTCTTGCGCTCATGGTGCTTAGAAGCGACGGATGACTCGAAGCTTGATGTGGAGGGCGACGATGAGTCAGTCTCGTAGTAGACCACTTTCTTCATCTTCTTTTTCTTGTCACCTCTGCGATGGGACTTGATGGAGGAAGAGGATTCCTCCTTGTGCTTGTTGTTGGACTCTCTTGAAAGAGTCCTCCCCGAGCTTGTGGGCTTGTCGCCGGTCACGATCTCCCTCTTGGTGTGATCTCCAGACATCACTTTGAGTTAGTTAGACTCTTAATGAAGCACTGGCTCTGATACCAATTGAAAGTCACCTATGGGGTGAATAGGCGAAATCTAAAATTTATAACTTTAAACACACACTACAAGCCGGGGTTAGCGTTAGAATTAAAGTCAAGTCCGGGAGAGAGGGGAAAACAAATCAAATGAGAATCAAGCGAATGAACACGGTGATTTGTTTTACCGAGGTTCGGTTCTAAAGAACCTAGTCCCTGTTGAGGAGGTCACAAAGACCAGGTCTATTTCAACCATTTCCCTCTCTCAAACGGTCACCTAGACTGAGTGAGCCTTCTCCTTAATCAAACGGGTCACTTAGACCCCGCAAGGACCACTACACACTTAGGTGTATCTTGCTTTGATTACAAGTCACTTGAGAAAGAATGAGAAAGGAAGAAAGGCAATCCAAGCAATAAGAGCGCAAACGAACACAAAAACTCTCTCTCACAAGTCACTAAGTGTTTGAGATGAATTTGGAACTTGGAGAGGAATTGACCTTTGGAATGTGTCTTGGAGTGAATGTACTAGCTCTTGTATTGAATGTGATCTTCAGAAAACTTGGATGCTTGAAGTTGTGGTGTTGGGGGGTATTTATAGCCCTCAACCACCTTGGTAGCCATTGGGGAGGCTGCTGGCGATGGGCGCACCGAATAGTCCGGTGCGCCGCCACGTCACCCAACTGTTAGGGTTCTGTAGCAGTTGACCGTTGGCGCCTTTGTCTGCTTGTGGCACCGGATAGTCTGGTGCCCCCTCTGACTCGCTGCTCTGACATCTGTCGCGCACTGTGCTGCACTGTTCCTGTGTCAGAGTCGACCGTTGCGCGCTGGATAGCCGTTGCCCGCTGGTGCACCGGACAGTCCGGTGGCACACCGGACAGTACGGTGAATTATAGCGGAGCGCGCCTGCATTTTCCTGAGAGTGGCTGGTTGTAACTGGTACGACCCTAGTGCACCGGACACTGTCCAGTGGCACACCGGACAGTCCGGTTCGCCAGTCCACAGCACACTCAAGTTGTTTGCTTCGTTTCAAATTGAGTCCCTAACTTGAATCTTTTATTGGTTTGTGTTGAACCTTATGCACCTGTAAAACATGTATTCTAGAGCAAACTAGTTAGTCCATATGTTTGTGTTGGACATTCAACCACCAAAATTAATTGTAGGAAAAGGTTAAACCTATTTCCCTTTCAACTAGGTGAGTACCCGTGCGTTGCAACGGGAACATATAATAATATGATAACTTATATACAAAATGTGTCTTATATTGTTATAAGAAAATGTTTCATAATCCATTTGTAATCCTGGTCATACATAAATTTTGATATTTTAATTTAGTTGTTTCACTACTACATTGCAACCATCAGTATCATGCAGACTTCGATATATGCCACGATTTGTATGGTCTCATGATTGAAGAGCACGTGCCACACTTGCCGGTACAAGTTCCCTCATACATTGTCACTCATTAGGTACGCACCACCATACACGCTTGCTTAAAAAAAGGCAAGTGTATGTGTTTGCGAAGAGAATTAAAGGCAGGCCAGCACAAAAGCTACCCCGACGATGGCGAGTGGTCATTGTTGTCGGTCCTCCTCTGCGTCACCTCTGGCGCCAAGATGACGCCATAGTCCTTGATATAGTAGTCGTCGAACGCACACGACATGGCGAGTACCGATGACTCTTAGCTGGGCTGCCAAACGAAGTGCACCCCGGGCTCATCAGCGAGGTAGTACACCTAGTCGTTACACCACCGGATGTGCTACTCCTCTACATACATCTTGTTCGAGGACACACACAACGTCAGCAATGACCGTCGTCCCAGCGCACAAGTTCATGGCCGGTCAGTAACGGCTTACGTGGCAAGTTGAGCTTCAGGTGGATGATGAGCTGGACGGCGTGGCGGCACCGTCTTCGGATGCGGTGCCCAAAACAACCCAAGAGTCGGCGGCGTTGGCGACGACCATGAGGTTCTCCTGTTTGAAGATGGACAGCGCGGTGCAGTCGCTCTGGACCGCATCTAAGCGACGGCTGCGCAGGAGCTTGCCAAACACAGCGGCGCAAGCGGGCATGTAGGATTGCTTCCAGAGGTCGAACTGGTAGTCGCCAAGCTTCTTCTCGTCGTCGATGAGCGACGCCAACGCGAGCGCCTCCTGCCAGTGGTGTTTGTTCGGGTTTCCAAGTAAGAAACATGGATTCATCTTTGGCGTTGGTTTATGAAAATGACTCACAAGTCAGATCCATGGAAAAATATTACGGAGAATAAATGTCACACATATAAAAAAGGAATTTAAGTTGAAAACATTATTCAAACAAAAGAAATTGCATGCAAGGCTCTTCTTTAAATACTACTCCCTCAATCCAAAAATATAATTCAGGAATCTCGTTGATAATTATCTACTAATACACATTGTGCAAGGGTAGTAGGTGGGCTTTGGGAGAGATGTAGTAGACTTTTTTATTGTAACAGTTATTGACATAAACACATATGTGGTGTAGTGGTAGCTACGAGCACATTTGCTTGAGGGGTCGCGGGTTCGAATCCCATTGGGGTCATTTGTGTTTTTAATTTAATTTTAGCTAGGCGTGGGATGCATGTGGGAATGGGAATGAGCTTTGCGGGGAGGGAGGAATGAGAAAGACAGTGCCGGGAGGGGGGAATGGGAATGGCAGAACATGGAATGACAGCCGGGAATGGGAATGGGCTTTGCAGGGAGAGGGGAATGAGAAAGAGGAAGGGGGAATGGGAATGGCAGAACACGGAATGGCAACCTACCCCTTACTATCTTAATAAGTAGTAGAGATTACTATTAGTCCATATATGCTTCTATGAGAATCAAACTAGAGCTTGATTGATCTTATCATTTATATCTAGATGACATTTAAGCAAGGTTCACAATATCGAAGAAATGATTCTCTCAATGGATGCTCAATATGATGTGACTCAAGAATGGCTTGATAGGGTGAATATAACAAGGAAAGTGAAAGGGAAATAGGCTTACACCTTTTCCTAAATAGATTTTGGTGGTTGAATTGCCCAACACAAATAATTGGACTAACTAGTTTGCTCTAGTCTATAAGTTTCACAGGTGCCAAAGGTTCACAATAGACCAATAAAAAGACCAAGAAAGGGTTCAAACAAAGAGAGCTAAAGACAACCCAAAGGCATCCTGGTCTGGCGCACCGGACTGTCCGGTGTGCCACCGGACAGTGTCCGGTGCACCAGGGAACCCGACGCTGAACTCGCTACCTTCGGGAAAATCAGAGGGCGCTCCGCTATAATTCACCGGACCGTCCGGTGATGCACCGGACAGTGTCCGGTGGCACACCGGACTGTCCGGTGTGCCAGCGGAGCAACGGCTACTTCAAGCGCAACGGTCGACTGCAACGCATTAAATGCGCGCCAGCGCGCGCAGAGGTCAGAGCACGTGCAGTTGGCGCACCGGACAGTCTACAGTACCTGTCTGGTGCACCACCGGACAGCCCAGAAGGCCCACCAGTCAGAGCTCCAACGGTCGAACCCCAACGGCAGGCTGACGTGGCTGGCGCACCGGACAGTGTCCGGTGGCGCACCGGACTGTCCGGTGCGTCATGCGACAGCAGTCTTCCAACGGCCATTTTTGGTGGTTGGGGCTATAAATACCCCAACCACCCCACATTCAATGGCATCCAAGTTTCTACACTTCTACACCTTATAAGAGCTATAGCATTCATTACAAGACACACCAAAGAGATCAAATCCTCTCCCAACTCCACACAAAGCTTTAGTGATTAGAGAGAGTGATTTGTTGTGTTCATTTAAGCTCTTGCGCTTGGATTGCTTCTTTTCTTTTTCATTCTTCTTGTGATCAAACTCAATTGTAACCAAGGCAAGAGACACCAATTGTGTGGTGGTCCTTGCGGGGACTTTGTGTCCCGTGTGATTGAGAAGAGAAGCTCACTCGGTCTAAGTGACCGTTTGAGAGAGGGAAAGGGTTGAAAGAGACCCGGTCTTTGTGACCACCTCAACGGGGAGTAGGTTTGCAAGAACCGAACCTCGGTAAAACAAATTCTCGTGTCTCACTCTTCATTTGCTTGCGATTTGTTTTTTCACCCTCTCTCTCGGACTCGATTATATTTCTAACGCTAACCCGGCTTGTAGTTGTGATTAATTTTGTAAATTTTAGTTTCGCCCTATTCACCCCCCTCTAGGCGACTTTTAATTGGTATCGGAGCCCGGTGCTTCATTAGAGCCTAACCGCTCGAAGTGATGTCGGGAGATCATGCCAAGAAGGAGATGGAGACCAGCGACAAGCCCACTACAAGCCACAGGAAGGCTTCATCGAAAGAGTCCCGCAACAAGGGGAAGGGGAAGGAGAAGAAATCCTCTTCCCACAAGTCGCATCGGAGTGGCGACAAGAAAAAGAAGATGAGGAAGGTGGTCTACTACGAGACCGATTCTTCATCGCCTTCCACCTCCGACTCCGACGCGCCATCCATTACTTCTAAGCGCCATGAGCGCAAGAAGTATAGTAAGATTCCCCTACGCTACCCTTGTATTTCAAAGCGTACTCCTTTACTCTCCGTTCCATTAGGCAAACCACCGGTTTTTGACGGTGAAGATTATAATATGTGGAGTGACAAAATGAGGTATCATCTAACCTCACTCCACACAAGCATTTGGAATGTTGTTGAGTTTGGTGTACAGGTACCATCCGTAGGGGATGAAGACTACGACTCCGACGAAGTGGCCCAAATCCACCACTTTAACTCCCAAGCCACCACTATACTCCTCGCCTCTCTAAGTCGGGAGGAGTATAATAAGGTGCAAGGGTTAAAGAGTGCGAAGGAAATTTGGGACGTACTCAAGACCGCGCACGAAGGAGACGAGGTGACCAAAATCACCAAGCGGGAGACGATCGAGGGGGAGCTTGGTCGGTTCCGACTCAACCAAGGCGAGGACCCTCAAGCCATGTACAACCGCTTGAAGACCTTGGTGAACCAAGTGCGCAACCTCGGGAGCACCAAATGGGATGACCATGAGATGGTCAAGGTTATTCTAAGATCCCTCGTTTTTCTTAACCCTACGCAAGTTCAATTAATTCGAGGAAATCCTAGATATACACAAATGTCTCCCGAGGAAGTAATAGGTAATTTTGTGAGCTTTGAGTTGATGATCAAAGGCTCAAAGAAAATTATCGAGCTAGATGACCCCTCCACGTCTGAAGCACAACCGGTCGCATTCAAGGCAATGGAGGAGAAAAAGGAGGAGTCTACATCAAGTAGACAACCCATCGACGCCTCCAAGCTCGACAACGAGGAAATGGCGCTCATCATCAAGAGTTTCCGCCAAATCCTCAAGCAAAGGAGGGGGAAGGATTACAAGCCCCGCTCCAAGAAGGTTTGCTACAAGTGTGGTAAGCCCGGTCACTTTATTGCCAAATGTCCTATTTCTAGTGACAGTGACAGGGGCGATGACAAGAAGGGGAGAAGAAAGGAGAAGAAGAAATATCACAAGAAGAAGGGCGGCGATGCCCATGTGTGCCGCGAGTGGGACTCCGACGAGAGCTCCACCGACTCCTCCTCCGACGAGGACGCCGCCAACATCGCCGTCAACAAGGGACTTCTCTTCCCCAACGTCGGCCACAAGTGCCTAATGGCAAAGGACGGCAAAAGGAAGAAGGTAAAATCAAAATCCTCCACTAAATATGAAACCTCTAGTGATGAGGATAATGCTAGTGATGAGGAGAACAATTTGCGCATCCTTTTTGCCAACCTAAACATGCAACAAAAGGAAAGACTAAATGAACTAATTAGTGCCATTCATGAGAAGGATGATCTCTTGGACTCTCAAGAGGACTTCCTAATTAAAGAAAATAAGAAGCATGTTAAGGTTAAAAATGCTTATGCTCTAGAAGTAGAAAAGTGTGAAAAATTATCTAGTGAGCTAAGCACATGCCATGATATTATCACCAACCTTAGAAATGAGAATGCTAGTTTAATTGCTAAGGCTGATTCAAATGTTTGTGATGCTTCAATTCCCAATCTTAGAGATGATAATGTTGAATTACTTGCTAAGATTGAAGAATTAAATGTTTCTCTTGCTAGCCTTAGAAATGAAAATGAAAATTTGATTGCTAAGGCTAAAGACTTAGATGTTTGCAATGCTTCTATTTCCGATCTTAGAAGTGAAAATGATATATTACATTCTAAGATTGTTGAACTAAAAACTTGCAAACCCTCTACATCTACCGTTGAGCATGTTTCTATTTGCACTAGATGTAGAGATATTGACATTGATGCTATTCATGATCATATGGCTTTAATTAAACAACAAAATGATCATATAGCAAAATTAGATGCAAAAATTTCCGAGCATGAACTTGAAAATGAAAAATTTAAATTTGCGCGTAGTATGCTTTATAGTGGGAGACGCCCTGGCATCAAGGATGGCATTGGCTTCCAAAAGGGAGACAATGTCAAACTTAATGCCCCTCCTAAAAAATTATCTAACTTTGTTAAGGGCAAGGCTCCCATGCCTCAGGATAACGAGGGTTACATTTTGTACCCTGCCGGTTATCCCGAGCATAAGATTAGGAGAATTCATTCTAGGAAGTCTCACCCTGGCCCTAATCATGCTTTTATGTATAAGGGTGAGACATCTAGCTCTAGGCAATCAACCCATGCAAAATTGCCTAAGAGGAAAGCTCCTATTGCATCAAATGATCACAATGTTTCATTTAAAACTTTTGATGCATCTTATATTTTGACTAACAAATCTGGCAAAGTAGTTGCCAAGTATGCTGGGGACAAACACAAGGGATCAAAGACTTGTGTTTGGGTACCTAAAGTTCTTGTATCTAATGTCAAAGGACCCAAAACTGTTTGGGTAACTAAAATCAAGAACTAAAATTGTTTTGTAGGTTTATGCATCCGGGGGCACAAGTTGGATCATCGATAGCGGGTGCACAAACCACATGACAGGGGAAAAGAAGATGTTCTCCTCTTATGAGAAAAACCAAGATCCCCAACGAGCTATCACATTCGGGGATGGAAACCAAGGTTTGGTCAAAGGTTTGGGTAAAATAGCTATATCTCCTGACCATTCCATTTCCAATGTTTTTCTTGTTGATTCATTAGATTACAATTTGCTTTCCGTATCTCAATTATGCAAAATGGGCTACAACTGTCTATTTACTGATGTAGGTGTCACTGTCTTTAGAAGAAGTGATGATTCAATAGCATTTAAGGGAGTGTTGGAGGGTCAGCTATACTTAGTTGATTTCAATAGAGCTGAACTCGACACTTGCTTAATTGCTAAGACTAACATGGGCTGGCTCTAGCATCGCCGACTAGCACATGTTGGGATGAAGAATCTTCACAAGCTTCTAAAGGGAGAACACATTTTAGGACTAACCAATGTTCATTTTGAGAAAGACAGGATTTGTAGCGCATGCCAAGCCGGGAAGCAAGTTGGTGTTCATCATCCACATAAGAACATCTTAACGACCGACAAACCACTGGAGCTCCTCCACATGGACCTATTCGGCCCGATCGCTTACATAAGCATCGGCGGGAGTAAGTACTGTCTTGTTATTCTGGATGACTATACTCGCTTCACTTGGGTGTTCTTTTTGCAGGAAAATCTCAAACCCAAGAGACTTTAAAGGGATTCTTGAGACGGGCTCAAAATGAGTTCGGCTTAAGGATCAAGAAAATAAGAAGCGATAATGGGACGGAGTTCAAGAATTCTCAAATTGAAGGCTTCCTTGAGGAGGAGGGCATCAAGCATGAGTTCTCTTCTCCCTACACGCCACAATAAAATGGTGTAGTGGAGAAGAAGAATAGAACTCTACTGGACATGGCAAGAACCATGCTTGATGAGTACAAGACTTCAGATCGGTTTTGGGCCGAGGCGGTCAACACCGCTTGCTACGCCATCAACCGGTTGTATCTACACCGAATCCTCAAGAAGACATCGTATGAACTCCTAACCGGTAAAAAGCCCAATGTTTCATATTTTAGAGTCTTTGGTAGCAAATGTTTCATACTTGTTAAAAGAGGTAGAAAATCTAAATTTGCTCCTAAGGTTGTAGAAGGCTTTTTACTAGGATATGATTCAAACACAAGGGCATATAGAGTCTTTAACAAGTCCACTGGACTAGTTGAAGTTTCTTGTGACATTGTGTTTGATGAGACTAACGGCTCCTAAGTAGAGCAAGTTGATCTTGATGAATTAGATGATGAAGAGGCTCCATGAGTCGCGCTAAGGAACATGTCCATTGGGGATGTGTGTCCTAAGGAATACGAAGAGCCCATTCAAGCACAAGATCAACCATCCTCCTCCGTGCAAGCATCTCCACCAACCCAAGATGAGGATGAGGCTCAAGATAATGAAGAGGAAGATCAAGAAGATGAGCCACCTCAAGAAGATGGCAATGATCAAGGGGAGATGCAAATGATCAAGACAAGGAGGATGAGCAAGTTGCAAGGCCGCCACACCCAAGAGTCCACCAAGCAATCCAACGAGATCACCCCGTCAACACAATCCTCGATGACATTCATAAGGGGGTAACCACTAGATCTCGTGTTGCACATTTTTGTGAGCATTACTCTTTTGTTTCCTCTATTGAGCCACACAGGGTAGAGGAAGCACTCCAAGATTCGGATTGGGTGATGGCGATGCAAGAGGAGCTCAACAACTTCACTAGGAATGCGGTATGGCATTTAGTTCCACGTCCTAATCAAAATGTTGTAGGAACCAAATGGGTCTTCCGCAACAAGCAAGATGAGCATGGTGTGGTGACAAGGAACAAAGCCCGACTCATGGCCAAGGGGTATTCACAAGTCGAAGGTTTGGATTTCGGTGAAACCTATGCACCCGTAGCTAGGCTTGAGTCAATTCGCATATTACTTGCCTATGCTACTTACCATGGCTTTAAGCTTTATCAAATGGACGTGAAAAGTGCCTTCCTCAACGGACCAATCAAGGAAGAGGTCTATGTTGAGCAACCTCCCGGCTTTGAAGATAGTGAGTATCCTAACCATGTCTATAGGCTCTCTAAGGCGCTTTATGGGCTCAAGCAAGCCCCAAGAGCATGGTATGAATGCCTAAGAGATTTCCTTATTGCTAATGGTTTCAAAGTCGGAAAGGCCGATCCTACCTTATTTACTAAAACTCTTGAAAATGATTTGGTTGTATGCCAAATTTATGTTGATGATATTATATTTGGGTCTACTAACGAATCTACTTGTGAAGAATTTAGTAGGATCATGACACAAAAATTCGAGATGTCAATGATGGGGGAGTTGAAGTATTTCTTGGGATTTCAAGTAAAGCAACTTCAAGAGGGCACCTTCATTAGCCAAACGAAGTATACTCAAGACATTCTAAACAAGTTTGGAATGAAGGATGCCAAGCCCATCAAGACTCCCATGGTTACCAATGGGCATCTCGACCTCGACACGAAAGGTAAATCCGTCGATCAAAAGGTATACCGGTCGATGATAGGTTCATTACTCTATTTATGTGCATCTCGACCGGACATTATGCTTTCCGTATGCATGTGTGCAAGATTCCAAGTCGACCCTAAGGAAGCTCACCTTACGGCCGTAAAACGAATCTTGAGATATTTGGCTTATACTCCTAAGTTTGGCCTTTGGTACCCCAGGGTATCACATTTGACTTAATTGGTTATTCCGATGCTGATTGGGCAGGGTGTAAAATCAATAGAAAGAGCACATCAGGGACTTGTCAGTTCTTGGGAAGGTCTCTGGTGTCTTGGGCTTCAAAGAAGCAAAATTCTGTGGCTCTTTCAACCGCCAAAGCCAAGTATATTGCCGCAGGTCATTGTTGCGCGCAATTACTTTGGATGAGGCAAACCCTTAGGGACTATGGTTACAAATTAACCAAAGTTCCTCTTCTATGTGATAATGAGAGTGCAATCCGCATGACGGATAATCCCATTGAGCATAGCCGCACTAAACACATAGCCATTCGGTATCATTTTCTAAGGGATCACCAACAAAAGGGGGATATCGAGATTGCATATGTTAGCACCAAAGAACAATTAGCCGATATCTTTACCAAATCATTGGATGAAAAAACTTTTACCAAACTTAGGCATGAGCTAAATATTCTTGATTCTAGGAATTTTTATTGATGTCTTGCATACATAGCTCATATATATACCTTTGATCATCTATTTCATGTGCTATGACTAATGTGTTCTTTCAAGTCCATTTTATGCTAAGTCATAGATTGAAAGGGAAAAGGAGTCTTCGGCGAAGACAAGGCTTCCACTCCGCTTCATCGACTCATTCATCATTCGTCGTCGCTCCACCTCTCCAACTTTGGTATAATCTTCACTCCTTTATTTTTGTCCAAAGGGGGAGAAAGTAGTTTAATAAGGGCTTATATTTCACTCAAAAATCCGTTTTTGGTGATTCATGCCAAAGGGGGAGAGAATATTAGCCCAAAGCAAAAGGACCGCACCCCAAAGCAAAAGGACTGCACCACCACCAATTTCAAAAATTTATTTGGTATGGAGTCTATTAATTGGTGAAGTTTTTTTCAATTGTACACCCTCTTCAAAATTAATATCTAAAACCCTCTTGAATACTAAGAGGAGGACTTCATTAAGGGGGAGTTTTGTTTAGTCAAAGGAAAAGCATTTGAAACAGGGGGAGAAAATTTCAAAACTTGAAAATGCTTCTCAAAAATCTTATTCATTTACCTTTGACTATTTGCAAAAGAACTTTGAAAAGAATTTCTAAAACTTTTTGCAAAAACAAAAACATGTGGTGCAAGCGTGGTCCAAAATGTTAATAGAAAGAAAAGACATCCATGCGCATCTAGTAAGTAATATTTATTGGTTTCATTCCAAGCAACCTTTGCACTTACATTATGCAAACTAGTTCAATTCTGCACTTCTATATTTGCTTTGGTTTGTGTTGGCATCAATCACCAAAAAGGGGGAGATTGAAAGGGAAATAAGCTTACACCTTTTCCTAAATAGATTTTGGTGGTTGAATTGCCCAACACAAATAATTGGACTAACTAGTTTGCTCTAGTCTATAAGTTTCACAGGTGCCAAAGGTTCACAATAGACCAATAAAAAGACCAAGAAAGGGTTCAAACAAAGAGAGCTAAAGACAACCCAAAGGCACCCTGGTCTGGCGCACCGGACTATCCGGTGTGCCACCGGACAGTGTCCGGTGCACCAAGGAACACGACGCTGAACTCGCTACCTTCGGGAAAATCAGAGGGCGCTCCGCTATAATTCACCAGACCGTCCGGTGTGCCAGCGGAGCAACGGCTACTTCAAGCGCAACGGTCGACTGCAACGCATTAAATGCGCGCCAGCGCGCGCAGAGGTTAGAGCACGCGCAGTTGGCACATCGGACAGTCTACAGTACCTGTCCGGTGCACCACCGGACAGCCCAGAAGGCCCACCAGTCAGAGCTCCAACGGTCGAACCCCAACGGCAGGCTGACGTGGCTGGCGCACCGGACAGTGTCCGGTGGCGCACCGGACTGTCCGGTGCGCCATGCGACAGCAGTCTTCCAACGACCATTTTTGGTGGTTGGGGCTATAAATACCCCCAACCACCCCACATTCAATGGCATCCAAGTTTCTACACTTCTACACCTTACAAGAGCTATAGCATTCATTACAAGACACACCAAAGAGATCAAATCCTCTCCCAACTCCACACAAAGCTTTAGTGATTAGAGAGAGTGATTTGTTGTGTTCCTTTGAGCTCTTGCGCTTGGATTGCTTCTTTTCTTTCTCATTCTTCTTGTGATCAAACTCAATTGTAACCAAGGCAAGAGACACCAATTGTGTGGTGGTCCTTGCGAGGACTTTGTGTCCCGTGTGATTGAGAAGAGAAGCTCACTCGGTCTAAGTGACCGTTTGAGAGAGGGAAAGGGTTGAAAGAGACCCTGTAACACCCGGTTTTAAGGAACAAAGCCGGGTGCATCTCATACATGCGCCAAAGAAGACAACATATATAATAACAGAGTGTATAGAGATAAATGTCACAAAACATCAGAGTATTTATTACATAGCGGAAGACTTATTACAAAGTAAAAGAATAAATGTAACACGAACTAAGGATCGTTGGCGCCAAAGTCAACTGAGAAACGCCACCTAGATCAAGTCGAATGCCTCAGTGTTAGGCGGCTCCTCTTCGACCACCTGTTCTTCTCCTGTGGGGGGGTGTGAGACAGCAAGAGTGAGCTCACATACGTTCATAGCTCAACAAGTCGTGGGGAATAATGTGGCATGAACTCACCAAAGGTGGGAGTTCATGAAGTGTAAGGCTAATCAATGAAATAGAGGCTGAGGCTGAGCATTGCTTTTATAAGTTGGTCAAAATTTTATTAGCAATTACTAAGTGTAAGTAAATACCAAACCTTAATAATAATAAGGAACAGTAATGGTAAAATAATCCCAAATGCGATGCAAATGTCAAATTAAATTTAAGTTCCATAATTAATCATGTGAGGGTCCGAGCCGCTCATGACCGTGAGCACGGCTAGTATACTAGTTTTACACTCTGCAGAGGTTGCGCATCTTTACCCACAAGTCATGTTACCCATCTGCCAAGAGACGGCCAATCCCATACACCTCTACCGAGGAGGCGAGGCAGGGTAACACTACGAGGCCTTTACAAAGTTCCACTAGCTTCAGAAATCCCGCTACAGTTTATAGGAAGCTCCAGTGCAGGGTTCTTGCCTGACCGCCATCGCAGCAAAATCAAACAAGGACCTCCCTACACTGACCACTCCCCTACTGCCCTTGCCCCTTTCGGGTAAGGAAGACCTCCACTAGCTTTCCTAGTTAATCAGCCAAGGGCGTCCCATTAAACCCTTGTGGTAGCACTGTTTTCCCGGGTGGTCGCTCCATGTTCCCATTAATTTAATGATCTTAACATGAACAGTAATAATAACAAGATAATAACAGAATAATCATGTGCAGTGTAACTCCATACCCAATCCACATAAAGCAATAGCAAGTACTACCCAAAAATATTTCAGGGGTGAACAAGGTATAGAGGTAATCAAAACTGGGGTAACATAAAGGCTCCCATCAAAATTAACCTATGCAGATCATTAAAATTAATAATAACATGGCTGGGAAAAGTAAGTGATCAAGGGCACAACTTGCCTTCAATGAGCTCCTGCTCAGCTATCTCTACTTGTTGAACCTCAGTTTCCACAGTGGCTTGCTCGTCTACTCGCATCAACACAATACATACATAGTATAGCAAAAATTAACATTGCACCAAACATGTAAATATAATACACAGTAAAAATCTACACATTAAAATGAAATCATAGGAATTGGAATCACTAAATTTGGAGTTATAGTTTTTAAGTTATGGATTTTCTAATGTTTTATGTGCTTAATACAAGATTAAGTGAAGGAATAATGTTAATGTGTTTGTCATGTCAGAACAGAGGCACTAATGGGTAGACAATATTATTATAAAAATTTAGGAACTGGAATGGATCGATTTGGAGTTCATATGCATTTTCTATGAATTATACAAATTTCTAGAATTGTTTTGTATTAAAAACGAATTTCTAATATCAATTCTCTGTTTTTAATATTCCCTGGACTAGGCCTCGAATTCCAGAAAACACAGGGGCCCTGTCGCAAAATACCCCAGACTCAGGGAACAGTCAATACGGACGGCGGGTTGATTTTCGCTTTACTCAGGGTCTCTTTAACAAAAGGTGCAGGCCGAAGGGGTATCGAGCGTTTCTGGCCGTCCGATCGAAAACCAGGGGCTCTGATTAAATATCTAAACCCGCGAACCGGTACGCCGCACTGGCCACCGGATCAAGATCTTACGGCTCAGATTTTAAACGACCGAGATCTACCCTGAGCCCTCCGATCGATATCCAACGGTTCACGGTTCATCCCCAACTCGATATGTCTTGACCAAATCCTAGCCGTTGCTAACCAGATCAACGGTCCACGCTGCATCCCCTTCCTCGAGCCGAGGCACGACGGTGCTCCCCCGCACGGCGGCGAGCCCGCCGGGATTTCGAATTCGGCCGGCCCGAGCACCCATCAACAATTAACTCGCGCCACGCAAAGTTGATGCATCCCTAAACTCGATCCCCCAATCAATTTTGGCCGACCCCGAGTGCCCGACTCGGTACACGGCACACTGCGGCGGCGCCATGGCCGGATAGCGGACCCAGGGGTATAGCTACACCATTTTACAATTCGATAGCGCATAGCCTAAAGGAAGGGAGGACGGATACGATGGCGACTCACCGACGGACGGCCGAGGCTAGACGACGCTCGCCCACGGGGAGGGGCGGAACTCGCCTGCAGTGATCACGGCGGCGAGCAATTCGCACACAACACCAACGCCAATCTCCAATTGAGCGCGCGACCGACTTCCTTGGACGATTGCGATCCCACTCGGCCCCACGCCGAAGCGAAATCGCCCGCACCGAAGTTCACCGGTGACGCGACAAGCTCACCCTGGCGACGCCCGATCCCCACCTCTGTTCTCTCTTTTCGCGCGGTGAGGTCTACTAGAGCCTATCACGGCGTACTGGAAATCAGGGAGGCACCCAGGGGGTTCTTATCCTCGAGTCAATGCGGCCCCAACGTGCCCGATTTACGCGCGAGCTTGAACGGCTCGGCCGAAGGACGGGGACGACGAGCAGCTCGTTCTGTTCCACGGGTCCCACCCGCCAGTGAGCACACAAGCACCCGAGAGACCGGTCCACGAGCAGTGGCCCAGTGAGCGCGCGCGGCAGATGAGAGATCTGACGAAGGTGGCCCGCACGGCGGTGACTGGCGCGAGGGGGGGGGGAAGGCTGACCGGTGGGTCCCACTGATCGGGTCCCCGGCTGATACACGTGCACGCGGGTGAAGGGAATGTGTGGGCCGCGCGCAGTGAAAGTGGAAGTGGGCCAGAAGTGAAGCAGCCGGCCCAAGTAAGCTCTTATTTTTTTTCTTTTTCATTTTTCTTTCTATTTTCTTCATTTCTAAGGTTTTTAGTTTGAAATCAAATTTAGTTTCAAACCTTGCACAAATTTGTTATCAAATCCTATTATGAAATGAAAAGTACAAATTCTAGAAATATATTTATATTATTTTTATTTTCATATCATTTCCCTTCTTACTTTTAAACCCTAGTTTTCAATGTAGGGCTTAATCCAATTTCTAGTCATTTTATATTATTGTTATTTTTATTTAATGCACAAACATAAAAACTCCAACAAATGCACTTTTTCTTTATTTTAGAATAATTGTTTTATTTAGTCACTCTCAATTACATAGGTGCTCTTTTTATGATGCATATGAGACACACAAAATGAGGAGCTCTCTCCCTATTACTCTTGGTATACAACTTTGAGTATTACAAATCCTACCCCCCTTAAAGATAATCTCGTCCTCGAGATTTAAGGAGATCTAGGGAAAAGGTGGGGAAAATCTATACGAAGCTCTTCCTCCCTTTCCCAAGTTGCTTCATCTTCACCGTGGTGGCTCCATTGCACTTTGCACATCTTTATAACCTTATTCCTCGTAACTCGAGTCAAAGTATCCAAAATCTTGATGGGGTACTCAGCATAAGTCAAATCCTCTTGAACACTAAGGTCCTCCATTGGTAACTGTTCCTCAGGTACCCTGAGACATTTCTTTAACTGAGATACATGAAAGACATCGTGAACATCCGCGAGATGATCCGGTAACTCCAATTGATATGCAACTTCTCCCACTCGCTTTAAGATTAAGAAGGGTCCAATAAAGCGAGGGGACAACTTTCCTTTGACTTTGAACCTTCTCATGCCCCGGAGTGGTGACACCTTCAAATAGACATAATCTCCTTCCTTAAACTCAAGCAGTCTTCTTCGGGTGTCAGCATAACTTTTCTGCCTGGATTGTGCAGTTCTCAAATTCTCCCTTATTTGCTGAACTTGTTCCTCGGCTTCTTGTATAATCTCAGGCCCAAACAACTGTCTTTCACCAGTTTGATTCCAATACAAGGGAGTCCTGCACTTTCTGCCATACAAAGCCTCAAACGGTGACATCTTCAAACTGGCCTGATAGCTATTATTATATGAGAACTCCGCATACGGTAGACTCTTATCCCAACTTCCACCATGCTTAAGAGCACAAGCTCTTAACATATCTTCCAGTACTTGGTTAGTCCTCTCAGTCTGCCCATCAGTCTGTGGATGGTAAGCCGAACTAAAATTCAATCTCGTATCCAATGACTCGTGCAACTTCTTCCAATATCGAGAGGTAAACTGTGATCCCCGGTCTGACACAATCTTCTTTGGTACACCATGCAGGCATACAATCCGTGCCATGTACAATTCTGCCAACTTGGCTCCTGAATAAGTGGTCTTCACCGGAATAAAGTGGGCTACCTTAGTTAGCCTGTCCACAATCACCCATATAGAATCATATCCAGCAGACGTGCGGGGTAATCCAACAATGAAGTCCATGCCAATCTCTTCCCATTTCCACTCAGGTATCTTCAGTGGATGCAATAGTCCGGCTGGCCTCTGGTGTTCAGCTTTAACTCTTTGGCATACATCGCACATAGCCACATGTGCAGCCACATCTCTCTTTAGTCCATACCACCAATACTTTTGCTTCAAATCCTGATACATCTTAGTACTTCCAGGATGAATAGAATAAATTGAGTCATGTGCTTCCTTCAATATGGTTTCCCGAAGACTATCAATATCAGGAACACAGATCCGATTCTTGAACCATATCGTGCCTTGCTCATCCTCCGTGAACTCTGGGCCTCTACCCTCTGTTATCAGATCCTTGATCTCCTGGATTTTGGCATCACCAACCTGACCTTTACGAATTTCCTGCTCCAAGGTAGGTTCCAATTCAATAGTCACTCCTTCCGTATGTGTAGCAATTCCCAGGTTGAGTCTCTCAAAGTCTTTTGCTAATTCATCAGGTAGCTGGACAACGAAAGCGGAGTGAACATGCTCCTTCCGACTCAAGGCATCTGCAACCAAATTCGCCTTGCCTGGGTGATAGTGAATCTCCAAGTCATAATCCTTAATGAGCTCCAACCAACGGCGTTGCCTAAGATTGAGATCCTTCTGAGTGAATATATACTTCAAACTCTTATGATCCGTATATACTTGGCACTTAGTTCCCATAATATAGTGTCTCCAAATCTTAAGTGCATGCACAACGGCAGCCAGCTCTAAGTCATGGGTGGGGTAGTTCAATTCATGCTTCCTCAACTGACGAGATGCATAGGCAATCACATGACCATCTTGCATAAGCACACATCCAAGTCCTTGGCCACATGCATCATAGTAAATGTCAAATCCCTTCTGCAGATCTGGCATAACCAATACTGGTGGCGACATCAACCTCTTCTTCAATAGGTCAAAGCTGTCTTGACACTTCTCGTCCCACTTAAATTCTTTTCCTTTCTCCAAAAGCGAAGTCATAGGTTTGGCAATCTTAGAAAATCCTTCAATAAATCTCCGATAGTAGCCTGCTAATCCCAAGAAACTCCGAATCTCCGTGACTGTAGTGGGTACTCTCCACTCCATTATCTCCTTAACCTTAGCAGGATCCACTGAAATTCCTCCATTAGAAATAATACGACCAAGAAATGGCGCCTCGCCAATCCAAAACTCGCACTTGCTGAACTTGGCATATAGCTGATTATCTCGTAGCTTCTGTAGCACCATCCTCAGATGTTCCTCATGATCGCTATCACTCTGAGAATAAATAAGAATATCGTCGATGAATACCACGACGAATCTGTCCAAATACTCCATAAACACCTTATTCATCAAGTTCATAAAATAAGCTGGGGCATTGGTTAATCCAAACGACATAACAGTAAACTCATATAATCCATATCGAGTCGAGAAAGCCGTCTTGGGAATATCCGATGGTCTAATCCTCATCTGATGGTAACCGGATCGGAGATCAATCTTCGAGAATACTCTAGCTCCTCTCATCTGGTCAAACAAATCCTCAATACGGGGTAATGGATACTTGTTCTTCACAGTAACATCATTAAGGGACCAATAATCCACACACATCTCTTGTGATCCATCCTCCTTCTGTACAAACGTACCGGTGCTTCCCAAAGTGAGGTACTCGGACGTAAGTAACTAGCCTCTGGTAATTCCGTTCACTGATTCTTCAGTCCCTTTAACTCTTCTACAGGCATCCGAAAAATCTCTAACCATATGAATGTTGTCACCAACAAACTTCCCATTTACTAAAAATGTCGCTAGTCTGGTGGCAGTAGTTACTGCAATTCCAACTTCAAATCTTTCTTCTTTGGAACTGGTGAGTTCTACGGTTCCCTTAGCGCAATGTATAAACCACCATTGCCTTTCTTAACCATGACATACCAAGGATCAGATCTATACTGCTTGACTCTAACATTATAGCAGTGGCTCCAAATTCTCTACCCATAATGGTCAATGACAATCTACGTGTCATTTGATTCGCCACAACAGGCCCTTTAGGTGTAATTACTCTCATGGGTTTTCTCATACTGTCCAACACATATGCCCAAACCAAAATCTCAGCATGACGCATAATCTTATTAGCAACACATGGGGTCAAATAGATCTTTTTATTCCTCCTAAAATAGTATCATGCCGAATACTAACTAAAGGAACATGTAGATCCTACAAATAGTAGTAATTTATATATATGTTTATGTAGCTTGGTGGAGCTGGTGGTGGTGAAGATGGTGGTTGTTGTCGTTGTCTCTCCAACCGTGATTGCCTTATTTCTTGATGTATCTCCAGACGGGCCTGACGTATTTCCTCGCGTTCTTGTCTTATCTGGTTTTGCATTTCGGTCACCATGTCTGTCAATTGTTGTATTACCAGCCTTTGGGTTGCAATCACTTGATCGGTTTCAACAGGTGGAGGATTTGGAGGATTCATTTCTGTTTGCTATTGCGTGATAATCTTTCCTTTCCTGGTATTGACCATCTGAGTTAGATACATATGGTAAGAGAGAGCAGTAGACAAGGCAGGTAATTACGAGGAATGTTACTGCGGGGGATTTATTAGCTAAGTAGATTAGTGTGTCACCCACTAAAGCTAATACATTACCTTATAGTGGTACATGCTAAGATGCCCAACTATAATGTTTCAATCAATCAAAGAAGCAAATCAAGCATTCATCATCAGAACAATCAATCAACATTTTTTTTAATAGAGAAAATAGTTTGAGTTTTGTCTTAGGTCTCCTATCTCTTAAAAAGTTCATAAATGTAGGATTCCAAGGTGTGAAATCCATCTTGTCTTAGAGTAGGAAAGGTAAGAATGATCAGAGTAGAACAGTAGGAGGTGAGACAGGATCAAGATAAGTATAGAAAGAATCAGAGTGAGATAAGTATAGAATGAATCAGAGTAGGATAAGTAGGTAAGGGTTTGTCCATTTCTATCTAGGTTTTGTCCTACAGTCAACATTTCCTCTGATACCACGTCTGTAACACCCGGTTTTAAGGAACAAAGCCGGGTGCATCTCATACATGCGCCAAAGAAGACAACATATATAATAACAGAGTGTATAGAGATAAATGTCACAAAACATCAGAGTATTTATTACATAGCGGAAGACTTATTACAAAGTAAAAGAATAAATGTAACACGAACTAAGGATCGTTGGCGCCAAAGTCAACTGAGAAACGCCACCTAGATCAAGTCGAATGCCTCAGTGTTAGGTGGCTCCTCTTCGACCACCTGTTCTTCTCCTGTGGGGGGGTGTGAGACAGCAAGAGTGAGCTCACATACGTTCATAGCTCAACAAGTCGTGGGGAATAATGTGGCATGAACTCACCAAAGGTGGGAGTTCATGAAGTGTAAGGCTAATCAATGAAATAGAGGCTAAGGCTGAGCATTGCTTTTATAAGTTGGTCAAAATTTTATTAGCAATTACTAAGTGTAAGTAAATACCAAACCTTAATAATAATAAGGAACAGTAATGGTAAAATAATCCCAAATGCGATGCAAATGTCAAATTAAATTTAAGTTCCATAATTAATCATGTGAGGGTCCGAGCCGCTCATGACCGTGAGCACGGCTAGTATACTAGTTTTACACTCTGCAGAGGTTGCGCATCTTTACCCACAAGTCATGTTACCCATCTGCCAAGAGACGGCCAATCCCATACACCTTGTAACACCCGGATTTCAGGGGTCCAAAACCCGGGGTTAACATAAACACCAGGTATGCTGGGACCAAGTCTCAAACATATGATGTAAAGTGGCACAGGATCGAATGTCACATCTTTATATATAACAGGAGTTCTATACAAAATAAATAATTACATTATAAGGAGACAACGGTCCAGCAACCCAAAGTTGACTGGGAGACGACGGCCTAGACCTCTCACGAACTCATCGCAGCATCCTCCATGAGCATCATCCTGCAGTACCTGATCTTGACCTGTGGTGTATGTGAGACAGCAAGAGTGAGCTCACATACGTTCATCGCTCAACAAGTTGTGGGGAATAATGTGCATGAACTCGCCAAAGGTGGGAGCTCACGTGAAGTGTAAGGCTTACCAAAGAAGATGGTTAGAGCTGAGCATTGCTTTTAAAGTTGGTCAAAATTTTATTAGCAATTACTAAGTATAAGTAAATACCAGCCCAATTAAGTAGTAGAACAAAAGTAACAACATCACCTGCGATGCAATGCATATGACAAATTGAGTTTAAGTTCCATAATTTAATCATGTGAGTGTCCGAGCTGCTCATGACCGTGAGCACGGCTAGTATACCAGTTTTACACTCTGCAGAGGTTGCGCATCTTTACCCACAAGCCGTGTTACCCATCTGCCAAGGGGTCATGAATCCCATACACCTCTACCAAGGAAGTGAGGCAGGGTAGCACTACGAGGCCTTTACAAAGTTCCACTAGCTTCCGAAAACCCGCTACAGTTTATAGGAAGATCCAGTACAGGAATCCCTTGCAGGACCGCCATCGCAGCAAAATCCTCCCGAGGGCACTTCCCGCACTGACCTCTCCCCTACTGCCCTTGCCCCTTTCGGGTAAGGTAGTCTTCCACTAGCTTTCCTAATTAATCAGCCAAGGGCATCCCATACTACCCTTGTGGTAGCACTGTTTTCCCGGGTGGTTCTCCATGTTCCAATTAACATAATGATCTCAACATGAACCATAAATAACAACTGATAACAAAAGTATAATCATGAATAGTAAGGTGTATCTCCATACCCAAAACCACATATAGCACTAGCAAGTACTACCCAGAAAGATCAGTGGTGAACAAGGTATAAAGATAGACAAACTAGGGTATCCTATTGGGTCCCATCAAAATTAACCTATGCAGATCATTATGATTAATTAGAACATGAGTAGGTAAAAAGAAGTGATCAAGGGCACAACTTGCCTGGGCCTTGAGAATCCAGGTACCAGGATGATTCTTCAGATCCTCGTGACCTCACTGCTAATCGAAGCAATACAAACAAACATTGTATAGGCAAATTTAACATTACACCAAACATAAGAACCAAATACACAGTAATAATATACATATTAAAATAAGATCACAGGAAAAAGAATTATTAATTTTGGAGTTGTAGAATTCAAGTTATGATTTTCCTAAGGTTTAATGTGATTAAAATATGATTAAATGATAAATAAATTTTCTGACAGAGTTTATGTCAAAACAGTGATTCTAAATGGTAGAGAACATTATTACAAAATTTTAGGAATTGGAATGACTCAATTTGGAGCTAAAATGAATTAGTTATGAATTAATTAAGTTCTAGCAATTATTTTCATATTAAAAATCTATTTTCTATTCTATTTATTCAATTTAACTGAGTGCTGGACTGGGCCTCAATTATTGCAAAGCGTAGGGGGCTCGGTGCAAATTTTCCAAGACTCAGACCACACCCGCACAGGACGGCGGGTTGATTTCATAAAACCCCGAGGACTCTTTAGAAAAATACCCAGCCGAAGGGGTATCGGACGGGCTGAGCCGTCCGATCAGAAACGGAGGGCTCAGATTAGATCTAACCCCGACTGAACCGGTACGCTATATTCACCGTCGGATCAGCGATCAGGGGCCGAGATCCAAACACGCGCGCCAACCCTGCTGGACCGTCCGATATGATCTAACGGCACAGATGTAACATAGCGAAGGGGTACGCCCCGATCTAATCGTGGTCGTTGAATAAGATCCAACGGTCAGGAGTCCTTCCCCCAATCCCCAGCATCCCGAGCGGCGGCGGTGGCGCTCCCACGGCGGAGCTTCGCCGGCGAGCGCGCAATCCGGCGCAATACCGCCCCAAATTCAAATTAAACGGCGCTACGCGTAGAGAGGGCGAAGGTGAACACAAAGGAAGACCCCATACCGGCGATTGTGGCGCGGAGGCACACGGCCACGGTGCGAGGCGGATCCGCGGTGGTGGAAGAACGACGGCGAGGAATTGCGCTGTGCACAGTGGCCTGCTTCGCCCGCGAACGACTTGACACCCTTCGGATGAACTTGGAGACGCTCCAAGGCCGATTACCGGGGACCCGACGTCGACGACGACGTGATTCGGTCACGGCGGCGAACTTGGTCCGCGAGAATCGCGACGGTGGCCGGCGAAAGGCTGCGGACGAGGGTGAGGATGGGAAAGGGGGGTCGCGGAGCTTCGGTTTTATACCCTGGGAGCGACCCGCGGCCGTTGCACGGAGGCCGAGATTGCCGGCGAGCTTCGGAGTCCGCACGCGTGCGTCGCGGCGAGTTGTTGAGGGCGAGCCCGACAGGTGGACCCCGCGGACCAGAGAGAGAGCGGGCGCGCGCGAGATGAGAGGCTTACGGGATGGCCCCACGTATCAGCGAGACAACAGAAACGCGCGCGAGGAGGTGAGAGGCTGCCCGATGGGGCCCACATGTCGGCGCCGGCGGGTGTTGGTTAGCTGGGCCGCGCGGGTAGGTTTCCTTAGGTGGGCCGAATTCGTGGCCGCCGGCCCATGAAGGTATAGTATCCTTTTTCTATTTTATTTTCTATTTTCTTTTCCCATTTTCAAATCCAATTTGAATTCAAACTTAAATTCAAACTTTGTGATTAAATTGTCCTCAGTTTGAAAGGTATAATTTAATAATATAAGTATGAAGAATTTTTATTCTGATTTTATTTTGTTTTATGTAGTATTTTCCCTATTCCTTTTATTTTCTATTTTCTATTTTTCCTTTCCATTTGAATTTCAAACCAACACAAGTTTGAAGTTCAAACACTTAATTTGGATACACATATAGAACTTTAGCATAATGTGCAAAAACCTATTTTATATATTTCTTTATTTATTTTAGTTCTTTTAGACAAGCTTTTAATCATATAGTAGAATAATCCCTACCTCATTAATTCTAGGGAAATCAAATTTAGACTTATATATATTAAGAAATAGTTTAACCCTAATTCTTTCATATATCCTAACCCAAAAGGTAATTTAGATTATCTAAGTATCTTTAATTATGTATTTTTTTTTAACATACTCATGAGTGGAAACTCCTAAATTATGATTATCTCTAAGGAAAGGTGTTTTGATTTAAAATCTTTGAGTATTTTTCCTTGTCTTCACAAGTTTGAACTTTAGGGTGTTACAAATCCTACCCCCCTTAAAAATAATCTCGCCCTCGAGATTTGTAAGGAAAAAGGGTGCATGCTCATATTAATTCAACACATATGCATAAACAAAATTTCGGCATGATGCATATCTTATTAGCAAAACACAGGGTCAATGGACCTTATTATTATTACTAAAATAGTAAAATACTACTACTGGCTAAACTAATATTTAAGTCTTACAAATAGTAAAATATATTTATATATATATCTATATCTATGTTTATCTCTTTATTCTTGTTGCTCGTTGACTTCTTCACCGACTACTTCATCTCCAACTGGCTCTTCTTCTTGAATTTGAATTTCAAGTTCACCGGGTTCAGCTTCTACTTCTGTATGATGGGCATATCCTCGGTTGATGGATAAGGGCTGACTCTTCCCTGCTGAGGCTTGTCCTTGCTTCATCGGAGCCGGTGTAGTGTAGGCAGCTCGGTTGGGACAGTAGTTGGCATAGTGTCCCGGTTGTCCACATTTGAAGCATGTCCTGACGGCGGTTGTGTTAGGAGCAGCGGGTCCTCCTGGAGTGCTTGCTTTTGAAGGAGCAGTTGGTGCCTGTTGAGTTTGTTGTCCGGAACTGCCACTAGCTGGTGTACTTGGAGTGGTAGTATAGCGAGGACGGGAACTACTTCCAGCCTGCCCTTGGTTGACAGCCTTTCTTTTCTCCCCAAATATACTCCTCTTGTTCTCTACAGCAATAGCTTTATCAAGTAGCCTTTGGAAAGATGGGAATGTGTGCGATACCAGTTGATATTGCAAGGGTCCAATCAATCCGTCCAGAAAGAGCTCCTGCTTTTGCTCATCATCTTCAACATCTCTGGGAGCATATCGAGATAACTGAATGAATTTGTCTCTATATTCGCTTACGGACATACTTCCTTGCTTGAGAGATAGAAACTCCTTCCTCTTAATCTTCATGAGTCCAGCAGGAATATGGTAATTCCTGAATTGTGCGGAGAATTCTTCCCAGGTAATTGTATCGGCAGCAGCATGAGCTGCACAGTACGCATCCCACCAATCTGCAGCGGGACCAGCAAGACGACCCGAAGCATAGAGTACTTTCTCCCGGTCCGAGCACTGTGCTATGTTGAGCATCTTCTCTATGGACTTTAACCAGTCATCTGCTTGCAGTGGATCTGCGGAGTTGGAGAAGGTTGGTGGTTTGTGGCTCATGAATTCCCGGTGCTTGTCCCGGGGTGGAACAGGTGGTGGAGGCAATGGCATTTGTTGTTGTTGCTGCTGTTGTTGAAGTTGTTGTTGCAGCTGTTGTTGTTGTACTCTCCTCTCCTGGCGTATTTCTTCCCGTTCTTGGCGCATTTCCCGACGTGCATTCTCTCTTTCCTGGTGCATTTCTTGGCGTTCTTGCTGCATTTGGGTGCGCATATCTGCCATGGTGTCCGCCATTTGCTGCATCATTCTCATTTGAGCTGCGACGAGTGGATCAACTCCGCCTGGTGGAGGATTAGGAGGATTCATTGCTGCTGACTGTGGTTGGGGTTGTTGATTGGCAGGTAAATCAATTCCACCACCCCGCCTGGTATTGACCATCTAAGTTAGAAGCATATGGTAAGATAGCTTTACAAGGGAATCATTTAATAGATAGAATGAACAAACTAATAGTTGGTTATGTACTGGAATTTCTTTGGCAGGGCTGGACCAAATATTTTATGTTAAGACTAGGGTAATTAGTTGTACGAGGTGAATGTCCAAAGATAAGATAGAATGTGTCAAGATGAGATAGATACGGAATACTACATATATTTCCTGAGGGGATAATCTAGTTTGTCTAGTTATCTTACAAATGCTATCCTTTATACCTAGATGTATATGCAGATGTAATTGTGGACATTACTCCACAACCCATCACACTCAATCAAAGATCCAAATCAAACAGATAACATAAGAACAAACATTCAAATACATAGACACTTATAAAAATAGTTTTGTTTTTGTTCCTAGGATTAGGTCTCCTATTCCTAAAGTCACTTTAGGCACAGGATTTCAAAGTGTGAAATCCAAGTTTGTCTTTAGAAGGAAAAGGTAAGAATAATCAGAGTAAGCGGAAATAGATGAGAAAAGATTAAGATAAGTTTGGAAAAGAATCAGAGTAAGGTAAGTAAGGAATGGTTGTCCAGTTCTATCTAGGTTTCGTCCTACAGTCAACATTCCTCTGATACCACTTCTGTAACACCCGGATTTCAGGGGTCCAAAACCCGGGGTTAACATAAACACCAGGTATGCTGGGACCAAGTCTCAAACATATGATGTAAAGTGGCACAGGATCGAATGTCACATCTTTATATATAACAGGAGTTCTATACAAAATAAATAATTACATTATAAGGAGACAACGGTCCAGCAACCCAAAGTTGACTGGGAGACGACGGCCTAGACCTCTCACGAACTCATCGCAGCATCCTCCATGAGCATCATCCTGCAGTACCTGATCTTGACCTGTGGTGTATGTGAGACAGCAAGAGTGAGCTCACATACGTTCATCGCTCAACAAGTTGTGGGGAATAATGTGCATGAACTCGCCAAAGGTGGGAGCTCACGTGAAGTGTAAGGCTTACCAAAGAAGATGGTTAGAGCTGAGCATTGCTTTTAAAGTTGGTCAAAATTTTATTAGCAATTACTAAGTATAAGTAAATACCAGCCCAATTAAGTAGTAGAACAAAAGTAACAACATCACCTGCGATGCAATGCATATGACAAATTGAGTTTAAGTTCCATAATTTAATCATGTGAGTGTCCGAGCTGCTCATGACCGTGAGCACGGCTAGTATACCAGTTTTACACTCTGCAGAGGTTGCGCATCTTTACCCACAAGCCGTGTTACCCATCTGCCAAGGGGTCATGAATCCCATACACCTCTACCAAGGAAGTGAGGCAGGGTAGCACTACGAGGCCTTTACAAAGTTCCACTAGCTTCCGAAAACCCGCTACAGTTTATAGGAAGATCCAGTACAGGAATCCCTTGCAGGACCGCCATCGCAGCAAAATCCTCCCGAGGGCACTTCCCGCACTGACCTCTCCCCTACTGCCCTTGCCCCTTTCGGGTAAGGTAGTCTTCCACTAGCTTTCCTAATTAATCAGCCAAGGGCATCCCATACTACCCTTGTGGTAGCACTGTTTTCCCGGGTGGTTCTCCATGTTCCAATTAACATAATGATCTCAACATGAACCATAAATAACAACTGATAACAAAAGTATAATCATGAATAGTAAGGTGTATCTCCATACCCAAAACCACATATAGCACTAGCAAGTACTACCCAGAAAGATCAGTGGTGAACAAGGTATAAAGATAGACAAACTAGGGTATCCTATTGGGTCCCATCAAAATTAACCTATGCAGATCATTATGATTAATTAGAACATGAGTAGGTAAAAAGAAGTGATCAAGGGCACAACTTGCCTGGGCCTTGAGAATCCAGGTACCAGGATGATTCTTCAGATCCTCGTGACCTCACTGCTAATCGAAGCAATACAAACAAACATTGTATAGGCAAATTTAACATTACACCAAACATAAGAACCAAATACACAGTAATAATATACATATTAAAATAAGATCACAGGAAAAAGAATTATTAATTTTGGAGTTGTAGAATTCAAGTTATGATTTTCCTAAGGTTTAATGTGATTAAAATATGATTAAATGATAAATAAATTTTCTGACAGAGTTTATGTCAAAACAGTGATTCTAAATGGTAGAGAACATTATTACAAAATTTTAGGAATTGGAATGACTCAATTTGGAGCTAAAATGAATTAGTTATGAATTAATTAAGTTCTAGCAATTATTTTCATATTAAAAATCTATTTTCTATTCTATTTATTCAATTTAACTGAGTGCTGGACTGGGCCTCAATTATTGCAAAGCGTAGGGGGCTCGGTGCAAATTTTCCAAGACTCAGACCACACCCGCACAGGACGGCGGGTTGATTTCATAAAACCCCGAGGACTCTTTAGAAAAATACCCAGCCGAAGGGGTATCGGACGGGCTGAGCCGTCCGATCAGAAACGGAGGGCTCAGATTAGATCTAACCCCGACTGAACCGGTACGCTATATTCACCGTCGGATCAGCGATCAGGGGCCGAGATCCAAACACGCGCGCCAACCCTGCTGGACCGTCCGATATGATCTAACGGCACAGATGTAACATAGCGAAGGGGTACGCCCCGATCTAATCGTGGTCGTTGAATAAGATCCAACGGTCAGGAGTCCTTCCCCCAATCCCCAGCATCCCGAGCGGCGGCGGTGGCGCTCCCACGGCGGAGCTTCGCCGGCGAGCGCGCAATCCGGCGCAATACCGCCCCAAATTCAAATTAAACGGCGCTACGCGTAGAGAGGGCGAAGGTGAACACAAAGGAAGACCCCATACCGGCGATTGTGGCGCGGAGGCACACGGCCACGGTGCGAGGCGGATCCGCGGTGGTGGAAGAACGACGGCGAGGAATTGCGCTGTGCACAGTGGCCTGCTTCGCCCGCGAACGACTTGACACCCTTCGGATGAACTTGGAGACGCTCCAAGGCCGATTACCGGGGACCCGACGTCGACGACGACGTGATTCGGTCACGGCGGCGAACTTGGTCCGCGAGAATCGCGACGGTGGCCGGCGAAAGGCTGCGGACGAGGGTGAGGATGGGAAAGGGGGGTCGCGGAGCTTCGGTTTTATACCCTGGGAGCGACCCGCGGCCGTTGCACGGAGGCCGAGATTGCCGGCGAGCTTCGGAGTCCGCACGCGTGCGTCGCGGCGAGTTGTTGAGGGCGAGCCCGACAGGTGGACCCCGCGGACCAGAGAGAGAGCGGGCGCGCGCGAGATGAGAGGCTTACGGGATGGCCCCACGTATCAGCGAGACAACAGAAACGCGCGCGAGGAGGTGAGAGGCTGCCCGATGGGGCCCACATGTCGGCGCCGGCGGGTGTTGGTTAGCTGGGCCGCGCGGGTAGGTTTCCTTAGGTGGGCCGAATTCGTGGCCGCCGGCCCATGAAGGTATAGTATCCTTTTTCTATTTTATTTTCTATTTTCTTTTCCCATTTTCAAATCCAATTTGAATTCAAACTTAAATTCAAACTTTGTGATTAAATTGTCCTCAGTTTGAAAGGTATAATTTAATAATATAAGTATGAAGAATTTTTATTCTGATTTTATTTTGTTTTAGGTAGTATTTTCCCTATTCCTTTTATTTTCTATTTTCTATTTTTCCTTTCCATTTGAATTTCAAACCAACACAAGTTTGAAGTTCAAACACTTAATTTGGATACACATATAGAACTTTAGCATAATGTGCAAAAACCTATTTTATATATTTCTTTATTTATTTTAGTTCTTTTAGACAAGCTTTTAATCATATAGTAGAATAATCCCTACCTCATTAATTCTAGGGAAATCAAATTTAGACTTATATATATTAAGAAATAGTTTAACCCTAATTCTTTCATATATCCTAACCCAAAAGGTAATTTAGATTATCTAAGTATCTTTAATTATGTATTTTTTTTTTAACATACTCATGAGTGGAAACTCCTAAATTATGATTATCTCTAAGGAAAGGTGTTTTGATTTAAAATCTTTGAGTATTTTTCCTTGTCTTCACAAGTTTGAACTTTAGGGTGTTACACACCTCTACCGAGGAGGCGAGGCAGGGTAACACTACGAGGCCTTTACAAAGTTCCACTAGCTTCAGAAATCCCGCTACAGTTTATAGGAAGCTCCAGTGCAGGGTTCTTGCCTGACCGCCATCGCAGCAAAATCAAACAAGGACCTCCCTACACTGACCACTCCCCTACTGCCCTTGCCCCTTTCGGGTAAGGAAGACCTCCACTAGCTTTCCTAGTTAATCAGCCAAGGGCGTCCCATTAAACCCTTGTGGTAGCACTGTTTTCCCGGGTGGTCGCTCCATGTTCCCATTAATTTAATGATCTTAACATGAACAGTAATAATAACAAGATAATAACAGAATAATCATGTGCAGTGTAACTCCATACCCAATCCACATAAAGCAATAGCAAGTACTACCCAAAAATATTTCAGGGGTGAACAAGGTATAGAGGTAATCAAAACTGGGGTAACATAAAGGCTCCCATCAAAATTAACCTATGCAGATCATTAAAATTAATAATAACATGGCTGGGAAAAGTAAGTGATCAAGGGCACAACTTGCCTTCAATGAGCTCCTGCTCAGCTATCTCTACTTGTTGAACCTCAGTTTCCACAGTGGCTTGCTCGTCTACTCGCATCAACACAATACATACATAGTATAGCAAAAATTAACATTGCACCAAACATGTAAATATAATACACAGTAAAAATCTACACATTAAAATGAAATCATAGGAATTGGAATCACTAAATTTGGAGTTATAGTTTTTAAGTTATGGATTTTCTAATGTTTTATGTGCTTAATACAAGATTAAGTGAAGGAATAATGTTAATGTGTTTGTCATGTCAGAACAGAGGCACTAATGGGTAGACAATATTATTATAAAAATTTAGGAACTGGAATGGATCGATTTGGAGTTCATATGCATTTTCTATGAATTATACAAATTTCTAGAATTGTTTTGTATTAAAAACGAATTTCTAATATCAATTCTCTGTTTTTAATATTCCCTGGACTAGGCCTCGAATTCCAGAAAACACAGGGGCCCTGTCGCAAAATACCCCAGACTCAGGGAACAGTCAATACGGACAGCGGGTTGATTTTCGCTTTACTCAGGGTCTCTTTAACAAAAGGTGCAGGCCGAAGGGGTATCGAGCGTTTCTGGCCGTCCGATCGAAAACCAGGGGCTCTGATTAAATATCTAAACCCGCGAACCGGTACGCCGCACTGGCCACCGGATCAAGATCTTACGGCTCAGATTTTAAACGACCGAGATCTACCCTGAGCCCTCCGATCGATATCCAACGGTTCACGGTTCATCCCCAACTCGATATGTCTTGACCAAATCCTAGCCGTTGCTAACCAGATCAACGGTCCACGCTGCATCCCCTTCCTCGAGCCGAGGCACGACGGTGCTCCCCCGCACGGCGGCGAGCCCGCCGGGATTTCGAATTCGGCCGGCCCGAGCACCCATCAACAATTAACTCGCGCCACGCAAAGTTGATGCATCCCTAAACTCGATCCCCCAATCAATTTTGGTCGACCCCGAGTGCCCGACTCGGTACACGGCACACTGCGGCGGCGCCATGGCCGGATAGCGGACCCAGGGGTATAGCTACACCATTTTACAATTCGATAGCGCATAGCCTAAAGGAAGGGAGGACGGATACGATGGCGACTCACCGACGGACGGCCGAGGCTAGACGACGCTCGCCCACGGGGAGGGGCGGAACTCGCCTGCAGTGATCACGGCGGCGAGCAATTCGCACACAACACCAACGCCAATCTCCAATTGAGCGCGCGACCGACTTCCTTGGACGATTGCGATCCCACTCGGCCCCACGCCGAAGCGAAATCGCCCGCACCGAAGAAGTTCACCGGCGACGCGACAAGCTCACCCTGGCGACGCCCGATCCCCACCTCTGTTCTCTCTTTTCGCGGCGGTGAGGTCTACTAGAGCCTATCACGGCGTACTGGAAATCAGGGAGGCACCCAGGGGGTTCTTATCCTCGAGTCAATGCGGCCCCAACGTGCCCGATTTACGCGCGAGCTTGAACGGCTCGGCCGAAGGACGGGGACGACGAGCAGCTCGTTCTGTTCCACGGGTCCCACCCGCCAGTGAGCACACAAGCACCCGAGAGACCGGTCCACGAGCAGTGGCCCAGTGAGCGCGCGCGGCAGATGAGAGATCTGACGAAGGTGGCCCACACGGCGGTGACTGGCGCGAGGGGGGGGAAGGCTGACCGGTGGGTCCCACCGATCGGGTCCCCGGCTGATACACGCGCACGCGGGTGAAGGGAATGTGTGGGCCGCGCGCAGTGAAAGTGGAAGTGGGCCAGAAGTGAAGCAGCCGGCCCAGGTAAGCTCTTTTTTTTTCTTTTTCATTTTTCTTTCTATTTTCTTCATTTCTAAGGTTTTTAGTTTGAAATCAAATTTAGTTTCAAACCTTGCACAAATTTGTTATCAAATCCTATTATGAAATGAAAAGTACAAATTCTAGAAATATATTTATATTATTTTTATTTTCATATCATTTCCCTTCTTACTTTTAAACCCTAGTTTTCAATGTAGGGCTTAATCCAATTTCTAGTCATTTTATATTATTGTTATTTTTATTTAATGCACAAACATAAAAACTCCAACAAATGCACTTTTTCTTTATTTTAGAATAATTGTTTTATTTAGTCACTCTCAATTACATAGGTGCTCTTTTTATGATGCATATGAGACACACAAAATGAGGAGCTCTCTCCCTATTACTCTTGGTATACAACTTTGGGTATTACAGACCCGGTCTTTGTGACCACCTCAACGGGGAGTAGGTTTGCAAGAACCGAACCTCGGTAAAACAAATCCTCGTGTCTCACTCTTCATTTGCTTGCGATTTGTTTTTTCACCCTCTCTCTCGGACTCGATTATATTTATAACGCTAACCCAGCTTGTAGTTGTGATTAATTTTGTAAATTTCAGTTTCGCCCTATTCACCCCCCCTCTAGGCGACTTTCAGAAAGGCTTCGAGGAACTAAGCGAAGGTGAAGGCCAAGCGACGGCTTGTGGACCATGGTACCATTGCTAAGGTGAAGAAGAGAGTATTTGCACTAAGTCGATGAACTAATCAGCTATGAAGAGTTATATTGTGTTGATGCATCAGTAAGGTGACTTGAATCCATGAGTTGAGCTCAAATATGGTGAAATGGTTCAAGTCGCATGCTTGATTTGTGTTTGCTTCAAAAGGTGAGACATCGATGTTTGTGATCCTTATGAAGCAACGCCATGGAGAAATCACACGTGAGACACCAATGACTCAAGGAGTTTACTTAATTATATTTTACTTAACTTGAGTATAGGAATCATCGTACTATCAAGGGGGATCCAAAAAGAAGGTTGGTGTTGGTCCAAAACTTATATTTTACCCTTGTTAACCCTTAGTGAAAGTATGTAGTACAACCTTTCTAAGTTTATCTTGGCCAAAATTGCTCTATGGAAAATACTGGTTCAACTGGTTTTCAGGCTAGTTCAGCTGGTATTCAAATACCAGCTCAGCTAGTTTTTGGTCCAGCTCGCTAGTTTTGGCCCTCGTCCACCTTTCTACACAAGTCTGTGTGCAGTTTTTTGAAAACCGGCTCAGCCGGTTTTGGCTCCGGTCCACCCACCTACTCAGCCAGCCACTGAACTAGAATTCAGTCTGCTGGAAACCGGTTCAGCCGATTTTAAAATCGTCTGAGATAGTTTTTGAGCAGAAAAGTAAAAAACGGCTAGTTTTGGAGCCCCACCTATATATACTCACTCCTACCTCTCTCTCCCATAGTAGAGCACGACTCAAACTTCATTCCTAACCTGAGAAACACCTCACACTCTCTCTCTTTGTCTCACACACTTCTTGTCTCTCCCATTTCAAATCTTTGGAGATAAATCTTTGAGTGAGATTGAAGAGCTGTGATTTTTGTGCTTCATCTCCAAATCCTTCTTGTTCTTCTTGATTCGAGCTTTGGTTCTACATCGAGCTCTTTGTGGATTCATTACTCTTGGAGCTTCTAGCTTCTAGACGACTATGTGTCTCTTGTGAGTCTCCAAATCTTGTGGAAGACCACAAGAATGTTTGTATTACCCGCTCGTTTGAGCAAAGATTAGTGTGTGGGCTTGACCTTTGTGGTCGGCAAAGGGAGGATTAGGGTTGAAAGAGACCTGGCTCTTTATGGGTGCCTCAACGAGGAAGTAGGGCACCTTGGTGGTGTGACCAAACCTTAGGATAAATCTTTGTGTCTCTTGTGTTCTTGCTCATTGTGTTTGTTTGTGTTTTTTGTTCTCTCACCATTCCATGGAAGATTTGTTTATATCTTTTTGGTGTGTAGATTTTGAGAAGTGCCCTTCTCAGATCTACTACTTTGAACCCTGTGGATCATCTAGAACGTCTCATTTCCAAAGTTAACTGGGTGAATTTCGAGATCAATTCAGTTTTATATCTCATTCTTTAGTTGAGCTCATTTAAACCGGCTGAACCGGTTTTATCCCATTTGTTTCTAGTTTTTGTTGGAAAAAAATTCGCTTGCCTTTTCACCCCACCTCTAGGCAACTTTCAATATACCAAGATGAGTCCTGAGGAGGTGTTTGGCAAATTTGTTAGCCATCAAATGATGGTTAAAGATGCCAAGTACATCGATGACGTCACCAATGTGAGCCTCCCATCCACCAAGCCACAATGAAAGGGAAATGTGCCCTTGGGCAATTTCTATAATGTTTTGGTGATTAAGTACTCAACACATTCAATTAAGTTCTTATGTGCCAAATAAAGTGAGAAGTGAAAATCAAGGCAAAAGGTATGTTTCTAGACTTGGTAAATTGTTTTATGTACTAACATGTTATCCAAGTGCTAGAAACAGTGACTAAAGGACAAGAGAAGAAAAGGGAGAAGTGTTGGCTGTGTGCGCCAACACCAACTTGGTCTGGGTGCACCGGACTGTCCGGTGGTACACCGGACAGTGTCCGGTGTGCCAGGCTGGTCCGCGTGAACTCGCCGCTCTCAGGACTTGACGGCGGCGTACGGCTAAAAATCATCGGACTGTCCGGTGGTGCACCGGACTGTTCGGTGAGTCATCCGCGGCAAACTCGTCACTCTCAGGAATGAAGGAAGGCGACGTGGCTATAATTCACCGGACTGTCCGGTGAGCCAACGGTTGCCAGCGCCAACGGTCGGCCGCGAAATCTGCGAGCGACGCATGGCAGCTCCAACGGTCGGAAGGAGGCACCGGACTGTCCGGTGTGCACTGGACTGTCCGGTGCGCCAACGGGCCCGGAGCTGCAACGTTCGGATATGCCTATTTTGGAAGGAAATCGCGCACCGGACTGTCCGGTGCGCCACTCGACAGAAGGCAAGGATGGCCTTCCAAGTTGGTCCTCAACAGCTCCTAGCTGCCTTGGGGCTATAAAAGGGACTCTAGGCGCATGGAGGAGTCACCCAAGCATTCACTAAAATATTCTAAGGCATCCAGACTCTGCTCCCACGCATTTGCTTTGTTGTGTTAGAGATTTGAGCTCTATTCGAGTCAAGGGCTCCCTGTGTTGTCATTTGAGCTCAAGTCTTCAGTTGTGTGCGTGGGTGTGCTGCGCATTTGAGTCTTGTGTGTGTTGCTTCTCCCAACCTTACTCTGTGCCTTCATTGTGATCTTTGTTGTAAGGGCAAGAGACTCCAATTTGTGAAGATTCCTCGCAAACGGGGACAATCATCTTAAGGAAAAATCGTGGTATTCAAGTTGATCATCGGATCACTTGAAAGGGGTTGAGTGCAACCCTCGTCCATTGGGACGCTACAACGTGGAAGTAGGCAAGTGTTACTTGGCCGAACCATAGAATAAAAATCGTGTGTCTTGTGTTGCTCTCTCTGTGATTGTTTGTGTTCACAAGAACTCGCTTCAAGCTACTTAGCCGTTCTAACACTTATAACTAAGTTTTGTGGCTATTAGTGTTTGATTTTTATAGGATCACCTATTCACCCCCCCCCCCCCTCTAGGTGCTCTCAATTGGTATCAGAGTCGTACTCTTCACGTAAGGGACTAATCGCCCAAAGAGATGGATCCTAAGGGAAAGGGGATGGTGGTCAACGATAAAGAGAAGGAGTCCATCTTCAACGAGCCAAGAGATGACAAGCCCACTGACTCAGGCTCGAGTCACAAGAAGAAGGACGGGAAGAAGAAGAGGCGCATCAAGAAGATCATCTACTACGACAGCGATGCCTCCTCTTCTTCACCAAGAGATGACGACGACAACGACTCGTCACCGAAAAAGAAAACGGTTAATCAAAATTATTCTTTTGATTACTCTCGCATTCCCTACAACTCAAATGCTCATTTGCTTTCTATTCCTCTTGGAAAACCCCCACACTTTGATGGAGAGGATTAATCATTTTGGAGTCATAAAATGCGTAGTCATATGTTTTCTCTCCATCCTAGTATCTAGGAAATTGTGGAAAATGGGATGCAATTTGATAGTACGGATAATCCTGTATTCATTAATGAACAAATTCATAAGAATGCCCAAGCTACTACTGTCTTGTTAGCTTCGCTTTGCAGAAAGGAATACAATAAAGTAAGTGGCTTGGACAACGCCAAGCAAATCTGGAACACTCTCAAGATCTCACATGAGAGAAATGATGCTACAATGATCACCAAAATGGAACTGGTGGAAGGCGAGCTAGGGAGATTCGCCATGATCAGGGGAGAAGAGCCAACACAAACCTACAACAGGCTCAAGACCTTGGTCAACAAGATTAGAAGCTGTGGAAGCACAAGATGGACGGACCATGACGTCGTTTGACTCATGCTCAGGTCCTTTACAGTTATTGACCCTCATCTTATGAATCTTATCTGTGAAAACCCCAGGTACACAAAGATGACGCCCGAGGTGATACTCAGAAAATTTGTAAGCGGGCGCATGATGGTTAAGGAGGCAAGGTATGTAGATGAAGCCTTAAATGGCCCACTGCCCGTCTACGAGCCACAGCCCGTTGCGCTCAAGGCAACAAGCAGCAAGGAGGCGCTACCAAGCAAGGTAGCACAAGTGGAGGCTGCCGGGATCAACGAGAATGAAATGGTGCTTATCATCAAGTGCTTCAAGACTACACTCAAAGGACGCAAAGAATATCCCTCCAAGAGTAAAACAAGGGGGAAGCGCTCCTGCTTCAAATGCGGTAAGACTAGTCACTTTATTGCAAATTGTCCCGATAATGATAGTGACCAGGGACAAGAAAAGAGTGGGAAGAAGGAGAAAAAGAAGAGCTACAGGAAGGCAAAGGGCAAGGCGCACCTTGAAAAGGAATAGGACTTGGACTGCTCTTCCTCTGACTCCGACGATGAAGGACTCGCTGCCTCGGCCTTCAACAAGTCTTCTCTCTTCCCCAACGAACGCCATACATGTCTTATGGCCAAGGAAAAGAAGGTACATGTTCGAGATACCCCTAAGTACACTACTTCTAGCGATGATGATTCTTCTGATGATGAAGTAGATTACTCTAGCTTATTTAAAGGTTTAGATAGAGCTAAAGTAGATAAAATTAATGAACTAATTGATGCTTTAAATGAAAAAGATAGATTGCTAGAAAAGCAAGAAGATATTTTGTATGAAGAGCATGACAAATCTATTAGTGTTCAAAAATCTCTTGCTTTAAAAACTAAGAGGAATAAAATGCTATCTTCTAAGTTATCTACTTGCCATGAAACTATATCTAGTTTAAAGAGTTTAAATGATGAATTAACTACTAAGCTAGAGGGAGTTAATAAATCTAGTTCATGTGTAGAGCATGTTATTGTTTGTAATAGATGCAAGGATTTTGATGTTGATGCTTGTAATGAACACCTTATTTCTATTACCAAATTAAATGATGAAGTGGCAAGTCTTAATGCTCAACTTAAGACTTGCAAAATTAATTTTGATAAATTAAAATTTGCTAGGGATACCTACACCGTTGGTAGACACCCCTCAATTAAGAATGGACTTGGTTTTCGAAAGGAAGCCAAGAACTTAACAAGCTAAAGGGCTCCCATTCCCAACAAGGAGAAAGGGAAGGCCCCTATGGTTAGTAATCCTCAAAGGAACCATGCCTTTATTCATGATAGGAAAATTGCTAATCGTGCTCATTATAATAGGAGTTATGATCATGATGCTTTTAATTCACATGCTATGTTTGCCTCTAGTCTACTTTTGCTCATGGTAGAAGTAGGCCTAGAAGAAATCATGTTGTGCATCATGTGCCTAGGAAAATGTGCAATGAATCTACTACTGTTTTCCACGCTTGCAACACTTCTTTTGTTCTTTCATGTAAGAACACAAAAGTAGTGGCTAGGAAATTGGGATCCAAATGCAAGGGAGACAAAACTTGCATATGGGTTCCAAAAACTATTGTGACTAACCTTGTAGGACCCAACAAGAGTTGGGTACCTAAAACCCAATATTAAATTGCCTTGCAGGTTTATGCATCCGAGGGCTCAAGCTGGATCATCGACAGCGGATGCACAAACCACATGACGGGGGAGAAGAAGATGTTCACCTCCTACGTCAAGAACAAGGATTCCCAGGATACAATCATATTTGGAGATGGGAATCAAGGCAAGGTCAAAGGTTTGGGAAAAATAGCCATCACAAGCGAGCACTCTATTTTAAATGTATTTTTAGTAGAGTCATTAGGATACAACCTCCTGACTGTAAGTCAATTGTGCCACATGGGCTACAATTGTTTGTTTACAAATGTTGATGTATCTGTCTTTAGAAGAAGTGATGGTTCATTAGCATTTAAGGGTGTATTAGACGACAAGCTCTACTTAGTTGATTTTTCGAAAGAGAATGTCGATCTAGATGCATGCTTAATGGCTAAGACTAGTATGGGCTGGCTCTGGCATCACCGTCTAGCACATGTTGGGATGAAGAACCTTCATAAGCTTCTAAAGGGAGATCATGTGTTAGGACTAACCGATGTCTGCTTTGAGAAAGACAGACCTTGTGCAGCATGTCAGGCAGGAAAACAGGTGGGAAGCACTCATCACAGCAAGAATGTGATGACAATATCAAGACCACTGGAGCTTCTTCACATGGACCTCTTTGGACCCATTGCCTACCTTAGCATCGGGGGAAGTAAGTATGGTCTTGTTGTTGATGATGATTTTTCCCGCTTCACTTGGGTATTCTTTTTGCAGGACAAACAGAAACCCAATGGACCCTAAAGCGCTTTTTAAGGAGGGCTCAAAATGAATTTGAGCTCAAGGTGAAAAAGATAAGAAGCGACAACGGGTCCAAGTTCAAGAATCTGCAGGTGGAGGAGTATCTTGAGGAGGAAGGCATAAAGCACGAGTTATCCACTCCCTACACACCACAGCAAAATGGTGTGGTAGAGAGGAAGAACAGGACGCTAATCGACATGGCGAGAACGATGCTTGGAGAGTTCAAGACGCCCGAGCGATTTTGGTCGGAAGCTGTGAATACAGCCTGTCACGCCATAAACCGACTCTATCTGCATCGCCTCCTCAAAAAGACCTCCTACGAACTCCTTACCGGTAACAAACCCAACGTTTCTTACTTTCGAGTATTTGGGAGTAAATGCTACATTCTGGTGAAGAAAGGTAGACATTCTAAGTTTGCTCCCAAGGCAGTAGAAGGGTTTTTACTAGGGTATGACTCAAATACAAAGGCGTATAGGGTTTTCAACAAATCTTCGGGATTGGTTGAAGTCTCTAGCGACGTTGTATTTGATGAGACTAATGGCTCTTCAAGAGAGCAAGTTGATCTTGATGATATAGATGAAGAAGAAATTCCGGCGGCCGCAATACGCACGATGGCAATAGGTGATGTGCGACCACAGGAATTACAGGAACAAGATCAGCCATCTTCCTCTACAGTGGTGCATCCTCCAACTCAAGATGATGAACAGGTACCTCAAGAAGAAGGGCACGATCAAGGGGGAGCACAAAAAGATCAAGTGATGGAGGAAGAAGCACCACGAGTCCCTCCAACTCAAGTCCGAGCAACGATCCAACGACATCACCCCGTCGACCAGATTCTGGGTGACATCAGCAAGGGAGTAACTACTCGCTCAAGATTAGCTAACTTTTGTGAGCATTACTCATTTGTCTCTACTATTGAGCCTTTCAGGGTAGAAGAGGCCTTGTAGGATCCGGATTGGGTATTGGCCATACAGGAAGAGCTCAACAACTTCAAAAGGAATGAAGTTTGGAGCCTGGTGCCTCGTCCCAAGCAAAACGTTGTGGGAACCAAGTGGGTGTTCCACAACAAGCAAGATGAGCACGGGGTGATGACAAGAAACAAGGCCCGACTTGTGGCAAAAGGTTATGCCCAAGTCGCAGGTTTGGATTTCGAGGAGACTTTTGCTCCTGTGGCTAGGCTAGAGTCCATTCAAATACTATTGGCCTATGCTGCTCACCACTCTTTCAGGTTGTTTCAAATGGACGTAATGAGCGCTTTCCTCAACGGGCCAATCAAGGAGGAGGTATACGTGGAACAACCCCCTGGCTTTGAGGATGATAGGTATCCCGACCATGTGTTTAAGCTCTCTAAGGCGCTCTATGGACTTAAGCAAGCCCCAAGAGCATGGTATGAATGCCTTAGAGATTTCTTAATTGCTAATTCTTTCAAGGTTGGGAAAGCTAATCCCACTCTGTTTACAAAGACTTGTGATGGTGACCTCTTTGTGTGCCAAATTTATGTCGATGACATAATATTTGGTTCTACTAATCAGAAGTCTTGTGGGGAGTTTAGCAGGGTGATGACACAAAAGTTTGAGATGTCGATGATGGGCGAGTTGACCTACTTCCTTGGATTCCAAGTGAAGCAACTCAAGGATGGCACCTTCATCTCCCAAACGAAGTACACACAAGACCTTCTCAAGCGGTTTGGGATGAAGGACGCCAAGCCCGTGAAGACACCGATGGGAACCGACGGGCATGTTGACCTCAACAAAGGAGGTAAGTCCGTTGATCAAAAGGCATACCGGTCCATGATAGGTTCACTGCTTTATTTATGTGCTAGTAGACCGGACATTATGCTAAGTGTATGCATGTGTGCTAGATATCAATCCGACCCCAGGGAATGTCACCTTATGGCCGTTAAGCGAATTCTTAGATATTTAGTTGCTACGCCTTGCTTCAGGATCTGGTATCCAAAGGGATCTACCTTTGACTTAATTGGATACGTAGACTCCGATTATGTCGGGTGCAAGGTAGATAGGAAGAGTACATCAAGGACGTGCCAATTTCTAGGAAGGTCCCTAGTGTTCTGGAGTTGCAACAAACAAACATCCGTTGCCCTATCCACCGCTGAGGTTGAGTACGTTGCCTGCAGGACAGTGTTGTGCGCAACTACTTTGGATGAGACAAACCCTCCGGGACTTTGGCTACAATCTGAGAAAAGTCCCACTCCTATGTGACAATGAGAGTGCAATCCGCATGGCGGATAATCCTGTTGAACACAGCCGCACTAAGCACATAGACATCCGACATCACTTCCTGAGAGACCACCAGCAAAAGGGAGATATCGAGGTGTACCATATTAACACCGAGAACCAGCTAGCCGATATCTTCACCAAGCCTTTAGATGAGAAAAGGTTTTGCAGGTTGTGTAGTGAGCTAAATGTCTTAGATTCGCGTAACTTGGAATGATCTATAACATACATGTGTTCTATGCCTTTGATCATGTTACTTTATGTATTTCAATCAATTATTGTTATTTATGGTGCTCAAGTTGTACAAGTGATCCCCGGACCTCACAAGTCCATATGCGAATGATGCATATATTAAGGGGGAGATCTGCTACAACTTGACCCTTTGAGACTAACCTGTTTGTTTGAGTACTCTTGATGTAGTCTCAAAGGTGCATTGAAAGGGAAAGATGGACTTGGCTGACGCAAAGACTTCCACTGCACTCTGGTATTAGTGTATTTAACTCCAAGTTCGTTCTTATGCTCTAATTGCCTTTCTGCTCCTAATTGACATTTTTGTGAGGCAATGGGATTCAAATGGCCAAAAATGATCCCGTTTTGGTGCTTAATGCCAAAGGGGGAGAAATTAAGACCAAAGCAAATGGATCAGCTACCACTTGTGAATTTTAAAAATAGTAGAGTTAGAATTCGATTTTGTCAAAATACTCTAATTGCAAAATTTGGTCTCTTTTGGGGGAGAATTTTTTATTATGAAAAAAGGGGGAGTTTTTGGTAATTGATCAATTTCTGTCTTGGAATATATCTTAATTTGCCCAAACAAGTGTGTTTGACTTAGAGATAGGAAAAAGAATTTGATTTGCAAAAATAAACCAAGTGGTGGCAAAGAATGATCCAAATATGTCAAATCTTATGCAAAATCAATTTGGTCCTAAGTTGCATTGTTGTTGCACTTATTTTGGTTGCTTTTTGATGTGTTGGCATAAATCACCAAAAAGGGGGAGATTGAAAGGGAAATGTGCCATTGGGTAATTTCTATAATGTTTTGGTGATTAAGTGCTCAACACATTTAATTAAGTTCTTATGTGCCAAATAAAGTGAGAAGTGAAAATCAAGGCAAAAAGTATGTTTCTAGACTTGGTAAATTGTTTTATGTACTAACATGTTATCCAAGTGCTAGAAACAGTGACTAAAGGACAAGAGAAGAAAAGGGAGAAGTGTTGGCTGTGTGCAGCCAACACCAACTTGGTCTGGGTGCACCGGACTGTCCGGTGGTGCATCGGACAGTGTCCGGTGCACCAGGCTGGTCCGCGTGAACTCGCCGCTCTCAGGACTCGACGGTGGCGTACGGCTAAAAATCACCGGACTGTCCGGTGGTGCACCGGACTGTCCGGTGAGTCATCCGCGGCGAACTCGTCACTCTCGGGAATGAAGGAAGGCGACACGGCTATAATTCACCGGACTGTCCGGTTGTGCACCGGACTGTCCGGTGAGCCAATGGTCGGCTGCGAAATCTACGGGCGACGCGTGGCAGCTCCAACGGTCGGAAGGAGGCACCGGACTGTCCGGTGCGCCAACGGGCCCAGAGCTGCAACAGTCGGATATGCCTATTTTGGAAGGAAATCGCGCACCGGACAGGCTACAATAGCTGTCCGGTGGCGCACCGGACAGGCTACAATAGTTGTCCGGTGGCGCACCGGACTGTCCGGTGCGCCACTCGACAGAAGGCAAGGATGGCCTTCCAAGTTGGTCCTCAATGGCTCCTAGCTGCCTTGGGGCTATAAAAGGGACCCATAGGCGCATGGAGGAGTCACCCAAGCATTCACTAACTATTCTAAGGCACCCAGACTCTGCTCCCGCGCATTTGCTTTGTTGTGTTAGAGATTTGAGCTCTATTCGAGTCAAGGACTCCCTGTGTTGTTATTTGACCTCGAGTCTTCACTTGTGTGCGTGGGTGTGCTGCGTATTTGAGTCTTGTGTGTGTTGCTTCTCCCAACCTTACTATGTGCCTTCATTGTGATCTTTGTTGTAAGGGCGAGAGACTCCAATTTGTGGAGATTCCTCGCAAACGGGAACAATCATCTTAAGGAAAAACTGCGGTATTCAAGTTGATCATCGGATCACTTGAAAGGGGTTGAGTGCAACCCTCGTCCATTGGGACGCCACAACGTGGAAGTAGGAAAGTGTTACTTGGCCGAACCACGGGATAAAAATCGCGTGTCTTGTGTTGCTCTCTCTGTGATTGTTTGTGTTCACAAGAACTCGCTTCAAGTTACTTAGCCGTTCTAACACTTATAACTAAGTTTTGTGGCTATTAGTGTTTGATTTTTACAGGATCACCTATTCACCCCCCTCTAGGTGCTCTCACACAAGCTATTGCATTCAAAACGACAAACAATACGGAGGCGCTCCCCAACAAGGTGGCGCGAGTTTAGGTGGTCGACCTCAACGATGAGGAGATGGATCTTGCCATCAAGCGCTTCAAGGCCCCTTTGAAGGGACACAAGGATTACTACAATAAAAACAAATCAAAGAAAGCACACCTACTTAAAGTGCGGTAAGTCTAGTCATTTTATAGCTAATTGTCCATAAAATGACAATGACCAGGAGAAGGACACGAAAGAGAAGAAGGTAGAAAAGAAGAAATTATACAAGAAGAAAAATGGCGAGGCACACATCGGTAAGGAGTGGGATTCAAACTGCTCTTCCTCTGACTTCAACGACAAGGGACCTGCAATCGCCGCCTTTGATAAGTCATCCCTCTTTTCCAACGAGCATCACGCTTGCCTGATGGCAAAGGAGAGAGATGTATTCTCTAAAAACACTCCCAATTACACCTTTTCTAGTGATAAATCTAGTGATGATGAAGAGGACTATAACAAATTTGTTTAATGGTCTTGATAGATTTAAAATCAATAAAATTATTAAATTAATTGATGCCCTTAATGAGAAGGATAAGCTCTTAGAAAAGCAAGATGACCTTACTTATAAAGAGCATGATAGTTTTTTAGTGTAGAAAAGGCCCTTGATTTACAAACTAAAAGCAATGAAATTTTATCTACATAGTTATCTGATTGTCATTCTTCAATTAAATGTCTTAAGTCTGCTAATAACAATTTGAATGCTAAAATAGTTAAATTGAATGAATGTTCTATATCTATTGTTGAGCGTGTCTCTTTTTGTACTAGATGTAGGGATGTTGATATTGATGCTTGTCATGCTCATGTTTATTTCTAAATACAAAGGTATGTGTGGTCTAGTGGTTAGCCCCAAATTTCTGGAGCAGGGGGCGTGGGTTCGAGTGCTTGCCCTGCAATTTTTTATATAATCTATACTACTATATTAAAAACCTAATGTGGGCACCTAGTTGTCGGGGACCATAATTAGGGGTACCCTCAAGACGCCTAATTCTCAGCTGGTAACCCCCATCAGCATAAAGCTGCAGAGGCCTGATGGGTGCGATTAAGTCAGGGATCAGTCCATACGAGCGACTCGATCACGCCTCGCCCGAGCCTAGCCTCGGGCAAGGGCAGCCGACCCTGAGGTGTTTCCGTCTCGCCCGAGCCCCCCTTTTCACGGCAGACGCATCTCCGGCTCGCCCAAGGCCTTGTCTTCGATAAGAAGCAACCCTGACTAAATCGCCGCGCCGACCGACCAAGTCACAGGGGCATTTAACGCAAAGAGTGAGACTGACGGGCAGCCAGGCCTTGCCGAGGGCGCCATAGGAAGCTCCGCCCGACCCAGGGCTCGGACTCGGGCTAAGGCCCCGGAAGACGGCGAACTCCGCTCCGCCCGACCCAGGGCTCGGACTCGGGCTAAGGCCCCGGAAGACGGCGAACTCCACTCTGCCTGACCCAGGGCTCGGACTCGGGCTAAGGCCCTGAAAGACGGCGAACTCCGCTCCGCCCGACCCAGGGCTCGGACTCGGGCTAAGGCCCCGGAAGACGGCGAACTCCGCTCCGCCCGACCCAGGGCTCGGACTCGGGCTAAGGCCCCGGAAGACGGCGAACTCCGCTCCGCCCGACCCAGGGCTCGGACTCGGGCTAAGGCCCCGGAAGACGGCGAACTCCGCTCCGCCCGACCTCAGGGGTCGGACTCCGCCCTGGCCTCTGCCGAACAACCTCCGCCTCGCCCGACCCAGGAGCTCGGCCTCGGCCTCGGCCATGCAGGACAGACTCGACTTCGGCTTCGGAGGAGCCTCCACGTCGCCCGACCTAGGGCACAAGTCCGCCACGTCAACGGGAAGCGCCATCATCACCCTACCCCGAGCCAACTCGGGCCGCAGAGAACAAGACTGACGTCCCATCTGGCTAGCTCCGCCAGATAGGCAATGATGGCGCCCCGCTAGCCCTATGACGACGGCGGCTCTCAGCTCCCTTACGGAAGCAGGGGGACGTCAGCAAGGGCCCAACAGCTCCGACAGCTGTCCCTCCGCCAGGCTCCGTTGCTCCACCAACAGCCACGACACCACACCAGCTGGGTGCCAAGGTCTCTCCGGCTGCCACCTTGGCATGTACTTAGGGCGCTAGCTCTCCCTCGCTAGACACGTAGCACTCTGCTACACCCCCATTGTACACCTGGATCCTCTCCTTGCGCCTATAAAAGGAAGGACCAGGGCCTTCTTAGAGAAGGTTGGTCCTCGCGGGAACGAGGGCAGGGGCAGGCGCTCTCTTGGGGCCGCTCGCTCCCCTCACCCGCGCGGACGCTTGTAACCCCCTACTGCAAGCGCACCCGACCTGGGCGCGGGACGAACACAAAGGCCGCGGGATCTCCGCCTCCCTCACGACCCGGCTCCGGCCACCTCGCTCTTTCCCCCCTTCGCGCTCGCCCACGCGCTCGACCCATCTGGGCTGGGGCACACGGCACACTCACTCGTCGGCTCAGGGACCCCCCCGGTCTCGAAACGCCGACAGTTGGCGCGCCAGGTAGGGGCCTGCTGCGTGTTGACGAGCAGTTTCCTCGTCAAGCTCCAGATGGGCAGTCTCCAACGACCTCTCCAACCCGGGACGGTGCTCCGTTTCGGGAGCCTCGAGTTCATGTCTTTCGACGGCGGCTACGACATGATACTCCTTCCACCGCCGCGCGGTGGCGACAATGGTGGCCGACAGCCCGCCCGCCGGCGGCGGAATCGACGACGTCTTTCCCGCGTGGGGGAAGGACAACTTTCGAGCTCGCCCCATCCTCTCCCTCGCCATCGGAGGAGGAGACGGGGCAACCAGGGCCGAGCGGGAGGCTGCGCTCCGTCGGCTGTCGAGCAAGTGGACGACGCCAGCACGCTCACGGAGGGCCTGCAGGACGTCGCCCTCGTACCCAGGACGACGGCGCGATCAGCCCCCGAGGTGACTTCGTCGCTCCTCGTCGACCAAAAGGTACCGACTGCTTCCCATCCTTCGTCATTTCGACTCGACCTCAACCCGCCTAGCGACCTCGCTTTGGCGGGCGCTCGCGTTGAGGTGAATGCAACCCCTCTTGGGTTTCGTGTGCGGTCGCCTTGGGACCGATTGACGGGCGTCTCGACCTACGGGCCCTCTAGGTCCGAGGAAGATGACGACCCCAGCATCTGCTGGGATTTCTCTGGATCTGGCAACCCCAGTGCCATGCGGGACTTCATGACCGCATGCAACTACTGCCTCTCCGACTGTTCCGACGGCAGCCGCAGCCTTGACGACAAGGACTGCGGCCCGAGCCGCGAATGTTTCCACGTCGAGCTAGGGGATCCCTCCGGAGGCAGCCGTCCCGGCATGCCGGAGGATGGTGATCTCCCTAGGCCAGTGCCTCGCGCCGACATCCTGCGGGAGCTAGCTGTGGTCCCCGTTCCGGCGGGGGGTTACGACCCACAGCTCGAGCAAGTCCGCGGGGCACAGGCCGGGCTCGACGAGGGGGCAGGAGCGCTCGAGTCGATCCGCCGGGACGTCGGGCAGGTATGGGCGGGCCAGCCCCCAGCCGGAGAAATACGTCACCTGCCCCAAGGCCTCCAGCACCGCATCGCCAACGATGCCAGGGACAGGCCGCTACCCGCATCCGGCGGGACCGGTCAGGACCTGGCAGCCGCAGCGATGCTCCTCCGCGCGATGCCGGAGTCATCAAACACCGAGGGTCGGCGAATCCAGGGAGAGCTCAAGCATCTCCTGGAAGGCGCTGCGGCCCGGCGGGCCGAGAGCTCTGCCTCCCGAAGGCAGGGGTACCCCTCGGAACCTCGTGCCGCGACTTCCCGACTCATGCGGGAAGCCTCGGTCTACACCGGACGCACGCGCAACACCGCGCCTGCGGCCCCGGGCCACCTCGGCGGCGAGCACCCTCATCGCGACCGTCGGGCCCGCCTCGACGAAAGGGTGCGCCGAGGCTATCACCCCAGGCGTGGGGGACGCTACGACAGCGGGGAGGACCGGAGTCCCTCGCCCGAACCACCCGGTCCGCAGGTCTTCAGCCGAGCCATTCGGCGGGCGCCGTTTCCGACCCGATTCCGACCCCCGACTACTATCGCAAAGTACTCGGGGGAAACAAGACCGGAATTGTGGCTCGCGGACTACCGCCTGGCCTGTCAACTGGGTGGAACGGACGACGACAACCTCATCATCCGCAACCTCCCCCTGTTCCTCTCCGACACTGCTCGCGCTTGGTTGGAGCACCTGCCTCCGGGGCAGATTTCCAACTGGGAGGATTTGGTCCAAGCTTTCGCCGGCAACTTCCAGGGCACGTACGTGCGCCCCGGGAATTCCTGGGACCTCCGGAGCTGCCGGCAACAGCCGGGAGAGTCTCTTCGGGACTACATCCGGCGGTTCTCGAAGCAGCGCACCGAGCTGCCCAACATCACCGACTCCGATGTCATCGGCGCGTTCCTTGCCGGCACCACGTGCCGTGACCTGGTGAGCAAGTTGGGTCGCAAGACCCCCACCAGGGCGAGCGAGCTGATGGACATTGCCACCAAGTTCGCCTCTGGCCAGGAGGCGGTCGAGGCCATCTTCCGAAAAGACAAGCAGCCCTAGGGCCGCCCGTCGGAAGATGCTTCCGAGGCGTCTACTCCACGCGGCGCCAAGAAGAAAGGCAGGCGGAAGTCGCAAGCGAAACGCGACGCCGCCGACGCAGACCTTGTCGCCGCCGCCGAGTACAAGAACCCTCGGAAGCCCCCCGGAGGTGCCAACCTCTTCGACAAGATGCTCAAGGAGACGTGCCCTTACCATCAGGGGCCCGTCAAGCACACCCTCGAGGAGTGCGTCATGCTTCGGCGCCACTTCCACAAGGCCGGGCCACCCGCAGAGGGTGGCAGGGCCCACGACGACGACAAAAAGGAAGATCACCAAGCAGGAGGGTTCCCCGAGGTCCGCGACTGCTTCATGATCTGCGGAGGGCATGCGGCGAATGCCTCGGCTCGGCATCGCAAGCGAGAGCGTCGGGAGGTCTGCTCGGTGAAGGTGGCGGCACCAGTCTACCTAGACTGGTCCGACAAGCCCATCACCTTCGACCAAGATGACCACCCCGACCACGTGCCGAGCCCGGGGAAGTACCCTCTCGTCGTCGATCCCATCATCGGCGACGTCAGGCTCACCAGGGTCCTGATGGATGGGGGCAGCTGCCTCAATATCATCTACGCCGAGACCCTTAGGCTCCTGCGCGTCGATCTGTCCTCTGTCCGAGCAGGCGCTGCGCCCTTCCACGGGATCATTCCTGGGAAGCGCGTCCAGCCCCTCGGACAGCTCGACCTTCCTGTCTGCTTCGGAACACCCTCCAATTTCCGAAGGGAGACTTTGACGTTCGAGGTGGTCGGGTTCCGAGGAACCTACCACGCAGTGTTAGGGAGGCCATGCTACGCGAAGTTCATGGCCATCCCCAACTACACCTACCTGAAGCTCAAGATGCCGGGCCCCAACGGGGTCATCACCGTCGGCCCCACGTACAAGCACGCGTTCGAATGCGATGTGGAGTGCGTGGAGTACGCCGAGGCCCTCGCCGAGTCCGAGGCCCTCATCGCCGACCTGGAAAACCTCTCCCGAGAGGTGCCGGACGTGAAGCGACACGCCGGCAACTTCGAGCCAGCGAAGACGGTTAAGGCCGTCCCTCTCGACTCCAGCGGCGACACCTCCAAGCAGATCCGGATCGGTTCTGGGCTCGACCCCAAATAGGAAGCAGTGCTCGTCGACTTTCTCCGCGCAAACGCCGACGTCTTTGCGTGGAGTCCCTCGGACATGCCCGGCATACCGAGGGATGTCGCCGAGCACTCGCTGGATATTCGGGCCGGAGCCCGACCGGTCAGACAGCCACTGCGCTGATTCGACGAGGAAAGGCGCAGGGTGATAGGCGAGGAGATCCACAAGCTGATGGCAGCAGGGTTCATCAAAGAGGTATTCCATCCCGAATGGCTTGCCAACCCTGTGCTTGTAAGGAAGAAAGGGGGGAAATGGCGGATGTGTGTAGACTACACTGGTCTCAACGAAGCATGTCCGAAGGTTCCCTACCCTCTACCTCGCATCAATCAAATCGTGGATTCCACTGCTGGGTGCGAAACCCTGTCTTTCCTCGATGACTACTCAGGGTATCATCAAATCAAGATGAAAGAGTCCGACCAGCTGGTCAGCGACACGCCCGAGCCCGAGGCGCCCTCGGCCTCGTCCGAGGCACCCTCGGCCCAGCCCGAGCCATCCTCGGTTCAGCCCGAGGAACCCTCGGCCCCCGAGGGCGAGGCGCTGCGCATCGAGGAGGAGCGGGGCGGGGTCCCGCCTGATCAAGATTGGCAGACCCCGTACCTGCAATATCTCCGCCAGGGAGAGCTACCCCTCGACCAAGCCGAGGCTCGGCGGGTAGCGCGACGCGCCAAGTCGTTCGTCTTGCTGGGCGATGAGAAGGAGCTTTACCACCGCAGCCCCTCGGGCATCCTCCAGCGGTGCATCTCCATCGCCAAAGGCCAGGAACTCCTGCAAGAGATACACTCGGGGGCTTGCGGCCATCACGCAGCGCCTCGAGCCCTTGTCGGGAACGCTTTCCGGCAAGGCTTTTACTGGCCAACGGCGGTGGCTGACGCCACTAGAATTGTCCGCACCTGCGAAGGGTGTCAATTCTATGCGAAGCAGACCCACCTGCCCGCTCAGGCTCTGCAGACGATACCCATCACCTGGCCCTTCGCTGTGTGGGGTCTGGACCTCGTCGGCCCTCTGCAGAAGGCGCCCGGGGGCTACACGCACCTGCTGGTCGCCGTCGACAAATTCTCCAAGTGGATCGAGGCCCGACCCCTAAACAGCATCAGGTCCGAGCAGGCGGTGGCGTTCTTCACCAACATCATCCATCGCTTCGGGGTCCCAAACTCCATCATCACCGACAACGGCACCCAGTTCACCGGCAAAAAAATCTTGGATTTTTGCGAGGATCACAACATCTGGGTGGACTGGGCTGCCGTAGCTCATCCCATGACGAATGGGCAGGTAGAGCGTGCCAACGGCATGATTCTACAAGGGATCAAGCCTCGGATTTACAATGACCTCAACAAGTTCGGCAAGCGATGGATGAAGCAACTCCCCTCGGTGGTCTGGAGCCTGAGGACGACGCCGAGCCGAGCCACGGGTTTCACGCCGTTCTTCCTGGTCTACGGGGCCGAGGCCGTCTTGCCCACTGACCTGGAATACGGCTCCCCGAGGACGAGGGCCTACGACGATCAAAGCAACCAAGCTAGACGAGAAGACTCGCCGGACCAGCTGGAAGAGGCTCGGGACAGGGCCTTACTACACTCGGCGCGGTATCAGCAGTCCCTGCGACGCTACCACGCCCGAGGGCTCCGACCCCGAGACCTCCAGGTGGGCGACCTGGTGCTTCGGCTGCGGCAAGACACCCGAGGGAGGCACAAGCTCACGCCCCCCTGGGAGGGGCCATTCGTCATCGCCAAAGTTCTGAAGCCCGGAACGTACAAGCTGGCCAACAGTCAAGGCGAAGTCTACGGCAACGCTTGGAACATCCAACAGCTACGTCGCTTCTACCCTTAAGATGCTTCCAAGTTGTTCATATACCTCGCACCCACGCAAAGTTTAGTCAACAAGGAAGGGTCGGCCTCGCCTCGGCAAAGCCCGACCCTCCCTCGGGGGCTAAAAGGGGGGAAACCCCCTCTGCGTCAAAATTTTCCTCGAAAAAAAAATCTCTTTTACCAGAATATCTTTCGAGCTTTTAGACTACTTCGGAAAGTGGGTCCTGGAAACGACGGAGTACACGTAAGCAGCCAAGGCTGACCGAGCCGAGGGACTCCTACGCCTCCGGGATACGGATACCTCACTCATCACCTTCTGCGATAAGTAACTCACGTTCGGATAAAGTGGCTCCACGGATCGAACAAGTCTTTACGTTCGGAAGCCCTTCTGTCGAAGCGATCCTTCGAGCCTTCTCGACCAAGTCGGTGACGGGGCCTCATGGACGGGTGAAAGTACGCGTAAGCGGCAAGGTCGACCGAGCCGAGGGACTCCCACGCCTCCGGGATACGGATACCTCACTCGTCACCTTCCGCGAGAAGCAACTCTCGCTCGCACCAACATCCCTGTTACCAACAAAAAGTCCAGATACTCGAAACAAGAGGAAAAGAGACGCAGCTTTACAACGCAGCAAGGGTGTGTGTTCTGGCCTCGGCGGCCGCACAAGGCACACACTACAAGACAATCTGATCCTGCAGGCTCGGGTCTTGACGCTGGAAGGAGGCAGCAACGCCCTCGGCATCAACGGCACCTTCGACGAGGCCCGACCTAGCCTCGGACGGCGACACGGTCCGAGTGTCTCCGCTCCGAAGGACGACGTCATCACCACGCCCGGGCAATCGCTGTCAGGGACTTCTCCGGGAATCCGGCCCGAGCAGGCGGCTCGGCCGGCCACCTCCGGGGCCTCGGCCAACCATCTTCCAAGGGCGCCGGCCCGGTCCGAAGCCTCGGCTGATCAACTCCGACGTCGATCCTGCCAACGGACAACCCGGCTAGGCTCCGGCCAACCAGGTTTCATTTTCGAGCCAACTCCGCCTCTGTTCATATTGATATCGCTACCCCTGGCCTCGGCTCGTCGAAGAGCGGCCGAGGGGTCTCTTTAACTAAGCTAGAGGAGCCTCGGACAGCAGGGCCGACCGAGCCGAGGGACTCCTACGCCTCCGGGATACGGATACCTCACTCGTCACCTTGACACGGGGCGACTCATGCTTGGTGAAGTGGTTCAGACAAACAACAGGCGAGTCTTAGTGCTCGAAAAATGAGGAAGAAACACGGCTCCATGCCGAAATTACATACATGTTCAGGCCCCGAAAGCCGAAATGAACAAAAAACCCGGCACTCGAAGTGCCATTACAAACGGAACTCCGGTTCCCCCTCCGCAGGTACGAACAACCCCACTCGATAGGGGTGGGCCTGCGGGGCAACAGAAGACCGACGAACGGCATGTCATCGCCCGCCCCGACAGCGGCGACGATGAAGACTTCTGCCCCGGGGGGCCGAACAGCAGCAATGATGGCCTCACGCCGGATGCTGCTGCTAGGAGGCCCCCGCCCTTGCCCAAACTCGAGAGGCAAGGACGGGCAGAAGGCCGTAGAGTTGGAGGTCGGTCCACGGCCAACCTTGGCTGTCGCGCCGGCGGAAGAACCTCTTCCAGCTGCCGTGGCGGGAGGTGGCACCGGGAGCGGCTCCGAAACTGCTCGGCTCAGAGAGCCGGGCACGGTGCAGCTGTTAGCGCCACGGACGACTCCCACCCTTCCCCCCGATCACTGAGGGAAGGAGCGGGCCACCGCCCGCGCAGGGACCGACCCCAACTCGGCACGCTCCCCTCCTCAGCCCTGGTGATGAAAATCCTTGAGGCTGAGGAAGGGGCGGAGGCCGCAGCCCGACTCGCTCTCCCCCACCATCAAGCCGGAGGTCACCATCTCGGGTGACCGCCGGTGGAGGGGTGCAGCCGGGCTGCATGATGAAAATCCTTGAAGCCAAACGATGGCTGAAAGGTACCAACTCCCACGGAGTTGCGTTCCTCCCGCGATGAGGCGACAAAACGGCGGTTTCCCCCATCCGGGGGCTTGGAAGGTGGAAAGATACGGTGCATCAAGGAAGAAGGAGACATGGTCGCCTTACGAAAGGGGTCGCCCTCCTTTTAAAGGCAACTCTCCCTGCTTGCGCCCCCAACCGTCACGGGTCGAGTCTTCTCCAACACGCCTCCAAAGCCATCCCCTGTGGCGCGGGGGCTGGGTCCCGCATGTCATGCAGACCGGCTCCGAGCAGAAGAAGCCAAACCGCCGCGCACAGCGCGCGCAACCACCCAGCGGTTACAAGGGACCCTCCACTTTTGCCCAGACCAACGGGCGAAAGGGGCGGGCAGCCATGCGGGCGGCATGCAACCGCGCCAAGTGGACGCGCCTCTCCAACTCCTGACAGGCCAGCACGGAGGCTCAAGCCCACGCGTCGCGCGACCGGCGCGCCGGATGCTGCATGCAAGCCACTGTACCACTTGCGCCACCGCCGCACCTCCTCGATTGCGGAACCGATACCGCGACCCGAGGCGACCCAGCGCGCGACCCAGCAGCGCCAGCCGGACGCAGCGGTCAAACGCGGTCAAAAGTGGGCCGGCAGTAATGACGGTGGCAGGTGCAAGGGAGCAGCGGTCACGCCGTCAGCCAAGCTCACGTCCCATCCAGAGGCAGCGAGAGAACCCCCTCTCACGGTGTGAAGACGACGCGCCCGTGACCCGTTCCTCGAACAGATCGCGCACGCGCAACGGCAGCCTCGCCAACTACTCGCCCCGGCGCATTAACTCCGCGGCTGGACAGGCGACGCTTCTGGCAGGAGCAGCTGGCGACGCTTCGCCTTCGCCAAAACGACCACACCAAAAAAGGTACGCCATGTCGTTCAATTTCGTATCCTTTTTTCCCTTTTTTCTCTTTCTCTATCTCTTGCAACAGGGACCGGGAAAGGGGATACCCCCAAAGGGATCGTTCCCCGTGAAGGAACTAGGCTCCGAGCCTCCTTACTGATCAGGGGTTCGAAGGCTGGCCCCCCGAAGGGTTCAACAGCCGCCTCAGATTGCGTGGGCCCGACACCCACTACTGGTCAGAGGTTCGAAGGTCGGCCTCCCGAAAGGTTCCACGGCCGCCTCAGGCTACTCGGGCTCCGCGCCCATTACTGATCAGGGGTTCGAAGGCTGGCCCCCCGAAGGGTTCACAGTCGCCTCAGACACCGAGCGAGGGATGACCAGGGGTACGTTCGATACATAACCAAGGCTCGGGCTGCGCTCCCGAGGTACCCTAGGACATTTCCGAGACCAGCGGGAACGATCCTGTAACGGAATCCCATCGGAGGGAGGCAACGAGCCCTCGGACCCCGTCGCCAGGGGACCGGGTCCGGCAGATCACCCGCAGGTACTTTTGGGCGTGCCTCCGGGCCCCTAGCCGACCCCCAACGAATGGGGCACGGACGTCCACTCGGATTACCCGATTGCAGCTCACCGGAGACACCATGTTCGGTGCCCATCGAGGGTAACATGGCGCTCTCCCCCCCTCCTCCTTGCGGAAAGGCGACATAGGGGCGTATGTAAAAAAGCCGAGTCTGTCCCTGATCGCCCTCTCGCCCTGTGCAGAGGCTTGGGGGCTGCTCTCGCAAACCCGGCTCCGGCCAAACCGTTGACAGCGTCAACATACCAGCCCGAGAACTTGGGCCCCGACAGAGCACCCGGGCTACGGCCAGTTCGCATGAGGGAACCACCAGACCAGCCGAAGCATTACGCAAGGCATTAAGACCTCGAAGGAGTGAAACCACTCCTCCGAGGCCTCGGGGGCTACACCCGGCGGGTGCGCTCGCGCGCACCCACCGGAACAAAATGCAACCGAGAAAGGCTGGTCCCCTTGCAAAAAAGTGCGACGAAAGCCTCCAAGCGAGTGCTAACACTCCCTTCGAGGCTCGGGGGCTACTGTCGGGGACCATAATTAGGGGTACCCTCAAGACGCCTAATTCTCAGCTGGTAACCCCCATCAGCATAAAGCTGCAGAGGCCTGATGGGTGCGATTAAATCAGGGATCAGTCCATACGAGCGACTCGATCACGCCTCGCCCGAGCCTAGCCTCGGGCAAGGGCAGCCGACCCTGAGGTGTTTCCGTCTCGCCCGAGCCCCCCTTTTTCACGGCAGACGCATCTCCGGCTCGCCCAAGGCCTTGTCTTCGATAAGAAGCAACCCTGACTAAATCGCCGCGCCGACCGACCAAGTCACGGGGGCATTTAACGCAAAGAGTGAGACTGACGGGCAGCCAGGCCTTGCCGAGGGCGCCATAGGAAGCTCCGCCCGACCCAGGGCTCGGACTCGGGCTAAGGCCCCGGAAGACGGCGAACTCCGCTCCGCCCGACCCAGGGCTTGGACTCGGGCTAAGGCCCCGGAAGACGGCGAACTCCGCTCCGCCCGACCCAGGGCTCGGACTCGGGCTAAGGCCCCGGAAGACGGCGAACTCCGCTCCGCCCGACCCAGGGCTCGGACTCGGGCTAAGGCCCCGGAAGATGGCGAACTCCGCTCCGCCCGACCCAGGGCTCGGACTCGGGCTAAGGCCCCGGAAGACGGCGAACTCCGCTCCGCCCGACCCAGGGCTCGGACTCGGGCTAAGGCCCCGGAAGACGGCGAACTCCGCTCCGCCCGACCCCAGGGGTCGGACTCCGCCCTGGCCTCTGCCGAACGACCTCCGCCTCGCCCGACCCAGGAGCTCGGGCTCGGCCTCGGCCATGCAAGACATACTCGACTTCGGCTTCGGAGGAGCCTCCACGTCGCCCAACCTAGGGCACAAGTCCGCCACGTCAACAGGAAGCGCCATCATCACCCTGCCCCGAGCCAACTCGGGCCGCAGAGAACAAGACCGACGTCCCATCTGGCTAGCTCCGCCAGATAGGCAATGATGGCGCCCCGCTAGCCCTATGACGACGGCGGCTCTCAGCTCCCTTACGGAAGCAGGGGGACGTCAGCAAGGACCCAACAGCTCCGACAGCTGTCCCTCCGCCAGGCTCCGTTGCTCCACCAACAGCCACGACACCACACCAGCTGGGTGCCAAGGTCTCTCCGGCTGCCACCTTGGCATGTACTTAGGGCGCTAGCTCTCCCTCGCTAGACACATAGCACTCTGCTACACCCCCATTGTACACCTGGATCCTCTCCTTGCGCCTATAAAAGGAAGGACCAGGGCCTTCTTAGAAAAGGTTGGTCCTCGCGGGAACGAGGGTAGGGGCAGGCGCTCTCTTGGGGCCGCTCGCTCCCCTCACCCGCGCGGACGCTTGTAACCCCCTACTGCAAGCGCACCCGACCTGGGCGCGGGACGAACACGAAGGCCGTGGGATCTCCGCCTCCCTCACGACCCGGCTCCGGCCACCTCGCTCTTTCCCCCCTTCGCGCTCGCCCACGCGCTCGACCCATCTGGGCTGGGGCACGTGGCACACTCACTCGTCGGCTCAGGGACCCCCCCGGTCTCGAAACGCCGACAACCTGCCTCCGGGGCAGATTTCCAACTGGGAGGATTTGGTCCAAGCTTTCGCCGGCAACTTCCAGGGCACGTACGTGCGCCCCGGGAATTCCTGGGACCTCCGGAGCTGCCGGCAACAGCCGGGAGAGTCTCTTCGGGACTACATCCGGCGGTTCTCGAAGCAGCGCACCGAGCTGCCCAACATCACCGACTCCGATGTCATCGGCGCGTTCCTTGCCGGCACCACTTGCCGTGACCTGGTGAGCAAGTTGGGTCGCAAGACCCCCACCAGGGCGAGCGAGCTGATGGACATCGCCACCAAGTTCGCCTCTGGCCAGGAGGCGGTCGAGGCCATCTTCCGAAAAGACAAGCAGCCCCAGGGCCGCCCGTCGGAAGATGCTCCCGAGGCGTCTACTCCGCGCGGCGCCAAGAAGAAAGGCAGGCGGAAGTCGCAAGCGAAACGCGACGCCGCCGACGCAGACCTTGTCGCCGCCGCCGAGTACAAGAACCCTCGGAAGCCCCCCGGAGGTGCCAACCTCTTCGACAAGATGCTCAAGGAGACGTGCCCTTACCATCAGGGGCCCGTCAAGCACACCCTCGAGGAGTGCGTCATGCTTCAGCGCCACTTCCACAAGGCCGGGCCACCCGCAGAGGGTGGCAGGGCCCGCGACGACGACAAAAAGGAAGATCACCAAGCAGGAGGGTTCCCCGAGGTCCGCGACTGCTTCATGATCTGCGAAGGGCATGCGGCGAATGCCTCGGCTCGGCATCGCAAGCGAGAGCGTCGGGAGGTCTGCTCGGTGAAGGTGGCGGCACCAGTCTACCTAGACTGGTCCGACAAGCCCATCACCTTCGACCAAGATGACCACCCCGACCACGTGCCGAGCCCGGGGAAGTACCCTCTCGTCGTCGATCCCATCATCGGCGACGTCAGGCTCACCAGGGTCCTGATGGATGGGGGCAGCTGCCTCAATATCATCTACGCCGAGACCCTCAGGCTCCTGCGCGTCGATCTGTCCTCTATCCGAGCAGGCGCTGCGCCCTTCCACGGGATCATTCCTGGGAAGCGCGTCCAGCCCCTCGGACAGCTCGACCTTTCTGTCTGCTTCGGAACACCCTCCAATTTCCGAAGGGAGACTTTGACGTTCGAGGTGGTCGGGTTCCGAGGAACCTACCACGCAGTGTTAGGGAGGCCATGCTACGCGAGGTTCATGGCCATCCCCAACTACACCTACCTGAAGCTCAAGATGCCGGGCCCCAACGGGGTCATCACCGTCGGCCCCACGTACAAGCACGCGTTCGAATGCGATGTGGAGTGCGTGGAGTACGCCGAGGCCCTCGCCGAGTCCGAGGCCCTCATCGCCGACCTGGAAAACCTCTCCTGAGAGGTGCCGGACGTGAAGCGACACGCCGGCAACTTCGAGCCAGCGGAGACGGTTAAGGTCGTCCCTCTCGACCCCAGCGGCGACACCTCCAAGCAGATCCGGATCGGTTCTGGGCTCGACCCCAAATAGGAAGCAGTGCTCGTCGACTTTCTCCGCGCAAACGCCGACGTCTTTGCGTGGAGTCCCTCGGACATGCCCGGCATACCGAGGGATGTCGCCGAGCACTCGCTGGATATTCGGGCCGGAGCCCGACCGGTCAGACAGCCACTGCGCCGATTCGACGAGGAAAGGCGCAGGGTGATAGGCGAGGAGATCCACAAGCTGATGGCAGCAGGGTTCATCAAAGAGGTATTCCATCCCGAATGGCTTGCCAACCCTGTGCTTGTAAGGAAGAAAGGGGGGAAATGGCGGATGTGTGTAGACTACACTGGTCTCAACAAAGCATGTCCGAAGGTTCCCTACCCTCTACCTCGCATCGATCAAATCGTGGATTCCACTGCTGGGTGCGAAACCCTGTCTTTCCTAGATGCCTACTCAGGGTATCATCAAATCAAGATGAAAGAGTCCGACCAGCTCGCGACTTCTTTCATCACGCCCTTCGGCATGTATTGCTATGTCACCATGCCGTTCGGTTTGAGGAACGCGGGTGCCACGTACCAGCGGTGTATGAACCATGTGTTCGGCGAACACATCGGTCGCACGGTCGAGGCCTGCGTCGATGACATCGTAGTCAAGACAAGGAAAGCCTCCGACCTTCTCTCCGACCTTGAGGTGACATTCCGGTGTCTCAAGGCGAAGGACGTCAAGCTCAATCCCGAGAAGTGTGTCTTCGGGGTGCCCCGGGGCATGCTCCTGGGATTCATCGTCTCCGAGTGGGGCATCGAAGCCAACCCGGAGAAGATCGCAGCCATCACCAGCATGGGGCCCATCGAGGACTTAAAAGGCGTACAGAGGGTCATGGGATGTCTCACGGCCTTGAGCCGTTTCATCTCGCGTCTCGGCGAAAGAGGCCTGCCCCTGTACCGTCTCTTAAGGAAGGCTGAATCCTTCGCTTGGACCCCCGAGGCCGAGGAAGCCCTCGGGAACCTGAAGGCGCTCCTCACCAAGGCGCCTGTCTTGGTGCCCCCAGCTGATGGAGAAGCCCTCTTGGTCTACGTCGCCGCTACCACTCAGGTGGTCAGCGCCGCGATCGTGGTCGAAAGGCAAGAAGAGGGGCATGCCTTGCCCATTCAGAGGCCAGTTTACTTCGTCAGCGAGGTGCTGTCCGAAACCAAGACCCGCTACCCACAAGTTCAGAAGCTGCTGTATGCAGTGATCCTGACAAGGCGAAAGTTGCGACATTACTTCGAGTCTCATCCGGTAACTATGGTGTCATCCTTCCCCCTGGGGGAGATCATCCAGTGCCGAGAGGCCTCGGGACGGATCGCAAAGTGGGCGGTGGAAATCATGGGTGAGACGATCTCGTTCGCCCCTCGGAAGGCCATCAAGTCCCAGGTACTGGTGGACTTCGTAGCCGAATGGGTCGACACCCGGTTGCCGACGGCTCCGATCCAACCGGAGCTCTGGACCATGTTTTTCGACGGGTCGCTGATGAAGACGGGAGCCGGCGCGGGCCTGCTCTTCGTCTCGCCCCTCGGGAAACACCTGCGCTACGTGCTACGCCTCCATTTCCCGGCGTCCAACAATGTGGCAGAGTACGAAGCTCTGATCAACGGATTGCGAATCGCCATCGAGCTAGGGGTCCGACGCCTCGACGCTCGCGGCGACTCGCAGCTCGTCATCGACCAGGTCATGAAAAACTCCCACTGCCGTGACCCGAAGATGGAGGCCTACTGTGATGAGGTTCGACGCCTGGAAGATAAATTCTACGGGCTCGAGCTTAACCACATCGCCCGGCGCTACAACGAGACTGCGGACGAGCTGGCAAAGATAGCCTCGGGGCGAACGACGGTTCCCCCGGACGTCTTCTCCCGAGATCTGCACCAACCCTCCGTCAAGGTCAGCGACACGCCCGAGCCCGAGGCGCCCTCGGCCTCGTCCGAGGCACCCTCGGCCCAGCCCGAGCCATCCTCGGTTCAGCCCGAGGAACCCTCGGCCCCCGAGGGCGAGGCGCTGCGCATCGAGGAGGAGCGGGGCGGGGTCCCGCCTGATCAAGATTGGCAGACCCCGTACCTGCAATATCTCTGCCAGGGAGAGCTACCCCTCGACCAAGCCGAGGCTCGGCGGGTAGCGCGACGCGCCAAGTCGTTCGTCTTGCTGGGCGATGAGAAGGAGCTTTACCACCGCAGCCCCTCGGGCATCCTCCAGCGGTGCATCTCCATCGCCAAAGGCCAGGAACTCCTGCAAGAGATACACTCGGGGGCTTGCGGCCATCACGCAGCGCCTCGAGCCCTTGTCGGGAACGCTTTCCGGCAAGGCTTTTACTGGCCGACGGCGGTGGCTGACGCCACTAGAATTGTCCGCACCTGCGAAGGGTGTCAATTCTATGCGAAGCAGACCCACCTGCCCGCTCAGGCTCTGCAGACGATACCCATCACCTGGCCCTTCGCTGTGTGGGGTCTGGACCTCGTCGGCCCTCTGCAGAAGGCGCCCGGGGGCTACACGCACCTGCTGGTCGCCGTCGACAAATTCTCCAAGTGGATCGAGGCCCGACCCCTGAACAGCATCAGGTCCGAGCAGGCGGTGGCGTTCTTCACCAACATCATCCATCGCTTCGGGGTCCCAAACTCCATCATCACCGACAACGGCACCCAGTTCACCGGCAAAAAATTCTTGGATTTTTGCGAGGATCACAACATCCGGGTGGACTGGGCTGCCGTAGCTCATCCCATGACGAATGGGCAGGTAGAGCGTGCCAACGGCATGATTCTACAAGGGCTCAAGCCTCGGATTTACAATGACCTCAACAAGTTCGGCAAGCGATGGATGAAGGAACTCCCCTCGGGGGTCTGGAGCCTGAGGACGACGCCGAGCCGAGCCACGGGTTTCACGCCGTTCTTCCTGGTCTACGGGGCCGAGGCCGTCTTGCCCACAGACCTGGAATACGGCTCCCCGAGGACGAGGGCCTACGACGATCAAAGCAACCAAGCTAGCCGAGAAGACTCGCTGGACCAGCTGGAAGAGGCTCGGGACAGGGCCTTACTACGCTCGGCGCGGTATCAGCAGTCCCTGCGACGCTACCACGCCCGAGGGGTCCGACCCCGAGACCTCCAGGTGGGCGACCTGGTGCTTCGGCTGCGGCAAGACACCCGAGGGAGGCACAAGCTCACGCCCCCTAGGAACGTACAAGCTGGCCAACAGTCAAGGCGAAGTCTACGGCAACGCTTGGAACATCCAACAGCTACGTCGCTTCTACCCTTAAGATGCTTCCAAGTTGTTCATATACCTCGCACCCACGCAAAGTTTAGTCAACAAGGAAGGGTCGGCCTCGCCTCGGTAAAGCCCGACCCTCCCTCGGGGGCTAAAAGGGGGGAAACCCCCTCTGCGTCAAAATTTTCCTCGAAAAAAAAATCTCCTTTACCAGAATATCTTTCGTGCTTTTTGACTACTTCGGAAAGTGGGTCCTGGAAACGACGGAGTACACGTAAGCAGCCAAGGCTGACCGAGCCGAGGGACTCCTACGCCTCCGAGATATGGATACCTCACTCATCACCTTCTGCGATAAGTAACTCACGTTCGGATAAAGTGGCTCCACGGATCGAACAAGTCTTTACGTTCGGAAGCCCTTCTGTCGAAGCGATCCTTCGAGCCTTCTCGACCAAGTCGGTGACGGGGCCTCATGGACGGGTGAAAGTACGCGTAAGCGGCAAGGTCGACCGAGCCGAGGGACTCCCACGCCTCCGGGATACGGATACCTCACTCATCACCTTCCGCGAGAAGCAACTCTCGCTCGCACCAACGTCCCTGTTACCGACAAAAAGTCCAGATACTCGAAACAAGAGGAAAAGAGACGCAGCTTTACAACGCAGCAAGGGTGTGTGTTCTGGCCTCGGCGGCCGCACAAGGCACACACTACAAGACAATCTGATCCTGCAGGCTCGGGTCTTGACGCTGGAAGGAGGCAGCAACGCCCTCGGCATCAACGGCACCTTCGGCGAGGCCCGACCTAGCCTCGGACGGCGACGCGGTCCGAGTGTCTCCGCTCCGAAGGACGACGTCATCACCACGCCCGGGCAATCGCTGTCAGGGACTTCTCCGGGAATCCGGCCCGAGCAGGCGGCTCGGTCGACCACCTCCGGGGCCTCGGCCAACCATCTTCCAAGGGCGCCGGCCCGGTCCGAAGCCTCGGCTGATCAACTCCGACGTCGATCCTGCCAACGGACAACCCGGCTAGGCTCCGGCCAACCAGGTTTCATTTTCGAGCCAACTCCGCCTCTGTTCATATTGATATCGCTACCCCTGGCCTCGGCTCGTCGAAGAGCGGTCGAGGGGTCTCTTTAACTAAGCTAGAGGAGCCTCGGACAGCAGGGCCGACCAAGCCGAGGGACTCCTACGCCTCCGGGATACGGATACCTCACTCGTCACCTTGACACGGGGCAACTCATGCTTGGTGAAGTGGTTCAGACAAACAACAGGCGAGTCTTAGTGCTCGAAAAATGAGGAAGAAACACGGCTCCGTGCCGAAATTACATACATGTTCAGGCCCCGAAAGCCGAAGTGAACAAAAAACCCGGCACTCGAAGTGCCATTACAAACGGAACTCCGGTTCCCCCTCCGCAGGTACGAACAACCCCACTCGATAGGGGTGGGCCTGCGGGGCAACAGAAGACCGACGAACGGCATGTCATCGCCCGCCCCGACAGCGGCGACGATGAAGACTTCTGCCCCGGGGGGCCGAACAGCAGCAATGATGGCCTCACGCCGGATGCTGCTGCTAGGAGGCCCCCGCCCTTGCCCAAACTCGAGAGGCAAGGACGGGCAGAAGGCCGTAGAGTTGGAGGTCGGTCCACGGCCAACCTTGGCTATCGCGCCGGCGGAAGAACCTCTTCCAGCTGCCGTGGCGGGAGGCGGCACCGGGAGCGGCTCCGAAACTGCTCGGCTCAGAGAGCCGGGCACGATGCAGCTGTTAGCGCCGCGGACGACTCCCACCCTTCCCCCCGACCACTGAGGGAAGGAGCGGGCCACCGCCCGCGCAGGGACCGACCCCAACTCGGCACGCTCCCCTCCTCAGCCCTGGTGATGAAAATCCTTGAGGCTGAGGAAGGGGCGGAGGCCGCAGCCCGACTCGCTCTCCCCCCATCAAGCCGGAGGTCACCATCTTGGGTGACCGCCAGTGGAGGGGTGCAGCCGGGCTGCATGATGAAAATCCTTGAAGCCAAACGATGGCTGAAAGGTACCAACTCCCATGGAGTTGCGTTCCTCCCGCGATGAGGCGACAAAACGGCGGTTTCCCCCATCCGGGGGCTTGGAAGGTGGAAAGACACGATGCATCAGGGAAGAAGGAGACATGGTCGCCTTACGAAAGGGGTCGCCCTCCTTTTAAAGGCAACTCTCCCTGCTTGCGCCCCCAACCGTCACGGGCCGAGTCTTCTCCAACACGCCTCCAAAGCCCTCCCCTGTGGCGCGGGGGCTGGGTCCCGCATGTCATGCAAACCAGCTCCGAGCAGAAGAAGCCAAACCGCCGCGCACAGCGCGCGCAACCACCCAGCGGTTACAAGGGACCCTCCACTTTTGCCCAGACCAACGGGCGAAAGGGGCGGGCAGCCATGCAGGCGGCATGCAACCACGCCAAGTGGACGCGCCTCTCCGACTCCTGACAGGCCAGCACGGAGGCTCAAGCCCACGTGTCGCGCGACCGGCGCGCCGGATGCTGCATGCAAGCCACTGTACCACTTGCGCCACCGCCGCACCTCCTCGATTGCGGAACCGATACCGCGACCTGAGGCGACCCAGCGTGCGACCCAGCAGCGCCAGCCGGACGCAGCGGTCAAACACGGTCAAAAGTGGGCCGGCAGTAATGATGGTGGCAGGCGCACGGGAGCAGCGGTCACGCCGTCAGCCAAGCTCACGTCCATCCGGAGGCAGCAAGAGAACCCCCTCTCACGGTGTGAAGACGACGCGCCCGTGACCCGTTCCTCGAACAGATCGCGCACGCGCAACGGCAGCCTCGCCAACTACTCGCCCCGGCGCATTAACTCCGCGGCTGGACAGGCGACGCTTCTGGCAGGAGCAGCTGGCGACGCTTCGCCTTCGCCAAAACGACCACACCAAAAAAGGTACGCCACGTCGTTCAATTTCGTATCCTTTTTTCTCTTTCTCTATCTCTTGCAACAGGGACCGGGAAAGGGGATACCCCCAAAGGGATCCTTTCCCCGTGAAGGAACTAGGCTCCGAGCCTCCTTACTGATCAGGGGTTCGAAGGCTGGCCCCCCGAAGGGTTCAACAGCCGCCTCAGATTGCGTGGGCCCGACACCCACTACTGGTTAGAGGTTCGAAGGTCGGCCTCCCGAAAGGTTCCACGACCGCCTCAGGCTACTCGGGCTCCGCGCCCATTACTGATCAGGGGTTCGAAGGCTGGCCCCCCGAAGGGTTCACAGTCGCCTCAGACACCGAGCGAGGGATGACCAGGGGTACGTTCGATACATAACCAAGGCTCGGGCTGCGCTCCCGAGGTACCCTAAGACATTTCCGAGACCAGCGGGAACGATCCTGTAACGGAATCCCATCGGAGGGAGGCAACGAGCCCTCGGACCCCGTCGCCAGGGGACCGGGTCCGGCAGATCACCCGCAGGTACTTTTGGGCGTGCCTCCGGGCCCCTAGCCGACCCCCAACGAACGGGGCACGGACGTCCACTCGGATTACCCGATTGCAGCTCACCGGAGACACCATGTTCGGTGCCCATCGAGGGTAACATGGCGCTCTCCCCCCCTCCTCCTTGCGGAAAGGCGACGTAGGGGCGTATGTAAAAAAGCCGAGTCTGTCCCTGATCGCCCTCTCGCCCTGTGCGGAGGCTCAGGGGCTGCTCTCGCAAACCCGGCTCCGGCCAAACCGTTGACAGCGTCAACATACCAGCCCGAGAACTTGGGCCCCGACAGAGCACCCGGGCTACGGCCAGTTCGCATGAGGGAACCACCAGACCAGCCGAAGCGTTACGCAAGGCATTAATACCTCGAAGGAGTGAAACCACTCCTCCGAGGCCTCGGGGGCTACACCCGGCGGGTGCGCTCGCGCGCACCCACCAGAACAAAATGCAACCGAGAAAGGCTGGTCCCCTTGCAAAAAGTGCGACGAAAGCCTCCAAGCGAGTGCTAACACTCCCTTCGAGGCTCGAGGGGCTACTGTCGGGGACCATAATTAGGGGTACCCTCAAGACGCCTAATTCTCAGCTGGTAACCCCCATCAGCATAAAGCTGCAGAGGCCTGATGGGTGCGATTAAGTCAGGGATCAGTCCATATGAGCGACTCGATCACGCCTCGCCCGAGCCTAGCCTCGGGCAAGGGCAGCCGACCCTGAGGTGTTTTCGTCTCGCCCGAGCCCCCCTTTTTCACGGCAGACGCATCTCCGGCTCGCCCAAGGCCTTGTCTTCGATAAGAAGCAACCCTGACTAAATCGCCGCGCCGACCGACCAAGTCACAGGGGCATTTAACGCAAAGAGTGAGACTGACGGGCAGCCAGGCCTTGCCGAGGGCGCCATAGGAAGCTCCGCCCGACCCAGGGCTCGGACTCGGGCTAAGGCCCCGGAAGACGGCGAACTCCGCTCCGCCCGACCCAGGGCTCGGACTCGGGCTAAGGCCCCGGAAGACGGCGAACTCCGCTCCGCCCGACCCAGGGCTCGGACTCGGGCTAAGGCCCCGGAAGACGGCGAACTCCGCTCCGCCCGACCCCAGGGGTCGGACTTCGCCCTGGCCTCTGCCGAACAACCTCCGCCTCGCCCGACCCAGGAGCTCGGGCTCGGCCTCGGCCATGCAGGACAGACTCGACTTCGGCTTCGGAGGAGCCTCCACGTCGCCCGACCTAGGGCACAAGTCCGCCACGTCAACGGGAAGCGCCATCATTACCCTACCCCGAGCCAACTCGGGCCGCAGAGAACAAGACCGACGTCCCATCTGGCTAGCTCCGCCAGATAGGCAATGATGGCGCCCCGCTAGCCCTATGACGACGGCGGCTCTCAGCTCCCTTACGGAAGCAGGGGGACGTCAGCAAGGGCCCAACAGCTCCGACAGCTGTCCCTCCGCCAGGCTCCGTTGCTCCACCAACAGCCACGACACCACACCAGCTGGGTGCCAAGGTCTCTCCGGCTGCCACCTTGGCATGTACTTAGGGCGCTAGCTCTCCCTCGCTAGACACGTAGCACTCTGCTACACCCCCATTGTACACCTGGATCCTCTCCTTGCGCCTATAAAAGGAAGGACCAGGGCCTTCTTAGAGAAGGTTGGTCCTCGCGGGAACGAGGGCAGGGGCAGGCGCTCTCTTGGGGCCGCTCGCTCCCCTCACCCGCGCGGACGCTTGTAACCCCCTACTGCAAGCGCACCCGACCTGGGCGCGGGACGAACACGAAGGCCGCGGGATCTCCGCCTCCCTCACGACCCGGCTCCGGCCACCTCGCTCTTTCCCCCCTTCGCGCTCGCCCACGCGCTCGACCCATCTGGGCTGGGGCACGCGGCACACTCACTCGTCGGCTCAGGGACCCCCCCCGGTCTCAAAACGCCGACACTAGTGCTACCACGGCTTCACCATACGTGCTGACACTCTAGGCTCTGGGCCCGCCGCACGCCCGTCGCCCCCGCGCGAGCGAGCACTCGAACCTATGCCCCTGTTTTAGAAATTTGGAGCTAGCCATCACACGTACCTTAGTGTTTAGAAACAAACAATAATTATATTTACAGCCTAGGTGCCGCTCCCTCGCCTAGGTATGTGCCTGTGACTGGATTAGGTCGATTCATATCTCATACCCAATCTAATTTACGCTCGTGACGCACGAGCACATACCTAGTTATTGTTTATTTCTAAATATAGAGTATGAAACCGTGGTAGCACCATATGCCTACATTATGTTCTTAATAAATTAATAAAGTATATATATAGGTCTCTAGTTAATTTTAAACTAATTTAATAATAGAAAATAGTAATTATACTAATAGTTTCACATATCACACCAATGTAATAGCAAATTAACTAAACTCGTCATTCATGATTTCACAATTCACACTCATATTAATCAATTTAACCCACAATTATATTCGTATAGACCAATTTAACATGTAGACACAATTTATCAATCATTAGTTTAACTTATATGTCATACACACCACACATACATATAACATGTTTATCAATTGTTACGTAAATGATATACATATAGTTTTATTTTGCTGAAATGTGATAGATCATTTAGCTCAACAGCTGACTCGTTAACGAACCAAACTAGGGGTGTTTGGTTTTTAGGTACTAATTTTTAGTGGCTCTATTTTATCTTATTTTATTCTAGTCTCTAGACAAAAATAGAATAAAATGGTGAAACTAAAAATTAGTCAATATAAACCAATTACTCTAAATAATTTAGAGACTAAAATAAAATAATATAGAAAAATTAAAAATTAGTTTTTAGAAATCAAACATCTTCTATAATGTCGACCCAGCTGTAAAAAAATTCAAACGAACCAGAACCACCATAAACCGGGAGCCACGAGCACGTCTGGCCCTACCCCCCATTCTCTTGTTTGCTGGCCCGGTTGGAACACCGTCTATGTGCCTGTTTGTTTCGGCTTCTGCCAGCTTCTGGCCACCAAAAGCTGCTGCGGACTGCCAAACGCTCAGTTTTTCAGCCAGCTTTTATAAAATTCGTTAGGGCAAAAACCATCCAAAATCAATATAAACACATAATCGGTTGAGTCGTTGTAATAGTAGAAATCCGTCACTTTCTAGATCCTGAGCCCTATGAACAACTTTATCTTTCTACACACGTAATCGTAATGATACTCAGATTCTCCCCACAGCCAGATTCTTCCCACAGCCAGATTTTCAGAAAAGCTGGTCGGAAAAAAGCTGAACCAAACAGCCCCTATATAGAGCTCTCCATCTCCGACTCCCTCGGACCCTTCCCATTCCCCAATTCGAAATCGAGTCAGGTCGGTCTTGCCGTGCGTGCGTGCCTGCGCGAACCAGGCCAACGCTCCCACTCCCCGCCCGCCACCGCCGGGTCCCTCTAGGGTTTTGCCGCGATGTCGCTCCGGCCGAGCGAGCGGGAGCAGATGCGGAAGGGCAACTACAAGCAGACGGTGGACGCCGAGGAGAGCCGCCGCCGCCGCGAGGGCCAGATGGTCGACATCCGCAAGGCCAAGCGAGAGGAAAGCCTCCAGAAGAAGCGCCGCGATGGGTTCCCCGCCGCCGGCGCCGTGCCGCCGATGGGCCACTCCACCGCACTCCAGCAGAAGGTGCGGCGCCCCCTTGCTCGCTCTTTCTGGCTCCGATCTGATCCGCCTTCTTGGTTAGGGTTTGGCTGATGGTGTGGTACTCGATCTGACGGGTTCGGATCTGATTTTCTCCTTGCCTTCTTCTGCAGCTCGATGGCTTGCCGGCGATGGTACAGGCCGTTCACTCCAACGACCCCACTGTGCAGCTTGAGGCCACCACGCAGTTCAGGAAGCTGCTCTCCATAGGTGAGGTTCGGATCTTATGTACAGTTACCTTTTCCGGATGGACAGTTTGGTGGTGAGATTTGCGCGATTTGCCGAGTAGTATTAGGCCATGCGTGAGGGCATGGGCATTTGTGGGTTTTCAGGTAACTCCCTTGTACAAGTTGACTTGTGGATTGCGAGCTGGCAAATTTAGTTGTTGCACCTCTAATTTTCTGAATTTACCGTCTCCTCAAAGAAACAAACCCTACCTTCAGCCTCTGCAACGTGCATACATGTAGGCCCAGAAGTTTGAAAACAAGCTATGCTCCCTAACCATTTGATTTCATGAACAACTATTCTATTTTTTTTCGGTAGTATTCTGCTTGCTGCTCTGGCCATTATTGTTGCATCCATGTATATATAATATATGTACACTTGTTTCATTATTATTTTTTAAACCGGAGAGAATGGTCTAAAAAAAGGTCATGGAGAGGCTGCATGACGCATGCCCCTTTTCATATTTTTGTACATCCAAGATAGCAGCTGTTATTATCCTGTGGGTTTTTGTATTTGCTGGTGAATATTGATGAGTTCTCATTTGCTGGCGAAAATCTAGATGAGTGCATGATACTTCTTTCTTAACTGACACTGCAACTTATGTGAAAGTTAAGTTGTAACTGAGTGAGTTTCGTCAAATTTCTCTAGAGCGTAGTCCCCCAATTGAAGAGGTGATCAGCACAGGAGTCGTGCCCCGATTCATTGAGTTCCTTACACGTGAGGACCATCCACAACTCCAGGTTTGGGAACAGTCATCCTGATCAATCACATGGCTTTACTTCATTTTATCTCTTATTAATCAGTAGCAACTTGCTATATGTAACATATGCTGCAGTTTGAGGCTGCATGGGCGCTCACCAACATTGCTTCAGGCACATCAGAGAACACTAAGGTGGTGGTTGAGAGTGGTGCTGTGCCCATCTTTGTTAAGCTCCTAAACTCCAATAGCGAGGATGTTCGTGAACAGGCATGCACTGAATTACAATAGTTACACTCTTCTATATGAGATTTATGTAGAGTGGTGCTTAGGTTCTTTTTTTTGTGTTTTGTAGGCTGTGTGGGCTTTAGGTAATGTTGCTGGTGACTCCCCAAAGTGCCGTGATCTGGTGCTTGGCCATGGTGGGCTATTCCCCTTGCTGCAACAGCTTAATGAGCATGCTAAGCTCTCGATGCTGAGGAATGCCACATGGACACTATCAAACTTCTGCCGTGGGAAGCCACAACCGAACTTTGATCAGGTTTCTATCTGGGATTATTTGTTTCTGTTGTTTTGGCCAAAGTTGGTCCTTTGAATGATATTGGTTTGTTTTGTTCATGCTTGAGTAGGTCAAACCAGCATTGCCAGCACTTCAGCGCCTTATCCACTCTCATGATGAGGAGGTCCTAACTGATGCCTGTTGGGCTCTATCATACCTATCTGATGGGACTAATGACAAAATCCAAGCTGTTATTGAATCTGGCGTGTTCCCTCGCCTTGTGGAACTTCTGATGTAAGTGCATTTTTATAGTGACAAATGTGATTATACCCTTCGTTGGTCTTGTAATTGTGATGTTACCCTCTGTTTTTCAACTTTGTGATTTTACCTATCTGTTTTAAAACGAAGCTACCGTTTGCCCCTCCCTCTCAACGTCGTTAGTGAAAATCAGAATTAGTGATAAAAAATGAGAAGAAATGGTGAAAGGTTTGAACTACCTTCCTATTTTGTACTGGCGCAACCAAATAGGAGTAAAATCACAATTACATAATATAATGAGGGGTAAAATCACAACAAATTGCATGCACATTTTTGTCTTTTCGCATCAGAATTAACACTGCGAATTGCACGTAACGGTGCAAGGGTATGCCATAGCTTCATTTTCAAAATGGAGGGGGTAAAATCATAGTTAAAAAATGAGGGGTAAAATCACAATTGTAAGGAGGTATGAAAGTAGATATCCGAATTGTTCAGACAAATTGAATATTTTAAAAATAGGTACGTATGAAATTTGATGCTGATCTTTTCTTATGTTATCAAGCACATTATTACAAATAAGAATATATATTTTTTTGCATAAATGTATTTTATGCATTATTTGCTCTCTAAACCCCAAAAAGGTAAACAAATATCAGAATTCGTATAGGTATCTGCATCCAAATTTTATATCTATCATTTGAGAAAACATATCATAAATTTGAGGTTTATCTTTTATAATTTTTAAGATCAATGTTAAAAACAAGAATACAAATTTGTACAACAGATTCTATATGCTATTTATTCGCAATCAAAGAAAAACGACCAAAAAATTGATACCCGAATAAGTATTTGTTTTCGACCGGTTTCATAAGGCCAGAAAGGGGTATAATTACAAATGCTCCTTTTCATATATGTTGCTCTTTGTATCATTCTGAAGCTTTATGATGCTAGATGATTGAAATCATAACACCTGAACTTTTATTTAGGCATCCTTCAGCCTCTGTACTGATTCCAGCTCTGCGCACGGTGGGTAACATCGTAACTGGAGACGACATGCAGACTCAGGTAAACTCAATTGGCAAGTTGGACCTCTTTTTAATGTTTTCCTTTTTTTCTACATTGATCTGTATTCTGGTTATTAGAATGTGTGTTTTCACCAGTCATCACACTGGTTAAAATTAGTCTACCCCTTGTATTGATGTTCTTGATTGTTGATTCTGTGATGTAGGTGCAATACTGGCCTAGACTAGGTGTGAAAGCTTCTTGTCCTGGGTAGCATTGTAAATTGTTGCAGATTAATCATGGTGCCCATATGGGTCCATGCTGGTGAATAGACGTGAAAGCTTCTTTTGTCAATGACTGCAGATTAAACAATTTTTATCCGCTAGATACCTTATCTAGCAGTCAAATTAATATTGGCATGGAACAGAAACTTCTACACACACTGGAATCATTATTAATTTTTTGGTTTAGCAAGAAATAAACATGTATTATATTGTTGCATTCATATCTCTATGTTAGTCTCTCTCCCTATCTTGTATGTATACTTCTGCCCTTAGTTTCATTGCATCTCTCTCTCTCTCTCTCTATGCAATTCATTATTCTGCCAGACTAAGTCACCTGATTGGATCTCCTGTAGAGATGCAGTTTTTTTTTAAAAAAATATCCACATATAGACACACATATATATATTAAAAATATCCATACTAAGTTGATGTTTAATCAATTGGCTGATTCGTTAAACCTAAGGTTATAGTTCTTTTGAAACAATTCTCTTTTATAGTTCAAATGCTAGTTTACTACAAATGCACTTCTGCAGTACTGCTTAGCAGGTGCTATTGGATGTAGGTCTTGATGATTACAGGTTCTTAAGCTAACTTTTAATACTATCCATATAATTGGTCCTATTGGATGTCAGCCTTGATGACAAGAATTCCTTGCGACTTCGATTCAAATATAATCTTTTCAAAATTAGCTTTCCACACTGTTGTACCATATTGACATTTCATATTCAACAGAACCTAAATGTTTCTGTATTTATCATTATTATTTGCCCTTCCTGCAGTGTGTCATTGACAATCAAGCACTTCCATGCCTTTTGAACCTCCTAACCACCAACCACAAGAAAAGCATCAAGAAAGAAGCATGCTGGACGATCTCAAACATCACAGCTGGTAACAGGGAACAGATTCAGGTTTGTGTGCTTAAAGTTATATTGATGAATCAAGTCCTCCATAATCATGTGCATATTTGATTTGATTAAGCATATGACATTTCTTCAAAGAAGGGTTGATGTGTGACTTGAAATTCATTTCAGTAAACGAACATTTTCTCCCATAGTCCCAGTAACTTCAATGATATCACCTGTTGGTTTTTTCTTATTCAACTCCACTCTGTTTGGTTGGCTTCTTATTCAACTCCACCATTCTGTTTGGTTTCTTCCTAAATTACTTTTCATATGGCTGCAGGCCGTGATTAATGCAAACATAATTGCACCTCTGGTGCAACTTCTGCAAACTGCTGAATTTGACATCAAGAAAGAAGCAGCCTGGGCAATTTCAAATGCCACTTCTGGTGGCACACATGATCAGATCAAGTATGTAAATATCTGGTTTTAACTTTATCTTCTTAGTTCGTTGTGTTATTTATAGTAGTGTGCTTCATCATTTTAATTTTTATTTGTGATAACATTGGCTACTGTATAAAATGTAGGTACCTTGTTGCCCAGGGTTGCATTAAGCCACTCTGTGATCTGCTTGTTTGCCCAGATCCCAGAATTGTAACAGTTTGCTTGGAGGGTCTTGAGAACATCCTGAAAGTTGGTGAGGCAGAGAAAAATCTTGGTGCAGGCGATGTCAATGTCTACGCACAGATGATTGATGATGCTGAGGGCCTGGACAAGATTGAGAACCTACAGAGCCATGACAACACTGAGATATATGAGAAGGCTGTCAAGATGCTCGAATCTTACTGGCTAGAGGAGGAAGATGATGCCATGCCCTCTGGCGACAATCCCCAGAATGGCTTCAACTTTGGGAACCAGCCCTCTGTTCCATCAGGTGGATTCAACTTCGGCTGAAGGTATGCTCTCTAGCGATCTTGAGCAAAACTTGGGTGGTGTAAGGTCTATGGCTGTGCAAATTGTGATTTCTGATGTGATATTGTACATGCAGATGCCCATTTGGAATGGCGGCTGTGCCATTGTGCCATGGCTAGTGGTTGGGGCTAGTCAGAGTTGGGGTAGTGGCGTCGTCCTCCAAAACCTTGGTTCGGTCCCATTGGTCTGGTCTCAGATGTTTGTCATGTCAGTCCCAGTCAGCAGGGTCAGTCCTTGTGCTGCATCACCAGTGGTGCTGCATGGAAGTGGTCAGTCTTCAAGGTCAGCCGGTTGGATCATTTGGGCTCTTGCTCCCACCGCCTCTGGTGGTAGGCATGAAGTCGCAGGTGTTGTCGGGAGTTGGGTTTTGCCTCCAATATAGCATGAATGAATTATATTGTTTTACCTATTTGATGAGGTAGAAGAAAAGAACCTTGGAAGATAGGGAATGTGTTGGTTTTTGTCAAAGCGGTTCCTGTCATGTATGACATGTTGCATGAGTATTGACACAAATTATAAGACATAATGTCAAATAGGTTTTTGGGAGTCTCTTGAGTCTCGAGTCTAACTCATTGGCTCATTGTCAGGTTTGTGGTTCGTTATGTCATCTTGTCTGTTGTAGTCACTTGTGCTTCCTCAAACGTGGTTTTGGCACCATTGTCTCAAAGTCGTTCCAAGCTTATCTAGAGCAGTATAAGACGAGGGCTGTTTGCGGCATTTGAGGTTATGGTTCCTAGTTTTTTGGTGGAACCTGATTTATCGTTGTATGGTCATGACAAACAATTGGTAGTAAGGAAATCAAAAAGGGGGAAAATCCGTACATGTTTGCTCTGTTTCATCTGTATCTTGCATGTTAAATGTTTAAATATAAAAAGCCCTGTGTCATTCCGTGGAACATCTTCGGGATGCTTTTATAATGACAAATGGCATTAGACCCCGCTGTGCTTTGTTAAGGGCAAGTCATGATTGCGACTGATCTCTTCACCATCGTGCTGGCACAGTTCATGGCCTGATGATTGGCTATGCATTGATGGTGGTTCTTAGGGTGTGTTTGGTTCAGTTATAGATTTTTGAAAATCTAATTGTAGCTATGAAAAATCTGCTAAAATATGTTGTAAGTGTCACACTCGGGTTTTGGGGCACCAAAACCCAGGCGCGAACATAATTACCAGGTGTGCTGGGACAAGTCTTACACATATGATGAATCATGGCACAGAATCGAATGCCACATCTTTACTATATAAGAGGAGTTCTATACAAAATAAATAAATAATTATATTATAAGAAGACAACGGTCCAGCAACCTAAAGTTAACTGGGAGACGATGACCTAGACCTCTTACGAACTCGTCACAGCATCCTCTAAGCGTCTCATCCTGCGGTACCTGTTCTTGACCTGAGGGGTGAGACAGCAAGAGTGAGCTGACATACGTTCATAGCTCAACAAGTTGTAGGGAATAATGTGCATGAACTCGCCAAAGGTGGGAGCTCACAAAGTGTAAGACTTACCAAAGAGGATGGTTGAAGCTGATCATTGCTTTTAAAGTTGGTCAAAATTTTATTAGCAATTACTAAGTATAAGTAAATACAACACAATTAAGTAGTAGAACAAAAGTAACAACATCACCTGCGATGCAAATGCATATGACAAATTGAATTTAGTTTCATAAATTAATCATGTGAGTGTCCGAGCTGCTCATGACCGTGAGCACGACTAGTATACCAGTTTTACACTCCTGCAGAGGTTGCGCATCTTTACCCACAAGTCATGTTACCCATCTGCCAAGAGACGACCAATCCCATACATATCTACCGAGGAGGCGAGGCAGAGTAACACTACGAGGCCTTTACAAAGTTCCACTAGCTTCAGAAAACCCGCTACAGTTTATAGGAAGCTCCAATGCAGGAATCCCTCGTCTGACCGCCATCGCAGCAAAATCAACCCGAGGACCTCCCTACACTGACCACTCCCCTACTGCCCTTGCCCCTTTCGGGTAAGGTAGTCTTCCACTAGCTTTCCTAGCTAGTCAGCCAAGGGCGTCCCATTAAACCCTTGTGGTAGCACTGTTTTTTCGGGTGATTCTCCATGTTCCAATTAACATAATGATCTTATCATGAACAGTAAATAATAACTGATAATAAAAGATAATCATGAATAAAATGTATCTCTATACCTAAAACCACATAAAACAATAGCAGGTACTACTCAAAAATTCAGTGGTGAACATGGTATAAAGATAGTCAAACTAGGGTAACCTATTGGGTCCCATCAAAATTAACCTATGCAGATCATTATGATTAATTAGAACATGACTGGGTAAAAAGAAGTGATCAAGGGCACAACTTGCCTGGGACTTGAGATTCCAGGTACCAACTTGCTCTTCAGGTGACTCGTGACCTCACTGCTAGTCGTAGCAATACAAACAGACATGGTATAGGCAAAATTAACATTACACCAAACATAAGAATAAACTGCATAATAATAGTCTACGCGTTGCTACGAGATCGATGGTTCGAGGATCGCTAAATTCGGAGTTACGATTAAGAAGTTATGGTTTTCCAAAGATCCACGTGGTTAAGTATAGAATAGACTAAGTGCAATATTTTAACCTATATTTCATGACAAAACAAAATTACCAGATGATAATAAATATTATTGTAAGACTAATGCAACTGGAATGGATCAAAACGGAGTTACAGTTATTGAATTATGAATTTCTGGAGTTATTGGGTATAGATTAATTCCGATGAATAATTTTAATTCATGTTTCATTGCTAAACAGAGGTACTAAGTGGTAGACAATATTAAAACAAAATTAATGTCCCTGGAATGAATTAATTTAGAGCTAAAATGAATTTAATATGAATTATATAAGTCTCGGGATTTATTTTTGAATTAAAAATCTATTTCTAATATTAATTTCCTATTTTCCCTATTTTCTGGACTGGGCGCCAAAAATAGAGAAGCACGGGGTCACGGTGTAAAATTCCTAAGACTCAGTGAACAGCCGCATAAGACGGCGGGTTGAATAGCTAAAAGCATAGGGTCTCTTCTGCAAAATGCGCAGGCCGAAAGGGTATCGGGGAATCCTATCCGCCCGATCATCCATGGCCCCGATTAGATCAACTCTTTTAGGTGAACCGGTATGCACAGATTTAATCCCGCGTGCCCAATTCGATCGGACAGATCATATCAAATATGAACCTATTCTAATCCTAGCCGCTGGCTAGAGAATCAACGGCAACCATGCCATCATTTCCCAGATCCAATCCCAGGCGTCGGCTGGGGATCCCACGGCCACAACCACATCTCCCTCTCTTGCTAGCAAACCTGGTGGCGCCGCCCACCACCCGCGACGGCGAAACCCCGGCGACCCGCCACCACTAGGTGCTAACGCCCCATAGGCTACACAGATTGGTGCCAAGCACAGCGAACGCCAATTCGAATGCAATAGGGGAAACATTACCGACTATTAAGCCCGCGAGGATGGCTGCCCACGCGATACGGTGGGCTCACGGCAAAACTCCATCACCGGTGACGAATTCCCAATCACACTCTGATCCTATGTGCTACCGATCTCCCCCAATGGATTTGTAATGGTCCAGCGATTCCACAGAGCCACCAATCGAAGCTCCCGTGATGCCCTTTCGCGAGGATGTGGTCGACGACAGTCGGGGCTCCCTGTGCTATGCTCTCACCGAGATCGGGTTCCCAGTAATGGGGAAAAGGGATGGGGAACCCGCGATTATTTTATAGGGCTAGGGCAAGTCCACCGAGGATATTAGGGCGACGCGGATTCCACGGCGAGTCCGTTGAGAGGCTTGCGCGCGGCACTTGCAACAACCTGGTGAGGATCACGGGAGGGAGACGATCCCGCCAACTCGACCCCACCTGTCAGCGTTACCGAGCGCACACGTAGAGACCGACACAGGTGGCCCACCTGTCGGCGCCATGCAACAGAATTAGGTCAAGGGCGCGCGAGATGGGCCGAGCGGTTGAGGCCGAGCTGGGCCAAATACCAGGTCTCCTACCCATTTTAGGTAGTTTTCCCCTTTTCATTTTTTTTTCTATTTTTGTTTTAAGATTCTTAATTCAAACCGAAATTCCAAATCTAAATTCAAATTTCAGATTCAAAAATGCACAATCAAAATAAAAATTCTAGCATGCAAATGCAAAATATATTTGTTTACTTGTTTACTTATTATTACTTCTCTTTAATTAAACATTCCAAATCATATAATAAAGATAAGTTTACTTATTGTTTGTTTTAGGAAAAATATGATTAGTGGTCATCAATTCAAAAATGAATATTTGTTTCTTACTTACATTGAGTGAAAGATATAGATATATATATTATATTTATTTACTCTTTGTTTACTCTGTTCCGATAAGTGCTTGTATGTATGAAATCTAATAAGTATGGGATTAAATTTTAAGCTAACTAAAATTAATACCTATTACCTTACTTATTTAGGGGAGAATAATATTTTCTCTTTTACCGAGAGTCACTTAATCTTGAATATATTTTTATTTAAGAGCATTCTTTAAATTTCATGTGAATAATAACTTATCCTACTAGAGTGAAGATGTTTTTATCTTATGTTTACTCAATTCCTTAGTATTACTTCCTATAAAAGACATAGAAGAAATAAATGAACTCATAACTTATTTCTAGGGTTTACAGCAAGCCAACGGTTGTGAAGAAGTTAAAATATGTTGGTTGATATAATTGTAGATTATGTAAAGCATGATGTCTAGATGACATGAATATGCAAAAATTAGGGTACAATGTGATTCTGAATTGAACTAGTGTAATATGTATATTTTTAGCAATCTATTTTGTTGTTGTATCTATTTAGTTGAGATTTTAGATTTTTTTGGTAAATTTAGTTTAGAAAGCTAAACCAAACACATATTTAGACGATCAAGTTCTATCTAGATTCCGTTTTAGGATAACTTTAAGCATAGGATTGGTGACTTTTCGGACCAAATACTAATGATCCTAGGGTTGACACGTGTTATGCAACACCTTGGAGACGGTTACACACTGGACTGCTCGACCCTAGGGCTTGAACTGTCAACTGGTTGATTGTCTGCAGACTTATTGTGACGGAACCTCCCAAGTCATTAGGCCCACCTACAGTTGTCCTTTTCCAACGGACCTTAGACAACCCTGCAGGTGCCCCTGATCACTTGACAAGTTCGTTATCTGCATTCCTTACCTTTCCCAAGAGCGTTTAACCCGTCACGCAGAAATTACAATACATCGGAGGTACGAAAATGCGGAAGCAATTACAATAATTTACCTTATATTAAAGTAAGAAAGAGTTGTGTTATTACAGACCAAAGTTAAAAATAGGAGTGCTGAAGTATTATTATTGCATCACTAGGAGGCAAAAATCCCTCCCGATAACAGTAAAAAGTTTTTCTTAACGGAGGACCCTTCCTCCCGCAGCTTCAGTCTTGGTTTTTCTCTTTAGGCACCACCTTGGAACAGAAACAACAAAAATTTGCTGCTTCTTCACCTAAAACAACATGGGACAAAGCCCTGAGTACGAAGTGTACTTTCGCAAGTCTTACCCGTTAAAATAAAAGACTCTCAAGGATATGCTGGCTTTAAGGGAGTCAAGGTGAGGCTTATCAATAATCAAAGACTCTATTTGCAGAAATGCTTACAAATAGTGGATCCTTAAAAATCCAGTTTTACTTGTCAGGTTAAGTAAAGTTACCTGCATCTAGAGTTCTTTCTACCTTAGTTCAATCACTTGACCTGCACTAGCCGTCTTTTATCAACCCTTTAAGTTCACTGGAATGCTACGTGTAAGTCAGTGACCAAGTCTTCATGTCCGCGAAGTTACGGCGATCCGAATCGATTATACTCAGCTGAGGATCTCCAATTACACGACATATGTAGCACTTAACCCTTGCATATGTCAACTCGCCATCGGGGTTCTTAAGACTAGATCAGGTTCACGCCAACCGAGAGCACAGATACACCACCGTCCAGCTTCTTGCCACGGAGGTACACGCTACTCTCGCCATCTCTCCACTCCTATTGCGTGTTATCTTATTCTGGTATTAGTCTGCCCGAGGTAAAGCTTACCCATGACGAGGCATATGACCAGTTAAAGGGTCCTCGGTCAGCAGGCCTACATCGAGAAGGTCCTTAATCGACTTAGACGGAGACACTACACCGAGACTCTCTTCTCGTGCAAGTCACCCGCCCGGTCTCAGCTTTATCATTTCAAACCCAAAGTTTGGTACCTAGCAGAGGTACATCTTTTCCGATGTTGAACCCATCATGGCCATGATGGATCCACCATCACATTTTGTTTATGAAAACATCCCACCCACTTTGAAGCATCATCTTTTGTGAAAACAAAACATTTTGTTTTTCTAGAGCAAAGCTAAGCATAAGAAAAATCTTTTTGTAAATCAGGGATTCAGGAGAAGTAATCAAATCCAAGGAAGGAAATGCAGCAACTGGTTTAGCACACAACTCCTATCACCTAATGCATCAAGTAAGTGAGAAAGATTTCAAAATAACAAGGGTTGGCAAATGCACCGGGGCTTGTCTTGTGTGATAGGTGAATTAGGCTCTGTTCCGCAGATATCAAAGTAAAATCAGTTTCCTGCCTGAGGTTCTTCAGGTGGTGGTGGTGAAGTCCTCGCTTCTTCAACTTCTATTTCCTCTTCGTTTTCTAGATATAACCATATATAATCATGAATGCTCATGTAATGCTCATGAAAATGCTAAGATAATAAAAGTTTATTATCTAATGTCTTGAATATAAGTTTCCTTCATGGATCTCCGAGAAATTAGGGTTTTCGGAGTCTATAGTGAAGTTCATAGGGCGGAGGGGGGCTAGGGTTTTGGGTTCTAAGTATCAAACATGGTCCAAATCATACCAAACTTTACCCAAGGTTTCTAAATATTATTTAAAGTCTATCTAAAAAGTTTGGTGAATTTTGGGATTATTAATTATTTTCTAAAATTCCAGAAGTATGTATTTTGGCTATTTTAAGTGCCCCAAAATTCCCTATTGGAATTAAAAATCAGTAAACTATTTTTATTAAATACTATAAGAAATTAGAAGCCTAGTAAAATTGGTCTGGTATTTTTAGCATTTTTCTACAATTTTTTAGAAATTCTTAAACCCTGATAGAAAAAGAAAAAGAAAAAGACATGAACAGTTTTGGACCGGAACTGGCCCAAGTCGGCCTAACTACAGGCGGAAACGCGCGCACCCGCGCCTGTGGTACTGACTTTGCGAATAGGCCCCCGTCGTTTTGAATAACCTGAAGCGGGGTCGCAGTACTATTCCTCGAGTCACTGACAATTTACAAACCCCCCCCCCCCCATGTTCTATTTCTTCACAGCCCGAAGTCCACGACGGTGAACAGCGTGGGGCCGAGCTCCGGTGAGCTTGTATCGGTCGATTTACTCGATGACCGGCGTTCTTCTTTGGCAGAGACCGAATCCAAGTACTAACGAGAGTTTCCCCTCAACTAATTTCACTAATGGCGCTCTAACACGCTCTGTCCACGGTGACAGCGGGCACCAAAGACAATCAAACGCGTTCCCGGCGATCTAAGGGGTCCTAGTCCAATTGGCAGGGTCGGGAAGTATCAGGAGAAACTAAGGATGCTGAAACAAGAAAGCAGAGGGCAAGATCGGACCTGAATCAAGCTGGCCACGGCGAGGCCTTTTTCACGGTGGCAGAAACACAGTTTGGGGGAAATGAGCAATTCGTGGTCTCTGGTGAACGATTGGAGGCAATTGCTGGTGCTTTGGATGCGTAATTATCCTACGGAGCTCACGGCGTGCTCAATTTATAGCAGGCTTGAGCGGTGGCCAGTGAATTTGAGGAGAGACGCGCGGCGGCCGGAGAAGAAGAAGGTTACTAGCGCGGTGATTCGTGGCCTATTACCGTGGCAAGCTCTCCAGCGACCACCGCGCGAGCAACGTGAGTCACGGTGGTGAGGTTAATGTGCCAAGGCACGTGGCGCAATTACAATCGCCGGCAAACTCCGATGAGGACACTACTGTCCAATGCGCGGCAAGTGTCACGAGGAACATTCTGGCGATAAGCTTCTCTCCCCTCCCCGAGTTGAGATCTTTCCTCGCCCACGGTTATCCGCAAGTCACGGCGCACGAATCGCGACGATCAATGTTAATCATGGCGGAGGGTCACCGGCAGTGAGATGCGTTGCTTCTGAGATATTTCTGCTACTGTACCATGGGAAACTCTATTCAGTGCGCGTGACAGACCATTTTGCAGGGCTTAGATCTTAGGTTTTTACATGACAACTTGTTGATCGACCAGTAGCAAAGCTGTTGCCTAATGATCCAGCTACAATCTTGCTATAGCAACCATAGCCAAACTCTCACTAGATCATGGTTGAATTCCAGTCCAAAGATCGCCCGATCACACTATCAGTCTGAATTCAGACTTAAGGCAGTCTCACAACCTGACTTTGGGCACATTTTTCTCCAAATTTTTCATGTGACCATGGTTTAATCCCTATAGCGAAGTTGTCCTCCTTTTATAGCTCTACAAACTTGATGTGTTGACCTAGGGCAAAATCTTCATAATTTGAAAGATATAGGGCTCCAAAGTTGACCCTATACCACTGCAATTCAGACTTAGCCCATGGAGCCCAATGTGGCTTTTTGCAAATAGGCCCAAAACTTAGGGTTTCATTTGAAAATCTCAAAATATGTGAACCATATGACCTAAGATACCTTATTTCCATGATTTTTGCACTTAGGTCCAAAATGTGCACACTTTTACAGATAACCCCCTAGGGTTTCAGTCTAGGGTTTTTCAGGGGTCTATTTAGGGTTTTTGGTGCTTCTAGGGTTTGGATGCTACTTAAGTCCATCCATGGTGACATTTTATGACTATTTCTAATGAGTTTTGAAGTTTTCTCTTATTAGGCTTTGTTTACTCTTCTGAGTCCAGTTTAGGGTTAAGTACCCTATTCTAGGGTTTTACCCACAACCAGTCATATCCACACAACTTGTTTGAAATTTTTACCTAGTGAATGCATTCTAGGTGTAACAAACACATGATATGCCCATGCTTATGATGTCATGCTCAAGTTTTAGTGGCAGTAACACCAGGGGTGTTACATCCTTCCCCCCATAAAAGAATCTCGTCCCGAGATTAAAAGTCCTAGGGCAAGTAATGGAAAAGGAGACATGTCCTAGGCAGGGGTGGTATGGGGCTTATTCCTCTATTACAACAAATGTACATATCTTACAATTTACATGAAGCTAAAAAGCCTGGGAAATTCTTGTCTAAAAAGTCTTAGGTTTCCCAAGTAGCTTCATCTTCCGTGTGTTGGTTCCATTGTATCTTGTAAAACTTGAGAGTTCTTCTTCGGGTGATTCCGCCCTTTTGATCCAAGACTCGAATAGGATGTTCAGAATACGTCAAGTCTAGTTTTAAGGCAACATCCGTTACTTCAACGGTTCGATCTGGAACCCGAAGACACTTCTTCAGCTGAGACACATGGAACACATTATGTATGGCGGACAATGTTTCGGGTAGTTGGAGTCGGTATGCCACTGGTCCATATCTTTTAATAATAGGAAACGGGCCAATGTACCGAGGTGCCAGTTTCCCTTTTACCCCAAAACGTGATACACCCTTCATTGGTGAGACTTTCAGATAGACATAATCTTTAGCTTGAAAGTACAAGGGTTTCCGTCATTTGTTCGCATAATTCTTCTGTCGAGCTTGGGCTTCTTTCAAATTATGTATAATCCTTTGAACCTTTTCTTTCATTTCTTTTACCATGTCTGGCCTGAAAAAACATCTTTCACCTGGTTCAGACCAGTTTAACGGAGTACGACATCGTCGCCCATACAGCACTTCAAAGGGTGCCATTCTGATGCTCTCTTGATAGCTATTATTGTACGAGAACTCCGCTAATGGTAAACAGTCATCCCATTTTTGTGGGAAGTCCAAAACACATGCTCGTAACATATCTTCAAGTATCTGGTTTACCCTCTCAGTCTGCCCACTGGTTTGGGGATGGTGGGCCGAACTGTGAAGCAATTTGGTACCCAGGGATTTATGAAGTGCTTCCCAAAACTTGTCTACAAATTGCGGTCCACGATCCGACACTATGGTCTTTGGAACCCCATGCAGACTAAGAATACGAGCAATATATAATTGGGCATAGATAGCAACTGGATGATCTGCTTTGACTAGCAGAAAATGGGCTATCTTGATAAGTCGATCAACTATAACCTAAATAGAATCACATCCTTTTGCTGTCCTGGGCAATCCCACAATAAAGTCCATGCTTATATCCTCCCATTTTCATGTAGGGATAGGCAAAGATTGCAATGGACCAGCAGTCTTCATATGTATGGCCTTGACACGCCTGCAAGTGTCACATCTTGCCACATAGCGTGCGATTTCAATCTTCATCTTTGTCCACCAATAATGTTGTTTTAGATCATGATACATCTTAGTGCTTTCGAGATGAATAGAATAGCGGCTAAGATGTGCTTCATCTAAAATTTGCTGGCGGATCTCATCATTTTTAGGCACAACTATGTGGTTGTTAAACCATACAACACCTTGATCATCTCTTCTGAAGCAGTTGGCTTTACCGACCTCTATTTTCTCATGAATGTGTTTCATTCCCTCATCATTTCTTTGCGCGTTAATTATTCTTTGCAGGAGGACAGACTCAAGCTTCAAGTGATTTGAAGTTCCATGTTGAATCATTCCCAGGTTCAACTTCGCCATTTCTTGGCATAACGTAATGTCAGAAGTCTTCATCGTCAGACAATGGCAGGAAGCCTTGCGACTTAACGCATCTGCCACTACATTAGCCTTGCCTGGGTGATAGTGAATCTCCAGTTCATAATCCTTAATAAGCTCAAGCCATCTCCTTTGTCTTATATTAAGCTCTGACTGGGTGAAGATGTACTTCAAACTTTTATGATCTGTATAGACATGACAGATATTCCCCAGCAGATAATGACGCCAGATTTTCAGGGCATGAACCACATCGGCTAACTCCAGGTCATGAGTTGGATAATGTTCCTCATGCCGGCGCAACTGCCTTGAAGCGTAGGCTATCACTCGGCCTTCCTGCATTAAAACACAGCCTAGACCACTGCCTGATGCGTCACAATACACATCAAAAGGCTTTTCAATGTCCGGTTGAGCCAATACCGGAGCAGTAGTCAATAATACTTTTAGCTGCTCAAAGGCTTCATTACATTTTGAAGACCAATTAAATTTAATACCATTCTTCAATAAACTTGTGATTGGTTTCACAAGCTTGGAAAAATCTGGAATAAATCAACGGTAATAACCAGCTAGTCCAAGGAAACTTCGGACTTGATGTACAGTGTTTGGGGGTTTCCACTCCAAAATATCCTTGACTTTGCTGGGATCCACCGCAATCCCCTTGGCAGATAATACATGTCCCAGAAATTGGATCTCCTCCAGCCAGAACGCGCACTTACTGAACTTAGCATATAGTTGGTGCTCTCTTAAGCACGTTAATACGATCCGCAAATGTCGAGCATGCTCCTCTTCATTCTTAGAATATATCAAAATATCATCAATGAATACCACCACGAATTTATCCAGCTCGGGCATGAATACCGAGTTCATAAGATATGTGAAGTGGACAGGAGCATTTGTTAGTCTGAAAGACATAACCAGATATTCAAATAATCCATACCGTGTAGTGAATGCGGTCTTTGGTATATCTTCGGGCCGGATACGGATCTGATGATAGCCCGACCTAAGGTCAATCTTAGAGAATACCCTTGCTCTAGTTAGTTGATCAAATAGAATATCAATCCGGGGAAGAGGGTTCTTATTCTTGATTGTGACCTCATTAAGGGGTCCGTAATCCACGCACATCCGAAGTGTTTGGTCCTTCTTCTTGACAAAGATGGCTGGACAACCCCATGGCGATGAGCTTGGCCAGATGAATCCTTTTTCTAATAGATCTTGTAATTGGGTCTTGAGTTCTGCCAACTTGTTCGGAGGCATTCGGTACGACCTTCTAGAAATAGGAGTCGTACCAGGCTTCAACTCAATCACAAATTCTACATCTCTTTATGGAGGCAACCCAGGCAGATCTTCCGGAAAGATGTTTGGGAATTCACATACTACCGGAATATCTTGGATCTCCGGTATGATGGATTCATATACTCTGCCAAATGGTTTAGCTGTAGTAGCTACGGGAATGGACAAGAGAACCTCTTCTTGGCCATAACTCAACCTGATGGTTCTCAGATCAGTGTTGAGGATAGCTTTATGTTGGGCTAATCAATTCATGCCCATAATTACATCTATATCCTGGCCTTTTAGAACAATCATGTTGGTAGGAAAGTCCCGTTCAGCCAATGTTATAGGCACATGGAAAGCCACTTCTTTAGTGAATATTTGTCCCCCAGGCGAATGAATTTAAACCCTTCCCTTGATTCATTGTATGGAATGCAATGTTGCTCCACAAACTTCTTGCTTATGAATGTATGTGAAGCACCAGAATCAAAAAGAATAACGGTAGGGTGATTGGCCACGAGAAACGTACCCATCATAACCGGTTCTCCTTCCGGTGTCGTGGCCACTTGCATATAATAAATCCGCCCAGTTTTCTTCATATTTTTGCCTACGGTATTGTTCGCCGAATTTCCCTTGCCTTGAGCGGAACTCCCCGAACTCTGCTGATTATTTGATCTGTTCTGCTTCGGGTATGGATAGTCCTTGATAAAATGTCCGGACTTTCCATAGTTAAAGCAGCCTGTTGAAGAGCTTGGGAGGGTGGGGAAACGAGTACCAGGGGCACTCGGCTGACTTGTTGAGGTGGGGGCAGTGGCAGGACAGATAAAGACCGATTGTTTGAAAGGGTAGGAGGGTGGACGTGGTGAAGAATGATTCTGATTAAAAGGTCGGATTACCAACCTTTGTCTTTTCTTAGGCCCCTGATTGGGCCTGTTGCCTCCATAGCCCTTTGATTTTCCCGGGCCTGCATATTTGGCTTCAACTGCCAGCGCCGTGCTGACAGCCCTGCTGTAAGTGAGGTCGAGACAGGTGGCCATTTTCCGCTGCAGCCGGTCAAAGAGACCCCTCATAAAACAATTTTTCTTCTTCAGGTCAGTGTTGACCTAATCGATGACATACTGGGACAGGTGGTTGAACTTGTTGAGATATTGCGTGATAGTATCTCCACCTTGTTTGAGCTTCATAAATTATTCCTGTTTCATATGGAGCACCCCTTCAGGAATATAGTGCTCCCGGAAAGCCAGTTTGAATTCGTCCCAAGTAATTTGATGACCAGCAGGCTGGATAGCCACATAATTTCCCCACCATGTGCTGGCAGGGCCTCGTAACTGCTGTGCCGCAAATAAGGGCTTTTGAGTCTCTGTGCATCGGAGAAGCCCAAACTTTTGTTCGATAACCTGGATCCACTCATCCGCTTCAAGAGGATCTTGAGCCTTGACAAATAATGGGGGATGTGTCTCTGAGAAATCAAGATATGAAGTTTCGCGGGGTCCTTGCGGATACGCTCGCCCGCCTTGCTGTTGCATTTGCTGTCCTGCCATTTCCCGAAGAAAGCGGATGTTGTCGGCCATGGCATTAACTAAGGCAGCGATGGCCTCAGCTAATGTTGGAGGTACTGGGGGCGGGTTAGGAGTAGCTTCCCTCCCACGGGAGGTTCCCGCACCATCCTGTCCACGAGTCCTGGATGGCATCTGAGGCAAGAAACATTTGGAAAATATAATATGTCAAAGCAAACCATCCATTTTACATTACTTTAAAAGGGTAATGATACAAACTCTAATTTACAACAGGATTACATTACCTATTACACATTATCACTGTCGCTATACTACATTATTCTAACTTCTTATCACTTTTGGTAGCTTCACTGTCGGGCGTAGGATACCATTCATCAACCAGCTTCATAGAGGGAGGAGGCCTGAAAAGGTCCAGTTCACCACCAAGTGCTTCTCCTGCTACTCTAGAAGGTCCGGCTCCCATTCCGACAGGATCCACAGGTACGTTAGGGTGCAGTTGTGAATACAATACATGAACTCCTCATGTAGCGTATTATAGTACACCTGCAAGTTGTCCACGACCGTGCTAAGCTCCTCCACGCGGGCTTGAGCTTTGGCTTCCTTGGCCCAAGCAAGTGAACGTGAGTTAACAGCCCAATCGAGCGGTAAATCTCGTTCAGCAAGTTGGTCTTGCAAGTGTCGGATGTCAGTTCTCAACCCGTTTATTCGCTGACCATCCTCAACCCACACATTGTTCCTGTAACAGAGTTCCGTTCGAAGCTGTTCTACCTGAGCTTCCAGATCTCCAATGGGATCATTGCTACCACTACTACTGTTCTCATGCCTTGGAGCTAGTTGATGGCGAGGTACGCCAATTGGTCCGGTAGACTTGCGCAGTTTTCCTTGTGCGCGGCGGCATATCTCCATGAGGGGGAAAACCTTATTAATATAGTTTTTATCATGATGCATGCATAATTACAGAATCAACCTTAGTTGATTCACAACCTTCTATACAATGCACTCTATTATCTGGTCTTTAAAATAAGTACTTCAGAAGGTGGTTAGATAAGAAGAAAAGAAATTTTCAAGATAATTCTTTGAAAATTCTTTTTGAAAATGTCTTATAACATCTGCAGAGATGGGCTTTGCTCTGATACCAGCTGTGACGGAACCTCCCAAGTCATTAGGCCCACCTACAGTTGTCCTTGTCCAATAGACCTTAGACAATCCTGCAGGTGCCCCTGATCACTTGACAAGTTCGGTATCTGCATTCCTTACCTTTCCCAAGAGCGTTTCACCTGTCACGCAGACATTACAATACATCGGAGGTACGAAAATGCGGAAGCAACTACAATAACTTACCTTATATTAAAGTAAGAAAGAGTTGTGTTATTACAGACCAGAGTTAAAATATAGGAGTGCTGAAGTATTATTATTACATCACTGGGAGGCAAAACCCCCTCCCGATAATAGTAAAAAGTTTTTCTTAATGGAGGACCCTTCCTCCCGCAGCTTCAGTCTTGGTTTTCCTCTTTAGGCACCACCTTGGAACAGAAACAACAAAAATTTGCTGCTTCTTCACCTAAAACAACATGGGACAAAGCCCTGAGTATGAAGTGTACTTTCACAAGTCTTACCGGTCAAAATAAAAGACTCTCAAGGATATGCTGGCTTTAAGGGAGTCAAGGTGAGGCTTATCAATAATCAAAGACTCTATTTGCAGAAATGCTTACTAATAGTGGATCCTTAAAAATCCAGTTTTACTTGTCAGGTTAAGTAAAGTTACCTGCATCTAGAGTTCTTTCTACCTTAGTTCAATCACTTGACCTGCACTAGCCGTCTTTTATCAACCCTTTAAGTTCACTGGAATGCTACGTGTAAGTCAGTGACCAAGTCTTCATGTCCGCGAAGGTACAACGATCCGAATCGATTATACTTAGCTGAGGATCTCCAATCACACGACATATGTAGCACTTAACCCTTGCATATGTCAACTCGCCACTGGGGTTCTTAAGACCAGATCAGGTTCACACCAACCGAGAGCTCAGATACACCACCGTCCAACTTCTTGCCACGGAGGGTACACGCTACTCTCGCCATCTCTCCACTCCCATTGTGTGTTATCTTATTCTGGTATTAGTCTGCCCGAGGTAAAGCTTACCCATGACGAGGCATGTGACCAGTTAAAGGGTCCTCGGTCAGCAGGCCTACATCGAGAAGGTCCTTAATCGACTCAGACGGAGACACAACACCGAGACTCTCTTCTCATGCAAGTCACCCGCCCGGTCTCAGCTTTATCATTTCAAACCCAAAGTTTGGTACCTAGCAGAGGTACATCTTTTCTGATGTTGAACCCATCATGGCCATGATGGATCCACCATCACATTTTGTTTTTGAAAACATCCCAGCCACTTTGAAGCATCATCTTTTGTGAAAACAAAACATTTTGTTTTTCTAGAGCAAAGCTAAGCATAAGAAAAACCTTTTTGTAAATCAGGGATTCAGGAGAAGTAATCAAATCCAAGGAAGGAAATGCAGCAACTGGTTTAGCACACAACTCCTATCACCAAATGCATCAAGTAAGTGAGAAAGATTTCAAAATAACAAGGGTTGGAAAATGCACTGGGGCTTGCCTTGTGTGATAGGTGAATCAGGCTCTGTTCCGCAGATATCAAAGTAAAAGCAGTTTCCTGCCTGAGGTTCTTCAGGTGGTGGTGGTGAAGTCCTCGCTTCTTCAACTTCTATTTCCTCTTCGTTTTCTAGATATAACCATATATAATCATGAATGCTTATGTAATGCTCATGAAAATGCTAAGATAATAAAAGTTTATTATCTAATGTCTTGAATATAACTTTCCTTCACGGATCTCCGAGAAATTAGGGTTTTCGGAGTCTATAGTGAAGTTCATAGGGGAGGGGGCTAGGGTTTTGGGTTCTAAGTATCAAACATGGTCCAAATCATACCAAACTTTACCCAAGGTTTCTAAATATTATTTAAAGTCTATCTAAAAAGTTTGGTAAATTTTGGGATTATTAATTATTTTCTAAAATTCTAGAAGTATGTATTTTGGCTATTTTAAGTGCCCCAAAATTCCCTATTGGAATTAAAAATCAGTAAACTATTTTTATTAAATACTATAAGAAATTAGAAGCCTAGTAAAATTGGTCTGGTATTTTTAGCATTTTTCTACAATTTTCTAGAAATTCATAAACCCTGATAGAAAAAGAAAAAGAAAAAGACATGAACAGTTCTGGACCGGAACTGGCCCAAGTCGGCCGAACTACAGGCGGAAAATAGCGCGCCCGCACCCACAGTACTGACTTTGCAAATAGGCCCCCATCGTTTTGAATAACCTGAAGCGGGGTCGCAGTACTATTCCTCGAGTCACTGACAGTTTACAAAAACCTCCCCCATGTTCTATTTCTTCACAGCCCAAAGTCCACGACGATGAACAGCGCGGGTCCGAGCTCCGGTGAGCTTGTACCGGTCGATTTACTCGATGACCGGCGTTCTTCTTTGGCAGAGATCGAATCCAAGTCCTAACGAGAGTTTCCTCTCAACTAATTTCACTAATGGCGCTCTAACACGCTCTGTCCACGGTGACAGCGGGCACCAAAGACAATCAAACGCGTTCCCGGAGATCTAAGGGGTCCTAGTCCAATTGGTAGGGTTGGGGAGTATCAGGAGAACCTAAGGATGCTGAAACAAGAAAGCAGAGGGCAAGATCGGACCTGAATCAAGCTAGCCACGGCAATGCCTTTTTCACGGTGGCGGAAACACAGTTTGGGGGAATGAGCAATTCATGGTCTCTGGTGAACGATTGGAGGCAATAGCTGGTGATTTGGATGCGTAATTATCCTACGGAGCTCACGACGTGCTCAATTTATAGCAGGCTTGAGCGATGGCTAGTGAATTTGAGGAGAGACGCGCGGCGGCTGGAGAAGAAGAAGGTTACTAGCGCGGTGATTCGTGGCCTATTACCGTGGCAAGCTCTCTAACGACCACCGGACGAGCAACGTGAGTCATGGCGGTGAGGTTAATGTGCCAAGGCACGTGGCGCGGTTACAATCGCCGGCGAACTCCGACGAGGACACTACTGTCCACTTCGCGGCAAGTGTCACGAGGAACAGTCCGGCGATAAGCTTCTCTCCCCTCCCCGAGTTGAGATCTTTCCTCGCCCACGGTTATACGCAAGTCACGGCGCACGAATCGTGACGATCGATGTTAATCATGGCGGAGGGTCACCAACGGTGAGATGCGTTGCTTCTGAGATATTTCTGCTACTGTACCATGGGAAACTCTATTCAGTGTGCCTGACAGACCACTTTGCAGGGCTTAGTGAAAGGGAAATGTGTCCTTGGGCCATTTCTAAAGTGTTTTGGTGATTAAGTGCCCAACACATATTGAGTGAGTAATTATGTGCCAAATGATGGATGAAGTGCAAATCAACAAGAAGGTATGATTCTAGACTTAGTACATTGGTTTTTGTGTACTAATATATTTGTCTAAGTGCTGGAATCAGAGAAAAGAGAAGAAGAAAAGAACTTGGCTCGAAGCAGCCAAGACTCAGTGCAGTCTGGCACACCGGACTGTCCGGTGGTGCACCGGACAGTGTCCGGTGCGCCAGACTGGCTTCTGGCGAACTGGCCACTCTCGGGAATTCGTCGGCAGCGTACGGCTATAATTCACCGGACTGTCCGATGGTGCACCGGACTGTCCGGTGAGCCAACGGCCGCCAGCGCAACGGTCGACCGCCAAATCCGCGGGCGATGCGTGGCCCGCTCCAACGGTCGGCAGGAGGCATCAGACTGTCCGGTGCGCCAACGGATACAATTCTGCAACGGTCGGTTGTGCCATTTTAGGAAGGCAATCTGCACCGGACAATGAACAGTGCCTGTCCGGTGGTGCACCGGACTGTCCGGTGCGCCACCCGACAGAAGGCAAGAATTGCCTTCCCAGATTGCCTCCAACGGCTCCTAGCTGCCTTGGGGCTATAAAAGGGACCCCTAGGCGCATGGAGGAGTCACCCAAGCATTCTTTGATCATCTCTAAGCACCAAGACTCCATTCTCGCGCATTTGATTCTTTGTGATAGTGACTTGAGCTCTAGTTGAGTAGAGAACTCCTCGCATTGTGTTGTGAGCTCAAGTTGTGGCTTGTGTGCGTGTTTGTGCTCGTGCTTTGAGTCTTGTGTGTGTTGCTCTCCCCTCCCTTACTTCCATGCTTCTTTGTGATCATCAATTGTAAGGGCGAGAGGCTCCAAGTTGTGGAGATTCCTCGCGAACGGGAGATAGTAAAAAAAAAGGGAAACACCGTGGTATTCAAGTTGATCATTGGATCACTTGAAAGGGGTTGAGTGCAACCCTCGTCCATTGGGACGCCACAACGTGGAGTAGGCAAGTGCTATACTTGGTTGAACCACGGGATAAGTCACCGTGTCTCTTGTGCTTGTTTTCTTCGTGACCATTGTGTTTCATAAGAGCTTGGTCCTTAGCCACTTGATTCTATTGAGCTAACACTTAACCAAGTTTTGTGGCTACAAGTATTTGATTTTTACAGGATCACCTATTCACCCCCTCTAGGTGCTCTCACTTATATCTTAGGTTTTTACATGACAACTTGTTGATCGGCCAGTAGCAAAGCTATTGTCTAATGATCCAGCTACAATCTTGCTATAGCAACCATAGCCAAACTCTCACTAGATCATGGTTGAATTCCAGTCCAAAGATCGCCTGATCATACTGTTAGTCTGAATTCAGAATTAAGGCAGTCTGACAGCCCAACTTTGGGCACATTTTTCTCCAAATTTTTCATGTGACCATGGTTTAATCCCTATAGAAAAGTTGTCCTCCTTTTATAGCTCTACAAACTTGATGTGTTGACCTAGGGCAAATCTTCATAATTTGGAAGACATAGGGCTCCAAAGTTGACCCTATACCACTGCAATTCAGACTTAGCCCATGAAGCCCAATGTGGCTTTTTGGAAATAGGCCCAAAACTTAGGGTTTCATTTGCAAATCTCCAAATATGTGAACCATATGACCTAAGATACCTTATTTCCATGATTTTTGCACTTAGGTCCAAAATGTGCACACTTTTACAGATAACCCCCTAGGGTTTCAGTCCAGGGTTTTTCAGGGGTCCATTTAGGGTTTTTGGTGCTTCTAGGGTTTGGATGCTACTTAAGTCCATCCATGGTGACATTTTATTACTATTTCTAATGAGTTTTAAAGTTTTCTCTTATTAGGCTTTGTTTACTCTTCTGAGTCCAGTTTAGGGTTAAGTACCCTATTCTAGGGTTTTACCCACAACCAGTCATATCCACACAACTTGTTTGAAATTTTTACCTAGTGAATGCATTATAGGTGTAACAAACACATGATATGCCCATGCTTATGATGTCATGCTCAAGTTTTAGTGGCAGTAACACCAGGGGTGTTACACTTATGTTGGATTGGCAACGCCACAGAGAGTTTAGAAAGAACTTAGATCCCACCTCCCCTCTCTAATGTTGCTTTAGAGTCGGTAGACCACCCAAAACATCTCAAGACAGCACATAGCTAAAGAGGTGAAGATTAAGGTTCAATAAAACTACAACTAGAGCTAAAACTAAACCTAGATCTATGAAACTAAGAAAAAATGTATAAATTGGTTTGTAGATTGATTGTGGTGCCTTTAATCGGTTGTACCCTTCATATTTATAGGAGGAGGTCTAGACCCTTTTCTAAGCAGAGCCCAACAAAATCCTGCAAGAATTTTGGAGGATCTCGTTAGGAATCAAGACTTCAACTCGAATAGATCTAATATTGGATTTTCTAGGCTAACACGCTTAACTGTTTGGCCTACTATGCCACACTATCTAGCAGTACCAGTGGTGTCAAATTAGGTGGTTGTTGGGGTTAACTAACACGAGGTAAGGTGGGCACAAACACTCAAGAGGAGGGAACAAAAGTGCTCAACAAAACGGTAAACATGGAGCTATAGCGTCCTGTTAAGCATGCCCCATCATTGTACAGTGCGGGGGTATTTATAGGTAACCAAGTAGGTGGGTGTGCCCTCCTAAGTACTCTTATACCCCTGGTTACCTGCTATAACCTTGGAATATTCCCCCTTACGGGGTCATTACAATGATGTTAAGTACAGTCTGATTAAACGTACTATAGATCCTACCTCAAGAAGGGGCTTACAAATGGACCCAAATGACAGCGAAACGCAGCCAGGGTCCCATCGTTGGGCGGCGCGACCTTCGCACGCGTGTGACACCCTTCGCCTTATGAAGTCGAGTCTTTGACTTCGTTGAGGCAGTCATTGTTCAGAACTATCTGAGCCAGTGGGGATGCCTTCTTGAAGCTACAAGGAGCCCCCTTTTGAACGGTGCGACCCTTCGCTTCGATGCCTTCGGCAGCTCTGGTCGAAGACCTCGATTCCGATACAGGTCGAAGTACCCTTCGCTTCCTGTATCTATGATAAAACCTATTCAATTGATATTAAAGAAATCTGATCGAGAGGGGCAGACGGCCTTCGCTCCAACAGTGCTCATGTAAAGCCCAAAATTTGGATGGAATAAAAAAATTATATATAATAAAGTCTTGGAAATTATGGAGCCATATGGGATTATTTTGTTTCCTTTTCTTTTTGCATCTCCAAATAAAGGGATCAAGTTAGATAACTAACCATTAAATAAATAAATAAATGTGCATCCCATTGCCCATGCTGGTATTCTTGGATTGTTGCATTTGACTTTGTGAATCAGGTTTTGAAATGAATTCAAATTAAGTTGAAGCCATGGAAACAAAACAAGGAAATAAAAACAATAAAAGAAAGAGAAGAAAAATAGGAAAAAAAGAAAAGAAAGACAAAGCGTATTGGCCCATTTGGGTCGAATTGGCCGAGGCGGCCCATATGAGCTGAGCCGGGGATGCCTGGTCGCATGCGCGAGTGCATCAACTGGTGGGGTCCACCGGTCATTCCCTATGATGCTCGCGTTCTTCGGCCTGGTTCCGATGTCGTGAGGGACCCTCATGTCAGGGTTCCATTCTCCCCTACACGCGCGCGCTCGATTCCTCCCTGGCGTGTGGGTCCGGAGTGGCCAACCGCTCACTACCCCCCCTCAGCTAGTCGTGCGTGCCTGGTGCCGCGGACGTCAAGGGACCACCTATCAACGTTCTTCTCTCACAGTCACAACAGAGTCACCGAAGTTGCCGTGGGAGGTGGGATTTCGGATCTCGGGGCAGTCGGTGGAACCCCTTTCCTAGGGGGGGTATTTACACGACCCCACGACTCCCTCATCGTCCCCAACCCAAGCCGACGGACGCCATAGACACCAAGAGCTCGCTGCGCTGTGAGGAGAGAGAGCTAGAGAGATTTTCGCCGTCGATGTCACCCACCTTCCCTATCGTCGCTCGAGGGTCGGATAAGGGTCGCGAAGGATTGCAGGGGGGCCAAGAATCTGGGAGCACGGGTTGGGAAGCACGCTTACACCCGGGGCGAGCACAATTGCTTGTCGGATTTAACACACCGCCACAAATCTATCCTGCATTGGGGGTGGGAGTGGCTACGCCATCTTCCTCGGTAAGGTGCCTTCCCCTATGATCGCTTTGTCCTCTGCTACACTTAGAATCTTATGAGTTGGAGTTCAGAGGTAGGTCTGGGAGAGTTTGGAGTGTGAGGCAATGGCGCCACCGCGCCTCGGCTCACCGCCGGTGGTCTAGGCGTCGTGGGTTGGTGCGGTGGGGGTGGCCACTGGCTGTTGGATCTAGATGAACGACTCAGATTAGAAGTGTTCATACCCGTCCGCGGGGTTGCTTGAGAGCCATTCGATCTAGATCTAAGGGATGAGACATATGTCTGGCATCATAAAACTGTGGCCACGGATCGAGATCCGAGTGTCCAAAACATCATACCGGTTCATATAGATTTGATCTAATCTGGGTCGTCCGGATGGGACCCAACGGTTGAAATTTGAGATAACCCTTCATTGTGGCTATTTTGTCAAAAAGCCTTTGTTGTTTCACAAATTGAACCCGCCATCCTCTAGCAGTGGAAAATAATTATAATCAAGTCCTATTTTTGATACTTTAGCCCCTGAACCTTCCTATAATCATGGTCGCAGTCCAGCCAACCGAAAAATCAATGAAAATAAATGCAGAAATCATTTCTAGTGCAAAAATAATGTCCCAATCTTAGAAGAGTCATAACTTCATTATTTTAGTTCCAAATTAATCCGTTCTAGTTGCGTTGGGCTCGTAGTAATACCGACTACAATTTAGTAACCTTATTTTGTTATGTCACATGTTGTCAGAATCGAGTACTTAATTGGTTTAGCCTATGTTTAACTTGTCCAAGCACAAACAACTTCAGAAAATCATATCTTATTCATCATAACTTCGAATTTAGCCGTTCTCAAACCTACGATCTCGTAGCAACACATAGATCGTTATTATGCAGTTTGTGTTCATGTTTGTTGTGATGTTAATTTCTCCTATACCATGTTTGTTTGTATTGTTACGACTAAACGAGCAAGTGGTCGAGGAACCCGGTACTCAGCAGGTGAAAAATACTGAGCAGGAGCTCGTTGAAGGCAAGTTGTGCCCTTGATCACTCTTCTTTACCCAATAATGTTCCAATTAATTACTGTGGCATGCTCATGTTAATTTGGATGGGGCCTAATAGGTTACCCTAGTTTGGTCTACTTTACACCTTGCTCATCACTGAACTTTTTGGGTAGTATTTGCTATTGCTCTATGTGGTTTTGGTGTTAAGATACATATTATTCATGATCATGCTATTTATTGTCTATGGATTATTTACTGTTCATGATAAGATTATTATGTTAATTGGAACATGGAGTGACCACCAAGGAAAACAGTGCTACCACAAGGGTGGAATGAGACACACTTGGCTGGTTAATTAGGAAAGTCAGTGTGAGTTAACCTTTTCTCGAAAGGGGCAAGCGGGGTGGAGGATGTAGGTGTAGGGAGGTCCTCGGGTCGGACTGTCTATTTAGCTTTTCGGACGAGGGATTCCTATACCACTTTTGGCCCAGAAACCGTAGCGGCTCTCTCCTCTAGTGGAACTTTGTAAAGGCCTCACAGTGTACCCTCGCCTACTCACCTCGACAATGTTTAAGGGTCCGATCAACTCGAGGCGACAAAGGGAACATGTCTTGTGGGTAAAGATGCACAACCTCTACAGAGTGTAAAACTGGTATATCAGTCATGCTCACGGTCATGAGCGGCTCAGACCCTCACATTAGTAACTTATGGAATTAAACTTAATTGGTTACTTGCATCACATTGTGGGTTTTATAATTAATTTGATCTCCTATTTATTTTGTTGGTATTTACTTATACTTAGTAACTGCTAATAAAATTTGGCCAACTTATTAAAAGCAATGCTTTGCCTTAACCATTATTCATTGATCAGCCTGACACTATACATGAGCCTCCACCGTAAGTGAGCTCATGCACATTATTCACCACACTTGCTGAGTGATGAACATCTGTGAGCTCACTGTTGCAATAAAACTCCCCCACAAGTGAAGAGCAGGTGGCCCCAGAGAAAGACTACTACGAGGAGTTCGACGAGGTCTAGGTGTCTTCTCCCAGTCAGCTTGTTGGCGCTAAGGGACAATAACGATATTAGTTTGTTCTATTTATTATCAGTTATTTTGTAATACATTTTGTTATGTAATAAATATTGTGACATTCGTCTCTATACACTGAATCATTATATGTGTAGATCTCGTTTAGCGCACATGAGATGCACCCGGGTTTGGCCCTCAAATCCGGGTGTGACAGAAGTGGTATCAGAAGAATGTTGACTGTAGCCCGAAACCTAGATAGAACTGGACAAAACCCTACTTACTTACCTTTACTCTGGTTCTTTCTATACTTTTCTTGATCCTTTCTTACCTTTTGGCTGTTCTACTCTGACTACTCTTACCATTTCTACCCTAGAAGGACTGAAGGGATTTCACACCTTGGAATCCTATATTTGTGAATCCTTGAAGAGATAGGAGACCTACAAAAAAATATTTTTATCGATATTTAAGTGCTTGAATGTTTGTTCTTATGATAATTGCTTGATTCGCTTCTTTGATTGAGTGAAATAGTATAGTAGGGCATCCTAGCATGTACCACCATAGGGTAATGTAATATTATTAGGTAAGTGATACTCTAATCTACTGAGATATTATGACCCAAAAGATCGTGACCTAAAAGTTGGGTGTTTTATACTTGCTTATCTTGTCTGCAAATCTATCTTACCCGATGTCTCTAACCCAGATGGTCAATACCAGGAAGGGAGGCAGTGTCAATCTACCTGCTCGTATTCGTCGAAACAGGGCAATTGCTAATCTAGAACCGGAGATGAATCCTCCTCTGAATCCCTCATCTGCTGGGACTGATGACGTGGTCGCCGCTCAGATGCAGCTACTGTAATAGATGGGATGGCTAATACTATGGTAGAGATGTAAGCTCAGATCCGCCAAGACCGGCATCAACCACCACCTCCACCACCACCAGCACAACTTAGGGATAAGCATCAGGAGTTTATGAGTCATAAGCCACCCACCTTCTCCAGCTCCCCTGATCCACTATAGGCTGATGATTGGCTAAAGACAGTGGAGAAAATGCTCAATATCGCTAAGTGCACCGACATGGAGAAGGTCATATATTCATCGGGTTGCCTCACTGGCCCCGCTATAGACTGGTGGGATTCTTATTGTGTCTCTCATGCCGCTGCTGACACCATCATCTAGGCAGAGTTTTCTGCTAATTTTAGGGATTATCATATTCCTACTGGGTTGATGAAGATCAAGAAGTAGGAGTTCCTGTCCCTCAAGCAGGGAAATATGACAGTAAGTAAATATAGAGATAAATTCATTCAACTATCAAGATATGTTCCTGAGGAGGTTGCTGAGGATGAGAGGAAGCAAGGACAGTTCCTAGAGGGACTCATTGGACCACTCTAGTACCAGCTGATGTCGCATACCTTCCCATCTTTCTAGAAGCTTCTGGACAAGGCCATAGCTCTTGAACACAAACGTGTTCAGCTTGGCGAGATGAAGAGGAAGGCCATCACCCAGGGCTAGGGGAGCAGCAACAGTCGTCCTCGCTATGCTCCGCCCCAAGGTACACCAGCTCATCCTATAGGAGGGCAGTAGTCTTACCAGCGCCTTGCTCAGTAGACACCTCAAGCCACACCTCAGACTTTGCGCCTTCGTCTGGCTGCCCCAGCTAGCACCCCGGCGAAACCTACTAGCCAGAACACTGCTATTGGCACTACATGCTTCAAGTGCGGCGAGGTTGGGCACTACGCTAATGTCTATCCTAAGAGGAACCGTAACACACCAGCTCAAGGCAGTAATCAAGGCAAACAGAATCAAACTCTAGCTAATAATAAATGATTCAATATTGCCAAAGTTAATTAGATCAGTGCTGAGGCTACCGCTGATGGTTCTGACATTGCTATTGGTACATTCCTTATTAATTCAATTCCAACATCTATACTATTTGATTTTGGAGCTTCACATTCATTCATATATGCTCGTTATGCTAATACACATGAGTTGCCCTATATAATTATGCGAAAACCCATGGTAGTTACCAAACTTAAGGGACCTATTGAAGCAAACTATGCATGCTGCAAAATTGACATAATTATCTTGGGAAGAAAATTCTGGTCTACACCTATAATACTAGAAGAGAGTGAAATAGATCTAATCCTTGGTATGAAATGGTTAAAAGAATGCAATGTAGTTATACACTGTGCTAAGGGAACAATTGAACTCACTAGTCCATATGGAGATATATTTGAAGTCAAAATCACCTTGTCACCATCCACTAATCCTGCTATATGCCTACTAAATGGCAAATTTATGGGTGATCATATCCGTGTGGTTAGAGAATTCCCGGATGTCTTTTCGGAGGAGTTACCCGGGATGCCACCGGATAGGGAAGTGGAGTTTGTTATTGATCTCTTACCTAGAATCGCTCCTATTTCGAAACGACCCTATAGAATGTCAGTACAAGAACTAAAATAGCTTAAGAAGCAGTTGAAAGTGTTACAGGATTTGGGGTATATCCACCCTAGTTCCTCACCTTGGTTCAGAAGAAAGATGGTTCCTAGACGATGTGTGTGGATTATCGGTCACTTAATGATGTCACCATTAAAAATATATACCCCTTACCATGTATTGAAGACTTGTTTAATTAGATGAGAGGTGCTAGAGTATTCTCTAAGATTGATCTCAGGTCAGGTTATCATCAAATGAAGATAAGGCCTTCTGATATTCCCAAAATGACTTTCTCTACTAAATATGGGTAATCTGAGTTCACAATCATGTCATTTGGCTTGACTAATGCACCAGCCTACTTCATGAATCTGATAAATAAGGTGTTCATGGAGTATCTTGATAAGTTCGTCGTGGTATTCATCGATGACATTCTGATTTATTCCAAGGATGATGGAGAACATGAGGAACATCTGCGGATGGTATTGCAGAAGTTGAGAGATAATCGGCTCTATGCTAAATACAGTAAATGCGAGTTCTGGTTGGAAGAGATACCTTTTCTTGGTCATATAATATCCAAGAGAGGAATCACAGTAGATCCGACCAAAGTAAGAGAGATAGTGGGATGGAAGATACCCGCGTCGGTTACTGAGATCCAGAGTTTTCTAGGACTGGCAGGCTATTACCAATGTTTCATCGAGTGCTTCTCTAAAATAGCAAAACCAATGGCCTCATTGCTAGAGAAGGGGAAAGAATTCAAGTGGACTCAGGCTTGCCAAGTAGATCTGTAGAAGTGTTTTGATATATATTGTGATGCGTGTCGCCTAGGCTTGGGATGTGTTCTTACGCAAGGACATGTCATTGCTTACGTGTCTCGCCAGTTGAGGAAGCATGAGCCGAAGTACCCCACTCATGACTTAGAACTGGCTGCCTTAGTGCATGCACTCAAGATTTGGAGACATTATATAATGGGGACCAAATGTAAAATCTAGGCATCGTGGGTTGGAGGGAGGGTGTCCACTAGGCATCGTGGATTTAGAAGTGTTCACACCCGTTCGCGGGGGTGCTTGAGAGCCATTCGATCTGGATCTAAGGGGTGAGAGCGTATGTCTGGCATCATAAAACTGTGGCCATCGGATCGAGATCCGAGGGTCCTGAACATCATACCGGTTCATACAAATTTGATCTAATCTGGGTCGTCCGGATGGGATCCAACGGTTGAAATTCGGGATAACCCTTTGTTGTGGCTATTTTGTCAAAAAGCACTTGTTTCACAGATTGAACCCATCATCCTATGGCAGTGGAAAATAATTATAGTCAGGTCCTATTTTTGATACTTTAGCCCCTGAACCTTCCTGTAATCATGGCCGTAGTCCAGTCAACCCAGAAAATCAATGAACATAAATGCAGAAATCATTTTTGGTGCAAAAATAATGTCCCAATATTAGAAGAGTCATAACTTCAATATTTTAACCCTGGTTCCTATTCTGGCTGTTTGGTTCACTTCTTCGCGCGTGTAGCTGGATCCACGGATCCTCAAAGCACCATTTGTTTGGATAGATACATGCTCGTACGATCCTCGTTTTCCTTATATTTTTAAAGAAAACTAGACCACATATGATGCATATATTTTAGATTTTATTTACGCACTTTTGTATAGTACATGTTTTGATGTAAACATCTAAATATTAGATGTATCTGTTCCAAACACACTAATACAAATAATCAAACAAAAGCCTGTAAACAGGCCTAGCCTATGGACGAAGAGCCTAACTCCTAGGGTATAGGCTAGAGTGCCATCATACAGCAACCCGGAACCGGTGAGAGCTGCAACACACATCCCAAAATGTCGGCACCTTCTCTGTACATGGAAGGAATACACATATGCATTCCCCACACAAGAGCCTAGGTGGAGCAACTACAGCCGCTGCTTTTGTGCAAAGAGAGACACAGTGTGTCCTATTGTTGTGGTGTATGGATCAATTGCCTGCAGATGAGAATAGCAATGAAGTCTGCAGCTGACACGTCTTCAAACTACTTGGCAGCATCTTTCTTCCCTCTTTTTTTTCCCTGAGGTGTAGCAGCTGTCCTGAGGCTATCCGCAAGCGTTACCCCTAAGACTAGCCGCAACGCAGTCCCCTACGCAGCCCCCTCCCCTTGCATGCGGCCTGTAGGGGGCACTCCACGGCCGCAGCGGTGCCCCCTACAGCGCCCCCTACGCGCAGGCCCCCTTCTCTCTCCCCTCAGATCTAGCGTGTCACTGTTCATCACCCTAAACACTGTGCTGTGGGTCCACAAGTAATTGTTAGTAGATAAAAAATTGATAGTTGATATAGAAAATGGTATTTTATAGTTGTAGTGGGGTATAGGGGAGTATTTAGGGGGAACCGCTGCGGGTGATGAAAAAATAGGGGGGAAAATAGGAGGAAAAAGTGATATGGGGGGAAAAATTTAGGGGTAACAGTTGCGAATAGCCTAAATTTTTCCCCCTATATCACTTTTTTGGGTCACATCATCAACATTTTACCCCCTATGTTTTCATCTCCCGCAGCGGTTCCCCCTAAATACTCCCCCTATACCCCACTACAACTATAAAATATTATTTTCTATATCTACTACCAATTTTTTATCTACTAACAATTACTCGTGACCCCATAGCACAGTGCTGTAGGGGGTGAATAGTGAACCTCTTGATCTGGGGGACTCCCGCTCCCACCCCTACGGCTGCAGCGCGTAGGGAGCTCTCTAGCGTCAGCCGCTGCGCGCGTAGAGGCCCTCTACACAAAGAGGAGAGGGCGCGGTAGCGCAATGCTGCGCTCAGTCTCAGAAAGCTGCTCCCCTCTCATCGATACATCCGTCCTTTCCGCGCTAATTCTCTCCCTCTCTTTGGGATCCAGCGCGCTGAACAAATCTCTCCTGCTCCAGGTTTCAGGTGTCTGGCCTTTCTGTTGACGCTGCTGGAACTTTTCGCGCTGTGTGGGTGGGTGTCAGCCGGAGCCGGCCTGGTTGCTTTTCTTTAATTATTAATCTCGCCATTGTTTAATCGTGCGCAGAGCAATGATTTGGAATTTGCCGGTTCTATGTTTGCCATTCCGTGGAAGCATGCGGTGCGCGGCGCCGTGGCCGCAGTGGAAGTGTATATTCTCTGCTTTAGAGCTCAGATGACCGTGTCTATTAGATTATATGACATATATTATTGTTGGCATGTTCAGTTGCATCTAGATCGAAGTGGATTAAATCTCTCTCTAATTAAAATTAAATAAAAAGAGATTTAATTCCCTCAATTCCATTTAATTTAGACGCAACCGGATAAGGACTTATCGGTTTGGGCCTTCGTTCGCTTATTCACTGTTTCGTGGGGTTGGACATGATTGAAAAGGGTTGAAAGATATTTAAACTTATTAGATGCTCATGGATTAATTTTGCAACCGAACAACGCCTTGGTGATGTGGCCGGGGATGGGAACTATACTAGCAAACAAGTCGTTTTACCGAAAAATGGCTCTTGAAAACCTAGCCATTGGGAGGTACAACTACTACATATATAACGTATAAATAACACAAGCCAAATTCTGAGCGTTTCACTGAGTGGAGTAAAATTCTTTGACTCTTAGGGCTTATTTGGGAGCTAGGCAAATGGAGAGAACTAACAGCATGTTCGAAAGTAAGGAAAACAAAAGGAATTGGAGAGGTTAAATCATATAGCAAGGGGATTTTAGCCCTTCAATCCCCTCTAATCTTGTTGCTTTCAAACAAACCTTGAAGTGGCTAAATTTACTTTGCTATTCACTTTTGAATAGCATGGAGATTTTACACCCCCTCCATTTCTCTTCCTCCCAAGCCCTTATGAGTCTCATACCCCTCCAATGTTGAACATGGAGAATTTGAAATTGGAAACTGATTGTTGAGCATCGTTTCTGCCATGGTGGATAGTCCGGCCCTGAGGCCGAACGGTCCACGATCTGAACGGTTCATCATGGCGGCGCAGACGGTCCACGCGAGCGCAGAATCAGTTACAGTTTTGGATTTCTTGCGGGATTTGTTAGCAAAATTCACGGGATTAACTTGAAAACCGACTTGTAACGGGTCCATACCCCCCTTTATATAGATGAAGGGGTACAACCGATTGACCTCCCACAATCGATTCAATCAAACCAACTTATCAAATTTATCTTTTTTGCACTATTTTCCCTTCCTTAGGAGTAGGAGTAATCTAACTATAGCCCTAATATTAGTCTTCCTTGACCTATTTATGTACCTCTCTTCGTCTCGGCGTCATCTAGAGGCATCTTGAATGGCTTACCGACCCCAAGACACACCCAGGATCTCTCCATCCTGACGGGGTCCCTCCCGGAATGCGGGATCAAGGTTTCATGTGATGGAGAAGACATCTGCGCTAGCCGTGGACCGTCCGAGCCCCAGACGTGGACTGTCCAAAAGCGTGTAAGGAGGGAGCAACTCTTGCGTCGAGGTCGTGGACCATCCACGCTCCCGCTGAGAGCACCACCAGGTGGTTCATCTCTAATGATTGGCGCCCAAATCGGAGCCAACTGTAACACCCATGGTGTTACGAGAACTAAAACTTTGATATGTCATCGTCGTCTATAGCGAGTCCATGCGAGAGATGGCCGGCGAGCATACCTGACATCGTCGAGGACTTGTGTTTGCGAAGGAATGAAAAGGGAAGGACTTAAATGTAGATGTCAGTGACATAGGGAATAGTGCCATGGGCTCTTCTCTATTGTTCGAAACCATAGGGGTCTTAGTGCAAAATTACGCGCACGGGCGCGGGCCTCCCGCACTGAGTGCGAGATCCATCGTGGGTGGGCCGGCTCGGGCTAAATTCGGCCCAGTACTATTTAATGTTTTTCCTTTTCTTTTCTTGAATGACTTGTTTAATGCGCAAAAAATGGTAGAAAGATGGTAAAATAATGAAACCAATTTTGCTAGATTCCTAAAATCAAGTAGTTTCTTATAAAAAAAATTTTAGGATTTTTACTACAAAACATAAATTATCTAGGATTAAAAAATGAGTATGTAAAGCCTACTATAATTTTAGAAATAGAGGTTAAGGTCTAAAATCATGAAAACTTTTAGGTAGACTTAATATGTTTGTTCTAGCCTTTAAGTGAAGTTTGACCTGTTTGGAAACTGTTTGATCAGAAAACATAATATGACCCAAAATAATAACCCTTTTAACATGTAGTAAGGGCGAGGTTAGTTCTAAAAGCTAAGTTAGGAATAGTAGGCCTACTAAAAGTACATATCTTGAAAAGGTGAGTTAAGATAACCTTTATAAGATTATCTAGCTAGAGAGCTCTGATGGTTGTTGAACCCCGTGAAGGAAAGTTGTACTCAAGAAGATTGTTTGCTATTTCCTCTTTTACAAGTTTGCATATTCTTGACATAACATAAGCATTCATATACATTATATGTATATAGCACAAAGGGGACTTTGTATTAGAAGAAGTTGCCCCTCAGCCAGAAGAGCGTCCTATGGACAACAAACTTTATTTTGACATATGTGGAATTGAACCTTGGCTAGAATCTCCTGCAACACAAGGCAAGCCTCGGTGCATTTACCCTTTTCTTGTTTTACAAATTTTATCACCTGTGAATGATGCATTAGGTGATAGGAGTTGTGTCACTAAACTATTGATGCATTACCTTACTTGGGTTATTGGAAATCATTCCTTGTTACCTGATTTATTTAAAAAGGTTTTTAATGATGCTTACCCTGCTTAGATTATTAAAAGTCTTTTTACAAGATGATGTTTCACTCTAGATAAGGGGATATAATAACTTTATTATCATCAAAGTACAACAAAAACAATATTATCATCAAAGTACACGGTAAAAATAATATATCTAAAAACGTCTTATAATACCAGTCGTAATAGGTTTTAAAATGGGTTGTATTCTCATTTATGCAAAATTGTTGGGTTGATAGGTTAATTATGAAGAGGGACAGAGAGAGTTTCATCTAGATGAAACATGTTTGCTAGTTTCAGTGGAAGATTTATTAGAGTTTCATTTGCATTTAATAAACTATCACGTGTAGTTTTGATGATGCAACAATGTTTTTAAGAAGAGAGAAGTGAATTCCACAGGAAAAAATCTCTTTAAATTGATTACTAACTATCTATGAGTTATAAGATTAAGGAAAAAGTCCAAATTACTTCTCTCACCTATACACAATGTTCACATAACCTTTTAAAGTATTTTTAGTTTATTTTACCCCTCCACTCATTTAAGTAGGTTCAATTTACCCCTTTAAAAAAATTGTCTTTTTATTTCCTTGTGTACAAACCGAGTCTTCGGTTCAATTTTTGTTGGTTACCAGCAAATAACATAGTTTAGCATAGAAAATATATTATGATTTTTATAATTATTTTGATAGGTTAGTGATCAGTTATGATAATAATTTTAATGGTATAAAACTAAACATGAAATAATGTTAAAAATTAACCTATTTTTTAAACATAAATTATGATGTTCTTTGTCATCCAGAAAATATAAACTTGAAATTCAACTTGTAAATAGAGAAAAAAAAGACAAAACCCCCTCTAATAAAATTTATCTAAAATACATGGTAAAAATGATATATTTTTGTTACACACTTAGATATACGTCGTCTAAATACACGATAAAAATAATATATCTATAAAATCTAAAATGTCTTATAATACCAGCCTCGATGGGTTTTAAAAGGAGTTGTATTCTCATTTATGCAAAATTGTTGGTTTGGTAGGTTAACTATGAAGAGGGAGATAGAGAGAGTTTAATCTAGACGAAACATGTTATCATACATAGCCAGTATCAATGGATGCTTTATTATAGTTTTATTTGCATTTAATAAACTGTCGCATGAGCACTTTTGATGGTGTAGCAATGATTTTAAGAAGAGAGAAGCGAGTTTCATAGGATTAAAACTCTATTGACATGGTTATCAACTATATATGAGTCATAAAAATAAATGACTATAAAACTATATAACAAAACTCTAAACTCCTGATCGAGAATATGTGTTTTATCTATATTTTATTCTATATGACATAGCAGTTTTGGACATAAGCATCGTAAAATTTTTCACTAGCATAGGACAAATGCCCAGTTTGGTTGGTTCGAGGGACTAAAAATTAATCTCTCTATTTTAGTTTTATTTAGTTTCTAAATTAACAAATGTTGAGACTAAAATAGTGATTAAATTGTTTTAGTCTCTGTTGGAGAGGAAATTCTCCGGCCGGATGGCGGAACGCACCCGCCCTAAATTCTAAGATGAGGAGGGGCCTAAGCGTTTTGCCTGTCTGCTAAGCGATGAATGAACACAAGAACACACAAGAGCTTAGAGTGGTTCGGGCCGCCGGATCGTAATACCCTACTCCACTGTGTGATGTATTGAGCTTGAGAGCTTAAATGAACTTGTGAGCCTGAGCTGTGTCCAAGTGAGCTCTTTTCCGGCCTCCCTTTGTAACGCTGCATGCCTCCCCTTTTATAGCTCAAGGGGGGCACGTACAAGGGTGCTGAGCCCCGACATATGGGCCCAGGAACAAAATGGAGGGAAACAACTAACGCCTGCAACGTCCGGACCCTCTCCGAGTGTAGTAACGCCCAGACGCTTATAGTTTTGGCTTCTCTCCGCTGCTTTTCGGTAACGCGCGAGTCATCATGAGTATAGAACATGCGTAGTATGGATACACCACCTGCCAACAGATTGGACAGGCACGTCGCCTGCAGGATGGCCCAGTCGCTGTCTACTAGAGGAGTAGAGAGAGGGCACATTAAATGCTAAGTCGGCACATCGCCTAGCAGCGGAGTGGACGGGGCGTGTTAAATGCTGAGACGGCACATCGCCTGTCAGGCAGCGGGCCTTGTCCGCATTAAATGCCGAGGCAGCATAGCATGTGGCATAGTGCGCGGCGCAGCTCGCGGCGCAGAGGCCTTACATCAGGCTCCGCCCGCTGGCTTACATCACGGGCAGAGGGCCACGTGGCAGCATCGGGACTCCGCCTGGGCGGGGAGCTGAGGCGTACTGGATGGGGCCTGTACACGTGGCAGCACCGGACCCCTGCCTGGTCTTTGACCAGGGCTTAAGTATTTTCTGTCCTGGGACTCCGGGACCCTACTATGAGCGGTCCGGACCCCTTGTGGGGAGGTCTGGTCCCCACCCTAGGGGCCCAGCATGCACACGTGGAGGTCCCGGACCTCTCCTGGGAGTCCTGGCCGCAAACCTAGAGGTTCGGCGCACTTCCATGGGGGTCCAGACTAACTGCTATTGTCTTGGAGCATCCCACCTTCTTGGACACGTGGCGGCTCCGGTCCCGCCCATGTGGTGAGGTCGGGCACCGCTGTGGGTCCTGAGCAGCCGCCTGTGGTTGGGTCGAGGCACGCTTTGGTCTCGGACGCAGCACCATTGCCACACGGCTAAGAGATAACCACGCGGGCACTGTGCCTTGATACAGTAGTAGGGGGTACTCCTGTTCGAGGGTACCGACAGTGGCCCCCGGGCCCACCTCAAAGGAGGATGCGAGCCTATAGGTGGGGCCAAAACTTGAACTTTGCGTCAACACGGCACGACTGGTGACTAGGGCGCCACCTTAGCGCGTGCCGCATTAATCCAACGCTTCTAGCGACGCACGCTCTGTCAGTCTGCCTTCGGTCATGTCAACTGCCGCGTCTGTCCTTGTGGTTGACGGTCGTGTGGCCCCCATGCTTGATGGCTTCGCCAGGCCATGCGCGAGGCGCCTCGATCCTGCTGCCTTTAAAAATCCACCCTTTTGTCTTCTTGCGGCGGTACTGAAAGGGCGCAGTACTATTGCGAACGGTGGTTCGACTTCTCTACCCCAGGAACCGACGCCCAAGGAGGATGACTTGTAGGCCCGGGCCCTTGCATCAGTGACTGGGCTGCTGGTTTCGGCGAAGACGATGAGGCGTACTACCGCGGGCAGCAGTACGCTCCTCGCGCGTCGGTTCGCCTTCTTCGCACTTGGAGACCACCGCGCCAGCCCTATGGCTTGTGGGACTGGGCCCCCGAGCCATAGATTGGGTACACTGGTGTGCATCGGGGGTGACTTGCCCGTGACGCTTTGGGGCGCAAGCGGGGGAATCTGCCTTTAAAAAGGGGGTTCATCCCTCGAGTAGCAGCCATGCCTTGCTTCTCTCCCACTCGCTGCGCCCCTTTGCCTTCAAGGTTTCTGCTTTGCGCCGCCGCAGTTGCCATAGCCTTGTTATTTCATCCCGAGCGCTTTTAGACTGAGTGGACGCTTGACCTAGCACGTCGCCTGCCTGGATGGAGCGCGCCAGTGTCCGGTGGAAGGATCCGCGTCAGCGCCTTTCCCCTCGGCGATCTCACCGCCGAGGAGCTCGCGCTCTTCGTTTCTTACGTGATGGCACTGTCGATCTCGCCTTCTTCTTGCTATTGCTGGAGGAGCGCGACCTCGTGGGGGTTGGCGTTCTTCCGCCAGTGCTCAGTTTCAAGGATGTTCATCAGCCTCACGGTGGTGGGAAGCGAGCCGGGCTGCGGTCCCCACCAGCGCTCGGCTTCAAGGATGATCACCAGCCTCGTGGTGGTGGGAAGCGAGCCGGGCTGCAACCTCCCCCTGTCCTCAGCTTCAAGGATGTTCATCAGCCTTGCAGGGGTGGAGAGCGAGCTGAGCCGCGGTTCCGCCTTCCGCATGAGCCGGTGGCCCGCCTCTTCCTCTAGCATTCGGAGGAAAGGATGTTCGTCATCCTTGTGAAGGAGGCGAACTTCGGCTACGTGGCACCGGCCAGGCCACAAGCATCGTCTGCCACCGTGCATTCAACTCTTTGGCTTTAATGGCCTCGTCGTCATCCCCGTAGGAAGACGGGGGCGAGGGCCTCTTCACCATGGCGCCCGCGTTGAGGTGGCCACCGTTGCTGGCAAGCCACCCATGAGGATTCCGCGAGGGCGGTGGCCGTGAGCTTCCAGCGCGACCCTGCTAGGGTCGAGTAGTTTACACCTATAGAGATGGAGCTAGGGCTCCGCTTGAAGGCGGATTTAATAACTTTTGCTTTTGTAAGGTACTTTTTGAGTACTATTTATCAAGCAGTATTAGCACTTATCTGCATACTATTTGTCCCTATTGCGTGTGGTGTTGCCGACTCCTCCCTGGTACTTGGACCTGTACACAACTTCGGCTAGGGGGCATTAGTAGCACACCCATAGGATCCCTCGTCTGACATTAGCCATCCTTTGATACATGCTCGGGACTTGCAGGATTTAGTCTGGTAAGCCAATTTGTGTGTCCGGACCCCCTAGGCCACGGTTCTAGATACTAGGACACTCGTCGCAGAGTGGTGGAGCGTGCAGGCTTACGGTACGAGACCAGGCTAAGCAGCTACATGGCTCCGGACCACCCCAGGAGACAAGTGTCCATTCTCTGGAGTCGGACCCCAGGTTGTCGGACCCACAGGACTATAGCTCCAAATACTAGGGTACTTGAAAGGGAAATATGCTTACACCTTTTCCTAAATAGATTTTGGTGGTTGAATTGCCCAACACAAATAATTGGACTAACTAGTTTGCTCTAGTCTATAAGTTCTACAGGTGCCAAAGGTCCACAACAAGCCAATAAAAAGACCAAAGATGAGTTCAAATAAAGAGAACTAAAGAAATCCCAATGGCACCCTGGTCTGGCGCACCGCACAGTGTCCGGTGCACCACCGCACAGTGTCCGGTGCACCAGGGAACCCGACGCTGAACTCGCTACCTTCGGGAAAATCAGAGGGCGCTCCGCTATAATTCACCGGACCGTCCGGTGATGCACCGGACTGTCCGGTGTGCCAGCGGAGCAACGGCTACTTCAAGCGCAACGGTCGACTGCAATGCATTTAATGTGCGCCTACGCGCGCAGAGGTCAGAGCACGCGCAGTTGGCGCACCGGACAATCTATAGGAGATGTCCGGTGCACCACCGGACAGCCTAGAGGCCCCACAAGTCAGAGCTCCAACGGTCGAACCCCAACGGCTGGCTGACGTGGCTGGCGCACCGGACAGTGTTCGGTGGCGCACCGGACTGTCCGGTGCGCCATGCGACAACAGACTTCCAACGGCCACATTTTGGTGGTTGGGGCTATAAATACCCCAACCACCCCACATTCAATGGCATCCAAGTTTCCAACATTCTACACATTACAAGAGCTATAGCATTCAATACAAGACACACCAAAGAGATCAAATCCTCTCCCAAGTCTCTAGTTCAATTCCAATCAATAGTGACTAGTGAGAGAGTGACTTGTGTTCATTTGAGCTCTTGCGCTTGGATTGCTTCTTTTCTTTCTCATTCTTCTTGTGACCAAACTCAATTGTAACCAAGGCAAGAGACACCAATTGTGTGGTGGTCCTTGCGGGGACTTTGTGTCCCGTGTGATTGAGAAGAGAAGCTCACTCGGTCTAAGTGACCGTTTGAGAGAGGGAAAGGGTTGAAAGAGACCCGGTCTTTGTGACCACCTCAACGGGGAGTAGGTTTGCAAGAACCGAACCTCGGTAAAACAAATACTTGTGTCTTACTCTTTATTTGCTTGCGATTTGTTTTTCACCCTCTCTCTCGGGCTCGCTTATATTTCTAACGCTAACCCGGCTTGTAGTTGTGATTAACTTTGTAAATTTTAGTTTCGCCCTCTTCACCCCCCTCTAGGCGACTTTCAATTGGTATCAGAGCCCGATGCTTCATTAGAGCCTAACCGCTCGAAGTGATGTCGGGAGATCACGCCAAGAAGGAGATGGTGACCGGCGACAAGCCCACTACAAGCCACGGGAAGGCTCCATCGGGAGAGTCCCACAACAAAGGGAAGGAGAAGGAATCCTCTTCCCACAAGTCGCATCGGAGTGGCGACAAGAAAAAGAAGATGAGGAAAGTGGTCTACTACGAGACCGATTCTTCATCGCCATCCACCTCCGGCTCCGATGCGCCGTCCATTACTTCTAAGCGCCATGAGCGCAAGAAGTATAGTAAGATTCCCCTATGCTACCCTCGTATTTCAAAGCGTACTCCTTTACTCTCCGTTCCATTAGGCAAGCCACCGGTTTTTGACGGTGAAGATTATAATATGTGGAGTGACAAAATGAGGCATCATCTAACCTCACTCCACACAAGCATTTGGAATGTTGTTGAGTTTGGTGTACAGGTACCATCCGTAGGGGATGAAGACTATGACTCGGACGAAGTGGCCCAAATCCACCACTTCAACTCCCAAGCCACTACTATACTCCTCGCCTCTCTAAGTCGAGAGGAGTATAATAAGGTGCAAGGGTTGAAGAGCGCAAAGGAAATTTGGGACGTGCTCAAGACCGCGCACGAAGGAGACGAGGTGACAAAGATCACCAAGCGGGAGACGATCGAGGGGGAGCTCGGTCGTTTCATGCTTCACCAAGGGGAGGATCCGCAAGCTATGTACAACCGCTTGAAGACCTTGGTGAACCAAGTACGCAACCTCGGGAGCACAAAATGGGATGACCATGAGATGGTCAAGGTTATTCTTAGATCCCTCGTTTTTCTTAACCCTACACAAGTTCAATTAATTCGAGGTGATCCTAGATACAAGCTAATGTCTCCCGAGGAAGTTATAGGGAAGTTTGTAAGCTTTGAGCTAATGATTAAAGGCTCAAAGAAAATCATCGAGCAAGGCACCTCCTCCACGCCCGAAGCACAACCCGTCGCATTCAAAGCAACGGAGGAGAAGAAGGAAGAGTCTACACCAAGTAGGCTCCCCATCGACGCCTCAAAGCTCGACAATGAGGAGATGGCTTTAATCATCAAAAGCTTTCGACAAATCCTCAAGCAAAGGAGGGGGAAGGACTACAAGCCCCGCTCCAAGAAGGTTTGCTACAAGTGTGGTAAGCCCGGTCACTTTATTGCAAAATGTCCTATCTCTAGTGACTGTGACAGGGGCGACGACAAGAAGGGGAGAAGAAAGGAAAAGAAGAGGTACCACAAGAAGAAGAGCGGCGATGCCCATGTGTGCCGCGAGTGGGACTTCGACGAGAGCTCCACCGACTCCTCCTCCGACGAGGACGCCGCCAACATCGCCATCAACAAGGGACTTCTCTTCCCCAACGTCGGCCACAAGTGCCTTATGGCAAAGGACGGCAAAAGGAAGAATGTTAAATCTAAATCCTCCACTAAATATGCATCCTCTAGTGATGAAGATAATTCTAATGATGAGGAGGATAATTTGCTCACTCTTTTTGCCAACCTTAACATGGAACAAAAAGAAAAGTTAAATGAATTGATTAGCGCTATTCATGATAAGGATGAACTCTTGGATAGCTAAGAGGACTTCCTAATTAAGGAAAATAAGAAACATGTTAAGGTTAAGAATGCTTATGCTCTAGAAAGGGAAAAATGTGAAAAATTATCTAGTGAGCTAAGCACTTGCCATAATATTATTGCCAACCTTAGAAATGAAAATGCTAAATTAGTTGCTAAGGTTGATTCAAATGTTTGTGATGATTCATATGTCAATCTTAGAAATGATCATGATATTTCTATTGCTAAGATTGAAAAATTGAATGCCTCTCTTGCTAGCCTTAGAATTGAAAATGAAAAATTAATTGCTAAGGCTAAAGACTTAGATGTTTGCAATGCTTCTATTTCCGATCTTAGAAGTGAAAATGATATTTTACATGCTAAGATTGTTGAACTAAAAACTTGCAAACCCTCTACATCTACCGTTGAGCATGTTTCTATTTGCACTAGATGTAGAGATGTTGATATTGATGCTATTCATGATCATATGGTCTTAATTAAACAACAAAATGATCATATAGCAAAATTAGATGCTAAAATTGCCGAGCATGAACTTGGAAATGAAAAATTTAAATTTGCTCGTAGTATGCTTTATAGTGGGAGACGCCCTGGCATCAAGGATGGCATTGGCTTCCAAAAGGGAGACAATGTCAAACTTAATGCCCCTCCTAAAAAAATTATCTAACTTTGTTAAGGGCAAGGCTCCCATGCCTCAGGATAACGAGGGTTACATTTTGTACCCTGCCGGTTATCTTGAGCATAAAATTAGGAGAATTCATTCTAGGAAGTCTCACTCTGACCCTAATCATGCTTTTATGTATAAGGGTGAGACATCTAGCTCTAGGCAATCAACTCGTGCTAAATTGCCTAGAAAGAAAACTCCTAGTGCATCAAATGAACCTAGTATTTCATTTAAAACCTTTGATGCATCTTATGTTTTGACTAACAAATCCGGCAAAATAGTTGCCAAGTATGTTGGGGACAAACACAAAGGAGCAAAGACTTGTGTTTGGGTAACCAAAGTTCTTGTATCTAATGTCAAAGGACCCAAAACTGTTTGGGTACCTAAAGTCAAGAACTAAATTTGTTTTGTAGGTTTATGCATCCGAGGGCTCAAGTTGGATCATTGATAGCGGGTGCACAAACCACATGACAAGCGAGAAAAGGATGTTCTCCTCCTACGAGAAAAATCAAGATCCCCAACGAGCTATCACATTTGGGGATGGAAACCAAGGTTTGGTCAAAGGTTTGGGTAAAATTGCTATATCACCTGACCATTCCATTTCCAATGTTTTTCTTGTAGATTCATTAGATTACAATTTGCTTTCCGTATCTCAATTATGCAAAATGGGCTACAACTGTCTATTTACTGATGTAGGTGTCATTGTCTTTAGAAGAAGTGATGATTCAGTAGCATTTAAGGAAGTGTTAGAAGGTCAGCTATACTTAGTTGATTTCAATAGAGCTGAACTCGACACTTGCTTAATTTCGAAGACTAACATGGGCTGGCTCTGGCATCGCCGACTAGCACATGTTGGGATGAAGAATCTTCACAAGCTTCTAAAGGGAGAACACATTTTAGGACTAACAAATGTGCATTTTGAGAAAGACAGGATCTGTAGCGCATGCCAAGCAGGGAAGCAAGTTGGCACTCATCATCCACATAAGAACATCTGGACGACTGACATGCCACTTGAGCTCCTCCACATGGACCTATTCGGCCCGATCGCTTATATAAGCATCAGCGGGAGTAAGTACTGTCTAGTTATTGTGGATGACTATTCTCGCTTCACTTGGGTGTTCTTTTTACAGGAAAAATCTCAAACCCAAGAGACTTTAAAGGGATTCTTGAGACGGGCTCAAAATGAGTTCGACTTAAGGATCAAGAAAATAAGAAGCGATAATGGGACGGAGTTCAAGAATTCACAAATTGAAGGCTTTCTTGAGGAGGAGGGCATCAAGCATGAGTTCTCTTCTCCCTACACGCCACAACAAAATGGTGTAGTGGAGAGGAAGAATAGAACTCTATTGGACATGGCAAGAACCATGCTTGATGAGTACAAGACTTCAGATCGGTTTTGGGCCGAGGCGGTCAACACCGCCTGCTATGCCATCAACCGGTTGTATCTACACCGAATCCTCAAGAAGACATCCTACGAACTCCTAACCGGTAAAAAGCCCAATGTTTCATATTTTAGAGTCTTTGGTAGCAAATGTTTTATTCTTATTAAAAGAGGTAGAAAATCAAAATTTGCTCCTAAGGCTGTAGAAGGCTTTTTACTAGGATATGATTCAAACACAAGGGCATATAGAGTCTTTAACAAGTCCACTGGACTAGTTGAAGTTTCTTGTGACATTGTGTTTGATGAGACTAACGGCTCTCAAGTAGAGCAAGTTGATCTTGATGAATTAGATGATGAAGAGGCTCCATGCATTGTGCTAAGGAACATGTCCATTGGAGATGTGTGTCCTAAGGAATCCAAAGAGCCCATTCAAGCACAAGATCAACCATCCTCCTCCATGCAAGCATCTCCACCAACTCAAGATGAGGATGAGGCTCAAGATGATGAAGAAGAAGATCAAGAAGATGAGCCACCTCAAGACGACGACAATGATCAAGGGGGAGATGCAAATGATCAAGACAAGGAGGATGAGCAAGTTCCAAGACCGCCACACCCAAGAGTCCACCAAGCAATCCAACGAGATCACCCCGTGAACACCATCCTCGGCGACGTTCATAAGGGGGTAACCACTAGATCTCGTGTTGCACATTTTTGTGAGCATTACTCTTTTGTTTCCTCTATTGAGCCACACAAGGTAGAGGAAGCACTTCAAGATTCGGATTGGGTGATGGCGATGCAAGAAGAGCTCAACAACTTCACGAGGAATGAGGTATGACATTTAGTTCCACGTCCTAACCAAAATGTTGTAGGAACCAAGTGGGTCTTCCGCAACAAACAAGACGAGCATGGTGTGGTGACAAGGAACAAAGCCCGACTTGTGGCCAAGGGATACTCACAAGTCGAAGGTTTGGATTTCGGTGAAACCTATGCACCCGTAGCTAGGCTTGAGTCAATTCGCATTTTACTTGCCTATGCTACTTACCATGGCTTCAAGCTTTATCAAATGGACGTGAAAAGTGCCTTCCTCAACGGACCAATCAAGGAAGAGGTCTATGTTGAGCAACCTCCCGGCTTTGAAGACAGTAAGTATCCTAACCATGTTTATAGACTCTCTAAGGCGCTTTATGGGCTCAAGCAAGCCCCAAGAGCATGGTATGAATGCCTAAGAGATTTCCTTATTGCTAATGACTTCAAAGTCGGAAAGGCCGATCCTACTTTATTTACTAAAACTCTTGCAAATGATTTGTTCGTATGCCAAATTTATGTTGATGATATTATATTTGGGTCTACTAACGAATCTACATGTGAGGAATTTAGTAGGATCATGACACAGAAATTCGAGATGTCAATGATGGGGGAGTTAAAGTATTTTCTAGGATTCCAAGTCAAGCAACTCCAAGAGGGCACTTTCATTAGCCAAACCAAATACACTCAAGATATACTCAACAAGTTTGGGATGAAAGATGCCAAACCCATCAAGACACCCATGGGAACAAATGGGCATCTCGACCTCGACACGGGAGGTAAATCCGTAGATCAAAAGGTATACCGGTCGATGATAGGTTCTTTACTCTATTTATGTGCTTCACGACTGGATATTATGCTTTCCGTATGCATGTGTGCAAGATTCCAAGCTGATCCTAAGGAAGCTCACCTTAGGGCCGTAAAACGAATCTTGAGATATTTAGTTTATACTCCTAAGTTTGGCCTTTGGTACCCCAGGGGATCCACATTCGATTTAATTGGTTATTCCGATGCCGATTGGGCAGGGTGCAAAATTAATAGAAAGAGCACATCGGGGACTTGCCAGTTCTTGGGAAGATCTCTGGTGTCTTGGGCTTCAAAGAAGCAAAATTTTGTGGCTCTTTCAACCGCCGAAGCCGAGTATATTGCCGCAGGCCATTGTTGCGCGCAATTGCTTTGGATGAGGCAAACCCTTAGGGACTATGGTTACAAATTAACCAAAGTTCCTCTTCTATGTGATAATGAGAGTGCAATCCGCATGGCGGATAATCCCGTTGAGCATAGCCGCACTAAACACATAGCCATTCGGTATCATTTTCTAAGGGATCACCAACAAAAAGGGGATATCGAGATTGCATATGTTAGCACCAAAGAACAATTAGCCAATATCTTTACCAAGCCATTGGATGAACAAACTTTTACCAAACTTAGGCATGAGCTAAATATTCTTGATTCTAGAAATTTTTATTGATGTCTTGCATACATAGCTCATATATATACCTTTGATCATCTCTTTCATGTGCTATGACTAATGTGTTCTTTCAAGTCCATTTCATGCTAAGTCATAGATTGAAAGGGAAAAGGAGTCTTCGGCGAAGACAAGGCTTCCACTCCGTTCCATCGACTCATTCATCCTTCGTCGTCGCTCCAACTCTCCAACTTTGGTATAATCTTCACTTCTATCTTCTATCCAAAGGGGGAGAGAGTATCTTAAAAAGGGGCTTATATTTCACTCAAATATCCGTTTTTGGCGATTCATGCCAAAGGGGGAGAGAGTATTAGCCCAAAGCAAAAGGACCGTACCACCACCAATTTCAAAAAAATATAGTCTTTTATTTGGTATGAAGCCTATTAATTGGTGAAGTTTTTCCAATTGGTATCTTATTTTGATACAATTTCAAATTCGTATACCCTCTTCAAAATTAATATCTAAAACCCTCTTGAACACTAAGAGGAGAATTTCATTAAGGGGGAGTTTTGTTTAGTCAAAGGAAAAGCATTTGAAACAGGGGGAGAAAATTTCAAAACTTGAAAATGCTTCTCAAAATCTTACTCATTTACCTTTGATTATTTGCAAAAGATTTGAAAAGAATTTCTAAAACATTTTGCAAAACAAAACATGTGGTGCAAGCGTGGTCCAAAATGTTAATAAAAAAGGCATCCATGCGCATCTAGTAAGTAATATTTATTGGTTTCATTCCAAGCAACCTTTGCACTTACATTATGTAAACTAGTTCAAATTCTGCACTTCTATATTTGCTTTGGTTTGTGTTGGCATCAATCACCAAAAAGGGGGAGATTGAAAGGGAAATAAGCTTACACCTTTTCCTAAATAGATTTTGGTGGTTGAATTGCCCAACACAAATAATTGGACTAACTAGTTTGCTCTAGTCTATAAGTTCTACAGGTGCCAAAGGTTCACAACAAGCCAACAAAAAGACCAAAGATGGGTTCAAATAAAGAGAACTAAAGAAATCCCAAAGGCACCCTGGTCTGGCGCACCGGACTGTCTGGTGTGCCACCGGACAGTGTCCGGTGCACCACCGGACAGTGTCCGGTGCACCAGGTCTCTAGTTCAATTCCAATCCTCTCCCAAGTCTCTAGTTCAATTCCAATCATAGTGACTAGTGAGAGAGTGACTTGTGTTCATTTGAGCTCTTGCGCTTGGATTGCTTATTTTCTTTCTCATTCTTCTTGTGACCAAACTCAATTGTAACCAAGGCAAGAGACACCAATTGTGTGGTGGTCCTTGCGGGGACTTTGTGTCTCGTGTGATTGAGAAGAGAAGCTCACTCGGTCTAAGTGACCGTTTGAGAGAGGGAAAGGGTTGAAAGAGACCCGGTCTTTGTGACCGCCTCAACGGGGAGTAGGTTTGCAAGAACCGAACCTCGGTAAAACAAATCCTTGTGTCTTACTCTTCATTTGCTTGCGATTTGTTTTTCACCCTCTCTCTCGGACTCGCTTATATTTCTAATGCTAACCCGTCTTGTAGTTGTGATTAACTTTGTAAATTTCAGTTTCGCCCTATTCACCCCCCCTCTAGGCGACTTTCAGTACTCGTCATAGAGTGGTGGACTGTGCAGGCTTACGATACGGGACCAGGCTAAGCGGCTACACTGCCCCGGACCACCCCATGGAACAAGCTCTCGTTCTTTAGAACCAGCCCCCAGGCTGTCAGACCCCTCTGCTTTCATAGAGGGGTCCTATGCTGCAAGCCTGGCTACTCAATTTGGATGTCGTCATGTCAGGATAGATGGGAACCGTACGAGTGGGTTAGATAAATAGTATTATCCAGAAACTACAGGATAAATCCGTGGAGCAGGAGGATAAAGTTATCATAGAAGCACATTTGAGGGGGTAAATCTCCTCTTTATAACTTGACATGCATGTGTGTAAACCAACAGGCCAGGTTTATGAGGGCGGACATCATCGGGCTGGTGTACACATATGCGAAACCTAATTATAAAAGAAGAAAAACTTAACCCCTTAGACTTGCTCCTATGGATTGAACTTACAGAGATGCTCCAGGGGTTAGGAAGAGATACTCCTTTAGTTATAGCAAGGCGGGCACCCCTGGGCTGGCATATTTCCGTCACCTTGAAGGGTTCCTCCCAGCTGGGGGAGAGATTGCGGACCCCTTCTTGGTTCGGTACTTGCCATAGGACTAGGTCCTGACCCTAGGCTCCCTACTATGCACGAACCGTTGGCCGTAGTGCATGGGCGCCTGGTTATAAAGTGCATTTCGGGTTGCCGCTTGACATCTGAGTTCACCGATGGAGTCCACGTCCTTGTGCTGTAATCGCCCCTGCATAGGCTCATCAAAAGACTGGACCCGTGGGGAGTCCAGAAGGGTTTCCGGGGGAAGACAGGCTTCGGCCCCGTAGACCAGGGAGTACGGGGCCCCCTGGTGGCCCGTCTAGTTGTCGTCACCGGAGTTGGAGCCTCCGGCGAAAACATCTTTCAGGACCCCCTCAAGTGACTGATACCTGAGGTCCGGTTCAGTCGCGGCCACCTCGTCGTCGTCGACCCTTTCCTTGCCAGGTCGGCGACGAGGTGGGGTGCTGTCCCCGGAAGACTACTCGCGCCGTGTGCTGACGCGTTTTGCGAGGTCGATGATCTCGCGACACTCCGCGGCGCTGTGGCGACCGTTGGGGTGCACAGGGCATGAGCCACTGTTACCCCTCTGCGGCCGTGGGCATTTGTTGCGGTCGCTCTGACCCCAAGTCACAGCTGCAACGACCAGAGTGGCAGAATGCGGCTTCTCGTGACCATGGTTCTTCTTCTTCCTCTTACCGTCCTGGGCAACGGTACCGGAGCCACCCGTCTGGGCATCCCCGGACTGTGGCGTCGAGTGCCATGCACGGCCCTCGGCGGCCCTGGCGCACTTGTCGGCCAGAGCGAAGAGAGTGGAGACAGTTTCCACGTCATGCGGTAGCCAACTTCTCCAACATCTTTTTATCACGCACTCCCTGGCGGAAGGATGTGATGATAGAAGCATCGGAGATGCGAGGTATATTACCTCGCACCTTGGTGAAGCAGGAGATAAACGTCCGGAGAGTTTCTCCGGGCTCCTGCCTCACTGCGTGGAGGTGGGCCTTCACGCCATGTTGTTGGTAAGCGCTGGCGAAGTTCGCTGTGAACCGCGCGCAGAGCTCTTCCCAGGAGTAGATCGATCCTGGGGCAAGGTTCATGAGCCAAGTTCGGGCGGGCCCAGACAAAGTGACATGAAAATATGTTGCCATCACAGCAGTGTTTCCACCTGCTGCTGTGATAGCGGTGACGTAAACCTGCAGAAATTTCGACGGATTTGATGTACCATCGTACTTCTCCGGCAGGTGCGATCGGAACTTGGATGGCCAGGATGCTGCATGGAGATGATCCGCGAGAGCGACGTAGCCCACGCTGGCCAATGGGACACTCGCCCGGATTCGGGCACCCGCCGGTGTTTGCGGTGTTACCGCAGTAAAGTCTTGATCGAGGTTATTACCCTCGATGTTCTGTCGGCGCTCTCGTGCCCTCTCCAGAGAGATGCGGGCATCTTCGCCCGCACGCCTGCGGTCGAGTTCTGCCCACAGGTCATTAGACTTCTCCCGAGAGACTGGAGCGTCCTCCGCCGCGCGCCGACGGCTGAGCTCCGCCCTCAGGTCCTCAGTCGGCGCTGTCCTCACCGAGGGTGAGCGCACAGATGCCGACGCCTCATGTTGGCGCCAGGATGACCGCGGCCTCGACCTAGTCGAGACGGAGTGCGCCATGCCGAGGAGTCGGTCGACGTCGTCACGCCACTGCTCTATGGCCTCCAGTGAGGCCATGGAGCTTGGGGGGTGGCGCAACAACTCCCTGGCTACAGACAATGCCCCCAGAGCTGCCCTTGATGGAGTCCGGGATGTCTGCGCAGTTGTATGCTGCTGCGCAGCGTGCACAGCAGCACTGCCCGGCATTGGGCGGTTGGGAACTTGTGACGTGGAAGAAGCAGCTTCTTCCTCCACCAGGAAATCCACTGAAGTCTCGGCGCGGTGCTCAACGATTTGCACCATCATGCTGAGCAAGAAAACAAGCAAAAACCTAAAGCTTAAGCTCCTACCTGGCGCGCCAAATGTCGGAGAGGAAATTCTCCGGTCGGGTGGCGGAACGCACCCTCCCTAAATCCTAAGATGAGGAGGGACCAAAGTGTTTTGCCTGTCTGCTAAGCGATGAACGAACACAAGAACACATAAGGGTTTAGAGTGGTTCGGGCCGCCGGAGCGTAATACCCTACTCCACTGTGTGATGTATTGAGCTTGAGAGCTTGAATGAACTTGTGAGCTTGAGCTGTGTCCAAGTGAGCTCTTTTCCGGCCTCCCTTTGTGACGCTGCATGCCTCCCCTTTTATAGCTCAAGGGGGCACGTACAAGGGTGCTGAGTCCCGACATGTGGGCCTAGGAACAAAATGGAGGGAAACAACTAACGCCTGTAACGTTCGGACCCTCTCCGAGTGTAGTAACGCCCGGACGCTTATAGTTTTGGCTTCTCTCCGCTGCTTCTTCGGTAACGCGCGAGTCATCATGAGTACAGAACATGCGGTAGTATGGATACGCCACATGCCAACAGATTGGACAGGCACGCCGCATGCAGGATGGGTCGGCCGCTGTCTATTAGAGGAGTAGAGAGAGGGCACATTAAATGCTGAGTCGGCACATCGCCTGGCAGCGGAGTGGACGGGGCGTGTTAAATGCTGAGACGGCACATCGCCTGTCAGGCGGCGGGCCTTGTCCGCATTAAATGCCGAGGCACCGTAGCATGTGGTGTAGCGCGCGGCGCGGCTCGCGGCGCAGAGGCCTTACGTCAGGCTCCACCCGCTGGCTTACGTCACGGGCAGACGGCCACGTGGCAGCATCGGGTCTCCACCTGGGCGGGGAGCTGAGGCGTACTAGATGAGGCCTGGACACGTGGCAGCACCGGACCCCTGCCTGGTCTTTGACCAGGGCTTAAGTATTTTCTGCCGTGGGACTCCGGGACCCTGCTATGAGCGGTCCGGACCCCTTGTGGGGAGGTCCGGTCCCCACCCCAGGGGCCCAGCTTGCACACGTGGAGGTCCCGGACCTCTCCTGGGAGTCCTGACCGCAAACCTAGAGGTCCGGCGCACTCACATGAGGGTCCGGACTAACTGCTGATGTCCTAGAGCATCCCACCTTCTTGGACACGTGGCATCTCCGGTCCCGCCCATGTGGTGAGGCCGGGCGCCGCTGTGGGTCCTAAGCAGCCGCCCGTGGTTGGACCGAGGCACGCTTTGGTCTCGGACGCAACACCATTGCCACGCGGCTAAGAGATAACCGCGCGGACACTGTGCCTTGATACAGCAGTTGGGGGTACCCTGTTCGAGAGTACCGACAGTCTCTGCTCTCTACTCTCTTAAGGGATAACAAAAAAGAACTAAAGCATATTAATTTTACTTTTTTGCCTATCCTTTATTTTAGTTGGACTAGTAGCGAGAGGATGATAAGGAGTATTTTGACCGTCTCATTATTCATTTAATGCGTTCTAAAAACTTTTAGTTCACATACCAAATAAGTTAGTGACTAAACTTTAGTTCTCTGACTAAACTTTAATCCCTAGATTATTAAAAGAACCAAACATGCCTTAATTACAAACACAGAAACTAATGTGATAGCTCCGCTAATTATGTCGTGAAACATCTCGCTAAGCCTACTCTAACTTAGAATGGATGGATGAGAGGGAGTAGCTAACTAGTGAATCAAGTAGGAATCTTACACTCCAGTATTTTCACATGGTTTGAGAAAAGATGTTAGTACTCCAAGAGTGGCTAGCTACGGGGCTGCAGTAGTGGACAAGTTTTGGGACCGAGTGGTCAGAAGATGAGACGAGGATTCTTTAGCCTACGAATTAAGATGACCTGCCTCCGCAACTGGAGCGGTGTGGTGCAGGGCCCACAGCGCAGTCCCTTTATTATCGTTGTGGCGTGGCTTGCTTCCACACTCCTGCCGCGGCCGCTGGACTCGTCTCCGATCCTCCACCACCACCATCATCTTCCATTTTCCCCGACCCTCCACGCCCTTCTCCAAGAAACAGAGCGACGATAGCCGTGTCGACGAGATCGACCCAGCAGCAGGACGATCGGTCAGAGATGATGATGATGGATTCCGCGGAGCATCAGAAGGTGCGTGTGCCCCTCCTCTCGTCCTCGTCAACAACGCTTATCCTCTGTTCTGTTTCTATACGTAAGTCCGTATAGGCCAAAGAGAAGCTCCTTTTTAAAAAGTCTCGCTCCTTCAGGTGATGGGGATGGCGCCGGCGCCGGCGCCCGCAGCGGAGGCGGGGAGACCGTGCTGCGTCGAGTGCCGCACCACCGCGACGCCCATGTGGCGCGGCGGGCCGACAGGGCCCAGGGTGAGCTCGCGCTGCTCTCTCGCTCTCGCTCTCTCCCTCCCCTTCTTTCTCTCTGTTTCTAGCTTGTCGTGCTGCCTGGAGGCCATCGGACTCTCGATCATAGCATGGCGTGACCAGAGCAGTTGATCGCCGCCGATCACCACTTCATTCTTGGTGTGGATTAACTGCCGTTCGGATTCATGTGGTAGTTTGGATTTAGGAGACGGGTGCGGCGATGACGGTGATATGCCCGGTGAATGATTGGGTATTCCAATCATGGGCTGGGCTCCATCGATTGGCCGCCGCCGCCGTCGCATGGGGAGAAAGCTCGAGCCGCTTTGAACTACTGATTGGTTCCTCTTTGGGTGGTTAGGTGATCTGTTCTAAGGCAAGGGAAGGGTGCTAACCTCCTCCCACCCGCGGCCAGTTCCCCGCCCCTAGCTGTGAACGCTTTTTTAAAAAAAAATGGTTCCTAATCTCCTTTGTTTATATGTCTTATTATTGCACCAGCCTATTGTTGTTTAGGGACATCCATGCATACATGTCTCCATCACAGCTGTTTGTTCCTATCCAGTAATAGGATCAACACAGCAAGCAATCAACCGGAAACCAACTTAGAAAAACCAGCGTTTTGGATGAGCAATCTTGTTAATTTGGTTTGGTTGCAGTCGCTCTGCAACGCGTGTGGGATCCGGTACAGGAAGAAGCGGAGGCAAGAGCTAGGTCTCGATAGCGCCAAGAAACCACAACAAAACCAGCGGCAGCCGCCGCCGCCGCAGCAGCAGCAGCAGCAAGAGGATCACTGTCCGGCAACAGGTGCAGTCGCCGTCAGAGACAACACCAAAAGCAGCAGGCTCCAAGTGGTGAAGAAACGGAGGGTCCTGATGGGAGTGGAGGAGGCCGCAGTCCTGCTCATGGCCTTGTCCTCCTCATCCAGATCCACGCTGCTACATGGCTAGGAACTCGGCACATCACCCAAAAAAAAAAGGATGCTCGTTGTGTACATACATATACAGGACGCACAATTGCACAAACACAAACAGGCCACCCAGGGGTTCCAAGCCATGTTGCTCGTTGAGAGATCTATGTATCTCACACTGTTGTGCCGCGTCGTGTTCGGACCAGAAAGTGAAGTCGACGACTTGGGAGGGTTCCGTGTCTCTTGTTGTCGTTGATAGGCTCGATTAGCTAAGAGGCTCTTTTGCCTCGCTCTCCTGTCTGTCTCCATTATTTTTATCCCTTGACATTTTTTCTTTTTTTTTTTTCATTGCCAACTGTATGTGTTTTATCATCCTTGATTTAATTCCCGTGTATGTTCTTTGTTACTCCTTGGCTGATGATGGGTGGTCAAAAGCAGGCATCGCCCTTCTTGATATGTAATAAAAGATCCAGGTTCTGTCATCTTAAATGATCTATGCGCCCTATGCAAAAAAAGAAAAAATATATGTTTTCATGTGGCAAACATACTTGTGCCATGCCAACAGAAAAAAAAGGTTCCGACATCTTAAACGAGTAACTAAATCAGAAACAAAATATTGTATATAATTGGAATATTCAATCCACCACTGAAGCAATATAAATGGTATACAGCAGATTGAGGACAGGACAGGAATATCACCAGGTATGTCTGTATAAGAGCATCTTCAACAATGTGATTAAAAAATATTCTATAATTTAAAAATGGGTATATTTTGTAGAATTTAGAGCACCAACAAAACACCTCGCTCTAACAGTAAAGCATCAAATCTAGATTATAGGTTAGCCCTGTTGGGGACTTGTTCTCAAATGCTTTGAATTAAGAATAAGGCAACACAAAAATGTTAAATGTCAATGCCCTTCGTCTTTCGAAGCATTATTTCTCTTAAAATATAATGATCTTCGGATGAAGGTTATGAAGGACATACCTTCATAAGTACGATATGAATAATCAAAAGATGAAGCTTATGAAACATAAGGCAACAACATAAATAATTATATGGTATCAAAATATGAACATTTATTGTTAAATAATCATGAATACATGAAAGTAATATCAAACTACATTTGTACCTTGAGTTTGACAGGAGACGAAAATACAAATGAAATGCGGAAGCGTGAACAGTACGGGGGTACTGTTCACCTATTTATAGACACAGGGCGCAGCCTGTGTGAATTTACATTCATGTCCTCTACAAATGATTACAATTATTACACAGGTTATCATGGGCCAATTGGTCATCTCATCTTTAAGTCGGTGCATTTTGAAATATACTACGAAGCTCCCTGACTGGTAGCTTCGGCATTGTTCCTGTTCTCGCCTTCCGAAGGTGTTTCTTCTCACAGGACCTTCGGCGACAAAGCAGACCCCCAACAGTAGCCCCTTCACGGTGCCAGATCGTTTTTCGTAACGAGCTCCACCCGTGAAAAATTCTTTTAGACTTCGGAATGCCGAAGGTCCGAAAAACACCTTCTCTGAGCTCGTTGCCGAGAAACGATTTCAATATTCCGAGTGTAAGGCGGTCCCACCATACGACGGGTACACTCGATCTGGTGATTCGTCTCCTTGCGCGGTACGGTCCACCATTCAGTGGGTGCGGGCGACTGTTTAGCGGGTGTGATCGTCTTGTCGATTTACCTTCCCACCTGCAGTACTATATATACAGACGGGTAGGTGTGAAGTTACCACAGCATTTACTACTATTGCACTGTTGTGCTGCCGAAAAATTTGACCACAGCCGAAGCTTATTCACCGTATTCCAAATCAAAGCTTCGTCACAAAAGGGAGCTTCGGCAAAGATAAAAAGTATTCAATTTTGTCAAAACGCAAGAAATTTAGCATCCAATGGCCAGGGTCCGTTCAACAGCTAGGGTTACACGCGACGAAGAGGAGGCTGAAGCTGCTGAAACTGCCTCGATCTCTGAAGTAATGAGGCAGTCGGGACTGGTTGTGATAGAGGGTGCTTCTGACAAAGGTGCACCTGCTGCCGAAACTGAAGAAGCAGATATTGAAGAGGGTGATGCTAAAGAAGAAGAGGTAGATTATTCCGTAGTGCCATCTAAACCCAGCCATCTGGAGTTTGGGAAGTCTACTGTTTCCGAGGCCGATATGCCCATGATGACAAAGCTAGGTTACTTCGGTGAAGCCAAGAAGAAACTGATTCGTTTTGGCGGAGAAGAGATCACTCCGAGGCCAGAAAATGATGAGGTGGTGGTTTTTAAGAGCTTCTTCAAAGCAGGGTTGAAGTTTCCTCTGCATGGAATGATTGCGGATGTTTTGGAAAATTTCGAAGTTTATCTTCATCAGCTGACTCCTAACGCTATCGTTAGACTCAGCGTTTTTATTTGGGCTCTTCGAAGCCAAGGGATGGAGCCGCTTGCCGAAGCCTTCTGCCGGGTGCACGAACTTCACTATCAGACGAAGGCTAGAGAAGATGGACTGCATGAGAATTTCGGCTACTATAATTTTGCCTACCGCAAAGACATAAAGACACCGGTGGTTAGCTACCGCACCAAATGGCCAACCGGCTGGAAAACTGAATGGTTTTATGTTAAGGTTGATGAAAAAAAGGAGAAGCTAGTTCGGAGCCCGCTAGAGCTAACTTTCGGGTTAATTAGGCCTCAGTGCTGCATGACGCCGGGGACACCATGCCCAGTTGCTGTGGGCGAATTTAGAATTGTGTCTGAGCATATTGGTACTAGGGATTTGGTTTAGGAATACTTGGCCAATAGAGTATTCCCGACGTTAAAGGAATGGAGTATCCGAAGCTTAAAGGAGAGAAGAAAAAGAATGAACTTGTTCGACTGCCTTATCATTTTAAGTTAAAGAAGCACTTTAAAGAACCCTGCCAAGAATGGTTGGACACAATTGAAGTTATGTGCAATGAAATCTTGGGCAATTATACGAAGAAAGAAGATCAATTAATGACAGCAGCCTTCGGCACCCGGCCGAAATGAAGGCTGAACCGAGTAATGGACGCTCTGAAGTTTGAATATCCAGACTATGAACGGTTGAACAAAGGTGCCAAAGGGCCAAAATAAAAAAGAGCTGTCAGTGTTATACAAAGACAAGCTGCCAGAATAATAAAAGAAGATGAAAATTTAGCAAAAAAGAAAAAATCCAGCCCTGGGCCGAAGATGGCCGTTTTGAAGAAGAGAAAAATTACAGCTCTGAAGCCAAAAGCTGATTTAGAAGAAGAAATCCCCTCAACACCTTTTGCCACTGACATAGAAAAATTTTTAAAGGTAATGACTGAATCTCTACCTAATAAGCTAAGTCCGCTGGGACCGGAACTGATGAAGCTTTTACAGAAGAAGAAGGAGCCTTCGCTTGCCGAGAAGCCCGCTGAACCAAAAAGCGGAGGATTATTACTGTCATTGAGGCTATTGAAGAAACACTGCTGTAACACCGCGGTTTTTGGCTCCAGGTTTTGAAATCTCTAAAACCTCTTAACCCCCCCCCCCAATTTTCATTTTAAGCCTTTTTAGCATTCTATTTCTCGTATGCATCAACCATGTTTGCTAGAAGCACATCACATGTGTAGCCTCACCTATCACTTTGTTATACTCCTAGAAAACCTTTTTATGAGTTTGTATTTGCATAAAGGAATTGAAAATGGGAAAAGAAATCAGAAAAAGGAAAGAAAAAAAGAGAAAACCTCCCCCTGGCTAGGCCGATTCTGGCCCATACCCGCGGCCTCCCTCTCCCCCCGCGCGCGCTCTCCCTCCCCTCTCGGCCCACCTCCGGCCTGCTCCCTCGCGCGCGCCAGCCTGCCCCGCGTGCACGCTCTCTCACTGCGGCCCGACCCCACCCGCCAGCCCGCGCTCACCCTCGCTCTCTCGCGCCCACGCGCCGCTGACAAGCCGGCCCCGCCGGTCAGCCACCCTATCTCCCTCGCCGCACACGGCTTCGGCGCGATCACCGAAGGCCACCATCCTCTTCTCCTCCCCACCTGCACTCGCGCACAGGGAAGTTCAATACCGCTTCGTCCTCGCTCGCTGTGATCGCGTCCTTGCACGGCACCGCCCCGCTGAGCGGTCCCGTCGCCGCCGCTGTGCACCATTTACGCCGTCGCTGTGCACCTCACCGGCGTCCGCCTAACACCGCTGCTCCCCTCCCCTCGGGCGCCTATAAAAGGGCCGCCTCGAGCTCCTCTATGCCCTTCACATGCCTCGGCCACTCTTCTCCCTTTCCCCGAGCCTAATCGCGCCAGCTCCGCCGCTCCTCCCTCCGCTCCGGTAAGCCCCTCCTCCTCCCCCCTCTCTCTAGTTGTTCAGTGAGCAATTCGCTAGGCTCAGCAGCTTCACCACCTCACCGCAAACTCGGAGCACCGCTCTTCTGCCCCCGCTCGCCACCCAAACCTCACCGGCGACAACTGCCGCCGCGGAGCTCCGCCACCCCACCGTGGCTAGCTCCCTCCCAGTCACATCTGGCAAAATTAGGCCCACCCTTAAGCTCACCAGCCTCTTCTCGTGCTATGGCACCTACCCGATCCCCAGGAACCGGGCCACCGGCGGAGAGTCGTCGTTGAACCCGCCGGCGACCGGTTCTCCCCCGTGGGTCGACCGGTTCACCCTCCCCCGTCGGCCGCTGACGCCGTCTTCCCTCTCACTCTCTCTGGTGTGTAGGCCCGTAGCCGACGCCGTCTCCTCGCGCGCCCGCGCCGTCGCTCGCCCATGGGCCGTGCTGGGCCAGCACGCCCGCGCGCGGCTGGGCCAGAATCCTCCCCCTCGGCCCACTAGAGCCGAAAATCCTTTCTTTTTCCTTTTCTTTCTCCTTTCTTCCATTTAGTCATATACATATATATATAGATATTTTATGTACCAAAAATTATCCAAACACTTTCTAAGTCACATAAAATGATGATGTTAGGAACTTGACACACTCCACTTAGTAACCACTGTTTGATGTATTGTTTATTGCCTGTCTTGCTAGAAGAAGCAGGGACTGTCGATCCGGAACCCGTAGCCCCGGAAGAAGGGCCGGAGCCCGACCTTCCGGAGATAGAACTTTCGTGCCACGAGAACTTCGACGAAGGCAAGTTCATCTTACCCTTGATGCATAAATTACCTATTCTTTCTACCACTGCCTAAGCCTGGATTTCAGGATGGTTACTATGCATTGTGAGTTGAGAGTCAGCCTGCATTAAAGAATATACTTTTTGTCTACGAAAGAAAAGTGGATCAGGGTCATGTTTTCAAAAGGAAAATGCTTCTCAAAATGTGTATGATAAAGGGTTATCACCCTCATCACCTTTTGAGGGGGATGATCAGGGACTTCCCCGGTGTGGGGAAGTGCCTTAAGGTGTTGGCTCAGCCGGGTTAGGTGTGAGCACGAAGGATTGTCCCTTTCACATAAGGACCGGTTTGTCATCTTTCACTACCTGTACTCATGACTAGTACAACCACTCGAAACTGTGTGGGCAGTCGCTTGATCCGAACTTGCACGGTCCGTACCCCAGGGTTAAGATGGCTGGGGAGCACCGGGAGGACAAGGAGGGGGAAAGTGTTTCCTAGTTTGGGCATGGTGGTGGCCTTGTTCCTTTCGGAATAATCGATAAGGTAAAGTCATGCAAGGAAGGAAAGAGTTTTGGTGTCGGGTCTCATGGCAGTGAGATCGCAGAGCTGGACTAGTGGGTAAAGTGTACACCTCTGCGCAGAGTTTGAAACCTATTCGAATAGTCCGTGTCCACTGGTATTGACGAGTCTGGTGTGGTATGGCAATTAGTGTTTTTGGTTTTCTAAACAAAAAGGGGTGGGGAATACGTGTGTGTATGTGTTTTGGGAAAAAAAGATGATGCCACAGGAGTGGGAAGCTCAGTGGCGGTTGAATGAAAGAATATATATAATACATTCCTCTCTTTCTTTCTGGGATTATACCAAGATGACACCTCTTTCTAAGAAAAAGATAAAGAGTGACTTGCAGCTCCACTATACCAAGCATGTACCACATAGGTCCATCTCTCCTTACGGGTTAGGATGGGCTTGCGGAATACATAAGTATTCACCCAGCTCCTCATATGTTTTTCAGTGACTGAAGACTTCTTTTCTGCGATGTTCGACTAGAAGGGGGCTACATCTGCACCCAGTCTGCCTGTGGCTCGGGCTGGTTTTCGCTTCGCTGATACCCAAGCTCCTTAGAGCTTACTATTTTGGTATTGTAATAGATATTTCTATGTAAGACTCTGATCTATCTGATGAAATAAATGTGGTTACTAGCCTCCTGGGACTAGTAATTGTATCACATTTGAGTCCCAAAGGACCGGGACGCTTCAGGTGGTATCAGAGCCATAGGACTGGCCGTAGATCGTAGCCCTGACCTTACAAGCCTTCTCAAAAAAATTAAAACTTTTAAAGAGTCTCCCCTTCTTTCCCCAAAATCTTAACAAACTCTTCTTCTCTTGGCTACCAGATGGAGGGGGCATTTGTCCTAAAAACGTCCTACTGCTCAGAGGTAGAAGGGTTCCCTTACCTTCTTCGTGGTTGTGCGCTTCGCCTAGGAATCCGCAAGAAGCCAGAGTATGCCTGGAAGGAGTACCAAGAGAATGGAGTTGAGAAATGCTCCATGGTGATCTACCTCGGGGAAAGCCGAAGCTATCCAAACCACCCACCTTTCTAGGTCACTGCCATTGGCAACCGCTTCCCCGACACTTGCCAAAATGCCACCCTAAAAGCTCTTCGTCAGCTTTGCCAAAACTATGACAAAGAAATTACCGAAACACCCCTCTGCTACTTCCCACCCACCAACAAAAATAGCCCCACTTGGAGGAAAAGACTCCAAGCCCTCTCAGGGAGAGAGCACAATGAGGATGACCCCACGGTAATCTACATGGCCGGATACCTTCACACCCTTGACACCCATTTTGATGACCTTGTCTCCCACTGCACCCGCCTAACCTCCCGGGTAGAGAACCTGGAACAGCAGATCAAGGTACTGAAAGAAAAAAATGCTGCTCTTTAGAACAGCCTCGAGGAGGTAGAAGGAGAGGAAGCCAACACCCATGAAGCATACAGGAGCCTGAAGAAGGACTATGCTAGGAGGCTGAAGCACTTCGCCCCCGTCAAAAAAATTCAGAAGCACTTCAAGAACCAAGGATGCCAGACCGTCGAGGAGAAGAAAGAGGAGGATGAGCCTCCATCACTAATTGCCGCCCTAGGACTAGATAACCTCTCCGATGTCGAGGAGGTGTCTTTAGCTAGCCTCGATGAGATCCTTAAAGAGTTTGGGGACGTTCTAGCAGGTGACGCACAGGCATAATGTAGTCCGAGCTTTCTGTCATGCTTGTAATGAACTTGTTGAATGAATAAAACAAAATGGTTGTTCAAAAAGTGACATATGCATAGTAGTGATCCCTTTTTCCTCTAGTAGATGGCCTCGGATAGAATGACGCCTACAGCCTCAGGGATCCGGGCAAGGCTTCCCCTAGGCAATAAAGGAGAAGGCAGGGGGAAGAGAGTGAGACTCACCTTCTGCACCTCCGATGATGCCACTAGACTTGGCCCAAGTGCTAGCCAACCAGACCCGACTCATTGAAGCCCTCACTAGAAGCCTGGAAAATCAGCGTCCGAACGGAGGAAGACCTCAGGACAGGATGGGAGAGTTCTTAAGGCTCAAGCCCCCCACGTTCGCAGGATCAAGCAACCCGCTCGATGCCGATGATTGGTTGCGCACTGTCAAGAGAAAACTGGAAGCAACCGGATGCCCTGAAGATCAGCGCATTCAGCTGGCTACCCACCAACTCTCTTGGATGGCCCTATCTTGGTGGGATACCTTCAGTGCTGCTGTGGGAAATGCCACTTGGGCAGAGTTTGAGACTGCTTTCTGCGAGCATCATGTGCCCGCAGGGATCGTCCAGCTCAAGGAAGAAGAATTCTGTGAACTAACTCAAGGAGGGCGAACCGTCAGCGAGTACATCCACAAGTTCACCGAGTTAGCCCGTTATGCGCCAGAAGATGTGAGTACAGAGGTCAAGAAGATGGCCCGTTTCCTCAAAGGGTTAAGACCAGAACTCAAGACTATCCTTGTCAGTCAGGACTATCATAGCTTCTCTCACCTCTCAAATAAAGCCATCCAAGTGGAAAGAGCTCGAGAAGAAGAAACAGGCCACCTCAAGAGGAAATTTCAACTTCTCCGATCTCAACAGCAAGAAAGGCACCAGAATACTCGATCCTTTGGCTTTCCACCCAAAGGACAGAACTTTAACAAGCCAGCAGGGTATGCTCCACCCCGTTACAGCCAGCCAAGTCAAAACTCCTTCCGCACTCAGTCCGTAGCCAGCAACCAGCCTCCGGCCAATGCTTGTTGGCACTATGGTGATCCCCGCCACTTCAAGAACAACTGCTCGCAGCTGAAGCCCGCGGCATCAGCCTTCTCCAACTTAGTGAATGGCCCCAAGAATGTTTCCGTGACAGCACCCAAGGCACCTTCCACCAACAGCCAGGTGAGCAAGCAGCAGTTCCACAACCGAGCCCGAGTGAACCACATCGACGCCTAGGAAGCCCAGTAGGCACCTAGAGTAGTACTCGGTGAGTTTTTGGTAGAATTTACCCCTACCACAGTACTTTTTGATTCTGGAGCATCCCATTCTTTCATAGCCACTAATTTTGTGGAAAAGCATGGCATTCCCACTACACGGTTAGAAGTTCCCTTGATCACTTGAACCCCAGGGTCAGACCTTCTATGCCACCTCAAGTGTTCCCAAATCAGAATTCTTTTAAGTGGGGTAGTGTTCTTGGCAGACCTAGCAGTAATACCTTCACAGGGAATTGATGTAATCCTAGGAATGGACTGGTTATCCCGGCACGAGGGCATCATAGGATATGCAGATAAGACAGTTCTTCTCACCGATCACCAAGGGAAGTCAGTTTCTTGTCAAGCCTAACCAACAACTCAAGACCCAATGGTATTCAGTCTATCAGCAGAAAGCGTATCCGTAGTTGAAGAATTCATGGATGTGTTTCCAGAGGAGTTACCAGGAATGCCTCCAGAAAGAGAAGTGGAGTTCTATATTGACCTTTTTCCAGGAACGGCACCAATTGCAAAAAGACCGTACCGAATGGCACCTACAGAGTTAGCAGAACTAAAGACACATATTGCAGAGCTTCAGCAGAAAGGTTTCATCCGTCCAAGCTCATCACCGTGGGGAGCCCCAGTCTTGTTTGTCACCAAGAAAGATGGAAGCATGAGGATGTGTATTGATTACAGGTCCTTAAATGAAGTCACAATCAAGAACAAGTATCCCTTACCTCGGATCGATGACCTCTTCGATCAACTCCAAGGAGCCCAATATTTCTCAAAGATTGATCTGAGATCAGGATACCATCAGCTGAGAGTCAAAGAAGGAGATATTCAAAAAACTGCCTTTGTTACCCGGTATGGCCAGTATGAGTTCACAGTAATGCCGTTCGGCCTAACCAACGCACCTGCCTTCTTCATGAACCTCATGAACAATATATTCATGAAGGAGTTGGATAAGTTTGTCATAGTCTTTATTGACGACATCCTAGTCTACTCAAAGGACAGAGAGGAGCATAAACATCATCTCCAAGTTGTCCTTGGAAGGCTCAGAGCACATCAACTCTACGCTAAGTTAAGTAAATGTGAATTTTGGCTGGAAAAGATCGCCTTCCTCAGGCACATCTTGACAGCAAAAGGAATAGAAGTGGATCCCTCTAAAGTGGAAGCAGTGTCCAAATGGAAGCAACCTACCAACGTTAGTGAAATACGAAGCTTTCTGGGTATGGCAGGATATTACTGTCGCTTCATCAAGGGATTTTCCAGCATTGCCAAGCCAATGTCAGAGCTTCTCAAGAAAGATAATAAATTCTTTTGGACCCCAAAATGTGAAGAAAGTTTCCAAGAGATAAAGGAAAAGCTTACAACCTCACCTGTGTTGGCATTACCAGATATCCACCGGAGATTTGTAATTTTCTATGATGCATCAAGGCAAGGCTTAGGATGTGTACTTATGCAGAATGAGAAGGTTATTGCTTATGCATCTCGGCTACTCAAGCCGCATGAGCAAAATTACCCGACACATGATTTGGAACTAGCAGCCATAGTGCATGCCCTGAAAATATGGAGGCACTACCTAATCGGAAACAAGTGCGATGTATTCACGGACCACAAGAGTCTGAAGTACATCTTCACTCAGCCAGATCTCAACCTCCGTCAGCGAAGATGGTTAGAGCTGATCAAATACTACAACCTCGAAGTGCATTATCACCCAGGAAAAGCAAATGTAGTGGCTGATGCCCTCAGCAGGAAGCCTTTCGGGAAAAAGGCAACAGGTTTTCTTGAAGACTGGAGGAAAGAATCTGCTCTGCTTAATGCTTGTTTAGGAGAAAGTGGCAGCCTAGAGGTTAAGCCATTACTAGAGGACCGCATCCGCAAGGCTCAGCTCCTAGATGCAGAGACAATAAGGCTTGTGGCAAGAACCAACAAGGAACAACCCTCAGACTTCAGGGCAGATGAGAAAGGAACCCTCTAGTTTAAAGACCGCTTATGCGTACCCAAGGGATAGGCCAGAGAAATTCTATTGGATGAGGCCCACAGCTCGCTTACTCTATTCATCCGGGATCCACTAAGATGTACCTGGACCTCAAAACCAGATACTGGTGGAAAGGGATGAAGAAGGACGTAGCTCAGCATGTGGCACAATGTGACACGTGCCAGCGAACCAAGGCAGAACATCAGAAACCTGCAGGACTTTTGCAACCTCTCCCAGTACCTAAATGGAAGTGGGAAGAGATAGGCATGGACTTCATGGTCGGACTACCCCGATCCCCGAAAGGGAATGACTCCATCTGGGTCATAATTGACTGATTCTCCAAGGTAGCTCACTTCATCCCGGTAAAGACTACCTACGGAGGAGCCACACTTGCTCAGTTATACCTTAAGGAAATAGTCAGACTGCATGGCATTCCTCGAAGAATCGTATCAGACAGGGGAACGCAGTTTACCTCGAAATTCTGGATGAGTCTGCAGCAAGCTATGGGTACCAAGTTAGACTTTAGCACTGCCTACCACCCTCAGTTGAATGGACAAATAGAAAGAGTCAACAAGGTCCTTGAAGACCTGTTGAGAGCTTGTGCTCTGACCTTCAGCAGAAATTGAGAATCCAGTTTGTCGTATGCAGAATTCTCTTACAACAACAGTTACCAAGCCAGCATCAAGATGTCACCCTTCGAAGCTCTATATGGGAGAAGATGCCAAACCCCACTGATGTGGTCTAATGTAGGAGAAAAGGCCTTGGAAGGGACTGCCTTCGTCAAGGAGGCAGAAGAGAAAGTTGCCATGATCCGCAAGAGATTACTCGAAGCCCAGAGTCGGTAGAAGAGTTACGCTGACAACAAGAGAAGGGAACTTAGTTTCCAGGAAGGAGATTTCGTCTATCTCAAGGTCTCCCCAATGCGCGGAGTCAGAAGGTTTCAAGCGAAAGGGAAACTGGCTCCGCGATATGTCGGCCCCTACCCTATTATTGGTAGAGTAGGACCAGCAGCTTACCGTATCCAATTGCTAGAATCCATGTCAGATATCCACAATGTGTTTCATGTCTCCCAGCTCATGAAATGCTTGAAAGTGCCAGAGAGCCATATCGCAGGAGAGTCAGTACAGATTCAGGAGGATCTACAATACCAAGAGAAACCAGTAAAGATTCTTGACACAGCTGTTCGGAAGACCCAGAACTCAAAAGTTAGGCTCTGTAAAGTCCACTGGAGCAGGGATGGTGAAGAAGAGGCAACCTGGGAAAGTGAGGATTCTTTGAGAAAGGAATATCCTTACCTTTTCTCCAACCCAGCCTGAATCTCGAGGGCGAGATTCTTTTAAGTGGGGTAGGTCTGTAACACCCCGGTTTTTGGCTCCAGGTTTTGAAAACTCTAAAACCTCTTAACCCCCCCCCATTTTCATTTTAAGCCTTTTAGCATTCTATTTCTCGTATGCATCAACCATGTTTGCTAGAAGCACATAACATGTGTAGCCTCACTTAGCACTTTGTTATACTCCTAGAAAACCTTTTTTATGAGTTTGTATTTGCATAAAGGAATTGAAAATGGGAAAAGAAATTAGAAAAAGAAAAGAAAAAAGATAAAACCTCCCCCCTGGCTGGGCCGATTCCGGCCCATACCCGTGGCCTCCCTCTCCCCCCGCGCGCGCTCTCCCTCCCCTCTCGGCCCACCTCTAGTCTGCTCCCTCACGCGCGCCAGCCCACCCCACGTGCGCGCTCTCTCTCACTGCGGCCCGACCCCACCCGCCAACCCGCGCTCACCCTCGCTCTCTCATGCCCACGCGCCACTGACAAGCCGGCCCCGCCGGTCAGCCACCCTATCTCCCTCGCCGCGCACGGCTTTGGCGCGATCACCGACGACCATCGTCCTCTTCTCCTCCCCGCCTGCACTCGCCGCATAGGGAAGTTCGGCACCACTTCGTCCTCGCTCGCTGTGATCGCGTCCTTGCACAGCACCGCCCCGCCGAGCGGTCTCGTCGCCACCGCTGTGCACCATTTACGTTGTCGCTGTGCACCTCACCGGCGTCCGCCTAACACTGCCGCTCCCCTCCCCTCGGGCGCCTATAAAAGGGCTGCCCCGAGCTCCTCTATGCCCTGCACCGGCCTCGGCCACTCTTCTCCCCCTCCTCGAGCCTAATCGCGCCAGCTCCGCCGCTCCTCCCTCCACTCCGGTAAGCCCCTCCTCCTCCCCTCTCTCTCTCTGGTTGTTCAGTGAGCAATTTGCTAGGCTCAGCAGCTTCACCACCTCACCGCAAACTCGGAGCACTGCTCCCCTGCCCCCACTCACCACCCGAACCTCACCGACGACAACTCCCGCCGCGGAGCTCCGCCACCCCACCGTGGCCAGCTCCCTCCCAGTCACATCTGGCAAAATTAGGCCCACCCTTAAGCTCGCCAGCCTCTTCTCGTGCTATGGCACCTACCCGATCCCCAGGAACCGGGCCACCGGCGGAGAGTCGCCGTTGAACCCGGCGGCGACCGGTTCACCCTCCCGTGTCGGCCGCTGACGCCGTCTTCCCTCTCGCTCTCTCTGGCACGTGGGCCCGTAGCCGACACCGTCTCCTCGCGCGCCCACTCCATGGCTCGCCCATGGGTCGTGTTGGGCCGGCACGCCCGCGCTCGCGCGCGCACCCGCGCGCGGCTGGGCCAGAATCCTCCCCCTCGGCCCACCAGAGCCGAAAATCCTTTTCTTTTTCCTTTTCTTTCTCCTTTCTTCCATTTAGTCATATACATATATATATATTATGTACCAAAAATTATCCAAACACTTTCTAAGTCACATAAAATGATGATGTTAGGAACTTGACACACTCCACTTAGTAACCACTATTTGATGTATTGTTTATTGCCTGTCTTGCTAGAAGAAGCAGGGACTGTCGATCCGGAACCCGTAGCCTCGAAAGAAGGGCCGGAGCCCGACCTTCCGGAGATAGAACTTTTGTGCCATGAGAACTTTGACGAAGGCAAGTTCATCTTACCCTTGATGCATAAATTACTTATTCTTTCTACCACTGCCTAAGCCTGGATTTCGGGATGGTTACTATGCATTGTGAGTTGAGAGTCAGCCTGCATTAAAGAATATACTTTTTGTCTACGAAAGAAAAGTGGATCAGGGTCATGTTTTCAAAAGGAAAATGCTTTTCAAAATGTGTATGATAAAGGTTTATGTCACACCCGGGCTTTTAGGAACAAAGCCGGGTGCATCTCATACATGCGCCAAAGAAGACAACATATATAATAACAGAGTGTATATAGATAAATGTCACAATAAAATCAGAGTACTTATTACATAGCGGAAGTCTTATTACAAAATAAAAGATAAATATAAAACGAACTAAGGATCGTCGGCGCCAATGTCAACTGAGAAACGCCACCTAGATCAGATCAAACTCCTCCCCTGTGGCTCCTCCTGAACCACCTGTTCTTCTCCTGTGGGGGGTGTGAGACAGCAAGGGTGAGCTCACACATGTTCATCGCTCAACAAGTTGCGGGGAATAATGTGGCATGAACTCACCAAAGGTGGGAGGTAATGAAGTGTAAGGCTGATCAATGAAATAAAGGCTGAGGCTAAGCATTGCTTTTATAAGTTGGTCAAAATTTTATTAGCAGTTACTAAGTGTAAGTAAATACCAAACCATAGTAATAATAAGTAAAAGTAATAATAAAATAATCCCAAATGCAATGATATGACAAATTAAGTTTAAGTTCCATAAATTAATCATGTGAGTGTCCGAGCCGCTCATGACCGTGAGCACGGCTAGTATACCAGTTTTACACTCTGCAGAGGTTGCGCATCTTTACCCACAAGTCGTGTTACCCATTTGCCACGGAGTTGATCAGACCCCATACACCTCTACCAAGGAAGCGAGGCGGGGTACCACTACGAGGCTTTAACAAAGTTCCACTAGCTTCAGACTACCCGCTACAGTTTATAGGAAGCTCCAGTGCAGGAATCCCTCGCCTGACCGCCATCGCAGCAAAATCAACCCAAGGACCTCCCTACACTGACCACTCCCCTACTGCCCTTGCCCCTTTCGGGTAAGGTAGCCCTCCACTAGCTTTCCTAGTTAATCAGCCAAGGGCGTCCCATTAAACCCTTGTGGTAGCACTGTTTTCCCGGGTGGTTCTCCATGTTCCGATTAACATAATGATCTTATCATGAATAGAAAATAATGAACAAATAATAACAAGTATAAAAATGAGTGATGAATATCTCTATACCCAAAGCCACATAAAGCAATAGCATGTACTACCCAAAAGTTTAGTAGTAAAACCAGTGGTGAAACAAGGTAATAAGATAGTCAAAATCTAGGTTATCCTATTAGGTCCCATCAAAATCAATCTATGCAGATCATTATGATTAATAAGAACATGAATGGGTAAAAGAAGTGATCAAGGGCACAACTTGCCTTCAATGAGCTCCTGCTCAGCTATCTCTACTTGCTGAACCTCAGATTCCACAGTGGCTTGCTCGTCTACTCGTATCAACACAATACATACATAGCATGGCATAAATTAACATCACATCAAACATGCAAATAGAATATACAGTAATAAACTAGACATTAAAATATGATCACAGGAACTGGAATCATTAAATTTGGAGTTATATATTTTAAGTTATGAATTTCCAAAGATTTTATGCATTTAATATAGGGTTAAGTGAGAAATAAATTTTAATGTGTATTTCATGTAAAAACAGTGGTACTATTGGATAGACAATAATATTATAAAAATTTAGGAACTGGAATGGACCAAATTGGAGTTCATATGCATTTTCTACAAATTAAACAAGTTCTATACATTAAAAATCTATTTCTATTTTATTTTACCTGAATTTCGAGTTGACTGGACTGGGCCTCAATAACCAGAAAACTCAGGGGCTGCTCGCATAAAATTTCCCAGGCACAGCGCTCCACTAATAGGACGGCGGGTTAATTTATTAAGTCCATAGGGTTTCTTTTGCAATTTTGGACGGCCGAAGGGGTACGCGATCACCCTGACCGCCCGATTAGAAGTGGATGGTCGCGATCAGATCGGCTTATCAACAACTGTGACTTAACCTCGATCTAATCTAGACCGTCCAATACCGAATCGACGCCACAAATCTAATCTTGCGAAACGGTACGTAGTCGTCTAATCCTGGCCATTCAACTTGGATCGACGGCAAGCGCTCACCCTCTCCCCCCTGAGCTATCCCGCGGCGGCGCATTATCCTGAGCGCGGCGGAGGACACGCCGGTGACGACTGCCCGAGCCGACCAGGGAGTTATAGCCCAATTAAAACTTCCTACACCGAGCCCGGGTCACGGCGAATCGATCCCACGAATCAATTTATGCGTAGGATTAGTGAAAACTACGAACCACGGAAGACTGGCGGAGAGATAAACGGTGGCGGCCAAATTGCCGAGCTGTAGTTCCTATCCCAACATTCCAGTCGATCTACGCTAGTCTAGGGGATCGTAACAACGAAGGCAGGGCCATTACCAGCGATGGAGGCGCCGACGTTGTTGGCCACGGTGCGGCGGATCCGTGGCGGAAGGGGGTGTCCGGTGAGCAATTGCCTGCGCACCAGTGCTTATCCGCAGCTGACGACTCCAAGATTGCTTCCACATGTCGCGGCGGAACTCTGGGTCGAAGATCTGAGGGCCGTTCGCCAAGGTGAGCAGAGATTACCGGCGGCAATGGCGGCGGCTGGTTCACTCCCGCGGAGCTCTCAATCGATGGCGAGATTCAAGGTGATAGGGGACACGGCGAGCAGGAGGTATAAGATGAGAGGTTGAGGGAGAAGAACACGCCTTTTTATCTCCACAGGGATGCGGTGGCGTGGAGGACGCGCTCACGTCGGGCGGCGCGAGGTTCGCTGCACGACTCGCTCAGGTCTGTTAGTGGCGCGATGGCCAGAGTGACAGGTAGGACCCACCCATCGGTGATAGACACGGCACGCGCGTGGATTTAGTGCGACCGGTGCGTGGGCCCAACGGCGCAGTGGCAGCGACGGGGTTGGGCCGCGCGGGTCTAATGTGTAGATGGGCCGGAAGTGAGGCGCGAGGCCCGTTTAACTGGGTTCGTCTTATTCTTTTATTTTCACTTCTTTCTCTCTTTTTTTCTATTTTCAAATCCAAATTTGAATTCAAATTTACATTCAAACTTTGTGCAGAGTTTGTGCTCTAATTATATTGTGAATTTAAGGAGTGCTAATTTGGGAAATATAAAGTTTGTTTATGTTTTATATACTCTCTTTCCCAAATTTCCAAGTTTTAAATTAGGTCAAAACCTCCTTTTCATTATCATTTATTTTATTTTTTTATTATTATTATATATATTTTTTAATTCATATTATCATTGTTTTAAATGCACAAACAAAAGTCCCAACATGGTGCAATAGTTTATTTGTGTCGTAGTGAACTTCTACTCTTTTTTAAACATGACCAGTCACATGTGATGATAAGTGGAGATGCACATATATTCAACGGAGACAATTCCTCTTTTTTTCTCCCTTACAATTTGGATGTTACAAATCCTACCCCCCTTAGAAAGAATCTCGTCCTCGAGATTTAAGAAGAACTAGGGAAAAGATGGGGGAAGTCTATGCGAAGCTCTTCTTCTCTTTCCCAAGTTGTTTCATCTTCTCCGTGGTGACTCCATTGTACTTTGCGCATCTTTATCACCTTATTTCTTGTAACTCGAGTCAAAGTGTCCAGAATCTTGATAGGATACTCTGCATAAGTCAGGTCATCTTGAACACTTAGATCTTCCATTGGTAGTTGCTCCTCAGGTACCCGAGGCATTTCTTTAGCTGGGACACATGGAATACATCATGTACATCTGACAGATGATCGGGTAACTTCAGTTGATATGCAACTTCTCCCACTCGCTTTAAGATCAAGAAAGGTCCAATGAAGCGAGGGGACAACTTTCCTTTAACTTTAAATCTCCTCATACCCCGGATTGGTGACACCTTCAGATACACGTGATCACCCTCCTTAAACTCCAGTTGTCTCCTTCTATTATTAGCATAGCTCTTTTGCCTTGATTGTGCAATTCTCAAATTTTCCCTTATCATTCGAACTTGTTCTTCTGCCTCTTGAATAAGCTCAGGCCCAAAGAACTGTCTTTCTCCAATTTGATCCCAATACAGTGGAGTCCTGCACTTTCTGCCATACAGAGCCTCAAATGGTGACATCTTCAAACTGGTCTGGTAGCTATTATTATAAGAAAACTCAGCATATGGTAAGCTCTTATCCCAACTTCCACCATGTTTAAGAGCACAAGCTCTTAACATATCCTCCAGCACTTGGTTAGTCCTCTCTGTCTGTCCATCAGTCTGGGGATGGTAGGCTGAACTAAAATTCAATTTTGTATCCAAGCTCTCATGCAACTTCTTCCAAAATCGAGAAGTAAACTACGATCCTCGATCAGACACGATCTTCTTAGGCACTCCATGTAGGCAAACTATCCGAGTCATATACAATTCTGCTAGCTTGGCTCCCGTGTAATTAGTCCTCACAGGTATGAAATGAGCTACTTTCGTCAATCTGTCCACAATCACCCAAATAGAGTCATATCCTGCTGGAGTGCGGGGTAGTCCAACAATGAAATCCATACCAATTTCTTCCCATTTCCACTCGGGTATCTTCAATGGGTGCAATAATCCAGCTGGTCTCTGATGTTCGGCCTTGACTCTTTGACACACATCACACTTAGCCACATGTGCAGCAACATCTCTTTTCAGTCCATACCACCAATACTTCTGCTTCAAATCTTGATACATCTTAGTGCTACCAGGGTGGATAGAATAATCAGAATCATGAGCTTCTTTCAATATAGTCTCACGAAGGCTATCAATCTCTGGAACACATATCCGATCCTTGAACCATATAGTACCCTGCTCATCCTCCGTGAATTCCGGAACTCGACCTTCCGTAATCAGATCCTTAATCTCTTGAATTTTTGCATCACCAACTTGACCTTTACGAATCTCTTGCTCCAAGGTAGGTTCCAACTCAATGGTAACTCCTTCAGTGTGAGTAACAATTCCCAGGTTGAGCCTCTCAAAATCTTTTGCTAATTCATCGGGTAGCTGGACAACAAAAGCGGAGTGAACATGCTCTTTCCGACTCAAGGCATCTGCAACCAAATTCGCCTTGCCTGGGTGATAGTGAATCTCCAAATCATAATCCTTAATGAGCTCCAACCAACGGCGTTGCCTAAGGTTGAGATCCTTCTGAGTGAATATGTACTTCAAACTCTTATGATTCGTATATACTTGGCACTTAGTTCCCATAATGTAGTGTCACCAAATCTTAAGTGCATGCACGACTGCTGCCAATTCCAAGTCATGAGTAGGGTAGTTCAATTCATGTTTCCGCAACTGACGAGATGCATAGGCGATCACATGTCCTTCTTGCATGAGCACACATCCCAATCCTTGGCCACATGCATCACAATAAATGTCAAATCCCTTCTGCAGATCTGGCATAACCAACACTGGTGGTGACATCAATCTCTCCTTCAATTGATCAAAGATGTCTTGGCATTTCTCATCCCACTTGAATTCTCTTCCTTTCTCCAAAAGCGATGTCATAGGCTTGGCAATCTTAGAGAACCCTTCAATAAATCTCCGATAATATCCTGCGAGTCCCAAGAAACTCTGAATCTCAGTAACTGTAGTGGGCACTCTCCACTCCATTATCTCCTTCACTTTAGCAGGATCCACTGCTATTCCTCCATTAGAAATAATATGTCCAAGGAATGGCACCTTATCAATCCAAAACTCGCACTTGCTAAACTTGGCATAAAGTTGATTATCTCGTAGCTTCTGTAGCACCAATCTTAGATGTTGTTCATGATCACTTTCACTCTTAGAATAGATAAGAATATCGTCGATGAACACCATGACGAATCTGTCCAAATACTCCATAAACACCTTATTCATCAAATTCATGAAATAAGTCGGTGCATTGGTTAATCCAAATGACATAACAGTAAACTCATATAATCCATATCGGGTTGAGAAAGTCGTCTTAGGAATATCTGATGGTCTAATCTTCATCTGATGGTATCCCGATCGGAGATCAATCTTCGAGAATACCCTGGCTCCTCTCATCTGATCAAACAAATCCTCAATACAGGGTAATGGATACTTGTTCTTCACAGTGACATCATTAAGTGATCTATAGTCCACACACATCTGTTGTGATCCATCCTTCTTCTGTACAAATAACACCGGTGCTCCCCAAGGTGAGGAACTCGGACGAATGTACCCAGCCTCTTGTAACTCCGTTAATTGCTTCTTCAGCTCCTTTAACTCTTCTACAGACATCCTATAAGGCCGTTTAGAAATAGGGGCAGTTTCAGGTAGAAGATCAATCACAAACTCAACTTCCCTATCTGGTGGCATCCCTGGTAACTCCTCTAGAAAGACATCCGGAAAATCTCTAACCACCCGGATGTTGTCACCAACAAACTCCTCAGGTATAAAGAACATTGCACGCTTGGATGAGGTGGTTACTGCAATATTAACTTGAAATGTTTCTCCTTTAGGGCTAGTGAGCTCTATAGTACCTCTACCACATGCTATAATGGCCTTTGCCTTTCTTAACCATGACATACCAAGGATCAGATCTATATTGCTGGCATCTAATATTATGGCAGTGGCTCCAAATTCTCTCCCCATAATTGACAATTTCAATCTACGTGTCATTTGATTTGCCTCAATAGGCCCTTTAGGTGTGATTACTATCATTGGTTTTCTCATATTTAGCAGGGGTATCTCATTAGTGTTGGCATATCGAGCAGACATGAATGAATGTGTAGCACCAAAATCAAATAATATGGTTGCAGGAATGGCATTAATGTAAAACATACCGAGTACGATGTCAGCACCATCAGGAGTATCATCAACACTGACTTGATTAACCCTGGCTATAGAATATCCCTTGCCAGGAGTCTGCTGCTTGTTCTTAGCTGGTGTACCAGAATTCCCCATAGAACAAGCATTAGCATAGCGCCCAATCTGACTGCACTTGAAGCATGTAGGGCCAGTCTTCTGTCCTGTAGACCTCATCGGGGTGCCAGTGGGAGTAGCCTGACGAGTAGGAGGTGTCCGTGGAGACCCCTGTGGAGCATACTGAACTGGGTGTGGTTCTCCTGGTCGAGTCGGTGTACCCTATGGCGAGACGTAGCGGGGACGAACACTGCTGCTACCCTGTCCTTATGAGATAGCCTTCCTCTTCAAATCACCCAGTTGAATACGCTTGTGTTCAATAGCAAGAGCCTTATCCAGTAGCCTCTGAAACGACGGAAATGTGTGTGCCACCAGTGCATACTGTAGGGGTCCATTAAGTCCTTCAATGAAGTGCTCCTGCTTCCTCTCATCCTCAGCAACTTCCTCCGGAGCATATCTCGACAGCTGAATAAATTTATCTCTGTACTCGCTGACCGACATGTTGCCTTGCTTCAATGACAGAAACTCCTTCTTCTTGATCTTTATCATACCAGATGGAATATGGTAGTTCCTGAACTGTGTACTGAACTCTGCCCAAGTAATAGTATCAGCAGCATCATGGGCAGCAGTATAAGAATCCCACCAGTCAGCAGCAGGACCTGTCAGACGACCTGAGGCATAAAGAACTTTCTCCCGGTCTGAGCATTGGGCGATGTTGATCATCTTCTCAATTGACTTCAACCAATCATCCACATCAAGTGGATCTGGTGAGCTGGCGAAGGTCGGTGGCTTATGACTCATAAATTCACGGTGCTTATCACGAGGTGGAACCGGTGGTGGTGGTGGAGGCAATGGCACTTGTTGCTGTTGCTGCTGTTGTTGAAGTTGTTGTTGCAGCTGCTGTTGTTGCGCCCTTCTCTCCTGGCGCATCTCTTCTCTCCCCTGGCGTAACTCTTGGCGTATCTCTTCTCTTTCCTGACGCATCTCCTGGCGTTCTTGCTGCATATGGGCACACATATCGGCCATAGTGTCCGCCATTTGCTGCATCACCCTCATCTGAGCTGCAATCAGTGGATCAACTCCGCCTGGTGGAGGATTAGGAGGATTCATCTCTGCTGGTTGTGGCTGAGGTTGTCTATATACCCTCCGAGTGTGTCGATTAGGAGGCAAATCAATTCCACCACCCCTCCTGGTATTGACCATCTGAGTTAGATACATATTGATGAGGACATCCTCCACTATTACCCGTTGGCAAAGATGCAATCGGCCCAGTTGGCCCAATTGTAGTCGAACGGTGACCGTGTGAGCATCAGAATTATCCCACCTTGCTTAACTTGGGAGGAGGAAGCCACTTTAAAAGGAAGAGCCACCCTTCCCCCATTGGACTAGTCTTTTGGGGCGATTGGGCCTTTCCCTGTGTTGGGTGTGCTTAATGAACTGTTGGGCTCCGGGCAACCCTAATTTGTTGGGCCTCGGCCAACCCCACCTGGGCTGGGTGTATCATCTGGTATCAGGGCTAGGGCCCATTTTAAGAAGGTGGGAATGATGAGGACATCCTCCACTATTACCCGTTGGCAAAGATGCAATTGGCCCAGTTGGCCCAATTGTAGTCGAACGGTGACCGTGTGAGCATCAGAATTATCCCACCTTGCTTAACTTGGGAGGAGGAAGCCACTTTAAAAGGAAGAGCCACCCTTCCCCCATTGGACTAGTCTTTTGGGGCGATTGGGCCTTTCCCTGTGTTGGGTGTGCTTAATGAACTGTTGGGCTCCGAGCAACCCTAATTTGTTGGGCCTCGGCCAACCCCACCTGGGCTGGGTGTATCACATATGGTAAGAGAGAGCAGAAGACAAGGCAGTAATTACGAACCATGTTACTTTGGAGGATTTATTAGCTAAGCAGATTAATGTTTTACCTACCATAGCTAATTTATTACCTTATGTTGGCACATACTGAGATGCCCATATTTAATATTTCAATCAATCAAAGAAGCAAATCAGACATTTATCATCAGAACAATCAAACAACGTTTTTAAATATGGAAAATAGTTTTGATTTTGTCTTAGGCCTCCTATTTCTTAAAAATGTCATAGGGGTAGGGATTCCAAGGTGTGAAATCCGTCTTGTATCAGAATAGAAAAGGTAAGAATGATCAGAGTAGAATAGTAGAAGGTGAGACAGGATCAAGATAAGTGTAGAAAGAATCAGAGTAAGGTAAGTGTAGAATGAATCAGAATAAGATAAGTAGGTAAGGGTTGTCCATTTCTATCTAGGTTTCGTCCTACAGTCAACATTTCCTCTGATACCACTTCTGTCACACCCGGGCTTTAAGGAACAAAGTCGGGTGCATCTCATAAATGCGCCAAAGAAGACAACATATATAATAACATAGTGTATAGAGATAAATGTCACAATAAAATCAGAGTACTTATTACATAGCGGAAGTCTTATTACAAAATAAAAGATAAATATAAAACGAATTAAGGATCGTCGGCGCCAAGGTCAACTGAGAAACGCCACTAGATGAGATCAAACTCCTCGCCCTGTGGCTCCTCCTGAACCACCTGTTCTTCTCCTATGGGAGGGTGTGAGACAGCAAGGGTGAGCTCACACATGTTCATCGCTCAATAAGTTGTGGGGAATAATGTGGCATGAACTCACCAAAGGTGGGAGTTCATGAAGTGTAAGGCTGATCAATGAAATAAAGGCTGAGGCTAAGCATTGCTTTTATAAGTTGGTCAAAATTTTATTAGCAGTTACTAAGTGTAAGTAAATACCAAACCATAGTAATAATAAGTAAAAGTAATAATAAAATAATCCCAAATGCAATGATATGACAAATTAAGTTTAAGTTCCATAAATTAATCATGTGAGTGTCCGAGCCGCTCATGACCGTGAGCACGGCTAGTATACCAGTTTTACACTCTGCAGAGGTTGCGCATCTTTACCCACAAGTCATGTTACCAATTTGCCACGGAGTTGATCAGACCCCATACACCTCTACCAAGGAAGCGAGGCAGGGAACCACTACGAGGCCTTTACAAAGTTCCACTAGCTTCAGACTACCCGCTACAGTTTATAGGAAGCTCCAGTGCAGGAATCCCTCGCCTGACCGCCATCGCAGCAAAATCAACCCAAGGACCTCCCTACACTGACCACTCCCCTACTGCCCTTGCCCCTTTCGGGTAAGGTAGCCCTCCACTAGCTTTCCTAGTTAATCAGCCAAGGGCGTCCCATTAAACCCTTGTGGTAGCACTGTTTTCCCAGGTGGTTCTCCATGTTCCCATTAACATAATGATCTTATCATGAACAGAAAATAATGAACAAATAATAACAAGTATAAAAATGAGTGATGAATATCTCTATACCCAAAGCCACATAAAGCAATAGCATGTACTACCCAAAAGTTTAGTAGTAAAACCAGTGGTGAAACAAGGTAATAAGATAGTCAAAATCTAGGGTATCCTATTGGGTCCCATCAAAATTAACCTATGCAGATCATTATGATTAATAAGAACATGAATGGGTAAAAGAAGTGATCAAGGGCACAACTTGCCTTCAATGAGCTCCTGCTCAGCTATCTCTACTTGCTGAACCTCAGATTCCACAGTGGCTTGCTCGTCTACTCGTATCAACACAATACATACATAGCATAGCATAAATTAACATCACATCAAACATGCAAATAGAATATACAGTAATAAACTAGACATTAAAATATGATCACATGAACTGGAATCATTAAATTTGAAGTTATATATTTTAAGTTATGAATTTCCAAAGATTTTATGCATTTAATATAGGGTTAAGTGAGAAATAAATTTTAATGTGTATTTCATGTAAAAACAGTGGTACTATTGGATAGACAATAATATTATAAAAATTTAGGAACTGGAATGGACCAAATTGGAGTTCATATGCATTTTCTACAAATTAAACAAGTTCTATACATTAAAAATCTATTTCTATTTTATTTTTATCTGAATTTCGAGTTTACTGGACTGGGCCTCAATAACCAGAAAACTCAGGGGCTGCTCGCATAAAATTTCCTAGGCACAGCGCTCCACTAATAGGACGGCGGGTTAATTTATTAAGTCCCTAGGGTTTCTTTTGCAATTTTGGACGGCCGAAGGGGTACGCGATCACCCTGACCGCCCGATTAGAAGTGGATGGCCGCGATCAGATCGGCTTATCAACAACTGTGACTTAACCCTGATCTGATCTAGATCGTCCAATACCAAATCGACGCTACAGATCTAATCTTGCGAAACGGTACGTAGTCGTCAAATCCTGGCCGTTCAACTTGGATCGACGGCAAGCGCTCACCCTCTCCCCCCCTGAGCTATCCCGCGGCGGCGCAGTATCCTGAGCGCGGCGGAGGACACGCCGGTGACGACCGCTCGAGCCGACCAGGGAGCTATAGCCCGATTAAAACTTCCTACACCGAGCCCGGGTCACGGCGAATCGATCCCACGAATCAATTTATGCATAGGATTAGTGAAAACTACGCACCACGGAAGACTGGCGGAGAGATAAATGGCGGCGGCCAAATTGTCGAGCTGTAGTTCCTATCCCAACATTCCAGTCGATCTACGCTAGTCTAGGGGATCGTAACAACGAAGGCAGGGCCATTACCAGCGATGGAGGCGCCGACGTTGTTGGCCGCGGTGCGGCGGATCCGTGGCGGAAGGGGGTGTCCGGTGAGCAATTGCCTGCGCACCAGTGCTTATCCGCAGCTGACGACTCCAAGATTGCTTCCACAAGTTGCAGCGGAACTCTGGGTCGAAGATCCGAGGGCCGTTCGCCAAGGTGAGCAGAGATTACCGGCGGCAATGGCGGCGGCTGGTTCACTCCCGCGGAGCTCTCAATCGGTGGCGAGATTCAAGGTGATAGGGGACACGACGAGCAGGAGGTATAAGATGAGAGGTTGAGGGAGAAGAACACGCCTTTTTATCTCCACGGGGGCGCGGCGGCGTGGAGGACGCGCTCACGCCGGGCGGCGCAAGGTTCGCCGCACGACTCGCTCAGGTCTATTAGTGGCGCGATGGCCAGAGTGACAGGTAGGACCCACCCGTCGGCGATAGACACGGCGCGCGCGTGGATTTAGTGCGACCGGTGCGTGGGCCCAACGACGCAGTGGCAGCGACGGGGTTGGGCCGCGCGGGTCTAATGTGTAGATGGGCCAGAAGTGAGGCGCGAGGCCCGTTTAACTGGGTTCGTCTTATTCTTTTATTTTCACTTCTTTCTCTCTTTTTTTCTATTTTCAAATCCAAATTTGAATTCAAATTTACATTCAAACTTTGTGCAGAGTTTGTGCTCAAATTATATTGTGAATTTAAGGAGTGCTAATTTGGGAAATATAAAGTTTGTTTATGTTTTATATACTCTCTTTCCCAAATTTCCAAGTTTTAAATTAGGTCAAAACCTCCTTTTCATTATCATTTATTTTATTTTTTATTATTATATATATATATATATTTTAATTCATATTATCATTGTTTTAAATGCACAAACAAAAGTCCCAACATGGTGCAATAGTTTATTTGTGTCGTAGTGAAGTTCTACTCTTTTTTAAACATGACCAGTCACATGTGATGATAAGTGGAGATGCACATATATTCAAAGGAGACAATTCCTCTTTTTTTTCTCCCTTACAATTTGGATGTTACAGTTTATCACCCTCATCACCTTTTGAGGGGGATGATCAGGGACTTCCCCGGTGTGGGGAAGGGCCTTAAGGTGTTGGCTCCGCCAAGTTAGGTGTGAGCATGAAGGATTGTCCCTTTCACATAAGGACCAGTTTGTCATCTTTCACTACCTGTACTCATGACTAGTACAACCACTCGAGACTGTGTGGGCAGTCGCTTGATCCAAACTTGCACGGTCCGTACCCCAGGGTTAAGATGGCTGGGGAGCACCGGGAGGACAAGGAGGGGGAAAGTGTGTCCTGGTTTGGGCATGGTGGTGGCCTTGTTCCTTTCAGAATAACCGATAAGGTAAAGTCGTGAAAGGAAGGAAAGAGTTTCGGTGTCGGGTCTCATGGCAGTGAGATCGCAAAGCCAGACTAGTGGGTAAAGTGTACACCTCTGCGCAGAGTTTGAAACCTATTCGAATAGTCCGTGTCCATTGGTATGGACGAGTCTGGTGTGGTATGGCAATTAGTGTTTTTGGTTTTCCAAACAAAAAGGGGTGGGGAATACGTGTGTGTATGTGTTTTGGGAAAAAAAGATGATGCCACGGGAGTGGGAAGCTCAGTGGTGGTTGAATGAAAGAATATATATAATACTTTCCTCTCTTTCTTTCTAGGATTATGCCAAGATGACACCTCTTTCTGAGAAAAAGATAAAGAGTGACTTGCAGCTCCACTATACCAAGCATGTACCACATAGGTCCAACTCTCCTTACGGGTTAGGATGGGCTTGCGGAATATGTAAGTATTCACCCAGCTCCTCATATGTTTTTCAGTGACTGAAGACTTCTTTTCTGCGATGTTCGACTAGAAGGGGGCTACATCTGCACCCAGTCTGCCTGTGGCTCGGGCTGGTTTTCGCTTCGCTGATACCCAAGCTCCTTAGAGCTTACTATTTTGGTATTGTAATAGATATTTCTATGTAAGACTCTGATCTATCTGATGAAATGAATGTGGTTACTAGCCTCTTGGGACTAGTAATTGTATCACATTTGAGTCCCAAAGGACCGGGATGCTTCAACCGCCGTTAGCCTCAGCAGTGAAAACAGCAGTAGCAGCCGAAGTTGTTCCTGCCGAAGCTTCTACTTCCGAAGCAGCAGTAGCCGAAGCCACAAATTTGGAAGACACACTTACTGATATTGATGAAATGATTTTGAATATGGCTGAGGTAGAAACTACTGCGGCTGCTGAGGAGACCCCGGCTGCAGTATCTTAAAAAGAGAAAGAGCTTGCCGAAGATGCTTCGGAAGAAGGAAATTTCAACTTTCAAAACATAATTGGGCAAGAATTGTCCAAGGCTGAAAAAGAAGAGCTGAGGGACTATGCTATATCTTGCGGATACTAGCCAGGGGCGCTGCTTTTCGGCGGTATAGACGAAGAGAGTTTAGGTTGCCTTCGAGACCGGACTGGGGCGAAAGTTGTCAGCACTTTATCAAATGGTATTGGCTTTCTGAAGCTTGAGGCTGAACTCAGCAGATACCGGCGGCAACATATTGCCGGTAGCTTGTTTTATTCTAACTTTAAGGTAAAATTCTTCCCTTAACTTTTTATTATTTTGATATGAGAATGTTTTTTGATGAAGGTTATTTTGTCAGAGCCTACTATTAAGCAAAGCCTTGAGGATGCAACAAGACCTCGAGGACAGAAAAAATGAAGTTATAATCGAGGGCTTAGAAAGCAAGATTAAAGATCATGAAGCTGCCCTAGAAAAGAAAGACTTCGTACTTCAAACGATGGAAGGTTCACTAGTAGAAGCTCAAGCTGAGATCGCCAGATTGAACAGTGAACTTTCCATGAAATCAAAAAACTTTGAGCAAGAGAAGAAAGATTTCGAAACAAAAATCAAAGATGAAATTGAAAAAAGTTCAAATCTGCAGAAATCGCTCAAAGAACTTCAAGAAAAATGCTTAGGCTTCGGCACCCGGTGCATTCAACGGCTGAAGCAGGTCTTCAACTCAGTTGGAGCCAGTTCCGAAAAGTTTAAACCTTCGGTTGAAGACCTGCCAGGCACGTTTGATCATATTGAAGGTGAAGTTGATGCTCTCGACGAAGTTATAGCTAGACATGGTGACTTTTGTGCTCTGCTAGCTTCTCGAGGCACAGCTGTCGCTTTCATGAAGGCTAGTTGTACACATGGAAATATTGTAAATAGACCAAACTTCAGCCTGTCACCAGCAGACTTGAATAACATTCCCAGCCTGGCCTGAAGCATCGGCAATAGATTCGTTACTCAAATCTGGGCAAAGGGCGGGCGAAGCTTGGCTGGTGACGAAGCTCGAAGTCACCTTAAACCGGTAATAAACTCATACCTTGTGCTTACCTTTTCCTTGAAAGTTGAATTTACATTATAATGCTTTGATATGTACAGGATGACGAAGCCGAGGAGCATTGAGCCGAAACTTAGCAGATGGTCCGAAGCTTAGCAGATGATGATGAAGCCGAAAACCTTGCTGCGAAAAAACTCTAGAAAAACTCTTGTACTATCCTTGTAAAAAATATTGTAATCAGATACTACTCTGTAAATTTGTCCATACCTTGTAATATGTTTTTACCTTTTCGTCCATGTATGAACTGCTTTGATGTGGACGAAACCTGTATTTTTGAGCCGAAGGCGAAAAACGTCTTCCCTTCTTTTCGTACACAACAAAGCATAGCATTGCTTTCGAAGCCGTATCCATAGAGCCGAAGCAACTGTCGATATCTATATGATATGATGATGATCCTATGTATGTCTAAATGAATGTTTATGAATGCAATGCATGATGTAATGTATCGTGCAAATGAACACCCAGACACACATATGAAGCCACATCCATAATCTTCATTCCCTTAGGAATGTCTGAAATATTTTTGCCTTTTATTTTTTGGCTGCACCGCTTATTTTTCGGTGTAAGTTCTGCATCCCCTTAGGAACGTCTTTTGAACTTCTTCGCCTTCTATTTCGGCGGTTATCGCGTTGACTTTTCGTGCTTCGCCTTATATTTCGGCGGTATTCACGTTGACTTTTCGCGCTTCGCCTTATATTTTGGTGGTATTTGGCTCTGCATTCCCTTAGGAACGACTTTTGAGCAGAAAACTTACGTTGCGCTCCCTTAGGAACGACTTCTTGTAGCTTCGTCGTGCTCTGCATCCCCTTAAGGACGACTTTCAAGCTTCTCCTTGTTCTTTTTTTGTCTCTCTGTACTCGATGGTGCATGCTCAGATTTTACATTTTACATATTTTTGGGGGATTTTGCTCTCGTAGAGCTGAATATGAAAGGAAAAATTACAAACTATGGCCCCATTAAAAACTTTTCTCCCCCTTTGGAAAGGAAAAGGGTGCCATAAGAAAAAATGAAAAAGATTACATCAATTTATACATAATATCGTCGAAGCTCATCCGCATTCCAGGATCTAGGAATGTCGTTGGCGTCCATGTCCTTTAACCTGTAAGAACCGGGTCTTGACGAAGATACTACCAGAAAGGGTCCTTCCCACTTCAGCTGAAGCTTGCCTACTGTGTCAGGGTTGGCTACTCTCCGAAGCACCAAGTGTCCTGGCTTAATGTCTTTCAATCGAACTTTTCTATCACGCCATTTTATTGTTTCTGCTTGATATTTGTTGATATTTTCCACAGCCTGAAGTATGGTCCCCTCTATAGTATCTTTTGTCACAGAATAATTAGCTTCATCTTCGGCCGAAGCTACTGTTCTTATTGACCCCGCTTTAGCCTCTTCGGGGGTTATGGCTTCGTTACCGAACAATAACTTAAATGGTGTAAAACCTGTTGACCTTGATATAGTTGTATTGTGGCTCCACACCACTTTAACCAACTCATCTGGCCACTTTCCTCTAGGCTGATTGAAGATTAACTTCATTATTCCTGTCATTATAATACCATTTGCCCTTTCAACTAGTCCGTTTGATTCCGGGTGCCTGACTGATGCAAAATAAATTTTTGTGCCAATCTGATCGCAAAAATCTTTGAAAGTTTCAGCATCAAACTGTGTCCCATTGTCCACAGTTATAGCCTTCGGCACATCGAAGCGACAAACTATATTCTGCCAAAAAAAATTTTGGCCTGTAGCCAAAGGCTTTGTTTCGATCCACTTAGAAAAATATTCTACCGCCACCACAACATATCTCAGGTTGCCCTGTGCTGGTGGAAGTGGACCTAGTAGATCCAGGCCCCATCTTTGCAACGGCCAGGTTGGTTGTATTAGCTGAGTTAATGACGAAGGTTGTTTCTGATCTCTTGCACATTTTTGGCAATTTTCACACTTTTGGACCAAATCTGCTGCGTCCGAAGCTGCCTTCGGCCAATAGAATCCTTGTCGGAAAACCTTTCCTAGATGAGAGTCTGGACCCAATATGAAATCCACACAATCCTACATGTATTTCCTTCATTAATTCTATACCTTCAGTTCTAGATAAGCACTTGAGAAGTGGGGAACAAACTCCATGTTTATATACTTCCCCTTCTATTATGACATATGGTCTTATTCTTGCTTCCATTCTTTTGTTATAAACCTCATCATCTGAGAGATGGTTACCTTGGAGGAAAGATATAATCTCAGTCCTCCAATCTTCACTATGGACAGGAGATATTGTGAGCACTGCTCTTTCGAGGAGTTCCACCGAAGGTGCTCTTATTGTCTCGAAAAATACTTCCGAAGGTAGAGGAAGCCCTTGTGCCGCTGACTTGGCTAGCAGATCAGCATGCTCATTTTCCCCTCTTGGAATATTCTTAACAGAAAATCCTTCAAAAGAAGCTTCAAGCCTTCGAACTGTGTCCAGGTATCTCTCAAGCTTCGGATCTCTTGCCTTGCAAGTCTTGTCAACATGACCAAAAATAACTTGAGAGTCGGTTTTGAGGACTGCCCTTCTTATTCCCATTGCCTTTAACTTTCGAAGTCCTAAAAGTAATGCTTCATATTCAGCACTATTATTTGTACAGCTGAAATCAAGCCTTGCTGCATAGCATGTTCTGACTTTGGAAGGTGCAACTAAGACAGCAGCCGCTCCTGCACCGAAGGTTCCCCAGGAATCGTCGCAAAACATTGTCCAGGCTTCGGCATCTTTATTTGCTTCTTCTTCCTGAACCCCTGGCGTCCAATCAGCAATGAAGTCTGCTAACGCTTGAGACTGAATTGAGGATCTATGGACATAGTCAATAGTGAATTCGTTAAGCTCCGCAGCCCACTTTCCAATCCTTCCAGTAGCTTCTCTGTTCCTCATAATATCCTTTAGAGGCTGTGATGAAAGAATAATTATGTGGTATGCTTGAAAATAGTGCCGAAGTTTCCTGGAGGCCATTAACACAGCATACAACACCTTCTCCAACTCTGTATAGTTTTTCTTTGATAAACTTAGAACTTCGGAGACAAAGTATACTAGGGCTTGCTTTTTAATTTGTCCTTCAAGCTTCTCCTATACAAGCGCCACACTCACTGCAGAGTACGAAGCTGCCACATACAATAGTAATGGAGCCCCTGGTGCATGTGGAGTTAATGTTGTTAGATCAATCAAGTATTGCTTCAGCTCTTCGAAGGCCTTCTGTTGAGCTAGGTCCCATTGAAAAACTTCGGCTGACTTTAGTATTTCAAAGAATGGCAAATTTCTTTCTGCTGATCTAGATATGAATCTATTTAATGATGCCAGTCTTCCTATCAGCCATTGGGCCCCCTTCTTTGTGCTTGGTGGTTCCATCCGAAGGATAGCTTCGATCTTGCTTGGGTTAGCTTCAATCCCCTACGTTGAAACTAGACAGCCAAGGAACTTACCCTTCTTCACTCCAAAGACACATTTTTCTGGATTTAATTTCAGGCCAGCTTGCCTGAAATTAGCAAATGTTTCTTGCAGATCAGTAATGTGATTTTCTTGCTTCGTACTTTTTACTATGATATCATCAACGTATGTTAGCACATTTCTGCCTATCTGGGAATGAAGGACCTTGGCTGTCATTCTGATGAAGCTTCCTCCAGCATTCTTGAGCCCCTCAGGCATCCAAAGATAACAATAGGTGCCACTTGGGAGTTATGAAGCTAGTCTTTGGCTCATCCTCCTCCTTCATCCATATTTGATGATATCCAGAGTAGCAGTCCAACAGACTCATAAGCTCTGAAGAAGCTGTTGCATCTACAAGAGAGTCTATTCTTGGTAATGGAAATTCGTCCTTTAGGCAGGCCTTGTTAAGATCTGTGAAGTCAATACACATTCTCCATTTGCCGTTGGACTTCTTCACCATAACAGTATTGGCTAGCCACTCTAGATATTTTACTTTTCTGATGACCCCAGCACTGAGAATCCTTTTTACTTCATTCTGAGCACCTTCGGCTTTATCATCAGACATTTTCCGAAGCCTTTGTTTTCTTGGCCTAAAGGATGGGTCGACATTGAGTGAATGTTCAATGACGTCTCTGTTGACACCACAGAGGTCATTGGCCGACCAAGCAAAAACATCTTTGTTGTTGAATAAAAACCTTATCAAAGTTTTCTCCTGCTCTTTAGATAGTTGAGACCCCAGCAGTACCTTCTGCTCTGCTATGTCTTCACATAGAAGCATGGGCTTCGGCTGATCAACCGAAGCAGCCTTCTCTCTTCTGTACTTGTACTGTTCACAAGCTTCGGCTTCATCTATATTGTGAATTGCTTTTGAATCTGTCCAGTTTCCTTCGGCCTTCCTGGCAGCTTCTTGACTGCCATGAATAATAATGGGCCCTTGTTCCGAAGGTATCTTCATGTATAGATATGCTAGATGGAGTATTACTTCGAAAGCATTAAGCGTCCCACGACCAATGATTGCATTGTAGGGGTATTCCATATCAACAATGTCAAACACAACCTGTTCAGTCCTTGTATTGTGGACAAAGCCGAAGGTCACTGGCATCGTGATTTTGTGAGCGCTGCAATCTGCCTGCCTCCGAAGCCACAAAGAGGGTGTGTAGCATCATGAACCTTGTCCTCTGGCTCTTGCATCTATCTGAAGGCCTTAGCAAATATGATATCCGCGGCACTGCCTATATCAACCAGAACATTATGGACCAGAAATCCCTTGATGACGCAAGATATGACCATAGCATCATTGTGAGGGTAATCCTTGAGCTGAAGGTCCTCCTGGGAGAAGGTGATTGGGATGTGAGACCATTTTGACTTGATGAAAGGTCCCTGCACCCCAACATGCTGCACCCTTCTCTGTGCTTCCTTCTTCTGCTTCTTGTTAGCCGGCTCTGAACTTGAGCCACCTGTTATCGGGAGCACTAGCTTCGTAGTCGAAGGTGCTTCAGCTTGGTTGTTGAACGAAGCCATCAGCTCAACAGTGGAAGTGAGTTCACCGGAGGTGGGCGCCAATGTTGGGGACTTGTTCTCAAATGCTTTGAATTAAGAACAAGGCAACACAAAAATGTTAAATATCAATGCCCTTCATCCTTCGAAGCATTATTTCTCTTAGGATATAATGATCTTCGGACGAAGGTTATGAAGGACATACCTTCATAAGTACGATATGAATAATCAAAAGATGAAGCTTATGAAACATAAGAAAACAACATAAATAATTACATGGTATCAAAATATGAACATTTATTGTTAAATAATCATGAATATATGAAAGTAATATCAAACTACATTTGTACCTTGAGCTTGACAGGAGACGAAAATACAAATGAAATGCGGAAGCGTGAACAGTACGGGGGTACTGTTCACCTATTTATAGACATAGGGCGTAGCCTGTGTGAATTTACATTTATGTCCTCTACAAATGATTACAATTATTACACAGGTTATCATGGGCCAATTGGTCATCTCATCTTTAAGTCGGTGCATTTTGAAATATACTACGAAGCTCCCTGACTGGTAGCTTCGGCATTGTTCCTGTTCTGGCCTTCCGAAGGTGTTTCTTCTCACAGGACCTTCGGCGATGAAGCAGACCCCCAACAAGCCCACTACAGTGTACTATATTTGAGGCGTTTGAGACGGTGCCCTATAATTTTTTACCAAATTTTATGAATTGAGTCACTGTTGGAGTTTTTTTTTCCTGTGTAGAGCCTCAATTTCAATTTGAGGCACTAGTTTGAGGCATTGTTGGAGATGCTCTAAGCAAAACAACCCAAATATTTGTCAAGAAAAATTTGATACGTTTGTATTCCCTCCGTTCTTTTTTATTTATCATGTTTTAGTTCAAAAATGAATTAGTGGATGACAAATATTCGAGAACGGAGATAGTAATTGATAAGCCATGACCAGAAAAAAAATGCACCTTGCATTTTAACGGCCTATTTGAGAGATATCTGCTCCCTAATTCTCTGGTTGAATGGTTCTGAACGATTCTCTAATAGGAGTGGATCTGACTGATGAATTGTGTTTCGCTGGCCGGTAGTGAAGTGATTCTTAAAAGGGAAGAGTATACGACAATTGTCTGCATTACCCCCATCAAATTCCTTGTATATTTTATATGGAAGAGCATGTTCCATAAATTAATGGAAATTTATGTTTTTATTTGTTGGCTATATTATTTCACTATTCAACATTAAATAAATAGTAAACAATTAGTAATTGCAGAATAAACATTCATTATTGTTTGTTAAGGTCCAACAAAATACAACCACACGCCTAAAATGAGGCTAAAATAAAATCCAAATATCCTTGAGCTTATGTACTAGATGAACTAATAGCAAGAGCAACATCATCACAAAATCTATACATTATCCTTTCATAGGCATTTGATGTGGCATCCGATGAACTTTGAGAAAGGGATTGGTTTCTATACCTTGTTGGTATAACGGGCACATAATCTTGGTCTCGGTCACATCTCTCAAAAATTCTTGTCAAGTGCATGATTTTGATAAATAAAGTTGTGGAGATACATGGTAGCTGCAACTGCAACAATCATCTTTTGATTTACCATTGGATATGTTGGCATGTTGAGAAGAATTCTGCATTTCAACTTCCATACACCAAATACACGCTCAACAACATTTCAAAGATTTGAGTGCAAATGGTTGAACATCTCTTACCACCAGGAGTCGGGCCTCTTCTCCACTCTGTAACATGGTATCTTTGGCCTTTATATGGTGATAAGTATCCAGTCCTATTCGTATATCTAGCATCAACAGCATAATATTTCCCTAAAAGATTTAAAACATCAACATGGTTTTTAAAGTATGAAATAAATAATGAAAGGTAGAAGATGCAATTACCAAGAGGTGGATGTGGGAAGATATCTTCATCTATTTGAAGAGCATTGTATCATGCATGGAACGAAGTTGACCAATCGATGCATAGGTGAAACACATGTCAAAATCAACAACTGCCATCGTATTTTTGTTGCTTGATCTAATCTTCCTTGGTACCTAAAAAATCTTTTAGAGATGGATTTGCACTAATATGAGTCCCATCAATGGCTTTGATGCAATCCTTAAAGTGTGGCCACATCCTTGGATCATTTCTTATCCTATTGTGCACATTATGGAAGTTTGGATATTTAGGCCTTATATATTGATTGGACATGCCCACCACACAACAGAGAATTTCCATACTTTTTCTACTAATTGTCTCCCTAGAATGCTTGAATTTATTCGGAAGAGCAGTGTTAGACCAAGAATGTCAACATGTAATAAGAAATATTGAGAGCACCTAGAGGGGGGTGAATAGGTGATCCTGTAAAATCAAATATTAAATAGCCACAAAACTTAGTTATGAAAGAGTTAGTGCGACTAAGTAGCTTTGAAGCGAGTTCTTGTGAACAAAACAATCACAGAGAAAGCAACACAAGAGACACGTGATTTTTATCTCGTGGTTCGGCCAAGTAACACTTGCCTACTTCCACGTTGTGGCATCCCAATGGATGAGGGTTGCACTCAACCCCTTTCAAGTGATCCAATGATCAACTTGAATAACACGGCTTTCTTCCTTATATTTTTCTTCCCGTTTGCGAGGAATCTCCACAAGTTGGAGCCTCTCGCCCTTACAATATTGATCACAAAGAGGCACAGAGTAAGGTTGGGAAGAGCAACACACACAAGACTTAAAATCACAGCACAACCACGCATACAAGTCACGACTTGAGCTCGAAACACAACACACGGAGTTCGCAACTTAAATGTAGCTCAAATCACTAACACAGAGAATCAAATGCGTGGAGTTGGAGTCTTAGAATGCTTAGGTTACTCTTCCATGCGCCTAGGGGTCCCTTTTATAGCCCCAAGGCAGCTAGGAGCCGTTGAAGACCAACTTGGATGGCGCACCGGACAGTCCGGTGTGCCACCGGACAGCTACTGTAGCATGTCCAGTGCGTTGCAGCTCCGGGCCCATTGGCGCACTAGGCACTGTCGGATGCACACCGGACAGTCCGGTGCCCCCTGCCGACCGTTGGAGCTGCCACGTGTCGTGCGAAGATTGTGCGGCCGACCGTTGGCGCTGGCGACCGTTGGCTCACCAGACAGTATGGTGCACCACGGACAGTCCTGTGAATTATAGCCACGTCGCCCCATTGCTTTTCCCGAGGGCGACGAGTTCGCCGCGGACGACTCATTGGACAGTTCGGTGTATCACCGGACGGTTCGGTGAATTTTAGTCGTACGCCGCCATCGAATCCCGAGAGCGGCCTTTTCACCGAAGACTAGCCTGGCGCACCGGATACTGTTCAGTGCACCACCGGACAGTCCGGTGTGCCAGGCCGAGCTGTAGTTGGCTTTTTCTTTGATTTGCATTTCCCTCTTTATTTAGCACATAACCACTTAGTCAATCGTGTTGGGCACTTAATCACCAAAACATTATAGAAATGGCCCAAGGGCACATTTCCCTTTCAATCTCCCCCTTTTTGGTGATTTATGCCAACACATCAAAAAGCAACATAAGAAGTGCAATATCAATACAATTGAAGACCAAATTGTTTTGCTAATGATTTGGCATATTTGGATCACTCTTTGCCACCACTTGGTTTGTTTTTGCAAATCAAATTCATTTTCTAAGTCAAACACACTTGTTTGGGCAAATAGAGAGTTATTTCAAGAAAGAAGTTGATCAAATGCCAAAAACTCCCCCTTTTCCCATAATCATAATTCCCCCACAGGAGACCAAATTTTGCACTAAGAGTATTTTGGACAAATCAAAACTCCTAACTCTATTATTTTCAAAAATCACAAGTGGTTGGCTGATCCAGTTGCTTTGGCCTTAATTTCTCCCCCTTTGGCATTAAGCACCAAAACGGGATCATTCTTGGCCCTTTAACCCCATTGCCTCACCAAATATGTCAATTAAGAGCAAAAAGGCAAATAGGAGCATAAGAATGAACTTGGAATTAAATACACCAATACCGGAGTGCAGTGGAAGTCTTTGCAACGTCCAAGTCCATTTTCCCTTTCAATGCACCTTTGAGACTACATCAAGAGTACTCAAACACATAGGTTAGTCTCAAAGGGTCAAGTTGTAGCACATCTCCCCCTTAATATGTGCATCATTCGCATATGGACTTGTGAGGTCCGGGGATCACTTGTACAACTTGAGCACCACAAATAACAATAATTGATTGAAATGCATGATCAAAAGCATAGAACACATGTATGCTACAGATCAATCCAAGTTACGTGAATCTAAGACATTTAGCTCACTACGCAACCTGCAAAACCTTTTCTCATCTAAAGGCTTAGTGAAGATATCGGCTAGCTTGTTTTTGGTGTTAATATGGTACACCTCGATATCTCCCTTTTGCTGATGGTCTCTCAGAAAGTGATGTCGGATGTCTATGTGCTTAGTGTGGCTGTGTTCAACAGGATTATCCGCCATACGGATTGCACTCTCATTGTCACATAGGAGTGGGACTTTGCTCAGATTGTAGCCAAAGTCCCAGAGGGTTTGCCTCATCCAAAGTAGTTGCGCACAACACTGTCCTGCGGCAACATACTCGGCCTCAGCAATGGATAGGGCAACGGATGTCTATTTCTTTGAACTCCAGAACACTAGGGACCTTCCTAGAAAGTGGCACATCCCCGATGTGCTCTTACTATCGACCTTGCACCCGGCATAATCAGAGTTTGAGTATTCAATCAAGTCAAAGGTGGACCCCTTTGGATACCAGATCCCGAAGCAATGCGTAGAAACTAAATATCTAAGAATTCACTTAACGACCACAAGGTGACATTCCTTGGGGTCGGATTGATATCTAGCACACATGCATACACTAAGCATAATGTCCGGTCTACTAGCACATAAATAAAGCAATGAACCTATCATAGACCGGTATGCCTTTTGATCAACGGACTTACCTCCTTTGTTGAGGTCAACATGCCCGTCGGTTCCAATAGGTGTCTTCGCGGGCTTGGTGTCCTTCATCCCAAACCGCTTGAGAAGATCTTGTGTGTACTTCATTTGGGAGATGAAGGTGCCATCCTTGAGTTGCTTCACTTGGAATCCAAGGAAGTAGGTCAACTCGCCCATCATCGACATCTCGAACTTTTGTGTCATCACCCTGCTAAACTCCTCACAAGACTTTTGATTAGTAGAACCAAATATTATGTCATCGACATAAATTTGGCACACAAAAAGATCTCCATCACAAGTCTTAGTAAAAAGAGTGGAATCGGCTTTCCCAACCTTGAAAGCATTAGAAATTAAGAAATCTCTAAGGCATTCATACCATGCTCTTAGGGCTTGCTTAAGTCTATAGAGTGCCTTAGAGAGCTTGAACACATGGTCGGGGTACCTATCATCCTCAAAGCCAGGGGGTTGTTCCACGTATACCTCCTCCTTGATTGGCCCGTTGAGGAAAGTGCTCTTTACGTCCATTTGAAACAACCTGAAAGAGTGGTGAGCGGCATAGGCTAACAATATTCGAATAGACTCTAGCCTAGCCACAGGAGCAAAAGTCTCCTCGAAATCCAAACCTGCGACTTGGGCATAACCTTTGCCATAAGTCGAGCCTTGTTTTGTGTCACCACCCCGTGCTCGTCTTGCTTGTTGCGGAACACCCACTTGGTTCCCACAACATTTTGCTTTGGACATGGCACCAAGTCCAAACTTCATTTCTCTTGAAGTTGTTGAGCTCTTCCTGCATGGCCAACACCCAGTCCGGATCCTGCAAGGCTTCTTCTACCCTGAAAGGCTCAATAGAAGAGACAAACGAGTAATGCTCAGAAAAATTAGCTAATCTCGAGCGAGTAGTTACTCCCTTGCTTATGTCACCTAGAATCTGGTCAACGGGGTGATGTCGTTGGATTGTTGCTCGGACTTGAGTTGGAGGGACCCGTGGTGCTTCTTCCTCCATCACTTGATCTTCTTGTGCTCCCCCTTGATCATGCCCTTCTTCTTGAGGAACCTGTTCATCATATTGAGTTAGGGGTTGCACCATTGTTGAGGATGATGGTTGATCTTGTTCCTGTAATTTCTGTGGTCGCACATCACCTATTGCCATCATGCGTATTGCGGCCGTCGGAATTTCTTCTTCATCTACATCATCAAGATCAACTTGCTCTCTCGGAGAGCCATTAGTCTCATCAAATACAACATCGCTAGAGACTTCAATCAATCCTAAAGATTTGTTGAAGACCCTATACGCCTTTGTATTTGAGTCATACCCTAGTAAAAACCCTTCTACTACCTTGGGAGCAAACTTAGAATGTCTACCTTTCTTCACCAGAATGTAGCATTTGCTCCCAAATACTCGAAAGTAAGAAACGTTGGGTTTGTTACTGGTAAGGAGTTCATAGGAGGTCTTCTTGAGAAGGCGATGCAGATAGAGCCAGTTTATGGCGTGGCAAGCTGTGTTCACAGCTTCCGACCAAAACCGCTCGGGCGTCTTGAACTCTTCAAGCATCGTTCTTGCCATGTCGATAAGCGTCCTGTTCTTCCTCTCTACCACATCGTTTTGCTGTGGTGTGTAGGGAGCGGAGAACTCGTGCTTGATGCTTTCCTCCTCAAGATACTCCTCCACTTGCAAATTCTTGAACTCAGACCCGTTGTCGCTTCTTATCTTTTTCACCTTGAGCTCAGATTCATTTTGAGCCCTCCTTAAAAGCGCTTTAGGGTCCCTTGGGTTTCTGATTTGTCCTGCAAAAAGAATACCCAAGTGAAGTGGGAAAAATCATCAATAATAACAAGACCATACTTACTTCCCCCGATGCTAAGGTAGGCAACGGGTCCAAAAAGATCCATGTGAAGAAGCTCCAGTGGTCTTGATGTTGTCATTACATTCTTGCTGTGATGAGTGCTTCCCACCTGTTTTCCTGCCTGACATGCTGCACAAGGTCTGTCTTTCTCAAAACAGACATTGGTTAGTCCTAACACATGATCTCCCTTTAGAAGCTTATGAAGGTTCTTCATCCCAACATGTGCTAGACGGCGATGCCAGAGCCAGCCCATACTAGTCTTAGATATTAAGCATGCATCTCGATCGGCATTCTCTTTCGAAAAATCAACTAAATAGAGCTTGTCGTCTAATACACCCTTAAATGCTAATGAACCATCACACCTTCTAAAGACAGATACATCAACATTTGTAAACAAACAATTGTAGCCCATGTGGCACAATTGACTTACAGACAGGAGGTTGTATCCTAATGACTCTACTAAAAATACATTTGAAATAGAGTGCTCGCTTGTGATGGCTATCTTTCCCAAACCTTTGACCTTGCCTTGATTCCCATCTCCAAATATGATTGTATCCTGGGAATCCTTGTTCTTGACGTAGGAGGTGAACATCTTTTTCTCCCCCGTCATGTGGTTTGTGCATCCGCTGTCGATGATCCAGCTTGAGCCCCCGGATGCATAAACCTGCAAGGCAATTTAATCTTAGGTTTTAGGTATCCAACTCTTGTTGGGTCCTACCAGGTTAGTTATAATAGTTTTTGGAACCCATATGCAAGTTTTGTCACCCTTGCATTTGGATCCCAATTTGCTAACCACTACTTTTGCATTCTTACATGAAAGGATAAAAGAAGTGTTGCAAGCTTGGAAAACAGTAGTAGATTCATTGCACATTTTCCTAGGCACATGATGCACAGCATGATTTCTCCTAGGCCTACTTCTACCATGAACAAGAGTAGAACTAGAGGCAAGCATAGCATGTGAATTAAAAGCATCATGATCATAACTCCTATTATTATAAGCATTCCTAGAAAATTTTCTATCATAAATGCAGGCATGATACTTTTGGGAACTACTAGCTATAGGGGCCTTCCCTTTCTCCTTGTTGAGAACGGGAGCCTTTTGGCTTGTTAAGTTCTTGGTTTCCTTTCGAAAACCAAGCCCATCCTTAATTGAGGGGTGTCTACCAACGGTGTAGGCATCCCTAGCAAATTTTAATTTGTCATAATCAATTTTGCAAGTCTTAAGTTGAGCATTAAGACTTGCCACCTCATTGTTCAATTTAGTAATGGACGCAAGATGTTCATCACAAGCATCAACATCAAAATCCTTGCATCTATTACAAATAACAACATGCTCTACACAAGAACTATCTTTATTTACTCCTCTAGCTTAGCATTTAATTCATCATTTAAACTTCTTAAACTAGAGACAGATTCATGACAAGCAGACAACTCAGAAGATAGCATTTCATTTCTCTTAATTTCTAGAGCAAGAGATTTTTGAACACTAATAAATTTGGCATGCTCTTCATACAAAATATCTTCTTGCTTCTCTAGTAATCTATCCTTTTCATTAAGGGCATCAATTAATTCATTAATTTTGTCTACTTTATGTCTATCTAAGCCTTTAAACAATTCAGTATAGTCTACTTCATCATCAGATGACTCTTCATCACTAGAATAAGTATACTTGGGAGTGTCCCGAATACATACCTTCTTCTCCTTGGCCATAAGACATGTATGGCGTTTGTTGGGGAAGAGTGAGGATTTATTGAAGGCCGAAGCAGCGAGTCCTTCGTCGTCGGAGTCGAAAGAGGAGCAGTCTAAGTCCCATTCCTTTCCAAGGTGCACCTCGCCCTTTGCCTTCCTATAGTTCTTCTTTTTCTTCTTCTTTCCATTCTTTTCTTGTCCCTGGTCATTATCATTATCGGGACAATTTGCAATAAAGTGACCAGTCTTACCGCATTTGAAGCAGGAGCGCTTTCCCCTTGTTTTGTTCTTGTTGGGGGTACTCCTTGCGTCCTTTGAGTGCGGTCTTGAAACACTTGATGATAAGCGCCATCTCATATTCATTGAGTCCGGTAGCCTCTACTTGAGCTACCTTGCTTGGTAGCGCCTCCTTGCTGCTCGTTGCTTTGAGAGCAACGGGCTGCGGCTCGTAGATAGGTAGTGGACCATTCAAGCGTCATCCACGTATCGTGCCTCCTTTACCATCATGCGCCTGCTCACGAATTTTCCGAGTATCTCCTCGGGCATCATCTTTGTGTACCTGGGGTTTTCACGGATAAGATTTATAAGATGGGGGTCAATAACTGTAAATGACCTGAGCATGAGTCGGACGACGTCATGGTCCGTCCATCTTGTGCTTTCATAGCTTCGAATCTTGTTGACCAGGGTCTTGAGCCTGTTGTAGGTTTGTGTTGGCTCTTCTCCCCTGATCATGGCGAATCTCCCTAGCTCGCCTTCCACCAGTTTCATTTTGGTGATCATTGTAGCATCATTTCCCTCATGTGAGATCTTGAGGGTGTCCCAAATTTGCTTGGCGTTGTCCAAGCCATTCACTTTGTTGTATTCATCCCTGCAAAGCAAAGCTAACAAGATAGTAGTAGCTTGGGCATTCTTATGAATTTGTTCATTAATGAATACAGGATTATCCGTACTATCAAAATGCATCCCATTTTCCACAATTTCCCAGATGCTAGGATGGAGAGAAAACAGATGACTACGCATTTTATGACTCCAAAATGAGTAATCCTCTCCATCAAAGTGTGGGGGTTTTCCAAGAGGAATAGAAAGCAAATGAGCATTTGAATTATATGGAATACGGGAATAATCAAAGGAATAGTTTTGATTAACCATCTTTTTCTTTAACGAGGAGTCGTCGTCGTTGTCCCTTGGTGAAGATGAAGAGGCATCGCTGTCGTAGTAGATGATTTTCTTAATGCGCCTCTTCTTCTTCCTGTCCCTCTTCTTGTGACTTGAGCCTGAGTCGGTAGGCTTGTCGTCTTTTGGCTCGTTGAGGAGGGACTCCTTCTCCTTGTCGTTAATCACCATCCCTGTCGGCGTTTCAAGACCGAGGGGTCCCTAAGCCGACGAGTGAGTGTGCCGCGTGCCCCAGCCCAGATGGGTCGAGCGCGTGGGCGAGCACGAAGGGGGGAAGCGAGGTAGCCGGAGACGGGCGTGAGAGAGGTGGAAATCCCGCGGCCTTCGTGTTCGTCCCGCGCCCAGGTCGGGTGCGCTTGCAGTAGGGGGTTACAAGCGTCCACGCGGGTGAGGGAAGCGACCGGCCCCAAGAGAGCGCCTGCCCCATCCTCGTCCCCGCGCGGCCAACCTTCTCTAAGAAGGCCCTGGTCCTTCCTTTTATAGGCGTAAGGAGAGGATCCAGGTGTACAATGGGGGTGTAGCAGAGTGCTACGTGTCTAGCGGGGGAGAGCCAGCGCCCTAAGTACATGCCAATGTGGCAGCTGGAGAGATCTTGGCACCCAGCTGGTGTGGTGTCGTGGCTGTCGAAGGAGCAACGGAGCCTGGCGGAGAGACAGCTGTCGGAGCGGTTGGGTCCTTGCTGACGTCCCCCTGCTTCCGTAAGGGAGCTGAGAGCCGCCGTCGTCACGGGGCTAGCGGGGCGCCATCATTGCCTATCTGGTGGAGCTGGCCAGATGGGACACCGGTCTTGTTCTCTGCGGCCCGAGTCGGCTCGGGGTAGGGTGATGATGGCGCTTCCTGTTGACGTGGCAAGCTTGTGCACTAGATCGGGCGACGTGGAGGCTCCTCCGAAGCCGAGGTCGAGTCTGCCTTTCATGGCCGAGGCCGAGCCCGAGCTCCTGGGTCGGGCGAGGCGGAGGTCGTTCGGCAGAGGCCAGGGCGGAGTCCGACCCCTGGGGTCGGGCGAAGCGGAGTTCGTCGTCTTCCGGGGCCTTAGCCCGAGTCCGAGCCCTGGGTCGGGCGGAGCGGAGTTCGCCGTCTTCCGGGGCCTTAGCCCGAGTCCGAGCCCTGGGTCGGGCGGAGCGGAGTTCGCCGTCTTCCGGGGCCTTAGCCCGAGTCCGAGCCCTGGGTCGGGCGGAGCGGAGTTCGCCGTCTTCCGGGGCCTTAGCCCGAGTTCGAGCCCTGGGTCGGGCGGAGCGGAGTTCGCTGTCTTCCGGGGCCTTAGCCTGAGTCCGAGCCCTGGGTCGGGCGGAGCGGAGTTCGCCGTCTTCCGGGGCCTTAGCCCGAGTCCGAGCCCTGGGTCGGGCGGAGCGGAGTTCGCCGTCTTCCGGGGCCTAGCCCGAGTCCGAGCCCTGGGTCGGGCGGAGCTTCCTATGGCGCCTTTGGCAAGGCCTGACTGCCTGTCAGTCTCACTCTGTCAAGTGGCACTGCAGTCAGAGTGGCGCAGGCGGCGCTGTCCTTCTGTCAGACCGGTCAGTGGAGCGGCAAAGTGACGGCGGTCGCTTCGGCTCTGCCGGGGGGCGCGCGTCAGGATAAAGGTGTCAGGCTACCTTTGCGTTAAATGCTCCTGCGACTCGGTCGGTCGGCGCGGCGATTTAGTCAGGGTTGCTTCTTAGCGAAGGCAAGGCCTCGGGCGAGCCGGAGATGTGTCCGCCGTTAAAAAGGGGGGCCTCGGGCGAGACGGAAACCCCTCGGGGTCGGCTGCCCTTGCCCGAGGCTAGGCTCGAGCGAGGCGTGATCGAGTCGCTCGTATGGACTGATTCCTGACTTAATCGCACCCATCAGGCCTCTGCAGCTTTATGCTGATGGGGGTTACCAGCTGAGAATTAGGCGTCTTGAGGGTACCCCTAATTATGGTCCCCGACAGTAGCCCCCGAGCCTCGAAGGGAGTGTTAGCACTCGCTTGGAGGCTTTCGTCGCACTTTTTTGCAAGGGGACCAGCCTTTCTCGGTTGCATTTTGTTCCGGTGGGTGCGCGCGAGCGCACCCGCCGGGTGTAGCCCCCGAGGCCTCGGAGGAGTGGTTTCACTCCTTCGAGGTCTTAATGCCTTGCGTAATGCTTCGGCTGGTCTGGTGGTTCCCTCATGCGAACTGGCCGTAGCCCGGGTGCACGGTCAGGGCCCAAGTTCTCGGGCTGGTATGTTGACGCTGTCAACGGTTCGGCCGGAGCCGGGTTTGCGAGAGCAGCCCCCGAGCCTCCGCACAGGGCGAGAGGGCGATCAGGGACAGACTCGGCTTTTTTACATACGCCCCTATGTCGCCTTTCCGCAAGGAGGAGGGAGGGAGAGCGCCATGTTACCCTCGATGGGCACCGAACATGGTGTCTCTGGTGAGCTACAAGCGGGTAATCCGAGTGGACGCCCGTGCCCCGTTCGTTGGGGGTCGGCTAGGGGCCCAGAGGCACGCCCAAAAGTACCTGCGGGTGATCTGCCGGACCCGGTCCCCTGGCGACGGGGTCCGAGGGCTCGATGCCTCCCTCCGATGGGATTCCGTTACAAGATCGCTCCCGCTGGTCTCGGAAATGTCCTAGGGTACCTCGGGAGCACAGCCCGAGCCTTGGTTATGTATCGAACGTACCCCTGGTCATCCCTCGCTTGGTGTCTGAGGCGACTGTGAACCCTTCGGGGGCCAGCCTTCGAACCCCTGATCAGTAATGGGCGCGGAGCCTGAGTAGCCTGAGGCGGCCGTGGAACCCTTCGGGGGGCCGGCCTTCGAACCTCTGACCAGTAGTGGGTGTAGGGCCCACGCGATCTGAGGCGGCTGTTGAACCCTTCGGGGGGCTAGCCTTCGAACCCCTGATCAGTAAGGAGGCTCGGAGCCTGGTTCCTTCACGGGGAAGGACCCCTTTCGGGGTATCCCCCTTTCCCGGTCCCTGTCGCAAGAGATAGAGAAAGAGGAAAAAAGGAAAAAGGATACGAAACCGAACGACGCGACGTACCTTTTTTGGCGCGGTTGTTTCGGCGAAGGCGAAGCGTCGCCCGCTGCGCCTGCCAGAAGCGCCGCCTGTCCAGCCGTGGAGTTAATGCGACGGGGCGAGTAATTGGCGGGATCGACGTCGGAGTTGATCAGCCGAGGCCTCAGGTCGGGCTGGCTCCCTTGGACGATGGTTGGCCGAGGCCCTAGGGGTAACCGGCCGAGCCGCCTGCTCGGGCCGGATTCCCGGAGAAGTCCCTGGGAGCGATTGCCCGGGCGTGGTGATGACGTCGTCCTTCAGAGCGGAGAACCTCGGACCGCGTCGCCGTCCGAGGCTAGGTCGGGCCTCGCCGAAGGTGCCATCGATGCCGAGGGTGTTGCTGCTCCCTTCCAGCGTCAAGACCCGAACCTGCAGGATCAGATTGTCTTGTAGCGTGTGCCTTGTGCGGCCGTCGAGGCCAGAACACACACCCTCGCTGCGTTGTGAAGCTGCGTCTCTTTTCCTCTTGTTTCGAGTATCTGGACTTTTTGTCGGTAACAGGGATGTTTGTGCGAGCGAGAGTTGCTTCTCGCGGAAGGTGATGAGTGAGGTATCCGTATCCCAGAGGCATGGGAGTCCCTCGACTCGGTCGGCCTTGCCGCTTACGCGTACTTTCACCCGTCCATGAGGCCCTGTCACCGACTCGGTCGAGAAGGCTCAAAGGATCACTTCGGCAGAAGGGCTTCCGAACGTAAAGACTTGTTCGATCCGCGGAGCCACTTTATCCGAACGCGAGTTACTTATCGCAGAAGGTGATGAGTGAGGTATCCGTATCCCGGAGGCGTAGGAGTCCCTCGGCTTGGTCAGCCTTGGCTGCTTACGTGTACTCCGTCGTTTCCAGGACCCACTTTTCGAAGTAGTCAAAAAGCACGAAAGATATTCTGGTAAAAGAGATTTTTTTTTCGAGGAAAATTTTGACGCAGAGGGGGTTTCCCCCCTTTTAGCCCCCGAGGGAGGGTCGGGCTTTGCCGAGGCGAGGCCGACCCTTCCTTGTTGACTAAACTTTGCGTGGGTGCGAGGTATATGAACAACTTGGAAACATCTTAAGGGTAGAAGCGACGTAGCTGTTGGATGTTCCAAGCGTTGTCGTAGACCTCGCCTTGACTGTTGGCCAGCTTGTACGTTCCGGGCTTCAGAACTTTGGCGATGACGAATGGCCCCTCCCAGGGGGGCGTGAGCTTGTGCCTCCCTCGGGCGTCTTGCCGCAGCCGAAGCACCAGGTCGCCCACCTGGAGGTCTCGGGGTCGGACCCCTCGGGCGTGGTAGCGTCGCAGGGACTGCTGATACCGCGCCGAGTGTAGTAAGGCCCTGTCCCGAGCCTCTTCCAGCTGGTCCAGCGAGTCTTCTCGGCTAGCTTGGTTGCTTTGATCGTCGTAGGCCCTCGTCCTCGGGGAGCCGTATTCCAGGTCAGTGGGCAAGACGGCCTCGGCCCCGTAGACCAGGAAGAACGGCGTGAAACCCGTGGCTCGGCTCGGCATTGTCCTCAGGCTCCAGACCACCGAGGGGAGTTCCTTCATCCATCGCTTGCCGAACTTGTTGAGGTTGTTGTAAATCCGAGGCTTGAGCCCTTGTAGAATCATGCCGTTGGCACGCTCTACTTGCCCATTCGACATGGGATGAGCTACGGCAGCCCAGTCCACCCGGATGTGGTGATCCTCGCAAAAATCCAAGAATTTTCTGCCGGTGAACTGGGTGCCGTTGTCGGTGATGATGGAGTTTGGGACCCCGAAGTGATGGATGATGTTGGTGAAGAACGCCACCGCCTGCTCGGACCTGATGCTGTTCAGGGGTCGAACCTCGATCCACTTGGAGAATTTGTCAACGGCGACCAGCAGGTGCGTGTAGCCCCCGGGCGCCTTCTGCAGAGGGCCGACGAGGTCCAGACCCCACACAGCGAAGGGCCAGGTGATGGGTATCGTCTGCAGAGCCTGAGCGGGCAGGTGGGTCTGCTTCGCATAGAATTGACACCCTTCGCAGGTGCGGACAATTCTAGTGGCGTCAGCCACCGCCGTCGGCCAGTAGAAGCCTTGTCGGAAAGCGTTCCCGACGAGGGCTCGAGGCGCTGCATGATGGCCGCAAGCCCCCGAGTGTATCTCTTTCAAGAGTTCCTGACCTTCGGCGATGGAGATGCATCGCTGGAGGATGCCCGAGGGGCTGCGGTGGTAGAGCTCCTTCTCATCGCCCAGCAAGACGAACGACTTGGCGCGTCGCGCTACCCGCCGAGCCTCGGCTTGGTCGAGGAGTAGCTCTCCTTGGCGGAGATATTGCAGGTACGGGGTCTGCCAATCTCGATCAGGCGTGACCCCGCTCCGCTCCTCCTCGATGCGCAGCGCCTCGCCCTCGGGGGCCGAGGGTACCTCGGGCTGAACCGAGGACGCCTCGGGCTGGGCCGAGGGTACCTCGGACTCGGGCGTGTCGTTGATCTTGACGGAGGGTTGGTGCAGATCCCGGGAGAAGACGTCCGGGGGAACCGTCGTTCGCCCCGAGGCTATTTTTGCCAGCTCGTCCGCAGTCTCGTTGTAGCGCCGGGCGATGTGGTTAAGCTCGAGCCCGTAGAACTTGTCTTCCAGGCGCCGAACCTCATCGCAGTAGGCCTCCATCTTCGGGTCGCGGCAGTGGGAGTTCTTCATGACTTGGTCGATGACGAGCTGCGAGTCGCCGCGAGCGTCGAGGCGTCAGACCCCTAGCTCGATGGCGATTCGCAATCCGTTGATCAGAGCTTCGTACTCAGCCACATTGTTGGACGCCGGGAAATGGAGGCGCAGCACGTAGCGTAGGTGTTTCCTGAGGGGTGAGATGAAGAGCAGGCCCGCGCCGGCTCCCGTCTTCATCAGCGACCCGTCGAAAAACATGGTCCAGAGCTACGGTTGGATCGGAGCCGTCGGCAGCTGGGTGTCGACCCATTCGGCTACGAAGTTCGCCAATACCTGGGACTTGATGGCCTTCCGAGGGGCGAACGAGATTGTCTCGCCCATGATTTCCACCACCCACTTTGCGATCCTGCCCAAGGCCTCTCGACACTGGATGATCTCCCCCAGGGGGAAGGATGACACCACAGTTACCTGATGAAACTCGAAGTAATGTCGCAACTTTCGCCTCGTCAGGATCACTGCGTACAGTAGCTTCTGAACTTGTGGGTAGCGGATCTTGGTTTCGGACAGCACCTCGCTGACGAAGTAAACTGGCCTCTGAACGGGCAATGCATGCCCCTCTTCTTGCCTTTCGACCACGATCGCGACGCTAACCACCTGAGTGGTCGCGGCGATGTAGACCAAGAGGGCTTCTCCATCAGCTGGGGGTACCAACATAGGCGCCTTGGTGAGGAGCGCCTTCAGGCTCCCGAGAGCTTCCTCGGCCTCAGGGGTCCAAGTGAAGCACTCGGCCTTCCTTAAGAGGCGGTACAGAGGCAGGCCTCTTTCGCCGAGGCGTGAGATGAAACGGCTCAAGGCCGCGAGACATCCCATGACCCTCTGTACACCCTTTAAGTCCTTGATGGGCCCCATGCTGGTGATGGCTGCGATCTTCTCCGGGTTGGCTTCGATGCCCGCTCGGAGACGATGAACCCCAGGAGCATGCCTCGGGGCACCCCGAAGACACACTTCTCGGGATTGAGCTTGACGTCCTTTGCCTTGAGACACCGGAATGTCACTTCAAGGTCGGAGAGGAGGTCGGAGGCTTTCCTTGTCTTGACTACGATGTCATCGACGTAGGCCTCGACCGTACGACCGATGTGTTCGCCGAACACATGGTTCATGCACCGCTGGTACGTCGCACCTGCGTTCCTCAAACCGAACGGCATGGTGACATAGCAGTACATGCCGAAGGGCGTGATGAAAGAAGTCACGAGCTGGTCGGACTCTTTCATCTTGATTTGATGATACCCTGAGTAGGCATCGAGGAAAGACAGGGTTTCGCACCCAGCAGTGGAATCCACGATTTGATCGATGCGAGGTAGAGGGTAGGGAACCTTCGGACATGCTTTGTTGAGACCAGTGTAGTCTACACACATCCGCCATTTCCCCCCTTTCTTTCTCACAAGCGCAGGGTTGGCAAGCCATTCGGGATGGAATACCTCTTTGATGAACCCTGCTGCCATTAGCTTGTGGATCTCCTCGCCTATCACTCTGCGCTTCTCCTCGTCGAATCGGCGCAGAGGCTGCCTGACCGGTCGGGCTCCGGCCCGAATATCCAGCGAGTGCTCGGCGACATCCCTCGGTATGCCGGGCATGTCCGAGGGACTCCGCGCAAAGACGTCGGTGTTTGCGCGGAGAAAGTCGACGAGCACTGCTTCCTATTTGGGGTCGAGCCCGGAACCGATCCGGATCTGCTTGGAGGTGTCGCCACTGGGGTCGAGAGGGACGGCCTTAACCGTCTCCGCTGGCTCGAAGTTGCCGGCGTGTCGCTTCACGTCTGGCACCTCTCTGGAGAGGTTCTCCAGGTCGGCGATGAGGGCCTCGGACTCGGCGAGGGCCTCGGCGTACTCCACGCACTCCACGTCGCATTCGAACGCGTGTTTGTACGTGGGGCCGACGGTGATGACCCCGTTGGGGCCCGGCATCTTGAGCTTCAGGTAGGTGTAGTTGGGGACGGCCATGAACTTCGCGTAGCATGGCCTCCCCAATACCGCGTGGTAGGTTCCTCGGAACCCGACCACCTCGAACGTCAAAATCTCCCTTCGGAAGTTGGAGGGCGTTCCGAAGCAGACAGGAAGGTCGAGCCGTCCGAGGGGCTGGACGCGCTTCCCAGGAATGATCCCGTGGAAGGGCGCAGCGCCTGCTCGGACGGAGGACAGATCGACGCGCAGGAGCCTGAGGGTCTCGGCGTAGATGATGTTGAGGCAGCTGCCCCCATCCATCAGGACCTTGGTGAGCCTGACGTCGCCGATGATGGGGTCGACGACGAGCGGGTATTTCCCCGGGCTCGGCACGTGGGCGGGGTGGTCAGCTTGGTCGAAGGTGATGGGCTTGTCGGACCAGTCTAGGTAGACTGGCGCCGCCACCTTCACCGAGCAGACCTCCCGACGCTCTTGCTTGCGATGCCGAGCCGAGGCATTCGCCGCATGCCCTCCGTAGATCATGAAGCAGTCGCGGACCTCGGGGAACTCTCCTGCTCGGTGATCTTCCTTTTTGTCGTCGTCGCGGGCCCGGCCACCCTCTGCGGGTGGCCCGGCCTTGTGGAAGTGGCGCCGAAGCATGACGCACTCCTCGAGGGTGTGCTTGATGGGCCCCTGATGGTAGGGGCATGGCTCCCTGAGCATCTTGTCGAAGAGGTTAGCACCTCCGGGGGGCTTCCGAGGGTTCTTGTACTCGGCGGCGGCGACAAGGTCCGCGTCGGCGGCGTCGCGTTTCGCTTGCGACTTCTTCTTGCCTTTCTTCTTGGCGCCGCGCGGAGTAGACGCCTCGGGAGCCTCTTCCGAGGGGCGGCCCTGGGGCTACTTGTCCTTTCGGAAGATGGCCTTGACCGCCTCCTGGCCAGAGGCGAACTTGGTGGCGATGTCCATCAGCTCGCTCGCCCTGGTGGGGGTCTTGCAACCCAACTTGCTCACCTGGTCGCGGCAGGTGGTGCCGGCAAGGAACGCGCCGATGACATCTGAGTCGGTGATGTTGGGCAGCTCAGTGCGCTGCTTCGAGAATCGCCGGATGTAGTCCCGAAGAGACTCTCCCGGCTGTTGCCGGCAGCTTCGGAGGTCCTCGGAATTCCCGGGGCGCACGTACGTGCCCTAGAAATTGCCGGCGAAGGCTTGGACCAAATCATCCCAGTTGGAGATCTGCCCCGAAGGCAGGTGCTCCAACCAGGCGCGAGCAGTGTCGGAGAGGAACAGGGGGAGGTTGCGGATGATGAGGTTGTCGTCGTCCGTTCCACCCAGTTGGCAGGCCAGGCGGTAGTCTGCGAGCCACAATTCCGGCCTCGTTTCCCCCGAGTACTTTGTGATGGTAGTCGGGGGTCGGAACCGGGCTGGAAACGGCGCCCGCCGGATGGCCCGGCTGAAGGCCTGCGGACCGGGTGGTTCGGGCGAGGGACTCCGATCCTCCCCGCTGTCGTAGCGTCCCCCACGCCTGGGGTGGTAGCCTCGGCGCACCCTTTCGTCGAGGCGGGCCCGACGGTCGCGACGATGGTGCTCGTTGCCGAGGTGGCCCGGGGCCGCAGGCGCGGTGTTGCGCGTGCGCCTGGTGTAGACCGAGGCTTCCCGCATGAATCGGGAAGTCGCGGCATGAGGTTCCGAGGGGTACCCCTGCCTTCGGGAGGCAGAGATCTCGGCCCGCCGGGCCGCAGCGCCTTCCAGGAGATTCTTGAGCTCTCCCTAGATTCGCCGACCCTCGGTGGTTGATGGTTCTGGCATCGCGCGGAGGAGCATCGCTGCGGCTGCCAGGTTCTGACCGACCCCGCTGGATGCGAGTGGCGGTCTGTCCCTGACATCGTTGGCGACGCGGTGCTGGAAACCCTGGGGCAGGTGACGTATTTCTCCGGCCGGGGGTTGGCCCGCCCATACCTGCCCGACGTCCCGGCGGATCGACTCGAGCGCTCCTGCTCCCTCGTCGAGCCTGGCCTGCGCCCCGCAGACTTGCTCGAGCTGTGGGTCGTGACCCCTCGCCGGAACGGGGACCACAGCTAGCTCCCGCGGGATGTCGGCGCGAGGCACCGGCCTAGGGAGATCACCGTCCTCCGGCATGCCGAGATGGTTGCCTTCGGAGGGATCCCCTAGCTCGACGTGGAAACATTCGCGGCTTGGGCCGCAGTCCTTGTCGTCAAGGCTGCGGCTGCCGTCGGAACAGTCGGAGAGGCAGTAGTCACATGCGGTCATAAAGTCCCGCATGGCACTGGGGTTGCCAAATCCAGAGAAATCCCAACAGACGCTGGGATCGTCATCTTCCTCGGACCCAGAGGGCCCGTAGGTCGAGACGTCCGTCAATCGGTCCCAAGGCGATCGCATACGAAACCCTAGAGGGGTTGCACTCGCCTCAACGTGAGCGCCCGCCAAAGCGAGTTCGCTAGGCGGGTTGAGGCCGAGTCGAAATGATGTAGGATGGGAATTAGTCGGTACCTTTTGATCGACGAGGAGCGACATAGTCACGTCAGGGACTGATTGCGCCGTCGTCTTGGGTACGAGGGCGACGTCCTGCAGGCCCTCCGCGAGCGTGCTGGCATCGTCAACTTGCTCGGGATTGGCGTGTCGCGGGGGGACGGCGCTCGCCTTCGTCTCGAACGCGAGGTCGACGCCCGACGCGCCCTCCGTTGGGGCGCTGGGGACGTCGATTCGCTCGACAGCCGACGGAGCGCGGCCTCCCGCTCGGCCTTGGTTGCCCCGCCTCCTCCTCCGATGGCGGGGGAGAGGACGGGGCGAGCTCGAATGTTGTTCTTCCACCACGCGGGGAAGACGTCGTCGATTCCGCCACCGGCGGGCGGGCTGTCGGCCGCCATTGTCGTCGTCGCGCGGCGGTGGAAGGAGTATCATGTCGTAGCTGCCGTCGAGAGACATGAACTCGAGACTCCCGAAACGGAGCACCGTCCCGGGTTGGAGAGGTCGTTAGAGGCTGCCCATCTAGAGCTTGACGGGAAACTGCTCGTCAACACGCAGCAGGCCCCTACCTGGCGCGCCAACTATCGGCGTTTCGAGACCGGGGGGTCCCTAAGCCGACGAGTGAGTGTGCCGCGTGCCCCAGCCCAGATGGGTCGAGCGCGTGGGCGAGCGCGAAGGGGGGAAAGCGAGGTGGCCGGAGACGGGCGTGAGAGAGGTGGAAATCCCGCGGCCTTCGTGTTCGTCCTGCGCCCAGGTCGGGTGCGCTTGCAGTAGGGGGTTACAAGCGTCCACGCGGGTGAGGGAAGCGAGCGGCCCCAAGAGAGCGCCTGCCCCGTCCTCGTCCCCGCGCGGCCAACCTTCTCTAAGAAGGCCCTGGTCCTTCCTTTTATAGGCGTAAGGAGAGGATCCAGGTGTACAATGGGGGTGTAGCAGAGTGCTACGTGTCTAGCGGGGGAGAGCCAGCGCCCTAAGTACATGCCAATGTGGCAGCCGAAGAGATCTTGGCACCCAGCTGGTGTGGTGTCGTGGCTGTCGGAGGAGCAACGGAGCCTGGCGGAGAGACAGCTGTCGGAGCGGTTGGGTCCTTGCTGACGTCCCCCTGCTTCCGTAAGGGAGCTGAGAGCCGCCGTCGTCACGGGGCTAGCGGGGCGCCATCATTGCCTATCTGGCGGAGCTGGCCAGATGGGACACCGGTCTTGTTCTCTGCGGCCCGAGTCGGCTCGAGGTAGGGTGATGATGGCGCTTCCTGTTGACGTGGCGGGCTTGTGCCCTAGATCGGGCGACGTGGAGGCTCCTCCGAAGCCGAGGTCGAGTCTGCCTTTCATGGCCGAGGCCGAGCCCGAGCTCCTGGGTCGGGCGAGGCGGAGGTCGTTCGGCAGAGGCCAGGGCGGAGTCCGACCCCTGGGGTCGGGCGAAGCGGAGTTCGTCGTCTTCCGGGGCCTTAGCCCGAGTCCGAGCCCTGGGTCGGGCGGAGCGGAGTTCGCCGTCTTCCGGGGCCTTAGCCCGAGTCCGAGCCCTGGGTCGGGCGGAGCGGAGTTCACCGTCTTCCGGGGCCTTAGCCCGAGTCCGAGCCCTGGGTCGGGCGGAGCGGAGTTCGCCGTCTTCCGGGGCCTTAGCCCGAGTCCGAGCCCTGGGTCGGGCGGAGCGGAGTTCGCCGTCTTCCGGGGCCTTAGCCCGAGTCTGAGCCCTGGGTCGGGCGGAGCGGAGTTCGCTGTCTTCCGGGGCCTTAGCCCGAGTCCGAGCCCTGGGTCGGGCGGAGCGAAGTTCGCCGTCTTCCGGGGCCTAGCCCGAGTCCGAGCCCTGGGTCGGGCGGAGCTTCCTATGGCGCCTTTGGCAAGGCCTGACTGCCTGTCAGTCTCACTCTGTCAAGTGGCACTGCAGTCGGAGTGGCGCAGGCGGCGCTGTCCTTCTGTCAGACCGGTCAGTGGAGCGGCGAAGTGACGGCGGTCGCTTCGGCTCTGCCGGGGGGCGCGCGTCAGGATAAAGGTGTCAGGCTACCTTTGCGTTAAATGCTCCTGCGACTCGGTCGGTCGGCGCGGCGATTTAGTCAGGGTTGCTTCTTAGCGAAGGCAAGGCCTCGGGCGAGCCGGAGATGTGTCCGCCATTAAAAAGGGGGGCCTCGGGTGAGACGGAAACCCCTCGGGGTCGGCTGCCCTTGCCCGAGGCTAGGCTCGGGCGAGGCGTGATCGAGTCGCTCGTATGGACTGATTCCTGACTTAATCGCACCCATCAGGCCTCTGCAGCTTTATGCTGATGGGGGTTACCAGCTGAGAATTAGGCGTCTTGAGGGTACCCCTAATTATGGTCCCCGACAATCCCCTTACCCTTAGGATCCATCTCTTCGGGCGGTTAGTCCCTTAAGTGAAGAGAACTCCTCTGATACCAATTGAGAGCACCTAGAGGGGGGTGAATAGATGATCCTGTAAAATCAAATACTAAATAGCCACAAAACTTAGTTATGAAAGAGTTAGTGCGACTAAGTAGCTTTGAAGTGAGTTCTTGTGAACAAAACAATCACAGAGAAAGCAACACAAGAGACACACGATTTTTATCCCGTGGTTCGGCCAAGTAACACTTGCCTACTTCCATGTTGTGGCGTCCCAATGGACGAGGGTTGCACTCAACCCCTTTCAAGTGATCCAATGATCAACTTGAATACCACGGCTTTCTTCCTTATAGTTTTCTTCCCGTTTGTGAGGAATCTCCACAAGTTGGAGCCTCTCGCCCTTACAATATTGATCACAAAGAGGCACAGAGTAAGGTTGGGAAGAGCAACACACACAAGACTTAAAATCACAGCACAACCACGCATACAAGTCATGACTTGAGCTCGAAACACAACACACGGAGTTCGCAACTTAAATGTAGCTCAAATCATTAACACAGAGAATCAAATGCATGGAGTTGGAGTCTTGGAGTCTTAGAATGCTTAGGTTACTCCTCCATGTGCCTAGGGGTCCCTTTTATAGTCCCAAGGCAGCTAGGAGCCGTTGAAGACCAACTTGGATGGCGCACCGGACAGTCCGGTGCGCCACCAGACAGCTACTGTAGCCTGTCCGGTGCGCGATTTCCTTCCAAATCGGGCACAGTCGATCGTTGCAGCTTCGGGCCCGTTGGCGCACCGGACACTGTCCGGTGCACACCGGACAGTCCGGTGCCCCCTGCCGACCGTTGGAGCTGCCACGCGTCGCGCGAAGATTGCGCGGTCGACCGTTGGCGCCAGTGACCGTTGGCTCACCGGACAGTCCGGTGCACCACCGGACAGTTCGGTGAATTATAGCCACGTCGCCCCATTGCTTTTCCCGAGGGCGACGAGTTCGCCGCGGACGACTCACCGGACCGTCCGATGCATCACCGGATGGTCCGGTGAATTTTAGCCGTATGCCACCGTCGAATCCTGAGAGCGGCCTTTTCACTGAAGGCCAGCCTGGCGCACCGGACACTGTCCGGTGCACCACTGGATAGTCCGGTGTGCCAGGTCGAGCTGCAGTTGGATTTTTCTTTGATTTACATTTCCCTCTTCATTTAGCACATAACCACTTAGTCAATCGTGTTGGGCACTTAATCACCAAAACATTATAGAAATGGCCCAAGGGCACATTTCCCTTTCAAATATAGCTAATCATTCCATCGAGCTCATATGCATAGAAGAGGTTATCCATAAAAATGTCACGTAGTTGATAAAATAGAGATGCATCCATTCTAAACATCATATGACTTTCTACTGAAGTCACCAATGTTTCCATCACCCAACTAAATCCAAGCAGTTACGAAGTCCTTAGCTCATTCTTGTCAAAGTAGGTAAAGAAATAATTGCTCAAGAGGCTTGTTGTAAGACATATATTTGTTTGATTCTCTCTCATTAGGTGCATGACCCTTACATCAGACATCTCATCCTCTTTTGAAGAGCTTCCATCAACATCACTTTCAATTGAAGATGGCATTTGTATAGCACCAAATCGAGGCCAAATTACAACAATTTCCCAATATTATAAAAAATAGCATCACAAGTACCATAATATAAAAAACATTTCATTAAACAATAGCTCATCCATAAAAGTGATATGGTCTGATCAATTAATATAGTAACAACAAACGAATAGTACCAGCCCATTACAATGGTGTGATCAGTTAATACAAACAAGTAAATAACAAATAGGTTTGGTAAGGTAAAAACAACAATTGATACAATAAATGCATAACAAAGTAGCACTAACTAGCCCTTCTTGAAATTGTCATCCACTCATACTTCATTTTATAACCACTGAAAGCGCTCCTCAGGTGTATCCAAAGTCAAGAACATTTCTCTTTCACTTTTTTGGTAAAGACTTGATTTGCAATGAAGTGATCTTTGCTGCCAGCTATATCACCACACGCCTTCACAATTGCATAACATCTTTTATGGAAGATCTAGGTGTCTCTTGTGTTCTTACTAGGACCATAGACTCATAAGATATTGTTGTCTCCTTACTTAATTCAACAAGTTTAGCCATCTAGTTTTGCATCCTTTGTGCTCCTATAGTCTTTGGTTTTTTACCCTTATCTATCACAACCACATGACGTCTCTTGGATGTGGAACTAGATGTTGTGTCTTCCCCACAATTACTAGCATTATCATATTTAATGTTTATGACATCCTTACCATTGCCATCTTGTATTTGTGCTTCGGTGTCTTGGGGTAGCTCACCACTAGTTGGGGCCCAATGATTATCACCTGTTTTCCGAAGATCTTCAAACATGACACACAATTTTTCTACATTTTGAAGTGACTTGTCTTTAAACTTGCCAATGCCTTTGAATTGTTATAGTCATAATAGATGCAAATGTCAGGTATACATAATATGTGCCAAAAGTAGGCATGGACATGAAACAATTGGACAATAACTTACTATGTTTGTCTTCTTCCACCACCAATCTTGAGCAACATACAACTTTTTTGTTAGGGTCCCAACCACATCCTGTTGAGGGCCTTTGTTCTTCTAAGGTCCTCAAAACAATAGTTAACCAATCTCGAGCAACATAACTTGTGTTGGGTCCTATCAGGTTAGTTACATAAGATTTTGAAACCCAAATGCAAGTCTTACCTTTCTTGCATTTCAAATGAAGGGAGCACTCTTCACTTGATTGCTCCTTTATGAGAGCACCTAGAGAAGGTGAATAGGTGATCCTGCAAAATTAACTCTAAACAACACAAATTTGGTTTATAATATGTGTTAGTGAGAACTAAAACCAAGTTAGGATGAGAAGAGAGAAGAAGGGAGAACTCTTCACTTGATTGCTCCTTTATGATGAGTATTAAACTTAGGAGCAATATTACAAGTGAGTAGAGAACTCAAGAAGACAGTAATTGCAAGAAGTAAAATGGATAAGAGACACAACAATTTTTTACCGTGGTTCGGCCAATGCCTACTCTACATTGTGGTGACCTCCTTTGGTTAAGGGTTGCAATCAACCCCTCTCAAGTGATTCAAAGATCAAACTTGAGTGCCACAGTTTTCTTCCTTAGGGTTTTAGGGTTCAGTGAATACAAGGTTCCTTTGATGGATATTCAATTAAGCAATATATCACAGATACAAAGAAATATGCTCTATGATTATCTCTAAGGTATATTTCTAACAGTCTCCCACTTGCACTAAAGTTAATCTAGAATATATCTAATTCCCATAGATCTTATGTGTGTCTCATGCTTAGGTTGTGGAAGAGGTTTCATGAAAGGATCACCAACATTTAAATCTATATGTATGTTGCATATCATGATCTCACCCTGTCTAGCGAACTCCCATATGAGGTAAAACTTCTACAGTACGTGTTTGATTTTCTGGTGGTTCCTTGGCTCCTTAGCTTGTGCAATAGCCCCATTATTGTCACAATAGAGATTTAATGGGCTAGGCGCATTAGGAAACACACCAAGCTTGATGAGGAACATACTTATCCAAACATCTTCCTTCGCAGATTCGAAAGCTGCAATGTACTCGACTTCTGTTGTAGAATCAGTCACAGACTCCTCTTATAACTTTTTCAAATAATAGCACCATAATTTATTGTGAACACAAAACCTTATTTTGATTTTAACTCGCCTGGATCAATTTGGAAGCTAGCATCGGTGTAACTAGTTACAACGAGCTCCTCCTTACCTCCATAGACTAGGAAGACATCTTTAGTCCATCTCAAGTACTTAAGAATGTTTTTTACCCTGTCTAGTGACCCTCACCTGGATCAACCCAGTGCCTACTCGTAGCACTTATAACATATGAAACATCTAGGTGTGTACTTATCATGGTGTACATGATAGATCCAATTGTTGAAGCATATGGTACCTTACTCACGCGCTCTCGCTCATTACCAATCGTTTCAACACATTGTCAATGTACGTATCTTGGCTTAATCCTACAAGCCTCTTTGATCTATCTTTATAGATCCTTATGCCTAGAATATATGTTGCTTCCCCTAAGTCCTTCATAGAAAAACTTTTTTCACTGAAGTCTTGATGGATTCCAGCATAGGAATGTCATTCCTAATCAATAATATGTCATCTACGTACAAGACCAGAAATACAACATTGCTCCCACTTTCCTTCTTGTAAACACAAGCTTCTTCTTCATTCTAATGAATACCAAACCCTTTGACCACTTCATCAAAACGAATGTTTCAACTCCGAGATGCTTGCTTCAACCCATAAATGGTTTTCTAAAGTTTTCATATCTTTCTAGCATTCATCGGATCGACAAACCCCTTGGCTTGTATCATATACACGTCCTCATCTAGATTCCCATTTAGGAAAGTTGTTTTGGCATCCATCCATCAAATCTCATATTTGAAATATGCAATAAAGGTGTGAACCCTACAACTTCTCTTTGTAGTGTTGGTGGAATACCATTTATCAAGCGTCTTACCCTACTCTTATAAGGTTCTTACCAGCACTGCAAGTGAAAAACGGTGGCCGATGTGACAACACGTAGAGCTTGGGTGTGATTGCAAAGAGTACCTATTTTGTTTGAGAGAAAGGTGAAACTTGGAAACGCTCACTATATACGTATCTATGGCACACAAGTCAGTAATAGATAGCAATGTTGAATAAGTATCAAAGGACTTGTCCCAACTGCTGGCCTAGAAAATGTATTAGAACAGTTGCAGTAAGGCACAAAGGGGGTAACAAGGATGTAGAGACAACAAGGGAACAAGTTAGAAGCAAGAACAATCACAGAGGTACACAACTCAATGGAGTTCCTGCTTATGTGCAACTCTTTCTTCTCTTTTCTCTTTTCCCTAGTTTTTGCTCTAGTTGTTGTTTTTGCGAATTTTCTTTTTCAATTTTTTAATATATTTTCTCTTTTGTAGTAGCGCGTCAGAAGGAAACACATCAAGTTTGAGTTTTTTGTGCAAAGATGTGTCCTCTGGAAAATCTGTAAGATTGATGAAAATCAGATTAAAAGTTTAGAAAATGAGAACTAGTATTTCCAGGCCGAAATTGGGGATTTTAAAAACATAAACCCAACAAAGCGGGGGAGAATCGAATGCAAAAAACATATGATTTTTAAAAAAATCTGCCCTATTTTGAGTTTCGAGCGAAAAGTTATGGTTTGAAGTTTCAACTACAAATCAAGGTTTTTGTTGAAGCACAAAACATAGATGGGATGGGTAGATGGAATCGGTTTTGTAGATTGAAATTTTGTATGGCAGCAAATGGAAAGAATCAAAACTAAACCAAAACAAATCTAAACCAGCAACCGAACTCAATCTAAGACACAAACTCAGAACTATGTACTCTAAAACTGAATTGTGCAAAGGCTAAGGCGATGGTTGTAGGACAGGAAAACACTATTTTTTTGCTTTTTGTGGTCTATGGGATGGAGTAAAATGAATCTAAAGGCACACGATTATACCAATCTGAATCTTGATACCACCTGATAAAGGATGAGGCACGATATTTCGAGAGGTACGATAACTTGATTAGGTGGAGGTCTCGACGTTAATGATCCAAGGCTCCAGTGAATGGCTCCTCGTAATCACTACACCACTGCATCATTGGTTATCTTCTGTGACACACGAATGACTCCGCCAAGAAGGCTTATCCCTGCAAGCGCAATCAAGAACACAAGCAAGAACAGGAAGAACGTAATCAAAACTAGTATTGATCACGAGGTGGGGTCTCACAAACCGATGAACGATGACATTATTCGATGACAATGAATCTAAGCAAACCCAACCCTAATGGTGGTGATGGCTGCTAATCATATAGGGTTTAGGATGTGTAAGATCTCAGGACGCGCTCCTAATGGGCTCCAACACGATACACGGACCAACAGCCCAAAAGACAGTGTCGCAGTATCGAAACAGAATCTGAACTCTAACTTGTTTCGATAATTCCCGTTGACTCCGATGGAATTTTATGTTGGGACCAGTTGGGTTACAAATATTATCTCCTTAGCTTTATATCAATATAAAGAACGACTAAAACAAAGTCTGTTTATAAAAAACGGAGTCTGTACGTGTCCTGACGTCCATTTCAGTGTGAGTTGGTCCTGAAACCCGAGGTGAAACCCGAGGTGGGATCGCAGTCTAGTTGGACTTGGACTCCCTCTTGTTATGGACGCCCTAGCTTCTCCGCTTGATACCTTGACCTTTTCCAAGTTATTATTGGTACTCTCTAAGGTTTCTAATCATCAAAACATCCATGATACTAAATGTAAACTCTAAAATACAATTGACTAGATTAGAACGAATCTAGAGATTTAGCTATCGTCCACGTGCTCGTGTTGTCGGTCTATGCATTATATGTATAGGAGTGATGTCTGTATCACTCTTGAATAAAGTATTTTAACACATTCATCACTTATTTTGTAGCTATAAATTGCTTTAAATTGTGTTGTGAATTTTTATTTGTCGTTGCATCAACAACAATATTTTTGGACATTTTCCGCTGCTGACCATGAGAGTCGTTTTTGTCTATGCTTCATAGTAAAAAAAATCGATTGATGCAAGTACTTTATTTTTGCAATTCTCTGCTAAATTCCAGATTCGGCTCCACCACTGTTACATACTCCCATTAATAGTAGCAACTTTATATTCAGCTTTCCCAGTAAAGGCGATTTCGAGAGAACGTGTCCCTACGAAACTCTGCGAAAAACAGTGCACACTGCGCCCCGATGCGACTCTTGGATTCAATGACGACGTGGAGTACAACATTGACCGTCGTGCACGAAAAAGGATGGTTTGAGGCTTTGAGCCGCGTACACACATGGGCAATGGGTCACACGAAAAAAACAAAAGGGCTTTGCACGTGGCTGCTTTCAGAGATTTCTTCTGTTTTTTAAGTCATCTAAAAAATTCTTCACTATATCTTATTTCTCTAACAGAGATATCTACCGAAAACTATATTAAAAATATATTTTGTTATAATTTTTTATATGTATTTATCGTACTCTCAAATATTATATATAGCATATATATTAGAAGCCCTAGGTGTAGAGAAAGTTCAGGCCGACTAACCCTGCGACCTGGTCCAGTCCGGCGCGTGCACTGTACCCACTCGTCAAGTCAGGTTGTCAAGTGTGCCTCCCATCCCACGTCCGTGCATGAAAAAAATAGAAAGGCATGCATGAGTCAAACATGTTTTCCTGCATGCGCGTAAATTTAGGAAAGAGATATGTGACAGTTTCTGCTTTTAAATGCTTGATTTCCTCCATAAATATAGGATCGCTGCAACAGACATGCAGCTAGACTCGTCAAGACTAATTTATGATATATACTGATAATAATTATGTTACACAATGTATATATTTATGTAATTCAGTACACTACGTAAAAATCTATTACATGGTGCATGCATAAAATTAGGATGTCAAAAATGTATGATGAAAGGAAATGGATTGGCATGTATGGAAATAAAAATTGTATTTAATGCATTATTTTCTCCATAAATATACGATCACTCCAACAGTCATGTAGCTAGATTCGTCATGATCAGTTTATGATATATACTGATACTAATTATGCTACACGGTGTAGATATTTATGCAATTCAGTACATTACGTAAAAAATCTGTTACCTCGTGCATGCACACAAAATTAGGATGGTGAAAATGTACTATTGTTGGGGACTTGTTCTCAAATGCTTCGGATTAAGAACAAGGCAACATAGAAAGTGTTAAATGTCAGGCTCCTTCGTCCTTAAAAACATTATATCCCTTCGGATATAATGTATCTTGGACGAAGGTTGCAAAGGAACAGATTTTCATAAAACTGATTAACAATAAAAAAGGACATATATATAAAATACAAACAATGGCTCGAGTATTATCATCAACTTATTTTTATTGCCAAATCCATAAAAACAAATTACAAGTGTACCTTCGGATTGTTGGAAAGTAAGGATGCAGACGTAATGTAAAAAAGCGTATGCCAAGTCAGCGTGAACAGTACGGGAGTGTTGTTCATCTATTTATAGGCACAGGACGCAGCCCGTGTAAAATTACATTGATACCCTTTACATTTGATAATAACTTTATGGCAATCCTTCGAGGTTTAACTTGACTTTTCATCCTTAGCTCGGTTCCTTCTTTCCTTCGTCATGCCGACGCTTTTCTGTACGTAGCTTCGTGATCGTCCTATCTTTCGTCGTGATCGCTTTACACCCCAGTCAAGCTTCGTCCTGACCATGCTCTTATACACCCGCAACCTGACTCCGAAGATACCTGTTCGCATGTTTCACTCGGAAAATATTGTCAAATCATATTTTTGAGGAGCTTCGGAAGCCGAAGGCCCCCAACAGTAGCCCCTCGCAATATTAATTTACTGCAATGATAAATTCATATTGCGACGCGGACGAAGGCTTTGAGTCGAAGGTCCGAAAAAACACCTTCCTTCTGCTAGAATAGCAGCAGTCATTGACAGACTGGGCCCTCAAGTTATCGACACACTGGGTGTATAAATAAGGGCTCGCCACAAGTTTATTTGGCACGCTCTCCTGCCATCCGCTTTTAGTTACCCAAAAATTTCTAGCCTGCACGCAACAGCACTTGCTCGGTTTTAGATTTTTAAGCTTCGGTTTCGAGTGTGTTTTGTCAGCATTTTCGAAGATGCCTGAGGATAAGAAAGCCGTTGGTGGTTCGAAGCTAAGCCTTTCTAAGGAAATGCACCTGGGTTTTCTTGAATCAATGTCGAAGACCAATACGGAAAAGATTACCAGGGAGATTTTGGAGGGTTTATCTGAAGATACTGGCGATAGTGACAGTTACGATGTGGATAGTGGTGGTGAAGATTCCGAAGATCGACCGTGGCGACCAAGCCATGCAGTTTTTGGTAAGTCCAGCATTAAGGAAAACCATATTGTCAATATGAGAGGGAGATACTTTCGGGACTTGTCTATTGTGAGGGCTGACGAAGGAGAGAAGACTTGTCCAACTCCCGAGGAAAATGAGGTCGTGATATTCTGAAGCTTCTTGAAAGCTGGATTACGATTTCCCTTGAGTAATTTTGTCGTAGAAGTATTGAAGACATTTGAAATCTACCTTCACCAACTTATCCCCGAAGCAATCATAAGGATGAACATTTTCGTGTGGGCCGTGAGAAGCCAAGGTTTGGAGCCTAACACAAAGAGCTTCTGTAACATACACGAGCTATTGTATGAGACAAAACCCTGGGGCAAAGAGCAGTATCATAACAACTTTGGCTACTACAGCTTCGGCGCTCGGTCGGGGTCAAGCTGCCCTGTGCCAACCTTTCGGAAGAGGTGGCTCGGCGACTGGATGACAGAATGGTTTTACGTGAAAAACGACCTGAAATCTCGTGAGGATATCAAGGGTATCATTATGCGCCCTATCTAGCAACGCTTCGGCCTCCGAAAGCCGAAGGTGGAAATGGATGAAGCAGCCGAAGAATGCCAAAGAGCCTTCGGCGTGGTCTGCTCTTTTATTGGGACAAGGGATTTGGTCTAAGAGCATATTGCCTTCAGAGTTTGGCCACTTGTAGAAAAGTGGGAAATGCCGAAAGAGACCGTCAAGGAACCCGACGAAGGCGGGCTCGTTAGGCTAAAATACACATTCAAATACGGAGATAAGTTTGTTGAGCCAGATGATGACTGGTTGAAAAGTATTGAGGCCATAAGTGACGAATTGCTTGGGGTGTACTCGAAGGCTGAAGATACTGCACTATCAGCGGCCTTCGGAGGCCGAAAGAAGAAGAGGCTTAACCGAGTATTTGATGCAATTGGGTTTATCTACCTCGACTACCATTACCCATCGCGAGGCCAAAAAAGGAAAAATACTTCTCCTGCAAAGGAAATTGCTTCAGCTGCTCCTAATGAGCCAGCGCCGAAGAGGAAAAAGGTAAAGGTGCTCACACACCCTCCACGTTATATTGAGCCAACCACAGTGCCTGAATTTATTAGTGAGGCCTCTTCGGCCACCAAAGCCAGAGAACCAACTCCAGTGGCAAAAATCGAGGAAATGGTCGAAGTACCAGCAGCAGAGAAAACAAGAGAACCGAGGACTGAAGAAGCAAAAACATTAGAAATTTTAAGTCCTTCAACAAAAATCCAAAAGAGTCGAACAGCGACCCTGAAAAGGAAAAGGATGGTTAATGTGCTAGATGTTTTGGAAACAATTAAATCTTCGAGCATAACTCCAAAGAAAACTGCTAAAACTTCTGAAGTGTCTACTGAAGCCTTTGCTACTGAAGCTTTGAAGCAACAATTTGTAACTGAAGCTGGGCCTTCGGAGCCCACCAAGATAAAACATTTGAAAGCTGAAGACACAAAATTGACAGAGGCAACTTTGGAAACCGAAAAAACAACAATGACAGAGCCAATTTTGGTTGAGGAAATTGACATTGCCGTCCCCGAAGCATCTTCCAAAGTACGCGATTATATTGTGCGACATGCTTCGGGAAAGAAATTATCTGAAGAAGAGATCTTTGAAGCTAATCACTATGCCCAAGAACTGAAGTATCCGAAGGGGGCCGTAGTGTTCAATGGGACGGATGAAGATGACTTCCTATACTGCCTCCCGGACAATAAAGAATTATCTGTCTGCCGGGAGATGGCTAGAAGCATGGGATTCCCGAAGCTTGAAGCTGGCCTTTGCGCCATGACGAAGGAGGATCTTGCAGATAGTCTTGCATATAATAGTCTGAAGGTACAAAGATTGTAAATTTTGAATTTTGTGAATTTTGAATTAGTCCTTTACTGTGATGTTAATCCATTCATTCTTTTGAATAGGGCTTAATACTCAGCAATGCCTTAAGGGCACAAAAGAATGCTGAAGACGAGAGCTGCACTATTGCTCTTAACAACCTTCGAACAGAGGTTATCAAGCTAAGAAATGAAGCCTTGGAAAAGGACAAGGTTCTAGTTACATTGTGGATAAAATGAAGGAAGACGAAGCTAGCTCTAAAACTCAAGCCGAAGCTCAGAAGCGGGAAATCGAAGATCTTCGGAAACAATTAGCCCGAGCTAAAGAAGAACGCATTCTTGAAGAAACAAAACGAGAACTAAGTGATCAATGGGCAAATCATTTGGAAATAAATGTTGAAGAGCTTCGTGCTTCGAAGAAAAGGTGCTATGATAAATCCATAGAATGTGTTAAAAAGATAAAATCCAGCTTCGCAAGCGTCGGCGCATTTTCTAGTGAAGAAAATTTTACAAGAGGGAATCCAGAAGGCCCGATTGAATGGATCAGTCACGAAGCTGAGGCCTTCGAGGAAATCTTGAATAGTCGCGGGGACATTTGTGCTTTTTCAGGCGCCAGAGGAATTGTTACTATTTTGGAGAAGAAAGGATGCGAACATGTGAAATCTTTAGCACAGTCTGAAGCTGTTTTATCCTCTGAAGATATCAAAGACCCTTCAGCCGAAGCAAGCCAGGTCGGTGGAAAATTTTTCACCGACATTTGGGACAATGGCGGCCGAGAAATGGCTCAAGAAATCATTCAGAGAAGCGAAAAAGGCATCCATGATGCTAGGAAGGTAGCGGAGGCTGTTGAAGAAGGCACAGGGCCCGAAGGGCAAATAGGTATTAGTTAGTGGCTTTTATTCTGTTGTGATTTTTGATTTTAAACTTTGTTCGTGATTCTGTAATAGTAATATAGTCGTATCCTCTCCTCCCTCAGAACCTGCTGAGGCAGCTCCGGATCCCCCCCCCCCGAAGGGGGACGACGAAATTAGACAGATGGCCAAAGCCATTATGGACAAAGTTGTCAATCAGCTACTAAACGAAGCTGCAGAAGTAGTTCTTAGGGAAGATTAAGTGCTAATGTAAAAAATACTTGGAACATGACATGTGTAAAACTTTGTAACTTTGAATGTAATATATAATCTATTTACGGCTCAATTCTTTACGATGCATGAAATTTTACATACATACCGCTTTTTGAGCCTTTGGCGAAAAAACACCTTCCCTTCTTTTCATGCTTCGTGAAGAAAATCCTTTATGTATCACAAGAATTTTCATACTTCTCTTGAAGAAGAATATCCAAGCTTCGTGCGAACATTCTTCGAAGCTATAAAAAAGTTTTATGTTGCCTCTCTGACGAAGCTATACTTCTTCTCAATTTATCTTGTGCTTTAGCACGATTTTCTCTTTTTTCCAAAACATTCTTCGAAGATTAATACTGTGTCCCCGTCTCGTTCTTCATGCAATATGATGTATGATGCTTATGTTATGCAAAATGGTGCGATAATGTTATGCTATGCAAAATGATATTTATGCCGAAGATGCACACATCTCTGCAATAGAACACATAATCTTTTTTTCTCAGCGCTGACTTTTCGTTCTAAGCCTCCCTTAGGAGCTTCTTCGCCTTTTACTTTCAGTGGAATCAGCGTTTATTTTTTCGCTGTAAGCCTCCCTTAGGAGCTTCTTCGCCTTTTACTTTCAGCGGAATCAGCGTTTATTTTTCGCTGTAAGCTCTGCATTCCCTTTGGAACGACTTTTGAGCAGAAAACTTACACTGCGCTCCTTTAGGAACGGCTTTTTACTACTTTGAAGAAGTTACAGTGTGTTCCTTAAAACAAGTTTTTGATAATTCGAAGGTTCTTCGTGCCACCATAAATTCTTGTGCCTCAGTAACTCAAGCCTATGGAAAAGATATATCTTCATTATGATAATAAGCTAAACTTTTTACAAGAATTTGAAAAACCGATAAAAGACATTTAAACTCCCCATAACTGTTCTTTACTACAAAGAAAATAAAACTGAATGCGAAAATACAAAAAGCTGCTGTCGAGGTAGGATATTTTCAGTAAATGTGCTTCGACTCTGGCACAGTGCTATTGACTGTACGAGCTTCGGACTCCTCCCTGAAGTCCCTCTGGGGATGAGAGTGTTGGCTCCCTTCTAGCTGCGGAGCTCGTTGTATTGGTCGTGGCGGTGGAAGCTGTTGCCAGGAAGCTTGGGGTTGGCTTGCCGAAGCAACAGAGGTTGCAGGGTGATTGCCTACATATTCTGGAATGTAAGGCGAGTGGTACGAAGCAGTATGCATGACCTGCTTCGGCTGGCTCTGTTGTGAAGCAGCTTCTGCTAGCTCCTTTTGCTTCTGGATGGTAATGTGGCACATCCTGGTGGTGTGGCCCTTGCCTTCACCACAGAATAGGCAGTAAATTTTTCTTGGTTGATCTCCAAATCTTCCCCCGAAGCCCCTGGCGCCTCTGCCCCTTGGCACTGGCGGCCGGAAGGAGCTTTGTTGTTTCCCCGAAGCTTGCGAGGAGCACTGTGGCCTTTGCTGTTGACTCCCTTTGTCGTCATTTTGAGTAGAATTGTGAATTGACCTGACGTGCCTTGGATAAAATCTTCCTCCGAAGCCCCTAGTCATTTCAGAGAACCTGAGAGCTTCCTCCCTTCTTTGGCGAAAATCATTGTCAGCTCGAATATACTTGTCCATCTTCTAGAGCAGCTTCTCTAGAGTTTGGGGAGACTTCCTGGCAAAGTACTGAGCTGCAGGTCCTGGCCGAAGCCCCTTGATCATGGCCTCAATAACAATTTCATTGGGCACTGTTGGTGCCTGTGCCCTCAGACGTAGGAACCTTCGGACATATGCCTGAAGGTATTCTTAGTGATCTTGGGTGCACTGGAATAAAGCTTGAGGAGTGACTGGCTTCGTCTGAAACCCTTGGAAGCTGGTTATCAACATATCCTTCAACTTTTGCCATGAGGTGATTGTCCCTGGCCTAAGGGAAGAGTACCAAGTTTGTGCAACGCTCCTGACAGCCATGACGAAGGACTTTGCCATGACCGCCGTGTTGCCACCGTACGAAGATATAGTTGCCTCATAGCTCATCAAGAATTGTTTCGGGTCTGAATGGCCATCGTACCTGGGGAGCTGGGGTGGCTTGTAAGACTGTGGCCAAGGAACAGCCTGCAGTTCTGTTGACAAGGGAGAAGCATCATCAAAAGCAAAATTTCCGTGATGGAAATCTTCATACCAGTCGCCCTCGTTGTAGAAGCCCTCTTCATGAAGCTCTCTGCGCGGGGGCCTTTGGTTCTGGTCATCTTGAGCAAGATGTCGAAGCTCTTCAGAGGCCTCGTCTATCTGCCTTTGAAGATCAGCTAGACGAGCCATCTTCTCCTTCTTCCGCTGGACCTGTTGATTGATCATCTCTAAATTTTGGATTTCTTGATCCAAGTCGTCCTCCGGAGGCGTTGGACTGGTGACCTTCCTCTTCTGGCTTCGGGCCTCCCTAAGAGAAACGACATCTTGATTGGGGTCCAGCGGCTGCAGAGTGGCAGCCCCTATCGCTGAAGCTTTTTTAGGCGGCATGACGAAGGTGACACTTGCCGAAGGTGTTGAGAACTTCGGAAAATGGGCGTGAGTTCACCGGAGGTGGGCGCCAATGTTGGGGACTTGTTCTCAAATGCTTCGGATTAAGAACAAGGCAACATAGAAAGTGTTAAATGTCAGGCTCCTTCGTCCTTAAAAACATTATATCCCTTCGGATATAATGTATCTTGGACGAAGGTTGCAAAGGAACAGATTTTCATAAGACTGATTAACAATAAAAAAGGACATATATATAAAATACAAACAATGGCTCAAGTATTATCATCAACTTATTTTTATTGCCAAATCCATAAAAACAAATTACAAGTGTACCTTCGGATTGTTGGAAAGTAAGGATGCAGACGTAATGTAAAAAAGTGTATGCCAAGTCAGCGTGAACAGTACGGGAGTGCTGTTCATCTATTTATAGGCACGGGACGCAGCCCGTGTAAAATTACATTGATACCCTTTACATTTGATAATAACTTTATGGCAATCCTTCGAGGTTTAACTTGACTTTTCATCCTTTGGTCGGTTCCTCCTTTCCTTCGTCATGCCGACGCTTTTCTGTACGTAGCTTCGTGATCGTCCTATCTTTCGTCGTGATCGCTTTACACCCCAGTCAAGCTTCGTCCTGACCATGCTCTTGTACACCCGCAACCTGACTCCGAAGATACCTAATCGCATGTTTCACTCGGAAAATATTGTCAAATCATGTTTTTGAGGAGCTTCGGAAGCCGAAGGTCCCCAACAACTATGAAAGGAAACAGATTGGCATACATGGAAACAAAAAATCATATTTAATGCTTTATTACCTCCATAAATACAAGATCGCTATAACAGTCATGCAACTAGACTCGTTAGAACCAGTTAATTATATATACTTATACAAATTATATTACACTCTGTAGGTATTTATGCAATGATGTACACTGCGTAAAAAATCTGGCATGTGGTTCGCTGGTGGACGCATCTCCAAGTTCGAGAGTAAAAATATTAAGCTTTGAGTATTGTCGGTGTTTCGAAACCCGGAGGGTCCCTGGACCGACGAGTAAATCGTCGCCGCGTGCCCCAGCCCAGATGGGACGACGCGAGGCGGAACGCAAAGGGGGGAGAGAGCAGCCGGAGGGAGACAGGCGTAGGAGGTGGAACCCGCGGCCTTCGTGTTAGCCCCGCGCCTAGGTCGGGTGCGCTTGCAGTAGGGGGTTACAAGCGTCCACGCGGGAGGGAGCGAGCGGCCTTGCGCGAGCGCCGTCCCGTCCTTCCCCGCGCGGCCCACCCTCTGTAAGAGGGCCCTGGTCCTCCCTTTTATAGGCGAAGGAGAGGATCCAGGTGTACAATGGGGGGTGTAGCAGCGTGCTACCGTGTCTAGCGGAGGAGAGATAGCGCCCTAAGTACATGCCATCGTGGCAGCCGGAGAGGTTTTGGCACCCAGTTCGTGTGATGTCGTGGCCGTCGGAGGAGCGCTGGAGCCTGGCGGAAGGACAGCTGTCGGGGCTGTCAAGTCCTTGCTGACGTCCTCTTGCTTCCGTAAGGGGGCTGAGAGCCGCCGTCGTCACAGGGCATGCGGGGCGCCATCATTACTTGTATAGTAGAGCGAGCCAGATGGGACGTCGGTCTTGTTCCCCGTAGCCTGAGTCAGCTCGGGGTAGGGTAATGATGGCGCTTCCTGTTGACGTGGTCGGTCCATGCCCTAGGCTGGGCGAGGTGGAGGCTCCTCCGAGGTCAAGGTCGAGTCTATCTTCCGAGGTCGAGGTCGAGTCCGAGCCCCCGGGTCGGACGAGGCGGAGACCGTCGGCTGAGGCCAGGGCTGAGTCCGAGCCCTGGGGTCGGGCGAAGCGGAGTTCGTCGTCTTCCGGGGCTGAGCCCGAGTCCGAGCCCTGGGGTCGGGCGAGGCGGAGTTCGTCGTCTTCTGGGGTTGAGCCCGAGTCCGAGCCCTGGGGTCGGGCGGAGCGGAGTTCGCCGTCTTCCGGGGCTGAGCCCGAGTCCGAGCCCTGGGGTCAGGCGGAGCGGAGTTCGCCGTCTTCCGGGGCTGAGCCCAAGTCCGAGCCCTGGGGTCGGGCGAGGCGGAGTTTCCTATGACGCCTGAGGCCGGACTTGGCTGCTGTCACCCTCACTCTGTCGAGTGACTCAGCAGTCGGAGCGGCGCAGGCGACGCTGTCTTCTTGTCAGACCGGTCAGTGGAGCGGCGAAGTGACTGCGGTCACTTCGGCTCTGTCGATTGGAGGGCGTGCGTCAGGATAAAGGTGTCAGGCCACCTTTGCATTAAATGCCCCTGCGATTTGGTCGGCTGGCGTGGTGATTTGGCCAAGGTTGCTTCTTGGTGAAGACTGGGCCTCGGGCGAGCCGAAGGTGTGTCCGTTGTTGGAGGGGGTCCTCGGGCGAGACGTAGGTCCTCCGGGGGTCGGTTGCCCTTGCCCGAGGCTGGGCTCGGGCGAGGCGTGATCGCGCCCCTCGAATGGACCGATCCTTGACTTAATCGCACCCATCAGGCCTTTGCAGCTTTGTGCTGATGGGGGTTACCTGAGAGCACCTAGAGGGGGGGGTGAATAGGTGATCCTGTGAAAACTTAAACTTATAGCCACAAAAACTTGTTAAGTGTTAGCACAATAATCGCCAAGTGGCTAGAGAGGAGTCTCAACAAAACACAATACCACAAGAGATCAAACACAGAGATGACACAGTGGTTTATCCCGTGGTTCGGCCAAGACCAACGCTTGCCTACTCCACGTTGTGGCGTCCCAACGGACGAGGGTTGCAATCAACCCCTCTCAAGTGGTCCAAAGACCAACTTGAATACCACGGTGTTTTGTTTTGCCTTTCAATATCCCGTTTGCGAGGATTCTCCACAACTTGGAGCCTCTCGCCCTTACACTTGAGATTCACAAGAAATACGGAGTAAGGGAGGATAGCAACACACACAAATCCACAGCAAAATGCGCACACACACGGCCAAGAATCGAGCTCAAAAGACTATCTCAAAGTTCTCACTAGAACGGAGCTCGAATCACTGAGAATGACAAACGAATGCGCAAAGACTGAGTGTGGATGATCAAGAATGCTCTAAGGTTGCTTGGTCTACTCCTCCATGCGCCTAGGGGTCCCTTTTATAGCCCCAAGGCAGCTAGGAGCCGTTGAGAGCAAATCTGGAAGGCCAATCTTGCCTTCTGTCGTCGGGTGCACCGGACAGTCCGGTGCCCGATTTCCTTCCTAAAATGGCGCTGCCGACCGTTGCCGACCGTTGCAGATCTGGGAGCCGTTGGCGCACCGGACATGTCCGGTGCACACCGGACAGTCCGGTGCCGTCTTCTAGCCGTTGGCTCGGCCACGTGTCCCGCGCAGATTGCGCGGCCGACCGTTGGCCCGGTCGACCGTTGGCTCACCGGACAGTCCGGTGCACACCGGACAGTCCGGTGAATTTTAGCCGTACGCCGTCGGCGAATTCCCGAGAGCAGCCACTTCGCACCGAGCCAGCCTAGCGCACCGGACATGTCCGGTGCACACCGGACAGTCCGGTGTACCCAGACTGGGCAGACTTTGGCTGCTCGAGCCATTTCTTCTCCAACTCGATTTTTTCTGTTTCCAGCACTTAGACACAATACATTAGTCCATAAAACAATGTACTAACTCTGAGAAACATACCTTTATCCTTGATTTGTACTTTGTCCACCATTTTACAATTAGGCACCTGTGTTGGGCACTAAATCACCAAAATACTTAGAAATGGCCCAAGGGCACATTTCCCTTTCAATCTCCCCCTTTTTGGTGATTTATGCCAACACAACATAAAGCAAGTAGAACAAGTACAAAAATACTTCAAATATGAACTCAAATTATTTTGATTCAATTTTGACATATATGGATCACTCTATGCCACCACTTGGTTTGTTTTTGCAAATCAAACTCAAATCTCTATCTCTAAGTCAAACACACATGTTAAAACATAAAGAGAGTTATTCCAAAAGAGATTGATCAAAGATTTCAAAAACTCCCCCTTTTTCCCATAATCAATACTTCTCCCCACAAGAAGCCAACTTTTGATAAGAGAGACAACAAAAGAGTTTTGACAAACCAAAAGCTCTATTCTACTATTTTCAAAATCTCTCAAGTGGTAGCTGATCCATTTATCGCTTTGGCCTTTATTTTCTCCCCCTTTGGCATCAAACACCAAAACGGGATTAATCTTGGCTCCTTTAACCCCATTGCCTCACCAAAATCTTCAATTAAGAGCAAATGACAATAAGAGTTCATTAGATGAACTTGGAATAGTTTACCCTCTCATCGGAGTGCAGTGGAAGTCTTTCATGGTCCAAGTCCACCTTTTCCCTTTCAATTCTCCTTTGAGACTAAAACAAGCAAACTCAAGCATATGGTTAGTCTCAAAGGGTCAAGTTGTAACACATCTCCCCCTAAAACAGTGCATCACTTTGCAACGGACTTGTGAGGTCCAGGGAGTGTTTGTACAACTTGAGCACCACAATAAACAACAAAATGCAGAATGAACATGATCAAAGGCATAAACACATGTATGCTACATTTCAATCCAAGTTCCGCGAATCTAAGATATTGAGCTCACTACGCAACCTGCAAAAGGTCTTCTCATCTAGAGGCTTGGTAAAGATATCGGCTAGCTGGTTCTCGGTGCTAACATGAAACACTTCGATATCTCCCTTTTGCTGGTGGTCTCTCAAAAAGTGATGCCGGATGTCAATGTGCTTCGTGTGGCTGTGCTCAACAGGATTTTCCGCTATTCGGATAGCACTCTCATTGTCACATAGGAGTGGGACTTTGCTCAGATTGTAGCCAAAGTCCCTGAGGGTTTGCCTCATCCAAAGTAGTTGCGCGCAACACTGTCCTGCGGCAACGTACTCGGCCTCAGCGGTGGATAGGGCAACAGAGGTTTGTTTCTTAGAGTTCCATGACACCAGGGACCTTCCTAAGAATTGGCACGTCCCCGATGTACTCTTCCTATCGACCTTACATCCAGCATAGTCGGAATCTGAGTACCCAATCAAGTCAAAGTTAGACCCCTTTGGATACCAGATCCCGAAGCAAGGCGTAGCGACTAAATATCGAAGAATTCGCTTCACAGCCACTAAGTGACACTCCTTCGGATCGGATTGAAATCTAGCACACATGCATACGCTAAGCATAATATCCGGTCTACTAGCACACAAATAAAGCAAAGAACCTATCATGGACCGGTATGCTTTTTGATCAACGGACTTACCTCCTTTGTTGAGGTCGGTGTGTCCGTCGGTTCCCATTGGCGTCTTTGCGGGCTTGGCGTCCTTCATCCCAAACCTCTTTAGCAAATCTTGTGTGTACTTCGTTTTGGAGATGAGGGTGCCGTCCTTGAGTTGCTTCACTTGGAACCCAAGGAAGTAGGTCAACTCGCCCATCATCGACATCTCGAATTTCTGCGTCATTACCCTGCTAAACTCTTCACAAGACTTTTGGTTAGTGGAACCAAATATTATGTCGTCGACATAAATTTGGCACACAAAAAGATCACCATCGCAAGTCTTAGTAAAAAGAGTTGGATCAGCTTTCCCAACCTTGAAAGCATTAGCAATTAAAAAGTCTCTAAGGCATTCATACCATGCTCTTGGGGCTTGCTTAAGTCCATAGAGCGCCTTAGAGAGCTTACACACGTGGTCGGGGTACCGTTCATCCTCAAAGCCAGGGGGCTGCTCCACGTACACCTCCTCTTTGATCGGCCCGTTGAGGAAAGCGCTCTTCACATCCATTTGGTACAACCTGAAAGAATGGTGAGCGGCATATGCTAGCAAGATACGAATTGATTCTAGCCTAGCCACAGGAGCAAAAGTCTCCTCAAAGTCCAAACCTGCGACTTGGGCATAACCTTTTGCCACAAGTCGAGCCTTGTTTCTCGTCACCACCCCGTGCTCGTCCTGTTTGTTGCGGAACACCCACTTGGTTCCCACAACATTTTGCTTGGGACGAGGCACCAGTGTCCAAACTTCATTGCGCTTAAAGTTGTTGAGTTCCTCCTGCATGGCCAATACCCAATCCGGATCTAGCAAGGCCTCCTCTACCCTGAAAGGCTCAATAGAAGAGACAAAGGAGTAATGCTCACAAAAATTAACTAATCGAGATCGAGTAGTTACTCCCTTGCTAATGTCACCCAAAATTTGGTCGACGGGATGATCCCTTTGAATCACCGCTCGAACTTGGGTTGGAGGTGCCGGTTGCGCTTCTTCCTCCATCACGTGATCATCTTGTGCTCCCCCTTGATCACACGCCTCCTTTTGATGAACCTGTTCATCGTCTTGGATTGGGGGATGCACCGTTGTTGAGGAAGAAGGTTGATCTCGTTCATCTTGTTCCTGTGGCCGCACTTCTCCAATCGCCATGGTTCGTATAGCGGCCGTCGGAACATCTTCTTCATCTACATCATCACAATCAACAACTTGCTCTCTTGGAGAGCCATTAGTCTCATCAAATACAACGTCGCTAGAGACTTCAACCAAACCCGATGATTTGTTGAAGACCCTATACGCCTTTGTATTTGAATCATAACCTAATAAAAACCCTTCTACAGCTTTGGGAGCAAATTTAGAATTTCTACCCTTCTTCACTAGAATGTAGCACCTGCTCCCAAATACACGAAAGTAAGATACATTGGGTTTGTTACCGGTTAGTAGCTCATACGACGTCTTCTTGAGGAGGCGGTGAAGGTAGACCCTGTTGATGGCGTGGCAAGCAGTGTTCACGGCTTCCGACCAAAAGCACTCAGGGGTCTTGAATTCTCCAAGCATAGTCCTCGCCATATCTATGAGCGTCCTGTTCTTCCTCTCTACCACACCATTTTGCTGAGGTGTGTAGGGAGCGGAGAACTCGTGCTTGATCCCTTCCTCCTCAAGAAACTCCTCCACTTGAAGGTTCTTGAATTCGGACCCGTTGTCGCTCCTTATCTTTTTCACCTTGAGCTCAAACTCATTTTGAGCTCTCCTTAGGAAGCGCTTGAGGGTCCCTTGGGTTTCAGACTTATCCTGCAAAAAGAACACCCAAGTGAAGCGGGAAAAGTCATCAACAATAACTAGACCATACTTACTTCCTCCTATGCTTAGATAGGCGACGGGTCCGAAGAGGTCCATATGCAGCAGCTCCAGAGGTCTTGACGTGGTCATCACATTCTTGCTGTGATGTGCTCCTCCCACTTGTTTACCTGCTTGACAAGCTGCACAAGGTCTATCTTTTTCGAAATAAACATTGGTTAGACCTATCACGTGTTCTCCCTTTAGAAGCTTGTGGAGGTTCTTCATCCCCACATGTGCTAAGCGGCGATGCCACAGCCAGCCCATGCAAGTCTTAGCCATTAAGCATGCATCTAGACCGGCCTCTTCTTTTGCAAAATCAACTAAGTAAAGCTTGCCGTCTAGTACACCCTTAAAGGCTAGTGAACCATCACTTCTTCTAATGACAGACACATCTACATTTGTAAAAAGACAATTATATCCCATATTGCATAGTTGACTAACAGATAGCAAATTGTAACCAAGAGACTCAACTAAAAACACATTGGAGATTGAGTGTTCATTTGAAATTGCAATTTTACCTAACCCTTTTACCTTGCCTTGATTCCCATCACCGAATATAATTGAATTTTGGGAATCCTTATTTTTGACGTAGGAGGTGAACATCTTCTTCTCCCCCGTCATATGGTTTGTGCATTCGCTGTCGATAATCCAGCTTGAACCCCCGGATGCATAAACCTGCAAGGCAAATTTAGGCTTGGGTCTTAGGTACCCAACTCATGTTGGGTCCTGCAAGGTTAGCACAAATATCCTTAGGGACCCAGATGCAAGTTTTGTCTCCCTTGTATCTTGCCCCTAACTTCCTAGCAACTATTTTCCTATCCTTTCTACAAATAGCAAAGGAAGCATTCAAAGCATGATATATTGTAGAAGGTTCATTCACTACTTTCCTAGGAGCATGAATAATATTCTTTCTAGGCACATTATGAACAACATTTCTCCTACCAATATTTCTATCATGCACATAGGAGGAACTAGAAGCAAACATGTCAAAATCATTATAAGCATTATAACTCCTATAAGTATTTCTAGTTTGTCTCCTACCATGGTACATAAAGGCATGATTCTTTTTAGCACTAGTTGCCATAGGGGCCTTCCCTTTCTCCTTGGCAGAGATGGGAGCCTTATGGCTTGTCAAGTCCTTGGCTTCCCTCTTGTAGCCAAGTCCATCCTTAATTGAGGGGTGTCTACCAATCGTGTAGGCATCCCTTGCAAATTTCAGCTTATCAGATTCATTCTTGCTAGTCTTAAGTTGGGCATTAAGACTAGCCAATTCCTCATTTAATTTGGAAATTGAAACTAGGTGTTCACTATAGGCATCAATATCGAAATCCTTACACCTAGTGCAAATCATAACATGTTCTACACAAGAATTAGATTTATTTGCTACTTCTAATTTAACATTTAAATCATTGTTAACACCTTGTAAAGTAGAAATGGTTTCATGACAAGTAGATAGTTCATAAGAAAGCATTTCATTTCTTTTAACTTCTAAAGCATAGGATTTTTGTGCCTCTACAAATTTATCATGTTCATCATACAACAAATCCTCTTGCTTTTCTAAAAGCCTATCCTTTTCATTCAAGGCATCAATCAATTCATTGATTTTATCAATTTTATTTCTATCCAATCCCTTGAACAAGCTAGAGTAATCTATTTCCTCATCGCTAGAATCATCCTCACTTGAAGAAGCATACGTAGAGTCTCGAGTACATACCTTCTTCTCCCTTGCCATAAGGCATGTGAGACGCTCGTTGGGGAAGAGGGATGACTTGTTGAAGGCGGTGGCAGCGAGTCCTTCATTGTCGGAGTCGGAGGAGGAGCAATCCGAATCCCACTCCTTTCCTAGATGTGCCTCGCCCTTTGCCTTCTTGTATGCCTTCTTCTTCTCCCTCTTGTTCCCCTTTTCCTGGTCACTTTCATTATCGGGACAGTTAGCAATGAAATGACCAATCTTACCACATTTGAAGCACGAGCGCTTCTCCTTTGTCTTGGTCTTGCTTGGCTGTCCCTTGCGACCCTTAAGCGCCGTCTTGAAGCGCTTAATGATGAGGGCCATCTCCTCATTATTTAGCCCGGCCGCCTCAACTTGCGTCACCTTGCTCGGTAGTGCCTCCTTGCTCCTCGTTGCCTTGAGAGCAAGAGGTTGCGGCTCGTTGATCGGTCCATTCAAGGCGTCGTCCACATACCTCGCCTCCTTGATCATCATTCGCCCGGTGACGAATTTTCCTAGGACTTCCTCGGGCGACATTTTGGTGTACCTGGGATTTTCACGAATATTATTTACCAAATGAGGATCAAGAACGGTAAAGGACCTTAGCATCAGTCGGACGACGTCGTGGTCCGTCCATCGCGTGCTTCCGTAGCTCCTTATCTTGTTGATAAGGGTCTTGAGCCGGTTGTATGTTTGCGTCGGCTCCTCGCCCCTTATCATCGCGAACCGTCCAAGCTCACCCTCCACCAACTCCATCTTGGTGAGCAAGGTGACGTCGTTCCCTTCATGAGAAATCTTGAGGGTGTCCCAGATCTGCTTGGCGTTATCCAAGCCGCTCACTTTATGGTATTCATCCCTGCACAAAGAAGCTAGAAGAACAGTAGTAGCTTGTGCATTCTTATGAATTTGTTCATTAATGAACATGGGACTATCTGAACTATCAAAGTGCATTCCACTCTCTACAATCTCCCATATACTAGGATGGAGAGAGAATAGGTGACTACGCATTTTGTGGCTCCAAAATCCATAGTCCTCCCCATCAAAGTGTGGGGGCTTGCCGAGTGGAATGGAGAGCAAATGTGAATTTGAACTTTGCGAAATACGAGAGTAGTCAAAGGAAAAGTTCGAATTAACCGGTTTCCTTCTCTCGTAGTCGTTGTGGTCCTCGTCCTTTTGGGAAGAAGTAGACTCATCGCTGTCGTCGTAGTAGACGATCTCCTTGATGCGCCTTGTCTTCTTCTTCTTCCCTTCCTTCCGTCTGTGGCCCGAGCCAGAGTCGGTAGGCTTATCGTCCTTCGGCTCGTTGACGAAGGATTCCTTCTCTTTGTCGTTGATCACGATACCCTTCCCCTTAGGATCCATCTCTTCTGGCGGTTAGTCCCTTTGTGAAGAGAACGGCTCCGATACCAATTGAGAGCACCTAGAGGGGGGGTGAATAGGTGATCCTGTGAAAACTTAAACTTATAGCCACAAAAACTTGTTAAGTGTTAGCACAATAATCGCCAAGTGGCTAGAGAGGAGTCTCAACAAAACACAATACCATAAGAGATCAAACACAGAGATGACACAGTGGTTTATCCCGTGGTTCGGCCAAGATCAACGCTTGCCTACTCCACGTTGTGGCGTCCCAACGGACGAGGGTTGCAATCAACCCCTCTCAAGTGGTCCAAAGACCAACTTGAATACCACGGTGTTTTGTTTTGCCTTTCAATATCCCGTTTGCGAGGATTCTCCACAACTTGGAGCCTCTCGCCCTTACACTTGAGATTCACAAGAAATACGGAGTAAGGGAGGATAGCAACACACACAAATCCACAGCAAAATGCGCACACACACGGCCAAGAATCGAGCTCAAAAGACTATCTCAAAGTTCTCACTAGAACGGAGCTCGAATCACTGAGAATGACAAACGAATGCGCAAAGACTGAGTGTGGATGATCAAGAATGCTCTAAGGTTGCTTGGTCTACTCCTCCATGCGCCTAGGGGTCCCTTTTATAGCCCCAAGGCAGCTAGGAGCCGTTGAGAGCAAATCTGGAAGGCCAATCTTGCCTTCTGTCGTCGGGTGCACCGGACAGTCCGGTGCACACCGGACACTGTCCGGTGCCCGATTTCCTTCCTAAAATGGCGCTGCCGACCGTTGCCGACCGTTGCAGATCTGGGAGCCGTTGGCGCACCGGACATGTCCGGTGCACACCGGACAGTCCGGTGCCGTCTTCTAGCCGTTGGCTCGGCCACGTGTCCCGCGCAGATTGCGCGGCCGACCGTTGGCCCGGTCGACCGTTGGCTCACCGGACAGTCCGGTGCACACCGGACAGTCCGGTGAATTTTAGCCGTACGCCGTCGGCGAATTCCCGAGAGCAGCCACTTCGCACCGAGCCAGCCTGGCGCACCGGACATGTCCGGTGCACACCGGACAGTCCGGTGTACCCAGACTGGGCAGACTTTGGCTGCTCGAGCCATTTCTTCTCCAACTCGATTTTTTCTGTTTCCAGCACTTAGACACAATACATTAGTCCATAAAACAATGTACTAACTCTGAGAAACATACCTTTATCCTTGATTTGTACTTTGTCCACCATTTTACAATTAGGCACCTGTGTTGGGCACTAAATCACCAAAATACTTAGAAATGGCCCAAGGGCACATTTCCCTTTCATTACCAGCTGAGATTTAGGAGCCTTGAGGGTACCCCTAATTATGGTCCCCAACAAGTATAAAATCCCTTAGTTATAAACGTAAATACCGAGCTAATGTGAGAGGCTGATATCTCTAGTGGGTTGTATTCACGATCCTATCTTTATGGCAGTTCCGAAAAATATGGGAGTCGCATCCATGTTGTTTCTATTTTTATGTAGATCAAAAAATTATGGCAGGTCATTTGAGTTTCTATTGCATGCGTGAAAATTTTGGATGATATTTTCATTTCCACTGCACACATGCAAAAAATAGGATAACATGCTTCATGCAGAGCATAAATTCATATACAAAGTCGCATAAATATATACACCATGTAGCATAATCAATAAAAACCTAATATCAGTTCAACTAACAGCCCCCGCGAGAATTAGGGACAGTTTTATGGCAACATAAAATCGTTTTCGTCGTCGTAAAAATCATTAGTGGAATGCATAAATAATGTAAGTAGCAGGCATAAAACATAATCATCGATGGCATAAACATGGATAGGATAGTTCATCTCCGGAGGACAATCCCGAAGCCGCTAGATCAAAGGAAGCTGCCCAAGCCATCGGATCAAAGGAGTTGGTCGTCGAAGGACGCCAGAGCCACCCACGCCTCGCGTGGCTGACATCGCCAGAGACGACCGCGCCTCGCGCGACCACCGGAGCGACCCACGTCCCTCGTGGCCACCGCTGTCGAGGCCTACCGCGCCTCGCGCAACCGCCATTGCCACTGGGCCTAGGGTGCATCGCTGCCGCCCGTCCGCTTCGAGAGCGCCGTCACAACTTGCCTGCCCATCTCGGGAGCGTCACTGATGCTCATTCCTAGTGGAGCGCCGCCGTCGGTCGCCCGCCTCAGGCCCCTAGGATCGGCGCCGCTCGCACGCCCGAGGGAACCGCCGCCACCGCTAAAACCTAATCCCTGGTGGCGTGAGGGTGTTTTATAGTAGACTGGACCTTGTCCGGCTCGACCGGATTGCACCGTCTGATCTGGACTTCCTCTAGTTATTAAAAACCCAGAGCTCGTAATATATATATATATATATATATATATATATATATATATATATATATATATATATAAGTTTTGTTTAATCTATTGTCTAAAGTATAAAATAGATAAAAAAGGATAATAGAGTCTCTACGTGTATGAAGTAGTATCATCTATATTTAGATAAAATTTAAAGAATATGATTAGATGTATACAAGAGAGAATATTCTCTTTAAGATAGAGAAGTATATAAAGTTGTCGCCAATAACTTCTCTATCTTATCACCTATCTTTTTTTATATTTCAAATTTTAATATATAAATAATTTAATTTACAGCGCAAATCTTTTATTTCACACAATCTACTACCGATAGCTAAACAATCTTATGTTAGGGACAACCTAAACTTCAAATGGTCCAATTCTCAAATGTCAGATCTCATCAGCTCTGCTCATTTCCCGTACATTAAAAACAGGTGCAGTGCATCCAGTCCCCCTGTCGCTGTCACCGAGGATTGCCCTAATCCACCCACTAGGGGGTGTTTGGTTGCCCCTGCTAAAGTTTAGCCCGGGTCACATCAAGCGTTTGACTTTCAAATAGGAGTATGAAATATAGACCCAACCAACTGGACTAGATTCGTCTCGTCTTTTAATCTTCGGCTGACAAATTTGTTTTATAATCCGACTACATTTAATACCCGAAACGGAGGTTCAAACATTCGATTGGACAGGGGCTAAACTTTAGTTTGGGGTAACCAAACGGGGCCTAAAACAATATATTCCATAATTATTTTATTCCCCACGGCAGATGGTATCTTCACCGGTAAGGCTGGAGATGAAAATTAAAAAGGAGTTCTCCAAAATTTAGTCTACATCATGTGGTTAAATAAATAAACCAGTATAGAGTTCTTTTAGGTTATATATTAGACTATCTCTAACAGTTTACTTATCTTATCTCTCATTTTATCTTCTATTTCAAACTTCACTCATGAATAATATAATCTATATTATAAAACAATATTTTAGATAACCATATGAGTAACATATTGAGACACGATCTTATAGATTTGCAGTCTTTAAACTATAGGTCTTCGGATTATATAGAAATACTAGTGTATTGTGCGCGCCCATGTGCGCGTGGCGAAGTGAACATGTATACGTATAGCGCGATATTATGGTGGATAGTGTGCTGCGATGGTTGTAGAGTAGATAAATGTTGACGTGGACGAACTTGTGTATGTATGCATAGCAGTCAATTTTGGTTGTAGAGTAGATAAATGTTGTAGCACAATTAACACAAACTTAAAGAGTAGATAAACAGGACATGTATCATACATGAAGTCTGGTTTTAAAGTAAACAGACAACGTAATATTCATTAAAAAGGAGTTGCGAGTGGCATAGAATTAGTTCCCAGGAGACGAAAGCTATGCATTCTTTGATACGGGATGCAGCAACATACATAAATGAAGGCATGTTTTAGTAGGTTGGTCGTACGTACACGAAAGTAGATTGCTTCTGCCAGCATGGGTGACCTTTGTAGGCACACAAAATAGATTCCTGCTAGACTTAAAAAATGTTAATTGTCGTTAGGTTTTTTGTTTGGTACTAAAGAAGATGTTGGTGTATCATGTATAGAATGTAGTAGATTTAAGAAAAAAATACGTGATGATAAAAGCAGTATTGAAAAGTGTCGAGTAAATCAATGCAGTAGTTGTACGTTATGGTGATAACAGAAATACACATACCTTATGTCCCTAATAAAAATATCTGTGACAATACTTGAGTTTTTGTGACCAGAAATGGAAATATTATTAAAATCACCTACAATGCTTCAAAGTTAGCGAAGTTCATGGTGTGCATATATAGAAGTCACTGAAGATCTTAATGTGCATATACGAACATGACTGCAGTACATATGACAAGGCATATGGAACAAAAGAAATTAAGAAAGTTATGGTATCCAAACATCTGATTGTATATTATTTGACTATAAAATAGGCTAAGGGATAAAACAATTACCTCGCTGATGCCGTCCTTGAGGAGCAGGGATACTACTTAACGCTGGAATGAAGAAGTCAAAGCACCAACTGAATTGGTTGTCTATTGTTAACATGGTAAAGCTAGAAGGCATGTTCGAAAACAAAGTTCATAAAGTACAGGAATGGTTCGTGTAGCGCTCATCCTTTTTTACGAAATTAGGTAGGCCATTGATATTTTAGCAGACTGAATATTAGTTGCACCAATAATAAGGGGCTATTCATGAATCTGTAAAATCTAGAAAATTTGAACTGAAGAAAGCAAAACTGGAACAATATCGCCTAAACTCGGAAGCCTGGTGTCCCTCAACATGTTGAATGTCACATACAACCAGATCTCAAGTCTGATTTCGACGACGGACCCAAATTAAGCAGTCTCTATGAGCTGAACCTGGCACAGAATTACCTGTCCGGCCTAATCCCTTTGGATATCGGCAAGCTGCAGGAGTTGCAGAGCCTGCTGGACTTGAGCGGCAACAATCTCAGTAGCCACATCCCTGAAAGGTCAAACTAAAAAAATCTAGAAGCACGAAGCAATCAGACAAGAAAAGAAGTGTCCCACTACAGAATCGGACCAGGATGCAGTCTTAAACTTTTAGTTTGACATGTATTAACGCTATTCTTTCATCCTGGACAACATGTAAGGTTGTGTTCTTAGTACTTACCATAAATAGCTAAAGTAAAGGAATTTCAAGGTGGTTGCTATATGTTAATCATCTAGTTGGAATAATAGTTCAAGTGGACATAGAGGAATGGCTGTTGGCACAGACTAATGATTAAAAAATATTGACATCAGTATATCATGATTCCTCGTGATGCCCATCACAAAGATCAAAAGTAAAGAGCACTTAAGAAAAATGAAAGAGTCTTTGAACTACACAACCCAACACTATATGTCATCCAAAAGAACCCAACCCAACCTGCAGTAGGATGCGTCTTTTGAACATTAGTACAACCCAACCTATAGTAGAAAACAGGACTTCAGAAGCAAAGATATGCCTCTCGCCTCAAACATGTTTCAATATAGTATTTTTTCTACAATGAAACTACTCTATCGATATAGAAGTTTTCCATGCGTTTCTTCTTAGATATTCGACATCACAATCTCTATGAAAATTCATAACGAGAATCATAACTGTAACTATTTTTGCTAAAGTTATGCCATTGTATTCCCTGTTGTCCAGGTGATCTAGTTTGATGTCTAATTATCCACAAATATGTGGAAAAAGTACTCTGGCAACTACTTACTCTCTTGAAGTAAAAAAGTTTAAATGGAATCAGATCCTAGACCGTTAGTTAACTTCAGACGTAGAAGTCCAGAACATCTTCTATAATGGTTGGGATTTAGGCTGAACTGTGTAGTCAATGAGGCATATTAATAACAACGAAGCAAAAGGGAATAAGGCGCATCCTACTGTAGGTTTGTGCCACATAAAAGCCTGCTATAGAAAATGTACAAGGAAAGGGGAAAAGCCACATAAAAGTCTCACACACTGATGTCTAACATGCAGGTAATATCTCAATATCTAATAAAGAATGACTCATAGTACATTAGATCTGGCATAAGTTACTATACAGACTTCTCATGCTAATATCTAATATGTAGAAATAAAAAGAACCAACAAATCAGGTATGCAGCAAGAACAAAAATAAACATATCACATACTCAAACTCATTGTATCCAAATGTAGACACCGACCATTTATATTCATTTCCAAATCAACACTATCCTAACCCTGCAAATGTATTCGCCAACAAAGCACACAAAACAAGGTTGGACAAGCATTCTATCAACACCTAGTTATCTGATGACAACAGAAGATAACTTGTTTTATATGCGAAAATGCTTTAAACATGACAACTGTTTTTTTTGGAACTCCATTGCCAGGTTTTGCAGGTCTGTAGCAAGAGTCCACTGCACATAACAACCAAGAGTATGTTGTCCGTCAAACTGTCACTCTTCAACTTTTAACTGGCTAACTATCAATGATAAATAAGGTTATATCATAACCTGGCCAATACCCAAAGATGGCAGAATGATGTAGGAAACTAACATACTACATATGTAGCAATAATCAACCAAAAATTTCTAAACATATGAATTATAGGATAATAAGAGCAAGAGGACACCAAATATCTGATAAATGACCAAAAATAACAATAATGATCCAGGGTGTCGGTGGTGCACCTGGAAGATTTGTTGTTTTTAGCAAAGAAACTATAAGTGTTGTGTCAATCGTAATATGGCAGCTGGTAGAATTAAATTGCTAGTAAAATTGATTAAAGATATAGACATATGAGCACAGCGTAGATTTGAACCTTGTCACCTTCAGTATTGTATGGCCTGTTATAGAATCACGTACATGCCAATGTCTACGCATTCCATTTTTACCATTAGCACTAATCCATTATCCATGTGTCTACTTCAACAATATCACCCCTGCAGTAGATTAGAGGAGCGAGTTAGAGAGCATAGTAGGAGAACTAGAATGTATGGCTGATGCTACATACCTTGCTAGAATCTGGGAGTAAATCATAGCACGTATGCAAACTCAAATATTTAGAAATGCATCACCCAGATTTAGAAACTCAGAATCTAGGAGAAAATCATAGCATGTAGGCATTTCCTCAGGCATCTATTAGGCACTAAATTATGAGCGCAACAATGAACAAATACTACCTATTAATTGGTAATTTCCCCAGGCTATTTGAAGATGGTCTACTATTTCTGAGCGTGCATTATGTTCTCGGCCTAGGGGAACACGATTGAATTGGGAGCCTCGATGGCATAGTCTGTCACCTCCACTCCTCTCTCTGCGGGCAAACAGTGCATAAGGTAGGCACGTGGGCCAGTGACCTCCATGAGGGCTTCATCCACCTGCAATATAGGGTAAAAACAGAAGTGTTATGCATCACCTAGATTCAGAAACTTAGAATCCGGAGAAAATCATAGCATGTAGGCATTTCCTCAGGCATCTATTAGGCACTAAAATACGAGCGCAACAATGAACAAATACTACCTGTTAATTGGTATTTCCCCGGGCTATTTGAAGATGGTATGCTATTTCTGAGCGTGCATTCTGTTCTCGGCCTGGGGGAACACAATTGAATTGGGAGCCTCGATGGCACAGTCTGTCACCTCCACTCCTCTCTCTGCGGGCAAACAGTGCATAAGGTAGGCCCGTGGGCCAGTGATCTAGGGTAAAAAAACAGAAGTGTTAGCTGAAGGCCAACAACATAAGCTATTGATTAGGTGACTGAAACAGCGTGTGAGCCCAGTTGCAGCGTGACGACGGCCGGGGGGAGCGTCGGTGCTGTGGTCGGCAAAGAAACTAAGTAGGAGAGGCGCCCTATGGTGGACATAGAAGTGACAGACGAAGACGGGGTTGGAGAGAAGGCGCCAGCGCTTGCAGACGAGGGAGGCGTGGGACGGCGATGAGGGACGACGGGACCCACCACGGTGAAGGGGCGACGAGGAGGGAGAGGACGCGGCGTGTGCGAGCGCGGAGAGAGCGGATGCGGGCGTGGCGGCGAGGGAGACCGCGAGGAGAAGAATTTTGGGAGGGGGAGGAAGCACCTGGAAGTCTCTAACGATGTGGAGAACTCGGCACGGCCACCATTGATCCGTAATCATATGGCACATGATTTCTTGATGACGTGGATAGCTTTATTGATGTCGTTTTGGAGCTGCTTTAATATATATATATATATATATATATATATATATATATATATATATAGGAAATATGCTCCATTTCCATACCTTTTTTGAAGATCTTATCAAATGATTTATGCTTGAGTATCCAAAAGGTTAGAGAAAATCTAAATTACTCTATTAAGAATCTAATGTGGGTACCTGGTGCTACCACGGCTTCACCCTCTCTACACCCAGCACACGCAAAAATAGTGCAGAACGAGCACTCAAACCCACACCCCTCTGCTAACCAATAGACCACACGTACCTTAGTGTTTAGAAATAAACAAAAATTATATTTGTAGCCTAGACTCTGCTCCCACGCTCTCCCGCCTCGTGGCAACCCACGGGCACATACCTAGTATTTATAAAATGAAGAATAATAAAAATAGATCGAAAAGAAAAACATTAGCAAAAAATATCTACAATAACATTTTTCTAGCTTATATAAATATATAAGTGAAAGTAATTTTACCTCCGTCTACAAACTTAAGCATGTTTGTTCTCTAAAATCTGTCAACACAAATAAATATTTCTTATATACGCCCCACTTTTTCAATTATTAATTAATTTATCATTTATTGTAGCGACTGGACACTAGACTAGTATCTTGGGTCCATCTATGTCACCCAATACACTGTTTTGTACTATAGACTACACTGTTTATACAGTAGAATTTGAAATAGTTAATGTGAATCGGTAAGTTCATGGGCGGGCCCATAGGGTATTCATGGGTATTCATTGAATACCCATGTTTTTGGTGATCTATAGTGTTAGAACACTAATTTGTCAATAATGTATTACATAAAATAGTATTAGAACCCTAAATTCTTTAATCTTTTGAATTTTTGAATACCCAATCTTAAATGTCTAGGCCCGCTTCTGGGTAAGTTGCGTAAGATAATCTTACGTTGTATCATCGTAATCTTTGAGCTTCACTGAGGAGGAACCCATTGCTTCCCCCATAGTTTTTTATAAAAAAAAGTCTAAATTACTGGCTCCGCGTATGAACAATGTTTATATAAACTTTTAAAACTATTTTTTATTTACCTCTCCAATGTTTCGGTTGGTTCAATCTACTCCTTAACAAAATTTTACTTTTTATTTTTATATATAAATTGATTTTTTAGTTCAAAATTTGTTGATTAGTAGCTAATGTTATAACTTAGGCTAGAAAAATGTATTATGGTTCTTTATATTTTTTTGATAGGTTAAAGATAAGATAAGATAATAACTTTAATGATACAAAACTAAATGTGAAATAATAATAATTCTTAATATATTTTTCTCACATAAATTATTATAATCTGAGCAAAATATGTACTTAAAATTCAACTTTTACGTGGAGAAACAAAAAAGACAAATCTTATCAAGGGGGGATTTGTCTTTTGTTTCTCCATGTATAAATTGAATTTCAAGGCGACCTTGGACATCATAACTTATGTTAGAAAAATATTTATAATTATTTATCATTATTTCACATTTAGTTTTGTATTATTAAAGTTATTATATTATCTAATCTTTAAACTATTAAAATAATTTTTAAAATTATAATGTGTTTTTCTGGGCTAAGCTAACAAACAAAATTTGAACTAATAATTTAGTTTGTATATAAAAATAAAAAAGATAAATTTTGTTAAGAGTTTGATTGAACCAACTCAAACATGCGTAGAAGTAAAATGAACTAAAAATAGTTTTGAGGATTTTATGAGCATTATCTATAGGTGAAGGAAGTAATTTAATTTTTTCCCTTTTTTGTATTACATATAGAAACCTGCGACTATTTATCTGATCACTATTTCTACATTCTAGGTTTTAAATCAATGTAGTGTTTTTAGTTACATAGTTTTTACTAGATTTATATGTGTAATTGCTTTTTCCGTCTCTATATAAATCAATTCTCTTTCTGTCTATAAATAAATCAGTTCTTTAAAACTTTGAGTAAATTTACATAAAAATATTTAGATTTGTAAAATCAAATGAGTATAATCAAGACCACTATAAAGTATATTTATATAATAAACCCGAATTTGGTTAAATATAAAAAAACTGATTTAAAATAACTCTAAGCTTTGATTTATCTAGAGACGGTGATTTATATAGAGACAAAGGAAGTAACCAAAGTTATATATTTATTAAAATTAAAACAACTTATTTTTATGGTTTATTGTTTAGGATGGATGGAGTAAATACCGTATGAAGGTTTTTGAAAAAATGGGTACAATAGTTGCCAACGATAACATAACACAATGAAATAACGCCGACGGAATTTATAAGGAGCACTACTACGAAGGCAAATGAGAGGCTCTCTTTGAAAATAAATACTTTTATAATTTCTAGACAATATCTTAGTTTATAGGAATGGAAAAACCATAATAATCTAAATATCATGATATTTTTGAAGACTAAAATTCCACTCTAATTAAAAGTTTTTATAACAAGTAGGTTTTATATAAATACTATGGTTTACAATGTTATATTTAAACAATGATTTTTAGAATTATAGTATCTTTAAAGCTGACCAAAGCTATAAGGTTGTCATGACGACTACATCGAGAAATATTGTTACAAAACATATCCTCGATGTTGCACTTATACAACCGCAACTTGGTTGGAAGAGAGCAAAATAGAATCCGCATATTATACGATCATCTCTAAACAAAAGATATCAGCGCGTAATTTGGCAGCCCCTGCTTCCAATTAGCGGCGGAGTTTCTCGTCCGGGTTTCACATCCCACCGTCACCACCAAAAGGACGCCCTTTTTCTTAGTCATTTGACTTGCAGCCACCAAGTTGTCGCATTTCTTCCCACTAGTTCTCGTCTGCTGCTCCACGCCGATCCAACTCGGAGTCCCCAGACTACCTCGAATCGCAGCTGCTGCAGCGAAGCACCAAGGTCTTGCCTCGATTTGCGGCGAAAGCACGCCGTTTTTTTGGTGGTTTGTAGCGCCGAGCGGTTCTTGATTCCGGCGCTGGTTTTGGTGCTACTGAGGAGGAGGTGGGGGTTTTCTTTCGATTGGAGGGGTAAAAGTTGCCGCCTTTCTTGCATTCCACTCTGTTCTTGGACCGGATTTCTTCTCCCTGCACGAGCTCGAGCTTGAGCTTGGCTCGGGCTTCTCCAACCTCCAACGCGTAGTCCCGTCTAGTTTTCTTACATACAGGTTATTAAGCTTTTTTTTTGTAAGCCTTAGGTAATTTCACTTCAAGCCGTCCCCAGTTTCAGAGAAGTTCAAGTAAATCTGAGAATATATGGTCATATGTTTTCGCAGGTGGCAATTTTAGTGCTTGCTTCTTTCAAGAACTGCAGCGTCTTGATTACTGCTTTACCTCTTTGCGGATGGATGGATGCGATTGTATTGAGCCACTTTGGCAGGCCGATGATCTCTTAATGAAGTACCAGTACATATCTGACTTCTTTATCGCACTTGCATACTTCTCAATCCCTTTGGAGCTGATATACTTTGTTCAGAAGTCAGCTTTCTTCCCCTACCGATGGGTACTCATACAGTTTGGTGCGTTCATCGTTCTGTGTGGGGCAACTCACCTTATAAACATGTGGACTTTCACTACGCATACCAAGACCATAGCTGTGGTGCTGACAGTGGCAAAAGTGGCGACAGCCGTTGTGTCATGCATAACAGCTCTGATGCTTGTTCATATAATCCCTGATCTGCTGAGCGTGAAATTGAGGGAGAGGTTCCTGAAAGCGAAGGCCGAGGAGCTTGATAGGGAGATGGGGATAATAAGGACACAAGAGGAGACGGGAAGACATGTGCACATGCTCACGCACGAGATAAGAAGCACACTTGACAGGCATACTATTCTGAAAACTACACTTGTTGAAATGAGAAGAACTCTTGGTTTAGCAGAGTGTGCTGTGTGGATGCCATCACGCTCTGGAACAACCCTTCAGCTCTCACATGCACTCCATACCAATGCTCCGCTTGGATCAGTTGTTCCTATCAATCTTCCGATTGTAGCTACCATTTTTAATAGTAATCGTGCTGAGAGAATACCACATACTTCCCCATTAGCTTCAGTAAAGGCTCAGAAAAGCAAGTATGTCCCACCGGAGGTTGTTGCTGTCCGTGTTCCGCTGCTGCAGCTTACAAATTTTCAAATAAATGGTTGGCCCGAGCTATCTGCAAAAGCCTTTGCAGTGTTGGTTTTGATGCTTCCTCCAGACAGTGCACGAAAATGGCGACCCCATGAACTGGAGCTTGTTGAAGTTGTTGCTGACCAGGTAGTTATCAATTCTATTTCTGTCTTCAAGTGCATTCTTATATGCATTCCATTTATATCTGGTATGGTTGTCTAGTACACTCTTGCGTTAGTACTAGTGTGCCTTACCACTATAAGTCATATGGTTTAAAGAAACAAAAATCCACATAAGAGAACATAAGTCGAAGGTTGGAGCTTAATTCTGGTTCGCCCTCTATGGAAAGGAAAAAGATTCAAAACTAGCTCTTGAACCATTTTAGCTCCATGCCAATTTTTTTTAAAATTATTTATTTTGTATCTTAATTAGATATTTTTAGAACATTTTTTTTATCCCCAGATGCTCTTTAATAGCCTTTCAGCACTTTTCAGTTTGCAGTGGAGTGTGAATTGTGTAGGACTTCGGTTGCTAACTTGCTTTAAACGACGTTGTTTTATTGTGATTAAAGAAGTATTTCTTGCATAATTAGCTAACTGCTGTCGTAAACTGTGTTAAGATGATTAACTCTATTTGGGGATGTAACATGTCTCCTATTGGTTTTACAAGTATTTACCTTGGTGGGCCTTCTAGAAATGAATGCTCTCTTTTTTCTCATTTTGTTTGTGTGCATGTCCTCTCTCTTTTTTTTTGGGGGGGGGGGGGGGGGGGGGGAATTCATAGACAAGAAATTGTCAGGCATGTATTAATAGTGAAGAAGCAATTTACAACACCACACATTAAGAAAAATGACCACCCTCACAATGGAAGCATGTCCTCTCTCTGCACTTACAATGAGCAATTCTTGCTGATGCTGAGCTTGTCTGTCATCACATAGCACATAGATGAGATTTCCCATGAAGTATTTTGCACTGTTTGTGTGGTGTTATACCCTTAATTCATCATAAATAGCATTGCTAAATGAGGCCATTCTTTCATTTAGGTGGCAGTTGCACTGTCCCATGCTGCCATTTTGGAAGAGTCCATGCAAGCCCGTGATCTGCTATTGGAGCAGAATATTGCTCTGGACGCAGCACGCCGAGAGGCAGAAATGGCTATATGTGCACGGAATGATTTTCTTGCTGTCATGAATCATGAAATGCGGACTCCTATGCGGGCAATCATTTCTTTATCATCCCTCCTGTTAGAAACAAAACTTACTGCAGAACAGCGCGTGATGATTGAGACTATACTGAAGAGTAGCGATCTTCTAGAAACTCTTTCAAATGATGTTTTGGATATCTCCAAGCTTGGAGACGGCAGCCTTGAGCTGGAAATTGCACCTTTTAATCTACATGCCACTTTTACAGATGTAAGTGCACTTTTATGCTTTACTATTCACTATTATGTTATCCACAACCACAAGGGAAATTGGTTTAACTTACTCATTCATCTTGTAGGTGGTTGATTTAATTAAACCAGTAGCTGCATTAAAAAGGCTATCGGTAATGGTTCATTTGGCTCCAGAGTTGCCCACCTGCGCAATTGGCGATCGGAAGAGGTTGATGCAGATAATACTAAATGTTGCTGGGAACTCCGTTAAGTTTACAAAGGAGGGTCATATTTCAGTTTCAGCGTCTATGGCTAGGCCGGATTCTCTGAGGGACCCATACGCTCTTGACTTGCATCCAGTTCTCTCCGATGGGTCTTTTTACTTGGCTGTGCAGGTTAGTTAATGAACATTCACTACATTGGCTTATCAATGTGTGTGCTCATAGGTTGAAGTAATTGCCAGTAGATTTATAACTACTGTTTGTTATGCCCAGATAGCTAGTGCAGTACTTTAGGGGAACGTATCCGGTGCTCAAAGGGGTACGGTGCTCACGTGCACTTGAGCACTGTACCCCTTTGAGCACCAGATATGTTCCCGTACTTCAGTGGTCGAATGCCTATATTACAGCCTTGTTAGTTGTGTTCCATGTCGTACAAATTAGCCGTCTATTATCCATAATGTGCAACGCAGTACCTTGAATTATAAAAAGGAGTGTATTTGGAGTTGATTGGTAGTCCTTGATATTATATTATAGGTTTAGGTATGCATGTCCAGGCATGTAGCCATACTATAATTTTCATATTTGAGGAGGAACTGGCCGTTCATCTAGATGAACAGTTTTATTTAGAAAGGAACACCTTAATTTATGAGAGATTTTCCAGATGAGTTTAGGTCGCCGTCTTTGTTTCAAAAAAAAAGAAGGGTTATTATTTGCTAGTCTGCAGGAATTCCATTGGCTAAGCACACCACAACATTGATCTGCCTAGTATAACATTGCACAATATCTACAGGCTACAGCAAATCTGATGGCAAATAATGCTGCAGGTAAAAGACACCGGCTGTGGAATCAGCCCACAAGATATGCCTCACACCTTCACAAGATTTGCACACCCGCAAAATGCTACAAACAAATTGCGTAGTGGCAACGGATTGGGTCTGGCCCTTTGCAGAAGGTATACCAGTAAAGTTTTATTATTATTATTTTCCTGAATGAATTTTGTCTCGAGAGAATCTCATCTTGGACGCTAATGTAGAGTGTGCATATATGCTTTCTCAGATTTGTTGCCCTTATGCAAGGGAACATCTGGCTGGAAAGCGAAGGCGTAGGGAAGGGCTGTACCGCAACGTTCTTTGTGAAGCTAGGACTATCTGATGCAAATCTCCGGAGGATCGTGCCTCCTGTCCAGCCAAAACATGGAAATGCAGATCCAGATGTATCATCAATAATCAACGGCGACATGGCGATTCTTCCGCGTTGTTACCAGTCGATGATATGACAAGGAACTGCAGGAGGAGCCTGATCTTGTGATATCATGATTTGGAGGTGGATTCACGGGGTTAAGGATGCTGTGTGTAGAGATTGCTCTCCCCTTTTTCTTGCAGAGCCGTCGCGCTCTAGGCAAGCAGGTGCGAGTGCGATCGGGCGAATCCAAAATAGTGGGACGCCTTTACTAGGGAATTAACAGCGCAAGGAGAGCGGTGCGGTGTTTTAAGAATTTATAAGTTGTGAGATGAGTGGCGTGTTTGTTAAACGTCATTTAGGGTTTTCTAGTGTTGTACTAGTAGTCTTGGTAGAGAGAAGCAGAAAGAAGCTGATCTGTACACGAGGCAAATGAAATGCTGAGACTGTGTTCAGTGGTTTCCCCTAAATTTCTCTCCCTATATCTCACTCACGTGCCACGTCAGCGTTCTCTTTCCCCCTATATCTCCACACTCTACAGCGGTTCCCCCTATATCAAACCTCTATACCTCACCACACCAATATTTTATACTTTCATCAACTAACTCAACTACCATCCAATATTTGTTTTATTTTTATTTGCTCTATAAACAGTGCCCGACTGTAACTTAATACACAATTGATTAGCAAACTTAGTAATTAGTATGAATGCGTTAGTCATGTTGCCAATCGTGTTGTCATGTATGAAACAACCTTATTCTGAAAATCAATATTCTGAAAATAAACAATGTTCAAAAACCAAGCTACTGCTCTCAAACAATTGCCTTCTTCCTTGCTTTCGTGGAGTCCCGTCCTAATGGCCTTTTACCTTTTGAACCTGATTCCTCATTTTCCAGATCATTAACAGAACCTGAAGGTGTCCCACTACCAATAGGCTCCATCCCAGCATTGCCTCTAGACTCTACAGCCTTATACTGCATTGCTGTATCAGATGATCGAACCTTTGGTTCTATTTTATCCAACCTTGAATTTATTTCTTTTAGCTGCAGGCGCCAAAATAATAATTATCTAAAGCATGAAACTGCTAGCCCAACTATTAAAAGGAAGCCCTAGCAATAAAAGTACCATGTATGAAAACAGATTATGGCGCTGCAATGCTACATGAAATTGTGATCCCATGTGCTTGTACATCTCCTGTAGTGAAAAACAAATGAAGGCTTACTAGAAAAACTTTATGCTGCCTAGATAGCAGGTGTGTGTCCCAGCCAATAACTGTGAACACTGAACAATTTAGATGAAAGAAAAGATGAATCTGAGCACAAGGGACTAAAGCAATTCAACTACAAGCAAAGGGGCTTGGAGCTACAATGAATGTTGTCATACAAAATGATTCAGTCTCTCCAGCTTGTAAATGTGGGATGAAACTAATGGGAAATTGAACAAGATCAATAGAAATAGAGATCATACCAGTCATCATGGGTGTAAGGGAAAAAATACAAATGTCGGCTGAAACAGGTCTATACAGTATCGAATATGGATAACTACCAGCTCTTTCAACTATGATTGTTGGTGAAGAAACCTGAGGGTTGGACAATCAAAAATATTGCAAGATAACGGTCCTAAACTCTGGAACACACCAAACATGATTGGCTTGAATGTTTCGATAGTCAAAGGACAAAGTACATATGTAACATGATTTATGAATACTATCTTAGTATAGTGCGATAAACCATTGACTAGTAAAAAAATGGATCAGAATTTAAAGGTCATTTTCATTGCAGACAGCCAAAGATTGAAGCACTGATACGTTTTATGAAAAATCACGACTCCCAAAGATATCCTAGTTCTAATGCTAAAGGGTAAAAACGATAAAAGAATTATCTATATCAGAATGCATACAGGGAAGCAGCCAAAGCTTTACTTGAATCCCAAATTTATCTTAGTATGCTAGAACAAAAATCACAGAAGAATAAGATATGCCACTGGAAGTTCAACTTAGCGCGACAGTCGAGCCCAAGAGCACACGATTCCTACAAAAATGTCAGACCATTGATCCATTTAAATGTAATGTCTGTCAATCTATAATGGTCAGCCGAATAGACCTTGGATTCCTCACTTCAGCACAACTATGCAATGTACCGTGCCCCACCCGACCTACCTAAAAAAACAAGCCTCAAATCCCCAATCTGCTCCTGCTCGATCTCTTAGTTCGAACTCGCAACTTAATCTAGCTCCCCAGCTACATGCATTTCCCGGGAGAGATGACAGGCCACTGAGAGCGCCGACGAAAGGAGCTCACCTCCATGAGCGTGATGAGGAGCTGGCGTGCGGCGTCGCGTACGGGCTGCTTGCTGTCACCGAGGCGCTCGACGGCGGCGGGGACGAGGGAGTTGAGATGAATCTTGAAGTGGTCGCCGGCGACGACGGCGGCGGCGGAGAGCGCCTGGAGGCCGCCCTGGGCGATGCGGAAGTTGGAATCCAGCGCGGTGACCTCGGCCGCCGTCAGATCCATGCAGGTGTCCACCAGCGCGGTGACCTCGGCCGCCGTCAGCCCGCGACGCGCCGCGACGTCAAGCGCCTCGTGCAGCCGCTCGACCCCGGCCAGACGCTCCTTGGTGTCCTTGGCACGCGCCGCCTCCAGCGCCGCCTCCATTCTCTCCGCGCGCCCGAGGACTCCGGCGGTCCCGCTGCGGGGAGAGCTCTAGGGCTCCAGGGCGCGGGACCGGCGGCGACGCGAGCAGGAAGTGGCCGGATCTGATGAGGAGAGAGAGGGTGAGTGATAGAGAGCGCACGCAGCGAGACGAAAGCGAGACGAACCGTCACCCTCTCGAGCACCCTCCTCGGAGTATTCCGAGCGCGCGGGCATGTGGGTGAAGAAGCGGCTGCGGGGGAGGAATGCGGCGTAGCGTGCCCATCCATTTAGCGTGAGAGAGAAAGAATAGGAAAGGGAGAGGAGGAGGAGGAGGAGGCCGCTGAAGGGGAAGGGGGCGCACTGTAGCCCCTATATCGGCTACAGTGTTAGGGGAGGGGGAGGGCTGCGGTGACCGTTGAAGACAGTCTGATGACTACTTGTAAGGCTTTTACTGTTTGTACATAATTTTTGTCTCTATGAATTGCAACAGTACTCCCTCCAGTGCAGTAAAGGTAGTCGTTTAGGACATGATTGTGCATACCAAGGAGTGATTAATTATCATAGAGTTTTCCCTGTTTGCCCCTATTAAATAGGGATATGGGTGCATTAATGTCACTTAAACAATCAGGCTTGATTGGTTGCTGCAGCAGCTCCAAGACATTCTAGACTGGAGGTCTCAAGTTCGATTCCTCTTAAATGCATCTTTTTTTGTGCAATTACTAGGGGCAACAACGTCCAAATCCCAGACCCACGCGCGCTATGACTGCAGGATGACTTCTTTTACTGCACCGGAGGGAGTACAGTATTTTTATCTCTATGAATTGTAGTGTAGCAGTTCTTTAATTCAAAACGAACAACCCATAAAACATGAAAACAGTGGTGTGGTTTCATGTTAGATGAGATGATTTTATTTTGGAAGATACATGATTTCATTTTGGAAGAATGTAAGCAAAGCGTGAATTTTAACTGTAGTTGTATTTGCAACAGTTTATATATTTGAATTTAGTTGGATTTGCATCAATCTATATATGTTGAAATAAATTTTCCCACAATCTACTTAATAAAATTTAAATTCAATTTCGACCCATTCCATGCCACTAAATTTTACACCCAACCCAGGTTGCCTTGTTCGGCTGCATAGAATTTTAACTATGGGATTTAATCCCCTACAAAATGCCTTCTCTAGCTGACAATTGCGCAACGCAGCAATGGATCGCATGGACGATTGCAAGCAGAGCTTCCACAAAAATGATACATGGAACGTCGGGAACCGTCTTAAATCATGTAGGAGTATCACAAAACAATCTTCGTGCTCAACCAGTAACGAGTAGATAATAAGGAGACCACATCAAATATCTTCCAAAATTCAAACCAGGACAACAAATTGTGCTACTAATCTCGGTACAGAGTGATTACTAATTACTGTCGACTGATCAAACACAACGGTTGCACTATGCTGATGGCAACACGGAGGGCCACAAATTTTTTTAAACCTTGAATCCACGGCTGTTCCTCCTGCCACGAGCCTTCTCGAACTTCCTTCCCTTGGAGCGCACATACGGCTTGGTGTGGCTGTGCGGCACTCCAGGAGCCTTGCCAAAGTGCCTCACTGCCTCACGGGCATTCTTGGGGCCCCTCAAGAGGACCTGCAATACGTGGCAACATAGCCAGAACATTACTTCATGGTCAAGTGAAAGGAAGCCTAAAATAGTGCAGAACAGGGTTTAGTTATTTCACATGGAATAATGACAACGGCCTTTCTAAAGTCACAACTAATATCTGGGAATTTATTACAGGTGCTGCTTAAATAACAACTCCATATGCTTGCTCAGATACTAGGAAACGTTGTGATCCCAGACAGCCCACAAAGGGAAGTCTCATCGAGCTGGGATTAGAGTATCTTATCATCATTGCAGAACAAATCAGACTACGCCCGTTGTACAAATGACTTAAATAGATGGGTAAAATTGCACAGCTTGGTAAGAAAATAGTGGACGCCAAAGGAGTAAAATTCTTGAATGAGCTCAGATACAAAGGAATAGCACTTATCATGACAACCCACAGAGGGAAGTCTCATAATGAGCTGGGTAAAAACAGTATCATCATTGCAAATGTCATTCAAAAGAATAAGCTGCTACACGACCTTTGTAAAAAAGATCATGAACAGAACAAAAACCATATGCATGCTCAGATAGAAAGGATTTTTTTTATCCCAGACAACCAACAAAGGAAAGTTTAATCAAGATGGGATAAGAAATCCTATCATCATTGTTAGGAGTATGTCTTGAGCCAACTACATGCACAGGTAAAATAGTACAGCATGGAAAGAAAAAATAATACCAAATAAATATTCTTGAATGAGTTGGCAAAGCACATATCATGACAGTCCACTTAGGGAAGTCTCAAAATCAGCTGGGTAGAAAGATTGTCATCACAATTATGAAGATGGAAGTGTTCTACACGAGTCAAAAAAAATTAACAGATAGCTCCCTCAGCACATTGTTATACTCGTCAAAGGACATCAGTATTAGCATGGTTAATATAGACCATCACTGGGAACCAGAAAATAAGACCAAATGACCAGTGGAAATAAATTAAAATAGAGTTGAAATCCTTGCTTCTGTAAGGAATCTTAAAAAGTATCCCCGCGAAACCATCAGAGACTATAGCATGGTTAACTTACACAACACTTAATTGTTGTTAGGACCATAATGCTTTACTCTGTTCAGAAACACAATAGTTTAAAATGCAGACTAATGTTCACACAGCTTGTACCGTTCAACATAAAAAAACAAAGCATACCGTGTTCTCGCCAAGTGGGGCACGAAGAGCAAGCTGGTCAAATGTGAGGCACTCGCCACCAGCATTGACAATCCTGGCCCTTGCTGTCTCCGTGAACCTCAGGGCAGTAACCTTCATTGCTGGAACCTCCTGGATCCTTTTGTCATCTGTGACTGTGCCAACAATGACGGCAATGTTCTTCTCCTGTTAACATACAATATACTATGTCAGCACCATATTCATGGTCAAATTCAAGCCAGCTAGTTTAACCATTTTGCTTTTCAGCAATTTTTCATCCACTACTATTAACATACACAAAACTAATCTGCCAAGAAAGTAGCACGTGAACAAAAAAAAGACAAGCACGTTACTTTTCATTTTGCAATAACAGATTGTTCTCGAGTGGCTGCCAACTGCCTACCTTTCCTTCCATAAACTTGACAAGGCGGCGCATGGAGATTGGTGGTCGGTTGGTTTTACTCATGAAAAGCCTCTTGAGAATGACAGCGTTGAAGTTGCTCTTGGTCCTCCTGACCAAGAAACGGTAGAGCTGCACCCCATCATAACACAGATCAAAATCACGGGATACACAAAAACGTAGAACGACATGACACCATGGCAAGCATAGAACCCAAAAGGTACTGCACATCTATCTATTATATGAAATAGAGATGAATTCTTTTTATCTTCCAAAGTCGCTTCAGGCCGATGAAGCTTACAGGATTACTACACCGGCGCAACAAGCAATATCCTCGAAAATGATGCTATTGTTATCATAACAGTATGGGACTACAGATCACACGGCATTTTCAGAACCAAACACGCGACCACGGGCAGATCTACCGAAGCCAACGACGCCGCTTACCTTGACGAGGAGCTTGAGGTAGACATCGTCAGACTTGGGCGCAGTGCGCTTGGTCTTCTTATTCCTCCCACCGGCGACGAGGTCGATACCCTTTGACACAGCGCGACATCAGCGTCAGGAAACAGCGTAGAAGTCATTTGGAAAGGGCTGCGAGGAAAGGAACGGCTGCTCACCATTCCTGCGGATGCGGCGGCGCTAGGGTTCCTGCGGTTGCTGCTTACCTTGTCCGCCTCCTGCTCGGGAAGGAGAGAGGCGGCGGCGAAGGTGCGAAATGGAGGATCTTTATAATGTGGGTGAAGAGGAAGTCGGGTGGTGCTGCTAGGGTTTTGAATTAGTGGGTTATTGGGCTGTCATACGTGGGCCTTGATGGACTACGGAGATATATAGACTTTTATGGTCTATCATTGTCTGGTTTGTTTTTACTAAAGTTTTGTTGTGTCACAGTAAATATAACAAGTTGAATTTCAAGTCTGATATGATCAAGTATATCATAAATTATGTTAGAAAAATATATTAGAAATTTTTATCAATATTTTATATTTAATTTTATATCATTAAAGTTATTATCTTATCTGATTTTTAACCTATCAAAATGATTATAAAGAATCAAAATATATTTACTATTTACTCTAAACTATGATATTAGTTACTAATCAATAAATTTGAACAAATAACTCAATTTTTACGTGAAGAAAGAAAAAATAAATTTTGTTAAGGAGTAAGTTGAACTAACTTAAAGGAGCGAATGAGTAAGGGTGTGTTTGGTTGGAGAGTCAACTAGAATGGAGCGACTATTTTCTAGTCTTTGATAATACAACCGTCTTATTCTGCGTTTGACAAGCAGAGCAAAGCCACTCCATTTTTTGTTTGGTTGAAGAGTAGAATAGAGCGAAGCCGCTCCGTTCTTTGTTTGATTAGAGAGTCATATGAGTATAGAGGGGAGGAGAGGGAGCAGAGCGCTCGCGTCCGGGATAACGCTCACATCCGGACATTTTTGTAGAGCGGGAGTATTCTAACTATTTATGTTAAATTTTCATATGGAGACTCCATAAATCGCTCCACTCCTTTTTTGTGAAAATCAAACATCCAGAAAATAAATGGAGTCGCTTCATTCTTCCTAAGTGGCCTAAAAATTAGTTTAGAGGTTTATGTGAACATTAGGAGTAATTTGGAATTTTCCTAATTAAAAAGACATTAGAGTAAGAAGGATAATACCACCTATAAATAAGTTGAGAGCTATTAAAACGAGTATTGTATAGAAAAAACTCCAACGGTACTGTTTGGCGAGCTCTGGCTCCTAAACATAGCTCTGGCTTTAACTTCTCCACCGGAACCACTCTACCATGGAGCCGTTGTTTTTTCAAACCGTTTGGTAAGAGAAATTTGCCATTATAAAAGACCACCGGTGCGTCTTCGACGAATTGGAGGCTTAGGAGAGGGATTCGCCGTTATGAAAAACCAGGGGAAAGCCCACACTCCGAAATGGACATGACGACTCCATTACCACGTAATGTCGATGATTAATCCATTGATACTCATGTCGTCTCTCATACATTCGTTACCCTCTATTCTCGCTAGCAGGCACCCACACCCTAGCCGTCGTTCTTTCCTCTTGCTGTGCAACCCTACGCCTCACTCAAACCCCAGAGATGGATCGAACTGCTCCGGTTGTCGCTGTTGCAGAAGCTGTTGGCGCTGCTCGTGCTGCGGCTGTTGCAGCTGCGGAGGCTAGATGTGTGGCGTTGGTTGCTGAGAAGGAGGCACGTGCGGCAGTTCAATCTGCGACTATTGCCACCGATAAGGTTCAACTTATCGTCGATGCTGTGAAGTATCGAAGATTTGTTGAAGATAACTCATAGTGGAATCCTTGGTGTCTGATTTTCTTTCTCTCTTACTTTGTTGCATGTGGAATAGGGTTTAGGGCTGTTATTCATTCAAATTAGGGTTAGTTCTTGAAAGTCGGCTAGAGGGGGGTGAATAGACGAAATCTGAAAATTATAAACTTAAGCACACACTACAAGCCGGGGTTAGCGTTACAAGTAAAATCGAGTCCAAAAGAGAGGGTGAAAACAAATCACAAGCAAATGAAGAGAGTGACACGATGATTTGTTTTTCCGAGGTTCGGTTCTTGCAAACCTACTCCCCGTTGAGGTGGTCACAAAGACCGGGTCTCTTTCAACCATTTTCCTCTCTCAAACGATCACCTAGACCGAGTGAGCTTTTCTTCTCAATCAAACGGGTCACTTAGACCCCTACAAGGACCACCACAACTTGGTGTCTCTTGCTTTGATTACAAGTAGCTTGAGAACAAGAAAGAGGAATAAGAAAAGCGATCCAAGCACAAGAGCTCAAAGAACACGAGCAAAACTCTCTCTTCTAGTCACTAATTGCTTTGAGTGGAATTGGGACTTGGAGAGGCTTTGATTTAATTGAATTGTGTCTTGTATTGAATGCACTAGCTCTTGTATTGAGTGAGATGTCTAAAAACTTGGATGCCTTGAATGGTGGTGGTTAGGGGTATTTATAACCCCAACCACCAAAATAGCCGTTGGGGAAGGCTGCTGTCGATGGCCGCACCGGACACTGTCCGGTGCGCCAGCCACGTCACCCAACCGTTAGGGTTCTGACGGTTTCGATCGTTGGAGCTCTGACTTCTAGGGGCACCGGACAGTCCGGTGCAGCACCGGATAGGTACTGTTCACTGTCCAGTGTGCCTTCTGGCGCTACTCTGACTCTACGCGAACTGTTCGCGCACTGTTCACGCCACTGTTCACTTTTGCATACAACCGTTGGCACAGTATCCGTTGCTCCGCATGGCACACCGGATAGTCCGGTGTTACACCGGACAGTCCGGTGAATTTTAGCGAAGTGGCTTTCCAGAAACCCGAAGGTAACAAGTTCAGAGTGTATGGTCCTTGGTGCACTGGACACTGTCCGGTGGTGCACCGGACAGTCCGGTGCGCTAGACCAGGGCACATTGCGGTTTCCTTTTGCTCCTTTCTTTTGAACCCTAATTTGTTCTTTTTATTGGTTTGTGTTGAACCTATGGCACCTGTAGAACATATAATCTAGAGCAAACTAGTTAGTCCAATTGTTTGTGTTGGGCAATTCAACCACCAAAATCATTTAGAAAAAGGTTTGACCCTATTTCCCTTTCAATCTCCCCATTTTTGGTGATTGATGCCAACACAAACCAAAGCAAATATATAAGTGCTGAAATGAACTAGTTTGCATAATGTAAGTGCATAGGTTGCTTGGAATTAAACCAATACATTATTTCTACTAGATATGCATGGATTGCTTTCTTCTATTTTAACATTTTGGACCACGCTTGCACCACTAGTTTTGTTTTTGCAAATTCTTTGGAAAATTCTTTTCAAAATCCTTTTGCAAATAGTCAAAGGTATATGAATAAGATTGAAAGAAGCATTTTCAAGATTTGAAATTTTCTCCCCCTGTTTCAAATGCTTTTCCTTTAACTCAAACAAAACTCCCCCTAAATAAAATTATCCTCTTAGCTTTCAAGAGGGTTTTGGGATATACCAATTGAGATACTTCTCATTAGAGGAATACCAATTCGAAATATACCAATAAAACCAATAAAAAATTTCAAAACACAATTAGAAATTAGGTGGTGCGGGCTGCGGTCCTTTTGCTTTGGGCTTAATACTCTCTCCCCCTTTGGCATGAATCGCCAAAAACGGAGACTTTGTGAGCCCTTTGAAATTTTCTCCCCTTTGATAAACAATGTATGAGTGAAAGATTATACCAATGTGGAGAGATGGCGGAATACCGGCGAAAAGTAGAAAATACTGATGGAGTTGAGTGGAAGCGTCGTCTTTGCCGAATACTCTATTTCCCTTTCAATTCTATGACTAAGTGTCGGCGTTTCGAGATCGGGGGGTCCCTAGGCCGACGAGTGAATGTCGCCGCGTGCCCCAGCCCAGATGGGTCGAGCGCGAGGCCGAGCGCGAAGGGGGGAGAGCGAGGCGGCCGGAGACCGGCGTGAGAGAGATGGGAATCTCGTGGCCTTCGTGTTCGTCCCGCGCCCAGGTCGGGTGCGCTTGCAGTAGGGGGTTACAAGCGTCCACGCGGGAGAGGGAGCGAGCGGCTTCAAGCGAGCGCGTGTCTCGTCCTCGTCCCCGCGCGGCCAACCCTCTCTAAGAGGGTCCTGGTCCTCCCTTTTATAGGCGCAAGGAGAGGATCCAGGTGTACAATGGGGGGTGTAGCAGAGTGCTACGTGTCTAGCGGAGGAGAGCTAGCGCCCTAAGTACATGCCGTTGTGGCAGCCGGAGAGATTTTGGCACCCAGCTGGTGTGATGTCGTGGCCGTCGGAGGAGCGATGGAGCCTGGCGGAGGGACAGCTGTCGGAGCGGTTAAATCCTTGCTGACGTCCTCTTGCTTCCGTAAGGGGGCTGAGAGCCGCCGTCGTCACAGAGTATGCAGGGCGCCATCATTGCCTATCTGGCGGGGCGAGCCAGATGGGACGCCGGTCTTGTTCCCTGCGGCCCGAGTCAGCTCGGGGTAGGGTGATGATGGCGCCTCCTGTTGACGTGGCTGGTCTACGCCCTAGGTCAGGCGATGTGGAAGCTCCTCCGAAGCCGAGGTCGAGTCTGTCTTCCGTGGCCGAGGTCGGGTCCGAGCCCCAGGTTCGGGCGAGGCGGAGATCGCCGGCTGGTGCCGGGGCGGAGTCCGAGCCCTGGGGTCGGGCGAAGCGGAGTTCGTCGTCTTCTGGGGCCGAGCCCAAGTCCGAGCCCTCGGTCGGGCGAGGCGGAGATCGTCGTCTTCTAGGACTTAGCCCGAGTCCGAGCCCTGGGTCGGGCGGAGTGGAGTTCGCCGTCTTCCGGGACTTAGCCCGAGTCCGAGCCCTGGGTCGGGCGGAGTTCGCCGTCTTCCGGAACTTAGCCCGAGTCCGAGCCCTGGGTCGGGCGGAGTGGAGTTCGCCGTCTTCCGGGACTTAGCCCGAGTCCAAGCCCTGGGTCGGGCGGAGTTCGCCGTCTTCCGGGACTTAGCCCGAGTCTGAGCCCCGGGTCGGGCGGAGTTCGCCGTCTTCCGGGACTTAGCCCGAGTCTGAGCCCCGGGTCGGGCGGAGTTCACCGTCTTCCGGGACTTAGCCCGAGTCCGAGCCCTGGGTCGGGCAGAGCGGAGCTTCCTATGGTGCCTTTGGCCGGGCCTGACTGCCTGTCAGTCTCACTCTGTCAAGTGGCACCGCAGTCGGAGTGGCGCAGGCGGCGCTGTCCTTCTGTCAGGCCGGTCAGTGGAGCGGCGAAGTGACGGCGGTCACTTCGGCTCTGCCGGCTGGGGGGCGCGCGTCAGGATAAAGGTGTCAGGCCACCTTTGCATTAAATGCTCCTGCGATTTGGTCGGTCGGTGCGGCGATTTGGTCAGGGTTGCTTCTTGGCGAAGGCAGGGCCTCGGGCGAGCCGGAAATATGTTCGCCGCTGAAGGGGGGCCTTGGGCGAGACGGAAATCCTCCGGGGTCGGCTGCCCTTGTCTGAGGCTAGGCTCGGGCGAGGCGTGATCGAGTCCCTCGAATGGACTGATCCCTGACTTATTCGCACCCATCAGGCCTTTGCAGCTTTGTGCTGATGGGGGTTACCAGCTGAGAATTAGGAGCCTTGAGGGTACCCCTAATTATGGTCCCCGACAGTAGCCCCCGAGCCTCGAAGGGAGTGTTTGCACTCGCTTGGAGGCTTTCGTCGCACTTTTTTGCAAGGGGACCAGCCTTTCTCGGTTGCGTTTTGTTCCGGTGGGTGCGCACGAGCGCACCCGCCGGGTGTAGCCCCCGAGGCCTCGGAGGAGTGGTTTCACTCCTTCGAGGTCTTAATGCCTTGCGTAGTGCTTCGGCTGGTCTAGTCGTTCCCTCATGCGAGCTGGCCGTAGCCCAGGTGTACGGTCAGGTCTCAAGTTCTCGGGCTGGTATGTTGACGCTGTCAACGGTTCGACCGGAGCCGGGTTTGCGAGAGCAGCCCCCGAGCCTCTGCACAGAGCGAGAGGGCGGTCAGGGGCAGACTCGGCTTTTTTACATACGCCCCTGTGTCGCCTTTCGGCAAGGAGGAGGGGGGGAAAGCGCCATGTTGCCCTCGATGGGCGCCGAACATGGTGTCTCCGATGAGCTGCAAGCGGGTAATCCGAGTGGACGTCCGTGCCCCGTTCATTAGGGGTCGGCTAGGGGCCCAGAGGCATGCCCAAAAGTACCTGCGGGTGATCTACCGGACCCGGTCCCCTGGCGACGGGGTCCGAGGGCTCGATGCCTCCCTCTGATGGGATTCCGTTACAAGATCGTTCCCGCTGGTCTCGGAAATGTCCTAGGGTACCTCGGGAGCGCAGCCCGAGCCTTGGTTATGTATCGAACGTACCCATGGTCATCCCTCGCTCGGCGTCTGAGGCGGCTGTGAACCCTTCAGGGGCCAGCCTTCGAACCCCTGATCAGTAATGGGCGCGGAGCCCGAGTAGCCTGAGGCGGCCGTGGAACCCTTTCGAGGGGCCGGCCTTCGAACCTCTGACCAGTAGTGGGTGTAGGGCCCACGCGATCTGAGGCGGCTGTCGAACCCTTCCGGGGGGCCAGCCTTCGAACCTCTGATCAGTAGGGGGGCTCGGAGCCTGGTTCCTTCTCGGGGAAGGATCCTTTTCGGGGTATCCCCCTTTCCCGATCCCTGTGGCAAGAGAGAGAAAGAGGAAAAAAGGAAAAGGATACGAAATCGAACGACGCAGCGTACCTTTTTTGACGCGGTCATCACGACGAAGGTGAAGCGTCGCTCGCTTCTCCTGCCAGAGGCGCCGCCTGTCCCGCCGCGGAGTTAATGCGACGGGGCGAGTGGTTGGCGGGGCGGCCGTTGTGCGTGCGTGAGCCGTTCGAGGAACGGATCATGGGCGCGTTGTCTTCACGCCGTGAGAGAGGGTTCTCTCGCTGCCCCCGGACGGGACGTGAGCTTGGTTGATGACGTGACCGCTGCTCCTATCTGCCTGCCACCGCCATTACTGTCGGCCCATTCTTGGCCGCATTGACCGTCATGCCAGGCTGGCGCTGCTGGGTCGTGCACTGGGCCGCCTCGAGTCGCGGCATTGGTTCCGCAGTCGAGGAGGCGCGGTGGTGGCGCAAGTGGCGGTGCTGTTGCATGCACGAAGCATTCGGCGCGCCGGTTGCTTGACGCGTGGGCCTGGGCCTCCATGCTAGGCGTGTTGGGAGTCGGAGAAGCGCGCCCACTTGGCGCGGTTGCATGCCGCCTGCACGGCTGCCCGCCCTTTCGCCCGTTGGTCTGGGCAAAAGTGGAGAGTCGCTTGTATCCGCTGGGCGGTTGTACGCACCGCGCACGGCGGTTTGGCCTCTTCTGCTCTGAGCCGGCTTGCATGACGCGTGGGACCTAGCCCCCGCGCCGTAGGGGAGGACCTTGGAGTGTGTTGGAGAAGACTCAGCCCGTGACGGCTGGGGACGCAAGTAGGGAGAACCGCCTTTAAAAGGAGGGTGACCCCCTTGGGAGGCGACCATGTCTTCGCGCTCCCTTATGCATCATGTCTTTCCGCCTTCCAAGCCCCCGGATGGGGGATATCCGCCGTCTTTCTGCCTCGTCGTTGGAGGACGCAACTCCGTGGGAGTGGGTACCTTTCAGCCATCGTTCGGCTTCAAGGATTTTCATCATCCGGCCCGGCTGTACCCCCCTGCCGGCGGTCACCCAAGACGGTGACCACCAGCCCCTGGGTGGGGAGAAGCAAGCCGGGCTGCGATCTTGGTCCCACCCTCAGCTTCAAGGATGTTCATCATCCTCGCTGGGGTGGAGGCCGGGCTGAGCCGGAGCTCTACCTCCCGCGCGGACTCGTGGGTCACCCTCTCCTGCGGCGTCGAGGGAGAGGGCGCTCGCCGGCCCTGCGGGCGGGTCGGACTTCGACAACGCGGGGCCGGTCGACGGCAGGCGTCGTCTGCCCCAGCGCGTCGGGCTCGTCGGCTTGGCCCCCAGTGCCCCCTCCCGCTGGAAGGCGGCTGCCGCGCCGTGTGCACGGGAGGACCGCCCAAGATGTCGCGCACTGCTAGGGCGGCGTTCGTGTTCTGGGGCGGTCCTGCCTTTGCACCGGTACGGTGCCTCCGCGGGGAGGTCGGTGCCCTGCTCGTCCGGGAGGATCCGAGTGGGGATCTGCCGGCGGGCTGACGGCCCCTGTCGTCGGTGCCGAGGCGGAGGCGGCTCGAGAAGTCCCCGTCGCCGACGGGATCACCGCCACCATCCGCGCTTCGGGCCTCCGGCTCTATGTACTTGTCCTCGCCCCTCGAGCGTCGGCGTGGGCGAGGGCAAGGTTGCAGCAGCGTTCGCCCTGAGGCCATCGCCGCTGCAGTTTGGCCACCCGCAGAGGGGGTCGTTGTCGCTGCTGCTGGAGCGGGCGACGGCGAGCCGTCCGTCGGTCTTCTGTTGCTCCGTAGGCCCCCCCATTGAGTGGGGTTGTTCGTACCTGCGGAGGTGGAGCCGGAGTTCCGTTTGTAATGGCACTTTGAATGCCAGTGTTTTTGTTCATTGTGGCTGTCGGGGCCTGAACATGTATGTATTTTCGGCACGGAGCCGTGTTTTTTCCTCATTTTCGAGCACTAAGACTCGCCTGTTGGTTGTCTGAACCGCTTCACCAAGCGTGAGTCGCCCCGTGTAAAGGTGACGAGTGAGGTATCCGTATCCCAGAGGCGTAGGAGTCCCTCGGCTCGGTCAGCCTTGGCTGCTTACGTGTACTCCGTCGTTTTCAGGATCCACTTTCGAAGTAGTCAAATAGCACGAAAGACCTTCTGGCAGAAAAGATCTTTTTTCGGGAAAATTTCGATGCAGAGGGGGTTCCCCCCCTTTTAGCCCCCGAGGGAGGGTCGGGCTTTGTCGAGGCGAGGCTGACCCTTCCTTGACGACTAAACTTTTGCTGGGCGCGAGGTATATGAACAACTTGAAAACATCTTAAGGGTAGAAACGACGTAGCTGTTGGATGTTCCAAGCGTTGCCATAGACCTCGCCTTGACTGTTGGCCAGCTTGTACGTTCCGGGCTTCAGAACTTTGGCGATGACGAACGGCCCCTCCCAGGGGGGCGTGAGCTTGTGCCGCCCTCGGGCGTCTTGTCACAGCCGAAGCACCAGGTCGCCCACCTGGAGGTCTCGGGACCGGATCCCTCGGGCGTGGTAGCGTCGCAGGGACTGCTGGTACCGCGCCGAGTGTAGTAAGGCCTTGTCCCGAGCCTCCTCCAGCTGGTCCAGCGAGTCTTCTCGGCTAGCTTGGTTGCTTTGGTCGATGTAGGCTCTCGCCCTCGGGGAGCCGTATTCCAGGTCTGTGGGCAAGACGGCCTTGGCCCCGTAGACTAGGAAGAACAGCGTGAAGCCCGTGGCTCGGCTTGGCATTGTCCTCAGACTCCAGACCACCGAGGGGAGTTCCTTCATCCATCGCTTGCCGAACTTGTTGAGGTCGTTGTAGATCTGAGGCTTGAGCCCTTGTAGAATCATGCCGTTGGCACGCTCTACTTGCCCATTTGACATGGGGTGAGCCACGACGGCCCAGTCCACCCGGATGTGGTGGTCCTCGCAGAAGTCCAGGAACTTTCTGCCGGTGAACTGGGTGCCGTTGTCGGTGATGATGGAGTTCGGGACCCCGAAGCGATGGATGATGTTGGCGAAGAACGCCACCGCCTGCTCGGACCTGATGCTGTTCAGAGGTCGGACCTCGATCCACTTGGAGAATTTGTCGATGGCGACCAGCAGGTGCGTGTAGCCCCCGGGTGCCTTCTGCAAGGGGCCGACGAGATCCAGACCCCACACAGCAAAAGGCCAGGTGATGGGTATCGTCTGTAGAGCCTAAGCGGGTAGGTGGGTCTGCCTTGCGTAGAACTGACACCCTTCGCAGGTGCGGACAATTCTAGTGGCGTCGGCCACCGCCGTCGGCCAGTAGGAGCCTTGCCGGAAAGCATTTCCGACAAGGGCTCGAGGCGCTGCGTGATGGCCGCAAGCCCCCGAGTGTATCTCTCGCAGGAGTTCCTGACCTTCGGCGATGGAGATGCATCGCTGGAGGATGCCTGAGGGGCTACGGTGGTAGAGCTCCTTCTCATCTCCCAGCAAGAAGAACGACTTGGCGCGCCGCGCCACCCGCCGAGCTTCGGCTCGGTCGGAGGGTAGCTCTCCTCGGTGGAGATATTGCAGGTACGGGGTCTGCCAGTTTTGATCAGGCGTGACCCCACTTTGCTCCCCCCCAACGTGCAGCGTCTCGCCCTCGGGGGCCGAGGGTACCTCGGGCCGAACCGAGGATGCCTCGGACTGAGCCGAGGGTGCCTCAGACTGGGCCGAGGGTGCCTCGGGCTCGGGCGTGTCGTCGATCTTGACGGAGGGTTGATGGAGATCCCGGGAGAAGACGTCCGGGGGAACCGTCGTTCGCCCCGAGGCTATTTTAGCCAGCTCGTCCGCAGTCTCGTTGTAGCGCCGAGCGATGTGGTTGAGCTCGAGCCCGTAGAACTTGTCTTCCAGGCGCCGAACTTCATCGCAGTAGGCCTCCATCTTCGGGTCGCGGCAGTGGGAGTTCTTCATGACTTGGTCGATGACGAGCTGTGAGTCACCGCGAGCGTCGAGGCGTCGGACCCCTAGCTCGATGGCGATCCACAACCCGTTGACCAGAGCTTCGTACTCAGCCACATTGTTGGATGCCGGGAAATGGAGGCGTAGCACGTAGCATAGGTGCTTCCCGAGGGGCGAGATGAAGAGTAGGCCTGCGCCGGCTCCTGTCTTCATCAGCGACCCGTCGAAGAACATGGTCCAGAGCTCCGGTTGGATCGGAGCCGTCGGTAGCTGGGTGTCGACCCATTCAGCTATGAAGTCCGCCAAGACCTGGGACTTGATGGCCTTCCGAGGAGCGAACGAGATTGTCTCACCCATGATTTCCACCGCCCACTTTGCAATCCTACCCGAGGCCTCTCGGCACTGGATGATCTCCCCCAGGGGGAAGGATGACACCACAATTACCGGATGAGACTCGAAGTAGTGTCGCAGCTTCCGTCGCGTTAGGATCACCGCGTACAACAGCTTCTGAACTTGTGGGTAGCGGATCTTGGTTTCGGACAGTACCTCACTGACGAAGTAGACTGGCCTCTGAACGGGCAATGCATGCCCCTCTTCTTGCCTCTCGACCACAATCGCGGCGCTAACCACCTGAGTGGTCGCGGCGACGTAGACCAGGAGGGCTTCTCCGGCAGCTGGGGGCACCAAGATAGGCGCCTTTGTGAGGAGCGCCTTCAGGTTCCCGAGGGCTTCCTCGGCCTCAGGGGTCCAAGTGAAGCACTCGGCCTTCCTTAAGAGGCGGTACAGAGGTAGACCTCTTTCGCCGAGGCGTGAGATGAAGCGGCTCAGAGCCGCGAGGCATCCCATGACCCTCTGTACGCCTTTCAAGTCCTTGATGGGCCCCATGCTGGTGATAGCTGTGATTTTCTCTGGGTTGGCTTCGATGCCCCGCTCGGAGACGATGAACCCCAAGAGCATGCCTCGGGGTACTCCGAAAACACATTTTTCGGGATTGAGCTTGACGCCTTTCGCCTTGAGACATCGGAATGTCGCTTCAAGGTCGGAAAGGAGGTCAGAGGCTTTCCTCGTCTTGACTATGATGTCATCGACGTAGGCCTCGACCGTGTGGCCAATGTGTTCGCCGAACACATGGTTCATGCACCGCTGGTACGTCGCGCCCACATTCCTCAAGGCGAACGACATGGTGACATAGCAGTACATGCCGAAGGGTGTGATGAAAGAAGTCGCGAGCTAGTCGGACTCTTTCATCCTGATTTGATGATACCCTGAGTAGGCATCGAGGAAAGACAGGGTTTCGCACCCAGCAGTGGAATCCATGATTTGGTCGATGCGAGGCAAAGGGTAGGGAACCTTCGGACATGCTTTGTTGAGACCAGTGTAGTCTACATACATCCGCCATTTCCCCCCTTTCTTTCTTACAAGCACAGGGTTGGCGAGCCATTCAGGATGGAATACCTCTTTGATGAACCCTACCACCATTAGCTTGTGGATCTCCTCGCCTATGGCTCTGCGCTTCTCCTCGTCGAATCGGCGCAGTGGCTGCTTGATGGGTTGGGCTCCGGCTCGGATGTCCAGCGAGTGCTCGGCGACATCCCTCGGTATGCTGGGCATGTCCGAGGGACTCCACGCGAAGACGTCGGCGTTCACGCGGAGAAAGTCGACGAGCACTGCTTCCTATTTGGGATCGAGCCCGGAGCCGATCCGGATCTGCTTGGAGGCGTCGCCGCTGGGGTCGAGGGGGACGGACTTAACCGTCTCCGCTGGTTCAAAGTTGCCGGCATGACGCTTTACGTCTGGCACCTCCTTAGAGAGGCTCTCCAGGTCGGCGATGAGGGCCTCGGACTCGGCGACGGCCTCGGCGTACTCCACGCACTCCACGTCACATTCGAACGCGTGTTTGTACGTGGGGCCGACGGTGATGACCCCGTTGGGGCCCGACATCTTGAGCTTCAGGTAGGTGTAGTTGGGGACGGCCATGAACTTCGCGTAGCATGGCCTCCCCAGTACCGCGTGGTAGGTTCCTCGGAACCCGACCACCTCGAACGTCAGGGTCTCCCTTCGGAAGTTGGAGGGTGTTCCGAAGCAGACGGGAAGGTCAAGCTGTCCGAGGGGTTGGACGTGCTTCCCGGGAATGATCCCATGGAAGGGCGCAGCGCCTGCCCGGACAGAGGACGGATCGACACGCAGGAGCCCGAGGGTCTCGGCGTAGATGATGTTGAGGCTGCTGCCTCCGTCCATGAGGACCTTGGTGAGCCTGACGTCGTCGATGACGGGGTCGACGACGAGCGGGTATTTCCCCGGGCTCGGCACATGGTCGGGGTGATCATCTCGGTCGAAAGTGATGGACTTGTCGGTCCAGTCTAGATAGATTGGCGCCGCCACCTTCACCGAGCAGACCTCCCGGTGCTCTTGCTTGCGGTGCCGAGCCGAGGCGTTCGCCGCTTGCCCACCATAGATCATGAAGCAGTCGCGGACCTCGGGGAACTCTCCTGCCTGGTGATCTTCCTTCTTGTCGTCGTCACGGGCCTTGCCACCCTCCGCGGGTGGCCCGGCCCTGTGGAAGTGGCGCCGAAGCATGACGCACTCCTCAAGGGTGTGCCTGACGGGCGCGGTGATGGTGCTCGTTGCCGAGGCGACCCGGGGCCGCAGGCGCGGTGTTGCGCGTGCGCCCGGTGTAGACCGAGGCTTCCCACATGAATCGGGAAGTCGCGGCATGAGGTTCCGAGGGGTACCCCTGCCTTTGGGAGGCGGAGCTCTCGGCCCGTCGGACCGCGGCGCCTTCCAGGAGATTCTTGAGCTCTCCCTAGATTCGCCGCCCCTTGGTGGTTGATGGCTCCGGCATCGCGCGAAGAAGCATTGCTGCTGCCGCCAGGTTCTGGCCGACCCCACTGGATGCGGGTGGTGGCCTGACCCTGACGTCGTCGGTGATGCGATGCTGGAAGCCCTGGGGTAGATGACGTATTTCTCCGGCCGGAGGTTGGCCCGCCCATGCCTGCCCGACGTCTCGACGGATCGGCTCAAGCGCTCCTGCTCCCTCGTCGAGCCTGGCCTGCACCCCGCGGATTTGCTCGAGCTGTGGGTCATGGCCCCCCGCCTGAACGGGGACCACAGCTAGCTCCCATGGGATGTCAACGCGAGGCACCGGCCTAGGGAGGTCACCGTCCTCCGGCATGCCGAGATGGTTGCCTTCGGAGGGACCCCCTAGATCGACGTGGAAGCATTCGCGACTTGGGCCGCAGTCCTCGTCGCCGAGGCTACGGCTTTTGGTCGACGGGCGGCGATAAGGTCACGTCGGGGACTGACTGCACCGTCGTCTCAGGTACGAGGGTGACGTCCAGCAAGCTTTTCGCGAGCGTGCTGGCGTCGTCCGCTTGCTCGGGATTGGCGTGTCGCGGGGAGACGGCGCTCGCCTTCGTCTCAAAGGCGAGGTCGACGCTCGGTGCTCCCCCCGTTGGGGCGCTGGGGCCGTCGACTCGCTCGACAACCGACGAGGCGCTGTCTCCTGCTTGGCCTTGGTTGCCCCGCCTCCTCCTCCGCCGGCGGGGGAGAGGACGGGGTGAGCTCGAAGGTTGTTCTTCCACCATGCGGGGAAGACGTCGCCGATTCCGCCGCCGGCGGGCGGGTTGTCGGCCACCACTGTCGTTGTCGCACAGCGGTGGAAGGAGTATCATGTCGTAGCTACCGTCGAGGGACATGAACTCAAGACTCCCGAAACGGAGCACCGTCCCGGGTTGGAGAGGTTGCTGGAGACTGCCCATTTAGAGCTTGACGGGAAGCTGTTCGTCAACACGCAGCAGGCCCCTACCTGGCGCGCCAACTGTCGGCGTTTCGAGACCGGGGGGTCCCTAGGCCGACGAGTGAATGTCGCCGCGTGCCCCAGCCCAGATGGATCGAGCGCGAGGCCGAGCACAAAGGGGGGAGAGCAAGGCGGCCGGAGACCGGCGTGAGAGAGATGGGAATCCCGCAGCCTTCGTGTTCGTCTCGCGCCCAGGTCGGGTGCGCTTGCAGTAGGGGGTTACAAGCGTCCACACGGGAGAGGGAGCGAGCGGCTTCAAGCGAGCGCGTGTCTCGTCCTCGTCCCCGCGCGGCCAACCCTCTCTAAGAGGGCCCTGGTCCTCCCTTTTATAGGCGCAAGGAGAGGATCCAGGTGTACAATGGGGGGTGTAGCAGAGTGCTACGTGTCTAGCGGAGGAGAGCTAGCGCCCTAAGTACATGTCGTTGTGGCAGCCGGAGAGATTTTGGCACCCAGCTGGTGTGATGTCGTGGCTGTCGGAGGAGCGATGGAGCCTGGCGGAGGGACAGCTGTCGGAGCGGTTGAATCCTTGCTGACGTCCTCTTGCTTCCGTAAGGGGGCTGAGAGCCGCCGTCGTCACAGAGTATGCAGGGCGCCATCATTGCCTATCTGGCGGGGCGAGCCAGATGGGACGCCGGTCTTGTTCCCTGCGGCCCGAGTCAGCTCGGGGTAGGGTGATGATGGCGCCTCCTGTTGACGTGGCTGGTCTGCGCCCTAGGTCGGGCGATGTGGAAGCTCCTCCGAAGCCGAGGTCGAGTCTGTCTTCCATGGCCGAGGTCGGGTCCGAGCCCCAGGTTCGGGCGAGGCGGAGATCGCCGGCTGGTGCCGGGGTGGAGTCCGAGCCCTGGGGTTGGGCGAAGCGGAGTTCGTCGTCTTCTGGGGCCGAGCCCAAGTCCGAGCCCTGGGTCGGGCGAGGCGGAGATCGTCGTCTTCTGGGACTTAGCCGGAGTCCGAGCCCTGGGTCGGGCGGAGTGGAGTTCGCCGTCTTCCGGGACTTAGCCCGAGTCCGAGCCCTGGGTCAGGCGGAGTTCGCCGTCTTCCGGGACTTAGCCCGAGTCCGAGCCCTGGGTCGGGCGGAGTGGAGTTCGCCGTCTTCCGGGACTTAGCCCGAGTCCGAGCCCTGGGTCGGGCGGAGTTCGCCGTCTTCCGGGACTTAGCCCGAGTCCGAGCCCTGGGTTGGGCGGAGTTCGCTGTCTTCCGGGACTTAGCCCGAGTCCGAGCCCCGGGTCGGGCGGAGTTCGCCGTCTTCCGGGACTTAGCCCGAGTCCGAGCCCTGGGTCGGGCGGAGCAGAGCTTCCTATGGTGCTTTTGGCCGGGCCTGACTGCCTGTCAGTCTCACTCTGTCAAGTGGCACCGCAGTCGGAGTGGCGCAGGCGGCGCTGTCCTTCTGTCAGGCCGGTCAGTGGAGCGGCGAAGTGACAGCGGTCACTTCGGCTCTACCGGCTGGGGGGTGCGCGTCAGGATAAAGGTGTCAGGCCACCTTTGCATTAAATGCTCCTGCGATTTGGTCGGTCGGTGCGGCGATTTGGTCAGGGTTGCTTCTTGGCGAAGGCAGGGCCTCGGGCGAGCCGGAAATATGTTCGCCGCTGAAGGGGGGCCTCGGGCGAGACGGAAATCCTCCGGGGTCGGCTGCCCTTGTCCGAGGCTAGGCTCGGGCGAGGCGTGATCGAGTCCCTCGAATGGACTGATCCCTGACTTATTCGCACCCATCAGGCCTTTGCAGCTTTGTGCTGATGGGGGTTACCAGCTGAGAATTAGGAGCCTTGAGGGTACCCCTAATTATTGTCCCCGACACTAAGCATAAGAATACACTTGAAAACACATTAGTCATAGACATAAAAGAGATATGATTAAAGGTATATAAATGAACTATGTGTGCAAAGTATCAATCAAAATTCCGAGAATCAAGAATGTTTAGCTCATTCCTAAGTTTGGTAAAGGTTTTCTCATCTAATGGTTTGGTAAAAATATCTGCTAATTGTTCTTTGGTGCTAACATAAGCAATCTTGATATCCCCCTTTGTTGGTGATCTCTCAAAAAGTGATACCGAATGGCTATGTGCTTAGTGCGACTGTGTTCAACGGGATTATTCACCATGCGGATTGCACTCTCATTATCACATAGGAGAGGGACTTTGCTGAATTTGTAGCCATAGTCCCTGAGGGTTTGCCTCATCCAAAGTAATTGCGCGCAACAATGGCCTACGGCAATATACTCGGCTTCGACGGTGGAAAGAGCTACTGAGTTTTGTTTCTTTGAAGCCCAAGACACCAGGGAACTCCCCAGAAACTGACAAGTCCATGATGTGCTCTTCCTATCAATTTTACACCCTACCCAATCTACATCTAAATATCCTAATAAATCAAAAGAGGATCCCTTGGGGTACCTGTTGGGGACTTGCTCTCAAATGCTATGAATTAAGAACAAGGCAACATAAAATGTTAAATATCGATGTCCTTCGTCCGCTGAAGCATTATTTCCCCAAGGATTTACTAAACTTCGGACGAAGGTTACAATGATGGAATTACGAAGGTATTACCTTCGTAATTAAACTCTTAAAAGTAATACGAGATAACGCAGGATATAAAGTATTAAAGATAAGTAAATTGAAAATAAATGACATCATTTATACATTTTGTAAATCTTAGATGTTTGAACATAATATTTGAATACATTTATACCTTTGCCTTGACAAATGACAATTTCCGAGTGATCTGATTGCAATTATCGAAATCCGTGAACAGTGAAGGAATACTGTTCACTATTTATAGGCACAGGACACAACCTGTGAAGAATTACAATCATGCCCCTCATAAAAGTTTACAACAATGACTCAGACCCCTATGAGCTAAAAGGTCATTCCATCTTTAAGTCGGTTCGACCCTTCATCTTCGGATATGTTATAATACCGAAGCTTCATGAATGTTGCCTTCGGCGTCACGTACAAGCAGCTTCAGCCGAAGCTGTTTCTTTCTGCAGGACCTTCGGCGACGAAGCGTGGTCCCAACAGTAGCCCCTTCACGGTGCTAGATCGTTTTTCATAACGAGCTTGATTCGTGAAAAAAGTCTCTTAGGCTTCAGGAAGCCGAAGGTCCGAAAAACACCTTCCCTGAGCTCGTTGTCGAGAAACGATACAATTTTCGAGCGCGTAGTGATTCCACCATGCGGGTTCACTATTCTGGTTTTTGCGGTCCACTGTTCAGCGGGTGCGAGCAATCGTTTGCTTGGTGTAAAAATCCCGACGATTCACCTTCCTTCTTGCAACACTATATAAACAAACGGCTAGGTGTGAAGTTACCACAGCATTCATTGCTACTGCACTGTTTTGCTGCCAAAATTTTTAACCATAGCCGAAGCTTGACTTTCGCATTCGAACGAAGCTCTAGTTTGGCGTCTGCTTCGTCAGAAGAAGGGCTTCGGGAAAGAGGTTATTAATTTCTGAGCAATTTTCAAGATACTCAAAATCAAATGGCCAGAGTGCGCTCTACTGCTAGGGCTGAGCGCGAAGGAGACGAAGCCGAAGCTGCGGAAACTGTCCCTATCTCGGAAGCGATGATGCAAAGTGGATTGGTGACATCGGAGATCGCCCCTGCTGCCGAAGCAGAACAAGCAGATATTGAAGAGACTGATTCTGAAGATGATCACACTATCGCGATACCAAGCAAGCCTAGCCACCTGGACTTCGGAAAGTCAACAATCTCCAAGGCTGATTTCCCGAAGATGGTAAAACCGGGCTACTTTAGCGAAGATGAGAAGAAGCTGATTCGCTTCGGAGGAGAGGAAACTACCCCGAAGCCAGAGAAGGATGAAATAGTGATTTTCAAGAGTTTCCTCAAAGCTGGTTTGAGATTTCCTTTGAATAGGATGATTGCCGATGTGCTAAAAAAGTTTGGTATCTATTTTCATCAATTAACTCCTAATGCTATTGTTAGGCTTAGTGTTTATATTTGGGCTCTCCGAAGCCAGGGGGTGGAGCCATTTGCCGAAGGTTTATGCCGGGTACACGAGCTACATTATCAAACTAAGGCCAGAAAAGATGGGTTGCATGAAAATTTTGGTTGTTATAATTTTGCCTATCGGAAGACTACGAAGTTTCCTGTAATTAGTTATCGAAGCAAGTGGCCGGCAGGCTAGAAGTCAGAATGGTTCTACGTCAAAGTTGACGATGACAAGGAGAAGCTAGTACAGAGCCCACTTGAATTGACATTCAGAGAGACCAGACCCCACTGCAATATGACACCAGAAGGTCCAACTCAAATCGCGTTGGCTGAATTTAGGATTATTGCTGAGCACATTGGCACTAGGGATCTTGTGCAGGAATTTCTGTCGTTCAAAATTTTTCCAACTATGAAGGAATGGGCTATGCCGGAGCTCAAAAAAGAGAAGAAAGAAGGAGAACTTGTCCGCCTGCCCTACCATTACAAGTTCAAGAAATATTTTAAAGAACCCTGCCAAAAATGGTTCGAAACAATTGAAGTAATGAGTACTGAAATTCTTGGAAATTATTCTAAAAAAGAAGATCAATTGATGACAGCAGCCTTCGGCACCCGGCCGAAACGAAGGCTAAATAGAGTGCTTGATGTTATAGGTTTTGAATACCCTGACTACGAGCGGCTAGACAAGGGTGCCGAAGGGCAGAAAAGAAAACGAATGGCCAGCGTTTTAACTAAAGACGACGAAGATCAACCAGAAAAGAAGAGAGAAAAACTTGAGCCGAAAGCAATTGCTCCAAGAAAGAGAAAAGCTGCGTCTCTGAAGCCTGCATCTCCGAAGCCAACATCTCCAGAACCAGAGATATTGGCCCGAGATGAAGAAGTGTCTGTGGCACCTTCTGCTGCCGAAGTGGAAGAAATTTTGAAGGTAATGACTGAATCTTTGCCTGTCAAGCTAAGTCCGCTGGCACCGGAACTGACAAAGTTTTTTCAGAAGGACAAAGAGACTTCGGCAGTAGAAAGTCCTGCGAAGCCGAAAAAACGAAGAATCATTCAAGTGACAGATGTGATCCATGGGACACCGTCACCGACATCGGTAAGACCGCCGAAACTGCCAAAGGTGCCGCAGCCGAAGCCACCAGAGTGGAAACTCCCGAAGCTGAAACCGGCGGAGCCAAAACTGCCGGGGCCGAAGCCGGGGCCACAGAAGATCCGAACCTGGAAGACACACTTGAAGTTATTGATAATATACTCCTGAAAATGGCTGAAGAAGAAGTTGCTGCGGTCGCGGCAAGCGCAGCTACTGAAAAGGAGAAAAAGCAAGTTGAAGACGTTTTGGAAGAAGGAGATTTTAAATTTCAGGATTTACTTGGACAAGAATTAACAGATGCTGAAAAAGAAGAGCTTAAAAAATATGCCGTATCCTGTGGATATAAGCCTGGGGCTATGCTATTTGGTGGAGTTAACGAAGGGAAACTGAGATGTCTTCGAAACCGCAACGAGGCTAAAATTATTAGAACCCTCTCGAAAAGCATTGGCCTGCCGAAGCTAGAAGCGGACCTTTGCCGCTACCAGCGACACCATATCGCTGGAAGCTTGCTTTATGCTAATTTTAAGGTAAAAAACATTATTACCATTTTATTATTATTAATTTTTAGGTCGTTTTCTAATGAAGACTGTTTTGACAGAGTATACTGTTAAGTAAGGTTCTAAAAATGCAACAAGATCTCGAAGAGGAGAAGAACAAGGTTATCATCAAAGATTTGGAAGAAAAAGTTGAAAACTACGAAGCTACTCTGAAAAAGAAGGACTTCGCCATCCAAGATTTTGAAATCATGGCTAAAGAGCACGAAGGTGCATTGGAAAAGAAGGACTTTGTTATTCAGTCTATGGAAGGCTCCTTGGCTGAAGTCCAAGCCGAGAATGATAGCTTAAAGAATGAATTGCTTAAACAATCAGAAAAATTTGAGCAGGAAAAGAAACACCTTGAAACAAGTCTTAAAACTGAGATGGATAAAAATTCAAATTTGCAAACATCCTTGAAAGAACTTCAAGAGAAATGCCTAAGCTTCGGCAGCCGATGCGTGCAGCGGCTGAAGGATGTGTTTCATTCTATCGGAGCCAGCTCTGAAAAATTTACACCTTCGGCTGCAAACCTGCCCAGCACATTAGAATATATTGAAGGCGAGGTTGATGCTCTTGACGAAGTTATTGGTGGGCACGCCGACTTCTGCGCCATGGTAGCTTCTCGGGGCACAGCTGCCGCTTTTCTGAAGGCCGGCTGTACGCATGGAAATATTGTGAATAGACCAAACTTTGGCTTATCAGCGTCAGATCTGATAGATATCCCAAGCCTGGCCCGAAGCATTGTAAATAGATTCATGACCTAGATCTGGGTAAATGGGGGGCGAAAAATGGCAGGTGACGAAGCTCGAAGTCATCTTAAGCCGGTATGAAACTTATATTTGTTACTTCTAACTTCTCCTTGAAATTTGCACCTTTCTTATTCTGATCTTTGATATACGCAGGATGACGAAGCTGAAGTATGACGAAGCTGAAGTTTTGACGAAATCTAGCCTGAAGCTTGATAGTTGCTTCACCATACTTTCCTGCAAAAATTCTGGAGAGACTTTTGTAATATAATTATGGAACAACTCATGTAAATTTGTACATACCTTGTAATATATTTTATTTCCGTTATCTTCATCCAATCTGCTTTGCTGTGGACGAAACTCCTCTTTTGAGCCGAAGGCGAAAAACACCTTCCCTTCTTTTCGTACACAACGAAGCATAAAAAAAATTTCCTTCGAAGTCTTTTCTCATTGCCGAAGCACCTGCCTTTTTCGTGTGGTATGATGATGATTCTATATATGTCTAAATGAATGTTTATGAATGCAAATGACATGATGGAATGTATTGTGCAAATTAATATTGAGACACATGTTCAAAAATCATGATCACAGCCCTTTCATCCCGTTAGGAACGATTCGAATCTTTTTGCCGTTTACTTTTCGGCTTCACCGTTTACTTTTCGGTGTATCAGCGTTGACTTTTCGCTGTATGCCTCCCTTGGGAGCTTCTTCGCCTTTTACTTTCAGCGGAATCAGTGTTTATTTTTCGCTGTAAGCCTCCCTTAGGAGCTTCTTCGCCTTTTACTTTCGGCGGAATCAGCGTTGACTTTTCACTGTAAGCTCTGCATTCCCTTAGGAACGACTTTTGAGCTTTTCCCTGTTTTCTTTTCTTTTCCTTTGCATTTACATTTACATTTTTGGGCGATACCATTCTTATAGAATTGAAATAAGGAAAATTACATGTTGTGGCCCCATTAAAAACCTTTCTCCCCCTTTGGAAAGGAAAAGGGTGCCAGAAAAAAGGAACAGAAAAAATTACATCAAGCTAAACATAATATCGCTGAAGCTCATCCGCGTTCCACGATCTAGGGATGTCGTTGCCGTCCATATCCTTTAATCTGTAGGAACCGGGTCTTGACGAAGATACTACCAAGAAAGGGCCCTCCCACTTCAGCTGTAGTTTGCCTACTGTGTCTGGGTTGGCCACTCTCCGAAGCACCAAATGTCCTGGTTTAATGTTCTTCAATCGAACCTTTCTGTCACGCCATTTTATTGTTTCGGCTTGGTATTTATTGATGTTTTCCACAGCCTGAAGCCTGATCCCCTCTATAGCATCCTTTTCCACAGAGCAATCAGCTTCATCCTCGCCTTCTGCCGAAGTTATTGTTCTTATAGATCCTGCTTTGGCTTCTTCCGGTGTTATTGCTTCGTCACCGAACAATAGTTTAAATGGCGTAAAGCCTGTTGATCTTGACGCTGTTGTGTTATGGCTCCACACCGCTTTGATTAATTCTTCTGGCCACTTTCCCCTGGGCTGATTGAAGATTGACTTCATTATTCCTGTCATTATGATCCCATTGGCTCTTTCGACTAGTCCATTTGATTCTGGATGCCGAACTGACGCAAAATGGATCTTCGTGCCAATTTGGTCACAAAACTCTTTGAAAACTTCGGAGTCAAACTGCGTTCCATTGTCACTACTAATGGCCTTCGGCACTCCGAAGCGACAAACAATGTTTTGCCAGAAAAACTTTTGGACGGTAACCGAAGTTATTGTGGCTAAAGGCTTTGCCTCAATCCACTTAGAAAAATATTCCACTGCCACTACAACATATCTTAAATTTCCTTGTGCTGGTGGTAGCGGACCTAACAAATCAAGGCCCCACCTTTGTAACGGCCAAGTGGGTTGTATTAACTGAGTTAGAGACGAAGGTTGTTTTTGATCTCTTGCACATTTCTGACAACCTTCGCACTTTTGCACTAGCTCCGCTGCATCCAAAGCTGCTTTTGGCCAATAAAATCCTTGGCGAAAAACTTTTCCCAACAAAGGCCTAGATCCGATATGAGATCCACACAGGCCTGCATGTATTTCCTTCATCAATTCTATACCTTCGGCTCTGGACAAACACTTGAGCAACGGGGAACAGACCCCACGCTTGTATAATTCCCCTTCTATAATAACATATGGTCGAGCTCTTGCTTCTATCCTTCTGTTGTAAGCTTCGTCATCTGACAGAAAATTACCCTGAAGGAAAGAGATGATTTCAGTTCTCCAATCTTCACTATAGACAGAGGATATGTTGAGGACCGCTCTTTCAAGAAGCTCAACCGAAGGTGCTTTTATTGTTTCAAAAAATACATCCGAAGGTAAAGGCAGCCCCTATGCCGCTGACTTGGCTAACAGATCAGCATATTCATTTTCTCCGCGAGGAATATTTTTGACAGAGAATCCTTCAAAGGAAGCCTCAATCCTTCGAACTGTATCTAGATATTTTTCAAGCTTCGGATCTCTTGCTTTATAGCTCTTGTCAATATGACCAAAAATAACTTGGGAGTCAGTTTTAAGAATAGCCCTTCTGATCCCCATTGCCTTTAATTTCCGAAGACCCAAGAGCAGAGCTTCGTACTCAGCAATATTATTTGTGCAACTGAAATCAAGTCTTGCCGCATAACAAGTTCTAACTTTGGAAGGTGAAACCAACACAGCAGCTGCTCCTGCTCCGAAGGTTCCCCAATACCCATTGCAGAACACTGTCCATGCTTCGGCATCTTTATTCATTTCTTCTTCCTGAGCTCCTGGCGTCCAGTCAGCAATAAAGTCTGCCAACGCTTAGGACTGAATCGAAGATCTATGGACATAATCAATACAAAATTCATTGAGCTCTGCAGCCCATTTTCCAATCCTTCCAGTAGCTTCTCGGTTTCTTATAATATCCTTCAAAGGTTATGAAGAAGGAACAATTATGTTGTAAGCTTGAAAATAATGCCGAAGCTTCCTGGAGGCCATCAAAACAGCATACAGTACCTTCTCCAATTCTGTATAATTTTTCTCTGATAAACTAAGAACTTCGGACACAAAGTATATTGGGGCCTGCTTTTTGACTTGGCCTTCAAGCTTCTCCTGAACAAGTGCTGCACTTACCGCTGAGTGCGAAGCTGCCACATATAATAACAAAGGAGCCCCTGGCGTTGGTGGAGTTAGTGTTGTTAGATCTATTAAATATTGCTTCAGCTCTTCGAAGGCTTTCTGCTGAACTGGTCCCCACTGAAAAACTTCGGCTGACTTCAGCACTTCGAAAAATGGCAAATTTCTCTCTGCTGATCTGGATATAAATCTGTTGAGAGATGCCAGTCTTCCTGTCAATCTTTGAGCCCCTTTCTTTGTACTTGGTAGTTCCATTCGAAGGATAGCTTCGATTTTGTTTGGATTAGCCTCAATTCCTTTTGTTGAAACTAGACAACCAAGAAATTTCCCCTTCTTCACTCCGAAGACACATTTTTCTGGGTTTAGCTTTAAACCAGTCTGTCTAAAATTAGCGAAGGTCTCCTGCAGATCAGCAATGTGATTATCTTGCTTCGTGCTTTTTACAATGATATCATCAACATAAGTTAGCACATTCCTGCCTATCTGCGAATGGAGAACCTTCGTTGTCATTCTGCTGAAGCTTCCTCCAGCATTCTTAAGCCCCTCAGGCATCCGAAGGTAACAATATGTTCCACTAGGGGTTATGAAGCTGGTCTTCGGTTCATCCTCCTTCTTCATCCAGATTTGATGATAGCCTGAATAACAATCCAGCAGACTCATAAGCTCTGAAGAAGCTGCTGCATTAACCAAGGAATCTATCCTTGGCAATGGAAACTCGTCCTTCGGACATGCCTTATTGAGATCAGTAAAATCGATACACATTCTCCATTTACCATTGACCTTCTTCACCATAACAGTGTTAGCCAACCATTCTGGGTATTTTACCTCTCTAATAACTCCAGCACTGAGGAGTCTTTTCACTTCATTCCGAGCACCTTCGGCCTTGTCATCAGACATCTTCCGAAGTCTCTGCTTTCTGGGTCTGAAAGATGGGTCAACATTGAGCGAGTGCTCAATAACATCCCTGTTAACTCCGCAAAGATCATTAGCTGACCAAGCAAAAACATCTTTATTGTTGAACAAAAACCGTATCAAGGTTTTCTCCTGTTCTTCGGACAATTGAGATCCCAATAGCACCTTCTGCTCTGCTATGTCCTCACATAAGAGCATGGGTTTCGGCTGATCAGCCAAAGCAGCTTTTTCCCTTCTGAACTTGTACTGCTCACAAGCTTCAGCTCCATCTATGTTATGGATCGCTTTTGAATCTGTCCAATTTCCTTCGGCCCTTCTGACAGCTTCCTGACTTCCATGAATAGCAATGGGCCCTTGTTCGGAAGGTATCTTCATGCAAAGGTAAGCTGGATGAAGAATTGCTTCGAAGGCATTGAGAGTACCACGACCAATGATAGCATTGTAAGGATACTCCATGTCAACAATGTCAAACACAATTTGCTCAGTCCTTGTATTGTTAACAAATCCGAAGGTTACTGGCATGGTGATCTTCCCAAGTGCTACAATTTGCCGTCCTCCGAAGCCACAAAGAGGGTGTGTAGCATCATGGATCTTGTCTTCGGGCTCTTGCATTTGTCTGAAAGCATAGCATCATTGTGTGGGTAATCCTTGAGTTGAAGATCCTCTTGGGAGAAGGTAATTGGAATATGATACCATCTTGACTTGATGAAGGGTCCTTGCACCCCGACGTGCTGTACCCTTCTCTGTGCTTCCTTCTTCTGCTTCTTGTTGGCTGGCTCTAAGCATGAATCGCCTGTTATCGGGAGTACCAGCTTCGGGGCCGAAGCAGCTCCAGCTTGATCGTTGAACGAAGCCATCAGTTCAAAAAAGTGGAAGTGTGTTGACCGGAGGTGGGCGCCAATGTTGGGGACTTGCTCTCAAATGCTATGAATTAAGAACAAGGCAACATAAAATGTTAAATATCGATGTCCTTCGTCCGCTGAAGCATTATTTCCCCAAGGATTTACTGAACTTCGGACGAAGGTTACAATGATGGAATTACGAAGGTATTACCTTCGTAATTAAACTCTTAAAAGTAATACGAGATAACGCAGGATATAAAGTATTAAAGATAAGTAAATTGAAAATAAATGACATCATTTATACATTTTGTAAATCTTAGATGTTTGAACATAATATTTGAATACATTTATACCTTTGCCTTGACAAATGACAATTTCCGAGTGATCTGATTGCAATTATCGGAATCCGTGAACAGTGAAGGAATACTGTTCACTATTTATAGGCACAGGACACAACCTATGAAGAATTACAATCATGCCCCTCATAAAAGTTTACAACAATGACTCAGACCCCTATGAGCTAAAAGGTCATTCCATCTTTAAGTCGGTTCGACCCTTCATCTTCGGATATGTTATAATACCGAAGCTTCATGAATGATGCCTTCGGCGTCACGTACAAGCAGCTTCAGCCGAAGCTGTTTCTTTCTGCAGGACCTTCGGCGACGAAGCGTGGTCCCAACAGTACCAAAGGCCAAACTTAGGAGTGTAAACTAAATATCTCAAGATTCTTTTCATGGCCCTAAGGTGAACTTCCTTAGGATCGGCTTGGAACCTTGCACACATGCATACAGAAAGCATAATGTCCGGTCGTGATGCACATAGATAGAGTAAAGAACCTATCATCGACCTGTATACCTTTTAATCTACAGATTTACCTCCCGTGTCGAGGTCGAGATGCCCATTGGTTCCCATGGGTGTCTTGATGGGCTTGGCATCCTTCATTACAAACTTAGTACGAATGTCTTGAGTGTATTTTGTTTGGTTGATGAAGGTGCCCTCTTGGAGTTGCTTGACTTGAAATCCTAAGAAATACTTCAACTCCCTCATCATAGACATCTCGAATTTCTGAATCATGATCCTACTAAACTCTTCACAAGTAGATTTGTTAGTAGACCCAAATATGATATCATCAACATAAATTTGGCATACGAACAAATCATTTGCAATAGTTTTAGTAAAGAGAGTAGGATCGGCTTTTCCGACTTTGAAGCTATTAGTGATAAGGAAGTCTCGAAGGCATTCATACCATGCTCTTGGGGCTTGCTTGAGCCCATAAAGCGCCTTTGAGAGCTTATACACATGATTAGGGTACTCACTATCTTCAAAGCTGGGAGATTGCTCAACATAGACCTCTTCCTTGATTGGTCCATTGAGGAAGGCACTCTTCACGTCTATTTGATAGAGCTTGAAGCCATGGTAAATAGCATAGGCAAGTAATATATGAATTGACTCAAGCCTAGCTACGGGTGCATACGTTTCACCAAAGTCCAAACCTTCGACTTGTGAATAACCTTTGGCGACAAGTTTGGCTTTGTTCCTTATCACCACACCATGCTCATCTTGCTTGTTGCGGAATACCCACTTGGTACCTACAACATTTTGATTAGGACGCGGAACCAAATGTCATACCTCATTCCTTGTGAAGTTGTTGAGCTCCTCTTGCATTGCCAGCACCCAATCCGAATCTCTTAGTGCATCCTCTACCCTGTATGGCTCAATAGAGGAAACAAAAGAGTAATGTTCACAAAAATGAGCGACTCGAGATCAAGTGGTTACCCCCTTATGAATATCACTGAGGATGGTGTTCACGGGGTGATCTCTTTGAATCGCTTGGTGGAATCTTGGGTGTGGCGGTCTTTGACCCTATCCTTCTTGGTCATCTTCCTTGTCTTGATTTTCTTCATCTCCCCCTTGATCATTGCCTTCTCCTTGAGGTGGCCCATCTTCTTGATCTTCTTCTTCATCATCTTGAGCCTGTTCCTCATCTTGAGTTGGTGGAGATGCTTGATTTGAAGATGATGGTTGATCTTGTGCTTGTGGAGGCTCCTCGGGTTCTTTAGGACACATATCCCCAATGGACATGTTCCTTAGTGTGACGCACGGAGCCTCTTCATCATCTAGCTCATCAAGATCAACTTGCTCCACTTGGGAGCCGTTAGTCTCATCAAACACAATGTCACAAGAAACCTCAACTAATCCAGTGGATTTGTTGAAGACTCTATATGCCCTTGTGTTTGAGTCATAACCAAGTAAAAGGCCTTCTACAGCCTTAGGAGCAAATTTAGATTTTCTACCTCTTTTGATAAGAATAAAACATTTTCTACCAAAGACTCTAAAGTATGAAACGTTAGGCTTTTTACCGATAAGGAGTTCATATGATGTCTTCTTGAGGATTCGGTGAAGGTAGAGCCAGTTGATGGAGTAGCAGGCAGTGTTAATCGCCTCGGCCCAAAACTGATCCGGAGTCTTGTACTCATCAAGCATGGTCCTCGCCATATCCAGTAGAGTTCTATTCTTCCTCTCCACTACACCATTTTGTTGTGGCGTGTAGGGAGAAGAGAACTCATGCTTGATGCCCTCCTCCTCAAGAAAGCCTTCAATTTGAGAGTTCTTGAACTCCGTCCCGTTGTCGCTTCTAATCTTTTTGATCCTCAATCCGAACTCATTTTGAGCTCGTCTCAAGAATCCCTTTAAAGTCTCTTGGGTTTGTGATTTTTCCTGCAAAAAGAACACCCAAGTGAAGCGAGAATAGTCATCCACAATTACAAGACAATACTTACTCCTGTCGATGCTGATGTAAGCTATCGGGCCGAATAGATCCATGTGGATTAGTTTTAGTGGCCTGTCCATTGTCATGATGTTTTTGTGTGGATGGTGAGCACCAACTTGCTTCCCTGCTTGACATGCGCTACAAATCCTGTCTTTCTCAAAATGAATATTTGTTAGTCCCAAAATGTGCTCTCCCTTTAGAAGCTTGTGAAGATTCTTCATCCCAACATGGGCTAGTCGACGATGCCAGAGCCAACCCATATTAGTCTTAGCAATTAAGCAAGTGTCGAGTTCAGCTCTATTAAAATCAACTAAGTATAGCTGACCCTCTAACACTCCCTTAAATGCTACTGAATCATCACTTCTTCTAAAGACAGTAACACCTGTATCCGTAAAAAGACAGTTGTAACCCATTTTGCATAATTGAGAAACTGAAAGCAAGTTATAATCTAAAGAATCTACAAGAAAAACATTGAAAATGGAATTGTCAGGTGTTATAGCAATTTTACCAAGTCCTTTGACCAAACCTTGATTTCCATCCCCGAATGTGATAGCTCTTTGGGGATCTTGGTTTTTCTCATAGGAGGAGAACATCCTTTTCTCCCCAGTCATATGGTTTGTGCACCCGCTATCAATAATCCAACTTGAGCCTCCGGATGCATAAACCTACAAAACAATTTAGGCCTTGTTCTTAGGTAACCAAACGGTCTTGGGTCCTTTCACATTAAAAACAAGCACCTTGGGTACCCAAACACAAGTCTTGGAGCCCTTGTGTTTGCCCCCAACATATTTGGCAACTAGTTTGCCTGATTTGTTAGTTAAAACATAGGAAGCATCAAAAGTCTTAAATGAAATAATAAGCTCATTTGATGCGGTAGGAGTTCTCTTTTTAGGCATTTTAACATGGGTAGAATGCCTAGAACTAGATGTCTCATTCTTATACATAAAAGCATGATGAGAACCAGAATGAGACTTCCTAGAATGAATTTTCCTAATTTTATGTTCAGGATAACCAGCAGGATATAAAATATAGCCCTCGTTATCCTGAACCATGGGAGCCTTACCCTTAACACAATTAGACAATTTCTTAGAGCCATTAAGCTTGACATTGCCTCCCTGTTGGAAGCCAATGCCATCCTTAATGCTAGGGCGTCTCCCACTATAGAGCATGCTCCTAGCAAATTTAAATTTTTCATTTTCTAAGTCATGCTCATTAATTTTAGCACTAAGTTGAGCTATGTGATCATTTTGTTGTTTAATTAAAGCTAGGTGATCATGGATAGCATCAACATTAATATCTCTACATCTAGTACGAATAGAAACATGCTCAACACTAGATGTAGAGGGTTTACAAACATTTAATTCATCTATCTTAGATTTTAGCATGGCATTCTCATCTCTAAGATAGGAAATAGAATCATTGCAAACATTTAAATCCTTAGCCTTAGCAATTAATTTATCATTCTCAAACTTAAGGCTAGAAATTGCAACATTCAATTTGTCAATCTTAGCAATTAAATCATCATTTTCATTTCTAAGACTAACAATTGAATTATTACATGCATCTAATATTTCAACCTTAGCAATTAAGTTGGCATTCTCGGTTCTAAGGTTAGAAATTGATTCATGACAAATGCTAAGCTCACTAGTTAATTTTTCACACTTTTCTATCTCCTGAGCATAAGCATTTTTCACCTTAACATGCTTCTTATTTTCCTTAATAAAGAATTCCTCTTGGCTATCTAAGAGTTCATCCTTCTCATGAATAGCACCTATCAATTCATTCAATTTTTCCTTTTGTTGCATGTTAAGATTGGCAAAAAGAGCGAGCAAGTTATCTTCATCATCACTAGAGCTACCTTCATCACTAGATGTTGCATATTTAGTGGAGGCTCTAGATTTTACCTTCTTCTTCTTGTCGTCCTTTGCCATGAGGCACTTGTGGCCGACGTTGGGGAAGAGGAGGCCCTTGTTGACGGCGATGTTGGCGGCATCCTCATCGGAGGAGGAGTCGATGAAGTTCTCATCGGAGTCCCATTCCCGACACACATGGGCATCGCCGCCCTTCTTCTTATAGTATCTTTTCTTTTCCTTCCTCTTTCCCTTCTTGTCGTTGTCACTGTCACTATCACTAGACATAGAGCATTTAGCGATAAAATAACCGGGCTTACCATATTTGTAGCACACTTTCTTGGAGCGGGGTTTGTAATCCTTCCCCCTCCTTTGCTTGAGGATTTGGCGAAAGCTCTTGATGATGAGCGCCATTTCCTCGTTATCGAGCTTAGAGGCGTCGATGGGAAGCCTACTTGATGTAGACTCTTCTTTTTTTTCTTCCGTCGCTTTGAATGCGACGGGTTGCACCTCGGGTGTGGAGGTGCCTCCTTGCTCGATGATTTGTTTGGAGCCTTTGATCATCAACTCAAAGCTCATAAACTTTCCTAAAACTTCCTCGGGAGACATTAGCTTATATCTAGGATCACCATGAATTAATTGAACTTGAGTGGGATTACGAAAAACAAGTGATCTTAGAATAACCATGACCATCTCATGGTCATCCCACTTGGTGCTCCTGAGGTTACGCACTTGGTTGACCAAGGTCTTGAGCCGGTTGTACATTGCTTGTGGCTCCTCTCCTTGGTTGAGGACAAACCGACCGAGCTCCCCTCGATCGTCTCCCACTTAGTGATCTTAGTCACCTCATCTCCCTCGTGCGCGGTCTTGAGTACGTCCCAAATTTCTTTGGCACTCTTCAACCCTTGCACCTTATTATACTCCTCTCGACATAGAGAGGCGAGGAGTATAGTAGTTGCTTGGGAATTGAAGTGCCGGATTTTGGCGACTTCGTCCAAATCATAGCCTTCATCCCCTACGGATGGTACCTGCGCTCCAAACTCAACAATGTCCCATATGCTAGCGTGGAGCGAGGTTAGGTGATGCCTCATTTTATCACTCCACATACAATAATCTTCACCATCAAAAATGGGTGGTTTGCCTAATGGAACGGAAAGTAAAGGAGTGCGTTTGGAAATGCGATGGTAGCATAGGGGGATCTTACTAAACTTCTTGCGCTCGTGGCGCTTAGAAGTGACGGATGGCGCGTCGGAGCCAGAGGTGGATGGCGACGAAGAATCGGTCTCGTAGTAGACCACCTTCTTCATCTTCTTTTTCTTCTCGCCGCTCCAATGCGACTTGTTGTGTGAAGGAGATCCCTTCACCTTGTTGCTGGACTCTCCCGATGGAGTATTCCCATGGCTTGTGGTGGGCTTCTCGCCGGTCACGACCTCCTTCTTGGCGTGATCTCCCGACATCACTTCGAGCGGTTAGGCTCTAATGAAGTACCGGCTCCGATACCAATTGAAAGTCACCTAGAGGGGGTGAATAGGCGAAATCTAAAAATTATAAACTTAAGCACACACTACAAGCCGGGGTTAGCGTTAGAAGTAAAATCGAGTCCGAAAGAGAGGGTGAAAACAAATCACAAGCAAATGAAGAGAGTGACACGATGATTTGTTTTCCCGAGGTTCGGTTCTTGCAAACCTACTCCCCGTTGAGGTGGTCATAAAGACCGGATCTCTTTCAACCCTTTCCGTCTCTCAAACGGTCACCTAGACCAAGTGAGCTTTTCTCCTCAATTAAACGGGTCACTTAGACCCCTACAAGGACCACCACAACTTGGTGTCTCTTGATTTGATTACAAGTAGCTTGAGAACAAGAAAGAGGAAGAAGAAAAGCGAACCAAGCATAAGAGCTCAAAGAACACGAGCAAAACTCTCTCTTCTAGTCACTAATTAATTTGAGTGGAATTGGGACTTGGAGAGGCTTTGATTCAATTGAATTGTGTCTTGTATTGAATGCACTAGCTCTTGTATTGAGTGAGATGTCTAAAAACTTGGATGCCTTGAATGGTGGTGGTTGGGGGGGTATTTATAGCCCCAACCACCAAAACAGTCGTTGGGGAAGGCTGCTGTCGATGGGCGCACCGGACAGTCCGGTGCGCCACCGGACACTGTCCGGTGCGCCACCGGACACTGTCCGGTGCGCCAGCCACGTCACCCAACCGTTAGGGTTCTGACGGTTTCGACCGTTGGAGGTCTGAGTTCTTGGGGCACCGGACAGTCCGATGCAGCACCAGACAGGTATTGTTCACTGTCCGGTGCGCCTTCTAGCGCCGCTTTGACTCTGCGCGAACTGTCCACGCACTGTTCACGCTACTGTTCACTTTTGCATACGACCGTTGGCGCAGTAGCCGTTGCTCCGCATGGCACACCGAACAGTCCGGTGAATTTTAGCGGAGTGGCTTTCCAGAAACCCGAAGGTGGCAAGTTCAGAGTGTACGGTCCCTAGTGCACCAGACACTGTCCGGTGGTGCACCGGACACTGTCTGGTGGCACACCGGACAGTCCGGTGCGCCAGACCAGGGCACACTGCGGTTTCCTTTTGCTCCTTTCTTTTGAACCCTAACTTGTTATTTTTATTGGTTTATGTTGAACCTATGGCACCTGTAGAACATATAATCTAGAGCAAACTAGTTAGTCTAATTGTTTGTGTTGGGCAATTCAACCACCAAAATCATTTAGAAAAAGGTTTGACCCTATTTCCCTTTCAGTTCTTCACAAGCATGGTAACTTAGTCATCCACTTGATCAACAACTAGTTTAATTTGTATAGTAACATGCTGATTTGAAGTATCACGTTAGCATCAAGAACTCACTCCGATATGTCATTCAAGAGATGAGGAGGCAATCTTCATTGTTACATACCATTAATAGGCTATGTTGTAGTATCCCAGAAGTTGAAGGGGGTAAGGTTGGAAAGCTTGCTAGCCATTTGAAGGAAGTGTGCAAGAGTCTCGAGAAGACTTCAATTGTGTGTGAAGAAGATCTGGAGAACAAATGTCCTAGTTGGGACCTTTATCACCCCCTTCAGATGTTGAAGACCACCCTAACCCTTCTGATGTTGAGGACCAAGTGGATGGATATGTGTCAGAAGATCCGGAGCTGTGGGAAATGGTTTTTGAAGACATGAAGTGGGAGGAGAATAAAGTGGTTGTCTCTTTGTCCGAGCATTGTCGTATTATGGGCTACGACTACGACGAGATTTATGATCATACTGTTTGAGTTATCAACACTATTAGTATGTTTCTTCTGTGGTCCTATAAGCAGATAGTCTGTTTCTTTTGTGGTCATGAGATGAACTTGTAACTAGTAAGTCAGACTTTTGTGATGTCAAGACTATGTACTTGTAACATCTTGATGTGGTTGTCTTCATGTAAGACTATCTATCTGCTAGTAAATGGGAGCATCAATGATTTCTGTGACTGCATTCTATGTTTGTGACTCAAAACAGACTGAATTCTATGTTATGAAGGGAGCATGTGTGATGTTTGTGACTGCATTCTGTGTTGTGAAGGGATAACAGACTAAAAACAGACTGTATTCTTTGTTTGTCACTGAAAACAGACTGAATTAACTGAAAACTTAGTGTTTCTGAACACAGACTGATTGTGACTGCATTAATTGAAAATTTAGTCGTTTTGACTTTATTAACTGAAAAAACAGACTAACTTGCTGAAACAGACTATCTGGGAATGGTGACTAATTTTTGCTGTTCACAAACAGAAATTCAATGAATGAAGAAATTCAAACAGAGTTCACAAACAAATACAAACAGAGTTCACAAACAGAAATTCTTGTTGTTCACAAACTGACTGGCAACAACGACTGATACATTGTTCCCTAATACACACACTGATACATTGTTCCCTAATACAGTTTATTCTGGGACAACAACGACTGTCAACATTAGTACTACTCCCTTTGCGCATCATGCTTTAGTTTTTTCCTCTGAGTAATTTTCTTAACAAGACACTTGACACTTCTTGGTGGAGAACTAGGAGGGGTTTCCACACGCACTAGTGCTGCATCAGTAGTGATGTCTTCATGACCACCATTGTCAATTACAACTGTTTCTGCATCTTCAGTATAGTCATTTGGAACACCAGTTGTTTCTACATCTTCATTAGGAGCACTAGGTTGTGATGTAGAAGTCTGCAACTCTTTCGGGGTCCAATTTTTTGTAGTATTCTTCCTTGGCTTCCTCTTCCTACAAAGTAACCAAAAATATAACTACTGAAGACAACCAATAAACCTTCAAAAATTGGACGATAAAAAATAGAGTTCTAACCTTTTCTTTGTTCCATTTAAAGGGCACTTATAACTGGTTTTCCGATGACCTAGTTGACCACAATTTGGGCAAGTGTACTGTCTTTTTATCTTAGTTGTGCCTTGAGCATTTTCTATGACCTTTCATTTTTTCCCACTACCACCCTCTAGATAACTCTTCATTCTGTTTTTCCTTTGTCGCCCAACCCTTCTTTTAGCCATTGGTGCACATACTTCCTTTGAAAAATCCACCTTCGGCCAAAAAGAACGGACACCAATAGGTGGAATCCTTCGCATGTAAGCTTTTCTAAACTTGTCAACAGAATAATAATCATCGACAAAGTTCTCCATACCAACATTCCTTACATCCTGGGCAATAATCACTGCCAATCCATGTTGACAAGGTTTCCCTGTGTGCTGCCACTCTTCACAATAACATTGTCTCGACTCTGCCTTCACCACATGTTTTGTCAAACAATTAGTACTATCCCTCACCTCTGCTAAGTAATTGTCGCTTTTGACAATTGTCAAATGGCCCAACCCTCTAGTCTGAGCTTTCAATGTAGCCATAACAGATGGCAAGATCAAACCCTGGAGTCTTTCCCCCTACCCTTCTCCTCCTATGAAACAACTCCATGGTCATCTCTCTAATCTTATCAGCTAAGTCACAAACTGATAGGTCCTTGTGATCCTTCACCCAGTTGTTAAAGACCTCAGCCATGTTGTTTGTTATGTAATCACATTTAATAGATGGGTCGAAACCACTCCTGTACCAAAGGAATTTGTGATGTTGATCCAAATATTCAGCTATCTTAGGAACACTTCTTACTTGGCTGACATGGTGCTCAAACACTTCACTCCTATATGCCCTGGCAGCTGGATACATGTGTTCAGAACCTGAGTAGCTTTTGACATAGTTGCTCATGAGATGTCGGAATCATTATCTCTTCTCAGCATGATGGAAACAATGTGTCACTGCATGCATTAAGTCTTTTTGAGCGTCCGAACAAATAGCGAGTACTCCAAGTTCTCCAACAGCCTTCTTCAATTGTGACATGAACCAAATCCAACTTTCTACTGTCTCAGATTGGAAAAACCCAAATGCTAAAGGATACATCCAATTATGCCCATCCACACCGGTTGCTGAAGCAAGTTGGTCATTCCATCTATCGTTAAGTGCGGTCGAGTCAACACTTAGGTATGGTCTACAACCATCCCTAAAACCTGAGATGCACGACCCTAGGGCACAAAAGAAATGGTTGAAATAGTACTTCCCATCCTCTAAAACCACATCAATCTCTACAATGCTGCCAGGTGCCTTAGCAAGTACTGCCTCCCGCCAAGAGAATAGTAGCTTGAAACTCTCCTCCCAACTGCCAAACAACTCTTTTAATGCCTTCTTCTTCCCCTTCCAAACTATGTCACAACCAATAGTGACATTGTGAACTCCTTGAAGTGTATCTTGCAATTCCTTGGCACCCATCTGGGGTTTCTTCATAAGTAGTGGTAAAGCGTGAAAAGCTACCCATCCACAACTTGGTGTAGTCGTCTTCCTCCTTCCACTAGATGTGCAAGTATGCGAATCATGCAATACAGCAACCTGCAAAAATAGTCGAATTACAACTTTGCACACAAACAAACCCTAAATTCACAACATAGCTTTGGTACAAATTTATGAATTAACATACCACAATGGTCGGTAATCCTTTCTTTTCCTCTCGTGCATAAATCCTCTAATGACAATCACCACCTTTACAATATCTGACATATCTGGTAGTCGAAGTTACATCGATTCCAAGCTCGAACTCATGCTTTATGGCATACTGCCTCATAGCAATTCGAAATTCCTTCATGTTGGAAACAAACTACCAGGTAGCATTGACGGATTCATTTTATCATACATAACCCTCTTCTCATTTGGTAGGAAGTCCTCACATGGTTGGTCTATACTATTATCTCCAAAATTAATAGGCTCCGATTGATCCAAATTACTTGTACCACCTAAAGCGACTTCATCTCTTTTATTTTCCTTTGCCTTGTCCTCTTCATTCAGTCCTAGTTGAGAATACATCTGCATCTCACTTGGAACATCACATCTCCCTTCCTCATCCCAAAAATCACATAGTACCAAAGATTCCCAATCATTGTCCTGCATGACTAAGTGAACTCACATTCAATCCTAACCTCACTATAGTGTACAAAAATGAAGCACAACTAACCTTATTAGCAGTATTACCACCTAATGGAACTAGTGGTAAGGAACTTGAACTAGGCGGTGAAGACATTATGGGACCTGCCAATAATTCAACTAATAATTTACAAAATCAATGGTTAAATGTACACGATTCATACCACGGCCGACCAATAATAACTACCTTAGGGGAAGAAATGGCAATGTCTGCGTCATTGAACAGCTCCAAATCATCCATGGTGGATCCACTGCACAAAGACAACGAGCTATATCTGGTTGGGGGAGGAGACGAATGGGGGAGAGAAGTTCAATGAATGAAGAACAACAATCACAAACTCACGGACAGCGCCCTTCAATCGGGTCCGAGACAGCGACGCCCGACGTCCGTGCAGATCTCGCGTTCGTAGGGGGAATCTCTGGTGCGAGGAGGGAGATCTCTGGTGCGAGAGAGAAGGGAGATGTCTGCGAGGAGAAGGAGAGAAGGGACAACTCGATGGCGATGGAGAACTCACGGCGCTGGGACGACGTCGGTATCGACACTAATCGTGGTTCGAACCGTGTAATGGAGTCGTTATGTCCATTTCGGAGTGTGGGCTTTCCCCTGGTTTTTCATAACGGCGAATCCCTCTCCTAAGCCTCCAATTCGTCGAAGCCGCACTGATGGGCTTTCATAATGGCAAATTTCTCGTTTGGTAAAGGACTCTGCTCCTGCTCCTCCAACGCCGGCAGCGACCTGGACTTGAGTTCACCTGTGTGACCTTATCGCTCACTCCCACAGCATTAGCAAGGAGAAGTTGGTCTTCCTGCAACCCTGCTCCAGCCCCAATCTCGTCACGTCGTTGAAGCCGTCCGACCACAAGGAGGCGTCGGTTGAAGCAGGACAAGAAGGAAAGGGAGGACTGGGCACGTGAGACGAAGCCCCCGATGCTCCAAGGACAAGGGGGGCAAGGACAGGCCAAGCAGGCCAAAGATGGGGGGAAGCAGACTAAGGATGGGTCGTGCGTCGCGCCGAGGCGACGGCCAGGCCGACGGGGTGGCCTCAACCAACCCCCAGGCCCCAACGCTCCAAGGTCAAGGGGCGCTTGCATAGATGCACAACGAGCCTCCAGCCTGCTAGATTATGGATCAGGCACAATGGTTCCGTGGCCGCAACCGTTACCTCAAGGAGTTGCATCGACGCCAAACAGCGAGAGTCCATGGCGATGGCGAACGGGCTGCGCGTGGGAGAGGAACGGGGGTGGGCTGCGGGTGGGAGAGGGCTGCGCGCGTGAGAGCAATCTGCAGCTGTGTGGGCTGTTCTGGTTCGCTCTTTGATGAGAGCCATTTTACCGAGATGCGTTTGGAAGGGCTCTGGCTAGGAGCCGGAGCCGGAGCCGGAGCCTGAGCCGTGGGACGGTGGGAGAGCCCTCCCAAACGGAGGCTTACCTTGTCAAAAGCAATCGGAGGCCCTCCCAAACCTCTGTCGGACAGTCACCCTCTCCGGCATGGCTGAACCTACGCCTGCGCAGTCGCTGGCGTAGACGCCGCCCCCGCCAACGGCGCAGTAGACTCCCAGAGAATTTTGCAAACATGACACCGTCTACGGAGGGCTTCAAACTTTTGGCACCACGGTCGTGGCAATTGAAAGCGTGGCATCAAAATCTCCCTCGTTTTGAAAATTTAGCATCGTACTCGCGTAATGGTCATTAGGCATTCTCCAGTTCTCGTGCTGCCCTCGCTTCGTTAGACACTTGCCGCCGTCTTCTTCTTCTACTGTCTCCCGTATTCCATTCTCCCTCTCTCCTCTCCTCTTGCTCGCCCTGGTCGTTGTCTTCCTCGAGCTGCTCTGTTCGTCTCCATGCACTGGGTGCATTCATGCCCTATCCTTCTCTGGATCTCGCTCTTCCCTGCCTTGGCGGTTCCTGCGCCCGTGGTCCATTGCCGACCTCCAACGCTGGTGAGCTCTCCTTCTTCTGTAACCCTAGGGTTTGCAAATTAGGCAGCCGGCATGGAATCTGCCGCTGAGCTTTGTGCCCAGAAGTTGTCCTTGGTGGTTGTTGCAGCCCGTGACACACTGAATGCTTCTATTGCCACGAGTATTATTGCTGGTGATTATTGCACCACATTTTCCTTAGGTAACGATGTGGTTTCTACTATTGATGTTCTTGAATCCGCTGCGGCGACGGAAAAAGTGCTATGCGTTCTTACAAACAGGCGAGTGCAACCATCGATTGTGCTAAGGAGACAGTGGCCAAATATTTTGAGGTTTGTATTCTGAAACTTATACTGAGCCAGACAATGCTTGAGATTGTTTAGCCCTGTGATTGAATTGTGAAGTGAGGAAATGTGAAGTGAGGAAATGCTTCTGATTATTTGAGATTATCAGGTTTCTTAGCCCTGTGATGATTTCTTTGAAAATACTGAACTGTATACTACACTTGTTCTTTTTATGCTCAAAAATTTGTGAGGGCTATGGCTGTTTTAGCTTGTTTGATGCTGTTTCATTGAAAAAATTGACCTGAGGCTTGTGCTAATGTGAGATTATCAGGTAGCTTAGCCCTGTGATGTTTTCTTTGAAAATAGTGAACTGTATACTACACTTGTTCTTTTTATGCTCAAAAATTACCGAGGGCTATGGCTATTTCAGCCTATTTGATGTTGTTTCATTGAAAAAATTGACCTGAGGCTTGTGTTATTGTGAGATGATCTACTTGCTTAGCCCTGTGATGTTTTCTTTGAAAATAGTGAAATGTTGAGAGCACCTAGAGGGGGGGGGGGTGAATAGGTGATCCTGTAAATACTTAAAACTTATAGCCACAAGACTTGGTTATGCGTTAGAAAGATAATACCAAGTGACTATAAAGCGAGCTCTTGCGAATCACAACAATCACACGAAAAGCAATCACAAGAGACACGCGAGTTATCCCGTGGTTCGACAAGTACAACACTTGTCTACCTCCACGTTGTGGCGTCCCAATGGACGAGGGTTGCACTCAACCCCTTTCAAGTGATCCAATGATCAACTTGAATACCACGGTGATCTTCTTTCTTTACTCTTTCCCGTTTGCGAGGAATCTCCATAACTTGGAGTCTCTCGCTCTTACAATGAGAATCAAAGTGAAAGCACTAGAGTAAGGGAGGGAAGCAACACACACGAATCCACAGCAATACGCACACACACAGCCAAGACTTGAGCTCGAATGAATCGCAACAAGTTCACCACTAGAACAGACCTCAAATCACTAAGAATGTCAATCGAGTGCGCAAAGACGGAGTGTGAGAGATTAAGATTGCTCAAAGTATGTTTGGTGTTCTCCTCCATGCGCCTAGGGGTCCCTTTTATAGCCCCAAGGCAGCTAGGAGCCGTTGGAAGCAATCCAGGAAGGCAATTCTTGCCTTCTGTCGGGTGGCGCACCGGACAGTCCGGTGCACCACCGGACATCCATTGTTCACTGTCCGGTGCAGATTGCTTTCCTAAATTGGAGCAGCCGACCGTTGAAGATTTGGAGCCATTAGCGCACCGGACACTGTCCGATGCACACCGGACAGTCCGGTGCCCCCTGCCGACTGTTGGCTCGGCCACGCGTCACGCGCGGATTACGCGGTCGACCGTTGGCGCAGTCGACCGTTGGCTCACCGGACAGTCCGGTGCCCCACCGGACAGTCCAGTGATTTTTAGCCGTACGCTGTTGACTGTTTCCCCAGAGCGGCGACTTTGCCGCAGACGACTCACCGGACAGTCCGGTGCACCACCGAACAGTCCGGTGATTATAGCTGTACGCCGCCGTCGAGACCCGAGAGTAGGCTGTTCACCGGGACTGGTCCTGGCACACCGGACACTGTCCGGTGCACCACCAGACAGTCCAGTGCACCCAGACCGAGCAGCCTTTTGGCTGTACATAGCCAACTTTTCTCCAAAACGATTTCTCCTGTTTCTAGCACTTGGACATAATACATTAGTCTTCAAAACAATGTACTAAATCTAGAAACATACCTTTAATCTTGATTTGCACTTCTTGAGTCTTGGCACAAATATCACTCAAAGCATTTGTGTGGAGCACTTAATCACCAAAATCTTATAGAAATGGCCCAAGGGCACATTTCCCTTTCAATCTCCCCCTTTTTGGTGATTTATGCCAACACAACAAAAAGCAACTAAAAGAAGTGCAACATCAATGCAAATGAGAACAAGAATTTGTTTTTGATTCAAATTTGGCATATTTGGATCATTCTTTGCCACCACTTGGTTTGTTTTCAAAATCAAACTCAATTTCCTATCTCTAAGTCAAACACACTTGTTGATGCATAGAGAGAGGTATTCCAGGAGAAATTGATCAAAGATTCAAAAACTCCCCCTTTTTCCCATAATCAAACATTCTCCCCACAAGAGACCAACTTTTGACAATAAGAGACAATAAGAGTATTTTGACAAAACAAAAGCTCTAACTCTATTATTTTCAAAATTATCAAGTGGTAGCTGATCCATTTGCTATGGCCTTAATTTCTCCCCCTTTGGCATTAAGCACCAAAACGGGATCATTATTGGCCCTTAAACCCCATTGCCTCACCAAAATCTTCAATTAAGAGTAAAAAGGCAATAAGAGCACGAAGATGGACTTGGAGTAAATTACCCTCTCATCGGAGTGCAGTGGAAGTCTTGCATGGTTCAAGTTCACCTTTTCCCTTTCAATCACCTTTGAGACTAAATTAAGAGAACTCAAGCACACGGTTAGTCTCAAAGGGTCAAGTTGTAGCATTTCTCCCCCTAAATATGTGCACCATTCACACATGGACTTGTGAGGTCCGGGGATTCCTTGCACAACTTGAGCACCATAACTAAGCAATAAAATGCATAAAGGAACATGATCAAATGCATAAACACATGTATGCTCTAGATCAATCCAAGTTATGCGAATCTAAGACATTTAGCTCACTACGCAGCCTGCAAAAGGTCTTCTCTTCTAAGGGCTTGGTAAAGATATCGGCTAGCTGGTTCTCGGTGCTAATATAAAACACTTCGATATCTCCCTTTTGCTGGTGGTCTCTCAAAAAGTGATGCCGGATGTCTATGTGCTTTGTGCGGCTGTGTTCAACAGGATTGTCCGCCATGCAGATTGCACTCTCATTGTCACATAGGAGTGGGACTTTGCTCAGATTGTAGCCAAAGTCCCGGAGGGTTTGCCTCATCCAAAGTAGTTGCGTGCAACACTGTCCTGCGGCAACATACTCAGCCTCAGCGGTGGATAGGGCAACAGAGGTTTGTTTCTTAGAGCTCCACGACACCAGGGACCTTCCTAGGAATTGGCACATCCCTGATGTACTCTTCCTATCGACCTTACATCTAGCATAGTCAGAGTCTGAGTATCCAATCAAGTCAAAGGTAGACCCCTTTGGATACCAGATCCCGAAGCAAGGCGTAGCAACTAAATAACTAAGAATTCGCTTAACGGCCACAAGGTGACACTCCCTTGGGTCGGATTGAAATCTAGCACACATGCATATGCTAAGCATAATATCCGGTCTACTAGCACATAAATAAAGTAAAGACCCTATCATAGACCGGTATGCCTTTTGATCAACGGACTTACCTCCTTTGTTGAGGTCGACATGTCTGTCGGTTCCCATTGGAGTCTTTGCGAGCTTGGCGTCCTTCATCCTAAACCGCTTGAGCAAGTCTTGCGTGTACTTTGTTTGAGATATGAAGGTGCCGTCCTTGAGTTGCTTCACTTGGAACCCAAGGAAGTAGTTCAACTCTCCCATCATTGACATCTCGAATTTCTAAGTCATCACCCTGCTAAACTCTTCATAAGACTTTTGGTTAGTAGAACCAAATATTATGTCATCGACATAAATTTGGCATACAAATAGATCACCATCACAAGTCTTGGTAAAAAGAGTTGGATCGGCTTTCCCAACCTTGAAAGCATTAGCAATTAGAAAATCTCTAAGGCATTCATACCATGCTCTTAGGGCTTGCTTAAGTCCATAGAGCGCCTTAGAGAGCTTACACACGTGGTTGGGGTACCGTTCATCCTCAAAGCCAGGGGCTTGCTCCACGTACACCTCCTCCTTGATTGGCCCATTGAGGAAAGCGCTCTTCACGTCCATTTGGAACAACCTGAAAGAATGGTGAGCGACATAGGCTAACAAAATGCGAATCGACTCTAGCCTAGCCACAGGAGCAAACGTCTCCTCAAAGTCCAAACCTGTGACTTGGGCATAACCTTTTGCCACAAGTCGAGCCTTGTTCCTTGTCACCACCCCATGCTCGTCCTATTTGTTGTGGAACACCCACTTGGTTCCCACAACGTTTTGCTTGGGACATGGCACCAGTGTCCAAACTTCATTTCGCTTGAAGTTATTGAGCTCTTCCTGCATGGCCAACACCCAGTCCGGATCTAGCAAGGCCTCTTCTACCCTGAAAGGCTCAATAGAAGAGACAAAAGAGTAATGATCACAAAAATTAGCTAATCTAGAGCGAGTGGTTACTCCCTTGCTAATATCACCCAATATCTGGTCGACGGGATGATTCCTTTGAATCATCGCTCGAACTTGAGTTCGAGGGGCCTGTGGTACTTCTTCCTCCTCATCTTGGACATCCTGTGCTCCCCCTTGATCACACGCCACTTCTTGAGGAACCTGTTCATCAATCTGAGTTGGGGGGTGCACCATTGTTGAGGAAGAAGGTTGATCTTGCTCCTGGTGTTCCTGTGGTCGCACATCTCCAATTGCCATGGTGCGTATTGCGTCTTGGAACATCATCCTCATCTACATCATCAAGATCAACTTGCTCTCTTGGAGAGCCATTAGTTTCATCAAATACAACGTCGCTAGAGACTTCAACCAAACCCGATGATTTGTTGAAGACTCTATACACCTTTGTATTTGAGTCATAACCTAACAAAAACCCTTCTACAGCTTTGGAAGCAAACTTTGAATTCCTACCTTTCTTCACTAGAATGTAGCATTTACTCCCAAAAACTCGAAAATATGAAATGTTGGGTTTGTTACCGGTTAGGAGTTCATACGATGTCTTCTTGAGGAGGCGATGAAGGTAGACCTGGTTTATGGCGTGGCAAGCTGTGTTCACAGCTTCCGACCAAAACCGCTCGGGCGTCTTGAATTCTCCAAGCATCGTCTTCGCCATGTCTATGAGCGTCTTGTTCTTCCTCTCTACCACACCATTTTGCTGTGGTGTGTAGGGAGCGGAGAACTCGTGCTTGATTCCTTCCTCCTCAAGGTACTCCTCCACTTGAAGGTTCTTGAACTCGAACCCGTTGTCACTTCTAATCTTTTTCACCTTAAGCTCAAATTCGTTTTGAGCTCGCCTTAGGAAGCGCTTGAGGGTCCCTTGGGTTTCTAATTTATCCTGCAAAAAGAATATCCAAGTGAAGCGAGAAAAATCATCATCAACAACAAGACCATACTTACTTCCCCCGATGCTAAGATAGGCGACGAGTCCGAAGAGGTCCATATGCAGTAGTTCCAGCGGTCTTGATGTGGTCATCACATTCTTGTTGTGATGAGCGCTTCCCACCTGTTTACCTGCTTGACAAGCTGCACAAGGTCTATCTTTTTCGAAATACACATTTGTTAGACCTAACACATGTTCTCCCTTCAGAAGTTTGTGAAGGTTCTTCATCCCAACATGTGCTAGACGGTGATGCCACAGCCAGCCCATGCTAGTCTTAGCAATTAAGCATGCATCTAGACCGACCTCCTCCTTCAAAAAATCAACTAAATAGAGTTTGTCGTCTAGTACACCCTTAAAGGCTAATGAACCATCACTCCTTCTAAATACATACACATCTACATTTGTAAATAAGCAATTGTAACCCATATTACATAATTGACTAACGGACAACAAGTTATACCCGAGCGATTCTACTAAAAACACATTAGAAATGGAATGCTCGGATGAAATAGCTATCTTTCCTAGTCCTTTAACCTTGCCTTGATTCCCGTCACCGAATATGATTGAGTCTTGGGAATCTTTGTTCTTGACGTAGGAGGTGAACATCTTCTTCTCCCCTGTCATGTGGTTTGTGCATCCGCTGTCGATAATCCAGCTTGAGCCCCCGGATGCACAAACCTGCAAGGCAAATTAGGCTTGAGTTTTAGGTACCCAACTCTTGTTGGGTCCTACAAGGTTAGTTACAATAGCCTTAGGGACCCAAATGCAAGTTTTATCTCCCTTGCATTTTGCCCCCAATTTCCTAGCAACCACTTTCTTATTTTTACATGAAAGTACAAAATCAGTGTTGCAGGCATGAAAAATAGTAGCAGATTTATTTTGCATTTTCTTAGGTGCATGATGAACAACATTGTTTCTAGGCATATTTCTCCTATGCACAAAGGAAGAACTTGAACCAATCATGGCATGTGAATCATAAGCATTAAAACTCCTATTATGATGAGCATTCCTAGAAAATTTTCTATCATAAATAAATGCATGATTCTTTTGACTACTACTAGCCATAGGAGCCTTCCCTTTTTCCTTGTTGAAAATGGGAGCCTTTTTACTTGTTAAGTTCTTGGCTTCCCTTCGAAAGGCAAGCCCATCCTTAATTGAGGGATGTCTACCAACAGTGTAGGCATCCCTTCAAATTTTAGTTTATCAAAATCATTTTTGCTAGTCTTAAGTTGGGCATTAAGACTAGCCACTTCATCATTTAATCTAGTAATGGAAATTAAATGTTCACTACAAGCATCAACATTAAAATCCTTACACCTATTGCAAATCACAACATGCTCTACACAAGAACTAGATTTATTTGCTACTTCTAGCTTAGCATTTAAATCATCATTAATATTTCTTAAGCTAGCCACAGTCTCATGACAAGTAGATAATTCACAAGAAAGCATTTCATTCCTTTTAACTTCTAAAGCAAGAGACTTTTGCACACTTACAAATTTATCATGCTCTTCATATAAAACATCCTCTTGCTTTTCTAAAAGTCTATTCTTTTCATTGAGAGCATCAATCAATTCATTGATCTTTTCTACTTTTGATCTATCTAATCCTTTGAACAGACTAGTGTAATCAATTTCATCATCACTAGAGTCCTCATCACTAGAAGTAGAGTACTTAGGAGTTTCTCTAGTGTTTACCTTCTTTTCCTTTGCCATTAGACAAGTGTGGCGCTCGTTGGGGGAAGAGCGACGACTTGTTGAAGGCCGAGGCGGCGAGTCCTTCGTCGTCGGAGTCGGATGACAAACAGTCCGAGTTCCACTCTTTGCCGAGGTGTGCCTCGCCCTTCGCCTTCTTGTAGGCCTTCTTCTTTTCCCTCTTCCCGCCTTTCTCTTGTTCCTGGTCATTAGTATTGTCGGGACAATTTGCTATAAAATGACCATACTTACCACACTTAAAGCAGGAGTGTTTCCCCTTCGCTTTGCTCTTATTGGGATGCTCCTTTCTTCCTTTTAGCGCCGTCTTGAAGCGCTTGATGATGAGGGCCATTTCGTCCTCATTTAGCCCGACCGCCTCAACTTGCGCCACCTTGCTAGGTAGCACCTCCCTGCTACTTGTTTCCTTGAGAGCAACGGTTTGAGGCTTGTCGGCGTTCCGAGACCGGGGGGTCCCCGAGCCGACGAGTGAGAGTGCCGCGTGCCCCAGCCCAGATGGGTCGAGCGCGTGGGCGAGCGCGAAGGGGGAACAGAGAGAGAGGTCGGTGGCTGGAGCCGGGTCGTGAGGGAGTCGGAGAATTCCCGCGGCCTTCGTGTTCGTCCCGCGCCCAGGTCGGGTGCGCTTGCAGTAGGGGGTTACAAGCGTCCGCGCGAGGTGAGGGGAGCGAGCGGCCCCGAGAGAGCGCCTGCCCCTGCCCTTCGTCCCCGCGAGGCCAACCTTCTCTAAGAAGGCCCTGGTCCTTCCTTTTATAGTCATAAGGAGAGGATCCAGGTGTACAAGATGGGGGTGTAGCAAGGTGCTACGTGTCTAGCGAGGGAGAGCTAGCGCCCTATGTACATGCCCAGGTGGCAGCCGGAGAGATCTTGGCACCCTGTTGGTGTGGCGTCGTGGCTGTTGGAGGAGTAACGGAGCCGGACGGGGGGACAGCTGTCGAAGTGGCTGGGCCCTTGCTGACGTTCTCCTGCTTTCGTAAGGGAGCTGAGAGCCGCCGTCGTCATGATCTAGCGGGGCGCCATCATTGCCTATCTGGCGTAGCCGGCCAGATGGGACGCCGGTCTTGTTCTCTGCGACCCAAGTCGGCTCAGGGCAGGGTGATGATGACGCTTCCTGTTGACGTGGCGGTCTCGTGTCCTAGGTCGGGCGTCGTGGAGGCTCCTCCGAAGCCGAGGTCGAGTCCGTCCTGCAAGACAGAGGCAGAGTCCGAGCCCTGGGTCGGGCGAGGCGGAGATCGTTCGGCAGAGGCCGAGGCGGAGTCCGAGCCCTGGGTCGGGCGAGGCGGAGTTCGTCGTCTTCCGGGGCCTTAGCCCGAGTCCGAGCCCTGGGGTCGGGCGGAGCGGAGTTTGCCGTCTTCCGAGGCCTTAGCCCGAGTCCGAGCCCTTGGTCGGGCGGAGCGGAGTTCGCCGTCTTCCGGGGCCTTAGCCCGAGTCCGAGCCCTGGGTCGGGCGGAGCGGAGTTCGCCGTCTTCCGGGGCCTTAGCCCGAGTCTGAGCCCTGGGTCGGGCAGAGCGGAGTTCGCCGTCTTCCGGGGCCTTAGCCCGAGTCCGAGCCCTGGGTCGGGCGGAGCCTCCTATGGCACCTCTGGCGAAGTCTGGTCGCCCGTTGGTCTTACCTTTTGCGTTAAACGCCTCGGTGACTCGGTTGGTTGGCGCGGTGATTTAGTCAGGGTTTCTTCTTATCGAAGGCGGGGCCTAGGGCGAGCCGGAGATGCGTCTGCCGTGAAAGAGGAGGCCTCAGGCGAGACGGAGTCATCTTAGGGTCGGCTGCCCTCGCCCGAGGCTAGGCTCGGGCGTGGCGTGGTCAAGTCACTCGTATGGACTGATCCCTGACTTAATCAAACCCATCAGGCCTCTGCAGCTTTATGCTGATGGGGGTTACCAGCTGAGAATTAGGCGTCTTGAGGGTACCCCTAATTATGGTCCCCGACAGTAGCCCCCGAGCCTCGAAGAGAGTGTTAACACTCGCTTGGAGGCTTGCGTCGCACTTTTTTGCAAGGGGACCAGCCTTTCTCGGTGGTACTTTGTTCCGGTGGGTGCGCGCGAGCGCACCCGCCGGGTGTAGCCCCCGAGGCCTCGGAGGAGTGGTTTCACTCCTTCGAGGTCTTAATGCCTTGCGTAATGCCTCGGCTGGTCTGGCGGTTCCCTCATGCGAGCAGGGCGTAACCCAGGTGCACTGTCGGGGCCCAAGTTCTCGGGCTGGTATGTTGACGCTGTCAACGGTTCGGCCGGAGCCGGGTTTGCGAGAGCAGCCCCCGAGCCTTCGCACGGAGCGAGAGGACGATCAGGGACAGACTCGACTTTTTATATACGCCCCTACGTCGCCTTTCCGCAAGGAGGAGGGGGGGAGTGCGCCATGTTACCCTCGATGGGCACCGAACATGGTGTCTCCGGTGAGCTGCAATCGGGTAATCCGAGTGGACGTCCGTGCCCCGTTCGTTGGGGGTCGGCTAGGGGCCCGGAGGCACGCCCAAAAGTACCTGCGGGTGATCTGCCGGACCCGGTCCCCTAGCGACGGGGTCCGAGGGCTCGTTGCCTCCCTCCGATGGGATTCCGTTACAGAGTCGTTCCCGCTGGTCTCGGAAATGTCCTAGGGTACCTCGGGAGCGCAGCCCGAGCCTTGGTTATGTATCGAACGTACCCCTGGTCATCCCTCGCTCGGCGTCTGAGGCGACTGTGAACCCTTCGACAGGCCAGCCTTCGAACCCCTGATCAGTAGGGGGCACGGAGCCCTAGTAGCCTGAGGCGGTCATGGAACCTTTCGGGAGGCCGACCTTCGAACCCCTGACCAGTAGTGGGTGTCGGGCCCACGCGATCTGAGGCGGCTGTTGAACCCCTCGGGGGGCCAGCCTTCGAACCCCTGATCAGTAGGGAGGCTCGGAGCCTAGTTCCTTCTCGGGGAAGGATCCCTTTGGGGTTATCCCCCTTCTCGGTCCCTGTTGCAAGAGATAGAGAAAGAAGGAAAAGGGAAAAAGGATTCGAATTTGAACGTCGTGGCGTACCTTTTTCGGCGTGGTCGTTTTGGCGGAGGCGAAGCGTCGCCAGCTGCCCCTGCCAGAAACGTCGCCTGTTCCGCCGCGGAGTTAATGCGCCAGGGTAAGCGGTCGGCGAGGCTGCCGTTGCGTGCGCGAGCCGTTCGAGGAACGGCCGTTTTGCTTCGCGTTTTTTGAACTCCGCGTCCGGTTCGGGCGGTACGTTGGAACCGTCTTGACCTTGGTCTTTATGTACCCCGGAGAGGGCCCGGTGACGGTTCTCTACTCCACTTCTCGCCTCCTTCTCAGGTTTTTTGCAGCCTGAGAGATCTAGCCAGGAAAAGGAAACCGTCCTCCCCTGTCCTTCACGCCGCCACCCCTTCTGCCTTGGCGATGGCTGACCGGGTGACCATCCTCCCGTCGCGCGACCCGTGGCCCTTTTCCACGGTGACGGCGGGTGATCTGGAGGACCTCGTCGGCGAGGGTTTGCTCCGCCCCCTCACCGATAAGGAGCGGCCGGAATGGATTCCTCCCGCGGGTGGAGTCGCTCCATCCCCTCCGCCGGGGTATGTCGTGAGCTTCATCTCCTTCCATGAGCGGGGATTTGGTGTGCCGTCGAGCCGCTTCATGCGGGCCATCCTGTTCCACTACGGGGTGGAGCTGCACAACCTCACCCCCAACTCGATCGCGCAAGCCGCTATCTTTGTAGCGGTGTGCGAGGGGTATCTGGGGATCGCCCCCCATTGGGATTTGTGGACTCACCTCTTCTTTGCCGAGCTTTTTGCTTCGTCGACGGGGGAGAGGAAGGTCCGTGCGGCGGTGCGGGCCGGCGGCTGCACCCTCTTGCTGAGGCAGTCGCGGTCGTTGCAGTATATTCCTGCCGTCCTTTCATCCTCAAACAAGGGTTGGCATCGCCGGTGGTTCTACCTCCGGAATGACGGGGGGTCGCTCCCGCCGTTCTCTCAGCGGGTTGTCACCGCTGCCCCCGACGCTTGGCGCCACGGGACTCCACACGAGAGGCAGAAGAAACTCGAACCTCTTCTCCAGGCCCTGAAGGCGTTGCGGGAGGAAGGGCTCACCGCCGCGGGAGTGGTTGCCGCCATCCACCGCTGGAGGGTGCTCCCCCTGGCGGAGCGGCGGTTGTCGCTTTGGGAGATGACCCAGGAGGCCGACTGGGAGGGGTCACGGATGTCCCCTGATCCTCTTCCCCACGATGCCCTCCACCGGCGGGTGTCGGCCGCGATGGGGAAGTCGGACCCCCACGCCTTCTCCCAGCCTCGAATGCGCCCCGACCAGGGGTGCGTCGCTCTGGTGAGTGTTCGTCCCTCTCTCCTTCACATTCCGGGTTGCTCCTGATTCTCACTATCGGGTTTCTTTCTCCCCCCTTTTTAGGAGGTGGGGCGGCACAAACCCTCCCTGCCGCCGGTCCCGGAGGACGCGGTGGGTCGGGCGGCGCGGCGGGTTGCCGCGGAGGAGAAGAAGAAAAAGGATGCGGAGAAGGCCCGGGCCCGCAGGCGGAGGCGGGCTCGGGACGCCCTGGAGAAACGCCGTCATCAGCAGGAGAGGGAAGGACTTCCCAGGGAGCTGTCGCCGGAGACGTCCGATGATGACGACGACGACGACGACGAAGAGGAGGAGGACGACATGGCCGCTCGTCTCGGCCTCAGCCCCGGCTTGGGATGTGGCCGGGGGTCGTCGAGCCAGCCCCCGAGCGGGCCTACGTCGTCGGTCCCTGGAGCCGAGGTGCCGGATCCCCGACCTGAGGAGCGGGGGCAACCCGAGAGGGTTCTTGACCCTTCGGCTAAAGGAGCCGACACGACTCCAGGAGGCCGGGCCGAGGTGTCCGTTCCTCGGGAACCGTCGCCCATGTCGGCGGCACTGGGGAGCGGTCCTCAGGTTGCCATGGCGGCGCCTGGGCAGTCCGCCTCCCGGGCCTCAGGGGCGTCCGAGGCGAGGGCGGCGCCGGGGCTGTTGGCGAGGCAGACCTCGGCGGTGGTTCCGGGAAGCGGGAGCCAAGAGACCTCCCCCCAGACACCGTGGATCATGGTCCGGAGCGGGTAGGTACCTTGGAATGTCTCCGTTCCGGCGCTTCATTCATATGTCTGGGCCGTGATTTTCCCTTTTTTGTTTTCTCCAGCAAACGGAGCCATGGCTCTACTGACCTGGCGCCTTGGAAGGCCCTCAAGACGGCGTTGGTCCAGGCAGCTGGCGCCACCTCGGGCCCTGCCGCTCAGCCGACCCTTTTGCAGGGTGCTCCGCAGCACGGGGCTCAGGCGTCGCATGTTCTGGGGGAGCAGGTCCCCGAGGCGGGCTCCTCTGCCGAGGTGGCCATCGTGATCGGGGAGGCGGCCGGCGCCGATGCGGTCCCGAGCTCGCCTGCCATGTCGGCCATGCCGGCGTCTGCCGCTACCGCAGTTGGCACCGTCCCAGTCGGAGAGCGCACGGTTGCCGCCGGCGTCGAGACGGCCGCAGCGTCGGCGCCCGGAGCCTCGGAAGAGGTGGGCGCGGACGCGCAGTGCTTCCAGGCGGGCGGCAGCCTTGTCGCTGTGCGGCGGAGCCCCGAGGCCCGGGGCCAGTTGCTCCGATTCCGGACCCGTGAGGCTTCGGGCCCTATCTTCGTTCTTGACGACGAAGAGGAGGACCAGTCCTGGGACGAGCTCCGCAAGCGTGCGGAGGCGTCAGTGGGGTTGCTCCGATCGTCGCTGGAGGTTCTCTGCGGGGACGTCCCCAAAATCCTTCAGGTAATGGCTTCAGGCATACCTTCTTGCTTCTGCGAGTGAGGCGTTCGCCGTGATATCTTGTTTTCCTTTCCAGGATCTGACGGACCGGAGCGCTGCCAAGTCGTCGTTCATTCGCCGCGAGGCCGTCGTCTGGGGCTCGCTACGGTCCCTGAGGACTTCGCTCGCCGGAGCTACCGCGCGCCTTTCTCAGCAGGACGCTAAGATAGCGGACCTCCAGCTGCTCTGTGCTGACCTAAAGGCCGAGGCGGCGGCAGCGCGCACGGAGGTGCTACAACGGCGGTCGGAGCTCGCCCAGGTTGCCGAGGAGCGGGACCAATCTCGGGGCCAGGCTGCCGAGGCCGAGAGCCGGGCCAAGATCCTTGCGGCCGATCTGGCCGCAGCCCAAGTCGCAGCCTCAGAGCAGCGCGTCCGAGCCAGAGGTATGGCCCGACCGTCCTCGGTTCTCGATCTTGTCCGTTTCTTCCGCTTGTGTTTGAGGTCTTTCTTCTGGTTGCTCGCAGAGCTCGAGTCTGCCCTCGACGAGTCTGCCAAGGCGCTTGCCAAGGCGCTCGACGGGGCTGCCGAGCAAAGGGAGGCCGATCTCGCGGCCATGTCCGAGGCCGTCTCGGAGGTCTATCGGAAACTCGGTCCCGGCGACGTCCCTTCAGGAAGCTCTCCCCAAAGCCGCCTTCAAGCCCTGGGTGATTACGCGCGCGGTAGAGTCCGCGGGGCGCTGCACCACGGCGTCAGGCGGGCCTTCGCCGTGCTCGCTTCCCACTACATTGTGGACTTGGAGCGGGTCAGCGAGGGGTACTGCCTGCCTGATGAAGACGAGGCTGCCCTGGCGGAAGTTCAGCGGCTCGACGCGGTCGCTGCGGGTCCGAGCACGGCGCTGGCGACCGTCTTCGAAGCGGAGATTCTTCCTCCTGCGCCGCCACCGGAAGCGGAGGCGGATCTTACCGACGGCGGGGGTGGAGTTGAGGGCGCGGCTCCTGCCCGAGGCGACGCCTGATTTTTGTTGGGACAATTTCTATTGGATGTGTGATTTGCCGCGGCCACTGAGGCCTAGACATTTTACTTTTCTTCCGTGAAGTTACGCTCCTTTTCGTTTTGATTTTCGCGCCTGGCCCGTAGTGTCGACAACAGGGTGATTTCCCGAGCTGGGTCCTTTTTCGTGGCAGGCGACGAGTGAGGTGTCCCTAGCCCGGAGGCATAGGTGTTCCCTGGCTCAGTCGGTCTCGCCATTTACTCGTACCCAAGTTCGCTCCTCAGGACCCTGCTTCTGACGCATCCGGGAGAACGCGAAATGATCAAAAAAGAGTTTTTCTGACGCGGAACGGTACGTCCAAACTCGACGAGAGGGGTTCCCCCTTTTTAGCCCCCGAGGGAGGGTCGGGCTCTGCCGGGGCGAGGCCGATCCTTCCTTGATGACCGATTCTTATGTGTGAGTGGGAAAAGGGCGCAGCCCCCGGGCGTCGTTCGCGCAGAGGCCGTTTGGCGAGTCAGGCTCCTGCCCAGATATCCGGTGAGTGCTTGGTGACATCCCTCGGTATGCCGGGCATGCCCGAGGGTCCCCACGCAAAAATGTCGACGTTTGCGCGAGGAAAATCGATGAGTACTGCTTCTTATTTGGGGCCGAGCCCAGAACTGATCCGGACATGCTTAGAGGCGTCGCCACTGGCGTCGAGAGGGACGGCCTTGACCGTCTCCGCTGGCTCGAAGTTGCCGGCATGTCGCTTCACGTCCGGCGCCTCTCGGGAGAGGCTTTCCAGGTCGGCAATGAGGGCCTCGGACTCGGCGAGGGCCTCGGCGTACTCCACGCACTCCGCATCGCATTCGAATGCGTGTTTGTACGTGGGGCCGACGGTGATGACCCCGTTGGGGCCCGGCATCTTGAGCTTCAGGTAAGTGTAGTTGGGGATGGCCATGAACTTCGCGTAGCATGGCCTTCCCAACACTGCGTGGTAGGTTCCTCGGAACCCGACCACCTCGAACGTCAAAGTCTCCCTTCGGAAGTTAGAGGGTGTTCCGAAGCAGACAGGGAGGTCGAGCTGTCCGAGGGGCTGGACGCGCTTCCCGGGAATGATCCCGTGGAAGGGCGCAGCGCCTGCTCGGACGGATGACAGGTCGACGCGCAGGAGCCTGAGGGTCTCGGCGTAGATGATGTTGAGGCAGCTGCCTCCATCCATCAGGACCTTGGTGAGCCTGACGTCGCCGACGACGGGGTCGACGACGAGCGGGTACTTCCCCGGGCTCGGCACGTGGTCGGGGTGGTCGTCCCGGTCGAAGGTGATGGGCTTGTCGGACCAGTCTAGGTAGACTGGCACCGCCACCTTCACCGAGCAGACCTCCCGACGCTCTTGCTTACGATGCCGAGCCGAGGCGTTTGCCGCATGCCCTCCGTAGATCATGAAGCAATCGCGGACCTCTGGGAACTCTCCTGCTTGGCGATCCTCCCTTTTGTCGTCGTCGTGAGCCCTGCCACCCTCTGTGGGTGGCCCGGCCCTATGGAAGTGGCGCCGAAGCATGACGCACTCTTCGAGGGTATGCTTGACGGGCCCCTGATGGTAGGGGCACGTCTCCTTGAGTGCCTTGTCGAAGAGGTTAGCACCTCCGGGGGGCTTCCGAGGGTTCTTGTGCTCGGCGGCGGCGACAAGGTCTGCATCGGGAACGTCGCGCTTCGCTTGCGAATTCCTCCTGCCTTTCTTCTTGGCGCCGCGCGGAGCAGACGCCTCGGGAGCATCTTCCGACGGGCGGCCCTGGGGCTGCTTGTCCTTTCGGAAGATGGCCTCTACCGCCTCCTGGCCGGAGGCAAACTTGGTGGCGATGTCCATCAGCTCGCTCGCTCTGGTGGGGGTCTTGCGACCCAACTTGCTCACCAGGTCGCGGCAGGTGGTGCCGGCGAGGAACGCGCCGATGACATCGGAGTCGGTGATGTTGGGCAGCTCGGTGCGCTGCTTCGAGAACCGCCGGATGTAGTCCCGAAGAGACTCTCCCGGCAGTTGCCGACAGCTTCGGAGGTCCCAGGAATTCCCGGGGCGCACGTACGTGCCCTGGAAGTTTCCGGCGAAAGCCTGGACCAGATCCTCCCAGTTGGAAATCTGCCCCGGAGGCAGGTGCTCCAACCAGGCACGAGCGGTGTCGGAGAGAAACAGGGGGAGGTTACGGATGATGAGGTTGTCATCGTCCGTCCCACCCAGTTGACAGGCCAGGCGGTAGTCCGCAAGCCACAATTCCGGTCTCGTTTCCCCCGAGTACTTCGTGATAGTAGTTGGGGGTCGGAATCGGGGCGGAAACGGCGCCCGCCGAATGGCTCGGCTAAAGACCTGCGGACCGGGTGGTTCGGGCGAGGGACTCCGATCCTCCCCGCTGTCGTAACGTCCCCCACGCCTGGGGTGGTAGCCTCGGCGCACCCTTTCGTCGAGGCGTGCCCGACGGTCACGATGAGGGTGCTCGTCGCCGAGGTGGCCCGGGGCCGCAGGCGCGGTGTTGCGCGTGCACCCGGTGAAGACCGAGGCTTCCCGCGTGAGTCGGGAAGTCGCGGCACGAGGTTCCGAGGGGTACCCCTGCCTTCGGGAGGCAGAGCTCTCGGCCCGCCGGGCCGTAGCGCCTTCCAGGAGATGCTTGAGTTCTCCCTGGATTCGCCGACCCTCGGTGGTTGATGACTCCGGCATCGCGCGGAGGAGCATCGCTGCGGCGGCCAGGTCCTGACCGGTTCCGCCGGATGCGGGTGGCGGTCTGTCCCTGGCATCGTTGGCGATGCGGTGCTGGAGACCTTGGGGCAGGTGACGTATTTCTCCGGCCGGGGGCTGGCTCGCCCATACCTGCCCGATGTTCTGGCGGATTGCCTCGAGCGCTCCTGCTCCCTCATCGAGCCCGGCCTGCGCCCCGCGGACTTGCTCGAGCTGTGGGTTGTGACCCCCCGCCGAAACGGGGACCACAGCTAGCTCCCGCGGGATGTCGGCGCGAGGCGCTGGCCTAGGGGGATCACCATCCTCCGGCATGCCGAGACAGCCGCCTCCGGAGGGATCCCCTAGCTCGATGTGGAAACATTCGCGACTCGGGCCGCAGTCCTTGTCGCCAAGGCTGCGGCTGCCGTCGGAACAGTCGGAGAGGCAGTAGTCACATGCGGTCATGAAGTCCCGCATGGCACTAGGGTTGCCAGATCCGGAGAAATCCCAGCAGATGCTGGGGTCGTCATCTTCCTCGGACCCAGAGGGTCCGTAGGTTGAGACACCCGTCAATCGGTCCCAAGGCGACCGCACACGAAACCCCAGAGAGGTTGCACTCGCCTCAATGTGAGCGCCCGCCAAAGCGAGGTCGCCAGGCGGGCTGAGGCCGAGTCGAAATGACGAAAGATGGGTAGCAGTCGGTACCTTTTTGTCGACGAGGGGCGATGAAGTCAAGTCAGGGGCAGATCGCGCCGTCGTCCTGGGTACGAGGGCGACGTCCTGCAGGCCCTCCGTGAGCGTGCTGGCGTCGTCCACTTGCTCGGGGTCGACGTGTTGCGGGGGGATGGCGCTCGCGTTTGCCTCGAACGCGAGGGCGACGCTTGGCGTGTCCTCCGTTGGGGCGACGGGGATGTCGATTTGCTCGACAGCCATCGGAGCGCGGCCTCCCGCTCGGCCCTGGTTGCCCCGCCTCCTCCTCCTCCGATGGCGAGGGAGAGGATGGGGCGAGCTCGAAAGTTGTCCTTCCCCCACGCGGGAAAGACGTCGTCGATTCCGCCGCCGGCGGGCGGGCTGTCCGCCACCATTGTCGCTGTCGCGCGGCGGTGGAAGGAGTATCATGTCGTAGTTGCCGTCGAGAGACATGAACTCGAGGTTCCCGAAACGGAGCACCGTCCCGGGTTGAAGAGGTCGTTGGGGACTGCCCATCTGGAGCTTGACGGGAAATCGAACGTCAACACGCAGCAGGCCCCTACCTGGCGCGCCAACTGTCGGCGTTCCGAGACCGGGGGGTCCCCGAGCCGACGAGTGAGAGTGCCGCGTGCCCCAGCCCAGATGGGTCGAGCGCGTGGGCGAGCGCGAAGGGGGGAACAGAGAGAGAGGTCGGTGGCCGGAGCCGGGTCGTGAGGGAGTCGGAGAATTCCCGCGGCCTTCGTGTTCGTCCCGCGCCCAGGTCGGGTGCGCTTGCAGTAGGGGGTTACAAGCGTCCGCGCGAGGTGAGGGGAGCGAGCGGCCCCGAGAGAGCGCCTGCCCCTGCCCTTCGTCCCCGCGAGGCCAACCTTCTCTAAGAAGGCCCTGGTCCTTCCTTTTATAGTCGTAAGGAGAGGATCCAGGTGTACAAGATGGGGGTGTAGCAAGGTGCTACGTGTCTAGCGAGGGAGAGCTAGCGCCCTATGTACATGCCCAGGTGGCAGCCGGAGAGATCTTGGCACCCTGTTGGTGTGGCGTCGTGGCTGTTGGAGGAGTAACGGAGCCGGACGGGGGGACAGCTGTCGAAGTGGCTGGGCCCTTGCTGACGTTCTCCTGCTTTCGTAAGGGAGCTGAGAGCCGCCGTCGTCATGATCTAGCGGGGCGCCATCATTGCCTATCTGGCGTAGCCGGCCAGATGGGACGCCGGTCTTGTTCTCTGCGACCCAAGTCGGCTCAGGGCAGGGTGATGATGACGCTTCCTGTTGACGTGGCGGTCTCGTGTCCTAGGTCGGGCGTCGTGGAGGCTCCTCCGAAGCCGAGGTCGAGTCCGTCCTGCAAGACAGAGGCAGAGTCCGAGCCCTGGGTCGGGCGAGGCGGAGATCGTTCGGCAGAGGCCGAGGCGGAGTCCGAGCCCTGGGTCGGGCGAGGCGGAGTTCGTCGTCTTCTGGGGCCTTAGCCCGAGTCCGAGCCCTGGGGTCGGGCGGAGCGGAGTTCGCCGTCTTCCGAGGCCTTAGCCCGAGTCCGAGCCCTTGGTCGGGCGGAGCGGAGTTCGCCGTCTTCCGGGGCCTTAGCCCGAGTCCGAGCCCTGGGTCGGGCGGAGCGGAGTTCGCCGTCTTCCGGGGCCTTAGCCCGAGTCCGAGCCCTGGGTCGGGCGGAGCGGAGTTCGCCGTCTTCCGGGGCCTTAGCCCGAGTCCGAGCCCTGGGTCGGGCGGAGCCTCCTATGGCACCTCTGGCGAAGTCTGGTCGCCCGTTGGTCTTACCTTTTGCGTTAAACGCCCCGGTGACTCGGTTGGTTGGCGCGGTGATTTAGTCAGGGTTTCTTCTTATCGAAGGCGGGGCCTAGGGCGAGCCGGAGATGCGTCTGCCGTGAAAGAGGAGGCCTCAGGCGAGACGGAGTCATCTTAGGGTCGGCTGCCCTCGCCCGAGGCTAGGCTCGGGCGTGGCGTGGTCAAGTCACTTGTATGGACTGATCCCTGACTTAATCAAACCCATCAGGCCTCTGCAGCTTTATGCTGATGGGGGTTACCAGCTGAGAATTAGGCGTCTTGAGGGTACCCCTAATTATGGTCCCCGACAAGGCTCGTGGATCGGCATTGGGTCATTCAACGCCTCATCAACATATCTAGCCTCCTTGATCATCATTCGCCCGCTTACAAACTTTCCGAGTATTTCCTCGGGCGTCATCTTGGTGTACCTAGGATTTTCACAAATAGAGTTTACAAGATGAGGATCAAGGACAGTGAAGGACCTTAGCATAAGCCGGACGACGTTGTGGTCTGTCCATCTCGTGCTTCCATAGCTTCTTATTTTGTTGACCAGGGTCTTGAGCCTGTTGTATGTTTGGGTTGGCTCCTCCCCCCTAATCATTGCGAACCTTCCCAGTTCGCCCTCCACCAACTCCATCTTGGTGATCATGGTGACATCATTCCCCTCATGCAAGATCTTGAGGGTGTCCCAAATTTGCTTGGCGTTATCCAAGCCGCTCACCTTATGGTACTCTTCCCTGCACAAGGATGCTAAAAGAACAGTGGTAGCTTGTGCATTTTTGTGAATTTGTTCATTGACAAAAATGGGATTATCTGTACTATCAAATTGCATTCCAGTTTCTACTATCTCCCATATACTTGGATGAAGAGAGAATAGGTGACTACGCATTTTGTGACTCCAAAATCCGTAGTCCTCTCCATCAAAGTGTGGAGGTTTACCAAGAGGAATGGAAAGCAAATGAGCATTGGAATTTTGCGAAATTCGAGAATAATCAAAAGAAAGGTTTGAGTTGACCGTTTTCTTTTTCTTGTTGTCGTCGTCGTCTCTTTGGGAAGAAGAGGACTCGTCACTGTCGTAGTAGACTATCTTCTTAATGCCTCTCTTCTTCTTCCCGTCCTTCTTCTTGTGACTTGAGCCCGAGTCAGTGGGCTTGTCGTCTTTTGGCTCATTGAGGAAGGACTCCTTCTCCTTGTCGTTGATCACCATCCCCTTTCCCTTAGGATCCATCCCTTCGGGCGATTAGTCCCTTTCTTGAAGAGAACGACTCTGATACCAATTGAGAGCACCTAGAGGGGGGGGGGGTGAATAGGTGATCCTGTAAATACTTAAAACTTATAGCCACAAGACTTGGTTATGCGTTAGAAAGATAATACCAAGTGACTATAAAGCGAGCTCTTGCGAATCACAACAATCACACGAAAAGCAATCACAAGAGACATGCGAGTTATCCCGTGGTTCGACAAGTACAACACTTGTCTACCTCCACGTTGTGGCGTCCTAATGGACGAGGGTTGCACTCAACCCCTTTCAAGTGATCCAATGATCAACTTGAATACCACAGTGATCTTCTTTCTTTACTCTTTCCCGTTTGCGAGGAATCTCCACAACTTGGAGTCTCTCGCCCTTATAATGAAAATCAAAGTGAAAGCACTAGAGTAAGGGAGGGAAGCAACACACACGAATCCACAGCAATACGCACACACACAGCCAAGACTTGAGCTCGAATGAATCGCAACAAGTTCACCACTAGAACAGACCTCAAATCACTAAGAATGTCAATTGAGTGCGCAAAGATAGAGTGTGAGAGATTAAGATTGCTCAAAGTATGCTTGGTGTTCTCCTCCATGCGCCTAGGGGTCCCTTTTATAGCCCCAAGGCAGCTAGGAGCTGTTGGAAGCAATCCAGGAAGGCAATTCTTGCCTTCTGTCGGGTGGCGCACCGGACAGTCCGGTGCACCACCGGACATCCACTGTTCACTGTCTGGTGCAAATTGCTTTCCTAAATTGGCGCAACCGACCGTTGAAGATTTGGAACCGTTGGCGCATCGGACACTGTTCGGTGCACACCGGACAGTCCGGTGCCCCCTGCCGACCGTTGGCTCAGCCACGCGTCACGCGCGGATTGCGCAGTCGACCGTTGGCGCAGTCGATCGTAGGCTCACCGGACAGTCCGGTGCCCCACCGGACAGTCGGTGATTTTTAGCCGTACGCTGTTGACTGTTTCCCGAGAGCGGCGACTTCGCCGCAGATGACTCATCGGACAATCCGGTGCACCACCGGACAGTCCAGTGATTTATAGCCGTACGCCGCCGTCAAGACCCGAGAGTTGGCTGTTCACCGGGACTGGTCCTGGCACACCAGACACTGTCCGGTGCACCCAGACCGAGCAGCCTTTTGGCTGTACATAGCCAACTTTTCTCCAAAACGGTTTCTCCTGTTTCTAGCACTTAGACATAATACATTAGTCTTCAAAATAATGTACTAAGTCTAGAAACATACCTTTAATCTTGATTTGCACTTCTTGAGTCTTGGCACAAATATCACTCAAAGCATTTGTGTGGAGCACTTAATCACCAAAATCTTATAGAAATGGCCCAAGGGCACATTTCCCTTTCAACTTGAGAGCACCTAGAGGGGGGGGGGTGAATAGGTGATCCTATCAAACTTAAAACTTAAGCCACAAAACTTGGTTAAGTATTAGCACAATAATCGCCAAGTGGCTAGAGAGGAGTCTCGACAAAACACAATAACCAACAAGAGATCAATCACAGAGATGGCACGGTGGTTATCCCGTGGTTCGGCCAAGACCAACGCTTGCCTACTCCACGTTGTGGCGTCCCAACGGACGAGGGTTGCAATCAACCCCTCTCAAGCAGTCCAAAGACCCACTTGAATACCATGGTGTTTTGCTTTGCTTTTCTTAATCCCGTTTGCGAGGAATCTCCACAACTTGGAGTCTCTCGCCCTTACACTTGAAGTTCACAAAGAAGCATGGAGTAAAAGAAGGATTAGCAACTCACACAAGACACAAAGATCACAGCAAATACGCACACACAAGACCCAGACTTAAGCTCAAGAGACTAGCACACTAGAACGGAGCTCAAATCACTAGAATGTCGAACAAGTGCGCAAGAATGGAGTGTGAGTGATCAAGAGTGCTCAAGGAATGCTTGGTTGTCTCCTCCATGCGCCTAGGGGTCCCTTTTATAGCCCCAAGGCAGCTAGGAGCCGTTGAGAGCAATCCTGGAAGGCAGATCTTGCCTTCTGTCGACTGGCGCACCGGACAGTCCGATGCACCACCGGACACTGTCCGGTGCAGATATCCTTCCTTATTTGGCGAAGCTGACCGTTGGAGTCTGAGAGCCGTTGGCGCACCGGACACTGTCCGGTGCACACCGGACAGTCCGGTGCACCAATGTGACCGTTGGCTCGGCCACGCGTCACGCGCGAAATCCTCGGCCGACCGTTGCCCCGGCTGACTGTTGACTCACCGGACAGTCCGGTGCACCACCGGACAGACCGGTGAATTTTAGTCGTACGCCGTTAATCATCTCCCGAGAGCGACGAGTTCGCCTGTGAACGGCTCACCGGACAGTCCGGTGCACCACTGGACAGTCCGGTGAATTATAGCCGTACACCGCCGTCGAAGTCCCAAGAGCAGCCTGTTCGCCAGAGCCAGCCTGGCGCACCGGACACTGTCCGGTGCACCACCGGACACTGTCCGATGCACCACCGGACAGTCCGGTGAACCAAGACTGAGCAGACTTTGGCTGAACAAAGCCATCTCTTTTCTAATTCAATTTTTCCTGTTTCCAGCACTTAGACACAATACATTAGTTCATAAAACAATGTACTAAGTCTAGAAACATACCTTTTGACATGATTTGTCCTTTGTCCACCACTTTGCATAGATTAGCACAAAAGCACTTGTGTTGGCACTCAATCACCAAAATACTTAGAAATGGCCCAAAGGCACATTTCCCTTTCAATCTCCCCCTTTTTGGTGATTTATGCCAACACAACATAAAGCAACTAGAACAAGTGCAATATCAATGCAAATGAACACTCAAAATTGTTTTGATTCAATTTTGACATATATGGATCACTCTTTGCCACCACTTGGTTTGTTTTTGCAAATCAAACTCAAATTCCTATCTCTAAGTCAAATCCACTTGTAGAGACATAAAGAGAGGTATTCCAAAAGAAATTGATCAAGGATTTCAAAAACTCCCCCTTTTTCCCATAATCAACACTTCTCCCCACAAGAGGCCAACTTTTGACAAAAGAGACAATAAAAGAGTTTTGACAAACCAAAAGCTCTATTCTACTATTTTCAAAATTTCTCAAGTGGTAGCTGATCCATTTATTGCTTTGGCCTTTATTTTCTCTCCTTTGGCATCAAGCACCAAAACGGGATCAATCATGGCCCTCTAACCCCATTGCCTCACCAAAATTTTCAAATAAGAGTACAAAGGCAATAAGAGGACATGAGATGAACTTGGAATAAGTTACCCTCTCATCGGAGTGCAGTGGAAGTCTTTCATGGTCCAAGTCCACCTTTTCCCTTTCAACCCTCCTTTGAGACTAAATCAAGCAAACTCAAGCAAACGGTTAGTCTCAAAGGGTCAAGTTGTAGCACAACTCCCCCTAAATATGTGCATCACTTGCATAAGGACTTGTGAGGTCCGGGGAGTGATTGTACAACTTGAGCACCATAGTAAGCAACAAAATGCATAAGGAACATGATCAAAGGCATAAACACATGTATGCTATAAATCAATCCAAGTTCCGCGAACCTAGGATATTTAGCTCACTACGCAGCCTGCAAAAAGTCTTTTCATCTAAAGGCTTAGTGAAGATATCGGCTAGCTGGTTCTCGGTGCTAACATGAAACACTTCGATATCTCCCTTTTGCTGGTGGTCTCTCAAAAAGTGATGTCGGATGTCAATGTGCTTTGTGCGGCTGTGCTCAATAGGATTTTCCGCTATTCGGATAGCACTCTCATTGTCACATAGGAGTGGGACTTTGCTCAGATTGTAGCCAAAGTCCCGGAGGGTTTGCCTCATCCAAAGTAGTTGCGCACAACACTGTCCTGCGGCAACGTACTCGGCCTCAGCGGTGGATAGGGCAATGGAAGTTTGTTTCTTAGAATTCCACGACACCAGGGACCTTCCTAAGAATTGACACGTCCCCGATGTACTCTTCCTATCGACCTTACATCCAGCATAGTCGGAATCTGAATATCCAATCAAGTCAAAATTAGACCCCTTTGGATACCAGATCCCGAAGCAAGGCGTAGCGACTAAATATCGAAGAATTCGCTTCACAGCCACTAAGTGACACTCCTTAGGATCGGATTGAAATCTAGCACACATGCATACGCTAAGCATAATATCCGGTCTACTAGCACATAAATAAAGCAAAGAACCTATCATGGACCGGTATGCTTTTTGATCAACGGACTTACCTCCTTTGTTGAGGTCGGTGTGTCCGTCAGTTCCCATCGGCGTCTTTGCGGGCTTGGCGTCCTTCATCCCAAACCGCTTTAGCAAGTCTTGCGTGTACTTCGTTTGGGAGATGAAGGTACCATCCTTGAGTTGCTTCACTTGGAACCCAAGGAAGTAGTTCAACTCGCCTATCATCGACATCTCGAATTTCTGCGTCATCACCATGCTAAACTCTTCACAAGACTTTTGGTTAGTAGAACCAAATATTATGTCATCGACATAAATTTGGCACACAAAAAGATCACCATCGCAAGTCTTAGTGAAAAGAGTTGGATCGGCTTTCCCAACCTTGAAAGCATTAGCAATTAAAAAGTCTCTAAGGCATTCATACCATGCTCTTGGGGCTTGCTTAAGTCCATAGAGCGCCTTAAAGAGCTTACACACGTGGTCGGGGTACCGTTCATCCTCGAAGCCAGGGGGTTGCTCCACGTACACCTCCTCCTTGATCGGCCCGTTGAGGAAAGCGCTCTTCACATCCATTTGGTACAACCTGAAAGAATGGTGAGCGGCATATGCTAGCAAAATACGAATTGATTCTAGCCTAGCCACAGGAGCAAACGTCTCCTCAAAGTCCAAACCTGCGACTTGGGCATAACCTTTTGCCACAAGTCGAGCCTTGTTCCTCGTCACCACCCCATGCTCGTCCTGTTTGTTGCGGAACACCCATTTGGTTCCTACAACATTTTGCTTGGGACGAGGCACCAGTGTCCAAACTTCATTGCGCTTCAAGTTGTTGAGTTCCTCCTGCATGGCCAACACCCAGTCCGGATCTAGCAAGGCCTCTTCTACCCTGAAAGGCTCAATAGAAGAGACAAACGAGTAATGCTCACAAAAATTAACTTATCTTGAACGAGTAGTTACTCCCTTGCTAATATCACCCAAAATTTGGTCGACGGGATGATTCCTTTGAATCGTCGCTCGAACTTGGGTTGGAGGTGCCTGAGGTGCTTCTTCCTCTTCAACTTGAACATCCTGTGCTCCCCCTTGATCATGCGCCTCCACTTGAGGTACCTGTTCGTCATCTTGGGTTGGGGGATGCACCATTGTTGAGGAAGATGGTTGATCTTGCTCCTTTTGTTCCAGTGGACTCACATCTCCAATCGCCATGGTGCGCATTGCGGCCGTTGGAACGTCTTCTTCATCTACATCATCAAGATCAACAACTTGCTCTCTTGGAGAGCCATTAGTCTCATCAAATACAACGTCGCTAGAGACTTCAACCAAACCCGATGATTTGTTGAAGACCCTATACGCCTTTGTATTTGAATCATAACCTAATAAAAACCCTTCTACAGCTTTGGGAGCAAATTTAGAAGTTCTACCTTTCTTCACAAGAATATAACACTTGCTCCCAAATACATGAAAATAAGACACATTGGGTTTGTTACCAGTTAGCAGCTCATATGAAGTCTTCTTGAGGAGGCGATGAAGATAGACCCTGTTGATGGCGTGGCAAGCCGTGTTCACGGCTTCTGTAACACCTCAGGTGTTACCATGACTAGAACCTACCCTAAATGCTAAGGATTGTGATCACATGTGGAAATAACTTGAGGATAACAAAGAACCTTGGAGATTATGTGTTAACCAAAAATTCTAAGGACCTAAGGGCACCATTTAAGCTATGGTGCACTGGCTACATTGGGTAAGAAAAGGGGGGGAACCCTAGGCCCCTCTTGAACCCTCCTTTCCAAAGCCATGGATGAGAGGGGGAAGAAAATGAGCAAATGTGCAAAACATGAGTGATCTTTAACCCAACCTTAAGCAACCTTATAACCAGCAAGTAGAGGAAGGAAATATTGCAAAAAGGCCCCTGGAGAAACCCCAAATCAAATCACTAAGTGGAGAGAGAGCTAGAGGTCTCTATTTCTCTCTAAGTCCATTTTTAACCCTAGTTTAAGGATCAACCGTGTTCACCTTGAAGATGGCATCAAATCCACTTGTGTTCTATACCAAAAACGTGGCATACCACCTAGGGCACCCACTGGAAAAAGTTGAGCCCGAGACTCGGACGTTTGACATGCCATGGCATGGCTTTTGTCGCGAAGTGCCCAGTGTGACACACCTGATTTGGCATCCAAAGATCTCCCTCCCTAGGCCATATCTGCCCTGACGTCTCACAGTTGAGTGACAGCCCTAGGTGCCAGGAAGAGGTCTGCGCCGAACCTTTGCAAAGATTCGCACGTTTGCGACCTCTGCCGACGTTTGAACAATGGAAGAAACAAACTGCCACGTGTTCGACGCGTTCTGCCGCGCCCGAGCCAAGCCAGCGCCCTGGTCCGCGTCCGCGCCTATAAAACGCCCAGGAGCCTTGGTCGTACCCCTCCGCACGCGCTCAAGTCTCACCGGAGCTTAGTTCACCGCCGTTTGCCCGTGCGCAACGTGCCCGCGGCCACCCGAGCCACTGCCGCCGTAGATCGGCCAGCCCAGCCCTCCACAGTCCCATCCAACCCTCGGACACGAGTGTGCACCCACCAGTGAAGCTCCCCGAGCAAGGAATCGGGCTCTGCTTCACCGGAGACGCCGGAACAAGGTCACCGGACTTCACCCGACCGCCGGCAACCGTGGGCCGAGGTACACGGTGAGTCTCTCTTCGATTCCTTGCACGGTTAGACTCCTTAGACCTCCATGAAGCTCCCTATGCCCTTGGATTGAACCATACCGCCGTGGATAGGCCGGAGCACACGCCGCCGACGAGCTCTCCCGCCTGCGCGCGTGGACCGGGCGATTCCGGCCATCCCCGACGACGAGCAGTACCTCGACGTGATCGCCAGAACCTCCCCGAGCAAACCCTGCCCTTCGCCGGACCTCCCTCGCTGTCGGTAAGCCGCGCCACCCTTTTCTTTCCCGCGGCTACTGTTTCAGTTGGGGGAAGGACCGCGGGTGAGAGGGAGAGAAAGTCAGGGGGTTAAGTGAAATGTCAGAGACTCAGGGGAATAGTGGCGTGAGGGTAGATCTGCGAGGTTTGATTCGGTTTAAACCCAGGGACCCCGGTGTAAACCGTTTTTCCAGGAAACTCATTTTAAAATCTATTTTAAAATTGAACAGAAACTTTAAAAACCCATAACTTCTGTTTGGTTTACCCAAATTTGGTCAAACCAATTTTGCCAGACTCTAAATAATGTAACCTATCTGAGAAAAATATAAAACCCCATAGGTACTATAGAAAAATATAAGGTTCTGATTTAATTATAGTTTTGACCAAAAGCTTAATAATAGCAAGAAAAATGGTTGTACTATTTAACTAGGGTTAGAAAAATTTGGAGAAGTTTATATCTACCTACTGACCTAGTTAAAAATGTTAAACCCCTCTGTCCACTACATTAAGTTAGTTTTTACCCCTTATTCCATAATATGCTTAAGGTTAAGAAAAATAGAAAAGGTGACATAAATAATGAACCAGAGGGCACCCCTATTTTTGTTAAGATACTTATTCAATATAGTTCACTGGAAAAATATATCATACCCTGTTGTAGTGTAAAATAAGAAGGATACCTTTTAAATTAATAAAATAAGGATAACTTAGAAAAACCCTACAAAAATAACCCTAAGGTGAAAACTCCTCAAACCTTAGGATAACTAATGTTTTGATAATAAGAACTTAGGAAAAATCTGAAATCTGTTGTTTGATATTTTTCAAATGACAAGTTAGTTCTAAACACCCTTTTGCACCAAACTTTAAAAATCCACCATTAAATAACCATCATGTGGCTCTCTGTCATTTTTGGTACAAGAGCTTATTATCACTGTTAGAGGCCAACAAAAATAACCCTTAGGACAGGACCCACTTTAATAAAGGACTTGTAGTGCAAATTGGCTTAATTGCACCACTTTTTGTTATTTTTATATGCAGCCTAGCCTTTTTATTTTGAATCCCCTATTCTTAAGACAGGCCATATTGACCAAGAGCAAGCCACTTGTTGGGGGCCTTCGTCCTCCGAAGGTCCTCAAAAACATGATTTGACAATGTTTTCCAAGTGGATTATGTGAACAGGTATCTTCGGACTCAGAATTATGAACATGAAGTACGGTGAGGACGAAGCCTGAACCAGACGAAGGAGGATTAAAATGGAGGACAGGCTGATTACCAAGCTCCACGAAGGATGGTGCATAGCCGAAGCTGTGCGCAGGGAAGCTTCGTCGCGATAGCAGAAAGGGGAACCGACTTAAAGATGAAAAGACTACTTGGGCCTTGACAGATTTCCATAAGTCATTGGCAAATGTAATGGACATGAATGTAATTTTACGTGGGCTGCGTCCCGCGTCTATAAATAGATGAACAGTACTCCCGTACTGTTCACGCTGACTTGGCATTTTGCTTTTGCGTCACCCTTGTATTTTTGTCTTCCTGCAATCCGAAGGTACACTCGTAATTTGAAGTCATTTCTATTGTTATACGATAATAAAATAGAAATGACATGATAATAAAGTTTAAATGTTTATATTACTTTTAATGCTGTTCATGAGTCCTTCGTCATAATTTATCGCACTTACGAAGGTATATTATTTGTGACCTTCGTCCGAAGCACATTATATCCTGAAGGGAAATAATGTTCCGAAGGACGAAGGACCTTATCATTTAACACTTTTTATGTTGCCTTGTTCTCAATCCGAAGCATTTGAGAACAAGTCCCCAACATTGGCGCCCACCTCCGGTGAACTCACTTCCACTTCGAGTTTTTCGAACACCTTCGGAAGCTATAGACCCTCGCTATGGCGCCGAAGAAAGCTTCAGCGACTGGAGCTGCAGCACTGCAACCGCTGGACCCCAACCAGGAGACCGTCTCTCTTCGGGAGGCCCGAAGCCAGAAGAGGAAGGCCGTCAGCCTGACGCTTCAGGAGGATGAACTAGACCAAGAGATCAGGGATATGGAGATGCTTCATCAACAGGTGCAGAGGAAAAAGGAAAAGATGGCCAGGCTAGCTGAGCTGCAAAGGCAGATAGACGAAGCTTCTGAAGAAGTCCGTCATCTTACCCACGATGAGCAGAACCGAAGGCCTCAACAAAAAGACCTTCGTCAGGAGGGCTTCTTCAACGAAGATGACTGGTATGACAATTTCCATCATGGAAATTTTGTTTTCGATGATGCTTCTCCTCTGTCCGCTGAGCTGCAGGCTTCACCTTGGCCTCCGTCCTATAAGCCACCCCAGCTTCCCATGTTTGATGGCCATTCAGACCCGAAGCAGTTCTTGATGAGTTACGAAGCAACAGTGTCTTCGTATGGTGGCAATGCTGCAGTCATGGCAAAGTCTTTCGTTATGGCCGTCAGGAGTGTTGCTCAGACCTGGTATTCCTCCCTTCGACCAGGAACGATCACTTCATGGCAAAAGCTGAAGGATATGTTATTGACCAGCTTTCAAGGATTTCAGACGAAGCCGGTCACTGCTCAAGCCTTGTTCCAGTGCACTCAGGATCATGAAGAATACCTTCAGGCGTATGTCAGAAGGTTCTTGCGTTTGAGGGCGCAAGCACCAACGGTGCCCAATGAAATTGTCATCGAAGCCATGATCAAGGGGCTTCGTCCTGGACCTGCAGCTCAATACTTTGCTAGGAAGCCTCCTCAGACTCTGGAGAAGCTGCTCCAAAAGATGGACGAGTACATTCGTGCCGACAATGACTTTCGCCAAAGAAGGGAGGAGGCTTTCAGATTTTCTGAAATGACCAGGGGCTTCGGAGGAAGATTTTATCCGAGGCATGTCAGGTCCATCCACAACTCCACTCAAAATGATGATAAGGGGAGTCAGCAGAACAGACCGCAGAGCTCCTCACAGGCTTCGGCGCAACAGCAAACTTTCTTCCGGCCACCAGCTCCAAGAGGCAGAGGCGCCAGGGGCTTCGGCGGAAGATTTGGAGATCAACCAAGGAGGGTATTTTGCTTATTCTGTGGTGAAAACAAGGGCCATACCACCAGGATGTGCCATGTTACCATCCAAAAACAAAAGGAGCTAGCAGAAGCTGCAGCGCAACAGGGTCAGCCGAAGCAGGTCATGCATACTGCTTCGTACCATCAGCCTTACATCCCGGAATACGTGGGCAACCACCCTGCAGTTTCCGTAGCTTCGGCGAGTCAACCTCAAGCTTCATGGCAACAGCCCCCGCCCCCACCTCCGCTGCAACAAGGCCAACAGCCAGAAGGGAGCCAATATGTTCCGCACCAAAGGGATCTCAGAGAGCAATCTGAAGCTCGCACAGTCAATAGTACTGTGCCGGAGTCGAAGCACATTTATTGACAAATATCCTACTTTGATAGCAGTCTTTTCCGTTTAGTTCTATTTTCTGTGTAATAAAGAACATTTCAGTTTTCATGTAATAGTTTCGTGGTTGGTTATCAGGAAAACTTATCTTCTCCACAGGCTTAAGTTGCTGAAGCTTAAAAATTTGCGGTAACAAGGAGGACCTTCGAATTATTAAAAATCCTTCGAAGCAACAAAAAGTCGTTCTAAGGAACGCAGAGTAAGTTGCCGAAGTTACAAAAAGCCGTTCCAAAGGGAGCGTAGTGTAAGTTTTTTGCTCCAAAGACGTTCCTAAGGGAATGCAGAGCATACAGCGAAAAGTCAACGCTGATACCGCCTAAAGTAAAAGGCGAAGAAGCTCCAAAGACGTTCCTAAGGGAATGCAGAGCTTACAGCGAAAAGTCAACGCTGATACCGCCTAAGTAAAAGGCGAAGAAGCTCCAAAGACGTTCCTAAGGGAATGCAGAGCTTACAAATATATTTTGTGTGTATCTTCGGAACAAACGTCATTTGCATAACATAACATCATCACATCATTTTGCATAGCATAAGCATCATACATCATGTTGCATATGGCAAAAGAAGGGGACACAGTATCAACCTTCGAAAGGACGCTTTGAGAAAGTGAAAATTGTGTAAAGTCACGAGGGAATACAATGATAATCTTCGGAATACAGCTTCGGAGAATGTTTTCACAAAGCATGGACGTGCTTCATCAGAGTAATATCGAAATTGCACAGCTTCGGAGAATGTTTTCACGAAGCGTGGACGTAAGTCATCAGAATAGTTTTAACGGAGAATGTCTTCTTCACGAAGCATGAAAAGAAGGGAAGGTGTTTTTTCGCCGAAGGCTCAAAAATGGTATGTATGTAGAATTTCATGCATCGTAAAGAATTGAATAATGAAAAGAGACTTGTATATTACATTCAAATGTACAAAATATTACATAGATCACACTTCAAATGTTTTTTCTAATAACACCTAGTCTTCTCTTAATACTACTTCGGCAGCCTCATTTAGAAGTTGTTCAACAACTTTATCCATGATAGCTTCGGCCATTTGTTTGATTTCGTCATCCTCTTTTGTGTGAGGGTCAACAGACGATCCAGCAGGTTCTGAGGGAAGAGAATATTTTTGCATTACTATTACAAACCGCGAGCAAAGTTTGAAATAAAAGTTACAACAACACAATAAGAGCGACTAATTAATACCTATTTGCCCTTCGGCAACTTCTGTCACTTTCCTAGCATCATGGATGCCTTTTTCACTCCTTTGAATAATTTCTTGCGCCATTTCTCGGCCGCCGTTGTCCCAGACATTAGTAAAGAATTTGCCACCAACCATGCTTGCTTCGGCCGAGGGGTCTTTGATGTCTTCGGAGGATAAGGCAGCTTCGGACTGAGCTAAAGATTTTACATGTTCACAACCTTTCTTCTCCAAGACAGTAGCAACTCCCCTGGCGCCCGAAAAAGCGCAGATGTCACCGCGGCTACTCAGGATTTCCTCGAAGGCCTCTGCTTCGTGACTGATCCATTCTATTGGACCTTCGGGATTGCCTCTTGAGAAATTCTCTTCACTGGAAAATGCGCCCACGTTGGCGAAGCTGGTTTTAATTTTCTTTACGCATTCCATGGATTTTTCGTAGCATTTTTTCTTAGAAGACCGAAGCTCTTCCACGGTTGCTTCCAAATGATCAGCCCATTGGTCGCTGCATTCCCGTCTTGTTTCTTCAAGTATGCGTTCTTCTTTCACCCGGGCCAATTGCTTCTGAAGATCTTTAATTTCGCGTCTCTGAGCTTCGGCCTGACCCTCTGCAGTAGCTTCGTCCTTTTTTATTTTGTCTACTAATGTGAGCAGAATTTTATCTTTTTCTAGAGCTTCGTTTCTCAGTTTAATAACTTCTGAACGTAAATTGTTGAACGCAATTTCATAACTCTCATCTTCGGCACTCTTTTGTGCTCTTAATGCGTTGCTTAGGATTAAGCCCTATACGAAAAAGAATCCATATAAGAATAAAAGAATGAATTATGTATTAAATTTTTTTTTCAAGTGTCTAATTCCCATACCTTTAGGCTATTGTACGCAAGACTGTCCGCGAGATCCTCCTTTGTCATAGCACATAATCCAGCTTCGAGCTTCGGGAACCCCATACTTCTAGCCATCTCTCGGCAGACAGATAGTTCTTTATTATCAGGAAGGCAGTACAGGAAGTCATCTTCATTTGTCCCATTAAACACTACTGCCCCCTTCGGATATTTTAGCTCTCTAGCATAGTAGTTGGCTTCGTAAGTCTCTTCTTCAGATAATTTCTTCCCCGAAGCATGTCGTACGATGTAATCGCATATGCTGGAAGGAGCTTCGGGGGCGGCAGTGTCAATCTCTTCAACCAAATTTGGTTCTGATATTTTTGTTTCCAAAGATTGTTCCTTGGTGGGCTCTGAAGGCCCAGCTTCAGCTTCAGGTTGTTGCTTCGAAGCTTCAGCAACTACAGCTTCGGTAGACACTTCAGTAACTTCAATAGTCTTCTTTGGAGTTGTACTTGAAGACTTAATTGTCTCCAAAACATCTAGCACGTTCACCATTCTTTTTCTTTTCGGGGTCACCGACGGGCCCTTTTGATTTTTTATTGTTTCGACATTTGCTGAAGGACTTAAGATTTCCGATATTTTTGGCTTTTCAATCTTCGGTTTCTCTGCTTTTTCTGCTGAAGGCGCTTCTGTCTTTTCTTCCATCTTCGGCACTGGAGCTGGTTCTGTAGCTTCAGAGGCCAAAGAGAATTCACCAATAAATTCTGGCACTGTGGCCGGCTCAATAAAACGCGCTCGGTGGGTGAGCACCTTTATCTTTTTCTTTTGCGGCGCTGGCTCGCTAGTGGCACTTGTGGTAGCTTCTGTCGCGGGAGAAGTATTTTTTCTTTTGCGACCCGACACCGGATAGTGATAGTCAGGGTAGACAAACCCGACTGCGTCAAATACCCGGTTGAGCCTTTTCTTCTTTCGGCCCCCGAAGGCTGCTGATAACGCAGTATTCTCGGCCTTCGAGTACACCCCAAGCAGTTCGTCACTTAATGTTTCAATGTTTTTCAACCAGTCGTCATCAGGTTCAACAAATTTATCCCCATATTTGAATGTGTATTTCAGTCTGACCAGTCCGCCTTCGTCGGACTCTTTGATGGTCTCCTTCGGCATTTCCCACTTTCCTGCAAGTGGCCACACCCTGAAGGCAATATGTTCTTGAATCAAGTCCCTTGTCCCAATAAAAGAGCAGACTACGCCGAAGGCTCTTTGGCATTCCTCGGCTGCTTCATCCATTTCAACCTTCGGCCTTCGAAGTCCGAAGCGTTGCCAGATGGGGCGCATAATGATACTCTTGACATCTTCTTGCGCTGTTAAGTCATTCTTTACATAGAACCATTCAGTCATCCAGGCTCCGGGCCACCTCTTCCGAAAGGTCGGCACAGGGCGGCTTGACCCGGAGCGGGCACCGAAGCTGTAACACCCAAAGTTGTTGTGATATTGTTCTTTCCCCTAGGGCTTCGTCTCATATAACAACTCATGAATGTTGCAAAAGCTTTTAGCATTTGGTTCTAAACCTTGGCTTCTCGCAGCCCAGACAAACATCCCCATTCTTATGATAGCTTCGGGAGTAATTTGATGAAGGTAGACTTGAAATGTCTTCAGGACTTCAACAACAAAGTTGCTTAGGGGGAATCGAAGCCCACCCTTCAGAAAGCTTCAGAAGATTACGACTTCATCTTCTTCGGGGGTGGGAGAAGTCTTTTCTCCAGCATCAACCCTCACAATAGATATATCTTGAAAATACCTCCCCCTCATATTATCAATGTGATTCTGCTTAATAGTGGTTTTCCCGAAAACCGTGTGACTTGGCCGCCATGGTCGATCTTCGGACTCTTCCCCACCACTTTCTACATCATAACTGTCGCTGTCACCAGTATCTTCGGACAAACCTTCAAGAATCTCCTTGGTGATTTTCTCCGTATTGGTCTCCGCCATCGCTATAAGAAACCCCAAGTTCTTCTCTTCGTCGAGACTCAGCTTCGTCTCAGCAGGGATCTTCTTACCTTTAGACATCTTCGGAAACGCTAAAAAACTGTTTTCAAGGCCGAAGCTTCAAAATCAAAAAGATCAGCAAATCTTAGTGCAAGAGCTAAAAATTTAGTGGGCCGAAGCAGATGGCAAGTGTGCGTACCAAATAAGTTTGCGGTATGATCTTATTTATACCCCCAGGGCGTTGAAAATTGAAAGACCTCGCTTGTCAGTGAGTGTTGCTATTCTAGCAAAGGGAAGGTGTTTTTTCGGACCTTCGGCTCAAGGCCTTCGTCCATATCGCAATCTGAATTTATCATTAGCAAATTAATATTGCGAGGGGCTACTGTTGGGGGCCTTCGTCCTCCGAAGGTCCTCAAAAACATGATTTGACAATGTTTTCCAAGTGGATTATGTGAACAGGTATCTTCGGACTCAGAATTATGAACATGAAGTACGGTGAGGACGAAGCCTGAACCAGACGAAGGAGGATTAAAATGGAGGACAGGCTGATTACCAAGCTCCACGAAGGATGGTGCACAGCCGAAGCTGTGCGCAGGGAAGCTTCGTCGCGATAGCAGAAAGGGGAACCGACTTAAAGATGAAAAGACTACTTGGGCCTTGACAGATTTCCATAAGTCATTGGCAAATGTAATGGACATGAATGTAATTTTACGTGGGCTGCGTCCCGCGTCTATAAATAGATGAACAGTACTCCCGTACTGTTCACGCTGACTTGGCATTTTGCTTTTGCGTCACCCTTGTATTTTTGTCTTCCTGCAATCCGAAGGTACACTCGTAATTTGAAGTCATTTCTATTGTTATACGATAATAAAATAGAAATGACATGATAATAAAGTTTAAATGTTTATATTACTTTTAATGCTGTTCATGAGTCCTTCGTCATAATTTATCGCACTTACGAAGGTATATTATTTGTGACCTTCGTCCGAAGCACATTATATCCTGAAGGGAAATAATGTTCCGAAGGACGAAGGACCTTATCATTTAACACTTTTTATGTTGCCTTGTTCTCAATCCGAAGCATTTGAGAACAAGTCCCCAACACCACTGTAATCTTTGTAGAATTATTGAAAATAGTTAATTCACCTTCGTAGTTCAAACCCCACTAGAATTCATAAATAAACACTAAAGAGAGGAAAATGAACAATGGAAATTAGTATCCTCCTAAGACCCTTGTAAATTGTTCCCTGGAATGGATATATACAAATGCAATACCAATTCTCCTTGCTTACCCCAAATAAAACTTAAAAATAAAAGTGATAAGTATAAACCACTAAAACCCCGCATGTCCGAGAAACCCTAAGTTATTTCTTGATTTAGTTTCTTTTGGTATAATATTAATAATCCTGCATAATCATGACATACATGTTCATTGCATTCGATAGATTGTAATCTTGCTGACGGAGAGTACGTCCTCGTGCCAGAGCAAGGAGCTGCCCAGGAGGTTGCCCCAGATCCAGCACCAGAGCCTGCACCAGAGGACCTTCCTGCCACTGCTTTGGAAGGCAAGCCCCGGTTTTATGCATAACCTGTTATTTATGCTATTTTACTACACTTAATGATTGTAGGATTGTTTGTGCACTTAAGTGTAGGAGTTGTTTTGAACCATAGTTGCATGATCTCAGGAACCCCGTTGTGATGAATACTAGTATGCTAGGTCGAGTAGCTGCTTTATTAAATAGGATCTCGGTAGAAGTCGAGTGATTTTCTAGCACTCGCGCGAGGTCAGGAATTGGTTGTACTCACTTACATATCATACGAGGTTGGTTTGTGGGCAACAATCCATGGGGATTGGTTGTCTACGGGATAAAAATTTGAGTAAGGATTAAGGTGTGGTACCGTGAGTCAAGCGTTTGAACGTACTAAACACATACCGAGAAATATGGTAAATCGGTAAGCCTAGTACCTGAGTGAACCTGGCAGTGGACATATCCCCTCACGCGACCTGAGACGTAGTCTCCCATTCCGGTTATGGTGGGTACAAGTGCGGTCACTGCACGACGGCCAGTCGGGGTTAGTGAGGCATTGTACGCCAAGGCGGTGAGCCCTGATCTGCTGACGGGGAATCGATGGGGACGGTTGATATGCGTGGGGACGGAGTGCCCCTACATGTCGTGTGTTTAGGTTTACCTTGCAAGGATAAAACTCGATTCGAATTGTCTGCTTCTCGCAGCTAATGAGACTGCTTGATCCATGCTGCTACATTGAGTAACAAGTGGAACTGTGTTGAGATGATACAAGATATTGATTGCTAAAAATGCTTGCTACTATGTATGAGTAGATAGTACACTTTTAGCCTTAAGAGAGTCACACTTAATTTTGACAAAGTTAAAATCTTGATTTAGAAACTCAGCTAGTGCTTTTGGCAACCAAACCCCACAGCCAAACAGCTGCATGTCTAGAGGTAGAGGAGTAGACTCCTCACACCGGGTAAGTCTAGCTGAGTATTAGTATACTCAGCCTTGCTTGTGGCATAATTTTACAGGTTCTCTGGAGGAAATGGCTGCTGGAATGACTTGGCCATCCACCCTGCCACCGGGTTGGACTGTCGAGTGGGACCCTGCCTCGGCTGAGGAGGAGCATGGGGAGTGATGGGACATGCTTCCCCATCTCTCCGTTTATTTACCGTTAGTTTATTTCCGCTGCACTTCAAAACAATGATGATCACTTTTGCAACAACTCCGATGATGATGATGATGATGATGATGTAATAATATAATACTCTGACATGTATGGTTTTATGCTTTATTGTATTTGCTCTGTGACTCACCATCGAGTGAGATTGTGGTACTTGATCCTGTCAGTGGCCATGTCGGACTAGATCCGAGGGATTGACGGGTTATTCCCATTTAAGTGTGGTCTAGCCTCCAAGGCAGGGCTTAGGCACTTAAGTTGGAATAATTCGGGCAGTTCCGCCACAGTTGGTATCGGAGCTTGTACCACCACAGAGGAATCAATAAAATGTAAACACCATCAATTTTCCAAGTAAAATTTGATAGAAACAATATTGGATAGATAGTAGGACGAGCAGGATAGACCTAGGACGTGAAGCCTTAGGATGATAGAAGGGTAGCTAGGTGGCTAAGTGACTAGGCCCTACAGGCCACTTTTTACAGGATGGGAGTTCTTCCCTATTCCTTTTATCTTCTGGAGAGGTCGTTCAGGACGAGCATGCATGCATTCATAATTAAGCAAATGGATAACTGAGTAAAAAGACATAAAAACAAGATAACAACCAACTAGGTCCCCAGTGCCTTTTTCTTTTAACTAGAGACAGGCTGAGTTTTATTTTCCTTGTTCTTTTTGTAATTCTTTTTCTTTTACTTACGCTTAACCGTACACAGATGACTTCCCACGGATCCTCCGATGACGGAAATGCACTGACCCACACTGACGGACTTGCACGAGAGGGCTTTCCCCGCATTTTGTGGGAGGTACTCCAGGGGGCAGGATACTTGACACCCCCTCAGTACGTGGTGCAGCAGTTCGAGAAGCACCGGGTGCCTCACTGTAGGGTGAGGATGACTTTGGAGCCTCATCCCCTGCAGCCAGGCTGGCGCTCCTTGGACTCTGAGTCTTTCGGGTACCGAGCGGAGGACACGATCGAGGCAATCGCTCTGCATGGACTGACTACTTTCTGCGGATTCCATCCCTTGGAGCTGGCTACCCACCCCATTGGGTTGTTCCCCGCGGAAAAGGAGGACGACCCGATGTGGAAGGATCGGGTGGAGCATGCCAAGGACATCTGGGCTCTCTACCCAGGCCACACCGCTCACTTGTCGGTACGATGCATGAACGCTCTGTATCGACTGCAAGTAATGCGTGGGGAGGCCATGTCTCATTTGATGGCACTGTTAGAGGCAACCAAGATCACCCTGGACAACAGGGAGGAGCTCGTGGTGGACTTGTCCCAGGAGCTGGTGGAAAAAGATTTGCAAGTGGAGCAGCTGTCTGATGAGATTCATGAGTTGGAGGAACTAGTGGGCACCAGGGAGAACACCATCGAGGTTCTCGAAGATCAGCTCCTCAACACTCAGCAGCAGCTAGCAGAGACAAATGAGCACCTAGACATGCATCACCAAGAGATCCATGATGAGGAGGCTGACGAGGACGTTGACATCGAGGGAGGGGAGGAGCCTGCTTCCAGTGTAGACACCGCTGGCTCAGAGAGACCCCCTTCCCCCGAGTCCAGCGTTGCCTCGTTCGCTCACTAGATGCCAGGCTAATCCTAGAGGTTGATGATAGTTGGACTCCTCGCCACTAGCTTAGCTTTTGCACCCTTAGGGTACTAGGCTAGGTAGAGTTGAGTCTTTTGGATCATTGATGTAACCGTGTTAAACTCTTTTGGAGGTTTGGGGATGATTAATGGCAGTTTAAATTTGGACGGAAGGTTTATGTTTTTGTTTTGTTTTATGTGGAATCTATCAAATTGCTTTAACTCCCCTACCGTGTTTGAACCTTAAGCCTGGAGATGTGTTATTAAGCAACCATGTGATTTTTCAGATGGCTGGGAGAGCGCGCCGTGGTCAGAATGAGCACGTTCCTCCACCGCCACCGCCTCCCACTCTGCAGGAGCTCATGGCTCAGCAGAATGAGATCTTGAGGCAGCTGGCTCAGCGTCAGCCACCACCACAGCACTATGGTGGTGGAGACCATCAGCGTCACCCCGCGGCGGCTACCTATCAGGAGTTCCTCAGCACCCAGCCTCCATTGTTCACACGGGCAGAGGACCCACTTGATGCAGATGTATGGTTGCGGGTGGTGGAATCCAAATTCCCGCTACTCCATGGAGTTTGCTCAGAGGTCGCCAAGGTCAGGTTCGCCACCCAGCAGCTTCTCGGACCTGCAAGGACTTGGTGGGATCATTTTCTTGCTATGCAGCCAGAAGGTAGAGAGGTGGAATGGAGGGAGTTCAAGGCAGCTTTCAGAGGGCACCATATTCCAGCTGGCATCATGGACCGGAAGCTCAATGAGTTTTTGGCACTCACTCAGGGCAACAGGACAGTGTTGCAGTATGCCCAGGCCTTCAATGATTTGTGCCAGTATGCTGGGTACCATGCAGATACGGATGAGAAGAAGCGAGACAGGTTCAGGAGGGGGCTCAGCACTAAGCTCCGTGATCGTCTCAACACCGTCAGGGCCAACAGCTACAATGAGTTGGTCAACATGGCTATCTCCCAGGAGGACTGCATTTTAGCTCGATAGGCGGAGAAGAAGAGGAAGACCCCTGTGGCAGGACCCTCAGCTCAGCCACAGCGCTTCAGGATTGTGTCTGACTCACAGAGCAGGGGACCTCAGCAGCAGCAAGGGAGGTGGGTGATCAGACCACCGCAGCAGCAGCAGGCACCCAACCGCACCCAATTTCCCGCTCAGAGAAGCAACCAGCAGCAGCAGCAGTACCGTCAGGCCAATGACAACAGGTGCTTCACTTGTGGCAGCACTGGGCATTATGCCAAGAATTGCCCCAGAAACCAGCAGAGGCAGGGGCAGACTGTTAGTCAGAACCAAGGCAAGAGACAGAAGGTGCAAGTGAGGCAGGGCAAGCTGAACTTCACTACCATGGCTGACATTCCAGAGGGAGCACCCGTCATGACTGGTATCTTTACAGTTTTAAATTTCCCCGCTATTGTTCTTTTTGATTCCGGTGCTTCACATAGTTTTATCAGTGCCAAGTTTAGTGCCAAATGCCAGTTGCCCTTTCACCATACCGATGGGGGCATTACAATTTCAACACCCAGAGGCAGAGTTGCCACTTATCAAATCAACAAGAATGTGCCTCTAAAGTTTGGTAGTTTGATAATTAAAACCAACCTTCTTATCTTGGGACTGGATAGTGTGGATATCATACTGGGAACTGATTGGTTGACCAAACATCAGGTAGTGATTGACATTGCAGCTAGGGCCATCGAAGTGCACTCACCAACCTGTGGTGAAATCACACTATATTTACCCAACCAGGGTTGTACCCGATCTTGTGCCTTTGTTATGGTAGAATCCCCAGTGGAAAAGATCCCAGTGGTCTGTGACTATCCGGATGTTTTTCCGGATGAATTGCCAGGGATGCCACCTGACCGAGATATTGAGTTCGCCATCGAATTGCAACCCGGGACTGCTCCTATCTCCAAGAGACCCTATAGGATGCCTCCCGCGGAATTGGCAGAATTGAAGAAACAATTGCAAGAATTGTTGGACAAGGGGTTTATTCGTCCAAGTACTTCCCCATGGGGATGTCCCGCCTTATTCGTGAAGAAAAAGGATGAGAGTTTGAGGATGTGTGTTGACTACCGCCCTCTCAATGCGGTGACTATCAAGAACAAATACCCGTTACCCCGCATTGATGTTCTGTTTGATCAGTTGGTGGGAGCCAAGGTATTCTCCAAGATAGACCTTCGCTCAGGCTACCATCAGATTAAGATCCGTGCCAGTGACATTCCCAAGACGGCTTTCTCTACCAGATATGGGCTCTATGAGTTTTTGGTGATGTCTTTTGGGCTAACCAATGCCCCGGCTTATTTTATGTACTTGATGAACTCAGTGTTTATGCCAGAGTTGGACAAGTTCGTGGTCGTTTTCATTGATGATATTCTGGTCTATTCCAAGAATGAAGACGAGCATACTGAGCATCTGCACGTCGTACTTCAGCGACTGTGCGATCACCGTCTTTATGCAAAGTTGTCTAAGTGTGAATTTTGGCTGAAGGAGATTAAATTCTTGGGTCACACAATTTCTCAGGATGGGATATCGGTTGACCCTGAAAAGGTACAGGAGGTGATGGATTGGAAACCCCCGACTACAGTGAGGCAGATTCGGAGTTTTCTGGGATTGGCAGGGTATTATCGACGATTTATTCCGGATTTCTCCAGAATTGCCAAACCAATGACTGAATTGCTGAAGAAGGGAGTCAAGTATGATTGGAGCCAGAAGTGCGAGGATGCCTTTCACACCTTGAGGCAGCATTTGACAACAGCTCCAGTGCTAGCTCAGCCAGATAATACCAAGCCATTTGAAGTTTATTGTGATGCTTCTGGTACAGGATTGGGTTGTGTCTTGATGCAAGATAACCGAGTTATTGCTTATGCTTCCAGAGCCCTCAGACCCCATGAGCAGAACTATCCTACACATGATCTGGAATTGGCAGCAGTGGTTCATGCTCTTAAGATATGGAGACACTATTTGATGGGAGCTCACTGCAACATCTACACTGATCATAAGAGCCTCAAATATATTTTTACTCAGGCTGATCTGAACATGAGGCAGAGGAGATGGTTGGAATTAATCAAGGATTATGATTTGGAAATGCATTACCATCCTGGCAAGGCCAATGTGGTGGCGGATGCCTTGAGCAGAAAGGCCCAGTGCAATTGTTTGAACATGGACGTGGGAATTACCACCTTGTGTGATGAGTTGTGCAAGCTGAACCTAGAAGTGGTTCCTTCCGGTGAATTGAGCTACATTTCAGTGGAGCCCACATTGCAAGAGCAAATAGTCAGGGCACAGATCGGGGACAAGGGAGTCCAGGTTATTAAAGAAATGATCAAGCAGAAGGCAGAAAAATACAAGTGTTTCCGTCAGGACAGCAAGGGAATTTTATGGTTTGGAGATCGATTGGTTGTTCCCAAGGACCCTGAGCTCAGAAAGAAGATATTGGATGAAGCTCACCTCTCCAAGTTCTCCATGCACCCTGGCAGCAACAAGATGTACCATGACCTCAGATCGTTATATTGGTGGACCAGAATGAAGAGGGAAATTGCCAAGTACATCTCCGAGTGTGACACTTGCCAGAGGATAAAAGCCAGCCACTTGAAGGCAGCAGGCCCTTTGCAACCCCTTCCCATACCATCTTGGAAATGGGAGGACATTTGCATGGACTTCATAGTAGGATTACCCAATACCTCCAGGCACCATGATTCTATATGGGTTATTGTGGACAGATTGACCAAGACTGCTCATTTCTTGCCAGTGCACACCACCCATCGAGCAGAGAAGTATGCAGAGATCTACATTGACCAGATAGTTCGTCTGCATGGGATACCAAGGACTATAGTCTCCGACCGAGGAGCACCTTTTGTGGCACGATTTTGGGAGCAATTACAGGAATCACTTGGAACCCAGGTTATACGAAGCTCAGCGTACCACCCCCAAACAGATGGTCAGACAGAAAGGGTAAATCAGATTTTGGAAGACATGTTGCGAGCATGTGCACTACACTATGGAAAGGATTGGGACAAGTGTCTTTCCTTGGCAGAATTTTCTTACAATAACAGCTATCAGTCTAGTCTGAAGATGGCACCTTTTGAGGCATTATATGGGAGAAGGTGTAGAACCCCACTAAATTGGTCTCAAGCAGGAGAGAGGGAAATTTTTGGACCAGATTTGGTGCTTGAAGCAGAGGCAAAGGTTAGAATTATCAAGAAGAACCTAGAAGCTGCTCAGGCCAGGCAAAAGAGTTATCATGACAAGAGGCGGAAGCCTCTACAGTTTGAGGTGGGAGATCATGTCTATCTTAAGGTATCACCAACCAAGGGTGTCCAGAGATTCGGGATCAAGGGCAAGTTAGCCCCTCGTTACATTGGACCCTATAATATCAAGGCAAGTTGTGGACCCGTAGCTTACCAGTTGGAGTTGCCACCCTGTATGTTAGCAGTTCACAATGTGTTCCATGTATCTCAGCTGCGGAAATGCGTTCGTCTACCCACTGAAGTGCTACCGGAACTAGACATCGAGATAGAACCAGACTTGTCCTACCAAGAGTACCCCGTCAAGGTATTAGATCAAAAGGAGAGATCCACCCGGGCAAGATCAATCAAAATGTATAAGGTTCAGTGGAGTCATCATTCAGAAGAAGAAGCTACATGGGAGACGGAGGATTTTCTACGCTCTCGCTTCCCCGACTTTCTGCCCAAAGGAGTCGGTATGTAGCCCCAAAACCCCACCCCCACCTGCCCTCTGAAGTCAATTATAGGAAAAACTTAGATAACAAGGATAGTCTAAGTTGTGGTTTTAACTTAAGAAGGGCTTCCTTCTGAAGTTGCAAAGAGGATGACATTCGAAGAACAGTTAAAAAGTGAAACTTGAGCATAAAGGGAGTGTAGCACTAACACACCTTCAAGCACCCTCCAAGGGACTCTACCTAAAATCTCGGGACGAGATTCCTTTAAGGGGGGAGGGCTGTAACACCTCAGGTGTTACCATGACTAGAACCTACCCTAAATGCTAAGGATTGTGATCACATGTGGAAATAACTTGAGGATAACAAAGAACCTTGGAGATTATGTGTTAACCAAAAATTCTAAGGACCTAAGGGCACCATTTAAGCTTTGGTGCACTGGCTACATTGGGTAAGAAAAGGGGGGGAACCCTAGGCCCCTCTTGAACCCTCCTTTCCAAAGCCATGGATGAGAGGGGGAAGAAAATGAGCAAATGTGCAAAACATGAGTGATCTTTAACCCAACCTTAAGCAACCTTATAACCAGCAAGTAGAGGAAGGAAATATTGCAAAAAGGCCCCTGGAGAAACCCCAAATCAAATCACTAAGTGGAGAGAGAGCTAGAGGTCTCTATTTCTCTCTAAGTCCATTTTTAACCCTAGTTTAAGGATCAACCGTGTTCACCTTGAAGATGGCATCAAATCCACTTGTGTTCTATACCAAAAACGTGGCATACCACCTAGGGCACCCACTGGAAAAAGTTGAGCCCGAGACTCGGACGTTTGACATGCCATGGCATGGCTTTTGTCGCGAAGTGCCCAGTGTGACACACCTGATTTGGCATCCAAAGATCTCCCTCCCTAGGCCATATCTGCCCCGACGTCTCACAGTTGAGTGACAGCCCTAGGTGCCAGGAAGAGGTCTGCGCCGAACCTTTGCAAAGATTCGCACGTTTGCGACCTCTGCCGACATTTGAACAATGGAAGAAACAAACCGCCACGTGTTCGACGCGTTCTGCCGCGCCAGACACGCCCGCGCGCGCCCCCGCGAGCCCCGCGCCGCGCCCGAGCCAAGCCAGCGCCCTAGTCCGCGTCCGCGCCTATAAAACGCCCAGGAGCCTTGGCCGTACCCCTCCGCACGCGCTCAAGTCTCACCGGAGCTCAGTTCACCGCCGTTTGCCCGTGCGCAACGTGCCCGCGGCCACCCGAGCCACTGCCGCCGTAGACCGGCCAGCCCAGCCCTCCACAGTCCCATCCAACCCTCGGACACGAGTGTGCACCCACCAGTGAAGCTCCCCGAGCAAGGAATCGGGCTCTGCTTCACCGGAGACGCCGGAACAAGGTCACCGGACTTCACCCGACCGCCGGCAACCGTGGGCCGAGGTACACGGTGAGTCTCTCTTCGATTCCTTGCACGGTTAGACTCCTTAGACCTCCATGAAGCTCCCTATGCCCTTGGATTGAACCATACCGCCGTGGATAGGCCGGAGCACACGCCGCCGACGAGCTCTCCCGCCTGCGCGCGTGGACCGGGCGATTCCGGCCATCCCCGACGACGAGCAGTACCTCGACGTGATCGCCAGAACCTCCCCGAGCAAACCCTGCCCTTCGCCGGACCTCCCTCGCCGCCGGTAAGCCGCGCCACCCTTTTCTTTCCCGCGGCTACTGTTTCAGTTGGGGGAAGGACCGCGGGTGAGAGGGAGAGAAAGTCAGGGGGTTAAGTGAAATGTCAGAGACTCAGGGGAATAGTGGCGCGAGGGTAGATCTGCGAGGTTTGATTCGGTTTAAACCCAGGGACCCCGGTGTAAACCGTTTTTTCCAGGAAACTCATTTTAAAATCTATTTTAAAATTGAACAGAAACTTTAAAAACCCATAACTTCTGTTTGGTTTACCCAAATTTGGTCAAACCAATTTTGCCAGACTCTAAATAATGTAACCTATCTGAGAAAAATATAAAACCCCATAGGTACTATAGAAAAATATAAGGTTCTGATTTAATTATAGTTTTGACCAAAAGCTTAATAATAGCAAGAAAAATGGTTGTACTATTTAACTAGGGTTAGAAAAATTTGGAGAAGTTTATATCTACCTACTGACCTAGTTAAAAATGTTAAACCCCTCTGTCCACTACATTAAGTTAGTTTTTACCCCTTATTCCATAATATGCTTAAGGTTAAGAAAAATAGAAAAGGTGACATAAATAATGAACCAGAGGGCACCCCTATTTTTGTTAAGATACTTATTCAATATAGTTCACTGGAAAAATATATCATACCCTGTTGTAGTGTAAAATAAGAAGGATACCTTTTAAATTAATAAAATAAGGATAACTTAGAAAAACCCTACAAAAATAACCCTAAGGTGAAAACTCCTCAAACCTTAGGATAACTAATGTTTTGATAATAAGAACTTAGGAAAAATCTGAAATCTGTTGTTTGATATTTTTCAAATGACAAGTTAGTTCTAAACACCCTTTTTGCACCAAACTTTAAAAATCCACCATTAAATAACCATCATGTGGCTCTCTGTCATTTTTGGTACAAGAGCTTATTATCACTGTTAGAGGCCAACAAAAATAACCCTTAGGACAGGACCCACTTTAATAAAGGACTTGTAGTGCAAATTGGCTTAATTGCACCACTTTTTGTTATTTTTATATGCAGCCTAGCCTTTTTATTTTGAATCCCCTATTCTTAAGACAGGCCATATTGACCAAGAGCAAGCCACTATAATCTTTGTAGAATTATTGAAAATAGTTAATTCACCTTCGTAGTTCAAACCCCACTAGAATTCATAAATAAACACTAAAGAGAGGAAAATGAACAATGGAAATTAGTATCCTCCTAAGACCCTTGTAAATTGTTCCCTGGAATGGATATATACAAATGCAATACCAATTCTCCTTGCTTACCCCAAATAAAACTTAAAAATAAAAGTGATAAGTATAAACCACTAAAACCCCGCATGTCCGAGAAACCCTAAGTTATTTCTTGATTTAGTTTCTTTTGGTATAATATTAATAATCCTGCATAATCATGACATACATGTTCATTGCATTCGATAGATTGTAATCTTGCTGACGGAGAGTACGTCCTCGTGCCGGAGCAAGGAGCTGCCTAGGAGGTTGCCCCAGATCCAGCACCAGAGCCTGCACCAGAGGACCTTCCTGCCACTGCTTTGGAAGGCAAGCCCCGGTTTTGTGCATAACCTGTTATTTATGCTATTTTACTACACTTAATGATTGTAGGATTGTTTGTGCACTTAAGTGTAGGAGTTGTTTTGAACCATAGTTGCATGATCTCAGGAACCCCGTTGTGATGAATACTAGTATGCTAGGTCGAGTAGCTGCTTTATTAAATAGGATCTCGGTAGAAGTCGAGTGATTTTCTAGCACTCGCGCGAGGTCAGGAATTGGTTGTACTCACTTACATATCATACGAGGTTGGTTTGTGGGCAACAATCCATGGGGATTGGTTGTCTACGGGATAAAAATTTGAGTAAGGATTAAGGTGTGGTACCGTGAGTCAAGCGTTTGAACGTACTAAACACATACCGAGAAATATGGTAAATCGGTAAGCCTAGTACCTGAGTGAACCTGGCAGTGGACATATCCCCTCACGCGACCTGAGACATAGTCTCCCATTCCGGTTATGGTGGGTACAAGTGCGGTCACTGCACGACGGCCAGTCGGGGTTAGTGAGGCATTGTACGCCAAGGCGGTGAGCCCTGATCTGCTGACGGGGAATCGATGGGGACGGTTGATATGCGTGGGGACGGAGTGCCCCTACATGTCGTGTGTTTAGGTTTACCTTGCAAGGATAAAACTCGATTCGAATCGTCTGCTTCTCGCAGCTAATGAGACTGCTTGATCCATGCTGCTACATTGAGTAACAAGTGGAACTGTGTTGAGATGATACAAGATATTGATTGCTAAAAATGCTTGCTACTATGTATGAGTAGATAGTACACTTTTAGCCTTAAGAGAGTCACACTTAATTTTGACAAAGTTAAAATCTTGATTTAGAAACTCAGCTAGTGCTTTTGGCAACCAAACCCCACAGCCAAACAGCTGCATGTCTAGAGGTAGAGGAGTAGACTCCTCACACCGGGTAAGTCTAGCTGAGTATTAGTATACTCAGCCTTGCTTGTGGCATAATTTTACAGGTTCTCTGGATGAAATGGCTGCTGGAGTGACTTGGCCATCCACCCTGCCACCGGGTTGGACTGTCGAGTGGGACCCTGCCTCGGCTGAGGAGGAGCATGGGGAGTGATGGGACAGGCTTCCCCATCTCTCCGTTTATTTACCGTTAGTTTATTTCCGCTACACTTCAAAACAATGATGATCACTTTTGCAACAACTCCGATGATGATGATGATGATGATGTAATAATATAATACTCTGACATGTATGGTTTTATGTTTTATTGTATTTGCTCTGTGACTCACCATCGAGTGAGATTGTGGTACTTGATCCTGTCAGTGGCCATGTCGGACTAGATCCGAGGGATTGACGGGTTATTCCCATTTAAGTGTGGTCTAGCCTCCAAGGCAGGGCTTAGGCACTTAAATTGGAATAATTCGGGCAGTTCCGCCACAGCTTTCGACCAAAAACGCTCGGGGGTCTTGAACTCTCCAAGCATAGTCCTCGCCATATCGATGAGCGTCCTGTTCTTCCTCTCTACCACACCATTTTGCTGAGGTGTGTAGGGAGCGGAGAACTCGTGCTTGATCCCCTCCTCCTCAAGAAACTCCTCCACTTGAAGATTCTTGAATTTGGACCCGTTGTCGCTCCTTATCTTCTTCACTTTGAGCTCAAACTCATTTTGAGCTCTCCCGAGGAAGCGCTTGACGGTCCCTTGGGTTTCAGATTTATCCTGCAAAAAGAATACCCAAGTGAAGCGGGAAAAATCATCAACTATAACAAGACCATACTTACTTCCTCCTATACTTAGATAGGCGACGGGTCCGAAGAGGTCCATATGAAGCATCTCCAAGGGTCTTGATGTGGTCATCACATTTTTGGTGTGATGAGAGCCTCCCACCTGTTTCCCTGCTTGACAAGCTGCACAAGGTCTATCTTTTTCGAAATGTACATTAGTTAGACCTATCACGTGTTCTCCCTTTAGAAGCTTGTGGAGGTTCTTCATCCCCACATGTGCTAAGCGGCGATGTCACAGCCAGCCCATGCAAGTCTTAGCAATTAAGCATGCATCTAGACTGACCTCTTCTTTTGCAAAATCAACCAAATAAAGTTTGCCGTCTAGTACACCCTTAAAAGCTAGTGAACCATCACATCTTCTAAAGACAGACACATCTACATTTGTAAATAGACAATTATATCCCATTTTGCATAATTGACTAACATATAACAAATTATATCCAAGCGACTCAACTAAAAACACATTAGAAATAGAGTGCTCAGATGAAATAGCAATTTTACCTAACCCTTTTACCTTGCCTTGGTTCCCATCACCGAATATTATTGAATCTTAGGGATCCTTGTTCTTGACGTAGGAAGAGAACATCCTCTTTTCCCTGGTCATGTGGTTTGCGCATCCGCTGTCGATAATCTAGCTTGAACCCCCGGATGCATAAACCTGCAAGGCAAATTTAGGCTTGGGTCTTAGGTACCCAACTCTTGTTGGGTCCTACAAGGTTAGTCACAATTGTCTTAGGGACCCAAATGCAAGTCTTATCTCCCTTACATTTGGCCCCTAACTTCCTAGCAATCACCTTCTTATTTTTTCTACAAATGGCAAATGAGGCATTGCAAGCATGATATATTGTAGAAGGTTCATTAACTTTCCTAGGAACATTTACAACATTTCTTCTAGGCATATTATTGAAAGGGAAATGTGCCCTTGGGCCATTTCTAAGTATTTTGGTGATTTAGTGCCCAACACAGGTGCCTAATTGTAAAATGGTGGACAAAGTACAAATCAAGGATAAAGGTATGTTTCTCAGACTTAGTACATTGTTTTATGGACTAATGTATTGTGTCTAAGTGCTGGAAACAGAAAAAATCGAGTTGGAAAAGAGATGGCTCGAGCAGCCAAAGTCTGTCCAGTCTGGGTGCACCGGACTGTCCGGTGGTGCACCGGACAGTGTCCGGTGCGCCAGGCTGGCTCGGCGTGAAGTGGCCGCTCTCGGGAATTCGCCGACGGCGTACGGCTAAAATTCACCGGACTGTCCGGTGTGCACCGGACTGTCCGGTGAGCCAACGGTCGGCCGGGCCAACGGTCGGCCGCGGAATATGCGCGCGACACGTGGCCGGGCCAACGGTCGGAAGGGGGCACCGGACTGTCCGGTGTGCACCGGACTTGTCCGGTGCGCCAACGGCTCCCAGATCTGCAACGGTCGGCAGCGCCATTTTAGGAAGGAAATCGGGCACCGGACAGTGTCCGGTGTGCACCGGACTGTCCGGTGCACCCGACGACAGAAGGCAAGATTGGCCTTCCAGATTTGCTCTCAACGGCTCCTAGCTGCCTTGGGGCTATAAAAGGGACCCCTAGGCGCATGGAGGAGTACACCAAGCAACCTTAGAGCATTCTTGATCATCCACACTCAGTCTTTGCGCATTCATTTGTCATTCTCAGTGATTCGAGCTCCGTTCTAGTGAGAACTTTGAGATAGTCTTTTGAGCTCGATTCTTGGCCGTGTGTGTGCGCATTTTGCTGTGGATTTGTGTGTGTTGCTTTCCTCCCTTACTCTGAATTTCTTGTGAATCTCAAGTGTAAGGGCGAGAGGCTCCAAGTTGTGGAGATTCCTCGCAAACGGGATATTGAAAGGCAAAACAAAACACCGTGGTATTCAAGTTGGTCTTTGGACCGCTTGAGAGGGGTTGATTGCAACTCTTGTCCGTTGGGACGCCACAACGTGGAGTAGGCAAGCGTTGGTCTTGGCCGAACCACGGGATAAACCACTGTGTCATCTCTGTGTTTGATCTCTTGTGGTATTGTGTTTTGTTGAGACTCCTCTCCAGCCACTTGGCGATTATTGTGCTAACACTTAACAAGTTTTTGTGGCTATAAGTTTAAGTTTCACAGGATCACCTATTCACCCCCCCTCTAGGTGCTCTCAATTGGTATCAGAGCCGTTCTCTTCAAGAAAGGGACTAACCGCCCGAAGAGATGGATCCTAAGGGGAAGGGAATCGTGATCAACGACAAGGAGAAGGAGTCCTTCGTCAACGAGCCAAAAGAAGACAAGACTACCGACTCAGGCTCGGGGCACAGACGCAAAGAAGGGAAGAAGAAGAAGACAAGACGCATCAAGGAGATCATCTACTACGACAGCGACGAATCTTCCTCTTCCCAAAAGGACGACGACAACGACTACAAAAAGACGGTCAATTCGAACTTTTCATTTGATTATTCTCGTATTCAACATAGTTCGAATTCGCATTTGCTTTCCATTCCTATTGGCAAACCTCCACACTTCGATGGGGAGGACTACGGATTTTGGAGTCACAAAATGCGTAGTCACTTATTCTCTCTCCATCCAAGCATTTGGGAGATTGTAGAGAATGGAATGAAGTTTGATAGCTCAGATAACTCTATGCTCATAAATGAACAAATCCATAGAAATGCACAAGCTACTACTGTTCTCTTAGCGTCCTTGTGCAGGGAAGAGTACAACAAGGTGAGCGGCTTGGACAATGCCAAGCAAATATGGGACACCCTCAAGATCTCTCACAAGGGGAATGACATCACCATGCTCACCAAAATGGAGTTGGTGGAGGGCGAGCTTGGACGATTCGCCATGATAAGGGGAGAGGAGCCAACCCAAACATACAACCGGCTCAAGACCCTCATCAACAAAATAAGGAACTACGGAAGCACGCGATGGACGGACCACGACGTCGTCCGCCTAATGCTAAGATCCTTTACCGTTCTTGATCCTCATCTCGTGAACAATATTCGTGAGAATCCCAGGTACACGATGATGACGCCCGAGGAGGTACTCGGAAAATTCGTAAGCGGGCGGATGATGATCAAGGAAGCGAGATACGTCGACGACGCGTTGAACGGTCCAATCCACGAGCCTCAACCCATCGCTCTCAAGGCAACAAGGAGCAAGGAGCCGCTACCCAGCAAGGTGGCGCAAGTTGAGGCGGCCGGGCTCAATGATGAAGAGATGGCTCTCATCATCAAGAGATTCAAGACGGCGCTAAATGGTCGCAAGGGGCAACCAAGGAAGACCAAGACAAAGGGGAAGTGCTCATGCTTCAAATGTGGTAAGGTTGGTCATTTTATTGCTAACTGTCCCGAAAATGATAGTGACCAGGAGCAAGGGAAAAATGGGAAGAGAGAGAACAAGAAGGTTTACAAGAAGGCCAAAGGCGAAGCACACCTTGGAAAGGAGTGGGATTCGGATTGCTCTTCGTCTGACTCCGACGACGAAGGACTCGCCGCCACTGCCTTCAACAAATCGGCCCTCTTCCCAAACGAGCATCACACTTGCCTCATGGCAAGGGAGAAGAAGGTAATCAATCATAATGCTAATACTTATGATTCTTCTAGTGATGATGAGTCTAGTGAGGATGAAATAGATTACTCCAGTTTATTCAAGGGATTGGATAGAACTAAGATAGCTAAGATTAATGAATTGATTGATGCCTTGAATGAAAAGGATAGAATCTTAGAGAAACAAGAAGATCTTTTATATGAAGAGCATGATAAATTTGTTAGTGCACAAAATTCACTTGCTCTAGAAGTTAAAAGAAATGGAATGCTTTCTTGTGAACTTTCTACTTGTAACGAAACCATTTCTTCTTTAAAAGGTGAAATTAATGATTTAAATGCTAAGCTAGAAGTAGCAAGTAAATCTAACTCTTGTGTTGAACATGTTGAAATTTGCACTAAGTGTAAGGATGTTGGTATTAATGCTTGTTGTGAACACTTAGTTTCAATTTCAAAACTAAATGATGAAGTGGCTAGTCTTAGTGCTCAACTTAAGACTAGCAAGAATGAATTTGATAAGCTGAAATTTGCAAGGGATGCCTACACGATTGGTAGACACCCCTCAATTAAGGATGGACTTGGCTACAAGAGGGAAGCCAAGGACTTGACAAGCCATAAGGCTCCTATCTCCGCCAAGGAGAAAGGGAAGGCTCCTATGGTTAGTAGTACTAAAAAGAACCATGCTTTTATGTATCATGATAGGAGTTATAATGCTTATAATGATTTTGACTCTCATGCCATGTTTGCTTCTAGTTCTTCCTATATGCATGGTAGAAATATGTCTAGGAGAAATGCTATTCATCATGTGCCTAGAAAGAATATTATTCATGCTCCTAGGAAAGTAGTGAATGAACCTTCTACAATTTATTGTGCTTTAAATGCTTCCTTTGCTATTTGTAGAAAGGATAGGAAAATAGTTGCTAGGAAGTTAGGGGCAAAATGCAAGGGAGACAAAACTTGCATTTGGGTCCCTAAGGATATTTGCACTAACCTTATAGGACCCAACATGAGTTGGGTACCTAAGACCCAAGCCTAAATTTGCCTTGCAGGTTTATGCATCCGGGGGTTCAAGCTGGATTATCGACAGCGGATGCACAAACCATATGACGGGGGAGAAGAAGATGTTCACCTCCTACGTCAAAAATAAGGATTCCCAAGATTCAATTATATTCGGTGATGGGAATCAAGGCAAGGTAAAAGGGTTAGGTAAAATTGCAATTTCTAATGAACACTCAATCTCCAATGTGTTTTTAGTTGAGTCTCTTGGGTACAATTTGCTATCTGTTAGTCAACTATGCAATATGGGATATAATTGTCTTTTTACAAATGTAGATGTGTCTGTCATTAGAAGAAGTGATGGTTCACTAGCCTTTAAGGGTGTACTAGACGGCAAGCTTTACTTAGTTGATTTTGCAAAAGAAGAGGCCGGTCTAGATGCATGCTTAATGGCTAAGACTTGCATGGGCTGGCTGTGGCATCGCCGCTTAGCACATGTGGGGATGAAGAACCTCCACAAGCTTCAAAAGGGAGAACACGTGATAGGTCTAACCAATGTTTATTTCGAAAAAGATAGACCTTGTGCAGCTTGTCAAGCAGGTAAACAAGTGGGAGGAGCACATCACAGCAAGAATGTGATGACCACGTCAAGACCTCTGGAGCTGCTGCATATGGACCTCTTCGGACCCGTCGCCTATCTAAGCATAGGAGGAAGTAAGTATGGTCTAGTTATTGTTGATGACTTTTCCCGCTTCACTTGGGTGTTCTTTTTGCAGGATAAGTCTGAAACCCAAGGGACCCTCAAGCGCTTCCTAAGGAGAGCTCAAAATGAGTTTGAGCTCAAGGTGAAAAAGATAAGGAGCGACAACGGGTCCAAATTCAAGAACCTTCAAGTGGAGGAGTTTCTTGAGGAGGAAGGGATCAAGCACGAGTTCTCCGCTCCCTACACACCTCAGCAAAATGGTGTGGTAGAGAGGAAGAACAGGACGCTCATAGATATGGCGAGGACTATGCTTGGAGAATTCAAGACCCCTGAGTGCTTTTGGTCGGAAGCCGTGAACACGGCGTGCCACGCCATCAACAGGGTCTACCTTCACCGCCTCCTCAAGAAGACGTCATATGAGCTACTAACCGGTAACAAACCCAATGTATCTTACTTTCGTGTATTTGGGAGCAGGTGCTACATTCTAGTGAAGAAGGGTAGAAATTCTAAATTTGCTCCCAAAGCTGTAGAAGGGTTTTTATTAGGTTATGATTCAAATACAAAGGCGTATAGGGTCTTCAACAAATCATCGGGTTTGGTTGAAGTCTCTAGCGACGTTGTATTTGATGAGACTAATGGCTCTCCAAGAGAGCAAGTTGTTGATTGTGATGATGTAGATGAAGAAGATGTTCCGACGGCCGCTATACGAACCATGGCGATTGGAGAAGTGCGGCCACAGGAACAAGATGAACGAGATCAATCTTCTTCCTCAACAACGGTGCATCCCCCAACTCAAGACGATGAACAGGTTCATCAAAAGGAGGCGTGTGATCAAGGGGGAGCACAAGATGATCACGTGATGGAGGAAGAAGCGCAACCAGCACCTCCAACCCAAGTTCGAGCGGTGATTCAAAGGGATCATCCCGTCGACCAAATTTTGGGTGACATTAGCAAGGGAGTAACTACTCGATCTCGATTAGTTAATTTTTGTGAGCATTACTCCTTTGTCTCTTCTATTGAGCCTTTCAGGGTAGAGGAGGCCTTGCTAGATCCGGATTGGGTATTGGCCATGCAGGAGGAACTCAACAACTTCAAGCGCAATGAAGTTTGGACACTGGTGCCTCGTCCCAAGCAAAATGTTGTGGGAACCAAGTGGGTGTTCCGCAACAAACAGGACGAGCACGGGGTGGTGACGAGGAACAAGGCTCGACTTGTGGCAAAAGGTTATGCCCAAGTCGCAGGTTTGGACTTTGAGGAGACTTTTGCTCCTGTGGCTAGGCTAGAATCAATTCGTATCTTGCTAGCATATGCCGCTCACCATTCTTTCAGGTTGTACCAAATGGATGTGAAGAGCGCTTTCCTCAACGGGCCGATCAAAGAGGAGGTGTACGTGGAGCAGCCCCCTGGCTTCGAGGATGAACGGTACCCCGACCATGTGTGTAAGCTCTCTAAGGCGCTCTATGGACTTAAGCAAGCCCCAAGAGCATGGTATGAATGCCTTAGAGACTTTTTAATTGCTAATGCTTTCAAGGTTGGGAAAGCCGATCTAACTCTTTTTACTAAGACTTGCGATGGTGATCTTTTTGTGTGCCAAATTTATGTCGACGACATAATATTTGGTTCCACTAACCAAAAGTCTTGTGAAGAGTTTAGCAGGGTAATGACGCAGAAATTCGAGATGTCGATGATGGGCGAGTTGACCTACTTCCTTGGGTTTCAAGTGAAGCAACTCAAGGACGGCACTTTCATCTCCCAAACAAAGTACACGCAAGACTTGCTGAAGCGGTTTGGGATGAAGGACGCCAAGCCCGCAAAGACACCAATGGGAACCGACGGACACACCGACCTCAACAAAGGAGGTAAGTCCGTTGATCAAAAAGCATACCGGTCCATGATAGGTTCCTTGCTTTATTTATGTGCTAGTAGACCGGATATTATGCTTAGCGTATGCATGTGTGCTAGATTTCAATCCGATCCGAAGGAGTGTCACTTAGTGGCTGTGAAGCGAATTCTTCGATATTTAGTCGCTACACCTGGCTTCGGGATCTGGTATCCAAAGGGGTCTAACTTTGACTTGATTGGGTACTCAGATTCCGACTATGCTGGATGTAAGGTCGATAGGAAGAGTACATCAGGGACGTGCCAATTCTTAGGAAGGTCCCTGGTGTCATGGAACTCTAAGAAACAAACCTCCGTTGCCCTATCCACCGCTGAGGCCGAGTACGTTGCCGCAGGACAGTGTTGTGCGCAACTACTTTGGATGAGGCAAACCCTCAGGGACTTTGGCTACAATCTGAGCAAAGTCCCACTCCTATGTGACAATGAGAGTGCTATCCGAATAGCGGAAAATCCTGTTGAGCACAGCCGCACAAAGCACATTGACATCCGGCATCACTTTTTGAGAGACCACCAGCAAAAGGGAGATATCGAAGTGTTTCATGTTAGCACCGAGAACCAGCTAGCCGATATCTTTACCAAGCCTCTAGATGAGAAGACCTTTTGCAGGTTGCGTAGTGAGCTAAATATCTTAGATTCGCGGAACTTGGATTGAATTGTAGCATATATGTGTTTATGCCCTTGATCATGTTTATTCTGCATTTTGTTGCTTATTGTGGTGCTCAAGTTGTACAAACACTCCCTGGACCTCACAAGTCCGTGGCAAAATGATGCACAGTTTTAGGGGGAGATGTGTTACAACTTGACCCTTTGAGACTAACCATATGCTTGAGTTTGCTTGTTTTAGTCTCAAAGGAGAATTGAAAGGGAAAAGGTGGACTTGGACCATGAAAGACTTCCACTGCACTCCAATGAGAGGGTAACGTATTCCAAGTTCATCTCATGAACTCTTATTGCCATTTGCTCTTAATTGAAGATTTTGGTGAGGCAATGGGGTTATAGAGCCAAGATTAATCCCGTTTTGGTGTTTGATGCCAAAGGGGGAGAAAATAAAGGCCAAAGCGATAAATGGATCAGCTACCACTTGAGAGATTTTGAAAATAGTAGAATAGAGCTTTTGGTTTGTCAAAACTCTTTTGTTGTCTCTCTTATCAAAAGTTGGCTTCTTGTGGGGAGAAGTATTGATTATGGGAAAAAGGGTCTCTCTTATCAAAAGTTGGCTTCTTGTGGGGAGAAGTATTGATTATGGGAAAAGGGGGAGTTTTTGAAATCTTTGATCAATCTCTTTTGGAATGACTCTCTTTATGTTTCAACATGTGTGTTTGACTTAGAGATAGAGATTTGAGTTTGATTTGCAAAAACAAACCAAGTGGTGGCATAGAGTGATCCATATATGTCAAAATTGAATCAAAATAATTTGAGTTCTTATTTGAAGTGTTTTGTACTTGTTCTACTTGCTTTATGTTGTGTTGGCATAAATCACCAAAAAGGGGGAGATTGAAAGGGAAATGTGCCCTTGGGCCATTTCTAAGTATTTTGGTGATTTAGTGCCCAACACAGGTGCCTAATTGTAAAATGGTGGACAAAGTACAAATCAAGGATAAAGGTATGTTTCTCAGACTTAGTACATTGTTTTATGGACTAATGTATTGTGTCTAAGTGCTGGAAACAGAAAAAATCGAGTTGGAAAAGAGATGGCTCGAGCAGCCAAAGTCTGTCCAGTCTGGGTGCACCGGACAGTGTCCGGTGCGCCAGGCTGGCTCGGCGTGAAGTGGCCGCTCTCGGGAATTCGCCGACGGCGTACGGCTAAAATTCACCGGACTGTCCGGTGTGCACCGGACTGTCCGGTGAGCCAACGGTCGGCCGGGCCAACGGTCGGCCGCGGAATATGCGCGCGACACGTGGTCGGGCCAACGGTCGGAAGGGGGCACCGGACTGTCCGGTGTGCACCGGACTTGTCCGGTGCGCCAACGGCTCCCAGATCTGCAACGGTCGGCAGCGCCATTTTAGGAAGGAAATCGGGCACCGGACAGTGTCCGGTGTGCACCGGACTGTCCGGTGCACCCGACGACAGAAGGCAAGATTGGCCTTCCAGATTTGCTCTCAACGGCTCCTAGCTGCCTTGGGGCTATAAAAGGGACCCCTAGGCGCATGGAGGAGTACACCAAGCAACCTTAGAGCATTCTTGATCATCCACACTCAGTCTTTGCGCATTCATTTGTCATTCTCAGTGATTCGAGCTCCGTTCTAGTGAGAACTTTGAGATAGTCTTTTGAGCTCGATTCTTGGCCGTGTGTGTGCGCATTTTGCTGTGGATTTGTGTGTGTTGCTTTCCTCCCTTACTCTGAATTTCTTGTGAATCTCAAGTGTAAGGGCGAGAGGCTCCAAGTTGTGGAGATTCCTCGCAAACGGGATATTGAAAGGCAAAACAAAACACTGTGGTATTCAAGTTGGTCTTTGGACCGCTTGAGAGGGGTTGATTGCAACTCTTGTCCGTTGGGACGCCACAACGTGGAGTAGGCAAGCGTTGGTCTTGGCCGAACCACGGGATAAACCACTGTGTCATCTCTGTGTTTGATCTCTTGTGGTATTGTGTTTTGTTGAGACTCCTCTCTAGCCACTTGGCGATTATTGTGCTAACACTTAACAAGTTTTTGTGGCTATAAGTTTAAGTTTCACAGGATCACCTATTCACCCCCCCCCCTCTAGGTGCTCTCAATTATGAACAACATTTCTTCTAGCAACATTCCTATCATGCATAACACGGGAACTAGAAGCAGTCATAGCATGAAAATCAAAAGCATCATAAGCATTACAACTCCTATTCCTAGACTGTCTCCTATCATGGTACATAAAAGCATGGTTCCTTTTAGCACTACTAGCCATAGGGGCCTTCCCTTTCTCCTTGGTGGAGATGGGAGCCTTATGACTTGTTAAGTCCTTGGCTTCCCTCTTGAAGCCAAGTCCATCCTTAATTGAGGGGTGTCTACCAATCGTATAGGCATCCCTTGCAAATTTTAGCTTGTCAAATTCATTCTTGCTAGTCTTAAGTTGGGCATTAAGACTAGCCAATTCATCATTCAATTTGGAAATTGAAACTAAGTGATCACTACAAGCATCAACATCGAAATCTTTACACCTCTTACAGATTGTAACATGTTCTACACAAGAGTTAGATTTACTAGCTACTTCTAGTTTAGCATTTAAATCATCATTAACACCTTTTAAAGTAGCAATGGTTTCATGACAAGTAGATAGTTCATAAGAAAGCATTTCATTTCTTTTAACTTCTAAAGCATGAGATTTTTGTGCACTAATAAATTTATCATGTTCTTCATATAAAAGGTCCTCTTGTTTCTCTAAAAGTCTATCCTTTTCATTCAAGGCATCAATCAATTCATTAATTTTATCTATTTTAGTTCTATCCAATCCCTTGAACAAACTAGAGTAATCTATCTCATCGTCATCACTAGAATCATCATCACTTGAAGAAGCATAAGTGGTATCCCGAGTACATACCTTCTTCTCCTTTGCCATGAGGCATGTGTGATGCTCGTTGGGGAAGAGGGATGACTTGTTGAAGGCAGTGGCGGCGAGTCCTTCATTGTCGGAGTCGGAGGAGGAGCAATCCGAATCCCACTCCTTTTCGATATGTGCCTCGCCCTTGGCCTTCTTGTAATTCTTCTTCTTCTCCCTCTTGTTTCCTTTTTCCTGGTCACTATCATTATCGGGACAGTTAGCAATAAAATGACCAAGCTTACCACATTTGAAGCATGAGCGCTTCCCCTTTGTCTTGGTCTTGCTTGGCTGTCCCTTGCGACCCTTAAGCGCCGTCTTGAAGCGCTTGATGATGAGGGCCATCTCTTCATCATTGAGCCCTGCCGCCTCAACTTGCGCTACCTTGCTAGGTAACGCCTCCTTGCTTCTCGTTGCCTTAAGAGCAACGGGTTGAGGCTCATTGATTGGACCATTTAGTGCGTCGTCCACGTACCTCGCCTCCTTGATCATCATTCGCCCGCTTACGAATTTTCCAAGGACTTCTTCGGGCGACATTTTGGTGTACCTGGGATTCTCACGAATATTATTCACCAAATGTGGATCAAGAACGGTAAAGGACCTTAGCATTAGGCGGACGACGTCGTGGTCCGTCCATCGCGTGCTTTCGTAGCTCCTTATTTTGTTGATAAGGGTCTTGAGCCGGTTGTATGTTTGAGTTGGCTCCTCGCCCCTTATCATTGCGAATCTTCCAAGCTCTCCCTCTACCAACTCCATCTTGGTGAGCAAGGTGACATCGTTCCCCTCGTGAGAGATCTTGAGGGTGTCCCAGATTTGCTTGGCATTGTCCAAGCCGCTCACCTTATGGTACTCGTCCCTGCACAAGGAGGCTAACAACACAGTAGTAGCTTGTGCATTTCTATGAATCTGTTCATTAATAAAAATAGGACTATCCGAGCTATCAAATTTCATTCCATTCTCAACAATCTCCCATATGCTTGGATGGAGAGAGAATAGGTGACTACGCATTTTGTGGCTCCAAAATCCGTAGTCCTCCCCATCAAAGTGTGGAGGCTTGCCGAGAGGAATGGAGAGCAAATGTGAATTTGAACTTTGAGGAATACGAGAATAATCGAAAGAAAAATTTGAATTAACCGTCTTTTGTTTCTCGTAGTCGTAGTCATCCTTTTGGGAAGAAGTGGACTCATCGCTGTCGTCGTAGTAGACGATCTCCTTGATGCGTCTCGTCTTCTTCTTCTTCCCATCTTTGCGTTTGTGGCCCGAGCCCGAGTCGGTAGGCTTGTCATTCTTCGGCTCGTTGACGAAGGACTCCTTCTCCTTATCGTTGATCACGATTCCCTTCCCCTTAGGATCCATCTCTTCGGGCGATTAGTCCCTTTGTGAAGAGAATGGCTCTGATACCAATTGAGAGCACCTAAAGGGGGGGGTGAATAGGTGATCCTGTCAAACTTAAAACTTAAGCCACAAAACTTGGTTAAGTATTAGCACAATAATCACCAAGTGGCTAGAGAGGAGTCTCGACAAAACACAATAACCAACAAGAGATCAATCACAGAGATGGCACGGTGGTTATCCCGTGGTTCGGCCAAGACCAACGCTTGCCTACTCCACGTTGTGGCGTCCCAACGGACGAGGGTTGCAATCAACCCCTCTCAAGCGGTCCAAAGACCCACTTGAATACCACGGTGTTTTGCTTTGCTTTTCTTAATCCCGTTTGCGAGGAATCTCCACAACTTGGAGTCTCTCGCCCTTACACTTGAAGTTCACAAAGAAGCACGGAGTAAGGGAGGGATTAGCAACTCACACAAGACACAAAGATCACAGCAAATACGCACACACAAGACCCAGACTTAAGCTCAAGAGACTAGCACACTAGAACGGAGCTCAAATCACTAGAATGTCAAACAAGTGCGCAAGAATGGAGTGTGAGTGATCAAGAGTGCTCAAGGAATGCTTGGTTGTCTCCTCCATGCGCCTAGGGGTCCCTTTTATAGCCCCAAGGCAGCTAGGAGCCGTTGAGAGCAATCCTGGAAGGCAGATCTTGCCTTCTGTCGACTGGCGCACCGGATAGTCCGGTGCACCACCGGACACTGTCCGGTGCAGATATCCTTCCTTATTTGGCGAAGCCGACCGTTGGAGTCTGAGAGCCGTTGGCGCACCGGACACTGTCCGGTGCACACCGGACAGTCCGGTGCACCAATGTGACCGTTGGCTCGGCCACGCGTCACGCGCGAAATCCTCGGCCGACTGTTGCCCCGGTTGACTGTTGACTCACCGGACAGTCCGGTGCACCATCGGACAGACCGGTGAATTTTAGCCGTACGCCGTTAATCATCTCCCGAGAGCGACGAGTTTGCCTGTGAACGGCTCACCGGACAGTCTGGTGAATTATAGCCGTACACCGCCGTCGAAGTCCCGAGAGCAGCCTGTTCGCCAGAGCCAGCCTGGCGCACCGGACACTGTCCGGTGCACCACCGGACAGTCCGGTGAACCAAGACTGAGCAGACTTTGGCTGAACAAAGCCATCTCTTTTCTAATTCAATTTTTCCTGTTTCCAGCACTTAGACACAATACATTAGTTCATAAAATAATGTACTAAGTCTAGAAACATACCTTTTGACATGATTTGTCCTTTGTCCACCACTTTGCATAGATTAGCACAAAAGCACTTATGTTGGCACTCAATCACCAAAATACTTAGAAATGGCCTAAAGGCACATTTCCCTTTCACAACTGTATACTACACTTGTTCTTTTTATGCTCAAAAATTACTGAGGGCTATGGCTGTTTCAGCCTGTTTGATGCTGTGCCATGTTTGCAAAATTCTCCAGTTGAGTTAACATTGGTAGTTGCCCTATGATGATTTCTTTGAAATATTACAACTGTATAGTACATATGATGTTTCCATAGCACAAACTGAGGGCATATGGCTGTCTTGATCAGTTATCAGTTCACTTTGGCAGTATTATTGCTATGGCTGTTTTCAGCCTGTTTGCTGGTGTGCTTTGGTTACCCTGACCCCTCAGTTAACTTTGGCAGTATTATTGCTATGGCTGTTTTCAGCCTGTTTGCTGGTGTGCTTTGGTTACCCTGACCCCTCAGTTCACTTTGGAAGTATTATTGGTACGACTGTTTTCAGCCTATTTGCTGGTATGCTTTGGTGACCCTGAACCCTTAGTTCACTTTGGAAGTATTATTGATATGGCTGTTTTCAGCCTGTTTGCTGGTATGCTTTGGTGACCCTGTTTTCCAGTTGAGTTCACATTGGTAGTTTCCCTATGATGTTTTTTTGAAACTTTAGAACTGCCTAGTACATATGATGTTTTTTTAAAAAAACTAAGGGTATATGGCTGTTTCAGCCTGTTTGGTTCAGTTCAGGGTATGTGGCTGATTGTTCAATTGTTAGTTCCACTACTTGCTCATATGGCTGTCCATATTCTGATGTTAATTTTTTAGGTGAACCAAAAACTTGCGCAAGCACTCAGATATGCCATGTCTCAAATGAGTGATACAACTAAGAAACTACAAGATACTGCCTCTTTGTGCTACACAGATGAAGATGTTGTAGACGGTTTCAAGCTGACTCAAGTAGCTCATTCAATGGACGAGTTAGCTGAAATGCTTGAAGTAACTTCAATTGACTGCCAGGTCTCGATGATGGATCCAACAACTCTGTTAGAAGCTGGCTATGGTAGTGAAGATAGTGCGGTGTGGGAGGACGTATTCCATGACCGAGAAATAATGAATCAACCATTAGAAGCGGAGACACTTGCTGAGCACTGTGCTAAGTGGGGGCTTAATTACAATGAGATCTGGGATAGATCAGTGTAACATTGGCTTGTGTAGTTCTTTTGTAATGAGTTCAGTTAGATGAACTAGATCAGTGTAACAATGGCTATGGTATTGTAATGTGTGAGTTCCAAATTGTAAGACATCATGAACTACTTGTTGGTTCATATTTCTTATGTCTTCTGTATTTGTGTTCTATTGTGTGATCTTCTTATAACTAAGAGAGGTCATGACAAAATTTTGAACTAGAACAAATGCCAGAAAGAAGAGAGGTCATGACAAAATTTTGAACTAGAACAAATGCCACAACGAAGAGAGGTCATACAAATGCCATAATGTCATAGAACTGCCAGAATGTCATAAAAATGTCACAGAAATACCATAGTTTCATACAGAGGACAAAGTACCATACAAATGTCACAGAAATACCATAGTTCCATACACACACCATAGTACCATAAGAACAATCTACTTGACCATAGTACTCAAACATTCTTCTTCCTAGGTGTGATCTTTTTAACTAGGACACGAACTACACGTTCTTCTGGTGGCGACAAAGGTCTTTCAACAAGATCTTCATTAGCTGGTATAATTGCAAGGACGTCTTCATTCTCGTGGACACCTGCCTGTGATGACTCAGGTACATCTTTGGGGAACCAACCTTTTGTTGAATTTTTCCTAGGCTTTCGCTTCCTGTTTTGACAGAAATTAGTTAATATCATAAAATAGACAATTTGGTCAAATAAACTGAAACAGATTTAATGTAACCTTTTCTTTGTGCCATTTAATGGACATTTGTAGCTTGCTTTCCTATGCCCTAGTTCACCACAGTTTGGACACTTGATCTTGCCCCGAATGCTTTTCTTACCATTGTCATTGTTGTTAACTTTCTTTTTTCCACTACCTCCCTCAAGGCATCCTTTCATCCTATTTTTCCTCTGTCGACCCACAACTCGTTTTCCAATTGGAGCACCAACTTTTTTTGCGAAAGGAACTTCTGGCCAAAATGATTTGTCACCAATAGGTGGAACCACCCTTGAGTATGCTGTGGTGAAATGAGATATAGAGTAGTACTCATCGACAAAATCCTCCATCCTGACATCCCTAAATTCTTGAGCTGTTATCAAGCACAAAGCATGGTTACATGGTTTGCCCGTGTGCTGCCACTCTTTGCAAGAACATTCTCGTAAATGAGCATTGACAATGTGCTTTGAATGCACATCATTGTTATCCCTTACCTCAGTAATGTAGTTGTCAGCTTTACGAACTGATAAATGACTTAAACCTCTTGTTCTGCCGTGTAGGATATGCAGAACCGATGGTAAAATCCTTCCTTGCAACTTCTGTGCAATCCTCCTCCGCCTGTGAAACATCTCCATAATTTCCTCCCTTATCCTTTCAGCCAAATCACATACAGGCAGATCCTTCCAATCCTTAATCCAATTGTTGAAAACCTCAGCAATGTTGTTAGTCACGTAGTCGCACTTGATGTCCGTATTGAAGCCACTTTTGTACCAAAGATAGTCATGATGCTCATTTAGCCAACTACTGACCCTAGGGATTTCTTGGATGCTACTAAAATAGTGGTCGAAGACTTCTCTCCTATAAGCTCTAGCCGCTGGATACATGTACTCAGACCCACCAAACAACTTTATGTAGTTTTGTATGAGATGCCTGAAACACTCCCTTTTCTCAGCATGCGGAAAGACATTGTTCATAGCATTTTTAAGACCTTTGCAGGCATCTGAACACAATGCTAACAAAGGCAGATCCCCACAACCTTGTGCAACTGATGAAAGAACCATGTCCAGTTTTCAGTATTTTCTGCCTCAAAAAATTCATATGCTACTGGATACATCCAATTGTGCCCATCAACACCTATTGCACAACATAGGTGACCATTCCACCTTCCATTAAGAGCTGTGGAGTCAACACTTAGGTATGGTCGGCACCCACCCTTGAAACAAGAAATGCATGGACCGAGCGCACAAAAAAATCTACTGAAAAAAGGACGCTCCTCATCCATTTTGACATCAAGCTCAATGACACTATCCGGTGACTTTTGCATAACTGCTTCTCTCCAACGCCATAGTAGCTGAAAGCTCTCTTCCCAACTTCCAAATAATTCATTCAAAGCTTCCTCTTTCCCATGCCAAATTGTGTCATATGCAATTGTACAACCAAAAGTGTCCTGCAATGTAGTTTGTAGCTCCTTAGCACCCATATGAGGCTTCTTCATCAGCAAAGGAAGCGCACGTGCCGCAACCCAAGCTCCTGTAGGTGTAGTCGTCTTACGTCTACCACTCGAAGTACAAGTATGTTTGTCATTCAAGACAATTACCTGAAACATTGGATAAAGTGTCAAATAGCTATATTCTTTGAGCACGAAAGGTACATATTAAGTGAAAAAGCTATATTCTCAGCTTACTTGAATTGTTGGAGCACCTTTCGTCTCCGGTCTAGCATGAATGCTCCAAGGGCAATCAGGCCCTTTACAATACCCTCTAAATCTAGTCTTATTGGTTGCCTCAATTCTAAGCTCAAATTCTTTATTTATGGCGTATTGTCTAATTGTGAGTCTGAAGTGGTGCGTTGTTGCATACAAGCTGTCAGGTTCCATTACTGGATTGTTCATATCATATATGGTCCTAGTCTCATCAAGCACTGCATCAGAACACAGAATGCCTGCTCCCAATTCTTCTTCACATGGAATGCTATTTCCAAAACGGGAAGCACTTGAATCATCTTCCCTTCTATCATCTTGAGTATCCAGTCCAAGCTGATAATATAGACCTTGTTCACTAGTAACATCATTTCTTCCTTCTTCGTTGTTGGTTTCTTCTACCATTATTGAATCCCAATCAATATCATGAATTCCATGGCCACTCCCCTATTCACCAAAAACAGTTGTAATATAATATATAACTACTAAATTGCATACAATAAATTCAAACTACTAACCACTGTAGGCTGTGTGCCAATACAAGTCAATGCCCACTCGTGTTCTTCGACAGTGCATGCAGTCGTTTCGTCCATGGGGGGAACTGCCTCATCATTGGGAGTATTATTCATAGTACACTGCACATACAATGGATGCTCAATGGGTGCTACGCTGTAGGACAGTATACTACGCTAAATGATTGCTAGAGTATTCATAGGACAGTATACTACGCTAAATGGAATGGGTCGGCGCAAAGGAAATTCTTACTAGAGACGGCGGCGTTGGGGGACAGGAACCGCGCAATAGAATGGGTCTCCGTGCAATGGACCACGGGCACAGGAACCGTCGAGGCAGGGAAGGGCGAGATCCGGAGAAGGACAGGACACGAATGCACCCAGTACGCGGAGACGAACAGAGCAGCTCGAGGAAGACGATGGCCAGGGCGAGCAAGAGGAGGAGAGGAGAGAGGGAGAATGGAATACGGAAGACTCACGGGAGACGGTAGAAGAAGAAGACGACGTCAAGTGTCTAACGGAGCGAGGGTAGCACGGGAACTGCACAATGCCTAATGACCATTAAGTGCGCGCAATGCTAAATTTTCAAAAAGAGGGAGATTTTGATGTCACGCTTTCAATTGCCACGACCGTGGTGCCAAAAGTTTGGAGGGTCGCAGTGAAACACTCCGTAGACGGTGTCATGTTTGCAAAATTGTCAGACTCCCGCGGAGGGCGGGCGCGAGGACATGCTGGCGTGCGTGGCGGCGCTGGAGGCCGCGCTGCTGCCGTGCCTGCCCGCGCGCCAGCTCCAGGCCGTCGACCGCTCCGTCCAGTCCTCCCACCAGAGTACGGAGCGCCGACCCCCCCATCGTTTCCTCCCTCTCTTCCTCTCTACTTCACTCTATGCTGCTGCGGCACTAGCCAAGCCTCGTGGTGCTCGTTCGGTCCACGACGCCGTCGCGTGCCAGGTGTGCGTTGTTTTGCCTACGAGAATCCGAGATGGATGACGGGGCCTTCCTCTTCCTAGAGGGAACCAATCTTGTATCAAAGATCACGTCGCGATCAGAGAGTTCCAAGATAATCTCATTTTTTTAATATGCGGACTTGAATTGTGCACAATGGTTATTAGATAAGTAAAATTGCACTTTGCCATTCGGTCCTTCCAAACAGGATATTTAAGTGTTGCGGTTTCTACTGAGTTGCACAGTTGATGTTGAGAGGCACGCGAGGGATTTCATGGAGGCTGCGAAGAAGCTCCAGTCTTATTTCATCAGCCTGCAACGTGAGGATCAACCAACTGCAGAAGAGATGCTTCGGAAGGTATGTTTCGCTTCATCTTCCTATGGTTAGGGGTGCAGTAGGGAGGGTTGGTTAAACTAAGGGGCTGTTCGTTTCTTCCGGAACGGAGGCATGGAACAATTTCTAGCCGATTTGTTTCTCTAATTTATATAAGTTTTGATCAGCTGAATTGATTCCTGGTCTATTTCTGGACAAACGAACAAGGCCTATAGTGGGGAGTGGTATGGAGGATTGTCTCATCTTCTCATTTGTATTAGGATGGACGTTTCACGTGATTCAATGAGCCCAATTAATCATTTTTGGTTGGCGCTATCCTTATTCGTTAGGAATAGCTAACTTTAATCACCTATTGCTACTTGCTTCAAGCAGTTTATTATATTCTGTATAAGCTTTACGACAGAGTCCTTGATCCTATCCCCGCATCACCCCTTTTTTTATGCTAGATAAAGATAATTGTGTAACCCAGGAAATCTGACAGTGAATGTGATTGAATGTTTTTGTTATATTCTGATTGACTTGTGTACTGATACTGAATAGGATATCTGTTAACTCGATATTGAAGTGTTAATTATTAAAAGAACTAGTGAATCCTCACTTTCAGAAATCAATGTTCCCAACGGAATTTCCAATTGCATTCTATGCACATTTTCATGCAACCGTTTCTCCGAAAATTGCCTTGGTAATAGTTGAGGGAATCACAGGTGCATAGTTGCCTGTCTTATTTATGATACCTATACCCACCGAATATTTATCATCATGTTGACATGTTTGGTGTTGTTTGTACTGCGCAGGAGATTATGATAATGGAGGAAGAACTGAAGACCAAGTCTGAGCTTATTGTCAAGCACAAGAAGTTGGTTGAAGGGTGGAGAAAAGAACTGAAGGAGCAGCTGGACAGGCACATCACCGAGCTTGAAAGGGTGTGAAGAGTGTGATTCTGCAGTTTACCTTGTAATGGCCATGAACCTCTAAACGTGTGTTTGGTTAGCAGGTTGATGTGGGTTGGAACGGGTTCAACCCATAACAACTCGTATTTGGTTCAAAAGGCTTGCGGGTTAGGTTGGTTCTGGATCGAAATACTTCTTAAAAATGTGGGTTATAGGGATTCCTCAAAAACAAGCGAACCATTTCGACCCATTTCCTCTCCACTCTCCCTTCATATATGTCTTATCCACTCGAGACCAGTACAGGGGTGCGCCGCCACTGTCGGCCTGCTGGGACGAGGGACTTCCGCCGATCTACCCTCCGACGTTAATCCCCCGCCTGCCTCCCGTCGTTAGCTCCTAACCTTCCAGCGTGCTGGCCTCCATCAGCGCTGTCAGACTCCCTCACGGGCTTGCTGCGCCTCCCACTGTCAGTCTCCCGCTTGCCTTCTGATCCTGGCGTATTCTCTAGTAGGCACGACCCACGAGCCTTGCTAGTGCTGTCGTCGAACAGGTAAAGATCAGTGCTTATCATCATCTAGACAAGCCTGCTAGCTATGACAAAAATTACAAAATCACTGAAATACATCTTGATATTGTTGTGATGTTCCTTTATTTATGACTGAAATGTAACAGTGAGACCTCATCACTAAAAAATTTATAACTTGGTTAATAATAACTTTAATTTATGTATATCTTGTGCTTATGAATTTATCAAATATTGAAATAGTGTCGGTTTTATTTATTTTCAATGTTGTCATCTTATTGAATTGAAGATATCATCCTGAGTATGGTAATATAACCAGGAAGCTGACCATATTCAGTTCATACCTCACTCATCACGAAACAAATAAGAGATGGTGCAGCTCCAACTCACTTTAACCCTGTAATCAAACAAGAAAATAGGTTTAACCTGTCATTGAAACTAAACAAAGAACAGATCCGACCCAACCCAGAAAAAATAGGTCGGCTCTGACCCAACCCACGTCGTTTCGAAACCAAACCAAACACCTGATAAGTGACCAAATGTTATGTTATGCCCTATAAAACTATGTACATGTTTTTAGGATGTGACACGCCATGGTTGGCAATCGCCTTTTGTCGCAAAATCAGTTGCTGCCGTTGTACAACGACAGAATGTGAACGGGTTCCTGTGCCTACTCTGTATGATCGCCATGTTCGCAAGTTCCTTTCTATCCTTACTCCATTTTTGTATTGTATCATGTGCCTAGATCAGGTCGAACAGAACGTTCTGCAAACAAATGCCCAATTAAGCGAAGCAGTTGCTACTTGCTACGTGTGAATACAAGAGCACACCAAAAAATAACAGTTTGCATTTCATCTCCGTTCCTTAAGTGCACATAGCTGCAGCCCAGTGGGTACAATTAACAGGTTGTTCAGGATGCTGTCTACCTAACACGTGAAGGAAATTTACCAGTTGTGTAAAACTCGGAATACAACATCTCACACATCAGGTAAACATTGCTCGGGAGCTCATTACTTCTTCGCATATGTGATGACCATCTGGTTTTCTTTTGTAATCTTGAAGCTTTGAAGGTTGTTCATGGCAGCAGTGGCCTGGGTCTCGTCTCCATACTCCACGAAAGCAATCCCAGGCTTCGCCTCGATCATCCGAACCTCCTTGAAGCCAGGGTACTGGCAGAAGAGCATCTGGAGCATCATGGGCGTCGTCTCGTGTGGCAAGTTTTGGACAAACAAGATGTTGTTTGGTACGATAATCTCTGGCATCATGACCCTTTGTCCTCCTGCTATAGGTATCTGGGTGAGCTGGTACAGAAAAACAAGCCATATAATGTAAGTCGAGGGCATCATATCAAGAGATGAGGAGTCAAATGTGAAAGCAGATAGCAGCAACTCAGCAACTACAGAGCTTTCACATAATCATAGCACTAAAACCAAGCTATATTTCTGCCAGATCAATGTTCAATACTTCACATCAAGTCTTCCACTAACATGATTATGCAATCAGAAATTGGAGCTTGAACAGCCATGGAAAATTTACTTGCCATAAAGAATTATAAAATTATGAGGAACTAAGATGAGTGGATCTTGGTGCCCCGTGCCCGTGCTCAAGCAATATGCAATTGAGGGCCACAGGCCCAGAGCTAAAAACACAAGCCTTCACCTCCTAAAGAGAAAGACAAAGGGGCTACACTCTTACATGCCACATGCACAACATTTAGCATGAAAAAGAAAAAAAAAGTGATGAAGCACAAATATAACTCACCTGTGGAGCCCCATAAACACCAGGGTAAGCAGTTACACCCATGCCAATTTGACTAGCACCAGCATCATGGTGATGCTCGCGCTTCTGCTTCTTTTCAGCTGCCAATATTCAAGAATAGGCAAATTAATGATGCTTGAGCTCCAAAAAGGAAAAAACTTTAACTAGCATGAGTTGTTCCTAACAAGTCACAACTCTTTCTTCAGAGTTTGTGTAGCGTGCACTGCAGAACAGATAACTAATTTTCTGGTTGGGAGAGGGACTCCTCATTGACACAAATGCTTCTATAAGTTCTATTCAATTTAGTATTCACATCCTAATAAAAAAGGATAGACCCAGTGCCGGAAACTCCCACATGAAACAAAAGCGTATGTTGGACCACACAAAATGCATTTGTCACAAAGAAAAATAGTCAACCCATATTCCAAAATTGTATTTCTAGCAGTAGGAAAATTGTGATATTGGTTTTAAAAATATGCATTCAAAATAGTTTCCTGTTACGAAGTTTGAGAACGTTGCTAGTTACCATTATATAATGAACAGAACTTCATATTCAATGGGTGGACCACAAGAACATGTTGATACCCTACTTACTGATTAATTCCAAGTACTGTAACACTATGTGACATAGCATTTCTCCAGCAACAAAGAGAAACCATGAAGGGGCATTAGAATTCTTGTGACTTGCATTTAGTCCACTTTCAAAAGACATGCCAATAGTTATTATAAAGTACACATGGAAGTATTGAAGTGTTAATATGCAATAGATTAAATTAACCTAAATTATAATGTCTCCAAGTAAGTGGTCAACATCAAGCTATTTAGTCTAGAAGAGCTACAACATTGGCACATAAGGATACATCGTTAAATCAGTTATTAAACAAGAAATGTAGAAGAAGGGTGCTTTAGCAAGCATCTTACATTTCTCATCAGTCCTCTTTCTTCTTTCTCGAGGTACAAAGGTGCCATCAGCCTTTGCTATAATATCTGATTTGGTCTTGGCATATTGAATTCTCTGGATTGAAACAATAAAGGTTTCAGGAGCAAAGCAATAAAAAAATATAACGTGAGTCAGTGACACAGTTTCGTGGAGCCTAAATGCAATGCAGCTACACAGACAAAAATACACTTCCATACCATAATGCTTGACAACATGGCATAGTTTGATTTAGTTTAGAATCATCTCAAGAGAAGTGTTAATGTACCTACAGCATGTAACCCTAACAAACTAATTTATTAGGCAGAGGTCTTAAAATTTGCATGGGTAAATACAACATAAAGGTGACCTTCCGAATGCCAATAAGCTTTTGCTGGTTTCCTGAAGCCATAAAAGAATGACAGAAAGGAAGGACAACAAAAGATGTTCTTTCTGAACATGTATATCACAAAACCCAATAAACCAGCCCATTGAGCCAAAGACAGCAACAAATTGCAGCTCAGTTGTATTGAGCTATAAAACTCACCATAGTTTTGTCATAGAAGGGAAAGCCCTGCATCCTCTTCAGAGCCTCAGTAGCTGATGCGACATCTTCGAAGACAACCCAAGCTTGACCTTTATGCTTCAAAGTCTTGAAAGCAAGCACATCAAGAATTTTCCCAAACTGGGAAAAAACGGCTGTTAGGGACTTCTTAAGTTCTGCAAAGATTTAAGCAAATTACTATCAGCTATAACAATAGGATAAAATTACGAATGAACATAAACACAAACATGAGTGCAAATAGGTATTTCAATTGCTGCAGCAAGTATATGTAAAAAAGAATATTGCCACAACAAGAGTGCATGATATAGCTGCCTAGGCCCAAAACTTCAGCAGCAAACTAAGCAAACAACCTCACTTAATATCTAACACAATTTCGATAGTACAAAAACACCCACACAATCCGCACCCCAAAGGCAGCAACAGCAACCGCTACCTGAAGCACTCTATGACCATCACACGCACAGACTAGTCGGGCACAATATACTCACGCGTACATTCCATGGACTAACACCAGCCCACCCCAAACCCATGGAAAAACGCCAGAGATTTCCATTGCCCAACTACTAGGGCACGGCGCCCAAATCGACATTCTAAGATGCAAATCTCCCGACGGAGCCGCAAAAACTAAAGACAAATCGACATAAATCCCTAGGGTTTAGCGGAGGAGCGGAGCGGGAGAGTAGGAGACCTTCGAGCTTGATCTTCTCGTTGAGGTTGTTGATATAGATGGTGACGTTCGGCGGGATGCCATTCGCCTCTCCTTCGCCTCCGCCCACGGCCGCCGCCTCACCGCTCATCTCCCTTCTCTCCTCGCACGGCGCTCGTCTAGCTCGAGAACTTTTTCTCTCCTCGCCTCTCGCTTCCTCTCTGCTCGTTGTCGCGATGGGCTTTGCTTTGTTTTTTCTACTATTAATGAGAGTAGAGTTTGGGCCTTGGTTTGTCCTATTTGGGCCTTCGATAGACAATGGGCCTAAGCACCCCGTTCCCTGGTCTCTTCTCGCTGGCGCTTCTCACCGCAGCTGAGCCCGTTACGCGGCTACGGTCAGCGCATCGTGTACTACCCCGTGGCTACGATTTATATTAAGATACATTGAGACATTGAAAGACTAATTGTCATTCTATACTTTTACAACTAGTTTAGAAACTCTATTTTCTCATTAAATTTTTATTTTTTTAATAAAAATAAACTAATTTTTCTTAAAAAAAATAAAAATCTCTTGGGAAAAATATGGTTCCCAAATTCGCCATTACAGAAAACTTTATCAACATTTTAAAAATTGTTTAAAGATATAAATTTTATAAAAAAACAGATAAAAAAGTATTGCAGAAAAGGCATAATAATCTATTATATTGTTCTAAAGGATACAAGAAGAGGGAGGCAGAGGCTATAGTTTGGTACCCACTGCCTTGATTCCTCAAATCGGGAAATTGTTATGCCTTTGTTCTCGCTAGACACTAAGCACTATATGACATGCAATTGAGATGGTATATTAGTCCCAAAAACATACAAGCAAGTCCCAGGATAAAATCCAGCATGAAGGCAAATACAACAACATATGTGCACAATAGATAGACCTGAAAAAAAACAAATGTTGAACAACATTATGGGCGTGGGTTTGGCCGTGGCCGTTTGCAGCTGCACTAAAGTTGATAGCTTCGACAAAAGGAGAAAGGCTTCAAACGTAAGCCAACGTAGAAGCTTTCATGCGATGAAAGCCAAGCCCCGCGCAGCAAAGGAAACAGAAAACACGATGTTACCCTGATGTCATTTGTAAACAATGTGTATAAAACCTTGAGGGGCATGATTGTAATTTTGTACGGAGACGTTTCATCTTCCCTATAAATAGATGAGCAGTGCCATGTATAATATACCTTTTGGGAGGATCATAGCTTCGTATAACTTAGCCTTCGAAGAGCCTTCGTGCCACCTCGTGCTAAGGAGCCGAAGGTATGCTTGTAAACTCATTTAATAAAAACAGAAGATCGAATAAGAATACTAAGGCACATGAGATGTGTTCCATACAACATTTTACATTGTCTTTTCATATCGTTTCATTCCCAGTTTCGTTCCCACTTTCTTTGAGAACCTGTAATATCCAACTTTGGAAAATAAAGAGAGAAATAAAATTTTATGTGCAGTGCCTTCTCACACATAAGAACTACTAGGAATCATATTTAAAGTAAATGATTCTTCAATAAAATGTGCATCATGCTAGAGTTTGTTTTGTTCGCGTATTTAATAAAAATAACAATAATATGAATAAAATATAATAATGAGTTGAGGATTTGAATTAAAACCTAAATTAGAATTTGGATTTGAAAATGGAAAAGAAGAAAGAGAGAAACACTAGTCATTACAAAATAAATTTAAAAATAAATAAATCCATCCCATACTATGTTTAAGTTGGACATTTAATGTGATGACAAATTTACCACGAAGTTTGAATTTGGAAATAAGAAGAAAAAGAAAACATAAATTTTTAAAAGAAAAAGAAAGAAGAAGTCGGTTGGGTCGCTACTCCCTAATTCGGCCCATTAAACTCATTGCCACGGCCTATTCTCGCGCGCGCTTTGGCTGCAGAATCGTTGCGACGACGCCTTGGGCCCATCAGCCAGCCACGCCATCTTGGGTAATAACCACTGGGTCTCGGACTTGTGGGGCCAAGAGGTCAGCTCCCCTCGCGTGATCTCTGCGTCATCCCAGCGCCGACTTGTTGGCACGGGAGGTCAGTCCCACCATCGCCCTCAACTGATATCAACGAACCCGGCAGAGTCAGGCGGCCATTGCGCCCAGTCAATGTTGCGCCATGCGGCCCTTCCCTCGTCACGAATAAAGGTGTGGGTGCCGCCGTTATGGATTCCACCCGCAAAACCTCCCGAAATCACCACAACAAAAGTGAAAGGGAAATAGGCTTACACCTTTTCCTAAATAATTTTGGTGGTTGAATTGCCCAACACAAATAATTGGACTAACTAGTTTGCTCTAGATTATAAAGTTTTACAGGTGCCAAAGGTTTACAATAGACCAATAAAATGACCAAGAAAGGGTTCAAACAAAGAGAGCCAAAGACAACCGAAGCGTGCCCTGGTCTGGCGCTAGGGATGGCAATGGGTCGGGTTCGGATCGGGTATGGTAAATATCCGCCCGCGACAATACCCGCGGGTATTACTCATACCCGCCCGTGACTATACCCGCGGGTAGGATTTTGTACCCGTGCCCGTACCCATCGGGTATCGGGCGGGTATCGAATACCCGCGGGTATAATTACACTCCACACAAATAAAACACATGGTTGACAAATGACAAGATAGAACAAAAAAAGACATAATAAATCTGATTACTGTTACAGAAGCAAGCAATATATGAGTACATAGCGTTTACACTTAAACTAAACTTCAAAGTATTCAATTCAACAAAACAACGAAGGTCTCTTAGAGTCTTGGACATGATTACATGAACTTGAACTGTTGGACAACAAAGAAAAAATAGCACTCGCCTGGGCTGCAGGGGCACTGCCGCACTGAGCAGGGAGCCAGGGACGCAGGGCGGGCTGGGCGAGCCAGGGGCGCTCGGTTTCTGCCTTTCTGGCGGCTGGAGGTGGCTTGGATGAGAGGCTGAGAGAGAGAGACGGTGAGAGACCGTGACCGGTGACTTGGTGAGTGGTGACTCCGTGCGTGACTGCGTGAGGTGAGAGGACTAGGGTTCTGGATTATTGAATAAAGAGGGATATTGGGCCGGCCGGTTTCTGGTGGGCTGAAAAGTGAAAACTGAAAATAATTTCGGATATCCGCTAGGACCCGCGGGTAAAAGATAAAACCCGTACCCGACCCGATTTATCACGGGTCGGGTATGGGTGAGACCCGCGGGTTAAATTTCGTACCCGAACCCGAAACCGACGGGTCGGATATCCGTGGATATCCGAACCCGCGGGTAAAATTGCCATCCCTATCTGGCGCACCGGACTGTCCGGTGTGCCACCGGACAGTGTCCGGTGTACCAGGGAACTCAGCTCCAAACTCGTCACCTTCAGGAAAATCAGAGGGCGCTCCGCTATAATTCACCGGACTGTCCGGTGAGGCACCGGACAGTGTCTGGTGGCGCACCGGACTGTCCGATGTGCCAACGGAGCAACGGTTACTTCAGCGCCAACGGTCGACTGCAACCGCATTCAATGCGCTACAGTGCGCGCCAGAGTCAGAGAAGCGTCAGAAGGCGCATCGGACAGTCTACAGTACTTGTCCGGTGCACCACCGGACAGCCAGAAGACCCCATCTGTCAGAGCTCCAACGGTCGAACCCTAACGGCCGGGTGACGTGGCTGGCGCACCGGACAGTGTCCGGTGGCGCACCGAACTGTCCGGTGCGCCCATCGACAGCAGCCTCCACCAAACGGCTAGTTTGGTGGTTGGGGCTATAAATACCCCAACCACCCCACCATTCATTGCATCCAAATTTCCACTTTCCAACACATTACAAGAGCTATAGTATTCAATTCTAGACACAACCAAAGAGATCAAATCCTCTCCCAAGTCCGGAATCACTCCAAATCAAATAGTGACTAGAGAGAGTGACATTTGTGTTCATTTGAGCTATTGCGCTTGGATTGCTTCTTTTCTTTCTCATTCTTCTTGTGATCAACTCAATTGTAACCGAGGCAAGAGACACCAATTGTGTGATGGTCCTTGCGGGGACTTAGTGTCCCATGTGATTGAGAAGAGAAGCTCACTCGGTCTAAGTGACCGTTTGAGAGGGGGAAAGGGTTGAAAGAGACCCAGTCTTTGTGACCACCTCAACGGAGAGTAGGTTTGCAAGAACCGAACCTCGGTAAAACAGATCCTTGTGTCTCACTCATTATTTGCTTGCGATTTGTTTTTCACCCTCTCTCTCGGACTCGCTTATATTTCTAACGCTAACCCGGCTTGTAGTTGTGATTAACTTTGTAAATTTCAGTTTCGCCCTATTCACCTCCCCTCTAGGCGACTTTCAATTGGTATCAAAGCCCGGTGCTTCATTAGAGCCTAACCGCTCGAAGTGATGTCGGGAGATCACGCCAAGAAGGAGATGGTGACCGGCGACAAGCCCGCTACTAGCCACGGGAAGGCTCCATCTGTAGAGTCCTGCAACAAAGGGAAGGAGAAGGAATCCTCTTCCCACAAGTCGCATCGGAGTGGCGACAAGAAAAAGAAGATGAGGAAGGTGGTCTACTACGAGACCGATTCTTCATCGCCATCCACCTCCGGCTCCGACGCGCCGTCCATAACTTCTAAGCGCCATGAGCGCAAGAAGTATAGTAAGATTCCCCTACGCTACCCTCGTATTTCAAAGCGTACTCCTTTACTTTCCGTTCCACTAGGCAAACCATCGGTTTTTGAAGGTGAAGATTATAATATGTGGAGTGACAAAATGAGGCATCATCTAACCTCACTCCACACTAGCATTTAGAACGTTGTTGAGTTTGGTGTACAGGTACCATCCGTAGGGGATGAAGACTATGATTCGGACGAAGTGGCCCAAATCCACCACTTCAACTCCCAAGCCACTACTATACTCCTCGCCTCTCTAAGTCAAGAGGAGTATAATAAGGTGCAAGGGTTGAAGAGCGCAAAGGAAATTTGGGACGTGCTCAAGACCGCGCACGAAGGAGACGAGGTGACCAAGATCACCAAGCGGGAGACGATCGAGGGGGAGCTCGGTCGCTTTATGCTTCACCAAGGAGAGGATCCGCAAGCCATGTACAACCACTTGAAGACCTTGGTGAACCAAGTGCGCAACCTCGGGAGCACCAAATGGGATGACCATGAGATGGTCAAGGTTATTCTAAGATCCCTCGTTTTTCTTAACCCTACGCAAGTTCAATTAATTCGAGGTGATCCTAGATACAAGCTAATGTCTCCCAAGGAAGTCATAGGGAAGTTTGTGAGCTTTGAGCTAATGATTAAAGGCTCAAAGAAAATCATCGAGCAAGGCACCTCCTCCACGCCCGAGGCACAACCCGTCGCGTTCAAGGCAACGGAGGAGAAAAAAGGAAGAGTCTACATCAAGTAGGCTCCCCATCGACGCCTCAAAGCTCGACAATGAGGAGATGGCTTTAATCATCAAAAGCTTTCGACAAATCCTCAAGCAAAGGAGGGGGAAGGACTACAAGCCCCGCTCCAAGAAGGTTTGCTACAAGTGTGGTAAGCCTGGTCACTTTATAGCAAAGTGTCCTATTTCTAGTGACAGTGACAGGGGCAACGATAAGAAGAGAAGAATAAAGGAGAAGAAGAGATACTACAAGAAGAAGGGCGGCGATGCCCATGTTTGCCGGGAGTGGGACTCCGACGAGAGCTCCACACCGACTCTGACGATGACGAGGACGCCGCCAACATCGCTGTCAACAAGGGACTTCTCTTCCCCAACGTCGACCACAAGTGCCTCATGGCAAAGGACGGCAAAAAGAAGAAGGTTAAATCTAAATCCTCCACTAAATATGCCACCTCTAGTGATGAGGCTAATTCTAGTGATGATGAGGATGATTTATTTACTCTTTTTGCAAATCTTAACATGCAACAAAAAGAAAAGTTAAATGAATTGATTAGCACCATTCATGATAAGGATGAACTTTTGGATAGCCAAGAGGACTTCCTAATTAAGGAAAACAAAAAGCATGTTAAGGTTAAAAATGCTTATGCTCTAGAAGTAGAAAAATGTGAAAAACTATCTAGTGAGCTAAGCACTTGCCATGATTTGATTGCCAACCTTAGAAATGAGAATGCTAAATTAATTGCTAAGGTTGATTCAAATGTTTGTAATGATTCTTATGCCAATCTTCGAAATGATCATGCTATTTCTATTGCTAAGATTGAAAAATTAAATATCTCTCTTGCTAGCCTTAGAAGTGAAAATAAAAAATTAATTGCTAAGGCTAATGAATTAAATATTTGCAATGCTTCCATTTCCAATCTTAGAGATGAAAATGCCATATTACATGCTAAGATTGTTGAATTAAATTCTTGCAAACCCTCTACATCTACCGTTGAGCATGTTTCCATTTGCACTAGATGTAGAGATGTTGACATTGATGCTGTTCATGATCACATGGCTTTAATTAAACAACAAAATGATCATATAGCAAAATTAGATGCTAAAATTGCCGAGCATGAGCTAGAAAATGAAAAATTTAAATTTGCTCGTAGTATGCTTTATAGTGGGAGACGCCCTGGCATTAAGGATAGCATTGGCTTTCAAAAGGGAGACAATGTCAAACTTAATGCCCCTCCTAAAAAATTATCTAACTTTGTTAAGGGCAAGGCTCCCATGCCTCAGGATAACGAGGGTTACATTTTGTACCCTGCCGGTTATCCCGAGCATAAGATTAGGAGAATTTATTCTAGGAAGTCTCACTCTGGCCCTAATCATGCTTTTATGTATAAGAGTGAGACATCTAGTTCTAGGCAATCAACTCGTGCTAAATTGCCTAAGAAGAAAACTCCTAGTGCATCAAATGAACCTAGCATTTCATTTAAAACTTTTGATGCATCTTATGTTTTAACTAACAAATCCGGCAAAGTAGTTGCCAAGTATGTTGGGGACAAACACAAGGGATCAAAGACTTGTGTTTGGGTACCCAAAGTTCTTGTATCTAATGTCAAAGGACCCAAAACTGTTTGGGTACCTAAAATCAAGAACTAAATTTGTTTTGTAGGTTTATGCATCCGGGGGCTCAAGTTGGATCATCGATAGCGGGTGCACAAACCACATGACAGGGGAGAAAAGGATGTTCTCCTCCTACGAGAAAAACCAAGATCCCCAACGAGCTATCACATTCGGGGATGGAAATCAAGGTTTGGTCAAAGGATTGGGTAAAATTGCTATATCGCCTGACCATTCTATTTCCAATGTTTTTCTTGTAGATTCTTTAGATTACAACTTGCTTTCTATATCTCAATTATGTAAAATGGGTTACAACTGTCTTTTCACGGATACAGGTGTTACTGTCTTTAGAAGAAGTGATGATTCAGTAGCTTTTAAGGGAGTGTTAGAGGGTCAGCTATACTTAGTTGATTTCAATAGAGCTGAACTCGACACTTGCTTAATTGCCAAAACTAACATGGGTTGGCTCTGGCATCGCCGACTAGCCCATGTTGGGATGAAAAATCTTCACAAGCTTCTAAAGGGAGAGCACATTTTGGGATTAACAAATGTGCATTTTGATAAAGGATTAGTAGCGCATGCCAAGCAGGGAAGCAAGTTGGTGTTCATCATCCACACAAGAACATCATGATGACAGACAGGCCACTCGAGCTCCTCCACATGGACCTATTCGACCCGATCGCTTACATAAGCATCGGCGGGAGTAAGTACTGTCTAGTTACTATGGATGACTATTCTCGCTTCACTTGGGTATTCTTTTTTACAGGAAAAATCTCAAACCCAAGAAACCTTAAAGGGATTCTTGAGATGGGCTCAAAATGAGTTCGGCTTGAGGATCAAGAAAATTAGAAGCGATAATGGGACAGAGTTCAAGAATTCACAAATTGAAGGCTTCCTTGAAGAGGAGGGCATCAAGCATGAGTTCTCTTCTCCCTACACACCTCAACAAAATGGTGTAGTGGAGAGGAAGAATAGAACTCTATTAGTGAAAGTCTCCTAGAGGGGGGGGTTGAATAGGGCGAAACTGAAATTTACAAAGTTAATCACAACTACAAGCCGAGTTAGCGTTAGAAATATAAGCGAGTCCGAGAGAGAGGGTGAAAAACAAATTGCAAGCAAATAAAGAGTGAGACACAAGGATTTGTTTTACCGAGGTTCGGTTCTTGCAAACCTACTCCCCATTGAGGTGGTCACAAAGACCGGGTCTCTTTCAACCTTTTCCCTCTCTCAAACGGTCACTTAGACCGAGTGAGCTTCTCTTCTCAATCACACGGGACACTAAGTCCCCGCAAGGACCACCACACAATTGGTGTCTCTTGCCTTGGTTACAATTGAGTTTGTCACAAGAAAGAATGAGAAAGAAAAGAAGCAATCCAAGCGCAAGAGCTCAAATGAACACAAATGTCGCTCTCTCTAGTCACTATTGATTTGGAGTGATTCCGGAATTGGGAGAGGATTTGATTTCTTTGGTTGTGTCTAGAATTGAATGCTATAGCTCTTGTATGAGGTGTGAATACTGAAAACTTGGATGCAATTGAATGTGGGGTGGTTGGGGTATTTATAGCCTCAACCACCAAAATATGACCGTTGGAAGACTACTGTCGCATGGCGCACCGGACAGTCTGGTGCGCCACCGGACACTGTCCGATGCGCCAGCCACGTCAGCCAGCCGTTGGGGTTCGACCGTTGGAGCTCTGACTTGTGGGGCCTCTGGGCTGTCTGGTGGTGCACCGGACAAGTCCTGTAGACTGTCCGGTGCGCCAACTGCGCGTGCTCTGACCTCTGTGCGCGCAGGCACGCATTAAATGCGTTGCAGTCGACCGTTGCGCTTGAAGTAGCCGTTGCTCCGCTGGCACACTGGACAGTCCGGTGTGCCACCGGACACTGTCCGGTGCATACACCGGACGGTCCGGTGCATACACCGGACGGTCCGGTGAATTATAGCGGAGCGGCCTCCATTTTCCCGAAGGTAGCGAGTTCAGCTTCGAGTTCCCTGGTGCACCAGACACTGTCCAGTGGCACATCGGACAGTCCGGTGCGCCAGACCAGGCACACTTTGGTTGTCTTTGGCTCTCTTTGTTTGAACCCTTTCTTGGTCTTTTTATTGGTCTATTGTGAGCCTTTGGCACCTGTAGAACTTATAGACTAGAGCAAACTAGTTAGTCCAATTATTTGTGTTGGGCAATTCAACCACCAAAATCAATTAGGAAAAGGTGTAAGCCTATTTCCCTTTCAATCTCCCCCTTTTTGGTGATTGATGCCAACACAAACCAAAGCAAATATAGAAGTGCAGAATTGAACTAGTTTGCATAATGTAAGTGCAAATGTTGCTTGGGATGAAACCAATAAATATTACTTACTAGATGCGCATGGATGTCTTTTCTTCTTATTAACATTTTGGACCACACTTGCACCACATGTTTTGTTTTGCAAAATGTTATGGAAATTCTTTTCAAAGTTCTTTTGCAAATAGTCAAAGGTAAATGAATAAGATTTTTGAGAAGCATTTTCAAGTTTTGAAATTTTCTCCCCTTGGTTCAAATGCTTTTCCTTTAACTACACAAAACTCCCCCTTAATGAAATCCTCCTCTTAGTGTTCAAGAGGGTTTTAGATATTAATTTTGAAGAGGGCATACCAATTTGAAATTATATCAAAATAAGATACCAATTGAAAAACTTCTTTTAGTACCAAATAAAAGACTACATTTTTGAAATTGGTGGTGGTGCGGTCCTTTTGCTTTGGGCTAATACTCTCTCCCCCTTTGGCATGAATCACCAAAAACGGATATTTGAGTGAAATATAAGCCCTTAGAAACTACTCTCTCCCCCTTTGAATGGAAGTAAAGGAGTAAAGATTATACCAAAGTTGGAGAGTTGGTGCGGAGCGACGACAAAGGATGAATGATTCGATTGGAGCGGAGTGGAAGCCTTGTCTTCGCCGAAGACTCCGTTTCCCTTTCAATCTATGACTTATCATGAAATGGACTTGAAAGAACATATTAGTCATAGCACATGAAAGAGATGATCAAAGGTACATATATGAGCTATGTGTGCAAAACATCAATAAAAATTCCTAGAATCAACAATATTTAGCTCATGCCTAAGTTTGGTAAAGGTTTGTTCATCCAATGGCTTGGTAAAGATATCGGCTAATTGTTCTTTGGTGCTAACATATGCAATCTCAATATCTCCCTTTTGTTGGTGATCCCTTAGAAAATGATACCGAATGGTTATGTGTTTAGTGCGGCTATGCTCGACGGGATTATCCGCCATGCGGATTGCACTCTCATTATCACATAGAAGAGGAACTTTGGTTAATTTGTAACCATAGTCCCTAAGGGTTTGCCTCATCCAAAGCAATTGCGCGCAACAATGGCCTGTGGCAATATACTTGGCTTCGGCGGTTGAAAGAGCCACAGAATTTTGCTTCTTTGAAGCCCAAGACACCAGAGATCTTCCCATGGCAAGTCCCCGATGTGCTCTTTCTATTAATTTTGCACCCTGCCCAATTGGCATCAGAATAACCAATTAAATCAAATGTGGATCCCCTGGGGTACCAAAGGCCAAACTTAGGAGTATAAACTAAATATCTCAAGATTCGTTTTACGGCCCTAAGGTGAGCTTCCTTAGGATCGGCTTGGAATCTTGCACACATGCATACGGAAAGCATAATATCCGGTCGTGAAGCACATAAATAGAGTAAAGAACCTATCATCGACCAGTATACCTTTTGATCTACGGATTTACCTCCCGTGTCGAGGTCGAGATGCCCATTAGTTCCCATGGGTGTCTTGATGGGCTTGGCATCCTTCATCCCAAACTTGGTTAGAATGTCTTGAATGTACTTGGTTTGGCTGATGAAGGTGCCCTCTTGGAGTTGCTTGACTTGGAATCCTAGAAAATACTTCAACTCCCCCATCATTGACATCTCGAATTTCTGTGTCATGATCCTACTAAATTCCTCACATGTAGATTCGTTAGTAGACCCAAATATAATATCATCAACATAAATTTGGCATACAAACAAATCATTTGCAAGAGTTTTAGTAAATAAAGTAGGATCGGCCTTTCCGACTTTGAAGCCATTGACAATAAGGAAATCTCTTAGGCATTCATACCATGCTCTTGGGGCTTGCTTGAGCCCATAAAGCGCCTTAGAGAGCCTATAGACATGGTTGGGATACTCACTGTCTTCAAAGCCGGGAGGTTGCTCAACATAGACCTCTTTCTTGATCGGTCCATTGAGGAAGGCACTTTTCACGTCCATTTGGTAAAGCTTGAAGCCATGGTGAAAGTCGCCTAGAGGGGGGGTGGATAGGCGAAACCTGAAAATTAAAACTTTATCCCCCAACTAGATCCCTTGATTAGTGGTTAGAACAAGATATACAAATATAGGAGTATACAAACTAAGTTCTTGCTTGAAAAGAGTATTGCTAAATAATGCGGGAGTGATAAATCAATACAACTAATAAGTTATAGAATAACAAAGCAAGAAGCCTTAGATGAGAAGAGCACTAGGACAAGTTCTTTCTTGCAACGTGTTGCTTCACTAAATGGGAATTTAACTTAAAGCAACACCAAATGATATAAACAAAGAATGGTGCAAGAAAACTTAAAGCAAGAAAACTTAAAGCAAGAGAATACAAACAAATCACAAGCAATGAACACAATGGACACAGGTGATTTGTTTTACCGAGGTTCGGCCCTCGAAGGCCTAGTCCCCGTTGAGGAGTCCACTTAAGGACGGGTCTTTTTCAACCCTTTCCCTCTCTCCACCGATCACACAAGGACCCACGAGCTCTTCTTCTTCTCAAGGATCACTCTCGATCCCACAAGGACCACCACACTCTTTGGTGTCTCTTGCTAGCTTTTACAAGCCTCCAAAACTTTGGAGGAAGTTCGATGGGAGTCAATACTCCACGCGCAAATGAACACAAGGATGTAGTACACACTATCTCTCAATGAATCTCACAAGGCACTAGAGCTAAATCACACAAGAGGCTTTCTTTTGCTTGCTCTTGCTTTTGTGGCACTTGTGTGGGTTGTAGTGGTCTAAATCTTGTGTATAGGATGGATCAATGAATATGTGTGGTTGGGAGGGCTTGAGTATGTCAACTAGATGACTTGGAATGTTGCTTGGGCTCCCACACATTGAAGTGACCGGTTGGGGTGGTATTTATACCCACCAACCAAAATCTAGCCGTTGGTGAAGTCTGCTGGCGAAGGGCGCACCAGACAGTCCGGTGCGCCACCGGATAGTGTCCGGTGCGCCGCCACGTCATCTTCCCGTTAGGTCTTGGAGCTGGTCGACCATTGGAGGCTTTGTCCTCATGTGGCACCGGACAGTCCGGTGCCCCTCTGACCGTCTGCTCTAACATCTAATTTGCACTGGACACTTTGCAGAGTCGACCGTTGCGCGCAGATAGCCGTTGCTCCGCTGGTACACCGGACAGTCCGGTGTACACCGGACATGTCCGGTGAATTATAGCGGAGCGGCGCCTGGGAAACCCGAAGGTGAAGAGTTCGAGCTGAAGCACCCTGGTGCACCGGACACTGTCCGGTGGTGCACCGGACAGTCCGGTGTGCCAGACCAGGGCAGCCTTCGGTTTCCTTCTTGCTCACTTGTTCTTTTGATTGGTTTGTGTTGAACCTTTTGCACCTGTAGAATATAATCTTGAACAAACTAGTTAGTCCAATTATTTGTGTTGGGCAAATCAACCACCAAAATTAAGATAGGAAAAGGTTTGACCCTATTTCCCTTTCAATCTCCCCCTTTTTGGTGATTGATGCCAACACAAACCAAAGCAAATATATAAGTGCATAATTGAACTAGTTTACATAATATATGTGCAAAGGTTGCTTGGAATTAAACCAATCTATATTTCATAAGATATGCATGGATTGTTTCCTTTTCATTTTCAACATTTTGGACCACGCTTGCACCACATGTTTTGTTTTTGCAAATTCTTTTGTAAAATTCTTTTTCAAAGTCCTTTTGAAAATAGTCAAAGGTAGATGAATAAGATTTTGCGAAGCATTTTCAAGATTTGAAATTTTCTCCCCTTGTTTCAAATGCTTTTCCTTTGACTAATCAAAACTCCCCCTCAATAAATTCTCCTCTTAGTGTTCAAGAGGGTTTTAAGATATCAATTTTGAAAATACTACTTGCTCCTCCTTTTGAACACAATAAGATACCAACTTGAAATTCACCAATTGAAAATCATTAGTTTTAAAAATTAGGGTGGTGGTGCGGTCCTTTTGCTTTGGGCTAATACTTTCTCCCCCTTTGGCATGAATCGCCAAAAACGGATACTTAGAGTGAAATATAAGCCCTTTTCTTTCTCTCCCCCTTTGGCAAACAATTGAAATACAATTGAAATAGAGATATGAGTGAAGATTATACCAAAGTGGAGAACTATGCGGAATACCGGCAAATAGTGGATAATACCGAAAGAGTTGAGTGAAAGCGTCGTCTTTGCCGAATACTCCATTTCCCTTTCAATTCTATGACTAAGCATGAGAATACACTTGAAAACACATTAGTCATATACATAAAAGGGATATGATCAAAGGATATATCATATCAAGCATGATCATGGTTCTATATAACATAGATTGCTCCCCCTAAGTATGTGCATGGAGAGGAACACATATTATGGCCTTAAATGCCAATTGCACATAATTAGGTTAATGAGAACATATCTATATCATACAGAATGTGAAGTGCATTGTGTCATAGTATAAGTGTGATGCTCATGACAGTTTATGCACTTATGAAAGCATGTTATGAATAATTTAAGCACTTCCCTTAAGGATTTCAAAGAGGCTTAAGGGCCATCCACCTTTGGAACAAAGGTAGCTTATCCTCGTTACAAGGTTAAGCTTTAAGCTCTTTGACAATAAAATCACTTCATCTAGTTTAAGCAAGGATGCATTAATGCAGGAGTGAAATTTTTTAAGAGGTTAAACTTGGTATGAAGCAGGGATAATGCATGGACATGCTTTCTCTTCCTTTTATACAAGATATGTAAAGAAGGAAGATTTAGGTACAAGTTTAAATGAAAAGACGATACTTTTACCCTTTTGTACCTTCACATAGAGACACTCCCTTCATTGTGACTTGTCCTTGGTTTTAGATGCTTAAGACCTATACTCAATGACAATATATGGAAATATTTTGCACAATAGAGAGTTCTTACAACTAGTGATCCTTTTCTAAGTTATTGTAAGCGTATGTCAAATGGATCATAAATTGCATAGAAGTATCATGAATTCTCCTTTTAACTTAGTGCATGTCAAGAGATATTGATTGATAGTATATGCGGCACTAAGAAGCATGATTGTAGAAGTCATTCTATGATCAAACAAATAACAGATGTGATCAAGAGAACAACATACACAATAAATTATCAATTAAGCTTAGAGTAGGAGAATCCAGCAAATATGCTACTTTAGAGTGAAAGACAAGAATTTAAAAATAGTGGCATACTTCATGAGAAACTCATTCTCATGCAAGAGACTATATGAAATTACTGAGATAAAGCAATAGTTTCAACGCAATCAAGATGTAGATAGAGGCTCCCCCTAGAGATATGCATCAAGTATTTGAATTGAATGGATGCATTTACTTTAAAGACAAATATGGAGAAGCATTATACATCTTGATTAAGGCTCATAAAATTTTGCAATAAACAACTTAAGCCTAGCATTCTCATTATGAAAGGATTTAGAATACTCACAACCACACCATTGATTGTTTTGTAGATCTTACTATCCAAGTAGGTGGTGTTGTTCTTGATGTCCTCCTCTTTCATTTGAGAATCCTCCCTTTGTAGTTGTTTCTTTTTCCTTTCAAACTAATTGAAAATACTCAAGAAAGATGTTAGTAACACAAGGGAGTATATAATGAAGGATGGTTTCTTTTTAGATAGGAAATAAGCACAATTCATCATCCATAAGTCACACAGACATGAAGTAAAATCCTTAATATTAATGCATTTCATTTGAGAAATATGAGTGAGCACCTTTTAAGCATTTTAATAATCATTGGAGATTTTACTTTATCATATTGAATTTAGTTAATCATTACTTGGAAGCAAATCAATATGATAACAAATATAGCAAAGGCATGAAATAGATTCTAATGGATAAGTGCATTAATGAGAATGAGATTGAATGCACATCTTAGCCAATTTAAATTCGATAAAGAATCTATTTCTTCACAGAGATATAATTAGAGTAAAATGGGAACTATATTTGATTAAGAAGATGAGTTCCCATACCTTTGCTTTTACCTTTCTTCCTCTTGGGTGAAGAGTACCCTTTGAGGCTTGTGGCTTTGACCTTGCACTTACTTCTCTTGTAGATTTTCATAAGTAGGCTCAAGAGATGCTTTGTTAGTAACACAAGCACTAGTTTCCATTTTTGTAATCATTTTGATAAGGAATGAAAAGCTATATTACTAAAACATGGAGACCTCATAGCATGAACTAGAATAATTTTAATTCTTAAAACAAGCATAAATAATCTCTTAAGATTATAGGAATAAATCTAATTCATGATATGGAAAGCGATAAATGTGGAAGAATCAAATCCAATTTAAGCAAGTAGAAACACATCATAAATTATTGGATTGATTTTTCTTTTCATGTTAGATTACACATTTCCAAAGAGAAACTTATTCTCTACAAGTGAGACTACTTGGGTTACTTTAAATAAAATTATTAGTCTCACTATTCTAGTTATAGAGAGAGTTTTCCTTTTATAAGTGTCCTAAGGATTTGAATTCCTTACATAACACCTTATTCTTTTAAGAACTTGAAATATCTCTCTATATCTAGAATCATGGCAATAATAGAATAACTTAGTGAAAAAACATGCCATGAGATATTTGCAACAAATTAAAGCATGTAGATTGCTATGGTATAGAAATGATGAATATGCAATCTACCATATGAGAGGAAATTCTTCAAAGAATGGTAATACAAATTTAAAGACATTTGAAGTGCTACATATTTCTATGTGACTACACAAGACACCTAAGAAATGATAATTTAAGATACTTGCACTTAAAGGCATAGAAGTTACCATCCTTTGACTTTCCTCCATGTTGTAGGTCTTGATTTTTCGGCATAGGATTAATTCTTCTTTTTCCTACAACATCAATATCTTCCCGAGATGATATGAATTTTAGATATAGTAATTTGAAATAACCTTGGGTCAATCATGGATATATAGATTATTGAAGATTGATAGCTTGAGTTATTGATTTTTGAATGGACTCTATCAAGCACCCCAAGACTTCATATCATCTCCTTCTCCTGCAAAGCTTGTCAAGCATATTTTGGTACCCATCGCTTGATGGGTCCATCACGGTTAGTCAACAAAGATCTAGGAACCTAAGAGTCCTTTGTGTTAGCACTTGGTAAACTCATTACCTTTCTAACACAAGTTGCAATTTTGGGTTGCCTAGTTACATGAGAATTAATTGACAAGTTAGGAGTGGGGTTGTTACCAGTGGGACAATCCTTGCATTGATGTCCCTTCTTTCGACATGTGTAGCATAGTCGTTTTTCAAGTTCTGAAGCTTTCTTCTTTCCTTGTTTGTTGCTTGCTACATGGTTAGCTTTTCTAACCCTATGCCTCTTTGTTTTAAATGGGGACAAGATCTAAGTAAGTGTCCCTTCTTGGAGCATTTAAAACAAAGTCTATCATTCTTGTTAATAATCAAGCCATTTTTAATGTAGGGACATGACCTAATCAAGTGCCCCTTTTCAAAGCATTCACTACACCTCTTAATGTGAAGTGTGGCTTGATTATTACCTTGGGTGTTACCTTTTGTAGAGGCGTGGTTGAGGCTTTTGGAGGAGGTATTGAATTTCATCTTTTGCTTCTTCCTCTTGGCAATCCTCAAGTCCTTAACATTTTCCTCAAGGGATTTAGTGCATGCCACGGTGTTTCCCGTCTCAAGCTTCTTCACCATGTGGTCACGGTTATCTTGAGAAGGTTGAGCAATGCACTTCCCTTTTAGTTGTGTCAAGCTCATTTTTAGCCTCTCATTTTCTTCTTTGAGCTTTTGATATGAATCATCATTTGTTCCTGCAAATTCTAGCTCAAAGGAAGATTTGCTTGTTGACGGACAACAAGCATTAGCACATGGTAATATAGTATCAATTTGAATACATGTGCATGAGTGAGGTTGTTGGGATTTTAAATTTTCTATCACAACCTCATGAGCAATATTTAATATGATATGATTATCCATAAGATTTTCATGAGAACATAGAAGCATATCATATTTTTCTTGAAAAGCTAGATTTTCATCTTTTAGCTTTTCTACTTGGTCCTTAAGTAAGGCATTTCTATTTACTAATTGAGCGATACAATGTAAGGCGTTATCTTGCTCAATTGAAATAGTTTCATACCTTTGGACCAAATCAACATGAGAGCACTTTAGCTCCTCATGTTCTTTAGTCAACTCGTCAAAGCATTGCATCTTCATGGAGAGAATACTTTCTAGCCTTTGACGAGCTTCGCCTTGCTCTCTTGCTCTTTCTAGAAGTTTGAGCATGACCGCCTTATCTTCTTGGCTTAGGCGAGCGTAGAGTTGCACAAAGCTTCTTTCTTCCTCCTCATCCTCATTTGTGCTTCCGCTATCATTTTCATTAGCCACACAACATATGTGGGAATTAAAATGGGAAGACAAACCTCTTGGAGAGGTGGATTCATCATTTGGTCTCCTCCGTTCATTTTCTTCTTCTTCCTTGCAAGGGTTAGTAACACAAATACCAAAGGAAGTAGAAGCACAAAATGAACTATTATGTTTGGACTCATTAAATTTGCCTTTAATTCTAGTCCAAATATCATACACATCACAAATGGGTTTGTCATATTTTATTATGAAGGCATGATAATCTTCTTTGCTAAGGGATTTACTTAAGATGTCATAAGCTAGATAGTTTAAGCGTATACATCTTAAATCTTCTTCGGAGGCATTTTCCCTAGCATAGTTAGGAGGAATAATACTCTTGTCTAAAATTTGTTCTAATTGAGGATCTACCGCTCTAAAAGCATTTATCACTCTAGTAGACCATGAATCATAATTAGAACAATCAGAAAGTAATATCTCAAGAGTTACCTCCTTGGTCTCCTGGGTCTTCTTGTTCTTTTGGGATCTTCTACGAGCCATCACTTCGAGTTGTTAGACTCAAGATGAAGTGCCTAGCTCTGATACCAATTGAAAGTCGCCTAGAGGGGGGGTGGATAGGCGAAACCTGAAAATTAAAACTTTATCCCCCAACTAGATCCCTTGATTAGTGGTTAGAACAAGATATACAAATATAGGAGTATACAAACTAAGTTCTTGCTTGAAAAGAGTATTGCTAAATAATGCGGGAGTGATAAATCAATACAACTAATAAGTTATAGAATAACAAAGCAAGAAGCCTTAGATGAGAAGAGCACTAGGACAAGTTCTTTCTTGCAACGTGTTGCTTCACTAAATGGGAATTTAACTTAAAGCAACACCAAATGATATAAACAAAGAATGGTGCAAGAAAACTTAAAGCAAGAAAACTTAAAGCAAGAGAATACAAACAAATCACAAGCAATGAACACAATGGACACAAGTGATTTGTTTTACCGAGGTTCGGCCCTTGAAGGCCTAGTCCCCGTTGAGGAGTCCACTTAAGGACGGGTCTTTTTCAACCCTTTCCCTCTCTCCACCGATCACACAAGGACCCACGAGCTCTTCTTCTTCTCAAGGATCACTCTCGATCCCACAAGGACCACCACACTCTTTGGTGTCTCTTGCTAGCTTTTACAAGCCTCCAAAACTTTGGAGGAAGTTCGATGGGAGTCAATACTCCACGCGCAAATGAACACAAGGATGTAGTACACACTATCTCTCAATGAATCTCACAAGGCACTAGAGCTAAATCACACAAGAGGCTTTCTTTTGCTTGCTCTTGCTTTTGTGGCACTTGTGTGGGTTGTAGTAGTCTAAATCTTGTGTATATGATGGATCAATGAATATGTGTGGTTGGGAGGGCTTGAGTATGTCAACTAGATGACTTGGAATGTTGCTTGGGCTCCCACACATTGAAGTGGCCGGTTGGGGTGGTATTTATAGCCACCAACCAAAATCTAGCCGTTGATGAAGTCTGCTGGCGAAGGGCGCACCGGACAGTCCGGTGCGCCACCGGACAGTGTCCGGTGCGCCGCCACGTCATCTTCCCGTTAGGTCTTGGAGCTGGTCGACCGTTGGAGGTTTTGTCCTCATGTGGCACCGGACAGTCCGGTGCGACACCGGACAGTCCCGTGCGACACCGCACAGTCCGGTGCCCCTCTGACCGTCTGCTCTGACATCTAATTTGCACTGTACACTTTGCAGAGTCGACCGTTGCGTGCAGATAGCCGTTGCTCCACTGGTACACCGGACAGTCCGGTGTACACCGGACATGTCCGGTGAATTATAGCGGAGCGGCACCTGGGAAACCCGAAGGTGAAGAGTTCGAGCTGAAGCACCCTGGTGCACCGGACACTGTCTGGTGGTGCACCGGACAGTCCGGTGTGCCAGACCAGGGCAGCCTTCGGTTTCCTTCTTGCTCACTTGTTCTTTTGATTGGTTTGTGTTGAACCTTTTGCACCTGTAGAATATAATCTTGAACAAACTAGTTAGTCCAATTATTTGTGTTGGGCAAATCAACCACCAAAATTAAGATAGGAAAAGGTTTGACCCTATTTCCCTTTCAATCTCCCCCTTTTTGGTGATTGATGCCAACACAAACCAAAGCAAATATATAAGTGCATAATTGAACTAGTTTACATAATATATGTGCAAAGGTTGCTTGGAATTAAACCAATCTATATTTCATAAGATATGCATGGATTGTTTCCTTTTCATTTTCAACATTTTGGACCACGCTTGCACCACATGTTTTGTTTTTGCAAATTCTTTTGTAAAATTCTTTTTCAAAGTCCTTTTGAAAATAGTCAAAGGTAGATGAATAAGATTTTGCGAAGCATTTTCAAGATTTGAAATTTTCTCCCCTTGTTTCAAATGCTTTTCCTTTGACTAATCAAAACTCCCCATCAATAAATTCTCCTCTTAGTGTTCAACAGGGTTTTAAGATATCAATTTTGAAAATACTACTTGCTCCTCCTTTTGAACACAATAAGATACCAACTTGAAATTCACCAATTGAAAATCATTAGTTTTAAAAATTAGGGTGGTGGTGCGGTCCTTTTGCTTTGGGCTAATACTTTCTCCCCCTTTGGCATGAATCGCCAAAAACGGATACTTAGAGTGAAATATAAGCCCTTTTCTTTCTCTCCCCCTTTGGCAAACAATTGAAATACAATTGAAATAGAGATATGAGTGAAGATTATACCAAAGTGGAGAACTATGCGGAATACCGGCAAATAGTGGATAATACCGAAAGAGTTGAGTGAAAGCGTCGTCTTTGCCGAATACTCCATTTCCCTTTCAATTCTATGACTAAGCATGAGAATACACTTGAAAACACATTAGTCATATACATAAAAGGGATATGATCAAAGGATATATCATATCAAGCATGATCATGGTTCTATATAACATAGATTGCTCCCCCTAAGTATGTGCATGGAGAGGAACACATATTATGGCCTTAAATGCCAATTGCACATAATTAGGTTAATGAGAACATATCTATATCATACAGAATGTGAAGTGCATTGTGTCATAGTATAAGTGTGATGCTCATGACAGTTTATGCACTTATGAAAGCATGTTATGAATAATTTAAGCACTTCCCTTAAGGATTTCAAAGAGGCTTAAGGGCCATCCACCTTTGGAACAAAGGTAGCTTATCCTCGTTACAAGGTTAAGCTTTAAGCTCTTTGACAATAAAATCACTTCATCTAGTTTAAGCAAGGATGCATTAATGCAGGAGTGAAATTTTTTAAGAGGTTAAACTTGGTATGAAGCAGGGATAATGCATGGACATGCTTTCTCTTCCTTTTATACAAGATATGTAAAGAAGGAAGATTTAGGTACAAGTTTAAATGAAAAGACGATACTTTTACCCTTTTGTACCTTCACATAGAGACACTCCCTTCATTATGCCTTGTCCTTGGTTTTAGATGCTTAAGACCTATACTTAATGACAATATATGGAAATATTTTGCACAATAGAGAGTTCTTACAACTAGTGATCCTTTTCTAAGTTATTGTAAGCGTATGTCAAATGGATCATAAATTGCATAGAAGTATCATGAATTCTCCTTTTAACTTAGTGCATGTCAAGAGATATTGATTGATAGTATATGCGGCACTAAGAAGCATGATTGTAGAAGTCATTCTATGATCAAACAAATAACAGATGTGATCAAGAGAACAACATACACAATAAATTATCAATTAAGCTTAGAGTAGGAGAATCCAGCAAATATGCTACTTTAGAGTGAAAGACAAGAATTTAAAAATAGTGGCATACTTCATGAGAAACTCATTCTCATGCAAGAGACTATATGAAATTACTGAGATAAAGCAATAGTTTCAACGCAATCAAGATGTAGATAGAGGCTCCCCCTAGAGATATGCATCAAGTATTTGAATTGAATGGATGCATTTACTTTAAAGACAAATATGGAGAAGCATTATACATCTTGATTAAGGCTCATAAAATTTTGCAATAAACAACTTAAGCCTAGCATTCTCATTATGAAAGGATTTAGAATACTCACAACCACACCATTGATTGTTTTGTAGATCTTACTATCCAAGTAGGTGGTGTTGTTCTTGATGTCCTCCTCTTTCATTTGAGAATCCTCCCTTTGTAGTTGTTTCTTTTTCCTTTCAAACTAATTGAAAATACTCAAGAAAGATGTTAGTAACACAAGGGAGTATATAATGAAGGATGATTTCTTTTTAGATAGGAAATAAGCACAATTCATCATCCATAAGTCACACAGACATGAAGTAAAATCCTTAATATTAATGCATTTCATTTGAGAAATATGAGTGAGCACCTTTTAAGCATTTTAATAATCATTGGAGATTTTACTTTATCATATTGAATTTAGTTAATCATTACTTGGAAGCAAATCAATATGATAACAAATATAGCAAAGGCATGAAATAGATTCTAATGGATAAGTGCATTGATGAGAATGAGATTGAATGCACATCTTAGCCAATTTAAATTCGATAAACAATCTATGTCTTCACAGAGATATAATTAGAGTAAAATGGGAACTATATTTGATTAAGAAGATGAGTTCCCATACCTTTGCTTTTACCTTTCTTCCTCTTGGGTGAAGAGTACCCTTTGAGGCTTGTGGCTTTGACCTTGCACTTACTTCTCTTGTAGATTTTCATAAGTAGGCTCAAGAGATGCTTTGTTAGTAACACAAGCACTAGTTTCCATTTTTGTAATCATTTTGATAAGGAATGAAAAACTAGATTACTAAAACATGGAGACCTCATAGCATGAACTAGAATAATTTTAATTCTTAAAACAAGCATAAATAATCTCTTAAGATTATAGGAATAAATCTAATTCATGATATGGAAAGCGATAAATGTGAAAGAATCAAATCCAATTTAAGCAAGTAGAAACACATCATAAATTATTGGATTGATTTTTCTTTTCATGTTAGATTACACATTTCCAAAGAGAAACTTATTCTCTACAAGTGAGACTACTTGGGTTACTTTAAATAAAATTATTAGTCTCACTATTCTAGTTATAGAGAGAGTTTTCCTTTTATAAGTGTCCTAAGGATTTGAATTCCTTACATAACACCTTATTCTTTTAAGAACTTGAAATATCTCTCTATATCTAGAATCATGACAATAATAGAATAACTTAGTGAAAAAACATGCCATGAGATATTTGCAACAAATTAAAGCATGTAGATTGCTATGGTATAGAAATGATGAATATGCAATTGTAACACCCGGTTTTAAAGGACAAAGTCGGGTGCATCTCATACATGCGCCAAGAAGACAACATATATAATAACAGAGTGTATAGAGATAAATGTCATAAAACATCAGAGTAATTATTACATAGCGGAAGACTTATTACAAAATAAAAGTATAATCATAAAACGAACTAAGGATCGTCGGCGCCAATGTCAACTGAGAAACGCCACCTAGATCAGATCAAACTCCTCGATACTTGACTCCACTTGAAACCACCTGTTCTTCTCCTGTGGGGGGGTGTGAGACAGCAAGGGTGAGCTCACACATGTTCATCGCTCAACAAGTTGTGGGGAATAATGTGACATGAACTCACCAAAGGTGGGAGTTCATGAAGTGTAAGGCTTATCAAAGAGAATGGTTAAAGCTGAGCATTGCTTTTAATGTTGGTCAAACTTTTATTAGCAATTACTAGATGTAAGTAAATACCAAACCTTAAATAAAATAATAGAACAAAATTAATAACAGATCCCATGCAAATGCAAATGACAAATTGAGTTTAGGTTCCATAATTTAATCATCGGAGAGTCCTGAGCCGCTCATGACCGTGAGCTCGGCTAGTATACCAGTTTTATACTCTGCAGAGGTTGTACCCTTTACCCACAAGTCGTGTTTCCCATGTCGCCAGGGTTAGCTAGGCCCTTAGACACTACCAAGGTGAATGGCTAGGGATCCACTACGAGGCCTTTACAAAGTTCCACTAGCTTCCGAAAACCCGCTACAGTTTATAGGAAGTTCCAATGCAGGGTTCCTGGCTGACCGCCATCGCAGCAAAATCAACCAGGGACCTCCCTGCACTGACCACTCCCCTACTGCCCTTGCCCCTTTCGGGTAAGGTAGTCTTCCACTAACTTTCCTAATTAGTCAGCCAAGGGGTCCCATTCCTCCCTTGTGGTGGCACGTGGTTCTCAAGTTAAGCTCCATGTTCCAATTAACAATAACATAATGATCTTGACATGAACATAAATAGAATAACAAAATAACTGGAACATGGATATAATGAAATATTAACCCAAAAACCACGTAAAGCAATAGCATAAACTACCCAAGTGATTCAGGGGTAAACAAGGTAATGAGATAAACAATCTAGGGTGACCTATTGGGTCCCATCAAAGTTAAACCTATGCATGGTAAATGATTATAAAGAACATTATTGGGTAACAAAAGTGAATCAAGGGCACAACTTGCCTGGCACTTGAGATTCCAGTTACCAGGGTGATCTTCTGGTGACTCGTGTCCTCGCGCTAGTCGTAGCAATACAAGCAAACATGGTATAGACAAAATTAACATCACACCAACCATAAGAACACACTGCATAATAATGATCTACGCGTCGCTACGAGATCGCGGGTTCGAAAACCACTAAAATCGGAGTTACGGTCACCGAGTTATGATTTTATGTAGTTATTAAGTACCTAGAATAGAGTAATTCATGTGAATAATTTTAAATCAAGTTTCATGGTTAGGTAAAGGTACTAGATGATAAACAATATTTAAACAAAATAAATGCCACTGGAATGAATCAATTTGGAGTTATATATTTCAAGTTATGAATTTCCAAAGGTTTTATGTGCTTAAAGTAGGATTAAGTGAGAGATTATTTTTCTTATTGTTTTCATGATAAAACAGAGACTCTAAGTGCTAGATAATAAAATTACAAAATTTTAGGAACTGGAATGAAGTAATTTGGAGCTCATATGAATTTTCTATGAATTATACAAGTTTTACAATTATTTTTATACTCAAAATCATTTTCTAAATCTATTTTTCCTGTTTTATTTAATTAGTGGACCGAGCCTCAAATACAGGAAAGCACAGGGTCTTCTGCGCAAGAATTCCCATGACTCAGTTCACTATTCCCTGGACTGCGGGTTACTTTCTATTAAGTTCGAGGGTTCATATGTAAAAGTTGCATGGCGAAAGGGTATGAAGGGATATCAACCGCCAGATCTGATCTAAGCGGTCCAGATTAGATCGGGTTTTTAAACGAACCGGTATCAGACGCCAGCCACTGGATCGCGATCCAACGGTTCAAAACACCCCTTCCCCCATCAACACACCAGGGCCGTTTAATATGAGATCAACGTTCCTGGCCTGTCTTCTTTCTCCCGCTCAACTCGGCAAGCCGAGTGCCCGACGGGGAAAACCCACGGCGGCGCGCGTTGACCCCGGGCAACCGTGCCCCATTCGACACTCCGAACGGACCTAGGCATAGAGGACGAGACAGCGAATGTGTTAGGAAGTCGCTCACCGGTTGTTGATTTGTGAAGGAGCTCGGCCATGGAGGAGGGCGGGTCCGCGGCGGAGTGTGAACAACGGCAAGAAATTCGAGGGCTCCGGCCGCCAATCCTCAGCAGGGAGCACCCCGGTTAAATCCCCGATGCAAAGCGAGACTCCCAGAGCCGAAATCGTGGACGCGACGGCGGTGTAGATGAAACCGAGCCGGCGGCGGTGCTGCTTCCTCTCTCGGCAGCGCCATGGTCGGCCGGACTAATACCACCCCAAACCCCGCATGAATCATCCCTCCGGTTGCGGTAATTCGAAGTAGAGTTGAAAGCAAGACTGGGAAGGGATTTCTCACCGAGCTCAATGGCGTGAATCGACCCGGCCACGACGGCGGATGCGCCCATGGCGGAGCAACTACTCCGACGAAGAATCGGTGATCCCCCAGCTAGTAATCAGCCACGCAGAGTCCGCGGACACATATGGCAGGCCGAGACGAAGCTCACGGAGATATATGGATGGCGCAATGGCGATGGCTGCGTGATTCTGCCGACGGTGGGGTTGGCGGCAATGGCGAACCGACCCCAGAACGCTCTCTCTCGCGCGGCGGCGTGGTAGTGGTAGGTCTCTGGCAGAAAGGGGGGGGTGGCCGATCGCACACCGCACGCACTTATAGACAAGGTGGGTTGGTTCGGGGAGAGAAGGCGAGGGGAGCCCGAGATCCGTAGTTGACCGCGCCATAGTCGGCGTTTAGTTGGGGAAGAGAGCTGACACACGGGGGCGGCATGTCAGTCACACAGAAACGGCGCTCACGGAGAGGACAGACACGCGTGCGAGGGGCTGACACGGTGTCCCTACCTGTCGGCGCCGCGAAGGGATCCGTAGTGCGGGAGTGAGCTAAACGGGCCGCCAGAGGGAGATGCCAGTGGGCCGAGCAGGCCAAATTCTGAACCAACGCAGATTTCTCATTCCTTTTCCTTTTTATTTTCTTCTATTCCCTTTTTCTTTCTTATTTTTGAATCCCCATTTATATTTCAAATTTGTAGTTAATTTGCACTCAAAATAGTTGTTCATCTTGAAAATACTAGTGTGGTATTTACTTATTTATGAATTTATTTTATAATGTTTCTTTCTCCTTTTCCATTTAAATCTCAAATTCAAAGTTAGGGTTTTTCTCTAAACCTTCCACTCACTATAATATTTTTATTCATGTTATTATTGTTTTAAATGTACACACAAACAAAGTCCAATATGATGCACAAATTATTTTAGCTATTATTAGTTAATTACTGGCTTTTCAATGTGGTGTTCACATGTTTAATTGAACAATGGCAAAACACATAAGAGAATTCTCTCCTTTAATATAGCTTACAGTTTTGGGTGTTACAGCAATCTACCATATGAGAGGAAATTCTTCAAAGAATGGTAATACAAATTTAAAGACATTTGAAGTGCTACATATTTCTATGTGACTACACAATACACCTAAGAAATGATAATTTAAGATACTTGCACTTAAAGGCATAGAAGTTACCATCCTTTGACTTTCCTCCATGTTGTAGGTCTTGATTTTTTGGCATAGGATTAATTCTTCTTTTTCCTACAACATCAATATCTTCCCGAGATGATATGAATTTTAGATATAGTAATTTGAAATAACCTTGGGTCAATCATGGATATATAGATTATTGAAGATTGATAGCTTGAGTTATTGATTTTTGAATGGACTCTCTCAAGCACCCCAAGGCTTCATATCATCTCCTTCTCCTCCAAAGCTTGTCAAGCATATTTTGGTACCCATCGCTTGTTGTGTCCATCACGGTTAGTCAACAAAGATCTAGGAACCCAAGAGTCCTTTGTGTTAGCACTTGGTAAACTCATTACCTTTCTAACACAAGTTGCAATTTTGGGTTGCCTAGTTACATGAGAATTAATTGACAAGTTAGGAGTGGGGTTGTTACCAGTGGGACAATCCTTGCATTGATGTCCCTTCTTTCGACATGTGTAGCATAGTCGTTTTTCAAGTTTTGAACCTTTCTTCTTTCCTTGTTTGTTGCTTGCTACATGGTTAGCTTTTCTAACCCTATGCCTCTTTGTTTTAAATGGGGACAAGATCTAAGTAAGTGTCCCTTCTTGGAGCATTTAAAACAAAGTCTATCATTCTTGTTAATAATCAAGCCATTTTTAATGTAGGGACATGACCTAATCAAGTGCCCCTTTTCAAAGCATTCACTACACCTCTTAATGTGAAGTGTGGCTTGATTATTACCTTGGGTGTTACCTTTTGTAGAGGCGTGGTTGAGGCTTTTGGAGGAGGTATTGAATTTCATCTTTTGCTTCTTCCTCTTGGCAATCCTCAAGTCCTTAACATTTTCCTCAAGGGATTTAGTGCATGCCACGGTGTTTCCCGTCTCAAGCTTCTTCACCATGTGGTCACGGTTATCTTGAGAAGGTTGAGCAATGCACTTCCCTTTTAGTTGTGTCAAGCTCATTTTTAGCCTCTCATTTTCTTCTTTGAGCTTTTGATATGAATCATCATTTGTTCCTGCAAATTCTAGCTCAAAGGAAGATTTGCTTGTTGACGGACAACAAGCATTAGCACATGGTAATATAGTATCAATTTGAATACATGTGCATGAGTGAGGTTGTTGGGATTTTAAATTTTCTATCACAACCTCATGAGCAATATTTAATATGATATGATTATCCATAAGATTTTCATGAGAACATAGAAGCATATCATATTTTTCTTGAAAAGCTAGATTTTCATCTTTTAGCTTTTCTACTTGGTCCTTAAGTAAGGCATTTCTATTTACTAATTGAGCGATACAATGTAAGGCGTTATCTTGCTCAATTGAAATAGTTTCATACCTTTGGACCAAATCAACATGAGAGCACTTTAGCTCCTCATGTTCTTTAGTCAACTCGTCAAAGCATTGCATCTTCATGGAGAGAATACTTTCTAGCCTTTGACGAGCTTTGCCTTGCTCTCTTGCTCTTTCTAGAAGTTTGAGCATGACCGCCTTATCTTCTTGGCTTAGGCGAGCGTAGAGTTGCACAAAGCTTCTTTCTTCCTCCTCATCCTCATTTGTGCTTCCGCTATCATTTTCATTAGCCACACAACATATGTGGGAATTGAAATGGGAAGACAAACCTCTTGGAGAGGTGGATTCATCGTTTGGTCTCCTCCGTTCATTTTCTTCTTCTTCCTTGCAAGGGTTAGTAACACAAATACCAAAGGAAGTAGAAGCACAAAATGAACTATTATGTTTGGACTCATTAAATTTGCCTTTAATTCTAGTCCAAATATCATACACATCACAAATGGGTTTATCATATTTTATTATGAAGGCATGATAATCTTCTTTGCTAAGGGATTTACTTAAGATGTCATAAGCTAGATAGTTTAAGTGTATACATCTTAAATCTTCTTCGGAGGCATTTTCCCTAGCATAGTTAGGAGGAATAATACTCTTGTCTAAAATTTGTTCTAATTGAGGATCTACCGCTCTAAAGCATTTATCACTCTAGTAGACCATGAATCATAATTAGAACAATCGGAAAGTAATATCTCAAGAGTTACCTCCTTGGTCTCCTGGGTCTTCTTGTTCTTTTGGGATCTTCTACGAGCCATCACTTCGAGTTGTTAGACTCAAGATGAAGTGCCTAGCTCTGATACCAATTGAAAGTCGCCTAGAGGGGGGTGGATAGGCAAAACCTGAAAATTAAAACTTTATCCCCCAACTAGATCCCTTGATTAGTGGTTAGAACAAGATATACAAATATAAGAGTATACAAACTAAGTTCTTGCTTGAAAAGAGTATTGCTAAATAATGCGGGAGTGATAAATCAATACAACTAATAAGTTATAGAATAACAAAGCAAGAAGCCTTAGATGAGAAGAGCACTAGGACAAGTTCTTTCTTGCAACGTGTTGCTTCACTAAATGGGAATTTAACTTAAAGCAACACTAAATGATATAAACAAAGAATGGTGCAAGAAAACTTAAAGCAAGAAAACTTAAAGCAAGAGAATACAAACAAATCACAAGCAATGAACACAATGGACACAGGTGATTTGTTTTACCGAGGTTTGGCCCTCGAAGGCCTAGTCCCCGTTGAGGAGTCCACTTAAGGTCGGGTCTTTTTCAACCCTTTCCCTCTCTCCACCGATCACACAAGGATCGGCGAGCTCTTCTTCTTCTCAAGGATCACTCTCGATCCCACAAGGACCACCACACTCTTTGGTGTCTGTTGCTAGCTTTTACAAGCCTCCAAAACTTTGGAGGAAGTTCGATGGGAGTCAATACTCCACGCGCAAATGAACACAAGGATGTAGTACACACTATCTCTCAATGAATCTCACAAGGCACTAGAGCTAAATCACACAAGAGGCTTTCTTTTGCTTGCTCTTGCTTTTGTGGCACTTGTGTGGGTTGTAGTGGTCTAAATCTTGTGTATAGGATGGATCAATGAATATGTGTGGTTGGGAGGGCTTGAGTATGTCAACTAGATGACTTGGAATGTTGCTTGGGCTCCCACACATTGAAGTGGCCGGTTGGGGTGGTATTTATAGCCACCAACCAAAATCTAGCCGTTGGTGAAGTCTGCTGGCGAAGGGCGCACCGGACAGTCTGGGGCGCCACCGGACAGTGTCCGGTGCGCCGCCACGTCATCTTCCCGTTAGGTCTTGGAGCTGGTCGACCATTGGAGGCTTTGTCCTCATGTGGCACCGGACAGTCCGGTGCGACACCGGACAGTCCGGTGCCCCTCTGACCGTCTGCTTTGACATCTAATTTGCACTGTACACTTTGCAGAGTCGACCGTTGCGCGCAGATAGCCGTTGCTCCGCTGGTACACCGGACAGTCCGGTGTACACGGGACATGTCCGGTGAATTATAGCGGAGCGGTGCCTGGGAAACCCGAAGGTGAAGAGTTCGAGCTGAAGCACCCTGGTGCACCGGACACTGTCCGGTGGTGCACCAGACAGTCCGGTGTGCCAGACCAGGGCAGCCTTCGGTTTCCTTCTTGCTCACTTGTTCTTTTGATTGGTTTGTGTTGAACCTTTTGCACCTGTAGAATATAATCTTGAACAAACTAGTTAGTCCAATTATTTGTGTTGGGCAAATCAACCACCAAAATTAAGATAGGAAAAGGTTTGACCCTATTTCCCTTTCACATGGTAAGTAGCATAGGCTAATAATATATGAATGGACTCAAGCCTAGCTACGGGTGCATAGGTTTCACCGAAATCCAAACCTTCGACTTGTGAATATCCCTTGGCCACAAGTCAGGCTTTGTTCCTTGTCACCACACCATGCTCGTCTTGCTTGTTGCGGAAGACCCACTTGGTTCCTACAACATTTTGATTAGGACGTGGAACCAAATGCCATACCTCGTTCCTTATGAAGTTGTTGAGCTCCTCTTGCATCGCCATCACCCAATCCGAATCTTGGAGTGCTTCCTCCACTTTGTGTGGCTCAATAGAGGAAACAAAAGAGTAATGCTCACAAAAATGTGCAACACGAGATATAGTGGTTACCCCCTTATGAATGTCGCCGAGGATGGTGTTCACGGGGTGATCTCGTTGGATTGCTTGGTGGACTCTTGGGTGTGGCGGCCTTGGAACTTGCTCATCCTCCTTATCTTGATCAATTGCATCTCCTCCTTGATCATTGCCATCTTCTTGAGGTGGCTCATCTTCTTGATCTTCTTCTTCATCATCTTGAGCCTCATCCTCATTTTGGGTTGGTGGAGATGCTTGCATGGAGGAGGATGGTTGATCTTGTGCTTGAATGGGCTCTTCGGATTCCTTAGGACACACATTCCCAATGGACATGTTCCTTAGTGCGACACACGGAGCCTCTTCATCATCTAATTCATCAAGATCAACTTGCTCTACTTGAGAGCCGTTAGTCTCATCAAACACAATGTCACAAGAAACTTCAACTAGTCCAGTGGACTTGTTAAAGACTCTATATGCCCTTGTGTTTGAATCATATCCTAGCAAAAAGCCTTCTACAGCCTTAGGAGCAAATTTTGATTTTCTACCTCTTTTAACAAGAATGAAACATTTGCTACCAAAGACTCTAAAATATGAAACATTAGGCTTTTTACCGGTTAGGAGTTTGTAAGATGTCTTCTTGAGGATTCGGTGTAGATACAACCGGTTGATGGCGTAGCAGGCGGTGTTGACCGCCTCGGCCCAAAACCGATCCGAAGTCTTGTATTCATCAAGCATGGTCCTCGCCATGTCCAATAGAGTTCTATTCTTCCTCTCCACTACACCATTTTGTTGTGGCGTATAGGGAGAAGAGAACTCATGCTTGATGCCCTCCTCCTCAAGGAAGCCTTCAATTTGTGAATTCTTGAACTCCGTCCCATTATCGCTTCTAATTTTCTTGATCCTTAAGCCGAACTCATTTTGAGCCCGTCTCAAGAATCCCTTTAAAGTCTCTTGGGTTTGAGATTTTTCCTGTAAAAAGAATACCCAATTGAAGCGAGAATAGTCATCCATAATAACTAGACAGTACTTACTCCCGCCGATGCTTATGTAAGCGATCAGGCCGAATAGGTCCATACGGAGGAGCTCGAGGGGTCTGTCAGTCGTCAAGATGTTCTTATGTGGATGATGAGCGCCAACTTGCTTCCCGGCTTGGCATGCGCTACAAATCCTGTCTTTCTCAAAATGAACATTGGTTAGTCCTAAAATGTGTTCTTCCTTTAGAAGCTTGTGAAGATTCTTCATCCCAACATGTGCTAGTCGGCGATGCCAGAGCCAGCCCATGTTAGTCTTAGCAATTAAGCAAGTGTTGAGTTCAGCTCTATTGAAATCAACTAAGTATAGCTGACCCTCTAACACTCCCTTAAATGCTACTGAATCATCACTTCTTCTAAAGACAGTGACACCTACATCAGTAAATAGACAGTTGTAGCCCATTTTGCATAATTGAGAAACGGAAAGCAAATTGTAATCTAATGAATTAACAAGAAAAACATTGGAAATGGAATGGTCAGGTGATATAGCAATTTTACCCAATCCTTTGACCAAACCTTGATTTCCATCCCCGAATGTGATAGCTCGTTGGGGATCTTGATTTTTCTCGTAGGAGGAGAACATCCTTTTCTCCCCTGTCATGTGGTTTGTGCACCCGCTATCGATGATCCAACTTGAGCCCCCGGATGCATAAACCTACAAAACAAATTTAGTTCTTGTTTTTAGGTACCCAAACAGTTTTGGGTCCTTTGACATTAGATACAAGAACTTTGGGTACCCAAACACAAGTCTTGGAACTCTTGTGTTTGCCCCCAACATACTTGGCAACTACTTTGCCGGATTTGTTAGTTAAAACATAAGATGCATCAAAAGTCTTAAATGAAATGCTAGGTTCATTTGATGCACTAGGAGTTTTCTTTTTAGGCAATTTAGCACGAGTTGATTTCCTAGAACTAGATGTCTCACCCTTATACATAAAAGCATGATTAGGGCTAGAGTGAGACTTCCTAGAATGAATTCTCCTAATCTTGTGCTCGGGATAACCGGCAGGGTACAAAATGTAACCCTCGTTATCCTGAGGCATGGGAGCCTTGCCCTTAACGAAGTTAGATAATTTTTTAGGAGGGGCATTAAGTTTGACATTGTCTCCCTTTTGGAAGCCAATGCCATCCTTGATGCCAGGGCGTCTCCCACTATAAAGCATACTACGAGCAAATTTAAATTTTTTATTTTCAAGTTCATGCTCGGCAATTTTAGCATCTAATTTTGCTATATGATCATTTTGTTGTTTAATTAAAGCCATATGATCATGAATAGCATCAATGTCAACATCTCTACATCTAGTGCAAATAGAAACATGCTCAATGGTAGATGTAGAGGGTTTGCAAGTTTTTAGTTCAACAATCTTAGCATGTAAAATATCATTTTCACTTCTAAGATCGGAAATGGAAGCATTGCAAACATCTAACTCTTTAGCCTTAGCAATCAATTTTTCATTTTCAAATCTAAGGCTAGCAAGAGAGGCATTCAATTTCTCAATCTTAGCAATAGAATTAGCATGATCATTTCTAAGATTGGCATATGAATCATCACAAGCATTTGAATTAACCTTAGCAATTAATCTAGTATTTTCATTTCTAAGGTTGGCAATCAAATCATGACAAGTGCTTAGCTCACTGGTTAATTTTTCACATTTTTCCATTTCTAGAGCGTAAGCATTCTTAACCTTAACATGCTTCTTATTTTCCTTAATTAGGAAGTCCTCTTGGCTATCCAAGAGTTCATCCTTATCATGAATGGCGCTAATCAATTCATTTAACTTTTCTTTTTGTTCCATGTTAAGGTTGGCAAAAAGAGTAAACAAATTATCCTCCTCATTACTAGAAATGTCTTCATCACTAGAGGATGCATATTTAGTGGAGGATTTAGATTTAACCTTCTTCCTTTTGCCGTCCTTTGCCATGAGGCACTTGTGGCCGACGTTGGGGAAGAGGAGTCCCTTGTTGACGGCGATGTTGGCGACGTCCTCGTCGGAAGAGGAGTCGGTGGAGCTCTCGTCGGAGTCCCACTCGCGGCACACATGGGCATCGCCGCCCTTCTTCTTGTGGTACCTCTTCTTTTCCTTTCTTCTCCCCTTCTTGTCGTCGCCCCTGTCACTGTCACTAGAAATAGGACATTTTGCTATAAAGTGACCGGGCTTACCACACTTGTAGCAAACCTTCTTGGAGCGGGGCTTGTAGTCCTTCCCCCTCCTTTGCTTGAGGATTTGTCGAAAGCTTTTGATGATTAAAGCCATCTCCTCATTGTCGAGCTTTGAGGCGTCGATGGGGAGCCTACTTGGTGTAGACTCTTCCTTCTTCTCCTCCGTTGCCTTGAATGCGACGGGTTGTGCCTCGGGCGTGGAGGAGGTGCCTTGCTCGATGATTTTCTTTGAGCCTTTAATCATTAGCTCAAAGCTCACAAACTTTCCTATAACTTCCTTGGGAGACATTAGCTTGTATCTAGGATCACCTCAAATTAATTGAACTTGTGTAGGGTTAAGAAAAACGAGGGATCTAAGAATAACCTTGACCATCTCATGGTCATCCCATTTTGTGCTCCCGAGGTTGCGCACTTGGTTCACCAAGGTCTTCAAGCGGTTGTACATAGCTTGCGGATCCTCCCCTTGGTGAAGCATGAAGCGACCGAGCTCCCCCTCGATCGTCTCCCGCTTGGTGATCTTGGTCACCTCGTCTCCTTCGTGCGCGGTCTTGAGCACGTCCGAAATTTCCTTTGCGCTCTTCAACCCTTGCACCTTATTATACTCCTCTCGACTTAGAGAGGCGAGGAGTATAGTAGTGGCTTGGGAGTTGAAGTGGTGGATTTGGGCCACTTCGTCCGAGTCATAGTCTTCATCCCCTACGGATGGTACCTGTACACCAAACTCAACAACATTCCAAATGCTTGTGTGGAGTGAGGTTAGATGATGCCTCATTTTGTCACTCCACATATTATAATCTTCACCGTCAAAAACCGGTGGTTTGCCTAATGGAACGGAGAGTAAAGGAGTACGCTTTGAAATACGAGGGTAGCGTAGGGGAATCTTACTATACTTCTTGCGCTCATGGCGCTTAGAAGTTATGGACGGCGCGTCGGAGCCGGAGGTGGATTGCGATGTAGAATCGGTCTCGTAGTAGACCACCTTCCGCATCTTCTTTTTTTTGTCGCCACTCCGATGCGACTTGTGGGAAGAGGATTCCTTCTCCTTCCCTTTGTTGCGGGACTCTCCCGATGGAGCCTTCCCGAGGCTTGTAGCGGGCTTGTCGCCGGTCACCATCTCCTTCTTGGCGTGATCTCCCGACATCACTTCAAGCGGTTAGGCTCTAATGAAGCACCAGGCTCTGATACCAATTGAAAGTCGCCTAGAGGGGGGTGAATAGGGCGAAACTGAAATTTACAAAGTTAATCACAACTACAAGCCAGGTTAGCGTTAGAAATATAAGCGAGTCCAAGAGAGAGGGTGAAAAACAAATCGCAAGCAAATGAAGAGTGAGACACAAGGATTTGTTTTACCGAGGTTCAGTTCTTGCAAACCTACTCCCCGTTGAGGTGGTCACAAAAACCGGGTCTCTTTCAACCCTTTCCCTCTCTTAAACGGTCACTTAGACCGAGTGAGCTTCTCTTCTCAATCACACGGGACACTAAGTCCCCGCAAGGACCACCACACAATTGGTGTCTCTTGCCTTGGTTACAATTGAGTTTGTCACAAGAAAGAATGAGAAAGAAAAGAAGCAATCCAAGCGCAAGAGCTCAAATGAACACAAATGTCGCTCTCTCTAGTCACTATTGATTTTGAGTGATTCCGGACTTGGGAGAGGATTTGATTTCTTTGGTTGTGTCTAGAATTGAATGTTATAGCTATTGTATGAGGTGTGAATACTGAAAACTTGGATGCAATTGAATGTGGGGTGGTTGGGGTATTTATAGCCCCAACCACCAAAATGTGGCCGTTGGAAGACTGCTGTCGCATGGCGCACCGGACAGTCCGGTGCGCCAGCCACGTCAGCCAACCGTTGGGGTTCGACCGTTGGAGCTCTGACTTGTGGGGCCTCTAGGTTGTCCGGTGGTGCACCAGACAAGTCCTGTAGACTGTCCGGTGCGCCAACTACGCGTGCTCTGACCTCAGCGCGCGCAGGCGCGCATTAAATGCGTTGTAGTCGACCATTGCGCTTGAAGTAGCCGTTGCTCCGCTGGCACACCGGACAGTCCGGTGTGCCACCGGACACTGTCCGGTGCATACACCGGACGGTCCGGTGAATTATAGCGGAGCGGCCTCCATTTTCCCGAAGGTAGCGAGTTCAGCCTCGAGTTCCCTGGTGCACCGGACACTGTCCGGTGGCACACCGGACAGTCTGGTGTGCCAGACCAGGCACACTTTGGTTGTCTTTGGCTCTCTTTGTTTGAACCCTTTCTTGGTCTTTTTATTGGTCTATTGTGAGCCTTTGGCACCTGTAGAACTTATAGACTGGAGCAAACTAGTTAGTCCAATTATTTGTGTTGGGCAATTCAACCATCAAAATCAATTAGGAAAAGGTGTAATCCTATTTCCCTTTCAATTGGACATGGCAAGAACCATGCTTGATGAGTACAAGACTTTGGATCGGTTTTGGGCCGAGGCGGTCAACACCGCTTGTTACGCCATCAACCGGTTGTATCTACACCGAATCCTCAAGAAGACATCTTACGAACTCGTCACCGGTAAAAAGCCAAATGTTTCATATTTTAGAGTCTTTGGTAGCAAATGTTTTATACTTGTTAAAAGAGGTAGAAAGTCCAAATTTGCTCCTAAGGCTGTAGAAGGCTTTTTACTAGGATATGATTCAAACACAAGGGCATATAGAGTCTTTAACAAGTCCACTAGACTAGTTGAAGTTTCTTGTGACATTGTGTTTGATGAGACTAACGACTCCCAAGTGGAGCAAGTTGATCTTGATGAATTAGATGATGAAGAGGCTCCATGCGTCGCGCTAAGGAACATGTCCATTGGGGATGTGTGTCCTAAGGAATTTGAAGAGCCCATTCAAGCACAAGATCAACCATCCTCCTCCATGCAAGCATCTCCACCAACTCAAGATGAGGATGAGGCTCAAGATGATGAAGAAGAAGATCAAGAAGATGAGCCACCTCAAGACGACGACAATGATCAAGGGGGAGATGCAAATGATCAAGACAAGGAGGATGAGCAAGTTCCAAGGCCACCACACCCAAGAGTCCACCAAGCAATCCAATGAGATCACCCAGTGAACACCATCCTCAGCGACATTCATAAGGGGGTAACCACTAGATCTCGTGTTGCACATTTTTATGAGCGTTACTCTTTTGTTTCCTCTATTGAGCCACACAGGGCAGAGGAAGCACTACAAGATTCAGATTGGGTGATGGCGATGCAAGAGGATCTCAACAACTTCACGAGGAATGAGGTATGGCATTTAGTTCCACGTCCTAACCAAAATTTTGTAGGAACCAAGTGGGTCTTCCGCAACAAACAAGACGAGCATGGTGTGGTGACAAGGAACAAAGCCCGACTTGTGGCCAAGGGATATTCACAAGTCAAAGGTTTGGATTTCGGTGAAACCTATGCACCCGTAGCTAGGCTTGAGTCAATTCGCATTTTACTTGCCTATGCTACTTACCATGGCTTCAAGCTTTATCAAATGGACGTGAAAAGTGCCTTCCTCAACGGACTTATCAAGGAAGAGGTCTATGTTGAGCAACCTCCCGGCTTTGAAGATAGTGAGTATCCTAACCATGTTTATAGACTCTCTAAGGTGCTTTATGGGCTCAAGCAAGCCCCAAGAGCATGGTATGAATGCCTAAGAGATTTTCTTATTGCTAATGGCTTCAAAGTCGGAAAAGCCGATCCTACACTCTTTACTAAAACACTTGAAAATGATTTGTTTGTATGCCAAATTTATGTTGATGATATCATATTTGGGTCTACTAACGAATCTACATGTGAAGAGTTTAGTAGGATCATGACACAAAAATTCGAGATGTCTATGATGGGGGAGTTGAAGTATTTTCTAGGATTTCAAGTGAAGCAACTCCAAGAGGGCACCTTCATTAGCCAAACAAAGTACATTCAAGACATTCTAACCAAGTTTGGGATGAAGGATGCCAAGCCCATCAAGACACCCATGGGAACTAATGGGCATCTCGACCTCGACACGGGAGGTAAATCCGTAGATCAAAAGGTATACCGATCGATGATAGGTTCTTTACTCTATTTATGTGCTTCACGACCGGATATTATGATTTACGTATGCATGTGTGCAAGATTCCAAGCCGATCCTAAGGAAGCTCACCTTAGGGCCGTAAAATGAATCTTGAGATATTTAGTTTATACTCCTAAGTTTGGCCTTTGGTACCCCAGGGGATCCACATTTGATTTAATTGGTTATTCCGATGCCGATTGGGCAGGATGCAAAATTAATAGAAAGAGCACATCAGGGACTTGCCAGTTCTTGGGAAGATCTCTGGTGTCTTGGGCTTCAAAGAAGCAAAATTCTGTGGCTCTTTCAACCGCCGAAGCCGAGTATATTGCCACAGGCCATTGTTGCGCGCAATTGCTTTGGATGAGGCAAACCCTTAGGGACTATGGTTACAAATTAACCAAAGTTCCTATTCTATGTGATAATGAGAGTGCAATCCGCATGGCGGATAATCCCGTTGAGCATAGCCGCACTAAACACATAGCCATTCGGTATCATTTTCTAAGGGATCACCAACAAAAGGGGGATATCGAGATTGCATATGTTAGCACCAAAGAACAATTAACCGATATCTTTACCAAGCCATTGGATGAACAAACTTTTACCAAACTTAGGCATGAGCTAAATATTCTTGATTCTAGGAATTTTGAATGATATTTTGCATACATAGCTCATATATATACCTTTGATCATCTCTTTCATGTGCTATGACTAATGTGTTCTTTCAAGTCCATTTTATGCTAAGTCATAGATCAAAAGGGAAAAGGAGTCTTCGGCGAAGACAAGGCTTCCACTCCGCTCCATCGAATCATTTCGCCGTTGCTCCGCACTAACTCTCCAACTTTGGTATAATCTTCACTCCTTTACTTCCGTCCAAAGGGGGTGAGAGTAGTTTAAAAGGGCTTATATTTCACTCAAGCATCCGTTTTTGGCGATTCATGCCAAAGGGGGAGAGAGTATTAGTCCAAAGCAAAAGGACCGCACCACCACCAATTTCAAAAAAATGTAGTCTTTTAAGTGGTATTAAAAGAAGTTTTTCAATTGGTATCTTATTTTGATATAATTTCAAATTGGTATACCCTCTTCAAAATTAATATCTAAAACCCTCTTGAACACTAAGAGGAGGATTTCATTAAGGGGGAGTTTTGTTTAGTCAAAGAAAAGCATTTGAAACAGGGGGAGAAAATTTCAAAACTTGAAAATGCTTCTCAAAATCTTATTCATTTACCTTTGACTATTTGCAAAAGAACTTCGAAACGAATTTCCAAAACATTTTGCAAAACAAAACATGTGGTGCAAGCGTGGTCCAAAATGTTAATAAGAAGAAAAGCCATCCATGCGCATCTAGTAAGTAATATTTGCTGGTTTCATTCCAAGCAACCTTTGCACTTACATTATGCAAACTAGTTCAATTCTGCACTTCCATATTTGCTTTGGTTTGCGTTGGCATCAATCACCAAAAAGGGAGAGATTGAAAGGGAAATAGGCTTACACCTTTTCCTAATTAATTTTGGTGGTTGAATTGCCTAACACAAATAATTGGACTAACTAGTTTGCTCTAGATTATAAGTTTTACAGGTGCCAAAGGTTCACAATAGACCAATAAAATGACCAAGAAAGGGTTCAAACAAAGAGAGCCAAAGACAACCGAAGCGTGCCCTGGTCTGGCGCACCGGACTGTCCAATGTGCCACCGAACAGTGTCCGGTGTACCAGGGAACTCAGCTCCAAACTCGTCACCTTCGGGAAAATCAGAGGGCGCTCCGCTATAATTCACCGGACTGTCCGGTGAGGCACCGGACTGTCCGGTGGCGCACCGGACTGTCCGGTGTGCCAGCGGAGCAACGGCTACTTCAGCGCCAACGGTCGACTGCAACCGCATTCAATGCGCTATAGTGCGCGCTAGAGTCAGAGCAGCGTCAGAAGGCGCACCAGACAGTCTACAGTACTTGTCCGGTGCACCACCGGACAGCCAGAAGACCCCATCTGTCATAGCTCCAACGGTCGAACCCTAACGGCCGGGTAACGTGGCTGGCGCACCGGACTGTCCGGTGGCGCACCGGACTGTCCGGTGCGCCCGTCGACAGCAGCCTCCACCAAACGGCTAGTTTGGTGGTTGGGGCTATAAATACCCCAACCACCCCACCATTCATTGCATCCAAGTTTTGCACTTTCCAACACATTACAAGAGCTATAGTATTCAATTCTAGATATAACCAAAGAGATCAAATCCTCTCCCAAGTCCGGAATCACTCCAAATCAAATAGTGACTAGAGAGAGTGACATTTGTGTTCATTTGAGCTCTTGCGCTTGGATTGCTTCTTTTCTTTCTCATTCTTCTTGTGATCAACTCAATTGTAACCGAGACAAGAGACACCAATTGTGTGGTGGTCCTTGCGGGGATAGTGTCCCGTGTGATTGAGAAGAGAAGCTCACTCGGTCTAAGTGACCGTTTGAGAGGGGGAAAGGGTTGAAAGAGACCCGGTCTTTGTGACCACCTCAACGGGGAGTAGGTTTGCAAGAACCGAACCTCGGTAAAACAAATCCTTGTGTCTCACTCATTATTTGCTTGCGATTTGTTTTTCACCCTCTCTCTCGGACTCGCTTATATTTCTAACGCTAACCCGGCTTGTAGTTGTGATTAACTTTGTAAATTTCAGTTTCGCCCTATTCACCCCCTCTAGGCGACTTTCAAAAAGAGACCAACACTGCCGCCGCGGGAGCAACTAGCTTGTGACTGAAATTGATGCCGAGTGGAGTATTGTGGCGCTCCGGTGTGGTCCACGGATTGTGATCCTGGTGCTATTAGCCGAAGAAGTGCTCTAACTTGGCGTGAATTGCTCACCAGAGGCATGTTTCGGCGGGGATCCGCGCTTCATCGAGTCGGGATAATTCTACCCCATGATTTCCGGTATGAGTCACGCCTTTAAGTTTGCTTTCCTTCTCGTAACGCGTAGCACCGATTAGCTTGGAATCTCGAGTGGCTGTGCCGTGGTCGGCAACTCCGGCCATGGCCTCCGCCGCGGCCGGATGCGGGCGCCGCTCTGTTTGATGGAGGAGCATGTCGGCTCGGGTTGCACCGTCAGATCTTCATTTGGCGGTTCAGATTAGTTAGAACAAGATACCGGTTGGGACCCCTGATCCGCACCGTCGATTCGATAGTGGTCGGTGGAGATCAGGTTGTCGCGCTCATCGCACGATCTAATCCGGAACGTGCATTCAGATCGTGCGGCGAGAGAGAGAACGAGTGGATCATGACCCAGGGACCATGGATCTCCAATCTGGCGACCAAGAAGGAATGCGGGAAAATAGCTAGCGTAGATCTAATCTGGCGTGCAAGTTTTGGATCGAACGGTCGATAGCGCACCATACCTCTTCGTCTCGAGCATTTTGTAGATAAGCCCATGACAAATACATGAACTAACCCGCCGTCCACCGTGGATGTAACCCTGAGTCTTAGCATTTTTTATAAATTAGCCCCTGGGCTTCTCGGTATTTTGCGCGCAATCCAGGGAGCAGAGAAAATAGGAAGAGAATATAGGAAATAGATTTCTAGTATAAAAATAATTGTAGAAACTCATTTAATTCATAGAAAATTCATTTTAACTCCAAATTGATCCATTCTAGTGGCATTAATTTTGTTTTAATATTGTTCATCACTTAGTAAATTTGTTTAGCCATGAAACTTGGATTAAAATTGTCGGCGTTCCGAGACCGGGGGGTCCCCGAGCCGACGAGTGAGAGTGCCGCGTGCCCCAGCCCAGATGGGTCGAGCGCGTGGGCGAGCGCGAAGGGGGAAACAGAGAGAGAGGTCGGTGGCCGGAGCCGGGTCGTGAGGGAGTCGGAGAATTCCCGTGGCCTTCGTGTTCGTCCCGCGCCCAGGTCGGGTGCGCTTGCAGTAGGGGGTTACAAGCGTCCGCGCGAGGTGAGGGGAGCGAGCGGCCCCGAGAGAGCGCCTGCCCCTGCCCTTCGTCCCCGCGAGGCCAACCTTCTCTAAGAAGGCCCTGGTCCTTCCTTTTATAGTCGTAAGGAGAGGATCCAGGTGTACAAGATGGGGGTGTAGCAAGGTGCTACGTGTCTAGCGAGGGAGAGCTAGCGCCCTAAGTACATGCCCAGGTGGCAGCCGGAGAGATCTTGGCACCCTGTTGGTGTGGCGTCGTGGCTGTTGGAGGAGTAACGGAGCCGGACGGGGGGACAGCTGTCGAAGTGGCTGGGCCCTTGCTGACGTTCTCCTGCTTTCGTAAGGGAGCTGAGAGCCGCCGTCGTCATGATCTAGCGGGGCGCCATCATTGCCTATCTGGCGTAGCTGGCCAGATGGGACGCCGGTCTTGTTCTCTACGACCCAAGTCGGCTCAGGGCAGGGTGATGATGACGCTTCCTGTTGACGTGGCGGTCTCGTGTCCTAGGTCGGGCGTCGTGGAGGCTCCTCCGAAGCTGAGGTCGAGTCCGTCCTGCAAGACAGAGGCAGAGTCCGAGCCCTGGGTCGGGCGAGGCGGAGATCGTTCGGCAGAGGCCGAGGCGGAGTCCGAGCCCTGGGTCGGGCGAGGCGGAGTTCGTCGTCTTCCGGGGCCTTAGCCCGAGTCTGAGCCCTGGGGTCGGGCGGAGCGGAGTTCGCCGTCTTCCGGGGCCTTAGCCCGAGTCCGAGCCCTGGGTCGGGCGGAGTGGAGTTCGCCGTCTTCCGGGGCCTTAGCCCGAGTCCGAGCCCTGGGTCGGGCGGAGCGGAGTTCGCCGTCTTCCGGGGCCTTAGCCCGAGTCTGAGCCCTGGGTCGGGCGGAGCGGAGTTCGCCGTCTTCCGGGGCCTTAGCCCGAGTCCGAGCCCTGGGTCGGGCGGAGCCTCCTATGGCACCTCTGGCGAAGTCTGGTCGCCCGTTGGTCTTACCTTTTGCGTTAAACGCCCCGGTGACTCGGTCGGTTGGCGCGGTGATTTAGTCAGGGTTTCTTCTTATCGAAGGCGGGGCCTAGGGCGAGCCGGAGATGCGTCTGCCGTGAAAGAGGAGGCCTCAGGCGAGACGGAGTCATCTTAGGGTCGGCTGCCCTCGCCCGAGGCTAGGCTCGGGCGTGGCGTGGTCAAGTCACTCGTATGGACTGATCCCTGACTTAATCAAACCCATCAGGCCTCTGCAGCTTTATGCTGATGGGGGTTACCAGCTGAGAATTAGGCGTAATGAGGGTACCCCTAATTATGGTCCCCGACAGTAGCCCCCGAGCCTCGAAGAGAGTGTTAACACTCGCTTGGAGGCTTGCGTCGCACTTTTTTGCAAGGGGACCAGCCTTTCTCGGTGGTACTTTGTTCCGGTGGGTGCGCACGAGCGCACCCGCCGGGTGTCTGTCGGCGTTCCGAGACCGGGGGGTCCCCGAGCCGACGAGTGAGAGTGCCGCGTGCCCCAGCCCAGATGGGTCGAGCGCGTGGGCGAGCGCGAAGGGGGGAACAGAGAGAGAGGTCGGTGGCCGGAGCCGGGTCGTGAGGGAGTCGGAGAATTCCCGTGGCCTTCGTGTTCGTCCCGCGCCCAGGTCGGGTGCGCTTGCAGTAGGGGGTTACAAGCGTCCGCGCGAGGTGAGGGGAGCGAGCGGCCCCGAGAGAGCGCCTGCCCCTGCCCTTCGTCCCCGCGAGGCCAACCTTCTCTAAGAAGGCCCTGGTCCTTCCTTTTATAGTCGTAAGGAGAGGATCCAGGTGTACAAGATGGGGGTGTAGCAAGGTGCTACGTGTCTAGCGAGGGAGAGCTAGCGCCCTAAGTACATGCCCAGGTGGCAGCCGGAGAGATCTTGGCACCCTGTTGGTGTGGCGTCGTGGCTGTTGGAGGAGTAACGGAGCCGGACGGGGGGGGCAGCTGTCGAAGTGGCTGGGCCCTTGCTGACGTTCTCCTGCTTTCGTAAGGGAGCTGAGAGCCACCGTCGTCATGATCTAGCGGGGCGCCATCATTGCCTATCTGGCGTAGCTGGCCAGATGGGACGCCGGTCTTGTTCTCTGCGACCCAAGTCGGCTCAGGGCAGGGTGATGATGACGCTTCCTGTTGACGTGGCGGTCTCGTGTCCTAGGTCGGGCGTCGTGGAGGCTCCTCCGAAGCCGAGGTCGAGTCCGTCCTGCAAGACAGAGGCAGAGTCCGAGCCCTGGGTCGGGCGAGGCGGAGATCGTTCGGCAGAGGCCGAGTCGGAGTCCGAGCCCTGGGTCGGGCGAGGCGGAGTTCGTCGTCTTCCGGGGCCTTAGCCCGAGTCCGAGCCCTGGGGTCGGGCGGAGCGGAGTTCGCCGTCTTCCGGGGCCTTAGCCCGAGTCCGAGCCCTGGGTCGGGCGGAGTGGAGTTCGCCGTCTTCCGGGGCCTTAGCCCGAGTCCGAGCCCTGGGTCGGGCGGAGCGGAGTTCGCCGTCTTTCGGGGCCTTAGCCCGAGTCCGAGCCCTGGGTCGGGCGGAGCGGAGTTCGCCGTCTTCCGGGGCCTTAGCCCGAGTCCGAGCCCTGGGTCGGGCGGAGCCTCCTATGGCACCTCTGGCGAAGTCTGGTCGCCCGTTGGTATTACCTTTTGCGTTAAACGCCCCGGTGACTCGGTCGGTTGGCGCGGTGATTTAGTCAGGGTTTCTTCTTATCGAAGGCGGGGCCTAGGGCGAGCCGGAGATGCGTCTGCCGTGAAAGAGGAGGCCTCAGGCGAGACGGAGTCATCTTAGGGTCGGCTGCCCTCGCCCGAGGCTAGGCTCGGGCGTGGCGTGGTCAAGTCACTCGTATGGACTGATCCCTGACTTAATCAAACCCATCAGGCCTCTGCAGCTTTATGCTGATGGGGGTTACCAGCTGAGAATTAGGCGTAATGAGGGTACCCCTAATTATGGTCCCCGACAGTAGCCCCCGAGCCTCGAAGAGAGTGTTAACACTCGCTTGGAGGCTTGCGTCGCACTTTTTTGCAAGGGGACCAGCCTTTCTCGGTGGTACTTTGTTCCGGTGGGTGCGCGCGAGCGCACCCGCCGGGTGTAGCCCCCGAGGCCTCGGAGGAGTGGTTTCACTCCTTCGAGGTCTTAATGCCTTGCGTAATGCCTCGGCTGGTCTGGCGGTTCCCTCATGCGAGCAGGGCGTAACCCAGGTGCACTGTCGGGGCCCAAGTTCTCGGGCTGGTATGTTGACGCTGTCAACGGTTCGGCCGGAGCCGGGTTTGCGAGAGCAGCCCCCGAGCCTTCGCACGGAGCGAGAGGACGATCAGGGACAGACTCGACTTTTTATATACGCCCCTACGTCGCCTTTCCGCAAGGAGGAGGGGGGGAGTGCGCCATGTTACCCTCGATGGGCACCGAACATGGCGTCTCCGGTGAGCTGCAATCGGGTAATCCGAGTGGACGTCCGTGCCCCGTTTGTTGGGGGTCGGCTAGGGGCCCGGAGGCACGCCCAAAAGTACCTGCGGGTGATCTGCCGGACCTGGTCCCCTAGCGACGGGGTCCGAGGGCTCGTTGCCTCCCTCCGATGGGATTCCGTTACAGAGTCGTTCCCGCTGGTCTCGGAAATGTCCTAGGGTACCTCGGGAGCGCAGCCCGAGCCTTGGTTATGTATCGAACGTACCCCTGGTCATCCCTCGCTCGGCGTCTGAGGCGACTGTGAACCCTTCGACAGGCCAGCCTTCGAACCCCTGATCAGTAGGGGGCACGGAGCCCTAGTAGCCTGAGGCGGTCATGGAACCTTTCGGGAGGCCGACCTTCGAACCCCTGACCAGTAGTGGGTGTCGGGCCCACGCGATCTGAGGCGGCTGTTGAACCCCTCGGGGGGCCAGCCTTCGAACCCCTGATCAGTAGGGAGGCTCGGAGCCTAGTTCCTTCACGGGGAAGGATCCCTTTGGGGTTATCCCCCTTCTCGGTCCCTGTTGCAAGAGATAGAGAAAGAAGGAAAAGGGAAAAAGGATTCGAAATTGAACGTCGTGGCGTACCTTTTTCGGCGTGGTCGTTTTGGCGGAGGCGAAGCGTCGCCAGCTGCCCCTGCCAGAAACGTCACCTGTTTCGCCGCGGAGTTAATGCGCCGGGGTAAGCGGTCGGCGAAGCTGCCGTTGCGTGCGCGGGCCGTTCGAGGTACGGGTCACGGGTGCGTCGTCTTCACGCCGCGAGAGGGGGTTCTCTTGCTGCCTCCGGATGGGACATGAGCTTGGCAGATGGCGTGACCGCTGCTCTCGCGCGCCTGCCACCGTCATTACTGCCGGCCCATTTTTGACCGCTTTTGACCGCTGCGCCAGGCTGGCGCTGCCGGGTCGCGGGCTGGGTCGCCTCGAATCGCGGTATCGGTTCCGCAATCGAGGAGGTGCGGTGGTGGAGCGAGTGGCATAGCGGTTCGCATGCAGCGCCCGGCGCGCCAGTTGCACGACGCGTGGGCTTGAGCCGTCGCGCTGGCCTGTCAGGAATCGGAGAGGCGCGTCCACTTGGCGCGGTTGCATGCCGCCTGCATGGCCGCCTGCCCTTTCGCCCGCTGGTCCGGGCAAAAGTGGAGGGTTACTTGTAACCGCTGGGTGGTTGCGTGCGTCGTGCGCGGCGGTTCGGCTTCTTCTGCTTAGGGCCGGTCTGCATGACAGGCGGGCCCCAGCCCCCGCGCCGCGGGGAAGGGCTTTGGAGGCGTGTTGGAGAAGACTCAGCCCGTGACGGTTGAGGGCGCAAGCAGGGGGAGTTGCCTTTAAAAGGAGGGCGACCCCCTTCGTGAGGTAACCATGTCTCCTTCCTCCCCTATGCATTGTGTCTCTCCATCTTCCGAGCCCCCGGATGGGGGGAAACCGCCGTCTTTTCGCTCCATCGCCGGAGGAACGCGTGGGAGTTGGTACCTTTCAGCCATCGTTCGGCTTCAAGGATTTTCATCATACAGCCCAGCGGCTCCCCTCCGCTGGTGATCACCCAAGATGGTGGCCTCCAGCTCCCGAATGGGGAGGGGCAAACCGGGCTGCGGTCCCGGCCCCGCCCTCAGTGTTGAGGGTGTTCGTCATCCTCGCCGGGGCGGGGAGCGAGGCGAGCCGGGGCTGCACCTTCTACGCGGGTCGGCGGGCCACCTCATTTTCCAGCTTCTGGTGGTGGCAATCGCCTTTTAGCCCCACGGCGGAGACATCCTCCAGTCATGCCGGGGAAGGAGAACTGTTGCTGCCCAGCTAGGATGCAACATTCCGTCTTCCTCCTCGCATTCGTGGCGAGGACGGCTGCGAGGATCTGCCGGGGTGCTTAGGGGCATCCTGCGTTTGCTGGTGATTCGCCCAGAGCTTGTTGCTCCACGGGCTTCCCTGGCGGGGAGGTTGCCCGTACCCGTGGGGACGGAACCGGAGTTCCGTTTGTAATGGCACTTCGAGTGCCGGGTTTTTTGTTCATTTCGGCTTTCGGGGCCTGAACATGTATGTAACTCCGGCACAGAGCCGTGTTTTTCCCTTATTTCCGAGCGCTAAGACTCGTCCGCTGATTGTCTGAACCGCTTCACTAAGCGTGAGTTGCCCCGTGTCAAGGTGACGAGTGAGGTATCCGTATCCCGGAGGCGTAGGAATCCCTCGGCTCGGTCGGACCTGTTGTCCGAGGCTCCTCTAGCTTAGTTAAAGAGACCCCTCGGCCGCTCTTCGACGAGCCGAGGCCAGGGGTAGCGATATCAGCATGAGCAGAGGCGTTGTCGGCTCGGAAATGAAACCTGGTTGGCCGGAGCCTAGCCGGGTTGTTTGTTGGCAGGATCGACGTCGGAGCTGTTCAGCCGAGGCTTCGAACCGAGCTGGCGCCCTTGGAAGGCGGTCGGCCGAGGCCCCGGAGGTGGCCGGCCGAGCCGTCCGCTCGGGGCCGGGTTCTCGGAGAAGTCCCTGGCAGAGATTGCTCGAGCGTGGTGATGACGTCGTCCTTCGGAGCGGAGGCCCTCGGACCGCGTCGCCGTCCGAGGCTAGGTCGGGCCTTGCCGAAGGTGCTGTTGACGCCGAGGATGTCTTCGCCCTCTTCCAGCGTCAAGATCCGAGCCTGCAGGGTCAAATCGTCTTGTAGCGTGGGCCTTGCGCGGCCGTTGAGGCCAGAACACATACCCTTGTTGCGTTATAAAGCTGCGTCTCTTTTCCTCTCGTTTCGAGTATCTGGACTTTTTGTTGGTAGCAGGGATGTTAGTGCGAGCAAGAGTTGCTTCTCGCGGAAGGTGATGAGTGAGGTATCCGTATCCCGGAGGCGTGGGAGTCCCTCGGCTCGGTCGGCCTTGCCGCTTACGCGTACTTTTACCCGCCCATGAAGCCCTGTCACCGACTTGGTCGAGAAGGCTCGAAGAATCGCTTCGACAGAAGAGCTCCCGTACGTAAAGACTCGTTCGATCCGCGGATTCGCCTTATCCGAGCGCGAGTTACTTATCGCAGAAGGTGATGAGTGAGGTATCCGTATCCCGGAGGCGTAGGAGTCCCTCGGCTCGGTCAGCCTTGACTGCTTACGTGTACTCCGTCGTTTCCAGGACCCACTTTTCGAAGTAATCAAAAAGCACGAAAGATGTTCTGGTAAAAGAGATTTTTTGTTCGAGGAAAATTTTGACGCAGAGGGGGTTTCCCCCCTTTTAGCCCCCGAGGGAGGGTCGGGCTCTGCCGAGGCGAGGCTGACCCTTCCTTGTTGACTAAACTTTGCGTGGGTGCGAGGTATATAAACAACTTGGAAACATCTTAAGGGTAGAAGCGACGTAGCTGTTGGATGTTCCAAGCGTTGCCGTAGACCTCGCCTTGAGTGTTGGCCAGCTTGTACGTTCCGGGCTTCAGAACTTTGGCGATGATGAACGGCCCCTCCCAGGGGGGCATGAGCTTGTGCCTCCCTCGGGCGTCTTGCCGCAGCCGAAGCACCAGATCGCCCACCTGGAGACCTCGGGGTCGGACCCCTCGGGCGTGGTAGCGTCGCAGGGACTGCTGATACCGCGACGAGTGTAGTAAGGCCCTGTCCCGAGCCTCGTCCAGCTGGTCCAGCGAGTCTTCTCGGCTAGCTTGGTTGCTTTCTTCGTTGTAGACCCTCGTCCTCGGGGAGCCGTATTCCAGGTCCGTGGGCAAGACGGCCTCGGCCCCGTAGACCAGGAAGAACGGCGTGAAACCCGTGGCTCGGCTTGGAGTCGTCCTCAGGCTCCAGACCACCGAGGGGAGTTCCTTCATCCATCGCTTGCCGAACTTGTTGAGACCGTTGTAAATCCGAGGCTTGAGCCCTTGTAGAATCATGCCGTTGGCACGTTCCACTTGCCCATTCGACATGGGGTGAGCTACGGCGGCCCAGTCCACCCGGATGTTGTGATCCTCGCAAAAATCCAAGAATTTTTTGCCGGTGAACTGGGTGCCATTGTCGGTGATGATGGAGTTCGGGACCCCGAAGCGATGGATGATATTGGTGAAGAACGCCACCGCCTGCTCGGACCTGATGCTGTTCAGGGGTCGGACCTCGATCCACTTGGAGAATTTGTCGATGGCGACCAGCAGGTGCGTGTAGCCCCCGGGCGCCTTCTGCAGAGGGCCGACGAGGTCCAGACCCCACACAGCGAAGGGCCAGGTGATGGGTATCGTCTGCAGAGCCTGAGCGGGCAGGTGGGTCTGCTTCGCATAGAATTGGCACCCTTCGCAGGCGCGGACAATTCTAGTGGCGTCAGCCACCGCCGTTGGCCAGTAGAAGCCTTGGCGGAAAGCGTTCCCGACGAGGGTTCGAGGTGCTGCATGATGACCGCAAGCCCCCGAGTGTATTTCCTGCAGGAGTTCCTGACCCTCGGCGATGGAGATGCATCGCTGGAGGATGCCCGAGGGGCTTCGGTGGTAGAGTTCCTTCTCATCGCCCAGCAAGACGAACGATTTGGCGCGTCGCGCTACCCGCCGAGCCTCGGCTCGGTCGAGGGGCAGTTCCCCTTGGCGGAGATATTGCAGGTACGGGGTCTGCCAATCTTGATCTGGCACGACCCCGTTCTGCTCCTCCTCGATGCGCAGTGCTTCGCCCTCGGGCTCCGAGGGTTCCTCGGGGTGAGCCAAGGATGGCTCGGGCTGGGCCGAGGTCACCTCGGATGAGGCCGAGGGTGCCTCGGGCTCGGGCGCGTCATCTATCTTGACGGAGGGTTGGTGCAGATCTCGGGAGAAGACGTCCGGGGGAACCGTCGTTCGCCCCGAGGCTATCTTCGCCAGCTCGTCCGTAGTCTCGTTGTAGCGCCGGGCGATGTGGTTAAGCTCGAGCCCGTAGAACTTGTCTTCCAGGCGTCGAACCTCCTCACAGTAGGCCTCCATCTTTGGGTCGCGGCAGAGGGAGTTCTTCATGACTTGGTCGATGACGAGCTGCGAGTCGCCGCGCACATCGAGGCGTCGGACCCCTAGCTCGATGGCGATTCGCAATCCGTTGATCAGAGCCTCGTACTCAGCCACATTGTTGGACGCCGGGAAATGGAGGCGAAGCACGTAGCGCAGGTGTTTCCCGAGGGGCGAGACGAAAAGCAGGCCCGCGCCAGCTCCCGTCTTCATCAGCGACCCGTCGAAAAACATGGTCCAGAGCTCTGGTTGGATCGGAGCCGTTGGCAACTGGGTATCGACCCATTCGGCTACGAAATCCGCCAGTACCTGGGACTTGATGGCCTTCCGAGGGGCGAACGAGATTGCCTTGCCCATGATTTCCACCGCCCACTTCGCGATCCGCCCCGAGGCTTCTCGGCACTGGATGATCTCCCCCAGGGGGAAGGATGACACCACAGTCACCGGATGGGACTCGAAGTAATGTCGCAGCTTTCGCCTCGTCAGGATCACTGCATATAGCAGCTTCTGGACTTGTGGGTAGCGGACCTTGGTCTCGGACAGCACTTCGCTGACGAAGTAGACTGGCCTCTGAATGGGCAAAGCATGCCCTTCCTCCTGCCTTTCGACTACGATCGCGACGCTGACCACCTGAGTGGTTGCGGCGACGTAGACCAGGAGGGTTTCTCCATCAGCTGGGGGTACCAAGATGGGCGCCTGGGTGAGGAGCGCCTTCAGGTTCCCGAGGGCTTCCTCGGCCTCGGGAGTCCAAGTGAAGCACTCGGCCTTCCTTAAGAGGCGGTACAGGGGCAGGCCTCTTTCGCCGAGGCGCGAAATGAAACGGCTCAAGGCCGCGAGGCATCCCATGACCCTCTGTACGCCTTTTAAGTCCTTGATGGGCCCCATGTTTGTGATCGCTGCGATCTTCTCCGGGTTGGCTTCGATGCCCCGCTCGGAGACGATGAATCCCAAGAGCATGCCTCGGGGCACCCCGAAGACGCACTTCTCGGGATTGAGCTTGACGCCCTTCGCCTTGAGACACCGGAATTTCAGTTCGAGGTCGGGGAGAAGGTCGGAGGCTTTCCTCGTCTTGACTACGATGTCATCGACGTAGGCCTCGACCGTGCGACCAATGTGTTCGCTGAACACATGGTTCATGCACCGCTGGTACGTTGCACCCGCGTTCCTCAAACCGAACGGCATTGTGACATAACAGTACATGCCGAAGGGCGTGATGAAAGAAGTCGCGAGCTGGTCGGACTCTTTCATCTTGATTTGGTGATACCCTGAGTAGGCATCGAGGAAAGACAGGGTTTCGCACCCTGCAGTGGAGTCCACAATTTGGTCGATGCGAGGTAGAGGGTAGGGGACCTTCGGACATGCTTTGTTGAGACCAGTGTAGTCTACACACATCCGCCACTTCCCCCCTTTTTTCCTCACAAGTACAGGGTTGGCAAGCCATTCGGGATGGAATACCTCTTTAATGAACCCTGCTGCCATCAGCTTGTGGACCTCCTCGCCTATCACCCTGCGCCTTTCCTCATCGAATCGGCGTAGAGGCTGTCTGACCGGCCGGGCTCCGGCCCGAATATCTAGCGAGTGCTCGGCGACATCCCTCGGTATGCCGGGCATGTCCGAGGGACTCCACGCAAAAACGTCGGCGTTTGCGCGGAGAAAGTCGACGAGCACTGCTTCCTATTTGGGGTCGAGCCCGGAACCGATCCGGATCTGCTTGGAGGTGTCGCCACTGGGGTCGAGAGGGACGGCCTTAACCGTCTCCGCTGGCTCGAAGTTGCCGGCATGCCGCTTTACGTCCGGCACCTCTCGGGAGAGGCTTTCCAGGTCGGCAATGAGGGCCTCGGACTCGGCGAGGGCCTCGGCGTACTCCACGCACTCCACATCGCATTCGAATGCGTGTTTGTACGTGGGGCCGACGGTGATGACCCCGTTGGGGCCCGGCATCTTGAGCTTCAGGTAAGTGTAGTTGGGGATGGCCATGAACTTCGCGTAGCATGGCCTTCCCAACACTGCGTGGTAGGTTCCTCGGAACCCGACCACCTCGAACGTCAAAGTCTCCCTTCGGAAGTTGGAGGGTGTTCCGAAGCAGACAGGGAGGTCGAGCTGTCCGAGGGGCTGGACGCGCTTCCCGGGAATGATCCCGTGGAAGGGCGCAGCGCCTGCTCGGACGGATGACGGGTCGACGCGCAGGAGCCTGAGGGTCTTGGCGTAGATGATGTTGAGGCGGCTGCCTCCATCCATCAGGACCTTGGTGAGCCTGACGTCGCCGATGACGGGGTCGACGACGAGCGGGTACTTCCCCGGGCTCGGCACGCGGTCGGGGTGGTCGTCCCGATCGAAGGTGATGGGCTTGTCGGACCAGTCTAGGTAGACTGGCACCGCCACCTTCACCGAGCAGACCTCCCGACGCTCTTGCTTATGATGCCAAGCCGAGGCGTTTGCCGCGTGCCCTCCGTAGATCATGAAGCAATCACGGACCTCTGGGAACTCTCCTGCTTGGCGATCCTCCCTTTTGTCGTCGTCGTGAGCCCTGCCACCCTCTGTGGGTGGCCCGGCCCTGTGGAAGTGGCGCCGTAGCATGACGCACTCTTCGAGGGTATGCTTGACGGGCCCCTGATGGTAGGGGCACGTCTCCTTGAGTGCCTTGTCGAAGAGGTTAGCACCTCCGGGGGGCTTCCGAGGGTTCTTGTGCTCGGCGGCGGCGACAAGGTCTGCATCGGGAACGTCGCGTTTCGCTTGCGACTTCCTCCTGCCTTTCTTCTTGGCGCCGGGCGGAGTAGACGCCTCGGGAGCATCTTCCGACGGGCGGCCCTGGGGCTGCTTGTCCTTTCGGAAGATGGCCTCTACCGCCTCCTGGCCGGAGGCGAACTTGGTGGCGATGTCCATCAGCTCGCTCGCCCTGGTGGGGGTCTTGCGACCCAGCTTGCTCACCAGGTCGCGGCAGGTGGTGCCGGCGAGGAACGCGCCGATGACATCGGAGTCGGTGATGTTGGGCAGCTCGGTGCGCTGCTTCGAGAACCGCCGGATGTAGTCCCGAAGAGACTCTCCCGGCAGTTGCCGACAGCTTCGGAGGTCCCAGGAATTCCCGGGGCGCACGTACGTGCCCTGGAAGTTTCCGGCGAAAGCCTGGACCAGATCCTCCCAGTTGGAAATCTGCCCCGGAGGCAGGTGCTCCAACTAGGCACGAGCGGTGTCGGAGAGAAACAGGGGGAGGTTACGGATGATGAGGTTGTCATCGTCCGTCCCACCCAGTTGACAGGCCAGGCGGTAGTCCGCAAGCCACAATTCCGGTCTCGTTTCCCCCGAGTACTTCGTGATAGTAGTCGGGGGTCGGAATCGGGGCGGAAACGGCGCCCGCCGAATGGCTCGGCTAAAGACCTGCGGACCGGGTGGTTCGGGCGAGGGACTCCGATCCTCCCCGCTGTCGTAACGTCCCCCACGCCTGGGGTGGTAGCCTCGGCGCACCCTTTCGTCGAGGCGTGCCCGACGGTCACGATGAGGGTGCTCGTCGCCGAGGTGGCCCGGGGCCGCAGGCGCGGTGTTGCGCGTGCGCCCGGTGTAGACCGAGGCTTCCCGCGTGAGTCGGGAAGTCGCGGCACGAGGTTCCGAGGGGTATCCCTGCCTTCGGGAGGCAGAGCTCTCGGCCCGCCGGGCCGCAGCGCCTTCCAGGAGATGCTTGAGTTCTCCCTGGATTCGCCGACCCTCGGTGGTTGATGACTCCGGCATCGCGCGGAGGAGCATCGCTGCAGCGGCCAGGTCCTGACCGGTTCCGCCGGATGTGGGTGGCGGTCTGTCCCTGGCATCGTTGGCGATGCGGTGCTGGAGACCTTGGGGCAGGTGACGTATTCCTCCGGCCGGGGGCTGGCTCGCCCATACCTGCCCGATGTTCTGGCGGATTGCCTCGAGCGCTCCTGCTCCCTCATCGAGCCCGGCCTGCGCCCCGCGGACTTGCTCGAGCTGTGGGTTGTGACCCCCCGCCGGAACGGGGACCACAGCTAGCTCCCGCGGGATGTCGGCGCGAGGCGCTGGCCTAGGGGGATCACCATCCTCCGGCATGCCGAGACAGCCGCCTCCGGAGGGATCCCCTAGCTCGATGTGGAAACATTCGCGACTCGGGCCGCAGTCCTTGTCGCCAAGGCTGCGGCTGCCGTCGGAACAGTCGGAGAGGCAGTAGTCACATGCGGTCATGAAGTCCCGCATGGCACTAGGGTTGCCAGATCCGGAGAAATCCCAGCAGATGCTGGGGTCGTCATCTTCCTCGGACCCAGAGGGTCCGTAGGTCGAGACACCCGTCAATCGGTCCCAAGGCGACCGCACACGAAACCCCAGAGAGGTTGCACTCGCCTCAATGTGAGCGCCCGCCAAAGCGAGGTCGCCAGGCGGGCTGAGGCCGAGTCGAAATGACGAAAGATGGGTAGCAGTCGGTACCTTTTTGTCGACGAGGGGCGATGAAGTCAAGTCGGGGGCTGACCGCGCCGTCGTCTTGGGTACGAGGGCGACGTCCTGCAGGCCCTCCGTGAGCGTGCTGGCGTCGTCCACTTGCTCGGGGTCGACGTGTCGCGGGGGGATGGCGCTCGCGTTTGCCTCGAACGCGAGGGCGACGCTTGGCGTGTCCTCCGTTGAGGCGCCGGGGATGTCGATTTGCTCGACAGCCGTCGGAGCGCGGCCTCCCGCTCGGCCCTGGTTGCCCCGCCTCCTCCTCCTCCGATGGCGAGGGAGAGGATGGGGCGAGCTCGAAAGTTGTCCTTCCCCCACGCGGGAAAGACGTCGTCGATTCCGCCCGCCGGCGGGCGGGCTGTCCGCCACCAATGTCGCTGTCGCGCGGCGGTGGAAGGAGTATCATGTCGTAGTTGCCGTCGAGAGACATGAACTCGAGGTTCCCGAAACGGAGCACCGTCCCGGGTTGAAGAGGTCGTTGGGGACTGCCCATCTGGAGCTTGACGGGAAATCGAACGTCAACACGCAGCAGGCCCCCTACCTGGCGCGCCAACTGTCGGCGTTCCGAGACCGGGGGGTCCCCGAGCCGACGAGTGAGAGTGCCGCGTGCCCCAGCCCAGATGGGTCGAGCGCGTGGGCGAGCGCGAAGGGGGGAACAGAGAGAGAGGTCGGTGGCCGGAGCCGGGTCGTGAGGGAGTCGGAGAATTCCCGTGGCCTTCGTGTTCGTCCCGCGCCCAGGTCGGGTGCGCTTGCAGTAGGGGGTTACAAGCGTCCGCGCGAGGTGAGGGGAGCGAGCGGCCCCGAGAGAGCGCCTGCCCCTGCCCTTCGTCCCCGCGAGGCCAACCTTCTCTAAGAAGGCCCTGGTCCTTCCCTTTATAGTCGTAAGGAGAGGATCCAGGTGTACAAGATGGGGGTGTAGCAAGGTGCTACGTGTCTAGCGAGGGAGAGCTAGCGCCCTAAGTACATGCCCAGGTGGCAGCCGGAGAGATCTTGGCACCCTGTTGGTGTGGCGTCGTGGCTGTTGGAGGAGTAACGGAGCCGGACGGGGGGACAGCTGTCGAAGTGGCTGGGCCCTTGCTGACGTTCTCCTGCTTTCGTAAGGGAGCTGAGAGCCGCCGTCGTCATGATCTAGCGGGGCGCCATCATTGCCTATCTGGCGTAGCTGGCCAGATGGGACGCCGGTCTTGTTCTCTGCGACCCAAGTCGGCTCAGGGCAGGGTGATGATGACGCTTCCTGTTGACGTGGCGGTCTCGTGTCCTAGGTCGAGCGTCGTGGAGGCTCCTCCGAAGCCGAGGTCGAGTCCGTCCTGCAAGACAGAGGCAGAGTCCGAGCCCTGGGTCGGGCGAGGCGGAGATCGTTCGGCAGAGCCCGAGGCGGAGTCCGAGCCCTGGGTCGGGCGAGGCGGAGTTCGTCGTCTTCCGGGGCCTTAGCCCGAGTCCGAGCCCTGGGGTCGGGCGGAGCGGAGTTCGCCGTCTTCCGGGGCCTTAGCCCGAGTCCGAGCCCTGGGTCGGGCGGAGTGGAGTTCGCCGTCTTCCGGGGCCTTAGCCCGAGTCCGAGCCCTGGGTCGGGCAGAGCGGAGTTCGCCGTCTTCCGGGGCCTTAGCCCGAGTCCGAGCCCTGGGTCGGGCGGAGCGGAGTTCGCCGTCTTCCGGGGCCTTAGCCCGAGTCCGAGCCCTGGGTCGGGCGGAGCCTCCTATGGCACCTCTGGCGAAGTCTGGTCGCCCGTTGGTCTTACCTTTTGCGTTAAACGCCCCGGTGACTCGGTCGGTTGGCGCGGTGATTTAGTCAGGGTTTCTTCTTATCGAAGGCGGGGCCTAGGGCGAGCCGGAGATGCGTCTGCCGTGAAAGAGGAGGCCTCAGGCGAGACGGAGTCATCTTAGGGTCGGCTGCCCTCGCCCGAGGCTAGGCTCGGGCGTGGCGTGGTCAAGTCACTCGTATGGACTGATCCCTGACTTAATCAAACCCATCAGGCCTCTGCAGCTTTATGCTGATGGGGGTTACCAGCTGAGAATTAGGCGTAATGAGGGTACCCCTAATTATGGTCCCCGACAAAAATTATTCACTTGAATTTAGTCTATACTAAGCACTCGAAACTTCAGAAAAATCATAACTCAATAACCGTAACTCCAAATTTAGTGATTCTTATTCCTACGATCTCGTTACGACACGTCGAATAATATCATGCATTATGTTCTACTGTTTAGCGTAATGTTAATTTATGCTATACCATGTTTGTTTTTATTGTTGCGAGTAGACGAGCAAGCCAAAGAGGATCCAGTTGTTCAGTAGGTGGAGACTGCTGAGCAGGAGCTCGTTAAAGGCAAGTTGTGCCCTTGATCACTTCTTTTTACCCAATAATGTTCCTTTTAATCATTATAATCTGCATAAGTTAATTTTGATGGGACCTAATAGGTCACCCTAGTTTGACTATCTTTATACCTTGTTTATCACTGATTTTTGGGTAGTACCTGCTATTGCTTTATGTGGTTTTGGATATGAAGATACACATTATTCATGATCATACTTTTATTATCAGTTGTTATTTACTGTTCATGATAAGATCATTATGTTAATTGGAATATGGAGCGACCACCCGGGAAAACAGTGCTACCACAAAGGTGGTATGGTACGCCCTTAACTGACTAATTAGGAAAGCTAGCGGAAGACTACTTTACCCGAAAGGGGCAAGGGCAGGAGGGGAGTGGTCAGTGCAGGGAGGTCATTGGGTTGATTTTGCTGCGATGGCGGTCAGGCGAGGGATCCCTGCATTGGAGCTTCATAAAAACTATAGCGGGTTTTCTGAAGCTAGTGTAACTTTGTAAAGGCCTCGTAGTGTTACCCTGTCTCGCTTCCTTGGTAGAGGTGTATGGCAGTCGTGATCCCTTGGTAGATGGGTAATATGACTTGTGAGTAAAGATGTGCAACCTCTGCAGAATGTAAACTGATATATTAGCCGTGCTCACGGTCATGAGCGGCTTGGACCCTCACATGATTAATTTATAGAATTAAATTCAATTTATAATTTTGCATCGTATTGTGGTTTATTATTAATTTTGATATATTATTACTCTGGTTCGGTATTTACTTACATTTAGTAACTGCTAATAAAATTTGACCAACTTATTAAAAGCAATGCTCAGCTTTAAACATTATTTTGTTGATCAGCCTTACACTTCATATAAACTCTCACCTTTGGTGAGTTCATGCACATTATTCCCCACAACTTGTTGAGCTATGATTTTTTGTGAGCTCACTCTTGCGATATATAAACCCCCACAGCTGAAGAGCAGATGGTCTAAGAGGAGCCCTATAATGACGAGTACGAGTTGATCTAGGTGACGTCTCCCAGTCAGTTTGATGGCGCCAAGAAATAATATTAGTTTGTTTTATTATTATCATTTATTTCTGTAAGACTTCCACTATGTAATAACGATACTTGTGACATTTATCTATATACACTTTATCATTATATGTGATGTTCTTCTTTGGCGTATATATGAGACACACCTGGCTTTATCCCTTAAATCCGGGTGTGACAGAACCTTCGTCCTTCGCGCTAACACTTCGAAGTGTTAAACCAAAGAACGAATGTCCAAATATTTAACTTGTTTTGTATTGATTTTGATTCCTTCAGGAGGATTGAAATCAAGTACCAGTAGTAAACCTTTTCTCGCATACACGGTTATGATTTTGACTTACTGTTCTTTAACTTTGTAGGGATCAATGACAAGTGGTGTTATTGAATTCTAGTAGTACATGTCATGCATGGAATATATTGCTCTCTGAACAATACATGTACTTCAAATGTAAAGTTCAGCAGTTTGCTAGCAGCTTTTGCGACAATGTTGTTTTAGGCTAGATGGCAGAACATGTAATCAGCAACAATTTTTTTGTGCATTCCATAGACAATTGCATTCTGGAACATTCACATGGAAGATTTATAGACAGAACATCTTGAAGCATGTTTTACAGTAATAAGCAACTTCCCGACCACAATGCGGTGGCGGCATCTGCAGTCACTACGCTAATCGTCGCGGTAGCGGGGAGGTAAATGTCGGCGGGGTGAGGAACGGCGTCGATGAGACCACGGCGCAGTAGCTTCCACGGTGAGAGCGGCACCGCTGGTCCGGTGTCATGCAGTTCGCGTGTTTGGGCTATGAGCCTATGACCATCATATACTACATGACAGGATCAAATTGGAAATGAGAGACTTTCTTTCATTTTTTTTTTTTGAAATGAGAGACGAGTAAGTTATCGGTGCTTGATGCCTGTCGCTGTGGTGTACGTGGACTGCTCGGGGCCGACTGTGCCAGCCTATTATGTGCTTTTCGCACGTAATGACGACAGTGAGACAGACTGATGCTTTACAGAGATTGACAATATCTTAAAATGAGAGATAGATAGATGAGTACACTGCTCTACCTTCTTAGCGTTTTTTCGATTATTTTCAATCCATATGAATTGGAGAGGATTGATATGGATTAAGAGAGATTTTGACTTACTAGGGTTTAAAACCCTCTCAATCTCCCTCAATCCATATGGATTGGGGTATAACCGAACAAGCCTTATATTCGGTTATACCCCAATCCATATGGATTGAGGGGGATTGAGGGTGTTTCAATCCTTAGTAAGTCAAAATTCCCTTCAATCCGTATCAATCCCCTCTTATCCATATGGATTGAAAATAACCAAACAAGCCCTTAGCGGGAAACAAGTGAGTTGGATAGGCCCCTCTACCATATCCATACAAATAGAATAGTCCATTTATATAAAATGGTAAAAAGGGCTCTTCTATGATCATCAATTCGAGAAAACCATACTGTTGGGGTATGCTTCGTCGCCGAAGATCCTGTAAGAAGAAGCACCTTCGGCAGATCCTCTCAAAAAGCAGTGTCGAAGCTATCTTTTATAAAGTTTCGGCATAGTCATGTGTCCCAAGATGAAGGAGTGAACTGACTTAGAGATGAAATGACTAATCGACCCGTAGTAGCTTGTATTGTGATTGTAAGCATTTGTAAAGGGCACGAATGTAATTTCTTACAGGCTGTGCCCTGTGCCTATAAACCTGTTCTGTTCACGCTGATTTGTATTTGCTCGCGCGTCACGCTTGGACTTTTTCGCCTTCTGTTGAGCCGAAGGTATAAATGTGATTCAATATTGTTCATGTTCGTTCACAGTAATATAATAAAAAAGTATTAATAATATCATATGATCACTTGTGTTATTCCTCATGTCTCATATGCTTCTCCTTTCGTCAATATATACTATGATGCTAAAGGTATGTCCTTCATGACCTTCGTCTAAAGATCATTATATCCTGAGGGAGATAATGCTTCGAAGGACGAAGGACATTAACCATTAACCTCTTTCTGTGTTGCCTTGTTCTTAATTCATAGCATTTGAGAATAAATCTCCAACATTGGCGCCCACCTCCGGTGAACTCACTTCCATTGTTGAGCTGATGGCTTCGTTCAGCAACCAAGCTGAAGCACCTTCAGCTACAAAGCTTGTGCTCCCAATAACAGGCGGCTCAAGTTCAGAGCCGGCTAACAAGAAGCACAAGAAGGAAGCACAGAGAAGGGTGCAGCATGTTGGGGTGCAGGGACCCTTCATCAAGTCAAAATGGTCTCACATCCCAATTACCTTCTCCCAAGAGAACCTCCAGCTCAAGGATTACCCTCACAATGATGCTATGGTCATACTTGTGTCATCAAGGGATTTCTAGTCCACAATGTTTTGGTCGATACAGGTAGTGCAGCGGATATCATATTTGCTAAGGCCTTCAGGCACATGCAAGAGCCAGAAGATACGATCAATGATGCCACACACCCTCTCTGTGGTTTTGGAGGAAGACAGATTGTAGCACTTGGCAAGATCACAATGCCAGTTACCTTCGGATTTGTCCACAATACAAGAACTGAATAGGTTGTGTTTGATATCGTTGACATGGAATATCCTTACAATGCAATCATTGGTCGTGGAACACTCAATGCATTCGAAGCAATTCTTCATCCAGTATATTTATGCATGAAGATACCTTCGAATCAAGGGCCCATTGCTATTCATGGAAGTCAGGAAGCTGCCAGAAAGGCTGAAGGAAATTGGACAGACTCAAAAGCAATCCAAAATATAGATGAAGCTGAAGCTTGTGAACAGTATAAGTATAGAAGAGAGAAGGCTGCTTCGGCTGATCAGCCGAAGCCCATGCTTCTGTGTGAAGACATAGCAGAGCAGAAGGTATTGCTGGGATCCCAATTATCTGAAGAGCAGGAGAAAATCTTGATAAGGTTTTTATTCAACAACAAAGATGTTTTTGCATGGTCAGCCAACGACCTCTATGGTGTCAATAGGGACGTCATCGAACATTCACTCAATGTTGATCCATCCTTCCGACCTAGGAAACAAAAGCTTCGGAAAATGTCTGACGATAAAGCCGAAGGTGCTCGGAACGAAGTAAAAAGACTTCTCAGTGCTGGTGTCATCAGAGAAGTGAAATACCCAGAGTGGCTAGCCAACACTGTTATGGTAAAAAAGGCCAATGGCAAATGGAGAATGCGCATTGATTTTACTGATCTAAACAAGGCTTGTCCAAAGGATGAGTTTCCATTACCAAGAATAGACTCTTTAGTGGACGCAGCAGCTTCGTCAGAGCTCATGAGTCTGCTAGATTGTTATTCAGGCTATCACCAAATCTGGATGAAGAAGGAAGATGAGCCAAAGACCAGCTTCATAACCCCCAGTGGTACATATTGTTATCTTCGGATGCCTGAGGGGCTCAAAAATGCCGGAGGAAGCTTCAGCAGGATGACAGCCAAGGTCCTTCACTCTCAGATAGGCAGAAATGTGCTAACATATGTTGATGATATTATAGTGAAGAGCACGAAGCAAGAAAACCACATCACTGATCTGCAGGAAACATTTGCTAATTTTAGGCAAGCCGGCCTGAAATTAAATCTAGAAAAATGTGTCTTCGGAGTAAAGAAGGGCAAGTTCCTTGGCTGTTTAGTTTCAACGAAGGGGATCAAAGCCAACCCAAGCAAGATCGAAGCTATCCTTCGAATGGAGCCACCAAGCACAAAAAAGGGGGCCCAACGGTTGACAGGAAGGCTAGCATCTTTGAATCGATTTGTATCTAGATCAGCAGAAAGAAATTTACCATTCTTTGAAGTACTAAAGTCAGCTGAAGTTTTTCAATGGGGCCCAATTCAACAAAAAGCTTTTGAAGAGCTGAAGCAATATCTGATCGATTTAACAACATTAACTCCACCCGTGCCAGGGCTCCATTGTTATTGTATGTGGCAGCTTCACACTCTGCAGTGAGTGCGGCACTTGTACAAGAGAAGCTCGAAGGACAAGTTAAAAAACAAGTCCCAGTATACTTTGTTTCTGAAGTTTTGAGTTTATCAAAGAAAAACTATACAGAATTAGAAAAGGTGTTGTATGCTGTGTTAATGGCATCCAGGAAGCTTCGGCATTATTTTCAAGCATATCACATAATTGTTCCTTCATCACAACCCCTGAAGGATATCATGAGGAATAGAGAAGCTACTGGAAGGATTGGTAAATGGGTTGCGGAGCTTAATGAATTCACTATTGACTACGTGCACAGATCTACAATTCAATCTCAAGCGCTAGCAGATTTTATTGCTGATTGGACGCCAGAGGCTCACAAAAAAGGGACAAGTAAATGTTGGGGTCATGCTTCGTTGCGCCGAAGGTCTTACGGGAAGAAGCAGCTTCGGCTGAAGTCGCTCACAGGAGATGACCGAAGGTTCTTTTTCATGAAGCTTCGGCACTACAAACTGACATAGAGATAGAATGACCTTTTGATCCATAAAGGTCTGAGTCAATGTTGTAAACTTTTATGAGGGGCATAATTGTAATTCGTCACAAGCTGTGTCCTGTATCTATAAATAGATGAACAGTACCCCCGTACTGTTCACGCTAGCTAATACACGCTCGCGCACTACGCTCGTACTTTTGCCTTTTGTCAAGCCGAAGGTACAAATGTAATTCAACATTGTTTCTATTCTCTCATGATTACTTAATAAGTACATGTGATAATATTATGTGATTATTCATATTATTCTCTCATGTTTCATAAGCTTCTCCTGTTTATCAATATAAACTGCAATGATGAAGGTATGACCTTCATGACCTTCGTCTCAAGATCGTTATATCCTAAGGGAAATAACGCTTCGAAAGACGAAGGGTATTAATCATTAACTTTTTCTGTGTTGCCTTGTTCTTAATTCATAACAGTTGAGAACAAGTCCCCAACATTGGCGCCCACCTCCGGTGAACTCACTTCCACTTTTCTGAGCTGATGGCTTCGTTCAACAATCAAGCTGGAGCTGCTTCGGCTTCGAAGCTGGTGCTCCCGATAATAGACGGTTCTTGCTCAGAGCCGGCTAACAAGAAGCAGAAGAAGGAGGCTCAGAGAAGGGTGCAGCATGTTGGAGTGCAGGGACCCTTCATCAAGTCAAAATGGTCCCACATTCCAATTACTTTCTCTCAGGAAGACCTCCAGCTTAAGGATTATCCTCACAATGATGCCATGGTTATCTCTTGCGTGATCAAAGGATTTCTGGTCCACAATGTCTTAGTTGATACAGGCAGTGCAGCTGATATTATATTCGCTAAGGCTTTCAGACAAATGCAAGAGCCCGAAGACAAGATCCATGATGCTACGCACCCTCTTTGTGGCTTCGGAGGGCGGCAGATTGTAGCACTTGGGAAGATTACCATGCCGGTAACCTTCGGATTTGTTAACAACACAAGGACTGAGCAAATTGTGTTTGATATTGTTGACATGGAGTATCCTTACAATGCTATCATTGGTCGCGGTACTCTTAATGCCTTCGAAGCAATTCTTCACCCAGCTTATCTCTGCATGAAGATACCTTCGGACCAAGGGCCTATTGCTATTCATGGAAGCCAGGAAGCTGCTAGAAGGGCTGAAGGAAGCTGGACTGACTCCAAAGCAATCCATAACATAGATGGAGCTGAAGCTTGTGAACAGTACAAATTCAAGAGGGAGAAGGCAGCTTCAGCAGACCAGCCGAAGCCCATGCTATTGTGTGAGGACATAGCAGAGCAGAAGGTGCTGTTGGGCTCGCAATTATCTGAAGACCAGGAGAAAACCTTGATAAGGTTTTTATTCAACAACAAAGATGTTTTTGCATGGTCAGCTAATGATCTCTGTGGAGTAAATCGGGATGTTATTGAACATTCGCTCAATGTTGACCCATCCTTCAGACCCCGAAAGCAGAGGCTTCGGAAGATGTCGGATGACAAAGCCGAAGGGGCTCGCAATGAAGTAAAAAGACTCCTCAGTGCAGGGGTTATTAGAGAAGTAAAGTATCCAGAGTGGCTAGCTAACACTGTTATGGTGAAGAAGGCCAATGGCAAGTGGAGAATGTGTATCGATTTCACAGATCTCAACAAGGCTTGTCCGAAGGACGAATTCCCGCTGCCAAGGATAGATTCTTTAGTCGATGCAGCAGCTTCTTCAGAGCTCATGAGTCTCCTGGACTGCTACTCAGGCTATCATCAAATCTGGATGAAGAAGGAAGATGAGCCGAAGACTAGCTTCATAACCCCAAGTGGCACATATTGCTATCTTCGGATGCCTGAGGGGCTCAAAAATGCTGGAGGAAGTTTCAGCAGAATGACTGCGAAGGTCCTCCAGTCTCAGATAGGCAGAAATGTGTTGACTTATGTCGATGACATCATTGTAAAAAGCACGAAGCAGGAAAATCATATTGCTGATTTGCAGGAGACCTTCGCCAGTTTCAGACAAGCTGGTTTGAAGCTGAATCCAGAAAAATGTGTCTTCGGAGTAAAGAAGGGGAAATTTCTTGGATGCTTGGTTTCAACAAAGGGAATTGAAGCTAATCCAAATAAAATCGAAGCTATACTTCGAATGGAGCCACCAACCACAAGAAAGGGGGCCCAAAGATTGACAGGAAGGCTGGCATCTCTCAACAGATTCATATCCAGATCAGCAGAAAGAAATTTACCATTTTTCGAGGTGCTGAAGTCAGCTGAAGTCTTTCAATGGGGACCAAGCCAACAAAAAGCCTTCGAAGAGTTGAAACAATATTTGATAGATCTAACAACATTAACTCCACCAACGCCAGGGGCTCCTCTATTGTTATATGTGGCAGCTTCGCACTCAGCAGTAAGTGCGGCACTTGTTCAGGAGAAGTTTGATGGCCAAGTCAAGAAGCAGGTCCCAGTATATTTTGTATCTGAAGTCCTTAGTATACCAAAGAAAAATTATACAGAGCTGGAGAAGGTATTATATGCCGTTTTAATGGCATCCAGGAAGCTTCGGCATTATTTTCAGGCATACAATATTATTGTTCCTTCTTCGCAGCCGTTGAAGGATATCATGAGAAATAGAGAAGCTACTGGGCGGATTGGAAAATGGGCTGCAGAGCTCAATGAATTTTACATTGATTATGTGCATAGATCCTCGATCCAGTCTCAAGCATTGGCAGATTTCATTGCCGACTGGACGCCAGGGGCTCAGGATGAAAAAGCAAATAAAGATGCCGAAGCGTGGACAGTGTTTTGTGATGGCTCTTGGGGAACCTTCGGAGCAGGTGCAGCCGCTGTGTTGGTCTCACCATCCAAGGTTAAAACTTGTTATGCAGCAAGACTTGATTTCAGCTGTACAAACAATATTACTGAGTACGAAGCCCTGCTCCTGGGCCTTCGGAAATTAAAGGCAATGGGAATCAGAAGGGCGATTCTTAAAACTGATTCCCAGGTTGTTTCGGGTCATATTGACAAAAGTTGCAAGGCTAAAGATCCGAAGCTTGAAAAATATCTAGACACGGTCCGAAGGATCGAAGCCTCCTTTGAAGGATTTTCTGTCAAGAATATCCCTCGAGGACAAAATGAGCATGCTGATTTGCTAGCCAAGTCTGCAGCACAGGGGCTGCCGTTACCTTCGGATGTGTTCTTCAAAACAATAAAGGCACCTTCAGTGGACCTCCTGGAAAGAGCAGTCCTCAACATATCTCCTGTTTACAGCGAAGATTGGAGAACTGAAATCATCTCTTACCTTCAGAGTAAGTTCCTTTCAGATGACGAAGCTTATAATAAAAGGATAGAGGCAAGAGCTCGTCCGTATGTCATGATAGAAGGGGAGTTATACAAACATGGAGTTTGCGCTCCGCTGCTCAAGTGCTTATCTAGAACCGAAGGTATAGAATTGATGAAAGAAATACATGCAGGCCTGTGTGGGTCCCACATTGGATCTAGGCCGTTACTTGGAAAAGTCTTCCGCCAAGGGTTTTATTGGCCGAAGGCAGCTTCGGATGCAGCGGAGTTAGTTCAAAAGTGCGAAGGTTGTCAGAAATGTGCAAGAGATCAAAAGCAACCTTCGTCTTTGACACAGCTGATACAACCCATCTGGCCATTGCAAAGGTGGGGCCTTGACTTGTTAGGTCCATTACCACCGGCTCAAGGGAATCTAAAATATGTTATAGTAGCTGTGGAGTATTTTTCTAAATGGATTGAGGCGAAGCCATTAGCCACAATAACTTCGGCCACTGTCCAAAAGTTTTTCTGGCAGAATATTGTCTGTCGTTTCGGGGTACCGAAGGCCATCACTGTAGATAATGGAACGCAGTTCGACTCTGAAGCCTTCAGAAATTTTTGTGATCAAATCGGTACGAAGATCCACTTTGCATCAGTCAGGCATCCGGAGTCAAATGGGCTCGTTGAAAGGGCCAACGGCATTATAATGACAGGAATAATGAAGTTAATCTTCAATCAACCCAGGGGAAAGTGGCCAGATCAGTTAACCAAAGTGGTGTGGAGCCACAATACAACAACATCAAGGTCTACAGGCTTTACTCCATTCAAATTATTATTCGGTGACGAAGCAGTAACTCCGGAAGAAGCTAAAGCTGGATCAATAAGAGTAGTAGCTTCGGCAGAATCAGGTCCTGAAGATGCTTGCCTTGTGGAAAAAGATGCCTTAGAGGGGATCAGGCTTCAGGCCGTGGAGAATATCAATAAATACCAAGCTGAAACAGTCAAGTGGCGAGATAGAAAGGTCAGGTTAAAAAATATTGAGCCGGGACACTTGGTGCTTCGGAGAGTAGCTCACCCAGACACAGTGGGTAAGCTACAGTTGAAATGGGAAGGACCTTTCTTAGTAGTATCTTCGTCAAGGCCTGGTTCATACAGATTGAAGGACATGGATGGCAACGAAATTCCAAGATCTTGGAATGCGGATGAGCTTCGGCGATATTATGTATAACTTGATGTAACTTTTTATGTTTTTTCTTTTCTTTTTTATGGCACCCTTTTCCTTTCTAAAGGGGGAGAAAGGTTTTTAATGGGGCCATCATGTGTAATTTCCTTTTTAGTCTTATAAGAGCAAAATCCCCCAAAAAATGTAAATGTAAAAACTGAGAACGCACCATCGAGTGCCGAAACTGAAAAAGCAAAGAAGCTCCAAAGACGTCCCTAAGGGGATGCAGAGCTCACAGCGAAAAGTCAACGCTGATTCCGCCGAAAGTAAAAGGCGAAGAAGCTCCAAAGACGTCCCTAAGGGGATGCAGAGCTTACAGCAAAAAGTCAACGCTGATACCGCCTAAGTAAAAGGCGAAGAAGCTCCAAAGTCGTTCCCAAGGGAATGCAGAGCTGATGTGTGGTTGTTTCTAAGGAAATAATGGCTGAGTGTGGCTTCGGATATATGTTTCGGACATTCATTCGCACATTACATTACATCATAGCATTTGCATTCATAAGCATTCATTCATAGCATTTGCGTTCCTAAGTGGTTGTTTCGGCAAAAAGAAGAAGCGGTCTTTTATGCTTCGTTGTGTACGAAAAGAAGGGAAGGTGTTTTTTCGCCTTCGGCTCAAAATACTAATTTCGTCCACATCAAAGCGCCTCAATAGAAGGGTAAGAATATATTACAAGGTATGTACAAAGTTCCTTGAGAACAGTTTAATTGTATTTACAAAAGTTGTTACAAAAGTCTCCTGAGTTTTTTCTATAGTATACTCCTACTGATCTTCACTAAGCTTCAGCTTCGGCGACATATTTTAAGCATCATCTTCAGCTTCGTCATCCTACATGAATCAAGGTATCGCGAGTAAAAATCAAGTGTGAAGGAGAAGGTAAGTACAAAGTATGATTTCTTACTGGTTCAAGATGACTTCGAGCTTCGTCTCCAGCCTTCTCTCGCCCGCCTTTGTCCATATCATTTTTATAAATCTATTTGAGATGCTTCGGGCGAGGTCAGGAATATCGTCTAGAATTGATGGAGACAGGGTGAAGTTGGGCCTGTTGACGATTTTTCCATGCTCGCAGCCGGCCTTCAGGAACGCTGCAGCGGTACCCCGAGAAGCTACCCAGGCACAGAAGTCACCGTGCCCGGCTATAACTTCGTCAAGCTCTTCAATTTCAGCTTCAATATGATCGAAGGCTTTTGGTAAATTTTCAGCTGAAGGGTTAAACTTCCCACTGCTGGCTCCAACTGAGTAAAAGACCTTTTTTAATTGTTCAATACAGTTATTGCTAAATTTCAAACATTTGTCTTGAAGGCTTGTTAATAATTTCTTCAAATCTGAGCTGGTTTGGACTTCGGCCTCAAGTTTTGAATTAAGCTCTAGCTTCTCTTGTTCAAATTGTTTTGATTGGTAGATAAGCTTCAAATTCAATTCTGATACTTTAGCTTCAGTCTCTGCCAGCAAGCCTTCAGTTGATTGGAGTTCAAAGTCTTTCTTTTCAATAATAGCTGATTGCTCTTTTATCTTGCTCTCTAGATTTTCGATTATAGCTTCGTGTTTTTTATCTTCTAGATCTTGCTGCATCCTCAAAGCTTTGCTTAGTAACATGCTCTGCAAATAAACAACCTTCGTTAGGAATATTTCCATTATTAAAAAACAATAGAAGTCAGAGAAAAAGTTGTTTACCTTGAAATTGGAATAAAATAAGCTGCCGACGATATGTTGTCGTCGGTAGCGGCTGATATCTGTTTCTAGCTTCGGAAAACCGATACTCTTTGATAGAGTACCGATGACCTTAGCCCCAGTTTGGTCCCGGATGCAGCCCAATCTCTCATCATCAATGCCTCCAAATAGAAGAGCTCCTGGCTTGTATCCGCAAGATTTGGCATATTCCTTAAGCTCTTCTATTTCAGCCTTCGACAGTTCTTGCCCAACTAAATTTTGAAATATGTAGGCTTCGTCTTCCGAAGTGTCTTCGGCTATTTCTTTTCCCTTCCCAGGCACTGTGGCCGTGGTTTCTTCAGCAGCGGTGGCAGCTTCTTCTGCAGCCATGTCTAATAAAATTTTGTCGATGTCTTCAATGGTAGTTTCTAAGTTCACATCTTCGGCTGAAGCGGCTTCGGTAGCCGCGATCTCCGAAGGTGCGACTTTGACATTCGTTGTGCCCTCAACAGCTGGCGTTTTTTGAATTGACGCCCTTGGTGGCGTCTTGTCAATAACTTCGGTCACTGCAATAATTCTCTGCCTCTTTGTTTTGGTTATCTTCGTTTTTTCCGGCTCTTCCACCTTTCGAAAAAGCTTCGTCAGTTGAGGCCTTAATGGACTTAGCTTCGTGGGCAGGGTTTCAGTCATTACCTTTAAGATTTCCTCTACGTCGCTGGTAGAAGGTGGTGCGGGGGTCCCCTCTTCATCGGATAATTTTTGCTTTGGAGTTGATATTTTTCTCTTCTTGGGAATTTTCTTCTCTTTTGCTGGTTTTTCTTCATCCTTGTTCAAAGTTTCGGCCACTCTTTTCCTTTTTTGGCCCTCAGCACCCTTGTTCAGCCGTTCATAGTCAGGGTACTCGAAGCCCAGGGCATCAAGCACTCGGTTCAGCCTTCGCTTCGGACGGGTGCCGAAGGCCGCGGTCATCAGTTGATCTTCTTTTTTGGAATAATTCCCAAGAATTTCATTGCACATCACCTCAACTGTGTCCAGCCACTCTTGGCAGGGCTTTTTAAAGTATTTCTTGAATTTGAAATGGTAAGGAAGCCGGACAAGTTCCCCCTTCTTCTTCTCCCCCTCTAGCTTTGGCATTTCCCATTCTTTCAGAGTAGGGAAGACTCTGAACGCCAAAAATTCTTGAACCAGATCCCTGGTACCGATATGCTCTGAAATAATTTCAAACTCACCCAGTGCAGCCCAGGTGGGACCCTCCAATGTCATGTGGCACTGTGGCCTTGTTTCCCCGAAGATCAACTCAAGTGGGCTTTGTACCAACTTTTCTTCGTCTTCGTCAACTTTCACATAAAACCACTCAGACTTCCAGCCTGCCGGCCATTTGCTTCGGTAGCTAATAACAGGAAACTTTGTTGTTTTCCGGTAGGCAAAATTGTAGCAACCGAAGTTATCATGTAATCCATCTTTTCTGGCCTTCGTTTGGTAATGTAACTCATGAACTCGACAAAAACTGTCGGCAAACGGCTCCACTGCTTGGCTTCGGAGGGCCCAGATATAAACATTAAGCCTAACGATAGCGTTAGGAGTCAATTGATGAAAGAAAATACCAAACTTCTTCAATACATCTGCAATAATTCCATGAAGAGGGAATCTCAGCCCAGCCTTTAAAAAGCTCTTGAAAATGACAATCTCGTCCTTCTCTGGCTTCGGGGTAGTTTCTTCTCCCCCGAAGCGAAGTAGTTTCTTCTGATTTTCACTGAAATAACCTGATTTTACCATCTTGGCGAGATCAGCCTTTGAAACAGTTGACTTTCCGAAGTCTAAGTGGCTGGGCTTGCTCGGCATGGCAATACGATAGTCATCTTCGGAGTCAGTTTCTTCAATGTTCTCTTCTGCTCTTTCGGCAGTTGTCGGGTCTGCTTCAGCAGCGGGCATTTCTTCCGCAGTCACCAGTCCGGAACGTTGCATTGCTTCGGAGATGGGCACTGTCTCCGAACCTTCAGCTTCGTCTCCTTCACGTTCAACTCTGGCAGTAGATCGCACTCTGGCCATTTGATTCTGAGTTTGGGGAAATTGAATACTTTTTTCTTTTTCTTTTTCTCCCGAAGCCTTTCTTTCTGACGAAGCAGACTTCGAGATAGACCTTCGTTCGATTCTGAGAATCAAGCTTCGGCTACAGTTAAAAATTTTGGTAGCAAAACAGTGCAAATAGCAATGAATGCTGTGGTAACTTCACACCTACTCGTCTGTTTATATAGTGCTGCAGGAAAGAAGGCGAAGCGCCAGGATTTTTACACCAGGCGGGCAGTCACTTGCACTCGCTGCGCGGTGGACCGCAAAGATCAAACAGTAACTCTGCAAGGTGGGCCGGGCACGCGCCCGGAAACTGAATCGTTTCTCGACAACGAGCTCAGGGAAGGTGTTTTTTGGACCTTCGGCTTCCCGAAGCTTATGAGGTTTTTTTTTCACGGATCAAGCTCGTTACGAAAAACGATCTAGCACCGCGAAAGGGGCTACTGTTGGGGTCATGCTTCGTTGCGCCGAAGGTCTTACGGGAAGAAGCAGCTTCGGCTGAAGTCGCTCACAGGAGATGACCGAAGGTTCTTTTTCATGAAGCTTCGGCACTACAAACCGACATAGAGATAGAATGACCTTTTGATCCATAAAGGTCTGAGTCAATGTTGTAAACTTTTATGAGGGGCATAATTGTAATTCGTCACAAGCTGTGTCCTGTATCTATAAATAGATGAACAGTACCCCCGTACTGTTCACGCTAGCTGATACACGCTCGCGCACTACGCTCGTACTTTTGCCTTTTGTCAAGCCGAAGGTACAAATGTAATTCAACATTGTTTCTATTCTCTCATGATTACTTAATAAGTACATGTGATAATATTATGTGATTATTCATATTATTCTCTCATGTTTCATAAGCTTCTCCTGTTTATCAATATAAACTGCAATGATGAAGGTATGACCTTCATGACCTTCGTCTCAAGATCGTTATATCCTAAGGGAAATAACGCTTCGAAAGACGAAGGGTATTAATCATTAACTTTTTCTGTGTTGCCTTGTTCTTAATTCATAACAGTTGAGAACAAGTCCCCAACAGTAAAGATGTCGAAGCTTGGACAGTGTTTTGTGATAATTCTTGGGGAGCCTTCGGTGCAGGAGCAGCTGTGGTCCTAGTTGCACCTTCGAAGGTCAAAACATGTAATGCAGTAAAACTGGATTTCAGTTGCACAAATAATGTTGCTGAGTACGAAGCACTTCTATTAGGGCTTCGGAAACTAAGGGTGAAAGTCACCTAGAGGGGGGTGAATAGGGCGAAACTGAAATTTACAAAGTTAATCACAACTACAAGCCGGGTTAGTGTTAGAAATATAAGCGGGTCCGAGAGAGAGGGTGAAAAACAAATCGCAAGCAAATAAAGAGTGAGACACAAGGATTTGTTTTACCGAGGTTCGGTTCTTTCAAACCTACTCCCCGTTGAGGTGGTCACAAAGACCGGGTCTCTTTCAACCCTTTCCCTCTCTCAAACGGTCACTTAGACTGAGTGAGCTTCTCTTCTCAATCACACGGGACACTATCTCCCCGCAAGGACCACCACACAATTGGTGTCTCTTGCCTTAGTTACAAGTGAGAGATTCACAAGAAAGAATGAGAAAGAAAAGAAGCAATCCAAACGCAAGAGCTCAAATAAACACAAGTGTCACTCTCTCTAGTCACTATTTGATTTGGAGTGATTCCGGATTTGGGAGAGGATTTGATCTCTTTGGTTGTGTCTACAATTGAATGCTATAGCTCTTGTATGAGGTGTGAATGCTGAAAACTTGGATGCTATTGAATGTGGGGTGGTTGGGGTATTTATAGCCCCAACCACCAAAATTTGGCCGTTGGAAGTCTGTTGTCGCATGGCGCACCGGACAGTCCGGTGCGCCACCGGACACTATCCGGTGCGCCAGCCACGTCAGCCAGCTGTTGGGGTTCGACCATTGAAGCTCTGACTTGTGGGGCCTCTGGGCTGTCCGGTGGTGCATCGGACATCTCCTGTAGACTGTCCGGTGCGCCAACTGTGCGTGCTCTAACCTCTGCGCGCGCAGGCGCGCATTAAATGCGTTGCAGTTGACCTTTGCGCTTGAAGTAGTCGTTGCTCCGCTGGCACACCGGACACTGTCCGGTGCATACACCGGACGGTCCGGTGAATTATAGCGGAGCGGCCTCCATTTTCCCGAAGGTAGCGAGTTCAACGTCGGGTTCCCTGGTGCACCGGACACTGTCCGGTGGCACACCGGACAGTCCGGTGCGCCAGACCAGGGTGCCTTTGGGATTTCTTTAGCTCTTCTTATTTGAACCCATCTTTGGTCTTTTTATTGGCTTGTTGTGAACCTTTGGCACCTGTAGAACTTATAGACTAGAGCAAACTAGTTAGTCCAATTATTTATGTTGGGCAATTCAACCACCAAAATCAATTAGGAAAAGGTGTAAGCCTATTTTCCTTTCAATCTCCCCCTTTTTGGTGATTGATGCCAACACAAACCAAAGCAAATATAGAAGTGCAGAATTGAACTAGTTTGCATAATGAAAGTGCAAAGGTTGCTTGGAATGAAAGCAATAAATATTACTTACTAAATGCGCATGGATGTCTTTTCTTTTTATTAACATTTTGGACCACGCTTGCACCATATGTTTTGTTTTGCAAAATGTTTTGGAAATTCTTTTCAAAGTTCTTTTGCAAATAGTCAAAGGTAAATGAATAAGATTTTTGAGAAGCATTTTCAAGTTTTGAAATTTTCTCCCCGTGTTTCAAATGCTTTTCCTTTGACTAAACAAAACTCCCCCTTAATGAAATCCTCCTCTTAGTGTTCAAGGGGTTTTAGATATTAATTTTGAAGAGAGTATACCAATTTGAAATTATATCATAATAAGACATCAATTAAAAACTTCTTTTAATACCAAATAAAAGACTACATTTTTTGAAATTGGTGGTGGTGCGGTCCTTTTGCTTTGGGCTAATACTCTCTCCCCCTTTGGCATGAATCGCCAAAAACGGATGCTTGAGTGAAATATAAGCCCTTTGAAACTACTCTCTCTCCCTTTGGATGAAGTAAAGAAGTGAAGATTATACCAAAGTTGGAGAGTTAGTGCGGAGCGACGGCGAAGGATGAATGATGCGATGGAGCGGAGTGGAAGCCTTGTCTTCGCCGAAAACTCCTTTTCCCTTTCAATCTATGACTTAGCATGAAATGGACTTGAAGAAACACATTAGTCATAGCACATGAAAGAGATGATCAAAGGTATATATATGAGCTATGTGTGCAAAACATCAATAAAAGTTTCTAGAATCAAGAATATTTAGCTCAGGCCTAAGTTTGGTGAAAGTTTGTTCATCCAAAGGCTTGGTAAAGATATCGGCTAATTGTTCTTTGGTGCTAACATATGCAATCTCGATATCCCCCTTTCGTTGGTGATCCCTTAGAAAATGATACCGAGTGGCTATGTGTTTAGTGCGGCTATGCTCAACGGGATTATCCGGCATGCGGATCGCACTCTCATTATCACATAGAAGAGGAACTTTGGTTAATTTGTAACCATAGTCCCTAAGGGTTTGCCTCATCCAAAGTAATTGCGCGCAACAATGACCTGAGGCAATATACTCGGCTTCGGCGGTTGAAAGAGCCACAGAATTTTGCTTCTTTGAAACCCAAGACACCAGAGATCTTCCCAAGAACTGGCAAGTCCCCGATGTGCTCTTCCTATTAATTTTGCACCCTACCCAATCGGCATCGAAATAACCAATTAAATCAAATGTGGATCCCCTGGGGTACCAAAGGCCAAACTTAGGAGTATAAACTAAATATCTCAAGATTCATTTTACGACCCTAAGGTGAGCTTCCTTAGAATCGGCTTGGAATCTTGCACACATGCATACGGAAAGCATAATATCCGGTCGTGAAGCACATAAATAGAGCAAGGAACCTATCATCGACCGGTATACCTTTTGATCTACGGATTTACCTCCCGTGTCGAGGTCGAGATGCCCATTTGTTCCCATGGGTGTCTTGATGGGTTTGGCGTCTTTCATCCCAAACTTGTTGAGTATATCTTGAGTGTACTTGGTTTGGCTAATGAAAGTGCCCTCTTCGAGTTGCTTGACTTGGAATCCTAGAAAATACTTCAACTCCCCCATCATTGACATCTCGAATTTTTGTGTCATGATCCTACTAAATTCCTCACATGTAGATTCGTTAGTAGACCCAAATATAATATCATCAACATAAATTTGGCATACAAACAAATCATTTGCAAGTGTTTTAGTAAATAAAGTAGGATCGGCTTTTCCGACTTTGAATCCATTAGCAATAAGAAAATCTCTTAGGCATTCATACCATGCTATTGGGGCTTGCTTGAGCCCATAAAGCGCCTTAGAGAGTCTATAAACATGGTTAGGATACTCACTGTCTTCAAAGCCGGGAGGTTGCTCAACATAGACCTCTTCCTTGATTGGTCCATTGAGGAAGGCACTTTTCACGTCCATTTGGTAAAGCTTGAAGCCATGGTAAGTAGCATAGGCAAGTAATATACGAATTGACTCAAGCCTAGCTATGGGTGCATAGGTTTCACCGAAATCCAAACCTTTGACTTGTGAATATCCCTTGGCCACAAGTTGGGCTTTGTTCCTTGTCACCGCACCATGCTCGTCTTGTTTGTTGCGGAAGACCCACTTGGTTCCTACAACATTTTGGTTAGGACGTAGAACTAAATGCCATACCTCATTCCTCGTGAAGTTGTTGAGCTCCTCTTGCATCGCCATCACCCAATCTAAATCTTGAAGTGCTTCCTCTACCTTGTGTGGCTCAATAGAGGAAACAAAAGAGTAATGCTCACAAAAATGTGCAACACGAGATCTAATGGTTACCCCCTTATGAATGTCGCCGAGGATGGTGTTCACGAGGTGATCTCGTTGGATTGCTTGGTGGACTCTTGGGTGTGGCGGCCTTGCAACTTGCTCATCCTCCTTGTCTTGATCAATTGCATCTCCCCCTTGATCATTGCCGTCGCCTTGAGGTGGCTCATATTCTTGATCTTCTTCTTCATCTTCTTGAGCCTCATCCTCATCTTGGGTTGGTGGAGATGCTTGCATGGAGGAGGACGGTTGATCTTGTGCTTGAATGGGCTCTTCGGATTCCTTAGGACACACATCTCTAATGGACATGTTCCTTAGTGCGATGCACAGAGCCTCTTCATCATCTAATTCATCAAGATCAACTTGCTCCACTTGAGAGCCGTTAGTCTCATCAAACACAATGTCACAAGAAACTTCAACTAGTCCAGTGGACTTGTTAAAGACTCTATATGCCCTTGTGTTTGAATCATATCCTAGTAAAAAGCCTTCTACAGCCTTAGGAGCAAATTTGGATTTTCTACCTCTTTTAACAAGAATAAAACATTTGCTACCAAAGACTCTAAAATATGAAACATTAGGCTTTTTACCAGTTAGGAGTTCATATGATGTCTTCTTGAGGATTCGGTGTAGATACAACAGGTTGATGGCGTAGCAGGCGGTGTTGACTGCCTCGGCCCAAAACCGATCCGAAGTCTTGTACTCATCAAGCATGGTTCTTGCCATGTCCAATAGAGTTCTATTCTTCCTCTCCACTACACCATTTTGTTGTGGCGTGTAGGGAGAAGAGAACTCATGCTTGATGCCCTCCTCCTCAAGGAAGCCTTCTATTTGAGAGTTCTTGAACTCCGTTCCATTATCACTTCTAATTTTCTTGATCCTCAAGCCGAACTCATTTTGAGCTCGTCTCAAGAATCCCTTTAAGGTCTCTTGGGTTTGAGATTTTTCCTATAAAAAGAATACCCAAGTGAAGCGAGAATAGTCATCCACAATAACAAGACAGTACTTACTCCCGCCGATGCTTATGTAAGCGATCGGGCCGAATAGGTCCATGTGGAGGAGCTCGAGTGGCCTGTCAGTCATCAAGATGTTCTTATGTGGATGATGAACACCAACTTGCTTTCCGGCTTGGCATGCGCTACAAATCCTGTCTTTCTCAAAGTGAACATTGGTTAGTCCTAAAATGTGTTATCCCTTTAGAAGCTTGTGAAGATTCTTCATCCCAACATGTGCAAGTCGGCGATGCCAGAGCCAGCCCATGTTAGTCTTAGCAATTAAGAAAGTGTCGAGTTCAGCTCTATTGAAATCAACTAAGTATAGCTGACCCTCTAACACTCCCTTAAATTCTACTGAATCATCACTTCTTCTAAAGACAGTGACACCTACATCAGTAAATAGACAGTTGTAGCCCATTTTGCATAATTGAGATACAGAAAGAAAGTTGTAATCTAAAGAATCTACAAGAAAAACATTTGAGATGGAATGGTCAGGTGATATAGCAATTTTACCCAAACCTTTGACCAAACCTTGGTTCCCATCCCCGAATGTGATAGCTCGTTGGGGATCTTGGTTTTTCTCGTAGGAGGAGAACATCTTCTTCTCCCCTGTCATGTGGTTTGTGCACCCGCTATCGATGATCCAACTTGAGCCCCCGGATGCATAAACCTACAAAACAAATTTAGTTCTTGTTTTTAGGTACCCAAACAGTTTTGGGTCCTTTGACATTAGATATAAGAACTTTGGGTACCCAAACATAAGTCTTTGATCCCTTGTGTTTGTCCCCAACATACTTGGCAACTACTTTGCCGGATTTATTAGTCAAAACATATGATGCATCAAATGTTTTAAATGAAATACTAGGTTCATTTGATGCACTAGGAGTTTTCTTTTTAGGCAATTTAACACGAGTTGATTGCCTAGAACTAGATGTCTCACCCTTATACATAAAAGCATGATTAGGGCTCGAGTGAGACTTCCTAGAATGAATTCTCCTAATTTTATGCTCGGGATAACCGGCAGGGTACAAAATGTAACCCTCGTTATCCTGAGGCATGGGAGCCTTGCCCTTAACAAAGTTAGACAATTTTTTAGGAGGGGCATTAAGTTTGACATTGTCTCCCTTTTGGAAGCCAATGCCATCCTTGATGCCAGGGCGTCTCCCACTATAAAGCATACTATGAGCAAATTTAAATTTTTCATTTTCTAGCTCATGCTCGGTAATTTTAGCATCTAATTTTGCTATATGATCATTTTGTTGTTTAATTAAAATCATGTGATCATGAATAGCATCAATATCAACATCTCTACATCTAGTGCAAATAGAAACATGCTCAATAGTAGATGTAGAGGGTTTGCAAGTTTTTAGTTCAACAATCTTAGCATGTAAAATATCATTTTCACTTCTAAGATCGGAAATGGAAGCATTGCAAACGTCTAAGTCTTTAGCCTTAGCAATCAATTTTTCATTTTCAAATCTAAGGCTAGCAAGAGAGGCATTCAATTTCTCAATCTTAGCAATAGAAATAACATGATCATTTCTAAGATTGGCATATGAATCATCACAAATATTTGAATCAACCTTAGCAATTAATCTACCATTTTCATTTCTAAGGTTGGTAATCAAATCATGACAAGTGCTTAGCTCACTAGTTAATTTTTTACATTTTTCCATTTCTAGAGCATAAGCATTCTTAACCTTAACATGCCTTTTTATTTTCCTTAATTAGGAAGTCCTCTTGGCTATCCAAGAGTTCATCCTTATCATGAATAGCGCTAATCAATTCATTTAACTTTTCTTTTTGCTTCATGTTAAGGTTGGCAAAAAGGGTAAACAAATTATCCTCCTCATCACTAGAATTGTCTTCATCACTAGAGGATGCATATTTAGTGGAGGATTTAGATTTAACCTTCTCCTTTTTGCCGTCCTTTGCCATGAGGCACTTGTGGCTGACGTTGGGGAAGAGAAGTCCCTTGTTGACGGCGATGTTGGCGGCGTCCTCGTCGGAGGAGGAGTCGGTGGAGCTCTCGTCGGAGTCCCACTCGCGGCACACATGGGCATCGCCGCCCTTCTTCTTGTGGTACCTCTTCTTTTCCTTTCTTCTCCCCTTCTTGTCGTCGCCCCTGTCACTGTCACTAGAAATAGGACATTTTGCTATAAAGTGACCGGGCTTACCACACTTGTAGCAAACCTTCTTGGAGCGGGGTTTGTAGTCCTTCCCCCTCCTTTGCTTGAGGATTTGTCGAAAGCTTTTGATGATTAAAGCCATCTCCTCATTGTCGAGCTTTGAGGCGTCGATGGGGAGCCTACTTGGTGTAGACTCTTCCTTCTTTTCCTCCGTTGCCTTGAATGCGACGGGTTGTGCTTCGGGCGTGGAGGAGGTGCCTTGCTCGATGATTTTCTTTGAGCCTTTGATCATTAGCTCAAAGCTTACAAACTTCCCTATAACTTCCTCGGGAGACATTAGCTTGTATCTAGGATCACCTCGAATTAATTGAACTTGCGTAGGGTTAAGAAAAACGAGGGATCTAAGAATAACCTTGACCATCTCATGGTCATCCCATTTTGTGCTCCTGAGGTTGCGCACTTGGTTCACCAAGGTCTTCAAGCGGTTGTACATAGCTTGCGGATCCTCCCCTAGGTGAAGCATGAAACGACCGAGCTCCCCCTCGATCGTCTCCCGCTTGGTGATCTGTTGGGGGCCTTCGGCATCCGAAGGTCCTCAAAAACAGGATTTAACAGTGTTTCTGGAGTATAATGTGTGAACAGGTATCTTCGGACTCGAGTCGATATCATAGTAGGAGAAGTCCAAGTAATACGAAGGTTGATACAACGCCGAAGATGTGAGCGGGAAAGCTTCGACGTGATAGCGGAAAAAGAAACCGACTTAAAGATGAAAAGGCTATTCGGACCTCGGTGGATTACTATAGAATTACTACCAAGTGTAAAGGGCATGAATGTAATTTTATATGGGCTATGTCCCGTGCCTATAAATAGGTGAACAGTACTCCCGTACTGGACACGCTGACTTGGCATTTGCTTTTGCGTCACATTTGTATTTTCATCTCCTTCCAAGCCGAAGGTACATTTGTGATTGAATGTCATTTCTATTTCTTCATAATAATAATGCAAAAATAAACTGTTAATAACATATAATTGCCTATGTTATTCTTTATATTTCATATGGTTCTTTCTTCATCCTCGTATGTTGTGTTTATGAAGGCATACCCTTCATAACCTTCGTCCAAAAGCTATTATATCCTAAGGGAAATAATGCGTCGAAGGACGAAGGACTTTACCATTTAACATTTTCTGTGTTGCCTTGTTCTTAAGACGAAGTATCTGAGAACAAGTCCCCAACATTGGCGCCCACCTCCGGTGAACTCACTACCACCCTTTGAGTTTTTTAACACCTTCGGCGATCATAAACCTTCGCTATGGCGCCGAAGAAAGCTTCAGCAACTGGGGCTGCACCTCTGCAACCACTGGACCCCAATCAGGAGACTCTCTCTCTTCGGGAGGCCCGAAGCCAGAAGAGGAAGGCTGTCAGCCCGACACCGCAAGAGGATGAGCTAGACCAGGAGATCAGAAACATGGAGATGCTTCATCAACAGGTGCAGAGGAAGAAGGAAAAGATGGCCAGGCTAGCTGAACTGCAAAGGCAGATAGACGAAGCTTCTGAAGAAGTTCGCCATCTTACTCACGATGAGCAGAATCGAAGGCCTCAGAACCAAAACCTTCATCAGGAGGGTTTCCTCAACGAAGATGACTGGTATGACAACTTCCATCATGGAAATTTTGTTTTTGATGATGCTTCTCCTCTGTCCGCTGAGCTGCAGGCTACACCTTGGCCTCCGTCCTACAAGCCACCCCAGCTTCCCATATTCGACGGCCATTCAGACCCGAAGCAGTTTTTGATGAGCTACGAAGCAACAGTATCTTCGTATGGTGGCAATGCTGCAGTCATGGCAAAGTCTTTTGTTATGGCTGTCAGGAGTGTTGCTCAAACCTGGTATTCCTCCCTTCGACCAGGAACGATCACTTCATGGCAAAAACTGAAGGACATGTTGTTAACCAGCTTCCAAGGGTTTCAGACGAAGCCGGTCACTGCTCAGGCCCTGTTCCAGTGCATCCAGGATCACGAAGAATACCTTCAGGCGTATGTCAGGAGGTTCTTGCGTTTGAGGGCGCAGGCGCCAACGGTGCCCAACGAAATTGTCATTGAGGCCATGATCAAGGGACTTCGGCCTGGACCTTCAGCTCAGTACTTTGCTAGGAAGCCTCCTCAAACTTTGGAGAAGCTGCTCCAGAAGATGGACGAGTATATTCGTGCCGACAATGATTTTCGCCAAAGAAGGGAGGAGGCTTTCAGGTTTTCCGAAATGACCAGGGGCTTCGGAGGAAGATTCTATCCGAGGCACATCAGGTCAATTCACAACTCTACTCAAAATGATGATAAGGGGAGTCAGCAGCAAAGGCCACAGTGCTCCTCACAGGCTTCGGGGCAACAGCAAAGCTTCTTCCGGCCACTAGCTCCAAGAGGCAGAGGCGCCAGGGGCTTCGGCGGAAGATTTGGAGATCAACCAAGGAGAATATTTTGCTTGTTCTGTGGTGAAAACAAGGGCCATACCACCAGGATGTGCCATGTTACCATCCAGAAGCAAAAGGAGATAGCCGAAGCTGCAGCACAACAAGCTCAGCCGAAGCAGGTCATGCATACTGCTTCGTACCATTCGCCTTACATCCCAGAATACATAGGCAACCACCCTGCAGTTTCTGTTGCTTCGGCGAGTCAACCTCAAGCTTCCTGGCAACAGCCTCCGCCTCCACCACCACTGCAACAAGGTCACCAGCCAGAAGGGAGCCAATATGCTCCACATCAAAGGGACTTCAGAGAACAATCCGAAGCTCGCACAGTCAATAGCACTGTGCCAGAGTCGAAGCACATCTATTGACAAATATCCTACCTCGACAGCAGTCTTTTCCATTCAGTTTTATTTTTTGTGTAATAAAGGACACTTTTTAATTTTCAAGTAATAGTTTTGTTGTTTGCCACAAGGAAAACATATCTTCTACACAGGTTTAAGTTGTCGGAGCTTAAAAGTTTGCAATAGCAAGGAGGACCTTCGGATTATTAAATTTATTTTAACAAAGAAGACATGGTATGAATTCTTCGAAGCAACAAGAAGTCGTTCCAAAAGGAGCGCAGTGTAAGTTTTTTGCTCCAAAGTCGTTCCTAAGGGAATGCAGAGCTTACAGCGAAAAGTCAACGCTGATTCCGCCGAAAGTAAAAGGCGAAGAAGCTCCAAAGTCGTTCCTAAGGGAATGCAGAGCTTATAGCGAAAAGTCAACGCTGATTCCGCCGAAAGTAAAAGGCGAAGAAGCTCCAAAGTCGTTCCTAAGGGAATGCAGAGCTTACAGCGAAAAGTCAACGCTGATTCCGCTGAAGTAAAAGGCGAAGAAGCTCCTAAGGGAGGCTTACAGCGAAAAGTCAACGCTGATTCAAAAAAGATTATGTATTTTATTGCAGGGATGTGTGTGTAGCTTCGGAACGAATACCTTTTCTCATAGCATAACATCATCACATCATTTTGCATAGCATAAGCATCATACATCATTCTGCATATGGCACAAGAAGGGGATACAATATTGATCTTCGGAATGTAGCTTCGGAAAATATTTTCACGAAGTTTGGATGTTCTTCATCAGAACACTATGGGTATTGTTGCGATAAATGAAAATTCTTCTTCACGAAGCATGAAAAGAAGGGAAGGTGTTTTTTCGTCAAAGACTCAAAAACGGTACGTATGTAAAATTTCATGCATCGTAAAGAATTGAATCATAAAAAACAAGTTTATTACATTCAGGGTTACAAGATATTACACATATTACATTTCAGAAGTTTTTACAGTAGCACCTAGTCTTCCCTAAGTACTACTTCTGCAGCTTCGTTCAGGAGTTGATTGACAACTTGATCCATGATAGCTTCGGCCATCTTTTTAATTTCATCGTCATCTTTCGGGGGAGGACCCGGAGACGCTTTAGTAGGATCTGAGGGAGGACAGGATACAGCTACATTGCTATTACAAATTGCGAATGAAGTTTAAAATTAAAAATTACAACACAATAAAAACCACTAGTTAATACCTATTTGCCCTTCGGGCTCCACGCTTTTCTCAGCAGCCTCTGCTACTTTTCTAGCATCATGGATGCCCTTTTCGCTTTTTTGGATAATTTCTCGGGCCATTTCTCGGCCACCATTGCCCCAGACATCGGTAAAAAATTTTCCACCAACCATGCTAGCTTCGGCTGAAGGATCCTTTGCATCTTCGAAGGGCAAGGTAGCTTCGGATTGCGCTAAAATCTTTACATGCTCACAGCCCTTTTTCTCCAAAATGGTGGCAATTCCCCTGGCACCCGAAAAAGCACATATATCTCCGCGGCTATTTAAAATTTCTTCGAAGGCCTCAGCTTCGTGGCTAATCCATTCAATGGGGCCTTCGGGGTTGCCTCTCGTAAAGTTTTCCTCACTCGAAAATGCGCCAACGCTGGCGAAGCTAGTTTTCATTTTCTTAACACATTCAATAGATTTGTTATAGCATCTCTTCTTGGACGCACGAAGCTCTTCAACAGTTCCTTCTAAATGATTTGCCCATTGGTCGCTAAGTTCTCGCTTTGTTTCTTCAAGTATGCGTTCTTCTCTAGCTCTGGCTAGTTGTTTTCGAAGATCTTCAATTTCACGTTTCTGAGCTTCAGCTTGACCTTTAAAAGTAGCTTCGTCTTCTTTTATTCTGCTTATCAATGAATGCAATATTTTGTCTTTTTCGAGACCTTCCTTCCGTAGTTCAATTACTTCGGAACGAAGATTGCTCAGGGCCATCACACATCCTTCATCTTCGGCATCTTTTTGGGCCCTGAGGGCATTGCTAACTATAAGGCCCTGCAAAGAAGAATGTGTGTGTGTTAATAAATCTAAGCAAATGATTTTTTTTTGTTTTCAAGAAACAATGCGAAGGTCTCAAATTTTGTACCTTTAAACTATTATACGCCAAGCTGTCGGCCAACTCGTCTTTCGACAGCACCGAGAGTCCGTCTTCTAGTGTTGGGAATCCGAAGCTCTTGCTCATCTCCCGGCAGACAGAAATCTCCTTGCTGTCAGGGAGACAGTACAAGAAATCTTCTTCTCCGCTGCCGTTGAATATCAACGCCCCCTTTGGATATTTTAGTTTTTGGGCGTAAAACTGGGCCTCTTGCTTTTCTTTTTTAGACAACTTTTTCCCCGAAGCATGTCGAACAATATAATCAGGGACTTTAGGGGATGCTTCGGGGGCAGCAGCACTGATTTCTTCAACAAGAATTGGCTCTGTCACTTTTTCTTCCTCGGTTTCCAGGGATTTTACCTTCGTGGGCTCCGAAGGACCAGCTTCAGCTTCAGTTTCTTGCTCTGGAGCTTTAGTATCAAAAATCTCAGTTTTCGCTTCGGAGGTTTCAACAGTCTTCTTCGGTGTTGTGCTTGAGGACTTAATTGTTTCTAGAACATCTAGCACGTTGACCATTCTTTTTCTTTTCGGAGTCACCGCTGGCCCCTTTTTGATTTTTGTTGTCTCAACATTTGCTGAAGGACTTAAAACTTCTGATATTTTTGATCCCTCAGCTGATCCTTTTGTTTCTTCCATTTTTTCTGTGGATGGCGCTTCGGCCATCTCTTTGGTTTCTGGTAACAAAATCTTCGGTTCTTCCAATTCCATCTTTGTTGGCGCTTCGGCCATTTCTGCGACTTCTGGCAGCAAGGTTGGTTTGGTTGGTTTTTCAGCTTCGGTGGCCGAAGAAGTTTCTCCGGTGAACTCAGGCACCGAAGCTGGTTCAATATAGCGTGGCCGATGTGTGAGGACCTTTATCCTCTTTCTTTTCGGTTCTAGCTCGCTAGGAGCAGTTGCAGCTTCTTCTTTCGCAGAGGTTGTGTTTTTTCTTTTCTGCCCTCGAATGGGATAACGATAGTCAGGGTAGACGAACCCGATTGCATCAAACACCCGGTTCAGCCTTTTCTTTTTTCGGCCTCCGAAGGCTGCTGACAGTGCAGTATCTTCGGCCTTCGAATAAGCCCCAAGCAGTTCATCACTTAAATTTTCAATACTCTTTAACCAGTCATCATCTGGCTCAACGAATTTATCTCCGAACTTGAAAGTATACTTCAGCCTGATAAGTCCACCTTCGTCGGCCTCCTTTATTGTTTCTTGCGGCATTTCCCATTTCTCGGCGAGCGGCCATACTCTGAAGGCAATATGTTCTTGTACCAAATCTCTCGTTCCAATAAAAGAACAAATAACTCCGAAGGCTCTCCGGCATTCTTCGGCAGCATCATTCATTTCAACCTTCGGCTTTCGCAGGCCGAAGCTTTGCCAAATAGGGCGCATAATTATACCTTTAATATCTTCCCGTGCTTTCAGGTCATTTTTCACATAAAACCATTCTGTCATCCAGTCGCCGGGCCATCTCTTCCGAAAGGTTGGTACGGGACAGCTCGACCTAGACCGAGAAACGAAACTGTAGCAGCCAAAATTATTGTGATACTGTTCTTTACCCCAAGGTTTTGTTTCGTATGATAATTCGTGTATGTTACAGAAACTTTTCGCATCAGGTTCCAGACCTTGGCTTCTCACAGCCCACACGATGATATTCAGCCTTATAATTGCTTCGGGGGTAAGTTGATGAAGATAGATTTCAAACATTTTCAGTACTTCTACGACAAAGCTGCTCAGGGGAAACCGTAGTCCAGCTTTCAAAAAGCTTCGGAACACTACGACTTCATTTTCCTCAGGGGTCGGGCAAGTTTTCTCTCCTTCGTCAACCCTCACAATGGATAAATCCCGGAAGTATCTTCCCCTCATGTTGACAAGATGATTTTCTTTGGTACCTGATTTGCCAAAAACTGAATGGCTTGGTCGCCAGGGGCGATCTTCGGAGTCTTCACCACCACTATCCACGTCATAACTGTCGCTGTCATCAGTATCTTCAGACAAACCTTCTAAAATCTCTTTGGTGATTTTTTCTGTGTTGGTCTTCGACATTGCTATAAGAAACCCCAGGTTCTTCTCTTCAGAAAGACATCTTCGGAACCACTAAAAAACTGTTTTCAACGCCGAAGCTTAAAAACTTAAAAAGCTAAGCAAATCTTGGTGCGCAAGAGCTAAAAATTGAGTGAGCGAGAACAAATGGCAAGAGAGCGTGCCAAATGGGCTCGCGGTATGCTCTTATTTATACGCCCAGTGCGTTAAAAATTGAAAGACCCCGCCTGTCAGTGAATGTTGCTATTCTAGCAAAGGGAAGGTGTTTTTTCGGACCTTCGGCTTAAAGCCTTCGTCCATGTCGCAATCTAAATTTATTATTTTAACAAATTAATATTGCGAGGGGCTACTGTTGGGGGCCTTCGGCATCCGAAGGTCCTCAAAAACAGGATTTAACAGTGTTTCTGGAGTATAATGTGTGAACAGGTATCTTCGGACTCGAGTCGATATCACAGTAGGAGAAGTCCAAGTAATACGAAGGTTGATACAACGCCGAAGATGTGAGCGGGAAAGCTTCGGCGTGATAGCGGAAAAAGAAACCGACTTAAAGATGAAAAGGCTATTCGGACCTCGGTGGATTACTATAGAATTACTACCAAGTGTAAAGGGCATGAATGTAATTTTATATGGGCTGTGTCTCGTGCCTATAAATAGGTGAACAGTACTCCCGTACTGGACACGCTGACTTGGCATTTGCTTTTGCGTCACATTTGTATTTTCATCTCCTTCCAAGCCGAAGGTACATTTGTGATTGAATGTCATTTCTATTTCTTCATAATAATAATGCAAAAATAAACTGTTAATAACATATAATTGCCTATGTTATTCTTTATATTTCATATGGTTCTTTCTTCATCCTCGTATGTTGTGTTTATGAAGGCATACCCTTCATAACCTTCGTCCAAAAGCTATTATATCCTAAGGGAAATAATGCTTCGAAGGACGAAGGACTTTACCATTTAACATTTTCTGTGTTGCCTTGTTCTTAAGACGAAGTATCTGAGAACAAGTCCCCAACATGATCTTTGTCACCTAGTCTCCTTCATGTGCGGTCTTGAGCACGTCCCAAATTTCCTTTGCGCTCTTCAACCCTTGCACCTTATTATACTCCTCTCGACTTAGAGAGGCGAGGAGTATAGTAGTGGCTTGGGAGTTGAAGTGGTGGATTTGGGCCACTTCGTCCGAGTCATAGTCTTCATCCCCTACGGATGGTTCCTGTACACCAAACTCAACAACATTCCAAATGCTTGTGTGGAGTGAGGTTAGATGATGCCTCATTTTGTCACTCCACATATTATAATCTTCACCGTAAAAAACCGGTGGTTTGCCTAATGGAACGGAGAGTAAAGGAGTACACTTTGAAATACGAGGGTAGCATAGGGGAATCTTACTATACTTCTTGCGCTCATGGCGCTTAGAAGTAATGGACGGCGTGTCGGAGCCGGAGGTGGATGGCGATGAAGAATCGGTCTCGTAGTAGACCACCTTCCTCATCTTCTTTTTCTTGTCGCCACTCCGATGCGACTTGTGGGAAGAGAATTCCTTCTCCTTCCCTTTGTTGCGGGACTCTCCCGATGGAGCCTTCCCGTGGCTTGTAGCGGGCTTGTCGCCGGTCACCATCTCCTTCTTGGCGTGATCTCCCGACATCACTTCGAGCGGTTAGGCTCTAATGAAGCACCGGGCTCTGATACCAATTGAAAGTCGCCAAGAGGGGGGTGAATAGGGCAAAACTGAAATTTACAAAGTTAATCACAACTACAAGCCGGGTTAGTGTTAGAAATATAAGCGAGTCCGAGAGAGAGGGTGAAAAACAAATCGCAAGCAAATAAAGAGTGAGACACAAGGATTTGTTTTACCGAGGTTCGGTTCTTGCAAACCTACTCCCCGTTGAGGTGGTCACAAAGACGGGGTCTCTTTCAACCCTTTCCCTCTCTCAAACGGTCACTTAGACCGAGTGAGCTTCTCTTCTCAATCACACGAGACACTAAGTCCCCGCAAGGACCACCACACAATTGATGTCTCTTGCCTTAGTTACAAGTGAGAGATTCACAAGAAAGAATGAGAAAGAAAAGAAGCAATCCAAGCGCAAGAGCTCAAATGAACACAAGTGTCACTCTCTCTAGTCACTATTTGATTTGGAGTGATTCCGGACTTGGGAGAGGATTTGATCTCTTTGGTTGTGTCTACAATTGAATGCTATAGCTCTTGTATGAGGTGTGAATGCTGAAAACTTGGATGCTATTGAATGTGGGGTGGTTGGGGTATTTATAGCCCCAACCACCAAAATGTGGCCGTTGGAAGTCTGCTGTCGCATGGCGCACCGAACAGTCCGGTGCGCCACCGGACACTGTCCGGTGCGCCAGCCACGTCAGCCAGCCGTTGGGGTTCGACCGTTGGAGCTCTGACTTGTGGGGCCTCTGGGCTGTCCGGTGGTGCACCGGACATCTCCTGTAGACTGTCCGGTGCGCCAACTGCGCGTGCTCTGACCTCTGCGCGCGCAGGCGCGTATTAAATGCGTTGCAGTCGACCGTTGCGCTTGAAGTAGCCGTTGCTCCGCTGGCACACCGGACAGTCCGGTGAATTATACCGGACACTCCATTTCCCCGAAGGTGGCGAGTTCAACGTCGGGTTCCCTGGTGCACCGGACACTGTCCGGTGGCACACCGGACAGTCCGGTGCACCAGACCAGGGTGCCTTTGGGATTTCTTTAGCTCTTCTTATTTGAACTCATCTTTGGTCTTTTTATTGGCTTGTTGTGAACCTTTGGCACCTCTAGAACTTATAGACTAGAGCAAACTAGTTAGTCCAATTATTTATGTTGGGCAATTCAACCACCAAAATCAATTAGGAAAAGGTGTAAGCCTATTTCCCTTTCAAAGGGCAATGGGAATAAGAAGGGTCATCCTAAAGACCAATTCTCAAGTTATTGCTGGCCATGTGGATAAAAGCAGCAAAGCACGAGATCCGAAGCTTGAAAAATATCTGGATGCAGTTCGAAGGCTAGAAGCTTCCTTCGAAGGATTTTCCGTCAAGAATATTCCAAGAGGTCAAAATGAGCATGCAGATTTGCTAGCCAAATCAGCGGCTCAGGGGCTCCCACTACCCTCCGAAGTATTTTTTTGAAACAATAAAAACACCTTCAGTTGAGCTCATGGAGAGAGCAGTACTTACTATTTCTCCAATACACAGTGAAGACTGGAGAACTGAAATAATATCTTTCCTCAAGGTAATTGTCTTTCAAGTGACAAAGCTTACAACAAGATAATGGAGGCGAGAACAAGACCATACGTGTTAATAGAAGAGGAATTGTATAAACATGGGGTTTGTTCACCACTCCTTAAGTGTTTATCAAGAACTGAAGGTGTAGAATTAATGAAAGAGATACATGCAGGTCTATGTGGATCTCATATTGGATCTAGGCCGTTGTTGGGAAAAGTTTTTCGGTAAGGATTTTATTGGCCGAAGGTAGCTTCGAATGCAGCAGAATTAGTCCAAAAATGCGAAGGCTGTCAAAAATGTGCAAGAGACCAGAAGCAACCTTCATCCCTCACTCAATTGATACAGCCCACTTGGCCGTTGCAAAGGTGGGGCCTCGATTTGCTAGGCCCACTTCCACCAGCACAAGAAAATCTAAAATATGTTGTGGTGGCGGTAGAATATTTTTCAAAATGGATTGAGGCAAAGCCCTTGGCAACAATAACTTTGGTCACTGTCCAGAAATTCTTTTGGCAAAACATTGTTTGTCGTTTTGGAGTACCAAAGGCTATTACTGTAGACAATGGAATGCAGTTCGATGCTGAAGCTTTCAAGGAATTATGTGAACAAATTGGCACGAAGATTCATTTCGCATCGATCAGACATCCGGAGTCAAATGGACTTGTTGAAAGAGCCAATGGCATTATAATAACAGGAATAATGAAGTTAATTTTCAATCAGCCCAGAGAAAAGTGGCCAGAAGAATTGATCAAAGTGGTGTGGAGCCACAACACAACAATATGAAAATCAACATATTTTACACCATTTAAACTATTGTTTGGTGACGAAGCAATCACCCCAGAAGAAGCTAAGGCAGAATCAATAAGAACAGTGGCTTCGGCAGAAGACAAAGCTGATTATTCTGTGGCAAAAGATGTTATAGAAGGGATTAGGCTTCAGGCCATGGAAAATATCAATAAATACCAAGCCAAAACAATAAAATGGCGTGACAGAAAAGTTTGGCTAAAGAATATTAAACCAGGACATTTGGTACTTCGGAGAGTGGCCAACCCAGATACAGTGGGCAAGCTACAACTCAAGCGGGAAGGACCTTTTCTGGTAGTATCTTCGTCAAGACCCGGTTCTTACAGATTGAAGGATATGGACGGCAACGACATTCCTAGATCTTGGAATGCGGATGAGATTCGGCGATATTATGTTTAGCTTGATGTAATCTTTTTCCTATGGTACCCTTTTCCTTCCCAAAGGGGAGAAAGGTTTTTAATGAGGCCATAGCATGTAATTTCTCTTTTTCTTATTCAGCTCTACGAGAGCAAAATCCCCCAAATGTATAAATGTAAAAACTGAGCATGCACCATCGAGTGCAGGGAGAAAGGAAAAAACAGGGAGAAGCTCGAAAGTCGTCCCTAAGGGGATGCAGAGCACGACGAAGCTACAAAAAGCCATTCCTAAGAGAGCGCAGTGTAAGTTTTCTGCTCAAAAGTCGTTCCCAAGGGAATGCAGAGCTTACAGTGAAAAGTCAACGCTGATACCGCCGAAATATAAGGCAAAGCGCGAAAAGTCAACGCGATACCGCCGAAATAGAAGGTGAAGTTCAAAAGACGTTCCCAAGGGGATGCAGAACTTACAGCGAAAAGTCAGCGCTGATACACCAAAAAATAAGCGGTGAAGCCGAAAAATAAACGACAAAGAGACTTCGGTCATTCCCAAGGGAATGAAGGCTATGGTTGTGGCTTCGTATGCGTGTGTTTGGACATTCATTTGCACGACACATTTCATCATACATTTGCATTCATAAACATTCATCTAGACATACATAGGACCATCATCATCATAACACAGGTGGGTGCTTCGGCTCTAAAGATAAGACTTCGGAAAACAGAAAAAGAAGCAGTTTTATGCTTCGTTGTGTACGAAAAGAAGGGAAGGTGTTTTTCGCCCTTGGCTCAAAAAATGCTAGTTTCATCCACAGCAAAGCAGTTTCATACATGCACAAAAAGGTAAAGATATATTACAAAGTACGCACAAATTTACAAAATTAGCATCTGATTCTTAATTTACAAAGATCTTTTACAATGATATTATAAGATTTTCCTTCTAGAATTTTTCTAGCAATGTTTTCAGCTTTGACATCATTCAGTTTCGGGTCATCTAAGCTTCGGACCATCTGAGCTTCGGACCATCGATCAAGCTTCGGCTCATGTTTCTTCAGCATCATCATCTTGTACATATTAAAACGGTATGAGGGAAGTGCAGACTTCAAAGAGAAGGTAAAATAACGGGCATAAATTTTTACCGGCTTAAGATGGCTTCGAGCTTCGTCGCCAGCCATTTTCCGTCCGCCTTTTACCCACATTTGAGTTATGAATTTGTTCCCTATACCCCGAGCTAGGCTAGGGATATCAATTAAATCTGCTGGAGATAAGCTAAAATTCGGTCTGTTGACAATTTTTCCATGTTCACAGCCAGATTTCATGAAGGCAACGGCGGTGCCTCAAGAAGCTACCAGAGTGCATGAAAGGGAATTAGGCTTACACTTAGTCCCTAAATAATTTTGGTGGTTGAATTGCCCAACACAAATATTGGACTAACTAGTTTGCTCTAATGTATAAGTTATACAGGTGCAAAAGATTCACACTCAGCCAATAAAAAGATCAAGTTTTGGATTCAACAAAGGAGCAAAGAGGCAACCGAAGGCACCTCTGGTCTGGAGGCACCGGACTGTCCGGTGTACACCGGACAGTGTCCGGTGCGCCACCAGAGGACTCCAACTCGAACTCGCCACCTTCGGGAATGTCTCAGGCCGCTCCGCTAAAATTCACCGGACATGTCCGGTGTACACCGGACAGTGTCCGGTGCTCCATGGGAGCGCGGCCTCAGGAACTCGCCAGCCTCGGGTTCGCGCAGCAGCCGCTCCGCTATAATTCACCGGACATGTCCGGTGTGCACCGGACTGTCCGGTGTAACCTCGGAGCAACGGCTATTTCGGCGCCAACGGCTACCTGCGGCGCATTTAATGCGCGCTCTGCGCGCGCAGAGGTCAGGAGCGCCCATACTGGCGCACCGGACAATGAACAGGTGATGTCCGGTGTGCACCGGACATCCAGGCGGGCCCAGAAGTCAGAAGCTCCAACGGTCAGAATCCAACGGCATTGATGACGTGGCGGGGGCACCGGACATGTCCGGTGTGCACCGGACTGTCCGGTGCGCCATCGACAGACAGCCTCCACCAACGGTCAAGTTTGGTGGTTGGGGCTATAAATACCCCAACCACCCCACCATTCATTGCATCCAAGTTTTCCAACTTCCAACCACTATACAAGAGCTAGCATTCATTGCAAAGCACACCAAAAGAGATCAAATCCTCACCAAACTCCACACAAAGCCCTAGTGACTAGAGAGAGTGATTTGTTGTGTTCATTTGAGCTCTTGCGCTTGGATCGCTTCTTTTTCTTTGGCATTCTTTCTTTTGATCAAACACTCACTTGTAATTGAGGCAAGAGACACCAATTGTGTGGTGATCATTGCGGGAAGCTTGATTCCCAAGTGATTTGAGAAAGAGAAGCTCACTCGGTCCGAGGGATCGTTTGAGAGAGGGAAGGGTTGAAAGAGACCCGGCCTTTGTGGCCTCCTCAACGGGGAGTAGGTTTGAGAGAACCGAACCTCGGTAAAACAAATCCGCGTGTCTCACTTTATTATTCGCTTGCGATTTGTTTTGCGCCCTCTCTCGCGGACTCTATTATATTTCTAACGCTAACCCGGCTTGTAGTTGTGATTATTTTTGAGATTTTCAGTTTCGCCCTATTCACCCCCCCTCTAGGCGACTTTCAATTGGTATCAAAGCCCGGTGCTTCATTAAGAGCCTAACCGCTCGAAGTGATGTCGGGAGATCACACCAAGAGGGAGATGGAGACCGGCGACAAGCCCACTACAAGCCAAGGGAGCACTTCATCGGAAGAGTCCCGCACCAAGAGAAGGGAGAAGAAGAAGAACTCCTCCAAGCGAAAGGAGAAAAGATCTTCCTCTTCTCACCACAAGGAGAAGAAGGAAAAATCCTCTTCTCACAAACCGCATCGGAGTGGGGACAAGCACAAGAAGATGAGGAAGGTGGTCTACTACGAGACCGACACTTCATCAACATCCACCTCCGACTCCGATGCACCGTCCGTAACTTCTAAGCGCCAAGAGCGCAAGAAGTTTAGTAAGATTCCCTTACACTATCCCCGTACATCTAGACATACTCCATTACTTTCCGTTCCATTAGGCAAACCGCCAACTTTTGACGGCGAAGATTATGCTAGGTGGAGTGATTTAATGAAATTTCATCTAACCTCACTCCACAAAAGTATATGGAATGTTGTTGAGTTTGGAGCACAGGTACCATCAATAGGGGATGAGGATTATGACACGGACGAAGTGGCCCAAATCGAGCACTTCAACTCCCAAGCCGCAACCATTCTCCTTGCCTCTCTAAGCAAGGAGGAATACAACAAAGTGCAAGGGTTGAAGAACGCAAAGGAGATTTGGGACCTACTCAAGACGGCGCACGAGGGTGATGAACTCACCAAGATCACCAAGCGGGAAACGATCGAGGGGGAGCTCGGTCGCTTCCGTCTTCGCCAAGGGGAGGAGCCACAAGATATGTACAATCGGCTCAAAACCTTGGTGAACCAAGTGCGCAACCTCGGGAGCAAAAAGTGGGATGACCACGAGGTGGTTAAGGTTATTTTAAGAGCTCTTATTTTCCTTAACCCCACTCAAGTTCAATTAATTCGTGGTAATCCTAGATATCCACTAATGACCCCCGAGGAAGTTATCGGGAATTTTGTGAGTTTTGAATGCATGATTAAGGGCTCAAAGAAGATCAACGAGCTTGATGAACCTTCTACATCCGAGGCGCAACCGGTGGCCTTCAAGGCAACGGAGGAGAAGAAGGAAGAATCTACACCAAGTAGACAACCAATTGACGCCTCCAAGCTCGACAATGAGGAGATGGCCTTAATCATCAAAAGCTTTCGGCAAATCCTCAAGCAACGGAAGGGGAAGGACTACAAATCCCGTTCCAAGAAGGTTTGCTACAAGTGTGGTAAGCCCGGTCATTTTATTGCAAAATGTCCTATGTCCAGTGACAGTGACAGGGGCGACGACAAGAAGGGAAAGAGGAGAGAAAAGAAGAAGTATTACAAGAAGAAGGGCGGTGATGCCCATGTTTGCCGGGAATGGGACTCCAACGAGAGCTCCACCGAGTCCTCCTCCGACGAGGACGCCGCCAACATCGCCGTCACCAAGGGACTCCTCTTCCCCAACGTCGGCCACAAGTGCCTCATGGCAAAGGACGGCAAAAAGAAGGTAAAATCAAGGTCCTCCACTAAATATGAAACATCTAGTGATGAGGATGATGATAAAAATGAGGAGGATAACTTGCGCATTCTTTTTGCTAACCTTAACATGGAACAAAAGGAAAAATTGAATGAGCTAATTAGTGCCATCCATGAAAAGGATGATCTCTTGGACTCCCAAGAGGACTTCCTAATCAAGGAAAATAAGAAACATGTTAAGGTTAAAAATGCTTATGCTCTAGAGGTAGAAAAATGTGACAAATTATCTAGTGAGCTAAGCACATGCCATGACACTATTGCCAACCTTAGAAATGAAAATGCTAAATTAATTGCTAAGGTTGATTCTCATGTTTGTATTGATTCAACTTCATATCCTAGAAATGATAATGTTGATTTGCTTGCTAGGATTGATGAGTTGAATGTTTCTATTGCTAGCCTTAGAAATGAGAATGAAAAATTAATTGCTAAGGCTAAAGAATTAGATGTTTGCAATGCCACTATTTCCGACCTTAGAACTAAAAATGATTTATTACATGCTAAGGTTATTGAATTAAAATCTTGCAAACCCTCTACATCTAATGTTGAGCATGTTTATATTTGTACTAGATGTAGAGATGTTGATGTCAATGCTATTCATGATCACATGGCTTTAATTAAACAACAAAATGATCATATAGCATTATTAGACGCTAAAATTGCCGAGCATAACTTAGAAAATGAAAAATTTAAATTTGCTAGAAGTATGCTCTATAATGGGAGACGCCCTGGCATCAAGGATGGCATTGGCTTCCAAAGGTGAGACAATGTCAAACTTAATGCCCCTCCTAAGAACTTGTCTAACTTTGTTAAGGGCAAGGCTCCCATGCCTCAGGATAACGAGGGTTACATTTTGTACCCTGCCGGTTATCCCGAGAGAAAAATCAAGAAAATTCATTCTAGGAAGTCTCACTCTGGCCCTAACCATGCTTTTATATATAAGGGTGAGACATCTAGTTCTAGGCAACCAACCCGTGCCAAGTTGCCTAGAAATAAAACTCCTAATGCATCAAATGATCATGCTATTTCATTTAAAACTTTTGATGCTTCTTATGTGCTTACTAGCAAATCCGGCAAAGTAGTTGCCAAGATTGTTGGGGGCAAACACAAGGGCTCCAAGACTTGTGTTTGGGTACCCAAAGTTCTTGTTTCTAATGCCAAAGGACCCAAAACCGTTTGGGTACCTAAAGTCAAGAACTAAAATTGTTTTGTAGGTTTATGCATCCGGGGGCTCAAGTTGGATACTCGACAGCGGGTGCACAAACCACATGACAGGGGAGAAAAGGATGTTCTCCTCATATGAGAAAAACCAAGATCCCCAACGAGCTATCACATTCGGGGATGGAAATCAAGGTTTGGTCAAAGGATTGGGTAAAATTGCTATATCACCTAACCATACTATTTCCAATGTTTTTCTTGTAGATTCTTTAGATTACAATTTGCTTTCCGTATCCCAATTATGTCAAATGGGCTACAACTGTCTATTTACTGATATAGGTGTTACTGTCTTTAGAAGAAGTGATGATTCAGTAGCATTCAAGGGAGTGTTAGAGGGTCAGCTATACTTGGTAGATTTTGATAGAGCTGAACTCGACACTTGCTTGGTTGCTAAGACTAACTTGGGTTGGCTCTGGCACCGCCGACTAGCCCATGTTGGAATGAAGAATCTTCACAAGCTTCTAAAGGGAGAACACGTTTTAGGACTAACCAATGTTCATTTTGAGAAAGACAGGATTTGTAGCGCATGCCAAGCCGGGAAGCAAGTTGGCACTCATCATCCACACAAGAACACCATGACTAGTGACAGGCCACTGGAGCTCCTACACTTGGATTTATTCGGCCCGATCGCTTACATAAGCATCGGCGGGAGTAAGTACTGTCTAGTTATTGTGGATGATTATACTCGCTTCACCTGGGTGTTCTTTTTGCAGGATAAATCTCATACCCAAGAGACCTTAAAGGGATTCTTGAGACGGGCTCAAAATGAGTTCGGCTTGAGGATCAAGAAAATTAGAAGCGACAATGGGACGGAGTTCAAGAACTCTCAAATTGAAGGCTTCCTTGAGGAGGAGGGCATCAAGCATGAGTTCTCTTCTCCCTACACTCCACAACAAAATGGTGTAGTGGAGAGGAAGAATCGAACTCTATTGGACATGGCAAGAACCATGCTTGATGAATACAAGACACCGGATCGGTTTTGGGCCGAAGCGGTCAACACCGCTTGCTACGCCATCAACTGATTGTATCTTCACCGAATCCTCAAGAAGACATCCTATGAACTCCTAACCGGTAAAAAGCCCAATATTTCATATTTTAGAGTTTTTGGTAGCAAATGTTTTATTCTTGTCAAAAGAGGTAGAAAATCTAAATTTGCTCCTAAAATTGTAGAAGGCTTTTTACTAGGATATGACTCAAACACAAGGGCATATAGAGTCTTTAACAAGTCCTGAGGACTTGTTGAAGTTTCTTGTGATGTTGTGTTTGATGAGACTAACGGCTCTCAAGTAGAGCAAGTTGATCTTGATGAGATAGGTGAAGAACAGGCTCCATGCATAGCGCTAAGGAACATGTCCATTAGGGATGTGTGTCCTAAGGAATCCGAAGAGCCTCCACATGCACAAGATCAACCATCCTCCTCAATGCAAGCATCTCCACCAACTCAAATTGAGGAGGAGGCTCAAGATGTTGAACAAGAAGATCAAGAAGATGAGCCACCTCAAAATGACGGCAACGATCAAGGGGGAGATGCAAATGATGAAGACAAGGAGGATGAACAACCAAGGCCGCCACACCCAAGAGTCCACCAAGCAATACAACGAGATCACCCCGTCGACACCATCCTCGGCGACATTAATAAGGGGGTAACTACTCGATCTCGTGTTGCACATTTTTGTGAACATTACTCTTTTGTTTCCTCTATTGAGCCACACAGGGTAGAGGAAGCACTTCAAGATTCGGATTGGGTGATGGCGATGCAAGAGGAGCTCAACAATTTCACAAGGAATGAGGTATGGCATTTAGTTCCACGTCCTAATCAAAATGTTGTAGGAACCAAGTGGGTCTTCCGCAACAAGCAAGATGAGCATGGTGTGGTGACAAGGAACAAAGCTCGACTCGTGGCCAAGGGGTATTCACAAGTCGAAGGTTTGGATTTTGGTGAAACCTATGCACCCGTAGCTAGGCTTGAGTCAATTCGCATATTATTGGCCTATGCTACTTACCATGGCTTCAAGCTTTATCAAATGGATGTGAAGAGTGCCTTCCTCAATGGACCAATCAAGGAGGAGGTCTATGTTGAGCAACCTCCCGGCTTTGAAGACAGTGAGTACCCTAACCATGTTTATAGGCTCTCTAAGGCGCTTTATGGGCTCAAGCAAGCCCCAAGAGCATGGTATGAATGCCTTAGAGATTTCCTTATTGCAAATGGCTTCAAAGTCGGCAAAGCCGATCCTACTTTATTCACCAAAACACTTGATAATGATTTGTTTGTATGCCAAATTTATGTTGATGATATTATATTTGGGTCTACTAACAAATCTACATGTGAAGAATTTAGTAGGATCATGACACAGAAATTCGAGATGTCTATGATGGGGGAGTTGAAATATTTCTTAGGATTTCAAGTCAAGCAACTCCAAGAGGGCACTTTCATTAGCCAAACGAAGTATACTCAAGACATACTAAGCAAGTTTGGAATGAAGGATGCCAAGCCCATCAAGACTCCCATGGGAACAAATGGGCATCTCGACCTCGACACGAGAGGTAAGTCCGTGGATCAAAAGGTATACCAGTCGATGATTGGTTCATTGCTTTATTTATGTGCATCTCGACCGGACATTATGCTTTCCGTATGCATGTGTGCAAGATTCCAAGCCGACCCTAAGGAATCACACCTTACGGCCGTAAAACGAATCTTGAGATATTTGGCTTATACTCCTAAGTTTGGGCTTTGGTACCCTCGGGGATCCACTTTTGATTTGATTGGTTACTCGGATGCCGATTGGGCGGGGTGTAAGATTAATAGGAAGAGCACATCGGGGACTTGCCAGTTCTTGGGAAGATCCTTGGTGTCTTGGGCTTCAAAGAAGCAAAATTCGGTCGCTCTTTCTACCGCCGAAGCCGAGTATATTGCCGCAGGCCACTGTTGCGCGCAATTGCTTTGGATGAGGCAAACCCTGCGGGACTACGGTTACAAATTAACCAAAGTTCCTCTTCTATGTGATAATGAGAGTGCAATCCGCATGGCGGATAATCCCGTTGAGCATAGCCGCACTAAACACATAGCCATTCGGTATCATTTTCTTCGGGATCACCAACAAAAGGGGGATATCGAGATTTCATACATTAACACTAAAGATCAATTAGCCGATATCTTTACCAAGCCACTTGATGAACAATCTTTTACCAGACTTAGGCATGAACTTAACATTCTTGATTCTAGGAATTTCTTTTGCTAAACTTGCACACATAGCTCATAATAATACCTTTGATCATGTCTCTTTTATATGCTATGACTAATGTGTTTTCAAGTATATTCCAAACCAAGTCATAGGTATATTGAAAGGGAATTGGAGTCTTCGGCGAAGAAAAGGCTTCCACTCCACTCTACTACTCATCCTTCGCCGTCGCTCCGCATCACTCTCCATCTTTGGTATAATCTTCACTCATTTATTTTATGACCAAAGGAGGAGAAAATACTTCAAGGGCCTATATTTCATTCTAAGTATCCGTTTTTGGCGATTCATGCCAAAGGGGGAGAAAGTATTGGCCCAAAGCAAAAGGACCGCACCACCACCCTATTTTTAAAAATTAATGATTTTCAATGGAAAATTTCAAATTGATATCTCTTCATGTTCTTAAGGGGGAGCAAGTAGTATTTTCAAAATTGATGTCTTAAAACCCTCTTGAACACTAAGAGGAGACTTTATTTGAGGGGGAGTTTTGTTTAGTCAAAGGAAAAAGCATTTGAAACGAGGGGAGAAAATTTCAAACTTGAAAATGCTTTGAAAAATCTTATTCATTTATCTTTGACTATCTTGCAAAAGGACTTTGAAAAGAATTTACAAAAGAATTTGCAAAAACAAAACTTTTGGTGCAAATATGGTCCAATATGTCAAAAACAAAGAAAACAATCCATGCGCATCATGTAAGTATTTATATTGGCTCAATTCCAAGCAACCTTTGCACTTACATTATGCAAACTAGTTCAATTATGCACTTCTAGATTTGCTTTGGTTTGTGTTGGCATCAATCACCAAAAAGGGGGAGATTGAAAGGGAATTAGGCTTACACTTAGTCCCTAAATAATTTTGGTGGTTGAATTGCCCAACACAAATATTGGACTAACTAGTTTGCTCTAGTGTATAAGTTATACAGGTGCAAAAGATTCACACTCAGCCAATAAAAAGATCAAGTTTTGGATTCAACAAAGAAGCAAAGAGGCAACCGAAGGCACCTCTGGTCTGGAGGCACCGGACTGTCCGGTGTACACCGGACAGTGTCCGGTGCGCCACCAGAGGACTCCAACTCGAACTCGCCACCTTCGGGAATGTCTCAGGCCGCTCCGCTAAAATTCACCGGACATGTCCGGTGTACACCGGACAGTGTCCGGTGCTCCATGGGAGCGCGGCCTCAGGAACTCGCCAGCCTCGGGTTCGCGCAGCAGCCGCTCCGCTATAATTCACCGGACATGTCCGGTGTGCACCGGACTGTCCGGTGTAACCTCGGAGCAACGGCTATTTCGGCGCCAACGGCTACCTGCGGCGCATTTAATGCGCGCTCTGCGCGCGCAGAGGTCAGGAGCGCCCATACTGGCGCACCGGACAATGAACAGGTGATGTCCGGTGTGCACCGGACATCCAGGCGGGCCCAGAAGTCAGAAGCTCCAACGGTCAGAATCCAACGGCATTGATGACGTGGCGGGGGCACCGGACATGTCCGGTGTGCACCGGACTGTCCGGTGCGCCATCGACAGACAGCCTCCACCAACGGTCAAGTTTGGTGGTTGGGGCTATAAATACCCCAACCACCCCACCATTCATTGCATCCAAGTTTTCCAACTTCCAACCACTATACAAGAGCTAGCATTCATTGCAAAGCACACCAAAAGAGATCAAATCCTCACCAAACTCCACACAAAGCCCTAGTGACTAGAGAGAGTGATTTGTTGTGTTCATTTGAGCTCTTGCGCTTGGATCGCTTCTTTTTCTTTGGCATTCTTTCTTTTGATCAAACACTCACTTGTAATTGAGGCAAGAGACACCAATTGTGTGGTGATCCTTGCGGGAAGCTTGATTCCCAAGTGATTTGAGAAAGAGAAGCTCACTCGGTCCGAGGGATCGTTTGAGAGAGGGAAGGGTTGAAAGAGACCCGGCCTTTGTGGCCTCCTCAACGGGGAGTAGGTTTGAGAGAACCGAACCTCGGTAAAACAAATCCGCGTGTCTCACTTCATTATTCGCTTGCGATTTGTTTTGCGCCCTCTCTCGCGGACTCTATTATATTTCTAACGCTAACCCGGCTTGTAGTTGTGATTATTTTTGAGATTTTCAGTTTCACCCTATTCACCCCCCCTCTAGGCGACTTTCAGTGCAGAAATCGGCATGTCCACCTATGACTTCGTCAAGTGCGTCAACTTCGCCCTCAATATGTTCGAAGGTCTCCGGCAGGTTCTCAACCGAAGGGCTAAATTTCTTAGCACCAGCTCCAACCGAGTTGAAAACTTGTTTTAGCCGCTGCAGGCACCGGTTGCTGAAGTCCACACATTTTTCTTGAAGTTCTTTCAACGATTTTCGCAAATTTGAGTTTTTCTCGGCTTCAGCTTCAAGTTTGGCTTTGAAATTTTTCTTTTCCGTGGAGAGTTCATTATTCAATCTAGCGATTTTGGCCTGGGCTTCTACCAATGAATCTTCCATAGTTCGAAGTGCCAAGTCTTTCTTTTCTAGAGTAGCCTCATGGTCTTTTATCTTCTTCTCTAGGCCCTCAATTATAATTTCATTCTTTTTGTCCTCGAGGTCTTGTTGCATCCTCAGGACTTTGCTCAGCAGTAAGCTCTGACAAAATAGCCTTCATCAGATAACATCTTCACAACAAAACAATAAAAAGTTAAGAATTTCACCTTAAAGTTGGCATAGAATAGATTACCAGCGATATGCTGCCGCTGGTACCTACTGAGGTCTGCTTCCACCTTCAGAAAGCCAATACTCTTCGATAGAGTGCCGACAACTTTTGCCCCAGTGCGGTGCCGAAGGCATCCCAGATTCTCCTCGTTAACTCCCCCAAAGAGCAGTTCCCCGGGTCTGTACCCGCAAGATATGTCATATTCCTTCAACTCTTCTTTTTCAGCCTTTGACAATTCTTGCCCAAGTATGTCCTGAAAATTGAAGTCTTCTTCTTCCGATATATCTTCGGCTTTCTCTTTTCCTTTCCCAGGCGCTATGGTCAGAGTTTCTTCAGCAACTCTAGCAGCTTCTTCTGCAGGCTCATTCAGAAGCATGTTATCAATATCAGCAAGTGTGGTTTCTAAATTTGTATCTTCGGCGGCCTCAGCTTCGGTAGTGTCAGCTTCACTCCCAGCTTTAATGGCTACAGCTTCGGTAGCAGCAGTGCTCTCCATGGTTGGTGTCTTCGATGTCGAGGCCACCGGCGGTGTCTGTTCGATAACTTCAACCACATGAATGATTCTTCGTTTCTTCGGCTCAGCAGGCTTCTTCGCTGCCGAAGGCTCCTTTTCCTTCTGAAAAAGCTTCGTCAAATGTGGCTCTAGTGGACTTAGCTTGACAGGCAAAGATTCAGTCATTACCTTTAAAATTTCTTCAATGACAGCAGCAAAAGGCGTTGAAGGAGCCTCTTCCTCTACATCAGTCGTTTTTGGTTTTGAAGCAGCAGCCTTTCTTTTCTTCGAAGCAGCCATCCTTGGCTCAGGGCTCAACTTTCTTTTCTTCAAAATTTCTTCATCTTTCTTCACCAATTTAGCAGCTTCTCTATTTAGAACACTAACAACTCTTTTTCTTTTTTGCCCTTCGGCCCCTCTGTCCAATCGCTCATAGTCAGGATACTCAAAATTCAGCGCATCCAAAACCCGGTTCAACCTTCGCTTCGGTCGAGTCCCGAAGGCTGTAGTCATTAGTTGATCTTCTTTTTTAGAATAGTTGCCAAGGATCTCGTTGCACATAACTTCAATCGTGTCTAACCACTCTTGGCAAGGTTCTTTGAAGTGTTTCTTGAATTTATAATAATAAGGCAGCCGAACAAGTTCCTTCTTTTTCTTTTCCCCTTTAAGCTTCGGCATATCCCATTCTTTCAAAGTCGGGAATACTCTAAAAGCTAAGAATTCTTGCACCAAGTCCCTGGTGCCAATGTGCTCTAAAACAACTCGAAATTCGTCCAAGGCAATTTGGCATGGTGATTCCGGCAACATGTTGCATTGAGGCCTAGTCTCTCCAAAGACTAACTCCAATGGGCTCTGAACCAGCTTCTCCTTCTTCTCGTCAACCTTAACATAAAACCACTCGGTCTTCCAGCCAGTGGGCCATTTGGCACGATAGCTAATAACTGGAGACCTCGCATCTTTGCGATAAGCAAAATTGTAGCAGCCGAAATTCTCGTGTAGCCCATCCTCTCTAGCCTTAGTCTGATAATGAAGTTCATGTGCCCGGCAGAAACCTTCGGCAAGCGGTTCCGCCCCCTAGCTTCGAAGAGCCCAAATGTAAACGCTAAGCCTAACAATGGCGTTAGGAGTTAGCTGATGAAGATAAATCCCAAACTTCTCCAACACATCCGCAATCATCTCATGCAAAGGAAATCTCAATCCTGCTTTAAAGAAGCTTTTAAAGACTACCACTTCATTCTTTTCTGGCTTCGGAGTAATTTCCCCTCCACCAAAACGAACTAGCTTCCTCTTGGCTTCACTGATATAACCGAGCTTCATCAACTTAGGCATATCATCTTCGGTAATAGTAGACTTTCCAAACTCTAGGTGGCTAGGTTTAGATGGCATGGCGTTGTACTCATCTTCAGTTTCACCTTCTTCAACATCAATCTGCTCAGCTTCGGCAGCAGGGGTACCTTCAGAAGCTTCTTCCGGCACTGCCAACCCTGACCGTTTCATCACTTCGGAAATCGGAGCGGTTTCAGCAGCTTCGACTTCCTCTCCGTCACGTATAACCCTAGCTGTAGAACGAACTCTTACCATATGATGATGAATTTTCCACAATTTATATTTTTAAATTTTTTCGAAGCTCTTTCTCTTGTGACGAAGCAAATTGAACAGTGGTGCTTCGGTTGAGTGCGATGAACAAGCTTCGGCTATGATCAAATTTTTGGCAGCAAAACAGGGCAATAGCAATGAAAGCTGTGGTAACTTCACACCTACCCATCTGTTTATATAGTGCAGCAGGCGGGGAGGTGAATAGTCAAGTCTTCCGCACCGGACGAACAGTCGCCCGCACTCACTGATTGGTGGGCCACAGAACCCGAGAAGGTGAATCGTCGGGACGCGTTTACCCGCTGCATGGTAGGATCATCTCGTGCTCGAAATTTCGTGATCGTTTCTCGGTAATGAGCTCAGGGAATGTGTTTTTTGGATCTTCGGCTCCCCGAAGCCTAGGAGATTTTTTCACGGATCAAGCTCGTTACGACAAACGATCTAGCACCGCGAAGGGGCTACTGTTGAGGGTATGCTTCGTCGCCGAAGATCCTGTAAGAAGAAGCACCTTCGGCAAATCCTCTCAAAAAGCAGTGTCGAAGCTATCTTTTATAAAGTTTCGGCATAGTCATGTGTCCCAAGACGAAGGAGTGAAGCGACTTAGAGATGAAATGACTAATCGACCCGTAGTAGCTTGTATTGTGATTGTAAGCATTTGTAAAGGGCACGAATGTAATTTCTTACAGGTTGTGCCCTGTGCCTATAAATAGATGAACAGTACCCCTGTACTGTTCACGCTGATTTGTATTTGCTCGCGCGTCACGCTTGGACTTTTTCGCCTTCTGTTGAGCCGAAGGTATAAATGTGATTCAATATTGTTCATGTTCGTTCACAGTAATATAATAAAAAAGTATTAATAATATCATATGATCACTTGTGTTATTCCTCATGTCTCATATGCTTCTCCTTTCGTCAATATATACTATGATGCTGAAGGTATGTCCTTCATGACCTTCGTCTAAAGATCATTATATCCTGAGGGAGATAATGCTTCGAAGGACGAAGGACATTAACCATTAACCTCTTTCTGTGTTGCCTTGTTCTTAATTCATAACATTTGAAAATAAGTCTTCAACACATACAAATGTGAAAGAAAGGGTATTTAGAAAGAAAGAGTATTTTATCCTTACCAACTAGATCTTGTTGAGAAGTCGAAAGAGGGAGCACTCATCTTGAGGTGAGCTTGTTGGGAAGTCGGAGGAGAGAGCACTCATCTTAAGGTGGACTTACTACTTATATGCTTTCAGCAGTTATCCTCTCCACATTTAGGTACCCAGCGTTTACCGTAGACACGATAAGTCTACAATAACTGGTACACCAGAGATGCGTCCTTTCTGGTCTTCTAGTACTAGAGAAAGATCCTCACAATGCTCTAACGCCCACACTGCTGGAGATAACTTTATGCAGCTTAGTTGCGTTTTTGTGGTGGTGTGCGATGCATGGACTACTCGGCCAATTGTGCCAGTCCATAACATGGTTTTTGACTAAATCCCGTCGCCGACAAGGCAATAACGTTCCTCCCCTTGCATTGCATGACATTACCAGCTTCACACATCTTCCAGGTCCACAAAACAAATGAAAGGGGTGGGGGGGTGAGAACGGTGCTGCTGATGGATTTGTGCAGACCTACTTCCTGCAGCATCTACATATAACAAAGATATAAAATCACCATACATCAAGTCCCGCACAAAAAAAAAACGCATGGCAGAAGCTAAGGAAAACAAATTGAGACTACTAACATCTACTGGAAAACAAATTGACCCTTGCTGGCAGGAAGAACAATAAAACAGATGATGTGTTCAATCCAACCTAAATGCTGTACAGAATATCCTTTACAGCCAAGCCGCCTCCCAAGACACGAGTAAAGGGTGGCTAAAGGGATTAATTGGCTGATGGATGTCTAATGTCAGGCCCTGGTGGATCCAACTATCCAAACAACAGATCACCCCCTTTGAGCTGACTGACGATCATAATGATACTGGAAGTATTGGATGCTGGTCCAAGGCTTCACCCTCTTGTTGGCTGTAAAGTGGAGGACAGAGTGATGTAATCAGTTTGCTTGGCATCAAATCATGCGCCTGGCGGAAAGTACATTTTGGTTTGAATATAAACAATTATATATCGTAAAGTACTTTTTAAAATTATCCCATGGGGAGTCAATTGTTCTTTGCACCTCAGGGTGGTTCACACTCAGTTATGATGGTCACTGTTTAACTCATCTACATAGACAATTTCAGAAGGATCTATGCAAATTCTACACTGATATGAGTATAACCCCCTGATCTATTCAGAACAGAATGAGCTGTACTCCTAGATATCATTACATAAGCATCTACTTGATGTCATAGGTCTTTGGCGGTGCTCAAACAGAAACCTACTAAACCCTATCTTCCTCAGACTAAACAAGTGAACAGTTAGTAAACTATGCAGATATTTTTTTTCTATAAGCCACCGCTATTCAAGAATCGATAGTTTTGCTCATGTGATGTGTCCAATGCAAACATATTGTCATTAGAGGATATGTCATGAAGTGGTCAAGCCGGAATGGGTTATCACAGGAAAAGGTTCAGTAAAGGATATCAGGCAATAATTACATCACCATCATTCTGTATTAAGTATTAGCAGAAGAGATTGTTAATGGAAGGAAATCATCCCTAAGATTTTCTTGTGAATAAGCATTGGTGATGGGGTCATGGTGTTAAATGTAATTTATTAACATTGCGAGTTTTATAATTAGCAAACCAGAATAGATCCTGAACACATTGTTTTTCTCAGCAATTCAAATTTTGGCATCAGCTGATAGCTGGAGTTTCAAATACTCTTCCATTAGGTCATTATGTGAGGCATGGGTTCTAAACCTCTAGCTAACATGGTAATAATATAATAAACATGTGATGTGTAGTGTTGTAGTTTTATAACTGAATATTAATCCTATATTCCTATGTGAAGGTAGCTGATTTACCTTATTTGGAATTTGTTTTCTTGCATGCGGTGGACCCATATCAGTTGGCTTCAGGATCTGAAATGAACACATTAGGCTCTCATCTATGCTTAATAGAGCGCCAACATTATCAAACTCTCCACAATAATTTGGAGCTGAAAAGATTGTCACTAATCTTCGTTGTGCAAAGAACTCATAGCCATCTTCAACCACCTAGGGACATTCATGAAGCGTGCCAGCATTGTCAGGTAAAGATCACAGAGAACCAAAAATAACTGATAAAACAGGATAGAAGATAGACTTTCACAAACCTGATGAGCTCGACATATAAGATCGAGATCATTCTTCTCCAAAAACTCTACAAGTTTATCTGCACCAAATGTACACGAGACACCCCTGTCACTCTCCCCCCACCCTTCTCCATCGGGGCTAGGATCAGACCAAAGCAGATCACACAGGAGACCATAATCAGGAATCTCAGCAGGTCGCTCAATATCTTTTATCTGGTCCAAACTAGTCAATTCGGGCGAGAGGCCACCATGCATGCACAGTATCTTGTCATCGATGAGCGCTGCGATGGGCAGGCAGTTGAAGCAATCAGAGAATATCTTCCACAGCCGAACATTGAACCTCCTCTTACATTCGTCATAAAAACCATAGACTCTGTTGATCTTTGCATCCTCATGGTTACCCCTCAACAGGAAAATCTTTTCGGGGTACCGGATTTTGTACGCCAGCAGCAAGCATATAGTCTCCAGGCTTTGTTTGCCTCTATCCACATAGTCTCCGAGAAATACGTAAGTTGAAGCTGGAGGATAACCACCCAAATCGAATAATCTCAGAAGGTCGACAAACTGGCCATGGATATCACCTGCAGGACACCACAACTGATAAGGCAGGACCATTTTGGCTGTAGACGTAGAATAATTTACAGAGCAAATACATGGTTTGAAAAGAGGACTACATGTTCATGCCAACACAAATTCTCAATCGCACAAGTCAGTACACCTAACTTAAAAAGTGTACTCGAGGGCATTCCCTTGTACCTAGGGGGTATTTGAATGCATTAGAGCTAATACTTAGTTGGCTAAAAAGTTGCTAATGGAATTGGCTAGCTAGCTATTAGATAATTTGCTAAAAATAGTTAATAGCTGAACTACAAGCTATACTGTTTGGATGTCTTCAACTAATTTTATCAGCTAACTATTAGCTCTATTGCATTAAAACACCCCCTAATTAGACATCATTACTCCCGCCAACTTATCCATACTTCCATCAATCATTTCCATGCCTCTCAGGCTGCAAACGTAACACGTAAGGAATGCAGACAGGAAAACATGGCACCGACGGGTTACTCCTATCAAACAACTTATTTTTCCCGGGTCGCCCAAATCCAACCATGACTGAGCAATTCACCATGGAAGCCCAAAAGTAGCACGACCAAATTACCCTTTCCCCATCCAAAACGGGGAGGCCGCGAAGCCGAGGGATGGATGGAATTAGGCGGCGTCCCAAACGAAAAGGGGAAGGACCGAAGGAATCAGGCGGCATCGCCCAGGTAGATACATAGATAGATAAGAGAAAGGCGACGATTACCGCAGATCTTGACTGGGGCGTGGATTCGGAGGAGATTGGGCTGGGAGAGGAGCACCCGCTTGCCCTCGACGCAGAGCTGCCGGATCTCCGCCTCGGACAGCTGCACCTGGCGCCCGCCTCGGCCGCCCTCCACGAGGCGGCGCACCATCTCGTCCACCGCCGCGCCCTCCATCGGCCCCATCGGTGCCCGCGTCATCATCATCTTCCCGCCCCCTTCCTTCCTGCCCGGAGACGGGCGCGGCGTGTGGCGCTGGCGCAGAACGAGAGAGAGAGAGAGAGGAGTGAGGACGAAGAGGGAGAGGGTGGGTGGGCCCGGGGGCCGTGGGGGTGGGGAATGTGGATTGTGGAAGAAATGGAAGTTGTCGTCGACGAACCGAACAATTCGTCGGGGCTGAAGCGTTCAAAACCGCGTGAAGGAGCATCCACCGTTGGTTGCGCGATGGACGGCCTCTGATCAACGAGGCGGATCTCTATCCAACCGTTTTGTCATTTGCTATTGACAAGGAGAATTTTGGAGTTATGACATTATGAGAATTGGGTTTCGCTAAATCGGCATCAAATATATGAGTTTTGTCAAATTGCTGTCAAATATAAGGGTTTCGATAATGTGCCATTATTAACTGGGACACCTACGCTAAAATGTTATTTGGCTATTTAACAAAAATAAACACAAATTTAACAGAGTTTAAAGCAGGCAAGCTGATAGATCATTTAAACGGTCCGCGTGTCCTAAGATTAGATTAACTCGGATATTTATCCTTATCTCGTGTGTGATTATCCATCTAATCACGTGGGAGTTTGTTGGCTATCTCTTAGGAAAAGGTCCAGACCTCCTCCCCTATAAATATAAAGGGGTACGGTCGATTGAGAACCCCCGAACACATTCTAATCGAACCAATTACCTTATTTACTTTTCCTGCCCTAGGAGTAGATGTAGCATAGTTCTAGTTGTAGTCTTCCACATATCCACCTCCACCCCTATTCGACTCTACGTCGTCTAGATCCGTCTTGGGTGGCCTGTCGATCCCAAGACGACCCTAGGATCTCACCCCTCCCGGAGGGTAAGATCTAGTTGTCCATCCAAGACCTCTTCCTCGAATTGATCTCTTAATTCTTAGGCGACTCCACGTCGTCTGGGGACGCCCCAGGTGACCTGTCGACCTAGAGCACCTTAAGATCTTTTCCCCCCTAGGGGACGAGATCTAGATTCCAGCAAGGAGGAGGAAGACGATCCTGTCGCCAGGTCGCGGACCGTCCGGCCCTAGGGCGCGGACCGTCCGGCCGTCAGGCAGGGAACCCTAGCCTCGCGCCAGGTCGTGGACCGTCCGGCCCTGTGCCGCGGACCATCCGCGCCTGACCAGAGAGCACCGCCGCTGGTTGTTGTTGAGTGATGGCGCCCCAAAAAGGTGCCAACATATCCCTGCGTCACACCGGACGGTCCGCAGCTATGGGTCGGACGATCCGCGATCTGACGACCTGTCGCAGGCCGCCACCACTGTTCACCTCGAGGAGCCGAACCCAAGGTATTGCTCATCACGAGAAGGTCCTAGGGTTCGTTGCTATTTGGTCCCAAATAAGTGGTGACCATCATAGAGGTGTTGCCCCACATTTAGGATAACCACTTTATTTGATCCTACATCATCTAAATGTGCCAAGTACCGCCAAGTGGTTCATTATAGTGTTTGGTGACCAAAAAGGCACCAACATATGCTTTATTGGCCGGTTGTGTGGAACGACCTTCTTCGTATATTTGGCAAGCAACTGACCAAAAGTAGGGCCGACTCTATTGAGTCGTCCAGACGTCTTAGTAGTATTTTGTTTCCTAACACTTGTTTTAGAACCTTGTGGTCCGGTGGTCTGAGGTTGCTGCTTCTGACTGTCTGCGGACCGTCCGACCATTATAGTCAGATCGTCCGCTCCTGTCTCGGACTGTTCGACCTTAGTACCCGGATCGTCCGGCGTACGCAGGACAGGTGACTGTGATCGGGTGTTCGATCGTGCTTGCCCCCCGGTGCCTCCAGTCTTTCTTTTGTTCGGAGTCTTCCAAGTAACCATTCTGCGTGACATATTTGGTGTGCGGGGATTACTAATGACGATATTTTTATCTTTGCTTTTATCGGCCGCACAGGGCCGAACTATGACTTTTTTGCTTGTCGGCTCTAATGTGGTGGCAGGGACAGGTGGTCTGTCAATCCTCACCTCCTTATGAAACCTCAACCGACCTTCGTTTATAGCCGATTGTATTTGTCGACGAAAGACAGCACAATCATTGGTGTTATAAAGAAAGGAGCCATGCCATTTACAATATATACGCCCTTTTAATTCTTCAACCGGAGGTATGTTGGTGCCTTTTTGGTCACCAAACACTATAATGAACCACTTGGCGGTAATTGACACCTTTAGATGATGTAGGATCAAATAAAGTGGTTATCCTAAATGTGGGGCAACACCTCTATGATGGTCACCACCTATTTGGGACCAAATAGCAACGAACCCTAGGACCTTCTCGTGATGAGCAATACCTTGGGTTCGGCTCCTCGAGGTGAACAGTGGTGGCGGCCTGCGACAGGTCGTCAGGTCGCCTGGTAGTGCCCTCTGCGGCGGCGCGGATGGTCCGTGGCCCTGGGCCGGACGGTCCGCGACCTGGGCGCAGGAGCGGTGTCTTCCCTACGTCACACCGGATGGTCCGCAGTTCTAGGTCGGACAGTCCGCGACCTGGCGATAGAGTCGTCTTCCTCCTCCTTGCTGGAATCTAGATCTCATCCCCTGGGAGGGGGGAAAGATCTTAAGGCGCTCCGGGTCGACAGGTCACCCGGGGCGTCCCTAGACGACGTTGAGTCGCCTAGGAATTAAGAGATCAATTCGAGAAAGAGGTCTTGGATGGACAACTAGATCTTGCCCCCGGGAGGGGTGAGATCCTAGGGTCGTCTTGGGATCGGCAGGCCACCCAAGACAGATCTAGACGACGTAGAGTCGAATAGGGGTGGAGGTGGATATGTGGAAGACTACAACTAGAACTATGCTACATCTACTCCTAGGGCAGGAAAAGTAAATAAGGTAATTGGTTCGATTGGAATGTGTTCGAGGGTTCTCAATCGGTCGTACCCCTTTATATTTATAGGGGAGGAGGTCTGGACCTTTTCCTAAGAGATAGCCAACAAACTCCCACGTGATTAGATGGATAATCACGCACGAGATAAGGATAAACATCCGAGTTAATCTAATCTTAGGACACGCGGACTGTCCGGGCCCAAGGGCCGGACCGTCCGCTCATTTTGGTGTCCAACATATGCCCCCCTGCCTTTTGGTGGAGCTTGGCGAACCAAAAGCACCAGTGAAAACTTCGGAAACAATTGACCTCATGAGCTACTTTGTTCCCGAAGTAAGGACTCAGCTCGATGAAAGCCATCGGCTCTTGCGATCAGATAATATAAATACTTGATGGAACTTTAATGCATAGAGGCCGTTTCAGATTGCATCCTCTTCGGCCATGTCTACCTGATCAACCTGTCAATAGGCAAAAACTTGTGTGCCCCCCAGCCCAAATAAGCAAACGGATTGGGCCAGTAATACGAATTCATCGGCGTACCACCCCACAAATGAGCAGGACAACACATCAGCGATGGATAGAACGGGACGCACCATGCTATCCTCGGAGAAGGATGACAAGGCGATCTTGGTTGTGCTAGTTTTTGGGTCCGTTTAGTCGGCTTTTGCTTTCGCACAGATCGCCCTTTTGACTTCGTCTATTTTATTGGTCGGTTGTGTGGAACGGCCTTCTTCATATATTTGGCAAGCAACTGACCAAAAGTAGGGTCGACTCTACTGAGTCGTCCAGACGGCTTAGTAGTATTTTGTTTCCTAACACTTGTTTTGGAACGTTGTGGTTCGATGGTCTGAGGTTGCTGCTTCTGACTGTCTGCGGACCATCCGACCATTATAGCCGGACCGTCCACTCCTGTCTCGGGCTGTTCGGTCTTAGTACCTGGACTGTCCGACGTATGCATAACAGGTGACCGTGATCGGGTGTCCGATCGTGCTTGCCCCCCGGTGCCTTCGGTCTTTCTTTTGCCCGGAGCCTTCCGAGTAACCATTCTGTGTGACATATTTGATGTGCGGGGATCACCAATGACGATATTTTTATCTTTGCTTTTATCGGCCGCTAAAGGCCGAATTATGACCTTTTTGCTCGTCGGCTCTAATGTGATGACAGGAACAGGTGGCCTGTCAATTTTCACCTCTTTTTGAAACCTCAATCGACCTTCGTTTATAGCCGATTGTATTTGCCGACGAAAGACGACACAATCATTGGTGTTATGGAGAAAGGAGCCATGCCATTTGCAATAAACGCGCCCTTTTAATTGTTCAACCGGAGGAATTACATGTGACAATTTAATATTACCATGTTTAAGTAACTCATCAAATATTTTATCACACTTAGTAATATTAAATGTGAACATAACTTTTTCCTTTTGTGTCGAGCGCGGGTGAGAGCGAACAGAAGGTTTGGCCTTAGTGGGCCAAATAAGCTCAGGGACATGTGACTTTTTTAGTTCTTGGGGCTTGGGTGACCGGTTATATTTATGCCGGCCTTCCGCACTAGGCGGATCACAGGTGACTTTTGGTGTTCCAGACGGTCCGACCTGCGTAGTCGGACGGTCCGCGAGTGGATCGGACGGTCCGGTACTATCCTCGGACTGCCTGGTCACGTCAGGCAACACCTATGATCCTTGTGGTGGGCTCTGTGTAACTCCGGACTGTCCGACGTAGGGTGCCGGACGGTCTGACGGAGGGCCGAACGGTCCGTGATTGTGTGCGAACGGTCCGGCCGTGCTTAGAGTTGACTCACCATTTAGCGAAGATGGTGGTGACGGTCCTCCTAGATATGAGTCCATCGGCATACCAGAATATGGTTGGGACTGAGAAGCCTCATTTGTCGCCGATGTTTTTGACGCAGTTATTTTAGTGCCCAATTTATGTGACAAAAAATCAGGTGTATGAGTATTTTCTAATGCATGCGTCATATTCTCTATATCCTCCATTATAATTTTAATCTGATTATCAAAAGAAATTTTAACATATTGAATATCGGCTAATGGCGTGGTGTTACTTACAATGGGGAGTTGATGCAGCAAGGCTGACAGTGAATCGTACTTTACTTCCCTCTTTTTGACGACCTTCTGGTGGTGATCTACCTTGAAGTGCGTGAGGTACCACTTTTTCGCCACCTTGCTTATATGAGCCTGTTATCGTTGGAATTCCTCGTCCAGTCTTTTCATGTGGTCTTCTAATTTCTCATCCTCATTGGCCGACGAGTTAGTCAGCCTTGTGTTAATGTCTAGGACGACATTGTTGTGATCTTTGGGATTTGCCATTGCGACTGATCTGATAGGTCTAATTTAATAGATCTGATCTAATGGATCGGATTTGATAGATCCGATTTTTCGTCCTCAGCAAAGTCGCCAAAAAGTATGTTGGTGCCTTTTTGGTCACCAAACACTATAATGAACCACTTGGTGGTACTTGGCACCTTTAGATGATGTAGGATCAAATAAAGTGGTTATCCTAAATGTGGGGCAACACCTCTATGAAGGTCACCACCTATTTGGGACCAAATAGCAACGAACCCTAGGACCTTCTCGTGACGAGCAATACCTTGGGTTCGGCTCCTCGAGGTGAACAGTGGTGGCGGCCTACGACAGGTCGCCGGGTCGCCTGGTAGTGCTCTCTGCGGCGGCGTGGACGGTCTGCGGCCCTGGGCCAGATGGTCCACGACCTAGGCGCAGGAGCAATGTCTTCCCTGCGTCACACCGGACGGTCCGTAGCTCTGGGCCGGACGGTCCGCGACCTGGCGACAGGGTCGTCTTCCTCCTCCCTACTGGAATCTAGATCTCGTCCCCTGGGGGGAAAAGATCTTAAGGCGCTCCGGGTCGACAGGTCACCCGGGGCGTCCCCAAACGACGTTGAGTCGCCTAGGAATTAAGAGATAAATTCGAGAAAGAGGTCTTGGATGGACAACTAGATCTTGCCCCCCAGGAGGGGTGAGATCCTAGGGTCGTCTTGGGATCGGCAGGCCACCTAAGACAGATCTAGACGACGTAGAGTCGAATAGGGGTGGAGGTGGATATGTGGAAGACTACAACTAGAACTATGCTACATCTACTCTTAGGGCAGGAAAAGTAAATAAGGTAATTGGTTCAATTGGAATGTGTTCGGGGGTTCTCAACCGGCTGTACCCCTTTATATTTATAGGGGAGGAGGTCTAGACCTTTTCTTAAGAGATAGCCAACAAACTCCCACGTGATTAGATGGATAACCACGCACGAAATAAGGATAAACATCCGAGTTAATCTAATCTCGGGACACGTGGACTGTCTAGGCCCAAGGGCCGGACCGTCCGCTCATTTTGGTGTCCAACACAGAGTTTAGAAGAGCTACCATACAACGCGGCCCAAGAACTGAAAGGATGCTCGAAGGAAATCTTCGTTTTTAGCGTCCTAGCACCGCGCACTGGAGTGTGAGGCGCACGACTTTGAGCGCCCAACGTGCGTGGGGAGAGGGTCGAACGCCGACCTGGCGGAGTCGTGGTGGTCGGTGGATGAAGGGCATGTTTGGTTCAGTTTTTTTTCTGACCAGCTTTTCTGAGAATCTGGCTGTGTAGAGAATCTGAGTATCATTAGGATTATGTGCGGAGGAAAATAAAGGTGTCCATAGGACTCAGGATCTAGAAAGTGACGGATTCCTACTATTGCAACGACTCAACTGATTATGTGTTTATGTTGATTTTGAATGGTTTTTACCCAAATGAATTTTATAAAAGCTAACTGAAAAGCTGAGCGTTTGGCAGTCCACAACAGCTTTTGGTGGCCAGAAACTCCAAAAAACTAAAACAAACAGGGGCGAGGTCTACACTCCAACCGCCTTCACCAGCAAGGTGAGAGGCCGTGCAACTGCCTGGGTGCTCGATGAGGAGGATGGCGAGGAGAAGCATCATCGCTTCCATGGCGTCCTACTGGTTTACCACTCATGCACTAGAACGCTAGGCTGGGCTGCTTCCATGACCGCCGGTGAGGATTAAGAGAAACAGAGAAAAGGAGGGTAAGGCCCTATTTGGGAACAAAGTTTTTGAAAACCATAGTTTTTGAAATACTACAGTATACTTTAGTCATGACAATACTGCAGTTTACAATACCACAATTTTAGAAACTAAGGTCTAGAACTAAGTTTAGAATACCTTAAAACAACTATAGTATTTGCAATACTTCAGTTTTGAAAACAGAGATTTTAGCCAGCTTGCCAAACACCATTCTGTATATAATACTGCAGTATTTGAGAATACTGCAGTATTCTTCCAAAACTATGAGAAAAACTTCACTCCCAAACACCCCTTAAATATGTAAGCTTGTCAGTTAAATTGGTTTTTATTTTAATTAAATAGCCAAATGGCAATTCAACGTGGGTGTCTCGGTCGATAATGGCATCTGAATGAAATTCTCACATTTGATGTCGATCCAACAAAACCCAATTTTCATAATGACATAATTCTAATTTTCTCATTGACAAGATACTACATGAAATGGCTCGTTCATACATTTTCAGGTCTATCTTTTAATATATTTCTTATTTTTTGTTTTACCAAAGACAACGCCCATGTATTATACTAAAAATAAGAAGGTAGAATTTGTAACATCATGGTGTATGGAAATATACTACATAAAACACTTCGTTCGTATATTTTTCAGTCCAACCACGCGTTCTCGTACAAGGTTTGCCACATCCTCTCTTATACAACACACTAGTTTCTCTTGAAATGTTGCTTCTCTTTGATACTCCATCTGCCCGGGTCAAGGAATAGATCCACTGTCCACTCCCCCTCCCACCCTCCGAAATGCAACAAACTGGTTCAACACATGGACTGTTTTTTTAGAGGCCAATTTTACAAACATACATGTGTCAGATCTAGGAGAACCTACTGATCCGTGCACATACAACCCTAGAGAACATAGGAAACATTGTTTGCCATATATTCAGAAATCAGTTCAACCAATTCTAATTTATGTATCATGATACAAGCCTTTTCTACTCTTCATGCATTTCGGATCACACATAGACTTTATTTTGAATTGACCCAGTTGTATGGCACCAGCTACATGTCACACTCCGTACGATACCTCAAATGGGTTGTCGAGGAGATGGAAGACCACATTGCGGCCATTCGGCAACTGGTCCCAAATCCTACGGATGAACGAGTTGATAGCTACCATCACAATATATTAACTAATTAGTTTGCTAAGTGTATGTCACAGGATTAAAAGGATGAATTAGAAGACCAAGTTTAGAGAAATAACTCAAACTAAGGAAAAAGGGACATAATGAGTAAGAAATAAATATGGGCCATTTCAACACATGGATAAGTTTCAAAGGATCCTAAAAACATATTGAGTATGGTTGAAACCCTTGAGAAGATCATAAATGGAAAAAAGGATTCCAAGGTCAAATTGAGCTAATTTGAGGCGAAATGAGCATATGGATTTAGAGAGATCAAATGATGAATACTTATGACTTAAATTGTTTGAATGAACTAAGGATATGTTTGTCTAATTCATAGAAGTGCTCAAGAGTATAGACAAATGAAGACAAGTGAAGAATGTGTTGGCGTTGATCTAGGCGCCAATCACTGGGAGATGTTCCGCTTGGTGGTCTCTATGCGGCGGTGCAAACGGTTCATGGCCTAGGGCCAGACAGTCCACGACCTGGCGGTAGGAGTGGGTTTCCCTACATTGAGCCAGACGGTCCGCACGTGGTGACCGGACAGTCCGCATGTGCGCAGGGGCGGCGGTGTTCGCCAACATCACCTAGATCTCGCCCCTGGGAGGGACCCCCGTCAGGGAGGAGAGATCCTAGGGTTTATCTTGGGATTGACAGGCCACCCAAGATGCCTCCAGATGATGTAGAGTCAAAGAGAGGTGAAGATTGAGGTGAAGAAGGCTACATTACTAGCTACTCCTAGGGCAAAAAGTAAAGGAATGGAAGATATATTGATTTGGTTCGATTGTTGGTGCACGCAATCAGTTGTACCCCTTCATATATACATAGGGGGAGGTCTGGACCTGTTTCTAAGCGTTCCCAATAGAATCCGTGAGTTTAGATAGATAAACACACATGGAAACGGGGTTAATTACGACTGATTTGATCTAATCGCGAACTGTTCGCGCCTAAGGGCGGATCGTCTGCGGCCTAGACCGTCCGACCACAGAGCCAGACCGTTCGGACATTCCTAGTGCCACAAATGGTGCTCAAGACATGTTCCTGCCTTTTGGGAAAGCTGAGCGTTCAAAAGTGCTGGTGCTGGCTAGAATCAACTCGATGTGACAACATCAGTTTCTCTAAGCATCTTACCATATACTAGGATGATATTGCTTCAAAAAACAACCATTCAGTGTTTTGGGTAGGTCCTCACCTTTTAAAGTTTGTAACATGTAGGCATTACCAGATATTACCTATGTGATTTTGTAAGGTCCTTCCCAGCTTGGGAACCATTTGCCGAACTTTTGGTCTTTGCTTCTTAGTGGCAAGATGGTCTTCCACACTAGGTCTCCAACCTAGAACGACTTAGCCTTGACCTTCTTGTTGTAAGCCTTGGCAACCATGATCTTGTCTTTCTTGATCTCCCTTAGAGCCACCAATCTCTTATCGGTCACTTCATCAATATTGTCCATCATCATATCATAATAATCATCAGTAGATAGACCATTCTGCCTGACAAACCTGATAGTATTTAAGCTTATCTCCATAGGCAAAACAACTTTCTGTCCATAAACAAGCTCAAAAGGGGAGACTTTGGTAGCACAGTGCTTCGATATTCTATGAGCCCATAGAGACTCAAACAAAACATTATGCCAGTGCCTAGGATGATCATATATCTTCTTCTTAATATGGCTAATCAATGTCCTATTACTAGACTTGGCCTGTTCATTGGCCTGAGCATAATATGGGGATGAATTAAGCACTTTGATCTTATATGATACAACAAACTCACGTACCTATTTTGTCATAAAAGAAGTCCCCTGACCCGTGGTCAAAATTTGGGGAATGTCGATGTTGGTACTTGATTTCAATTCCCCTTAAGGTATCAAAAATCAAGACAACACAAATTAAATATAAAACCCTTCGTCCTTCTGATTTAACACTTCTTCAAAGTATTAGAACAAGGGACGAAGGTTTTCGTAGAGAAACATAATGAAATAACATGAAAGTAACAAAGTGTAACTTCATGTTCAACTCATCTCATATGCCTTAACATTTTACTCCATTTCTCCTGATAAATTTGTACATGCATACCTTCAACTCACACACACAAGACAACATGAAGGTTCTTCGTAAGCTAAGTGAAACAACGTGATGGCCCTCCAAAAAAGGTGTCTTATACAGGGTACTGTTCACCAATTTATAGGAACATGAACCGCCTTTATATAGAATTACAATCATGCCCCTGAGGTTTTACACACATTGTTTACAAATGCCATGGGGGCAATAATGTTTTTTTCCACCCTCTTTTGTTGTTGCCAAAGTTATCGACTTCGACTAACACCTCTTCTACTTGCGCGCACAGGTAATGCTTCTTTGTATGTTGCCTCGGTCAAAGGTCAATTTTATCCGCCAGTAGAAATGTATCTTTGTCTTTACTTGATCTATTCCGAAGGTGGTTTTTACTGAAGCACCTATAACACTTTCAGAGATGTATCAGGAAACAATGATTAATTAGTGTTTTGAGGACCTTTGAAAGACGAAGGCCCCAATAGTAGCCCCTCGCAGTATTAGTTTGTTTTTTTGCAATAAACTCAGACTGTGAAATGAACGAAGGCCTTGTGCCGAAGGTCCAAAAAACACCTTCCCTAAGCTAATCAACGAAATACTTGAAATACAAAGCATCATTTTGTAGTGGTAGTTATATATATATGCTTTTGGCCTTGCTTTTTTTATAAATATAATGAAACCCATATGCAAATTTATCACAACATTCACATGTATTGTTGCTAGAATAGTTGGTGCTTTCGAACCGAAGGTTGTTATTGTCAACTGCAATTGTTTTAACTTTGGTGGTTTTTTGGTTTCAGCTAGGATGGCCGAGGTGAGCAATAATGAAGAGTTTGCGCTTTGGTGGGTTCCGAGAGGCCATGGAGAAGAGCGATATTACGAAGATTACTGGCGAAATACTAGTCGGATTGTCGGACGATTCCGAGGATAGCAAGGACTTTGATTTTAAGGGTGATGCCAAGCCATGTCGTCTTTGGCAAGTCGACCGTGAAGAAGGGTCGTCTTGGGGTTATGGATGGTAAATATTTTCATGATGTTTCTATTGTGACACTTGGTGGGGACGCTACTGTTTTGCCCCTTGAGAAGGATGAAGTAGTTGTTTATTGAAGCATTTTGAAGGCAGGACTAGATTCCCCTCTTCATAAAATGTTAGTGGAAATCACTAAAAGGTTTGAAATATAACTTCATCAGCTTACTCCTGAGGCACTGATTAAAGTGGGGGTTTTCATCTGGGCAGTGAGGAGTCAGGGCGTAGAGCCGGATGCGGATTGTGTTTGTAACATTCATGAGCTTCATTATGAGACAAAGGCTACTCAAAAAGAGCAGTACCATAATAACTTTGGTTGCTATACCTTCGTATACCGGTCAGGTGCTAGGTGTCATGTCCAGACTTTTCGGAAAAAGTGGTCATGCTCGTGGATGAAGCAATGGTTTTGTGGCGGAACCGCCCAGATTATTCTAGCTTGAGTGCTCGGGCATCGCCTTGGAGGCAATCATAACCTTAAATCAGAATAAATTGTCAGTACGTCGAATCGAGTTCGATTAACCAATTGACAAGGATCGAGTACCAATTTCTCACATGAAGGTGAGACACAGAGAATAACAATAAAACATGAAACTACATATTAAGAGAGTACTTGAGTTATTACATCAACCGGAGTTCGATAAAAAGGAAACATTATTCTCAAAATGCAGCGGATAACAACTAACATCGATAAATGAGGCGTAGGACAAAGCCTGGCCCACTACTCCTTCTGGTCCTCTCCTACCGAGGTGGCATCCCACTCAACTGTCCAACTCCAACCCGGTGGCAGGGTGGCTGGCCAAGTCACACCATCAACCATGTCTTGCAACAAACCTGTAAAATTTTTGCCACTAGCAAGGCCAAGTATACTAATACTCAGCCAGACTTACCCGGTGTGAGGAGTCTACTCCTCTACCTCTAGACCACGAAGCTATTTGGCTGAGGGGTTTAGTTTACCAAAAGCACTAGCTGAGTTCTAAATCAAATTTTAGCTTATCCTAGTTCTATAGTATACTTTAGCTAGGTTTGCTTCTGTAATACTCAAGTTGTAAGAAAGTGTAAAGGAGAAATTATTTCCTTTATCTATATGTGTGTGATGTCTCCATTCATCTCATGTGAACACCATATTAAAAAAAGACAACAAATAGTTAATAAGAAAAAAAATATGCTACTAAATAATTGCATCATGTTGAGATTTCTTTTCGTGTGTATCTTGTGAAAATATGAAAAGAAATATATTAATTGATCCAAAGGTTAAACTCATATTCAAATACAAATTTATGTTCAAAAAAATTAAGGATAAAGAAAACATAAAATAAAAAAAATGAAAGAACTCAGTTGGGCCCAAAGTGCTCAAATCGGCCCACCAGGACCACGACGTGCGCGTCTCTGCTGGTTGGGTTTCTGTGCGCCGACGGGTGGGTCCCAGATACCAGACTCCACACGCGCGCTAACCACTGTGACGCGGGACCCGCATGTAAGAGACTGCACCTTCCTCCGTGTACCTCGCGTTCGTTGACTAACTAGTGGACCCGGGTTCGCAGCTATCTCCCCTCCAACGAACACCGCGCCTGGCGGGATCGCGACGGAGTCCGCGAGCGCGTGCAGCTCGTGGATATGGGCACCTGCTCGCCGAGAACTGCGGGTGCGTGAGCCTATAAACCCTGGGGACTCCGTCTTAGTCGCTAGGGATTGACCGTGAATCGATAGTGAGGGAGGGGGAAAAAGGATGCGGGCGGAGACTCGTCGCCGCGCGGCTGGGCGACCAGGGAAATTCGTGCATCGTCGACTCGTTTCGCGCCTTGGTGCCCCGACTGCTCGTCCTCGCCCGCCAATTCGCGAAGCACATTGGTGCCCGACGCCGTCAACCTACGCATCCAGGGAGTTCTCCGTTGCCGCGCGGGATTCGGCCACCGCGGAACAACCCCCCTTCGCCCTGTCGATTGCCGGTGAGAATATGTCCTACGTGTGCATTTCCATTTCACGAGTGTGTATCTCCCGGTGCGGTTCGTGTACATCCGGTCCGCGGCCGGGAGTTGGTCGTCAGACACGGGCTTCCGCCGTGCGCCGTAGGCCGGGCTCTACACTCGACATCGGCCGAAATTAGTTGTAGCAGTGGGTTAGGAGAGTTGTCAATTGCGCGAGGGACGAGTGAATCGGGTTATGGTGTCCGTATGGGCCGGGTTCTCGATCTCCGGCGCGTGCGCCGCCGTGCGGTATCCTGCACCCCGTGTGCCAGCGCCGGAGGTTGGCGAAGGTCCTCTAACCATCGATTGAGGAGAGGACGGCGCCGATTAGAATGGGGATACCGTTTCGGGGTGTGGAATCCCGACCGTTGAGATGCAATCCAAGGGCCAGTAGCGGATCGTGGATCATAAAACCGTAGCCGTAGATCTCAGATCATGCGATCATGGTTGCGTACCGGTTCGTTATAGGGTTCATCTAATCTGAACCGCGGGCTTCTGATCGAACGGCTCAGAACTATCGGTACCCCTTCGCGGGTGCGAATTGCTAAATAGACCCTGGTTAAAGCGAAAATCAACCCGCCGTCCGTATAGACTGTTTCCTGAGTCTAGGGTATTTTGCGCCAGGGCCCCTGTGCTCTCTTGAAAATGAGGCCCAGTCCAGAAAACTCGAAAAACAGAGAAAATAAATCAGAAATGCATTTTTAATACAAAAATAATTACTAGAACTTGTTTAATTGGTAGAAAATTCATATGAACTCCAATTTGGTCCATTCTAGTTCCTATAATTTTGTAATATTATTCTCTATCAAATAGTACCACTGTTTTTACATGAAATACACATTAAAATTTATTTCTCACTTAACCCTATATTAAATGCATAAAATCTTTGGAATTTCATAACTTAAAATATATAACTCCAAAATTATTAATTCCAGTTCCTATGATCATATTTTGATGTCTAGTTTATTACTGTATATTCCATTTGCATGTTTGATGTGATGTTAATTTATGCTATACTATGTATGTATTGTGTTGATGCGAGTAGACGACCAAGCCACTGTGGAATCTGAGGTTCAACAAGTGGAAGTAGCTGAGCAGGAGCTCATTGAAGGCAAGTTGTGCCCTTGATCACTTACTTTTCCCAGCCATGTTCTTATTAATTTTAATGATCTGCATAGGTTAATTTTGATGGGATCCTTTAGGTTACCCCAGTTTTGGTTATCTTTGTACCTTGTTCACCCCTGAAATATTTTTGGGTAGTACCTGCTATTGCTTTATGTGGATTGGGTATGGAGATACACTACTCATGATTATTCTGTTATTATCTTGTTATTATTACTGTTCATGTTAAGATCATTAAATTAATGGGAACATGGAGCGACCACCCGGGAAAACAGTGCTACCACAAGGGTTTAATGGGACGCCCTTGGCTGATTAACTAGGAAAGCTAGTGGAGGTCTTCCTTACCCGAAAGGGGCAAGGGCAGTAGGGGAGTGGTCAGTGTAGGGAGGTCCTTGGTTGATTTTGCTGCGATGGCGGTCAGACAAGAACCCTGCACTGGAGCTTCCTATAAACTGTAGCGAGATTTCTGAAGCTAGTGGAACTTTGTAAAGGCCTCGTAGTGTTACCCTGCCTCGCCTCCTCGGTAGAGGTGTATGGGATTGGCCGTCTCTTGGCAAATGGGTAACATGACTTGTGGGTAAAGATGCGCAACCTCTGCAGAGTGTAAAACTAGTATACTAGCCGTGCTCACGGTCATGAGCGGCTCGGACCCTCACATGATTAATTATGGAACTTAAATTCAATTTGACATTTGCATCGCATTTGGGATTATTTTACTATTACTTTTCTTTATTATTATTAAGGTTTGGTATTTACTTACACTTAGTAATTGCTAATAAAATTTTGACCAACTTATAAAAGCAATGCTCAGCCTCAGCCTTTATTTCATTGATCAGCCTTACACTACATGAACTCCCACCTTTGGTGAGTTCATGCCACATTATTCCCCACGACTTGTTAAGCTATGAACGTATGTGAGCTCACTCTTGCTGTCTCACACCCCCCCACAGGAGAAGAACAGGTGGTCGAAGAGGAGCCGCCTAACACTGAGGCATTCGACTTGATCTAGGTGGCGTTTCTCAGTCGACATTGGCGCCAACGATCCTTAGTTCATTTTACATTCATTCTTTTACTTTGTAATAAGTCTTCCGCTATGTAATAAATACTCTGATGTTTTATGACATTTATCTCTATACACTCTGTTATTATATATGTTGTCTTCTTGGCGCATGTATGAGATGCACCCGGCTTTGTTCCTTAAAACCGGGTGTTACAGAAGTGGTATCAGAGCAAATGTTGACTGTAGGACGAAACCTAGATAGAAATGGACAACCCTTACCTACTTACCTTATTCTGATTCATTCTATGCTTACCTTACTCTAGTTCTTTCTATACCTATCTTGATCCTGTCTCACCTTCTACTGCTCTACTCTGATCATTCTTACCTTTTCTACTCTGAGACAAGATGGATTTCACACCTTGGAATCCCTACCCCTATGACATTTTAAGAGATAGGAGGCCTAAGACCAAATCAAAACTATTTTCTATACTTAAAAATGTTGTTTGATTGTTCTGGTGGAAAATGTCTGATTTGCTTCTTTGATTGATTGAAGTATTAAATATGGACATCTTAGTATGTACCACTATAAGGTAATGAATTAGCTATGGTAGGAAAAACATTAATCTGCTTAGCTAATAAATCCCCCAATTTAACATGATTCGTAATTACTGCCTTGTCTACTGCTTTCTCTTACCTTATGTATCTAACTCAGATGGTCAATACTAGGAGGGGTGGTGGAATTGATTTGCCTCCTAACCGACACACTCGAAGGATATATAGACAACCTCAGCCACAGCCTGCAGAGATGAATCCTCCACCAGGCGGAGTTGACCCACTGGTTGCTGCTCAGATGGCGGTGATGCAGCAAATGGCGGACACTATGGCTGATATGCGTGCCCAGATGCAGCAAGAACGCCAGGAGATGCGTCAGGAAAGAGAAGATATACGATAGGAGTTGCGCCAAGAGCGAGAGGAGATACGCCAGGAAAGGAGGGCACAACAACAGCAGCTGCAACAACAAATGCAACAACAACAACAGCAGCAACAGCAGCAACAAGTACCACTGCCTCCACCACCACCAGTTCCACCTCGTGATAAGCACCGGGAGTTCATGAGTCATAAGCCACCTACATTTGCAAGCTCTCCTGATCCACTGGACGCGGATGATTGGCTGAAGTCTGTTGAGAAGATGCTGAATATTGTACAATGCACGGACCGGGAGAAAGTTCTTTATGCCTCAGGTCGTCTGATAGGTCCTGCTGCTGACTGGTGGGATTCGTATACTGCAGCCCACGATGCTGCTGATACTATTACTTGGGCAGAGTTCAGTACACAATTCAGGAACTACCATATTCCAGCCGGTATGATAAAGATCAAGAAGAAGGAGTTTCTGTCATTGAAGCAAGGTAACATGTCAGTCAGCGAGTACAAAGACAAGTTTATTTAGCTTTCGAGATATGCTCCGGAGGAAGTTGCTGAGGATGAGAGGAAGCATGAGCACTTCATTGAAGGACTTAATGGACCCCTACAGTATGCACTGGTTGCACACACATTTCCGTCTTTTCAGGGGCTACTGGATAAGGCTCTTGCTATTGAACACAAGCGTGTTCAATTGGGTGATTTGAAGAGGAAGGCTATCTCACAAGGACAGGGTAGCAGCAGTGTTTGTCCCCGCTACGTTCCACCACAGGGTACACCGACTCGACCAGGAGGACCACGCCCAGTTCAGTATGCTCCACAGGGGTCTCCAAGGACACCTACTCGTCAGGCCACTCCCATTGGCACCCCGACGAAGTTTGCAGGACAGAGTCCAGGCACTACTTGTTTCAAGTGTGGGAAGACTGGTCATTATGCAAATGTCTGCCCACAGAGGATTGCTACTACTCCAGTTCAAAACAAGCAACAGACTCCTGGCAAGGGATATTCTATAGCCAGGGTGAATCAAGTCAGCGTTGATGATACTCCTGATGGTGGTGACATCGTACTTGGTATGTTTTATGTTAATGCAATTCCTGCAACGATATTATTTGATTCTGGTGCTACACATTCATTCATGTCTGCTAGATATGCCAACACAAATGAAATACCACTGCTAAATATGAGAAAACCCATGATAGTAATTACACCTAAAGGGCCTGTTGAGGCGAATCAAATGACACGTAGATTGACATTGGCCATTATGGGTAGAGAATTTGGAGCTACTGCTATAATATTAGAGTCAAGCAGTATAGATCTGATCCTTGGTATGTCATGGCTAAGAAAGGCAAAGGCCGTAATAGCATGTGGTAGGGGTACCGTAGAGCTCACTACCACTAAAGGAGAAAGATTTCAAGTTAATATTGCAGTAACCTCCTCATCCATGCGTGCAATGTTCTTTATGCCTGAGGAGTTTGTTGGTGACAACATCCGGGTGGTTAGAGATTTTCCGGATGTCTTTCCAGAGGAGTTACCAGGGATGCCACCTGATAGAGAAGTTGAGTTTGTTATTGATCTCTTGCCTGGAACCGCCCCTATTTCTAAACGGCCATATAGGATGTCCGTAGAGGAGTTGAAGGAACTTAAGAAGCAGTTAACTGAGTTACAAGAAGCGGGGTATATTCGTCCGAGTTCCTCACCTTGGGGAGCACCGGTGTTATTCGTACAGAAGAAGGATGGATCGCAACGAATGTGCGTGGACTATAGATCACTTAATGATGTCACGGTGAAGAACAAGTACCCATTACCCCGTATTGAGGATTTGTTTGATCAGATGAGAGGAGCCAGGGTATTCTCGAAGATTGATCTCCGATCGGGATACCATCAGATGAAGATTAGGCCATCGGGTATTCCCAAGACAGCTTTCTCGACTCGATATGGATTATATGAGTTCACTGTTATGTCGTTTGGATTAACCAATGCACCAGCTTATTTTATGAACTTGATGAATAAGGTGTTTATGGAGTATTTGGACAGATTCGTCATGGTATTCATCGACGATATTCTTATTTATTCTCAGAGTGATAGCGATCATGAGGAACATCTGAGATTGGTGCTACAGAAGCTACGAGATAACCAGCTATATGCCAAGTTCAGCAAGTGCGAGTTTTGGATTGACAAGGTGCCATTTCTTGGTCATATTATTTCTAATGGAGGAATTTCAGTGGATCCTGCTAAGGTTAAGGAGATAATGGAGTGGAGAGTACCCATTACAGTTACGGAGGACCGAAGTTTCTTGGGACTAGCAGGATATTATCGGAGATTTATTGAAGGATTTGCTAAGATTGCTAAGCCTATGACCTCACTTCTGGAGAAGGGAAGACAATTCAAGTGGGATGAGAAGTGCCAAGATAACTTTGAGCAATTAAAGAAGAGATTGACGTCACCACTAGTGTTGGTTATGCCAGATCTACAGAAAGAATTTGATATCTATTGTGATGCATGTGGCCAAGGATTGGGATGCGTGCTTATGCAAGAAGGTCATGTGATCGCCTATGCATCTCGTCAGTTGCGGAAGCATGAACTGAACTACCCCACTCATGACTTAGAGCTGGCTGTCGTTGTGCATGCACTTAAGATTTGGAGACATTATATTATGGGAACCAAGTGTCAAGTATACACGGATAATGAGAGTTTGAAGTATATATTCACTTAGAAGGATCTCAACCTTAGGCAACGCCGTTGGTTGGAGCTCATTAAGGATTATGATTTGGAAATTCACTATCACCCAGGCAAGGCAAATTTGGTTGCAGATGCCTTGAGTCGGAAGGAGCATGTTCACTCCGCTTTCGTTGTCCAGCTACCCGAAGAATTAGCAAAAGATTTTGAGAAGCTCAACCTGGGAATTGTTACACATACGGAAGGAGTTACCATTGAATTGGAACCTACCTTGGAGCAAGAAATTCGTAAATGTCAGGTTGGTGATGCTAAAATCCAGGAGATCAAGGATCTGATAACGGAGGGTAGAGGCCCAGAGTTCATAGAGGATGAGCAAGGCACCGTATGGTTCAAGAATCGGATCTGTGTTCCCGATATTGATAGTCTTCGGGAGACCATATTGAAGGAGGCACATGACTCAGTTTATTCTATTCACCCTGGGAGTACTAAGATGTATCAGGATTTGAAGCAAAAATATTGGTGGTATGGATTGAAGAGAGATGTGGCTGCCCATGTGGCTATGTGCGATGTATGCCAAAGAGTTAAGGCTGAACACCAGAGGCCAGCCGGACTACTGCACCCACTGAAGATACCTGAGTGGAAATGGGAAGAGATTGGCATGGACTTCATTGTTGGATTACCCCGCACATCTGCTGGATATGATTCTATATGGGTGATTGTGGACAGGCTAACTAAAGTAGCCCACTTTATTCCAGTGAAGACCACGTATTCAGGAGCCAAGTTGGCAGAGTTGTACATGGCACGGATTGTATGCCTACATGGTGTGCCAAAGAAGATTGTGTCCGATCGAGGATCGCAGTTTACCTCTCGATATTGGAAGAAGTTGCACGAGTCCTTGGATACAAGATTGAATTTTAGTTCGGCTTACCATCCACAGACTGATGGGCAGACTGAGAGGACTAACCAAGTACTGGAAGATATGTTAAGAGCTTGTGCTCTTAAACATGGTGGAAGTTGGGATAAGAGTTTGCCTTATGCGGAGTTCTCTTATAATAATAGCTATCAGGCCAGTTTGAAGATGTCACCATTTGAAGCTTTATATGGCAGAAAGTGCAGGACTCCATTATATTAGGATCAGACTGGTGAAAGGCAGTTGTTTGGGCCTGAGATTATATAAGAAGCAGAGGAACAAGTTCAGCAAATAAGGGAGAATTTGAGAACTGCACAGTCCAGGCAGAAAAGCTATGCTGACACCCGGAGGAGACTGCTTGAGTTTAAGGAGGGAGATTATGTCTATTTGAAGGTGTCACCACTCCGGGGCATGAGAAGGTTCAAAGTCAAAGGAAAGTTGTCCCCTCGCTTTATTGGACCCTTTTTAATCTTAAAGCGAGTGGGAGAGGTTGCATATCAGTTGGAGTTACCGGATCATCTTGCGGATGTTCATGACGTCTTTCATGTATCTCAGCTGAAGAAATGTCTTAGAGTATCTGAGGAACAATTACCAATGGAAGACCTTAATGTTCAAGATGACCTGACTTATGCTGAGTACCCCATCAAGATTCTTGATACATTGACTCAAGTTACAAGGAATAAGGTTATAAAGATGTGCAAAGTTCAATGGAGTCACCACGGTGAAGATGAAGCAACTTGGGAAAGAGAAGAGGAGCTTCGTATAGATTTTCCCCACCTTTTCCCTAGATCTTCCTAAATCTCGAGGACGAGATTATTTTTAAGGGGGGTAGGATTTGTAATACTCAAGTTGTAAGAAAGTGTAAAGGAGAAATTATTTCCTTTATCTATATGTGTGTGATGTCTCCATTCATCTCATGTGAACACCATATTAAAAAAAGACAACAAATAGTTAATAAGAAAAAAATATGCTACTAAATAATTGCATCATGTTGAGGTTTCTTTTCGTGTGTATCTTGTGACAATATGAAAAGAAATATATTAATTGATCCAAAGGTTAAACCCATATTCAAATACAAATTTATGTTCAAAAAAATTAAGGATAAAGAAAACATAAAATAAAAAAATGAAAGAACTCAGTTGGGCCCAAAGTGCTCAAATCGGCCCACCAGGACCACGACGTGCGCGTCTCTGCTGGTTGGGTTTCTGTGCGCCAACAGGTGGGTCCCGGATACCAGACTCCAAACGCGCGCTAACCACTGTGACGCGGGACCCGCATGTAAGAGACTGCACCTTCCTCCGTGTACCTCGCGTTCGTTGACTGACTAGTGGACCCGGGTTCGCAGCTATCTCCCCTCCAACGAACACCGCGCCTAGCGGGATCGCGACGGAGTCCGCGAGCGCGTGCAGCTCGTGGATATGGGCACCTGCTCGCCGAGAACTGCGGGTGCGTGAGCCTATAAACCCTGGGGACTCCGTCTTAGTCGCTAGGGATTGACCGTGAATCGATAGTGAGGGAGGGGGGAAAAGGAGTGCGGGCGGAGACTCGTCGCCGCGCGGCTGGGCGACGAGGGAAATTCGTGCATCGTCGACTCGTTTCGCGCCTTGGTGCCCCGACTGCTCGTCCTCGCCCACCAATTCGCGAAGCACATTGGTGCCCGACACCGTCAACCTACGCATCCAGGGAGTTCTCCGTTGCCGCGCGGGATTCGGCCACCGCGGAACAACCCCCCCTTCGCCCTGTCGATTACCGGTGAGAATATGTCCTACGTGTGCATTTCCATTTCACGAGTGTGTATCTTCCGGTGCGGTTCGTGTACATCTGGTCCGCGGCCCGGAGTTGGTCGTCGGACACGGGCTTCCGCCGTGCGCCGTAGGCCGGGCTCTACACTCGACATCGGCCGAAATTAGTTGTAGCAGTGGGTTCGGAGAGTCGTCAATTGCGCGAGGGACGAGTGAATCGGGTTATGGTGTCCGTATGGGCCGGGTTCTCGATCTCCGGCGCGCGCGCCGCCGTGCGGTATCCTGCACCCCGTGTGCCAGCGCCGGAGGTTGGCGAAGGTCCTCTAACCATCGATTGAGGAGAGGACGGCGCCGATTAGAATGGGGATACCGTTTCGGGGTGTGGAATCCCGATCGTTGAGATGTAATCCAAGGGCCAGTAGCGGATCGTGGATCATAAAACCGTAGCCGTAGATCTCAGATCATGCGATCCTGGTTGCGTACCGGTTCGTTATAGGGTTCATCTAATCTGAACCGCGGGCTTCTGATCGAACGGCTCAGAACTATCGGTACCCCTTCGCGGGTGCGAATTGCTAAATAGACCCTGGTTAAAGCGAAAATCAACCCGCCGTCCGTATAGACTGTTTCCTGAGTCTAGGGTATTTTGCGCCAGGGCCCCTGTGCTCTCTTGAAAATGAGGCCCAGTCCAGAAAACTCGAAAAACAGAGAAAATAAATCAGAAATGCATTTTTAATACAAAAATAATTACTAGAACTTGTTTAATTGGTAGAAAATTCATATGAACTCCAATTTGGTCCATTCCAGTTCCTATAATTTTGTAATATTATTCTCTATCAAATAGTACCACTGTTTTTACATGAAATACACATTAAAATTTATTTCTCACTTAACCCTATATTAAATGCATAAAATCTTTGGAATTTCATAACTTAAAATATATAACTCCAAAATTATTAATTCCAGTTCCTATGATCATATTTTGATGTCTAGTTTATTACTGTATATTCCATTTGCATGTTTGATGTGATGTTAATTTATGCTATACTATGTATGTATTGTGTTGATGCGAGTAGACGACCAAGCCACTGTGGAATCTGAGGTTCAACAAGTGGAAGTAGCTGAGCAGGAGCTCATTGAAGGCAAGTTGTGCCCTTGATCACTTACTTTTCCCAGCCATGTTCTTATTAATTTTAATGATCTGCATAGGTTAATTTTGATGGGATCCTTTAGGTTACCCCAGTTTTGGTTATCTTTGTACCTTGTTCACCCCTAAAATATTTTTGGGTAGTACCTGCTATTGCTTTATGTGGATTGGGTATGGAGATACACTACTCATGATTATTCTGTTATTATCTTGTTATTATTACTGTTCATGTTAAGATCATTAAATTAATGGGAACATGGAGCGACCACCCGGGAAAACAGTGCTACCACAAGGGTTTAATGGGACGCCCTTGGCTGATTAACTAGGAAAGCTAGTGGAGGTCTTCCTTACCCGAAAGGGGCAAGGGCAGTAGGGGAGTAGTCAGTGTAGGGAGGTCCTTGGTTGATTTTGCTGGGATGGCGGTCAGACAAGAACCCTGCACTGGAGCTTCCTATAAACTGTAGCGGGATTTCTGAAGCTAGTGGAACTTTGTAAAGGCCTCGTAGTGTTACCCTGCCTCGCCTCCTCGGTGGAGGTGTATGGGATTGGCCGTCTCTTGGCAGATGGGTAACATGACTTGTGGGTAAAGATGCGCAACCTCTGCAGAGTGTAAAACTAGTATACTAGCTGTGCTCACGGTCATGAGCGGCTCGGACCCTCACATGATTAATTATGGAACTTAAATTCAATTTGACATTTGCATCGCATTTGGGATTATTTTACTATTACTTTTCTTTATTATTATTAAGGTTTGGTATTTACTTACACTTAGTAATTGCTAATAAAATTTTGACCAACTTATAAAAGCAATGCTCAGCCTCAGCCTTTATTTCATTGATCAGCCTTACACTACATGAACTCCCACCTTTGGTGAGTTCATGCCACATTATTCCCCATGACTTGTTGAGCTATGAACGTATGTGAGCTCACTCTTGCTGTCTCACACCCCCCCACAGGAGAAGAACAGGTGGTCGAAGAGGAGCCGCCTAACACTGAGGCATTCGACTTGATCTAGGTGGCGTTTCTCAGTCGACATTGGCGCCAACGATCCTTAGTTCGTTTTACATTCATTCTTTTACTTTGTAATAAGTCTTCCGCTATGTAATAAATACTCTGATGTTTTATGACATTTATCTCTATACACTCTGTTATTATATATGTTGTCTTCTTGGCGCATGTATGAGATGCACCCGACTTTGTTCCTTAAAACCGGGTGTTACAGCTTCCTTCTAAGCATACATGGTAGCAAGCAATTAATGCAATCAACACTTTATCTCAAGAACCTCATTTCAATTCTTACTCGATGTAGTACAATGGTTCAAGCAGTCTAATTAGCTACAAGAAGCATACGATTCCAATCGAGTTTTGACCTTGTAAGGTAAACCTAAACACACGACATGTCAGGGCACTCCGTCCCCACACACATCAATTGTCCCCATCGATCCCCCGTTCGCGGTCAGGGCTCACCGTCTTGGCATGCAATGCCCCACTGACCCCGACTGCCTCCGTGCAGTGACTGCACTTGCACCCACCATAGCTAGAATGGGAGACCTCGTCTTAGGACAAGTGAGGGGTAAAGTCCGTGCCTGGCTTCACTCAGGTACTAGGCTTACAGGTTACCATATTTCCCGACATGTGTTTAGTACGTTCAAACACTTGACTCAGGTAGCCACACATTAATCCTTAATTCCATTCCCGTCTCACAGACAAGGCATCCACCTAGGATCCCTGTCCATAGACCACCATGGTTCCTGTTATCAAGATGAATACAATCAACTCCTGACCTCGCGTGAGTGCTAGAAAAATCACTAGACTTCTACCGAGATCCTTAAATTAGCAAAGCCACTACTCGACCTAGCGTACTAGTATTCATCTCATAAAAGGAAATCCTGAGTTCATGCGACTATGGTTCAAGCAATTCCTACACTTAAGTGCACTATACAAGCCTACAAACAATAGTTGCAATAAAATATCATATTAAAGGTTATGCATAATACTGGGGCTTGCCTTCAGGTGTGGGTGCAGTAGGGAGTTCCTCGATGACAGGTCGGGAGCTGGCTCCCGGGCTTCACCTTGCTCAGTTCCTTGCTCCAGAATCAACACATACTCTCTGTCCGCAAGGTTGCAATCTAACGAATGCAGTGTATAAGATATGGATATAGGTACATAAATGCTATGATATGCAATTTCTTAATGAGAGGTGATAGTTAGTAACACTAAGCCTTTTTAGTTGGGACTGGAAATCCATTCTTGTTAACTTCTAGGAAAATGGCATTTAGCTAGGGTTAAAATAGAAGTGGATTATTACGTTGATTACTCGCAACAAGGGTTTTGATATGCTTTAGGTTTGTTGTTGGTTTCTTTTAAGTTTAAGGAGTACCTCTTATTCCCTCTTTTCTTCTTTTCTTAATAATCTTTCAATGGTGGTTTGAACTACACTTCTATACTAGAATTTTCCAAAAATTCTAAAAAAATTAGAGTAGCTTCTTACTGATTTAATTAAGTTATACTATAAATTTGGGGTCTAGAGAAATTTGGGTTTGATTTGGAAAACATGAAAAAGGTTAGGGCAGAGAGGGCACTTTGCACTACACCTCCTATGTAGAAGTGGTCACTGCCCTAAGGCTTATTTTTATTGGGATTAAGGTGCAATAACATGTCTTTGTGCCAAATTTTACCCGAGGATACCTAGTGGATATTTAGTGGTGATTTTGTAAAGTTTTGGGGCTAAAGGGTGCTTATAACTAACTTTCTTTTTAAAAAATGTCAAACAACAGTTTTAGTATTTTTTTTTCTAAACTTTTCTTTGCACAAGAGCAATCATTCCTAAATTGGGAATTGTTCTCTACAAGGAAGGGTTTCTAAAGTTCTCTAAATCTTTGATGGGGCAAAGGGAACCATATTCTACTGTGGAACTATACTCTTTTATTTTTTTCCTTGAAACTATGCCACTTAAGTATTCTAAGAAAAGTAGACTTGTCTATTGTTTTATATTTTTAGGTCTCGCTTCCATTTTCTAAATAAAAAGGCAGAATCCTAAATCTATTTATATACCTCACTTAATTGGGTGAACTAGGGTGCATAGTATTTTTGTGGGGGTTTACTATTGAATAGGTATCTACCACATTTTTCCTAGTCCTGGTGCAAATGTTCTACTATTTTTACTTCTATTATCACATTTTAACTCATAACCCAAATTAAATAACAACTTCCAAAAATAGTACTGGACTAGAAGGTTTTCTATTTTTGCTCTAAAGATTAACTTGCATAGAGCCTAACAAAATTTTTTGACCAAATTTGGGTGGATATTCTTCAAGTTATGCCTTTTTTAAGTTTTCTGCAAAATAATTGAATTTGAATTTAAAAAGGGCATAGGAAAACACATTTAGCGCTCGGGCCCTTGGGCTTTCCTTCTATCCTTCCTCACAAAACAGTCCCTGGCAAACTATTCCTGTGAGTCTCTGACATTGCGGAAAGCCCTTGGGTTTCTAGGTTATGCAACCCGCGCTCTCTCCCTCACCGGAACAGTGCCTGACATGGGAAAAGGACGGAGAGGCTCACCGACGGTGGTTGAGTTTCGATGAAGAGTCTAGTGAGGTCGAGGAGGTCCGAGCGATCATGTCGAGGGTCAGATCCTAGTCGGTGATGGTCCAAGCTGCTCGGCCCATGCGCGTAGACAGCGGTAATCGTTGGTGGCTCCAAATTCCGACCAACGGTGCGGTAGAGCTTGCTCCGGTCGGCGAGAAAGCTCCACAGGGTTGGTGCGGTGTTGCTGGTGGAAGGAATTGGATGGTGGTGTATGGGGTGGCACTGGCCACGTTCACCAGCGAGTAATGTCACGTCGATGTAGGGGCACAAAGAGCGGGGGGGCTCATCGAGGAGTTTCACCGTGACTCAGGGAGGCTGGCGGTGGAGTTTTCTTGGGCGAGGGGTGGTGGCGGTGGCCGAACCACGGTGGGCAGGGCTCGGGTGACAACGGTGGGCGGTGGCACGCTCGATTCAGGTAGAACTCCGGCGAGGGCTTACTTGCCAATGGTCAGGGAGAATGGTCCGAGGGCGGAGTGACCATTATAGGCGCGGGCGCGCGCGACACTGCGGTGCTGGGTCATGGCGCATGACATGAACATGGGCGTGGGTTGGCGCTTGTGGAGCAGCCAATAGCACGCTCTACGGCTCAAGCCTTCGGCCGAATAGCTGGCCCGTTCGGTTTAGTCATTTTCAAATGCCTATAGATCACGAATCCGAGCAAATTTGGGCAAAATCTGCTCATATGATCACTTCTCCTCTCTTCCCTCTGCCACTTTGGTGCAGAACCCCAAGGGTTTCATGTCAGGGATACGGAGATATCCCAACCTTACGTCTAGTTTGTTGGAGGGGGTAAAACCGAGAGTAAATCTCTGTTTTGTCTTGTTAAGACTCCGAGTTCCAATGCCATCCTTTGGTTGGTGGTTGTGCTAGTAATTAGGCATGTTTTTGTCAATTGGGGTAATTAGGTTTATGGTTTGGAGCTCATGGAACAGGCTCGGTTTCAGAGAGAGGGGCTGAAATGAGCTAAGGAAAACCTGTTTTCCCGTTGTTGCTTCTACTTATGTGACCCTTGGTAATTTTTTCAGAACCTCTTTGGGCACATTTTCTTACTAACTATTGTGATTAATTTGGTATGCCACCATGTTTGCTAATGGTCCATGCTTATGATACTATAGTTCATATAGTTTTCGATCTGGTTTTATGTTGATGCTTTCTTTTACTCAAGGTAAGCTATTTTAGAGTCTTGGGTTGTTTTCCTCCCTTTTTAATGGCATGAGGTGATTAGGTTAGGCCTTTCATGATGATTTGTACTTAGGGCCTTGATTCCTAAGTGCGGAATCTTTTGCTCAATCTCACCTACATGTGATAATAGGGTTTGTGAAAGCGCTTAGCAAAAGCCCTAGTAACACCTGGGGTGTTACAGGTTCTACGTAAAAAATTACTTGGATAAGAGGGAGGACATCAAGGGTATAATTCAATGACCTATCATATCCCGCTTTGGCATAAAAGACCAACTATTGTGGAGACAGAAAAGGTTCAAGCTTGCTTGGTGGCATTTAATGATGTGTGTAGTTACATTTGCACCATAGATTTGGTCGAAGAGCATATAGCTTTTAGAGTCTGACCCCTCGTCATGAATGGGAAATGCCGAAGGAGACTAAGGACGGGTCAAGCAAGAGTGCTAGGAAAGGAGGCTTAGTGTACTCGAAATATACATACAGATATAGAAATCAGTTTAGTGAACCTGATCATGAGTGGCTTGAAGCTATCGAGGCAACATGCGATGAAATGCTGGGAGCTTATACCAAGGCTGAAGATGAAGCTATGAATACTGCATTTGGTGCCCGATCGAAAAGAAGCTTAGACACAGTGTTTGATGCCATTGGTTTTAACTACCCTGACTACTGCTTCCCTATTTGGGGTAAAGGTCAAAAAAGGAAAAATGCTTTAAGATCCCCTTTGGTTGCTCTGAAGCAAATAAGAGTGAAAATTTTGGTGAATCGACCAAAATCGTACTATGCTAAAAGGGTAGCAGCGATACCTTCACTCTCGACCGTGGCAGCGGACGAGCCGAAGGTTCCGTCTCCGAAGGATGACTCTCCTATCATTTCAAAGGTAATCAATCCTTGACTTTAACTCTTTGACTGATTTGATTTTTAGCAAAATGTTTATTTTATTTTATATTTTAAATGGAGGAGTCAGAAAAGTTATGGAGAATGTTAATGAAGTGTCGATTCGGAACGAAGTACCCCCCGACCAGCATGAACCGAAGATGTCAATCAGTGTTGGAGACCAGCCGAAGCTGACAGCTGTTGTGATGGGAACTCCTCGAAAGGGAAAAAGAATGGCCAATGTTCTGAAGGATGTCTTAAAGCCTTTAAAGGTGGCTTCGCCTGTAGTGTCGAAGATTACTAAAAATCCTCTCAGTATCACTGTCGTTGAAAATGTGACTAGTGAGTCGAAGGTGGCTGTCAGCATAGAAGTTTCTCTTGATATGGGTACTACTAGTGCTTCAAAAACCTATTCGATAACAGATGCTGCTAGAGAAAAAGAACAAGAGAAAATCGAAGCTTCTAATGCTGAAGATTCGACAAAGGGAAAGACTTCATTAGCATCTGAAGAAGGACCGCCCGCAACCCGCGAATACATTATTCCCCATGCCTCGGGTGGAAAATTGACCAATGAGCAAATTGATGAAGAGATTAAGCTAAAGATTTGAAGTACCATTCGGGCTCACTCGTATATGGTGGCAATGATGGGGATGACTATCTCTACTGCCTTCCAGATAGTGCGAAAATTGAAGTATGCCGTGAAATGATGGATAAGATGGATTTTGGTAACACCCGAAAAACACATCTCGGTGATTTAGACAATTCTCTAAAAACATTTGACATAAAAACCCTTCTAATAATGATTTCCCCTTTATATAAGTATATCTCTCTAAAGTAAATAAATAATAATAGTAAGAGTTTGGTGTTCAAAACTTGGAACCAAAACTCAAACCTAAAAGTTGGAACAATAAATAAAAGAGATACTTTTAATTTATTTTCCCTTTATAAACTATATAATTAAAGCACTCTTTAAAAATATTTGAATTAAAATGATTCATGACAAAGATTATATACTAACTTCTCCTAAACAATTGAATTTGTTTTAAAGATGACTCGCTTTCAAAAATCCTTTCTTAAAATGTGTTTTGCATAATTGAAGCATTTGCATTATTAACTAAGTCAACTAATTAATATAAAAATATTGCATCATTCTGGATTTTGGTTGCACATTTATAATTAGAATCTCAAACTCAAAACTGAATTGAAATTTAAAACTTGAAAGTAAATCTGAAATAGAAAAGAAAAGAAAAAGAAAAGATAAAAAAGAACCTTCTCTCTATGGGCCGACACCACCTCCACAACCCATCTCGCTTCAGCATTTCACCTGCTGTCGAGCTTCACCCAGCCCAACTCCATATCTCAGCCCGAGCCATGGGTGTCGTGCCGACTGGTGGGACCCGTGTCTCATCCTCTCTATCCGTCGCACACACCAGTTCTCTAGCCGACAAGTGGGCCCTAGAGGTGTATCCCGTTTTCCCCGTTGATTCACATGCGCTAGGTTTTGACTCACTGAATCGTGGGGTCACCAAGCATACTCGCCTCCCCCATGCGCTAGGTTTTGACTCACTGAATCCGAGTTCATTGCAGAACCAATCTTCTCTTCGGCCACTATCATCGCCGAAGGCGTTGTTACTGGAAGCATTAGTTCAGGGCTCATTGGCCTCCCTCTTGAACCTTCGAGATAATAACTTCTTCACTCTCTAAAAGACAGACCAGAGCAGCAACCCCTTGAACCTTCGAGATAATAACTTCTTCAACCCTTGCTTCCTGAGTCTCTAAAGCTGCAAAGATCAAAGAAGTCTCCTTAGTGGCAAGCAGTGTCGCAACTTTGGGCACAGCCTGCAAAAAATTGAAGACAGCTAATTCAAGCAATGTATAACCTAAGAAAATGAGACTTCAAAAAACTTATCTCACCAGTAACATTTCTTCAGAAGCCTAAGAAGGTGTAGCCCCAGATCGTATCTTCAGAACCTTACTATGCTTTATCGTCACCTTTCTCTTCTTCCTTTTCTTTGAATCCTAAACCATGTCAGGATAATCGAGATAGAAAAAACCAATAGCATCAAAAACACAGTTTAGTCAATGTGTTTTCCATGCTGCAAAAGCCCCATGCTGAGCTTCGGCCTCCAGCTTACTAAAATTCCTAAGAATTTCATTGCATTTTCCTTCAATAGAATCTAACCATTCATCACAAGGTTTCCCAAACTCCTCTTCAAACTTATAACAAAGTCTAACTAGTCATCACAAGGTTTCCCAAACTCCTCTTCGAACTTATAACAAAGTCTAACTAGTCCAGGTTCCACATCCGAAGTATCTTTTTTAGACATCTCCCACTCAGCCTTTAGGGGCCATAATTTTAAATGCTAAAAATTCTTGAACAAGATCTCTTGTTCCAACGTATGCGCAAACGGCATTGAAAGCAACCATAGCGGCTTGAGCTTCAAAGTTGATGTAATAAGTCGGTTTTATAGCCGAATCATGTGTGAATAGGAGTTTGAATGATTCCCTTTATATCAGGTCGCTTTTTCAAATCATTCTTCATGTAAAACCACTCCTTTGTCCACTCATTCGTCCACTTGCTTCGGTACGCAAGAGCCGAAAACATAGCACCCCTCTGATAGGCAAAATTATAACACCCAAAGTTGTTGTGAAGGCCTCTAGTTGCCTTTGTCTAAAAGTGTAATTCATGTATCTAGCAAAAGGCTTCGCAAAGGGCTTTGGCATCGAGCTCAACACCTTGGCTTCACATAGCCTAGATGAAAATTCCTTCAGAACAATAACAACTGCCTTATGAAGGTATATGTTAAATCTCTTCATAACGCATTTGGTGTAAGGTGATGATGGCATATGTTAAATCTCTTCAGAACAACAACTACTGCCTTATGCAATGGAAATTTAAGCCTAGCTCTTAAGAAGCTTCGGAAGACGACAAATGTGTCTTCCTTCGGCTTTGGCACTAAATCATCCCCTCCTAGTTGGACCTAGTCAATGTTGTCAATATAACCAAATCTATTAAGTACCTCAATATGCCCCTCTTTAGTCTTTGATTTGCTAAAGTCCGCATGACTTGGCTTTGTTGGACGGATGATGGTGTTGTCTTCCTCAATAATGATACCTCATTGTCCTCAGAAGGGTCCATGGCAGCAACATCAGTCTGGAAGCAGTGGCCTCTACTACCTCAATTAAATCGTCAAGTCTTGCCTCTGGCGCATACGATGAAGGTGCCAAGAGTACCTCTAGGGCAGATTGCCCCTAGCCATCTCTAATGAAAAAGTATGTGCTTCACAACTGGCTAAGGTTAGTTTGGAGAAAGTGAAAGTGTTCGAAGCAAGCTTCAAAAGCAGAGCAGGATATAACAGCAAATTAGCGCAAGCAACAAAGGTCGAGTCGATAATATTGGGTGTCGCTCCTTTTATACGGCCAACTTTCGAAATTTCATTGTTGTACTCATGGAACAACGAACCCCACCAGTCAGAGTGGTCTCAAGCTAATGATTCATAACAAGCTTCGAGAAGGTGTTTTCGGACCTTCAGCGCAAGGCCTCTCAATTCTTTCATTTTGTGATTTAAGCTCGTTATGAAGGAACGAACTCATCCCGCAAGGGGCTACTATTGGGGCCTACCTTTGTCGAAGGTCCTTAGATAACCCTTGCTTCAAAATAAACAAGTGTGCTTTCAGGTATACAAAGGATAGACGAAGCTGGACTTCGGATATGGAGGCTTCGTCTGTAGAAGTGCATAGCAAAGACACAAGCCGAAGTTCACTGATCTTCAGCGAAAGGCAAGCTTCGAACGCGACCAAATGAAGGGGAAGAGGATAAAGTCTTTAGCGGCAAGAAAGAAATAGAAAGGACAATGTTGTCCCAAGGTCATTTATAAATCATATATGCAAAACCCTGAGGGCATGAATGTAATTTTATACGAGTCTGTTCATCTTCCCTAAAAATAGATGAATAGTGTCATGTATAAATTCACTTTTCTAGGGTATTTTCTTCGTGGTGCTTAGCCTTCAAAGAACCTTCGATCTTCCTCACATAGAAAAGTCGAATGTATGTTTGTAATTTTATTTAACATAAGGAGGAATGAAATAATGAGGCTAGGGCATATGAGATGAGTCTCGTGCGTCATTGTTCGTTGTCATTTTATTCAATATTGTTTCATTCACGACTTCTTTTAGAGACCTTCGTCCTCTAAGCCAAACTCAAGGACGAAGGCACATTTACTTAACTTGTGTTGTCTTGATTTTCAATACCTTCAAGGGATTGAGATCAAGTATCCAACAATTTCTAAAGAGACAGCTCAACCAGAAAATATTCACATGCTCCAAATAGGACATAAGATTTGTTACTACACAACTTTGTTGCTCTAGGAGAAGATCAAGGGGCATCTTCTAATTCAAGCTGGGACAACATACAGAACAAGTGTGTTCTTTTCATTTTGCTTGGAGTTACAACTCAATTGCTTATCTCTTCGAATTGTTTCCTTGGAGTATGTGCATGTGCAAATATGCTACTATTTGCTCACGTCTCTTCCAAAACATTACTCTACTATTAACACAAGACTGAGCCTATGCATTATAGATGATGGCACAACACGCCCCTATACATTATAGATCTCCTTGACTGAACATTTAAATCCATTCATAGGAAGAAGCAAGAACATAAGACTGAGCCTACAGAACTCCATGAAAATCCAATGGAACTGTCTGGTTCTTGCTAGTTTAAAAATGAAACTGAAATCCAAAGGATATTGTCTAGTTCTCGCTAGTTCCCATTGAAGCGCCTTTGTCTCGTCGACCTAGTTTCATAAGTCTGATAAAAAATTAAAGGAAGATTTTTTTTTCTCGAACACGCAGGAGAACTGCACATCATTATATTAAGAGAGAAAAAAAAGAGTTCAAGCTAGACTGAAACAAACAATACAAACTAACATAGCCACCTAAGGTGGCCACATACACCAATACAAAAAAGAATCCATGAAACTAGAGAAAATCAGATCAACCAACTAAACTCTAGTAAGACCTGGGATAGGGGCAGTAAGAAGGGAGAGCTCCTTATCCCCTGCCAGTCCCCAAACATCCTTCTCTTGATTAGCTTTCCTGAGAGCCATATTCAGATCTGGATTCTGCCCATCAAAAACACAACTATTATGTGCTTCCAAAGAGTCCAGGCACCAAGAATAATTAGGGAATTCAGCCCCTACTTAGCTACACCACTAACTTGGCTACTAGCCCATAACCACTAATCCATGAAGCTGCCATCCTGATTTTGTGGTGCAAGTTGTTAGAGATTTATTTGTAATAGCAGCTAAAACCAAAAATCCCTATCAAAGACACAATAGGCCAACATGTGATCGATTGTTTCTTGTTGCTGATCACAAAGGGGGCAATGGTCTAGATGGTCCATGCCTCTCTTCCTCAACCGATCAATAGTCCAACACTTTTGAAGAGCAGCTAGCCACAAGAAAAAATTACATTTAGCTGGACTCCAAGCCTTCCATATCCTCTCTGCAGGCTCAAACTAGATAAACCCAAGAAAGAAACATTCAAACACTACTTTTGTCGAGTATTTCCCATTTGCAGTTAGCCTAAATACATGTTTATCCTCCATTCCCATTTGTAGCTCAACATCTCGTAGGAGATCCCAGAGATATAGGTAGTCCACTATTGCACCCACTGAAAGGGCCCCTTTGATATCATGAATCTAACTACCCTCTATAATTGCTTCTTGAATTATTCTTTGATTAATACTCCGCTTAGGCACCACTACTATGAGCCTTGGGGCTAGCTGTCCAATATTTTTCCCTTGAAGCCAGTTATCTTTCCAAAACAGAGTTGTAGCCCCATTTCCAATCTCTGTATAGAAGAAAGTGGAGAAGAATAATCTGATTTTTTTCAGGAACCTTAACATGAAGCATTGACCAAGGACAGCTTGGATTAGTTCGTTCTATCCAGAGCCATCTCATTCCCAAAGTGGCTCATCTCCTTAAGGCTAAAAATACTTAGGCCTCCAAGTTCTATGGGCCGACCACCCTCCCCAAGGCAACAACGCAGCGACCTCCCCTAGCCTCCTTACGACCTCTCCACAAGAAGCCCTTTCGAATCTTGTCAATAGATTTCAAAGCCCATTGAGGAAGGGCAATGGCCATGACCAAATAAACAATCAATCCTGTAAGAACAAACTGCACCATAACTCTTCTATACGACCTTCAGCTTCTGCTTCCATCACCATGTGACCTATAACATTCGTTACAAGAATAAATAGCATAGGAGTGTTGGGGCGAAGGCGAAGACGCTACCCTTTGCTCCAGGACTTCGTCACCTCGCTCAACCAACAGAGGCAAGATGACCGGCGCGGCCCACCCTTCGCCACCTTCATTGCAAGACGAAGGCTAGTCTACGACGAAGTCTGGCCGTTCCATGTCCTCATCTAGCCTGGAGGCCCACGTGGGATTTGCCCATTGTAACAGGCCCTGCATGGACAAGCGTGTTACGGGCCTGATTTGTAATAGCTTTTCTATAATGACAGTCTGTAACCCCCCTTATGGGAATATTCTGGGAATAGTCCGGGTGCCCGAGGGCATAAACGTCCTTACCTTGAAACGTTGGGCACTCGGGTACCTATAAATACCCCCGTACAGTGCCCTTGAGAGGCCAGATTAACAGAGCTATTGCCATTCATCATCGAACTTTCGTACACTCTCACCACCCTCCCGTTGGATTAACTTGACCCAGAGAGCAAGTTCCAACATTTGGCGCCCACCGATTGTGCTACGAACAAACCACCCGCGATGGCACCCAAGAGAGCTAGTTCAAAGGCAGCCCCACCCATCAATGAAGCAGCAAAGGCAGCGCTGCTAGCCGCGAAAAAGGGCAAGGCCCTCGCAGACAACACACCCCAAGAAGCCTGCGACGACGAAGCCCTCAGCAAGAGACAGCGACACGAATAGCCCACTCCCGAAGGCACCGCCCGCACTTGCAGCTCCAGAGGGAAACCACAAGCACCACCCCCAGGCTTCGCTCCACCAGAGGGCAAAGACTCAACAGAGGACGGCGAAGTCATCGGCATCTCAGCCGAAGAATAGCTACAACTACGGGCCCTACGCATCAAGAACCGCAACCTCCAAAAACAGAGAGACATCCTCGAGGCCAAGTGCCAGCATGTCACCGTGCAGGCCAAGGTGCGCCAGATGATATGGGACGAGGAGCAGAGAGCCTGGGAGCTCGAGCAAGAGATCGCACTCATGCAGAACGCAAGCCAGCACGACCTGCAGCACGCCCCCCCCTCCAATAGCGCGTGTCGGCCGAGGACTTCTTCATGCCCCAGCGCGGACCCTTCGTCCCGCATGCCGTAGCTTTCCAAGGCATCAATTACCTTGACGAGCGAAGTCCCCTGGCCCCGCAACTCCAAGCATCACCGTGGCCCACCAACTTCAGGGCAAGGACCTACCCAAAGTACAACGACAGCACCGACCCAGCACAATACATTATGACCTACCAAGTTGTCGTCGCATCGGCCGGAGGGGACGATGCCATAATGGCCAAGTCGTTCATCATCGCCGGTCCAGCCTTGACCTGGTACACCAGGCTGCCGCCGTTGTCCATCGACTCCTGGAAAGGACTCCGGGATAAGTTTCTGCTAAATTTCCAAGGGTACCGACCCGATACTGACACCTTGGCCGAGTTATCACTCTGCAAGCAGCAAGAAAAGGAAACCCTAAGGGAGTACTACCGCAAGTTCCTGACTCTCAAGTCCCAACTGCCTTCGGTCGACGACCACATTGCCATACAATATGCCATCAGTGGCCTTCGGGCTGGCATCCTATACAGTCACTGCATCAGGGACCCACCCAAAAATCTCCAAGAGCTCTATCAGTTGTTCGAGAAGTACGCCAGATCCGAAGAGCTCCATTAGCGCAAGGTTGAGTCTTAGAGGAAGCCCAAGGACCCTCCGCAGTCCAGCCGAACCTGGACAAGGCATTCGCAGTCAGACTCCGGACGGGACAACCGTAGTCAACAGCAGGTGCACAACATAGCCAACCAGCAACCGCCGGCAAGGCCGCTCGCCGTCAAGAATATCCCTCCTAGGGCCGCGGAGGCGGCATGCGGGGCCGGGGCCGGGGACGGGCGCAACAACCGTGCAGATTCTACTGCTTGTTTCATGGCGAAGACTGCGCACACCCAACAAGGGATTGCCCAGAAACAAAGGCCACCAAGGATAGAATGTCTCGGACACAACCAGCCAACAATCAAAGAGTTGTCGTGCACACATATCACCACCACCAACCATACAACAACGTCCATATCCAGCACCCACCCAACCACGCATATCAGCATCATCAGGAAGTAAAAGTACTCCCACCCCCACCTCCGCCTCCGCATCACCCAAACCCACACCACCAAAATCACCCACCAGCGCCAAAGCAGGAAGACTTCGCCGATCAGCCATATCGCGGAGTCATCCACATGATCACCGGAGGGTCCAGCATAGACTTCGAGACGAAGTAGCAAAAGAGGGATCACTTCCGGAGTGTCAACCATGTCGCCCTCACTGGCCCGGTGGTGCAAACGAGGTGGTCACACATGCCACTAACCTTCGATGCTAGAGATGTTGATCTGCGCAGCGCACCTCACGTCGACGCCATGGTAATCAACTGTAGCGTGGCTGGCTGGGACCTACACAAAGTCCTAGTTGACAACGGAAGCCAGGCGGACATCATCTTCCTGCACGCCTTCGACCGCATGGGCATCAGCCACAGCTTACTCAAGCCTTCGGACAACCCCCTATACGGCTTCGGCGGCAAGGGCACTTTCCCTATGGGCAAGATTGAACTACCCCTGTCATTCAGCGTAGCACCCAACGCACAGAGTGAGCAGATTACCTTTGACATCGTCGACATGGTCTATCCCTACAACGCCATAATGGGTCAGGGCTCCATCAATAAATTTGAAGAGGCCATTCATGGATTGTACCTCTGCATGAAAATTCCAGGTCCACAAGGCGTGATAACGGTTTACGGTAACCAACAGACTGCGTGTAACATTGAGAGAGACTTCGTTCTAGGTCAACGAAACGTACACTGCCTTACGACACATGTGAAGCCTCCAAGGCGACCCGCCCAGCCGCCAACGAGAAAGAAAAAGCACAGCTGCAGAGCAACGACGGAACAAAGACAGTTCCCCTCGACCCGGCGACGCCCAAGCAAACAGTCGTCATAAGCGAAGACCTGACTTCGCAGGACGAGGAGAAACTTATCTCCTGTCTCTCCAGAAACAAAGACGTCTTCGCCTGGTCCGCCCTCGACCTAGTCCGAGTCAGCTGCACCGTCATCGAGCACAGTCTGGGCATCGACCCCTCGGTGCGCCCAAAAAAGCAGTGGCTACGCAAAATGTCCGATGAAAAAATAGAAGCCGCCAAAGCCGAAGTGCACCACCTGCTGGAGGCCAATTTCATCGAACCAATCGCCTACCCTACGTGGCTCGCCAACGTAGTAATGGTGCAAAAGAAAAGCGGCAAGTGGCGCATGTGCATTGATTTCACCAGCCTCAACAAGGCCTATCCCAAGGACAATTTCCTGCTGCCTCGGATCGACAAAATAGTCGATAGTGCAGCCGGATGCGAAGTCATGTCACTTCTCGGCTGCTTCTCCGGCTACCACCAAATATACATGAAGGAGGAGGACAAAGCCAGCACCAGTTTCATCACACCTTTCGGCACGTACTGCTTCATCAGGATGTCGGAGGGACTCAAGAACGCTGGGTCAACCTTCTCTCGCCTCACCAAGACGGTGCTCGAGAGCCAAGTAGGACACAACATTTTCACATATGTGGACGACATCGTCGTCGCTAGCAAAAATAAAGAAGACCACCTGGCCAACCTCACAGAGACATTCGCAAACATGCGGGACGCATGACTTCGCCTCAACCCCGAGAAGTGCGTCTTCGGGGTTCACCAGGGGAAGATACTAGGCTACCTGGTGTCGCACCGCGGGATCGAGGCCAACCCGACCAAGATTCAAGCAATCATCAACATGACACCCCCGCAGTCAACCAGGGATGTCCAGCGTCTGACAGGCAGATTAGCCGCCCTGAACAGATTCATCTTCAAGTCCGCATAGCGGAGTCTACCCTTCCTCAAGACACTGCATGGGGCGAAAGACTTCGCATGGGGACCAAAACAGGCGACAGCCTTTGAATCACTCAAGCAACACCTGTCAGACTTGGCAATTCTCACCAGTCCAGACCCCTCACTACCTCTGCTGCTCTACATCGCAGCCTCGCCGTATACAGTCAACGCAGCCCTAGTCCAAGAGCAAGACAGACAGGGCACGACCCGGCAGTGTCCAGTCTACTACGTCTCCAAAGTCCTCACGACCTCCAAGTGCAACATTGAAAGGGAAATGTGCCCTTGGGCCATTTCTAAGTATTTTGGTGATTTAGTGTCCAACACAAGTGCCTAAGTGTAAAAAGGTGGACAAGGTACAAATCAAGATTTAAGGTATGTTTCTCAGACTTAGTACATTGTTTTATGGACTAATGTATTGTGTCTAAGTGCTGGAAACAGGAAAAATCCAACTGGAAATATCTTGGCTCGAGCAGCCAAGAATCTGCTGAGTCTGCAAGCACCGGACTGTCCGGTGGTGCACCGGACAGTGTCCGGTGCGCCAGGCTGGCTTGAGCGAAGTGGCCGCTCTCGGGAATTCACCGGCAACGTACGGCTAAAATTCACCGGACTGTCCGGTGTGCACCGGACTGTCCGGTGAGCCAACGGTCGGCCGGGCCAACGGTCGGCCGCGCAATCTACGCGGGACACGTGGCCGGGCCAACGGCTAGAAGACGGCACCGGACTGTCCGGTGTTCACCGGACATGACCGGTGCGCCAACGGCTCTCAGGCTGCCAACGGTCGGCTTCGCTATTTAAGGAAGGAAATCGGGCACCGGACAGTGTCCGGTGTGCACCGGACTGTCCGGTGCCCCCGATGACAGAAGGCAAGAATGGCTTTCCAAACTTGTGCTCAACGGCTCCTAGCTGCCTTGGGGCTATAAAAGGGACCCCTAGGCGCATGGAGGAGCACACCAAGCATCCTTTGAGCATCATTGATCACTCACACTCCATTCTTGCGCACTTGTTCGACATTCTAGTGATTTGAGCTCCGTTCTAGTGTGCTAGTCTCTTGAGCTCAAATCTTGGTTTTGCGTGTGCGTATTCGCTGTGATCTTTGTGTCGTGTGTGAGTTGCTAATCCCTCCCTTGCTCTGTGATTCTTCGTGAACATCTTGTGTAAGGGCGAGAGGCTCCAAGCTGTGGAGATTCCTCGCAAACGGGATTAAGAGAAGCAAAGCAACACCGTGGTATTCAAGTTGGTCTTTGGACCGCTTGAGAGGGGTTGATTGCAACCCTCATCCGTTGGGACGCCACAACGTGGAGTAGGCAAGCGTTGGTCTTGGCCGAACCACGGGATAACCACTGTGCCATCTCTGTGATTGATATCTCTTGGTTATTGTGTTGTGTGAGATCCTTCTCTAGCCACTTGGCATATTACTGTGCTAACAAGTAACCAAGTTTTGTGGCTTAAGTTTTTTTAAGTGTTATAGGATCACCTATTCACCCCCCCTCTAGGTGCTCTCAATTGGTATCAAAGCCGTTCTCTTCAAGAAAGGGACTAACCGCCCAAAGAGATGGATCCTAAAGGCAAGGGGATGGTGATCAACGATAAGGAGAAGGAGTCCTTCGTCAACGAGCCCAATGATGACAGGCCTACCGACTCAGGCTCGGGCCACAAAAGAAAAGACGGGAGGAAGAAGAAGACAAGGCGCATAAAGGAAATTGTTTACTACGACAGCGACGAATCTTCCTCCTCCCAAAAGGACGACGACGACTACAATAGACGAAAGATGGTTAACTCAAACTTTTCCTTCGATTATTCGCGCATCCCGCATAGTTCAAATGCTCAATTGCTCCCCATTCCACTTGGCAAGCCCCCTCACTTTGATGGAGAGGATTACGGATTTTGGAGCCACAAAATGCGTACTCACCTGTTTTCTCTCCATCCAAGCTAGAGATGGCAACGGTTACAAACCCGCTGGGTTTTACTGTCCCAAACCCGTACCCGTGAAAAATATCTATGCCCATTAAAAAACCCGTACCCATGTCGGGTTTGAGATTTTGCCCAAACCCGTACCCATCGGGTTAACGGGTACCCATGGGTTACCCGCGGGTTTCATCTCCAATATACTTGTTCTTCTCATAATCAATAAGTATCGTAATGATTAATGATATCATGATCCAAAATCTATGTAATGAACAACGAGTTCATGATTTGGTATAAAAATTATTAGTAGAGAGAATGAAATACAAATAATAAGTTGTATAATTAAGTGACCTTGCACTAAGTTATCCATCCACCACATATATAACGCTAGTAAAAACTATAATATCAAGCAAGCAACACTCTCACCGACTACTGATACATTCACCAATTGATAAAAAATATGAAGCAAATAAGGAATAACAAGTTTGTTGTTCGTTTATAAAATAAAATGACAATATGCACTAGGTTTGGTCGGGTTTAAAAAACCCACGGGTTCACGGGTTTGGGTACTATAGGAACAAACCCATACCCATAAACCCGCTGGGTACAGATTTATGCCCGTTAACAAATCCATGGGTATGAAAATTGACCCAAACCCGTACCCTAATGGGGTAAAAACCCATCGGGTTTCGGGTTTCGGGTACCCATTGCCATATCTAATCCAAGCATTTGGGAGATTGTGGAAAGTGGAATGAAATTTGATAGCTCGGATAGCCCTGTGTTTATTAATGAACAGATTCATAAAAATGCACAAGCTACTACTGTGTTGCTAGCCTCTTTGTGCAGGGACGAGTATCACAAGGTGAGCGGCTTGGACAATGCCAAGCAGATCTGGACACCCTCAAGATCTCTCATGAGGGAAACGACGTCACCTTGCTCACCAAAATGGAGTTGGTGGAGGGCGAGCTTGGACGGTTCGAGATGATAAGGGGCGAGGAGCCGACACAAACATACAACCGGCTCAAGACCCTTATCAACAAAATAAGGAGCTACGGGAGCACGCGATGGACGGACCACGACGTCGTCCGCCTAATGCTAAGGTCATTTACCGTTCTTGATCCTCATTTGGTGAACAATATACGTGAAAATCCCAGGTACACCAAGATGTCGCCCGAAGAAGTTCTTGGGAAGTTCGTAAGCGGGCGAATGATGATCAAGGAGGCAAGATACGTGGACGACGCGTTGAACGGTCCTAGTCATGAGCCTCAACCCATTGCTCTCAAGGCAACAAGGAGCAAGGAGGCGCTACCAAGCAAGGTGGCACAAGTTGAGGCGGCCGGACTCAATGATGAGGAGATGGCCCTCATCATTAAGCGCTTCAAGACGGCGCTTAAAGGTCGCAAGGGGCAGCCAAGCAAGACCAAAGCCAAGGGGAAGCGCTCATGCTTCAAATGCGGTAAGCTTGGTCATTTTATTGCTAACTGTCCCGACAATGATAGTGATCAGGACCAAGGGAACAAGAGGGAGAAAAAGAAGCATTACAAGAAGGCCAAGGGCGAGGCACATATCGGAAAGGAGTGGGATTCGGATTGTTCCTCCTCCGACTCTGACAATGAAGGACTCGCCGCCACCGCCTTCAACAAGTCATCCCTCTTCCCCAACGAAAGTCACACTTGCCTCATGGCAAGAGAGAAGAAAGTAAGCACTCATACTAGTACTTATGCTTCTTCGAGTGAAGATGAGTCTAGTGATGATGATGAGATAGATTACTCATGCTTATTCAAGGGATTAGATAGAACCAAGGTAGACAAAATTAATGAATTAATTGATGCCTTGAATGACAAGAATATGCTTTTAGAAAAACAAGAGGATTTGTTGTATGAAGAACATGATAAATTTGTAGAAGCACAGAAATCTCTTGCTCTAGAAATTAAGAGGAATGAAATGCTCTCTAGTGAATTATCTTCTTGTCATGAAACTATTGCTAAGTTAAAAAGTTTTAATGATGATTTAAATGCTAAACTAGAAGTAGCTAGTAAATCTAATTCTTGTGTAGAAATTGTTGAAACTTGTAATAGGTGTAAAGATTTTGACATTGATGCTTGTAGTGATCATTTAGTTTCAATTTCCAAATTAAATGATGAATTAGCTAGTCTTAATGCCCAACTTAAGACTAGCAAGAATGAATTTGACAAGCTAAAATTTGCAAGGGATGCCTACACGATTGGTAGACACCCCTCAATTAAGGATGGACTTGGCTACAAGAGAGAAGCCAAGAACTTGACAAGCCATAAGGCTCCCATCTCCGCCAAGGAGAAAGGGAAGGCCCCTATGGCTAGTAATGTGCAAAAGAACCATGCCTTTATGTACTATGATAGAAGACAACCTAGAAATGCTTATAGGAGCTGTAATGTATATAATGCCTTTGATTCTCATGCCATGGTTGCTTCTAGTTCTTCTTATGTGCATGATAGAAATGTTGGTAGGAGAAATGTTATTCATAATATGCCTAGGAGAAATGTCGTTAATGTTCCTAGGAAAGTTAATGAACCTTCTACAATATATCATGCTTTAAATGCTTCTTTTGCTATTTGTAGAAAGGATAGGAAGATAGTTGCTAGAAAATTAGGGGCAAGATGCAAGGGAGACAAAACTTGCATTTGGGTCCCTAAGGATATTTGTGCTAACCTTGCAGGACCCAACATGAGTTGGGTACCTAAGACCCAAGCCTAAATTTGCCTTGCAGGTTTATGCATCCGGGGGTTCAAGCTGGATTATTGACAGCGGATGCACAAACCATATGACGGGGGAGAAGAAGATGTTCACCTCCTACGTCAAGAATAAAGATTCCCAAGATTCAATAATATTCGGTGATGGGAATCAAGGCAAGGTAAAAGGGTTAGGTAAAATTGCAATCTCAAATGAGCACTCTATCTCTAATGTGTTTTTAGTAGAGTCTCTTGGATATAATTTGCTATCTGTCAGTCAATTATGCAATATGGGATATAACTGTTTGTTTACAAATGTAGATGTGTCTGTCTTTAGAAGATGTGGTGGTTCACTAGCTTTTAAGGGTGTACTAGACGGCAAGCTTTACTTAGTTGATTTTGCAAAAGAAGAGGCCGGTCTAGATGCATGCTTAATGGCTAAGACTTGCATGGGCTGGCTGTGGCATCGCCGCTTAGCACATGTGGGGATGAAGAACCTCCACAAGCTTCTAAAGGGAGAACACGTGATAGGTCTAACCAATGTTCATTTCGAAAAAGATAGACCTTGTGCAGCTTGTCAAGCAGGGGAACAGGTGGGAGGCTCTCATCACACCAAAAATGTGATGACAACATCAAGACCCCTGGAGCTGCTACATATGGACCTCTTCAGACCCGTCGCCTATCTGAGCATAGGAGGAAGTAAGTATGGTCTAGTTATCGTTGATGACTTTTCCCGCTTCACTTGGGTGTTCTTTTTGCAGGATAAGTCTGAAACCCAAGGGACCCTCAAGCGCTTCCTAAGGAGAGCTCAAAATGAGTTTGAGCTCAAGGTGAAGAAGATGAGGACCGACAACAGGTCCGAATTCAAGAACCTTCAAGTGGAGGAGTTTCTTGAGGAGGAGGGGGTCAAGCACGAGTTCTCCGCTCCCTACACACCTCAGCAAAATGGTGTGGTATAGAGAAAGAATAGGACACTCATAGATATGGCGAGGACTATGCTTGGAGAATTCAAGACCCCCGAGTGCTTTTGGTCGGAAGCCGTGAACACGGCTTGCCACGCCATCAACAGGGTCTACCTTCACCGCCTCCTCAAGAAGACATCGTATGAGCTGCTAACCGGGTCTTCAACAAATCATCGGGTTTGGTTGAAGTCTCTAGCGACGTTGTATTTGATGAGACTAATGGCTCTCCAAGAGAGCAAGTTGTTGATCTTGATGATGTAGATGAAGAAGACGTTCCAACGGCCGCGATACGCACCATGGCGATTGGAGATGTACGGCCTCAGGAACATTTGGAGCAAGATCAACCGTCTTCCTCAACTATGGTGCATCCCCCAACCCAAGATGACGAACAGGTACCTCAAGTGGAGGCACATGATCAAGGGGGAGCACAGGATGTTCAAGAGGAAGGAACACCTCAGGCACCTCCAACCCAAGTTCGAGCGACAATTCAAAGGGATCATCCCGTCGACCAGATATTGGGTGATATTAGCAAGGGAGTAACTACTCGCTCAAGATTAGTTAATTTTTGTGAGCATTACTCTTTTGTCTCTTCTATTGAGCCTTTCAGGGTAGAAGAGGCCTTGCTAGATCCGGACTGGGTGTTGGCCATGCAGGAGGAACTCAACAACTTCAAGCGCAACGAAGTTTGGACACTGGTGCCTCGTCCCAAGCAAAATGTTGTGGGAACCAAGTGGGTGTTCCGCAACAAACAGGACGAGCACGAGGTGGTGACGAGGAACAAGGCTCGACTTGTGGCAAAAGGTTATGCCCAAGTCGCAGGTTTGGACTTTGAGGAGACTTTTGCTCCTGTGGCTAGGCTAGAATCAATTCGTATCTTGCTAGCATATGCCGCTCACCATTCTTTCAGGTTGTACCAAATGGATGTGAAGAGCGCTTTCCTCAACGGGCCGATCAAGGAGGAGGTGTACGTGGAGCAGCCCCCTGGCTTCGAGGATGAACGGTACCCTGACCACGTGTGTAAAGCTCTCTAAGGCGCTCTATGGACTTAAGCAAGCCCCAAGAGCATGGTATGAATGCCTTAGAGACTTTTTAATTGCTAATGCTTTCAAGGTTGGGAAAGCCGATCCAACTCTTTTCACTAAGACTTGTGATGGTGACCTATTTGTATGCCAAATTTATGTCGATGACATAATATTTGGTTCTACTAACCAAAAGTCTTGTGAAGAGTTTAGCAGGGTGATGACACATAAATTCGAGATGTCGATGATGGGTGAGTTGAACTACTTCCTTGGGTTCCAAGTAAAGAAACTCAAGGACGGCACCTTCATCTCTCAAACAAAGTACACGCAAGACTTGCTCAAGCGGTTCGAGATGAAGGACGCCAAGCCCGCAAAGCCTCCAATGGGAACCGACGGACATGTTGACCTCAACAAAGGAGGTAAGTCCGTTGATCAAAAGGCATACCGGTCTATGATAGGGTCTTTACTTTATTTATGTGCTAGTAGACCGGATATTATGCTTAGCGTATGCATGTGTGCTAGATTTCAATCCGACCCAAGGGAGTGTCACCTTGTGGCCGTTAAGCGAATCCTTAGATATTTAGTTGCTACGCCTTGCTTCGGGATCTGGTATCCAAAGGGGTCTACCTTTGACTTAATTGGATATTCATACTCCGATTATGCTGGATGTAAGGTCGATAGGAAGAGTACTGTAAGGAAAATGGACCCCGGGATGAATGTTTACCGTTAGCGGAGTTCTCATATAATAATAGCTATCAAGAGAGTATCAAGATGGCACCCTTTGAAGCTTTATATGGACGACGATGTCGTACTCCGCTAAATTGGTCTGAACCTGGTGAAAGGTCCTTCTTCAGGCCTGATATGGTGAAAGAGACCGAAGAAAAGGTTCAGAAAATAATTCATAATATGAAAAAAGCCCAAGCTCGTCAAAAGAGTTATGCGGACAAACGGCGAATGCCCTTATATTTTCTTAAAGGAGACTATGTCTACCTAAAGGTTTTGCCAATGAAGGGCGTATCGCGTTTCGGGGTCAAAGGGAAACTTGCACCACGATATATTGGTCCTTTTCTCATTCTTGAAAGATATGGGCCAGTGGCGTATCGAATTCAACTACCCGAAACTTTGTCTGCTGTACATAATGTGTTCCACGTGTCTCAACTGAAGAAGTGTCTTCGGGTTCCAGATCGAACCATTAAAGTGACAGATGTTGTCCTTGAACCAGACTTAACATATTCTGAACATCCTATTCGAGTCTTGGATCAAAAAGACAAAATCACCCGGAGAAAAATTCTCAAGTTTTACAAGATACAGTGGAACCAACATTCCGAAGATGAGGCTACTTGGGAAACTCAAGACTTTTTAGATAAGAATTTCCTAGGCTTTTTGGCCTCTTGTAATTTGTAAAGTACACAACATTGTTGTAATAATGGAGTGAGCCCCAAACCCACCCCTGCCTTGTACCAAAAATAAGGAAATAAAAATGTGAAGCATTTCCTTTTCCATTACTTACCCTAGGACTTTTAATCTCGGGACGAGATTCTTTTTATGGGGGAAGGATGTAACACCCCTGGTGTTACTGCTACTAAAACTTGAGCATAACATCATAAACATTGGCATTGCATATGTTTGACACACCTAGAGTGCATTCACTAGGTAAAAATTTCAAACAAGTTGTATTGTTTTAGTGTTTTGCAAATAGAACCCTGGAATAGGATACTTAACCCTAAATAGGGATTAAGGGGGTCAAACATGACCCAAATTGAGAAAACCCAAAAGCTTTAGTGGAATAGTCATAAAATACTCCTAAGAATGAATTTGAATCACATTTATACCTCTGGGATACCAAAAACCCTATTTGGAACCCTGGAAAACCCTAAATCTAAACCCTAGGGGCCTATGTGCAAAAATTAGTGCACTTGTGGACCAAAGTGTAAAAACCATGTTGAATAAGTATCCTAAGTCATATGGTTCCCAATCATGAGGGTTTGCAATCCAAAACTTGAGATTTGGACTTAAGTGTAAAAGAGCCACACTTGACTCATTTGATGAAGTCTGAATTTCAGTGTGATTGCTTCAACTTTGAGCCCTTGTATCTTTCAAATTCTAGGGTTTTTGCCCTAGGTCACCACATCAAAATTGTAGACCTATAAAAGGGGAACAACTTTTCTTAAGAGGTTAAGCATTGTTGTTATGAAAAATTGGGAGATAATTAAGCCCAAAGTTGGACTGTCAGGCTGACTGATGACTGAAACTTGGTCTGACAGTAGGGTTACATGAACTTGGGGCTCAATTTTAAATAAGATCTAGCTAGAGTTTGCTTGAGATTAATATAACAACATTATAGCCAGATCTTAGGGCTATAACTTTGCTAAAGAGTGGCAATCGAGTTAATACACAAAACTGGAAGTTATTGGCTCTGCAAATCACTCTGTCAGGTTGTCTGACGAACACTCGCCATGGTACAGTGTCCCGAGATGATCAGACCGCCAGCGCCAAAAAGATCTCACCGCCGGTGACTCGCCGCCGTGATTCGTGTCGCTGGCGTTTGGATTTGTGCACTAGGATTGGGGATAACGCTTCGGTAAAAAGGATCGTCACCCCATGCGCTGGACGCCACTGCAATGACTCACCGTCGTACCCCTCCCGTGCTTTGCGGCTTGTGCTGATAAGCTCACCGGCGACAGCCGTCGTCCGACCTTGCGCCGCGTGTCCAAGCCTCGCCACCGCATCGTCGTGATTCACTTTAGCCTCTCGTCGATCACCGGAATGACCGCCACGGTAGAGGCCACGAATCCACTGCATCAGTAAAGCTTCCTTTCCTCCGGCCGTCGTGTGTCTCGTCCAAATTCGCGACCACCGCTCGCTAAGCGTATAAATTGACCTCGCCGCGAGCTCCGTAAGGCAGTGAAGTATCCAGCCACCGCTAATTAGCCACGATCGTTCGCCAGAGCTCGAGAATTTCTTGTTTCCCCCAAACTGGTCTCCGCCACCGCGAAGAACAGCTCAACCGCGGCCAGCCCAACTCAGGTTAGTTCCAGTCTCTCTGTTGCTTGTTCTAGTGTCCCTAGACCCTCCTCAAGCTCTACAACCCCTTCAATTGAAATGGACCACCACCCATCGCCGGGAACACGAGCAAGTGTCCATAACCTTCGCTGTCCTCGTGGGCAGAGCGGAATGGGTCACCAATCGTGCAATTAACTTAGGGGAAATGCTCGGAGGGGGTCTGATTTGGTGTCTGGCGCTCGAGAGCGCCAGTCCTTGCGTAATCCGGCCGGTCTAACCTCGCCGGTGATCGGACCTCCGCCGTGCGACATCGGGGGCGTACCACTATGAAGAATTAGAACTTGAGGGACCTCTGTGCAAATCGTCAGTGACTCAGAAAAATAGTAACCGAACCCATCTCCAGTTAGCCAAAACCCCGAGGACCTTTCTGCGAAGTTTCCACCGCGGGCGCGGGCGCGCCCCGCTTTCCTTGTGTTGCTGGGCCGTCTGGGCTGGAATCAGCCCAGTACTGTTGAAACCTTTTCTTTTTCCTTTTCAATAGAACTTTGGAAATCCGTAGAAAATTGTAGAAAAATCCTAAAATGTCAAACCAATTTTACTAGATTCCTTATTTTTCATAGTATTTAATAAAAATAGTTTTATGATTTTTAGATTAAATAAAGAATTTTGGAGTATTTAAAGTAACTTAAAGCATTGGTTCTGGATTTTTAGAAAATAGATAATCATTCCAAAAATCCCCAAACTTTTTATATAAGCTCTACACATTATTTAGAAGCCTTAGGTAGAGTTTGGTTTGATTTGGATCTTGTTTGATAACTGAACCCAAAACCCTACCCCTGCCCTTTGAATTCCTTTACTGACTCCGGAAACCCTAAGTTCTCGGAGTTCCGTGAAGGAAAGTTGTATTCAAGACATTAGATAAGACATTCTTATTATCTTTGCACTCTCATGAGCATTACATGGCATTCATTCTTATATGCACATATATATGGTTATGTTTAGAAAACGAAGAAGAAGTCGAAGTAATCGAAGAGAAGACACCACCACCACCTTCGGAATCTCAGGCAGGAAACTGTTTCTACCTTGATATCTATGGGTCCAAGCCTGACTCATGTAACGCCCCGAATTTCGAGCTGAATTTTTTTCTCTATCGCTCGCTAAATTCGGGCGTTACCTCTCTTTCCCATTTCTTTTCGCAAAAACCCTACCTATTTCCAAAATTTCAAGTCATATGATAATAATAAACCCTAGAGATTTTCTATTTTGTTTGTTGCATCATGTCGGATCACGAATTTTCGTTGTTTGATTGAGAGAGTTTGTGAATCATGCATTCTAGTGATGTATTATGGCTAGAATAGGGAAAAATAAATAGAAAAACCCCTTCTCCTCTTTTGGGCCGTTTCTCCTGCGCGCAGCCCAGCCTGGCCTCTTTTCCCCCCTCTCTTCTCTCTCGTTTTGGGCCAGCTCGGCGCCTACGGCCCAGCCGCTCTCCTTTTCCCCCGGCCCGCGAAAACCTCCTCGCCTTGGGCCGATTGGCTGGCGCGCGGCCCACCCGCCCAACGGCTCGCCCGCCCCCTTCGCCTGCGCGCGCGGGGCAGTTGCCCAGCCGCCGCCGCCTCTGCGCGTGGGGCCCGCCTGTAAGCCTCGCGGTCGTCCCCTGTTCATCCCCTTCCCCACGACATCCCTTTCCTCTCTCCCCATTGTTCTCGTCGCTCGAAACCGCCGCCGTCGCGTCCGTTCGTTCGACCCCGCCCCACGGTAAGCCCCATCTCCTCCTCCTCCCTCGCCCCTCCCCTCTCCCTCGTGTGCGGCTGGCGTGGGCGTGACGCCCGGCGCCCCCGGCATTCCCGGCCCTGACCTCGGCGTCGTTTCGTCCCGGTGCGGCGCGACGCGCTCGTCCCGGCATGGCTCGGCCTTGACACGGTCGCGGCGCCTGCGTCCGCCCGCCCCTCGCCCGCCAGGGCTCCGCCGAGCTCCCCCTCACCTGCGCACGGCCTCGCGGCCTCGTCCGCAGCTCGCCGGCGCGCCCCCGACGTCCCCGGTGCCCCCTGCGTCCCCAGCCCTGGCCTCGGCGGCTCGCCCGCGGGCCCGGCGTGGCGCGCTCACGCGTCCGCGACGCGTCCGCCCGCCCCAACCCCGGTCCACGGCCTCGATCTCCCCCTGCGTGCGCGGCGTGGCTCGGCCGGCGTTCGGCCATGGCGCGACGGCGCGCGGCCCGCCCGCTTCCCCGGCTCGGTCCGGCGTCCGCTCCCCCTCGCCCTGCGCCCAGCCAGGCAAGCCCGCCGTGGCGTGGCCCCTGCGCGCCCGCCCGCTCCCTTCGGCGTGGCGGCGCGGCGTGCCCGGCGCGGCCCCTGCGCGCGGCGCGCGACTCGCCTGCCCGCTCCCCTGGCTCGGCCAGCGCCCGTCGCGGCCTGCGCCCGGCCTCGGCGTGGTGGCGTGGCGTGCCCGTGGCCGCCCGGCGCAGCCTGCCCGCGCAGCTCGTCCGCGGCGTGCCCGCTGCTCGCGTTCGCGGCGCGTTCGCGACCCCCGGCGTGGCGCGTTCGCGGCCCCTGCTCGACGTAGAGTGCCTCTTGCGTCTTAGTTCGTCCGTAGCACGCTCACAGCAGCCTGCGCGGTTTGCTCGTGGCGACTCGCTCGCGCGCGTGGCTGGTCCATCCCCGGCTCGCCTGCATCGGCTTGTACGGGGCACAGCCAACCCGTTCACGCGATAATCACATGTGTAGTGGCTTGTAGCTTTGTGCACGTGATAATACACATGTTTTGGCTCTCGTTATGCGTAGTTTCGCACGGCGACTCCCTACACCACCTAAGTTTGCTAACATTGATCGGTTCATGTTAGGGAGCGACACATTAACTAAACGTAGAATTAATTATGCTTAAATATTAACCATAGTTGCACCTGCATTAAATATCGGTTATTATAACTACATGAAATAAAGTGTTTAAGTTCATTCTCTCGCCAAACATGAGCATAGCGAGTTGTCGAGTATGGTAAGAGTTATGTCATTCTCACTACTTCAAATGGTCGTTAGCGCTAAGCCATACGTCGTGTGTATGATTATGGGTTTCACCTTCTTGTATGGTGTATTGGTTACCTTTCTGTTTTGAAATGTGAATGTATGATTGTGTTCGCATAGAGAGCGACCTGGTCGAGGAACCCGAAGAGCTCGCAGGAGAAGCCCCTGAGCAGCAGTCGGTTGGTGGAGGCAAGTGTCCCTTGACCTATCTCTGTCCTATTCATTCTTTAATTCACCTCCCGCATTACACATTTATACTTAAGGATTGACTAGCTTTTGTTATCCATATCCTTGTTTACCTATTTGGGTTGGATTATTATTATTTAGCTTTATGTTATTGCTCCACTCTAATCAATGAACATGATGAGATTATATATGATACGCTGTTTCCCCCCCCTTCTTATTATGATGTTGTACTTGTGGCCTTTAAGGGGGCTCGAGCGGTTTCTCGAGTGCCTCTCCGTAAGGACCTATTCTTTGGATGACCGCCCGGGAAAACAGTGCAACCATGAGGGTGGAGTGGGACGCCCTTAGCTGAATAATTAGAGGAACTAGGATGTAGTTCGCTTAGCCGTTGTGCCGTCAATGGGGCTCAGTGTATGCGGCTCGCTCTGCCAAGGTTGATTTGTCCCTTTGGGAGGAGTGCGGTACATTTAGGAAACCTAACGGGCGGCTACAGCCCCGGGGAATCTTTGTAAAGGCTACGTAGTGATACCCTGCTGGGTCACCTTGGTAGTGATCAATGGAGAGTCATGATCTCCTGGCAGAAAGGGAATCACGGCTTGTGGGTAAAGTGCACAACCTCTGCAAAGTGTTTGAAAACTGATATATCAGCCGTGCTCGCGGTTATGAGCGGCCAAGGGAGCTCCAGTGATTAGTGGTACTTGATCAGAGACATTTTGGTTTACAGGTGACAATGAGACTGATGGTTTTGGTCATGACTATGGTACTGTTAAGTGGTATTCTTTCCGTTTGGAAAGGGTACATCGGGCTAATAACTTGGGTTAATGCTAAAACCTGGCTTTCTATTAGTAAATAATAATCTGACCAACTAAAAGCAATTGCTTGACTTATCCCCACATAAAGCTAGTCCACTACAGCCAAACAGGATACTTGCTGAGTATGTTGATGTGTACTCACCCTTGTTCTACACACCAAACCCCCCCATCCCCAGGTTGTCAGCATTGCAACCACTGCTCAGGAGAAGATGAAGCCGTGGAAGGAGACTTCTAGGAGTTCCAAGACTACGACGAGTTCTAGGCGTGGGTTAGCGGCAACCCCCAGTCGGCTGCCTGTGAAGGCCGCGTTTATCTATGTTTCTTTTCCGCACTTTGATTTATTGTAAGGACTATATGGACGTCTCAGACGTATGATGTAATCGACTATTATTTCCCTTTTAATACTATTTGAGCACTGTGTGATGATGTCCATGTTATGTAACTGCTGTGTATGTGAATTGCTAATCCTGGCACGTACATGGTTCGCATTCGGTTTACCTTCTAAAACCGGGTGTGACATAAGTGGTATCAAAGCCAGGTTGACTGTAGGACCGCTAATCTAGAATAGAATGGTCGTTCTAAGGACTATAGACCTCTATCCCTGCCTTGACTTTGATATCCCTTCAAAAGTTGGTCATACCGACCAAACCTATGTTCTACCATATATTATACCTTGCTGAAAATCATGTTTTATTCTAATCCTTCATTTATTTATGATTCATTACTTGCTGGTCATATTGATTCTATTCTCACTCTTTTGCTTGCGATGTCTTTTGTAGATGGCTCGACTTAGACACACTGCACGAAAGTCCGTCATCCCCTTCTTACCCTCCCGCCTTGCTGAGCGCCCGCTTCGCCGTCCCGTGGCCAGACAGTCCAGCCACTTGGAGAGACTGCACCACTGCCTGCATGAGGAGCAGGAACGTCGACGACAGGAGCAGCAGGGCTCTTCCTTCTCGCTCCAGCAGGAGATAGAGTCTGTGAGGAGCTGCTCCCCCGTGCTTCCTCTGGAGACGCCCCCTGCACCACCACCGGGCGCCCCAGCTCCTGGAGTAGCTGCTAGAGGAGACTCAGACGACGGAGGTGGCGACGACAGCTCGAGCCACGACACCGACTTCCCTGCTGACCAGGAGCCGGAAGGATGGGTTGCTCGACCCATCACTCGCGACGCTGCTCGCGGGTGTCACTTCCACGACGCACTCGACACCCTGCTACGTCGGGCACTTAACCGGCATACTTGGTCCATCGAGTATCGCTGTGTGGTCTACCAGCATAGTCGCGGGGTCTACCCGGACCGCTGGGAAGCGACCTGCTTGGTGCGCCGTCCGGAGAACAGTCTCCAGGGTGCTGAGGTCTGCTCAGAGCACTATTCTATCTCTGAGCGGGACTCAGCTGAGGCAGCCATGCAAGATGCTGCACGGCGTGCGCTTTCGCACTACTGCTCGGTTCTCGGTGGGGTAGCTGACGGTCTTGACCTAAAGTATTACCCCCGCCGTCCATCTGGCAGCACAGGAGGCATGATTGTCTCACCTGTCGGTGAGGACAATCCTAGGTTGAGCAGCACAGTCAACCTAGCCGCCGTGCTAAACACGGAGCTGGACCATGCATTAGACGAGCTGAGTAGGGCTCGTGCTGAGATCGCCCTGTTGCGGGCTGAGCGCGCGGAACGTCGTCACCTGGATGGTGGTTCCCCCGCTCCCGTTGAGACTCAGCACCCGTACCGCTCCCCTCGGCGTGGACACCAGTCTTATGGCAACCCCGACTGCAAGACCAAGATAGACTTGGAACCATAGATTGTCAGTGTGGAGTCTTGTAATAAGTGCTTAATATAGAAGTTTTACTCCTTAATCTTAGTCTCAGTTTTAGCGTTAGTCTCGCTCTTAGTTAGTCTTAGTTAGACAGGGTAGTTTGCTATATCCTGTGCATTTATGTTTGTCATGATGAACTATGTTTGGTTTGGATCTTTGTAATGACTGTCACCAGAGTGTGGGTATCCCCTGCATTTTGGTTTACCTAGTATGGTAATGGAGTTAGCTATATAGTTGGGAAACCTTTTATTCCACGTTCCTCTTTATCTGAGAAGCTGTGTGGTCTGTGTTGGAGATCAGTGAGGATGCTCATCTGTTCAGTGCTGTTGAAGAATTCTATACTCTTTTCTTATGCTGCAAGATTTGCCAGATCAGTTCTGATGTGTGGTTGCATTCTGCAGATGTCAGAGAACAGGCACAGAGGAGGAAGGCGTGCTCAACAGGAGCAAGCCGCTCAGCAGGAGGAGGTGCCCCAGCAACAGCACCTGCCGCCCCCGCCCCCGATGTCCATCGAGCAGATGTTTCTGATGCAGACTCAGGCAGTTCAAGCCATCGGTCAGACTCTGGCCACCATTCAGCAGCAGCAACAACAACAGCAACAGGCCCCACCTCAGCCTTAGATGCCTCATATGCCCAGAGACAAGCGTGCTGAGTTCATGAGAGGTCATCCACCAACGTTCGCTCATTCTTCTGACCCCATGGATGCTGAAGACTGGCTGCGCACTATGGAGCGGGAGTTGCATACCGCTCAGTGCGATGATAGGGAGAAAGTCCTGTACGGTCCCCGTCTGTTGAGAGGAGCAGCTCAGTCATGGTGGGAGTCTTACCTCGCCACCCATGCCCACCCTGACGTCATCACCTGGGAAGAGTTCAGAGGTAGCTTTCGTCAGTACCATGTACCTGCAGGTCTGATGACAGTGAAGAAGGAGGAGTTCCTGGCTCTCAAACAAGGGTCATCGTCTGTCAGTGAATACCGGGACAGATTTCTGCAGCTGTCTCGCTATGCTCCTGAAGATGTCAACACCGACGCCAAGCGGCAGTACCGTTTCCTGAGAGGCTTGGTTGACCCTCTGCATTATCAGCTGATGAATCACACCTTCCCGACGTTCCAGCACCTGATTGACAGAGCAATCGTGACAGAAAGGAAGCGTAAAGAGATGGAGGATCGTAAGCGCAAGATCAGTGGACCCCAGCCTGGAAGCAGCAATCGTCCTCGTTTCTCAGGCAATCAACCTCAGCAGTTCAGGCAGAACCAGCGTCCACCTCAGCAGCATCAGCAGTTCCAAAGGCAGTATTGTAACACCCGGTTTTAAAAGACAAAGCCGGGTGCATCTCATACATGCGCCAAGAGGACAACATATATAATAACAGAGTGTATAGAGATAAATGTCATAAAACATCAGAGTACTTATTACATAGCGGAAGTCTTATTACAAAATAAAGATAAATATGAAACGAACTAAGGATCGATGGCGCCAATGTCGACTGAGAAACGCCACCTAGATCAGATCGAACTCCTCAGTGTTAGGCAACTCCTCTTCAACCACCTGTTCTTCTCCTGTTGGGGGGGTGTGAGACAGCAAGAGTGAGCTCACATACGTTCATAGCTCAACAAGTCGTGGGGAATAATGTGGCATGAACTCACCAAAGGTGGGAGTTCATGAAGTGTAAGGCTGATCAATAAAATAGAGGCTGAGGCTGAGCATTGCTTTTATAAGTTGGTCAAAATTTTATTAGCAATTACTAAGTGTAAGTAAATACCAAACCTTAATAATAATAAAGAACAGTAATAGTAAAATAATCCCAAATGCGATGCAAATGTCAAATTAAGCTTAAGTTCCATAGTTAATCATGTGAGGGTCCGAGCCGCTCATGACCGTGAGCACGGCTAGTATACTAGTTTTACACTCTGCAGAGGTTGCGCATCTTTACCCACAAGTCGTGTATCCCATGTCGCCTGGGTTTGCAAGGCCCTTAGACACTACCGAGGTGAATGGCTAGGGATCCACTACGAGGCCTTTACAAAGTTCCACTAGCTTCCGAAAACCCGCTACAGTTTATGGGAAGATCCAGTACAGGGTTCCTGGCTGATAGCCATCGCAGCAAAATCAACCAGGGACCTCCCCGCACTGACCTCTCCCCTACTGCCCTTGCCCCTTTCGGGTAAGGTAGTCTTCCACTAGCTTTCCTAATTAGTCAGCCAAGGGCGTCCCATTAAACCCTTGTGGTAGCACTGTTTTCCCGGGTGGTCGCTCCATGTTCCCATTAATTTAATGATCTTAACATGAACAGTAATAATAACAAGATAATAACAGAATAATCATGAATAATGAATCTCCATACCCAATCCACATAAAGCAATAGCAAGTACTACCCAAAAATATTCCAGGGGTGAACAAGGTATAGAGGTAATCAAAACTGGGGTACATAAAGGATCCCATCAAAATTAACCTATGCAGATCATTAAAATTAATAAGAACATGGCTGGGAAAAGTAAGTGATCAAGGGCACAACTTGCCTGTAATGAGCTCCTGCTCAGCTATCTCTACTTGCTGAACCTCAGTTTCCATAGTGGCTTGCTCGTCTACTCGCATCAATACAAAACATACATGGCATAGCATAAATTAACATCACATCAAGCATGCAAATAGAATATACAGTAATAAATTAGACATTAAAATGAACCCATAGGAACTGGAATCACTAAATTTGGGGTTATAGAATTTAAGTTATGAATTTCCTAAGATTTAAGGTGATTATAATAGGATTAGATGATAAATAAATTTTCTGACAGAGTTCTTGTCAAAACAGAGACACTAAATGATGAAGAATATTATTACAAAATTTTAGAAATTGGAATGACTCAATTTGGAGCTAAAATGAATTTTCTATGCATTTTACAAGTTTCTAGATTTGTTTTTGTATTAAAAATGAATTTCTAATATTAATTTCTCTGTTTCTAATACTCTCGGGACCGGGCGTCAAATTCCAGAAAACTCAGGGGGTCTGGCGTAAGTTATCCTAGACTCAGTGAACAGTAACACATGGACTGCGGGTTTATTTCCCGGAAACCCGGGGACTCTTTAACAAAATGACCCGCGAAGGGGTATCCACGGATTCCAGCCGCCCGATCCACTTTCTACGGTCCAGATTAGATTTTAGGTTTACATGAAGCGGTAAGCAGTCCTGATCCTTGGATCAGAGATCGACGGTGAGGATTCTAAATCTAATCCTATTCGTCCGATCGAAGACCCACGGTCCCGATTTAATATCCCGAAGGGGTATCGCCTGCTTCTAATCTGAGCCGTTCACTGGGAGATCGACGGCCACCGCGTGTTCCCCCAACCTCCAGCTCGGGACGGCGGCGCCGCCCAAGCCACACGGCGGACCATCGCCGGAGGAAACCCAATCCGACGACCAGGCGCGTTATTCTAGAAATTAAACGGTGCGCCACGCAGCCGAGGGTATGGCGAACGTGGTAGAGGGGTTATTACCGACAATCTCGGCGCGCAGAGGGTCCGGCGACGGTGAAGGCGGATCCGCGGCGGCGAATCGAAGTTCGACGAGGAATTGCGCCACGCCCAGTGGCCGACTTCGCCCGCGAACGACCCGACACCCTTCCAATGGACTTGGAGACGCTCCAAGGCCGATCACCGGGGACCCGACGTCGACGACAACGCGTTTTGGCCACGGCGGCGAATTTGGTCCTCACGGCGGAGAGAAATTCTCGGCGACGGGATGGCTCTAGTGGATTGAACGACGGGGCACAGTCAAAGGGTCTCGAGTACTTGGGTTTTATACCCAGGGCGAGGTGGTTGACGGAGTCCGTCGTTGCCGGCGAAGGATTCGGTCCGCACGGTCATGGCGCGGTGGAGGGAGAAGCGACTGACGCGCGGGCCCGGCAGAGCAGCGACAGGACGATTCAACGTGAAGGCGATACAGCGACTGACACGCGGGTCCACCTGGTCAGTCGCCGCGAGGATGCTGTCGCGCGGTGTGAGCGTGAGGTTGGGCCGCGCAGGGGGGTTTTCCCTGGTGGGCCGAATTCGTGGCCGAAGCCCAGCAGCAGGTTTTTTTCTTTTTCTTTTATGTTTTTCTGTTTTCTTTCTTCTAGGTTTAAATTTGAATTTGAATTTAGTTTTCAATCCTTGTGCACACTTGTTATCAAATCATATTCTGAAATATGAAATACAAATTTTTGGAATATATTTATATTATTTTCCTTATTTTCATAACATTTCTCTTCTCCCTTTAAACCCTAGTTTTCAATGTGGCTTAATCAAGCTTCAATTACCTTATCATTCATTTTTTTATCCTCATGGTTTTATTTAATGCACAACACACAAAACTCCAACAAATGCACTTTTTTCTTTATTTTAGAGTAATTGTTTTATTTAGTCACTCTCAATTACATAGGTGCTCTTTTTATGATGCATATGAAACACACAAAATGAGGAACTCTCTTTATTACCCTTGGTATACAACTTGAGTATTACAAATCCTACCCCCCTTAAAAATAATCTCGTCCTCGAGATTTAAGAAGATCTAGGGAAAAGGTGGGGAAAATCTATACGAAGCTCTTCTTCTCTTTCCCAAGTTGCTTCATCTTCACTGTGGTGGCTCCATTGAACTTTGCACATCTTTATAACCTTATTCCTCGTAACTCGAGTCAAAGTATCCAAAATCTTGATGGGGTACTCAGCATAAGTTAGATCATCTTGAACACTAAGGTCTTCCATTGGTAACTGTTCTTCAGGTATCCTGAGACATTTCTTCAGCTGAGATACATGAAAGACATCGTGAACATCCGCGAGATGATCCGGTAACTCCAATTGATATGCAACTTCTCCCACTCGCTTTAAGATTAAAAAGGGTCCAATAAAGCGAGGGGACAACTTTCCTTTGACTTTGAACCTTCTCATGCCCCGGAGTGGTGACACCTTCAAATAGACATAATCACCCTCCTTAAACTCAAGTAGTCTTCTCGGGTGTCAGCATAGCTTTTCTGCCTGGATTGTGCAGTTCTCAAATTCTCCCTTATTTGCTGAACTTGTTCCTCTGCTTCTTGTATAATCTCAGGTCCAAACAATTGTCTTTCTCCAGTTTGATTCCAATACAAGGGAGTCCTGCACTTTCTGCCATACAAAGCCTCAAACGGTGACATCTTCAAACTGGCCTGATAGCTATTATTATATGAGAACTCCGCATACGGTAGACTCTTATCCCAACTTCCACCATGCTTAAGTGCACAAGCTCTTAACATATCTTCCAGTACTTGGTTAGTCCTCTCAGTCTGCCCATCAGTCTGGGGATGGTAAGCCGAACTAAAATTCAATCTTGTATCCAATGACTCGTGCAACTGCTTCCAATATCGAGAGGTAAACTGTGATCCTCGATCTGACACAATCTTCTTTGGTACACCATGCAGGCATACAATCCGCGCCATGTACAACTCTGCCAACTTAGCTCCTGAATAAGTGGTCTTCACTGGAATAAAGTGGGCTACCTTAGTTAGCCTGTCCACAATCACCCATATAGAATCATATCCAGCAGACGTGCGGGGTAATCCCACAATGAAGTCCATGCCAATCTCTTCCCATTTCCACTCAGGTATCTTCAGTGGATGCAATAGTCCGGCTGGCCTTTGGTGTTCAGCTTTAACTCTTTGGCATACATCGCACATAGCCACATGTGCAGCCACATCTCTCTTCAATCCATACCACCAATACTTTTGCTTCAAATCTTGGTACATCTTAGTGCTCCCAGGATGAATAGAATAAACTGAATCATGTGCCTCCTTCAATATGGTTTCCCGAAGACTATCAATATCGGGAACACAGATCCGATTCTTGAACCATATCGTGCCTTGCTCATCTTCCGTGAACTCTGGGCCTCTACCCTCTGTTATCAGATCCTTGATCTCCTGGATTTTGGCATCACCAACCTGACCTTTACGAATTTCTTGTTCCAAGGTAGGTTCCAATTCAATAGTCACTCCTTCCGTATGTGTAACAATCCCCAGGTTGAGCCTCTCAAAATCTTTTGCCAATTCATCAGGTAGCTGGACAACGAAAGCGGAGTGAACATGCTCCTTCCGGCTCAAGGCATCTGCAACCAAATTCGCCTTGCCTGGTGATAGTGAATCTCCAAGTCATAATCCTTAATGAGCTCCAACCAACGGTGTAGCCTAAGGTTGAGATCCTTCTGAGTGAATATATACTTCAAACTCTTATGATCCGTGTATACTTGGCACTTGGTTCCCATGATATAATGTCTCCAAATCTTAAGCGCATGCACAACGGCTGCCAATTCCAAATCATGAGTGGGGTAGTTCAATTCATGTTTCCTCAACTGACGAGATGCATAGGCAATCACATGTCCATCTTGCATAAGCACACATCCAAGCCCTTGGCCACATGCATCACAGTAAATGTCAAATCCCTTCTGCAGATCTGGCATAATCAATACTGGAGGTGACATCAATCTCTCCTTCAATTGATCAAAGCTTTCTTGGCACTTCTCATCCCACTTGAATTCTCTTCCTTTCTCCAAAAGCGATGTCATGGGCTTAGCAATCTTAGAAAATCCTTCAATAAATCTCCGATAATATCCTGCGAGTCCCAAGAAACTCTGAATCTCAGTAACTGTAGTGGGTACTCTCCACTCCATTATCTCCTTAACCTTAGCAGGATCCACTGATATTCCTCCATTAGAAATAATATGACCAAGAAATGGCACTTCGCCAATCCAGAACTCGCACTTGCTGAACTTAGCATAGAGTTGATTATCTCGTAACTTCTGTAGCACCAACCTCAGATGTTGTTCATGATCACTTTCATTCTTAGAATAGATGAGAATATCGTCGATGAATACCACGACGAATCTGTCCAAATACTCCATAAACACCTTATTCATCAAATTCATGAAGTAAGCTGGTGCATTGGTTAGTCCAAATGACATAACAGTAAACTCATATAATCCATATCGAGTTGAGAAAGCCGTCTTGGGAATATCCGATGGTCTAATCCTCATCTGATGGTAACCGGATCGAAGATCAATCTTCGAGAATACTCTAGCACCTCGCATCTGATCAAATAAATCCTCAATACGGGGCAACGGATACTTGTTCTTCACCGTAACATCATTAAGAGATCTATAATCCACACACATCCGTTGCGATCCATTCTTCTTCTGCACAAATAACACCGGTGCTCCCCAAGGCGAGGAACTTGGACGAATATAGCCAGCCTCTTGTAACTCCGTCAACTGCTTCTTCAGTTCCTTCAACTCTTCTACGGACATTCTATATAGCCGTTTAGAAATAGGGGCGGTTCCAGGTAAGAGATCAATAACAAACTCAACTTCTCTATCAGGTGGCATCCCTGGTAACTCCTTTGGAAAGACATCCGGAAAATCTCTAACCACCCGGATGTTGTCACCAACAAACTCCTCAGGCATAAAGAACATTGCACGCATGGATGAGGAGGTTACTGCAATATTGACTTGAAATCTTTCTCCTTTAGTGGTAGTGAGTTCTATGGTACCTCTACCACAAGCGATAACGGCCTTTGCCTTTCTCAGCCATGACATACCAAGGATCAGATCTATACTGCTTGACTCTAATATTATAGCAGTAGCTCCAAATTCTCTACCCATAATGGTTAATGTCAATCTACGTGTCATTTGATTCGCCTCAACAGGCCCTTTAGGTGTAATTACTATCAGGGGTTTTCTCATATTTAGCAGTGGTATTTCATTTGTGTTGGCATATCTAGCAGACATGAATGAATGTGTAGCACCAGAATCAAATAATATGGTTGCAGGAATTGCATTAACATAAAACATACCAATTACGAGGTCCCCTCCATCCGGAGTATCATCAACACTGACTTGATTCACCCTGGCTATAGAATATCCCTTGCCAGGGGTCTGTTGCTTGTTCTGAGCTGGAGTAGTGGCAATCCTCTGTGGGCAGACATTTGCATAATGACCAATCTTCCCACACTTGAAACATTGAGTGCCCGGACTCTGTCCTGCAAACTTCGTCGGGGTGCCAGTGGGTGTAGCCTGTCGAGTAGGTGTCCTCAATGGTGATTGCTGAACTGGGCGCGGTCCTCCTGGTCGAGGCGGTGTACTCTGTGGTGAACTGTAGCGAGGACGAACACTGCTGCTACCCTGTCCTTGTGAGATAGCCTTCCTCTTCAAATCTCCCAGCTGAACACGCTTGTGTTCAATAGCCAGGGCCTTATCCAACAGTCTCTGAAATGATGGAAATGTGTGTGCCACTAGAGCATACTGCAGTGGTCCATTAAGTCCTTCAATGAAATGCTCCTGCTTCCTCTCATCCTCAGCAACTTCTTCAGGGGCATATCTGGATAGCTGAATAAACTTGTCGCGGTACTCGCTGACTGACATACTTCCTTGCTTCAGCGACAGAAACTCCTTCTTCTTGATCTTTATCATCCCAGCTGGAATATGGTAGTTCCTGAACTGTGTACTGAACTCCGCCCAAGTAATAGTATCCGCAGCATCATGGGCAGCAGTATAAGAATCCCACCAGTCAGCAGCAGGACCAATCAGACGTCCAGAAGCATATAAAACCTTCTCCCGATCAGTGCACTGTGCAATATTCAGCATCTTCTCAATTGCTTTCAGCCAATCATCTGCGTCCAGGGGATCAGGTGAGCTTGCAAATGTAGGTGGCTTATGACTCATGAACTCTCTATGCTTGTCTCGGGGTGGAACTGGTGGTGGTGGAGGTGGAGGCAGTGGTACTTGTTGCTGTTGTTGTTGCATTTGCTGTTGCAGCTGCTGTTGTTGCGCCCTCCTTTCTTGGCGTATCTCATCTCTCTCCTGGCGCAGCTCCTGGCGTATATCTTCTCTTTCCTGACGCATCTCCTGGCGTTCTTGCTGCATCTGAGCACGCATATCAGCCATAGTATCTGCCATTTGCTGCATCACAACCATCTGAGCAGCAACCAGTGGGTCAACTCCGCCCGGTGGAGGATTGGGAGGATTCATCCCCGCAGGTTGTGGCTGAGGTTGTCTTCGAGTGTGTTGGTTAGGAGGCAAGTCAATTCCACCACCCCTCCTGGTATTGACCATCTGAGTTAGATACATATGGTAAGAAAAAGCAGTAGACAAGGCAGTAATTACAATCATGTTACTTTGGGGGATTTATTAGCTAAGCAGTTTAATTTTTCACCCACTATAGCTAATTCAATACCTTATGTTGGTACATGCTAAGATGTCCATCTATAATAATTCAATCAATCAAAGAAGCAAATCAGACATTTAGCATCAGCACAATCAACCAACATTTTTTTAAGAAAATAATTTTAATTTTTTTTGTTTTGGGTTCCCTAACTCTTAAGAATGTCATAGGGGTAGGGATTCCAAGGTTTGAAATCCATCTTGTCTCAGAGTAGAAAAGGTAAGAATGATCAGAGTAGAACAGTAGAAGGTGAGACAGGATCAAGATAAGTGTAGAAAGAATCAGAGTAAGGTGAGTGTAGAATGAATCAGAATGAGATAAGTAGGCAAGGGTTTGTCCGGTCTATCTAGGTTTCGTCCTACAGTCAACATTTCCTCTGATACCACTTCTGTAACACCCGGTTTTAAAAGACAAAGCCGGGTGCATCTCATACATGCGCCAAGAGGACAACATATATAATAACAGAGTGTATAGAGATAAATGTCATAAAACATCAGAGTACTTATTACATAGCGGAAGTCTTATTACAAAATAAAGATAAATATGAAACGAACTAAGGATCGATGGCGCCAATGTCGACTGAGAAACGCCACCTAGATCAGATCGAACTCCTCAGTGTTAGGCAACTCCTCTTCAACCACCTGTTCTTCTCCTGTTGGGGGGGTGTGAGACAGCAAGAGTGAGCTCACATACGTTCATAGCTCAACAAGTCGTGGGGAATAATGTGGCATGAACTCACCAAAGGTGGGAGTTCATGAAGTGTAAGGCTGATCAATAAAATAGAGGCTGAGGCTGAGCATTGCTTTTATAAGTTGGTCAAAATTTTATTAGCAATTACTAAGTGTAAGTAAATACCAAACCTTAATAATAATAAAGAACAGTAATAGTAAAATAATCCCAAATGCGATGCAAATGTCAAATTAAGCTTAAGTTCCCTAGTTAATCATGTGAGGGTCCGAGCCGCTCATGACCGTGAGCACGGCTAGTATACTAGTTTTACACTCTGCAGAGGTTGCGCATCTTTACCCACAAGTCGTGTATCCCATGTCGCCTGGGTTTGCAAGGCCCTTAGACACTACCGAGGTGAATGGCTAGGGATCCACTACGAGGCCTTTACAAAGTTCCACTAGCTTCCGAAAACCCGCTACAGTTTATGGGAAGATCCAGTACAGGGTTCCTGGCTGATAGCCATCGCAGCAAAATCAACCAGGGACCTCCCCGCACTGACCTCTCCCCTACTGCCCTTGCCCCTTTCGGGTAAGGTAGTCTTCCACTAGCTTTCCTAATTAGTCAGCCAAGGGCGTCCCATTAAACCCTTGTGGTAGCACTGTTTTCCCGGGTGGTCGCTCCATGTTCCCATTAATTTAATGATCTTAACATGAACAGTAATAATAACAAGATAATAACAGAATAATCATGAATAATGAATCTCCATACCCAATCCACATAAAGCAATAGCAAGTACTACCCAAAAATATTCCAGGGGTGAACAAGGTATAGAGGTAATCAAAACTGGAAAAATAAGTGATCAAGGGCACAACTTGCCTGTAATGAGCTCCTGCTCAGCTATCTCTACTTGCTGAACCTCAGTTTCCACAGTGGCTTGCTCGTCTACTCGCATCAATACAAAACATACATGGCATAGCATAAATTAACATCACATCAAGCATGCAAATAGAATATACAGTAATAAATTAGACATTAAAATGAACCCATAGGAACTGGAATCACTAAATTTGGGGTTATAGAATTTAAGTTATGAATTTCCTAAGATTTAAGGTGATTATAATAGGATTAGATGATAAATAAATTTTCTGACAGAGTTCTTGTCAAAACAGAGACACTAAATGATGAAGAATATTATTACAAAATTTTAGAAATTGGAATGACTCAATTTGGAGCTAAAATGAATTTTCTATGCATTTTACAAGTTTCTAGATTTGTTTTTGTATTAAAAATGAATTTCTAATATTAATTTCTCTGTTTCTAATACTCTCGGGACCGGGCGTCAAATTCCAGAAAACTCAGGGGGTCTGGCGTAAGTTATCCTAGACTCAGTGAACAGTAACACATGGACTGCGGGTTTATTTCCCGGAAACCCGGGGACTCTTTAACAAAATGACCCGCGAAGGGGTATCCACGGATTCCAGCCGCCCGATCCACTTTCTACGGTCCAGATTAGATTTTAGGTTTACATGAAGCGGTAAGCAGTCCTGATCCTTGGATCAGAGATCGACGGTGAGGATTCTAAATCTAATCCTATTCGTCCGATCGAAGACCCACGGTCCCGATTTAATATCCCGAAGGGGTATCGCCTGCTTCTAATCTGAGCCGTTCACTGGGAGATCGACGGCCACCGCGTGTTCCCCCAACCTCCAGCTCGGGACGGCGGCGCCGCCCAAGCCACACGGCGGACCATCGCCGGAGGAAACCCAATCCGACGACCAGGCGCGTTATTCTAGAAATTAAACGGTGCGCCACGCAGCCGAGGGTATGGCGAACGTGGTAGAGGGGTTATTACCGACAATCTCGGCGCGCAGAGGGTCCGGCGACGGCGAAGGCGGATCCGCGGCGGCGAATCGAAGTTCGACGAGGAATTGCGCCACGCCCAGTGGCCGACTTCGCCCGCGAACGACCCGACACCCTTCCAATGGACTTGGAGACGCTCCAAGGCCGATCACCGGGGACCCGACGTCGACGACAACGCGTTTTGGCCACGGCGGCGAATTTGGTCCTCACGGCGGAGAGAAATTCTCGGCGACGGGATGGCTCTAGTGGATTGAACGACGGGGCACAGTCAAAGGGTCTCGAGTACTTGGGTTTTATACCCAGGGCGAGGTGGTTGACGGAGTCCGTCGTTGCCGGCGAAGGATTCGGTCCGCACGGTCATGGCGCGGTGGAGGGAGAAGCGACTGACGCGCGGGCCCGGCAGAGCAGCGACAGGACGATTCAACGTGAAGGCGATACAGCGACTGACACGCGGGTCCACCTGGTCAGTCGCCGCGAGGATGCTGTCGCGCGGTGTGAGCGTGAGGTTGGGCCGCGCAGGGGGGTTTTCCCTGGTGGGCCGAATTCGTGGCCGAAGCCCAGCAGCAGGTTTTTTTCTTTTTCTTTTATGTTTTTCTGTTTTCTTTCTTCTAGGTTTAAATTTGAATTTGAATTTAGTTTTCAATCCTTGTGCACACTTGTTATCAAATCATATTCTGAAATATGAAATACAAATTTTTGGAATATATTTATATTATTTTCCTTATTTTCATAACATTTCTCTTCTCCCTTTAAACCCTAGTTTTCAATGTGGCTTAATCAAGCTTCAATTACCTTATCATTCATTTTTTTATCCTCATGGTTTTATTTAATGCACAACACACAGAACTCCAACAAATGCACTTTTTTCTTTATTTTAGAGTAATTGTTTTATTTAGTCACTCTCAATTACATAGGTGCTCTTTTTATGATGCATATGAAACACACAAAATGAGGAACTCTCTTTATTACCCTTGGTATACAACTTGAGTATTACAAGTATCCTCAGCACCAGTACCAGAACCGTCAGAGCAATCAGTCAGGAGGTCAGTTTTAGAGGTAGAATCAGCAAGCACCTCGTCTCCCTGCCCGAGCAACCCAGCAGAACAATCAGGCAGCACCAACTCAGGTTGGAAACAGAGCATGTTTCCACTGTGGAGAGCAAGGCCACTGGGTGATGTAGTGTCCGAAGAAGGCAGCCCAGCAACAGTCAGGCCCCAATGCCCCAGCAAAGCAGAATGTGTCTCAGCCTGGCACAGGCAACCGCTCTCAGCCACGCTACAATCATGGAAGACTGAACCACTTGGAGGCTGAAGCAGTTCAGGAGACCCCCGGCATGATAGTAGGTATGTTCCCAGTCGACTCCCATATTGCAGAAGTGTTATTTGATACTGGAGCAACGCATTCTTTCATTACTGCATCATGGGTAGAAGCACATAATCTTCCAATTACTACCATGTCAACCCCCATTCAAATTGACTCAGCCGGTGGTAGGATTCGAGCCGATAACATTTGTTTGAATGTGTGTGTGGAAATAAGGGGGATAGCGTTTCCCGCCAACCTTATAGTAATGGGTACTCAGGGAATAGATGTCATCCTAGGGATGAATTGGCTAGATAAGTATCAGGCAATTATCAGTTGTGATCAAAGGACCATCAAGTTGGTGTCCCCACTAGGAGAGGAAGTGGTGACCGAGTTAGTCCCGCCTGAGCCAAAGAAAGGAAGTTGTTATCAGATAGCTGTCGATAGCAGTGAAGTAGACCCAATTGAGAGTATCAGGGTTGTGTCCGAGTTCCCAGATGTGTTTCCAAAGGACTTACCGGGTATGCCACCTGAGCGGAAAGTTGAGTTTGCCATAGAGCTTCTTCCTGGAACCGCCCCCATCTTTAAGAGAGCTTACAGAATATCTGGACCAGAGTTGGTTGAACTTAAGAAGCAGATTGATGAGCTGTTAGAGAAAGGTTACATCCAGCCAAGCACCTCGCCTTGGGCCACCCCTGTCCTATTTGTGGAAAAGAAAGATGGCACCAAAAGGATGTGTATCGATTATCGAGCTTTGAATGAGGTCACGATCAAGAACAAGTACCCTTTGCCAAGAATAGAAGATCTGTTCGACCGGTTGAGAGGCGCCAGTGTGTTCTCCAAGATTGATCTGAGGTCAGGTTATCATCAGCTCAGGATCCGACCTTCGGATATTCCGAAGACAGCATTCATTACCAAGTATGGGTTGTACGAGTTCACAGTGATGTCTTTTGGTTTGACCAATGCGCCAGCGTTCTTCATGAACTTGATGAATAGTGTATTCATGGACTATCTCGATAAGTTTGTGGTGGTATTCATCGACGACATTCTGGTTTATTCCCAAAGCGAAGAAGAACATGCAAATCACTTGAGGATGATATTGCGGAGATTGCGAGAGCACCAGTTGTATGCAAAGTTGAGCAAGTGTGAATTCTGGATCCATGAAGTCCTGTTCTTGGGTCACATAATCAACGAAGAAGGATTGGTTGTGGATCCGAAGAAAGTGGCAGACATTCTGAACTGGAAAGCGCCAACGGATACTCGAGGAATTAAGAGTTTCATTGGAATGGCCGGATATTATCGGCGATTCATTGAAGGGTTTCGAAGATTGCGAAACCAATGACAGCGTTGCTAGGCAAAAAGGTTGAGTTCAAGTGGACTCAGAAATGCCAAGAGGCCTTCGAAGCGCTGAAAGAGAAACTGACAACAGCGCCTGTCCTAGTCTTGCCTGATGTGCACAAGCCCTTCTCGGTGTATTGTGATGCTTGTTACACAGGTTTGGGATGTGTGCTGATGCAAGAGGGAAGAGTTGTGGCTTACTCATCCCGACAGCTGAAGGTTCATGAGAAGAATTACCCAATCCATGATCTAGAGCTGGCAGCGGTGGTTCACGCACTGAAGACATGGAGGCACTATCTGTATGGACAGAAATGCGATGTTTACACAGACCACAAGAGTCTGAAGTACATATTCACTCAGTCAGAGTTGAATATGAGGCAGCGAAGATGGTTAGAGTTGATCAAAGACTATGAGTTGGAGATTCACTACCATCCAGGCAAAGCAAACGTAGTGGCAGATGCTTTGAGCAGGAAGAGTCAAGTCAATCTGATGGTCGCTCATCCGATGCCTTATGAGTTGGCCAAGGAGTTCGACAGGTTGAGTCTCGGATTTCTGAACAATTCTCGAGGAGTCACAGTTGAATTGGAACCTACCTTGGAGCGCGAAATCAAAGAAGCGCAGAAGAATGATGAGAAGATCAGTGAGATCCGGCGACTGATTCTAGAAGGCAAAGGCAAAGATTTTCGAGAAGATGCAGAAGGCGTGATATGGTTCAAAGACCGCTTGTGTGTTCCTAATGTCCAGTCTATTCGGGAGTTGATCCTCAAGGAAGCTCATGAGACAGCCTATTTGATTCACCCTGGTAGTGAGAAGATGTATCAGGATCTGAAGAAGAAATTCTGGTGGTACGGAATGAAGAGGGAAATCGCAGAGCATGTGGCTATGTGCGATAGTTGCCGAAGAATTAAGGCAGAGCACCAGAGACCTGCTGGATTGTTGCAACCGTTGCAGATCCCTCAGTGGAAATGGGATGAAATCGGTATGGATTTCATAGTCGGATTGCCTCGCACTCGAGCCGGCTACGATTCCATTTGGGTAGTAGTGGACCGCTTGACCAAGTCAGCCCACTTCATACCTGTCAAGACCAACTACAGCAGTGCAGTATTGGCAGAATTGTATATGTCTCGGATCGTTTGTCTTCATGGTGTGCCAAAGAAGATAGTGTCAGACAGAGGAACGCAGTTCACCTCTCATTTCTGGTAGCAGTTGCATGAAGCCTTGGGCACACATCTGAATTTCAGTTCAGCTTACCACCCGCAGACAGATGGTCAGACCGAAAGAACCAATCAAATTCTTGAAGACATGTTGAGAGCTTGTGCGTTGCAAGATCAGTCCGGATGGGACAAGCGATTGCCTTATGCAGAGTTCTCCTATAACAACAGCTACCAGGCCAGTTTGAAGATGTCACCATTTCAGGCGCTCTATGGGAGGAGTTGTAGAACTCCGTTGCAATGGGATCAGCCTGGAGAGAAGCAAGTGTTTGGGCCAGACATTCTGCTGGAGGCTGAAAAGAACATCAAGATGGTCCGAAAGAATCTGAAGATAGCGCAATCAAGGCAACGAAGCTACGCAGACACAAGAAGAAGAGAGCTGAGTTTTGAAGTCGGAGACTTTGTCTATCTGAAAGTGTCACCGATCAGAGGAGTCAGAAGGTTCGGAGTGAAAGGCAAGCTAGCACCCCGCTACATTGGTCCGTATCAGATTCTTGCAAGACGTGGAGAAGTGGCTTACCAGCTCAACTTGCCAGAGAATCTGTCCGCAGTGCATGATGTCTTTCATGTGTCTTAGTTGAAGAAGTGCTTGCGTGTGCCAGAAGAGCAGTTGCTAGTGGAAGGTCTTGAAGTCCAAGAGGACTTGACCTACGTTGAGAAGCCAGTGCAAATCCTTGAAACCGCAGACAGAGTCACTCGAAGGAAAACCATCAGAATGTGCAAAGTTAGATGGAATCACCATTCAGAGGAGGAAGCAACCTGGGAGCGTGAAGATGATCTGATGGCCAAATACCCTGAGCTCTTTGCTAGCCAATCTTGAATCTCGAGGGCGAGATTCTTTTAAGGGGGGTAGGTTTGTAACGCCCCGAATTTCGAGCTGAATTTTTTTTTCTTTTCTCTATCGCTCGCTAAATTCGGGCGTTACCTCTCTTTCCCATTTCTTTTCACAAAAACCCTACCTATTTCCAAAATTTCAAGTCATATGATAATAATAAACCCTAGAGATTTTCTATTTTGTTTGTTGCATCATGTCGGATCACGAATTTTCGTTGTTTGATTGAGAGAGTTTGTGAATCATGCATTCTAGTGATGTATTATGGCTAGAATAGGGAAAAATAAATAGAAAAACCCCTTCTCCTCTTTTGGGCCGTTTCTCCTGCGCGCGGCCCAGCCTGGCCTCTTTTCCCCCCTCTCTTCTCTCTCGTTTTGGGCCAGCTCGGCGCCTGCGGCCCAGCCGTTCTCCTTTTCCCCCGGCCCGCGAAAACCTCCTCGCCTTGGGCCGATTGGCTGGCGCGCGGCCCACCCGCCCAACGGCTCGCCCGCCCCCTTCGCCTGCGCGCGCGCGGGGCAGTTGCCCAGCCACCGCCGCCTCTGCGCGTGGGGCCCGCCTGTAAGCCTCGCGGTCGTCCCCTGTTCATCCCCTACCCCCACGACATCCCTTTCCTCTCTCCCCATTGTTCTCGTCGCTCGAAACCGCCGCCGTCGCGTCCGTTCGTTCGACCCCGCCCCACGGTAAGCCCCATCTCCTCCTCCTCCCTCGCCCCTCCCCTCTCCCTCGTGTGCGGCTGGCGTGGGCGCGACGCCCGGCGCCCCCGGCATCCCCGGCCCTAACCTCGGCGTCGTTTCGTCCCGGCGCGGCGCGACGCGCTCGTCCCGGCACGGCTCAGCCTTGACGCGGCCGCGGCGCCTGCGTCCGCCCGCCCCTCGCCCGCCAGGGCTCCGCCGAGCTCCCCCTCGCCTGCGTGCGGCCTCGCGGCCTCGTCCGCAGCTCGCCGGTGCGCCCCCGACGTCCCCGGTGCCCCCTGCATCCCCAGCCCCGGCCTCGGCGGCTCGCCCGCGGGCCCGGCGTGGCGCGCTCGCGCGTCCGCGGCGCGTCCGCCCGCCCCAACCCCGGTCCGTGGCCTCGATCTCCCCCTGCGTGCGCGGCGTGGCTCGGCCAGCGTTCGGCCATGGCGCGACGGCGCGCGGCCCGCCCGCTTCCCCGGCTCGGTCCGGCGTCCGCTCCCCCTCGCCCTGCGCCCAGCCAGGCGAGCCCGCCGTGGCGTGGCCCCTGCGCGCCCGCCCGCTCCCTTCGGCGTGGCGGCGCGGCGTGCCCGGCGCGGCCCCTGCGCGCGGCGCGCGACTCGCCTGCCCGCTCCCCTGGCTCGGCCAGCGCCCGTCGCGGCCTGCGCCCGGCCTCGGCGTGGCGGCGTGGCGTGCCCGTGGCCGCCCGGCGCAGCCTGCCCGTGCAGCTCGTCCGCGGCGTGCCCGCTGCTCGCGTTCGCGGCGCGTTCGCGACCCCCGGCGTGGCGCGTTCGCGGCCCCTGCTCGACGTAGAGTGCCTCTTGCGTCTTAGTTCGTCCGTAGCACGCTCACAGCAGCCTGCGCGGTTTGCTCGTGGCGACTCGCTCGCGCGCGTGGCTGGTCCATCCCCGGCTCGCCTGCATCGGCTTGTACGGGGCACAGCCAACCCGTTCACGCGATAATCACATGTGTAGTGGCTTGTAGCTTTGTGCACGTGATAATACACATGTTTTGGCTCTCGTTATGCGTAGTTTCGCACGGCGACTCCCTACACCACCTAAGTTTGCTAACATTGATCGGTTCATGTTAGGGAGCGACACATTAACTAAACGTAGAATTAATTATGCTTAAATATTAACCATAGTTGCACCTGCATTAAATATCGGTTATTATAACTACATGAAATAAAGTGTTTAAGTTCATTCTCTCGCCAAACATGAGCATAGCGAGTTGTCGAGTATGGTAAGAGTTATGTCATTCTCACTACTTCAAATGGTCGTTAGCGCTAAGCCATACGTCGTGTGTATGATTATGGGTTTCACCTTCTTGTATGGTGTATTGGTTACCTTTCTGTTTTGAAATGTGAATGTATGATTGTGTTCGCATAGAGAGCGACCTGGTCGAGGAACCCGAAGAGCTCGCAGGAGAAACCCCTGAGCAGCAGTCGGTTGGTGGAGGCAAGTGTCCCTTGACCTATCTCTGTCCTATTCATTCTTTAATTCACCTCCTGCATTACACATTTATACTTAAGGATTGACTAGCTTTTGTTATCCATATCCTTGTTTACCTATTTGGGTTGGATTATTATTATTTAGCTTTATGTTATTGCTCCACTCTAATCAATGAACATGATGAGATTATATATGATACGCTGTTTCCCCCCCCTTCTTATTATGATGTTGTACTTGTGGCCTTTAAGGGGGCTCGAGCGGTTTCTCGAGTGCCTCTCCGTAAGGACCTATTCTTTGGATGACCGCCCGGGAAAACAGTGCAACCATGAGGGTGGAGTGGGACGCCCTTAGCTGAATAATTAGAGGAACTGGGGTGTAGTTCGCTTAGCCGTTGTGCCGTCAATGGGGCTCAGTGTATGCGGCTCGCTCTGCCAAGGTTGATTTGTCCCTTTGGGAGGAGTGCGGTACATTTAGGAAACCTAACGGGCGGCTACAGCCCCGGGGAATCTTTGTAAAGGCTACGTAGTGATACCCTGCTGGGTCACCTTGGTAGTGATCAATGGAGAGTCATGATCTCCGGGCAGAAAGGGAATCACGGCTTGTGGGTAAAGTGCACAACCTCTGCAAAGTGTTTGAAAACTGATATATCAGCTGTGCTCGCGGTTATGAGCGGCCAAGGGAGCTCCAGTGATTAGTGGTACTTGATCAGAGACATTTTGGTTTACAGGTGACAATGAGACTGATGGTTTTGGTCATGACTATGGTACTGTTAAGTGGTATTCTTTCCGTTTGGAAAGGGTACATCGGGCTAATAACTTGGGTTAATGCTAAAACCTGGCTTTCTATTAGTAAATAATAATCTGACCAACTAAAAGCAACTGCTTGACTTATCTCCACATAAAGCTAGTCCACTATAGCCAAACAGGATACTTGCTGAGTATGTTGATGTGTACTCACCCTTGTTCTACACACCAAACCCCCCATCCCCAGGTTGTCAGCATTGCAACCACTGCTCAGGAGAAGATGAAGCCGTGGAAGGAGACTTCCAGGAGTTCCAAGACTACGACGAGTTCTAGGCGTGGGTTAGCGGCAACCCCCAGTCGGCTGCCTGTGAAGGCCGCGTTTATCTACGTTTCTTTTCCGCACTTTGATTTATTGTAAGGACTATATGGACGTCTCAGACGTATGATGTAATCGACTATTATTTCCCTTTTAATACTATTTGAGCACTGTGTGATGATGTCCATGTTATGTAACTGCTGTGTACGTGAATTGCTGATCCTGGCATGTACATGGTTCGCATTCGGTTTACCTTCTAAAACCGGGTGTGACAACTCACCTATCAACGAAGGCAAGCCCCGGTGCATTTGCCACCTTCCTTGATGTTTTTAAAATCTTTCTCACTTGATTAATGCATTAGGTGATAGGAGTTGAATGCTTAAACAATTCCTACATTACCTTCCTTGAACTTGATTATCTTCCTTGAAACCCTGTTTTCACAAAAGGTTTTTACTATGCTTAGTATTGCTTTAGCAAAACAAAAGGTTTTGTTTACAAAAGATGATTGGCAAAGTGGGAGGGATGTTTTTGAAAATAAAACTTGATGGTGGATCCATCATGGCCGTGATGGGTTCAACATCCGCTAAAGATGTACCTCTGCCAGGTACCAAACTTTGGGTTGAAATGATTAAGCTAAGACCGGGCGGGTGACTTGCACGAGAAAGAGAGTCTCGGTGTAGTGTCTCCGTCTGAGTCGATTAAGGACCGTCTCGATGTAGGCTTGCTGACCGAGGACCCTTTAACTGGTCACATGCCTCGTCATGGGTAAGCCTTGCCTCAGGCAGACTAAGGCCAGAATAAGATAACACGGAATGGGCGTGGAGCGGTGGCGAGAGTAGCGTGTACCCTCCGTAGCAAGAGGCTGGACGGTGGCGTATCTGTGCTCTCGGTTCGCGTGAACCTTATCTGGTCTTAAGAACCCCGGTGGCGGGTTGACATATGCAAGGGTTAAGTGCTACATATGTCGTGTGATTGGAGATCCTCAGCTGAGTATAATCGATTCGGATCGCCGTACCTTCGCAGTCATGAAGACTTGGTCACTGCCCTATACGTAGAATTCCAGTAAAGATGAAGGACTTGTTAAGAAATTGGCTAGTACAGGTGAAGTGATTGAACTAGGTTAGAAAGAACTCTAGATGCAGGTAATTTTACCTAACCTGAAAATAAAACTGGATTTTTAAGGATCCACTTTTAGTAAGCATTTATGCAAAACAGAGTCTTTGATCTTTGAGATACCTTACCTTGACTCCCTTATAACCAGCATACCCTTGAGAGTCTTTTCTTTAGTCGGGTAAGACTTGCTGAGTAATCTCATACTCAGGGTTTTATTCTCTATTGTTTTTAGGTGAGGAAGCAGCAAATTTTTGTTGCTTTTGTACCAAGGTGGTGTCGAATGAAGAAAAGCAAGAATGAAGCTGCGGGAGGACCTAGTCCTCCATAAAAACTTTTATGTAAGAATTTATCGGGAGGAGTTTTTACCTCCCTTGGTATTGTAATAATAAATACTCCGCACTCGTGTTTACTTGCTGGTCTGTAATAACTAACTTTATCTTACTTTCAAATAAATGTAAGTTATGTAATCGCTTCCGTATTTCTGTATCTCCGATGTTCTGTAATGTCTGCGTGACGGGTAAAACGCTCTTGGGAAAGGTGAGAAAAGCAGATACCGAACTTGTCAAGTGATTCAGGGGCATCTATAGGGTTGTCTGAGGTCCGTTGGACAAGGACAACTGTAGGTGGGCCTAATGACTTGGGAGGTTCCGTCACAGGTTTGGCTCATTTGAAACGTTTTAGCTTCACCGCTAAAAGAGCTGACGCTTTTTAGAGGAAGGGATGGATACCCATAGGCCACCACACTTTGACGGCACTAACTTCCCATATTATAGTGCTAGAATGGCTTGTTACCTAGAGGCTGTTGATCTAGGTGTTTGGAGAGTCACTCATGACGGGATGAAACCCCTCAAGAATCCCGAGAAATCCACCACAAGTGAGGAAAAAGAAATTCATTTAAATGCTAGAGCCAAAAATTGCTTGTATGAATCTCTTAGCATGGATATTTTTAATCAAGTATTTATCTTGAAAAGTGCTAATGAGATTTGGCTAAAATTGCATGAGCTCCATGACAGCACATCCAATGTCCGTGAGCAAAAGCATTGCCTAGTCTTAAATGAGTATAATTCTTTTGCTATGAAAGATGATGAGCTTGTTAGAGACATGTATTCTCGTTTGAATCTAATTATCAATGAGCTCAACTCTATTGGCATTAATAAGCTAGATGACGCGGACATTGTGAGGAAGATTATCTCCCTGCTACCACAACAAAGATATGGGAGCATCATCACCATCCTTCACAACATGGAGGACTTGAGCAACATGACCCCGACCATTGTGATTGGGAAAATCGCGGCCTTTGAGATGTCGCGAAAAATGAGTCGGGGAGAGGAGCCAACTTCCTCAAGGCCATATGCTTTTGCATGTGATGAAAGGAAGGGCAAAAAGAAGGCTTCTACTCCAAGTTCCTCAAGTGAAGAAGAGGAAGAAGAAGAAAGTGATGATGATGAAGATAATCAACCATGCACATCATCCTCCGAGGATGAAGAAACAATCTGACGCGTCGGAAAGGTAATGAGGATGATCCGCAAGATTAATCTAATGGGTGTGCCCCTGCAGGTCGAGGATCTTCTCTTTAACATTGATAGGAAAAAGCAAAGGAAGAGAGGATGCTTCGCATGTGGAGAGAAGGGCCACTTCAGGGACAACTGTCCAAATATGGCCAAACCCAACAAGGAGAGGAGCAAAGGCAAGGCGCTAACAAGTGTTAGAACTTGGGATGATTCTTCAAGTGAAGATGAACCTCCAAGGACGCGCAGCCACCGGGCCTCGTCACACTCATCACGGTCATCATACAAATGCCTTATGGCAAGAGGTAACAAAAGCATTCCATCCTCTAGTGATGAAAGTAGTAGTGATGATGAAGGTGAGGGAAAGCCCTCTCTAGATGAGCTTGCGGAAGCCGTAGAATTTTTCTAGGATATTTGCACTAAGCAAAAAGCTCAACTTAAAACTTTGAAAAATAAGTTGGTTAGCTCTCAAAATGATTACAAAGGTTTGCTAGAAAAATTTGAAACTTTTGCAAACTTAAATAGTGAGCTATCAACTAAAATTGAGCTATTAGAATCTAGTGCTCCATCCACTGCTACCGATGATAGCCTTATTAAAAAGAATGAAAAACTTAAGGTTAAGTTAGCTAGTTCCCAAGAAGCTATTGAAAATTTGCTAGAGAAAATGGAAATTCTTAGCATACACAATAATGAGCTAACTACTAAGCTAGAAAACATTGGTAGCACCCCAGCAGCATCTTTAGTTGAAATTCCTGAAATTATTAAGAAAGATGCTTCTACTTCCTGCTTTGATTTAATTGATGATTCTAACCCCTGCAACCAAGTCGTTATTGAGAATATTGTTGTAGAGACATGTTCGGATGAGGTTGCAAAGGAAAATGAACAATTAAAGCAAGAAGTGGCTCGCCTTGGCAAGGCTTTGGATGACAAGAAAGGCAAAGCCAAACAAATCCGACCTCCACAGGATAACACCACTGCGGGGGTGAACAAGCCTATGGAGGGAGAAACTGTGATTTGTAGGCTATGCCACAAGGAAGGCCATAAGTCTTTCCAATGCAAGGCGATGACCGGGGATAAACAAAGGCAAAAGCTCAAGAAAAAGCCATCAAGCAAAATCTCCAACACCTACATCAAAAAGGTGAATAAAAATAATGCTACACCATATTTGATCAAGAAGAAAAAGAATGGAAAGGTGATAGCAATCAAGGCCAACAAGCAAGCCAACAAAGGAAAAGAGGCCAAACACATCTGGGTGCCAAAGGAAATAATTTCAACCATGAAAAGCACCAAGAAGGTTTGGATCCCGAAAGGGAAGTGAGTGGACCGAAGGTCATCGGGAAATTTGGAGACTTGGCAAAGTTGGGATGTATATCGTGGGATACATCATATTGGATCAAGTTTATTGCCAAGTGGGTTAGTGAAAATTTTGGACCCAAATTTCCCACCCATGTCTAAGGTAACTAGATTTATTGTATCTCTTGTTTTTAGATATGCATATCTATTTACTTTGTATCTAGTTTACTTTTCTTGCCTAGTATTACATTTGTCATTTACTTCTGTTTGAAATCATGCATACTAGGTAAATCACATGGTAGGATTGCTTGCTTTCAATTCATATACTTAAGCAAACCTACATGGCTTAAAATTTTAATTGAGCACGGCACATAGCTTCTATATCACTCCATAGTAAATGATGCATCAATTGAAAATTTTGATTTCTACAAGTTGTATCATTTAGCTTATATGTGCCAAAGTTCGGATTGTAGATAATTTGCCCCTCTTGATATCAAATCAAAGTGCATGTCTCCTACAAGTATTCAAAACTTGTATGCACATCTTCAGGGGGAGGTTACTCTACAATCTAACACTTTGAGACTAACACCTTTTCAAGTCTATTTCATGTGATAGTCTCATTGTAAGGAAAATAAGGTCCCCGAAGAAAGACAACAATCTTCCACTGCAAAATCTCCAAGAACTCTCATGTCTCTCAAGCTCGCCATTGACTTTCAATTGGTATCTTTTGAGACTACATCTATTATCATTTACATGTCTTCTCCAATATTTGATTAGACTATATTTCATACCATATACTCCCATGTTGCTAAAAATGCATAAGTACTTAACTCATATTCTGTTACCTATGCATAAGGGAAGTTAGTCTTTTCAAATCATGTCTTGCACCTCTTATTTTCACATGCTTTTTCCTAAGTAGAGGATCTCTGTCAGGGGGAGTATCTCTTCATCTCTAAAAAGGGGGAGAAACTTCTTTCTAAAGAGAACACTCGTTTAGGGGGAGTAATCCTTTAAACTGATATCATGCATATTGTTTAATTTAGTATCCTTCATGTGGTATCATCTGATAAAATTCTTGATGAGGGCAAGCTTTTATTTACTTCCTACATGCTTTTAATGTCTTCCTTTTCGGTGGTTGATGCCAAAGGGGGAGAAGTTTAGGGACCAAAGCAATTAAAACTATATCAAACACCAAACACCACCAATTTAAAATTTTATATCTACAAATGGTTTTTCAAGTGGTTTTGGTTATTTGGTCCTAAAATAGGGAGTAAGTGAATTGTGGAGTTAGGGGCAGGCTTAAGTCCATAATTTCACATTGAGGGGACAAACATGCATCCTAGCAAGTAGATTGCATATTTTCATTCAAATACTTGTATTATTTGCTTGCTTTGGTTGTGTTGTCATCAATCACCAAAAAGGGGGAGATTGTCAGGATGCGAAGAGTTTTGGTGTTTGATGAACAACACAATCCGTGAACTAATAAGTTCTCTAGTGTTTGTGTTTGTAGTTCACAGGATGCGAAGAGAATTGGACCAAGGCAATGAGGATGCAACACCTCAAGAGAAGACATAAAAAGATGCATAGGAGCCCAATACTCAAGAACAAAAGAAGCCCGAAGAAATCAGCAAAGGAACCCAAGAAGCGGGCTGTCAGCCAGCGCCTGGTGGCGCACCGGACAGTGTTGTCCGGTGCGCACCGGACTGTCCGGTGGGACAACCGGACAGTCTGCGCAGAGAGGCCACAGACAGGCGCTCTCTGGCTGTAGCACCGGACTGTCCGGTGGTGCTCCGGGCAGTCGGCACTGGACTGTCCGATGTGCACTGGACAGACGGCAATGGTCGGATCCAACGGTCGACTGCTACAGGCACCAACGGTCGGCTGACGTGGCGTGCACCGGACACTGCACAGTGGTGGTTCGGTGGTGCACCGGACTGTCCGGTGCACCCGACGATAGAAAGTTGCTGCTTTCTGTCCAACGGCTAGTTTGGGGATTGGAGGCTATAAATACCACCCCAACCGGCCATTCTCAAGTGTGGGAGCCCAAGCAACATACCAAGGCATATAGTGCACATTTCCAAGAGCTCAAACACCCAAGTGCTTAATAGAATCACTCGGTGATTAGCGTAGGTGCTTTGTGAAGTGCTTAGGTTAGTTAGACCGCTTTAGCGCTTGCTCTAGGTGAACCCTAGTTAGTTGAGTGAGTTTTATAAAACCACACAACCCCTCGGCTCTTGTGTGAGTCGTTGTAATTGTACCGAGTGGGGCGAGAGTCTTGCGAGACCATGACAACCGCGTTTGTGTCACGGCCGCCACCGTGTACCAGAGGGAACGAGGCCCACGGTGTTTCGGCCGGAAGCTCGATAGTGGAGACGGCGGGGAGCGTCTGAGAGGAGCCGGGAGCGGAGCACCACTTGCGCGTGGAGAAGGCCTGCGGCTCTCTACGGAGTTACTCGACCGTGGTGCTTGGCCCTCGCGTGGGCTTCCCTTTGCGTAGGGGCACCAACGAGAATTAGTCGGGACCTTGCATGGTTCCGAATACCTCAGTAAAAATACCGGCGTCATCCACGAGAGTTTGCATCTCTACTTTGCTCTTTAAGTTTCCGCATTTATATTAAGCATTTAAGTTTCAATCTTGTATTCATACTTATTTAGTGTAGATTCAAACTTAGCCTTTGCGGTAGAGATAGCAACACTTAGACAAAACCTAGATTGCACTCTCTAGTTTGATTATTTGCATAGGTTTTGCTCTAGGGATTTAATTGTGGCCTAGTTTAGTAAAAGTTTTAGAAGTCCTAATTCACCCCCCCCCCTCTTAGGCGTCACCTGTTTCCTACAAGTACATCAGGGACATGCCAATGCCTAGGAAGGTCCCTGGTGTCTTAGAGTTCTAAGAAACAAACTTCTGTTGCCCTATCCACCGCTGAGGCCGAGTATGTTGCCGCAGGACAGTGTTGCGCGCAACTACTTTGGATGAGGCAAACCCTCTAGGACTTTGGCTACAATCTAAGCAAAGTCCCACTCCTATGTGACAATGAGAGTGCAATCCGCATGGCGGACAATCCTGTTGAACACAGCCGCACAAAGCACATAGACATCCGGCATCACTTTTTGAGAGACCACCAGCAAAAGGGAGATATCGAAGTGTTTTATGTTAGCACCGAGAACCAGCTAGCCGATATCTTTACCAAGCCTTTAGATGAGAAAACCTTTTGCAGGCTACGTAGTGAGCTAAATGTCCTAGATTCGCGTAACTTGGATTGATCTAGAGCATACATGTGTTTTATGCCTTTGATCATGTTCCTTTAAGCATATTATTGCTTATTTATGGTGCTCAAGTTGTGCAAGGGATCCCCAGACCTCACAAGTCCATAAATGCTACAACTTGACCCTTTGAGACTAACCGTGTGCTTGAGTTTTCTTAATTTAGTCTCAAAGGTGATTGAAAGGGAAAAGGTGAACTTGGACCATGCAAGACTTCCACTGCACTCCGATGAGAGGGTAATTTACTCCAAGTTCATCTCCATGCTCTTATTGCCTTTTTACTCTTAACTGATGATTTTGGTGAGGCAATGGGGTTTAAGAGCCAATAATGATCCCGTTTTGGTGCTTAATGCCAAAGGGGGAGAAATTAAGGCCAAAGCAAATGGATCAGCTACCACTTGAGAATTTTGAAAATAGTAGAGTTAGAACTTTTGTTTTGTCAAAATACTCTTATGTGCAAAATTTGGCCTCTTGTGGGGAGAATATAGGATTATGGGAAAAAGGGGGAGTTTTTGGCTCTTGATCAAATTTTCTCATGAAGTACCTCTCTTTATGCCTAAACAAGTGTGTTTGACTTAGAGATAGGAAATTGAGTTTGATTTTGAAAACAAACCAAGTGGTGGCAAAGAATGATCCAAATATGCCAAATTTGAATCAAAAACAATTCTTGTTCTTAATTGCATTGATGTTGCACTTCTATTTGCTGCTTTTTGATGTGTTGGCATAAATCACCAAAAAGGGGGAGATTGAAAGGGAAATGTGCCCTTGGGGCATTTCTAAAGTATTTTGGTGATTAAGCGTCCAACACAATTGCCTTAAGTATTAATAAGTGCCAAATGGTGGATGAAGTGCAAATCAACACAAAGGTATGATTCTAGACTTAGTACATTGGTTTTTGTGCACTAACATATTTGTTTAAGTGCTAGAATCAGAGAAAATTCAAAAGGAAAAAGACTTGACTGGAGCAGCCAAGACTCTGCGCAGTCTGGGTGCACCGGACTGTCCGGTGGTGCACCGGACAGTGTCCGGTGCGCCAGGCTGGCGTCTGGTCAACTGGCCGCTCTTGGGAATTCATCGACGGCGTATGGCTAAAATTCACCGGACTGTCCGGTGGTGCACCGGACTGTTCGGTGAACCAACGGTCGGCTGCGCCAACGGTCAGCCGCGCAATCCGCGCGTGACGCGTGGCCAAGCCAACGGTTTGATGGGGGCACCGGACAGTGTCCGGTGCACCAATGGCTCCAAGTCTGCAACGGTCGGCTGCGCTAATTTAGGAAGGAGATCCGCACCAGACAATGAACAGTGGATGTCCGGTGGTGCACCGGACTGTCCGGTGCGCCACCCGACAGAAGGCAAGAATTGCCTTCCTGGAATTCCTCCAACGGCTCCTAGCTGCCTTGGGGCTATAAAAGGGACCCCTAGGCGCATGGAGGAGATAGACAAGCATTCTTTGATCATCTCTAAGCACCAAGACTTCATTCTCGCGCATTTGATTCTTTGTGATAGTGACTTGAGCTCTATTTGAGTAGAGAACTCCTTGCATTGTGTTGTGAGCTCAAGTTGTGGCTAGTGTGCGTGTTTGTGCTCTTGCCTTGAGTCTTGTGTGTGTTGCTCTTCCCTCCCTTACATCCGTGCTTCTTTGTGATCATCAATTGTAAGGGCGAGAGGCTCCAAGTTGTGGAGATTCCTCGCAAACGGGATATAGTGAAAGAAAGAAAAACATCGTGGTATTCAAGTTGATCATTGGATCACTTGAAAGGGGTTGAGTGCAACCCTCGTCCATTGGGACGCCACAACTTGGAGGTAGACAAGTGTTGTACTTATCGAACCACGGGATAACTCGCGTGTCTCTTGTGATTGCTTTTTGTGTGATTGTTGTGATTCGCAAGATCTCGCCTTATAGTCACTTGGTATTATCTCTCTAACACTTAACCAAGTTTTGTGGCTATAAGTTTTAAGTTTTTACAGGATCACCTATTCACCCCCCCCCTCTAGGTGCTCTCAAATCTACGCCACAAATCGAGTCACGAGGTCGTGCGAAGCTTGCCAGAAGTTTTCTCCCCGCTCGGGCAACCATTCGTAGTTCACCAAGCTGATCGCCCACACATGGCCACTTCAACGCTAGGGGCTAGACATTGTTGGGCCACTACCTACGGCTCAAGGGAACCTCAAGTTCACCTTCGTCGCCGTCGAATACTTCACCAAGTGGATTGAGGCCAGGGCAGTATCCATAATAACGTCGAAGACCGCCAAGAAATTCTTCTGGCAAAACATTGTTTGCCGATTTAGAGTCCCGTCTGAGCTCACAGTTGACAATGGCAAATAATTTGATAGCCAGGACTTCAGGGATTTCTGCCTCTCCATCGGCAACAAGCCTGTCTTTGCCTCGGTATACCATCCGCAATCTAACGGCGGCGTCGAGCGCACCAACAGCAAAATCTTCACCGCCATCAAGAAAAGACTTCTCGACGACAAGAAAGGCAAATGGGCCGATCAACTACCCGAAGTGGTCTGGGCACTAAACATGACCGAATGCCGGGCAACCGGATTCACACCTTTTCGTCTACTATATGGATCGGAGGCCATGACGCCGCAGGAAATAAAGCATGGGTCACCCCAAACAAGCGCATCAGCGATCCCCGACGTCGACGAACCAACGTCTAAAGACCTCATCGACGGAGACCGCGTCTTCGCCCTGTAGGCCCTCAACAAGTACCAGGCCCAAACCAAGGCCTGGCGCGACAACGTGGTCATCCCAAGAGAGTTCGACAAAGGAGACCTCGTCCTCGTTCGGACCACCCGGACAGAGTCATGAGGCAAGCTAGAGCCAAAATGGGAGGGTCCATTCATCGTCAAGACGAAGACATCCCCCAGCGCGTACAAGCTAACAACGGCCTCCAGCGAAGACTTAGAGCACTCCTGGAACATCGACAATCTCCGTAAATTTTTTGTCTAAACATTCAGGGCCCATGCGCCCTTGTAATTCACCAAACAATGTTATTCCGGCCCGCACTCTTTTCCTCCCGAGGGGTGAGGTTTTTAACGAGGCGGAGTCATGTAATATACCAGCAAAAATCCCCACAAAAGCAAACACTCAGACGCAACGTGTCGAAAAAGACCGCTACAACGGTCTTCGACATTCGACCACTCCGAAGTCACCGCGACAGGTAGCGTAGACTACCCTTGCGTGCGACACTCCGCGCAAAAGCCGCCTAAGGGTGCAGCCGGGATAGCACAACAAGTGTGTCAATCAAAGTCTTTTACTAAAGACTCCGTGCAAAAGTCACCTAAGGGTGCAGCCGGAATAGCACAACAAGTGCGTCAATCGAAGTCTTTTATTAAAGACTCTCCGTGCAAAAGTCGCTTAAGGGTGCAGCCGAAATAGCACAACAAGTGCATCAATCGAAGTCTTTTACTAAAGACTCTCCGTGCAAAAGTTGCCTAAGGGTGCAGCCGGAATAGCTCAACAAGTGCGTCAATCGAAGTCTTTTCCTAAAGACTCCACGCAAAAGTCGCCTAAGGGTGCAGCCGGAATAGCACAACAAGTGTGTAAATCGAAGTCTTTTATTTAAAAGACACTCCGCGCAAAAGTCACCCACAGGTGCAGCCGGATCTACGCAAGCGTGCGAATACGGCCAACAGGCCACATCATACAAATTACAGTTACATACAATCGGCGAGGGCATCATATATTACATCAGCTCAACCTTCGGGATAATACCCATCTCCCTGTAATTGAACAGCATTATCCTCAATTCCTCACCCTCAAAAAGATTTCGCAGCTCCCCTTCACCTATGCTCGCCCCAATCGGTGAGGACAACAATTCTCGTTTACCAGCCCGGTCCACGCGAAGACGGCCACGTTCCATCCCCATACGACGGCGCCTACCACTTCGTGAAAATTCACCCACACTGTGTTTCGACACCACCTTTCGCTGCCTATACCTAGTACTCGCACTAGGAAGATCCTCAGCACACTCCGCACGCGGCAAAGACTCCGCTGCAGCCACATCTAACACAGCAAAATAATCCAAGCCTTCATCCGAGGACTCCTCCGTCTAGGAAAACGAACTCCCAGATTCACCATCAGACCCAAAACACTCAAACACAAAGCCAAATAAAATATCACCGGCAGGCACTACAGTTGAGGCCGCCACAAAATCAGTATCGCCAGCAGCGGTTGCTTGTGCAGGCCCAAAAGTCGGAACCTGCACAGCAACCGAGGTTCAGTATCACAGAAACAAAAGTTTACACTTAAACCCCTAGCCCCTATTCCGCCACCTGCAAAGGCCCTAGGTCTTCGGCAGCTGGCTCGGCCACCACCTTCGAGGCGTCCGCACCCGTCAGCACAGCGGCTGGCGCGAGGTCTTCGCTAGCCCCAGTGGGCGCGGGCGTCGTCGAGGGGACCTCGCCAGCATCAGATGGCGGCACTAGCTCCACCCTCGATGCCTCGGGCAACGTACTGTCCAGATCACCAAGGTCCTCCACTTCTTCATCACATGCCATCTACAGTAATAACACATTCATTCAACAACCACACAAACACGCAGACATACCCACAAACATAATCACACATACGCACCTAATCCATCGCCCGGTCGGACCTCTCCTAGACCGTCTCTCGGCCGTGAGGGCCCCACATCCTGTCGAAAAGCGCCCCCGCCGACCGCTTCAGCACCGGGTCCTCGACGTGGAAGATTTCGCGCTCGAAGCATTCGTCCGACTGGTCGAATACCTTGAAGTGCCCGCACCCCTTGTGGGACAAAGCATTCACGGCCCCCTCGCAGGTGACGAGGGAGGCAAAGGACATGAGGCCTGTCACAATGGTCGGGAGCACCTCCAGCTCCTCCTGTAGCCACCCAAGGAAGCGGAGGCCCACCACTTGGCCAAGCGCTTCAAAGGCGGTGGTCCACGCACCCAGCTCCCGCTACGCGTCCACGAGCTGCGTATGCGTCCGCTCGACCTCCACGCGCGTCGAGGCTTCAGTTTTGTCCAGGCGGTCGCGTAGGCCGCTGAGCCTCGCCTCTAGCTCCTCGGCACGTTGGCGGGCGAGACTGGCCTCCGCCCGTGCAAGTTTGGCCTCGGCTTGTGCAGCCTGCGCATCAGCACAGGCTCTGTTTGCGTCCCGCCTCTCCTCCGCCAACTGACGCCTGAGATCCCCCTTCTCGGCCTCCGCAGCCGCCAACCTCTCAGTCAGCCGGTGGCTTTTGTTTTCCGCAGCCGACTTCTCCCGAACAGCATCTGTATGCTGCGCCCAGAGGCGCTTGATTTTGGCAGCAAACTCCAAAGTCAGAGCGCCCGACGCAACATGGTCGGTGAAGGCGGCCGCCTGCCACAAAAAACCCATGAGATCCGCAACCACATAAAAACAACGAACTAACGAAGTCCAACACGACTCACATGCTTCAGCTGTTGCGACGCATGCCTCAGCTGCTGGGACACAGAGCCCGCCACATCTTTAGCGGCAGCGGCCGATGAGATCTCGCCGCTCACGCAGAAGTTGGACCACGGGTCCTGCGAAGTACCCTGCGTCCCAGCCGCCATCAGAGCCAAGACAATAGCCAGCTGCCCCGCATCCAACCCTACACCATGAACTTGTTTAAGACTTAGTCCCTGTTAAAAAACAACAAAAAAACTTACCAATGAGATAATCCTCCACGGAGATGTCCGTGTCGAAGTCGGCACCACCCGCCACCGCCTTGTCGGTGCCCACCGGCGATGACGGCCTCCGTTCCTTCGCGGGCTCGGCCGAGGGCGGCTTGCCCGTGCCAGGAGCAACAGCCCTCGCACCCGCCGAAGACTTGTTGGGCCTGGGGACGGCCGGCTTCGCAGCTGATGGTGGTTTGCTACCGCCAGGGGCGGCAGACTTCGCCCCGCCCCGCCCCCCCCCCCCCCCCCCCCCCCGCGCGCCTTCTTTGCCTTGCAAAAAGGGTGCCCGACCCTAGTGACCGCCCGGCGTTTCCGCACCGCATCTTGGCGATCCTTCTCCATCACTGCCGATACAACAGCAGCAATATTCCGCCCATAAGGAAAAATCTTCATTTCACGGGCCAAACGGGACGTAAATATGTCCTCACCGGCCGCCCGGGGAATTAGAACGTTCCTTGGCTATCGACCCCCGGTAACCTCCAACATTCGCGTCGAAGACTCCCGGAGCTCGGGCAAAGACATCCTTCCCCCGAGGGCCGCGCAAGTACCCATTAACTCCACAGCAAAACGATCGGAGACCCTCAACCCCTCCGCTGCAATACCTAATTTTCTCTTCTTCATGGCTGGCGCAACCTCCCGTGAAGAGCCTTCCCCAGCCGCAGCCGCTGGCTTCTTCCCGCGGCGATCGACAGCCACAGCAGCGTCATCTCCAGGATAGTCGTCGTATGGCAAACGGTTCAGCTCGAAGACCCGATTCAAGCGAACGTTGGATCCACGAATATCCCAACTCCGCAAACCCTCCGTCCTCGGCACATACCGCCCCACAATCTTCATAGCCTCGTCCTCCACTTCACGCACGAATGCGGCTGGGTCCCGGCCGTGCAGATCCAACGCGAAGGCCGGACTTCACACTAGCTGCTCGCCCAAGGAGGGCATCTGACGGGGGCATACTTTGCCCAGCGCCCAGCCATGCGCCAAGGGCCACACTCCATAACCGATGAATTCTTCAACCAAATCGCGCTCGCTACTCATGCAGGCAGCACACCAGAGGGCCCCTTCGTACCCGTCATCCTCTGCCACCTCAAACGGTGGAAACGCCACATAATAGTGGGAGCACATCACGACCGCAGGGAGTCCTGGGAGGTCTTCGACTTCGCCTACCGAGACATAAAACCAATAATCATACTAGTTGTCCCACTTGTTGCGGGCGCAGGGAACTAGTTCCACAACTTCCGCCGAAGTCTTCCCGGTCCTCAGCGTGAAGGTGCACGATCCAAACTGTGCAATCTTGCTTCCAATTTTTCTCTTCTGCCAGTGCAGACAATAATTCTTGGCGAAGACCTCTACGGAGAGCTGACCGCCATACGAAGTCACCGCCCAGACATACTTCGCCAGGGCCACCACGGCATTAGGTGTCAATTGGTGGATCTGTACTTCAAACATCTGCAAGACCTCTGCCACAAAATGATGCGCAGGTAGGCGAAGGCCAGCGATAAAGAATGCCTCAAACACAACTAACTCACCCTCCGGCTCAGGAATCTCCTCCGCCCCCGGAACTCCCCCAACTCCATTCCCAAAGTACCCCAACTGCTGCATGTCTTGCACGCGAACCGAGGAGATCCTCGAAACGCCGAACTCCACCGTGTGGCCCAGATGTAATTCCACCACCGCCAAATCACTCAAGGTATCCTCGGACGACGATTCGACCAACGGCGCATTCACAGCATATGAAGAAGAAGACGACATTGCTACGTACCAGCGGTGGCGGCGCGCGGTTTACTTGACGCGGGCTAGATCTCTGATGAAGAGAAACAAGGAGGGCAGGCGAGCACGCGAGCGGTTTCAAAAGTTTAGGGTTTTCTGGCGCACAGAAAGGTAAAAGAGCCCGAGTCGTGACGCCCTTTTTATACACAGGACGCGACGCTTCGGGAAGCCCGCAGTCCAACAGTACCACGTCCATCAATGGTCACATCAAAAACCCCTACGAGGCCACTTCGAGCGAGCGCAACATCTCCACCATCTAGCGACGTCTTTGGCACCAGATGACTCAGTCGAACTGGTCCCTCGGAGGGCAAATGTTGGGGCGAAGGCGAAGACGCTACCCTTCGCTCCAGGACTTCGTCACCTCGCTCGACCAACGGAGGCAAGATGACCGGCGCAGCCCACCCTTCGCCACCTTCATTGCAAGACGAAGGCCAGTCTACGACAAAGTCTGGCCATTCCACGTCCTCATCTAGCCTGTAGGCCCATGTGGGATTCAGCCCACTATAACAGGCCCCGCACAGACAAGCGTGTTACGGGCCTGATTTGTAATAGCTTTTCTGTAATGACGGTCTGTAACCCCCTTATGGGAATATTCTGGGGATAGTCTGGGTGCCCGAGGGCACAAACGTCCTTACCTTGAAACGTTGGGCACTCGGGTACCTATAAATACCCCCGTACAGTGCCCTTGAGAGGCTAGATTAACAGAGCTATTGTCATTCATCATCGAACTTTGTGTACACTCTCACCACCCTCCCGTTGGATTAACTTGACCCGGAGAGCAAGTTCCAACAAGGAGATAAGGGGTCTCCTTGCCTAAGGCCTCTCCTGTAGAAAATAGTGTCCCCTGTGATCCATTTAACAGAATCCGCATAGATGATGAAGAGAGGAGCCCACTAATGATATCCCTCCAAATCTATCTAAAACCAAGGTGCCTCAGAACTTCCAATAGAAATGGCCAAGAGACTGAATCAAAAGCTTTAGAAATGTCTAGCTTGAACAATAGACTAGCAGCCTTTCGCTTATGGAGAAAGTGAGCAATTTGTTGCACTAACATGAAGTTATCCTGGATAAAACGCCCCTTAATAAAGGCACTCTAGTTGAGAGAGACCAAGTCATGTAATCGACCAGCAAGACGATTTGCCAATAGCTTAGTAAAAAAATTAGCAAAACTATGCACCAAACGGATAAGTCTAAAATCTTTTACAAGATCAACCCCTTCCTTTTTAGGCACAAGAGTGATAAAGGTTGAGTTGAGCTTATGGAAGTTACAGAACTTTCTACACCAGACTGGAGAGATTGCCCTCATGATATCTGTTTTAATGATGTCCAAACAAGCTTTATAAAAGCCACCAGTAAAATCATTTGGCCCTATGGCCTTGTCTAAGGGGAGTTGATTGATGATTTCCCACACTTCCTCTTCAGAGATAAGGGCATCCAAGCCCGAGAGATCATGCCTAGAAATATTCAACTCCTGCAGGTTGATAGAACGATTTCTGTCCAAACTGCAACCCAGCAAATCTGAGTAGAAACCACCAACCAAAGCAGCCTTGTCCTCATGCTTGGTTAGAACTCGATTATCATCCACTAACCTGGCAATGAATTTTTTTTTATTTTTCTATGACGGGCGTGAGAATGAAAGAGCTTAGTGTTGGCATCTCCCTCCTTCAACCAATTTAGTCTAGACCTTGATCTAGCAATGGTTTTTTTGAGAGAAGCTAGGACCAAAGAGTGCTTGGTAAGACACTTCTTCAACCATTGCTCATTTGGTTGTAGCTGTCTCAAATCTTGGGCAATTTCTAACTGGTGCAGCACCTCCCTGGCCAGGGCTAGCTAAGAGACAACATGACCAACCTTCTTTTGACTCCAACCTTGAAGCTTCCTCGGTGCATCCTTTAATTTTAGTTAAGAGTAGAGAAGGAACAATTATTTGTTGGGATAGAATTCCACGCTTCTTGCACAGCTTCCTGGAACCACTAAGCTTAGGCAAAAAAGGCTCAAAGTGAAACCTCCTCTTCACCATTTTAATGTCATTTAAACCTAGGAGCAGGAGCAGTGATCTAGATCATTAGATGCCAAACTCTGCAGCATTACATTAGGGTAGATATCCTCCTAGTCTGCTAAACAAAGCACTATATCAAGCTTCACCAAAATGGGGGAAATCTGCATATTGGGCTGGGCCAGGTGTACTTACGACCGACCAGAGGTATATCCTTAAGAGCCAAATCATCAATTAACCTTTTAAAACGTAGCATCAAGGTCCGATTCAGATTTCCATTATTCTTTTCTTCCTCCTTATAAATAAGATTGAAATCCCCGCCAAGGACCAGAGCAAGTAGTCCGAAAATCTCTTAGTTCCTGCAGGAATAAAATTTTGTGATTTCCAGTAGCCCGAAACTGTTGTTTTAAGGACCATATGTCAGGAGACGATTGAGATAAAGCAGAGGAAGACATCTGCCACGAGGAAGAAGAGGAGCTGGATGATATCAGAGCACAACCAGGTCGCAACAACATGCGAGTGTTGAGCTGGAATGGACCATGTAACTGCCTTCTGGGCTGGACTATAATGATAACGATATAAATACACTGTAACAGGAGTCATGAAGGGGAACGATGACAATCAATACATTTCCTCTCGTCGCCATTCTCTCCTCTGAGTAGTCTTCTTCTCTTCTGATAGTCTGCTTCCTCTTGCTACCTCCGATCTCTCTCCTTCTCCGTTCCTACATCCATCAGCATACCAAGGGTTGCTGACAATTGGTATCAAAGCTGTTGATCTCTGGAAAATCTCGCTACGCTATCCACCTTCCGTCGAGCCGTGCGACCATGACGGGTGCGGCCGATTCCAGTCTGGTAGAGGCGATGGAGGCACAGTCGCAGGCGATGGAGGCGCAGTCGCAGGCGTTGGCGACTCAAGCCCGCTTGCTTCAACAGATCTGCGATCTCCTTGATGCTCAGGATAGCCATTGGGGAGTGCTCGAACGGACGGTGTCCAGCAACGCCCACCGCGTCAGCGAGCCCATCGCCACCTTCGCGTCTGCGGCCGATGCTGCCTTCTCCAGCACCGACGGCGTCGAGTGTGGCACGGTCCATAGCTACGCGGCTACCAACACCGAGATCGCCGACAACTGGGGCAGCGACTTCGACGGAGGAGAAGACCTATTCGAGCCGAACGGGCTGCATCAATACGCGCTGCTCGACGCCGTCCCCGTGGACCCGCTTGAGGGGTTCTCCTCGCTCTCTGATACAGAGACCATGATCGGCAACCGCGGCCCCAACTTCCCTAAGCTCATCATCGCGGACCTCGTCGTCGACCACCTCTTCACTGCTAGCATCAGAGGTACACCTACCAAATGTTTGGTGAAATGCTTGAACGTCTTCTCAATCAGCGACGAGCACCATGCGCGCGACGACGGACCTGTCTTCGACGCGCTGGGCAACGACGACCTAGATGGCCGCCACCACCTCCTCGGGCGGTGGAAGCAGACTGCAGTAGCGGCCGACGTCGACGCCCGCCCTGGCCCTGCAAAGCGTACAGCTGGCGTTGCCCTCGAGCTAGGCGTCGACGCAGCTGACGCAGAAGACGTGGAGGAGCCGCACCCCAACGCCACCGCGCTGCACGACGTGTACGAGGACGCGCGCGGCGTGCACCTGGTCCTGGAGCTCTGCTCATGCGGCGAGCTGTTCGACCGAATCAAGCACCTCGCCTCCGACCTCCCTGTGCCTTCGATCCCGCCCATTCCCACTGTTGCCTCGTCGGTGCCCGAAGCGGCCGAGCTTGAGCTCTACGGCATCATCGACGACCTCCGTGAGTTTGTCAAGAGCATGACCATAAGCACCTTCCGTGATTTCCCAATGCCAGATGAGCCTGAGGTGTCTGATGTGCCAACTGTGTCGAATGTGCGTCAGGATCTCAACGACAAGCAGGCCAGACACGACATGCTTGTCCTCTCGGCAGTCAAGGAAATATCAAAGTTCAGATATGAGCTATGCCCGAGATACATGATAGAGCGCAAATTCTGGTGGGTATATTTTTTACTAGTCTACATGGCTCCATTTGAGAAGAAATACTTCGAGGCGCTGAAAGTGAAAGCAGAGGAAGACAAAAAGGATTTCCAGAAAGCATCTACAACTGCAGAACCGAAAGACACAAAAGTGCCACGCAAGACCTCTTCAACAAATCCAGAACATGACCTAGATGTATTTCTGCTGGGGCATCTGGGAAGAGATGATTGGGCTTGTGTTGGTGGTGCTGGGAGTAGATTGTACCCCTTGACAAAGAAGTGTGTCAAGCCTGCAGTGCCGTTGGATGCCAATTATAGACTGCTTGATATTCCTGTCGGCAATTGTCTCAACAGCAACATATCCAAGATCTATGTGCTAACACAATTTCACTCTGCTTCCCTCAACCGTCACCTCTCAAGAGTCTACGGTAGCAACATTAGAGGGTACAAGAATGAAGGGTTTGTTGAAGTCTTAGCTGTACAGCAGAGCCCAGATAATCCAAACTGGTTTGAGGATACCACGGACGTTGTAAGGAAGTGCTTGTGGTTGTTTGAGGAGCATAATGTGATGGAGTTCCTAAATCTTGCTGGTGCTCGCCTGTACGGGATGGACTACGAAGAGTTCATTCAGGCACACATAGAAACAGATGCTCATATTTCTGTTGCGGCCCTACCGATGGATGAGAAACGTGCAACTGCATTTGACCTCATGAGAATTGATGAAGAAAGGAGGATCATTGAGTTTGCTGAGAAACTGAAAGAAGAGCGGTTGAAAGAAATGATGGTTGACACCACCATACTTGTCCTTGACGACGTGAGGGCAAAGGAAATGCCTTATATTGATAGTATGAGTATCTATGTGTTTAGCCAAGATGTAATGCTCAAATTTCTAGCAGACTGTGCAGAACATTTTCTTGTCATGATTTGGGATCCCGGTGGTGATGCACACAGCAGCTTGAGGGCAAGCTGCATCTCAAGGAGAGGGGAATGTCAGGAGACGATTGAGATAAAGCAGAGGAAGACATCTGCCACGAGGAAGAAGAGGAGCTGGATGATATCAGAGCACAACCAGGTCGCAACAACATGCGAGTGTTGAGCTGGAATGGACCATGTAACTGCCTTCTGGGCTGGACTATAATGATAGCGATATAAATACACTGTAACAGGAGTCATGAAGGGGAACGATGACAATCAATACATTTCCTCTCGTCGCCATTCTCTCCTCTGAGTAGTCTTCTTCTCTTCTGATAGTCTGCTTCCTCTTGCTACCTCCGATCTCTCTCCTTCTCCGTTCCTACATCCATCAGCATACCAAGGGTTGCTGACACCATACAACACATTACTGACATGGAAGTGCTGGATCACTCAGATCGGCTACATAAACAAGAATCCTATGTTCAGACATATAAGAGTCCACATATGTTTGCGCATGCGCTCACCACTCAAATTCATGACCGGAAAGATGAGACCTCGGAAGATGCATATCTTGTGTACAACAAAATTTATTTTTTTTCACCCACGCAGAACAAATCAGGAAATCGTGTATCCAAACTTTGTTGTTCCAATCATATTTATAACTGGTCTCGCGCAGAGGAAGGACCCACGATCTCCAAGCCATGACGGCTGTTGCGCGCCTCAAGGTAAAGGAACCGCAGCAGCAATCAAGGAACTAGGAACGGCAGCAGGATAGTTTGACTTCGATGTCCAATGCAAACAAGGCCAACAACAGACAATCGCAATTTTCCACTATAAATTTTTTTAGAGGTCGAATTAGGATCGAACTTAATTTCTATTTATTTTTAAACAAATATTATTAAAGAGCTCTAACTTATTGTGAATAAATATTTAACACATATAAGAAGGATCCGGCGAGGGAAGGTGAGAGAGACCGTTTTGTCGGGGAAAGAAGTTAAGAGGTGCATTTTTTCCGAACCAATGAGCTATAGTTACAATCCAGGAGCAGTAAAAAAAATCCAAATCCCTAGGCTACAAACCACAGCGGGTTCGAAGAGAAAAAATTGATCATGATTTTTTTTGGGCATGAATTGGAATGAATTGGATCTCGATCCAGATCAAATCAGACCTGGTTTGGTCTAACCGAAAAAGGCAAAACATTTGGAGTTTGTCGATGGGTAAAAAATGAACAACAAGCACCGTCAGTCACGGAGAATGTTGACTGTCACGCGTTTCAAACGGGGATACAACAGTAGGATCTCGGAAATGGGGAAAAGGCAATTTCAAGTGTTTCACCATTCACACATCCTTTTCCTTCCGCAATGCAAACAATATCAGTAATGAATATACGACAACAATGTATCTGTTTCAGCAGACCCATCCCAGTTCCAGCTTTCCCTCGTACAAGATGTCAAAAAGAAAACAAAAGGTAAAAGTGGGCAAGCCAAAAACAACCACACCCAAGCAGCCCCACTGTATAGAAAAGGACTATTACCAAACTGGTTATCGGCCCTGACAAACCCAAAGTGTCAGGTGATATCAACCAGGACCACGCCCTCGACATCAAGACCGCCCTAAGCCACTCCCACATGTCTTGGCCTGCTTGGGGCTATAGAATTTACTGGAGCGCACAACTGAGCTCCAAGCAATCAGATTACAAGGCACAAGGACAGAGTCATTGCTTGCTGATCATACTATCTGGGAGGTTTCTTGCGGCTAAGGATCTCTTGCTCTTTGAGCCGGTGCTGGAACCGTGCCAAGCGTGCTTGGAGGCTGACCAAGCCTGCAGCCTTGCGTGACAGCAGAAAGCTCAGTTGGGTCACGTAGTTGTCAATCAGGCTACCTGGTTGATCGACTTCTGCCAAAAGGTTCATTTCCTGAGACAAATAAGGCATTTGTTTAAGCAGCATCGCAAAATGAATAACATTATGACGTAGCGGTATTATCAACATTCAACCAAATAACAAACAAGTTAAAGCAAATAGACAGCTTAAAGTTGATTCACAAAATACATATGGCCATTGATCCTCTTACTGGACATATATGTGTACTAGATAATCAAGTTTCTTCTTAGGAACACACGCTAATCATTATAATAAGGCGTGTTATGATTAGAAAAACATGTCGAAGTATGATTTGGCCATTGATTCTCTTGCAGTATAATGTCAATTACTACAAAACTATGTTGCTAAAATGCATGTGAAATACTACTTTTGTCCCAAAAACGACACAATTCTAAGTCTGGTCAAGTGAAACTATCTTAGGTTTGACAGAGTTCATAGAAAATATTATCAACATGTATGACTCCAAATAGATATATTTTAGCTAATTCTAATTGATGGTCAAAGCTTACAGTGTCTGGCTTTTCGAATTCCAATTCGCCCTAAATTCTGAAATCAAGTACTATACAGTAAGCTAACTTATTCTATACAGCTATCAATCTAACAACACTATCATGGACGTTATTCAGTAGATTAAGACATACTTCCCGTACGATCTCCATAGTATTCTCGATCTCCTTCCTGTGAGCTGCAATGAGGGCCTCCTCTTCCTAACATACAAAAGAGAGCTTATTGTTAGAGTATTGTTAGGGTTTCGGGGCTAGTCCCGGCGTATTTACTTGCATACCCTCAGTGTAACGGGCTTGGCCCAATTACTCAGCTTATATATATGCACTTCCAACCCAGTTATGGTTTCACTCTCCAACTTGGTATCAGAACCAGTTTTCTCTCTACTCCCCTCCCTCCCCAAACCGGATCCCCCCCCCACCAACCGCCGGCGCCCCCAGGCCAGATCTGCTCCGACGCGAGCGCCCCAACGTCGGTTTTCCCTCCCGCTACCGGCGACACCACCACAGGCGCGCGGCCTCAACCCTCCCCGTCGGCGCGACGCTCGACCCGCCGACTGCTACCGCCAGCGCACAGCCTGTGGCCTGCCCTTGCGCAAGCAGGGCGTCGCCTACCCTCTCCCAGTCCCTAGGCCATGTCGCCAGACCCTAGCGCAGCTGCCACCCCAAGTCGCGCCGCCAAGACGCACAACTGCCGCCCCAGGTTGCGCCGGTAGGACACGTCGTCGCCCTCCCAGGCCGCGCTGTCGGGCTCGCCGCCGCCAGGCACCCCACAGCAAACACGTCGTCCCCTACAACGCTCCCCCCCTATGGCGGCCCCATCAGCACCCTCGTCGTTGGTCGTGGACCCCTCGCGGGCGCTCCCCACGCTGCTGCGACGGCTCCGTTGAGTTTCACACCTGCTTGGACTCCGGAGACTTCTGCATTCATCATGGCTCCCATCCTTGGTCTAGTGCATGTGTGCGTCCTCCACGACGGCCAGTTTGTCCACGACACCTTCGTGGCCTTCGATCGCGCCATGAGCCATTGTCCTTAATGATTGCGTCAAGCTGAACCCCCAAGCCGGTCGTCATGTGCCTGAACCCCTTGTCTTCCCCCGTGCAGTGATCGCCTCCCTAGCAATCGAGCCCTCGTCCCCCTCCCATCCTAGTAGCCATGTCGGAACACCTCCTCTGGCTCTTTCTGCGCACCCTGCTGCTTCCCCACCATCTCCCTCTCCCACCGATTAGGTGGTTGACTCCGGAGCCTCCTTCCACACTACTCCCACCGCTAGCTCGTTATTCCACTCCCATCCACCACACCCCTCACATCCTCCCTCCATCGTTGTGGGCAACGGTTCCACCCACCCAGTCACCTCAGTAGGTGCAACAGTTCTTCCAGGACCGTTCTGCCTTAACGACGTCCTTATTGCTCGCAATCTGACTCATCCCCTTCGATTCGTTGCTTAACTAGTGTCAGTCACTGTTCTATGGAGTTCGATCCCTGGGGGCTCACCATACGCCACCTTCCCACGCGTGTTGTGCTCGCTCGCTGTGACAACTCCGATCTCCTATACTCTCTTCACTTGCCCTCCACTTCCCCCACCAACGTAGCCTCATCACATGCTCTTGCTACTACCACCACGTCTGTCGTTTGGCATCATCGTCTCGGGCACCCTGGACCAGACGTGATGTCCCAGCTTTCCCGCCACTCAGACATCTCCTATACCAGGGGCTCCTCTGAGCGTCTCTGGCATGCTTGTCAGCTCGACCGTCACTCTCGTCTTCCTTTTTCCACTTCCACGTCCAGGGTTGTTCAAGCATTTGATATTGTTCACTGTGATATCTGGACTTCTACTGCCCTCAGCCTCTCTGGTTACAAATACTACCTAGTCATTCTGCACTACTCCCATTTTCTATGGACTTTCTTCGGTTGAAGTCCGACACGTTCACCACCCTCACCCACTTCTTTGCCTGGGATTCCACCTAGTTCTATCGCCCGCTCCATGCCACCAGTGTGATAATGGACGCGAGTTCGACAACAATGCCTCTCGATCCTTCTTCCTCACCCATGGCGTCCGGTTGCGTTCTCGTGCCCCTACACCTCTCTCCATAACGGTCGGGTCGAACGCATCATTCGCACCACCAACAACATGATCCATTGCCTTCTCTTCCAGGAGTCTCTCCCTGCCAGCTACTGGGCAGAGGCCCTACACACCGCCACACACCTCAACTGTCTTCCCTCGAAGGCGGTGAGCCACCCTACTCCCCACTTTGCCCTGTTCGACTGTGCCTGCTATCCTAACACTTATGTCGCCACTCCCCATAAGCAATCTCCTCGCTCCACTCGCTGTCTCTTCCTTGGCTACTCCCCTAACCACAAGGGTATCGTTGTTTTGACCTAGTCACCGCATCATCATCTCTCATCACGTCTTCTATCATCGCCGCGAGCCGGCCATGCCAGCGGCTCCCTACGTCTCGATGGCCCGCTCCGAGCCGCATGTGTACCATCTGGTCGCCATCCACCGCGACCCCAGGCACGTCCACCCGATGGTGTCTCGGCGCGTCGCCGGCGTTCTCCACCCCGTCGGTCGACTGATCCTGGCAACTGATATGACTACCGCTCCTCCAAACACATTCCTCGCACCGCCCTCGCCGACCCCCACTGGCTTCGCGCTATGGAGTACACGGCCCAGCTAGCCAACCACACCTGGGACTTGGTGCCGCGTCCACCAGGCACCAACGTGGTCACCGGCAAGTGGCTCTTTCGCCACAAGATGACCTCAAACGGCTCCCTCGACCGCTACAAGGCCTGTTAGGTCCTTCGGGGTTTCACCCAGCACCCCGGAGTGGACTACGACAAGACTTTCAGCCCCGTCGTCAAGTTTGCCACCGTTCATGACATCCTCTCCCTCACCCTTTCCCAAGACTGGGTGATCCATCAACTCAATGTCAAGAATGTCTTCCTCCACGACACTCTGACGGAGACTGTCTACTGCAGCCAGCCCACCGGCTTCGTCGACGCCGCTCCCTGTACGACCTCAAGCAGGCGTCACAGGCCTGGTACAGTCGCTTCGCCTCCCTACTTGGCCTCTATCGGCTTCGTCGAGGCCAAGTCGGACACGTCCCTGTTCATCTACCGGCATGGCGACAACATTGTCTACCTCCCACTCTACGTTGACGACATTGTGCTCACGGCATCCACCGCCGACCTTCTACAGCGCACGATCGTCGCCCCTCAGCAGGAGTTCGCGATGAAGAACCTAGGGCCCCTTCACCACTTCCTCGGCATCACCGTCGAGCGCCACCCTCATGGTCTCTTCCTCCACCAGCGCTAGTACGCCATCAGCATCCTGGAGCAGGCTGGCATGTCTGACTGCAAGCCCTGATCCACGCCTATCGACACTCAGGCGAAGCTCTCTAAGGACGACGGGCCCCCGATCGCCGACATGACATCCTATCGAAGCCTGACTGGCGTCCTCCAGTACCCGACCTTCTCTAGGCCCGACATCGCCTACGTCTCCCAGCAGGTCTGCCTACACATGCACACCCTGCGGGAGCCTCATCTCACCACTCTCAACCGGATCCTACGTAACCTCTGTGGCTCCCTTGACTACGGCCTTCTACTCTGACCCCTCTCCGCCGTCGGAGCTCGTGGTCTACACCGACGCTAACTGGGTTGGCTGTCCGAACACGCGTCGGTCCACTTCCGGTTATGTCGTGTTCTTGGGCGGCAACCTCGTCTCATGGGCCGCCAAGCGGCAACTTGTCGTCTCCCACTCCAGCGCAGAGGCCGGGTACGACGCTGTGGCCAACGACGTGGTAGAGGCCTCCTGGTTGCGCTAGCTTCTCCACGAGCTCCACAGCCCCCTCCAGCGCGTCAGCCTCGCCTACTGCGACAACGTCAGCGCGGTCTACCTCTCCTCCAATCTCGTGCAGCATCAACGCACAAAACACGTGGAGATCGACCTGCGCTTTGTCCACGAGCGGGTCGCTGCTGGTGACGTTCGAGTTCTCAGCGTCCTCACCACGCTACAGTTCGCCGACATCTTCGCCAAGGGGCTATATCGAGTGTCTTTGTCGACTTTCGATCCAGTCTCAACGTCTGTACAGGATAGAGTTGAGACTACAGGGGTGTTAGAGTATTGTGAGTTTCGGGGCTAGTCCATGTGTATTTACTTGCATACCCTCGGTGTAATGGGGTTGGCCCAATTACTTAGCTTATATATATGCACTCCCAACCCGGTTAGGGTTTCACTCTCCAACTCTTATCACCACAACTCGATGCAGGATAAAATAAAACAACAGTTTTATGAATTGTTCTTTACCTCAAGAATTGCATCAATTTCTACATCATCACAAGAACTTTCCTTTTCAGATTGCCTTGACGAAGCTGAAGCAGATGCTGGCCTTTGCTGCTGTTGCAGCTGCTTTGCCTGTTGTATCTTATACCCAGTCCGACCTGTCTCAGGACCATTATCCTTTTTCACGTAGTTGCTCTGCCGATCAGATTTGTCTTCTTTATAAGCCTTTCTCCGAGGAGGTGAGACTTTTGTGACTTTCTCCTCCTGTGTGTTTGTTGAATTCTGAACCAACTGTGCCTTACTAGTGTAAGCAGTTTGGGTGGACTTCAAATCATACCTCTCCCTGTCATTACCAGATGCTGCACCATTGTCTTCTCTCCCTTTATTAGAATAATTTGGAACCATACTGAAGGAATTTCTGTCAGGTTCCGCGGAAGGGTTGGAGATAAAATTTTCAGTGCCTTTCCGATAAGTATCAACTGGCCTCTTCTCTTGAATCTGGTTAGGAATTTCTTCAGCTTCAGCAGGCAATGAATATGATGGAGCTGATGAAGACTCCCGGCTAGAAGTGGTAGTTGGTCCTGTGGGCTGCTCTTTTCTTGTGTTTCCACCCTTGGAAAGACTTTTGACCCTGTTCCAGAAATCTACTAAGTTAATGACAGGAAGCATGTTTGGAACATACAAATCACGTATATCACTTGGATATAGCATTGTTACCTATCAGCGTATCTCAAGGTATTTAGTGTGTGTTCACATGAGCCTGCGTTTGGAGAAATGCAAGAAATCATCACCGTCCTAGAGTTACCAACAAATGAATCACGAAGAACCTCTGTAAGTTTGCTTCCTCTGAAAGGAATGTGTATCTGATCATTATCAAGAGCTCGAATGCATTCCTTAAGAGCTAACAGACTTTTATTTATCTCTGCTCCCTCAATCCTGATATATGATGACAAGTTGATGGTTAAAATAAGTGAGATGGAAAGGAGCTTGAGAAATAAACAAAAGGGTGCAGATCTAGAGACATAAGCAATACCTTGTCTGTCTATCATTATCAGTAGTATCAGCACCACGCTCACTTCCAGCAAGATCAATAAATGATATTTTCCCCACAGCCTTTGTATTTTTAGCTTCATTAGCATCACGATCTCTCTGTCTCCTGGTATCTTTTACTATGATATGCTTCTTCACAGCCAGTTGCAGAATAGCGTGTGACCTTGATGATTCCTCATTGGCCCCTGTTGACCCTGTGCTCCTGGCTGCATTCCCTCTTTCAATATATTCCTTGACAATCTGAACATCAGAAACCTCAAATTCCTGTAGACCAACAATGCAAACTTGTTTCTTGCCATCTTCCCTCATCAGTAGTTGCCTATAAAAAGATGGATATAAAAAAAGGTAAAATAATTTCGACATAAAATCCAAAAAAACAGTTTCCAGCTCACATTTCAAACAAATATGTTTCTTAAGGAAGTATCATTGTTTTGGGCATAAATATTTAACAAGAAATTGATGAAAAACATAATTACATCAAATCAAAGGGAACTTTAACAGTGTCATAAATCTACAATCATGCCGTTTTACAAATAAGAGCATCAAGCAGCACTTCAGCCTAATATCTGAAAACATGGATTTCTCATCCAAAGTTCCAAACAAATAATGGTTGAAGGCTAACAATAGACTATGGGCCTGTTTGGCACAGCTTATTTTCAGCTTCTTCATAAATTTAAGCAGAAGTTTTGCCAAACAGACAGCTTCTCCAACAGCTTATCAGTCCAGCTGCTTCTCAGAATGAACTAAAAGCAGCCAACAAGCAGAAGCTGCTTTTCGCCAGCTTATCAAATAAGCTGCTTTTTCAACAAGCAACAGCTGTGCCAAACAGGGCCTATGTACAGATGAAGAAAAGATACTTTAAAGTAGAGAACATGCTTCAACACTCGCACCAAAGATCCTGAGTACGAGCGTGTCAAGGGCGTCGGGCCCGAGGGTAGGAGGACCGCGGCTCCGAAGGTCGTAGCCGCCGTCCGTGTTGCCGACCGGGTTATGCCCCCAGGAACGGCGGTCTTCGTCAACGGGTTATGCCCCCTGTTGCCGATTAGAGAGAGGTAGGAGACTGAGATACAACTTTCTTGTCTTCATCATGGGTGCTTACAGGGGGTATATAAGGCCATAGGCCAGGGCTACTAATCACTCTTATTCCCTTCTAAATCTAGCCCGGATTATTAAAGGAAAGCCATCAATCACTAATCACTCTTATTCCCTTCTAAATCTAGCCCGGACTAATAAAGGAAAGCCATCAATCCCTAATCACTCCTATTCCTTTCTAAATCTAGCCCGAACTAATAGGAAGGCCATCAATCACTTTTATTCTTTCCAGATCTAGCCGCTAGGCCTGGCTGCCTGCTGGATCAGGCGTCCTGCGCGCTCAGCCGCGCGCCGCACGTCGCGTGCCCTGTGACGCCGTGTGTACGTATTTCCGTACATCACAGAGCGACAAGCACACACATGCACAAGTTCACCGACACAAGGAAAAAGGCAATGTGACCATGGTAAATTCATCAGAACCATGAAGTAAGAAAGGTATACCGTTTTTAAACATTGAAGTAGGTCATGTAACCCAAAAAAATCCAAAAAACTAACCTTCTGTCAGATAGAAGATCAAAGAGTTTCCCACCATATATTTCGAAATAGCTAAGCCACAACTTAAAATTCTGATTCCGATAGACAGGTTGGTGCAATAGACGAACCATGTCTTGTGCAGCTCTCAGAGGCAAAGGTTGCATTGTGTATGTCTTGCCACTGCCTGCTCGTAAATTAGATAGGTCGACAGAAACTATAAGAAACCACAATACAATTACGCATAAAAATATATATCGATAACCCTGGATATACTATCTAACCTGTTTGACCATAAGCAAAACATGTTGCTTTTGTTCTCTGAAATATAATTGGAATTATGGGCTCAACTGTTTCACGGTAAACCTGTCCAGAAAATTCCATACAGATAACTGTAAATTAAATGATTATCATTTTGAGCACACATTTTCCTGCTTGTTCAAGAAAAAAACAGATAAGAAAGTGCAAAACCTCATCATTGGAAACATGTTCGTCCAGAACAGCATCGAAACAAAATTCATGCTTCTCCACATAGGCTGTCAAATCCACCTTCCAGTGGAAGAATATGTTAGCAGACAGCATAAAATTAGTAAAAGAAAAGGTATGAAATACTCCTGAAAACTTAAGATTATGAATTCACGGTTATCCTACAGCATTTCAGAATTATTTTAGAACTGTTTTGGAATGTTTTGGAAAACCTATATACAGCCTACAAGTAAAGGAAAACAAGAAGCATTTCAGTTATCTTCTATGCCTTTTTTCTTGATTCTAAAGGATTATTTTAAGGAACAGAGGTTCACTGCATGGCTTTATTAGCAAACTCAGTAATGTGTAGCAGCAACGTTAAACCCAACATGCTAATCAACAGAAGACATTAAGTTATCAGTAATTATAACATATTAACCCAAAACGGTGGGCAAACTCTTCCTGCTCATTCCAAGGAACAGGCACACCCCAACACAAATATATACACACATGACACATCAATGGAAAGCTACATGTCTACTTAGTACCCATCTGGTAGCTATCTAGCATAGTAGGCACTAGGCAAGGAATAGTATCAGTATTCCAGGTTACGATACATAATATGACTACCAGCAAGTAACTCGACCTGCGGAAGGGGGGGGTAAGACAACCCCCGAGCATTGTGTTAAAAAGAAAACCTCACACAGGGTCAAGAAAAACCCCGAACCACTATCCCTCCCATACACAGCGACATTGTAGCCCATATGAACGACGGCAATCGAGGCCAGACCTTAGACTTGTGCTTTGGCGTGGAACAGACGAGGGGTTATAACCCAGCCTGAAATTTACTCACACGGGGAGTAGAATTCATGACATGAGGAGTGCTACTCAGACCACATAACCAACTCAGCTAGAGACCCTTTCGCACTAGCAGCAAGTAACATGGTAAGCACATGAGGACATTGATCATGGACATGAAGTACAACCATAAAAGAGTTAAAGGAGTATCTCTAACTATGTTGACCATCCAATGCATCAAATTGCCATTTAAGTGTAAAATAGTTGGTTTCCATAACCATGAAAAGAAACTAAACAAATGGTTGTAGCTTTATATAAGCAGTTAAGCACAACAAAACTTCCTGAAGATGGGTCATATATACCTTCAGCTTAGGCTCGTATACTGTCAAACATGATGAATCATGCACGGTTATGATGTCTTCTTCCTTTCGAGATAGCTCCTTTCTGTTCAAAGGTCTTTTCCTTACCTGAAAATGTAATGAACTAAGTCAGGTATGTCAAGTATTAACCAGATCCAAGCATATCACTGACTTGAACAAGATTAACATACCACTACTTTAATCTTTGCAACATTATTTTCTCTAGTAGTGCTCTCTTTTTCACTGGTCACTAAACCATAATTATCTAATGGTGCCTGTTGACTCCCTGATATCACGTCCTCATCATCATCATCAATATCCTTTGGCATAAAAGGTGATGGCTCAAATGGTTCCGATGCTACATCCTGCCAACCGAAAAATAATAATTAATAAGCTTAAAGTAGACTGAACAAAGCCACTTCACAAATCAATATGAAATACTGTTTCCACGCATAATCATGGATTCATGAATGTCTACAAGGCATACCTCAGACAGAAGCTCAGTATCATCAATAGCGTGAAGGTCTAGAAGTCCAGCACCAAGTTCCCCTCTAAGTTCAGGTGAATAAAACCCCTCCACAGGGTTCCCACCACCAAAGCTCTGAGCCGTTGGTGTGTAAGGCTCAGACATTGATGTGGGTGCAGACTCTCCGTTAAAATTTAGACCTCTTAGAAGAGTATAAAGTCTATGCTTTTCTTCAACCGATTCTGGCCCATAGCCCTATCAAACAATAATTGTTATGGCCCATAGCACATGTTATGAGAGTATGGATGTAAGGAAAAGCATAATAATTCTATGTAGTGGGCTAGTGGCATGCAATGCTGCAGGGAGAATGTTAGAACAAACCAAAAGAACTTACTATTTAGTTGCATCACGCGTAACAAGAACTAAATAAGGCACCTCAGACATATGCATGTGTTGAAAGTTAGTTTGTAGTTTTAACTTGGTGTTTTCTTTTCTCGAACTCGCAAGATAGCTGTGTATCATTATATTATTAAGAAAAAAGAGGTAAAGAGATACCTCATACAAGTCCACAAGTCCACACAGAAACACACAACCTATACAAGACTTAAAAACTAGATGACCCAAGACTGATCCGACCAGAAATCACCTAGTAGCTAGCTGCAGTGCCAGGAGATTAGAAATTCCACGGGCTCCTGCCAAACTCCAAAGGTGAATCTCATCCTTGACCCAAATGAGGACCTCACTAATACTAGGTTGTGCACCATTGAAAACACACCGATTACGATGATTCCAAATGGCCCAAGCCCCTAACATGATAATTGAATTGAGGCCTTTATGCAATGGTCCAACTAGAGCCTTGCTTGCTCCATCCCACCAATCATCGAAAGAAGAGGTGCCAAGTTGGGGAGAGAGATTCTGAAGACCCATAGATTGAAGAAGGCTGAACCAAAACTGCCGGGTAAAAACACAAGAAACTTGAAGATGGTTCAAAGTCTCCTCCTCTTGATCGCGCAACAGACATCTATCAGGGTGTGGCAAGCCTTTTTTTGCCAACCGGTCAGCAGTCCAGCATCTTCCATGTGCCACAAGCCACATGAAGCATGAAGAATTTGCACTTCCCTGGAGCCCAGCTTTTCCATATCCTCTCCCAAGGCCTAAAGGAAGTTGAGCCAATGAAGAAACCCTCATATGCTGATTTGGCAGAATATACTCCAGATGGGGAGAGCAGCCAAATAAGTTTGTCATCTTGATCTGGATACAAGGTCCAGCCATCAAGGATGTCCCAAACTTTTAGGAATTCAGTCAAAACTGTTACTGTTATAGCTCCGCTTATATCATGAACCCAATCATCACCAGATAGGGCATCATATACGCTCCTTTTCTTGGCCCTGGCAGAGGCCAACTTGAATAAATGAGGTGCCAATTGCTGCATATTTTGGATATGTATCCATCTATTTGTCCAAAACAGTGTGCACTTACCACTGCCCACCTTAACAGAGGTTGCCATTGAGAAGAAGGCTTGGACAGTAGGATGAACATGGATTTTGAAGGATGTCCAAGGCCGATTGTGGTCTTTTTTTTTTTTTTGCAGCCACAGCCACCATAACCTAAGAGCCCAACTCATCTGCTGCAAACGGGAGATGCCCAGTCCCCCATACTCTTTTGGTCGAGTGACCTTGTTCCAGGCCATCAAGCAGTGTCCGCCCAAAACATCCTTTTTTCCTCTCCAAAGAAAGACTCTTCTAATTTTGTCAATAGACTTAAGAGCCCAAGAAGGAAGATCCAATGCCATAGCCAAGTAAACCATCATCGACGTGAGGACTGCCTGCACAAGAACTTTCCTACCCGACTTTGTCAGTAGATCTGCCTTCCAATTTGGTAGCCGGTCAGCAAGCCTGTCAATGATTGGTTGAATGTGTTGTTTGCTAGGCCTCCTCAACATTAGAGGCACCCCCAAATATTTGCAGGGGAAAGTGGCTAACTGACAGGGAAGGAGATTATGAATGGCGACAATATCTGCCCCCGAGCATTGTATAGGGAAAACATTGCTTTTCTCAATGTTTGTTTTGAGACCTGAAGCCTCCCCAAAAATTTTAAGAATGTCCAGAGTGGCCCCAGTGTCCCCGGCTATGGGCCGGAGAAAGATCACTGCATCGTCAGTGTATAAGGAGATTCGTTGAAGGTATGTCCTCCCAGCAAGGGGCTGAAACAGACCATCATCCACTGCTTTCTCCACTAAGTAGAATAAGACATACATAACCAAGATGAATAACATGGGGGATAAAGGATCCCTTTGTCAAAGCCCCCTTCTATGAAAAATGGTGTGATTTGGACTCCCATTAAAAAGCACCCGAGTAGATGCAGAAGCAAGCAGTCTGCAGACTGTATCACACCAAACCGGCCCAAAGCCCAAATGTTGCATAACCTCCAATAAAAAGGCCAAGAGACTGAGTCGAAGGCTTTTGCGATATCTAATTTCAAAAGAATCCTGGCAAGTTTGTGCTGATGCAGCAACTTGGTTGTTTGTTGGCAAGATATCCCCTTTTACGATCTGCCAACAAGATTTATATAGAATTTCCCGGTGAACCCATCAGGCCCAGAAGCCTTGTTGATGGCAAGGATAAAATAGCTTTCCAAACTTCCTCCTAAGGGACTTTCCAGCTGAGAGATATCATGAGAGGGGATGTGAAGTTCTTCCAGATTAATGGTATGTTCTCGGTCAGAGGAAACCCCAGCAGTTTATGATAATACTCGGTTACCTCTCTCTCCGTGTCCTCATGCTTGGTCATGATCAGACCATCATCAGAAATCAGACTATTGATAGAATTCTTGCTTTTTCTATATTTAGCGGGTAAATGGAAGAAGCTTGTATTGGCGTCACCTGCAGCAAGCCAGGTGATTTGGGAATGGCTTCTAACCAAAGAACGCTGCAGGGATGAGAGGGAAACAATGTGAGCCTCCAGCTGATCCAATAACCACTTCTCCAACTCAGATAAGGGCCTGTTATCCTGGGCGATCTCCAGCTGATGAGAAATTTCACGTGCCAGCCCCAACTGAGAAATGATGTGGCCAACTCTCTTCTGACTCCAGCTTTGTAGACGCTTGACAGTGGAGCCAAATTTTCTTACAAATGGGCAAGAAGACAAGGAGGTAGAGGTCCAAGCAGACTCAACCACTTCCAAGAAACCTGGCAGTTTTGTCCCGTGGGATTCAAAGTGAAACCTCCTTCGCCCAGGCTTAAGACCATGAAGGCCCAAAAGAAGAGGGCAATGATCTGAACCATCAGAATTAGCGCTTTGCAACAGCAATTAGGGAATAACTGCTCCCAGTCTGCAGTACATAACATTCTGTCCAGCTTGACAAGAGTAGGAGCATCTTGATGATTGGACCAAGTGAATTTCCTCCCATGTAAATGCAACTCTTTTAACCCTAGGGCCTAGATCGTTAATGAAACCTCTAAATCTTCTCATAAGAGCTCTGTTTGTAATACCAGAATTCTTATCATCATCTTTGTATATAAGGTTGAAATCTCCCATCAATATCCAAGGACCTGGGCAAGCAGATCTTACATCTCTTAGTTCTTGCAAAAACTGAAGCTTGTTGCTGTCACCCTAAGGACAATAAACAGATGTTAACCACCAAGATGGCAGATCCTTTGGGCTAAATTGGACCGACACACTATGGGAGTCCATCCGAGAGGCACTAGCAGGTCCAATCTCCTTGCACCAGGCGACCAGAATTCCACCACTTGTCCAACAGATGGCAGGACCAAAGTATGAGCAAAATTGCTCCCAAGGATTGTCGAGACAGTCTATTTGGATATGTCAGACATTTTTGTCCCTTGGATACAAACTTCACTGACTCTAGTCAGATTGACCAAGTTCCGAACAGCATCCTGTCGTGCCTTAGAGTTTAAGCCTCACACTTTCCAACACACCACACTATAAGGATTCATCGAAAAAACCAGAAAAAAAAATCGACCAACAAGAGAGGCTTGCTCAGAAATTATCCAACCCAGGAGCTGTCCAACCAAATAGAGCAGCTAGAGCTTGAACATGAGAGGGGAGAAGGGGCTGATCAAACAACTTGTTATACTTGTCCAAGGCTTCCGGACTGATGCTTTCATTCTCATTGATCACGTGCAACACTTTCATTACCTTTTTTCTGCACCTGCCTTGGCCATCCCCGAAAGCATTCTGAAACTCAACTCCAACTCCAGCAATTCACCGACTTCGTCGAGGTAGAGCAGTAGGGGGGAAAATCTGAGCCCTTGGTCTTTCAGCTTGAGGAATAGGCAAAATATGTGCAGATTTCATCTTGATCTTGGCCTAAAAACCAATCTTTTCAGACTAGGGGATAGAGGCTGTGCAGGTGGAGCCGAGGTATCCCCACCATCGTTATTAGAAGGCACTGAAATTTGATGATGCTGATTGGTCCGAACCCTTCTAGAATAGACTTGGAGCGGCTTGCAAGTCCTTGGACGAGAGGCCAGAACAGAAGGTCCCACCACGACCAGATTGCCATCCGGAACAGCAGGCAGAATATCAACAGGATCAGTAGGGGTCACGATATCAGTAGCGGACACCTCAGTATCCAAAACCAAGCTTGAAGCCAGACAAGCCACATCGGAATCCAGGTCACATAAACCAGCAGCAGTGCCACCCGAAATCAAGCCACCAGCACAAGGTAGAGCAGCACGCGAGCGAGGGGGTGGCAGAAAAAGCAGGCACCATAACTTCCAAAGGGGGCGGGTTGTAGGGAAACGAGGAATCAAATTCCGTCATATTCAAACAAGCCGATACAACAGAGTCCATAGGGGCAACCGAATTAACAACTGTTGGCGATACGACACCCAAGGAGACGGGAGAGGGAACGCCCACTGGCAGAGCAGGATCCAGGGATTTTGCAGACAGGTGCCGCCCGCTCTACAACCGAGATGGTCGAGAGAGCAGAAGCATCAACTGGCTCGCCAGACACTGAATTGAATTGAACCTGCAGACCCAGGTGCTCATGCACCGAAGTATGAACAGGGGGTCGAGACATAAATCGTCGCTTTCTCTGCCAACTAGGGTCCTGATCGTCGAAGTTGCACGGCGGCGGCGGAGGTGGGGTCGCAGCCGGCAAAACTCTAGAACGAGACACCAACACTAAAACCGGGTATACCAACGTCCGAAGAAACAAGGACTCGTCACCAGTGTCAACCAACGGCTCTTCCACATGGAGATCCAAAGAAGCAGGCAGACTCATTGGATCAAAACACCAGGCACTCAGCTTGAACACGAAGAAATTATTGCCCTCCTCAGTATCCGGATGCAAATTCTGAATCAAACAGTGTCCGCCCAAAAGTCATTCCGCCGTCTCAAGCCCCCAAAGATACTGGGATTCCATGAAGCTCGACATCAATGAGCAAGGCCAAAAATCTGCCGCCGGAGGGCGTAGCCTGGCGAGACCACCGCCTGATGTGCAGCTGGAGAGGAGGCGCGAGGAAAGGTTGACCTCCATTGAAGACACGGTCAGCCAACTCAGTGTTGGGGAGTAAAGTGACGAAGGTGCTCGACGCAGCCAGGCGTAGGTCGAGCATGTTAGCCTCAAGGCTGAACCTCAAGGTAAGCGCATCTAAGACCTCCGCGGCACAGCCAGAGACCTACAGGCCAACGAAGGAGATGAGCAGAGCACATCGGAGATCTTCTTCAACTTGGATGACCCTCCTGGATCGCTTGATGATACACAAAGGTCGGGCAGAGTCTGTAGGAGGGGCAGGATCAACCGCCGGGTGGAAGTAGAGGTGGCACACCAGAGGAGTCATCCCGAGGGACATGGCCACTATTGCTTCACGCCTGACGCCTCCTCTGCCCGCGGCGAGTACGCCTTCTCCCACCACCACCAGAACCCTTGCCATTGTCTCTCGTGTTACCCTTCAGGCAGCCTGAGGCCTCTACCGAGGTCATCATGTGGGAAATAGGGCGCCACACCAAGGCCTGCCTCGGCTGGTGCAGAGACGTTCGTCGTCGCGTGCACACATAGACACGGTGCCCAGGCAACCGGCAGAGGGAACACTACACCTGACGACGACACGTAGTAGCGCGATGCGACGGGGAGAAAAAATTGAAGCACTTCTCGTGCAAGTCAACAGGAATAGGCCTGGAAGGGGGGTTCGAGAGGATAGAGCAACATCGACAAGCCCGACAGTCCACCACCTTCACCCAGCCACCACCGTCATCGGCAACAACGGGGAAAGGGGCAAGAGGCCTGGAGGAGACAAGGATGTCCTTGTACGAGACCTACGGCCTACTAGGACCACCATCATCACTCCAACGTTGGGCTTTGGAACGGCCAACAGGTATAGTGTCAGGGGAGGAGGAGGAGGAGGAACCCAGCGCCAGGGAGAGGAGGGAAGTGGTCGTCGGGCCTGGAGCATTCGCCGGCTTGAAGCTGAAGGGTATTTGGGTGCCGGGTAGAGGGGGGGCTAGGGGGTGGGAGACATGTCGCCACTTCCAGGCATAACTTGGTGTTCCTTATGATGTTGTTCGAAACTGGGTCAATTTGGCTAGAGTCAATGTAGTTTGTATCCAAGAGACAAAAATGTCTGACATATCCAAATACACCGTCTCAACAATCCTTGGGAGCAATTTTGCTCATAATTTGGTCATGCCATCTGTTGGGACAAGTGGTGGAATTCTGGTCGCCCGGTGCAAGGAGATTGGACCTGCTAGTGCCTCTCGGGTGGACTCCCATAGTGTGTCGGTCCAATTTAGCCCAAAGGATCTGCCATATTGGTTGTCAAATGTCAACAACTACATGAGAATCATACTAGATTCAAGTTATTAGGGTTTTCTGGATGCCTCAACTTCCAACAAAGCCAAAATGATATCAGATGTGACCATGCATGGTTGGTCACAATAGGTCCATGATCATTTCTTGCTGCAGTCAGTACAAGTTTGCTTTTATCTGAACCATGTTATTTCCAATATAGCAAACAATAAACACATGAGTTTAAGAAATCATCTCTTATTGATTTCGGCATACTATTTCCCTGATAGGAGTGTGGCATTCAAAAGCGTCCCAAAAGAAATGGTAATCAACAACCAAAATACCACCTAAAGAAAACCAAAAAAGACAAACATTAAGTATATCCTAACGATTCTCTTTCCAAACTCTATTTAAAAACACAGAAAAGTTTACACAAAGATGTTTATAATCACAAATGGTTATCAGTTAGACAATGTGGGTTTGCCCGATGGGTAGGGCATTTCATACAACTCATCCCAATCCTATAATACTATAAGCCCTGAAAAAAGGCCTATAAATCATTGCAGATTGTAATCATGGTGACGTAGACCGCAGCCCGGGACAGCCGAACGACACAGGCCAGTTATTATTCATGAAGGCAAGCAGAACCCGATCGATTCCGTGAAAGCAATAAACCTAAAGCGAATCGCGGGATTCCAACGCCTCATATCGACAACAACCCGATCTGGGACACGCGGCACTGGAACGCGCCGAAGACGCCACCTTCGCGATCCGCATTCCAACAGCTAGATCAAGCATTCATCTTTCGAGAGAAAGGCAGAGGAACCTCACCTGCATGAGCAGGCTCGACAGCATGCTCCCCGCGCCAGCGCCCCCAAGCCCAGGCATCCCACCGCGGTAGTCGGCGCCGCCAGCACCGGCGGCGGAGGAGGTCGCGAGGTGCTGCAGCCCCGCGGACTGCAGCCAGCGCGCCATGACGGCGTCGCCTGAGTCACCCATCGCTGCCTGTGCGCCGGAGGCTCCGGGCGGCTGCGCGGCGGCGGAGCCCGCGCCGCCGCCGGAGAGGCGCTGCGACCTTCGCTGGGGCGCCAACTTGACGGTTGTGGGTGGGATCACGCGCGTCCCGGGGCGCCGCGGGCAGCGAGGGATCCGGCGGCGGCGGATCCCAGATCTGCGGGGTGGTCGGGAATGCGGGCGCCGGATTTGAGGAGGGCGAATTGGGAATGGGAATTGGTGGGGGGAGGGGGAGGGGGAGGAGGAAGAGAGTTGGGGGGCCTGGGAGGCTGCGAGGGAGGAGGCTGGCTGTCTTGGCTTTTTTATAATTTTTTTCTCGCTCCGAAATGGATTCGCTTGTGGTGGGTAGAGAGAGGAAGCGATTCTTCGCGAGCGAAGAAAAGGGTGTTGCTTTGATTTAAACTTTGTTACAGAGTTTTGTGTTTGAAAAGGACTTATTTTGTTTTGGGAAAACAAAACGAGGAAAAAGATTTGTTTGTGTGTTTTGGCAACAGGATGGCCGGCTTGTTTTTAATTTCTCAATTTTTAACATGTTATGTGTCGTTAGAGTATCTTCAAAAGCTCTCCATAAGTCTCGTTTAAATCCAGTTTTTTTAGAAAAAAACACAAAAACGTGTCTCCAACAGTAGTTCTAAAGTGCTCACAATTTTTTCATAACCCTTAAAACTTTCATTTGTAGGGTTTTTTTGCTCCCCGAAACAATATATCGCTTTAATGGATCTGTTGGAGAAAAAATTAAAATCTACCCTCACTAATTATTTAGATGTCCCTTAAAACTGATTTTGAAGAGTCGTTTTCTAGAGAGCTCCTGAAGATGCTTTTAGTGGGTTAGTAATTAATACTGGTCTATATCTAAACTCATATATAACTCATCGGTTAAAACATCACTAAGGTCATATTTAAATGCACTAAAGATAATAGTTGGCGGCTAAAATTATCTTAAGATATCCAAACACTCTAGCTAATAGTTATCTATTAATTATTTTTAGTAAATTACTTATAGCTAGTTATAGCTAGCTAATTCCACTAGTAAATTTTTAGCCAACTAATTATTGGCTCTAGTGCATTCAAACACCCCCTAATGTACACAACAAATTAACTCTAGCCAAATACCACCATTAAAATCAATGCTCCAAATCGCTTCATTTACCTACTATCTCTCTCTCTTAATCAATTCCATCCAACGATCCATGTTTTTTATCGTCCCTCGTCCCTCACCCGCCTCTATCTATATCTATCTATACGCCTATATAACCTATCAGTTAAACATATCATTAAGTGCACACAACAAATTACCTCCAGCCAAATCCCACCAATAAAACCAACACTCCATATCACTTCATTTATTTTCTATCTCTTAATCAATCGCATCTAACGTTTAGTGTTTTTTGGATCATCCCTCATCTCTCACTCGCCTCTAGCCTTCTCAGCCCCCAGCCCTCACTAATGCTCCAACCCACGTGATCTTCCTCACATGTCTCGCTTGGACGATCAACGCCGCCATCCCCCCAGCCCCATGCTCGTGTTGCCTGGACAAACCCGACGCCCCCCCCCCCCCACGCGATCTCCCTCAACGATGGCGATGTTGGTGGCTGCACAGGAACTCCATGGCCCGAGACAAGCCTGCACCAGATACGCAACATGTGCCGGGGGTGGCGAGCACGGGAGCTCTGCGGTCCACGTGGAGATGGTGTGAGCCATGCGGTCACGACGTGACGCTAGGTGGCTAAGTAGGAACAGGCGAGTGGGTGGCCTATTAGGCTACCTGTGGCGCGACAACTGGTGTGGTCCGCCTACTTCACTCCCCGATCGTCTTGAGGCTATGGATCTGTGGTGGAGCGGTCTAACATCAGCGTAGGAATAGGGCAGGACAGGGACGCGATGGAGAGGGTGCCACCATCATGAAATGATCATTGATCTAGAGGATGAAGAAGATGTGGTTGCATGGGATGGTCTGGGAGTGGACAGAAACGATGTTGAAATCCTCGATGGATTGCCTCTTCGACATCGAAGATGGCACGAGGACGGCAGCACGACGAGTACCTCCTCTAGCGAGCAGCGGGGGGTGCGCTGTGTCACGGAACCTCCCAAGGCATTTGACCCACCTATAGATGTTCTTGTCCTAAAGACCTTGGACAACCATGTAGATGCACATAATCACTCGACAAGTTTGGTCCTCTGTATCGTCATCATATTGCCCAAGAGCGCATCACCCATCACGCAATCATAGCCGAAGTATGGAAATAGCAGAAGCAAATTACAATAACATAATTTACATTAATAAAATATAGAGAGAGTATTATTACAGTACCGGGTGTTATGAGTGCATAACTTAATATTACAAAACAGGGAGGTAAAACATCCTCCCACACAAAAGCTTAGTGTTTTAAACTGGGAGGCAACACATCCTCCCCAAACAGTTTACTGATTCGCCTCCTCCTTTGGCACCATCTTTGAGCAGAAACAGCAAAACTCCACTGTTTCATCACCTACAACAACATGGGTTCGAAAACCCTGAGTACGGAGTGTACTTTCGCAAGTCTTACCCGATAAAGGAAAAGACTCTCAAGGATATGCTGGCTTGTGGGATTCAAGGTAAAGCTGATCCAAAATCAAAGACTCCGTTTGCATAAATGCTTACTAACGGTGGATCCTTAAAAATCCAGTTTTATTATCAGGTTAAGTCATTACCCGCATCTAGAGTTCTTTCTATCCTAGTTCAAGCACTTGGCCTACACTAGCCATCTTTTATCACCCCTTTGAGTTCAGTGGAATGCTACGTGTAAGTTAGTGATCAAGTCTTCCTGTCTGAGAAGTAATGGCGATCCGAATCGATTAATACTCAACTGAGGATCTTCAACCACGTGACATATGTAGCACTTAACCCTTGCATATGTCAACTTGCCACCGGGTTTCTCAAGACCAAAACGGGTCCACGCCAACCGAGAGCACAAATACACCACTGTCCAGCCTCTTGCCACGGAGATACACGCTACTCTCGTCATCTCTCCACTCCCATTGTGTGGTGGCCTTTCTGGTATTGGCCCGACCGAGGCAAAGCTTACCCATGATGAGGCATGTGGCCAGTTAAAGGGTCCTCGGTCAGCAGGCCCACATCGACACAGTCCTTAAGCGACTCAGACGGAGACACTACACCGAGACTTCCTTCTCGTGCAAGTCACTCGCCCGGTCTTGTCTTTGTCATTTAAAACCCAATGTTTGGTGTCGGGCAGAGGTACATCTTTTCCGATGTTGAACCCATCATGCCCATGATGGATTCACCATCAAGTCTTTTCTTTGAAAATTTCCCATCCCATATGAAACATCATCTTTGTTTAAAGTAAAACATTTTTGTTTTCTAAGGCAAGACTAAGCATCAGAAAACTTTTAAGTAAAACAGGTATCAAGAAATGGTAAATAGTTCCAAGGAAAGAAATGCAACAATTGTTTATCACTCAACTCCTATCACCTAATGCATCATTTCAAGTGATAAAGAGTTTAAAACAACAAGGAAAGGGGTAAATGCACCGGGGTTTGCCTTGTGTTGTAGGAGGCTCAGGATCTGTTCCACAAATATCAAAGTAGAAGTTGTTCTCGACAGGTGGAATTTCAGCTTGTGGGGCAGTTTCTTCTTCGACTACCACTTCTTCTTTGTTTCTATACATAACCATACATATACATGAATGCTTATGTGATGCTATAAATATGCAGTTATAATAGAAACACACTAAGTTGTATCTTGAATACAACTTTCCTTCACGGTACACACTAGTCACTAGAGTTTCCTAGTTTAGTGCTCTATTAGGGTTAGGTATTTAAATCCTAGAAAGCTAGTTTCTTGGGTTTGGGATCAAACAATGTTCAAAGCATGCTAAACTGTACCCAAGGGTTTTAATCATCATATTAAGATCACCCAAAAAATTCTATTTTTGGAGCTACCAATTTAATTCTAAAATTCTAAAAGGCTAGGTTTAGGCATCTTTAAATGCTAAATTATTCGTGGTTGGGACTAAAAATCTTGGAACTATTTTTATTAAATACTAGAGGAATTTAGGAGTCTAGTAGAATTGGTCCCATAATTTTATCATTTTTTCTAGAATTTCCTATAAATTTCTGAGTCTAGCAGAAAAAAGGAAAGGGAAAAGAAGGAACGGTATTGGGCTGAAACCAGCCCAAAACGGCCCACCAACAGGGCAAACTCACGCTCGCGCGCGCCCGCCGGTAGTTTTGCGCAGAGACCCCTGTCGATTTGAAAAACCCATAAAGAAGCCACGACACTATTCCTGTGTCTCTCTGACATTTGCGCAAAACCCCTCACACTTCTTTCTCTTCACAACTCTAGGTCCCCGACGGTGAACGGCGGCGTGCGCGTCCTCCGGCGAACTTGTACCGACCGGAATACGCAACAACCAGTGTCCTAACTCGGTCTACACCTAATTCCCCCCTGGCGATCCTAATCCAACCCTTAATTGTACGAGTCCGGCCCGGAGTTCTTCTGCCCACGATGACGACGAGACCCGAGGGAAAATTGAGGTGTTCACGATGATTCAGCGCGGTCTAGTTCAATCAAGCGGGTCTACGAGCAACAGGAGACTTAAGGGATACTAGAACACCAAGCAGAGAAGCATAAACCAACATGTGGATGGTTGGCCACGGCGAGATGCTAACGGTAGCGCGGAGAACCGATTTGGGGGAAACGGAATTGCTCGGGCTATGGTGGATGACCGACCAAGGTTAGAGTTGCACTAGGTTCGTTATGAGGAGGCGAACCAAGGGAGGTGCTCAATTTATAGAGGTTGGCCACGGTTACTCCGAATTTGGAAAGGATTTGGAGGGCGCGGTGACAAGACATGGTACTGGCGAGCACGCTGTGGCGCTCAACGGCCTACAAACGCAGGGAGAGTAACTCTGAGCATGCCACGGTTACAACTACGTGGTAAAGGACCACGGTGTGGCGCAATCGAGCTCACCGGCGACCTTAGACAACCACGGTCGTTCGGCCACGTCGCACGAGCCCCAAGCCCTTCGATAAACTACTGTCCGCGACCCAATCCATCTCCCTACCAGATCTTTTACTCTCCCGCGGTTATCCACTTTGCATCGAGCACGAATCGTGACGGTCGATGCGAATCCAGGCGCGGGGATCACTGTTGGTCACTTGTTCTCAAAAGCTATGAATCAAGAACAAGGCAACACAAATGTTAATGGTTAAATACCTTCGTCCTTTGTAACATTACTAGGTGAGTGCCCGTGCGTTGCAACGAGAACAAATAATAACATGATAACTTATATACAAAATGTGTCTTATATTGTTATAAGAAAATGTTTCGTAATTTATTTATAATCTTGGTCATACATAAATTTTGTTATTTTAATTTAGCTGTTTCACTACTACATTGCAACCATCAGTATCATGCAGACTTCGATATATGCCACGATTTGCATGGTCTCATCATTGAAGAGCACGTGCCACACCTACCGGTACAAGTTCCCCCGTACATTATCAGTCATCAGGTACGCACCACCATACACGCTTGCTTAAACAAAAAAGGCAAGTGTATGTGTCTGCGAAGAGAATTAAAGGCAGGCCAGCACAAAAGCTACCCTTGATGATGGCAATTGGTCATTTCTGTCGGTCCTCTTCTGCGTCACCTCTAGCGCTAAGATGACCCACATACCTTGATGTAGTAGTCGTCGAACGTGCACGACATAGCGAGTACCGATGACTCTTGGCTGGGCTTCCAAACGAATTGCACCCCAGGCTCATCAGCAAGGTAGTACACCTAGTCATTGCACCACCGGATGTGCTACTCCTCTATATACATCTTGTTCGAGGACACTCACACAACGTCAGCAACGGTCATCGTCCCAGCGCACAAGAATTCATGGCCGGCCAGTAGCGACTTACGTGGCAGGTTGAGCTTCAGATGGAAGATGAGCTGGACGGCGTGACAGCGCCGTCGTCGGATGTGGTGCCTAGAACAACCCGAGAGTCGCCAGCATTGGGGACGACCATGAGGTCCCCCTGTTTGAAGATGGACAGCGTGGTGCAGCCGCTCTGGACCACGTCCAAACGGCGACTGCGCCGGAGCTTGCCGAACACAGCGGCGCATGCGGACACGTAGGACTGCTTCCAGAGGTCGAACTGGCAGTCACCAACACTACACCAAAATCATACACTTCCTACGGTTTTTTAACTTCCTACAGCTTTTATAACAAACCGTAGGAAATAAATAACTTCCGAGAGGCAACTGGTACCTCTAGAAAATAAACATAACTTCCTCTCCACACAAAGAATATGTGATAGGACAGTCCAGGTTTGATTTAGAGCACCAAGTTAATTATATTACCGATTTTGGTTTGATTATGTAAGATTTTGATGTTCGTGCTACAGTAGCAGCTCATATTATTAGTTCTACCGCTGTGAAGAAACTATCCAGTGGACTATATCGAGTATCTTGCCTAAGCAAAGTGAGCTATATAAGTACTTCAAATGGATCTTTGCATTTTTTGTTTATGAACTACGTATTGCAATATATTATGGTGAATTGATTCACTGAAATATATTTAATTTAATTCACTTTTTTTAGAAATTGCTGTTTTCACGTGGGAACATGGTTGGTAAAGATCATCCTATGTCTGCAATTTCCAAATCAGAGTTCACTGTTATTTGTGACTTCCCATCAGAAATAACATTGATAGCAAATGAAAATGGTAATTTCTTGTTCTTTTCATTAAAATTCAGTTTAATAATCCTTAAAAGTACAACATGTCCGTGTTGAAAGTTTTTGTACTGTTCCCAGCCTACTAAATGGTTTTCGTTGACTGTACAGAAAACCGACTTGATATATTGGAAGCTGCTAGGAAAGCTGACCGTGGTCCAGATAGATTGCAAGCATCACCCATTGTAATCTCCAACGGAAGAAATATACGTCTAGCTGTTGCGAGTATACATGTAAATGGAAGATTTTTCGTTAATTCATCTTCTCTTCGCTTGAATACTTTTTACCAATTTCGCTAAAGTTCTTGTCTCACTCAGCTTATGTTTATACAGATTGTTTCTTCCTTAAGAGTCACCCCTGAATATGTCTTGTTAGTTTTCCATCCTGAAGCACAGGTGAACTTTTGCTCACTTCTTGTATATCCTATTCATGGTCTGAAGTAATTTAAGCCCCCTTTTCTATTTATGCTCTTATACATTTGAGCCACAGGAAAATCTGATTGTAAGTGGTGGAACATGTTCCCTAGATGCTTCTACCAATGACACACATGTGGTGCAAATAGTTACACATCCAAGAAAAGCCTTATGTTCTCAATTAATTCTTGCGGCTAAAGGTTTAGGCGAAGCTATAATCATAATCCAGGATGTTGGCCTTTCTCCAAGAGCAACTACTCATTCTTTGGTACATCACTTTGGCGCTTATCTTCCCAATTCTCGTGATACTTTTTATACTTGTTACAATTCAATCAAGTGACTTCTGTTGCATACTATGTTTATACTGTTCAAATGGTTGCCAACATCCCTTGAGTCATATCTTTGTATTTGTGCTTTGTCTAGCATTAATCTTGGGATAATGATAACTTTTGAATTTTGATATATATCTGCCATCCCTAATTTACAGTCAACTTCTATCAGACTATCCCTCATAATAAAGATGTGCTAATCTTCCTTTTGAGTAATAATAAGGGTTTCATTCCATGGCTAAATATACCATTTTTCTGTTTTTTGTGTGTGTTCAGATTACTGAATTGGAACGGGAAAAAATCCATAAAGTGCTGAATACTAAGTGGATCGAGCGCGCGCGAGGGTTGTCGTAAGATGTCCACCGTTATTAAGAGGGCTAATGAATTCCCAATCGATTGTAGCTACATGCATGAAGGAGTGCACACAGTGTCCGACGTCCATAGGATCGTCAGCTATTTCATGCAAGCATCCGCACAAGTGTCCTACTATATGTTATTGTGTTCTCATACTTGAGACTTTTATTATGACTATGTATGAGATATTGTCTCTTATTAGTACTGAATGAGATGTGTCTTATTATGACTATGGATGAGACTTTTGTAATATAATTGATGAGACTATGGATTTAAATATTGTTATGTGATTGTGTGTGAGATGTTTTATGTGAAAAATATGTTGTGCTATGTATTTGTTATGATGTGGAATATGGTGTAAAATAAAAATAAATAGCATTTGTAATGTTGGTCAAATTAACTTCCTAGAGGCTTATTGGGCCGTAGGAAGTTAGCTAGCTAACTTCCTAGGGGCTATAGTCAGCCGTAGGAAGCTAACTTCCTATGGGCTACAGTCAGCCGTAGGAAGTTAGTCGTAGGAAGTTAATCAGCTGACGGCGCTGACGGCATGAAGCTACTAACTTCCGAGAACCTACTAACTTCCGAGAGGCTTCTTTGGCTGTAGGAAGTTAGCTAACTTCCTAGAGGGCTCTAGGAAGTTAAGCTAACTTCCGACAAAAAATTTCCGAGAGCCAAACTTCCGACGGGATGGCTTAACTTCCGAGAGTTTAGCTAACTTCCTAGAGTTTAGGGCTAACTTATTAGGGTTTAGGCTCTAGGAAGTTTACTATTTTGGTGTAGTGCAAGCTTCTTCTCGTCGTCGATGAGCAACACCAACGCGAGCGCCTCCTGCCAGTGGTGTTTGTTTGGGGTTTCCATGTAAGAAACATGGATTCATCTGTAGCATTGGTTTATGAAAATGACTTACAAATCAGATCCATGAAAAAATATTATGGAGAATAAATGTCACGCATATAAAAAAGGAATTTAAGTTGAAAATATTATAAAAACAAAAGAAATTGCATGCAAGGCTCTTCTTTAAATACTACTGCCTCCATCCAAAAATATAATTCAGTAATCTTGTTGATAATTATCTACTACTACACATTGTGCAAGGGTAGCAGGTGGGATTTGGGAGAGATGTAGTAGATATTTTTACTGTAACAAATATTGACATAAACACACATGTGGTGTAGTGGTAGTTTCGAACACATTTGCTTGATGAGGGGTCGCGGGTTCGAATCCCATTGGAGCCACATTTGTGTTTTTTTAATTTAATTTTAGCTAGGCGTGGGATGCACGTGGGAATGGGAATGAGCTTTGTGAGAGTGGGAATGAGAAAGACACTGCGGGGAGGGCGGAATGAGAATGACAGAAATGGCAGCCGGGAATGGTAATGAGCTTTGCGGGGAGGGGGAATCAGAAAGACAGAACATGGAATGGCAGTCGGGAATGGGAATGGGTTTTGCAGGGAGGGCGGAATGAAAATGGTAGAACACGGAATAGCAGCCTACCCCTTACCATCTTAATAAGTAGTAGAGATTTCCTTTAGAATATAATGATCTTCAGACGAAGGTCATGAAGGACATACCTTCATCATTTTAACATACATAAATATAAACATAAACATATGTAACACAGAAAAAGTATGAATAAACATATTAAATCGATAAATCATACATATTGACATTATATAATCATGAACAAACATTAATGATATTAAGTTACATTTGTACCTTTGGCTTGACAGAAGGTAAAAATCCGAGAATGACATGCAAGTGATTACAAGTCAACGTGAACAGTACGGAGGTATTGTTCATCTATTTATAGGCACGGGACACAGCCCGGACAAAATTACACTCATGTCCTTGATAACCAATCATAACCATGACACAAACTATCAGGGACTATGTGGTCTTTTCCTCTTTAAGTCGGTGCCACCCTTCGTCTCAAGCGTGTCATCATGCCGAAGCTCTTTTAATTGTAGCTTCGGCATACATCTTCATGTCACGCCTGCTTGCATGTCATCTTGCCGAAGGTGTTTTTGCTTAGAGGACCTTTAGCGGAGAAGAAGGCCCCCAACAGTAGTCCCTTCGCGGTGCTAGAACGTTTTTCATAACGAGCTCGATCCGCTAAAAACTCGAAGGCTTCAAAATGCTAAAGGTCCGAAAAACACCTTCCCTGAGCTCGTTGCCGAGAAACGATTATAATATTTCAAGCATCGAGTGGTCCACCGTTCAGCGAGTGTAAGCGACCTGGTGGTTCGTCTTCCCACCTACAACACTATATAAACAGACGGGTTGGTGAAGAGTTACCACAGCATTCATTACCATTTCACTGTTGTGCTGTTAAAAAATTTAACCATAGCCGAAGCTTTCTGCACTGCGCTTTCAAGCAAACACTTCATCGTTTGAGGTTAACTTCGTCAGACGGGTTAGCTTCGTCAAACTGTAAAAATCCATCAAGATGGCCAGAGTGCTATCAACTGCAAGGGTGTCTCGTGAGGGGGAAGAAACTGAGGTCACTAAAACAGCACCAATTTCAGAAGTAATGAAACGATCAGGTCTTGTTGTGGCTGACGAAGGTACTTCTAATGTCGAAGCTGAGCAGACTGTGATTGAGGGTGATGTTGAGAGCGAAGAAGACTACAATATTCTGATCCCAACGAAGCCTAGTCATCTAGATTTTGAAAAATCTACTGTGTCTGAAGACGACATGCCTATGATGATGAAACTGGGCTATTTTGGGGAAGCTAAAAGCAAACTAGTTCGATTTGCTAAAGAAGAAACTACCCCAGTGCCGAAGAAGGATGAAGTTGTGGTTTTCAAGAGCTTCTTCAGAGCGGGGCTGCAGTTTCCCCTGAACGAGATGATAGGGGAAGTCCTAAAGAACTTCAAAATATATCTTCATCAGCTGACTCCTAACGCTATTGTTAGGCTCAGCTTCTTTATCTAGGCCCTTCGAAGCCAAGGGATGAGCCCAGATGTTGAAGTTTTCTGCCGAGTGCATGAGCTACACTATCAGACGAAGGTCAGGGCAGATGGTCTTCACGAAAATTTTGGTTGTTATAATTTTGCGTATCGAAACGATACGAAGGCACCAGTCCTCAGCTACCGCACAAAGTGGCCAACTGGCTAGAAAATTTAATGGTTTTATATGAAGGCTGATGAGAAAAACAGGGAGAAGCTTATGACCATGGTCATGAGTCCTCTGAGCTTGAGCTTCGGAATGACCCAGCCCTTATGCAACATGCAACTGGGGTCACCCTGTCAGCTGTCCGAAGTGAAATTTAGAGTGGTAGCTGAGCAAATCAGTACCAGAGACTTAGTGCAAGAATATTTGGCTAACAGAACATATCCTACATCAAGTGGCTGGGGAATGCCAAAGAAGAAGGAAGCGAGGAAAAGCATGAACTCGTTTGACTTGCTTACCGCTTCAAATTTGAGAAATAATTCAAAAAACCTTGCAAAGAATGGCTGGATATGATCGAGACAATGTGCAATGAAATACTTGGAAATTATACAAAAAAGGAAGACCAACTGATGACCGAGGCCTTCGGCACCCGACCAAAACAAAGATTGAACCGGGTGATGGATGCCTTGAAATTTGAATACCCTAATTATGAAAGGTTTGACAAAGGTGCCGAAGAGGTAAAAAGAAAAAAGAAATGTCAGCATTCTGAGCAGACAAGCTGCCAGAATGGTAAAGGAGGATGAGAAGGCTTCAAAGAAGACAAAATCTACTCCTGAGCCGAAGATGGCAGTTTCGAAGAAGAGGAAGGCTGAAACTCCAAAGTCGAAGACAACTGAGGCGACAGAGAAGACTCCTTCGACGCCTCCTGCTGCCGAGATAGCAGAAATTTTAAAGGTAATGACTGAATCTTTACCCATCAAGCAGCTAAGTCCTCTAGGGCCAGAACTGATGAAACTTTTACAGAAGGACGAGCCTTTGGCTTCAAAGGTGAAGGCTGACGGTCATAAAAACGAAGAATTATTAATGTCATGCAAGCCATCGAGCGGACACCGCCGCTAGCCTCGGCATCCAAAATAGCACCTATTGTAAGCGCCGAGGCTATTGCCGAAGCTGATACCTCTGTCGAAGCTATAGAAATCTTTGAAAGACCTTCGGGATACGTGCTTGAATTTGGGCAGCCGCTGCGTGCAACGGTTGAAAGAGGTCTTCAGCTCGGTTGGGGCTAACTCTGAAGATATTACCCCTTCGGCTGAAGACATACCAAATACCTTCAAACATATTGAAAATGAAGTTGATGCACTTGATGAAGTGATAGCCGGGCATGGTGACTTCTGTGCCTTGCTAGCTTCTCGTGGCACAGCTGCCGCATTTTTGAAGTTTGGTTGCGCACACACGAAGATGGTAAATAGACCAACCTTCAGTCTATCTCCAACAGATTTGATTGATATTACCAGTGAAGCCCGAAGCATCGGAAACAGATTCATAACTCAGATTTGGGCTAAGGGTGGACGAGAGTTGGCTGGGGACAAAGCCCGAAACTTGCTTAAACCGGTACAGAACTTATACATGTTGCTTGCCTTGACTCTTGTAATTACTTTTTTACCTTATACCGTTGTTTGTCTGCAGGGTGGTGGTGCCGAAGGTTGATAATTCGAAGCACATCCCGAAGGCTACTGAAGCTTCTCTTTAGGCCTGCCTGTATAGAGCTTAGGAACATTTGTATTATCTTTGCAAAAAACCGTAATCGATAATTAAACAATTTTGTGTATATTTGTTCATACCTTGTAATATATTTTTACCTTTTCATCCATGTACAAATTGCTTTACTGTGGACAAAACTTGTTTCTTTTGAGCCGAAGGCGAAAAACACCTTCCCTTCTTTTCGTACACAACGAAGCATGTTTTTGCATAAAATGTGTATGTTTGAAACGAAGCTTCTTCGTGTTCATCGAAGCAGTGTCGTTGAAGCTGGAGTATTTCTGTTCGTGCTTCATGTTATGATGATGATGATCCTACTAATGTCTAAATGAATGTCTATATGAATGCAATGAATGATGTAATGTAATGTGCAAAGGAATGTCCCAAACACACACAAAGCCACACCCAGACTCTGCATCCCCTTAGGAACGACTTTGGAGTCTTTAAGCTCTGCATCCCCTTAGGAACGACTTTGGAGCTTCTTCACCTTCTACTTCGGTGGTATTTAAGCTCTGCATCCCCTTAGGAACGACTTTGGAGCTTCTTCACCTTCTATTTTGGTGGCATTTAAGCTCTGCATCCCTTTAGGAACGACTTTGGAGTTTCTTCACTTTATATTTCGGTGGTATTTGGCTTTGCATTCCCTTAGGAACAACTTCTGAGCTTCGGAACTTACGTTGCGCTCCCTTTGGAACGACTTCTGTAGCTTCGAAACTTACTATGCACTCCCTTAGGAACGACTTTTTGCAGCTTCGTCACCCTTTGTGGTGATTACAGCTTTGCATCCCCTTAGGGACGTTTTTTGAGCTTCTCCCTATTTTCTTTTGCACTCGATGGTGCTGGCTCTGATTTTACATATTACATCTTTGGGGGATTTTGGTCCTTGTATTGCGTAGGGCTAAATAAGAATGAAAATTACAAACTATGGCCCCATTAAAAACCTTTCTCCCCTCCTGAAAGGAAAAGGGTGCCATAGGAAAAATGAAAAAAATTACATCAAATACACATAATACCGTCGAAGCTCATCCGCATTCCAAGATCTAGGTATGTCGTTGTCGTCCATATCCTTCAATCTGTAAGAACTGGGTCTTGGCGAAGATACTATCAGAAAAGGACCTTCCCACTTCAGTTGTAACTTGCCCACTATATCTGGGTTGGCCACTCTCCGAAGCACCAAATGCCCTAGCTTGATGTTTTCAATCGAACTTTCCTATCACGCCATCTTATTGTCTCGGCCTGATACTTATTGATGTGTTCTATGGCCTAAAGTCTAGTCCCTTCTATAGTGCATTTTGTTGTTTGATAATCAGCTTTGTCCTCCACTGAAGTTGTTGTTCTTACTGATCCTGTTTTTGCTTCTTCTAGTGTTATTGCTTCATCACCGAACAGTAGCTTGAAAGGTGTAAAACTTGTTGACCTTGACACAGTTGTGTTGTGGCTCAACACCACTTTAGTCAACTCATCTGGCCACTTTCCTCTGGGCTGGTTGAAGATTAACTTCATTATTCCTATCATTATAATTCCATTTGCTCTTTCTACCAACCCGTTTGATTCTGGATGGCTTACTGATGCAAAATGAATTTTTGTACCAATTCGGTCACAGAAATCTTTGAACGTTTTAGCATCAAATTGAGTTCCATTGTCCACATTTATTGCCTTCGGCACGCCGAAGCGACAAACAATGTTTTGCCAAAAGAATTTATGTACTGTGGCCGAAGTTATTGTGGCTAAGGGCTTTGCTTCGATCCACTTGGAAAAATATTCCACTGCTACAATGACATATTTCAAATTTCCTTATGCTGGTGGAAGTGGACCTAACAAATCCAGACCCCGCCTTTGCAGTGGCCTAGACCCAAAATGAGATCTACATAAACCTGCATATATTTCCTTCATCAGCTCTTGACCTTCGGTTCTGGATAAACACTTGAGTAGTGGAGAGCAGACTCCATATTTATATAACTCCCATTTTATGATCACATATGGTCTTGTTCTTGCTTACATTCTTTTATTATAAACTTCGTCATCCGAAAGACAGTTACCTTAGAGGAAAGATATAATTTCAGTCCTCCAATCTTCACTATGTATATGTGATATTGCAAGGATTGCTCTCTCCATAAGTTTGACTTAATTTGCTTTTATTATCTCAAAGAACACTTCCGAAGGCAAAGGGAGCCCTTGTGCCGCTGATTTAGCTAGGAAATCTGCATGCTCATTTCCCCCTCTTGGAATATTTTTTTACAGAAAATCCTTCGAAAGAAGCCTCCAATCTTCGGACTGCATCCAAATATTTTTCAAGTTTCAGATCCCTTGCCTCGCTGCTTTTGTCTACATGGCCAGAAATAACTTGGGAATCAGTTTTAAGGATTGCCCTTCTTATTCCCATTGCCTTTAGCTTTCGAAGCCCTAACAGAAGAGCTTCGTATTCAGCAATATTGTTTGTACAACTGAAGTCCGGCTTTACTGCGTAGCATGTCCTGACTTTATATGGCACTACTAGAACAACATGTGCTCCAGCGCCGAAGGTTCCCTAAGAACCATCACAGAATACCGTCCAGGCTTCAGCATCTTTTGTTGCTTCTTCTCCTTGAGCCCCTGGCGTCCAATCAGCAATGAAGTCTGCTAGCGCCTAAGATTAAATTGAGGATCTATGTACATAATCAATGGTGAATTCATTGAATTCCGTAGCCCATTTTCCAATTCTTCCTGTGGCTTCTCTGTTTCTTATTATGTCCTTTAGAGGTTGTGATGAAGGGACTATTATATGATATGCTTGAAAGTAATGTCGAAGCTTTCTGGAGGCCATTAACACAGCATACAACACCTTCTCCAATTTTGTGTAATTTTTCTTTGATAAACTGAGTACTTCGGAGACAAAGTATACTGGTGCTTGTCTTTTTACTTGTGTGGGGGACGGATATCCCCCGGGTCCACTAGAAGGCAAGAAGGCCTCACAGAAGACCCTAGGCCCATTATTTCGCAAGGCCATCTCTTCGTGGGCTAGGGGAGGAGTTTTCAACAGAACGGATCAACACAAAGATGGATCGACTTAAGCCTGTATGGTTCGCCGAGCTTAAGCGTTATCTACAGCACTGGTCCTACTTTCCCACACGGTGCCCTCCTACCGCGGAACTGAATAGGGATAGGTCGGCGGAATTGTAGGAAGATAAGCTCAGTCAATTCACTATTACTTAGGCATACGCAGTTATCATATCCACATGTAAAGCTCCACGGTCGAATATATAAGGCCTAGGGAGCACCCCTTCAAGAGAGATCTCACCTTTAGCCATTCACTCGACTCTCTGGTATTCCTCATACTAGAGAATTCTCTTGTAATCAGCCACATAAAATATCCACTCCAGGACGTAGGGTACTACGCACCTCCAAGCGGCCCAAACCTGTACAAGGTCGTCCACTGTTTCTCGTGCATCTGGCACGAACCATCGAGCTACAGTTGGTGACACCTTCCTACTCCACAAAGCACCTTGAGGGACAACCCCTGGGTGCGCAGTCGGACCCAAAACACCGACAGCTGGCGCGCCAGGTAGGGGGTGTGTCATTGATCCAAGCTAGCTCAATGGCCGTCACTTTCCAACACAAGATTATCCTCCGCCCTGGGTCCACGTTCTGCTTCGGAACAATTTCATTCGTGGCAGACGAAGAAGGAACTCTACACCGCATCATGGACCCACCAGAGAGAAGGTCTTCCTCAACAATCTCCGGGAAAGTCAGAGCAAAGCTGGAAAGAGCACAACCTCCAACGCCTCGAGAAAAGACCACCTTCAGCGAGCTAGGAGCCGAGAGTCCAACTACCCGGAGAACTCCACTGTCCACCTCTCCAACAGAAAGACGGACACGGATCACAAGGAAGAAGGATCATCAAACTGCTCTTCTGGTGCCTCCGCCCTCAAAGGAGAATAGAAAGAAGCTCATTGCAAGGACAACTCCATTCTACCCCGACGTCCTCTTCATCGGGAGAGTGGAATCACCCCTGTCTCCGACGATGAACCAATCGCGCCTGGGGAAGAACCACCTCAGCGAGAATCTCGCCGGCAAAGGAACCGGAGAACATCACGAGGCTGGAGAACGGGACCCGGTGCAGCCCATATCACGAGACGAGGCCTCAGAGATTGGAGAAACTCCAGAAAAACGGGTCTTCAGGGAGAGAAGGAATTCCTGATGACGCAATCGTCGACGAGTTCAAGAACAAGCTGAACAGGAGGCAAGGCAACATAGAGAGAATCCTCTCCTCGGGCGGAACCTAAACCCTGACTTCGCCCGCGCCATGAACACGCCGAGTGAGGTCGATGGAGTGTTGGCTCAGATAGCCGACGGTCTTCCCCGAACTCCAGACGCCGAGGGCTATCGACGACTGCTCACTCGGGCGGCCAATCATCTCCTACCTCTCGCTCATCCACCGAGCGACCTATGACACACCATCAACAGTCGGCGAGACGCGCGGAGCTCCATCAACGCCTCGCGTGAACGACGGCACGAGAACGAGATCCGACGCCGAGAAGAGTATGATCGGGACCATGGTGTCCCTGCATGGAGTCAGGCCACCAGGGTTGAGTCGGCAACGGCTTCCACTGGCGGCACGACCCGGGGACGGTCGAGACACCTCAACAACAGCTCCCCTCCCCGAGACAGACATCATCATCGCCGACAGGAAGACACATGTGGGGTATTGGTGCTCACTCCACGTCTTAGGGCCATTCAGTGCCCCCCAACTTCAAGGTCTCCAACGTCGACAAGTACGAGCCCAAGCAGGATCCGGGAGGCTGGCTGGCTGTTTACACCACCGCCGCCCAAGCCGCTGGAGCAACCGAAGATGTGATGACTGCATACCTACCCGTCATCCTCGGGCAGGATGCTCTACAATGGCTGCGACACCTACCCCGACACTGCATCGACGACTGGAGCGATTTCAGTCGGCGCTTCACCGCCAACTTCCAATCCCTCTCCAACAAACCGACACAGACATGGGACCTCAAATCTATCAAGCGCCGGGGGATGAAAATCTCCGATCGTACCTCAAAAGATTTCAGACCATGAGGAATCGAATCCCTGAAGTCGCGGAAGCAGCAGTGATTGAGGACTTCTACCGGGGATCTAATGACTCGGCCTTCATCTAGACCATACTGCAAAAAGCGCCAACCACCTCCGAGCAACTGTTCCGAGAAGCCGACCTCTACATCACCGCCGACGAGCGAGCTCAGGACCTCATTGGGGGAGCGAAACCCGCACCGGCAGTACCACGATGCGACGCGAACCAACAACCCGACAAATGTTGGGATAAGAGGCCTCGCGAAGAAGTCCATGCCGCCGGATCACCCGCGTCTCATGCCCGAGGAGGACCCCACGGAGGCGAACGAACACTGGACGACATCCTCGACACGCAGTGCCCGTACCACAAAGACATGCGCCACACCCTCCAGAACTGTAGGGACTTCAAGCACTCCGTCGGGCACGGTCGACCCTTCCAACCTCTACCGCCTCCCCCACCTCGAGGAGCGCTAGGGGAGCCTCGACAACCTCAACAATAGGAAGGGGGAGGAGGTAGAGCCTTCCCATGCGTCGACGGAGAAGTCAACGTCATCTTCGGCGGACATGGGTCGCAGGAAAGCAAGAGGCAACAAAAGCTCAACGACCGTCAGATACTGGTGGCGACCACTGGTCCCCCTGCCCCGTATTGATGGTCCGAACACCCGATCACCTTCACTCGAGCGGATCAGTGGCTCAACTTCGATCACCCGGGCAAGTACCCGCTCCTCATCGACCCAGTGATCCGAGAAAGCCGGTGAAGAAGGTTCTGGTGGACGGGGGAAGCAACATCAACGTCACTTTCCCCTGGACGCTTCAAGGCTTGGGAGTCAACCTCAAAGAGCTCCACGAGTCAGACACTCCTTTCTTCGGCATCGTGTCGACTGAAGGAGAGTATCCGCTCGGACACATCTACATGCCGATCACCTTCAGAACTCCGAAGAACTACAGAACCGAGTACCTGAGGTTCGAGGTGGCGAACTTCGACTGCGGGTACAACGCCATCATCGGCAAGCCTGGATTGGCGAAGTTCATGGCCATTCCACATTATACATACGTGATATTGAAGATGCCAGGACCGCAAGGAATCATGACTGTGCACGCCGACTTTTAAGGCGCCACAGAGTGTTTCCGAGTGGCCATCCAAGCGGCCCTCACCACCAAGCCGTCGGCGACCTCTTCTGCGGAGGCGAACTCAAAGCCTGAGGAAGACGTCGTGGTGCCCACGAACGAAGCTCAAGCCGTGACCTCTATACGGTCGACTGAAGAAACCAAAAGGATCAACCTCAGGTTCGCTGATGAACGCAAGACCGCAATCATCATCTCCAGCCTAGATGACAAATAGGAAGACACGCTCGTCCAGTTCCTGCAAGATAACCGAGACGTATTCGCATGGCAACCTGCGGATATGCCGGGAGTCCCGAGAGAACTGGCCAAGCATAAACTGAAGGTTTATCCCCAGGCGAGGCCGATCCGACAGAAATTACGACGTTTCACGCCCAACAAGAGAGAAGCCATCCACGCAGAACTGGCTCGCTTGGTCGTGGCAGGATTCTTTAGGGAAGTACTACATCCCGAGTGGTTGGCTAACCCTGTTCTTGTACTCAAAAAGAATAAAGTGGATTGGCGCATGTGCGTCGACTATAAAGATCTCAACAAACACTATCCGAAGGATCCCTTCGGACTTCCTAGAATAGACCCAGTTGTGGACTCGACCGCCGGTTGTTCTATGTTGTCTTTCTTGGATTGTTACTCCGGGTATCATCAGATCAGCCTAGCAAAAGAAGACGAGGAAAAAAACAGCATTCATCACTCCATTTGGAGCTTTCTGCTATACCTCCATGCCGTTCGGTCTCAAAAACACTGGAGCGACTTACCAGAGAGCCATTCAGACATGCTTAGCCAATCACTGGGGCAAGCGTGTGGAAGCATATGTGGATGATGTGGTGATAAAAACAGAAAACTCAGCCAATTTTGTTGAAGATTTACGGCTGGTCTTCAACAGTCTGCGATGATATCGATGGAAGCTCAATCCTGAAAAATGTGCCTTCGGAGTATCGGCTGGAAAATTACTCGGATTCATTGTCAGCCACCGAGGAATTGAAGCTAACCTAGAAAAAATCGAGGCTATCATGAGGATGGAAGCACCACAATCACAGAAGAAAGTACAAAGGCTTACTGGATGCATGGCGGCTCTAAGCAGAGTTATATCGAAGTTGGGAGAAAAGGGACTGCCATTCTACAAATTGCTCAAAAAGGTGGACAAATTTCACTGGACTTTAGAGGCTCAGGAAGCCCTAGATGCACTAAAGAGTTTCTTAACAACAACACCAGTACTAAAGCCGCCACGCCGAGGCACGTCGAGTCAATCAGCCGAAGATTTACTGTTATATATCTCTTGCATGACTCACGTGGTGAGCACCGCGTTGGTAGTCGAGCGAGCGGAAGAAGGACATGCTTATCCAGTACAACATCCCGTCTATTTTATCAGTGAAGTTCTGGGACCTTTAAAGAAAAAATATCCTCAAGTTCAAAAACTATTGTATGCAGTACTTCTAACTGCGCGCAAGCTCCGTCACTACTTTGACGATCACAAAGTCATAGTAGTCACTAGATTTCCAATAGGGGATATTCTCCATAACAAGGAAGCCATCGGAAGGATAGCCAAGTGGGCCTGTGAGCTGGGAGCTCATGACATGGAGTTTAGACCTCGAACTGCAATCAAAACTCAGGTGCTAGTTGACTTCGTATTGGAATGGACCGAGCAACAAATGCCAGATAACCCAGAGACTGCAGAAGTATGGCGGATGTATTTCGATGGATCACTGAAACTGTAGGGGGCAGGCGCGGGAATACTCTTCATTGCACCAGGAGGTGAACAACTCAAATATGCTCTTCAGTTACTATTTTCAGCATCCAACAACGCAGCAGAATATGAGGCTCTGATTTATGGGCTGAACATTGCCATATAACTGGGCATCAAGAGGTTGATGGTATATGGAGATTCACTTGTGGTCATAAGTCAAATAAACAAAGAGTGGGACTGCTCAAATGATTCAATGGGAAAATATTGCACCACCGTCCGAAAACTAGAAGACAAATTCAAAGGGCTAGAATTCCATCATGTGGAGAGAGATCGCAATGCGGCAATAGATGCGTTGTCAAAACTGGGATCCAGTTGGGCTCAGGTCCCGTCTGGAGTTTTCATCCAAGAAATACCATGCCCGAGTATTCCCGTGGAATGGATAGAAGAGTGCAATATTCTGTGTCGACCAGAGCCAGACCCTGATGACTGGAGAGAGCCAATCATCAGGTATATCAAGAATGAGGAGGAACCAGATGACAGAGATGCAGCAGAGCGCATTGTAACGCAGTCAGCTCATTATACTCTCATCAGGGAAACACTATACAGGAGGGGCGCAACAGGAGTTCTCATGAAGTGCATTCTTTCAGCCACCGGGAAACATCTGCTGGAAGAAATCCACACGAGGCAATGCAGGATACACGCAGCATCCAGGACTCTAGTTGGGAAAGCTTTCAGATCTGGTTTCTATTGGCCGACAGCATAGAGTGACGCCGCCGAGCTAGTCTAGAGATGTGAAGCTTGTCAATACCTATTAAAGCAGCAACATCTACCAGCGCAACAACTGCAAACCATCCCTGTAACATGGCCATTCGCATGCTGGGGACTGGACATGATTGGACCCTTCAAGAAAGCTCAGGGAGGATATACTCATGTGCTGGTTGCTGTTGACAAATTCACTAAGTGGATAGAATATAAGCCCATCGCTTCTCCAACTTCAGCTAAAGTAGTGGAATTCATACAAGACATAATGTTCAGATTCGGAATACTGAACAACATTATAACTGACCTAGGATCCAATTTCACTAGTTCAAAATTCTTTGATTTCTGTGAACAAAAAGGCATTCAGATAAAATACGCTTCAGTGGCGCATCCGAGAGCAAATGGGCAAGTAGAAAGAGCCAACAGAATGATATTAGAAGCACTCAGAAAGAAGGTCTTCGATAAGAATGAAAAGTTCACAGGAAAGTGGATCAGAGAGTTGCCATACGTGGTCTGGAGCCTCAGAACTCAACCTAGCCGAGCTTTGAATGGGAACATGAAAGCTCTCTTGTGGGTTTTGGTGTTTGGATGACAACTCAATTAAAGGACTAACAAGTGTGCTAAGTGTTGAACATGTGCTTAATGTAAAGCTAACATGGTTCAACACAAGTGAACAAGTGTGATGGTCCAAGGACTAGATGATGGATAGGTAATGGGCATCACAAGTATGATGGACATTGCATAAAGTGAGACTCGGGTGCATAGCTCGGAGACAACTGATCAAGCCAAGGATGGAGGCAAGTAGAGCTTCGAGGTACCAAGCGCACGGGAGAAGGTCAAAGAGGCTGAGGAACCCAAAGCCAAGGGTGAAGAAGAAGACTTGCAAAGTCAAGGGTGATCGAGTTAAGAAGAGCTATGACACATCAAGGATCACTACATAAGGACGTGACTTACAACCAATGGGGAAACATCTATAGTTATGTGGTGTAAGTCATAAGGCTCAAGATCAAGCTCTAAGAAGAAGAACAAAGTCACTAGAAGAAGAACAAATGTCAAAATCAGAACTAGAAGCAGCCCAAAAGAGCTAAGTGCACTTCGACCTTTAGTTTGGGTTGTTCCTATGTTTGGAGATATTCTATGTGACCTTTGCAGGATGTTGGAGCTCAGAAATGTTAGTCTAGATCAAGCTAAGCTGACTTGATGATTTAGGAGTCCAACATCAATCTTTAGCATGTCAAATGATAGAGAGGTGAAGATCCAAGAGAAGGTATGTTTCTAGACTTAGTACATTGGTTTTTGTGTACTAACATATTTGTCTAAGTATTAGAAACAGAGAAAAGAAGAAAAGAAAAGAGGTGCAAAAGGCTTGGCTGTATACAACCAAGACTCAGCTCGGTCTGGCACACCGGACTGTCCAGTGGTGCACCGGACAGTGTCCGATGCGCCAGGCTGAACTCTGGTGAACAGGCCGCTCTCGGGAGAAGTCCGGCGACGAACGACTATAATTCACTGGACTGTCCGGTGGTGCACCGGACTGTCCGGTGAGCCAACGGTCGGCTAGGCAAACGGTCGGCCGCAAAATCCGCGCGTGACGCGTGGCCGAGCCAACGGTCAGATGGGAGCACCGGACTGTCCGGTGTGCACCGGACAGTGTCCGGTGTGCACCGGACAGTGTCCGGTGCGCCAACGGCTCCAAGACTGCAACGGTCGACTGCGCCAATTTTGGAAGGAAGTCGGGCACCGGACAGTGTCTGGTGCGCCAACCGACAGAAGGCAAGAATTGTCTTCCTGGATTGCTCTCAACGGCTCCTAGGCCCCTTGGGTCTATAAAAGGGACTCCTAGGCGCCTTCAACAGATAAACAAGTGCAGCCAACAAGTGTAGACATCACTCTGATCAATTCTCACTCTCACTCTTGTGTGTATCTCTCTAGTTTGTGTAGAAGGCAAAGCTATAAGCCTTTAGAGAGTGGAGAAGAGCTGCTAAGAGCTAGAGAAAGGTCTTGAGCATATCGTTACTCTGCCGGAGTGCTGCCAAGAAGATTGTAAGCAGCCGCGGTTTCGTTGTAACCAACTCAACATAGTTGAAGGCTCTATCTGTCTGACTGACAGATTTGAGCAAACAGAGGAAGGAGTTGAAATAGACTCCAAGCCCAGGTGTGGCTAACTCCAACGAGGACTAGGCAAGCATTTCAGGCTTGGCCGAACCTCGGGATAAATTCCTGTGTCCACGTGCTCTGCTCTGTGTTGTGTGCTGATTCTGTCTTATTCAGTTTTTATATCTGCACTTCAACACTTATCTGTGGTATAAGCTTTATTTGAAGTGCAGGACATTTTGAGACATGATCTTCTATTCTGCTGCAACCTACTCGAAGGGTCATCTCATTCCACTGCGTTCTAGTCTTCAAGTAGAGTAAGAATTTAAGTTTTAAAGTGATAATTTTTATTCGCCTATTCACCCCCCTCTAGGCGACATCTAGATCCTGTTCCCGGGCCAAAGGGAACTTTCAATTGGTATCAGAGCTAGACCTCTCCAGTGTGGGCTTAGCCGTCCAGAGATGACGATGTCGTCACAAGAGGTAACTGTAGAACTTATTTTAGGCGATGGTTCTAATTACAAATCTTGGTCTGTCTCCATTTATAATGCCTTCATGCATGTTGATCCTGATTTGAGACAGATCTTTAGTAGAAGTATTTTTCCTATGATATTAGTAAAAATCCTTCTAATGCTGAACTAAGATGTTTATCTCTCAATCACCGTGCTTGCAACATCTTAGTCGACTCTCTTTCTAGAAGTGCTTATTTTGCCATCATGAGTAGTGATAGTGATTTATTTGTTGATGCTCATGATTTATGGAGAAGAATTAAAGGAAAATATTCTGTGGCAAATTGTAATGCTCCTACTCCCTATATTACTTGTGATACTAACCCTTCAAAGGGAGAAGAAAAGTGTTGGGCACCAAACGATGAATCCACCTCGTCGACAGGTTTGTTCTCACTAGTAATAAATGTCTTATTGCTAACAATGACGGTGGAGGCAAAATCCATGATGAGGAGGAATATGAGGATGATAGCGAGGATGAATCTTCATCACCACAAGGTACATTTTCCTATAGTGCCTCCACTGACATTAATGACAGGGAAAATGAGACCGATGATGTGGAAGAAGAGGAGATTTGCCGTTTCTACATCCATCTCAACAAAGAGGACAAAGCACTCTTGGTTAAGCTGTTGAGAAGGAACAAGGAACAAGGCGAGACGCTTCTTAGGCTAGAGGAGTCCCTCATCAAAACCAACAACAGCCTGGAGAAGATGACCAAAGAACATGAGGAGCTAAAGTGCTCTCATAATGATTTGGTCCAACGGTATGAATCTGTTTTAATTGAGCAAAGAAATAATCATGATGCATTATCTAATGTTGCTCAACTTAAAACTGAAAATTTCATGCTTAGGAGTCAAGTAGAAATGATAAATTTAGAAAAACTTGCTCTAGGTGAAAAGTATGATAGGTTGTCATATTCTCATAGTAAACTAGTTGATGACCATATCATGCTTAATGTTGCTCATGAGGTTGTAATTACAAATTTAAATTCATGTGAACCTCATTCTTGCACAAGTACACATCTAGATAATATATTGTCATGTGCTAATCCCTGTCGCTCAAAAGGAAGCAAATGTTTGAATGAGCAACAAGTTGTAGGGTCAAAAAGGAAATTGCTTGGGAACAAGAAACAAAGACAATTATGGAGAAGACGCCATGCTCAACTTCCTCAAGATATCTGCGAAAACGTGGTGAAGAAGCTTGAGGAAGGAGAAACCGCAGCAAGGGTCAAACTCCTTGAAAAAGATGTTCCTAAAGCAATAAGTGAAGCAATCAACATGATACAGGAAAAAGGTAATGATTCAATTAATCATGTTATTTGCACTAATAATTTCTCTATGTCATCTAAAAGTAACAAGAGAAGAGGAAAACGGAGATGCTTCAAGTGCAAGGCATTAGGCCACCTCATCGCATCTTGTCCATACAAAGACAAGGACGAAGGGATAAGGAGATGTTTTGGATGCAACAACAAGGACCACATGATCACTTCATGTCCGGTCATGAAGAATCAAAGATGTGCATTCTCCAAGATGACTCTCACCAAGGAAAATGACAAACAACAAGCGCCATGTCTGGTTGAGCGACGTTGCTGCTACAAGTATGGTGAGCAGGGTCATCTATCCAAGGTATGTACTAAAGGTAAGGTTCCTAAGCAAGTGAATTTGTCTCAATATCATTCGCTTAGGAGACCCAAATCATACACTTGTGCTAGATCTATAACGAGATCACCTAGAACTAGCACAAAGACCATTTGGGTACCAAAGGCATTTTTAGTTGAACGTCATGGACCCATCCCGAGGTGGGTACCAAACTGTGCTAACTAGACCATGCAGGTGCCTTGAGATGGACTGGAGACCATGGGAGAGCTTAAGACGGTTAACTCAAACTCTATGCTTAAGTTGTTAATTGTTTTGGTGTTTATTCATTTACCCAAGGTTGAATTATTGTGAGACACTAATCCCATGTTCATCTCAAGTGAAATAAGGTGTAGAAGTCCTTAATCATTATTGGTGAATCAAGCAAAGGACCTTGATTGTGCATCTGGCTCTCCAAAGGATGGTACCTGTGCTTCTTAAGTGCAGTATCAATATTACTCTTAAAAGTTGTTTGTCGTGCTATCTGTCCTTGGAGTAGTTACGCTTTTAAGATTGCTCGTGTTGAACCTTGTTAATAATTGATTCATGATTTCAAAGATCATTCATGTTTGCTTAATCATGACTGGGTGCTCTATAAGTCATATCTTTTGAATCATTCATTGGGTAGCTTATCATTTGAGATAGTTACCATGATTAATCCTCGATGTGTTCATGGATAAACATGTACCGTTTTGTAAATCATGCTATACGTGTGTAATGAGTAACATATGTGTGCAAGCATGACATCTTGTTTCCATGTTCACATGATTACCCTATTTTGGCACTATGTGTTATGCCTCTAATGCATCCTCTCGAGCTATGAAGTGCATAAACAAAAGGGAACTTTCAATTGCGGTAATAACTGGTGCTCTCATGGCCATACAGGTAAAAGGCAAAGGTATGGAAAATGGAACTATGCAATTTCATTAAATATCTTGAAGTTCCATTGATTGTGATCATAGCTATGTTCTTGCATTTCATTGGTAGTATCTTGGCTTAGGTGACTTATGCCTTAAAATGTTGTTTCTCTTGGTGTACCTAAGAAAATTTTTCTTAATCTTGATATAATTAGACATTGTGCTTTATGTGCATGATCTTGTCGTTTTCAATTGGCATATATGGAAATGATTATCGTGCATGAAGCATGCCTAGGTTGCTTGTAACATGTTATACTTCTTGAGGCATGCATAGTTGTATTAAGTCAACCTTTCATTTGGTATCTCTTTGTGATGAAATTGAGAGTATGCCATGACCAAGATATGTTGTGATCCCTAGAATGTGCAAAGTGCAAGTTATTCAAATACTTGATGCACAAGTTTAGGGGGAGCACACATAACTTGTGTCTTTTGAGACTAATCGTTTCTTGAGCGATCTTGTATAGTCTTAGGGTGAAAAAGAGAAGATGAGCAAGAAATGGAGCAATCTGGACTTGGGTACCTCTGTAAGTCAAGAAATTGGTATCTTAAGTCATGAGTAATCGCATATTTTTAGATTGCTCATGCTCTATAATATTTGGTGATACTCGATGCTTATCCTTAAATATCATGGAGCTATGATAATAAATGACTTTTCAATTGGTAGCCGTGATAGTTTGCTTCAATTGACATCGTTTAGTAATCATTAGAATAGAAGCTTCATCTTGTGCCACAATACTATAACTTGCTCTAAGCTTGGTGTCTTAGCAACAAGAAAAGGTTAAGATAAAGAATCAGGCACAAGTGTGGAGAAGCTCCCGAGAGATTAATACTTTCAAGATGGGAAGTACATCACAACATGGTAAAGGTACAAAAGGAAGTATTGATCTTTTTGCGTATATGTATCTAACTCAAATGTTGGCAGTGCATATGTTCAATAAGTAAGGGGGAGTTTTGATAGTGTGTTTTTCCTCCTTAACACCCTGCTGTCCCTTGACATCATCTTATGGTCTTGCTTGAATATGGTTTTGGTGTTTGATGTCAAAGGGGGAGAATTTGTGCATTAAAGCTTATCTCAACCTGAGAGGAAAGCTTATCCTAAGGGGGTGATGTGTTAGTTTGAGCATTGTTAGTGTGTTATTATGTTATTGATAATTCTTATCATATGCTTCTTGCAGTATTATATGTGTTGCATCATATGGACTAGTGCGTCCGCTTATCTCAACCTGAGAGGAAAGCTTATCCTAAGGGAGTGATGTGTTAGTTTGAGCATTGTTAGTGTGTTATTGTGTTATTGATAATTCTTATCATATGCTTCTTGTAGTATTATATGTGTTGCATCATATGGACTAGTGCGTCCGCTGCTATAAATTAATTGGCATCTATTGTGTTCATTCTGAAATAGATAGTCATGTGGATAATGGTGCATATGGTTAATGGTTTAATGGTGCTTTAAGATAGTTTTAAATTGGTATGGTGCTTTAAGATTGTTTTAAATTGGTATCTTAATGGTGAATAGTGGTAGGTTGATATTCCTGTGATATATCCACTCAATTGAATGGTGTTTAACTCTGATTCTGTGCATTTGTGTGTTATACGCATCATGGCTTGATCCTTGACACAATGCATCCTACAGATGCTAAGGTGTAGCAATGCTTCGATTTAGCCTAAGTATGTGCATTTTGGCATTTAAGGCCAAAGCTAAGATTTTAATGTAAGCACATATTTAGGGGGAGCATTCTACAATCTTAGAACTCAAAATTTGTGCTTTAAATTTCACTCTTATGTAAGCTTTAATTGTGTTGCCATCAATCACCAAAAAGGGGGAGATTGAAAGCTCTCTTGTGGGTTTTGGTGTTTGGATGATAACTCAATTAAAGGACTAACAAGTGTGCTAAGTGTTGAACAGGTGCTTAATGTAAAGCTAATAGGGTTCAACACAAGTGAACAAGTGTGATGGTCCAAGGACTAGATGATGGATAGGTAATGGGCATCACAAGTATGATGGACATTGCATAAAGTGAGACTCGGGTGCGTAGCTCGGAGACAAATGATCAAGCCAAGGATGGAGGCAAGTAGGGCTTCGAGGTACCAAGCGCACGGGAGAAGGTCAAAGAAGCTGAGGAACCCAAAGCCAAGGGTGAAGAAGAAGACTTGCAAAGTCAAGGGTGATCGAGTTAAGAAGAGCTATGAAACATCAAGGATCACTACATAAGGACGTGACTTACAACCAATGGGGAAACATCTATAGTTATGTGGTGTAAGTCATAAGGCTCAAGATCAAGCTCTAAGAAGAAGAACAAAGTCACTAGAAGAAGAACAAATGTCAAAATCAGAACTAGAAGCAGCCCAAAAGAGCTAAGTGCACTTCGACCTTTAGTTTGGGTTGTTCCTATGTTTGGAGATATTCTATGTGACCTTTGCAGGATGTTGGAGCTCAGAAATGCTAGTCTAGATCAAGCTAAGCTGACTTGATGATTTAGGAGTCCAACATCAATCTTTAGCATGTCAAATGATAGAGAGGTGAAGATCCAAGAGAAGATATGTTTCTAGACTTAGTACATTGGTTTTTGTGTACTAACATATTTGTCTAAGTATTAGAATCAGAGAAAAGAAGAAAAGAAAAGAGGTGCAAAAGGCTTGGCTATATACAGCCAAGACTCAGCTCGGTCTGGCACACCGGACTGTCCGGTGGTGCATCGGACAGTGTCCGGTGCGCCAGGTTGAACTCTGGTGAACAGGCCGCTCTCGGGAGAAGTCTGGCGACGAACGGCTATAATTCACCGGACTGTCCGGTGGTGCACCGGACTGTCCGGTGAGCCAACGATCGGCTGGGCCAACGGTCGGCCGCGCAATCCGCGTGTGACGCGTGGCCGAGCCAACGGTTAGATGGGAGCACCGGACTGTCCGGTGCGCCAACGGCTCCAAGACTGCAACGGTCGACTGCGCCAATTTTGGAAGGAAGTCGGGCACCGGACAGTGTCCGGTGGTGCACCGGACTGTCCGGTGCGCCAACCGACAGAAGGCAAGAATTGCCTTCCTGGATTGCTCTCAACGGCTCCTAGGCCCCTTGGGTCTATAAAAGGGACTCCTAGGCGCCTTCAACAGATAAACAAGTGCAGCCAACAAGTGTAGACATCACTCTGATCAATTCTCACTCTCACTCTTGTGTGTATCTCTCTAGTTTGTGTAGAAGGCAAAGCTATAAGCCTTTAGAGAGTGGAGAAGAGCTGCTAAGAGCTAGAGAAAGGTCTTGAGCATATCGTTACTCTGCCGGAGTGCTGCCAAGAAGATTGTAAGCAGCCGCGGTTTCGTTGTAACCAACTCAACATAGTGGAAGGCTCTATCTGTCTGACTGACAGATCTGAGCAAACGGAGGAAGGAGTTGACATAGACTCCAAGCCCAGGTGTGGCTAACTCCAACGAGGACTAGGCAAGCATTTCAGGCTTGGCCGAACCTCGGGATAAATTCCTGTGTCCACGTGCTCTGCTCTGTGTTGTGTGCTGATTCTATCTTATTCAGTTTTTATATCTGCACTTCAACACTTATCTGTGGTATAAGCTTTATTTGAAGTGCAGGACATTTTGAGACATGATCTTCTATTTCGCTGCAACCTACTCGAAGGGTCATCTCATTCCACTGCGTTCTAGTCTTCAAGTAGAGTAAGAATTTAAGTTTTAAAGTGATAATTTTTATTCGCCTATTCACCCCCTCTAGGCGACGTCCAGATCCTGTTCCCGGGCCAAAGGGAACTTTTAGAACACTCATTTCTTTATGGTCTATGGTTCGGAGGCAGTGCTACCTGCTGATCTCAAGCTCGGGGCACCAAGATTAATCTTCGAAAACATAGCAGAAGCTGAGGCCACCAGACTAGAGGACGTTGATATACTAGAAGAAGAACGATTAAATACGGTGATTCAGTCAGCTCGGTATCAACAAACTCTAAGGCGTTATCATAACAAAGTTATACATCATCGATCCTTCGTCGTAGGAGACCTTGTCCTCCGCCGAATTCTAACGGAGGAAGGACGACACAAATTGTCACCACTATGGGAAGGACCGTTCATAGTAGCAGAAGTCACTCGGCCTGGATCATATCGCCTCACTCAAATGAATGGCACGGAAATAGGGAACTCATAGAATATAGAGCATCTTAGGAAGTTCTACCCTTAGCTAGATTTCAAAAGCTATTGGGACGACATTGTACTCTGTAAAATGGAAAGTGCATCATCAATAAAATACCTCATTCTCAAAGGCACTTGAGTTGTTTATTATCAATCCACGCGCTTACTTAACTCAGGGTGACCACTATACCCTACTAACGGAGCAATCGACTTAAGACGGCGATGACTTAAGGCGGTGTGACATGCTCGCGCTTACTTAACTCAGGGTGACCACTATACCCTGCTGATGGAGCGATCGGCTTAAGTCGGCGATGACTTAAGACGGTGTGACATGCTCGCGCTTACTTAACTCAGGGTGACCACTATACCCTACTAATGGAGCAATCGGTTTAAGTCGGCGATGACTTAAGGTGGTGTGACATGCTCGCGCTTACTTAACTCAGGGTGACCACTATACCCTGCTAACGGAGCAATCGGCTTAAGTCGGCGATGACTTAAGACGGTGTGACATGCTCACGCTTACTTAACTCAGGGTGACCACTATACCCTACTAACAGAGCAGTCGGTTTAAGTTGGTAGTAACTTAAATCGGCACGACATGCTCACGTTTACTCGATCTCTATGCCAAGAAGAAATTACAACTATTGAATTCGAACAACAGGAAAAAATAATAGCATTCGGTAGTGAAAACACTTTCCGACAGGATACTCGAGCATACACACATATGACTCATAAAATATCTCGGTGATTCTACTTGGCAGTGTTTTTCTCAGGAGCAACTGACGAAGAAGGATGACTCGAAGAATCAGGAGCAGCGTGGACATCAGCGATTATGTCATCAGGAACAACCACACCAGGTGTTGGGGGCCTTCGGCTTCCGAAGGTCCTCAAAAACATGATTTGACAATGTTTTCCAAGTGAAATATGTGAACAGGTATCTTCAGAATCGGGTCACGAGTATACAAGAAGTATGGTCAAGACGAAGCTTGAGTAGGACGGAAGGCGATCATGACGAAGGATAAGATGATCATGAAGCTATGCGTAGAAAAAGCTTCGGTATGACAGCAGAAAACGAGAACCGACTTATATGATGAAAAGCCAAATTAGACCTCGAAGAATCACTATAGAGTTATTGATAAATGTAAAGGGCATTAATGTAATTCTCCACGGGCTGCGTCCTGTGCCTATATAGATGAACAGGACTCCTGTACTGTTCACGCTGACTTGGCATTTGCTTTTCGCATCACGCCTGTACCTTTACCTTTCGTCAATTCGAAGGTACATTTATAATTTGTTATTATGAATTTGATAATGCAAAATAAAAATAAGTTGATAATAATATCTGTATTATTATTCTCTTATATGTATTCTCCTTCATCATCTGTCGAGCTTACGAAGGTCTCTTCCTTCATAACCTTCGTCCGGAATTCATTATATCCGAAGGGACATAATGTCTTGAAGGACGAAGGACTTTAACATTTAACACTTTTTATGTTGCCTTGTTCTTAATTCGAAGCATTTGAGAACAAGTCCCCAACATTGGCGCCCACCTCCAGTGAACTCACGTCCATTTTTTGAGTTTTGAACATCTTCGGCAAGCATCACCTTCGTCATGTCGCCGAAGAAAGCTTCAGCCACAGGGGCTGCCACTCTGCAGCCGCTGGATCCCAATCAGGATGTCCTTTCTCTCAGGGAGGCCTGAAGCCAGAAGAGGAAGGCCACCAGTCCAACGCCTCCGGAGGACGACTTGGATCAAGAAATCCAAAACTTGGAGATGCTCCATCAACAGGTCCAACGAAAGAAGGAAAAGGTGGCTCGTCTAGCTGACCTACAAAGGCAGATAGACGAAGCCTCTGAAGAAGTTCGTCATGTTACTCAAGATGACCAGATCCGAAGGCCTCCGCGCAGAGAGCTTCATCAGGAGGGCTTCTACAACGAGGACGACTGGTATGAAGATTTCCATCATAGAAATTTTGCTTTTGATGATACTTCTCCTCTGTCAACAGAACTGCAGGCTACACCTTGGCCACAGTCTTACAAGCCACCCCAGCTCCCCATGTACGATGATCATTCAGACCCGAAGCAATTCTTGATGAGCTATGAAGCAACCATATCTTCGTATGGTGGCAACACGGCGGTCATGGCAAAGTCTTTCGTCATGGCTGTCAGGAGTGTTGCACAAACCTGGTACTCCTCTCTTCGGCCAGGGACAATCACTTCATGGCAAAAGCTCAAGGACATGTTGATAACCAGCTTCCAAGGGTTTCAAACGAAGCCAGTCACTGCTCAAGCTTTATTCCAGTGCACCCAGGACCACGAAGAATACCTTTAGGCATATGTCCGAAGGTTCCTGCGTCTGAGGGCATAGGCACCAACAGTGCCCAATGGAATTGTCATTGAGGCCATGATCAAGGGGCTTTGGCCGGGACCTTCAACTTAGTACTTTGCCAGAAAGCCTCCTCAAACTTTGGAGAAGCTGCTCCAGAAGATGGACGAGTATATTCGAGCTGACAATGATTTTCGCCAAAGAAGGGAGGAAGCATTCAGGTTCTCTGAAATGACCAGGGGCTTTGGAGGAAGATTCCATCCGAGGCACGTCAGGTCAATTCACAACTCTACTCAAAGTGATGACAGAGGGAGTCAACAGCAAAGGCCACAGTACTCCTCGCAAGCTTCGGGGCAGCAGCAAAGCTCTTTCCGGCCGCCAGCGCCAAGGGGCAGAGGCGCCAGGGGCTTCGGGGGAAGGTTTGGGGATCAGCCAAGAAAAATTTACTGCCTATTCTGTTGTGAAGACAAGGGCCATACCACCAGGATGTGCCATGTTACCATCCAGAAGCAAAAGGAGATAGCAGAAGCTGCAACACAATAGAGTCAGCCGAAGCAAGTCATGCATACTGCTTCGTACCATTCGCCTTACATTCCAGAATATGTAGGCAATCACCCTGCAGCTTCTGTTGCTTCGGCAAGTCAACCCCAAGCATCTTGGCAACAGCCTCCACCGCCACCACCAATGCAACGAGATCAGCAGCCAGAAGGGAGTCAGCACACTCACCTTCAGCAGGACTTCAGAGAGGAGTCCGAAGCTTGCACAGTCAATAGCACTGTGCTAGAGTCGAAGCATATTTACTGACAAATATCCTACCTCGACAGCGGCTTTTCGCATTTTCGCATTTCAGTCTTACTTTCTTTTTAATAAGGAACAATTATGGGAAGTTTAAGTGCTTTTTATCGTTTTTTAATCTCTTGTAACAGTTTCGCTTTTTACCATAATAAAAATCTGTCTTCTCCATAGGCTTAAGTTGCCGAAGCATAATAATTTATGGTGGCAAGGAGGACCTTCGAATTATCAAAAATTTGTTCTAAGGAATACAGTGCAATTTCTTTGAAGCAGCAAAAAGTCGTTCCTAAGGGAGCGCAGTGTAAGTTTTCTGCTCAAAAGTCATTCCTAAGGGAGCGCAGTGTAAGTTTTCTGCTCAAAAGTCGTTCCGAAGGGAATGCAGAGCTTACAGCGAAAAATAAATGCTGATTCCGCTGAAAGTAAAAGGCGAAGAAGCTCCTAAGGGAGGCTAACATCGAAAAATAAACGCTGATTCCGCTGAAGTAAAAGGCGAAGAAGCTCCTAAGGGAGGCTTACAGCGAAAAATAAACGCTGATTCCGCTGAAGTAAAAGGCGAAGAAGCTCCTAAGGGAGGCTTACAGTGAAAAATAAATGTCGACCTTCGGCAAATATCATTTTGCATAACATCACATCATTACATCATTTGCATAGCATAACATCATACATCATAGTGCATCAACAACGCAAGAAGGGGGTTTCAATATTGATATTCGAAGATCGTTTTGAAGAAACAGTGACACGGCACAAACAATAGCCATTGAAGAGTTATATCTTCGTCAAACTCCGAAATGGAAAGATATATTGATTATTGATTTTACGAGGATTAGCTACTGATTTTATGAGAACACGGATATTATTTACGAAGCATGAAAAGAAGGGAAGATGTTTTTTCGCCGAAGGCTCAAAAACAGTATGTATATAATGTTTCATGCATCGCAAAGAATAGAACTATAAACAACTAATATATTACATCCTAAGTTACACAATATTGCACATGATTCTCAACAAACATTACATTCTAAATGTTTTTGCAACAGCATCTAATCTTCCCTTAAGACTACTTCTGCAACTTCGTTTAGAAGCTGATCAACAACTCTATCCATGATGGCTTCGGCCATTTGTCTAATTTCGTCATCCCCCTTCGTGTGGGGGCCCGCAGATGACTCAACAGGTTCTGAGGGAAGAGTAGATACAGATTTATTACTATTACAAACCGTGAACAAGTTCGAAATCAAAAAATTACAACAGAGTCAAAACCACTAGTTAATACCTATTTGCCCTTCGGGCTCTGCGCTTTTCTCAGCGGCCTCTGCTACTTTTCTAGCACCATGAATGCCTTTTTCGCTTTTTTGAATAATTTCTTGGGCCATTTCCCGGCCACCATTGTCCCAGATGTCGGTGAAAAATTTTCCACCAACCATGCTTGCTTCGGCTGAGGGGTCTTTTATATCTTCGAAGGATAAGACAGTTTCGGATTGTGCCAAAGATTTCACATGCTCACAGTCTTTCCTCTCCAAAATAGTAGCAATCCCCCTGGCACCCGAAAAGGCACATATGTCTCCGCGGCTATTCAAAATTTCCTCAAAGGCCTCAGCTTCATGATTGATCCATTCAATCGGGCCTTCGGGGTTACCCCTTGTGAAGTTTTCCTCGCTCGAAAATGCGCCAACGCTGGCGAAGCTAGTTTTTATTTTCTTAGCGCATTCTATAGATTTGTAATAGCACCTTTTCTTGGATGCACGAATCTCTTCAACGTTTCCTTCTAAATGATTTGCCCATTGATCGCTAAGTTCTCGTTTCGTCTCTTCAAGTATGCGTTCTTCTTTAGCTCTGGCTAACTGTTTCCGAAGATCCTCGATTTCGTGCTTTTGAGCCTCAGCTTGAGCTTTAGAAGTAGCTTCGTCTTCCTTTATCTTATCCACCAATGTAAGCAGAATTTTATCTTTTTCCAAAGCTTCGTTCCTCAGCTTAATAACCTCTGTTCGTAGGTTGTTGAAAGCAATATTATAGCTCTCGTCTTCAGCATTCCTTTGCGCTCTCAAAGCGTTGCTAAGTATTAAACCCTATATGAAAAGAATTAGTATAAGAATAAAAGAATAATTCAAAAATTATAAATTTCCAAATATACAATTTTCGTACCTTCAGACTATTATATGCGAGGCTATATGCAAGATCGTCCTTTGTCATAGCGCAGAGGCCAGCCTCAAGCTTCGGGAACCCCATACTTCTAGCCATCTCCCGGCAGACGGATAATTCTTTGTTATCTGGGAGACAGTATAAGAAGTCATCTTCGTCTGTGCCATTGAATACTAAGGCCCCCTTTGGATACTTCAGTTCTCGGGCATAGTGATTAGCTTCAAAAATCTCTTCTTCAGATAATCTTTTTCCCGAAGCATGTCGTACAATATAATCGAGGGCTTTCGAGGATGCTTCGGGTGCACCAGTGCCAGTTTCTTCAACCAAAATTGGCTCTGCCATTTTTGTTTCTTCGGCTTCCAAGGATTTTACCTTGGTGGGCTCTGAAGGCCCAGCTTCAGTTTCAGATTGTTGCTTTGAAGCTTCGGCAACAAAGGCTTCAGTATGCACTTCGGAAGTTTCAATAATTTTCTTCGGAGTTGTGCTTGAAGATTTAATTGTCTCCAAAACATCTAGCACATTAACCATCCTTTTTCTTTTCGGGGTCACTGCTGGACCCTTTTGGCTTTTTGTTGCCTCAATTTTTTCTGAAGGACTTAAAACTTCTGATGTCTTTGTTTCTTCAGTCCTCGGTTCTTCTGTTTTTTCTATTGCTGGCACTTCGGCCAGCTCTTCGATTTTTGACAGTGGAGTTGGTTCTTTAGCTTCGGTGGCCGAAGAGGTCTCACCGATAAACTCAGGCACTGTGGCTAGTTCAATATAACATGGCCGGTGTGTGAGAACCTTTACCCTTTTCCTCTTCGGCGCCGGCTCGCTAGGAGCGGCTGAAGCAGTTTCCTTCGCAGAAGATGTATTCTTTCTTTTTTGACCCCGCGTTGGATAACGATAGTCGGGGTAAACAAACCCAATTGCATCAAATACTCGGTTGAGTCTCTTCTTCTTTCGGCCTCCGAAGGCCGCTGATAATGCAGTATCTTCGGCCTTTGAGTATACCCCAAGCAATTCGTCACTTATGGCCTCAATACTTTTCAACCAGTCATCATCTGGCTCAATGAACTTATCTCCGTATTTGAATGTGTATTTTAGCCTGACTAGTCCACCTTCGTCAGTTTCTTTAATGGTCTCCTCCAGCATTTCCCACTTTTCCACAAGTGGCCATACTCTGAAAGCAATGTGTTCTTGGACCAAATCCCTTGTCCCAATAAAAGAGCAAACAACGCCGAAGGCTCTCTGGCATTCTTCGGCTGCTTCATTCATTTCCACCTTCGGCTTCCGGAGGCCGAAGCGTTGCCAGATAGGGCGCATAATGATACCTTTAATATCTTCCCGTGATTTCAAGTCATTTTTCACATAAAACCATTCCGTCATCCAGTCGCCGGGCCACCTCTTTCGAAAGGTTGGCACGGGGCAGCTTGACCCAGACCAGGCGCCGAAGCTGTAGCAGCCAAAATTGTTGTGATACTGCTCTTTACCCTAAGGTTTTGTCTCATACAATAGCTCATGTATGTTGCAGAAGCTTTTTGCATTAGGTTCCAAACCTTGGCTCCTCACGGCCCACACAAAGATGTTCATCCTTATGATTGCTTCGGGGGTAAGTTGGTGAAGGTAGATTTCAAATATCTTCAGTATTTCCACGACAAAACTGCTCAAGGGAAATCGCAGTCCAGCCTTTAAGAAGCTTCGGAATAACACGACTTCATTTTCCTCGGGAGTCGGACAAGTCTTCTCTCCTTCGTCAGCCCTCACAACAGACAAGTCCCGAAAATATCTGCCCCTCATATTGACAAGATGATTTTCTTTAATACTGGATTTACCGAAAACCGCATGGCTTGGTCGCCAAGGTCGATCTTCGGAATCTTCACCACCACTATCCACATCATAACTGTCACTGTCACCAGTATCTTCAGATAAACCCTCCAAAATCTCCCTAGTAATCTTCTCTGTATTAGTCTTTGATATTGATTCAAGAAAGCCCAGATGCATTTCCTCAGAAAGGCTTAGCTTTGAATCACCAACAACTTTCTTATCTTCAGACATCTTCGCAAACGTTGAGAAAGTGCTCTCAAAACCGAAGCTTAAAAATTTAAAAAGCCAAGCAAGTGTTGTTGCGCGCAGGCTAAAAGTTGGGTGAGTAAAAGCAGATGGCAAGGGAGCGTACCAAATAAACTGGTGGTGAGCTCTTATTTATACACCTAGTGCGTTGAAAACTGGAGGGTCCCGCTTGTCAAAGACTGTTGCTATTCTAGCAAAGGGAATGTGTTTTTTCGGACCTTCGGCTTAAAGCCTTCGTCCATGTCGCAATATGAATTTATCATTCCAGCAAATTAATATTGCGAGGGGCTACTGTTGGGGGCCTTCGGCTTCCGAAGGTCCTCAAAAACATGATTTGACAATGTTTTCCAAGTGAAATATGTGAACAGGTATCTTCAGAATCGGGTCACGAGTATACAAGAAGTATGGTCAAGACGAAGCTTGAGTAGGACGGAAGGCAATCATGACGAAGGATAAGATGATCACGAAGCTATGCGCAGAAAAAGCTTCGGTATGACAGCAGAAAAGGGGAACTGACTTATATGATGAAAAGCCAAATTAGACCTCGAAGAATCACTATAGAGTTATTGATAAATGTAAAGGGCATTAATGTAATTCTCCACGGGCTGCGTCCTGTGCCTATAAATAGATGAACAGGACTCCCGTACTGTTCACGCTGACTTGGCATTTGCTTTTCGCATCACGCTTGTACCTTTACCTTTCGTCAATTTGAAGGTACATTTATAATTTGTTATTATGAATTTGATAATGCAAAATAAAAATAAGTTGATAATAATATCTGTATTATTATTCTCTTATATGTATTCTCCTTCATCATCTGTCGAGCTTACGAAGGTCTCTTCCTTCATAACCTTCGTCCGGAATTCATTATATCCGAAGGGACATAATGTCTTGAAGGACGAAGGACTTCAACATTTAACACTTTTTATGTTGCCTTGTTCTTAATTCGAAGCATTTGAGAACAAGTCCCCAACACCAGGCCTTCTCATCAAGATTCGACCCGCGCAAATAGCTTTGTCCATAGCTCTGTCGCGCTGAGCCTTCAAAATAGTAGAAGTACCTTCCGCAGCCTTCACAGCCAGCCGGGCAGCCTCTAATTCCCGGGCAATTGATTTTTTGGAAGCACGCAGGTCCTTGATAATAGAATCTTTGCTCGACATCAACTCCCTAAGGCGAATCATTTCATCCAAGGACTCCTGCAGTTTGTAGCGTTGGTTATTCAAGTTCTCCATGGTGAAGCTATGGCTCCTCTTCAAGGTAGTTAAAGAGTTACTGACGTCGCGATACAGCTTGTCAAGGTTATCACGAGAAGTGGCAAGGGCACGTTTCTCCTCCTGCATACAAGAATCAGTTCTCAGACATCAAACAGGCAGTAAAAACACAGCAGAGAAAGTCAGGCAAAGATTAATTCATTGTCCACCTCTTCGAAGTCAAGCTAAGCACTGAGAGAAGAATTCAACACGTTGGCATCATTTAAGGAATCCTTAACCTGGGCCAAGTCCGTCTGGCCTTGAGAATACTTCTCCTCAAGGGCAGAGTATCGCCGAGCCATATCTAGCAAGAAACAGTGAAACAAGGACATTCAGTAAGAAAGCAGAACAATCAAGCAGTCAGGGAGGAAGCAAAAGGCACTAACTAGCGTTCGTTAATTCTAACTCAGATATTCGCCGCTGAAGCAGTGCTGGATTCCAATGTGTTAGAGATAGAGCTCTTTCCGGGACAGAAGCACCTTGAGATTTCAGCTGACCGGCATCTCGTCAACCAAGGCCTGACAATTGAAAGCAAATGAGTGCAAAGACAATATTTCGCCTGGAACATAGCCAGATCAGGAAAAGCCAATTAACAAAAGATTGGAGACGAAAGATGGAAGCTCCAAATCATGGGAAGCCTGTTGGTGACTTGATGAAGGATCATCAACTGAAGCAATCTGCAGAGCATCATTGGGAGCCAACACAGTGTCACCGATAGGAATTAAAGCTCTTGTATCAGGTACGTCGGCCTCTAAGGCGATTTCCTGGTTCAAAACACGTGTTGCTGCCATGCAATCAGAATGCAGAGGTGAGGACCCAACGTGAACCTCCATGGAAGTGTGATAAGGGGAGCCCGCTCGGATATCCTCGGGGGCTGGGTCACAGTTCGCGCTGCCCACCTTAGCCGGATCATTACCGGTAACACCCTCGGGGGCTGGGCAAACGCTGACGCCATCCTTGAGGACCGGACTCTCCGCTCCAGCCACCTCTAAAGCTGGGGGGGTCTCGGCCATTTCCATGGGAACGGAGCAATCTGGATTAGCTTCTTGACTCTAAAGACCGCGCTCTAAGGTCGATGAGGCGCGAGATGCTAATTGGGACAACTCTAACCCAACATCATGCAAATCAGCGCAAGCGTCCATCACACCACCATCTGTCAGCTCGAACAACAGATCTTCAGGGATCACATCTTCAAGAGCCTGGTCAAAATTTGCCAGAGACAATTTCTGCAGATCAATAAGGGCAGACAAAGCTGGAGAAGGAATTTCACTACTCTCCCCACTGACTACATAATGCCGATTGTTCTTCCGAATCAAGGGGATTTCCTCTTCCTCTTCTTCATCCTCGTCGACAATACGAACACCACACCCATTGGGACTCAAGACAAACTGCTTGGACGATATGATTACACCCGCAGTCACATCAAGTTACTACTCAGAAGCAATTTGCTAAACGCTCAGTGCACCAAGCCATCCCTTGCCCACACCCATTGGGGGGGACGCTCAGGAATTTTCAATAGATTTTCCCAAGCAGTCGCATCCATACAGTATGTGCAATGAATACATCAAGACAAAAATAAGATATCGACGGAAGATCAAAGGAAAGCCAAAAATAGCCGACGAGATACAAGTCTAATCAATAGGAGCCGTGAAGCACAAAGTGAAATAATGACTAGCCAGGGGGCCATCTATCGGATGTCCAATCTATCGCAGATCAAATAAATTTCGAACCTAGAAAGATATGGGCAGATCGTGCACACAACTTCAAGGACAGAACTGCATGCTGACCTCTAAAGCATAAGGTAGACGATAGAATGCTGATCTCTAAAGCATAATGGTGAAAATAAAACAATGCTGACTTCTAAAGCATGAGTTCTGAATAAGCTTGAGATGAAGACCTCCGAGTGGATCATTTCAGTAATCCACTCAAAGCTCGGGGGCTACACCCATTGGGAGCACCTTCGGTGCACCCAATGAATCATAGGATCCTGAAGAACAAATGCTGACCTCTAAAGCACGGGCTGGTGACAAAAAGGTTGATTTCTAAGGCATCTCTTTAAGTCGGAAACTACGATTCTTTAAGAAGCATGAGATGGGGACCTTCGAATGGATTATTTTTAGTAATCCATTCGAAGCTCAGGGGCTACACCCATTGGGTGCACCTTTGGTGCACCCAATGAATCCTTAACCCCTAAGAGCAAAGCGTCGACTTCTAAGGCGCGAGCAGAGTATCGATCACTGAAGATTAAAAACAAAAAACTGAAGAACGAGGTCAGAAAAGGATGGCAGAAGAACATTCTAATCAAGTTACTCGGAGCTAGAAGTAACAACTTATTAGACATGTTTCAAAAATCACAAGCTGGACCTGGAATCTTTGGGCTGATTATTTCAAAATCAACACAAAGATTGGGGGCTTGTGAGGGACGGATATCCCCCGGGTCCACTAGAAGGCAAGAAGGCCTCACGGAAGGCCCCATGCCCATTATTCCGCAAGGCCATCCCTTCGTGGGCCAGGGGAGGAGTTTTCAATAGAACGGATCAACACAAAGATGGATCGACTTAAGCCTGTATGGTTCGCCGAGCTTAAGCGTTATCTACAGCACTGATCCTACTTTCCCGCGCGGTGCCCTCCTACCGCGGAACTGAATAGGGATAGGTCGGCGGAATTGTAGGAAGATAAGCTCAGTCGGTTCACTATTACTTAGGCATATGCAGTTATCATATCCACATGTAAAGCTCCACGGTCGAATATATAAGGCCTACGGAGCACCCCTTCAAGAGAGATCTCACCTTTAGCCATTCACTCGACTCTCTGGTATTCCTCATACTAGAGAATTCTCTTGTAATCAGCCACATAAAAGTTCCACTCCAGGACATAGGGTATTACGCACCTCCAAGCGGCCCGAACCTATACAAGGTCATCCACTGTTTCTCGTGCATCTGGCACGAACCATCGAGCTACAGTTGGTGACACCTTCCTACTCCACAAAGCACCTTAAGGGACAACCCTGAGTACGCGGTTGGACCCAAAACACCGACAACTTGGCCATCTTGCTTCTTGTGTATAGGGATGGCAATTTTACCCGCGGGTTCGGGTATCCACGGATATCCGACCCATCAGATTCGGGTACGAAATTTAACCCGCGGGTCTCACCCATACCCGACCCGTGATAAAATCGGGTCGGGTACGGGTTTTATCTTGCACCCGCGGGTCTTGGCGGATATCCAAAATTAATTGAGTTTTCACTTTTCAATTTCAGCCCACCAGAAACCGGCGGACCGACCCAATGTCCATCTCTATTCACCAATCACTAGAAACCTCACACGCAGTCACACTCTCTCACGTCTCACCGTCTCTCTGTCTCTCAGCCGCCACCGCCAGAAACCGAGCGCACGGCTGTGCCGGCGTTGATCCGCCCCGGCTGTCCGATCCATCGCACGTCTGTGCCGGCGTCGAGACACAAACGCGAGCCGCCTGCCCCGGCCGTCCACCGCACGACTGTGCCGGTGTCGAGACGCAGACGCGGGCCGCCTGCCCCGGCCGTCCACCGCACGGCTGTGCCGGCGTCGAGACGCAGACGCGGGCCGCTCTGGTTGCCCTGGTCCCTGTCGGCTGCCGCGGTGCCGCCTGCCCACCCAGCGTCCCTGGCTCCCTGTCCGGTGCGGTAGTGCCAGCGTCTCCAAGTCCAAGGTAGCGTCTCCGAGGTATCACTCCGTGGTATATTTTATAGTTGATGTCTCACTGATCTCAAATAGGTGGAGGTGGTTCTCAAATCTAAAGTTCATCCATGGCGCCTACAAGTGGATTAAGTAACAATAATCAGATTTATGTAATCAGATTTATTATGTCTTGTTTTTTTCACCTTATCATTTGTCAACCATGTGTTTTATTTGTGTGGAGTGTAGTTATACCCGCGGGTATCCGATACCCGCCCGATACCCGATGGGTACGAGCACGAGTACAAAATCCTACCTGCGGGTATAGTCGCGGGCGGGTATGAGTAATACCCGCGGGTATTGTCGCGGGCGGATATTTACCATACCCGATCCGAACCCGACCCATTGCCATCCCTACTCGTGTACAAGTGTCGCACTGACTGCAGAATGGGAGGCAGCCACATACAGGAGTAATGGAGTTCCTGATGAAGGTGGAATTAGAGTTGTCAAGTCTATCAAGTATTACTTTAACTCTTGGAAAGCCTTCTGTTGAGCCGGACCCCATTGAAAAACTTCGGCTGACTTTAGTATTTCAAAGAATGGTAGATTTCTCTCTGCTGATCTTGATATAAATCTGTTCAGCGATGCCAGCCTTCCTACCTATTGTTGAGCCCCTTTCTTTGAATTTGGTGGCTCAATTCGAAGGATAGCTTCAATCTTACTTGGGTTAGCTTCGATACTCTTTGTTGATACCAGACAGCCAAGAAACTTGCCCTTCTTTACTCCGAAAACACACTTTTCTAGATTTAACTTGAGACCAGCTTGCCTAAAATTGGCGAACGTTTCTTACAAATCAGTAATATGATTTTTCTTGTTTTGTGCTTTTTACTGTGATGTCATCAACATAAGTTAGCACATTCCTGCCTATTTGAGAGTGAAGAACCTTGGATGTCATTCTGCTGAAGCTTCCTCCAGCATTCTTGAGCCCTTCGGGCATCCGAATGTAGCAATAAGTACCACTGTGAGCTATGAAGCTTGTCTTTGGCTCATCCTCTTTCTTCATCCAAATTTGATGATAGCCCGATGTTGGGGGCCTTCGGCTTCCGAAGGTCCTCAAAAACATGATTTGATAATGTTTTCCAAGTGAAATATGTGAACAGGTATCTTCGGATTCGGATCATAAGCATACAAAGCATGGTTAGGACGAAGCCTGAGCGAGACGAAGGGTGATTATGATGAAGGACAATGTGACCACGAAGCTGTGCACAGGAAAGCTTCGGCATGACAGTAGAAAAGGGGAACCGACTTAAAGATGAAAAGGCAAATTAGACCTCGAAGAATTACTATAGCGTTATTAGCGAATATAAAGGGCATGAATGTAATTTTACATGGGCTGCGTCCCTTGCCTATAAATAGATGAACAGTACTCCCGTACAGTTCATGTTGACTTGGTATTTGCCCTCACGTCACGCTTGTACCCCTGTTTTTCCTCAAGCCAAAGGTACATTCATAATCTGTCATTGTGAATACTGCAATGCAAATTAAAATAAGCTAATAATGACATTTAAAGTGTTTTAAATTACTTTTCCATATCTTGTGTATGAATCCTTCTTCATCACTTATTGTATTCATGAAGGTTTGTCCTTCATGACCTTCGTCCAGAATTCATTATATCCGAAGGGAGATAATGCTTCGAAGGACGAAGGGACTCTAACATTTAATACTTTTATGTTGCATTGTTCTTGACTCTTAGTGTTTGAGAACAAGTCCCCAACATTGGCTCCCACCTCCGGTGAACTCACTTCCACTTTTTGAGTTCCGAACACCTTCGGCAAGCGAAGACCTTCGTCATGCCGCCAAAGAAAGCTTCAGCAACAGGGGCTGCCGCTCTGCAGCCGCTGGACCCCAACCAGGACACTCTTTCTCTTCGGGAGGCCCGAAGCCAGAAAAGGAAGGCCATCAGTCCAACGCCTCAGGAGGACGACTTGGACCAAGAGATCAGAAATATGGAGATGCTTCATCAGCAGGTGCAAAAGAAGAAGGAAAAGATGGCTAGGTTGGCTGATCTGCAAAGGCAGATAGACGAAGCCTCTGAAGAAGTTCGCCATCTTACTCAAGATGAGCAGAACCGAAGGCCTCAGCATAGAGAACTGCATCAAGAGGGCTTCTTCAATGAAGATGACTGGTATGAGAATTTCCATCATGGGAATTTTGCCTTTGACGATGCATCTCCTCTATCAGCAGAACTACAGGCTACACCTTGGCCTCCGTCCTACAAGCCACCTCAACTCCCCATGTACGACGATCATTCGGATCCGAAACAGTTTCTGATGAGCTACGAAGAAACAATATCTTCCTATGGTGGCAATACTGCAGTCATGGCGAAGTCTTTCATCATGGCTGTCAGGAATGTTGCACAAACCTGGTACTCCTCCCTTCGGCCAGGAACAATCACATCATGGCAAAAGCTGAAGGATATGCTGATCACCAGTTTCCAAGGGTTTCAAACGAAGCCAGTCACTGCTCAGGCTTTGTTTCAGTGCACGCAAGATCATGAGGAGTACCTTCAGGCGTACGTCCGAAGGTTTCTACGTCTAAGAGCACAAGCGCCTACAGTGCCCAATGAAATTGTCATTGAGTTCATGATTAAGGGGCTTCGGCCGGGACCTTCAGCCCAATACTTCACTAGAAAGCCCCCTCAGACTCTGGAGAAATTGCTTCAGAAGATGGATGAGTACATCCGCGCTGACAATGATTTTCGACAGAGAAGAGAGGAAGCTTACAGGTTCTCCGAGATAGCCAGGGGCTTCAGAGGAAGAATTCATCCCAGACATGTCAGATCAATTCATTCCACTCAGAATGATGATAGGGGAAGCCAGCAGCAGAGATCGCAATATTCCTCCCAGGCTTCGGGGCAGCAGCAGAGCTATCCTCGACCTCCTGCTCCAAGGGGCAGAGGTGCCAGGGGCTTCGGAGGGAGATTTGGGGATCAGCCCAGGAAGATTTATTGCCTATTCTGCGGTGAGGACAAGGGCCATACCACCAGGATGTACCATGTTACCATCCAGAAACAAAAGGAGATAGCGGAAGCTGCGGCCCAACAGAGCCAGCCGAAGCAAGTTATGCACACTGCTTCGTACCATTCGCCATACATTCCAGAGTATGTAGGCAACCACCCTGCAGCCTCTGTTGCTTCGGCAAGCCAACCTCAGGCATCCTGGCAGCAGCTTCCCCCTCCACCACCAATGCAACAAGGCCAGCAGCCAGAAGGGAGTCAGCATCCCCACCTCCAACGAGACTTCACAGAAGAGTCCGAAGCTCGCACAGTCAATAGTACTGTGCCAAAATCGAAGCATATTTACTAGCAAATATCCTACCTTGGCAGCAGTTTTTACATTCAGTTTCATTTTCTTTTTAATAAGGAACAATTGTTGAAAGCCTAAGTGTTTTTTGTCATTTTTCAATTTCTTGTAATAGATTCGCTTTCGCCACAGTAAAAATATACTTTCTCCAAAGAATAGCGGAGTTGCCGAAGCATAAGAATTTATGGTTAAAAGGAGAATTTCGAAATAACAAAAGTCGTTCCTAAGGGAGCGCAGTGTAAGTTTTCTGCTCAAAAGTCGTTCCGAAGGGAATGTAGAGCCTACAGCGAAAAATAAGCGCTAATTCCGCTGAAAGTAAAAGGCGAATAAGCTCCTAAGGGAGGCTTACAACGAAAAATAAACGCTGATTCCGCTGAAAGTAAAAGGCGAAGAAGCTCCTAAGGGAGGCTTACAGCGAAAAATAAACGCTGATTCCGCTGAAGTAAAAGGCGAAGAAGCTCCTAAGGGAGGCTTAGAGAAAAATATAAACGTCGATCATCGGCAAATATCATTTTGCATAACATCACATCATCACATCATTTGCATAGCATAACATCATACATCATATTGCATCAATGACGCAAGACGGGGATCAATGTTGATATTTGGAGATTGTTTCGAAGAAACAGTGCCAAGGCATAAAAAAGTAAATTTTGAAGAAGCATACCTTCGTCAAACTCCGAAATGAAAAGATTTATCGGTTATTGATTTTACGAAGATTGGACGTTTTTATGAAAATACGGATATTATTTATGAAGCATGAAAAGAAGGGAAGGTGTTTTTTCGCCGAAGGCTCAAAAAACGGTATGTATGTAAAGTTTCATGCATTGTAAAGAATTGAACCATAAATAGCTTATATATTACATTCAAAGTTACAAAATATTACATGTGTTCAATAAATATTACATTCCAAATGTTCTTTACAATAACATCTAGTTTTCCCTTAGAACAACTTCTGCAGCTTCGTTAAGTAGTTGATCAACAACTTTATCCATGATAGCTTCAGCCATTTTTCTAATTTCGTCGTCCCCCTTCGTGTGGGGGTCCGCTGATGGCTTGGCACGCTCTGAGGGGCGAGAAAGTGAGGCTGTGTTACAAAGTGTAAACAAGTTCGAAATCAAAAATTACAACAGAGCCAAAAACTGCTAGTCAGTACCTATTTGCACTTCGGCATCTGCACTCTTCTCAGCGGTCTTTGCTACTTTTCTAGCGTCATGGATACCTTTCTCGCTCTTTCGTATAATTTCTTGGGCCATCTCCCGGCCACCATTGTCCTAGATATCGGTGAAAAATTTTCTACCAACCAGGCTCGCTTCGACCGAGGGGTCTTTTATATCTTCAGAAGAAAATGCGGCTTCGGATTGTGCCAAAAATTTTACATGGTCACAGCCTTTTCTCTCCAAAATAGTGGCAATCCCCCTAGCACCTGTAAAGGCACATATGTCCCCACGGCTATTCAAAACTTCTTCAAAAGCTTCAGCTTCGTGGCTGATCCATCCAATTGGACCTTCTGGGTCACCCCTTATGAAGTCCTCCTCACTTGAGAATGCGCCGACGCTGGCGAAGCTGGTTCTTATTTTCTTAACACATTCTATAGATTTTTCATAACACTTTTTCTTGGATGCACGAAGCTCTTCAACATTTCTTTCTAAATGATTGGCCCATTGTTCACTAATTTCTTGTTTTGTTTCTTCAAGTGTGCACTCTTCTTTAGCTCTGACTAGTTGTTTCCGAAGATCTTCAATTTCGCGCTTCTGAGCTTCGGCTTGAGTTTTGAAAGCAGCTTCGTCTTCTTTTATTTTATTCAATAACGAGTGCAATATTTTATCTTTTTTGAGACCTTCGTTCCTTAGTTCAATTACTTCGGAACGAAGGTTGCTCAAGGCAATGGTATACCCTTCATCTTCAACATCTTTTTGTGCCCTGAGGGCGTTGCTAAGTATAAGACCCTGAAAAAAATGTTTGTTAAATAAGTTTAAGCAAATGAAAAATTTTGGTTTCAAGAAATAATATAAAGATTTCATTTTTTCACCTTTAAACTATTGTACGCTAAGCTGTCAGCCAGCTCATTCTTTGACAACACTGAGAGCCCGTCTTCTAGTGTTGGGAATCCGAAGCTTTTGCTCATCTCCCGACAAACTGAAATCTCCTTGCTGTCAGGGAGACAATACAAGAAGTCTTCTTCTCCACTGCCGTTGAATATCAACGCCCCCTTGGGATATTTCAGTCTTTGGGCATAGAACTGAGCCTCCTGCTTTTCTTTTTCAGTCAACTTCTTCCCCGAAGCATGTCGTAAAATATAATCGGAAGCCTCAGAAAAGGCTTCAGGAGCGGCAGTGCCACTTTCTTCAAAGATTTGTTCTGCTATTTCTGTTTCTTTGGCTTCCAAGAATTTTACCTTGGCGGGCTCTGAAGGCCCAGCTTCAGTTTCAGCTTGATGCTCTGAAGCTTCGGCCTCAAAGGCTTCGATTTGCACTTCGGGAGTTTCAACAATTTTCTTCAGAATAGTGCTTGAAGATTTTATTGCCTCCAATACATCCAGCACATTAACCATCCTTTTTCTTTTAGTAGTTAATGCTGGACCCTTTTGGCTTTTTGCTACTTCAACTTTTGCTGAAGGACTTAAAATTTCAGATGTCATTGTTTCTTCAGCCTTTGGTTCTTCTATTTTCTTTGTCTCCGGCATTGTGACCGCCTCTCCAATATTCTTCAGGGGAGTCGCCTCTTTGGCTTCGGGGGCCGAAGAGGATTCACTGACAAACTCGGGCACTGTGGCCAGTTCAATATAGCGTGGACGGTGTGTAAGAACCTTTATCTTTTTCCTCTTCGGCCCTGGCTCACTAAGTGCAGCTGAGGCGGCTTCCTTCGTAGACGCCGTATCTTTCCTTTTTTGACCCCGTGTTGGGTAACGGTAGTCAGGATACACGAACCCAATGGCATCAAATACTCGGTTGAGCCTTTTCTTCTTTCGGCCTCCGAAGGCTGCGGATAGTGCAGTATCTTCTGCCTTCGAGTATGGCCCAAGCAGCTCATCGCTTACGGCCTCAATACTTTTCAGCCAGTCGTCATCTGGCTCGACGAACTTATCTCCATATTTGAAGGTGAATTTTAACCTAACTAATCCACCTTCGTTAGGTTCGCTGACAGTTTCCTTTGGCATTTCCCACTTATCTGCAAGTGGCCATACTCTGAAGGCAATGTGTTCTTGGATCAAATCTCTTGTCCCGATGAAAGAGCAAACTATTCCGAAGGCTCTCCGGCATTCTTCGGCTGCTTCGTCAATTTCCACCTTCGGTTTCCAAAGGCCGAAGCGCTGCCAGATAGGGCGCATAATGATACCTTTAATATCTTCTCGCGTTGTCAAGTCGTTTTTCACATAGAACCATTCCTTCATCCAGTCCCCAGGCCATCTTTTCCGAAAAGTTGGCACGGAACAGCTTGACCCAGAGCGAGCACCAAAGCTATAACAGCCAAAATTGTTGCGATATTGCTCTTTACCCCATGGTTTCGTCTCATACAATAACTCATGCATATTGCAGAAACTTTTTGCATTTGGTTCCAAACCTTGGCTCTTCACGGCCCATACAAAGATTCCCATCCTTATGATTGCTTCAGGAGTAATTTGATGAAGGTAGATTTCAAATATCTTCAAAACTTCTACCACGAAACTGCTCAAACGAAACCGAAGTCCAACCTTAAAGAAGCTTCGGAATATCACGACTTCATTTTCCTCAGGAGTCGGACATGTTTTCTCTCCCTCGTCAGCCCTTACAATAGATAAATCCCGAAAATATATGCCCCTCATATTGACAAGATGGCTTTGTTTAATGCTTGATTTTCCAAAAACTGCATGGCTTGGTCGCCAAGGTCGATCTTCGGAATCTTCACCGCCACTTTCCACATCATAGCTGTCACTATCACTAGTGTCTTCAGACAAACCTTCTAAAATCTCCCTAGTAATCTTCTCTATATTTGTCTTTGCTATTAATTCAAGGAAGCCGAGATTCATCTCTTCGGAAAGGCTTAGCTTCGACTCAGTGACAATTTTCTTGTCTTCAGACATCTTCGAAAATGCTAGGAAAATGCTCTCAAAGACAAAGCTTGAAAATGTAAGAAGCCAGGCAAGCGTTGGTGTGCAAAGAGCTAAAAATTAGGAAGGCAGGAGTCGGTGGCAAGAAAGCATGCTAAATGTGCTAGCGGTGTGTTCTTATTTATACGCCCAGTACGTTGCAAGTGGCAGGGCCCCACTTGTCATTAACTATTGCTATTCTAGCAAAGGGAAGGTGTTTTTTTCGGACCTTCGGCTTAAGGCCTTCGTCCATATCGCAATCTGAATTTATTATTCTAGCAAATTAATATTGCGAGGGGCTACTGTTGGGGGCCTTCGGCTTCCGAAGGTCCTCAAAAACATGATTTGATAATGTTTTCCAAGTGAATTATGTGAACAGGTATCTTCGGATTCAGATCATGAGCATACAAAGCATGGTTAGGACGAAGCCTGAGCGAGACGAAGGGTGATTATGATGAAGGACAATGTGACCACGAAGCTGTGCACATGAAAGCTTCGGCATGACAGTAGAAAAGGGGAACCGACTTAAAGATGAAAAGGCAAATTAGACCTCGAAGAATTACTATAGCGTTATTAGCGAATATAAAGGGCATGAATGTAATTTTACATGGGCTGCGTCCCTTGCCTATAAATAGATGAACAGTACTCCCGTACAGTTCATGTTGACTTGGTATTTGCCCTCACGTCACGCTTGTACCCCTGTTTTTCCTCAAGCCAAAGGTACATTCATAATCTGTCATTGTGAATACAGCAATGCAAATTAAAATAAGCTGATAATGACATTTAAAGTGTTTTAAATTACTTTTCCATATCTTGTGTATGAATCCTTCTTCATCACTTATTGTATTCATGAAGGTTTGTCCTTCATGACCTTCGTCCGGAATTCATTATATCCAAAGGGAGATAATGCTTCGAAGGACGAAGGGACTCTAACATTTAATACTTTTATGTTGCCTTGTTCTTGACTCTTAGTGTTTGAGAACAAGTCCCCAACACCTGAGTAGCAGTCTTATAAACTCACGAGTTCTGAAGAAGCTGCTGCATCTACAAGGGAGTCTATTATTAGTAATGGGAATTCATCTTTCGGACATGCCTTGTTGAGATCTGTGAAATCAATACACATTCTCCATTTCCCATTAGCCTTCTTTACCATGACAGGGTTAGCTAGTCATTCTGGATATGTTACTTCTCTGATGACACCAGCACTGAGAAGTCTCTTTACTTCGTTCCGAGCACCTTCGGCTTGATCCTCAGACATTTTCTGAAGTCTTTGCTTTCTTGGCCTGAAAGATGGATCCACATTGAGTGAATGCTGAATGACATCTCTGTTAACACCATAGAGATCGTTAGCTGTCCAAGCGAAGACATCTTTGTTGTTGAACAAAAATCTTAGCAGAGTATTTTCTTGTTCACTAGATAATTGAGATCCCATCAGTACCTTTGGTCTGCTATATCTTCACACAGGAGCATAGACTTCGGCTGATCTGCCGAAGCAGCCTTCTCTCTTTTGTGCTTATATTGTTGACAAGCTTCGGCTTCATCTATGTTATGGATCGCCTTTGAATCCGTCCAACTCCCTTCAGCCCTCCTGGCAGCTTCTTGACTCCCATGAACAACAATGGCCCCTTGTTCCGAAGGTATCTTCATGCATAAGTATGCTGGATGAAGTATTGCTTCGAAGGCATTAAGCGTCCCTCGACCAATGATTGCGTTGTATGGGTACTCCATATCAATAATGTCAAAGACAACTTGCTCAGTTCTTGTGTTGTGGATGTAACCGAAGGTAACTGACATTGTTATTTTGCCAAGTGCCACAATCTATATTCCTCCGAAGCCACAAAGAGGGTGTGTTGCATCATGAATCTTGTCTTATGGTTCTTGCATCTGTCTGAAAGCCTTTGCAAAGATGATGTCCGCTGCACTGCCTGTGTCAACTAGAAAATTGTGGACCAGAAATCCCTTGATGACACAAGATATAACCATGGGATCATTGTGAGGAAAGTCTTTAAGCTGAAGATCCTCTTGGGAGAAGGTGATTGGGATGTGAGACCACTTAGATCTGATGAAGGGTTCTTGCACCCCAACATGTTGCACTCTTCTCTGTGCTTCCTTCTTCTGCTTCTTGTTAACTGGCTCTGAGCTTGAACCGCCTATGATTGGGAGCACCAGCTTCGTAACCGAAGGTGCTACAGCTTGGTTGTTGTATGAAGCCATTAGCACAACAGTGGAAGTGAGTTCACTGGAGGTGGGCGCCAATGTTGGTCACTTGTTCTCAAAAGATATGAATCAAGAACAAGACAACACAAATGTTAATGGTTAAAGACCTTCATCCTTTGTAACACTATTTTCTTTAGGATATAATGATCTTCGGACGAAGGTCATGAAGGACATACATTCATCATTTTAACATACATAGATATAAACATAAACATATGTAACACAGAAAAAGTATGAATAAACATATTAAATCAATAAATCATACATATTGACATTATATAATCATGAACAAACATTAATGATATTAAGTTACATTTGTACCTTTGGCTTGATAGAAGGTAAAAATCTGAGAGTGACATGCAAGTGATTACAAGTCAACGTGAACAGTACGGGGGTACTGTTCATCTATTTATAGGCACGGGACACGACCCAGACAAAATTACATTCATGTCCTTGATAACTAATCATAACCATGACACAAACTATTAAGGACTATGCGGTCTTTTCCTCTTTAAGTCGGTGCCACCCTTCGTCTCAAGCATGTCATCATGCTGAAGCTCTTTCAATTGTAGCTTCGGCATACATCTTCATGTCACGCCTGCTTGCATGTCATCTTGCCGAAGGTGTTTTTGCTTAGAGGACCTTCGGCGGAGAAGGCCCCCAACAATCACCGAAGGCGAGGTGCGATGTATCTAACGATCTTTGTCAGGCTACTGTACCATCAGGACCTTCATCAGCCTGTCTGACAGAGCATCTTTAGGGGTGTTTGTCACAAATTTTTATGTAGCAACTTCCTAATCCGTCTGCAACAAAGTTAATCTCCTATATACCAGCTCCAATTCGATTATAGGAACCTTGGTCATTTGCTCACTCGATCAAGCTTGAATCGACTCCAAAGTTCATCACAACTCACTGTCAGCTAAGTTTCAGTCTTCAGTGGTGACTGACAGTCCAACTTCAGGCTCATTTTTCTCCAATTTTGTACAACACTAATACTTAGTCACTTAATCAAAGTTGTACTCCTATCATGGCTCTACAAGTTTGATGTATTAATATGGGGCAAAAACCTCATGAATTAAGAAATACAAGGCTCCAAAGTCAGCTTAATCTCACTGAATTTTCAGAGTTTAACACATGGGTGTTCTTGGGACTTTTGCAATTAACTCCAAATTGCTCCATACAACTTGACAATTCTCCAATGTAAAAGTTGGTTGGTTTTTTATGTTCTAGCACTTTTATATGTACACTTTGGTCCAAAAGTGTATAGAATTTGAAATCACCCCCTAGGGTACAAATTAGGGTTTTCTAGAGTTCCTTTAGGGTTTTGAGCACTCTAGGGTTTTTGTGCCACTCAAATCCATCAATCTTGATCTCTTGTGAATATTTCCAATGACTTTTGAGGTATTACTCATTTTGGCTTCCCATTACCCACATGCCCTAATACAAGGGTTAAGTACCCTACCCTAGGGTTAAGAATACTTCAAGCCACCACATCACACTTATTTTGAAGTTTTACTTAGTGGATGCATTCTAGGTGTAACAAACATAATGACATGTCAATGCATATGATGTTATGCTCAAGTTTTAGTGCCAGTAACACCAGGGGTGTTACACGCTGGCTCTCCACTAGGATGTGCGAGGACGACGACATGATGAGCACACCCCGGTGGGCATTTTACTAGTACAATAGTAACAAAGTGATATTAGCTACATTCTTAGTTATATGTGCTTGCATGACTGCACAAGAGGCGGACGATGGGTTGGACTAGGGGGTGTTTGAATGCGCTAGAGCTAATAGTTAGTTGGATAAACAATTGCTAGTAGAATATGAATGCCTAAGAGGGGTGAATTAGTACTTCTAAACTTTTGCTAAACTAGGCCATAAATATATCCCTAGAACAAAACCTATGCAAATAAGCAAACTAGAATATGCAGAGTAGTTTTTGTCTAACTGGGCCATAAATTGAAAGGATCAAAAAAATTAAAATTGGTGGTTTTTGGTATTTGATAACTTTTGTTTGCTTTGGTCCATAAAATTATCCCCTTTGAAATCAAACATCAAAAAGGAAGACATGATAAAGCATATAGGAAGCAATTAAAGTCATGCCATCTAAAAATATTAATCCCCCTAAAAGAACGTTCTCCCCATGTGAAAAAGTATTATCCCTCTTTCACGAAGAAGGACATACTTCGCCTGTCGGAAAACCCTCTACTTAAGAAAGGCACATGAATATAAGAGGAAGCAAGACATGATTGAATCGACTAACTCTCCCAAAAGCTACGCATAGGTAAATGATAGATAGTATTTGTTGGTCACTTGTTCTCAAATGTTATGAGTTAAGAACAAGGCAACACAAATATTAATGGTTAAAGACCTTCGTCCTTCGAAGTATTATCTCCCTTAGGATATAATGATCTTTAGACGAAGATCATGAAGGACATGCCTTTATCATTTAAATATGTAAAAATACAAACAAGGACATATGAAACATAGAGAGAGCACGAATAATTATACTAAATCTTTAGATTATTCATATCATCATTATATAATCATGAACAAACATTAATGATAGTAAATTACATTTGTACCTTCGGCTTGATAGAAGGTAAAAGTCCGATAGTGACGTGCGAGTGATTACAAGTCAGCGTGAACAGTACGGTGTTACTGTTCATCTATTTATAGGCACAGGACACAGCCCGAGTAAAATTACATTCATGTCCTTGACATTTACTATTAACTAAAAAGCAATCTCTCGAGGATTGAACAGTCTTTTCTTTTTAAGTCGGTTTCATCATTCATCATCGTTATTGCATTGAGCCAAAGTTTCTTCAGCCATAGCTTCGGAGTTGGTCTATCCTTCTTCCAGATCACGCGTTTTCATACCATTCATACCTTCGTCTTAAACCCGAAGTTTCCTGCGCCAGTACATCATACTGGAAAACGTGTTAGTCATGTTTTTGAGGACCTTCGGAAGATGAAGGCCCCCAATAGTAGCCCCTCGCAGTGTTAATTTGTTGTTTAACAAATTCAGACTGCGACGTGAACGAAGGCCTTTAGCCGAAGGTCCAAAAAACACCTTTCCTTCGCTAGAATAGTGAGAATCAATGACAAATGGGGTCCGCCAAGTTGCAATGCACTAGGCATATAAATATAAACCCACAGCAACAACATCTGTTGCGCCATTTCAATTGCTTGTGTTGTTTTCCCAAGTTTTAAATTTCTTGCTGTCAGATTTTACTTGTTTTGCGAGCTTCGGCATTTGTTCGATTTTCCACTTCGGCATTTGTTCGATTTTCCACTAAATGCTGACGAGAAGAAGGTTGCTGATCCTTCCCTGCTGGTTTTTACGAGGCCATGGAAAAAACACAGAGAAGATTACAAACAAGATACTAGCTGATTTATCTGAAGATTCTGATGATAGTGATAACTTTGATGTGGAAAGTGGGGATGAAGATGCCGAAGATCGGCCCTAGCGGCCAAGTCATACCATCTTTGGAAAGTCATCCATTAAACAAAGTCAGATTGATGCCATGAAGGGAAGATACTTTCGTGACATGTCTATTATGAGGGTTGAGGGAGACAGCGTCGCCTCCGCACCCGAAGAAGATGAAGTTGTCGTTTACAGAAGCTTTATGAAGGCAGGTCTTCGATTCCCCTTGAGCAGATTTTTGGTTGAAGTTTTGAAGACATTTGAAATCTTCCTTCATCAAATCACTCCCGAAGCTATAATCAGAATGGGAATTTTTGTTTGGGCCGTGAGGAGGCAAGGGCTAGAGCTGAGCGCGAAGTGCTTCTACAACATGCATGAATTACTGTACGAGATGAAGGCCAGTGGTAAAGAGCAATATGACAACAACTTCGATTGTTGTGGCTCCGTTCCTCGCTCCAATGTGAGTTATCTTGTTCCAACCTTTCAAAAAATGTGGCCCGGAGCCTGGATGGAGGAATGGTTTTATGTTAAGAATAATCTGATTGAAAGGGAAGACATAAAGGGGATTATCCAACGCCCCATCTGGTCTTGCTTCGGCCTTCGAAGGCCAACTACTGCGCTTAAAAATAATACCGAAGCATGTCAGAAGGCTTTCAACAATGTTTGTGCCTTCAATGACACGAGAGACCTAGTTCAAGAGCACATAGCCTACAGGGTATGACCACTTGTGGATAATTGGGAGATGTCAAAGGAGACTGCTGCTGGGTCCAGTCAAGGTGGATTGGTTTACTTGAAATACACCTTTAGATACAGAGACCAATTTGACGAACCAAATGATGACTGGCTGAAATGTGTGAGGCGACTAGCGATCAGTTACTTGGAGCATACACAAGGGCCGAAGATGATGCCTTGACCTTAGCCTTCGGAGGGCATGGCAAGAAAATGTTGAACAAAGTTTTTGATGTTATTGGCTTTGTATATCCAGACTACACTTACCCCTTGCGAAAGCAGGGGAAGAAAAGGAAAACTACTGCCTCGGCCATCTCTGTTGTGCCGAAGGGCAAAAAGATTAAGGTCCTAACACATCGGCCAAGATACATCGAGACGACCACAATGCCGAAACTTGGTGAAGGGACATCTACCACTGCCAAGGCAAGACAGATTGAATTGTCGAAGGTGCCTATAGCCGAGCCAGTCGATGCCAAAGAAGGGGCGGCCAAAAAGTCAGAGCTAGAAAAAGGAATGGTGCTACCAGAAATCTTGAGCCCACCGGTAGAAGCAGAATTGTCGAAGGTTGCAAAGGCTCCCGCAACAACTCCCAAGAGGAGGAGAATGGCCAGCATGCTAGACACTGTCATGGAGTCTACAAAGGCATTAACTCCTACCGCTGTGAAGAAGATTGTTGAAACTGTTAAAGTTCGTGCTGAAACCGAAGCTAGGCCCTCAATGCCTACGGAGATAGAGCCTGCTGTAATTGAGCAGAGAGTTGAGCAAGGATCTTCAGATACTAGCATGGCTCTGGAGAAGGATGCGCCCGAAAAAGCTAAAACTCCTATTCCTGAAGCATCGTCCAAAGATTTTGACTTTATTATTCAACATGCTTCGGGAAAAAGACTATCTGAAGAAGAAATTGCAGAAGCTAGACACTACGCTCGGGAACTAAAATACCCGAAGGGGGCCTTGGTGTACAATGGCATAGACGAAGATGGCTTCCTATATTGTCTCCTAGACAATAAGGAAATATCCGTCTAACGGGAGATGGCTAAGAATATGGGATTTTCGAAGCTTGAAGTCGGCCTCTCTGCCATGTCAAAGAATGACCTTGCAGATAGCCTTACATACAACAGTCTGAAGGTACAGAAGTGATGAACTTAAAAATAGATTATCTTGTCTTGTATTCTCGTGCTGATCCTATCTTTCTGCAGGGCTTAATTCTTAGCAACGCTTTGAGGGTGCAGAAGAATGCTGAAGATGAAAGCTGCGTGATAGCCCTCGGCAACCTTCGATCAGAAGTTATCAAGTTGAGAAATGAAGCCTTGGAGAAAGATAAAATTCTACTTTCATCGGTGGATAAAGTGAAGGAAGGTAAAGTGAAATTTAATGCTCAATTCGAAGCTCATAAAGTAGAAGTTGAAGGCCTTCGGAAAAAGCTTGCCGAAGCTAATGAAAAATTTGAAGTTGCAAAAGCCAGTCGAGAAATAAGTGAATGGTCAAAAACTAGGCCGGAGAAAAATGTTGAGGAGCTTCACGAATCCAAGGAGAGGTGCTTTGAGAAATCCTTAGATTGCGTAAGGAAATTAAAAATTAGATTTGCCAAAGTGGGTGCTTATTCTTCTGAAGAGAATTTTATTCAAGGTGACCCCGAGGGTGTTATTGATTGGATAAGCGGGGAAGCCGAAGCTTTTGAAGTGATCGTGGGGACATCTGTGCTTTCACTAGCGCTCGAGGGATTGCGGCAATTCTAGAGAAGGCTGGTTGTGATCATGTTAAAGCTGCAGCCCAGGCTGAAGCCACCTTTTCCAGAGACGACACGAAAGATCCTTCGGTCGAAGCTACTCAAGTGGGTGGAAAATTTTACTTCGATGTTTTGGTAAACGGTGGCCAAGAACTGGCCAACGAAATTATAAAGAAGAATGAAAAGAAAACCCACAGCGCTCGAGAAGAAGCGAAACGAGCCGAAGAAGCTGCCGAGCGCGCAAGGGGCATAGGTATTATTCTTGAATTTTAGCTTCGGCACTTACCTGTTGTCCTCGGACTAACAGTTTGTCTACTACATCTAAACTCTCGCTGCTGCCCGAGCCATATGACCCCCAAGTCGATCCTGTTATGAAAGAGGCACTTGATGTGATGAGTGTTGCTAATTCCATTATCGACGAAGTTGTCGATGAACTGCTGAATGAGGCTGCCGAGAAATTTCTCAGAGAAGTCTAAGCTCTTGTTGTGATGATACCCTGTAATATTTTACGCATGCAACAATTATGAAATAATGTAACGTTTGTGTATGAAACAATTGTGGAACAATGTAACATTTGTGTATGTTGATGTAATATATTTCTTTGTGATGCATGAAATTTACACACATACCGTTTTTTAGCCTTCGGTGAAAAAACACCTTCCCTTCTTTTCATGCTTCGTAAAGAAAGAAACCTTTTTTATGGCGAATTTGTTGTGTGATACTACTAATAGATTTCCCTAATAGAATCAAATCTGTCGAAGGTTTGATTCATGCCTCACCACATTTTCATTGAACAAATTGTTGCCGAAGGTCTGCTTCGTGCTCGGCGTTTTGCTGTTGATGCAATATGATGTATGATGTAATGCTGTGCAGAATGATGCGATAAATTGATGCAACATGATGTTTATGCCGAAGACATACACCCATACTGAAACACCCAAGACACTACATCCCCTTGGGACGACTTTAGAGTCTTTAAGCTCTGCATCCCCTTAGGAACGACTTTGGAGCTTCTTCGCCTTCTATTTCGGTGGTATCTAAGCTCTGCATCCCCTTAGGAACAACTTTGTAGCTTCTTCACCTTCTATTTCGGTGGTATCTAAGCTCTGTATCCCCTTAGTAACGACTTTTGAGCTTCTTTACCTTCTATTTCGGTGGTATCTAAGCTCTGCATCCCCTTAGGAACGATTTTGGAGCTTCTTCGCCTTCTATTTCGACGGTATTTTGGCTCTGCATTCCCTTATGAATGACTTTTGAGCTTCGGAACTTACTCTGCGCTCCCTTAGGAATGACTTTTGTAGCTTCGAAACTTACTCTGCGCTCCCTTAGGAACGACTTTTGTAGCTTCGAAACTTTGCTAAGAGGAAGCAATTCGGTCTGGTTCGAGCACTATTATTATATGAAAACAGAATTCAGCCCTTTATTACTTGTTTTTCGTACAAAAGACAAAACAGGAGAAAAGATAAAGATACACCAAAGGTAGGATATTCTTTAGTAAATGTGCTTGAATTCAGGCACAGTACTATTGACTGTGCGAGCTTCGGATTCCTCCCAAAAATCGCGCTGTTGTTGAGCGTGTTGGTGCCCTTCTGGCTGCTGACCACGGGTCAGAGTAGGTGGAAGTGGTGGTGGTGGTGGTAGCTGGGCCCAGGAAGCTTGAGAGTGGCTTGCTGAAGCGACAGAGGCCGTAGGCTGTTGATTACCTACATATTCTGGTATATAAGGAGAATAACATGAAGCAGTATGTAGGACCTGCTTCGGCTAATTCTGCTGTGTCTCAGCTTCGATAATCTCTTTTTGCTTCCAAATTGTGATTTGGCATGTTCTTGTGGTGTGGCCCTTATCTTCACCACAGAATAAGCAATACAGTCTTCTGGGCTAATCTCCGTACCTTCCTCTGAAGCCCCTGCCGCCTCTGCCCCTTGGGGCTGGTCCTGAAGGAGCTTTGTTGTGACCCCGAAGACTGGGAGCTGTGTTGTTGCCTTTGAGGTTGACTTCCTTTGTCATCACTTGGGTTGGAATTATGGATTGATCTGATGTGTCTGGGGCGAATTCTTCCTCCGAAGCCCCTGGTCATCTCAGAAAATCCGTACGCTTCTTCCCTTCTTTGGCAGAAATCATTATCAGCCTGGATATACTCATCCATCTTCTGAAGAAGCTTCTCCAGGGTTTATGGGGGTTTCCTGGCAAAATACTGAGCCGTAGGTCCTGGCCAAAGCCCTTTGATCATGGCCTCAATGACAATTTCATTGGGCACTATAGGCACTTGTGCTCTTAGACGCAGGAACCTTCGGACATACGCCTGAAGATACTCCTCATGGTCTTGCATGCACTGAAACAAAGCCTGAGCAGTGACTGGCTTCGTCTGAAAACCTTGGAAGCTAGTGATTAGCATATCCTTGAGCTTCTGCCATGATGTGATTGTCCCTGGTCGGAGAGAAGAGTACCAGGTCTAAGCCACACTTCAGACTGCCATGACGAAGGATTTTGCCATAACTGCAGTATTGCCTCCATATGAAGATATGGTTGCTTCATAGCTCATCAAAACTGCTTAGGATCTGAGTATCCATCATACATAGGAAGTTGAGGTGGCTTGTTTGATGGGGGCCATGGAGTAGCCTGCAACTCTAATGCTAAAGGAGAAGCATCATCAAAAGCAAAATTGCCATGATGAAAGTCATCGTACCATTCATTGTCGTTGAATGAACTCTCTTGATGAAGCTCCCTATGCTGGGGCCTTCGGTCCTGGTCATCTTGAGTAAGATGGCGCATTTCCTCAGCAGTTTCGTCAATCTTCTTCTATATATCGGCTAAGCAAGCCATCTTCTCCTTCTTCCTTTGTACTTACTGGTGAATGATTTCTAGGTCCCTGATCTCCTGGACTAGCTCCTCCTCGTGAAGTGTTGGGCTAGTGGCCTTCCTCTTCTGGCTCCTAGCTTCACGTAGCATCTCCTGATTAGTGTCCAGTGGCTGCAATGCAGCCCATAGTGCTGCTGTCTTCTTCGGCGACATGACGAAGGTCAATGCTTGCCAAAGGTCGTCAAATGAGTTCACCGGAGGTGGGCGCCAATGTTGGTCACTTGTTCTCAAATGCTATGAGTCAAGAACAAGGCACCACAAACGTTAATGGTTAAAGACCTTCGTCCTTCGAAGCATTATCTCCCTTAGGATATAATGATCTTTAGACGAAGATCATGAAGGACATGCCTTCATCATTTCAATATGTAAAAATATAAACAGAGACATATGAAACATAGAGAGAGCAAGAATAATTATATTAAATCTTTAGATCATTCATATCGTCATTATATAATCATGAACGAACATTAATGATAGTAAATTACATTTGTACCCTCAGCTTGACAGAAGGTAAAAGTTCGAGAGTGATGTGCGAGTAATTACAAGTCAGTGTGAACAGTACGATGTTACTGTTCATCTATTTATAGGCACAGGACACAGTCCGAGTAAAATTACATTCATGTCCCTCACATTTACTATTAGCTAAAAAGCAATCTTTCGAGGATTGAACAGTCTTTTCCTTTTAAGTCAGTTTCATCCTTCATCATCGTTCTTGCATTGAGCCAAAGCTTCTTCAGCCATAGCTTCAGAGTTGGTATATCCTTCTTCCAGATCATGCTTTTTCATACCATTCACGCCTTTGTCTTAAACCCGAAGTTTCCTGCACCAGTACATCATACTGGAAAACGTGTTAGTCGTGTTTTTGACGACCTTCGGAAGATGAAGGCCCCCAACAGTATTCTAGTGACACTACTAGAAAACCCCCCTTGTAGCTATGCTTTTTTGGACAATAGGCACGCTTTAATTCGTCTCTATATGAATGTACGCACGCTTTCCAAAAACGTGTCAGAAGCGTCTTCGTATGGACCGTATCAGACTTTGTAGAAACGATTATCGTAAGCGTATATATTAGATGAATAGACGTTTCATAGACACGTTAGATGCATGTTTAGACACATTGATACGCTTTTATAGATGCGCATATAACATGTGTCTATTATTGTTGTTACGTCATATAGTAACGTTTTATTATGTGTGAAAAAATATAGATACGATATTATAGATACATTCATAATTCATGTGTATTACTATAGTCACGTTTTATAGTGACGCTTTATTGCGCATTAAGGAGTATAGAGACGATATAGTAGGTGACACGAATGATGACATGGCAGGTGATGTGGATAGGTGACATGGCAGGTGATGTGGAAAAATGACGTGGCAGGTGATGTGGAAAGGTGACGTGTCAGCTGAACTGGCGAGTGACACATTTTATAGTAATGCCAAAACGCGTGTTAACAAAAGTAGAAACAATAATATAGCCACGTTTGTATTGTGTGCCTACGCATATCAATACGTTATATAGTAACGTCAAAGTGTGTATTAAGACCTGTAGAAACGATTCTGTACATACATCTATATTTGTTTGTAATAATATAGACACGTTATACTGTAACACTTTATTACGTGCCAAAAAAAGATGTTTTCATTTATACATTTATATATATAAATGTGCATCGAGATGAATGTTAAAAAAATCAAATTATAAACCCTCAATAATATTGCTTTTGGCCTTGGCAAAATATCAAGAAGCTAACTAACTCGATAGCAAACATGTTCAGTAACTGCCAATTGTGTTCACAAAGAAGCAAAGCCAAAGTGGCAATATCATACAAATATCACTTAAAAATTTTAGTGACTACTAGAATCTAACTGATTCACTTTGCAATTATACTAGGCTTCCCATCTAGCTTTGTCCATGCCATCTAGCTTTGTCCACGTGCTGCAGGTACCAACTTGTTGCGGGTACAAGATGAGCTTCTAGCTTGCTTCACCTATGAAACATGTGTTAGATCAATAACTCAATTTGAAGTTGTTATGGGGACACATGTACTATTTCAAATAAAAAAGAAACTTACATGTGTAATTGGCCAAGGAATAACATAGCCAATAGCATCAATTAGTGTACGAATCTAATTAGATGGTCTAGGTACCTCCTCATATATAATATTGCCAAGTTCAATATTTTCAAGGCCTTCAACAAGAACCCCACAATATTCTGGTCCAAGCTTTGCTCCTAATATTTCTCTTTGGCTATCTGTAGTCACTAACTTCCCTTTGGCCACAACTCTGCCTTTGTTTATCAGTGAAATAAGGTAGACTTGCTTTTGTCTCTACAAATTACAAAACATGAACATATGATCTTTTGGTAAAAACAACGTCATAATTGGAAAGAAATAAGGCAAATAAAACCACATACTGATTCTGATATGCCCATGCTGGCAGCTTGAACCCTTCGAGTTCTCTATAATAAACATCAAATCATAGCATCACTTAATCAAATTATGCTTTATATTTTAATTGAAACAATAATACAATTAGCTTAGACATACCATGTTGTGCAATATAGGATCACTTGGCAAATCTTTGACTACATTGCCATCAAGTTGTGCCTCCTACAGGTATAGTTTCACTCAATTATTATAGAAAAAGAAAATTATAAATATTAGATTTTAACAGGGAATGTAGACGAATAGGAACCAATTACTGAACCCTAGAGTTGCAAAAGAAAGCTAATCCTTCCAAAAGCTAGCAGACCAGTTCTGAACATCTTATAACAGTAGAGTTGCTTTAGGATTCTAGATGATTCAGCACACGTTAGTATATATGAGAATTCAGCATCTAACTTGAAAATAGTTCTAACTTTACAGGCACTACATGGAGCCCTTAATTAATGTATCACATATTCTACCTGCGGATTGCCTTTTGTAGGCTAGCCTTTGTGTAAGGGGAAAGGAAATGCTCTACAAGTACTGTGAAAAATGAGGTGTTGCCCACAAACGAATCAGCTCTCGGTGGACGAACTGGTGGGGCGTCTGCGTGCGGCCGAGGATCGATTCGATGACAAGGTCGAACACCTCGTCGATAAGGCAGGACGGCTCCTTCTCGCCGAGGAGGACTGGCTTGAGAAGAACAAACACCGTCTGCGTTCAGGCTACAAGGACTGTGGTGGTGACTCCGGCGCTGGCTCCTCGAAAGGCAAGTCGCCAGCACACCACGACGGGAATGCCTCTGGACCGGTCAAGCTGACCTCCCAGGGCACTCCGCGGCGTAAAGGACGGTGCCGCAACTGCGGGATCTACGGTCACTGGGCTGAGGACTGCAAACGCCCTAAAAGGGGGAAGAAGAAGGAGACGCCGATGCCTGAGGCAAATGTGGCGATCGGTGGAACTGAACACAGTGGCGCACTGATGCTGGCCACCTGTGACTTTGTGCACGATGTGGTTCAGCATGTTCATCTGACAGAGAAGTCTATACCAATTTCAGTTCCTGAAGGTATGTGGGTCCTTGACACTGGAGCAAGTAATCACATGACAGGTACACGGTCGTTGCTGACCCAGCTTGACCAAGGTGTTCGGGGAACAGTTCGGTTTGGAGATGGGTCTGTCGTCAGAATACAAGGTATGGGTTCAGTTATTATGCAAGGCAGTGGTAATGGGCACAAGGTGTTAACTGATGTTTACTACATTCCTGAACTAAGAACCAATATAGTCAGTTTGGGTCAATTAGAAGAAAAAGGCTTTAAGTTTGGAGGTGGAAATGGAAAATTATGTGTGTATGATCAAGAACATATGCTGTTAATAGCTGCACCTAGAACTGCAAATAGGCTCTACACCATCAAATTTGGCCTGTCAGCACCTGTGTGTTTGCTGTCAAATACCGAACACAAGTCATGGCAGTGGCATGCTAGATTTGGTCACCTAAATTTCAGAGCTCTACATGATCTTAGTAGCAAAAACATGGTTGATGGCATGCAAACTGTGAAAAAGGCTGAGCAGGTATGTGATGGTTGTGTTCTTGGGAAACAGCATAGGAAACCTTTTCCAACTGTGTCAAGTTTCAGAGCTGAGAAAGGGTTAGAACTGGTTCATGCAGATTTGTGTGGTCAGATTACTCCTAAAAGTATAGGTGGTGCCTCATTTTTTATTTTAGTAGTAGATGACCATAGTAGATATATGTGGGTCGAGATGCTTAATACTAAAGATCAAGCACTAGACTGTTTCAAAAAAATCAAGCAAAGGGCAGAAGTTGAACTGGGTGGTAGTCTGAAGGCATTGAGAACAGACAGAGGGGGAGAATTCACATCAAACCTGTTTTCAGTGTTCTGCAGTCAGTTTGGAATCAAACACTACACCACAACTCCATATTCCCCTCAGCAAAATGGGGTTGTTGAGAGGAGGAACCAGTCTGTGGTTGAAATGGCCAGGTGCCTGCTGAAATCGATGAGAGTTCCATCAATATTTTGGGGTGAGGCAGTGAGAACTGCAGTGTATATCCTCAACAGATCACCCACAAAAGCTCTGAACAAAAAGACTCCCTATGAAGCTTGGCATGGAAAAAAGCCCAAAGTGAGTCACCTGAGAATCTTTGGTTGTGTAGCACATGTGAAGCGTGTTGGTCCTGGAATAAATAAGCTTGCTGACAGATCCAGCAAAATGGTATTTATTGGCTATGAGTCAGGAACTAAAGGATACAGGTTCTTTGATCCAGCCACAAATAAGCTGGTAGTTAGCAGAGATGTGGTATTTGAAGAAGGGAAACCTTGGGACTGGGACAGTTCAAAGTGCAGCACAAATCAACAAGAGAATGACACTTTTATTGTTCACTATGATCTAACTGACCAAAACATGGCAACAGCTGGGGATGACAGTAACCCAACACTGTCAGACCAAAGTACAGGAGGAGAAAATTCAGTTGGCCAAAGCAGTGAAACAGGACAAGCTAATGAACTTGCTTCTCCATACACTCCAATATCAAGTATGATGCAAAGTCAAGGGATGGGAACTCCATCTGTTCAACAATCAGAGAGCTCAGGGTCAGGACCATACAGGTTCAGAACATTGACTGATTTGTTTGATGCAACTGAACAAGTGCATGACTTTGAGTATAGTGGAGTGTGCATGCTGGCAGCTGATGAACCTGCATGTGTGGAACAGGCTCTTTCAGAGGACTGCTGGAAAAGAGCTATGGAGGTTGAACTGAAGTCAATTCAAGAAAATCAGACCTGGGAGATTGCTGATCTGCCAAGGGATCACAAGGCTATAGGACTCAAATGGGTTTTCAAAGTAAAGAGGGATCCAACTGGGAATATTGTTAAGCACAAGGCCAGATTGGTAGCTAAAGGATATGCTCAAATCCAGGGGGTGGATTATGATGAGGTTTTTGCCCCTGTGGCAAGGCTAGAGACAGTGAGAATACTGTTGGCCATAGCGGCTGAAGGGGAGTGGGAAGTGCATCACATGGATGTGAAGTCTGCATTCCTGAATGGAGATCTCAAAGAAGAAGTTTATGTACTTCAACCACCAGGCTTTGTGTGTCCTGCAGCCAAAAGAAAGGTGTTAAAACTGAAGAAGGCCTTGTATGGATTGAAACAGGCTCCTCGAGCCTGGAATGCAAAACTTGATGAGGAGTTGACAAGGCTGGGTTTCAGAAGGAGTGTGGAGGAACATGCTGTTTACAAACGAGGAACAGGTGTAACCTTACTTCTAGTTGGTGTATATGTTGATGATCTCATCATTTGTGGGCCAAACAGTAATGAGATAGCTGTCTTCAAGCAACAGATGATGAAAAGGTTCAATATGTGTGATCTAGGCCTATTGAGTTACTACCTAGGCTTACAAGTAAAGCAGAAACCAGGGGAGATCACTATCTGTCAGAGTGCATACGCTGAAAAGATACTGGAGAATTGTGGTATGCAGGGTTGTAATCCTGTGGATACACCAATGGAGCAGCACCTAAAATTGTTACCTGGGAAACCTGAGCTGATTCTAGATGCAACAAAATACAGAAGTCTTGTTGGTAGTTTGAGGTACTTGGTTAACACAAGACCTGATCTTGCCTTCTCAGTAGGAATGGTGAGTAGATTTATGGAAACACCAAATGCTGAGCACTGGACAGCCATCAAGCGAATTATCAGGTTTGTTGCAGGAACCATCCAATATGGCTGCAAATATTCAAAGGGAGCAGATGCAGCATTAGTTGGCTACTCAGACAGTGACCATGCAGGTGATCTTGAGAGAAGAAAGAGCACAAGTGGGATTGTATTTTTCTTGGGCAACAATGTCATCACGTGGTGTTCACAGAAGCAAAGAGTGGTGTCACTGTCATCTTGCGAATCTGAATATATAGCAGCAGCTTCAGCAGCCTGTCAGGGGGTGTGGTTGAGCAGGCTATTGGGGGACCTTATGTGCACTGATGTGAAGCGTTTTTGTCTCCTCATTGACAATAAATCGGCTCAAGAACTAAGCAAGAATCCAGTCTATCACGAAAGAAGCAAGCACATAGATACCAGGTATCATTACATCAGAGAATGTGTGGGAAATGGTGTTCTGGATGTGAAGCATGTCAGCTCTGAAAATCAGTTAGCAGATATACTGACGAAGCCTCTTGGCAGAATCCGGTTCACTGAATTGAGAAGACTGATCGGGGTGGTCAAGATTGGAGAGTGACAAGATTAAGGGGGTGAAATGTTGCTGTAATCTTGTAGTGCGTCAGCAGTACTTGCATTAGTTGCACATAGATGCATTAGTCTGTCGCGTGTGTTACTGCATGGCATATTTGTTTTAGCGTAGATCACGGCGAGCTGGAGACTGCACAGTCTGCGTCGTGACCGCGTCGTTCGGGTATTCGCCGCCACCACCTGTATGCCGTGCATGTCGCACGGGCCACCGAAAATGAGGGGCTTCGTGCAGCTGCGGGGAGTGGCGGGGAAGTCGGATCACTCCGTGTAATAAGACTCTGTTAATGCATCAGAAAACGGCGCGCGAGTTGCAACCCAAAAACACCTCTGTGTCAGCGTTCGTCCGTCGGCAGTGTTGTCCCTGTCCTCCTGCGAGTCTGAATATATTGCAGCTGCTACTGCGACCTGTCAAGGAGTGTGGCTGAGCAGATTGTTGAGTGATCTGCTAGATGTAAATGTGAAGAAGTTCAGTTTACTGATTGATAACAGATCAGCTCAAGAACTCTCCAAAAATCCTGTCTATCATGAAAGAAGCAAACACATTGATACCCGGTATCATTACATCCGAGAGTGCGTCAGCAATGGGATGGTAGATGTGGCTCATGTGAGTTCTGAAGGTCAGTTAGCCGACGCTCTGACAAAGCCACTTGGCCGGATGAAATTCTCAGAACTTAGGAGGCAATTGGGCGTCGTCAAGATAGAAGGTTGACAAGATTAAGGGGGTGAATGTTGCATTTAGCCATTCTGTAATCATGTCAATATGTTATCAGTGCATTTAGCTGCATTAGCTCGGGTAGTTAAATTATAAATCTGTTTGTGTACAACTTTGAAGCAGGTAACAAAATACAAAAAAATACAAGATACATGTGCATTGGTAATTGAGTAGGCCTTTCTAACATACCTTTGAAGGTGTTTGCTCATGTGGTGCAGATGTATGGACTTGAGTTCGTCCAAGACTTCTATGGCCAGATTGTTGTTGCTGCTGCTCGACATGAACCATGTTCTACAAGCCATTAGCAAGAGCTTGAATATTATTATATAGTAGCTAATGATATTTAATAATTGAAATAAAGGAAGTATACATGCACTTCATTTGTTCGAGAGGTCACGTCATCATTTGAATCTTCTTGGATGCTACTCGTATCTTTGGCAGCATAATTTTCAGATTTGTCATCTTCATTGCATTGGTCATAACTATCACCACCCTGAAATATTTGAACCAACATACTGTTAAAAATATGCTCTTATTCTAGAGAGGGAGGGGGCCATTGTTGAATGCAAGCTTACTTCATTTTGTAAAGCTTCTCTCATTTCTGGGGTTAAATCTTCTGGATACTTTTTTGACATAAAAGTAAGCCAATGCTTCATGAGACCACTCACGGATTCCATTTTATTGTCAATTTCATTTACTTTCTCTTGGTACATTCTTTCTTCCTCCGTTTGATTAACAAACGGTAAACCTTGAAAAGCTTGTACTTGACTCCAGTACTTATCATCATAGTACCCACGTGCTTTGAAATCCTTGGCAACAATATCATTGAACACTTCATTGTAATCTTTAGATGAAAGACGATTACCATCATTGTTCCCTCTCCTTTTTTTAAATTCCTCATAAGATGCAGCCTATTGAAACAAAGTATATATGAAGGTTAAGGAACTATAAGCTGATTTTTAGATCAAGCATAAATCATTTATACCAGAAAATGTACGTCCATCAGTGTCTCTGCCTTTTCTGTTGTGTATCTACCATTCTTCTTTTTATGAGCTGCCTCCCATAGTTCTATCCTATGAACCTTTCGTTTAGTTCTGGTTTCCTGCATAATTTAGTTATTTGGCTATCATTTCAATCCTCAGATAGATGATAGTGAAATTTAACAAATATGGATGAATATTTATCACCATCTCTTTTTTTAATCTAGCAAGGCTTTTCCTCCCACATGTGTGTGCAGTCTTCTGTTCTTTTGCACAACGAGAGTTTGTGGAACATAATTTCTACAAAGACAGGCAATGATTAAGCAATAATGTAACATTCCTTGATTAAAAATTGATATAAACGTGTTGAGTAAATAGATGGCACCTTATGTTGCTCTTGGCACCAAATTCCAACTAGAGATCTCCATTGATGTTCATTAGTCGTTAGTGGCTTCTCTCTTAGGATTTCTTCTAGAGTTCTCTCGTCACGATTGAAGTATTGTTTCTTCAACTTAGATTTGTACGCTCGCCACCTATTATTAACTGTCCTTAGGATCCAGTCCCTTGTAAGATGTATGGTTTGCCTTGGGAAGGCAAACTTTAGCTACATACAGGAAGGTAAATGTTAGTACATATATAAAAAATGAAGGTACATGCTTGCACCGATAACAAAAAATTACCTCAACATCACTTATTATTTGTTCCTTGTGTGAATTAAACCTGCTATTGTCAAATCTTGGGATGTCTAAAGGGGCTAAGGTTGGGCTTTCTGCTACATGGCCAAGGTGCTGCCCAAGAATGGAGGCTGACCTTTCATTTGGGACACCATTTTCATCTGTCTCTACAATTACCTTTCCTCCTTGTAATGCTAGTAAATTTGAAAGTGTGAATTCCCCTATAATCTGTCTAACCTCTCCATTTGGCCCTGCATATATGAAAATGTAAGATTTCACATTGTACCAAGATATACAAGAACAAACCTGAAACTTACATATGATCTTAATTGGACTTCGAGGTTGGTGTGGCAGGCGGACTAATAAACCATCAACATCAGGAGGGGACTGTAAACTTTCATTGTTCTCATTATCTGCCACATTTTCGTGCTCCTCCTGAGCAGCTTCTGCACCATCTCCATCAATGTTCAAATTCTTTAATCTTCGAAGTCCTCTGGTCATGATTGATTCTGCTTATTACATATAGGAGATCAAGAAAATAAAAGATGAGCATGTTAGTTGCCTTGTGAAATTGCATTCTCAGTTAAGAGCTAAGATTAGAAATTAGGAATTTCATTATCCAAAATGTAGGCAAGAAACAAACATTTCATTCTATAATTTTCATAAACAAAATAGGCAAACACATATCAGATTATGGACAGGTTCAATACAGCCTTCAGAACAAGCAGAAATTGCAGGTGGAGGAGCAACTTGTATTAATACTTGGTACTGACTTCAAAACACTTTGGAAGATCCATATATATCCAGAGTTTCTCTTTAAATAATTGGTTTATTTAATCCTAATGTTTTTTAGCTTCTTGGCTCAATCTCAACCTATAGTAACTAAAAGGTCAACAACAACAGTTTCAAAATAACTGTTGTATAAAGAAGCTACTATAAGGCCATGATGCATAAGGTGAAGTCTCTTAACTTAATAAAATGTTGTATGTAGAAATCTGCTTAAACTGAATATAGTGAGGTATGTAAACTGAATATGGGTGTATGTCAGGGAGTGTGGCTGAGTATGCTACTAGCGGATATATTAAAGGAAAATATGCAGAAATTCAGTTTATTTATTGACAATCAGTCAGCAATATAACTGAGCAAGAACCCGGTGTTTCACGATAGAAGCAAGCACATTGATACTCGTTACCATTACATTCGAGATTGCATCGAATGTAGGGTTAAAAGCATGGCCAACCTAAAAAATACCAAAATCTAGGTTTAATTTTTATGGAAGTGTTAAAGGAGGGATTTGTAAGGAAAACTCTATATTGGAAAATGGTCCAAGGAACAAAGAAAATGGATTATGGAGTTAGGGGGAGGTTTAAGTCCATAACACCACATAATGGGAATATTGACAAGGACAAGATAAGCTTCATCTATGCATTAATGAATCCTTTTGATATCATTCAATTGATATCTTTTATAATCTTATAATTTTGTCTTTGCATTACATCCTAGCAAGTAGTTTACATATTATCAATCACCAAAATGTGGAAGATTGTAAGAAAAATGGATTGAGGCCCATTTAAAGTAAGATTTTCGTGTTTGATAATCAACATAACCATTTAGACTAATATTATTTGATAGTGTTTTTGGATATAGTTTAAAGAATGTATAAGTGAACTTAGACTAAGGCAAAGAGGTGATCCAAATGATAAACACATTAAGACACTAGAAGACATATTAAAGATCTATAAGACACATGATGAGAAAGTCTCGGATGAATACACACGAAGAAATAAAGAAAAACCATGTTGCTTAGTAGCACCGAACGTATACCATGGTGCACGAGATAAATCAGACATTATTAGTTTAGTATAAAAAAGGGCACTATAAACCTGGGGCACTGGGCAAGCATGCGTGCACTAGATACTAGACATAGGATGTGTCCAGTGAAGCATCAAATACCATGGCAGACATGGACTTAGAGAGTTTGCAGAACAAGTTGGAGAGCACCATAAAGCACCAAACATGTCTGGTGTTGCACCAGATGTCACACTAGATACTAGTCTATATCGGTTGGTAACAACTAGAATCCAATGGCTAGATAACATGGACACACTGGAGTTACCCGATGGATGCACTTGATACATTTGATGCTTGCGTAGAAAAACTGTACAACCTCCAACAACTATATTTGGTTTGAGGACCATATAAATATAGACCCCTTAGCCTCCTATTTGAGAGGCGTGAAAACCGAGGAACATATCAAAGGAGCTAAGGCTCTTCTATATTATTTCTACACACCCAAATGCTCAAAACATCACTTGCGGTTAGTATATGTGCTTTTGAGAAGTGCTTAAGTTAATTAGACCACCATTTGTAACCATATTGCTCTAGCCTTCTCTACTCAGATAAAGCACTAATTTCTACTGTTTTCTGGTTTTCACGGTCATCACTTTTGCAAAAAAAAATCTGGAGAAAAGGCTGAAGATGGAGGTCTGAGGCACCTAACGTAGGATGGTAGCGACGACTCCAACAATCACCCAGCCGAGGTGGGAGGCGAGACGACGAGGAGGAACTGAGGAAGGACACAGACGGGTTGGAACTACAATGTGTGAGGTCAGGACTACCACGAGTTGATTACAAACAAATATAAGAGTATTTTACAAGAGTAATGGTGGTGGAAACTATCCATGTGATTGGTTGTTAGGATCAGTAGATCCTGGTCAAAGCATAGATGCAGGCTAGGCTTAGCCTGTATGCATTGATGCAAACCAAAATAAGTTCTCTTGTTTGGTTGTTTGTCTCCAATTAGCCAGGATCAGCATAACCACTGTTTGGTTAGCCAGGATTAGCCAGGCGCGAGGGGCCAGGGAGCGCACCCGGCAGCCGTCCAGCGGTGGCTCCTTCTCGGCATCGCTCTTGGACGCCGTCTACCGCTCCCTCGACGACGGCGATGGTGCGGACGTCATCGTTGACGCCGCGTGTGGGAGTGGTGCGGAGGAGAAGGCGGCCGCGACGGCGCAGTTCTGGTGTGCGAATAAGGAGGCGGCCAGACCCAGGCAGTCCTCGTTAAGCGCGGACGGGGACAGGCGACGCCGGGAGATGGGAGCTGCGCCGTGGGGGAAGTTCGCGGCGGAGATCATACAGGGAAACACGGCACCCTCCCCGACGGCACCATACACGGAAACACGGAACTAATTAGGGAAGAGGAAGGAGGAGGCATCACCTTGCTGTGGCGCCGCCGGCGAATCGAGGGAAACCGCTGGCGCTGGCGAATCGGACCTATGCGAGGGAAACCGCTGGCGCTGGCGAATCGGACCTATGCGAATCGAGGGAAACACGGAACTAACTAGGGAAGAGGAAGGACTCGGAAACCGCTGTCTCCTCCCCACATGGACCACCGGTTGGTTATAAAATGGAGCATATCCTTGCGCAATTGAGCGTATCCTTGTCTGTTGGGCAAACCGCGGAACAGGTACCGCTGAACACGCAATTGAGGCTTGCTGAACCGCGGAACAGGATTAGGTGTTGTCACGGTTTAGGCCCACCAGCAGCTGAGGCTTGCTGAGGCCCGAGCGTCGCTTGCTGAGGTCCGACTGTCCAAGGCTCTGAACGCCTAACCGGCTGACCAGTGACCACTGAGGTGCTGCTGACTGCCTTCTCTGTCCCTCTGGTAAATTTGTGTTTCGATTGGAGTTGTTGACAGATTGCTAGTAAGGATTTGGACAGATAAATTAAACTGGTTTGGATAAATGCTTATGGGTTTTATTCAACTTTAATAGGTCATAATATAAAGATTGATGGATCGAAGTTGGATGAAAGAATCAAGATTGGACACTGCATACAAAAATGGTGTTGAGGAGTTTTTAGCATTTGCTTACCGGGACCTTCCACAAGGTAGCGAGATACTTTGTCCATGCATAAACTGCAAAAATAGATACAACCACAGCTGTGATGAGGTCAGGACACATCTGAGATGTGATGGTATTATTAAAGGTTATACTATCTGGGTTCATCATGGTGAAAAATATGACAGTCCATCTATAGAACTTGCTGATGTACCAAATATCAGTGCAAATTTGACTAATTCAGGTCCAATACGACACCGCCAGGATGGAAGATTGGATGACATGCAAGAACTCTTGCAGGCTGCATTTGGAAGGGCTGGAAGTATAATTGGTGCTGAAGCAGATGATATTCAGTCTGGATCTGTAGATGTGGAACATAATGCCACTGAGGATAATGTGAATCTAGCGGAAGGAGATACTTTGGGGAGGCAACAGAATATATATTCAAGCTTATTGAAGGATGCAGATGCAAGAATATTTTCTTCTGGGTGTAAATATTCTAGGCTGTCATTTTTAGTCCACTTATATCACTTGAAGTGCTTACATGGTTGGTCACAAGAATCATTTACAGGACTAATGGATCTGCTATCTGGTATTCCTGGAGCTAATCTACCCAAGACATACTATGAAGCAAAGAAAATCATCTGTGACTTAGGTCTTGATTATGAGAGAATCCATTCTTGCCCCAAAGATTGCATTCTTTTTCGAGGTGATTTTGCTAAACAAGATTTTTGTCACGTGTGTGAGAGCTCTCGTTGGAAAGTTGATAAGAAGGATTCAAATGCCTCTGTAGTGAAATCTAAGGGGAAAAGGAAACCAGCCAAAGTGTTGCGTTACTTTCCATTGATTCCTAGGATCCAAAGGTTATTTTCATCTACCAAAACTTCAGATGACATGCGTTGGCATGATGAGGGGCGAACAAAGGATGGAAAACTACGCCACCCAGCAGATGGTGATGCTTGGAAAGACTTTGATCGTAGATATCCTGACTTTAAAGAAGATGCTCGTAATGTACGCCTTGGTCTAGCTAGTGATGGATTTAACCCTTTTGGGAACAAGAATTTAAAGCACAGTACATGGCCAGTAATGCTTGTTCCCTACAACCTTCCACCTTGGATCTGCATGAAGCAAACATCTTTAATTTTGTCAATGATCATACCTGGACCAAATTCTCCAGGTAATGATGTAGATGTATATTTGCAGCCCCTTATCGATGAACTATTACTTTTGTGGGCGGGAATAGATAGAACACCAGATGCCTCCTCAGAAAAGAATTTTACTCTTCGAGCTGCATTATTGTGGACTATAAATGATTTTCCTGCACTAGCTTACCTATATGGATGGACCACGAGCGGTAGATATGCATGTCCTTCTTGTGGTCCAGCTACAAAATCATTTCACCTGAAGAAAGGTAAAAAGATGTGCTATATGGGACATCGTCGTTGGCTGCCAATAAATCACAAATACCGAAGGCAAAGGATGCAATTTGATGGCTTGGTAGAGACTGGACTTTCACCTGAAAAAATGAGTGGAACTACAGTTTTGAAAATGTTGGAAGGCAAAGAGTTCGTGTTAGGGAAAGGGGAGAGAACATCCAAGGTGGGTAAGAAGAAAGGCAAGAATAAGAAAGTCGAAGATAAAAGTGGTCAGAAACGCAAGCGTACAAGACTAGGAGAAAAGAAGGAATTAGATGGGGGTTGTGGTAAAGTGGAGAAGAAACCAGAAGATTGGCTGAAAAAGAGGTCAATTTTCTTTCAACTACCATATTGGGAACACAACAAACTAAGACACAATCTAGATGTAATGCACTTAGAAAAAAATGTGTGTGACAACTTTATCGCCACTCTATTGAATATTTGTCATAAAACAAAGGATGATCTGAATGCCCGACTAGATTTAGTTGAACTTGGAATTCGAGAGGATCTTCATCCTGTTGTAGATGCTCAAGGAAAGCAAACAACTCCTGATGCACCTTTTACTATGTCTAAAGACCAAAAAGAGATTTTTTGCTCAGTAATTCAGAACCTCAGGACTCCAGATGGGTATGCATCAAATATATCTAGGTGTGTAAATATGAAAGATTGTACATTGACTGGACTAAAGAGTCATGACAATCATATTTTACTGCATGACATTCTTCCAGTGGCACTGCAGTCTTGTTACCCTAGCAAGGATGTCATGAAAGTAGTTGTTCAGTTATCTAACTTCTTCAAGAAGTTGTGCTCCAAGGTCATAGATGTTGCTGAGCTGGAGCAGCTTCAAGACAGTATTGTGATGACACTTTGTGATATGGAGAGAATTTTCCTGCCATCATTCTTTACTGTAAGTGTGCATTTGATGGTGCACTTGGTGGAAGAAGTTAAACTAGGAGGTCCGGTTCAGTACCGGTGGATGTACCCCATGGAGAGGTATGTAGTCAACTTTAATTAATTTGCACAATGATAATCAATAATTCAGTTTTAACTTACATGTGTCAATTATTGCATTTAGATTTTTTGTTAAGCTGAAGGCACTTGTGAAGAATAAAGCTCAACCAGAAGGATCAATAGCTGAAGGATATTGCATGGAGGAGTGCTTGACCTTTTGTTCCAGATTTATAGAAGGAACTACACGTTTTACAAGGCCATCTAGAAATCCTGGACCATCTGATGAAATAGCAAACATGTATTTGTTTGATACTGCTGGTGAACCTATTGGAAAGAGTACTGTCGTCAACCTTGATAAGCAGCTTCTTGTTCAGGCTCATCGATATGTGTTGCGGCATTGTGATGAACTTGAAGATTTCCGCAGGTGCGTTCAGTATTTCTAAAACACACAACATCACATTTATTATAACCAGTAACCTGTATTTATTTTTTACTGCTATTTGCTGACATGACACTGATACTATTGTTGTAGAGAATTCTTGGATGAGGAGAAAAGAAAATTACATCCCTCAATTAATCTAACACCTTCCTCCATTCAGAATTTGATGGATCAACACTTTCCTGACTGGTTGGAGCAAAAGGTATGTACATCTAAAATTATTGCAAATTTGGCATAGAACTAATAAAAGAAATGTACGTGAGCGTTTTTCCTTATATACAGGTTATATTAGGCGATGGAACAGGGATCACGACAAAGGTCCGAGCTTTGGCTGCAAAACCAAACAGATATGGAGTGACATACAATGGTTACATTATTAATGGTTTGAGGTTCCACACTTTGAGTCGTGAGGCTGCACGGTTGACACAAAACAGTGGTGTGGTCAACATTGCTGATGATGGGGTTAATTATTTTGGCAGATTATTAGATATAGTTGAATTGTCATATGCAAACTACAAGGTAGTGCTTTTCAAGTGTGAATGGTATGATGTTCATCATAAAGCTGGGTTGCGACGAGATGAGTTCGGATACAGTCATGTGAATTTTTCTCGGAAAATACACACTGGTGATAAACTAGATGATGATCCTTTTGTATTTTCATCACAAATTCAGCAAGTCTTTTATGTCCAAAACCCAAAAGCTGAACCATGGAACACTGTGGTGAGAGTTAGCCCAAGAGATAATTTTGACATGGGTGTATAACTCGATGAAGAAAGTTAGACAAGGCTTAGGTTTTCTGGTCATCTAATGCTATAAAAGAATATTGTGGGTTTTTTACTTGCACTGTGAATCAGAATGAACTAATATGTGTTACTTTAGATAGGAGGTGCCAACTTGTTGGGTTAATGTTGTTTAGTGTACAAATTTTTCTATTTGATTAAATACTACGTACAATCCATGAGACTTGTAACATGGCTTATTTAATTATTCTTAGCTTTGATGTTTTCTGGTTATGAGTGTGCCCAAATCAGGCGCTTTTTCTATTTATTATTATCGAGTGAGTGACCATACTTTTTCCCATTTCAAGTGGGCATGACCATATTTTTTTTCTAATTTTTTATTATTATTATTATTATTATTATTATTATTATTATTATTATGCCTTTATTAGACCTATACAACATACACTAGCTAAACACAATTAATGTTAACATTATATTGTTTTAGCCTCCTATAATATATGTCACGTTAGCTCTAGTGGAAGATATACCACACAACAACTATGGTGACTAATATACCTCGGTCGTAGGTTACATGTTTTAAATTTTACACCAAAAACATCTCTACATGGTTAAGGATAAATTGCTAATACACATTAAAACGTGTCTTCAAGTAGTAACGGTTAAAAGCGTATCTAATTTCATATCAACTAGAGATATTTCGTTATCACATAAAAACATCTCTATGTGGCTAATAACGGTTATTCGATGCGCTTTATGACGTATCTTCATGTTAGTCACGTATTGAAAGCATGTCTAACTATGCCATTTTTATACGTTTTAATTGCATATCAAAAAGCGTCTTAAGGTTCCTATAGACGATTTTAATACGTGTTTTGCAACGTGTCTATAGGTTACTGACGATTGAAAGCGTGTCTAATTTCGTGTCATTCTAATACGATTTTAATAGCGTGTTAAAAATTGTGTTTAGGTATCTCTTCACGTTGAAAGCGTGTCAAATACCGTAACATTTTGATGCGTTCTTAAAATTGTTTCAAATAACGTCTTTATGTACCGCCGTAGAGACGCTTTTGTGTGCGCTACAACTAAAACGTACATACAAGGGGGGTTTTCTAGTAGTGTGATATCAAATGAAGCATTTGACAACATATGCATATATGGCAACAAGGGGGACATAGGATAAAAATGGCATAGCCTATTCAAAAATTAGAGAAGACATGTAAATGATACCAATCAAAAGGTTTGGATGATGGCATTCTTATAGTGGAAGCACGTTGTCTTTCTCCTAGGACTCCATTTTCCTTCAACGAGACTATTACACATATAATAAGCTTGAAAAGTGGTGTTAGTTTCAAAGACTTAGATTATAGATGAAAGTAGCCTAGAGGGGGGTGAATAGGCTACACCTGAAATTTTCCACTAAAAACTTTGAGATAGTGTAAAATTCAAGTTGCACTAGTGCAAACCGGTTTAGCTGATTTTGTTTAGAGCTGAACAAGTTTGTACCTGCTCAACTTAGATTAGATAAACAGTTAAACAAATGTGATGAAGTAGTGAGAAATTTTGCTAAAGACTTGCCCTATAGAAAATTCACTCGAATAGATGACAAATCGGTATGAATTGTTTTCACACGATTTGCACGCAATATAATTTTTATACGAACTATCCAACAAACTAAAGCACTTATCAAGAACACACGATTTAACCCGAGGTTCGGCAACCACCACAAAGGTGTCCTACTCCTCGTTGAGGAGCCCACAAAGGGCTGGGTCTTTTCCAACCCTAATCCTCCATAAGCCGACCACCAAGGTCAAGGCAATCTCTTCTCAAATTTGCTCAACGAGCGGGTGTGTCGTCCACAAATTTGGAGACTCCCAAGCAACCTCTATCCGTCAAGGAACGCAAGGTTCCAAGAGTAACAAATCCGCACGAGATTAAGTTTGTGATGAGCTCAAAATGAAGAGAATGGGAGAATCAAGATGAAATAAACAACGAGTTAGATCGACTTTACCTCACACCAAGGGTCCTTCAAACGATTGAAGGCGATGCGAATTCGGGTGTGAGAGGTGAATTGAATGCCCTTGTTTGGAGGTTGGTCAGCCAAGAAATCGTGGAGAGGGCAGAAGTGAATGAAGAGAGAGAGTGTGGGGGGTATATAAAGGATTCCCCAAAAGCTAGTAGCCGTTGGGAAAAGTGGACTCAAAACCGATTGAACCGGTTTCCATCAGGGAGTTCTCGGTTCACTGAAGGACTCAGCCGAAGACTCGACAGGTCCCAAATTTGGTTGAGCCGGACACAAATCCGGCTGAACCGATTTTTGAAAAACTCTGCACACGACTTTTTCTGACAGAATTGACTGGCAGACTGGTAGGTCAGAAGGTGACAGAAGGAACAGTGCAAAAACCGGTTGAACCGGTTTTAGGTCCGGTTGAACCGGTTTTTGAAACTGATGGATAGATTTTGAGAAAGCTGAGGTGAACCAAGGTGAAACTTTAGTGGGGAGTGAAAGTGGTTTTTCTAAGAGCATTCATGATATAGTAAAATATTTTCTTAGAGGATTTGAAAAGGTTTGGACTGAGCTCATCGCATAACTTACTTAACTATTGCGGATCCCTCTTAATTGAACGACGATTTCTATTACTCAAGAATTATAAAATGCAAACTGCCGTTATTGCCAAGCACTTAGAGCACACTATATGATGTAGAATTTAAATCCATTGTGCTTTTACATTTGCATACTCATGTGATATGTGCTTCTCCTGTCTGTAAAATAACTGTATACATGCTAGGAGCAAACTTGTTAGAATCTCTGTTTGTTTTGTCATTTAATCACCAAAACCCTCAATTAGGGTTGATTGCACTTATAATCTCCCCCTTTTTGGTGATTGATGTCAAAACAAACTAGAGCAGAGATAAAAAATAAAAATACTAGCGAGATATAAATACTTGTGTATGTGTGGCTCCCCCTAAATATGTGCGTGAGTTTTGTGATCTTCATATTGACTTGATATGTCAATTTTGCAACATATTTGGAGAAAGTGAATAGCCAACACATTACACAATCACTGAGGGATGCAACAGAATTATATAAGATGTGATGATATAAAAATAACATTACTCTAACAAATCTATAATTGCATAGCATAAGATATGAGATAGCACTAGCTATTACAATAATGGGCATCCCATCATAAAATTGTTTATGGCCCTAAGCCATCATCACATGCATCACAACAAGCATAGGTGAATAAAGTTATTACAGACCCAATGTTCATTACAAAAGTAAAAACCCCTGAGGGCTACCAGGCCAAGCTGTCAATCCTTCTCCCCCTTTTTGGCAACTAGCACCAAAAATAGGAGGAGAGAAACATCAACCACAAATTACCAAGGAGGAGATGGATCAAAGAACTGTGACGCCAAATTCGCTGCAAAGTTTTCTTCCCCAGGCTAAGCTGCGGGGGATAGCTGCCAGATGGATCCTGGGGAGGAGGATATGAAGAAGTTGGACCCGGATCCCCTTGGTGGGGAGGTGGGACATACTGCTCTCTATCATCAAAAAAATCTTCCTCTTCTCCTTCTTCATCTTCTGCTGGCATGAATGGAACCCCATAGGCTTGCTGGTGCCATTCATTGATCTCTGGCGGAAGAAGGATGGAGGGGCACATCAGGCGAGCGGGGAGCAAAGGGCATACCCATGGAAGAGGCCTGATGATGGAGGTTGTCGTTAGTCTCCCGCTGTCACCTCGCTAGCTCATGAACATCAGAAGATATGTTCCTGCATATAGAAAAGAAAGTTGTAATGCCATGAGCCAATCGAGCTCCCATCCCACGACCACGACCTCGACCACGACCATGATCACGTGGTGTGGGAGAGCCACGCCTAGGAGAAGGGCGAGAGGGACCAGCAGCAGTGGAACCAGCAACAGTATGCACACGGGAGCTGGCAGGGGCTTTCCTCAACCGCCCTGCTGGATTATTTGGGTCAATCCAGAAGGGGGTATACGAGAGATGTCTTGTGCCTTTTTCAAATCCAAAACCGTGTCACCACTTCAATCATCTTCATGATGAAGGGGCATGAAGACATCCCTTGAGAGGGAAGCAGGCAGCATGGATGATTTCTTGCCAAATCATATCAAAAACATTTAAGCTTTTAGAACTGTTTAGCTTCATGAATGAGAGCAGAACTTTGCTCTCTCCCAGGATATTCATCTGATTCCCCCTTTGGGGATGAGAGTCATTCCGTAAAGAGAATTGATGTACCTATAGTACTTGTGCAGATTGGTGGATTTCCAATATTCATCAGACTCAGAGATATGAAGATCCTTGGCTTCATCCTTGGTGAGAGGACAAAAGTCATGAATCTTGATTTTGTCTCCTGAGATATCCCCATCAGTAAATCCTAGGATGTGAGCAAACCTCCTGTAGCTCACCTTATACCAGCTGCCTTCAATGAAAAAATTGAGATAAGGAAAGTTGTATGGACTTTCCTCATCAGCATTCTTAATCCAGAGAGTAGAATAAAATTGTGCAGTGACTTCATCATTCCAATCGTATTGGAATGTCATGATGGTCTTCATCCTTTTTCTCTCATAGGCCCTCAATGCCTGTGTCATCTCGGGATCACCAATGGCTTCGCATCCATCCTAGTTAATAAAACACTGATGAAGGATGGGTTGGTGCCTCTTTGGAAGGATAACTGAGTTATAGAAATCAACATGAAGAAGAGTCTAGAAGCGATTACCATCAATCCTGACATCACGAAAGCGAAATGTAGGATTTTGGAAGCGCATATCCTGAAGAAGGGCAGACCCTCCACTGGCAGTGAAATCAATGACCTGTTCATTGGTGGAACGACGGGCCTGTGCTCTGTGAAGCACTAACCCCTGGATAATGGGTGCATTGGCAGGAGGGAGATCAACATCATTCTTTTCCTCCCTCATCATCGCTGGTAGCCTCCCAAGCTTGTGGATTCGCCGCGGGGCGAGACCGACCGGAGGGATTCCAGGCCATTCGTCCGTGAGCTCCATGAGACCCTGAGGCCTCATCACCTGGCAGGACATTGCCAGATCCGCGCCCGCGCTTGGATCTGGACCGAGGAGGAGTCTCTTCACGAATTTCTGGAGCGTTGTCATCTGAGTCTGACTCAACAACAGATGGATTTCTACGACACACCATCCTTAAGATTAAATAAAGAGGAACATATGGTGAGAGAGATATTTGATGTTCAAGGATTTTAACGAACACGTTTGAGGAAAGACACATATGATATTGAGCATGCACTTCAACCGTTCATGTGAGCGGTTTAACTATAGTGAACAATACCAACCTACTTAACTCAAACAATGTTCGAGACAATGATAACAGTTTAAGTGTGCCAAGCACCTTAACTACACAATATCCTTGAAAAGATACTTAAGATAATCAAGAACGGTATTGGATCGAGTCAAAAATAGGGAAAATGAGACAATACCTCGATCTGAAAATCGACCACGAAAATCCCAACGAAGAGTGGAGAGATGATGGAGGAGCCCAAGGGGATCAAATCTCCAACAATCTCCACAAATATTTGATAGTGTTTGAGGGGATTTGGAGTGCAGGATGTGAGAGAGGGAGAGAGAAAGGTGAGGGCGTCGGCGGCTGCAACAAATGAAAGAGTGAATAGAGAAAGAGGGGAGGAGAGGAGAGAAAAGGGGCAGCAGCGGCTGGTCAAACTGACCAAAACCAGTTCAACCGGTTTAGAAACTGGTTCAACCGGTTTTGCTGCAGCGTGCACAGTAAACGCGCAGAAAGCGAGGTTTGACTGCGCAAAAAAAACTGGCGCACTGACAGTGCAGACTGCGGAGCTGATAGACAGCATAGAATCTGAAGCACCGAAAATCGGTTCAATCGGTTTTTAAACTGGTTCTCACCAGAGAGAATCCGGTTGAGTGGCTTACTCAGCCGGTTTACTCAACCAGTTACCAGAGACAGCCCAATAAGGCCTAGAATACAAGCAATATTTATGACATGAATAATTTAGGCATTAAAAACAAGAATTCACATGTCATTTTGTGCATAAAACAACTTTATATCAATCAATCATGATTCAAATTTTAGTTATTAAGACACGTTTCGAAAATCCAAGATATTTAGTTCACTTCTTAGAAAACAAAACCTAGTCTCATCAAGAGGTTTGGTGAAGATATCGGCTAGTTGATTTTCAGTGCTCACATGAAATAATTCGATATCTCCTTTGGCTTCATAGTCTCTCAAGAAATGATGTCTAATATCAATATGTTTGGTTCTAGAGTGTTGCACAGGATTGTTTGCAAGTTTAATGGCACTCTCATTGTCACACAGCAGTGGAATTTTATTAAACTCACAACCAAAGTCTCTAAGGGTTTACTTCATCCATAGCAACTGTGCACAACATGCACCAGCTGCTATGTACTCAGCTTCTGCAGTGGAAAGTGCAACACAATTTTGCTTCTTGGAACTCCAAGACACTAAGGACCGCCCACAGAATTGGCAAGTCCCTGTAGTGCTTTTTCGATCTACTTTGCAACCGACATAGTCTGAGTCAGAATAGCCAAGTAAATCGAAAAGGGAGCCTTTAGGGTACCATAATCCTAGGTTTTGGGTGTGGACTAAGTATCTTAAGATTCTCTTAACGGCTACCAGATGACAATCTTTTGGATTAGCTTGAAAACGTGCACACATGCAAACACTTAACATAATATCAGGTCTAGATGCACATAGGTAAAGCAGTGACCCTATCATTGATCTATATAGTTTTTGGTCTACCAGTTTACCTTCTTCATTAAGGTCGAGATGTCTATTTGATGACATTGGTGTCTTGGCATGCTTTGCCTTTTCCATGCCAAATTTCTTGAGCATGTCTTTGTATACTTGGTTTGGCACAGAAAGGTACCTTCCTTGAGTTGTCTTACTTGAAATCCCAGGAAGTATTTAAGCTCGCCCATCATAAACATCTCAAACCTATTCGTCATCACCTTACTAAATTCTTCACAAAATTTCTCATTAGTACTACCAAATATAATGTCATCGACATATATTTGGCACACAAATAACTCATTATCAACTTTGCGAATGAATAAAGTAGAGTCAGCCTTTCCTATTGTAAATCCATTTTTAATTAAAAAATCTTTAAGGCATTCATACCAAGCTCTAGAGGCTTGTTTAAGCCCGTAGAGGACTTTGTGGAGTAGATAAACATGGTTTGGCTTTCTTGGATCTTCAAATCCTGGTGGTTGCTCCACATAGACCCGCTCTTGTAGTGGTCCATTTAGAAATGCGCTCTTGACATCCATTTGGTACAACTTGAAATCATGATTAGTAGCATAGGCAATTAATATTCTTATTGACTCTAACCTTGCTACCGGCGCATATGTTTCACCAAAGTCAAGTCCCTCCACTTGAGTGAAGCCTTGGGCAACCAATCGTGCTTTATTTCTTGTAACAACGCCATGTTCATCTTGTTTGTTTCTAAAGACCCATTTTGTTCCAATCACATTTTGCTTAGGTCTTTGAACTAAGGACCAGACTTCATTCCGGGTGAAGTTGATCAACTCCTCTTGCATTGCGACTATCCAATCCGAATCACCCAGCGCTTCTTCAACCTTAAGTGGCTCAAGAGAGGAAACAAATGAGTAAAATTCACAAAAATTTGCTAAACGAGATCTAGTTGTTACCCCTCTTTTGATACTCCCAAGAATGTTGTCCACTGGATGATCTCTTTGAATGGTATGGTGGACTCGAGGATGGGGCACTGATGGTTGTCTTTGAATTTGCTCTTCATCATCATCCACTTGATCAAGAGGCAATTCATCATCAACACCTGTTGGGGACTTGTTCTCAAATGCTTCGAGTTAAGAACAAGGCAACATAAAAAATGTTAAGTGTTAAAGTCCTTCGTCCTTCGAAGCATTATGTCCCTTCGGGAAATAATGAGTTTCGGACGAAGGTCACATGAGACATACCTTCGTAAACATAACAAGTAACGACGAAGGATTCATATAGAGCATGAAATATAATATAAGCATCATCATAGAATCATTTCTATTTTATTAACATGGAAAAATAGAAATGATTTCAAATTACAAATGTACCTTCGGTCCTGAGAGAAGGTGAAAAATACAAGCGTGACGCAAAAGCAAAATGCCAAGTCAGCGTGAACAGTACGGGAGTACTGTTCATCTATTTATAGACGTGGGACGCAGCCCTCGTAAAATTACATCCATGTCCATTACATTTGTTAATGACTTATGGAAATCTGTCAAGGCCCACGTAGTCTTTTCATCTTTAAGTCGGTTCCCCTTTCTGCTATCGCGACGAAGCTTCCCTGCGCACAGCTTCGGCTGTGCATCATCCTTCGTGGAGCTTGGTAATCAGCTCGTCCTTCGTCTGGTCCAGGCTTCGTCCTGACCGTACTTCATGTTCATAATTCTGAGTCCGAAGGTACCTGTTCACATAATCCACTTGGAAAACATTGTCAAATCATGTTTTTGAGGACCTTCGGAGGACGAAGGCCCCCAACAGTAGCCCCTCGCAATATTAATTTGTTAATGATAAATTCAGATTGCGATATGGACGAAGGCCCTGAGCCGAAGGTCCGAAAAAACACCTTCCCTTTGCTAGAATAGCAACATTCACTGACAAGTGGGGTCTTTCAATTTTCAACGCCCTAGGCGTATAAATAAGATCATACCGCAAACTTATTTGGTACGCACGCTTGCCATCTGCTTCGGCCCACTACATTTTTAGCTCTTGTGCACTAAGATTTGCTGATCTTTTTGTTTTTAAAGCTTCGGCCTTGAAAACAGTTTTTTAGCGCTTCCGAAGATGTCTGAAGGTAAGAAGATCCCTGCTGAGACGAAGCTGAGTCTTGACGAAGAGAAGAACTTGGGGTTTCTTATAGCGATGGCGGAGACCAATACAGAGAAAATCACCAAGGAAATTCTTGAAGGTTTGTCCGAAGATACTGATGACAGCGACAGTTTTGATGTAGAAAGCGGTGGGGAAGAGTCCGAAGATCGACCATGGCGACCAAGTCACACGGTTTTCGGGAAAACCACTATCAAGCAGAGTCATATTGATAATATGAGGGGACGGTATTTTCGAGATATATCTATTGTGAGGGCTGACGCTCGAGAAAAAACTTCTCCCACCCCCGAAGAAGATGAAGTTGTAATTTTCCGAAGCTTTCTCAAGGCAGGGCTTCGATTCCCCCTAAGCAACTTTGTCGTTGAAGTCCTGAAGACATTTCAAGTCTACCTTCATCAACTTACTCCCGAAGCTATCATAAGAATGGGGATGTTTGTCTGGGCTGCGAGAAGCCAAGGTTTAGAACCAAATGCTAAAAGCTTTTGCAACATTCATGAGTTGTTATATGAGACGAAGCCCTGGGGGAAAGAACAATATCACAACAATTTTGGGTGTTACAGCTTCGGTGCCCGCTCCGGGTCAAGCCGCCCTGTGCCAACTTTTCGGAAGAGGTGGCCCGGAGCCTGGATGACTGAATGGTTCTATGTAAAGAATGACTTAACAGCGCAAGAAAATGTCAAGAGTATCATTATGCGCCCCATCTGGCAACGCTTCGGACTTCGAAGGCCGAAGGTTGAAATGGATGAAGCGGCCGAGGAATGCCAAAGGGCCTTCGGCGTAATCTGCTCTTTCATTGGGACAAGGGACTTGGTCCAAGAGCATATTGCCTTCAGGGTGTGGCCACTTGCAGGAAAGTGGGAAATGCCGAAGGAGACCATCAAAGAGTCCGACGAAGGCGGACTGGTCAGACTGAAATACACATTCAAATATGCAGATAAATTTGTTGAACCTGATGATGACTGGTTGAAAAGCATTGAAACATTAAGTGACGAACTACTTGGGGCATATTCGAAGGCCGAGAACACTGCGTTATCAGCAGCCTTCGGAGGCCGAAAAAAGAAAAGGCTCAACCGGGTATTTGACGCAGTCGGGTTTGTCTACCTTGACTACCACTATCCGGTATTGAGTCGCAAAAGAAAAAATACTTCTACTGCGGCAGAAGCCACGACGAGTGCTACTAGTGAGCCAGTGCCGCAAAGGAAAAAGATGAAGGTGCTCACCCACCGAGCGCGCTTTATTGAGCCGGCCATAGTGCCAAAATTTATTGGTGAAGTCTCTTTGGCCTCTGAAGCTACAGAACCAGCTGCAGTGCCGAAGATAGAAGAGAAAACTGAAGCACCTTCGGCCGAAAAAGCAGAAAAACCGAAGATTGAAGAGCCAAAAATATCGGAAATCTTAAGTCCTTCAACAAATGTTGAAACAATAAAAAATCAAAAGGGCCCGTCGGTGACCCCGAGAAGAAAAAGAATGGTGAACGTGTTAGATGTTTTGGAGACAATTAAGTCTTCAAGCACAACTCCAAAGGGGACTATTGAAGTTGCTGAAGTGTCTACCGAAGCTGAAGTTGCTGAAGCTTCGAAGCAACAACCTGAAGCCGAAGCTGGGCCTTCAGAGCTGATAGTCGCCTAGAGGGGGGGTGAATAGGGCGAAGCTGAAATTTACAAAAATAATCACAACTACAAGCCGGGTTAGCGTTAGTAATAAAGGAACGAGTCCGCAAGAGAGGGCGCAAAACAAATCGCAAGCAAATAAGAGTGTGACACAAGGATTTGTTTTACCGAGGTTCGGTTCTCGCAAACCTACTCCCCGTTGAGGAGGCCACAAAGGCCGGGTCTCTTTCAACCCTTCCCTCTCTCAAACGATCCCACGGATCGAGTGAGCTTTCCCTTCTTCTCAATCAACCGGGAACAAAACTTCCCCGCAAGGGCCACCACACAATTGGTGCCTCTTGCCTTGGTTACAATTGAGTGATGATCACAAGAACAAGTGAGAAAGAAAGAAAGCGATCCAAGCGCAAGAGCTCAAAAGAACACGGCAAATCTCTCTCGCTAGTCACTAAGGGCTTGAGTGGAATTGGAGAGGATTTGATCTCTTTTGTTTGTGTCTAGAATTGAATGCCTAGCTCTTGTAAGTGGTTGAGAGTTGGAAAACTTGGATGGCAATGAATGTGGGGTGGTTGGGGTATTTATAGCCCCAACCACCAAAAGTGACCGTTGCTGGAACTCCTCTGTTCGATGGCGCACCGGACAGTCCGGTGCACACCGGACAGTCCGGTGCCCCTGCCACGTCACGGTTGCCGTTGGATTCTGACCGTTGGAGCTTCTGACTTGTGGGCCCACCTAGGTGTCCGGTGCACACCGGACATGTACTGTTCGATGTCCGGTGCACCGGCATGGGCGTGCCTGACGACTGCGCGCGCTGCGCGCGCATTTAATGCACCGCAGGGAGCCGTTGGCGCCGCAGAGAGCCGTTGCTCCGCTGGTACACCGGACAGTCCGGTGCACACCGGACAGTCCGGTGAATTTTAGCGGAGTGGCTGCCGAGCGAACCCGAGGCTGACGAGTTCCGGAGGCCGCGTCTCCTTGGAGCACCGGACATGTCCGGTGCACACCGGACAGTCCGGTGAATTTTAGCGCGCCGGCTTCCGAGAAATCCCGAGGGTGAAGAGTTTGAAGTCGAAGTCCTCTGGCCGCACCGGACGGTCCGGTGCACACCGGACAGTCCGGTGCCTCTGGCCAGAGAAGCCCTCGGTTGCCTTGCTGCTCCTTTGTTGAATCCAACATTTGATCTTTTTATTGGCTGAGTGTGAACCTTTTGCACCTGTATAACTTATGCACTAGAGTAAACTAGTTAGTCCAATATTTGTGTTGGGCAATTCAACCACCAAAAATATTTAGGAACTAGGTCTAAGCCTAATTCCCTTTCAATCTCCCCCTTTTTGGTGATTGATGCCAACACAAACCAAAGCAAATATAGAAGTGCATAATTGAACTAGTTTTCATAATGTAAGTGCAAAGGCTGCTTGGAATTGAGCCAATATAAATTTATATGATGCGCATGGATGGTTTTCTTTTTTTTTTCACATATTGGACCACATTTGCACCACGAGTTTTGTTTTTGCAAAGCATTTTCAAGATATGGAATTTTCTCCCCCTGTTTTAAATGCTTTTCCTTCGACTAAACAAAACTCCCCCTCACATAAGGTCTCCTCTTAGTGTTCAAGAGGGTTTTTCATCAATTTCGAAAATACTACTTGCTCCCCCTTTAGAACACAAAGAGATACCAATTTTGAAATTTATCATATCAAATTTATAAATTAGGTGGTGGTGCGGTCCTTTTGCTTTGGGCGCATATTTTCTCCCCCTTTGGCATGAATCGCCAAAAACGGAATCATTAGAGCCCAATGAAGTACATTCTCCCCCTTTGGTCATGAAAGAAATGAGTGAAGGTTATACCAACGTTGGAGAGATGAGGCGGAGCGACGGCGAAGGGTGAGTAGTGGAGCGGAGTGGAAGCCTTTGTCTTCGCCGAAGACTCCAATTCCCTTTCAATATACCTATGACTTGTTTGAAATACACTTGGAAACATATTAGTCATAGCATATATAAAAGAGACATGATCAAAGGTATATTTATGAGCTATGTGTGCAAGACTAGCAAAAGAAATTCCTAGAATCAAGAATATTGAGCTCATGCCTAAGTCGGGTAAAAGATTGTTCATCAAGTGGTTTGGTAAAGATATCGGCTAATTGATCTTTAGTATTAATATAAGAAATCTCGATATCCCCCTTTTGTTGGTGATCCCGAAGAAAATGATACCGAATGGCTATGTGCTTAGTGCGGCTGTGCTCGACGGGATTGTCGGCCATTTTGATTGCACTCTCATTGTCACATAGCAAAGGGACTTTGGTTAATTTGTAACCGTAGTCCCGCAGGGTTTGCCTCATCCAAAGCAATTGCGCGCAACAATGGCCTGCGGCAATATACTCGGCTTCGGCGGTAGAAAGAGCGACCGAATTTTGCTTCTTTGAAGCCCAAGACACCAAGGATCTTCCCAAGAACTGGCAAGTCCCCGATGTGCTCTTTCTATTAATCCTACACCCCGCCCAATCGGCATCCGAATAACCAATTAAATCAAATGTGGATCCCCGAGGGTACCAAAGCCCAAACTTAGGAGTAAAAGCCAAATATCTCAAGATTCGTTTTACGGCCGTAAGGTGTGATTCCTTAGGGTCGGCTTGGAATCTTGCACACATGCATACGGAAAGCATAATGTCCGGTCGAGATGCACATAAATAAAGCAATGAACCAATCATCGACCGGTATACCTTTTGATCCACGGACTTACCTCCCGTGTCGAGGTCGAGATGCCCATTTGTTCCCATGGGTGTCTTGATGGGCTTGGCATCCTTCATTCCAAACTTGCTTAGAATGTCTTGAGTATACTTCGTTTGGCTAATGAAGGTGCCTTCTTGGAGTTGCTTGACTTGGAATCCTAGAAAATACTTCAACTCCCCCATCATTGACATCTCGAATTTCTGTGTCATGATCCTACTAAATTCTTCACATGTAGATTTGTTAGTAGACCCAAATATAATATCATCAACATAAATTTGGCATACAAACAAATCATTGTCAAGAGTTTTAGTGAACAAAGTAGGATCGGCCTTGCCGACTTTGAAGCCATTAGCAATAAGGAAATCTCTAAGGCATTCATACCATGCTCTTGGGGCTTGCTTGAGCCCATAAAGCGCCTTAGAGAGCCTATAAACATGGTTAGGGTACTCACTATCTTCAAAGCCGGGAGGTTGCTCAACATAGACCTCCTCCTTGATTGGTCCATTGAGGAAGGCACTCTTCACGTCCATTTGATAAAGCTTGAAGCCATGGTAAGTAGCATAGGCTAATAATATACGAATTGACTCAAGCCTAGCTACGGGTGCATAGGTTTCACCAAAATCCAAACCTTCGACTTGTGAATATCCCTTGGCCACGAGTCGAGCTTTGTTCCTAGTCACCACACCATGCTCGTCTTGCTTGTTGCGGAAGACCCACTTGGTTCCTACAACATTTTGGTTAGGACGTGGAACTAAGTGCCATACCTCGTTCCTCGTGAAATTGTTGAGCTCCTCTTGCATCGCCATCACCCAATCCGAATCTTGTAGTGCTTCCTCTACCCTGGTTGGCTCAATAGAGGAAACAAACGAGTAATGTTCACAAAAATGAGCAACACGAGATCGAGTAGTTACCCCCTTTTGAATATCGCCAAGGATAGTGTCGACGGGGTGATCTCGTTGTATTGCTTGGTGGACTCTTGGGTGTGGCGGCCTTGGTTGTTCATCCTCCTTGTCTTCATCATTTGAATCTCCCCCTTGATCGTTGCCGTCATTTTGAGGTGGCTCATCTTCTTGATTTTCTTGTTCAACATCTTGAGCCTCATCCTCAACTTGAGTTGGTGGAGATGCTTGCATGGAGGAGGATGGTTGATCTTGTGCATTTGGAGGCTCTTCGGATTCCTTAGGACACACATCCCCGATGGACATGTTCCTTAGCGCTATGCATGGAGCCTGTTCTTCACCTACATCATCAAGATCAACTTGCTCTACTTGAGAGCCGTTAGTCTCATCAAACACAACGTCACAAGAAACTTCAACAAGTCCTGAGGACTTGTTAAAGACTCTATATGCCCTTGTGTTTGAGTCATATCCTAGTAAAAAGCCTTCTACAGTTTTAGGAGCAAATTTAGATTTTCTACCTCTTTTAACAAGTATAAAACATTTGCTACCAAAAACTCTAAAATATGAAATATTGGGCTTTTTACCGGTTAGGAGTTCATAGGATGTCTTCTTGAGGATTCGGTGAAGATATAACCGGTTGATGGCGTAGCAGGCGGTGTTGACCGCCTCGGCCCAAAACCGATCCGGTGTCTTGTACTCATCAAGCATGGTCCTTGCCATGTCCAATAGAGTTCGATTCTTCCTCTCCACTACACCATTTTGTTGTGGAGTGTAGGGAGAAGAGAACTCATGCTTGATGCCCTCCTCCTCAAGAAAGCCTTCTATTTGAGAGTTCTTGAACTCCGTCCCATTGTCGCTTCTAATTTTCTTGATCCTTAAGCCGAACTCATTTTGAGCCCGTCTTAAGAATCCTTTTAAGGTCTCTTGGGTTTGTGATTTTTCCTGCAAAAAGAATACCCAAGTGAAGCGAGAATAGTCATCCACAATTACAAGACAATACTTACTACCGCCGATGCTTATGTAAGCGATCGGGCCGAACAAATCCATGTGAAGGAGCTCCAGTGGCCTGTCGGTAGTCATGATGTTTTTGTGTGGATGATGGACACCAACTTGCTTCCCGGCTTGGCATGCACTACAAATCCTGTCTTTCTCAAAATGTACATCGGTTAGTCCCAAAATGTGTTCTCCCTTTAGAAGCTTGTGAAGATTCTTCATTCCAACATGGGCTAGTCGGCGGTGCCAGAGCCAACCCAAGTTAGTCTTAGCAATTAAGCATGTGTCGAGTTCAGCTCTTTCAAAATCTACCAAGTATAGCTGACCCTCTAACACACCCTTAAATGCTATTGAATCATCACTCCTTCTAAAGACAGTAACACCTATATCAGTAAAAAGACAGTTGTAGCCCATTTGACATAATTGGGATACGGAAAGCAAATTGTAATCTAAGGAATCTACAAGAAAAACATTAGAAATGGAATGGTCAGGAGATATAGCAATTTTACCCAAACCTTTGACCAAACCTTGATTTCCATCCCCGAATGTGATAGCTCGTTGGGGATCTTGGTTTTTCTCATATGAGGAGAACATCCTTTTCTCCCCTGTCATGTGGTTTGTGCACCCGCTGTCGAGTATCCAACTTGAGCCCCCGGATGCATAAACCTACAAAACAAGTTTAGTTCTTTGTTTTAGGTACCCAAACGGTTTTGGGTCCTTTGGCATTAGATACAAGAACTTTGGGTACCCAAACACAAGTCTTGGAGCCCTTGTGTTTGCCCCCAACAATTTTGGCAACTACCTTGCCAGATTTGCTAGTCAAAACATAAGATGCATCAAAAGTTTTAAATGAAATGGCATGATCATTTGATGCATTAGTAGTTTTCTTTCTAGGCAACTTGGCATGGGTTGGTTGCCTAGATCTAGATGTCTCACCCTTATACATAAAAGCATAATTAGGACCAGAGTGAGACTTCCTAGAATGAATTTTCTTAATTTTACTCTCAGGATACCCGGCAGGGTACAAAATGTAACCCTCGTTATCCTGAGGCATGGGAGCCTTGCCCTTAACAAAGTTAGACAAGTTCTTAGGAGGGGCATTAATTTTGACATTGTCTCCCCTTTGGAAGCCAATGCCGTCTTTAATGCCCGGGCGTCTCCCATTATAGAGCATGCTTCTAGCAAGTTTAAATTTTTCATTTTCTAAGTCATGCTCTCTAATCTTAGCATTAAGTTGTGCTATGTGATCATTTTGTTTCTTAATTAAAGCTAGGTGATCATGGATAGCATCAACATTAATACCTCTACATCTAGTACAAATGGAAACATGCTCAACATTCGATGTAGAGGGTTTGCAAGTTTTAAGTTCAACAACCTTAGCATGCAACATATCATTTTTAGTTCTAAGGTCGGAAATAGTAGCATTGCAAACATCAAAATCCTTAGCCTTAGCAATTAATTTCTCATTTTCATTTCTAAGGCTAGCAATGGAAATATTTAACTCATTAATCCTAGCAAGCAAATCAACGTTGTCATTTCTAGGATCAATGCAAACATGAGAATCAACCTTAGCTAACAAATTTGCATTTTCTTTTCTAAGGTTGTCTAAAGTCTCATGGCAAATACTTAGCTCACTAGACAATTTTTCACATTTTTCTCTTTCTAAAGCATAAGCATTTTTAACCTTAACATGTTTTTTGTTTTCCTTGATTAGGAAGTCCTCTTGGGAGTCCAAGAGATCATCCTTTTCATGGATGGCACTGATCAATTCATTTAATTTTTCTTTTTGTTCCATGTTAAGGTTGGCAAAAAGAATACGCAAATTATCCTCTTCATTTTTATCATTATCCTCATCACTAGATGTTTCATATTTGGTGGAGGACTTTGATTTTACCTTCTTTTTGCCGTCCTTGGCCATGAGACACTTGTGGCCGACGTTGGGGAAGAGGAGGCCCTTGGTGACGGCGATGTTGGCGGCGTCCTCGTCGTCGGAGGAGTCGCTTGAGCTTTCGTCGGAGTCCCACTCCCGACAAACATGGGCATCGCCGCCCTTCTTCTTGTAGTACTTCTTCTTCTCCTTCCTCTTGCCCTTCTTGTCGTTGTCCCTGTCACTATCACTTGATAATGGACATTTAGCAATAAAGTGACCGGGCTTACCACACTTGTAGCAAACCTTCTTGGAACGGGATTTGTAGTCCTTCCCCTTCCGTTGCTTGAGGATTTGCCGGAAGCTTTTGATGATTAGGGCCATCTCCTCGTTGTCGAGCTTGGAGGCGTCAATTGGCTGTCTACTTGGTGTAGACTCCTCCTTCTTCTCCTCCGTTGCCTTGAAGGCCACGGGTTGCGCCTCAGATGTGGAAGGCTCATCAAGCTCGTTGATCTTCTTGGAGCCCTTAATCATGCATTCAAAACTAACAAAATTCCCGATGACTTCCTCGGGGGTCATTTGTGTATATCTAGGATTGCCACGAATTAATTGTACTTGAGTAGGGTTAAGGAAAATAAGGGCTCTTAGAATAACCTTAACCACTTCGTGGTCATCCCATTTTGCGCTCCCGAGGTTGCGCACTTGGTTCACCAAGGTCTTGAGCCGGTTGTACATGTCTTGTGGCTCCTCCCCTTGGCGAAGACGGAAGCGACCGAGCTCCCCCTCGATCGTTTCCCGCTTGGTGATCTTGGTGAGTTCATCACCCTCGTGCGCCGTCTTGAGTAGGTCCCAAATCTCCTTGGCGTTCTTCAACCCTTGAACTTTGTTGTATTCCTCCTTGCTTAGTGAGGCAAGGAGAATGGTTGTGGCCTGGGAGTTGAAGTGCTCGATTTGGGCCATCTCGTCCGTGTCGTAGTCTTCATCCCCTACGGATGGTACCTGTACACCATACTCAACAACATCCCATAATCTTTTGTGGAGAGAGGTTAGATGAAATCGCATCAAATTACTCCACATAGCATAATCTTCACCATTAAAAGTTGGTGGTTTGCCTAATGGGACGGAAAGTAAAGGTGTATGTTTAGGAACGCGAGGGTAGCGTAGGGGGATCTTACTATACTTCTTACGCTCTTGGCGTTTAGAAGTGACGGACGCCGCGTCGGAGCCGGAGGTGGAGGTCGATGAAGTGTCGGTCTCGTAGAAGACCACCTTCCTCATCCTTTTGTGCTTGTCCCCACTCCGATGCGGCTTGTGAGAAGAAGATTTTTCCTTCTTCTCCTTGTGGTGAGAAGAGGAAGATCTTTTCTCCTTTCGCTTGGAGGGTCTCTTCTTCTTCTCCCTTCTCTTGGTGCGGGACTCTTCCGATGAAGATGAGGTGCTCCCTTGGCTTGTAGTGGGCTTGTCATCGCCGGTCTCCATCTCCTTCTTGGCGGGATCTCCCGACATCACTTCGAGCGGTTAGGCTCTAATGAAGTACCGGGCTCTGATACCAATTGATAGTCGCCTAGAGGGGGGGTGAATAGGGCGAAGCTGAAATTTACAAAAATAATCACAACTACAAGCCGGGTTAGCGTTAGTAATAAAGGAACGAGTCCGCAAGAGAGGGCGCAAAACAAATCGCAAGCAAATAAGAGTGTGACACAAGGATTTGTTTTACCGAGGTTCGGTTCTCGCAAACCTACTCCCCGTTGAGGAGGCCACAAAGGCCGGGTCTCTTTCAACCCTTCCCTCTCTCAAACGATCCCACGGATCGAGTGAGCTTTCCCTTCTTCTCAATCAACCGGGAACAAAACTTCCCCGCAAGGGCCACCACACAATTGGTGCCTCTTGCCTTGGTTACAATTGAGTGATGATCACAAGAACAAGTGAGAAAGAAAGAAAGCGATCCAAGCGCAAGAGCTCAAAAGAACACGGCAAATCTCTCTCGCTAGTCACTAAGGGCTTGAGTGGAATTGGAGAGGATTTGATCTCTTTTGTTTGTGTCTAGAATTGAATGCCTAGCTCTTGTAAGTGGTTGAGAGTTGGAAAACTTGGATGGCAATGAATGTGGGGTGGTTGGGGTATTTATAGCCCCAACCACCAAAAGTGACCGTTGCTGGAACTCCTCTGTTCGATGGCGCACCGGACAGTCCGGTGCACACCGGACAGTCCGGTGCCCCTGCCACGTCACGGTTGCCGTTGGATTCTGACCGTTGGAGCTTCTGACTTGTGGGCCCACCTGGGTGTCCGGTGCACACCGGACATGTACTGTTCGATGTCCGGTGCACCGGCATGGGCGTGCCTGACGACTGCGCGCGCTGCGCGCGCATTTAATGCACCGCAGGGAGCCGTTGGCGCCGCAGAGAGCCGTTGCTCCGCTGGTACACCGGACAGTCCGGTGCACACCGGACAGTCCGGTGAATTTTAGCGGAGTGGCTGCCGAGCGAACCCGAGGCTGACGAGTTCCGGAGGCCGCGTCTCCTTGGAGCACCGGACATGTCCGGTGCACACCGGACAGTCCGGTGAATTTTAGCGCGCCGGCTTCCGAGAAATCCCGAGGGTGAAGAGTTTGAAGTCGAAGTCCTCTGGCCGCACCGGACGGTCCGGTGCACACCGGACAGTCCGGTGCCTCTGGCCAGAGAAGCCCTCGGTTGCCTTGCTGCTCCTTTGTTGAATCCAACATTTGATCTTTTTATTGGCTGAGTGTGAACCTTTTGCACCTGTATAACTTATGCACTAGAGTAAACTAGTTAGTCCAATATTTGTGTTGGGCAATTCAACCACCAAAAATATTTAGGAACTAGGTCTAAGCCTAATTCCCTTTCAAGAGCCCACCAAGGAACAATCTTTGGAGACCGAGAAAATATCAGAACCAGCTTTGGTTAAAGAAATTGACACTGCCGCCCCCGAAGCTCCTTCCAGCATACACGATTACATCGTACGACATGCTTCGGGGAAGAAATTATCCGAAGAGGAGACTTACGAAGCTAACTACTATGCCAGAGAGCTAAAATATCCGAAGGGAGCAGTAGTATTCAATGGGACAAATGAAGATGACTTCCTATACTGCCTGCCTGATAACAAAGAACTATCTGTCTGCCGAGAGATGGCTAGGAGCATGGGGTTCCCGAAGCTCGAAGCTGGATTATGCGCTATGACGAAGGAAGATCTCGCGGATAGTCTTGCATATAATAGCCTAAAGGTATGGGAATTAGTCGTTTGAAAAAATTTTACAATACGTAATTTATTCGTTTATTCTTATATGGATTCTTTTTTGTATAGGGTTTAATCCTGAGCAACGCATTAAGAGCACAAAAGAGCGCCGAAGATGAAAGCTACGAAATTGCGTTTAACAATTTACGTTCAGAAGTTATTAAACTGAGAAACGAAGCTCTAGAAAAAGACAAAATTCTGCTTACATTAGTAGACAAGGTAAAAAAGGACGAAGCTGCTGCAAAGGTTCAAGCCGAAGCTCACAAACGCGAAATTAAGGACCTTCAGAAGCAATTGGCCCGGGCGAAAGAAGAACGCATACTTGAAGAAACAAGACGCGAATGCAGCGACCAATGGGCTGATCATTTGGAAGCAACCGTGGAAGAGCTTCGGTCTTCGAAGAAAAAATGCTACGAAAAATCCATGGAATGCGTAAAGAAAATTAAAACCAGCTTCGCTAGCGTGGGCGCATTTTCCAGTGAAGAGAATTTTTCAAGAGGCAATCCCGAAGGCCCAATAGAATGGATCAGCCACGAAGCAGAGGCCTTCAAGGAAATCCTGAGTAGCCACGGTGACATCTGCGCTTTTTCGGGCGCCAGAGGAATTGCTAGTGTCTTGGAGAAGAAAGGTTGTGAACATGTAAAATCTTTAGCTCAGTCCGAAGCTGCCTTATCCTCCGAAGACATCAAAGACCCCTCGGCCGAAGCAAGCATGGTTGGTGGCAAATTCTTTACTGATGTCTGGAACAACGGTGGCCGAGAAATGGCGCAAGAAATCATTCAAAGGAGTGAAAAAGGCATCCATGATGCTAGGAAAGTGACAGAAGTTGCCGAGGGGCAAATAGGTATTAATTAGTCACTCTTATTGTGTTGTGATTTTTATTTCAAACTTTGCCCGCGGTTTGTAATAGTAATGCAAAAATATTCTGTTTCCTCAGAACCTGCTGGATCGTCTGGTGACCCTCTTACAAAAGGCGATGACGAAATTAAACAAATGGCCGAAGCTATCATGGATAAAGTTGTTGAACAACTTCTAAATGAGGCTGCCGAAGTAGTATTAAGAGAAGACTAAGTGTTATTAGAAAAAACATTTGAAGTGTGATTTATGTAATATTTTATACATTTGAATGTAATATACAAGTCTCTTTTCATTATTCAATTCTTTACGATGCATGAAATTCTACATACATACCATTTTTGAGCCTTCGACGAAAAAACACCTTCCCTTCTTTTCATGCTTCGTGAAGAAGACATTCTCCGTTAAAACTATTCTGATGAATCACGTCCACGCTTCATGAAAACATTCTCCGAAGCTTTACAATTTCGATGTTGCTCTGATGAAGCTCGTCCATGCTCCGTAAAAACATTCTCCGAAGCTGTATTCCGAAGATTATCATTGTATTCCCTCGTGACTTTACACAATTTTCACTTTCTCAAAGCGTCCATTCGAAGGTTGATACTGTGTCCCCTTCTTTTGCCAAATGCAACATGATGTATGATGCTTATGCTATGCAAAATGATGTGATGATGTTATGTTATGCAAATGACATTTGTTCCGAAGATACACACAATATATTTGTAAGCTCTGCATTCCCTTAGGAACGTCTTTGGAGCTTCTTCGCCTTTTACTTAGACGGTATAAGCTCTGCATTCCCTTAGGAACGTCTTTGGAGCTTCTTCGCCTTTTACTTAGGCGGTATAAGCTCTGCATTCCCTTAGGAACGTCTTTGGAGCTTCTTCGCCTTTTACTTAGGCGGTATCAGCGTTGACTTTTCGCTGTATGCTCTGGATTCCCTTAGGAATGTCTTTGGAGCAAAAACTTACACTGCGCTCCCTTTGGAACGGCTTTTTGTAACTTCGACAACTTACTCTGCGTTCCTTAGAACGACTTTTTGTTGCTTCGAAGGAATTTTGATAATTCGAAAGTCCTCCTTGTTACCGCAAACTTTTAAGCTTCAGCACCTTAAGCCTGTGGAGAAGATAGATTTTCCTCATAACCAACAACGAAACTATTATATGAAAACTGAAATGTTCTTTATTACACAGAAAATAGAACTTAAACGGAAAAGACTGCTATCAAAGTAGGATATTTGTCAATAAATGTGCTTCGACTCTGGCACAGTACTATTGACTGTGCGAGCTTCAGATTGCTCTCTGAGATCCCTTTGGTGAGGAACATATTGGCTCCCTTCTGGCTGTTGGCCTTGTTGCAGCGGAGGTGGAGGCGGGGGCTGTTGCCATGAAGCTTGAGGCTGACTCGCCGAAGCTACAGAAACTGCAGGGTGGTTGCCCACGTATTCCGGGATGTAAGGCTGATGGTACGAAGCAGTATGCATGACCTGCTTCGGCTGGCCCTGTTGCGCTGCAGCTTCTGCTAGCTCCTTTTGTTTCTGGATGGTGACATGACACATCCTGGTGGTATGGCCCTTGTTTTCACCACAGAATAAGCAGAATATCCTCCTTGGTTGATCTCCAAATCTTCCGCCGAAGCCCCTGGCGCCTCTGCCTCTTGGAGCTGGTGGCCGGAAGAAAGTTTGCTGTTGCCCCGAAGCCTGTGAAGAGCACTGCGACCTATTCTGCTGACTCCCCTTATCATCATTTTGAGTGGAGTTGTGGATGGAGCTGACATGCCTCGGATAGAATCTTCCTCCGAAGCCCCTGGTCATCTCAGAAAATCTGAAGGCCTCCTCCCTTCTTTGGCGAAAGTCATTATCGGCACGAATGTACTCGTCCATCTTTTGGAGCAGCTTCTCCAGAGTCTGAGGAGGCTTCCTAGCAAAGTATTGAGCTGCAGGTCCAGGACGAAGCCCCTTGATCATGGCTTCGATGACAATTTCATTGGGCACCGTTGGTGCCTGTGCCCTTAAACGCAAGAACCTTCTGACATACGCCTGAAGGTATTCTTCATGATCCTGAGTGCACTGGAACAAGGCTTGAGCAGTGACCGGCTTCGTCTGAAATCCTTGAAAGCTGGTTAACAATATATCCTTCAGCTTCTGCCATGAAGTGATCGTTCCTGGTCGAAGGGAGGAATACCAGGTCTGAGCAACACTCCTGACGGCCATGACGAAAGACTTCGCCATAACTGCAGCATTGCCACCATACGAAGACACTGTTGCTTCGTAGCTCATCAAGAACTGTTTCGGGTCTGAGTGGCCGTCGAACATGGGAAGCTGGGGTGGCTTATAGGACGGAGGCCAGGGTGTAGCCTGCAGCTCAGCGGACAAAGGAGAGGCATCATCGAAAACAAAATTTCCATGATGGAAATTGTCATACCAGTCATCTTCGTTGAAGAAGCCCTCCTGACGAAGGTCTTTTTGTTGAGGCCTTCGGTTCTGCTCATCGTGGGTAAGATGACGAACTTCTTCAGAAGCTTCGTCTATCTGCCTTTGCAGCTCAGCTAGCCTGGCCATCTTTTCCTTTTTCCTCTGCACCTGTTGATGAAGCATCTCCATATCCCTGATCTCTTGATCTAGTTCATCCTCCTGAAGCGTCGGGCTGACGGCCTTCCTTTTCTGGCTTCGGGCCTCCCGAAGAGAGACGGTCTCCTGGTTGGGATCCAGCGGTTGCAGTGCTGCAGCTCCAGTCGCTGAAGCTTTCTTCGGCGCCATAGCGAAGGTCTATAGCTTCCGAAGGTGTTCAAAAAACTCGAAGTGGAAGTGAGTTCACCGGAGGTGGGCGCCAATGTTGGGGACTTGTTCTCAAATGCTTCGAGTTAAGAACAAGGCAACATAAAAAATGTTAAGTGTTAAAGTCCTTCGTCCTTCGAAGCATTATGTCCCTTCGGGAAATAATGAGTTTCGGACGAAGGTCACATGAGACATACCTTCGTAAACATAACAAGTAACGACGAAGGATTCATATAGAGCATGAAATATAATATAAGCATCATCATAGAATCATTTCTATTTTATTAACATGAAAAAATAGAAATGATTTCAAATTACAAATGTACCTTCGGTCCTGAGAGAAGGTGAAAAATACAAGCGTGACGCAAAAGCAAAATGCCAAGTCAGCGTGAACAGTACGGGAGTACTGTTCATCTATTTATAGACGTGGGACGCAGCCCTCGTAAAATTACATCCATGTCCATTACATTTGTTAATGACTTATGGAAATCTGTCAAGGCCCACGTAGTCTTTTCATCTTTAAGTCGGTTCCCCTTTCTGCTATCGCGACGAAGCTTCCCTGCGCACAGCTTCGGCTGTGCATCATCCTTCGTGGAGCTTGGTAATCAGCTCGTCCTTCGTCTGGTCCAGGCTTCGTCCTGACCGTACTTCATGTTCATAATTCTGAGTCCGAAGGTACCTGTTCACATAATCCACTTGGAAAACATTGTCAAATCATGTTTTTGAGGACCTTCGGAGGACGAAGGCCCCCAACAACACCTTCAGGTTCATCTTCCACAATGGTTGGCATTTTTTGGGGTTGATGAACTTCTTCAAGAATTGGATGACTTGAGGTTGATGGGTTTGCTTGGGTGGAGGATTTATCACCCACCACCTTTGCGCCCACATCAAAAACCTCATTTGACATCCACAAGGTTCCTTCCTCATCATCCTTTTCCTGTGGTCTCACTTCACCTATTGCAAGCTTCTTTATGGCCTCACAAGGTGGTTCTTCATTTCCTGCAGTGTCATTAGAAACATGCCCTTGCGAGCCATTAGATTCATCAAATGTCACGTCTATCGCTATTTCAACAAGACCAGTGGTATTGTTGAAAACACGATATTCATGCGCTTTTGATGCATAACCAAGCAAGAAACCCTCGTCCACTCTAGGAGCAAACTTTGAGCTCTTGACTTTCTTGTTAAGAATAAAGCATTTACAACCAAATACTCTAAAGTAATCAACTTTAGGTTTGCTACCAGTGAGAAGCTCATAAGCAGTCTTCTTATAGACCTTATGAAGATATAGCCGGTTGATTGCATGACAGGCGATGTTGACCGCTTCAGCCCTGAAGTTGTCAGGTGTCTTGTATTCATCTAACATGGTTCTTACGGCTTCAATTAGTGTTCTATTTTTCCTTTCCACTACACCATTTTGTTGTGGAGTGTAGGGGACCGAGAACTCATGTTTGATTCCTTCTTCGCTTAAGAATTCTTCAACGCCTATGTTCTTAAATTCTGTCCCATTGTCACTTCTCACCTTCTTGATTTTGAGCTCAAACTCATTTTGAGATCTTATTATGAATTTCTTCAAAGTCTCTTGGGTTTCACCTTTGTCACTCAAAAAGAAAACCCAGGTGAAGCGAGAAAAGTCATCAACAATAACTAAACCATACTTACTACCACCAATACTAATGTAGGCCACAGGTCCAAAGAGGTCCATATGGAGAAGCTCCAAGGGTCTCTTGGTTGTGATCACATTCTTTGATTGATGTGGAACACCATGTTGCTTTCCTGCTTGACATGCGCTACATACTCTGTCTTTCTCAAACACAACATTTGTTAGTCCAATAATGTGACTATCCTTTTGAAGTTTGGCCAAGTTCCTCATGCCAACATGAGCTAGCCGGTGATGCCAAAGCCAACCCTTGTCGGATTTTGCCACTAAACAAGTCTCAGGAGTCACCCTACTTGTTGTGAAATCAACAAGATAGAGTTTTCCCTTCAAGCAACCTGTAAAAGCAACAGAGGAATCCTCCCTCTTAAGGATCTTCACATCAACATCAGTAAATAGGCAGTTATATCCCATTCCACAGAGTTGTGAAACAGACAAAAAATTGTAGCTTAAGGAATCTACTAGCAGAACATTTGAAAGTGACTGGTGGTCAGAGATAGGAGTTTTACCAATACCAATCACTTCACTCTTGCCACTATCTCCAAACACAATTTCTTGTGCTTCTTGAGTTAGTTGCAAGGAGTGGAACATGTCTTTCTCCCCGGTCATATGGTTTGTACATCCACTGTGAAGCACCCAGCTTGATCCACCGGAGGAGTAGACCTGCAAAACAAAACCCAAATTGAATTGGGTCCTGCAGTGTTAGTTATAGCCTTAGGTACCCACACACTTCTTTTCATAACCTTCCTTTTAGTGTAGGCACCCACATATTGAACAACTAATTTTCCTGAATCCCAAGTCAACATATAGTCACAAAGATAAGAATGAGAAATGGGAGCTCTAAACTTTTCTCCATTTGTGGAGACCGCATCCTTCATCTTGTCCATTGTGTAACTCAAGTTTACCTTTGCTTGAGTTGACTTGTCACTTGAGGAGTGAATCCTCCCCAAGGCATCATATAGGGTGGTTCCCTCTATGAACTTGGGGGATCTCCACCCCTTATGCTCTATGCTAAGGTTTACCTTATGTGAGTTGTACCCAAGCCCCTTTCTCCCATTGTTGGGCTTCAAGGACTTGTACTTGGGTTCAACTTTCTTTAACCCATCATTGCTAGAGCATTTCTTCAATATTTCTTTGACCTTAACCTGTGAACTTTTCTTCCTTGCATGGTTAGTCAAACAACAAGAAGCATGATATTTTACACAATGTTTACAAATGGTATTATTTGAGGAGCTAGACTTAGATTCAACCAATAAAGATGAAGCACTGAGGTTCTTGCGGTTTTCAAGTTGCACTTGAAGTTCTTGATTTTGGACTGTCAAGTTTAACATGCTTGATTCAAGTGCACCCTTTTCTTTTGCAAGATTAACTATATAGGTTTTTACATTAGTCATTTGTTTCTCTTTATCCTCTATAGTTGTTTTGACTAAAGATACTTCCTTAGTCAAGGCTTCTAGCATTTCATCTTTATTGAATAGCAATTCTTGAAGCTCTAGGTTTCTCTCCTTTTCAAGGATGAGCAAGTCTTCTTGAGCGTCAAGAGTTGCTTTTATTTTATCTAGCTTTTCCATTAATTTAGTAATTACATTGTATCCATTTAAACCAAATTCTTTAATCATTTTATTTTTCATGGCAATTTGTTCATCATCATCATTTGTGAAGTCATCACTAAATAAAGTTACCTTATCTCTTTTCGCCATGAGGCAAGTTGGAGTGTAGGAGTCATCGTGAAGGTTGGTGAAGAGTTGCGAGCTTGAAGTAGATTGGATGGTGACATTTGCCACCACTTCCTCTTCTTCTGAGCTAGAACTTTCTTCATTGGAATCCCATTATTCACCAATGTGGGCTTGACCATATTTCTTCTTCTTGAAATATCCCTTGTTCTTGCCCCCTTCTTGAACTTATCCTTTTTGTATTCCTTCTTGGCTTATTGTTCCTTTTTGTTTGGACAATCCGCTGTAAAATGACCGGTATGGCCACGTTCATAACATGCCCTCTTCTTTCCTTTTCTTTGATACTTATATTTTTTTCCTCACAAACTTCTTAAAGGTTTTGATGAACATAGTTGTGTCTTCATCACTTGAACTATCTTCATCACTTGATGTCTCGACCACTTTCTTTCCCTTGTGGTCTTTGTTCTTCTTGGGGGAATCTTGTTCATTTGAGATCAAGGCATGAATGTCTCTTGTCTCGATTGGGGCTTCTTCAGACTCATGTTGTTGAATTTTTGCAAATAGTTGGTGGGGTGTCATTTCCTCATAGTCATCACGGTCCCTTATCATCCTTGCTAGACTCTTGTCCTTTTCTTTGTATGCTCTCATAAATAGTCTAGTGACCTTAGAGTCACTCCAATCTTCACTTCCAAGCACTCTTATTTTGTTGACCAACAACATTAGTCGGTTAAAGAGTGATTGAAGTGACTCACCCTTAGTCCAATCATATCGTGCAAGCTCACTCTCCAAAGCTTCAATTTTATGTTTCTTTGCCTTGCTGTCTCCTTGATGTGACATTTTGAGAATGTTCCAAATGTCACAAGCATCCTCTCTTCCTTGGACTTTGCGGTACTCTTCCGGACAAAGACTTCCTTTTATTATGCTCACCGCTTAAGCATTGCGGTGCATTTCTTGCATCATTTCCGGAGTCATCTCTTCTCTTTGGGCGGGCTTATACATACCTATATTGACAATCTCCCAAAGACTAGGATGTACACCGATTAAATGCGACTTCATCTTATCGACCCACTCGTCATAGTTCAACTCACTAAGAGTTGGTAACTTTCCAAGTGGGGTGGAAGAGAAGTTGGGAATAAAATTTCTAGAATAATCAAATTGAACGTTATTGAACTCATTACCTTTACTTTTGGTAGATGATCCTTCGGTGTTGAGACTTACCTTGCTCATCACCTTTGACGCCAAAAGTTCTACCAAATCATCATTGTATTCGATTTTTCCCTTTCCTTTGTCTTCTTCGGCCTTTCTTCTTGATTCTTCTTCTTCGGTCCTTTTCTTAGCATCTTCCTCTTTCATTTTGAGGAACATCTTCTCGGCGATCTTCATGGCAAGGTCGAGGACCTTAGGGTCTATTTCCTCACCGAAAGATGTGACGGGGATTTCCTCGAGGAGAGGATCCACATGGTCCCTTTGAGTAGACATGATCGTTTCCTCACGCGGTTAAGCGTAAAACGAGGTACGAAGCTTTGATACCAATTGAAAGTAGCCTAGAGGGGGGTGAATAGGCTACACCTAAAATTTTCCACTAAAAACTTTGAGATAGTGTCAAATTCAAGTTGCACTTGTGCAAACTGGTTCAGCTAATTTTGTTTACAGCTGAACAAGTTTGAACCTGCTCAACTTAGATTAGATAAACAGTTAAACAAATGTGACGAAGTAGTGAGAGATTTTGCTAAAGATTTGCCCTAGAGAAAATCCACTTGAATAGATGACAAATCGGCATGAATTGTTTTCACACGATTTGCACGCAATATAATCGAATATGAACTATCCAACAAATTAAAGCACTTATCAAGAACACACGATTTAACCCGAGGTTCGGCAACCACTACAAAGGTGTCCTACTCCTCGTTGAGGAGCCCACAAAGGGCTGGGTCTTTTCCAACCCTAATCCTCCACAAGCCGACCACCAAGGTCAAGGCAATCTCTTCTCAAATTTGCTCAACGAGCGGGTGATACAAACTTCTTGGGGTCGTCCACAAATTTGGAGACTCCCAAGCAACCTCTATCCGTCAAGGAACACAAGGTTCCAAGAGTAACAAATCCACATGAGATCAAGTTTGCGATGATCTCAAAATGAAGAGAATGGGAGAATCAAGATGAAATCAACAGCGAGTTAGATCGACTTCACCTCACACCAAGGGTCCTTCAAACGATTGAAGGCGATGCGAATTCGGGTGTGAGAGATGAATTGAATGCCCTTGTTTGGAGGTTGGTTAGCCAAGAAATCATGGAGAGGGCAGAAGTGAATGAAGAGAGAGAGTGTGTGGGGGTTATATAAAGGATTCCCCAAAAGCTGGTAGCCGTTGGGAAAAGTGGACTCAAAACCGGTTGAACCGATTTCCACCAGGGAGTTCTCGGTTCACTGAAGGACTCAGCCGGAGACTCGACCGTTCCCAAATTCAGTTGAGCCGGACACAAATCCGGTTGAACCGGTTTTTGAAAAACTCTGCACACGACTTTTTTCTAACAGAATTGACTGGCAGGTCAGAAGGTGACAGAAGGAACAGTGCAGAAACCGGTTGAACCAGTTTTAGGTCCGGTTGAACCGGTTTTTGAAACTGATGGATAGATTTTGAGAAAACTGAGGTGAGCCAAGGTGAAACTTTAGTGGGGAGTGAAAGTGGTTTTTCTAAGAGCATTCATGATCTAGTAAAATATTTTCTCAGAGGATTTGAAAAGGTTTGGACTGAGCTCATAGCATAACTTACTTAACTATTGCGGATCCCTCTTAATTGAACGGTGATTTCTATGACTCAAGAATTATAAAATGCAAACTGCCGTTGTTCCCAAGCACTTGGAGCACGCTATATGATGTAGAATTTAAATCCGTTGTGCTTTTACATTTGCATACTCATGTGATCTGTGCTTCTCCTGTCTGTAAAATAACTGTATACATGCTAGGAGCAAACTTGTTAGAATCTCTGTTTGTTTTGTCATTTAATCACCAAAACCCTCAATTAGGGTTGATTGCACTTACAATAGAGTAACCTCCCCTAAAAGTGTGCATACAAGTTTTTGAATACTTGTAGGAGATATGCACTTTGATTTTGAGATCAAGTGGGGCAAATTATATATAATGTAGACTTCGGCACATATAGTTCAAAATGAATCCAGTTGAAAGATATAACTTTAGAAACAAGTAATAGTGCCATCTATCTAGAAATTTTAATTAAGCTATGTTTCCTACTTAGCTAGTCATTTTTGAACCATGTAGGTTTGTCAAGAGATCAATTTAAAACCGAGCTTCCTACCATATGATGTGCCTAACATGTATGCAATGAGTAAAATCAATTGAAAAACTCATGTTAATTTAAAAAGGTAATAAAAGAAATACTAGGCACGAAAGGTAAACTAAATACTAAAGGAAAATATATACACATATCTAAAAACAAGGAAATGCAATAAATTCGAGTTACCTTAATCATGGGTGGGGAATTTCAAAGTGTTCAGTAACCCACTTGGCAATATTCTTGATATGATGTGATGCATCCCATGATATACATCCAATTTGCCAAGTCTCTAAATTCCCTGAAGTCCTTCAGACTTCTCACTTCCCTCTTGGGACCCAAACCTTCTCAGTGCTTTTCATGGTTGAGATAATCTCCTTTGGTGCCTAGATGTGTTTGGTCCCCTTTCCCTTGCCAGCTTGCTTGTTGGCCTTGATTGCTATCACCTTTACGTTCTTCTTCTTCTTGATTAAGTATGATGTAGCGACCTTCTTATCGACCTTGTTGATGTAGGTGTTGAAGTTTTTGCTTGTTGGCTTCTTCTTTTCTCCCCTGGTCTTCGCCTTCCATTGGTAAGACTTGTAGCCTTCCTTATTGTAAGTGCAATCAACTTCTTGAGGGTTTTGGTGATTAATGAACAAAACAAATTAAAATATACCAATGAGTTTGCTCCTAGTGTATGTCAGTTTTAAATCATAATAGGATGCACTACAAAGAAACAAACGAACTAACAGGAAACCAAGTATAGGTGTACATTCGGGCCACCAGGCCCGGCCCGGCCCAAGCCCGAAAAGGCCCGTATTGTTTGAATTTCGGGCCGGCCCGACCCATTTGAATTTCGGGCCGTGCCGGGCCGGCCCACGAGCCTAGCCCACGGCCCGGCCCGTAATTGCTTAAACGTGTTGGGCTCATTTCGGGCTGCCCGAAATTATAAAAGCCCGAAATTCAATTTTTGGCCCGAAATTCAGTTTTTGGCCCGAAATTCACATCAGAGCCCGAAATTCAAAACAAATTTAATAAAACAAATAAAAGATAAGACAAATAAAGTTGACCAAAAGCAAACTTAATATTTGTATTAAGTTACCAGAGCTATGCAATGATTACCTCATTTACAAATCATTTTGTTAGAAAGAAAAAGAGTATAATCAGCTCTATATAAAGTTCGTAAGTTTAGCTAATGTTCATAACAAAAATAAAATTACATCACATACTCTAATTCAAAGCTAAAAAAACATCTAACTAACATTATCTCTAGCTTTGTGTTCTTTATCAAGTACATGAAAGTGTCGAATGAAGTGTGATTTTAATAAATATATGGGCCTTTTCGTGCCTCTATATGGGCCATTTTGTGCCTGCCTTAAACGGGCCGTGCTCGTGCCCGCCCATGGGCCACGACCTTGGCCCAAACCCGGCCCGATATATCGGGCCGTGCCGGCCCAGCACTAAAATACTTCGTGCCGTGCCGTGACTGGGCCGTGCTTTTTTTTTCCGTGCTTCGGACCGGCCCATCAGGCCCGGCCCAAATGTACACCTATAAAACCAAGTGTTGAAAGGATAAAGATCTGCATGTGGTTTCTAGCGAAAATCCCCAAGTATTTTGATTATTCCTGATTAGTAACAGGGATCTTCGTATGATTAGTTCCTTCGCAAGTTAAGGATGGTACACACCAATTATTTCTATCCGCTTCAAAATTATAGTTTTGAAAAGTTGCAAAGTTGCCATGCGCTTTCTCCCCCTTCCTTTCAAAATCTATGTTTTTATAGTGCACACCGATTCAACCGGATTCTAGGCCGGTTCAACTGAAAATGACTGAGTTCTTCTCTGGATTTTTCCGGTTCAACCAGGTTTAGGACTGGTTCAATCAGGATTTGCGTAGCCGCACAGAATCAACCAGATCTGATTTGTGGGGGCTATAAAACCTTTCCTCTCCTCGCCCAAACCCTAGAAATGACGAACCAAACCCTGGTGACAACTGTCCTCCTTCGATTCAAAGCATTTCAACTCCCATCTCGCGTTCTAAATTGTTCCCACATCAATCGGTGGGAAGATTCATCGGTGTGAGAAAAGTTTTCAATCTAAAGCGCGATTTTGATTCAAGTTCTTCATTCTCTTTCTCTCTAGCTGGTGCAAATCGTTTTTACTTGCGATCTTATTATTCTTGGAACATGTCGTTCCTTGTGTGACGACCCCAAGAACGTTTTGTATCACCGGCTCTTTGTGGGCAAAATTAAGTAAGGGACCGCCTTGACCTGTGTGGTCGACATTGAGTAACGGGGTTGAGAAAGACCTAGCCCTTTGTGGGCACCTCAACGAGGAGTAGGGCACCATGGTGGTGTGACCGAACCTCGGTAAAAATCGTGTGTCTTATGTGCTTCATTGTGGTTGTGACTTGTTCATTTTCATCTCAGATCTGTGATCTATCTAGTTAATTTTAGTTCAGTATTCCGCTGCATTTATTCATTTTAGATCTAAGCAGTTTCTCTTAAGTTCGCAGTTGAACAAGAGACTTGCGATTGAACCAGTCTCACTTGTTGAACTCTCTTTTCTCATAAAAGTTCGAAGTTTTTATTGAGAATTGCAAGTGTAGCCTATGCACCCCTCTAGGCTACTTTCAATTGGTATCAGAGCTACGTACCTCGTTTATAGCGTTTAACTGCGTGAGGAAACGATTATGTTGGCTCCAAGAAACAATGAGGATTCCCTGCTCGAGGAAGTGTTGACCACAGCGAGCGGCTAGGAGTTGAATCCTCAAATCATCAACATCGCCTTGAAGCTTGCTGAAAAGATGTTCCACGAGATGAAAGAGGACGAGGCTAAGAAGAAGGTCGAAGAAGAAGAAGACAAAGGAAAGAAGTCGATCGACTACAATGACGACTTGGTTGAACTCCTGGTATCCAAGGTAATGAGAAAAATGGATATCAATACCGAGGAGTCACCAAGTAAGAGTAAGAACTATGAATTCAATAAGGTTCCATTTGATTACTCTAGATCTTTTGTACCAAACTTCTCTTCGAGAGAAAACTTCCAACTCTTAATGAGTTGAATTATGATGAGTGGGCTAATAAGATGAAGTCTCTTCTAATTGGTGTGCATCCAAGTCTCTGGGAGATTGTGCATGTAGGTGTATGCAAGCCCAAGTTTGGTGAAGAGATGAACCCAGAGATGATGCAAGACCTCCACCAGAATGCTCAAGCAACGAGCATCGTCAAAGGAAGTCTAAGTGCAGAATAATACATGAGAGTCCAAGGATGGGAGGATGCTCGTGAGATCCAGAACACTCTCAAGGTGTCACACGAAGGTGGTCCCAAAGCCAAAAGGCACCGCATTGAGTCCTTGGAGAGTGAACTCGCTAGGTATGACTCGATAAAGGTTGAGTCACTACAGTCACTCTATGATCACTTGATGGTTCTAGTCAATAACATAAGGGTGCTTGGAAGTGTAGACTAGAATGATTCAAAGGTCACTAGATAGTTCATGAGATCTTATAAAGAAAAAGACATGGGTTTGGCAAGAATGATTAGAGATCGAGATGATTATGAGGAGATTACTCCTCATTATATGTTTGATAAAATCCAACATGGTGAGTCTAAAGAAGCTTCAACAAAGGCAAGGCATACAAATGCTTTGAATGCAAATGAACAAGAGCCATTAAAGAAGTCTTCTTCGAGCAAGGATTACAAACACAAGAAAGTCATTGAGAGCTCAAGTGATGATCTTCATGAAGAGGCAGTTATGTTCATCAAGACGTTCAAGAAGTATGCCAAAGGAAGCAACAAATTTCAAATGAAAGGCAAGAAGAGAGCTTGTTATGAGTGTGGCAAGTTCGACCACTTCATAGCAGATTGTCCAAACAAGAGAGCAAGTTGATCTTGATGATGTAGATGAAGATGAGGTTCCGACGGCCGCAATGCGAACAATGGCGATAGGTGATGTGCGACCACAGGAACCACAATAGCAAGATCAACCTTCTTCCTCTACGTTGGTGCATTCCCCAACTCAAGACAATGAATAGGTACCTCAAGAAGAAGGGCAGGATCAAGGGGGAGCCCATAAAGAACAAGATAAGGAGGAAGAAGCATCACGAGTTCCTCCAACTCAAGTCCAGACGATAATTCAAAGGAATCACCCAGTGGATCAGATTCTGGGTGATATCAGCAAGTGAGTAATAACTCGCTCACGTTTAGCTAATTTTTGTGAGCATTACTCGTTTGTTTCTTATATTGAGCCTTTCAGGGTAGAAGAAGCCTTACAGGATCCGGACTTTGTGTTGGCCATGCAGGAAGAGCTCAACAACTTCAAAAGAAATGAAGTTTGGAGCCTGGTGTCACATCCAAAGCAAAATGTTGTGGGAACCAAGTGGGTGTTCCGTAACAAGCAAGACGAACATGGTGTGGTGACAAGAAACAAGGCTCAACTTGTGGCAAAAGGTTATGCTCAAGTCGCAAGATTGGATTTTGAGGAGACTTTTGCTCTTGTGGCTAGGCTAGAATCAATTCGAATTTTATTGGCCTATGCTGCTCACCACTCTTTTAAGCTTTTTCAAATGGACATGAAGAGCGCCTTCCTCAATGGACCAATCAAGGAAGAGGTATACGTAGAACAACCCTCTGGCTTTGAGGATGACAGGTATCCAGACCAAGTCTACAAGCTCTCTAAAGCGCTCTATGGACTTAAGCAAGCCCCAAGAGCATGGTATGAATGCCTTAGAGATTTCCTAATTACTAATGCTTTCAAGGTTGGGTAAGCTATCCTACTCTCTTTACTAAGACTTGAAATGGTGATCTTTTTGTGTGCCAAATATATGTTGATGGCATTATATTTGGTTCTACTAATCGAAAGTCTTGTGAGGAATTTAGCAGAGTGATGATGTAAAAATTCGAGATGTCAATGATGGGCGAGTTGAACTACTACCTTGGTTTTCAAGTGAAGCAACTCAAGGAAGGAACCTTCATCTCCCAAACAAAGTACACTCAAGATTTGCTCAAGAGGTTTGGGATGAAGGATGCAAAGCCCGCAAAGGCACCAATGGGAACAGATGGACATCTAGACCTCAACAAATGAGGTAAGTCCGTTGACCAAAAGGCATACCGGTCTATGAAAGGATCTTTGCTTATCTTTGCGCTAGTAGACCGGATATTATACTAAGTGTATGCATGTGTGCTAGATTTCAATCCGACCCCAAGGAGTGTCACCTTGTGGCCGTTAAGCGAATTTTTAGATATTTGGTTTCTACGCCTTGCTTCGGGATCTTGTATCCAAAGGGGTCTACCTTTGACTTAATCATATACTCAAATTCCGACTATGCCGGGTGCAAGGTTGATTGGAAGAGCACATCAGGGACTTGTCAGTTTCTGGGAAGGTCCCTGGTGTCCTGGAGCTCTAAGAAACAAACTTCTGTTGCCCTATCCACCGCTGAGGCCGAGTATGTTGCCGCAGGACAATGTTGCGCGTAACTACTTTGGATGAGGCAAACCCTCCATGACTTTGGCTACAATCTGAGCAAAGTCTCACTCCTATGTGACAATGAGAGTGCAATCCGCTTGGCGGATAATCCTGTTGAACACAGTCGCACTAAGCACATAGACATTCGTCATCACTTCTTGAGAGACCGCCAGCAAAGGGGAGATATTGATATTTATCATATTAACACTGAGAACCAGCTAGCCGATATCTTCACCAAGCCTTTAGATGAGAAAAGGTTTTGCAGGTTGCGTAGTGAGCTAAATGTCCTAGATTCGCGTAGCTTGGATTGATCTATAGCATATATGTGTTCTATGCCGTTGATCATGTTACTTTAAGCATTTAGGTCTTTAATTGCTTATTTTTAGTGCTCAAGTTGTACAAGTCATCCCCGAACCTCATAAGTCCCTATGCAAATGATGCACATGTTGAGGGAGAGGATGTGCTGCAACTTGACTCTCTTGAGACTAACTTCTTTGTTAAAGTACTCTTGAAATAGTCTCAAAAGTGTATTGAAAGGGAAAAGTGAACTTGGACAAAGAAAGGGCTTCCACTGCACTCCGGTATAAGTATATCTTGTCTCAAGTTTGTACTAGTGTTCTCATTGCCTTTTGCTCATATTTAACACTTTGGTGAGGCAATGGGTTAAAGGGCCAAAAGTTCTCCCATTTTGGTGCTTAATGCTAAAGGAGAGAAATTAAGGCCAAAGCAAATGGATCAGCCAACCACTTGTGAAATTTTAAAAATTTGTAGAGTTAGAAGTTTTGTATTTTATCAAAACCCTCTTATTGCAAAAATTGTTCTCGTACGGGGGAGAAGTTTGATTATGGGAAAAAGGGGGAGTTTTTGGCATTTGGTCAAAATTTACTCTGGAAAGATATCTTGATTTGCCAAAACAAGTGTTTTTGGTATAAAGATAAGAAAACAAATTTGTTTTATGAAAATAAACCAAGTGGTGGCAAAAGTGATCCAAATATGCCAAATCCTTTGTGAGTTAAATTAGTCTTCAATTTGCACTCTTTAGCTTCTCTTTGAAAATGTTGTTGCATTTTGAGTTTCTTTTAATGTGTTGGCATAATTCACCAAAAGGGGGAGATTGAAAGGGAAATGTGCCCTTAGGCCATTTATATAAAAGTTTTGGTGATTAGATGCCCAACACATAATATTTTGGTTCATATGTGCTAAGTGCTAAAGAGATGAAAATCAAAGAATCAAGGTATGAATATGGCCTTAGTGAATTGTTTTTAGTACTAACATATTTCTCTAAGTGCTAGGAACCTTGACAAATCAAATGAAATTGGATTGGAAAAGTTTGGCTAAGTCCAGCCAAACTTGCACCAGCCTTCGGTGCAATAGACTGTCCGGTGTGCACTGGGCTGTCCGGTGAGCCAACAGCGCCCGCGCCAACGGTCGGCAGCGCGATCAGCGGGCGACGCGTGGCCAAAGCCAATGGTCACTAGGCCGCACCGGACACTGTCCGGTGCACCCGGACTGTCCGGTGTGCACCGGACAGTGTCCGGTGCGCCAACGGGACCGAGGGCTCAACGGTTGGCTTCGCCAGAAAAGGAAAGAAATCGGGCACTGTTCATGTCCGGTGGTGCACTGGACTGTCTGGTGCGCCAACCGGCAGAAGGCAAGAATTGCCTACCAAATGGAGTTCCAATGGCTCCTAGCTATCTTGGGGCTATAAAAGGGACCCCTAGGCGCATGGAGCAGAACACCAAGCGTCCATTGAACATCCTAAGATGCCTAGACTCCGCAACACGCATCCGGATCATCGTGACTGAGATTTGAGCACTCGTTGTGTTGTGAACTTGTTGTGCTGTCTTTGTGTGCTCTCTTCTTGACTTGTGTGTGACATTGCTGCGACTCTAACGCTTGCATGTGTTTCTTTCCCTCCCTTACTCTTGTCGTGTTCATTGAGATCAAATCTTGTAAGGGTGAGAGACTTCAACTTGTGGAGATTCCTCACAAGGGAAAACATCAACTAAGGAAGAAAACCGTGATATTCAAGTGGGTCATTGGATCACTTGAAAGGGGTTTAGTGCAACCCTCGTCCATCGGGACGCCACAACATGAAAGTAGGCAAGTGTTCTACCTGGCCGAACCACGAGATAAAATCACCGTGTCTCTTGTATCTCTTTTCATTGTGATTGGTTTCTCTTCTTGAGTTCTTGCCCAGTCACTTGTGCTATTGTTCCTAAGTTCAATACTCACTCTAAAGGAACAATCAAGTGAAGAGTTCTCGCTATAGCATCTTGGTTTAATCTTACTAACATCTCATAACCAAGTTTGGGCTATTTAGTGTTGGTTTTTATAGGATCACCTATTCACTCCCCCTCTAGGTGCTCACAATCAAGACGTTCAAGAAGTATGCCCAAGGAAGCGACACATTTCAAATGAAAGGCCAGAAGAGAGCTTGTTATGAGTATGGCAAGTCCGGGCACTTCATATCAGTTTGTTGTTTTTAGTTAAGTTTTCGTAGGATCACCTATTCACCCCCTCTAGGTGCTCTCAGATGTTGAAGACGACGACCATGGGGCTAATGGAAATCGACATTGCGTTCCCCTACCTGGCGCGCCAGCTGTCGGTGTCGAGTACCAGCTACATGCTACGGGGAGTACCACGTAGCGCTTTCGGGAGGACGACAACATCGATCATAGCTTGATGGTACGTGTAGAGCACGTCGGGGACACAAGAGATTATACAGGTTCATGCCTCTCGTGAGCGTAACACCCTAAGTCCTGTGGTTTCTGGCTATGGAATTGTTCGGTGTCTCTCCTGGTTATAAGTTATCTCTCGAGGTTGAAGACGAAATTATTAGAAATACGCCCTAGAGATAATCATAGAGATAAGCATATTTCTTTGTGTATATATATTGCTTAATTGAATATCTATGAAAGGAGCCTTGTATTGATTAGCAATTATGTGAATTGTTTGTGAGATTATTTATTTGTATGGTTATTCTAAATGATGTCCATAGTTAAAGTCGATGACTAGCACATGTATTAGTTGATGACTACATTTCACAAGTCATGGGCATGGAGATGTTAAACTAATAATGTGGGCGCATGTATGCCATGAGGTTTGACCGACCCAACATGAGATATTGTAATATAGTTATCTTTTTGCAATATGTATATTGTATCCTTATACCCGAGATTGTCGCATGTTCTCAAGATGTGAATTGACTTACTTAGGGACTATCAAACGCTAATCTATAACTGGGTAGTTATAAAGGTAGTTTTGGATTTGTCAGGAAGCATGGTGTGAGGCATGGTTAGTCAAGGTGGAATTTGTCCCTTTCTTCTTGAGAGAGATATCTCTGGCCACTTGAGTGATTGGATCAAGAAACACATGACCGTGCTAGGGTTAAGTGTTAACTAATGAAAGGATTCCAATTCATAGTATCGAGAAAGAGAGGTCAGCTTAGAGTCAGACCAAATATCGTGAGACAAAGGGAACAACATATACGTAATGTTGCAATAGTTCATCTGATATGATCTTTACGTGTGCATAGGAGTTGACATGTCTTGCTAGAGGCCGCTGTCAATTAGTGGGCCAGGTAAGAGTACTTGGACCATGTCTATATGTACGTGAACCTACAGGGTTACACACCTAAGGGGAAGGAAGCCTAATTCGGATTAGATCCGAAATTAGACAGGGCTTTAGGGTTACTGATGGGCCTCGGAGTTAGAAGCACACCAAAACGTCTATATAATGAGGGGCAGTGACGCGATTAAGGTAACCTAATTCACTGCCAGTAAACGAGCAGCCGCCCGCCCCTCGCCTAGCCGCCGTCGCGACCTAGCCGTTCGGAATGCAACGCTTTCTCCCTGTACGGGTGGATACCTCGGAGGTGCTGCATCTGGAACACTTGGACGAACCACGTGAGGACGTGAAGGTCGTCGGCGACTACACAACATTGCTCGACGCGTTCGTCTATATCGAGACGTCTTCCGCTGCCCTACGCGTCTAGTGGTAATTCATGATCTATAACCGCAGTAGTTTCTGGTTTTATGGTGTCGAAAATTTTGTTTTGCGCTAGTGTAGCCTCCTCACAATCCTTTATAAATGAGGTGTTTGTGTATATTTTTTGGTAGGGGCCTCCCATTCAGCCCTATTGCAGACTGAATCGGAGTTACAAAAAATGGATCGAGTGCACGATCTCCACATTCTGCCCTGCCCGCGCCACGTTGCGTCCAGCTGTGGTCAACAATTCGTCTTCCGGCTTTCACGCACGCCTCATGCATGGGACACGATCGAGTTCCTTCGCGTCCACGCATACTGTCTTTCTTGGGCGTCACCTTTCGGACGACCCATTGGGAGCCTTTTCGGTGGCCCATGAGACATAACCGGGCTGTGGTGTCTCGGGGATATCTATCCTCACATTCGCGAACCGACTGAGACATAATCGGGCCGTGGTGTCTCAGGGATATCTATCCCCACATTCGCGAACCGACTGGTCTAGGTCGCAAACCGTCCGCAAAAGAATCAATATGTGGTTCATTCTAGTGTTTGGTAACATATCCACGTCAATAGAGTAAACAATAAAACAGTAAAATTAAGTTAAATATAAACCAATACAGTCATATGTCTACAACTAATACTCGGTTATACATATACTCCCGACTTGGTTTACGTATTTTTTTACTGAGTTAAGAAACGGTACCGAGTCATAAAATGGTCCTTAGTACGAGGAATTTGCTATTTTGTCACTCTCAGTTATGGACTTCTCTATTTTACCACCAGACCCATAAATCATAAACACAAATGGTCCTATAAGTCATAGACAGAGGGTCACATAAGAGCAGAGAGCCCACGTTAAAAGGACTAAAATAGCAAATTTTACACTTAGTACAGAATACTGTACAATGTGACAGTTAGAGTTGTAATAACAAACTATACGAGGTGTTCATCGCAAAACATCCGTATTATTCGCTTTCTTGCGCCGCTCCTTGCTTTTTCCAGTTTTTTTTTATCTCTCTATATCTAATTTCTCGTGGAGGCGAGCAGATAGACAGGAGAGAGAACGCACGCAAGAACGCGCTCTCCTCGCGATTGGACAGGGCGCGAACACCCCGAGGACGCGCGCGATCCCCGAGGGCACGGAGGTGACAGCCTCGCCGTCGCCGGGGCGGCCGTTTCGAGCTCCGTCCCGCCTCGGCCCGGCTCAGATTTGGTGGGATCCGGCCAAGAAATCCCGCAGTTGGTGAGGAGGAGAGGAGGGGAGAGGAAGGGAGGGCGGAGGGGATGGGCGTCGGTGCGGAGCCCAAGGATCAGGCGGCGACGGCCGCTGGGGCGCCGGCAGAGCAGGACGAGGCTGGCGGGAAGGAGGACAAGGCCGCCGCGGTGTCCTGCTCGATCTGCCTCGACGCGGTGCTCGCTGCGTCCGGGGAGAGGTCCACCGCCAGGCTGCACTGCGGCCACGAGTTCCACCTAGGTAATTCTTCATAGACGCCGGATCTGTCGGTGGATTGTTGCTTGCGAAGTTTGTGGTTCAATTGCGTGGTAGGTGCTATTTCTGGGTTGGACTGTCAAATTGAATGTGTGGATCCTTAAATGTGGCCAAATTCGTAAAAGTTTGTTTAATTTCGCTGAATTAGAATCGGTTTCATAATTTGTAGTTGCCTCTGTGCTGAATTTTAGGCTAAGAAGTTCTAAAGGTCGGATCTTTTCAGCTGTATCGGCATATGCTTTTGTTGCATGAACATGTTTTGTGGATGATTCTGTTATTTCAGTTGGCTTCATATGTAGGTACTGTTTGTGTGCGAGATTTGTTGTATGAGGATGATTTGAGAGTGTGCATGATTCTGAATTTTAGATTCAAGTTCGAGATGTCTATTTTTTCTTGTAACCTTGAATAATTTATAGTTACTTAAAAGGTTTTATGTGCCAATTTTGTGCTCTATCAGTCTACTTGATAAAAGGCCCCATTTTTTGGGAGCAAGTCAACATTGAGACGGTGATTTGCAAATATGTTAGGAAATGTTACCAGTCTTTCTGTGCGGAAGAGCTCCAACTGCCTGAGAACCATGAGATGCAGAGAAGAAGTTTGTCGCCCCAATTATCATTGGGCTGGTGCAGAGTGGGCCAAGTGAGCCCAGCCTGTTGGCTGTGTGTGGTGAGGAGTCCAGTATCGTATAAGTATCGTGTCTTGTAACAGGGAAAAGGGATCGAAAACTAAAAGATACAATTCCCAGCTTTCTGCTTTCTGTCAACTCCGCCTCGCGAGCCTCGCACTCCAGTACCAAGGAGTGGTCAACCGCTTCGAGCTCTCCTCTCGTACCTTGCCGACGCCAGCAACAAGTTGTGACTCTGTGTTGCATGACATCACCAAACTCATCAAGCCCACAAGCGACTGGAGGCCACCTAGCCGTGTCCTTGAGGTCACCATACACTAGGTCCGTTACCCCATGATTGAGAGTGTGATTTGTGCAGTTTTTGCTCAGTACTGAAAGGTCGAGTGCGTCCATGTATTTGGGGATTTAGATCCTATGTTGGCTCGTGTGGTATTTGAAACAAAGCATCAGGCAGCTGACGCCTTTGGAGAGTTGCATGGAAGGAACATATATGATGGCTGTTGTCAGTGATGGAATAAGTCTTGAGCATCTGTGCAGGACAGCGTGCTGCAGGACTGAAGGGACAACATCCTCTTTAGCATCTAGAGGACAACAGGAGCTTTTTGACTGTCCTCTTTTAGCATCTTAGCATCTAGAGGTCAGCAGGAGCTTTTTGACTGTCCTCTTTTAGCATCTTAGCATCTAGAGGACAACAAGAGCTTTTGACTGTCCTCTTTAGTCTCTTTTAGCATCTAGAGGACAATCCTGTTGTGTAGTGTGGTAGTGTAGCCTCTAGGACTATAAATATGTGTCCCCAACCCTTAGATGGGTATGTCATTTGAGTAGTGTGTGAGAAATAAACGAAAATTGCCCCAACTCGTAGTGTCATCCTCTCGATGAGAGTTAGAGTCCCGCTGCTTACAATTGGTATCAGAGGCAGGTTATCCTGCAACCTAAACATCTCTCGCTCATCTCCTTCCCGCGCCTCTCCCCACGCTCAGTCGGCAGCAAGAGCTCCAAATGTTCCGTACTCTCCTGCTCAGACGAGCAGCCTTTCGTCTGAGACAACCTCTTCCACACGCAACGACCCCTCACTAGCCCACCATGTCCCTACGCTCAGTAACTTCGAGTGCGCGGCGCCAGCAGGAGGCCGAGGTCGCCGTGACACAAGAACGCGAGCGAGCAGCAGCAGCGGCTGCAGCGACAGCGGCGAGGGCAGCACGGCTGGCGGCGGCGAAACTGGCGGCAGCGAGAGCGGAAGTAGAAGCAGTGGAGGCGGCAGTAGAGCTCGAGGCTCTGCGCGGCAGTAGAGCCGGCAGCTCCGCTTCTGTCGACGACAACACCGACGAAGAGCTCAGGCTGGCGAGGGAAGCAGCGCGAGAGCAGACGGCACAGTGGGCAGCCGCGCACCCCCATGGGGGCACGCGTGGCGGCAGCCCAGATAGGCGCCGACGCGCCGCCGACGCTCCGGGTGAGGGCGCACGCGGCAGCAACCCAAACGGGCGTAGACTCGTCGGCGGTGCTCCCGGCGGCGACGACTGAGTCGACGGAGATCGCGTCCTCTACAGGCGGCGCGGCTCTCCCTCCTCGGATCGGTACCATGGTCGCCGCGGGGCCCAGGCCATTGTCAGGGACATCGGTCCCGGCGGTGGGTGGCCTACCCTCACCAAGACCAACTACGTCGAGTGGGCCGCGGTGATGAGGGTACGACCCCAGGTTCGCCACATGTGGGAAGCAGTTCGGTACGACGACGTCGACTACCACGAGGATCGACGGGCGCTGAATGCCCTCATTGCTGCAGTCCCGCCCGAGATGCAGTTTTCGCTTTCCTAGAAGCAGACTGCCAAGGAGGCCTGGGACGCCATCGCTGCGACCCGCATCGGCAGCGACCGTGCCCGCAAGACCACACTGCAGGCACTTCGCAAGGAGTGGGAGAACCTGGCCTTCAAGCCAGTTGAGGATGTTGATGACTTTGCTCTCCGCTTCAACACTCTGTTGCAGAAGATGGTGCAGTTCGGCGACGACACCTACGATGAGGAGAGAGCTGTTGAGAAGCTCTTCCGTTGCATCCCCGAGAAGTACAAGCAGATTGCTCACTCGATCGAGTCTCTGCTAGACCCTTCCACGATGACGATCGAAGAGGCGATAGGACGTCTCAAGGTAGTCGACGGCGACGAACCACAGACTCCCTCTGGGCCTATCACTATCGGTGGGAAGCTACATCTCACTTGGGAGCAGTGGGAGGCCTGCCAGGGTGACAAGAAGAAGGGGGAGTCCTCCTCGACACGAGGCCGCAAACGCGGCAAGCCGCGCAAGGCGCGTGGAGGCGCCCAGGCCGGGGCGCGAGGACATGCTGAGGGTGGTGCCCGTGGAGGTGCCCAAGGCGGCGCCTTCGGCAACAAGAAGCCGGCACGAGGCGACGACTGTCACAACTGTGGCAAGCTTGGCCACTGGGCCAGGGACTGTCGACAGCCATGACGTGGCCAGGCCAACGTCGCACAGGCGGAGGAGGCTCTGCTCCTAGCACATGCAAGCATCGAGCTTTCTCCAGCGGCACCGGCCGCAGCGGCACTCCTCCACCTTGATGAGTCGAAAGCACGCGCTTTCCTCGGCGACGGCTCCAGCAAAGACATGATCGAAGGATGGTGCCTCGACACCGGCGCCACGCATCACATGACCGCCTGACGAGAGTTCTTCACCGAGCTTGACTCTAGTGTCCGAGGCTCCGTCAAGTTTGGGGACGCCTCCGGCGTAGAAATCAAGGGCGCCGGCTCAGTCGTCTTCACCGCCGTGTCTGGTGAGCACAGGCTGCTCACCGGAGTCTACTACATCCCCGCGTTGAGGAACTCTATCATCAGCTTGGGACAGCTGGATGAGAACGGTTCACGCGTGGAGGTCGAGCATGGAGTCGTGAGGATCTGGGACCCCTCTTGTCGCCTTCTTGCCAAGGTACGCAGGAGTCCAAATCAGCTTTACATCCTCAATGTGAAGGTGGCACAACCTTGCTGCCTTGCTGCTTGTCGGGATGACGGGGCATGGCAGTGGCACGAGCGCTTCGGGCACTTTGAGGCCCTAAAGCGGCTCAGTGTCAAGGAGATGGTACGAGGCCTGCCGTGCCTTGACCATGTGGAGCAGTTCTGCGACGTCTGCGTGTTGACAAAGCAGAGACGACTCCCCTTTCCCCAGCAGTCGAGCTTTCGAGCCAAGGAGAGGCTCGAGCTCGTGCATGGGGACTTGTGTGGCCCGGTGACACCAGCCACACCAGGAGGACGACGCTACTTCTTGTTGTTCGTCGACGATATCTCCCGCTACATGTGGGTGATGATCCTTGGTAGCAAGGGAGAGGCTGCGAACGCCATCAGGCGTGTGCAGGTTGCTGCGGAGGCGGAGTGCGGTCGCAAGCTGCGCGTGCTGCGCACCGACAACGGCGGCGAATTCACAACGGCTGAGTTTGCGTCGTACTGCGCGGATGAGGGCGTTCAGCGCCACTACTCCGCACCGTACAGTCCGCAGCAGAACGACATTGTCGAGCGGCCCAACCAGACGGTTGTGGGGATGGCTTGGGCTCTCCTCAAACAGAGGGGAATGCCGACTGTCTTCTGGGGAGAGGCGGTGGTGACAGTGGTCTACATCCTCAACCGCTCGCCCACCAAGGCACTCAACGGGATGACACCGTACGAGGCTTGGCATGGGCGCAAGCCGGCGGTTTCTCACCTACGAGTTTTCGGCTGCCCCGTGTTCACCAAGGAGCTTGGCCACATCGGCAAGCTCGACGACAGGAGCACCCCGGGGGTGTTCATTGGCTACGCGGAGGGCTCGAAGGCCTACCACATCCTTGACCCAGAAACACAGCGTGTGCGCACGGCGCGCGACGTAGTGTTCGACGAAGGGCGAGGATGGGCATGGGACAAGGCGGTGGACGACGGCACAACTCCGACGTACGACGACTTCACCATCGAGTATGTCCACTTTGAGGGAGCTGGGGGAGTAGGCAACTCTTCTTCGAGCAAGTCTACCCCAGCCCCCAAGTCTCCAACGACTCCAGCGCCACGCTCTCCAGTTCCGGCTACAACGAGCTCTTCGCCACCACACAATCCAGCCACGACTCCGGCTCCAGCGAGGTCTCCGTCACCACGTACTCCAGCAACGACGGTACCCTCCCCGGGAACATCCTCTCCGACGCCAGCTCGTGTCGAGCATGACCCAGTGGAGCTCGTGACCCCGCTCTCCCACGACGAGGAGCACGTCGACGCGTGCTACGACGGCGAGCCATTGCGGTATCGAAAGGTGGAGGGCCTTCTCATCGACCCGTCGGTGCCAGGCCCAGCGTCTCGCATTTTGGCAGGAGAGTGGCATCTTGCATGCGACGATGGCGAGCCTCGGTCTTTCATGGAGGCCGAGAAACACGCGGCTTGGCGTGCCGCGATGCAGTCGGAGATGGACGCGGTTGAGACGAACCGCACTTGGGAGCTCGCTGATCTCCCTCATGGTCATCGTGCGATCACCCTTAAATGGGTGTTCAAACTAAAGAGGGATGAAGCCGACGCCATCGTTAAGAACAAGGCTCGCTTGGTGGCACGCAGTTTCTTACAGCAGGAGGGGATCGACTTCGACGATGCTTTCGCCCCCGTGGCACGGATGGAATCCGTGCGACTCCTTGCGCTGTCAGCCTAGGAGGGCTGGCACGTTCGTCACATGGACGTCAAGTCGGCGTTTCTTAACGATGACTCAAAGGAGGTCTACGTACACCAGCCGCCAGGTTTTGCGATCCCTGGCAAGGAGGGCAAGGTGTTGCGCTTGCGCAAGGCTCTCTATGGCCTGCGACAGGCACCGAGGGCGTGGAATGCCAAGCTGGATTCCATGCTCAAAGGAATGGGCTTCACGCCAAGCCCGCACGAGGCGGCCATCTATCGGCGGGGCAATGGAGGAAGTGCCCTGCTGGTGGGTGTCTACGTCGACGACTTGGTGATTACCGGCGCCAAGGATGCAGAGGTGGCAACGTTCAAGGAAGAGATGAAGGCCACCTTCCAAATGAGTGACCTGGGGCATCTCCTTCTATCTGGGGATTGAGGTGCACAGGGCCGTTCCTGACTTTTAAGGGGCCCGGGACAAGATTATAAACAGAGGCCCCAACACCATAAAATTGTTTTTTTACTATTATATATATATCAACTAATTATACTTAATGTACCACAGAAAGACTTGAGCAGTAAAAAATAGAAGTAAGATTATTACCTCAAATATATTGAAGAGATCAACTTAAAAATGTCTTCTAACATTTCTAGATGCAAAATCATCAATGATGGCTTCAATATTGACATCATCTAATAATTTCTTCTCAATACATAAAGTTGCTAGCCCGTTTAACCTTTCTTGAGACATTGTAGACCTTAAATAATTCTTCAATAACTTAAGGTTTGAGAAGCTCCTTTCAGCTGATGCCACAGTTATTGGTATAGTAAATAATATCCGATAAGCAACAAATATATTAGGATAGCAATCCATTCTCCTAACAAACTCAAAAATTTCCATAGCAGACATTGATCTATCTGGCAGTGTCATTTGCAATATTCTTAACTCTGATGTCAGATTATTTTCCTCAAAATCAAATGAATCATCGACAGGGAGTTTTTGCCAACATGGTATAATAATCCTTGAGTTTAATATGATCCAATGATTTCAACGATGCTGAGTTAAGAAGAGGCCCAAATATACCATTGAATACTTGGAGGTCTTCAAATCTATTTTTTAATGAACTGCTTGCCATATCAAGCATAACTAAAAAGTAATTTACTTCAAAATCTTTCTCACCTTGTAGATTTGCCTCATTGCTGCAATCATTTTCATCATAATGCTTTTTCCTTAGAGCACGACGCTTTACTGGAAATGATGTCTCTACACCCATTACAGAAGCAATATCCTTGACAACCACCATACTAGAAGCAAACCCTTCATTTCTATACTTGTCAAAGTAACTCATTATACCATCTATTTGCTCTAAGGTAGAGTGAAGACACATTGATGATGATTGCAACTTCTTGCTCACAACATTTACAGCATATAAAATATCATGCCATATAACCATACCAAGAATGAATTCAAAGGTACCAATCAAGTCATACAAACTCTTTGCATCACTCTTTGCCATGGGGTCAGTATCAGAAGCATGATGTAACTCAAACAAAGCTGCCCTTATATGAGGAGCTTGATATCTAATTGCTGCCACACTTTTGATACGACTTTCCCAACGAGTGTTGCACAATGATTTCGCAGTTAAACTTGGCACATGATCAAGTAAAACTTTCCATCTTTTTGTAGAACCTGAAAACAATGTATATATTCTTTGCACAATTCCAAAGAATGAAACAACTTTACTACAAGATTTTGCCATATCACAAAGAGTAAGATTAAGACTGTGACAAGCACATGACATATAAAAAGCTCTTGGATTCTTATCAAGCAACCGTTTCTGTACTCCTTGATGATTTCCTTTCATATTAGAACCATTGTCATAACCTTGACCCCTTATGTCATCAGTATCAAGACCAAAGGACTCCAATGAATCAATCAAAACATTGAAAAGCCCCAAACCAGATGTGTCATCCACCTTTAAAAAACCCAGAAAGTACTCCTCAACCTCAATTTTGTTGCTAGATATGTTGACACATCGAACTATCAAAGACATTTGTTCTTCATGACTAACATCCGGAGTACAATCGAGAATGATAGAGAAGTATTTTGCCTCTTTAATAATCTTTATGATAGTGTTAGTAATATCAGAAGCCAAAAGAGATATCAACTCATTCTGAATTTTATTACTAAGATAATGGTAATGAATATCCTTTCTTTCAATTCGTCTAAGGTGATCTTGCATTACCAAATCAAATTCTGCAACCATTTCAACACAAGCCAAGAAATTTCCATTTTGTTCATTGTAAAGATGATTATTGGACCCTCGAAACGCTAAATTGCGTTTACCCAGAAATTTCACGATGGCAACTATTCTGAATAAAACTTGTCTCATGCGTTCTTTCTCCTTTGTAATTTGTTGTTGCAAATCTTTATCGATTGTTTCTTGTTTTCTTAGTCTATCCCTCAATTCATTCCAACTGTTCATACCAGTAATATGCTCAGCACTATTTTCATGTTCTTTCAGTCTCCACTAATATGTTTCCAATCTGTATATCCATCATGTGCTAATGAACTTGTGCAACTATCAGAATTGAAAAGCTTACAACAGAAGCAAAACACACTATCAACATGCTTTGAGTAAACTAACCATTTTCTGTCATGTTCCTCACCATTGCTTAATTTTCTAAAATAATGGGAATAGGAAAAATGCCTAGAGTTGCCATCCATTGGAAAGACAAGATTCTTTTCTCTTATCGGTCCCTTCTCGACTAATGTATCTCTTGCTTTGTTATCAAGATTATTCCAATTTCTTGGATCATATATATCTATAGTCACTACTGGCGGTTCATCAACACTAGCAGATTCTGTAGCAGTTGGATGAGATATATTATCATGGTCACTTACATTATGGTCTGTATGTCCTTGGTATTCTGAATTCCCACCAATTTGTTCGTCCACAGGCTCCACAAACACTATTGCCAATTCATTTGTGTTTCTCGGATCTCCCATATCCCTCTTAAGAAATTTATCCATGGCTCCTTTCTGTGACAAGACAAAATCCTCTGTGTGCTTCCTTCTTTTTCTTTTTTGGCTACCTGATGCATATTTTCTAGGAGGCATGATGTCAACAACAATCTGCAAGAAATCAATAAAAAAATTAATAAAACAATTTGCACGCAATTAATAAAATAATCCATAAAATGAAAAGCACGAGAACCTGTCGATCACGCAGAAGGCAGGGCCTGCGTCGCGTCGTCGGCTGAGCTCCCAGCAGCGCGCGACGTGGGCAGCAGGCGGCGGCAGGAAAAGCAGGCAGCAGGTGAGCGCGCGCGGCGTGGGCAGCAGGCGGCGGCAGGAAAAGCAGGCAGCAGGCGGGCGCGCGCGGCGTGGGCAGCAAGCGGCGACAGGAAAAGCAGGCAGCAGGCGGCGACAGGAAAAGCAGGCAGCATGCATAAAGAATTGAAACCTGCGGTACGGTGCCTACCCTAATTCCTATAAGGCTATAATCCTAATATCTTATTGAACTTTATATAGGGTGGGGCCCCTGGGAGATGGGGGCCCAGGTCGGCTGCCCCTGGCGCCCTGCCTCAGGCACGACCCTGGAGGTGCACCAGGGAGACTCCGGGATCACACTTCGCCAGACCGCCTACGCCAAGCGTATTGTTGAGCTGGCTGGGCTCACCGACTGCAACCCAGCTCTCACTCCGATGGAGGAGAGGCTGAAGCTGAGTCGCGACAGCACGACAGAGGAGGTGGACGCTACATAGTACCGACGTCTTGTGGGGAGCCTTCGCTACCTCGTCCACACACGGTCTGACTTGGCATACTCCGTCGGCTACGTTAGTCGGTTTCTGCAGCGACCGACGACGGAGCATGAGCAGGCTGTGAAGAGGATCATCCGCTATGTTGCGGGGACTCTCGACCACGGTCTCTACTACCCGAGGTGCCCTGGGGAGGCATACCTTGTCGGGTACAGCGACAGCGACCACGCCGGTGACATTGACACTAGCAAGAGCACAAGCGGGATCATCTTCTTCCTCGGCAAGTGCCTCATTAGCTGGCAGTCGGTCAAGCAGCAGGTGGTGGGCATGTCCAGCTGTGAGGCCGAGTACATAGCGGCCTCCACTGCTTCGACTCAGGCGCTCTGGCTGGCTCGACTGCTCGGTGATCTTCTCGGGAGAGACACTGGAGCGGTGGAACTCAGGGTGGACAGCCAGTCCGCTCTGGCATTGGCCAAGAACCCCGTGTTTCATGAACGGAGCAAGCACATCCGGGTGAGATACCACTTCATCTGAGACTGCTTGGCAGAAGGGAGCATCAAGGCGCGCTACATAGCACCAAGGATCAGCTTGCAGACCTGCTCACCAAGCCCCTTGGGAGGATCAAGTTTCTTGAGCTTTGCTTCAGGTCCGGGATGGTCCAACTTTCCCACAAGACGACGACGCCCAAGACTTAGGGGGAGAATGATGGAATAAGTCTTGAGCATCTGTGGAGGACAGCGTGCTGTAGGACTGAAGGGATAACATCCCCTTTAGCATCTAGAGGACAGTATGAGCTTTTTGACTGTCCACTTTTAGCATCTTAGCATCTAGAGGACAGTAGGAGCTTTTTGACTGTCCTCTTTTAGCATCTTAGCATCTAGAGGACAGCAGGAGTTTTTTGACTGTCCTCTTTAGTCTCTTTTAGCATCTAGAGGACAATCTTGTTGTGTAGTGTGTTGTGTAGTGTGGTAGTGTAGCCTCTAGGGCTATAAATATGTGTCCCTAACCCTTAGATAGGTATGGCATTTGAGTAGTGTGTGAGAAATAAACGAAAATTGCCCCAACTCGTAGTGTCATCCTTTCGATGAGAGTTAGAGTCCCGCTGCTTACAGTCAGTTAGACATTCGATGGTGTTCATCTCAGGATCCTAGGAACACCAATTTGGCCTTCAGTTGTGGTGACACCATGGTGACTACTGCAGCCGCCAGACCTGCAACATCTGTCATTGGTCAATACGAATTCTCCAACACCAACAATTCTGTTGAGGTTGCAACAACAGTTGAGATCGTATCCGGCGTCGCTATGACACCCCTAGCTCCTATGTTGGCCAAGGCTGCTGGAGATAATTCAGAAGACATTATTGATGACTCTACATGCTCATCTCTAGGCCACAAAGATGAAGTCTTCACTGTTGCATGCTGTCCTGCAGATGCATCACTTGTGGCTTCTGGAACACACAATGTCAATCTTCAAGGAATTTCTGTTGGCAATGCTACACTTCAGCTTCCAACAAGTACTGTTGATTCAGATGACAGTAGTGAGGAGCCATACGAGTTAGTTGAAACCCCCTGTTTCAACCCCCTGTTTCAACCCCATTAGACGACTACAAGAAATCTGTTGTTCCATTAATTGAGGAATATTTCAGCAATGGGGATGTACAATTAGCTGCTTCAGATCTTATAGAGTTAGGTTATGATGATTTCCACTGTTACTTTGTCAAGAAGCTTATTCCCACAGCAATAGACAAACATGAGAAGGAGAAAGTGATGGCATCAGTGCTTCTATCGTATCTTTATGGTGATGTGGTCCATTCAACTCAAATCAAGCTGGGATATGTGCTGCTATTAGAGGCTGTTGAGGACCTGGCTTTTGACATACCTGATTGGTTGGAGAAGGTTCTGAAAGATAATGAGCCTATCCCTAAACTTGTTTCTGTTGTGAATCCGAGGAACCCCTCTGGAGCTTTTATTCCTAGGCCTATGTTTGAGAAAATTTCAGATCTGTGCAAAAATGCTGGTGCATGGCTTGCGGTTGACAATGCCTATGAGTACTTTATGTATGATGCAATGGAGCACTACTGCTTAGAAGATACTTATATGGTCAACCTCTTCTCATTCTCAAAGGCTTATGGGATGATGGGGTGGCATGTAGGATACTTTGCATTTCCAAATGAAGTTGATAGCTTCCACAATCAGCTCCTCAAAGTGCAAACTGATCAAGCTTATGCCATATTTAGTGATATGGGTGCTGCTGCGCTGGTGCACAATGATTCTGTTCAATTAAGGCCAATACCATGGCCTTCCTTCAGACTGTAGTGAGGGACATATCAAAGTGCTCAAGATGCTGCTAGCAGACCAAGGTGCAGAACAATTCTTTGTCATGATTTGGGATCCTGGTGGAATTGATGCCATGTATCAGCTTGGGGGCAAGCCGAAGCTTAAGAAGGGGGGAATGTTAGGAAATGTTACCAGTCTGTCTATGCTGGAAGAGCTCCAACTGTCTGAGAACCATGAGATGCAGAGAAGAAGTTTGTCGCCCCAATTCTCATTGGGCTGGTGCAGAGTGGGCTAAGTGAGCCCGGCCTGTTGGCCGTGTGTGTGGTGAGGAGTCCAGTATCGTATAAGTATCGTGTCTTGTAGCAGGGAAAAGGGACCGAAAACTAAAAGATACAATTCCCAGCTTTCTGCTTTTGTTCTTCCTTCCCGAACTCTCTTCTTCCCTTCCTGTTGGCACTCCCTTCCTCTCGGTGTGTTAACAATATACACCAGGTGGTTGTTGCCCAATTTGTGTAACTTTTTTGCGTTTTCTGGTTTGCTTTTTCAAAAAGTCCGAAGTGTACGTGCTCTGTGTTTATGGTATAAGTTAAGCCTGTTGGTGTGACATTGAACTTTTTAAGGTGAGAGATGGGGATTTTCCTACAAATTTTAGGGCCTTGAGCTATTTTATTGAACTGGTGTAAATTCGGATTTTGGAGTTTTCTGGTTCTGGAAAGGGATTATTTAAGCACGTTTCAAACGCAGATATTGAAACTTGGGCAAGACTAAAAATGACACAATTTTGAGTTCTCAACTTGATGATCTCATTCGACAGTCCTTGTTGTCTGCTGTAATGAATTTAACCTCATGTACTCACACATTATATTCCCTTCTATGCTAGATTTATAATTATGTGCAATTTGATCTGTAGTAAATACTAGGCTGTCAGCTGTTTTTAAGATGGCCAGTAGGAGGATTAGAGGAACTTTGCAGGTTTGTGGTTAGCTTACCCTTGGGGTTGCTTGAATATATAGACTATAGAGATTCAGGCAAAATCCTTCCTGCTATGTAGGGACATTGGACTAATATCAAGCGCACTCAAAAGAATGTGTGTAGCCTTTATATCATTGAACATATATTTAGTTGTTCTCCTGATGAAGGACAGGCCTAGTGCAGTGGTGAGACCTGTCTTACTGAGTCACCAAGTCGTGGGTTCGAGGCAGCCTCTGCGCATTTGCGTGGAAGGCTTCCTTAGTTTAATCGTTCGCCAGACCCCACTCTTGTGGGAGTCTCCGACACTAGGTCTGCCATTTTTATCTTGATGAACCTATTAACATCAATCTTACCTTGTCAAACTATCTCGTTCTTTATACATTAGTGGCCAAGGCAAAGTTAAAAAGGTTTGACTGACAAGAGGATTAAAATGGTTTATGTTTATTATTATAGTTGGAAATATCCATATGGTTTTCATTGAGTTCTGATAGGGGGTTTGCTACTTCCTTGGTTTTCTGATGAAATATTGCTTTCTTTCAGTTATCTACAGCATTTGTACTAGGTTGAGAGTGGTTTAGATGCAGCTGAAAGTTTAGGCCTATTTTTCAAAACATCGTCTTCAAATAAAGATTGGAATTTTGACTTTCGAGAACCCATGATACTGCAACATGCTTTCATGTATATCTAAGGGTGGATTAGGGGGGTATTGGCCCGTCGACCCTGACAAAATTTATAAATCCTTTACCAAAATACTGTTGAAGCTCAAGAAAATCTATAGCATGTAATGAAGCTGATACCGATGCCCCCGAAACAAATTATAAACCCTTTAGCAAAATATTGTGTATATCATTAATTCTTTAGCTGGTACTCCACTTGCAAAAGACCATGGATATTGGGTACCTAATCTTGATTTGAAATATCTGACTTGATAAATTAAGTTATGGATGTAAAATAAGTATTACTTTTCCAAGGCGTTTGATGTGGCTTCTGCCTAGCCTTTGAATATACAATTTGTTGTTCTTTAACAAGTAATTTGTGGTTAGCAATATAACTGTAGTGAGATTAGATGCTGAATTGCAGATGGAGAATAGTTGTTCTCATGGAATGTGCTTATTATGTGGTGTGAAGTTGTGCTAGTGTACTTATTACCATTGCTTATTCTATTATGCTGTCTTTAATAATCTACTTTGTGTGGACTAACTAGGATCAAAGCAGTGCTCTGAATTTTCTTTGCTTGATAATCTTTGATATGCTAAGTATACGTTTTTCTCCAGATTGCATTGGATCAGCATTTAATGCCAAAGGGGTTATGCAATGCCCCAACTGCCGCAAAATTGAGAAAGGGAATTGGCTTTATGCAAATGGTTCTCGATCTGCCCATGATGTTAGCATGGATGAATGGGCCCATGATGAAGACCTTTATGATGTTAGCTACTCAGATATGGTATGTACCTGTGTCAACCATACTTTTAAATTGTTTATTCTTGTCAAAGAGACAACTTTTTGTTAGTTGTGTTCTCTACATGCCTTTTTCTATTAAATATTTCTAAATTTCAAGGTTACCCCCTTGAATACTTCTAATATTTGATATGATTCCCCATGCTCCTTTGCAACATACAACTGGTGGAACTGACCATACTTTTTTTGGATGTACTTATTATGCTACATAACCTTTATTCAGTGTTTTATACTAAGATCAAGAGCTTTATGTAGCATATTCAGTGGTTTAGAAACAATACCAGAGTTAATTCAGCAATGTTCTTGCTACATGAATGATCCTGGGACCAAACACTGTCATGCATGTTTATGGTTCCTTGCCCCTTTAAAAAACATTTATGTGGCTCACATAAATCCTAGTTTGGTTTACTCTAATAAACCATCCTAGTTTAGTTTGTTTTTGTCGATTCCTCATTTGCTGGCATTGTTTTACTTGCAGAGACAGTTTTTGTGCATGCTTATCCTGATAATTTTACATTTTTGTTTTGTGCAGCCATTTCGCTTCCATTGGTGTCCATTTGGGCGCTTAACCCAACTTCCATCTTTATTTGAGTAGGTTCTGCTTCAGATGATTTTTTTTACTCTTGTTTAACATTCTGTTCAAGGATTCCAAGCTCACAGTTTCATCTAATTGATTATGGATCAGTAGGTTTAACACACAAGCCGCATTATCTACCTACCTACTATTACCTCGTTATATATTCATACACATGACTCATATCTTCTGTTCAACTTAAATCGGCCATTTGGGATTTTCGGATGGCGGTAATAGGTGCTTTATCTATGTATTGTGTATTAAAGAACAAGGGAGCCAATCCTAAGATCCTGTAGAATTGATAAATTATTTTCTTTTTGTAACCATGTGAGTAAAAGTTGATGCAGGGCAACGGCAACCCAGCTATTTGATTTTTTAGCATGAAACTTGATTATTTGGATTGCTATGCAATCTTCAACAACCTGCAATAATGAATGTTTTTTTTGGCAAAATGTACATAGTGGCATTCTTGCCAAGATAGAGTATACATGTCACTTTTTTGTTTTTTCTGAGAAGCATGATTGAAGTAATGATTGACAATCCATATTGCCATGGTGCTTCATGTGTACTACAAGGAAAATCTATGGAGGATACTCTGATTTTGCGGGAAACTTGGTTATTTGTGTTGATATGCAATCTGAACAATCTACAATAATATATTGCCAGATTCCACACCTGCTATTGTGACTAGTGCTTCATTGGAAATTATGTATCAAGCACTATGGCGATATGGAATCTGTACATTTGATCATATTTGATTTATGAACAAAGATGTCTATCTGTTTTGTTGCCGTGAATCCACTCTTTTCCTGTTATCTGTTATTGAAGAATTAGTGCTATTCACTTACACCTTCCCTTTTCTGTCAGGGAAGGAGAATCATCACCTCCAGTTACATGTAAGTTCTGATTTGCATTGAGAAATTTGTAGTGAAATTGGAATTATATTGAACATGGTTGGATATTGGTCTTGCAGTTCATGACTTCATGGGACAACATGTGTTTACGGAGCAAGTAGCTGTATCTGCTGCACCAGGGACAACTAATCCTTGCCCCTATGTGGCATACTTGCATCCTCTTACACCATTGACGTCATCGTCAAGCTCCCATGTCCCTGACAGAACTATGGATCGTCCTGCATACCATGATCATTGGAGCCCCATGGCTGGGCCATCAGATGTTAGGCCCATGCAAACAATGCAACCTGCTGATTTTCATCATAGCCATTGGACACATTTGCCCCATTCTTATGGTCAACCCAACAGCAATAACGAGCAGCCAGGAATCCCTTTTGGAGCAAGGGCTGTACGGGTTGATGGTGATAGCCAACGCCGAGCATCTGTTGTCTCTCCATCTTACTTCAGTAATGGGTAAATTATACTTATCTCTTGTGGTGAAAGGGTCTCTAGCGTAATGGTTAAGGTTTCCGAGTAGCACCTCTAAGTTCTGGGTTCGATACCTCTCGGGGCGAATTTCAGGCTTGGTTAAAAAAAAATTCCCTCGCTGTGCCCCGTCCGTTCCCGGGTTACGTCCTGTGCGCTACCCTCTGGCTGGGCCATTGTAGAGTGGGCAGTGACGATCCGCTAGTGATGGGAGCCAGAGTTCGAGGATTTTCTCGGCCGGTGCCATGTTTTGGTCTCTTCTTAATATAATACTAGGAGGGCGGTCTCTCTCCCCACCCAAGTTTTTTTATACTTATCTCTCGTGAGTTATATGCTATGACTTTGCTATGAAAATATGAAATTCTAAATTTATACATTGTACTTTGAGAAGATGAACTGTTTTTAGCAAAATGAATCTAAACAAACGGTGAATCCCTGGGTCTCTTGGCATATATCACCTGTGAATATTGCTGTGCATATTTCTCAACGTTATACATTAGTGTCTTTGCCTTGCCTACATTTCTTAGTTTTCCTTTGTTTCACCTTCACCCGACTTAATATGTTTGGAGGCGAAAGGGCCTCTAGCGTAATGTTCAAGGCTTCCGAGTAGCACCTCTAGGTCCAGGGTTCGATCCCCCTTGGGGGCGAACTTCTGGCTTGGTTAAAAAACCCCCTTGTTGTGCCTTGCCCGCTCCTGGTTACGTCTTGCGCGCCACCCTTGGGCTGGCCGTTGCAGAGTGACGGCCCACTAATGATGGGGGGGCCAGGGTTCGAGTATTTTCTCGATCGGGACCATGTTTCAGTCTCTTATTAATATAATACTGGGAGGGTGGTTTTTCTGTTTTTTTTAAAAAAATATGTTTGGAGATTAAATCTAGAAGTAAAGCTATATTTTTACAACATCAACTATTGCCATAGAGTCTAGCGTCTTACTCATCGCTGTGAATACTGCTGTTATAACAATGTTCTTGTTTGCAGATCTGGTTCCAGATCTAGACCTCCCAATGTTCCTCCTCTGATGCCTCAGTTCATGAGGGCTCATGGCAGCATCAGCGAACAGTACCAACAGAATTCATCATCTAGCTTATTTGCTGGGGCCCATAGGTCAGGAGGCATGCGACCTGCCCCAACACCTCTACCAGAGAACCCCACCTTTACCTTGTTCCCGCCAGGTTCATCTGGCCATAGCTCGATGGAGACTGATGATGCTGGGGGAAGCCGGTTCTACGCCTGGGAGGGTGACCGGTTTGCCCCATACCCGTTGATGCCGGTAGACTGCGAGACAAGCTGGCGGACCTCACAGCAGCAGTCCCACCAGAGCACATCAGACCCTACATCTGCTCCAAGGAGGCTGTTTGGGCAATGGCTCGCTGTCGGCAGGTCATCCCCATCGCCCGAGGGGTCTTCGTATCGTCAATTGCACTCACCGCGGATGTAGACCCTCGCCGCTGAAAGAAACGATGGGAAGCCCATTGTATTAAGTTAAGCCGGGCTGTGCCGTGAAACTTTGGGACAATGCTCGAGGGGACAGAAGCTGGAAACGATCCGATCCGGCTGAGGATATTTCGATTTGGTTTATGTGAATTCCATCTCGTACATATTTGAAATCAAGTTGGGATGTTGGGAGCTTCGAAATGTGACGTGATTTCTTATGCTGCAATTCTGTTGATTCACGGATTTCAAACGCGATTGAATTTCCGTCGCAATGGTACCTGTAGAACCGTAGGTGTTGTAGCATGTGAGGCCTACGTTCCATGCAGTTTCCAACAAAGTAGAATAGAAATTTGGTTAAACACTCGATTGCAGTGGTTTGGCATTCGTAATGTTAGTAAGGTAAAGTGTTCAGATGACGAATAATCCCCAACCTATGTAATCTGATTGGAATCCCTACATAGAATGTCAGCATTAAGCATTAGAGTAAGTATACTATATAATAAGATGACGTAGGTGAAATGAGATGTCAAACCAGATTTGTGGTGATAAGGGAGGAAGATAAATAGAGAGGAGAAATAAGCTGCTCACTAAGGTATGTACTATCTCATTAATTAAGGAGTTTTTTGAGAGGTCTCTAAAAAGATAAAGGAAAAGAATCAAAAGACGGGTTTTGTAAAGAGTCTGTCTCCACACGACCCTCTATATATATTATTTCTTATTAATTGTATTTATGATCTAAAGGCTTAAAGTTATATCATGTGGTTCCTTAGTTATCTCTTGTAATTGAAAACTGATCCAAGGGCTCAGAGTTATACATGGGCTAACAGATAGTTGAAAGTAGGATACTTTGCGAGAGAAAAATATGAGCTAAATATTAAATGTACAACTTAAATTATGAGAGAGTTATTACATGACTATCCTTTTAGTTAATTATGTGACATAAGGTTTGAGGTTTAGATCCCAATGAAAATGTGATAGTTTAGTTGGAGTGTTGATTCCTAATATTATTATGGAATTTTTTGTAAGTTTTGCTTGGCGATTGGGTATAAGTGAATCCTGGTCGTTGGATTTTAAGTACATGACCTAGATTATATCGCGAAGAGGTGTGAGATCTCAGATCTCGGCCATTAGATCTAAATCCTTTAAGTTATCTCATCTGATCCCTCCGTTCTGAGATCAACGAGCTGAATTCAATATGCCGAAGGGGGACCTGGCCTCTAATCTCAGCCGCACGTGCAAGGATCAACGACAACTGCAACACTTCGTCTCTCCCTTCGCCGGCGCACCCTAAACCGACCATCCCGATCCCAACCATACATGCGGACAGGTGCAATAGGTAGTAGAGATCTAGATGAACCATACACCGGTGGCAAATTCCCAAACCCTAGATGTGCTATTCTCTACCCTGCTCTAATCTGCCCATCACGTAGATGCATGTAGGGGACAAGAGGGAGTTCTCACCATAAAAGGATGGCGCAGGGGCTATTGCAATGATGTGCGGCGGCCGGCCACGAGACTCCATCAAGAAATTAGGTCGTGGCTCCCAAGCTTCCGTGCTCCCGACACCATAGCATATCATCTCCGCGTGGCACAATTCACTCAAGGGCACAATGATGAAGCACACGCCCGGACTCTGCGGTGCTCACGACTCTCTTCCCTTTCATATCTTCTCTCTGCTCGGTGCAGTGGCTTAAACGCTTAGCTTCCTCAACGATTTGTTAGATGGGTGCGGAGGGGACGAGGGGCCTGAGTTTTATACCCTTGGGCATGGGAGAGTCCCTGCCGAGGTAAGAAACAGCCAATGCGAGATCTCTGGTGGATTCGGTTGGCTTCAACCGACCGTGATGAGGCATAGAAGACACTCCTAGCAGCGTTGGCCCACGGGGCAGAGGAACCAGTGAACGTGAAGGGAAATAAGACCAGATCATGGGTCCCACCACGCCCAAGCGCGTGGGTCGCTTGAGAAAAGTGGAGATGGGCCGGGCCAACGTTTTGGACCTACACGACACTACCTCCTGAGTGTGTACTAGCTATGCGTGAGGTGAGGCTAACACTGGTCCCGTCCAGCAGTGGCGTGCGTGGAGGAGTGCTGGCGGGCGTGAGATTGACCTAGGGGGCCCACATGTCACTGACTTGGAACCGATGCACATTTTACAGTGGTGGTGGCTGCTCAGAGGGCCCCACCCGTCAGTGTGCCACAGGTGAGTTGGGCCGGCGCAGGGAGTTCAGCCCAGGGTGAGTTCTCTCTCTTCTATTTTTCTTTTCTGTTTTCTATTTTGTTTTCTAATTTGAGTTTTAGATTTCCAAACCCAAATTTCAAATAAGAGTTCTAGTTTCAATTCAAAATAAATGCACGTTCAAAAACTCCAGCACGAATGCATAAATATAATTTTGTTAATCTATTCATTATAAAAAAATGCTTTTGAATATGTCACTTATATACTCCAAATTGTACTTTTTTTAAGAAAGTACTCTCTAATGTATAATGTTTACTAACATATTTAACTTAAGTATGTAAGAAGGTATTTATAAACCCATCACTAATATAAGGATCTTCTATATAATCTCTTTAAAAAACACTTATTTTAAGTTATAGGAAATATTTTTCTAAATTACCCAAAATAAGATTTTGGGTGTTACAAATCTTATAACCCCAAGAGGCCTACAAGTCGTTGCCTTCTCTAGAAGGAAGCTAAAAAAACTTCCCTATCTGCGGGCTCACCGAACAGTTCGGTGCGCCACTGTATTTCCAGTTACCAACGGTCACTCGACGATCTGATCGGCCAGGCACCGGACAGTGTCTGGTGCGCCACAGGCTGCAGCAATTCTGTTTTGCTCCAAATGTGTAGAATTCCCCCAAGTTCGTTTTCTTTTATATGTTTATGTGAACTTTATGCACCTGAGAAAAATATCCACTAGGCAAACTAGTTAGTCCATCTGGTTTGTGATAGATGTCAAACGCCAAAATCGATTATAGGAAATGTTGAGGCCATTTCCCTTTCGATCTCCTCCTTTTTTATGATTGATGCCAACAGACAGCTGTCCTGTCATCTAGCAGTTGGTGCCTGGCGCCCGAGCCATTGGAGTTGATGTCCGGTGCGCCGGATAATGCACTTTTCACTGTCCGGTGAATTTTATAAATAAATTTTCTGAAAGGATCGTCTTCGGTCGTACGCTTCATCGGACAACGTCACCGTTGCTCCGAGGGCTCACCGGACAGTCCAGTGGTACACCAGACAGTCTGGTGAATTTTAGTGGACGAGCGCCGAGGATTCTCGATAGTGGCCTGTTCGCGGAGTGCTCCAGCTAGGGCACCGGACAGTGTCTGGTGCGCCACAGGCTGCAACAATTCTGTTTTGCTCCAAATGTGTAGAATTCCCCCAAGTTCGTTTTCTTTTATATGTTTATGTGAACTTTATGCACCTGAGAAAAATATCCACTAGGCAAACTAGTTAGTCCATCTGGTTTGTGATAGACGTCAAACGCCAAAATCGATTATAGGAAATGTTGAGGCCATTTCCCTTTCGATCTCCTCCTTTTTTATGATTGATGCCAACACAAACCAAAACAAATACAAAGTATGGAAATGTAACTAGTTTGTATTTTGACATATGTGCATAAGTTACTTTGAAATGAGAGTATTTCTAAGCATATATGGTTGTTTTGATATATTTACCATTTCGAACCACATTCGCACCACTAAGCTAGTTTTTGCAAATCTTTTGGAAAGCCTTTTCAAATTCTTTTGCAATTAGCCACTAGTATAAGAATATGATTTCAAAAAAACATTTTCAAGTTTTGAAAGATTCCCCCTATTTCAAATGCTTTTATAAAAGCCCTCCCTGAAAAAGTTCTCACCTTAGTTGTCAAGAGGGTTTTTGCAAATGCCTATTAATTTCTTCCCTTTTGTCAAAGTGTTTAGAAAACTTCTCCCCTTTGTAAAAAAATTGAAAACAGGGTGCGGGTGTGGGTGGTGGTGCGGTCATTTTGCTTTGGCCTAATAATTTCTCCCCTTTGGCATTAAGCGCCAAAAACGAAGAAAACCAAAGGCCTTTGTACAAGAAAGGTAGGAATGCAAATACATGAGTAGGGCAAAGGATATATGATACCGACAGAGTCGTAGTGAAAGCCTTGCCTTTGTATTAAACTCCATTTCCCTTTCAATCTAAGACTAAGCATAGAAATACTCTTGGAAGCATATTAGTCTTAGCTTTGGCACAAGAAGAATAAGAAATACACATTTGTACCAAATAAAAGAGACATGATCTAAGGTATACAAATTAGCAATGTGTGCAAGATTTCAATCAAAGTTCCGAGAATCTAAGATATTTAGTTCATTCATAAGCTTGCTAAAAGTCTTTTCATCTAATGGCTTGGTAGAGATACCGACTAATTGGTTGTGAGTGTTAACATAGGCAATTTCGATATCTCCCCTTTGTTGGTGATCTATCAGAAAGTGATACCGGATGTCTATGTGCTTAGTGCGACTGTCTTTAATGGGATTATCCACCATGTGGATTGCACTCTCATTGTCACATAAGAGAGGGACTTTGCTCAACTTGTAGCCATAGTCCCTAAGAGTTTGCCTCATCCAGAGTAATTGTGCACAACAATGTCCTGCAGCAATATACTCGGCTTCGGCGGTAGATAGAGCTACTGAATTTTGTTTCTTTGAAGCCCAAGACACCAGGGATCTCCCTAGAAACTGACAAGTACTTGATGTACTCTTTCTATCAATTTTACATCCGGCATAATCGGCATCAGAATACCCGATTAGATCAAAGGTAGATCCTTTGGGGTACCATAGCCCCAACTTAGGAGTGTAAACCAAATATCTCATGATTCTTTTCACGGCCCTAAGGTGGTTTTCCATAGGATTGGCCTAGAACCTTGCACACATGCATACTGAAAGCATAATATCCGGTCGTGAAGCACATAGATAGAGTAAAGAACCTATCATCGACTGGTATACCTTTTGATCTATAGATTTACCTCCCATGTCGAGGTCGAGATGCCCATTTGTTCCAATGGGTGTCTTGATGTATTTGGCATTATTCATTCCAAACTTCTTGAGAATATCTTGAATATACTTTGTTTGGCAAATGAAGGTGCCCTCTTGGAGTTGCTTGATTTGGAATCCGAGGAAATACTTCAACTCCCCCATCATGGACATCTCAAATTTCTGTATCATAATCCTACTAAACTCTTCACAAGATGACTTGTTAGTAGACCCAAAGATAATATCATCAACATAAATTTGGCATATAAATAAGTCTTTATCAATTGTTTTGGTGAAGAGAGTACGGTTAGCTTTACCGACTTTAAAGCCATTAGTGAGAAGAAAGTCTCTTAGGCATTCATACCATGCTCTTGGGGCTTGTTTGAGCCCATAAAGCGCCTTTGAGAGTTTATAGACATGTGTAGGATACTCACTATCTTCAAAGCCGGGAGGTTGCTCAACATATATGAAAGGGAAATAGGATCAAACATTTTCCTAAATGATTTTAGTGGTTGAATTGCCCAACACAAATAATTGGACTAACTAGTTTGCTCTAGATCATGAGTTCTACAGGTGTCAAAGGTTCAACACAAACCAATACAAAGTTAAAAGAGAGGGTTCAAATCAAAGGAGCAAAGCAAACCGAAGGCTGCCCTGGTCTGGCGCACCGGATAGTCCGGTGTGCCACCGGACAGTGTCCGGTGTACCAGGGAGATCAACTCCGAACTTGCCACCTTCGGGAATTTGGGGAGCCGCTCCGCTATAATTCATCGGACTGTCCGGTGTAGCACCGGACTGTCTGGTGTGCCAGCGGGAGCAACGGCTAGCGCGCCAACGGTCGTCTGCAAAAGGTGAACAGTTAGCTACAGTGCGCGGACTGCGCGCGCAGAAGTCAGAGCAGGTGCAGAAGGCGCACCGGACAGTGAACAAGACCTGTCCGGTGCACCACCAGACTGCTTGGTGGCCCCACATGTCAGAGCTCCAACGGTCGAACCCTAACGGTTGGGTGACGTGGCTGGCGCACCGGACTGTCCGGTGCGCCCGTCGACAGAAGCCATCCCCAACGGCCACTTTGGTGGTTGGGGCTATAAATACCCCCAACCACCAACACTTCAAAGCATCCAAGTTTTCAGCCATTGCATTCAATACAAGAGCTCTAGACTTCACTCCAAGACACAAACAAGAGATCAAATCCCCTCCCAAGTCCAAAGTTCACTCCAATCAAATAGTGACTAGTGAGAGAGAGATATTTGTGTTCATTTGAGTTCTTGCGCTTGGATCGCTTTTCTTCTTCCTTCTTTCTTGTTCCCAAGTCATTTGTAATCAAGGCAAGAGACTCTAATTGTGTGGTGGTCCTTGTGGGACTAAGTGTCCCGATTGATTGAGAAGAGAAGCTCACTCGGTCTAGGTGACCGTTTGAGAGAGGGAAAGGGTTGAAAGAGACCCGGTCTTTGTGACCACCTCAACGGGGAGTAGGTTTGCAAGAACCGAACCTCAGTAAAACAAATCACCATGTTATCCGCTCTTATTTGTTTGTGATTTGTTTTCGCCCTCTCTTTCGGACTCGATTATATTTCTAACACTAAACCCGGCTTATAGTTATGCTTAAAGTTTATAAATTTCAGATTTGCCTATTCACCCCCCTCTAGGTGACTTTCAATTGGTATCAGAGCCCGGTACTTCATTAGAGCCTAACCGCTCGAAGTGATGTCGGGAGATCACGCCAAGAAGGAGATGGTGACCGACGAGAAGCCCACCACAAGCCACGGGAAGGTTCCATCGGGAGAGTCCGGCAACAAGGGGAAGGAATCCCCTTCACACTCCAAGTCGCATCAGAGCGGCGACAAAAAGAAGAAGATGAAGAAGGTGGTCTACTACGAGACCGACTCTTCATCGTCATCCACCTCCGGCTCCGACGCGCCGTCCGTCACTTCTAAGCACCATGAGCGCAAGAAGTTTAGTAAGATCCCCCTACACTATCCTCGCATTTCAAAACACACTCCTTTACTTTCCGTCTTACTAGGCAAACCACCCGTTTTTGAGGGTGAAGATTATAACATGTGGAGTGATAAAATAAGGCATCACCTAACCTCACTCCACGCTAGTATTCGGGACGTTGTTGAGTTTGGAGTGCAGGTACCATCACCGGGGGATGAAGACTATGATTCGGACGAGGTTGCCCAAATCTAGCACTTCAACTCCCAAGCCACTACTATACTCCTCGCCTCTCTAAGTCGAGAGGAGTATAATAAGGTGCAAGGGTTGAAGAGCGCCAAAGAGATTTGGGACGTGCTTAAGACCGCGCACGAAGGAGATGAGGTGACCAAGATCACCAAGAGGGAGACGATCGAGGGGGAGCTCGGTCGCTTCATGCTCAACCAAGGGGAGGAGCCACAAGCTATGTACAATCGGCTCAAGACCTTGGGGAATCAAGTGTGCAACCTTAGGAGCACAAAATGGGATGACCATGAAATGGTCAAGGTTATTCTAAGATCACTCATTTTTCTTAATCCTACACAAGTTCAATTAATTCGTGGTGATCATAGATACAAGATAATGTCTCCCAAGGAGGTTATAGGAAAATTTGTGAGCTTTGAATTGATGATCAAAGGCTCTAAGAAAATCATCGAGCAAGGCGCCTCCTCCGTACCTGAGGTACAACCCGTTGCCTTCAAAGCAACAGAGGAGAAGAAAGAAGAGTCTACATCAAGTAGGCTCCCCATTGACACCTCCAAGCTCGACAATGAGGAGATGGCGCTCATCATCAAGTGCTTCCACCAACTCCTCAAGCAAAGGAGGGGAAGGATTACAAGTCTCGCTCCAAGAAAGTTTGCTACAGGTGTGGTAAGCCCGGTCATTTCATTGCTAAATATCCATTATCTAGTGATAGTGACAGGGCGACGACAAGAAGGGAAGGAGGAAGGAAAAGAAGAAGTACTACAAGAAGAAGGGCGGCGATGCCCACGTGTGTCGGGAGTGGGACTCCGATGAGAGCTCCACCGACTCCTCCGACGACGAGGATGCCGCCAACATTGCCGTCAACAAGGGCCTCCTCTTCCCCAACGTCGGCCACAAGTGCCTCATGGTAAAGGACGACAAGAAGAAGAAGGTAAAATCTAGATTCTCCACCAAGTATGCAACTTCTAGTGATGAGGATGATTTGCTTACACTTTTTGTCAAACTAAACATGCAACAAAAGGAAAAATTGAATGAATTGATTAGTGCTATTCATGAGAAGGATGAACTCTTGGATAGCCAAGAGGACTTCCTTATTAAAGAAAACAAGAAGCATGTTAAGGTTAAAAATGCTTATGCTCTAGAGGTAGAAAAATGTGAAAAAATTGACTAGTGAGCTAAGCACTTGCCATTACACTATCTCTAACCTTAGAAATGAAAATGCCAAATTAATTGCTAAGGTTGAGAAATTAAATGTTTGTGATGATTCTCTTGTCAAACTTAAAAATGATAATGCTAGTTTGGTTGCTAAAATTGACAAGTTGAATGAATCACTTTCTAGCCTTAAGATTGAGAATAATAAATTAATTTCTAAGGCTAAAGATTTAAATGTTTGCAATGATGCTATTTCCAATCTTAGAAATGAAAATGCCATGTTACATGCTAGGATTGATGAATTAAATGTTTGCAAACCCTCTACATCTAGTGTTGATCATGTTACTATTTGTACTAGATGTAGAGACATTAATGTTGATGCTATCCATGATCACCTAGCTTTAATTAAACAACAAAATGATCACATAGCTCAACTTAGTGCTAAAATTAATGAGCATGACTTAGAAAATGAAAAATTTAAATTTGCTAGAAGCATGCTCTATAGTGGAAGACGCCTAGGCATTAAGGATGGCATTGGCTTCCAACAGGGAGGCAATGTTAAAATTAATGCCCCTAAGAGATTGTCTAACTTTGTCAAGGGCAAGGCTCCCATGCCTCAGGATAACGAGAGCTATATTTTATATCCTGCCAGTTGTCCTGAGGATAAGATTAGGAGAATTCATTCTAGGAAGTCTCACTCTGGCTCTCATCATGCTTTTATATATAAGAGTGAAGCATCTAGTTCTAGGCGTTCTACTCATGTTAAAATGCCTAAAAAGAAATCTCCTATTGCATCAAATGAGCCTATTATTTCATTTAAGACTTTTGATGCTTCTTATGTGCTCACTAACAAATCAGGCAAAGTAGTTGCTAAATATGTTGGTGCCAAACACAAGGGGTCAAAGACTTGTGTTTGGGTACCCAAGGTGCTTGTTTCTAATGTCAAAGGACCCAAGACCGTTTGGGTACCTAAGAACAAGGCCTAAACTTGTTTTGTAGGTTTATGCATCCGTGGGCTCAAGTTGGATCACTGATAGCGGGTGCACAAACTATATGACTGGGGAGAAAAGGATGTTCTCCTCCTATGAGAAAAATCAAGATCCCCAAAGAGCTATCACATTCGGGGATGGAAATCAAGGTTTGGTCAAAGGACTTGGTAAAATTGCTATATCACCTGACCATTATATTTCCAATATTTTTCTTGTAGATTCTTTAGATTACATCTTGCTTTCAGTTTCTCAATTATGCAAAATGGGCTACAATTGTCTTTTTACGGATATAGGTGTTACTGTCTTTAGAAGAAGTGATGATTCAGTAGCATTTAAGGGAGTGTTAGAGGGTCAGATATACTTAGTTGATTTCAATAGAGCTGAACTCGACTCTTGCTTAATAGCTAAGACTAATATGGGTTGGCTCTGACATCGCCGACTAGCCCATGTTAGGATGAAGAATCTTCACAAGCTTCTAAAGGGAGAGCACATTTTGGGACTAACAAATGTTCATTTTGAGAAAGACAGGATTTGTAGCGCATGCCAAGCAGGGAAGCAAGTTGGTGTTCATCATCCACACAAGAACATCATGAAGACCGACAAGCAACTTGAGCTACTCCACATGGACCTATTCGGCCCGATAGCTTACATAAGCATCGGCGGGAGTAAGTACTGTCTAGTTATTGTGGATGATTATTCTCGCTTCACTTGGGTATTCTTTTTGCAGGATAAATCTCAAACCCAAGAGACCTTAAGGGGATTCTTGAGACGGGCTCAAAATGAGTTCGGCTTAAGGATCAAAAAGATTAGAAGTGACAATGGGACGAAGTTCAAGAACTCATAAATTGAAGGCTTTCTTGAGGACGAGGGCATCAAGCATGAGTTCTCTTCTCCCTACACACCACAACAAAATGGTGTAGTGGAGAGGAAGAATAGAACTCTACTTGACATGACGAGGACCATGCTTGATGAGTACAAGACTTCGGACTGGTTTTGGGCGGAAGCAATCAACACCGCTTGCTACGCCATCAACCGTCTCTACCTTCACCGAATCCTCAAGAAGACATCGTATGAACTCCTCACCGGTAAAAAGCCAAATGTTTCATATTTTAGAGTCTTTGGTAGCAAATGCTTTATTCTTGTTAAAAGAGGTAGAAAATCTAAATTTGCTCCTAAGGCTGTAGAAGGCTTTTTACTTGGTTATGATTTAAACACAAGGGCATATAGAGTCTTTAACAAGTCCACTGGACTAGTTGAAGTTTCTTGTGACATTATGTTTGATGAGACTAACGGCTCTCAAGTAGAGCAAGTTGATCTTGATGAGCTAGATGATGAAGAGGCTCTGTGCGTCGCGCTAAGGAACATGTCCATTGGGGATGTGTGTCCCAAGGAATCCGAAGAGCCTCCACAAGCACAAGATCAACCATCTTTCTCCATGCAAGCATCTCCACTCTTATTGAGTTCTTGCGCTTGGATCGCTTTTCTTCTTCCTTCTTTCTTGTTCCCAAGTCATTTGTAATCAAGGCAAGAGACTCCAATTGTGTGGTGGTCCTTGTGGGGACTAAGTGTCCCGATTGATTGAGAAGAGAAGCTCACTCGGTCTAGGTGACCGTTTGAGAGAGGGAAAGGGTTGAAAGAGACCCGATCTTTGTGACCACCTCAACGGAGAGTAGGTTTGCAAGAACCGAACCTCAGTAAAACAAATCACCGTGTCATCCGCTCTTATTTGTTTGTGATTTGTTTTCACCCTCTCTTTCGGACTTGATTATATTTCTAACACTAACCCCAGCTTATAGTTGTGCTTAAAGTTTATAAATTTCAGATTTGCCTATTCACCCCCTCTAGGCGACTTTCAATATACCTCTTCCTTGATAGAGCCATTGAGGAAGGCTCTCTTCACGTCCATTTGATATAACTTAAAGCCATGGTAAGTAGCATAGGCAAGTAATATTCAAATTAACTCAAGCCTAGCTACGAGTGCATAGGTTTCATCAAAATCCAAATCTTCGACTTGTGAATATCCTTTGGCAACAAGTCGAGCTTTGTTCCTAGTCACCACACCATGCTCATCTTGTTTGTTGTGAAATAGCCACTTGGTACGTACAACATTTTGGTTAGGACATGGAACTAAATGCTATACCTCATTCCTCGTGAAGTTGTTGAGCTCCTCTTGCATTGCCACCACCCAGTCTAGATCTCTAAGTGCCCCCTCTATCCTGTATGGCTCAATAGAAGACACAAAAGAGTAATGTTCACAAAAATGAGCAACTCGAGATCTAGTGGTTACCCCCTTGTGGATGTCACGAAGTATGGAGTTGACGGGGTGATCTCTTTGAATTGCTTGGTGGACTCTTGGGTGTGGTGGTCTTTGATCCTAAATCTCTTGATCATCTTCCTTGTCTTGATCATCTTCATCTCCCCCTTGATCAATGTCCTCCTCTTGAGGTGGCTCATTGTCTTGATCTTGATCCTCTTCCTCTTGAGCCAATTCCTCATCTTGAGTTGGTGGAGATGCTTGTATGGAAGATGATGGTCTATCTTGTGCTTGTGAAGGCTCTTCGGGTTCTTTTGGACAATCATCTCCTATGGACATGTTCCTAAGTGTGATGCACGGAGCCTCTTCATCATCTATTTCATCAAAATCAACTTGCTCCACTTGGGAGCCATTAGTCTCATCAAACATAATGTCACAAGAAACTTCAACTAATCCAGTGGACTTGTTGACGACTCTATATGCCCTCGTGTTTGAGTCATAACCAAGTAAAAAACCTTCTACTGCTTTAGGAGCAAATTTTTAATCTCTTTCTCTCTTAATAAGAATAAAGCATTTGCTCCCAAAACTCTAAAATAAGAAACATTGGGCTTTTAACCTGCGAGGAGTTCATATGATGTTTTCTTGAGGATTCGATGAAGATAGAGTCAGTTGATGGAGTAGCAAGCGGTGTTAATCGCCTCCGCCCAAAACCGATCTAGTGTCTTGTATTCATCAAGCATGGTCCTCGCTATATCCAAGAGAGTTTTATTCTTTCTCTCCACAACACCATTTTGTTGAGGTGTGTACGGAGAAGAGAACTCATGCTTGATGCCCTCCTCCTCAAGAAAACCTTTAATTTGATAATTCTTGAACTCCGTTCCATTGTCGCTTCTAATCTTCTTGATTCTCAAACCGAACTCATTTTGAGCCCGTCTCAAGAATCTCTTTAAGGTCTCTTGGGTTTGAGATTTTTCCTACAAAAAGAACACCCAAGTGAAGCGAGAATAATCATCCACAATTATAAGACAATACTTACTCCTGCGTGATGCTTATGTAAGTAATTGGGCCGATTAGATCCATGTGGAGTAGCTCAAGCGGCCTATTGGTCGTCATGATGTTCTTGTGTGGATGATGAACTCCAACCTACTTTCCTGCTTGACATGCACTGCAAATCCTGTCTTTTTCAAAATGAACATTTGTTAGTCCTAAAATGTGTTCTCCTTTTAGAAGCTTGTGAAGATTCTTCATCCCAACATGAGCAAGTCAACGATGCCAGAGCTAGCTCATGTTGGTCTCAGCAATTAAGCATGTATCTAGTTCAACATTGTTATCATTGAAATCAACTAAGTATAGCTGACCATCTAGCACTCCCTTAAAAGCTATTGAATCATCACTTCTTCTAAAGACGGTAACACCAGTATCAGTAAATAGACAATTGTAGCCCATTTTACATAATTGAGAAACAGAAAGCAAGTTGTAATCTAAAGAATCCACAAGAAAACATTAGAAATGGAATGGTCAGGATATATAGCAAGTTTATGCAAACCTTTGACCAAACCTTGGTTTTCATACCCGAATGTGATTGCTCTTTGGGGATCATCATTTTTCTCATATGAGGAGAACATCCTTTTCTCCCCTGTCATATAGTTTGTGCACCCGCTATCGATTATCCAACTTGTTCTGCCGGATGCATAAACCTACAACACAGATTTGGGCCTTGTTTTTAGGTACCCAAACGGTCTTGGATCCTTTTACATTAGAAACAATCACCTTGGGTACCTAATCACAAGTCTTTGGACTCTTGTGTTTGCCCCAACATATTTGGCAACTACCTTGCCTGATTTGTTAGTAAGCACAAAAGACGCATCAAAAGTCTTAAATAAGATGCTATGTTCATTTAATGCATTGACAATCTTTTTCTTAGGCATTTTGATGGGTTGTATGCCTAGAGCTAGAAGCCTCATTATTGTACATATATGCATGATGAGAAACAGAATGAGATTTCCTAGCATGAATTTTCCTAATCTTATGCTCAGGATAGTTTTCAGGGTATAAAATGTAACCTTCCCTATCCTGAACCATGGGAGCCTTGCCCTTTACAAAACTAGAGAGCTTGTTTCTAGGGGCATTAAGTTTGAAGTTTCTTTAGCTCCCATGTTGGAAGCTAATGCTATCCTTAATGTCTGGGCGTCCCCTAATATAAAGCATACTACGAGCAAATTTAAAATTTTCATTCTCTAGTTCATGCTCGGCAATTTTAGCATTTAATTTAGCTATGTGATCATTTTGTTCTTTAATCATAGTAAGGCGATCATTCATAACATCAACATTAATACCTCTACATCTAGTGTAAATCGTGACATGTTCAACAGTAGATGTAGAGGGTTTGCAAGCATTTAATTCTTCAATCTTAGCAATTAAACTTGCATTTTCAGTTTTAAGATAAGAAATTGAATCATTGCAAATATTAAGCTCTTTATACAAGTTTTTACATTTTTCTACTTCAAGAGCATAAGCATCTTTTAGCTTAACAAACTTTTTATTTTCCTTAACGAGCAAGTCCTCTTGGCATTCCAAGATATCATCCTTCTCGTTAATGGTTTCTATCAATTCATTAATTTTCTTATTTTGCTCTTTGGTAAGGTTTGCAAAAAGAGAAGTCAAATCATCATCATTATCACTAGAGCTACCCTCATCATCGGAAGTAGTGTATTTGGGGGTATCTCTAGAATGTACCTTCTTCTTTTTGCTATCCTTAGCCATGAGGCACTTGTGGTCGATGTTGGGGAAGAGAAGGCCTTTGTTGACTGCAATGTTGGTGGCATCCTCGCCAGACGAGGAGTCGGTGGAGCTCTCATTGGAGTCCCATTCTCTCCCCAAGTGCGCCTCGCCACCCTTCTTGTTGTAGTATATTTTCTTTTCCATCTTCTTCTTCCCTTTCTTGTCGTCGTCCGTGTCACTATCACTTGAACATGTGAAAGGGAATTAGGCTTACACCTAGTCCCTAATTAATTTTGGTGGTTGAATTGTCCAACACAAATATTTGGACTAACTAGTTTGCTCTAGTGTATAAGTTATACAGGTGCCAAAAGTTCACACTTAGCCAATAAAAACACCAAGTAGTGGGTTTGACAAAAGAGCCAAGGGACAACCGAAGGCACCTCTGGTCTGGCGCACCGGACTGTCCGGTGTGCCACCGGACATGTCCGGTGCACCAGAGGACTCAGACTTCAAACTCGTCACCTTCGGGAAATTCCAGAGGCGACTCCGCTATAATTCACCGGACTGTCCGATGTACACCGGACATGTCCGGTGCTCCAAGGAAGAGCGGCCTCCGGAACTCGCCAGCCTCGGGAATTCATTGAAGCTGCTCCGCTATAATTCACCGGACTGTCCGGTGTACACCGGACTGTCCGGTGTAACAGCGGGGCAACGGCTATTTCGGCGCCAACGGCTACCTGCGACGCATTAAATGCGTGCGCTGCGCGCGCAGAGGTCAGGCACGCCCATACTGGCGCACCAGACAATCTACAGTGCATGTTCGGTGCGCCACCGGACATCCAGGCGGGCCCAGAAGACAGAGCTCCAACGGTCGACCCCAACGGCTTTTGGTGACGTGGCTGTCGCACCGGACATGTCCGGTGTGCACCGGACTGTCCGGTGCGCCATCGAACAGACAGCCTCACCAAACGGCTAGTTTGGTGGTTGGGGCTATAAATACCCCCAACCACCCACCATTCATAGCATCCAAGTTTTCCACTTCTCAACTACTTACAAGAGCTCTAGCATTCAATTCTAGACACACCAAAGAGATCAAATCCTCTCCAAATTCCACACAACGCCCTAGTGATTAGAGAGAGAGATTTGCTTGTGTTCTTTCGAGCTCTTGCGCTTGGATTGCTTTCTTCTTTCTTGATTCTTTCATTGCGATCAAACTCACTTTTAACTGAGGCAAGAGACACCAATCTTGTGGTGATCCTTGTGGGAACTTTGTGTTCCAAGTGATTGAGAAGAGAAAGCTCACTCGGTCCGAGGGACCGTTTGAGAGAGGGTAAGGGTTGAAAGAGACCCGGCCTTTGTGGCCTCCTCAACGGGGAGTAGGTTTGCGAGAACCGAACCTCGGTAAAACAAATCCGCGTGTCATACTCCTTATTCGCTTGCGATTTGTTTTGCACCCTCTCTCGCGGACTCTATTATATTTCTAACGCTAACCCGGCTTGTAGTTGTGATTATTTTTGAGAATTTCAGTTTCGCCCTATTCACCCCCCCCCTCTAGGCGACTTTCAATTGGTATCAAAGCCCGGTGCTTCATTAGAGCCTAACCGCTCGTAGTGATGTCGGGAGATCACACCAAGAGGGAGATGGAGACCGGCGACAAGCCCACTACGAGCCAAGGGAGCACTTCACCGGAAGAGTCCCGCACCAAGAGGAAGGAGAAGAAGAAGGACTCCTCCAAACAGAAGGAGAAAAGATCTTCTTCCTCACACCACAAAGAGAAGAAGGAAAAATCTTCTTCCCACAAGTCGCATCGGAAAGGCAACAAGCACAAGAGGATGAGGAAGGTGGTCTACTACGAGACCGACACTTCATCAACATCAACCTCCGACTCCGATGCGCCGTCCGTAACTTCTAAGCGCCAAGAGCGCAAGAAGTTTAGTAAGATCCCCTTACACTATCCTCATACATCTAGACATACTCCATTACTTTCCGTTCCATTAGGCAAACCACCAACTTTTGATGGTGAAGATTATGCTAGGTGGAGTGACTTAATGAAATTTCATCTAACCTCACTCCACAAAAGTATATGGAATGTTGTTGAGTTTGGAGCACAGGTACCATCTATAGGGGATGAAGACTATGATACGGACGAAGTGGCCCAAATCGAGCACTTCAACTCCCAAGCTACAACCATACTCCTCGCCTCTCTAAGCAAGGAGGAATACAACAAGGTGCAAGGGTTGAAGAATGCAAAGGAAATTTGGGACCTTCTCAAGACCGCGCACGAGGGTGATGAACTCACCAAGATCACCAAGCGGGAAACGATCGAGGGGGAGCTCGGTCGCTTCCGTCTTCGCCAAGGGGAGGAGCCATAAGATATGTACAACCGGCTCAAAACCTTGGTGAACCAAGTGCGCAACCTCGGGAGCAAGAAATGGGATGACCACGAGGTGGTTAAGGTTATTTTGAGATCACTTATTTTTCTTAACCCCACTCAAGTTCAATTAATTCGTGGTAATCCTAGATACACACTAATGACTCCCGAGGAAGTTATCGGGAATTTTGTGAGCTTTGAATGTATGATCAAGGGCTCAAAGAAGATCAACGAGCTTGACGAACCCTCCACGTCCGAAGCACAACCGGTGGCTTTTAAGGCGACGGAGGAGAAGAAGGAGGAGTCTACACCAAGTAGACAACCAATTGATGCCTCCAAGCTCGACAATGAGGAGATGGCTTTAATCATCAAAAGCTTTCGCCAAATCCTCAAGCAACAGAGGGGGAAGGACTACAAACCCCGCTCCAAGAAAGTGTGCTACAAGTGTGGTAAGCCCGGTCATTTTATTGCAAAATGTCCTATATCTAGTGACAGTGACAGGGGCGACGACAAGAAGGGAAAGAGGAGAGAAAAGAAGAAGTACTACAAGAAGAAGGGCGGCGATGCCCATGTTTGCCAGGAGTGGGACTCCGACGAGAGCTCCACCGAGTCCTCATCCGACGAGGATGCCACCAACATCGCCGTCACCAAGGGACTCCTCTTCCCAAACGTCGGCCACAAGTGCCTCATGGCAAAGGACGGCAAAAGGAAGAAGGTTAAATCTAAATCCTCCACTAAATATGAATCCTCTAGTGATGATAATGCTAGTGATGAGGAAAATAATTTGCGTACCCTTTTTGCCGACCTAAACATGCAACAAAAAGAAAAATTAAATGAATTGATTAGTGCCATCCATGAGAAGGATGATCTCTTGGACTCCCAAGAGGACTTCCTAATCAAGGAAAATAAAAGGCATGTTAAGGTTAAAAATGCTTATGCTCTACAAGTTGAAAAATGTGAAAAATTATCTAGTGAGCTAAGCACTTGCCATGAGACCATTAACAACCTTAGAAATGAAAATGCTAAATTAATTGCTAAGGTTGATTCCCATGTTTGTATTAATTCAATTTCCAATCCTAGAGATGATAATGTTGATTTGCTTGCTAGGATTGATGAATTGAATATTTCTCTTGATAGCCTTAGAATTGAAAATGAAAAGTTAATTGCTAAGGCTAAAGATTTTGATGTTTGCAATACTACCATTTCCGACCTTAGAACCAAGAATGATATGTTGCATGCTAAGGTTGTAGAATTAAAATCTTGCAAACCCTCTACATCTACCGTTGAGCACACTTCTATTTGTACTAGATGTAGAGATATTGATATCAACGCTATTCATGATCACATGGCTTTAATTAAACAACAAAATGATCATATAGCAATATTAGATGCTAAAATTGCCGAGCATAACTTAGAAAATGAAAAGTTTAAATTTGCTAGAAGTATGCTCTATAATGGGAGACGCCCTGGCATCAAGGATGGCATTGGCTTCCAAAGGGGAGACAATGTCAAACTTAATGCCCCTCCTAAAAACTTGTCTAACTTTGTTAAGGGCAAGGCTCCCATGCCTCAGGATAACGAGGGTTACATTTTGTACCCTGTCGGTTATCCCGAGAGCAAAATTAAGAAAATTCATTCTAGGAAGTCTCACTCTATCCCTAATCATGCTTTTATGTATAAGGGTGAGACATCTAGCTCTAGGCAACCAACCCGTGCCAAGTTGCCTAGAAAGAAAACTCCTAATGCATCAAATGATCATGCTATTTCATTTAAAACTTTTGATGCATCTTATGTTTTAACTAACAAATCCGGCAAGATAGTTGCCAAGTTTGTTGGGGGCAAACACAAGGGCTCCAAAACTTGTGTTTGGGTATCCAAAGTTCTTGTTTCTAATGCCAAAGGACCCAAAACCGTTTGGGTACCTAAAATCAAGAACTAAAATTGTTTTGTAGGTTTATGCATCCGGGGGCTCAAGTTGGATACTCGACAGCGGGTGCACAAACCACATGATAGGGGAGAAGAAGATGTTCTCCTCATATGAGAAAAACCAAGATCCCCAACGAGCTATCACATTCGGGGATGGAAATCAAGGTTTGGTCAAAGGATTGGGTAAAATTGCTATATCACCTGACCATACTATTTCCAATGTTTTTCTTGTAGACTCTTTAGATTACAATTTGCTTTCTGTATCTCAATTATGTCAAATGGGCTACAACTGTCTCTTTACTGATGTAGGTGTCACTGTCTTTAGAAGAAGTGATGATTCAATAGCATTTAAGTGTGTGTTAGAGGGTCAGCTATACTTGGTAGATTTTGATAGAGCTGAACTCGACACATGCTTAATTGCTAAGACTAACATGGGTTGGCTCTGGCATCGCCGACTAGCCCACGTTGGAATGAAGAATCTTCATAAGCTTCTAAAGGGAGAGCACATTTTGGGACTAACAAATGTTCATTTTGAGAAAGACAGGATTTGTAGCGCATGCCAAGCAGGAAAGCAAGTTGGCACTCATCATCCACACAAGAACATCATGACTAGTGACATGCCACTGGAGCTCCTACACATGGACCTATTCGGCCCGATCGCTTACATAAGCATCGACGGGAGTAAGTACTGTCTAGTTATTGTGGATGATTATTCTTGCTTCACTTGGGTGTTCTTTTTGCAGGAAAAATCTCATACCCAAGAGACCTTAAAGGGATTCTTGAGACGGGCTCAAAATGAGTTCGGCTTAAGGATTAAGAAAATTAGAAGCGACAACGGAACGTAGTTCAAGAACTCTCAAATTGAAGGCTTCCTTGAGGAGGAGGGCATCAAGCATGAGTTTTCTTCTCCCTACACTCCACAACAAAATGGTGTAGTGGAGAGGAAGAATCGAACTCTATTGGACATGGCAAGAACCATGCTTGATGAGTACAAGACACCGGATCGGTTTTGGGCCGAAGCAGTCAACACCGCCTGCTACGCCATCAACCGGTTATATCTACACCGAATCCTCAAGAAGACATCCTATGAACTCCTAACCGGTAAAAAGCCAAATATTTCATATTTTAGAGTTTTTGGTAGCAAATGTTTTATACTTATTAAGAGAGGTAGAAAATCTAAATTTGCTCCTAAAACTGTAGAAGGCTTTTTACTAGGATATGACTCAAACACAAGGGCATATAGAGTCTTTAACAAGTCCTCAGGACTTGTTGAAGTTTCTTGTGACGTTGTGTTTGATGAGACTAACGGCTCTCAAGTAGAGCGAGTTGATCTTGATGAGATAGGTGAAGAACAGGCTCCATGTATCGCGCTAAGGAACATGTCCATTGGGGATGTGTGTCCTAAGGAATCCGAAGAGCCTCCACATACACAAGATCAACCATCCTCCTCCACGCAAGCATCTCCACCAACCCAAGATGAGGACGAGGCTCAAGTTGATGAAGATGAAGAACACAATGATGAGTCACCTCAAGATGAAGGCAATGATCAAGGGGAGATGCAAATAATGAAGACAAGGAGGATGAAGAACCAAGGCCGCCACACCCAAGAGTACATCAAGCAATACAACGAGATCACCCCGTCGACACCATCCTCGGTGACATTCATAAGGGGGTAACCACTCGATCTCATGTTGCACATTTTTGTGAGCATTACTCTTTTGTTTCCTCTATTGAGCCACACAGGGTAGAGGAAGCACTACAAGATTTGGATTGGGTGATGGCGATGCAAGAGGAGCTCAACAACTTCACGAGGAACGAGGTATGGCATTTAGTTCCATGTCCTAATCAAAATGTTGTAGGAACCAAGTGGGTCTTCCGCAACAAGCAAGACGAGCATGGTGTGGTGACAAGGAACAAAGCTCGACTCGTGGCCAAGGGGTATTCACAAGTCGAAGGTTTGGATTTTGGTGAAACCTATGCACCCGTAGCTAGGCTTGAGTCAATTCGTATATTATTGGCCTATGCTACTTACCATGGCTTCAAGCTTTACCAAATGGACATGAAGAGTGCCTTCCTCAACGGACCAATCAAGGAGGAGGCCTACGTTGAGCAACCTCCCGGCTTTGAAGATAGTGAGTACCCTAATCATGTCTATAGGCTCTCTAAGGCGCTTTATGGGCTCAAGCAAGCCCCAAGAGCATGGTATGAATGCCTTAGAGATTTCCTTATTGCTAATGGCTTCAAAGTCGGCAAGGCCGATCCTACTTTATTCACTAAAACTCTTGACAATGATTTGTTTGTATGCCAAATTTATGTTGATGATATCATATTTGGGTCTACTAACGAATCTACTTGTGAAGAATTTAGTAGGATCATGACACAAAAATTCGAGATGTCTATGATGGGGGAGTTGAAATATTTTATAGGATTCCAAGTCAAGCAACTCCAAGAGGGCACTTTCATTAGCCAAACGAAGTATACTCAAGACATTCTAAGCAAGTTTGGAATGAAGGATGCCAAGCCCATCAAGACACCCATGGGAACAAATGGGCATCTCGACCTCGACACGGGAGGTAAGTCCGTGGATCAAAAGGTATACCGGTCGATGATTGGTTCATTGCTTTATTTATGTGCATCTCGACCGGACATTATGCTTTCCGTTTGCATGTGTGCAAGATTCCAAGCCGACCCTAAGGAATCACACCTTACGGCCGTAAAACGAATCTTGAGATATTTGGCTTACACACCTAAGTTTGGGCTTTGGTACCCTCGGGGATCCACATTTGATTTGATTGGTTATTCGGATGCCGATTGGGCGGGGTGCAAAATCAATAGGAAGAGCACATCGGGGACTTGCCAGTTCTTGGGAAGATCCTTGGTGTCTTGGGCTTCAAAGAAGCAAAATTCGGTGGCTCTTTCCACCGCCGAAGCCGAGTATATTGCCGCAGGCCACTGTTGCGCGCAATTGCTTTGGATGAGGCAAACCCTGCGGGACTACGGTTACAAACTAACCAAAGTTCCTCTTCTATGTGATAATGAGAGTGCAATCCGCATGGCGGATAATCCCGTTGAGCATAGCCGCACTAAACACATAGCCATTCGGTATCATTTTCTTCGGGATCACCAACAAAAGGGGGATATCAAGATTTCATACATTAACACTAAGAATCAATTAGCCGATCTTTACTAAGCCTCTTGATGAACAAACCTTTACCAAACTTAGGCATGAGCTCAATATTCTTGATTCTAGGAATTTCTTTTGCTAAACTTGCACATATAGCTCATAAGTATACCTTTGATCATGTCTCTTTGATATATGCTATGACTAATGTGTTTTCAAGTGTATTTCAAACCAAGTCATAGGTATATTGAAAGGAAATTGGAGTCTTCGGCGAAGATAAAGGCTTCCACTCCACTCTACTACTCATCCTTCGCTGTCTCTCCGCATCACTCTCCATCTTTGGTATAATCTTTACTCATATGTTTTATTTATGACCAAAGGGGGAGAAAGTACTTCTAAGGGCTCTAATGATTCCGTTTTTGGCGATTCATGCCAAAGGGGGAGAAAGTATGAGCCCAAAGCAAAAGGACCGCACCACCGCCCTAATTTTAAAATTTAATGTTTTTCAATTGGAAAATTTCAAATTAGTATCTCTTTGTGTTCTAAAGGGGGAGCAAGTAGTATTTTAAAAACTTGATATCTTAAAACCCTCTTGAACACTAAGAGGAGAATTTATTTGAGGGGGAGTTTTGTTTAGTCAAAGAAAAAGCATTTGGAACAAGGGGAGAGAATTTCAAATCTTGAAAATGCTTTGCAAAAATCTTATTCATTTAACTTTGACTATCTTGCAAAAGGATTTTAAAAAGAATTTACAAAAAGATTTGCAAAAACAAAACATGTGGTGCAAATGTGGTCCAATATGTTAAAAACAAAGAAACAATCCATGCACATCATGTAAGTATTTTATATTGGCTCAATTCCAAGCAACCTTTGCACTTATATTATGCAAACTAGTTCATTTATATTTGCTTTGGTTTGTGTTGGCATCAATCACGAAAAGGGGGGAGATTGAAAGGGAATTAGGCTTACACCTAGTCCCTAATTAATTTTGGTGGTTGAATTGTCCAACACAAATATTTGGACTAACTAGTTTGCTCTAGTGTATAAGTTATACAGGTGCCAAAAGTTCACACTTAGCCAATAAAAAGACCAAGTAGTGGGTTTGACAAAAGAGCCAAGGGACAACCGAAGGCACCTCTGGTCTGGCGCACCGGACATGTCCGGTGCACCAGAGGACTCAGACTTCAAACTCGTCACCTTCGGGAAATTCCAGAGGCGACTCTGCTATAATTCATCGGACTGTCCGGTGTACACCGGACATGTCCGGTGCTCCAAGGAAGAGCGGCCTCCGGAACTCGCCAGCCTCGGGAATTCATTGAAGCTGCTCCGCTATAATTCACCGGACTGTCCGGTGTACACCGGACTGTCCGGTGTAACAGCGGGGCAACGGCTATTTCGGCGCTAACAGCTACCTGCGACGCATTAAATGCGCGCGCTGCGCGCGCAGAGGTCAGGCACGCCCATACTGGCGCACCAGACAATCTACAGTGCATGTCCGGTGCGCCACTGGACATCCAGGCGGGCCCAGAAGACAGAGCTCCAACGGTCGACCCCAACGGCTTTTGGTGACGTGGCTGTCGCACCAGACATGTCTGGTGTGCACCGGACTGTCCGGTGCGCCATCGAACAGACAGCCTCACCAAATGGCTAGTTTGGTGGTTGGGGCTATAAATACCCCCAACCACCCACCATTCATAGCATTCAAGTTTTCCACTTCTCAACTACTTACAAGAGCTCTAGCATTCAATTCTAGACACACCAAAGAGATCAAATCCTCTCCAAATTCCACACAACGCCCTAGTGATTAGAGAGAGATATTTGCTTGTGTTCTTTCGAGCTCTTGCGCTTGGATTGCTTTCTTCTTTCTTGATTCTTTCATTGCGATCAAACTCACTTGTAATTGAGGCAAGAGACACCAATCTTGTGGTGATCCTTGTGGGAACTTTGTGTTCCAAGTGATTGAGAAGAGAAAGCTCACTCGGTCCGAGGGACCGTTTGAGAGAGGGTAAGGGTTGAAAGAGACCTGGCCTTTGTGGCCTCCTCAACGGGGAGTAGGTTTGCGAGAACCGAACCTCGGTAAAACAAATCCGCGTGTCATACTCCTTATTCGCTTGCGATTTGTTTTGCGCCCTCTCTCGCGGACTCTATTATATTTCTAACGCTAACCCGGCTTGTAGTTGTGATTATTTTTGAGAATTTCAGTTTCTCCCTATTCACCCCCCCTCTAGGCGACTTTCAACATGGATATTTAGCGATAAAATGACTAGACTTACCACACCTGTAGCAAACCCTCTTGGAGCGGGGTTTGTAGTCCTTCCCCTTCCTTTGTTTGAGGATTTGTCAGAAGCTCTTGATGATAAGAGTCATCTCCTTACACATGTTTGAGCTCTTTTGGAATTGATATCTTCAACTTGCTTTCCTTACACATGTGCTCATGCTAATATTAGTATAGATAGATCACAGTGGTGTGTTAGGTACTTAATCACCAAAATAATTAGAAATGACCCAAGTACACATTTCCTTTCAATTATTGATATCCAATAGACCTTCATGTCCAAAACCAACAAACATATACTTCATAAAAAACTAACTGAAAGGGAAATGTGCCCTTGGGCCATTTCTAAGTATTTTGGTGATCAAGTGCCAACACAAATGGTTTAAGTGTGAAACTATGCCAAATGGTGGATGAAGTGAAAATCAACACAAAGGTATGATTCTAGACTTAGTACATTGGTTTTTGTGTACTAACATATTTGTCTAAGTGCTAGAATTAGAGAAAATTCAATTGGAAAAGACTTGGCTCGAGCAGCCAAGACTCTGCTCAGTCTGGGTGCACCGGACAGTGTCCGGTGCGCCAAGCTGGAGTCTGGTCAACTGGCTACTCTCGGGTCTCGACGGTGGCGTATGGCTATAAATCACCGGACTGTCCGGTGGTGGACCGGACTGTCCGGTGAGTCGGCTGCGGCGAAGTCGCCGCTCTCGGGAATCAAGTCAACAACGTACGACTATAGTTCACCGGATTGTCCGATGGCGCACCGGACTGTTCAGTGAGCCAACGGTCGGGCGTGCCAACGGTCGGCCGCGCAATCCGCGCGTGACGTGTGGCCGAGCCAACGGTCGGATGGGAGCACCGGACTGTCCGGTGTGCACCGGACAGTGTCCGGTGCGCCAACGGCTCCAAGTCTTCAACGGTCGGCTGCACCAGAATAGGAAAGAAATCCACACTGGACAGTGTCCGGTGGTGCACCGGACTGTCCGGTGCGCCAGTCGACAGAAGGCAAGAATTGCCTTCCTGGATTGCTCTCAACGGCTCCTAGCTGCCTTGGGGCTATAAAAGGGACCCCTAGGCGCATGGAGGAGTACACCAAGCATACCTTGAGCATTCTTGATCATTCACACTCCGTCTTTGCGCACTCATTTGACATTCTTAGTGATTTGAGCTCTGTTCTAGTGAGAACCTTGTGATATTCATTTGAGCTCGAGTCTTGGTCGTGTGTGTGCGTATTGCTGTGGATTTGTGTGTGTTGCTTCCCTCCCTTACTCTATTGCTTTCACTTTGATCCTCATTGTAAGGGCGAGAGACTCCAAGTTGTGGAGATTCCTCGCAAACGGGAAAGAGTAAAGAAAAGAAGAACACCGTGGTATTCAAGTTGATCATTGGATCACTTGAGAGGAGTTGAGTGCAACTCTCGTCCATTGGGACGCCACAATGTGGAGTAGGCAAGTGTTGTACTTGGCCGAACCACAGGATAAATCCTCGTGTCTCTTGTGCTTGTTCTCACTGTGTCTATTGTGCTTCACAAGAGCTCTCCTTAGCAACTTGATTTCATTGTGCTAACTCTTAATCGAGTTTTGTGTCTTTAAGTTCCAAGTTTTTACAAGATCACCTATTCACCCCCCCCCCCTCTAGGTGCTCTCAATTGGTATCAGAGGCATTCTCTTCAAGAAAGGGACTAATTGCCCGAAGGGATGGATCCTAAGGGAAAGGGAATGGTGATCAACGACAAGGAGAAGGAGTCCTTCATCAATGAGCCGAAAGACGACAAGCCCACTGACTCGGGCTCAAGTCACAAGAAGAAGGATGGGAAGAAGAGGCGCATCAAGAAGATAGTCTACTACGACGACAACGACGAGTCTTCTTCTTCCCAAAAGGACGATGACGACAACGACTACGAGAAAAAGAAGACGATTAACTCGAACTTTTCTTTTGATTACTCTCGTATTCCGCAAAGTTCCAATGCTCATTTGCTTTCCATTCCCCTTGGTAAACCTCCTCACTTTGATGGAGAGGACTACGAATTTTGGAGTCACAAAATGCGTAGCCACTTGTTCTCTCTCCATCCAAGTATATGGGAGATCGTAGAAAATGGAATGCAATTCGATAGTAGGATAGTCCCATGTTCATCAATGAACAAATTCACAAAAATGCACAAGCTACTACTGTTCTTTTAGCGTCATTGTGCAGGGATGAGTACCATAAGGTGAGCGGCTTGGATAACGCCAAGCAGATTTGGGACACCCTCAGGATCTCTCATGAGGGAAATGACGTCACCATGCTCACCAAGATGGAGTTGGTGGAGGGCGAACTTGGGAGGTTCGCAATGATCAGGGGAGAGGAGCCAGCCCAAACATACAACAGGCTCAAGACCCTGGTCAACAAAATAAGGAGCTATGGAAGCACGAGATGGACGGGCCACGACGTCGTCCGCCTAATGCTAAGGTCTTTCACTGTCCTTGATCCACATCTTGTAAATTCTATTCGTGAAAATCCTAGGTACACCAAGATGTCGCCCGAGGAAATACTTGGAAAGTTTGTAAGCGGGCGAATGATGATCAAGGAGGCGAGATACGTTGATGAGGCGTTGAATGGCCCAATCCACGAGCCTCAAACCGTTGCTCTCAAAGCAACAAGTAGCAGGGAGGCGCTATCTAGCAAGGTGGCGCAAGTTGAGGTGGCGGGGCTCAACGAGGAAGAAATGGCCCTCATCATCAAGCGCTTCAAGACGGCGCTAAAGGGTCGCAAGGAGCATCCCAAAAAGAACAAGACGAAGGGAAAGCGCTCCTGCTTCAAGTGCGGTAAGGTTGGTCACTTTATTGCTAATTGTCCCGATAATGATAGTGACCAGGATCAAGAAAAGAAGAGGGAAAAGAAGAAGACTTACAAGAAGGCTAAAGGTGAGGCACACCTTGGCAAAGAGTGGGACTCGGATTGTTCTTCGTCCGACTCCGATGACGAAGGACTCGTCGCCACCGCCTTCAACAAATCATCCCTCTTCCCCAACGAGCATCACACCTGTCTCATGGCAAAAGAGAATAAGGTAAGCACTCGCAATACTAGTACTTACGCTTCTTCAAGTGATGATGAATCTAGTGATGATGAAATAGACTATGCATGTTTATTCAAAGGATTAGGTAGAACCAAAATTGATAAGATCAATGAATTGATTGATGTCTTGAATGAGAAGAATAGACTTTTAGAAAAACAAGAAGATCTTTTGTATGAAGAGCATGATAAATTTGTAAGTGCGCAAAATTCTCTTGCTTTAGAAGTTAGAAGAAATGAAATGCTTTCATGTGAATTATCTACGTGCCATGAATCTATTTCTAGCTTAAGGAGTATCAATGATGACTTGAAGGCTAAGTTAGAAATAGCTAATAAATCAACCTCTTGTGTAGAACATGTAGTAATTTGCAATAGGTGTAAAAACTTTAATGTTGATGCATGTGTTGAGCACCTTACTTCTATTGCAAAATTAAATGATGAAGTGGCTAGTCTTAATGCCCAACTTAAGACTAGCAAAAATGATTTTGATAAACTAAAATTTGCAAGGGATGCCTACACTATTGGTAGACACCCCTCAATTAAGGATGGGCTTGGCTTTAAGAAGGAAGCCAAGAACTTAACAAGTCATAAGGCTCCCATCTCCGCCAAGGAGAAAGGGAAGGCTCCTATGACTAATAGTGCTAAAAAGAACCATGCTTTCATGTATCATGATAGGAGATATTCTAGGAATGTTCATTATGATAGAAGTTATAATGCTTTTGATTCACATACCATGATTGCTTCAAGTTCTTCTATTATGCATGGTAGAAATTTGGCTAGGAAAAATGTTATTCATCATATGCCTAGAAGAAATGTTGTTCATGTACCTAGGAATGTAAGTAATGAACACTCTACAATTTACCATGCTTGCAATGCTTCCTTTGCAATTTGTAGAAAGGATAAGAAAGTGATTGCTAGGAAATTAGGGGCAAAATGCAAGGGAGATAAGACTTGCATTTGGGTCCCTAAGGCTATTGTAACTAACCTTGTAGGACCCAACAAAAGTTGGGTACCTAAGACCCAAGCCTAATTTGCCTTGCAGGTTTATGCATCTGGGGGATCAAGCTAGATTATCGACAGCGGATGCACAAACCACATGACGGGGGAGAAGAAGATGTTCACCTCCTACGTCAAGAACAAAGATTCCCAAGATTCAATCATATTCGGTGATGGGGATCAATGCAAGGTTAAAGGCTTAGGCAAGATAGCCATCTCAAATGAGCACTCTATTTCCAATGTATTTTTAGTAGAGTTGCTAGGTTATAATCTTCTATCAGTTAGTCAATTATGTAATATGGGATACAATTGCTTATTCACAAATGTAGATGTGTCTGTCTTTAGAAGGAGTGATGGTTCATTAGCTTTTAAGGGTGTACTAGATGGCAAACTCTATTTAGTTGATTTTTCGAAGGAGGAGGCTGGTCTAGATGCATGCTTAATCGCTAAGACTAGCATGGGCTAGCTGTGGCATCGCCGTCTAGCACATGTGGGGATGAAGAACCTTCACAAGCTTCTAAAGGGAGAACATATGTCAGGTCTAACAAATGTAACTTTCAAAAAAGATAGACCTTGTGCAGCTTGTCAAGCAGGTAAACAAGTGGGAAGTGCTCATCACATCAAGAACGTGATGACTACATCAAGACCTCTAGAGCTATTGCATATGGACCTCTTCGGACCCGTCGCCTACCTCAGCATCGGGGGAAGTAAGTATGGTCTCGTTATCGTTGATGATTTTTCCCGCTTCACTTGGGTATTCTTTTTGTAGGATAAATCTGAAACCCAAGGGACCCTCAAGCGCTTCCTAAGGAGAGCTCAAAATGAATTTGAGCTCAAGGTGAAGAAGATAAGGAGCGACAACGGGTCCGAGTTCAAGAACCTGCAAGTGGAAGAGTACCTTGAGGAGGAAAGAAATCCACACCGGACAGTGTCCGGTGGTGCACCGGACTGTCCGGTGCGCCAGTCGACAGAAGGCAAGAATTGCCTTCCTGGATTGCTCTCAACGACTCCTAGCTGCCTTGGGGCTATAAAAGGGACCCCTAGGCGCATGGAGGAGTACACCAAGCATACTTTGAGCATTCTTGATCATTCACACTCCGTCTTTGCGCACTCGTTTGACATTCTTAGTGATTTGAGCTCCGTTCTAGTGAGAACCTTGTGATATTCATTTGAGCTCGAGTCTTGGCCGTGTGTGTGCGTATTGCTGTGGATTTGTGTGTGTTGCTTCCCTCCCTTACTCTATTGCTTTCACTTTGATCCTCATTGTAAGGGCGAGAGACTCCAAGTTGTGGAGATTCCTCGCAAACGGGAAAGAGTAAAGAAAAGAAGAACACCGTGGTATTCAAGTTGATCATTGGATCACTTGAGAGGAGTTGAGTGCAACTCTCGTCCATTGGGACGCCACAATGTGGAGTAGGCAAGTGTTGTACTTGGCCGAACCACAGGATAAATCCTCGTGTCTCTGTGTTTGTTCTCACTGTGTCTATTGTGCTTCACAAGAGCTCTCCTTAGCAACTTGATTTCATTGTGCTAACTCTTAATCGAGTTTGTGTATTTAAGTTCCAAGTTTTTACAAGATCACCTATTCACCCCCCTCTAGGTGCTCTCACTAACGCAACCTAGGCACAAGTTCTTGCTAATAATTGAAACATTGAATATTAATAAAACAAACAACTGAATAGCAGATTGTGTGTTGGGGATGGAGTTGTTGTTGTCGATCTGGGTGCCAAAAATTGGAGATGGACCGTCTGACCGTGCTCTCTACGGAGGCACGGATGGTTCGTGGCCCTAGGCTGGATGGTACGCGACCTGGAGCAGGAGCAGCTCCTCCTCTGCATACGTTCGGATGTTCTACGCCTGGGGCTCGGACGATCCGCGATGGCGCAAAGGGTCTTCTTCTTCGCAGCAGACCTAGATCTCGCCTCCTGAGAGGGACCCCATCGGGGAGGAAAGATCCTAAGGTGTGCCTTGATGACAGCAGACCACCCAAGACATCTCTAGTCGACGTAGAGCCGAAGAGAGGTGAAGATTTGAGGTAGAGGAAGGCTAAACTAAGGCTAAACTAGAGCTACTCCTAATGCATAAAGAAAAATGATAAGTAGATTTGATTCGATCGATTGTGGGGGGTTCAATCGGCCGTAGCCCTTCATCTATATAAAGGGGGATGTCTGGACCCATTACAAGTCCTTTCTCGAGTTAATCCCATAGATTTTGCTAACAAATCTCGCAAGAAACTCAGAACCCTAACTGATTATGCGCATGCGTGGACTGTCTGCGCCACCACCGCGGACCGTCCGGCCTCGAGGCCGAACCATCCGTGGGGACGTTTTATGTGTTCAACATATGCCCCCTGCCTTTTAGTGGAGGTTGATGAACCAAAAGCATATGCACTAAGCCTGATGCAAGTCACTGACTTTTCAAACCAATAGGGTGATCATTCAATAGAGCTCTAATACATTACGCTGGTTGGGATCGCATCTTTCTAGGCCATAACCATCTGATCAACGGATCAAAAGGTATAGAATGGAGGTGCCCCCAGCCTAAATAGACAAAGGGACTATTTTGCATGTTCCATGGGTTTATCGTCATACCATTCCATATTTGAATAGGACAATATATCGACGATGAGTAGGTGGGTGGAAAGTATCCTGCATCACAGGATGAATAGGTGATGCTTGTTGTGTCGCCTTCGGGCTGTTTTACTCGGCCATTTTGTTTTAGTGGACGATCGAGGTTTCTTTATTAGCCGATCACATAGAACAACCTTCTTGCTCGCATATTTGGAGAGCAACTGATCAAAAGTAGGGTCTGCTTTGACCAGCCGACCATGTGTGCCATGCCCCTGCATCTCTTTCCTTACTTTGTGTGTAGGATGATGCCTCTGACCATGGGCGGACTGTCCGGTTGAATCGGCCGGACCATCTGACTGAGCACCAGACCGTCCGCACGTAGGTGCCGGATCGTCCGCGATGCTCGGGTCAGGTTGTCGTGCTCAGCTCCTTAATTAGGTTTGCCCCCCAGCACCTCCGGACTTGTTGGTCTTCTTGTCCGGAGTCTTCTGAGTAATCTCTTCTTATGATATATTTGACGTACTAGGATCGCCAATGACGATGTTTTTGCCTTTGCCTTTATCAGCCACTTCGGGCCGAACCAAGACCTTTTTGCATGCGGGTTCTATTGTATTGACAGGAAATGGTTGTGTGTCCACTTGCATCTCCTAGGAGCCATCCGACACTCATTTATGGTCGATTGTATCTGTCGACGAAAAACATTACAATCATTAGTGGCATGAGAAAAATAATTATACCACTTACAATAAGCACGTCTCTTTAATTCATCTATAGGAGGAATTGTATGAGTTAATTTAATGTTGTCGTTTTTAGTAGCTCGTCAAATATTCTATTGCATTTTACAACATTAAAAGTAATTTAACTTCTTGCAGATTCTTTTGAACCGGCTGCAAAGAAAAACATGTAGAAGATTTGGCCTTTGTTGGCCAAACAAACTAAGCGGTATATACATCTGTGGATTCATCATCTGAACTATCACGCTCTACTAGATGTATAGTGTAAACCCTGAATTTGGGGGTATAAAATTTCTTTCTAAATATCTTCAACTTGCAAGACAAGTTAGGTTGGGACAAGAGGCTACCATATGCAAAATTCTCCTACAACAACAGCTATCAGGCCAGTCTGAAGACGTCACCATTCCAAGCACTCTATGGGAGGAATTGTAGAACTCTGTTGCATTGGGACCAACCTAGCGAAAGGTAGCTATTCGGTCCAGATATTCTGCTTGAAGCTGAAGAGAACATCAGAATGGTCTGAGAGAATCTGAAGATAGCGCAGTCCAGACAGTGAAGTTATGCTGACACCCGAAGAAGAGAACTGAGTTTTGAAGTGGGAGATTATGTCTACTTGAAAGTATCACTGATCAGAGGAATCAAAAGGTTCAGAGTCAAAGGCAAGCTAGCACCTTGATACATCGGACCATACCAGATTCAAGAAAGACATAGAGAAGTGGCATATCAACTAAGCTTACCAGAAAATCTGTCAGTCGTGCATGACATATTTCATGTGTCTCAGCTGAAGAAATGCTTGAGAGTGCCAGAAGAGCAGTTGCCAACATAAGACCTTAAAGTTCAAGTAGACCTAACATATATTGAGAAGCCAACTCAAATTCTGGAGGCAGTAGATCGGGTCACTCGAAGAAGCACCATTAGGATGTGGAAAGTCAAATGGGGCCATCACTCAGAAGAAGAAGCAACGTGGGAAAGAGAAGATGATCTAAGAGCTAATTACCCTAAACTCTTTGCTAGCCAACATTTAATCTCGAGGGCGAGATTCCTTTTAAGGGGGATAGGTTTGTAACACCCTAAATTTGGGGTATAAAATTTCTTTCTAAATATCTACCAAATTCAGGTGTTACTCTTGTATCTCTCTAGTTTCTCTCTCTCTCTCTTTTCTTTTTGGCTAGAATAAGGTTAATTAGGAGAGGGGTTAATTATTTATTTTGTCAAAACAATGTAAGTCATGAATTGTTGCATTATGATGAACCCAAAATATTTTTTGAATTGATGCACATGTTTCATTTCGTTTGAATTTGAAAATTGGTTTAAATTTGAATTGAAAACCCTAGGGAAAATAAAATAGAAAAGGCATTAGAAATTCTAGGAAAATGGAAAATCTCTTTTTGGCCCAAACCAGCCCAGCAGGCTTAGCCCCACGCGCGCGTCCGCAGCCTCTGATAGGTGGACCCCGCCTGTCGGCGCTAGCCCGCGCCCACGTTCTCTCTCTCTCTCTCTCGCTCACTACCAGTGGGGCTGATTTGTCGGTGCCAAACTCCTCCGCACGCGCGTGCTTTCTCTCGCTGTCCCGTGGACCCCGCCCGTCAGCGTAGAAGCCCGTTCACTCATCCGTTCTCGCTGACCCGTGGGTCCTGCCAGTCAGAATCGTCCCCCCTGAACCATCCGCGCTCCTCGCCGTGGATGCGCCCATGTCTGCGCAATTCCCGGCCATGACCCACGCGCCCGAGCCTTTTCTAGAGCCCACCCACACTCACCCGCTTCTCCTCGCTCATTTGTGCCCTCAGCCGAGCACTCTTGCTCCCTCTCTCGCCTTGCGCGCGCGCCTAGGGAGCTCCGTCGCTGCTCGCCGAAGTCCGCCGGCCGTTCTACGGTCACCGTCGAGCCCTCGTCGCGCTCGTTGCCTCGTTGAGTTTCGCCTCACCGTTAGTAATTCGAGACACCCCTCGGTTCACCCCTAGCCCCTCTGGTCCACCCGGTCCGCGCTCACCGGAGTTCTCCCCGTGTAGCCGGAGCTCCGCCACCATCGACCCGAGGCGTCCCTGCGTCTCCGTCGTTGCTCCAGGACTCCAGTGTTTCCTATCGAGGTGAGCAACCTCCCCGCGCCCCTATTTCTCTGTTTATTGCCCTAGTCTTCGCGCGATTGCTCGTCGGAGTAGATTCGCGCCGCCGTGGGACCATCCCGCCGCGTTCTACGCCCTCTGGTGCCTCTGCGCTGGCGTTGTGCCCACGGTCGTGTTCGCCAGGTTGCCCTGAATGCGCTCGAGTCCTTCCCCAAGTACCTAGAGCCCTACTGTGGCCATTCCCCTCGTCTCCGGCGAGATCCCGCCATGAGGTCGAGCGGTGCCGCCGCACCAAGGACCCGCCATCCCAACCACGCTAGCCGATGGATCTCGGACGTCCACCCGAGATCTGGTGGTTAGGATTTAATTAGAACCAATCTAACCTCGACCGTCCGATGCAAACCCAGTCGTCTAGATCCGCTCCCCTCACCCGCGCTCTGCCCCTGGGCCCTGCCGGTCAGTGCCTGCGCCCCTTGGCGTTGGACCTGGCTGGTCAGCCCGCCTTCCTCCTCAGTCGCTGACACCACCGACCCACCTGCCAGCCCTCGCCAGTTTGTGTGCGCACACCCTCGTCCGCGGATCTAATCTCAGCCGTTCATCTGTGATCGAGCGGTCGAAATTATCCGACCCTTCGCGTGGCAGTTTTGCTTAAGAAACCCCCGTGTTTTTTGTAATCAACCCGCCGTCCCTCTGTATCATGCGCAAGCCCCTATAAATTTGTAGATTGGACCCTAAGCTTTCGTTTAATCACAGAATTAGACCCAATTTGTATTTCAAACTTCAAAACTTGTTTATTTCATATTTTTCATATAAACTCCAAATTTAGTGGTTCAAATTGCAAAATGTTCATAGGAATATTCTCTGTTCAAATAAATTATGTTCATCCACAGCCTCTGTACTTTAATTTCATGGTTAAGCTATAGGTTAGTGTATGTAATAATTAATTTATGAAATAAGAAAATAAAAAGGGAAAACCCTAATGATACTTAGGTGTTTAATTTTGTGAGATCAATATTATGTCATGTATGAAGTTACCCATGTTGTAATTTCGTGTCCCGCCAAAATTAGTAGAACTAAACTATGTAATCCATAATCACTAATCTCTAAATGAATTAATCCCTAGCATTTAAGTCTATCCCTTGTGTCCATAATGTCTTGTCAAATCTGTGTTCTCTTGATTGTACATGTGTGGTGTGTTGTTCATTTGTACTTTTCCAAATGTATTGAATGTATGATCGCTTTATTTAGACAACGAGCAGTCTGTGGTTCCTGAGTGTGTTGCCAAAGATCTTCTCGAGCAACAACCTGATGAAGGCAAGTGTCCTCTAACCTATTATGTCCTACATACTTTATAATTCATCGTCCCGCATTACATTATTGAAACCTAAGGATTGACTAGTGTTGGGGGTATGCTTCGTAGCCGAAGATCCTAAAGAAATAAACACCTTCGGCAGACCCTCTCCAAAACAGCGCCGAAGCTATCAACTATAAAGCTTCGGTACAGTGACATGTCTCAAGACGAAGGGGTGAACTGACTTAAAGATGAAATGACTTAAAGACCCATGATATTCTGTGTCATTATTATAGTTCATTGTAAAGGGCATAAATGTAATTATATACAGGCTGTGAACTGTGTCTATAAATAGGTGAACAGTACTCCCGTACTGTTCACGTGCTCTCCTGTAATCACGCAATGGGTATTTGTTCTTGCTTCACGCTGGTATTTTTGCTTTTCTCCAAGCCGAAGGTACATTTGTAATTCGTTATCATTTTTACAATAATGAAATAGAAATGAGTTAATAATGATAATCACGTGTTCAAATTATTTTACATATTTTTTTACCCTTCCTCATTATTTGTTGTATTTATGAAGGTATAACCTTCATAACCTTCGTCCGGGATCCATTATATCTCGAGGGAAATAATGCTTCGAAGGACGAAGGACCCTAATATTTAACAATTTCTATGTTGCCTTGTTCTTGATTCATAGCATTTGAGAACAAGTCCCCAACATTGGCGCCCACCTCCGGTGAACTCACTTCCACTTTTTTGAGCTGATGGCTTCGATCAAGAATCAAGCTGGAACTGCTTCGGCCCTGAAGCTGGTTCTCCCGATAACAGGCGGTTCATGCTCAGAGCCGGCCAACAAGAAACAGAAGAAGGAGGCACAGAGAAGAGTACAATAAGTAGGGGTACAGGGACCCTTCATCAAATCAAGATGGTCTCACATCCCAATTACCTTTTCTCAAGAGGATCTTCAGCTCAAGGATCACCCACACAATGATGCTATGGTTATCTCTTGTGTGATCAAAGGATTTCTGGTCCATAATGTTTTGGTTGATACAGGCAGTGCAGCAGATATCATATTTGCTAAGGCCTTTAGACAAATGCAAGAGCCCGAAGACAAGATTCATGATGCTACGCACCCTCTTTGTGGCTTCGGAGGGCGACAGATTGTAGCGCTTGGTAAGATTACCATGCCTGTGACCTTCGGATTCGTCAACAACACAAGGACTGAGCAAATTGTGTTTGACATTGTTGACATGGAGTATCCTTACAATGCTATCATTAGTCGCGGAACACTCAATGCTTTCGAAGCAATTCTTCATCCAGCATATCTTTGCATGAAGATACCTTCGGATCAGGGACCTATTGCTATTCATGGGAGTCAGGAAGCCACCAGAAAGGCCGAGGGGAATTGGACTGATTCAAAGGCAATCCATAACATAGATGAAGCCGAAGCTTGTGAGCAGTACAAGCATAGAAGGGAGAAGGCTGCTTCGGCCGATCAGCCGAAACCCATGCTTTTATGCGAAGATATCGCAGAGCAGAAGGTGCTGCTGGGATCTCAATTGTCTGAGGAGCAAGAGAAAACCTTGATAAGATTCTTGTTCAACAACAAAGATGTCTTTGCATGGTCGGCTAATGATCTTTGCGGAGTTAACAGGGATGTTATTGAACACTCGCTCAATGTTGATCCATCCTTCAGACCCAGAAAGCAGAGGCTTCGGAAGATGTCTGATGACAAGGCTGAAGGTGCTCGGAATGAAGTGAAAAGACTTCTCAGTGCTGGAGTTATCAGAGAGGTAAAATACCCAGAATGGTTGGCTAACACTGTTATGGTAAAAAAGGCCAATGGTAAATGGAGGATATGTATCGATTTTACTGATCTCAACAAGGCCTGTCCGAAGGACGAGTTTCCATTGCCAAGGATAGATTCCCTAGTTGATGCAGCAGCTTCATCAGAGCTTATGAGTCTGCTGGATTGTTATTCAGGCTATCATCAAATTTGGATGAAGAAGGAGGATGAGCCGAAGACCAGCTTCATAACCCCTAGTGGAACATATTGTTACCTTCGGATGCCCGAGGGGCTCAAGAATGCTGGAGGAAGCTTCAGCAGAATGACAACGAAGGTTCTTCAATCTAAAATAGGAAGAAATGTGCTAACTTATGTTGATGATATCATTGTAAAAAGCACGAAGCAAGAGAATCACATTACTGATCTGCAGGAAACCTTCGCTAATTTTAGACAGGCCGATTTAAAGTTGAATCCAGAAAAATGTGTCTTCAGGGTGAAGAAAGGGAAATTTCTTGGCTGCCTAGTTTCAACAAAAGGGATTGAGGCTAATCCAAATAAAATCGAAGCTATCCTTCGAATGGAACCACCAAGTACAAAGAAGGGGGCTCAAAGATTGACAGGAAGACTGGCATCTCTTAACAGATTCATATCTAGATCAGCAGAGAGAAATTTACCATTTTTCGAAGTGCTGAAGTCAGCCGAAGTTTTTCAATGGGGACCAGTCCAGCAGAGAGCCTTCGAAGAGCTGAAACAATATTTGATAGACCTAACAACGCTAACTCCACCAACGCCAGGGGCTCCTCTGTTGTTATATGTGGCAGCCTCGCACTCAGCGGTAAGTGCGGCACTTGTCCAAGAGAAGCTTGAAGGGCAAGTCAAGAAGCAAGCTCCAATATACTTTGTATCTGAAGTTCTTAGTTTATCAAAGAAAAATTATACAGAATTGGAGAAGGTGCTATATGTTGTTTTGATGGCTTCCAGAAAGCTTCGACATTATTTCCAAGCATACAATATAATTGTCCTTTCTTCACAACCATTGAAGGACATTATGAGAAATAGAGAAGCTACTGGAAGGATTGGAAAGTGGGCTGCGGAACTCAATGAATTATGCATTGATTATGTACATAGATCTTCGATTCAGTCTCAGGCGTTAGCTGACTTCATTGCTGACTGGACGCCAGGGGCTCAGGTAGAAGAGGCAAGTAAAGATGCCGAAGCATGGACAGTATTTTGTGATGGTTCTTGGGGAACCTTCGGAGCAGGAGCAGCCGCTGTGTTGGTCGCACCCTCCAAAGTTAAAACTTTCTATGCAACAAGACTTGATTTTAGCTGCACAAATAACATTGCTGAGTACGAAGCTTTACTTTTGGGTCTTCGGAAGTTAAAGGCAATGGGAATCAGAAGGGCGGTTCTTAAAACTGATTCCCAGGTTATCTCTGGTCATATTGACAAGAGTTGTAAGGCAAGAGACCTGAAGCTTGAGAAGTATTTAGATACGGTCCGAAGGATTGAAGCTTCATTTGAAGGGTTTTCTGTAAAAAATATTCCTCGAGGAGAAAATGAACATGCTGATTTGCTAGCCAAGTCAGCAGCACAGGGGCTGCCCTTACCTTCGGAAGTATTTTTTGAAACAATAAAAGCACCTTCGGTTGAACTTCTTGAAAGAGCGGTCCTCAATATATCTCCTATTTATAGTGAAGACTGGAGAACTGAGATCATCTCCTACCTTAAGGGTAATTTCCTTTCAGATGACGAAGCTTATAACAAGAGAATAGAGGCAAGAGCTTGTCCATATGTAATAATAGAAGGGGAGCTGTACAAGCGTGGGGTCTGTTCTCCGTTACTCAAGTGTTTATCCAGAGTCGAAGGAATAGAACTGATAAAGGAAATACATGCAGGCCTGTGTGGATCTCACATTGGATCTAGGCCTTTGCTGGGAAAAGTTTTTCGCCAAGGATTTTATTGGCCAAAAGCAGCTTCGGATGCAGCGGAGTTAGTCCAAAAGTGCGAAGGTTGTCAGAAATGTGCAAGAGATCAAAAACAACCTTCGTCTCTAACTCAGTTAATACAACCCACTTGGCCGTTGCAAAGGTGGGGCCTTGATTTGTTAGGTCCGTTACCACCAGCACAAGGGAACTTAAGATATGTTGTAGTGGCAGTGGAATATTTTTCTAAATGGATTGAGGCAAAGCCTTTAGCCACAATAACTTCGGTCACTATTCAAAAGTTTTTCTAGCAAAATATTGTTTGTCGCTTCGGAGTACCGAAGGCTATAACTGTAGATAATGGGACACAGTTAGATTCCGAAGCTTTCAGAGAATTTTGTGATCAAATTGGCACAAAGATCCATTTCGCATCAGTTCGACATCCGGAGTCAAATGGACTTGTTGAAAGAGCTAATGGCATCATAATGACAGGAGTAATGAAGTTAATCTTCAATCAGCCCAGGGAAAAGTGGCCAGACGAATTAATCAAAGTGGTGTGGAGCCACAATACAACGATATCAAGATCAACAGGCTTTACGCCATTCAAACTATTGTTTGGTGACGAAGCAATAACTCCGGAAGAAGCCAAAGCAGGATCAATAAGAATAGTAGCTTCGGCAGAAGGCGAAGCTGAAGCTGATTACTCTGTGGAAAAAGATGCTATAGAGGGGATTAGGCTTCAAGCTGTGGAAAACATCAATAAATACCAAGCTGAAACAATAAAATGGCGTGATAGAAAGGTCAGGCTAAAGAACATCGAACCAGGACATTTGGTGCTTCGAAGAGTGGCCAACCCAGAGACAGTAGGCAAATTACAGCTGAAGTGGGAGGGACCTTTTCTGGTAGTATCTTCGTCAAGACCTGGTTCCTACAGGTTGAAGGATATGGACGACAACGACATTCCTAGATCATGGAATGCGGACGAACTTCGGCGATATTATGTTTAGCTTGATGTAATTTTTTCTATTCTTTCTTGTGGCACCCTTTTCCTTTCCAAAGGGGGAGAAAGGTTTTTAATGGGGCCACAACATGTAATTTTTCTTTTCCTTATTTCCATTCCATAAGAGTGATATCCCCCAAAGATGTAAATGTAAAAGCTGACAACGCACCATCGAGTGCAATGGAAAAAGAAAAGAAAATAGGGAGAAGCTCAAAAGTCATTCCCAAGGGAATGCAGAGCTTACAGCGAAAAATAAACGCTAATTCCGCTGAAAGTAAAAGGCGAAGAAGCTCCTAAGGGAGGCTTACAGCGAAAAATAAACGTTGATTCCGCCGAAAGTAAAAGGCGAAGAAGCTCCTAAGGGAGGCTTACAACGAAAAGTCAGCGCTGATACACCGAAAAATAAACGGTGAAGCCGAAAAATAAGCGGCAAAGAAGGTTTGAGTCATTCTCAAGGGAGTATGGCTTCGAATATGTATTTGAACATTCATTTGCACGATACATTACATCATGACATTTGCATTCATAAACATTCACTTAGACATACATAGGATCATCATCAGCATAACGTACAAACATGCTTCGGACACAAACCTATCCCCCTTAAAAGAATCTCGCCCTCGAGATTCAGGGTTGGCTAGCAAAGAGCTCAGGGTATTTAGCCATCAGATCATCTTCACGCTCCCAGGTTGCTTCTTCCTCTGAATGATGATTCCACCTAACTTTGCACATTCTGATGGTCTTCCTTCGGGTGACTCTGTCTGCAGTATCAAGGATTTGCGTTGGCTTCTCAACGTAGGTCAAGTCCTCCTGGACTTCAAGACCTTCAACTGGCAACTGCTCTTCTGGCACTCGCAAACACTTTTTCAACTAAGACACATGAAAAACATCATGCACGGCAGACAAATTCTCTGGCAAACTGAGCTGATAGGCCACTTCTCCACGCCTTGAGAGAATTTGGTACGGACCAATGTAGCGGGGTGCTAGCTTGCCTTTGACTCCGAATCTTCTGACTCCTCTGATCGGTGACACTTTCAGATAGACGAAGTCTCCGACTTCGAAACTCAGCTCTCTTCTCCTTGTGTCTGCGTAGCTTCGCTGCCTCGATTGCGCTATCTTCAGATTCTCTCGGACCATCTTGATGTTCTCTTCAGCTTCAAGCAAAATGTCTGGCCCAAACACCTGCTTTTCTCTAGGCTGATCCCATTGCAACAGAGTTCTACAACTCCTCCCATAGAGCGCCTGAAATGGTGACATCTTCAAACTGGCCTGGTAACTGTTGTTATAGGAAAACTCTGCATAAGGCAATCTCTTATCCCATCCGGACTGATCTTGCAACGCACAAGCTCTCAGCATGTCTTCCAGAATTTGATTGGTTCTTTCGGTCTGACCATCTGTCCGCGGATGATAGGTTGAACTGAAATTCAGATGCGTGCCCAAGGCTTCATGCAACTGCTGCCAGAAATGAGAGGTGAACTGTGTTCCTCTGTCTGACACTATCTTCTTTGGCACACCATGAAGACAAGCAATCCGAGACATGTACAGCTCCGCCAATACTGCATTGTTGTAGTTGGTCTTGATAGGTATGAAGTGGGCTGACTTGGTCAAGCGGTCCACTACTACCCAAATGGAATCGTAGCCGGCTCGAGTGTGAGGCAATCCGACTATGAAATCCATACCAATTTCATCCCATTTCCACTGGGGAATTTGCAACGGTTGCAACAATCCAGCAGGTCTCTGGTGCTCTGCCTTGATCCGTCGACAACTATCACACATAGCCACATGCTCTGCGATTTCTCTCTTCATTCCGTACCACCAGAATTTCTTCTTCAGATCCTGATACATCTTCTCACTACCAGGGTGAATCGAATAGGCTGTCTCATGAGCTTCCTTGAGGATCAACTCCCGAATGGATTGGACATTAGGAACGCACAAGCGGTCTTTGAACCATATCACACCTTCTGCATCTTCTCGAAAATCTTTGCCTTTGCCTTCCAGAATCAGCCGCCGAATCTCACTGATCTTCTCGTCATTCTTCTGCACTTCTTTGATTTCTCGCTCCAGGGTAGGTTCCAACTCAATTGTGACTCCTCGCGAATTATTTAGAAATCCGAGACTCAACCTGTCAAACTCTTTGGCCAACTCATAAGGCATCGGACGAGCGACCATCAGATTGACTTGACTCTTCCTGCTCAAAGCATCTGCCACTACGTTCGCTTTGCCTGGATGGTAGTGAATCTCCAACTCATAGTCTTTGATCAACTCTAACAATCTTCGCTACCTCATATTCAACTCTGACTGAGTGAATATGTACTTCAGACTCTTGTGGTCTATGTAAGCATCGCATTTCTGTCCATACAGATAATGCCTCCATGTCTTCAGTGCGTGAACCACTGCTGCCAACTCTAGATCATGGATTGGGTAATTTTTCTCATGAACCTTCAACTGTCGGGACGAGTAAGCCACAACTCTTCCCTTTTGCATCAACACGCATCCCAAACCTGTGTAACAAGCATCACAGTACACCGAGAAGGCCTTGTGCACATCAGGCAAGACTAAAACAGGCGCTGTAGTCAACTTCTCTTTCAGCGCTTCGAAGGCCTCTTGACATTTCTGGGTCCACTTGAACTCGACCTTGTTGCCTAGCAACGCTGTCATTGGTTTCGCAATCTTCGAAAACCCTTCAATGAATCGCCGATAATATCCGGCCATTCCAATGAAGCTCTTGATTCCTCGAGCATCTGTTGGCGCTTTCCAGTTCAGAATGTCTGCCACTTTCTTCGGATCCACAGTCAATCCTTCTTTGTTGATTATGTGACCCAAGAACAGGACTTCACTGATCCAGAATTCGCACTTGCTTAACTTTGCATACAGTTGGTGTTCTCGCAATCTCTGCAATACCATCTTCAAATGATCTGCATGCTCTCCTTCGCTTTGAGAATAAATCAGAATGTCATCAATGAATACCACCACAAACTTATCGAGATAATCCATGAATACACTATTCATCAAGTTCATGAAAAAGGCTGGCGCATTGGTCAAACCAAAAGACATCACAGTGAACTCATACAAACCATACTTGGTAATGAATGTCGTCTTCGGAATGTCCGAAGGTCGGATCCTGAGCTGATGATAACCTGACCTCAGATCAATCTTGGAGAACACATTGGCTCCTCTCAACTGGTCGAACAGATCTTCTATTCTGGGCAAAGGGTACTTGTTTTTGATTGTGACCTCATTCAGAGCTCGATAATCGATACACATCCTTTTGGTGCCATGTTTCTTCTCCACGAATAGGACAGGGGTGGCCCAAGGCGAGGTCTTGGTCGGATGTAACCTTTCTCTGACAGCTCATCAATCTGCTTCTTAAGTTCAACCAACTCTGGTCCAGATATTCTGTAAGCTCTCTTAAAGATGGGGACGGTTCCAGGAAGAAGCTCTATGGCAAACTCAACTTTCCGCTCTGGTGGCATACCCGGTAAGTCCTTTGGAAACACATCTGGGAACTCGGACACAACCTTGATACTCTCAATTAGGTCTGCTTCACTGCTATCAACGACCATCTGATAACAACTTCCCTTCTCTGGCTCAGGCGGGACTAACTCGGTCACCACTTCCTCTCCTAGTGGGGACACCAACATGATTGTCCTTTTATCACAACTGATAACTGCCTGATACTTATCTAGCCAATTCACCCCTAGGATGACATCTATTCCCTGAGTACCCATTACTATGAGGTTGGCGGGAAACACTATCCCCCTTATTTCCACACATACATTCAAACAAATGCTATCGGCTCGAATTCTACCACCGGCTGAGTCAATTTGAATGGGGTTTGACATGGTAGTAATTGGAAGATTATGTGCTTTTACCCATGATGCAGTAATGAAAGAATGTGTTGCTCCAGTATCAAATAACACTTCTGCAATATGGGAGTCGACTGGGAACATACCTACTATCATGTCGGGGGTCTCCTGAACTGCTTCAGCCTCCAAGTGATTCAGTCTCCCATGATTATAACGCGGCTGAGAGCGGTTGCCTGCTCTAGGCTGAGACACGTTCTGCTTCGCTGGGGCATTGGGGCCTGATTGCTGCTGGGCTGCCTTCTTCGGACATTGCATCACCCAATGGCCTTGCTCTCCACAGTGGAAACATGCCCTGTTTCCAACCTGAGCTGGTGCTGCCTGACTGTTCTGCTGGGCTGCTGGGGCAGGAAGATGAGGTGCCTGCTGATTCTGCCTCTAAAACTGGCCTCCTCCTGACTGATTGCTCTGACGGTTCTGATACTGGTGCTGAGGATACTGCCTTTGGAACTGCTGACGCTGCTGAGGTGGACGCTGGTTCTGCCTGAACTGCTGAGGTTGGTTGCCTGAGAAACGAGGACGATTGCTGCTTCCAGGCTGGGGTCCACTGATCTTTCGCTTACGATCCTCCATCTCCTTATGCTTCCTCTCTGTCATGATTGCTCTATCAATCAAGTGCTGGAACGTCGGAATGGTATGATTCATCAGCTGATAGTGCAGAGGGTCAACCAAGCCTTTCAGGAAACGGTATTGTCTCTTGGCGTCGGTGTTGACATCTTCAGGAGCATAGCGAGACAATTGCAGAAACCTGTCTCGATACTCACTGACTGACATCGACCCTTGCTTAAGGGCCAGGAACTCCTCCTTCTTCACTGTCATCAGACCTGCAGGAACATGATACTGACGAAAGCTACCTCTGAACTCTTCCCAGGTGATGGCGTCGGGGTTGGCATGGGTGGCGAGATAAGACTCCCACCATGACTGAGCTGCTCCTCTCAACAGACGAGGACCATACAAGACTTTCTCTCTGTCATCGCACTGAGCGGTATGCAACTCCCGTTCCACAGTGCGCAGCCAGTCTTCAGCATCCATGGGATCAGAGGAGTGAGCGAACATTGGTGGATGACCTCTCATGAATTCAGCACGCTTGTCCCTGGGCATCTGAGGCATCTGAGTTTGGGGTGGGGCCTGCTGCTGTTTCTGCTGAATGGTGGCCAGAGTCTGACCGATGGCTTGAACTGCCTGAGTCTGCATCAGAAACATCTATTCGATGGACATTGGGGGCGGGGGTGGCAGCTGCTGTTGCTGGGGCACCTCATCCTGCTGAGCGGCTTGCTCCTGCTGAGCACGCCTTCCTCCTATGCGCCTGTTGTCTGACATCTGCAGAATGCAATCACACATCAGAACTGATCTTGCAAATCTTGCAGCATAAGAAGAGAGTATAGAATTCTCCACAACACTGAATAGATGAGCATCTTCACTGATCTCCAACACAGACCACACAGCTTCTCAGATAAAGAGGAAAGTGGAACGAAAGGTTTCCCAACTAGATAACTAACTTCATTAACATAACAGGTGAACCAAAATGCAGGGGCTACCCACACTCTGGTGACAGTCATTACAAAGATCCAAACCAAACGTAGTTCATCATGACAAACATAGATGCACAGGATATAGCAAACTACCCTGTCTAACTAAGACTAACTAAGAGCGAGACTAACGCTAAGACTGTAGCTTCTACGTATATATATTTTGTATTAATTACAAGATCCAACTCTAACGATCTATGGTCTAGATTTATCTTGGTCTTGCAGTCGGGATTGCCATAAGACTGGTGTCCACGCCGAGGTGAGCGGTACGGGTGCTGAGTCCCGACGGGAGCGGGGGAACCATCATCCAGGTGACGACGTTCTGCGCGCTCAGCCCGCAGCAGGGCGATCTCAGCACGAGCCCTACTCAGCTCGTCTAGCGCATGGTCCAGCTCCATGTTTAGCACGACGGCTAGGTTGACTGTGCTGCTCAACCTAGGATTGTCCTCACCGACAGGTGAAACAATCACGCCTCCTGTGCTGCCAGATGGACGGCGGGGGTAGTACTTCAGGTTGAGACCGTCAGCTACCCCACCGAGAACCGAGCAGTAGTGCGAAAGCGCACGCCGTGCAGCATCTTGCATGGCCGCCTCAGCTGAGTCCCGCTCAGAGATAGAATAGTGCTCTGAGCAGACCTCAGCACCTTGGAGACTGTTCTCCGGACGGCGCACCAAACAGGTCGCCTCCCAGCGGTCCGAGTAGACCCTGCGACTATGCTGGTAGACCACACAGCGATACTCGATAGACCAAGTACGCCGGTTAAGTGCCTGACGTAGCAGGGTGTCGAGCGCATCGTGGAAGTGACACCCGCGAGCAGCGTCGCGAGTGATGGGTCGAGCAACCCATCCTTCCGGCTCCTGGTCAGCATAGAAGTCGGTGTTGTGGCTCGAGCGGTCGTCGCCACCTCCGTCGTCTGGGTCTCCTCCATCAGCTACTCCAGAGGCTAGGGCGCCCAGTGGTGGTGCAGGGGGCGCCTCCAGAGGAAGCACAGGGGAGCAGCTCCTCACGGACTCTATCTCCTGCTGGAGCGAGAAGGAAGAGCCCTGCTGCTCCTGTCGTCGACTCTCCTGCTCCTCATGCAGGCGGTGGTGCAGCCTCTCCAAGCGGCTGGACTGTCCGGCCATGGGACGACGAAGCGGACGCTCAGCAAGGCGGGAGGGTAAGAAGGGGATGACGAACTTTCGTGCAGTGTGTCTAAGTCGAGCCATCTACAAGAGACACCGCAAGCAAAAGTGAGAACAGAATCAATATGACCAGCAAGTAATGAATCATAAATAAATAAAGGATTAGAATAAACATAAATTTTCAGCAAGGTATAATATATAGTAGAACATAGGTTTGGTCGATATGACCAACTTTTGAAGGGATGTCAAAGTCAAGGCAGGGACAGAGGTCTATAGTCCTTAGAGCGACCATTCTACTCTAGGTTAGTGAGAGCACCTAGAGGGGGGGGTCAATAGGTGATCCTGTGAAACTTAAACTTATAGCCACAAAAACTTGTTAAGTGTTAGCACAATAATCGCCAAGTGGCTAGAGAGGAGTCTCAACAAAACACAATACCACAAGAGATCAAACACAGAGATGACACAGTGGTTTATCCCATGGTTCGGCCAAGACCAACGCTTGCCTACTCCACGTTGTGGCGTCCCAACGGACGAGGGTTGCAATCAACCCCTCTCAAGTGGTCCAAAGACCAACTTGAATACCACGGTGTTTTGCTTTGCCTTTCAATATCCCGTTTGCGAGGATTCTCCACAACTTGGAGCCTCTCGCCCTTACACTTGAGATTCACAAGAAATACGGAGTAAGGGAGGAAAGCAACACACACAAATCCACAGCAAAATGCGCACACACACGGCCAAGAATCGAGCTCAAAAGACTATCTCAAAGTTCTCACTAGAACGGAGCTCGAATCACTGAGAATGACAAACGAATGCGCAAAGACTGAGTGTGGATGATCAAGAATGTTCTAAGGTTGCTTGGTGTGCTCCTCCATGCGCCTAGGGGTCCCTTTTATAGCCCCAAGGCAGCTAGGAGCCGTTGAGAGCAAATCTGGAAGGCCAATCTTGCCTTCTGTCGTCGGGTGCACCGGACAGTCCAGTGCACACCGGACACTGTCCGGTGCCCGATTTCCTTCCTAAAATGGCGCTGCCGACCGTTGCAGATCTGGGAGCCGTTGGCGCATCGGACATGTCTGGTGCACACCGGACAGTCCGGTGCCCCCTTCCGACCGTTGGCCCGGCCACGTGTCGCGCGCAGATTCCGCGGCCGACCGTTGGCCCGGCCGACCGTTGGCTCACCGGACAGTCTGGTGCACACCGGACAGTCCGGTGAATTTTAGCCGTACGCCGTCGGCGAATTCCCGAGAGCGGCCACTTCACGCCGAGCCAGCCTGGCGCACCGGACACTGTCCGGTGCACCACCGGACAGTCCGGTGTGCCAGACTGAGCTGAGTCTTGGCTGCACACAGCCAAGTCTTTTTCACCTCTTTTCTTTTCTTCTTCTTTCTGTTTCTAACACTTAGACAAGTATATTAGTACACAAAACCAATGTACTAAGGCTTAGACACATACCTTTACTTTTGATTTGCACTTTGTCCATCCATGAGCATAAATTCACATTTAAGCACTTGTGTTGGCACTCAATCACCAAAATACTTAGAAATGGCCCAAGGGCACATTTCCCTTTCAATCTCCCCCTTTTTGGTGTTTTATGCCAACACAACATAAAGCAACTAGAACAAGTGCAATATCACTTCAAATAAAACTCAAATTTATTTTGATTCAATTTTGGCATATATGGATCATTCTTTGCCACCACTTGGTTTGTTTTTGCAAATCAAACTCAAATCTCTATCTCTAAGTCAAGCATACATGTTGAAGCATAAAGAGAGTCATTCCAAAAGAGATTGATCAAAGATTTCAAAAACTCCCCCTATTTCCCATAATCAACACTTCTCCCCACAAGAGGCCAACTTTTGCCAAAAGAGACAATGCAAGAGTTTTGACAAAACAAAAGGCTCTGTTTTACTATTTTCAAAATTTCTCAAGTGGTAGCTGATCCATTAATTGCTTTGGCCTTTATTTTCTCCCCCTTTGGCATCAAGCACCAAACCGGGATCAATCTTGGCCCTATAACCCCATTGCCTCACCAAAATCTTCAATTAAGAGCAAATGGCAATAAGAGTTCATTAGATGAACTTGGAATATGTTACCCTCTCATCGGAGTGCAGTGGAAGTCTTTCATGGTCCAAGTCCACCTTTTCCCTTTCAATTCTCCTTTGAAACTAAAACAAGCAAACTCAAACATATGGTTAGTCTCAAAGGGTCAAGTTGTAACACATCTCCCCCTAAAATTGTGCATCACTTTGCAATGGACTTGTGAGGTCCAGGGAGTGTTTGTACAACTTGAGCACCATACTTAACAACAAAATGCAAAAAGGAACATGATCAAAAGCATAAATACATGTATGCTACAATTCAATCCAAGTTCCGCGAATCTAAGACATTTAGCTCACTACGCAGCCTGCAAAAGGTCTTCTCATCTAAAGGCTTGGTAAAGATATCGGCTAGCTGGTTCTCGGTGCTAACATGAAACACTTCGATATCTCCCTTTTGCTGGTGGTCTCTCAAAAAGTGATGCCGGATGTCAATGTGCTTTGTGCGGCTGTGTTCAACAGGATTTTCCGCCATGCGGATAGCACTCTCATTGTCACATAGGAGTGGGACTTTGCTCAGATTGTAGCCAAAGTCCCGAAGGGTTTGCCTCATCCAAAGTAGTTGCGCGCAACACTGTCCTGCGGCAACATACTCGGCCTCAGCGGTGGATAGGGCAACGGAGGTTTGTTTCTTAGAGTTCCACGACACCAGGGACCTTCCTAAGAATTGGCACGTCCCTGATGTACTCTTCCTATCGACCTTACATCCAGCATAGTCGGAATCTGAGTATCCAACCAAGTCAAAGGTAGACCCCTTTGGATACCAGAGCCCGAGGCAAGGCGTAGCAACCAAATATCTAAGAATTCGCTTCACTGCCACTAAGTGACACTCCTTAGGATCGGATTGAAATCTAGCACACATGCATACGCTAAGCATAATATCCGGTCTACTAGCACATAAATAAAGTAAAGACCCTATCATTGACCGGTATGCTTTTTGATCAACGGACTTACCTCCTTTGTTGAGGTCGGTGTGGGGGATAGATATCCCCCGGGTCCACTAAAAGAGTAAAGGACCTCACGAAAGGCCCAAGGGCCCAATAAATCGTAAGGTTATTCTTTCGTGGGCCTGGGGAAAAACAACCAGCAACGCAGGGCGACATGAGGCCAGATTGGTGCAAACCCGGACGGCCCATAGCGTCGGGTGACTAGCTGCAACAGAGATCCGACTTTCCCGCGTCGGGGCCTCCATGCAACGAAGCCACGTGAAGATAAGTCGGCGAGGGTTACGTAAGGGATAATCTCGAGAGGTTCACTATCTTTTAGCCACTTGTTGTTATCCTATCCATGTGTACTGCCCCACGGTCGAGTATATAAGGCCTAGGGGGCACCCCTTCAGATCGATGGACCCATTACTTAGCTACCCACATCAACTCTCTGTATTCTCGATCCAGAGAGCTCTCTTGTAACCATATCCACCAAGCATACTCATCAGGACGTAGGGTGTTACGCATCACTAAGCGGCCTGAACCTGTAAATCTTGTCCACCGTCCCTCGTGCGATCGGCACGAACCATTCTGCTACAGTTGTCGACACCTTCCTACTCCTAAAACACCTTGAGGGGCAACCCCGGGTGTGCGGTCGGACCCTAAACCCCGACAGCTGGCGCGCCAGGTAGGGGGTGTGTCGACAATCTAAGCTAGCTCAATGGCCATCTCCTTCTACAGCAAAATCGCCCTACGCCCCGGATCTATGTTCTGCTTCGGAACAATCTCTTTCGTAGCGGACGAAGAAGGAATTCTGCACCGTATCGCGGATCCGCCGGAAAAGGAATCTTCCTCAACAAACTCCGAAAATACCGGAGAAGTGCAACCTCCGACTCTCCGAAAGAAGATCACTACGCCGGCAGCACCGTTCTACCCCGACGTCCTCTTCATCGGAAGGGCGGAATCGCCCGCCATTTCCGACGACGAGCCGACTGTACCCGGGGAGGAACCGCCTCAGCGAGAATCCCGTCGACGGAGGAACCGGCGCAGGAACGTTCGACGACATCACGCAGCCGGAGAGCGGAATCCAGAGCAACCTGTCTCGCGAGACGAGGTCTCGGAGGTAGGAGAAACCCCGGAAGAACGCGTCTTCAGAGAGCGAAGGAATTCCCGACGACGTGATCGCCGACGAGCTCAGGAACAGGCTGAGCAGGATGCAAGGCAACGTCGAGAGAATCCACTCTTCGGGCGCAATCTGAACCCCGACTTCGCCCGAGCCATGAACACGCCGAGCGAAGTCGGAGGGGTGCTAGCTCGGATAGCGGAAGGACTTCCTCGGACTCCTGACGCCGACGGCTACCGACGACTGTTCACCCAGGCGGCCAACCATCTTCTACCGCTTGCTCACCCGCCGAACGATCTACGACACGCCATCAACAGTCGCCGAGACGCGCGGAGCTCCATCAATGCTTCGCGGGAACGGCGGCATGAGAACGAAATCCGTCGTCGAGAGGAGTACGACAGGGATCATGGCGCCCCGACTCAGAGCCAAGCTACCAGGACTGAGTCGGCAACGGCTTCGACTGGCGGAACCACCCGGGGACGGTCGAGGAATCACAATCACAACTCCCCTCCCCGGGACAGACATCGACCCCGACGACAGGAGGACACGTGCGGAGTGTCCGCCCTTACTCCACGCCTTAGGGCCATCCAATGGCCTCCCAACTTCAAGGTATCCAATGTTGACAAATATGAACCTAAGCAGGATCCATGGGGTTGGCTAGCCGTCTACACCACCGCTGCTCGAGCTGCCGGGGCATCCGAAGACGTGATGACCGCGTACTTGCCCATTGTCCTTGGGCAAGACGCGCTGCAATGGCTACGACATCTACCCCGACACTGCATCGACGTCTGGGGAGACTTCAGTCGACGCTTCACCGCCAACTTCCAGTCCCTCTCCGACAAGCCGGCGCAGCCGTGGGACCTTAAATCTATCAAGCGCCGGGGGGACGAAACTCTCCGGTCATACCTCAAGAGGTTTCAAACCATGAGGAATCGTATCCCCGATGTCACGGAGGCGGCCGTGATCGAGGACTTCTACCGAGGATCTAATGATTCGGTTTTCGTCCGAGCCATACTACAAAAGGCGCCGATCACCTCGGAGGAGCTGTTCCGGGAAGCCGACCTCTACATCACCGCCGACGAACGAGCCCAGGATCTCATCGGAGGAGCAAAGCCCGCGCCGGCAGCACCACGACGCGACACGAACCAGCAACCTGACAAGCGGTGGGAGAAGAGGCCACGCGAAGAAGTGCACGCCGCCGGACCACCTGCCTCTCGCGCTCGAGGAGGACCTCGTGGAGGCGAACGCACGCTGGACGACATCCTCGACGCCCAGTGCCCGTACCACAAGGACATGCGACACACTCTTCGTAACTGCCGAGACTTCAAGCACTCCGTCGGACACGGCCGACCCTTCCAACCTCTACCTCCTCCTCCGCCGAGGGGAGGACCAGATGAACCGCGACAACCCCATCGGCAGGAGGAGGGAGGAGGAGGAGGAGCTTTCCCACGCGTTGACAGGGAGGTCAACGTCATCTTCGGCGGACACGGATCGCAGGAGAGCAGAAGACAGCAAAAGCTCAATGATCGCCAGATACTGGTGGCGACCATCGGCCCTCCCGCTCCATACTGGTGGTCGGAGCACCCGATCACCTTCACTCGGGCGGATCAATGGCTCAACTTCGACCACCCGGGCAAGTACCCGCTTCTCGTCGATCCGGTGATCCGAGAGAGCCGGGTAAAAAAGGTGTTAGTGGACGGGGGGAGCAGCATCAACATCATCTTCCCCCGGACACTCCAAAGCTTGGGAGTTCATCTCAAAGAGCTCCATGAGTCGGACACTCCTTTCTTCGGCATCGTGCCGACGGAAGGGGAATACCCGCTGGGCCACATCTACATGCCGGTCACCTTTGGAACTCCGGAGAACTACAGAACCGAGTTCCTAAGGTTTGAAGTGGCGAACTTCGACTGCGGGTACAACGCCATCATCGGGAGGCCTGGATTGGCCAAGTTCATGGCCATTCCACATTACACCTACATGATACTGAAGATGCCAGGACCGCAAGGGATCATAACTGTGCGCGCCGACTTCCAAGGCGCCGCAGAATGTTTCCGAGTGGCTATTCAAGCAGCCCTCACCGCCAAGCCATCGACAGCTCCCTCCGCAATGGCGAACTCTAAGCCTGAGGAGAACCTCGCAATACCGGCAAATGAAGCTCAGACCGCGACCTCTATGCGGCCGACTGAAGAAACCAAGAGAATCAACCTGGGGTTTGCTGATGAGCGCAAGACGGCCATCATCAGCTCCAGTTTGGATGACAAATAGGAAAGCGTGCTCGTCCGGTTTCTGCAAGATAACCGAGATGTATTCGCATGGCAACCTGCGGATATGCCGGGAGTCCCGAGAGAACTGGCCGAGCACAAACTGAAGGTTTTTCCCTAGGCGAGGCCGATTCGACAGCAAAAGGTAACCAAACAAAACGAGGTCATTCCTAGCAAAAGGTAACCAAACAAAACGAGGTCAGAAGGTAAAACAGTCCACAACAAGCGTGAAGAAAAGAAAAAAGGGGCACTAACCAGCGTTAGTCGCCTCTAACTCGGATACACGGCGATGAAGTGACACTGGATTCCAACACGAGAAAGACGAAGCCACTTCTGGGACAGGAGCACCATGCAATTTCAGCTGGCTGGTCATCCCATCCACCAAAACCTGATGAGAATAACAGATGAGCATAATGGCAGAAGTTCATGCAACGTAAAAGTCAAGCTAAGAAACAGCACAGTACCTGGAGGTTGGAGAAGAATGAAGGGATCCCCAAATCAGGAGAAATCAGATGATAACCAGGCGCAAGGTCATCACCCGAAACAGCTTGCAATGGAACAGTGGGAATCAGTTCATCTCTTTCAACAGAGCCGGATACCCGATCAGTGGGGACGCTGCTCTCCAAAGCGATACCCCGGTCCAAAGTTTGGGCCACCACCATGCAGCCAGAGTGTGGAGGTGACCCTGCATGAACGTCCATGGAAGTGCCGGAGGGAGACCCTGTTTGGGCACCCTCAGGGATTGGGCCATAGTCGGCACTGCCCACTTGAGCTGGATTATCCCCGGCAGCACCCTCGGGGGCTGGGCAGTAGCTCGCGCTCTTCGCCCGAGCTAAGTCATCCCCGACGACACCCTCGGGGGCTGGACATGTGTCAACACCATCCTTGAGGTCCAAACTTTCAGCAGTAACCACCTCTAAGGTTGATGGGCCCTCGGCTACTTCCATGAAATCAGGACAATCCAAGTTAGCATCCCGACCCTCGAGATCGCGCTCTAAGGTTGATGAGGCACGGGATGACCTCAACCCAGCGTCCGGCACAGCACCGCAAGCTTCAGTTACATCATCATCCACTGGCCCTGATAACAAGTCCTCTGGGACCATATCCTCGAGAGTTTGATCAAAGTCGGCCACGGATATGTTTTGCAGACCAACAAGGGCAGATAAAGCAGGAGAAGGAACTCCACTACTTTCCCCACTGGCGAGGAATTGCCGACTGTTCTTCCGAGTCAGAGGGATCTCATTCTCTTCCTCTTCGTCGTCTTCATCAGCAACACTGGCAACACCCCCATTGGGATCAACGACGGATGGAGTACACCCATTGGGATCAACAACAGTCATACCACACCCATTGGGTTCAGCATCAGCAAATTCAGGCGCAGGAACCTCCTCATCGGCAGGAACCGAGGGACCAGCACCCTGATCCAAACTAGATACCCGCCGAATACGTCTTTTCTTCTTTTTCTGCTCATCAACAGAAAGATCAGTCTGATTGGTTCGGCGGGGACGCCTCGAGCGAGCACGGACAGGTCTCTGAACATCCAAGGTTATACCGACCTCTGGGAGAGGTGGCACTGCCAATGTCTCAGCAGGAGTAGCGTCAGAAGAATCTTCAGCCAACATATCAAGCATGGCATTCATTTCAGCATCAGTAGGATCCAAAGGCACCTCGAAATGGATTTGTCGTTCATCATCAGGGATTTTCCCAAGTGAGGCAACCAAAGCACTAACCTCCTCATCAGAGGGCCGTGTTCTAAGGCCCAAATTGCCATCAGTCGCAGGTGGGTTTGACACGAAACGAGTGAAGGCCTTGGCAGGAGGCAGATTCCAGGCTGAATACGCCACCGGAGCACCAACATTGGATACTTTGCCTCTGAGAATCATCTCCAGTCGGCTCACCAAATCAGCAGAAGGGATTCTTCTATTGGTAACTCGAGTTGGGTCGGCTAGCCCTTGATACAGATAAGCCGGGTGGACCCTATCTTTCAGTGGCTGAATGTTTTTGAAAACAAAGTCAGCAACTATAGCTTCAGCAGTTAAACCCCTCTCTTTCAATAGCCCAACTTCAGCTAGCAGCACACTGGCTTCAGTCACCTCCTCGTCTGTAGGAGACTCGGTCCAGCTCGGGGTGCGAACATCTGGCTGTCTTCCTGACCGGGGGGGAGAGAATTTCCATAGTTATCAACTATAAACCACTCCAGGCGCCATCCCTTAATGCTGTCTTTAAGGGGGATCTCAAGATATTCAGTTTTCCGTCCCCGACGCATCTCCAAGCTGGCACCTCCAACCAACTGATGTTGTCCCCCGGCCATCCCAGGGCGACAATGATACAGGTGTTTCCACAAGCCAAAATGCGGCAGCATGCCAAGAAAGGCCTCACATAAGTGGACGAAGATAGAAATTTGCAGAATTGAGTTAGGGTTCAGATGGGTTAGGTTGATATGGTAGAAATCAAGAAGACCACGGAAAAAGGGAGAAATAGGAAGGCCAAGGCCGCGGAGAAGAAAAGGAGCGTAAACCACGGACTCGTGGGTATCCTCCGTCGGGACCGTAGTCCCGTGGCAAACCCGCCAAGAACAGAGTTCCCGTGGAGGAAGAACCCCGATGGACACGAGATGGAGAAGTTCAGCTTCAGAGATGATGGACATATGGTTACCTGCGAAAGGCAACTGGCTGTTGGGATCAATTGGAGGGATCACCACAGCGGAAGAGCTCGCGATTTTCCTCTTGGGAGCCATCTCGATTTCACCAGTGAGCAGATTGGAGGCGAACGCAGAGAGGATTTGGAAGCAGGAATGCAAGAACTAGGGCGCGGAAAGCAAAGGCGGCTAAAAGTGCAGCTCTTATGGGATATTCTCGGACCAGATACCGTTTCAAAAAGTGCCCAGTCATCACCCGACAGTTATTTCCGAAATCCCAGCATGCCACGTGGTCACTCGGCAGTTCTTTCCAAAAAACTGGTGGGCCATCCCTTCACTCGGGTGTTAATCCTCAAAATAACTCGGCGTTGCCTCTAAAATGCCGACGTCACTATTCAGTCACTCGGGGTTACCTCCAAAACATCGATCTTGAGCTCAATCGCTCGGCATTACTTCTAAAATGCCGACAACGACCCTTAATAACTCGGCGTTGCCTCTAAAACGCCGATCTCGAGTTCAGTAACTCGGCATTTGCCTCTAAAATGCCGACGTCACTACTTAGTCACTCGGCGTTGCTTCTAAAACGCTGACCTCGAGTTCAACCGCTCGGCATTACTTCTAAAATGTCAACGGCGACCTTCAATCACTCGGCGTTGCCTCTAAAACGTCGTTCTCGAGTTCAACCGTTTGGTATTACTTCTAAAATGCCAACGTTGACCTTCAATCACTCGGCGTTGCTTCTAAAGCGCTGACCTCGAGTTCAACCGTTCGGTATTACTTCTAAAATGCCAACGTTGACCTACAATCACTCGGCGTTGCCTCTAAAACGCTGACCTCGAGTTCAACCGCTCGGCATTACTTCTAAAATGCTGACAACGACCTTTAATCACTCGGCGTGCCTCTAAAACGCTGATCTTGAGTTCAATAACTCGGCGTTGCCTCTAAAACGCTGATCTGGAGTTCAAAGACTCGGCGTTGCCTCTAAAATGCCGGCGTCGCTACTCAGTCACTCGGCGTTGCTTCTAAAACGTTGATCTCGAGTTCAATCGTTCGGCATTACTTCTAAAGTGCCAACGTTGACCTTCAATCACTCGGCATTACTTCTAAAAACATTGATACAGGCTGCAATATTGCTCGGAAGCGTCAGTATAATGATCAAGCTGTTCGTCTATGGTCTCAAAAGAATCAGATTTATAGTCAAACAAAGCGAGTCATCAAGAGAGAACCAAATTCATTCTTCATTCAAGGGAAGTGGCAATACTTACAAATCAACTCATTATGAGTTGATACTCCCCTACTGCTACTACTACTACTACGCTACACTATACTACTCTACATTACTAATACTACTACATTATTTAACTATACTATTTCTAATCTATACTAATATCTAAAAAGACCAGTGGCATCTAGCCACTGGCCCTGCCCCTGCCGCCGCCGCCGCTCTTGGTGCCGCCCCTGCCGCCGCCGCCGCTCTTGGTGCCGCCCCTGCTGCCGCCGCCCCTGGTGCTGCCCCTGCTGCTGCCGCTCTTGGTGCTGCTCCTGCTGCTGCCATTGCCGCCGCCCCCGCCACTGCCGCTGCCGTCGTCGTCGTCGTCGTCGTCGTCATCGTCGTCGTCGTCGTCGTCCTCGCCCTCGCCGCCGCCGTCCGAGTCCTCCTCATCCGAGGAGAATTCGGACTCATCCGAGCCCTCGAGCCCGGAGCGCTCGACGGCCCGGATGTACGACCAGACCTCCGCGGCTATCCCCTGGGAGTCGTCCGAGTCATCGGACGACGCCGGGGGAGAGACGGGGGCCGGAGACCTCTCGGACTCGGAGGAGAACTCCTCCTCCGAGTACTCCGAGTCGCCGAAGTCCTCCGATGGAGGAGTCGGCTCGCGCTTGCGCTTGTTGTTTTTTCCCATGGTGGAAGCAAGCAGAAAAGGAGAAAAGGAAGCAGTAAGGAATAGCGAAGAGATGTGAAGAAATCAAAGGAGCAACAGCGTTATTTATAGAAGAGAAAGGCAACCGCTCACCTCCAACCGCGGTCACTGAACAGTCGCTAAGCATTCAATATACACCTCCACCCGTCCAAAGACACGTCAGGCGGCTGACGCCGTTTCATGCAGCACTACACCCATTGGGACTCTAGTCAACAGCGCAAAGGATATGATTACACTCGCCGTCCCATCACATTACAACTCAGAAGCAGCCGGTTAAAACACTCAGCGTACCAAGCCGTCCCTTGCCCACACCCATTGGGGGGGGACGCCCAGGAATTGTCAGTATATTTTTCAAAATGGTCACATCAGTACAGAGCATGCAGTGAATGCCTCAAGACAAAAATGAGATATCAACAAGAGTTAGAGGGAAGCCAAGTATAACCAGCAGAGTGCAAAATATGGTCGACAGACATGACTTGAAGACTAGACAGAGAACGTCCATCGAATGTCCAATCAGTTGCAGAGCAAATAAACTACGCTACCTAGCAAGATATGGAAGGATTGCAAATTCGGCTGCAAAAGACAAAACACATGCTGACCTCTGAAGCATAATGTTGATGACATAGCACGGATGACATCATGCCAACTTTTTTATAAGCAGAAAGAGTAATCTTCAGCAAAAGGACACAAAAAGAAGACCTTCAAGCGAATTATCCTCAAAAAATCCACTTGAAGGTCGGGGGCTACACCCATTGGGTGCACCTTCGGTGCACCCCATGGATTGTCATTCTAAGCTAGGATAGCACCAATTTCTAAGGGCATGGGACAAGATTAAGAAGCCAATCTTCAACTGGAATAAAGGAACACAAATGGAAGTAATCTCTGTTGAAGACCTTCGAGTAGATTATTTTCTAAAATCTACTCGAAGCTCGGGGGCTACACCCATTGGGTGCACCTCCGGTGCACCCAATGAAGTTCAGAATCCTGCAAACAGGAATGCCGACCTCTAAGGCACAGGCACGAAGCTAGGTTTTGGTCAACAAGTGATTGAAGCAGGAGAAAACAACAAGGAGCCATCTTTCTTCAAATCACCTACAAGCTGGACCTGAGATCTTCGGGTTGATTACCTCTAAATTAACCCAAAGATCGGGGGCTTGTGGGGGATAGATATCCCCCGGGTCCACTAAAAGAGTAAAGGACCTCACGAAAGGCCCAAGGGCCCAATAAATCGTAAGGTTATTCTTTCGTGGGCCTGGGGAAAAACAACCAGCAACGCAGGGCGACATGAGGCCAGATTGGTGCAAACCCGGACGGCCCATAGCGTCGGGTGACTAGCTGCAACAGAGATCCGACTTTCCCGCGTCGGGGCCTCCATGCAACGAAGCCACGTGAAGATAAGTCGGCGAGGGTTACGTAAGGGATAATCTCGAGAGGTTCACTATCTTTTAGCCACTTGTTGTTATCCTATCCATGTGTACTGCCCCACGGTCGAGTATATAAGGCCTAGGGGGCACCCCTTCAGATCGATGGACCCATTACTTAGCTACCCACATCAACTCTCTGTATTCTCGATCCAGAGAGCTCTCTTGTAACCATATCCACCAAGCATACTCATCAGGACGTAGGGTGTTACGCATCACTAAGCGGCCCGAACCTGTAAATCTTGTCCACCGTCCCTCGTGCGATCGGCACGAACCATTCTGCTACAGTTGTCGACACCTTCCTACTCCTAAAACACCTTGAGGGGCAACCCCGGGTGTGCGGTCGGACCCTAAACCCCGACAGTCGGTGTGTCCGTCGGTCCCCATCGGAGTCTTTGCGGGCTTGGCGTCCTTCATCCCAAACCGCTTCAGCAAGTCTTGCGTGTACTTTGTTTGGGAGATGAAAGTGTCGTCCTTGAGTTGCTTTACTTGAAACCCAAGGAAGTAGTTCAACTCGCCCATCATCGACATCTCGAATTTCTACATCATAACCCTGCTAAACTCTTCACAAGTCTTTTGGTTAGTAGAACCAAATATTATGTCATCGACATAAATTTGGCACACAAAAAGATCACCGTCGCAAGTCTTAGTAAAAAGAGTTGGATCGGCTTTCCCAACCTTGAAAGCATTAGCAATTAAGAAGTCTCTAAGGCATTCATACCATGCTCTTGGGGCTTGCTTAAGTCCATAGAGCGCCTTACAGAGCTTACACACGTGGTCGGGGTACCGTTCATCCTCGAAGCCAGGGGGCTGCTCCACGTACACCTCCTCCTTGATCGGCCCGTTGAGGAAAGCGCTCTTCACATCCATTTGGTACAACCTGAAAGAATGGTGAGCGGCATATGCTAGCAAGATACGAATTGATTCTAGCCTAGCCACAGGAGCAAAAGTCTCCTCAAAGTCCAAACCTGCGACTTGGGCATAACCTTTTGCCACAAGTCGAGCCTTGTTCCTCGTCACCACCCCGTGCTCGTCCTGTTTGTTGCGGAACACCCACTTGGTTCCCACGACATTTTGCTTGGGACGAGGCACCAGTGTCCAAACTTCGTTGCGCTTGAAGTTGTTGAGTTCCTCCTGCATGGCCAACACCCAGTCCGGATCTAGCAAGGCCTCTTCTACCCTGAAAGGCTCAATAGAAGAGACAAAAGAGTAATGCTCACAAAAATTAACTAATCTTGAGCGAGTAGTTACTCCCTTGCTAATATCACCCAATATCTGGTCGACGGGATGATCCCTTTGAATTGTCGCTCGAATTTGGGTTGGAGGTGCCTGAGGTGCTCCTTCCTCTTGTACATCCTGTGCTCCCCCTTGATCATGTGCCTCCACTTGAGGTACCTGTTCGTCATCTTGGGTTGGGGGATGCACCATAGTTGAGGAAGACGGTTGATCTTGCTCCAAATGTTCCTGAGGCCGTACATCTCCAATCGCCATGGTGCGTATCGCGGCCGTTGGAACGTCTTCTTCATCTACATCATCAAGATCAACAACTTGCTCTCTTGGAGAGCCATTAGTCTCATCAAATACAACGTCGCTAGAGACTTCAACCAAACCCGATGATTTGTTGAAGACCCTATACGCCTTTGTATTTGAATCATAACCTAATAAAAATCCTTCTACGGCTTTGGGAGCAAATTTGGAATTCCTACCCTTCTTCACTAGAATGTAGCATTTACTCCCAAAAACACAAAAATACGATACATTAGGTTTGTTACCGGTTAGCAGCTCATATGATGTCTTCTTGAGGAGGCGGTGAAGGTAGACTCTGTTGATGGCGTGGCAAGCCGTGTTCATGGCTTCCGACCAAAAGCACTCGGGGGTCTTGAATTCTCCAAGCATAGTCCTCGCCATATCTATGAGCGTCCTGTTCTTCCTCTCTACCACACCATTTTGCTGAGGTGTGTAGGGAGCGAAGAACTCGTGCTTGATCCCTTCCTCCTCAAGAAACTCCTCCACTTGAAGGTTCTTGAATTAGGACCCGTTGTCGCTCCTTATCTTCTTCACCTTGAGCTCAAACTCATTTTGAGCTCTCCTTAGGAAGCGCTTGAGGGTCCCTTGGGTTTCAGACTTATCCTGCAAAAAGAACACCCAAGTGAAGCGGGAAAAGTCATCAACGATAACTAGACCATACTTACTTCCTCCTATGCTCAGATAGGCGACGGGTCCGAAGAGGTCCATATGTAGCAGCTCCAGGGGTCTTGATGTTGTCATCACATTTTTGGTGTGATGAGAGCCTCCCACTTGTTTCCCTGCTTGACAGGCTGCACAAGGTCTATCTTTTTCGAAATGAACATTGGTTAGACCTATCACGTGTTCTCCCTTTAGAAGCTTGTGGAGGTTCTTCATCCCCACATGAGCTAAGCGGTGATGCCACAGCCAGCCCATGCAAGTCTTAGCCATTAAGCATGCATCTAGACCGGCCTCTTCTTTTGCAAAATCAACTAAGTAAAGCTTGCCGTCTAGTACACCCTTAAAAGCTAGTGAACCATCACATCTTCTAAAGACAGACACATCTACATTTGTAAACAAACAGTTATATCCCATATTGCATAATTGACTAACAGATAGCAAATTATATCCAAGAGATTCTACTAAAAACACATTAGAGATAGAGTGCTCATTTGAGATTGCAATTTTACCTAACCCTTTTACCTTGCCTTGATTCCCATCACCGAATATTATTGAATCTTGGGAATCTTTATTCTTGACGTAGGAGGTGAACATCTTCTTCTCTCCCGTCATATGGTTTGTGCATCCGCTGTCAATAATCCAGCTTGAACCCCCGGATGCATAAACCTGCAAGGCAAATTTAGGCTTGGGTCTTAGGTACCCAACTCATGTTGGGTCCTGCAAGGTTAGCACAAATATCCTTAGGGACCCAAATGCAAGTTTTGTCTCCCTTGCATCTTGCCCCTAATTTTCTAGCAACTATCTTCCTATCCTTTCTACAAATAGCAAAAGAAGCATTTAAAGCATGATATATTGTAGAAGGTTCACTAACTTTCCTAGGAACATTAACGACATTTCTCCTAGGCATATTATGAATAACATTTCTCCTACCAACATTTCTATCATACACATAAGAAGAGCTAGAAGCAACTATGGCATGAGAATCAAAGGCATTATATACATTACAACTCCTATAAGCATTTCTAGGTTGTCTTCTATCATAGTACATAAAGGCATGGTTCTTTTGTACACTACTAGCCATAGGGGCCTTCCCTTTCTCCTTGGCGGAGATGGGAGCCTTATGGCTTGTCAAGTTCTTGGCTTCCCTCTTGTAGCCAAGTCCATCCTTAATTGAGGGGTGTCTACCAATCGTGTAGGCATCCCTTGCAAATTTTAGCTTGTCAAATTCATTCTTGCTAGTCTTAAGTTGGGCATTAAGACTAGCTATTTCATCATTTAATTTGGAAATTGAAACTAAATGATCACTACAAGCATCAATGTCAAAATCTTTACACCTATTACAAGTTTCAACAATTTCTACACAAGAATTAGATTTACTAGCTACTTCTAGTTTAGCATTTAAATCATCATTAAAACTTTTTAACTTAGCAATAGTTTCATGACAAGAAGATAATTCACTAGAGAGCATTTCATTCCTCTTAGTTTCTAGAGCAAGAGATTTCTGTGCTTCTACAAATTTATCATGTTCTTCATACAACAAATCCTCTTGTTTTTCTAAAAGCATATTCTTGTCATTCAAGGCATCAATTAATTCATTAATTTTGTCTACCTTGGTTCTATCTAATCCCTTGAATAAGCATGAGTAATCTATCTCATCATCATCACTAGACTCATCTTCACTCGAAGAAGCATAAGTACTAGTATGAGTGCTTACTTTCTTCTCTCTTGCCATGAGGCAAGTGTGACGCTCGTTGGGGAAGAGGGATGACTTGTTGAAGGCGGTGGCGGCGAGTCCTTCATTGTCGGAGTCGGAGGAGGAGCAATCCGAATCCCACTCCTTTCCGATATGTGCCTCGCCCTTGGCCTTCTTGTAATGCTTCTTCTTCTCCCTTTTGTTCCCCTTTTCCTGGTCACTTTCATTATCGGGACAGTTAGCAATGAAATGACCAATCTTACCACATTTGAAGCACGAGCGCTTCTCCTTTGTCTTGGTCTTGCCTGGCTGTCCCTTGCGACCCTTAAGCGCCGTCTTGAAGCGCTTAATGATGAGGGCCATCTCCTCATTATTTAGTCCGGCCGCCTCAACTTGCGCCACCTTGCTCGGTAGCGCCTCCTTGCTCCTTGTTGCCTTGAGAGCAACGGGTTGAGGTTCATTGATTGGACCGTTTAGAGCGTCGTCCACATATCTCGCCTCCTTGATCATCATCCGCCCGCTTACGAATTTTCCGAGTACCTCCTCGGGCGTCATCATCGTGTACCTGGGATTCTCACGAATATTGTTTACGAGATGAGGATCAAGAACGGTAAAGGACCTTAGCATTAGGCGGACAACGTCGTGGTCCGTCCATCGCGTGCTTCCGTAGCTCCTTATTTTGTTGATAAGGGTCTTGAGCCGGTTGTAAGTTTGAGTCGGTTCCTCGCCCCTTATCATCGCGAATCGTCCAAGCTCGCCCTCCACCAACTCCATCTTGGTGAGCATGGTGATGTCGTTCCCCTCGTGAGAGATCTTGAGGGTGTCCCATATCTGTTTGGCATTGTCCAAGCCGCTCACCTTATTGTACTCTTCCCTGCACAAAGATGCTAAGAGAACAGTAGTAGCTTGTGCATTTCTATGAATTTGTTCATTTATAAGCATAGGGCTATCCGAGCTATCAAATTTCATTCCATTCTCTACAATCTCCCATATGCTTGGATGGAGAGAGAATAAGTGACTACGCATTTTGTGACTCCAAAATCCGTAGTCCTCCCCATCGAAGTGTGGAAGTTTGCCAAGAGGAATGGAAAGCAATTGCGAATTCGAACTATGTGGAATACGAGAATAATCAAATGAAAAGTTCGAATTGACCGTCTTCCTGTAGTCGTTGTCGTCGTCCTTTTGGGAAGAGGAAGATTCGTCGCTGTCGTAGTAGACGATCTCCTTGATGCATCTTGTCTTCTTCTTCTTCCCTTCTTTGCGTCTGTGCCCCGAGCCCGAGTCGGTAGTCTTGTGGTCCTTTGGCTCGTTGACGAAGGACTCCTTCTCCTTGTCGTTGATCACGATTCCCTTCCCTTTAGGATCCATCTCTTCGGGCGGTTAGTCCCTTTGTGAAGAGAACGCCTCTGATACCAATTGAGAGCACCTAGAGGGGGGGTGAATAGGTGATCCTGTGAAACTTAAACTTATAGCCACAAAAACTTGTTAAGTGTTAGCACAATAATCGCCAAGTGGCTAGAGAGGAGTCTCAACAAAACACAATACCACAAGAGATCAAACACAGAGATGACACAGTGGTTTATCCCGTGGTTCGGCCAAGACCAACGCTTGCCTACTCCACGTTGTGGCGTCCCAACGGACGAGGGTTGCAATCAACCCCTCTCAAGTGGTCCAAAGACCAACTTGAATACCATGGTGTTTTGCTTTGCCTTTCAATATCCCGTTTGCGAGGATTCTCCACAACTTGGAGCCTCTCGCCCTTACACTTGAGATTCACAAGAAATACGGAGTAAGGGAGGAAAGCAACACACACAAATCCACAGCAAAATGCGCACACACACGGCCAAGAATCGAGCTCAAAAGACTATCTCAAAGTTCTCACTAGAACGGAGCTCGAATCACTGAGAATGACAAACGAATGCGCAAAGACTGAGTGTGGATGATCAAGAATGTTCTAAGGTTGCTTGGTGTGCTCCTCCATGCGCCTAGGGGTCCCTTTTATAGCCCCAAGGCAGCTAGGAGCCGTTGAGAGCAAATCTGGAAGGCCAATCTTGCCTTCTGTCGTCGGGTGCACCGGACAGTCCGGTGCCCGATTTCCTTCCTAAAATGGCGCTGCTGACCGTTGCAGATCTGGGAGCCGTTGGCGCACCGGACATGTCTGGTGCACACCGGACAGTCCGGTGCCCCCTTCCGACCGTTGGCCCGGCCACGTGTCGCGCGCAGATTCCGCGGCCGACCGTTGGCCCGGCCGACCGTTGGCTCACCGGACAGTCCGGTGAATTTTAGCCGTACGCCGTCGGCGAATTCCCGAGAGCGGCCACTTCACGCCGAGCCAGCCTGGCGCACCGGACACTGTCCGGTGCACCACCGGACAGTCTGGTGTGCCAGACTGAGCTGAGTCTTGGCTGCACACAGCCAAGTCTTTTTCACCTCTTTTCTTTTCTTCTTCTTTCTGTTTCTAACACTTAGACAAGTATATTAGTACACAAAACCAATGTACTAAGTCTTAGACACATACCTTTACTTTTGATTTGCACTTTGTCCATCCATGAGCATAAATTCACATTTAAGCACTTGTGTTGGCACTCAATCACCAAAATACTTAGAAATGGCCCAAGGGCACATTTCCCTTTCAGTTAGCGGTCCTACAGTCAACACGGCTTTGATACCACCTATGTCACACCCGGTTTTAGAAGGCAAACCGAATGTGAACCATGTACGTGCCAGGATCAGCAATTCACGTACACAACATTTACATAACATGGACATCATCACACAGTGCTCAAATAGTATTAAAAAAAGGGAATAATAGTCGATTACATCATATGTCTGAGACATCCACATAGTCTTTACAATAATCAAAGTGCGGAAAAGAAATGTAGATAAACGCGGCCTTCACAGGCAGCTGACTGGGGGTTGCCGCTAACCCACACCTAGAACTCGTCGTAGTCCTAGAACTCCTGGAAGTCTCCTTCCACGGCTTCATCTTCTCCTGAGCAGTGGTTGCAATGCGGACAACCTGGGGGGGTTTGGTGTGTAGAGCAAGGGTGAGTACAAATCAACATACTCAGCAAGCGTCCTGTTTGGCTGTAGTGGACTAGCTTTATGTGGGGGTAAGTCAAGCAGTTGCTTTTAGTTGGTCAGATTATCATTACTAGTAGAGAAAGCCAAGTTTTAGGTTTAACCCACGTTATTAACCCAAACGTACTCCTTTCCAAACGGAAAGAGTACCACTTACCATTACCAGAGTCAAAACCAAGAACCATCAATCTCATTGCCACCTGCAATCCGAACATCCCTGATCAAGTACCACTAATCACTGGAGCTCCCTTGACTGCTCATAACCGTGAGCACGGCTGATATATCAGTTTTCATAACACTCTGCAGAGGTTGCGCACTTTACCCATGAGCCGTGATTCCCTTTTTGCCTCGGGTTGTACGGACCCTTGAACACTCCCAAGGTGAGTAGGCAGGGTCTCACTACGTAGCCTTTACAAAGATTCCCCGGGGCTATAGCCGCCCGTTAGGTTTCCTAAATGTACCGCACTCCTCCCCAAGGGACAAATCAACCTTGGCAGAGCGAGCCGCATACACCGAGCCCCATTGACGGCACGACGGCGAAGCAAACTACACCCCGGATCCTCTAATTATTCAGCTAAGGGCACCCCATTCCACCCTCATGGTTGCACTGTTTTCCCGGGCGGTCATCCAAAGAACAAGTCCTTACGGAGAGGCACTCGAGAAACCGCTCGAGCCCCCTTAAAGGCCACAAGTATAACATCATAATAAGAGAAGGGAAAACAGCGTATCACAAATAATCTCATCATGTTCATTGAATTATAGTTGAGCAATAGCATAAAGCTAAACAATAATAATCCAACCGAAATAGGTAAACAAGGACATGGATAACAAAACTAGTCAATCCTTAGGCATAAATGTGTAATGCGGGAGGTGAATTAAAGAATGAATAGGACAGAGATAGGTCAAGGGACACTTGCCTCCACCAACCGACTGCTGCTCAGGGGCTTCTCCTGCGAGTTCTTCGGGCTCCTCGACCGAATCGTTCTCTATGCGATTGCAAGCATACATACATCCATCCACCCAAATTAGGAAACAAACAGTACACCATACAAGAGAACAAATAAAGTAAATATGCATAGAATATCACATACGATAATGAATTTGCCATGGTTAGAAAGAGGCGGGAAAAGGTCTCGCGAGGGTCGAGGCTTATGCTCGAGGCGCATTACGGGTAGACGAATAACTAGACGCTACGTGCTTTAGTTCTACTTAACTCCAATTAGTTCTAACAAAAGGATTAGCTACATGCATAACTCGAATCATGACCATTTTCAGTTGATCGACATTGGATGAGGTAGATAATTACTTACATGTATTAACTAACGTAAACAATTTCTAATTTGGGTTTCCATTTATTGATTACATAACACGATCACTACGCACGGAATGCACAGGGGGGGTAGACGGGTGGCTCGGGGTAGACGATCGTGTCGCGAACGAGTCACGCACGTGTCGGGGCCGCGCGCTGGCCGAGCTCGAGGCCGCACGCCAAAGGTACGCTGGGCCGAGCTCGAGGCCGCGCCGAGGCCATCACGACACGAGCAGGGCACGCCGGCGACACGCCGGGGCGGGCGGGCGAACACGGGCGACGGCGACGTCGCGGACAGGGGAGCGCGTCGAGCCGCCATGGCCGGGACGGCCGGGGCCGGCGGGCGCGGGGCGACGAGCAGGGGGCGGGCTCGCCGGGGCGGCGCCGGGCGCGGCCGGGCCGGACGCCGGCGAGCGCGGGGTGAGGTCGGGCGCGGCCGGCGCGACCACGGCGGGGCACGGGGCGGGGAAGGGGCGGGGCGGCTCGCCGGAGTGGGGCCGAGCTCGGGGGCGGCCGGGTCGAGGCGCGGTGGGGCGGGGCCGGGCTCGCCGGGGGGCGACTCGTCGGGACCGGGCGGGGTCGGGGTGGGGCGACGCGGGGGCGGCCGAGTCGGGGCACGGCGAGGCGGGGCCGGCGTGGGACGGCCGAGCCGGGGCCGAGCGCGGCGGGGCGGGGCCGGCCGAGGACGGCGCGGGGGCGGCCGGGCGAGGCCGGACGGGGGACACCGGGCGGCTCGCCGAGCGGCCGGGCGGGCGAGGAAGGAGGAGGGAGAAGGGGGAAGGAGAGGGGAGGAGGGGGGCTCACCGCGGCGGGGGAGGGCGACGCGGCGGCGGCGCTGGGGAGGGAGCGGCGACGGCGGCGCTAGGGCAGGGAGAGGGCGGCGGCGGCGCTAGGGTTAGGGAGAGGGAGAGAGAGAGGGAGAATGACGGGCGGGGCCCGCGGGGAGGGAAATTTTGGGGAAAAGGGGGGAGGGGGCGGTGGGGCCGCTTGGGCCCAAAGGGAGAGGGGGCGGGCGCGGTTGGGCCGGCCGGGACGGCCCACGGCGGGGGAGGGAAGGGGGGAAGGGGGGCGGCTGGGCCGCCCAGCTGGGCCGGCGTGAAGGGGGAGGGGCGGCTGGGCCAAAAGGGAAGAAGGGGGGAGAGAAAAAGAAAAGGTTTTCCCTTTTTTATATCTATTTTTCTATATGAATGCTTTCACACTTTCAAACAACCAAAAATGCATGGTTCGGCATGATGCAGTAAATCAAAGAAATTAACTCTAGGGTTTACTATTATCACATAACTTAAAGTTTTGAAGACGGTTGAGGTTTTAGCGAAAAGAAATGGGAAAGAGAGGTAACGCCCGAATTTAGCGAGCGATAGAGAAAAGAAAAAAAATTCAACTCGGAATTCGGGGCGTTACAGCTTGAAGCCTTGCATCAAGCTTCAGTTTCTCTTGTTCAAAATTTTCTGACTGGGAAAGAAGCTTCGAATTTAATTCTGTTATTTTTGCTTCAGCATCCACTAATAAACCTTCGGCTGTTTGTAGCTCGAAGTCTTTCTTCTCAATGGCAGCAGATTGCTCCTTTATTTTGTTTTCTAAATTTTCAATTATAACTTCTTGCCTTTTATCCTCTAAATCTTGTTGCATTTTTAATGCCTTGCTCAAAAGCATGCTCTGTGGACAAATAGCCTTCGTTAAAAAATATTTTCGTACCACAAGTAATAAGAGTTAGACACAAAATGTTTACCTTGAAATTAGAATAGAATAAACTGCTGACAATATGTTGTCGACGGTAGCGGCTGATATCCGCTTCAAGCTTCGGGAAGCTGATACTCTTCGATAAAGTACCGACAACCTTCACACCGGTTTGGTCTCGTATACAGCCTAACCCTTCATCATCAATACCACTAAAGAGAAGCGCCCCCGGCCGATATCCATAAGATAGAGCATACTCTTTTAATTCCTCTCTTTCAGCTTCAGTCAGCTCCTGGCCAACTAGGTTTCGGAAGTCAAAAGTTTCATCTTCCGAGGTATCTTCGGTTATTCCTCCTTTCTCGGGTTTGGCAGCCGTGGTCTCTTCGGTAGCTGCAGCAGTTTCTTCAGCGGCCATGTTTAACAGCATTTTATCTATATCAGCGGTTATGCTCTCTAAATTAATACCTTCGGAGTTAGCATCTTGGGCTCTGGCCTCTTCTGCGGCAGCCTCCGAAGGTACAGCTTCAGTAGCTGTCATGATTTCAATTGCCGGCATCTTCAGAGTTGGAGCTCTTGGTGGTGTTGTTTCAATCACTTCAGTCACGGTAACAATCCTTTGTCTTTTTGGCCTAGATGCCTTTGCCTTTGCGGGCTCCTTTTCATTATGAAAAAGCTTCGTCAGATGAAGCCCCAATGGACTTAGTTTGACAGGCAAAGTTTCAGTCATTACCTTTAGAATTTCCTCTATTTCAGCATCAGAAGATGTCGCAGAAGTCTTTTCTTCTTCATCAATTGATTTTTGTTCCGGGATTGATTCCTTTCTTTTCTTCGAAGTTAACACTTTCGATTCAAACTTTTCTTTCTTCTTTTTTGATTGATCTTCGTCGTCTTTGATCAAAGCGCCAGCTACTCTTTTCCTTTTCCGCCCTTCGACACCCTTGTCGAGTCGCTCATAATCAGGATATTCAAAACCTATAGCATCAAGCACTCTGTTTAGCCTTCGTTTCAGCCGAGTGCCGAAGGCTGCTGTCATCAATTGATCCTCCTTTTTAGAATAGTTCCCAAGAATTTCAGTGCACATCACTTCGATTGTTTCGAGCCATTCTTGGCAGGGTGCTTTGAAATATTTCTTGAATTTATAGTGGTAGGGCAGTCGGACAAGCTCCCCCTCTTTCTTCTCTTTTTCAAGCTTCGGCATAGCCCATTCCTTCATAGTTAGAAATATTTTGTAAGCCAAAAATTCCTGCACTAAATCTCTAGTGCCAATGTGCTCTGCAATAATCCTAAATTCAGCCAACGCAGTTTGGGTTGGACCTTCTGGTGTCATATTGCAGTGGGGTCTAGTTTCTCCGAAGATCAGTTCAAGTGGACTCTGGACCAGCTTCTCCTTGTCATCATCAACTTTGACGTAGAACCATTCCGATTTCTAGCCTGCCGACCACTTGCTTCGATAGCTGATCACAGGAAATTTTGTAGTTTTTCGATAGGCAAAATTGTAACAAACAAAATTTTCATGTAACCCATCCTTTCTGGCCTTGGTTTGGTAATGTAGCTCGTGCACCCGGCAGAAACCTTCGGCAAATGGTTCCACCCCCTGGCTTCGGAGAGCCCAAATATAAACACTAAGCCTAACAATAGCGTTAGGAGTTAGTTGATGAAAATGGATCCCAAACTTCTTTAGCACATCGGCAATCATCCTATTCAAAGGAAATCTCAAACCAGCCTTGAGGAAACTCTTGAAAATCACTATTTCATCTTTCTGTGGCTTCGGAGTAGTTTCTTCTCCACCGAAGCGGATCAGCCCTTTCTTATCTTCGCTAAAGTAGCCCGACTTCACCATCTTAGGAAAATCAGCTTTGGAAATGGTCGACTTTCCGAAGTCCAGGTGGCTAGGCTTGCTCGGCACTACGATATTGTAATCATCTTCAGAATCGGTCTCTTCAATATCTGCTTGCTCTGCTTCAGCAGCAGGGACGTCTTCCGGTGTTACCAACCCAGATCGCTTCATTGCTTCCGAGATAGGAACAGTTTCCGCAGCTTCGGTTTCGTCTCCCTCGCGATCGACTCTTGCAGTAGAGCGAACTCTGGCCATTTGACTATGACTTACTTGAAATTTTTTGAATTGGCTTTTTTGTTTTTTTCCGAAGCTCTTACACTTGCGCCGAAGCAGATTTTGTATGAGCGCAATGATCAAGCTTCGGCTATGACTAAAAATTTGGTAGCAAAACAGTACAATAGCAATGAATGTTGTGGTAACTTCACACCTATCCGTCTGTTTATATAGTGCTGCAGATGGGAAGGTAAATCGGCAAGGTCTCCAATACCGAACAAACAGTCACCCGCGCTCACTAAACGGTGGGCCACACAGCTCGAGAAGGTGAATCGCTGGCAAGAGTGTAATCGGTGCAAGATGGGTCGCGTGTCGGACGATTATTTTAATCGTTTCTCGCCAACGAGCTCAGGGAAGGTGTTTTTTGGATCTTCGGCATCCCGAAGCTTAGAAGATTTTTCACGGATCAAGCTCGTTACGAAAAACGATCTAGCGCCGCGAAGGGGCTACTGTTGGGGGTATGCTTCGTAGCCGAAGATCCTAAAGAAATAAACACCTTCGGCAGACCCTCTCCAAAATAGCGCCGAAGCTATCAACTATAAAGCTTCGGTACAGTGACATGTCTCAAGACGAAGGGGTGAACCGACTTAAAGATGAAATGACTTAAAGACCCATGATATTCTGTGTCATTATTATAGTTCATTGTAAAGGGCATAGATGTAATTATATACAGGCTGTGAACTGTGCCTATAAATAGGTGAACAGTACTCCCGTACTGTTCACGTGCTCTCCTGTAATCACGCATTGGGTATTTGTTCTTGCTTCACGCTGGTATTTTTGCTTTTCTCCAAGCCGAAGGTACATTTGTAATTCGTTATCATTTTTACAATAATGAAATAGAAATGAGTTAATAATGATAATCACGTGTTCAAATTATTTTACATATTTTTTTACCCTTCCTCATTATTTGTTGTATTTATGAAGGTATAACCTTCATAACCTTCGTCCGGGATCCATTATATCCCGAGGGAAATAATGCTTCGAAGGACAAAAGACCCTAATATTTAACAATTTCTATGTTGCCTTGTTCTTGACTCATAGCATTTGAGAACAAGTCCCCAACAACTAGTCTGTATTTATTTATCCTTGTTTACCTTTTGGGTTACCATGGTTAGCTTTATGCTATTGCTTTACTTTAATCAATGAACATGATGTGAAATTTTATGATACGATGATGTTATCCCGACAATGTTCTTGTGGTACTTTAGGGGACTCAGACTATTTTCTGAGTACCTCTCCGTAAGGACCTGTTTGGAAAGTGACAACCTAGGATAATGGTGCAGCCATGAGGGTGGAATGGGACACCCTTAGCTGATTAATTAGAGGAACCAGAGGAGTAGTTGGCTTCGTCGTAGGGCCGTCAATGGGGTTCGGGCACAGTACTTGCTCTGCCGAGGCTAGTGTAGAGGTTCTTGATTTGGTTTTGTTAGTCACCCTTCCTTTGGGGAGAGGTACTGTGTTTATTAAACCGGAGAAACCTAACGAGCGACTATGACCTCTAGGAAATCTTTGTAAAGGTTACGTAGTGATACCCTGCCAGGCCACCTAGGTAGTGGTCAATGGAGATTGGCTCTCTCCGGGCAGAATGAGAATCACGACTTGTGGGTAAAGTGTGCGACCTCTGTAGAGTGTTATAAACTGGTATATCAGCTGTGCTCACGGTTAAGAGCGGCCTTGGGATCCTATTTGATTAGAAGAACTTTGGTTATTTTTATGATGATGATTAATGATGATGGTATAATTATGATCTCTCGTATTTCCTCTTGGAGAGAGTACATTTGGGTAATAACTGGGTTTATTACTAAAACTTGGCTCTACTAATAGTAATAAATATTTGACCAACTAAAAGAAACTACTTAACCTTAACTCCATATATAACTAGTCCACTTTAACCAAATAGGACATTTGCTGAGTACGTTGATGTGTACTCACCCTTGCTTTACAAACCACCCCACCCCAGGTTGTTCCCACTGTACTCAGTGTTCAGGAGGAGATGCTGGCAACATAGAGGAATTTGAGGAGTTTCAGGACTACAACGAGTTCTAGTTATATTAGTGGCAAACCCCCAGTCAGCTGCCTGTGAAGGCCTTATCTTCTATGTTTCGTATTTCTGCACTTTGATGTTAAAATGACTATGTTATAGACTCTGTGGATGTCTTGGACATCCTGATGTAATAAAGTACATTTCCGCTATTTACTTTAAGCAATGTGTGATGATGTCCAATTATGTAATCACTGTGTACGTGAGTTTCTGATCCTGGCACGTACATGGTTTGCATTCGGTTTGCCTTCCAAAACCGGGTGTGACATATAGTATGGGCGGTCGATTTTGATGTCTCTTTAAATCAGCTTTCACAGGCCGAAGCTGATGTAGCTGAGCTATTGAAAAGAACTGGGCGCCGTCTAATTTGTCTCTTAAGTAGGATAGCAACCCATTAAAAGCCAGCCCTGCTAGCTCTTTGTTTACGACATGGATTCGAAAGCATTGGTTTCTAGTGTCCTGGAACCTCAGGATATAATCATTAATCGATTCTTCGCATCCTTGTCGGACTGAAGCTAAATCAGCTGACCCCAATTCATATTCTCCGGAAAAGAAATGTTTATGAAATTTACTCTCTAAATCATTCTAGGGATTAATAGAATTAGGAGGCAAGGCGACGCACTATGCAAAAGTGGTACTAGTAAGGGATAAATAAAATAAATGAACACGAAAAGCCTCCCCATCGGCCAATTCGCCTAGGTGTGCTAGGAACTGTCCTATATGTTCGTGTGTGCTTCTACCATTTTCACCAGAAAACTTAGAAAACTTTCGTATCCTTGCCCCCTTGTGGATATGGGACAGTGTCAAACCGGTGATTATATGACTTTTGATATGACTGTCCCACTTTGGCTACACTAACTCTGAGCCTATCTCGAAATAGTTTAGCCATCTCTTCCCTAAAGGCGTGTTTGGTTGTAATAACAGAACGAGATGAGATAGGACGATCTCTTAAATAAGTTTGTTTGGTTCAGAGTCGGAAGTTGGGACATGATTATTCTAGTGTTGTCCCTCAAAATTAGAGAGAGACAGGAGAGGACGCCAGGGAATGTCTTTGTCCTACCTGTCCCGTAACCAAAGGCATAGTAATTTTCTCCATTGCGCCAGGTGGCAGATCACGGGACACTGGGCTATGGGGCTCATTCGATCGAGCATTGCTATGCCGACCTTCTTGCTGTGACCGATCGATAATGTTGATTGGCCTACGATCGTATGGTGTGATGTGGTTTAAATATGTAGGGGACGGAACGTACTGCTGCTATGATGTGTAATAATTTGGTGTATAGCGTGCAATAGTAGGTTCTGCGTATGCGTATCCAGTCTATCTGGTGGTAAGTTCGAACTGCCCGGTTGTGTTTGCTATTATTGAGGTGCCACGCGGTGGTCCTGGTGCAGCCCTGGACTGTCCGACAGAGAAAGACGGATGGTCCGTGTAAGGTGTAGACTATTTGGGCAAAAGCTCGGATGTTCCGACCGTGTCCAGGGACGCTGATCTGCCAAGCAGGGACGACGACGGTGGTATTTGCCCTGGATATGAGTTCATCGGCATATCATATAATGGTTGGGGCTGTGAATCCCCATTTGTTGTCGATGTATTAGACATATATATCTTATTACTAGTTTCATATAATGGAAAACTAGGAGCAACAACATTCTCCAATGAACGTGTTAATTTTCTAATTGATTCCTCAACCCTCCAATTTGTTGTTTCATTTGATCTTGTTGCTGATCTACATACTATTTAATAGGTTGGATGTCGTCGGGTTTATTTACATTGGAGAGTTGAAACGGAGGTAGAAGAGATGCGACCTCGACCTCTTCATGTTTGACAACCTTCTGGTGATGATCCACCGTGAATTATGACAAAAATCTCTCCTTTGCTTGACGCATGAAGTCTTCATATTGCTGTTGCTCATCGACGGACAGACTTTCTATAGCCAACCTAAAGATATTGTCTGGGGAGATATCAATGTGATCTTTAGAACCAGCCATTTGAGGGCCTGATTTTAGTAGATCTAGACATCTGTCCCCAGCGGAGTCGCCAAAAAGTATGTTGACGCCGATCTGGGGGCCAAACATTGGAGATGGACCGCCTGGCGGTGCTCTCCGCGGAAGCGCGGATGCTCCGCGGCCCTGGGTTGGACGGTTCGCGACCTCGCGCAGGAGCGTCTCTTACTCTGCGTACGTCCGAACGGTCCCGCGCCTGGGGCTCGGACAGTCCGTGGTGACGCCGAGGGTCTTCTTCTTCACAACAGACCTAGATCTTGCCTCCCGGGAGGGATCCCGTCGGGGAGGAGAGATCCTAGGGTGTGTCTTGGCGTCGTCAGGCTATTCAAGACGTATCTAATCGACGTAGAGCCGAAGAGAGGTGAAAATTTAAGGTATAGGAAGGCTAAACTAAGGCCAAACTAAAGCTACTCCTAATGCATAAACAAAAAACGCTAAGTAGATTTGATTTGATCGATTATCGAGGATTCAATCGGCCGTATCAATCCCCTTTAATCCTTCTCGTGATCCTGTTGTCACCAAATCAGCTCTAAAGGGGAGGCCTGGACCCGTTACAAGTCGTTTCCCGAGTTAATCCCATAGATTTAGCTAACAAATCTCACAAGAAACTCGGAATCCTAACTGATTCTACGCACGCGCGGACCGTCCGTGCTATTACCGTGCACCGTCTGGATCACGGACCGTCCGGACTCAGGACCATCCGCGAGAACGTTTTGTGTGTTCATCAGGAATTATCATACCTTGGGAATGGAGTTGATCCCGCAAGACGTTGCTGAGTTGAGCATACATGAGTTGGAGAGCGCAATGATGACCGTGAGTTGGCAGAGAGACGGGCTAAACAGATCTCACCATGGCGATAGGGACAAATGCATTAGGTATCCATATCATGTATTTGATATTTTTTCTTGCTCCCTCCAACCCAAAAAAGAGACAATTCTCGTCTCTAGAGATTTCTTTAAGTTTAGCTAAATCTATAAAAAATATTAATATCTTTGGTAAAAATTATCTAGAGGGCGCTTGGATAAGTTTATTTTGGAGAATTAGAATCTATTTAATAAAATAGTCTATTTAATTTAAAATTTGATATTCCACCGTTTTCCAATAATTTAGATATAATCTCTACTACTTATTAAGACTAAAAATACTAGGATAGTCTGCCATTCTATGTTCTGTCATTCCCAGTTGACCACGTCTAGCCAAAATAAAAAAAAACACATGTGGCCCCAAAGGAATTTGAACCCACAACCTCTCAAGCAAATGCTAGCAATAGCTACCGCTACATCACATGCGTGTTTATGTCTAAATCTATGACATGAAACACATCTACTACATCTCCCCTCAAGCCCATCTACTACCGTTGCACAATGCATAGTAGTAGATAAGTATCACCGAGATTCTTGAATTATATTTTTAGATGGAGAGAGTAATATTTAAAGAAGAGCCTTGCATGTAATTTCTTTTGTTTAAATAATGTTTTCAACTTAAATTCCTTTTTTTTGCATGTGTGACATTTATTCTTTGCAATATTTTTTCTATGGATCTGACTTATGTCACTTATGAGTCATTTTTATAAATCAACACCAAATTTGAATCCATGTTTCTTACTTGGAAACCTCGAACAAACACTATTAGCAGGAGGCACTCGCGTTGGCGTCGCTCATCGACGATGAGAAGTTTGGCGACTACCAGTTTGACCTCTAGAAGCAGTCCTACGTGATCGCATGCACCACTGTGTACAACAAGCTCCGCCGCAACCGCCGCTTGGACGCGGTGCATAGCGACTGCACCGCGCTATCCACCGTCAGGGGACCTTATGGCCGTCGCCAACGTTGGCGACTCTCGGGTTGTTCTAGGCACCGCATCCGATGACGACGCTATCATATTGTCCAGCTCATCGTCCACCTGAAGCCCAATCTGCCACGTAAGTCGCTACTGACTGACCATAAATTCTTGTGCGCTGGGATGATGGCCGTTGCTGACGTTGTGCGAGTGTACTCGAACATGATTTATGTAGACGAGTAGCACATCCGGTGGTGCAACGGCCAGGGGTACTACCTCGCTGATGAGCCCGAGGTGCACTTCGTTTGGCAGCCCAGCCAAGGGTCATCGGTACTCGCCATGTCGCGCGCGTTCGACGACTACTATATCAAGGACTGTGGCGTCATCTTAGCGCCGGAGGTGACGTAGAAGAGGACCGACAACAATGACCAGTTCGTCATCCTTGCCAACGTCAGGATAGCTTTTGTGCAGGTCTTCCTTTAATTCTCTTCGCAAACACACACTTGTATTTTTTTTAAGCAAGAGCGTATGGTGGTGCGTGCTTGATGACTAACGATGTATGAGGGAATTTGATCCGGTATATGTGGAACATGCTCTCTAATGACTAGACAATGCAAATCATGACATATATCGAAGTCTGAGTGATACTGATGGTTGCAATGTAGTGGTGAAACAATTAGATTAAAATAACAAAATTTATGTACAACCATGATCACAAATTGATTATAAAACCTTTAATCATAACAGTATAACACACATTTTGTATATAAGTTATTGTAATATACTGGTATTATATATTTCCGTTGCAACGCATGGACACGCAGCTAGTCATATCTTAAATTTATAGAGCGAAAAATGAAAATTGATTTTATATATCATCATATTATATTTCTAACTTGCAATTTATAATACGCCATTTATCTCACTCTCATATAGAAAATGTAGCACATACATATCATACAAATGTATTCTACGTAAAAGCATATAGTTTAATTGTCTTAAGCCTAAATTATGATTATTAGAATTTAAGTCAATTCAACGGATCCAAACAGTGCATCGGAGATTTATACTCCTATATGCTTAAAAAGAGCAATTATCATTTTTTGGAGCCAAAGTTTTAAGTTTACCAAAATCTGTAAAAAATACTAACATCTATGGTTGCAAAACATAATTGGAGATAAACGTGCTGATATCGTTTTTTTAAGTTTATCCAAATGATAAATTTTATAAAAATTGAAATATTTCAAATTTATAATTGTTCGACGAGGGAGTAAATTAACCGCATACTCATAGCAGCACGGTTAGAATTATTCAAAAGTCCATTGAAACGAACTGAAACTCCGCCGTCCGCCCGCCCCCGCCCCCGCCCTTTTCCTTCTCTTCTCCCACTCTCACTATACCCATTTCTTCTCTCCTCGAGATCTCGGCGAAACCCTAGTGAAACCCCCGCCGTGGGGGCACCAAGACGCCGCAATGCTGCACGAGCTCCTCCTGGCGCTGCTCGGCTTCACCGGCGACTTCGTCCTCGACGTCTCTCTGCCGCGGCGCCGCGCCTCCTCCCAGGACGCCGGCGGGGATGGAAACGGAAACGGTGAGGTGGGCCCCTCCTTCCGCCTCGCGCCGGACCTCACCTTCCTCCAGCCATCAGAGAGGTAAGGGCAAACACCTACACCCGCCCGCGGACGCGAATATGTGGCAGTGCTGTAGTGCTATGCGGCGTCCGTGATCTGATTGGGATTGGGATCTTTGTGCGGCTAGGGCGGATATGGAGTTAGGTGTGGTCAGGTGCCACCGAGTTCTGGAGAAATTTATGCAAAAAATTACCTTTATTGGTGGTTCTTATGCATGCCTAAGCACAATTTCGTCACTTGATGTTTAATAGTTCATGAAATTATCGCCATAGCCATCCATTTTTGAACCATAGCATGCTTTGTGAAATTTGCAATGCAATGAATACACATACACTGGTTGAGTCGATCAGTCTGGAGTTATACAATCTACATTTTGCCATTATCTCATTAGAAGAGCACAAATTTCATGGTAATGAAAATCGATACTTATATCCCGTCTTCTGCTCAGGAATAAGCTTTCCGTTTTTTGGTTCCTGGGAAGTGGAAAACACGCCTCTGGATAACTGGGAAAATTGATACTTAATCCTCTAGAGTTCATGTTCACAGGTTCTGAACTTCACTCTGCTTAGGGCCTGTTTGGTAACAATGTTTCATAAAACCATGGTTTTACAATATCATACTTTGCAATTGTCATCACAATACCATAGTTTTGGTAAGCCCACCCTCGCGGTATTACATTAATAGAAGGCCGTGGCAACGGTCCCGACCGAGAAACCCCCGAACCTTGTCCTCCCATCACTAATGGGCTGATTCAAGCTGCCCACTTTGCAAAGGCCCACCTAGGCCTGAGGGTGGCGCATAGCGAGTCATAGCCTGAGAGCAGATGAGGAACAACGAGGAGATTTTTTGTGCAGGGCCAAGGTTTGAACCTGTGACCTGGTGAAAGGGACCCTGCCGCCTTCACCATTGGGGTACAACATTGTAAACCATGGTATTAGGCAAAAGCTAGCCATGTTATGAAAACTTTAGGTTTGAGTGGAGTTTCCAATACTCTTAAAATTCCTTGGAAACTATAAAAATACTTTTCTTCCAAACATGCCCTCAAATGTCTTATTGAATATGCTAGTGCCTTTGGCATTATAATGAATATATAACACGATGCACCTAATTGGAGTCCAACACAAATAGAGGCTGCTATGCTAAATGGCCTTTATTCTGCAGGACTGCTATTGAGAGGCTCATATCTCTGGGATTTTACTACAGAGAACTGAATCGCTTTGCAACCGAGTCCCGCGACCTGAGCTGGATTCAGTCTTCTATAGATGTTTTATCACCTCATCCTGATAATACCCAGAAGGGGAAAGTGAGAAAAGGGAGTGTGTACAGGAGGGCAATCGCCAATGGTATTACTGAGATTCTGTCAGTATACAGATCAGCTGTTCTGCAGGTTGAGCAAAACCTTTTATCAGATCCGTTGCCTATCCTCGCGACAGTAACTCACGGGTTGAACAAGGTATGTCCATGAACATATCTCAATAGTGTTTTCTGTTTGCAATTACCATATTACTGACAAATCTATGCTGTATTTTGATAGTATACATTATCTTATGGTCTTTACTTTTCTTATATGTTTGGTTATTACTTATTGGCATTTACTATAGTTGTTGCTGCGCTAAATTACAGTTTGAAGTCCTTCTGCCTCCACTGTATGAGCTTGTTATGGAAATCCAGCAGAAAGACATCAAGGGTGGCCAGCTTCTTAATCTTTTGCACAAACGGTGCCATTGTGGGGTTCCAGAACTGCAAAGCTGCATTCAGAGGTACAACTTTACCATTTATTTATATATCTGCTGTCAAAGAGAATAGAACTGTAATTTTGATTTCTTTCATGCTTTGCATGGAAACTTCTGTGCTTCCATCTTCATTGCAGTTACTTTGCAGTGTGTTCTCAATTCTCTTGCGTATGCCCCTAACTGTGGGATTTTATTCATTCATTTCCTTTTTATTGTTTTTAAAAAGGATAGGCTACTTTGGCATGGACACCAGGTCATGTTCAACCAGCTGACATCTTGGATGGTTTATGGGATTCTTCAAGATCAGTACAGCGAGTTTTTCATTAGAAGGTCAACGTGCCTACAGGGCTCCTCTCATGCTATTTTGTTCCTGTTTCTGATGTCTCATTTTTGTCAGTTGTAACCCGGTAGACCTAATTGCTCCAAATTGAGCTCCCCAAGTTCACATTGGTTGCAATATGATAGACTCCCGCACATTGCAAGTATCTGTAGTGTTTTTAATACATATCATTTGCAGTCTAATGTTGTTGATGAGGGATACAACAAAATGGGTTGTAAATATAAAATTTACAATTGGAGTGGAATCTGATACCTATCAGATGACAAGTAGTCCTAAATGTTGAGTGTTAACCCATGTTATTTTCCTAATATATAAAGCTTGAGTTTCTCATCTTCATTTTCAGGCAAGACGACAGGGATGTGGAGAATGAATCATCTCAGCGTGATGTTTCTGATAAGTTAAAGCAGAAATTAGCTAAAGACACATCCCTGGCTAGTTGGCATACGGGATTTCATGTATCATTGGTATGCTTATATTCTTTAAAAAGTGCCTGTATATTATCTAGTAACTGTTAGCAATGATAATTATATCCTTCATTTTTTATCCCACACTTCACAGGACATGTTGCCTGAGTATATCCACATGCGAGTTGCAGAGTCCATTCTCTTCGCTGGCAAAGCAATAAGGGTGCTTCGAAATCCAAGTCCTAGTGCTACATTGCAGGATCCTGTAATCAGAACTGTAGGATCTCATGGAATGCAAAGCTCTGTAGGAGGTTCTGGTGTACCAAAAGAATTGGCAAACTTCTATAACATCAGAGCAGAAGAACTACTGCCACAAGCGGAAGCTGATAAAATTGATTCTATGCTCAAGGAGCTAAAGGTAAGTTGTCAAGTACGCAACTTCTGCTGGTTCTGTTTTATGTTACCACCATCTTTTGTTGCATGCACGTTTCCCTGCTGTATTACAAATCTTTTTTATGTTAACTTCATAAAATGGATATACTGATTTGGACATATGGTTGCTTGCTTCTGCAGCATTCTTCTGAATTTCACAAACGACCTTTTGAGTCTGCTGTCGGCTCAATACGTACAATTGCAGCTAATCATCTATGGCAGGTACTGATGTTTCAAACCATAGTATATTCTATCAATAATTGATTGTGAAGACTGAAGAGACGTCACCTAATGTTAATTTTGGTAAAAGCTAGTGGTGGTACGTGCTGATCTCAACGGTCATTTGAAGGCATTGAAAGATTATTTTCTTTTAGCAAAAGGTGACTTTTTCCAGGTAAGCATGTACTTCTTTATCCATGACATGACTTTTCCTTTCCTTTACGTGCATGTTTCTCAATTGTTGTATTAAGATCATTATAAATATTTTCTGTAAGTTGTCTTTTGGGCTTGTTTTCTGACATGAGTGATCATGCTTCTGACCTAGTGTTTTCTTGAGGAAAGCCGCCAATTAATGCGGTTACCACCTCGTCAATCTACAGCCGAAGCAGATCTCATGATTCCATTTCAGCTGGTAAGTAACTTGTTCCCTACTTCTCTTTGTGATCCAAAGTTTTGAACTCTTGATGATTCACAATCTTATGTTCTGTTGCTGTTTATATTTTTTTCTCGAATACGCATGAGAGCTGCATATCATTTCATTAAAAGTAGGAGGGAAAAAAACCAAGGTACAACCGCCCAGCCAAAAGCTTAGGCACACACACACTAACCACAAGGTTGGACTACAGAGAGCCGGTTAAGAAACCCAGCAGCACCAACCAGCGACCTGACGACTCTAAGGCAAAAGATCTTCCTCAATCCTCCTCCTCCTTCTCCTGTGCCAATTGGAGCTGGAGGCCTTTAGCACCGGCCTTGCTCAAGCACCAGGCTTCCTCCCCAGCAATGGAGAGAGCAGTAGAGAGATGAGGGGTTGCTCCGTTGAAGACAACGTCATCCCTGTGTTTCCACAAGATCCAGGCCCCTAATATGATGAGAGAGTTTAACCCCTTCTTCAAAGCCTTATCTGCCTTAGACACAACCTGCAAGCACCAATGTTTTCAAGTCGGATGACTTGCTGGTCGTTCTGGCTGACCGACTTGGGTGATTAATCACGATTGGCCCAAACCGACTTGGACGATTAATCGTGACTAATACCATCCCATGAAGGACTCCATCCCGGGTTGAGGTGTGAGGACAGACAGACTCAGCCTTTGCAAAAAACAGAACCAAAATTGTCTAGCAAACACACAACCAGCTAGAAGGTAGCTAATAGTTTCCATTCCCTGATCGCATAGAACACAAAGAGTGGGGTGGGGAAGGTTCCTTTTAGCCAACCGGTCTATTGTCTAGCAGCGGTTATGGGCAACAAGCCACATGAAGAAGGAACATTTAGGGGAAGCCCATCCTTTCTAAACCAGGTCAGCTTCCCCAAAGAAAGATGATCCTTGAAAAAAAGCATCATAGGTTGATTTGGCTGTGTATTGCCCTGAATTAGAAAGCCTCCACAGGTGTTTGTCAGGAATTCCATGCTGCAGGATGATCCCATCAAGCTTCTCCCAGTTAAGCAAGTACTCTTGAAGGATTTGCCAAGTGAGTGTTCCATGAATGTCCCTCATCCATCTCCCATCAGCCAAGGCCTTGACGGCAATTCTGTTAGCAGTTTTCCTGGGAATCAATCTGAGTATATTTTTTTTCTAGAACGCGCAAACCAAACTGGAATTACATCCAAAGCCAAAAACCGAAAAGATGAAAAAGAAAAGCAAAGAACAAAAAGGTTACCGAGGAGTAAAAGGGATGGGTCCGATATAACTCATGGAACTAGGGAACCCAAGTTGACCCAAACTCCTGGTGCCCGCCATGAGCCAACAGGAAAACTCGTCACTTAAAAGCTGCTGCACCCTCTAAATGGAAGGCCGAATCCCATCAAAGACCGTTCTATTTCTATGTAGCTAGAGACACCAAGCCCCCAAGATGATGACACAATTTAGCCCTTTTCTCTTATCCTTCCTTGTACTCTTACTGGCCTTCCTCCACCAGTCCTCAAACGACCGCTCATCAGCCCTAGGGGCGAGGTGACTCATCCGGAGAGAGTCAAAGATAAGGAACCAGAGATGACGAGCAAAAACACATGATGTGAGGATGTGTTGTATTGTTTCCCTTTCTTGGTCACACAAAGGGCAGCTGCTAGGGTGCTGCAACCCCCTCTTATCCAGATTATCAGCAGTCCAACACTTGTTTCTAAAAGCAAGCCAAAGAAAAAATTTGCATTTCTGAGGAGCCCAGGACTTCCAAAGTCTTTTCCAAGGTTCAAAGACAATAGACCCCCAGAAAAAGGCTCGATAGCAGGATTTGGAAGAGAAGGTTCCATTAGTAGTATGCCTCCAAATATGTTTATCATCATCCTCAGTGAGAACCACATTCTTCAGCAAATCCCAAAGAGTAAGATATTGACGAATGCCATTGATGGATAGCACTGGTTTGATATCCGCAACCCAGCTCCAGTTAGAAAGACATTGAGCCACTGTTCTAGAACTAGCCACCTTAGGCTTAACCGCAGCAGCCACTTCTGGTGCCAGATCAGAAACGGTCTCCCCATTGAGCCATCTATCTTTCTAAAACAGTGTGTTCCGCCCGTTACCAACCATTGACACCAATATGAGTATATGAGGAGCCCAATCTTGTAGACTTTTGCCCAACTGCTATCTGTCTTTCCAAAATAGTGTTGACTTACCATCACCTAGCTCCGTTATCATGGCCAATGAGAAGAAACTAAGGACTGTGGAATCTGCATGGAGTTTGAAAACATCTCAAGGTTTGTCCGGCTCAGTTTTCCTAAGCCACAACCATCTCAATCTGAGCGACTAATTTAGGCATTGAAGATCTGAAATCCCAAGTCCCCCAAACTGCTTAGGCCTTGTTACTTTCTTCCAAGCAACAAGACAATGCCCTCCGTTAGCATTCTTCCTTCCTCTCCATAAGAATCCTCGCTTGATTTTATCAATGGCATGAATTATTCCCTGAGGAAGGTCCAGAGCCATAGCATGATAAACTATAGTTGCAGTGAGTACAAACTGAACCAGGACAACTCTCCCTGCTCTAGTCATTATATCAGCCTTGTAGCCAGGAAGGAGGTCGGCAATCTTGTCTACAAGAAATTGCAGTTATGTCTTGGTCAACTTCTTCAAAGATAGAGGCAACCCAAGATATTTAAAGGGGAAGCCATCCACTTTATAGGGAGCTGATTCTGAATGGATTCAATAGTCCGGCGCACATTGCATAGGAAGCACCCTACTTTTTTGTATGTTTTGTCTTCAATCTAGATGCAGTTGTAGGTTCTCGAGTGTCAGTTCAATATCTGCAGTTGTAGGTTTCAGGAATAGGACCACATCGTCAACGTACAAAGAGAGCCTGTGAAGAATGGTTCTCGAGGAGAGGGGATGAAGATCAACTTCAGCTGCTCTAGAAATCAGCAAGTTAAGCATGTCCATAACAATGATAAAGAGCATCAGAGAGAGGGAATCTCCTTGTCTCATACCTCGATGATGAGAGATGAAGCCACTTGGGACACCATTCGGAAGAATTTGTGTGCAGGAAGTAGAAAGGATGCCTAATAATATCTCTCCACACACTTCCAAACCCCATCTTTTCCAAAACCTCCAAAAGAAAGGTCGAAGACATGGTGTCAAAGGCTTTAGAAATCTCCAATTTAAAGAGGATTCTAGGCTGCTTCTGAGTGTTAGACAACCTATTTCCTTCCATGTTTAGGAGGTTTCCTTCCCTATTAGGTGTTGGCTGATTGCCTCTAATTAGTTGATCCCCTTCCCTATTAGGTGTTGGCTGATTACCCCTGATTAGGTGCTAATGGGTGATTCTTTCCTATATGGTTGTTTCCTATTTAGTGTAGGATCTCCCTGATTGCTTCCTAGATCATTGTTTCTATAAATCAGGTGGAGCGCAATCTGGTAGAGGTCTATATATTGTAATCTTGCTACTCAGTGCAATACAACACACAAATATTCCACACTATCATGGTATCATGAGACAATCACAATCCGGTGACCTATCGCTTCCGCTAAACTCCTCCCTACCTACGTTGCCTGTGTTGCACCACCATGGTCCTTGCAGAGCCTCCGTTCGTCGCCAACGCTGACGCTGCACAGGAGATAGCTCTCCAGGCCCTGGTCGTCGCCGCGATGAAGCAGCCAGGGCAGTCATCGCCGTCCAAGATCGGGTCCGTGTTGCTCAGGACGCCCTCGGTAGGGAACGCCAGGCCGCCTCCGATCTTGAGCGCGCTGCGGTCGTCGCCCACAACGCCGCCTTACCACCACCCCAGGGCGGCGTCTCGACCAACAACACCGGTGTTATTGAAGACCCCAACTATGAGGCTTCCCTCATCGCCAACCTTAACGCGCAGACGCGAGTATCCAGAACCTTCGTGCCCTTGTGCCCGTGGTTTTGGATCCCCTTTCTCTCCACTACAATCGTTGGTGCAATCTCGTTCTGCTCGCCCTCGAGTGGTACGCCCTCACTGACCATCTCCTCTCTGACGCTTGCCCCGCCACGCCATCCTGGCGGAGCATGAATGCCGCCGTTCTGTCCTATGTGTTGGGCACACTCTCCCCTGAGCTGATGGAGTCTGCTCGCACCTCTGGTGCGCGTCGCGCCTGGCTTGCCATTGAGGAGCAATTCCTTTGCAATCGCGAAGCTTGCGCACTTCGCCTCGATGTTGAGTTTCATGTCTTCATGCAGGGCGATATCTCCATCGGCGACTATTGTCGCAAGATGAAGGCGATGGCCGAGGCCCTTGGTGATCTTGGTGAGGTCATCCACAACTGCACTGTTCTTAAGGCGTCGCCTAGGCGCCCAGGCGCTCGGGCAAAACTGGCCGCCTTGCTCGCCTTACCCGCCTAGGCGCTAAGGCGGTTGTCTGGTGCACTTGCTCGCCTAGGCGCCTTAAGAACACTTCACGACTGTACCTTCGTCCTAAACGTGTTGCATGGCCTGAATGAGAAGTTCGCCCACATGAAGGTCCACTTCAAGTGCTCGAAGCCGTTCCCCTCCTTCGCCGACGTTCGCAATGATCTCATCCTTGAGGAGATTGACTCCAACACGCCACCTCCGACTCCGGCCACCGCCCTCGTCGCCGGCACCACTGCTTCTTCGATTGCCCCTTCCCCTGGAGGTGTCACGGCTAGTGGTACCAGTCGACCCACCAGCAACACCCATGGCGGGGGCTCCTCTGCTAGTGGTCGTCAACGTCGTTGCCCCAATAACAACGGAGGAGGCAAGGCTCAGTCGCCCTGGCCTTCGCTGTACAATCCATGGACCGAGCAAATCACAATGTGGCCCGTCCCCATTGGACAACAGCGTGGTGGACATCCGCCTGCACACCAGGGCGCACCACAACAGGCGCCCCAGCAGGCGCTCTTCGTTGCTCCGACCCAGTACACCCCTCTGTCGTGTCAGTTTCCCCAACCTGTCGGGCCGGTTCAGCATCAGCTCGGTCCGTCACTGCATCAGCTCGGGACTCCGCAGCAGCCTCCTGCGATTCCTGTGTCCCCGATTGCGCCATGGACTCAGTGGACTGGATCCTAGGATCAACAGTCTCTCGCCAGCAACTTCAACACCATGACCCTTAGTCCTCATGGTGCCACAGACTGGGTCATGGATTCCGGTGCTTCCAGTCACATGACTTCGACAGTGCTAACATCTCCTTATTTTGTCCATCGTGCTCCACTTCCATCATTGTTGGAAATGGATCCACTTTACCTGTCACAGCTTTTGGCTACCCTATCATACCGGGTCCCTTTTATCTTAATAACATTCTCGTTGCCTCCAATATTGTTCAAGACCTTATTTTTGTTTGTCAGTTTACTTATGATAACAATTGTTCTGTCGAGTTTGACCCTCTTGGCCTTTCTGTGAAGGATCTTCAATCCAGGAGCGTGATCGCAAGGCACAATAGCTCCGAGCCCCTCTACACCCTCGCTACTCCAACATGTTCCCTGGTGTCCTGTGCCCTCATTGCCACTATCTCCTCCACTACTTGGCATCGCCGCCTTGGCAATCCTAGACATGAGGCTTTGTCCAAACTCACTAGTACTTCTGCCATCGGTTGTAATAAAATTACTAGTGATTCCATTGTCATGCTTGTCAAGTTTGGTGTCACACTCGCCTACCTTTTGCAAACTCTACTTCGCGAGCTCTCAAGAATTTTGATTTAATCCATTTGTGATCTGTGGACCACTCCCATTTCTAGTGTGTTCGCTTACAAATATTATCTTACTATTCTTGATGACTGCTCACATTTTCTTTGGACGTTCCCTCCTCGCCTCAAATCCGAAACATTCACTATCTTGTCTAATTTGTTCTCTTATGTGAAGACACAGTTCGACTGCACCATCCGAAGCATTCTATGTGACAACGGTCGGCGTTCGACAACTCTTCCACCCGCACCTTTCTCACTCATGGTGTTTTGCTTCGGATGTCATGCCCCTACATGTCCTCCCAAAACGGTAAAGCTGGGTGTATGATTTGTTCCGTTAACAACATCATCTGTTCCCTTTTATTTCAGGCCCCCTCGCCCTATCCTATTGTGTCGAAGGTCTTCACACCACTACATACCTCCTTAATCGGCTACCCACCAAAACCCTTATTTATGGCACCCCCTATTTCGCCCTCTTCGGCTCTCACCCTACCTATAACCACCTTCGCGTTTTCGGTTGTGCGTGTTACCCCAACATGTCCGCCATCGCTCCTCACAAGATTGCCCCCTGCTCTAGCCTTTGCGTCTTTCTTGGCTATTCCAGCAATCACAAAGGCTATTGCTGCTTGGACCTTTCCATCAACAGAATTGTCACCTCACGCCATGTGGTTTTTGATGAGGCCTCGTTTCCCCTTGCCGGCTCTCGAGCCTCGATCACTAACCTTGATTTTTTGTCTGAGCTTGAGGAGTTAATCTTGCCAATCGGACCCTCCCCTGCAGGTACTCGTCTCACCTCACCAGAGACCTCGCCTGCCGCGGTTGCTAAGCCTAGTATGCCTGCCGCTGAACAGGGCCCTGTGTTGTTGCCCCTGCCATCAGTCACAACTGCACCATGTTTGGCTCCCGCTTGGCACCCGACTTCTGCACCTCCGCCTTCATGCGCGGCCCCCGACATCCGCGTCTTCGCCTGCACCATGCACGACCACGCCCGACACATCAACGCTCACGCCATGCATGGGCTCGCTGCCTGCGCCATGCGCAACACCAGCAGCCCTGCCGGCTGCAACCTTGAAGATGTACCATCGACGACCACGCGTTGTCTCGGAGACGCCCGTGGCTCCTGCGTCCACTAGACTACCCACCGGTGCTGTTCCCATCACACCGGTGGTCAACCAGCACGGGATGGCCACCCGCGACAAGGTTGGTTTTTGGGTGCCTGTTGCGTTTAGTGCCATGACTCACTCGCCCGTCTCGAAGACCTATTGCAGCGCTCTCGCCGATCCCAATTGGCGCCACGCAATGCAAGAAGAGTACGACACTCTGCTCTCCAACAACACCTGGGATCTCGTTCCTCGGCCTCCTGGCACCAACATTGTCACTGGCAAGTGGATTTTCCGTCATAAATTCAATGTTGATGGTTCTCTCGATAGATACAAGGCTCGTTGGGTCCTTTGTGGTTTTGCTCAGCGTCCCGGCGTGGATTATGATGAGACTTTCAACCTAGTGGTCAAGCCGGCCACAATCCACACCGTTTTGTCCTTGGCACTCTCTCAGCACTGGCCAGTTCATCAACTTAACGTTAAGAATGCCTTCTTACATGGCACTCTCACTGAGACAGTCTACTGCTCTCAACCCACAAGTTTTGTTGATCCCACTCAGCCTTATGTTGTCTGTTGTCTCAATAAGTCTCTCTATGGTCTGAAGCAGGCGCCTCGTGCTTGGTATAGCTGCTTTGCTACTCACTCACCCTGGGGTTTGTCGAAGCCAAGTCAGATACTTCACTGTTTATATAACATCACGGGACGAACATGGCCTACTTGGTGCTTTATGTGAATGACATTGTTCTCACTGCTTCCAGCCAGGACCTTCTGCGTCGCATTATCACTGCGTTTTAGAAGGCATTCTCCATGAAGGATCTCGGTACCCTTCATCATTTCTTAAGTGTGGCTGTTCAACAACATTCAAAGGGATTCTTCCTTTCACAGCAACAATATGCTCTCGATATTCTTGTGCGTGCTGGTATGTCCGATTGCAAGCCGTGCAGTACTCCTGTCGACACTCATGCTAAGGTCTCTGCCATGATCGGTACCACTGTCAGCGACCCCACTCAGTATCGCAACTTGGTGTTCTGCAATACTTGACTTTCACCCGACCTGACATCTCCTATGCTGTTCAGCAAGTGTGTCTTCATATGCATGATCCTTAGGATGTTCACCTCTCGGCAGTCAAGCGTATCCCGCGCTACCTCCGTGGGACTCTTAGTCATGGTGTCCTACTTTGCCCATCCACAACCTCTGCTGTGCTCGTCTACACAGATGTTGATTGGGCCGGATGCCCGGATACATGCATGTCTACTTCAGGGTACACTATTTTCCTTGAGACAACCTCGTCTCCTGGCCCTCCAAGCGGCAACCTACAATGTCTCGCTCCAGTGCAGAGGCCGAATACAGGGCAGTTGCTAACGGTGTCGCCGAAGCTTCCTGGCTGTGTCAGTTACTATAGGAGCTTTAGAGTCCTTTGACAAAGAGCTCCTTAGTTTATTGTGACAATGGCAGTGCTGTCTACTTGTCCACTAACCCGGTTCAGCATCAACGCACGAAGCATATCGAGATTGATCTCCACTTCGTCCACGAGCGCGTTGCCATTGGTGATGTTCGTGTTCTTCATGTCCCAACGACGTATCAGTTTGCGGACATCTTCAAGAAGGGACTGCCCACTTTTGTCTTCTTCGAGTTTCGCTCCAGTCTTAACGTTTGCGCCATCGACGTTTCGACTGGGGTGGGGGGGTGTTAGATAGCCTACTTTCTTCCATGTTTAGGAGGTTTCCTTCCCTATTAGGTGTTGGCTGATTGCCCCTAATTAGGTGATCCCCTTCCCTATCAGGTGTTGGCTGATTGCCCCTAATTAGGTGCTAATGGGTGATTCTTTCCTATATGGCTGTTTCCTATTTAGTGTGGGATCTCCTTGATTACCTCCCTGATCATTGTTTCTATAAATCAGGTGGAGCACAATCTGGTAGAGGTCTATATAGTGTAATCCTTCTACTCAGTGCAATACAACACACAAATATTCTACGCTATCACTGAGCATTTCATTCACTTATCTCATAGCTGCTGTAGTTCTCTTATATTTCATGATGACTTATCTCAGCAAATAGATTTGATTCTAGCAGTGTTATTTTGCTGTTAATTCCTACAGGCTGCACTGAAGACTATCGGTGAGGAAGACAAGTACTTTACCAGAGTCTCATTAAGGTCGACATTTTGAATTAGCCTCAGTAGTTTATTTCAGAGCCCGCCTACTGGATAGCTCTGTGGTTGTCAATTTATTTTATTTCTATCTTGTAGGATGCTATCATATGGTATGAAAAGTAGCACGTCTCAGAAAGATCTCCAAAAGCCTAATGCTTCAGAGTTTCCTTCACAAGGAAAAGCTGCATCAGAATTGACACTTGATGGGTGGGATAGTATTGCTCTGGAATATTCTGTTGACTGGCCTCTGCAGCTCTTCTTCACTCCTGATGTTCTGTCCAAGTAAGTGTAGGACATAAGCAATTCTTAATCTCAACAAAGCTACACTCCTTTCGGGTGACATGGTTTTGTTCTGAGTGCACATATTTTAAAAACCATTACAGAACAGGCTCAGTTGGACTTGGAGTTCAGACAGTTCTTTTACTATTTTGCATTCCTTTTTTTTCTAAGATATTATATTATCCAGGTATCGCAAGGTTTTTCAGTACCTCATCCGATTGAAGAGGACACAAATGGAACTTGAGAAATCCTGGGCAGCTGTAATGCATAAAGACCATGCTGATTTTTCTGATTATTGCAAGGATCGGAAGAATAACTCTGCAACACAACTGCGTCGACAACGCTCTAAGCCTTTGTGGCGAGTAAGGGAGCATATGGCATTCTTGATCAGAAACCTACAATTTTACATCCAGGTAAATATAATATAGGCTACCATCATATTCTTTTTCCTTCCATGTGTTTTTGTTTCAGTGGTTGTAGCATGTAAATGGATCACACTGGAATTGGATTCAGTTCTTGATGACATCAATGCGGGGCATTTCTTATGTTATCTGTTTCTTGTACTTTTTCCACTCCAATGAAAATAACATTTTCCTTCCAAATTGAACTTGCTTTCCAGGTTGATGTAATTGAGTCACAGTGGAATGTTTTACAATCTCATGTGCAAGATTCACATGATTTTACAGAGCTAGTGAGCTTTCATCAAGAGTAAGCAACAAGTTGGGCGAATATCTCCTTTTTATAATTAGTTTTCAAAATGCTTAGATAAAGAGTCAAACATTACATGAGTTTTCTTTTCGATAAATATTTGTGTTTTACTGATCCATTTGTCATGGTATTCATCTAATACTTCAATAGGATCTTCCCTCAACTTTGAAGTTTTGCTCTGCAGTCTTACTTAATAAACACTGGCATTTAATTCTACTATTAGTGATTTTTTTTAACTCGGTGTAAATTGATGGAGATATTCGCGGCGTGTTACCTTGTTTTGCTTGATTATATTCATCACATCGCTAAGTTAGTTTCTGTTGATTACTAAGAAGGCTCTTGCACAACAGATATTTGTCAGCGCTGGTTTCCCAATCCTTCTTGGACATTGGATCAGTCTCTAGGATACTGGATAGCATAATGAAGCTTTGCTTGCAGTTCTGCTGGAGCATTGAGCAATATGAAACTCGGCCAAATATTTCTGAGATTGATCACATAACTGAGGTATTATGTTCCCTTTTACGCAAAAAAAAAACCCTTGAAGGTACCAGTTCCTAGCATAGCATTAGCGTGCTCAAAAGTCAAAGTCCAAGTAAACCATACTTCATTCTTGCCATGGTTTCATGATAACCAGGAGTTCAACAAGAAGTCCAATTCACTGTACACTATCTTGAGGAGTAGTCGCCTCGCGGGTAGTCAGAGAGCACCTTTCCTGAGGCAATTTCTGATGAGGCTAAATTTTAACTCTTTCTTTGAGGTAACCTACACCAACTAGGCCACTTTGACTCATACCACTAGACGTGTTTCAATCCGTAATTTGTTGGATTTTGTTTTTGGTAACAGACCACCGCAAGGGGAGTGATGAATTCAGGAAGGCTGCGACCAAGCACTGCAGGTGCTCAGCTGTAACGGTGATGGTATGTTTGGGGGTAGTGCTGCAGCAAGAGACAAGGGAGGAGTTTCTGTAGAGTTTATGTAAATTATGATCGGATGGTGGTTGTCTGTCATGGAAAAATCGATTGCAGGTGATTCATGCTTGTGCCGTTGGTATTGTGTTTTACAGTTCCTGTGGCCTGAACTGTACCTTCGCAAATTATACGCTCGTTCACCGTGGGGATCTGGCTGACAGACAGTGAACTGCAAGTAGCAAGTTCTGAGTGGGCTGCTGCCACTCTTTTTTTTTTTTTGACTAAGGCCGCTGCCACTTCTGAGCTGTGAGATGCCATGTTTATCAATAATAACGGTAAGGAGTATTCTAAAAGATTTTGAGCTGTGGGCAGATGAATGTTTAGGACATATAGATAGGGGATTGAGAGATTAAATCCTCCTATTTAATTTTAACTAGCAAAGGATTTGATCCCTTTAAAAGCCTTTAGATTAGATGGATAGTTGTTTAAGGCTTGTTTGGGAGCAAAAATACTGGAGGATTCAAATGGCTAAAATTCATTTGCTATTCAATTTTAAATAAAGGGATATGGATTTGAAGTTGGGTGGCTAGTCGTCTAGAAGACCGACCAGGCGTTTGTGATTAGAGCGACGACGATTAGGACGTCTAATTGGTACTGGTTTTTCTCCGATCGTCTGTTAACCATCCTATGTACTCATCACCTTAGGTGATGAGCCAAAAGTGCATCACCTGAGCACAAATGGCCGGTCCGGCTCAACCCACCGATTAGGCTGTCTGGTTCAACCAAAAAAGGGGCGCGAACTGACAGCTTACCGGGTGCGAAGTTAAACTTGTCGCGGTTATTTTTTTTTATTGAAACAGTGCGTCCATTCATTCGTTCGTCGCTCTCGTCTCGTGCTTGGGCTCTGCTTGCGCACGCGCTCAATTTTCGGGCGACGGCTTAAGTTTATGAATTATTCTCGGGGCGTTTAGATCCCTTTATTATAGAGGAATTAAAATTCACTCAATCAAGTAACTTATTTAGTATGGAATTTGAGATTCCACCACTTTTCAAAGTTCAGTTATAAGCCTATCTCAAATTCATGGGGTGAAGGGTAGGAAATGATTTTATACATTAGTAGAATTTGTTTCTACTCTATAACTTATATGACACTCTTTGTCTCACTCCTCTATAGTAAAAATGTAGCACATAAATATCTCCGACATCTTTCTAATAATAGTATACAAATATATTTTGCATAAAACCGAATTAGCTTAATTGATATATTTGTATATCAATTAAATATATTTATGAATTATTTATTCCAAAGATTTTGAGCTGTGGGTAGATGAATGTTTATGAATTATTTATGATACATGTTAAGATGATTTTGTTAATTAGAACATGAAGTTAAACTGAGATAACATTGCTACCACAAGGATGGTATATGACATACTTAACCAATTAATTAGAAAAATTGGTATGTGAGCCTTACCCAAAAGGGGCAAGTGGAGAGGAGTTGTGCAAGTATATGGAGGTTCTTGGGTCGATCTGTTTGTGATAGCTTTTCGGATGAGTGATTTCTATACCCCCTCTGCCTAAATCCATAGCGGGGTTTTTCATACTAGTGGAACTTTATAAAGGCCTTGTAGTGTACTCTCGCCAACTCACCTTGAAAGTGTTTAAGAGTCCGTACAACCTCGAACGAAAAAGGAACATGACTTATGGGTAAAGATGTGCAACCTCTGCAGAGTGTAAAATTGGTATATTAGTCATGCTCGCGGTCATGAGCGGTTTAGGACTCTCGTATAATTAAATTAAGGAATTAAGTTCAACCAGTCATACATTGTATTGTGAGATTTATTATTCATTATGATCAATTATTTAATTATGTTGGTATTTATTTATACTTAATAATTGCTAATAAAATTTTGAGCAACAAAGTTAAAAGCTATGCTCAGCCTTAAACATTTCCTTTGTTAAGCCTTACACTTGAGCCTCCACCATAAGTGAGCTCAAACACACTTTTCTCCACACTTGCTGAGCGATGATTGTATGGGAACACACTCTTGCTATAATCACACCAAGTCAAAGAACAGGTACCATCGGAGGAGCATGAAGATTGCTATTTTGCTACAATGAGTTTGGAGAGATCTCGGACGTCGTCTCCCAGTCAACTATGATGATGGATGATCTAGTCGCCATATGATGTATTTTATTTAGTCATTTTGTATAGAGATTCTATTATTTAATAAAGATGTGACATGTACCCTAAGTCATTATATGTGTGATACTTGCATTTGAGATGCATTTGAATTTGTCCTTAAATCCGGGTGTGGCACTAGGTTTGTTTCTAGTTATGTGAGTGAGGTTGGACAACCCACAAACCCCTCGGCTCTTGCGCGAGCTGTTGTAATTGTATCGAATGAGGCAAATTATGCGAGACCATATGAATCGAGTTTGTGGTGTGGCCGTAACAATGTACCAGAGTGAAGATGGTTGGGAGCGTTTGAGAGGAGGTTGAAAGTGGAGCACCACTTGCGCATGGATAAGGCCCATGACCCTCTACGGAGCTACTCGATCAGGTGCTTGGCCCTCATGTGGGCTTTCCTTTGCTTAGGGGCACCAACAAGGATTTGTTAGAACCTTGAACGATTCTAGATACCTCGTTAAAAATACCGGCACGTCCATGAGAGTTTATAATCTCTACCTTTTCTCTTTAGCTTCTGCATTTACATTGATTACTTAAGTTACAATCTTTACTATTCTTAGTTTAGAATATAAGATTGGTACTTAGGTTATATAACTCGTTTTGCGGTATAGATAGCAACACTTAGACAAAACCTAGTTAGCACATTAGAGCATCTCCAAGAGCTTCCCAAAAGTCTCTTCTAAATCAAGTTATTTGGGAAAAATACAAAAATGTGTCTCCAACAGTTCCCCTACAACGCTACCAACTTTTTCATAGCCCTTAAAACTCCCTCATTTGTAGCTACAAATGAAGGTTTTTTTAGACTCCCCAGAAACAATCTACTGCTTTAGGGGATATGTTGGAGAAAGGATTAAAATCTACCCCACTAATTTTTTAGATGCCCCTTAAAACTGATTTTGATGAGTCATTTTCTAGGGAGCTCTTGGAAATGCTCGCTTATTTATTTGCATAAGTTTTGTTTAGGAGAATTATTTGTGGCATAGATTAGCGAGAATTTTAGAAGTCCTAATTGACCCTCCTCTTAAGTGACTGTGTTCTTTTCAGCAAAGAAATTAATAGCAGTAGGATAACTGAAAGGGAATTAGGCTTACACCTAGTCCCTAATTAATTTTGGTGGTTGAATTGTCCAACACAAATATTTGGACTAACTAGTTTGTTCTAGTGTATAAGTTATACAGGTGCAAAAGGTTCACACTTAGCCAATAAAAAGACCAAGTATTGGGTTCAAACAAAGGAGCAAGGAACAACCGAAGGCACCTCTGGTCTGGCGCACCGGACTGTCCGGTGCGCCACCGGACATGTCCGGTGCACCAGAGGACTCAAACTTCAAACTCGTCACCTTCGGGAATTTCCAGAGGCGACTCCGCTATAATTCACCGGACTGTCCGGTGTACACCGGACATGTCCGGTGCTCCAAGGAAGAGCGGCCTCCGGAACTCGCCAGCCTCGGGAATTCACTTCGGCCACTCCGCTATAATTCACCGAACTGTCCGGTGTACACCGGACTGTCCGGTGCAACAACGGGGCAACGACTATTTCGGCGCCAACGGCTACCTGCGACGCATTAAATGCGCGTGCTGCGCGCGCAGAGGTCAGGCACGCCCATGCTGGCGCACCGGACAATCTACAGTGCATGTCCGGTGCGCCACCGGACATCCAGGCGGGCCCAGAAGACAGAGCTCCAACGGTCGACCCCAACAGCTTTTGGTGACGTGGCTGTCGCACCGGACATGTCCGGTGTGCACCGGACTGTCCGGTGCGCCATCGAACAGACAGCCTCACCAAACGGCTAGTTTGGTGGTTGGGGCTATAAATACCCCCAACCACCCACCATTCATAGCATCCAAGTTTTCCACTTCTCAACTACTTACAAGAGCTCTAGCATTCAATTCTAGACACACTAAAGAGATCAAATCCTCTCCAAATTCCACACAACGCCCTAGTGATTAGAGAGAGAGATTTGTTTGTGTTCTTTCGAGCTCTTGCGCTTGGATTGCTTTCTTCTTTCTTGATTCTTTCTTGCGATCAAACTCACTTGTATTTGAGGCAAGAGACACCAATCTTGTGGTGGTCCTTGTGGGAACTTTGTGTTCCAAGTGATTGAGAAGAGAAAGCTCACTCGGTCCGAGGGACCGTTTGAGAGAGGGTAAGGGTTGAAAGAGACCCGGCTTTTGTGGCCTCCTCAACGGGGAGTAGGTTTGAGAGAACCGAACCTCGGTAAAACAAATCCGCGTGTCTCAATTCGTTATTCGCTTGCGATTTGTTTTGCACCCTCTCTCGCGGACTCTATTATATTTCTAACGCTAACCCGGCTTGTAGTTGTGATTATTTTTGAGAATTTCAGTTTCGCCCTATTCACCCCCCTCTAGGCGACTTTCAATTGGTATCAGAGCCCGGTGCTTCATTAGAGCCTAACCGCTCGAAGTGATGTCGGGATATCACACCAAGAGGGAGATGGAGACCGGCGACAAGCCCACTACAAGCCAAGGGAGCACTTCATCGGAAGAGTCCCGCACCAAGAGGAAGGAGAAGAAGAAGGACTCCTCCAAATGGAAGGAGAAAAGATCTTCTTCCTCACACCACAAAGAGAAGAAGGAAAAATCTTCTTCCCACAAGTCGCATCGGAAAGGCGACAAGCACAAGAAGATGAGGAAGGTGGTCTACTACGAGATCGACACTTCATCAACATCGACCTCCGACTCCGATGCGCCGTCCGTAACTTCTAAGCGCCAAGAGCGCAAGAAGTTTAGTAAGATCCCCTTACACTATCCTCGTACATCTAGACATACTCCATTACTTTCCGTTCCATTAGGCAAACCACCAACTTTTGATGGCGAAGATTATGCTAGGTGGAGTGATTTAATGAAATTTCATCTAACCTCACTCCACAAAAGTATATGGAATGTTGTTGAGTTTGGAGCACTGGTACCATCTATAGGGGATGAAGACTATGATACGGACGAAGTAGCCCAAATCGAGCACTTCAACTCCCAAGCTACAACCATACTCCTCGCCTCTCTAAGCAAGGAGGAATACAACAAGGTGCAAGGGTTGAAGAATGCAAAGGAGATTTGGGACTTACTCAAAACCGCGCACGAGGGTGATGAACTCACCAAAATCACCAAGCGGGAAACGATCGAGGGGGAGCTCGGTCGCTTTCGTCTTCGCCAAGGGGAGGAGCCACAAGACATGTACAACCGACTCAAAACCTTGGTGAACCAAGTGCGCAACCTCAGGAGTAAGAAATGGGACGACCACGAGGTGGTTAAGGTTATTCTAAGATCTCTTATTTTCCTTAACCCCACTCAAGTTCAATTAATTCGTGGTAATCCTAGACACACACTAATGACTCCCGAGGAAGTAATCGGGAATTTTGTGAGCTTTGAATGTATGATCAAGGGCTCAAAGAAGATCAACGAGCTTGATGAACCATCCACGTCCGAAGCACAACCGGTGGCATTCAAGGCGACGGAGGAGAAGAAGGAGGAGTCTACATCAAGTAGACAACCAATTGACGCCTCCAAGCTCGACAATGAGGAGATGGCTTTAATTATCAAAAGCTTTCGCCAAATCCTCAAGCAACGGAGGGGGAAGGACTACAAACCCCGCTCCAAGAAAGTGTGCTACAAATGTGGTAAGCCCGGTCATTTTATTGCAAAATGTCCTATATCTAGTGACAGTGACAGGGGCGACGACAAGAAGGGAAAGAGGAGAGAAAAGAAGAAGTACTACAAGAAGAAGGGCGGTGATGCCCATGTTTGCCGGGAGTGGGACTCCGACGAGAGCTCCACCGAGTCCTCCTCCGACGAGGACGCCGCCAACATCGCCGTCACCAAGGGACTCCTCTTCCCCAACGTCGGCCACAAGTGCCTCATGGCAAAGGACAGCAAAAGGAAGAAGGTTAAATCTAAATCCTCCACTAAATATGAATCCTCTAGTGACAATAATGATAGTGATGAGGAAAATAATTTGCGTACCCTTTTTGCCGACCTAAACATGCAACAAAAAGAAAAATTAAATGAATTAATTAGTGCCATCCATGAGAAGGATGATCTCTTGGACTCCCAAGAGGACTTCCTAATCAAGGAAAATAAAAAGCATGTTAAGGTTAAAAATGTTTATGCTCAACAAGTTGAAAAATGTGAAAAATTGTCTAGTGAGCTAAGCACTTGCCATAAGACTATTGACAACCTTAGAAATGAAAATGCTAGATTAATTGCTAAGGTTGATTCTCATGTTTGTATTGATTCAACTTCCAATCCTAGAAATGATAATGTTGATTTACTTGCTAGGATTGATGAGTTGAATATTTCTCTTGCTAGCCTTAGAGATGAAAATGAGAAATTATTTGCTAAGGCTAAAGATTTTGATGTTTGCAATACCACTATTTCCGACCTTAGAACTAAGAATGATATGTTGCATGCTAAGGTTGTAGAATTAAAATCTTGCAAACCCTCTACATCTACCGTTGAGCACACTTCTATTTGTACTAGATGTAGAGATGTTGATATCAATGCTATTCATGATCACATGGCTTTAATTAAACAACAAAATGATCATATAGCATTATTAGATGCTAAAATTGCCGAGCATAACTTAGAGAATGAAAAGTTTAAATTTGCTAGAAGTATGCTCTACAATGGGAGACGCCCTGGCATCAAGGATGGCATTGGCTTCCAAAGGGGAGACAATGTCAAACTTAATGCCCCTCCTAAAAACTTGTCTAACTTTGTTAAGGGCAAGGCTCCCATGCCTCAGGATAACGAGGGTTACATTTTGTACCATGCCGGTTATCCTGAGAGCAAAATTAGGAAAATTCATTCTAGGAAGTCTCACTCTGGCCCAAATCATGCTTTTATGTATAAGGGTGAGACATCTAGCTCTAGGCAACCAACCCGTGCCAAGTTGCCTAAAAAGAAAACTCCTATTGCATCAAATGATCATAGTATTTCATTTAAAACTTTTGATGCATCATATGTGCTTACTAACAAATCCGGCAAGGTAGTTGCCAAGTTTGTTGGGGGCAAACACAAGGGCTCTAAGACTTATGTTTGGGTACCCAAAGTTCTTGTTTCTAATGCCAAAGGACCCAAAACCGTTTGGGTACCTAAAATCAAGAACTAAAATTGTTTTGTAGGTTTATGCATCCGGGGGCTCAAGTTGGATACTCGACAGCGGGTGCACAAACCATATGACAGGGGAGAAAAAGATGTTCTCCTCATATGAGAAAAACCAAGATCCCCAACGAGCTATCACATTCGGGGATGGAAATCAAGGTTTGGTCAAAGGATTGGGTAAAATTGCTATATCACCTGACCATACTATTTCCAATGTTTTTCTTGTAGATTCTTTAGATTACAATTTGCTTTCCGTATCCCAATTATGTCAAATGGGCTACAACTGTCTATTTACTGATATAGGTGTTACTGTCTTTAGAAGAAGTGATGATTCAATAGCATTTAAGGGAGTGTTAGAGGGTCAGCTATACTTGGTAGATTTTGATAGAGCTGAACTCGACACTTGCTTGGTTGCTAAGACTAACTTGGGTTGGCTCTGGCACCGCCGACTAGCCCATGTTGGAATGAAGAATCTTCATAAGCTTCTAAAGGGAGAGCACATTTTAGGACTAACAAATGTTCATTTTGAGAAAGACAGGATTTGTAGCGCATGCCAAGCCGGGAAGCAAGTTGGCACTCATCATCCACACAAAAACATCATGACTAGTGACAGGCCACTAGAGCTCCTACACATGGACCTATTCGGCCTGATCGCTTACATAAGCATCGGCGGGAGTAAGTACTGTCTAGTTATTGTGGATGATTATTCTCGCTTCACTTGGGTGTTCTTTTTGCAGGAAAAATCTCATACCCAAGAGACCTTAAAGGGATTCTTGAGACGGGCTCAAAATGAGTTCGGCTTAAGGATCAAGAAAATTAGAAGCGACAACGGGACGGAGTTCAAGAACTCACAAATAGAAGGCTTCCTTGAGGAGGAGGGCATCAAGCATGAGTTTTCTTCTCCCTACACTCCACAACAAAATGGTGTAGTGGAGAGGAAGAATCGAACTCTATTGGACATGGCAAGAACCATGCTTGATGAGTACAAGACACCGGATCGGTTTTGGGCCGAGGCGGTCAACACCGCCTGCTACGCCATCAACCGGTTATATCTACACCGAATCCTCAAGAAGACATCCTATGAACTCCTAACCGGTAAAAAGCCCAACATTTCATATTTTAGAGTTTTTGGTAGCAAATGCTTTATTCTTGTTAAAAGAGGTAGAAAATCTAAATTTGCTCCTAAAACTGTAGAAGGCTTTTTACTAGGATATGATTCAAACACAAGGGCATATAGAGTCTTTAACAAGTCCTCAGGACTAGTTGAAGTTTCTTGTGACGTTGTGTTTGATGAGACTAATGGCTCTCAAATAGAGCAAGTTGATCTTGATGAGATAGGTGAAGAATAGGCTCCATGCATCGCGCTAAGGAACATGTCCATTGGGGATGTGTGCCCTAAGGAATCTGAAGAGCCTCCACATGCACAAGATCAACCATCCTCCTCCACGCAAGCATCTCCACCAACCCAAGATGAGGACGAGGCTCAAGTTGATGAAGATGAAGAACACAATGATGAGTCACCTCAAGACGAAGGCAATGATCAAGGGGGAGATGCAAATAATGAAGACAAGGAGGATGAAGAACCAAGGCCGCCACACCCAAGAGTACATCAAGCAATACAACGAGATCACCCCGTCGACACCATCCTCGGCGACATTCATAAGGGGGTAACCACTCGATCTCGTGTTGCACATTTTTGTGAGCATTACTCTTTTGTTTCCTTTATTGAGCCACACAGGGTAGAGGAAGCACTACAAGATTCGGATTGGGTGATGGCGATGCAAGAGGAGCTCAACAACTTCACAAGGAACGAGGTATGGCATTTAGTTCCACGTCCTAATCAAAATGTTGCAGGAACCAAGTGGGTCTTCCGCAACAAGCAAGACGAGCATGGTGTGGTGACAAGGAACAAAGCTCGACTCGTGGCCAAGGGGTATTCACAAGTCGAAGGTTTGGATTTTGGTGAAACCTATGCACCCGTAGCTAGGCTTGAGTCAATTCGTATATTATTGGCATATGCTACTTACCATGGCTTCAAGCTTTACCAAATGGACGTGAAGAGTGCCTTCCTCAACAAACCAATCAAGGAGGAGGTCTACGTTGAGCAACCTCCCGGCTTTGAAGATAGTGAGTACCCTAATCATGTCTATAGGCTCTCTAAGGCGCTTTATGGGCTCAAGCAAGCCCCAAGAGCATGGTATGAATGCCTTAGAGATTTCCTTATTGCTAATGGCTTCAAAGTCGGCAAGGCCGATCCTACTTTATTCACTAAAACTCTTGACAATGATTTGTTTGTATGCCAAATTTATGTTGATGATATCATATTTGGGTCTACTAACGAATCTACTTGTGAAGAATTTAGTAGGATCATGACACAAAAATTCGAGATGTCTATGATGGGGGAGTTGAAATATTTTCTAGGATTCCAAGTCAAGCAACTCCAAGAGGGCACTTTCATTAGCCAAATGAAGTATACTCAAGACATTCTAAGCAAGTTTGGAATGAAGGATGCCAAGCCCATCAAGACACCCATGGGAACAAATGGGCATCTCGACCTCGACACGGGAGGTAAGTCCGTGGATCAAAAGGTATACCGGTCGATGATTGGTTCATTGCTTTATTTATGTGCATCTCGACCGGACATTATGCTTTCCGTTTGCATGTGTGCAAGATTCCAAGCCGACCCTAAGGAATCACACCTTACGACCGTAAAACGAATCTTGAGATATTTGGCTTACACACCTAAGTTTGGGCTTTGGTACCCTAGGGGATCCACATTTGATTTGATTGGTTATTCGGATGACGATTGGGCAGGGTGCAAGATTAATAGGAAGAGCACATCGGGAACTTGCCAGTTCTTGGGAAGATCCTTGGTGTCTTGGGCTTCAAAGAAGCAAAATTCGGTCGCTCTTTCTACCGCCGAAGCCGAGTATATTGCCGCAGGCCATTGTTGCGCGCAATTGCTTTGGATGAGGCAAACCCTGCGGGACTACGGTTACAAACTAACCAAAGTTCCTCTTCTATGTGATAATGAGAGTGCAATCCGCATGGCGGATAATCCCGTTGAGCATAGCCGCACTAAACACATAGCCATTCGGTATCATTTTCTTCGGGATCACCAACAAAAGGGGGATATCGAGATTTCATACATTAACACTAAGAATCAATTAGCCGATATCTTTACTAAGCCTCTTGATGAACAAACCTTTACCAAACTTAGGCATGAGCTCAATATTCTTGATTCTAGGAATTTCTTTTGCTAAACTTGCACACATAGCTCATAAGTATACCTTTGATCATGTCTCTTTGATATATGCTATGACTAATGTGTTTTCAAGTGTATTTCAAACCAAGTCATAGGTATATTGAAAGGGAATTGGAGTCTTCGGCGAAGACAAAGGCTTCCACTCCACTCTACTACTCATCCTTCGCCGTCTCTCTGCATCACTCTCCATCTTTGGTATAATCTTTACTCATATGTTTTATTTATGACCAAAGGGGGAGAAAGTACTTCTAAGGGCTCTAATGATTCCGTTTTTGGCGATTCATGCCAAAGGGGAGAAAGTATGAGCCCAAAGCAAAAGGACCGCACCACCGCCCTAATTTTAAAATTTAATGTTTTTCAATTGGAAAATTTCAAATTAGTATCTCTTTGTGTTCTAAAGGGGGAGCAAGTAGTATTTTCAAAACTTGATATCTTAAAACCCTCTTGAACACTAAGAGGAGAATTTATTTGAGGGGGAGTTTTGTTTAGTCAAAGAAAAAGCATTTGGAACAAGGGGAGAGAATTTCAAATCTTGAAAATGCTTTGCAAAAATCTTATTCATTTACCTTTGACTATCTTGCAAAAGGATTTTAAAAAGAATTTACAAAAAGATTTGCAAAAACAAAACATGTGGTGCAAATGTGGTCCAATATGTTAAAAACAAAGAAACAATCCATGCATATCATGTAAGTATTTATATTGGCTCAATTCCAAGCAACCTTTGCACTTACATTATGCAAACTAGTTCATTTATATTTGCTTTGGTTTGTGTTGGCATCAATCACCAAAAAGGGGGAGATTGAAAGGGAATTAGGCTTACACCTAGTCCTTAATTAATTTTGGTGGTTGAATTGTCCAACACAAATATTTGGACTAACTAGTTTGTTCTAGTGTATAAGTTATACAGGTGCAAAAGGTTCACACTTAGCCAATAAAAAGACCAAGTATTGGGTTCAAACAAAGGAGCAAGGGACAACCGAAGGCACCTCTGGTCTGGCGCACCGGACTGTCCGGTGCGCCACCGGACATGTCCGGTGCACCAGAGGACTCAAACTTCAAACTCGTCACCTTCGGGAATTTCCAGAGGCGACTCCGCTATAATTCACCGGACTGTCCGGTGTACACCGGACATGTCCGGTGCTCCAAGGAAGAGCGGCCTCCGGAACTCGCCAGCCTCGGGAATTCACTTCGGCCACTCCGCTATAATTCACCGGACTGTCCGGTGTACACCGGACTGTCCGGTGCAACAGCGGGACAACGGCTATTTCGGCGCCAACGGCTACCTGCGATGCATTAAATGCGCGTGCTGCGCGCGCAGAGGTCAGGCACGCCCATGCTGGCGCACCGGACAATCTACAGTGCATGTCCGGTGCGCCACCGGACATCCAGGCGGGCCCAGAAGACAGAGCTCCAACGGTCGACCCCAACGGCTTTTGGTGACGTGGCTGTCGCACCGGACATGTCCGGTGTGCACCGGACTGTCCGGTGCGCCATCGAACAGACAGCCTCACCAAACGGCTAGTTTGGTGGTTGGGGCTATAAATACCCCCAACCACCCACCATTCATAGCATCCAAGTTTTCCACTTCTCAACTACTTACAAGAGCTCTAGCATTCAATTCTAGACACACTAAAGAGATCAAATCCTCTCCAAATTCCACACAACGCCCTAGTGATTAGAGAGAGAGATTTGCTTGTGTTCTTTCGAGCTCTTGCGCTTGGATTGCTTTCTTCTTTCTTGATTCTTTCTTGCGATCAAACTCACTTGTATTTGAGGCAAGAGACACCAATCTTGTGGTGGTCCTTGTGGGAACTTTGTGTTCCAAGTGATTGAGAAGAGAAAGCTCACTCGGTCCGAGGGACCGTTTGAGAGAGGGTAAGGGTTGAAAGAGACCCGGCCTTTGTGGCCTCCTCAACGGGGAGTAGGTTTGAGAGAACCGAACCTCGGTAAAACAAATCCGCGTGTCTCACTTTGTTATTCGCTTGCGATTTGTTTTGCACCCTCTCTCGCGGACTCTATTATATTTCTAACGCTAACCCGGCTTGTAGTTGTGATTATTTTTGAGAATTTCAGTTTCGCCCTATTCGCCCCCGCTCTAGGCGACTTTCAATAACAAAAGCACCGAATGTCGTACTTAACAGCCTCGGCCCCGGCTCATTTTTATACAAAAAAGATGCGGGATTCGAAAATTCATATGTGTAACACCCTAAAGTTCAATCTTGTGAAGACAAGGAAAAATTCTCAAAGATTTTAAATCAAAACACCTTTCCTTAAAGATAATCATAATTTAGAAGTTTCCACTCATGAATATGTTAAAAACACATAATTAAAGATACTTAGATAATCTAAATTGCCTTTGGGTTAGGATATATAAAAGAATTAGGATTAAACTATTTCTTAATATATATAGTCTACAATATAAATTTGATTTCCCTAGAAGTAATAAGGTAGGGATTATTCTACTATATGATTAAAAGCTTGTCTAAAAGAACTAAAATAAATAAAGAAATACATAAAATAGGTTTTTGCACATTATGCTGAAGTTCTATATGTGTATCCAAATTAAGTGTTTGAACTTTAAACTTGTGTTGATTTGAAATTCAAATGGAAAGGAAAATGGAAAATAGAAAATAAAAGGAGTAGGGAAGAACTAAGAAAAATACTACATAAAATAAAATAAAAATCAGAATAAACATCCTTCACACTTATATTATTAAATTATACCTTTCAAACTGAGGACAAGTTATTCACAAAGTTTGAATTTAAACTTGAATTCAAATTGGATTTGAAAATGGAGAAAAGAAAATAGAAAATAAAAAGAAAAATAATAAAAACCTGATCTGGGCCACAGAACTGGAATTCGGCCCATCACACCCTCGCCGCGCGGCCCGACTCTCACCACGGCGCCGACAGGCGGGTCCCATGTGCCAGCCTCACGCCAGCACGCCTGTAACTTCTCTGTCTCCGCCGGGTGGCCCCGTGTTGTCAGCCTCTGCACTTGCGCGCTCTGCTTCCTCGCTTCCGCTGGCTGGTGGGGTCGGCTTGTCGGGATCGTCTCCGTCCTTCCGCAACGAACCCCCGTAATCCGCGCGCGTGAATCGCACCGTCCCCGACGACTCGGACCAAGCTCGTTGGGGGCGATAAAAGCTCAATTGCGGGTACCACGGATCATTCCCATGACTTTCTCGTCCTCTCTACTTTGCCCCGTGGGAGGAACCAAGCGGCGCTGCGCTCGGTAGGAGAATCCACGCGCGACCGTCGGTGGAATCGCTCCTGCACTGCCGATTGGCCTCGGTTTGTGGCTTCGGGGTGTTCGGTTGGTTATCGCGGACGCGCGGGTGGTCACCGGGAGTATAGCGGGGCACCACTACTCCGGCAATTGCTCGTCGGAGCTCCTTCCGCCGCACCCGACCGCCTAGTTCCGTGGCCGGAGCTCTTGGTGCCGAGAACCCCGGTAAGAAACCCTCTCTTAGGTTCGCTTTTCACTCAGCAATGCGTAGATGCTCTCGGATGGTTCAATCGGGGCTTGGGCTGGCGAATTAACCATCCCTCCGGCGAGGGCGCGCCGCGGGCAGGGCGGCGCCGCTGCGGGTGGGAGCGATGCGGTGACGATGGCGCTGGACCGTCGGATGGCGCTTGAACGGCTGTGATTAGATCGGGGAGTACCCCTTCGTCATTTTAAATCCGAGCCGTCGGACTTCAATCGTGTGGTTCGGGGTAGTTTGGATCGTGGACCGTGGATCTCTAATCGTACGGTGGTCGTTGCGTACCGGTTCGTTTAATGGGTGATCTAATCTGGGCGGTTGGCGCGCGATCGGACGGCCCAGATCACATCATACCCTCCGGCCGGGTCGTTTTTCATATGAACCCCTGAGTTTTACAGAAATAGAACCCGCCGTCCTATGCGACTGTGCGCTGTGTCTCTGTAGTTTTACCCCGAGCCCCCTGGGTTTCTCTGGATTTGAGGCCTAGTCCAGAACATAATAAAACCAGGGAAAATGATTATTAAATAGATTTTTAATATGAAAATAATTGCTAAAACTTAGATAATTCATAGAAAATCCATTTTAGCTCCAAATTGAACCATTCCAATTTCTAAAATTTTGTAATAATATTCTTCATCATTTTGTGCCTCTGTTTTGGCATGAAAGGCTCATTTAAATTTATCTAATACTTAATCTTGTATTAAATACATAAAAGCTACAGAAATTCATAACTTAAAATCTATAACTCCAAAATTAATGATTCTTTTTCCTGTGATCTTATTTTAACATGTAGATTATTAATATGTATTTTGCATATATGTTTGGTGTAATGTTAATTCTGTCTATACACTGTTTGTTTGTAATGCTACGACTAGCAGTGAGGTCACGAGTCACCTGAAGATCATCCTGGTACCTGGATTCTCAAAGCCCAGGCAAGTTGTGCCCTTGATCACTTTTTTTTACCCACTCATGTTCTAATTAATCATAATGATCTGCATAGGTTAATTTTGATGGGACCCAATAGGTTACCCTAGTTTGATTATCTTTATACCTTGTTTACCACTGAAACCTTTTGGGTAGTACTTGCTAGTGCTTTATGTGGTTTTGGGTATGAAGATACACTTTATTCATGATTATACTTTTATTATCAGTTGTTAATTACTGTTCATGATAAGATCATTATGTTAATTGGAACATGGAGAACCACCCGGGAAAACAGTGCTACCACGAGGGTGGAATGGGACGCCCTTGGCTGATTAATTAGGAAAGCTAGTGGAAGACTACCTTACCCGAAAGGGGCAAGGGCAGTAGGGGAGAGGTCAGTGTAGGGAGGCCCTCGGGAGGATTTTGCTGCGATGGCGGTCCTGCAAGGGATTCCTGCACTGGATCTTCCTATAAACTGTAGCGGGTTTTCGGAAGCTAGTGGAACTTTGTAAAGGCCTCGTAGTGGATCCCTAGCCATTCACCTCGGAAGTGTCTAAGGGCTTTGCAAACCCTGGCGACATGGGATACACGACTTGTGGGTAAAGATGCGCAACCTCTGCAGAGTGTAAAACTGGTATACTAGCCGTGCTCACGGTCAAGAGCAGCTCGGACACTCACATGATTAAATTATGGAACTTAAACTCAATTTGTCATATGCATTGCATCGCAGGTGATGTTGTTACTTTTGTTCTACTACTTAATTGGGCTGGTATTTACTTATACTTAGTAACTGCTAATAAAATTTTGACCAACTTTAAAAGCAATGCTCAGCTTCAACCATCTTCTTTGGTAAGCCTTACACTTCACGTGAGCTCCCACCTTTGGCGAGTTCATGCACATTATTCCCCACAACTTGTTGAGCGATGAGCGTATGTGAGCTCACTCTTGCTGTCTCACATACACCACAGGTCAAGAACAGGTACCGCAGGATGAGGCGCTTGGAGGATGCTGTGATGAGTTCGTGAGAGGTCTAGGCCGTCGTCTCCCAGTCAACTTTGGGTTGCTGGACCGTTGTCTCCTTATAATGTAACTATTTATTTTGTATAGAACTCCTGTTATGTATAAAGATGTGACATTCGATCCTGTGCCACTATACATCATATGTGTGAGACTTGGTCCCAGCATACCTGGTGTTTATGTGAGCGCCCGGGTTTTGGACCCCTAAAATCCGGGTGTTACAGAAGTGGTATCAGAGGAATGTTGACTGTAGGACGAAACCTAGATATAAAAGGACAACCATTATCTACTTACCTCTGCTACTCTGATTCTTTTCTAAACTTTTCTTAATCTTTTCTCATCTATTTCCGCTTTACTCTGATTATTCTTACCTTTATCTTTCTAGAGACAATTGTGGATTTCACACTTTGAAATCCTGTGCCTAAAGTGACTTTTAGGAATAGGAGACCTACTCCTATGAATAAAAAACAAAACTATTTTTATGGTTATCTATGCACTTGAATGATTGTTCTTATGATACTTGGTTGATTTGGATCTTTGATTGAGTGTGATTAGTTATGGAGTAATGTCCACAACTACATCTGCATATATATATAGAAAAAAAATGCTTATAAAAGTAACTAGACAAATTAGATTATCCCTCATTAAAAAAAAATGTATCTAGCTTAATAGATTCATCTCATCTTAAAAAAAAAGATTCTATCCTACATAGATCTATCTTATCTCAAAAGATCCTAACTTATCCTAATGTATCTAGATCCATCTTATCTTGAAAAGATTTTTATCTCATCTTAATAAATCTAACTAACCTCAAAGGATTATACCTTATCCTTATGGATTCATCTTGCCCTAATTAGCATATTTATCCCACTCTTGAATAACAACCATGACTTAATCCAAAATAATTAGATATTATCTATTCTAATCTAGTTATACCAATCTAACCTAAAATTGGTGCCCAAGACCAACTTTACTATATACAACCACCTAACCATATGCAACTACCTTACCCATCTGATAGTTGCATAACCCCTCTGTTTTAACCTAACAGTGATTTTAACATATCCTGATAAAATATATCCTACCCAGGAAGATCTATCTAACTTTAAACTAGTCTCATCTAGTCATATCCAATCTAATCTAGTGTAAGTTACTTAATGCTGGTACAAAGGATAAGGCCATACTCCTAAATCACTTAAGCCTAATTTGGAGACTTATATCAACTTGGCCATACACAACAACTTGACCTATATAACAAGTCACATAACTTACCCAATCAATAGAGTCTTAATGGATTGCATAATCTATCAACCACCGCCTGACATCAAACCAAATTTTGACTTACATCATGTAGCCTATTTCATCCATAACTATCTTAGCCATATTTCCCCAAACTCTGATGATATACACCGACCCCGAATCAATGAGACAAGACCAGAGAAGATGATCAACTTCATCAAGAAAGGATGAGCACCAACTCAAGTCTTCAAGGATCGAGTGAGGTTACCAAGATGAGTCAAGATCCACAATCTTGGATAGAGTCTTTTCTTACCCTACTCTTTCTTACCCAAACCTATATATGCCCTAAAGACATCTTCTATCCTACATAATAAAGTGGACATACATATATACACCCATGCTTTCCTAACCACCAGTTCCACCAAGCTACATAAACATATATATGGATTACGACTATTTGTAAGCTCTGAGTGTCACTTTAGTTAGTAGATGATATAATATTATTTTAGAAGGAATAATAAGGTCTATTGACCCTATGTTTGTTGAAGAATTATACCTCATGCTGAGATTTCTTTGTTTGTGCATATGTTCCAAGAACAAAATGAGTATACATCCCTTTTCTTACTAATCTCGAGGACGAGATTATTTTTAAGGGGGGTAGGATTTGTAACACCCTAAAGTTCAATCTTGTGAAGACAAGGAAAAATTCTCAAAGATTTTAAATCAAAACACCTTTCCTTAAAGATAATCATAATTTAGAAGTTTCCACTCATGAATATGTTAAAAACACATAATTAAAGATACTTAGATAATCTAAATTGCCTTTGGGTTAGGATATATAAAAGAATTAGGATTAAACTATTTCTTAATATATATAGTCTACAATATAAATTTGATTTCCCTAGAAGTAATAAGGTAGGGATTATTCTACTATATGATTAAAAGCTTGTCTAAAAGAACTAAAATAAATAAAGAAATACATAAAATAGGTTTTTGCACATTATGCTGAAGTTCTATATGTGTATCCAAATTAAGTGTTTGAACTTTAAACTTGTGTTGATTTGAAATTCAAATGGAAAGGAAAATGGAAAATAGAAAATAAAAGGAGTAGGGAAGAACTAAGAAAAATACTACATAAAATAAAATAAAAATCAGAATAAACATCCTTCACACTTATATTATTAAATTATACCTTTCAAACTGAGGACAAGTTATTCACAAAGTTTGAATTTAAACTTGAATTCAAATTGGATTTGAAAATGGAGAAAAGAAAATAGAAAATAAAAAGAAAAATAATAAAAACCTGATCTGGGCCACAGAACTGGAATTCGGCCCATCACACCCTCGCCGCGCGGCCCGACTCTCACCACGGCGCCGACAGGCGGGTCCCATGTGCCAGCCTCACGCCAGCACGCCTGTAACTTCTCTGTCTCCGCCGGGTGGCCCCGCGTTGTCAGCCTCTGCACTTGCGCGCTCTGCTTCCTCGCTTCCGCTGGCTGGTGGGGTCGGCTTGTCGGGATCGTCTCCGTCCTTCCGCAACGAACCCCCGTAATCCGCGCGCGTGAATCGCACCGTCCCCGACGACTCGGACCAAGCTCGTTGGGGGCGATAAAAGCTCAATTGCGGGTACCACGGATCATTCCCATGACTTTCTCGTCCTCTCTACTTTGCCCCGTGGGAGGAACCAAGCGGCGCTGCGCTCGGTAGGAGAATCCACGCGCGACCGTCGGTGGAATCGCTCCTGCACTGCCGATTGGCCTCGGTTTGTGGCTTCGGGGTGTTCGGTTGGTTATCGCGGACGCGCGGGTGGTCACCGGGAGTATAGCGGGGCACCACTACTCCGGCAATTGCTCGTCGGAGCTCCTTCCGCCGCACCCGACCGCCTAGTTCCGTGGCCGGAGCTCTTGGTGCCGAGAACCCCGGTAAGAAACCCTCTCTTAGGTTCGCTTTTCACTCAGCAATGCGTAGATGCTCTCGGATGGTTCAATCGGGGCTTGGGCTGGCGAATTAACCATCCCTCCGGCGAGGGCGCGCCGCGGGCAGGGCGGCGCCGCCGCGGGTGGGAGCGATGCGGTGACGATGGCGCTGGACCGTCGGATGGCGCTTGAACGGCTGTGATTAGATCGGGGAGTACCCCTTCGTCATTTTAAATCCGAGCCGTCGGACTTCAATCGTGTGGTTCGGGGTAGTTTGGATCGTGGACCGTGGATCTCTAATCGTACGGTGGTCGTTGCGTACCGGTTCGTTTAATGGGTGATCTAATCTGGGCGGTTGGCGCGCGATCGGACGGCCCAGATCACATCATACCCTCCGGCCGGGTCGTTTTTCATATGAACCCCTGAGTTTTACAGAAATAGAACCCGCCGTCCTATGCGACTGTGCGCTGTGTCTCTGTAGTTTTACCCCGAGCCCCCTGGGTTTCTCTGGATTTGAGGCCCAGTCCAGAACATAATAAAACCAGGGAAAATGATTATTAAATAGATTTTTAATATGAAAATAATTGCTAAAACTTAGATAATTCATAGAAAATCCATTTTAGCTCCAAATTGAACCATTCCAATTTCTAAAATTTTGTAATAATATTCTTCATCATTTTGTGCCTCTGTTTTGGCATGAAAGGCTCATTTAAATTTATCTAATACTTAATCTTGTATTAAATACATAAAAGCTACAGAAATTCATAACTTAAAATCTATAACTCCAAAATTAATGATTCTTTTTCCTGTGATCTTATTTTAACATGTAGATTATTAATATGTATTTTGCATATATGTTTGGTGTAATGTTAATTCTGTCTATACACTGTTTGTTTGTAATGCTACGACTAGCAGTGAGGTCACGAGTCACCTGAAGATCATCCTGGTACCTGGATTCTCAAAGCCCAGGCAAGTTGTGCCCTTGATCACTTTTTTTTACCCACTCATGTTCTAATTAATCATAATGATCTGCATAGGTTAATTTTGATGGGACCCAATAGGTTACCCTAGTTTGATTATCTTTATACCTTGTTTACCACTGAAACCTTTTGGGTAGTACTTGCTAGTGCTTTATGTGGTTTTGGGTATGAAGATACACTTTATTCATGATTATACTTTTATTATCAGTTGTTAATTACTGTTCATGATAAGATCATTATGTTAATTGGAACATGGAGAACCACCCGGGAAAACAGTGCTACCACGAGGGTGGAATGGGACGCCCTTGGCTGATTAATTAGGAAAGCTAGTGGAAGACTACCTTACCCGAAAGGGGCAAGGGCAGTAGGGGAGAGGTCAGTGTAGGGAGGCCCTCGGGAGGATTTTGCTGCGATGGCGGTCCTGCAAGGGATTCCTGCACTGGATCTTCCTATAAACTGTAGCGGGTTTTCGGAAGCTAGTGGAACTTTGTAAAGGCCTCGTAGTGGATCCCTAGCCATTCACCTCGGAAGTGTCTAAGGGCTTTGCAAACCCTGGCGACATGGGATACACGACTTGTGGGTAAAGATGCGCAACCTCTGCAGAGTGTAAAACTGGTATACTAGCCGTGCTCACGGTCAAGAGCAGCTCGGACACTCACATGATTAAATTATGGAACTTAAACTCAATTTGTCATATGCATTGCATCGCAGGTGATGTTGTTACTTTTGTTCTACTACTTAATTGGGCTGGTATTTACTTATACTTAGTAACTGCTAATAAAATTTTGACCAACTTTAAAAGCAATGCTCAGCTTCAACCATCTTCTTTGGTAAGCCTTACACTTCACGTGAGCTCCCACCTTTGGCGAGTTCATGCACATTATTCCCCACAACTTGTTGAGCGATGAGCGTATGTGAGCTCACTCTTGCTGTCTCACATACACCACAGGTCAAGAACAGGTACCGCAGGATGAGGCGCTTGGAGGATGCTGTGATGAGTTCGTGAGAGGTCTAGGCCGTCGTCTCCCAGTCAACTTTGGGTTGCTGGACCGTTGTCTCCTTATAATGTAACTATTTATTTTGTATAGAACTCCTGTTATGTATAAAGATGTGACATTCGATCCTGTGCCACTATACATCATATGTGTGAGACTTGGTCCCAGCATACCTGGTGTTTATGTGAGCGCCCGGGTTTTGGACCCCTAAAATCCGGGTGTTACAATATGCAACTCATCACTACAAGTGGTCCCTGTGTGGTCGATACTAATGAAGGCGTATTTCTGAGAATCTGTTTTCATTAACAAGCTCTGTGAAGGTGTTTTTTGGACCTTTAGCTTGATGTCTCCATTTTTTCTGCGGTCTAAGATCGTTATGAAAACGAACTAACACTGTGGGGGACTATTGTTGGGGGTCTTGCTTAGCCAAAGGTCCTTAAAACATTAATTCAACAACTGTTTTAAGTCAGTTTTAGGCATAACAAGGTGATTGACAAAGGATAGCTTCGCTAGTACACTATAACACAACCTAGCTATAACGACTTACTTACAATCGGTATAAACCGTTATAGCAACGTACTATCAGTCGCTATAGAGTTATACCGACTAACACTTTCTGATGCTGTAAGTGGCGTCGACATAAACGTATAGCGACAGACATGTTTATACCGACGGGCGGTTAGACGTTAAAAAGATTTACCGACTAACATATTTATCCTGACGGACAGTCTGTTAGAACTTATACCGACACACTGTCCGATGCGATATATGTATTTTTACCGACTAACAATCAAACGCTACGGCTATATGAGCCTAAAAAATATATTACTAGCAGTTTCCAATTATCATCAACATAAGATAACAATTGTACTGCATTCATACATAGCAATTGTACTGCATTTATACATAGCTCATGTTGACATAGCTCATGTTTTCATTCATGATAATAACAATTGTACTGCATTCATACATAAAGTTCACAAGTTTGCTTTTGTTGTAATAAAGATCAAAATAAGCAGCAACAACACTAAGTTTGGCTTGTGAAAGCTCAGAGATACTAGCTAGTACAACCACATGTTGGTTTCACAATTTTAAGTTCACTTGCAAATTTCTCTTTTGGAGAAAATACAAAACAAAATATCTAGCTGCATCCATGAAAGGGAAATGTGCCCTTGGGCCATTTCTAAGTATTTTGGTGATTGAGTGCCAACACAAGTGTTTTTGTGTTAATCTATGTAAAATGGTGGACAAAGTGCAAATCATGTCAAAAGGTATGTTTCTAGACTTAGTACATTGTTTTATGGACTAATGTATTGTGTCTAAGTGCTGGAAACAGGAAAAATTGAATTGGAAATGAGATGGCTTTGTTCAGCCAAAGTCTGCTCAGTCTGGGTGCACCGGACTGTCCAGTGGTGGACCGGATAGTGTCCGGTGGCGCACCGGACAGTGTCCGGTGCGCCAGGCTGGCTCTGGCGAACAGGCTGCTCTCGGGACTTCGACGGCGGTGTACGGCTATAATTCACCGGACTGTCCGGTGAGCCGTTCACAGGCGAACTCGTCGCTCTCGGGAGATGATTAACGACGTACGGCTAAAATTCACCGGTCTGTCCGGTGGTACACCGGACTGTCCAGTGAGTCAACAGTCAGCCGGGGCAACGGTCGGTCGAGGATTCCGCGCGTGACGCGTGGCCGAGCCAACGGTCACATTGGTGCACCGGAATGTCCGGTGTGCACCGGACAGTGTCCGGTGCGCCAACGGCTCTCAGACTCCAACGGTCGGCTTCGCCAAGTAAGGAAGGATATCTGCACCGGACAGTGTCCGGTGGTGCACCGGACTGTCCGGTGCGCCAGTCGACAGAAGGCAAGATCTGCCTTCCAGGATTGCTCTCAACGGCTCCTAGCTGTCTTGGGGCTATAAAAGGGACCCCTAGGCGCATGGAGGAGTACACCAAGCATTTCTTGAGCACTCTTGATCACTCACACTCCGTTCTTGCGCACTTGTTCGACATTCTAGTGATTTGAGCTCCGTTCTAGTGTGCTAGTCTTTTGAGCTTAAGTCTAGATCTTGTGTGTGTGTATTTGCTGTGATCTTAGTGTCTTGTGTGAGTTGCTAATCCCTCCCTTACTCCGTGCTTCTTTGTGAATTTCAAGTGTAAGGGCGAGAGGCTCCAAGTTGTGGAGATTCCTCGCAAACGGGATTAAGAAAAGCAAGCAAAACACCATGGTATTCAAGTGGGTCTTTGGACCGCTTGAGAGGGGTTGATTGCAACCCTCGTCCGTTGGGACGCCACAACGTGGAGTAGGCAAGCGTTGGTCTTGGCTGAACCACGGGATAACCACCGTGCCATCTCTGTGATTGATATCTTTGTGGTTATTGTGTTTTGTTGAGACTCCTCTCTAGCCACTTGGCGATTATTGTGCTAACACTTAACCAAGTTTTTGTGGCTTAAGTTTCAAGTGTTACAGGATCACCTATTCACCCCCCTCTAGGTGCTCTCAATTGGTATCAGAGCCGTTCTCTTCACAAAGGGACTAATCACCCGAAGAGATGGATCCTAAGGGGAAGTGAATCGTGATCAACGATAAGGAGAAGGAGTCCTTCGTCAACGAGCCGAAGGATGACAAGCCTACCGACTCGGGCTCAGGCCACAGACATAAAGATGGGAAGAAGAAGACGAGACGCATCAAGGAGATCATCTACTATGACGACAGCGATGAGTCTCCTTCCCAAAAGGACAACGACGACAACGACTATGACAAACAAAAGACGGCTAACTCAAACTTTTCTTTCGATTATTCGCGTATCCCGCATAGCTCAAATACTCATTTGCTTTCCATTCCTCTTGGCAAACCTCCACACTTTGATGGGGAGGACTACGAATTTTGGAGTCACAAAATGCGTAGTCACTTGTTTTCTCTCCATCCAAGCATATGGGAGATTGTTGAGAATGGAATGAAATTTGATAGCTCGGATAGTCCTATTTTTATTAATGAACAGATTCATAGAAATGCACAAGCTACTACTGTGTTGTTAGCCTCCTTGTGCAGGGACGAATACCATAAGGTGAGCGGCTTGGACAATGCCAAGAAAATCTGGGACACCCTCAAGATCTCTCATGAGGGGAATGACGTCACCTTGCTCACCAAGATGGAGTTGGTAGAAGGCGAGCTCAGAAGATTTGCGATGATAAGGGGCGAGGAGCCAACCCAAACATACAACCGGCTCAAGACCCTTATCAACAAAATAAGGAGCTACGGAAGCACGCGATGGACGGACCACGACGTCGTCCGCCTAATGCTAAGGTCCTTTACCGTTCTTGATCCACATTTGGTGAATAATATTCGTGAGAATCCCAGGTACACCAAAATGTCGCCCGAAGAAGTCCTTGGAAAATTCGTAAGCGGGCTAATGATGATCAAGGAGGCGAGGTACGTGGACGACGCACTGAATGGTCCAACCAATGAGCCTCAACTCGTTGCTCTCAAGGCAACAAGAAGCAAGGAGGCATTACCTAGCAAGGTGGCGCAAGTTGAGGCGGCAGGGCTCAATGATGAAGAGATGGCCCTCATCATCAAGCGCTTCAAGACGACGCTTAAGGGTCACAAGGGACAGCCAAGCAAGACCAAGACAAAGGGGAAGCGCTCATGCTTCAAATGTGGTAAGCTTGGTCATTTTATTGCTAACTGTCCCGATAATGAAAGTGACCAGGAAAAAGGGAACAAAAGGGAGAAGAAGAAGAATTACAAGAAGGCCAAGGGCGAAGCACATATCGGAAAGGAGTGGGATTCGGATTGCTCCTCCTCCGACTCCGACAATGAAGGACTCGCCGCCACTGCCTTCAACAAGTCATCCCTCTTCCCCAACGAGCATCACACATGCCTCATGGAGAAGGAGAAGAAGGTATGTACTCGAGACAGTACTACTTATGATTCTTCGAGTGATGATGAGTCTAGCGATGAGGAAATAGATTACTCTAGCTTGTTCAAGGGATTGGATAGAAATAAAATTGATAAAATCAATGAATTGATTGATGCCTTGAATGAAAAGGATAGACTTTTAGAAAAGCAAGAGGATTTATTGTATGAAGAACATGATAAATTTGTAGAGGCACAAAAATCTTATGCTTTAGAAGTTAAAAGAAATGAAATGCTTTCTTATGAACTATCTACTTGTCATGAAACCATTTCTACTTTGAAAGGTGTTAATGATGATTTAAATGCTAAACTAGAAGTAGCTAGTAAATCTAACTCTTGTGTAGAACATGTTTGCACTAGGTGTAAAGATCTTAATGTTGATACTTGTAGCGAACACCTAGAGTGCATTTCCAAACTAAATGATGAAGTAGCTAGTCTTAATGCTCAACTTAAGACTAGCAAGAGTGAATTTGACAAACTAAAATTTGCAAGGGATGCCTATACAACTGGTAGACACCCCTCAATTGAGGATGGTCTTGGCTTCAAGAGGGAAGTCAATAACTTAACAAGCCATAAGGCTCCCATCTCCGCCAAGGAGAAAGGGAAGGCCCCTATGGCTAATAGTGTGCAAAAGAACCATGCTTTTATGTACCATGACAGGAGACAATCTAGAAATGCTTATAGGAGTTGGAATGCTTATGATGCTTTTGATTCTCATGCCATGCCTGCTTCTAGCTCTTCCTATGTGCATGATAGAAATGTTGGTAGGAGAAATGTTGTTCATAATGTCCTAGGAGAAATGTTGTTAATGTTCCTAGGAAAGTTAATGAACCTTCTACAATATATCATGCTTGCAATGCTTCTTTTGTCATTTATAGAAAGAATAAGAAGGTGATTGCTAGGAAGTTAGGGGCCAAATGTAAGGGAGATAAAACTTGCATTTGGGCCCCTAAGACAATTGTAACTAACCTTGTAGGACCCAACAAGAGTTGGGTACCTAAGACCCAAGCCTAAATTTGCCTTGCAGGTTTATGCATCCGGGGGTTCAAGCTGGATTATCGACAGCGGATGCACAAACCACATGACGGGGGTGAAAGTTCCCTTTGACCCGGGAACAGGATCTGGATGTCGCCTAGAGGGGGGGGGGGTGAATAGGCGAATAAAACTTATTACTTTAAAACTTAAATTCTTACTCTACTCGAAGACTTAGTACGCAGTGGAGTGAGAAGACTCTTCGAGTAGGTTGCAGCGGAATCAGAGATCCTGTCTCAAAAATGTCCTGCACTTCAAATAAAGCTTATACCACAGATAAGTATTGAAGTGCAGATATAAAGACGAGTAAGACAGAGAGTAAGGATACAATACAGAGCACACAGACGCAAGGATTTATCCCGAGGTTCGGCCAAGCCTGAAATGCTTGCCTAGTCCTCGTTGGAGTTAGCCACACCTGGGCTTGGAGTCTATTTCAACTCCTTCCTCCGTTTGCTCAGATCTGTCAGTATGACAGATAGAGCCTTTCACTATTGAGTGGAGTTACAACTAGAACCGCGGCTGCTTACAGACTTCTTGGCAGCACCCCGGCAGAGTAACGATATGCTCAAGACCTTGCTCTAGCTCTTAGCAGCACTACTCCTCTCTCTAAAGGCTTATAGCTGTGCCTTCTACACAAACTATAGAGTTACACACAAGAGGGAGAGCGAGAGTTGATTCCAGTGAAGTCTACACTTGTTGGCTGCCCTTTTGTATTGCTGGAGGCGCCTAGGGGTCCCTTTTATAGGCACAAGGAGCCTAGGAGCCGTTGGAAGCAATCCAGGAAGGCAAATCTTGCCTTCTGTCGGGTGGCGCACCGGACAGTCCGGTGCACACCGGACACTGTTCCGGTGCCCGATTTCTTTCCTTCTATGGCGAAGCCGACCGTTGGCAGTCTTGGAGTCGTTGGCGCACCGGACATGTCCGGTGCACACCGGACAGTCCGGTGCCTCCATCTAGCCGTTGGCTCGGACACGTGTCCCGCGCAGATCGCGCGGCCGACCGTTGGCTCACCGGACAGTCCGGTGCACACCGGACAGTCCGGTGAATTATAGCCGTACGTCGCCGGTGAATTCCCGAGAGCGGCCAGTTTGCTCGAGTTCAGCCTGGCGCACCGGACACTGTCCGGTGCACCACCGGACAGTCCGGTGTGCCAGACTGAGCTGCCTTGGCTGTACATAGCCAAGCCCTTTGCACCTCTCTTCTTTTCTTCTTCTTTCTGTTTCTAACACTTAGACAAGTATATTAGTCCACAAAACCAATGTACTAAGTATAGAAACATACCTTTTCTTAATCATTAAATCTACAACATTTCACATGCTTGAGCTTTGATGTTGGTCTCATAAATCATCAAGTCGGCTTGACTTGATCTAGATTGACATTACTTGGCTCCAACATCCAGTAAAGGTCACATAGAACATCTCCAAACATAGGAACAACCCAAACTAAAGATCAAGGTGAACTTAGCTCTTTTGGGCTGCTTCTAGTTCTGGTTTTGACACTTGTTCTCCTTCTAGTGACCTTGATCTCCTTCTTAGAGCTTGATCTTGAGCCTTATGACTTACACCACATAACTGTAGCTGTTTCCTCATTGGCTGTAAGTCACGTCCTTATGTAGTGATCCTTGATGTGCCGTAGCTGTTCTCAACTCGATCACCCTTGACTTTGCAAGCCTTCTTCTTCACCCTTGGCTTTGGGTTCCTCAGCCTCCTTGACCTTCTCCTGTGCACTTGGTACCTCGAAGCTCTTCTTGCCTCCGTCCTTGGCTTGATCAGTTGTCTCCTAGCTACGCACCCGAGTATCACTTTTGCAATGTCCAACTTACTTGTGATGTCCATTATGTATCCATAATCTAGTTCTTGGACCATCACATTTGTTCATTTGTGTTGAACCCTGTAGGCTTTACCTTAAGCACCTGTTCAACACTTAGTACACTTGTTAGTCCTTTAATTGAGTTGTCATCCAAACACCAAAACTCACAAGAGAGCTTTCAATCTCCCCCTTTTTGGTGATTGATGGCAACACAATTAAAGCTTACATAAGAATAAGATTTGAAGCACAAATTTGAATTCTAAGATTATAGAATGCTCCCCCTAAATAAGTGCTTACTTCAAAAACATAATCTTGACCTCAGACGCCAATTTGCACATACTTAGGCAATTCGAAACATTTCTACACCTTAGCACTTTTTAGGATGCATTGTGTCAAGAATCAAACCATGATACTATAACTCATAAATGCACATAATCAAACACACAAATGCACATAATCAAACACACAAATGCACATAATCAGAGTTACACACCATTCAAATTAGTGGATATATCACAGGAATATCAACCTACCACTATTCACCATTAAGATACTGATTTAAACTAAGATACCAATTTAAGGCAATCTTAAAGCACTATTAACCACATGCATCATTATCCACATGACTGTCTATTTCAGAATGAACACAATAGATGCCAATTAATTCATAGCAACGGAAGCACTAGTCCATATGATGCAACACATATAATACTGCAGGAAGCATATGAATAACACACTAGCAAAGCTTAAACTAACACATCACCCCTTAGGATAAGCTTTCCTCTCAGGTTGAGATAAGCTTTAATGCACAAATTCTCCCCCTTTGACATCAAACACCAAAAACCATACTCGAGCAAGAACATAGGATGATGTCAAGGGACAGCAGGGTGTCAAGGGGAAAAACGACTATCAAAAACTCCCCCTTACTTATTGAACATATGCACTATCACATATATGCAAAAAGATTAATACTTCCTTTTGTACCTTTACCATGTTGTAGTGTACTTCCCATCTTGAAAGTATTTAATCTCTCGAGAGCTTCTCCACACTTGTGCCTGATTCTTTATCCTAACTTTTTCTTGTTGCTAAGACACCAAACTTAGAACAAGTTATAGTATTGGGCACAAGAAGAAACTTCCATTCTAATGGTTATCAAAAGATGTCAATTGAAGTAGACTATCACGGCTACTAATTGAAAGATACCAATTGCAAAAGTTCATTTATTATCATAGCTCCATGATATTTAAGAATAAGCAACTATTATCACCAGATATTATAGAGCATGAGCAATCTAAAAATATGCACTTACTCACAACTTGAGATACCAATTTCGTGACTTACAGAGATACCCAAGTCCTGATTGCTCCATTTCTTGCTTATCTTCTCTTTTCCACCTAGAGACTATACAAGATTGCTCAAGAAACAGTTAGTCTCAAAAGACACAAGTTATGTGTGCTCCCCCTCAAGTTGTGCATCAAGTATTTGAATGACTTGCACTTTGCACATTCTAGCTTCCTTAGAACTAGAGGGGATCACAACATACCTTGGTCAAGGCATACTCTACCACGTTCATCACCCAAAGATGCCAATTTGCATATCAAATGAAAAACCACTTAACACCAATTGAAGGCTCAATGAAAGGTTGACTAAATTCAACAATGCATGCCTCAGTGGTACCTAAGCCAATTCAATACTCAAGGAAGTATAACATTTACACGCAACTTGTACATGCTTCATACTTAACTATCATTGCATATACCAATTGAAGATCAACACAATCATGTATATAAATCGAAATATCTAAGCATGTCATAATTAAGAAGGTTTCTTAGGTGCACAAAAGAAACAACATTTTAAAGGCATAAATTACCTAAGCCAAGATATTACCAATTGAAAGACAAGAACATAGCTATGATCACAATGAATGGAATTTCAAGAATATTTAATGAAATTACATAGCTCCATTTTCCATACCTTTGCCTTTATGAGAGCCCTTGTTATCACCAATTCAGGGCTCCTTTTGCTTACGCACCTCATAGCTCAAAAGGGCACGACATGGATTTGAAATTCACACAGTACCAAACTAGGGTAATCATGTGAACATGGACTAAACAAAATGTCATATTTGCACATAGCATTACTTACAAAAAGTTACAGGTTTATCCATATACACCAAGAGAGTTAATCGTTGTGGATATAACAAATGAAAGAGCTACCAATGAATGATTCAAAAGATATATCCTATAGAGCACCAGCCATGATTAAGCAACCATCATTATGATCCATTTAACACAGGCAATCATAAAGCATAACTACTCTAAGGACAGGTAGCACATCAAGCCAACTTAAGAGCAATACTAAATTGCAATGATGTACTTAAAATACACAGGTACCGTCCTTTGGAGAGCAGGTTGTAGATTCTCATCAAGGTCCTTTACTTGATTCACCAATAATGATTCAGGACCTACACACCTTATTTCACTTGAGATGAACATGGGATTAGTGTTTCACAATAAAGGCACCAAAACAATTAACACCAAAACAATTAACAGCTTAAGCATAGAGTTTAAGATAACCGTCTTAAGCTCTCCCATGGTCTCCAGTCCATCTCAAGGCACCTGCATGGTTTAGTTAGCACAGTTTGGTACCCATCTCGGGATGGGTCCATAATGATCATCTAAATGTGCCTTTGGTACCCAAATTGCCTTTGTGCTAGTTCTAGGTGATCTCGTTATAGATCTAGCACAAGTGTATGATTTGGGTCTCCTACCCGAATAAGATTGACACAAATTCACTTGCTTAGGAATCTTACCTTTATAACATACCTTGGATAGATGACCCTGCTCACCACACTTGTAGCAGAAGCGTCGCTCAACTTGACACGACGCTTGCTGTGTGTCATTTTCCTTGGTGAGGGTCACCTTGGAGGATGCACATCCTTGATTCTTCATGACCGGACATGAAGTGATCGTGTGGTCCTTTTTGTTGCATCCAAAACAACTCCTTGTCCCTTCATTCTTGTCTTTGTACGGACAAGACGCGATGAGGTGGCCTAACTTCTTGCACTTGAAACACCTCCTTTTTCCTTTTCCCTTTTTGTACTTGAATGACATGGAGAGAAGGTCAGTGCAAACAACATGATTAATTGAATCTTTACCTTTTTCCTTTTTCATGTTGATTTCTTCATTTATAGCTTTGGGAACATTCTTCTTGTTGAGCTTAACACTTACTGCAGTTTTTCCTTTCTCAAGCTTCTTCACCACGCGCCCGTGGATATCTTGAGAGAGTTGAGCAATGTGTCTTCTCCTTAGCTGTCTTTGCTTCTTGTTCCCACGCAATTTTCTTTTTGATCCTGCAACTTGTTTCTCAACCAAAGATTGGCCTTTCTTGGGGCGGTGGAGGTCAGCACATGATAATATTTTGACCAATTGATTACTAGTGCAAGAATGAGGTTCATATGAGTTTAAACTAGTAATTACTACCTCATGAGCAATATCGAGCATGATATGATCATCAACTAGTTTACTATGAGAGTATGACAACATATCATACTTTTCACTAAGAGCAAGCTTTTCTAAATTCATTGTTTCTACTTGACTTCTAAGCATAGAATTTTCAGTTTTAAGTTGAGCAACATTAGATAGAGCGTCATAATTATTACTTTGCTCAATTAACATTGAATCATACCGTTGGACCAAGACATCATGAGAGCACCTTAGCTCCTCATGTTCTTTGGTCATCTTCTCCAGGCTGTTGTTTGTTTTGATGAGAGTCTCCTCTAGCCTGAGAAGCGTCTCGCCTTGTTCCTTGTTCCTTCTCAACAACTTAACCAAGAGAGCTTTGTCCGCTTTGTTGAGATGGTTGTAGAAACAACGAATCTCCTCTTCTTCCACATCATCGGTCTCATTTTTCCTATCATTAATGTTAGTGGAAGCAATATAGGAAAATGTACCTTGTGATGATGAAGATTCATCCTCGCTATCATCCTCATATTCCTTCTCATCATGGCTTTTGTCTCCACCGTCATTGTTAGCAATAAAACACTTATTATTAGTGGAGACCAAACCTGTCGACGAGGTAGATTCATCGTTGGGTGTCCATCGTTCTTGATCTTCTCCCTTTGAATGGTTAGCATCACAAGCAATATAAGGAGTAGAAGTAGTACAATTTGCCACAAAATATTTTACTTTAATTCTATTCCATAAATCATGAGCATCAAAAAACAAATCATTATCACTACTCATGATGGCAAAATAGGCACTTCTAGAAAGAGACTCAACTAAGATGTTGCAAGCACGGTGATTGAGAGATAAACATCTTAGTTCATCATTAGAGGGATTTTTACTAATATCAGATGGAAAAATACTTCTACTAAAGATTTGTCTCAAATCAGAATCAACACTCATGAAAGCATTATAAATAGAGATAGACCAAGATTTGTAATTAGAGCCATCGCCTAAAAGAATTTCTACAGTTACCTCTTGTGACGACATCGTTATCTCCGGACGGCTAAGCCCACACTGGAGAGGCCTAGCTCTGATACCAATTGAAAGTTCCCTTTGACCCGGGAACAGGATCTGGATGTCACCTAGAGGGGGGGGGGGTGAATAGGCGAATAAAACTTATTACTTTAAAACTTAAATTCTTACTCTACTCGAAGACTTAGTACGCAGTGGAGTGAGAAGACTCTTCGAGTAGGTTGCAGCGGAATCAGAGATCCTGTCTCAAAAATGTCCTGCACTTCAAATAAAGCTTATACCACAGATAAGTATTGAAGTGCAGATATAAAGACGAGTAAGACAGAGAGTCAGGATACAATACAGAGCACACAGACGCAAGGATTTATCCCGAGGTTCGGCCAAGCCTGAAATGCTTGCCTAGTCCTCGTTGGAGTTAGCCACACCTGGGCTTGGAGTCTATTTCAACTCCTTCCTCCGTTTGCTCAGATCTGTCAGTATGACAGATAGAGCCTTTCACTATTGAGTGGAGTTATAACAGAACCGCGGCTGCTTACAGACTTCTTGGCAGCACCCCAGCAGAGTAACGATATGCTCAAGACCTTGCTCTAGCTCTTAGCAACACTACTCCTCTCTCTAAAGGCTTATAGCTGTGCCTTCTACACAAACTATAGAGTTACACACAAGAGGGAGAGCGAGAGTTGATTCCAGTGAAGTCTACACTTGTTGGCTGCCCTTTTGTATTGCTGGAGGCGCCTAGGGGTCCCTTTTATAGGCACAAGGAGCCTAGGAGCCGTTGGAAGCAATCCAGGAAGGCAAATCTTGCCTTCTGTCGGGTGGCGCACCGGACAGTCCGGTGCACACCGGACACTGTCCGGTGCCCGATTTCTTTCCTTCTATGGCGAAGCCGACCGTTGGCAGTCTTGGAGTCGTTGGCGCACCGGACATGTCCGGTGCACACCGGACAGTCCGGTGCCTCCATCTAGCCATTGGCTCGGCCACGTGTCCCGCGCAGATCGCGCGGCCGACCGTTGGCTCACCGGACAGTCCGGTGCACACCGGACAGTCCGGTGAATTATAGCCGTACGTCGCCGGTGAATTCCCGAGAGCGGCCAGTTTGCTCGAGTTCAGCCTGGCGCACCGGACACTGTCCGGTGCACCACCGGACACTGTCCGGTGCACCACCGGACAGTCCGGTGTGCCAGACTGAGCTGCCTTGGCTGTACATAGCCAAGCCCTTTGCACCTCTCTTCTTTTCTTCTTCTTTCTGTTTCTAACACTTAGACAAGTATATTAGTCCACAAAACCAATGTACTAAGTATAGAAACATACCTTTTCTTAATCATTAAATCTACAGCATTTCACATGCTTGAGCTTTGATGTTGGTCTCATAAATCATCAAGTCGGCTTGACTTGATCTAGATTGACATTACTTGGCTCCAACATCCTGTAAAGGTCACATAGAACATCTCCAAACATAGGAACAACCCAAACTAAAGATCAAGGTGAACTTAGCTCTTTTGGGCTGCTTCCAGTTCTGGTTTTGACACTTGTTCTCCTTCTAGTGACCTTGATCTCCTTCTTAGAGCTTGATCTTGAGCCTTATGACTTACACCACATAACTGTAGCTGTTTCCTCATTGGCTGTAAGTCACGTCCTTATGTAGTGATCCTTGATGTGCCGTAGCTGTTCTCAACTCGATCACCCTTGACTTTGCAAGCCTTCTTCTTCACCCTTGGCTTTGGGTTCCTCAGCCTCCTTGACCTTCTCCTGTGCACTTGGTACCTCGAAGCTCTTCTTGCCTCCGTCCTTGGCTTGATCAGTTGTCTCCTAGCTACGCACCCGAGTATCACTTTTGCAATGTCCAACTTACTTGTGATGTCCATTATGTATCCATAATCCAGTTCTTGGACCATCACATTTGTTCATTTGTGTTGAACCCTGTAGGCTTTACCTTAAGCACCTGTTCAACACTTAGTACACTTGTTAGTCCTTTAATTGAGTTGTCATCCAAACACCAAAACTCACAAGAGAGCTTTCAGGGGGAAAAGAGGATGTTCTCTTCCTACGTCAAGAACAAGGATCCCCAAGATTCAATAATATTCGGTGATGGGAACCAAGGCAAGGTAAAAGGGTTAGGTAAAATTGCTATTTCATCTGAGCACTCTATTTCTAATGTGTTTTTAGTTGAGTCGCTTGGATATAATTTGTTATCTGTTAGTCAATTATGCAAAATGGGATATAATTGTCTATTTACAAATATAGATGTGTCTGTCTTTAGAAGATGTGATGGTTCACTAGCTTTTAAGGGTGTACTAGACGACAAACTTTATTTGGTCGATTTTGCAAAAGAAGAGGCCGGTCTAGATGCATGCTTAATTGCTAAGACTTGCATGGGCTGGCTGTGGCATCGCCGCTTAGCACATGTGGGGATGAAGAACCTCCACAAGCTTCTAAAGGGAGAACACGTGATAGGTCTAACTAATGTACATTTCGAAAAAGATAGACCTTGTGCAGCTTGTCAAGCAGGGAAACAAGTGGGAGGCTCTCATCACACCAAAAATGTGATGACCACATCAAGACCCTTGGAGATGCTTCATATGGACCTCTTCGGACCCGTCGCCTATCTAAGTATAGGAGGAAGTAAGTATGGTCTTGTTATAGTTGATGATTTTTCCCGCTTCACTTGGGTATTCTTTTTGCAGGATAAATCTGAAACCCAAGGGACCCTCAAGCGCTTCCTCAGGAGAGCTCAAAATGAGTTTGAGCTCAAAGTGAAGAAGATAAGGAGCGACAACGGGTCCGAATTCAAGAATCTTCAAGTGGAGGAGTTCCTTGAGGAGGAGGGGATCAAGCACGAGTTCTCCGCTCCCTACACACCTCAGCAAAATGGTGTGGTAGAGAGGAAGAACAGGACGCTCATCGATATGGCGAGGACTATGCTTGGAGAATTCAAGACCCCCGAGCGTTTTTGGTCGGAAGCCGTGAACACGGCTTGCCACGCAATCAACTAGGTCTACCTTCACCGCCTCCTCAAGAAGACTTCGTATGAGCTTCTAACCGGTAACAAACCCAATGTGTCTTACTTTCGTGTATTTGGGAGCAAGTGTTATATTCTTGTGAAGAAAGGTAGAACTTCTAAATTTGCTCCCAAAGCTGTAGAAGGGTTTCTATTAGGTTATGACTCAAATACAAAGGCGTATAGGGTCTTCAACAAATCATCGGGTTTGGTTGAAGTCTCTAGCGACGTTGTATTTGATGAGACTAATGGCTCTCCAAGAGAGCAAGTTGTTGATCTTGATGATGTAGATGAAGAAGACGTTCCAACGGCCGCAATGCGCACCATGGCGATTGGAGATGTGAGGCCACTGGAACAAAAGGAGCAAGATCAACCTTCTTCCTCAACTATGGTGCATCCCCCAACCCAAGATGACGAACAGGTACCTCAAGTGGAGGCGCATGATCAAGGGGGAGCACAGGATGTTCAAGTTGAAGAGGAAGAAGCACCTCAGGCACCTCCAACCCAAGTTCGAGCGATGATTCAAAGGAATCATCCCGTCGACCAAATTTTGGGTGATATTAGCAAGGGAGTAACTACTCGCTCTAGATTGGTGAATTTTTGTGAGCATTACTCTTTTGTCTCTTCTATTGAGCCTTTCAAGGTAGAAGAGGCCTTGCTAGATCCGGACTGGGTGTTGGCCATGCAGGAGGAACTCAACAACTTCAAGCGCAATGAAGTTTGGACACTGGTGCCTCGTCCCAAGCAAAATGTTGTGGGAACCAAGTGGGTGTTCCGCAACAAACAGGACGAGCACGGGGTGGTGACAAGGAACAAGGCTCGACTTGTGGCAAAAGGTTATGCCCAAGTCGCAGGTTTGGACTTTGAGGAGACTTTCGCTCCTGTGGCTAGGCTAGAATCAATTCGTATTTTGCTAGCATATGCCGCTCACCATTCTTTCAGGTTGTACCAAATGTATGTGAAGAGCGCTTTCCTCAACGGGCCGATCAAAGAGGAGGTGTACGTGGAGCAACCCCTGGCTTCGAGGATGAACAGTACCCCGACCACGTGTGTAAGCTCTCTAAGGCGCTCTATGGACTTAAGCAAGCCCCAAGAGCATGGTATGAATGCCTTAGAAACTTTTTAATTGCTAATGCTTTCAAGGTTGGGAAAGTCGATCCAACTCTTTTCACTAAGACTTGCGATGGTGATCTTTTTGTGTGCCAAATTTATGTCGATGACATAATATTTGGTTCTACTAACCAAAAGTCTTGTGAAGAGTTTAGCAGGGTGATGGCGCAAAAATTCGAGATGTCGATGATGGGCGAGTGGAACTACTTCCTTGGGTTCCAAGTGAAGCAACTCAAGGACGACACCTTCATCTCCCAAACAAAGTACATGCAAGACTTGCTAAGGCGGTTTGGGATGAAGGACGCCAAGCCCGCAAAGACGCCGATGGGAACTGACGGACACACCGACCTCAACAAAGGAGGTAAGTCTGTTGATCAAAAAGCATACCGGTCCATGATAGGTTCTTTGCTTTATTTATGTGCTAGTAGACCGGATATTATGCTTAGCGTATGCATGTGTGCTAGATTTCAATCCGATCCTAAGGAGTGTCACTTAGTGGCTGTGAAGCGAATTCTTCGATAATTAGTCGCTACGCCTTGCTTCGGGATCTGGTATCCAAAGGGGTCTAACTTTGACTTGATTGGATACTCAGATTCCGACTATGCTGGATGTAAGGTCGATAGGAAGAGTACATCGGGGACGTGCCAATTCTTAGGAAGGTCCCAGGTGTCGTGGAACTCTAAGAAACAAACTTCCGTTGCCCTATCCACCGCTGAGGCCGAGTACGTTGCCGCAGGACAGTGTTGTGCGCAACTACTTTGGATGAGGCAAACCCTCCGGGACTTTGGCTACAATCTGAGCAAAGTCCCACTCCTATGTGACAATGAGAGTGCTATCCGAATAGCGGAAAATCCTGTTGAGCACAGCCGCACAAAGCACATTGACATCCGACATCACTTTTTGAGAGACCACCAGCAAAAGGGAGATATTGAAGTGTTTCATGTTAGCACCGAGAACCAGCTAGCCGATATCTTCACTAAGCCTTTAGATGAAAAGACCTTTTGCAGGCTGCGTAGTGAGCTAAATGTCCTAGATTCGCGGAACTTGGATTGATTCATAGCATACATGTGTTTATGCCTTTGATCATGTTCCTTCTGCATTTTGTTGCTTACTTGTGGTGCTCAAGTTGTACAAACACTCCCTGGACCTCACAAGTCCTTTTTGCAAGTAATGCACATATTTAGGGGGAGCTATGCTACAACTTGACCCTTTGAGACTAACCGTGTGCTTGAGTTTGCTTGTTTTAGTGTCAAAGGAGGTTTGAAAGGGAAAATGTGGACTTGGACCATGAAAGACTTCCACTACACTCCGATGAGAGGGTAACTTATTCCAAGTTCATCTCATGTACTCTTATTGCCTTTGTATTCTTATTGAAGATTTTGGTGAGGCAATGGGGTTATAGGGCCAAGATTGATCCCGTTTTGGTGCTTGATGCCAAAGGGGGAGAAAATAAAGGCCAAAGCAATAAATGGATCAGCTACCACTTGAGAAAATTTGAAAATAGTAGAATAGAGCTTTTGGTTTGTCAAAACTCTTTTATTGTCTCTTTTGTCAAAAGTTAGCCTCTTGTGGGGAGAAGTGTTGATTATGGGAAAAAGGGGGAGTTTTTGAAATCCTTGATCAATTTTCTTTGGAATACCTCTCTTTATGTCTCTACAAGTGAAGTTGACTTAGAGATAGGAATTTGAGTTTGATTTGCAAAAAAAAAACCAAGTGGTGGCAAAGAGTGATCCATATATGCCAAATTTGATTCAAAATAACTTTTGGTTTTCATTTGCATTGATATTGCACTTGTTCTAGTCACTTTATGTTGTGTTGGCATAAATCACCAAAAAGGGGGAGATTGAAAGGGAAATGTGCCCTTGGGCCATTTCTAAGTATTTTGGTGATTGAGTGCCAACACAAGTGTTTTTGTGTTAATCTATGTAAAATGGTGGACAAAGTGCAAATCATGTCAAAAGGTATGTTTCTAGACTTAGTACATTGTTTTATGGACTAATGTATTGTGTCTAAGTGCTGGAATCAGGAAAAATTGAATTGGAAATGAGATGGCTTTGTTCAGCCAAAGTCTGCTCAGTCTGGGTGCACCGGACTGTCCGGTGGTGCACCAGATAGTGTCCGATGGCGCACCGGACAGTGTCCGGTGCGCCAGGCTGGCTCTGGCGAACAGGCTGCTCTCGGGACTTCGACGGCGGTGTACGGCTATAATTCACCGGACTGTTCGGTGGTGCACCGGACTGTCCGGTGAGCCGTTCACAGGCGAACTCGTCGCTCTCGGGAGATGATTAACGATGTACGACTAAAATTCACCGGTCTGTCCGGTGGTACACCGGACTGTCCGGTGAGTCAACAGTCAGCCGGGGCAACGGTCGGCCGAGGATTCCACGCGTGACGCGTGGCCGAGCCAACGGTCACATTGGTGCACCGGAATGTCCGGTGTGCACCGGACAGTGTCCGGTGCGCCAACGGCTCTCAGACTCCAACGGTCGGCTTCGCCAAGTAAGGAAGGATATCTGCACCGGACAGTGTCCGGTGGTGCACCGGATTGTCCGGTGCGCCAGTCGACAGAAGGCAAGATCTGCCTTCCAGGATTGCTCTCAACGGCTCCTAGCTGTCTTGGGGCTATAAAAGGGACCCCTAGGCGCATGGAGGAGTACACCAAGCATTTCTTGAGCACTCTTGATCACTCACACTCCGTTCTTGCGCACTTGTTCGACATTCTAGTGATTTGAGCTCCGTTCTAGTGTGCTAGTCTTTTGAGCTTAAGTCTGGATCTTGTGTGTGTGTATTTGCTGTGATCTTAGTGTCTTGTGTGAGTTGCTAATCCCTCCCTTACTCCGTGCTTCTTTGTGAATTTCAAGTGTAAGGGCGAGAGGCTCCAAGTTGTGGAGATTCCTCGCAAACGGGATTAAGAAAAGCAAGCAAAACACCGTGGTATTCAAGTGGGTCTTTGGACCGCTTGAGAGGGGTTGATTGCAACCCTCGTCCGTTGGGACGCCACAACGTGGAGTAGGCAAGCGTTGGTCTTGGCCGAACCATGGGATAACCACCGTGCCATCTCTGTGATTGATATCTTTGTGGTTATTGTGTTTTGTTGAGACTCCTCTCTAGCCACTTGGCGATTATTGTGCTAACACTTAACCAAGTTTTTGTGGCTTAAGTTTCAAGTGTTACAGGATCACCTATTCACCCCCCTCTAGGTGCTCTCAATCCATCCAAAAGAACTTTTGATCTTTCTTGTTGTAGCATCCATAGGCATCAATTTTTGGGTGGCGCGCGACGGCTAGAATTACGGGAAGGGAGAGAGGGTTTTGGGTTGCGGCGGCATGGCTGGTATTTGGGCCAGCAACTAATTTGCGCGCCACACATGTTTTTTTGCGACTGACAGTGAGATGCTATAGATATGAATTGCCGACTGACAAAGCGACACTATTCACATATAAATATAACGACTAACACTCAGTTGGAATATAGACATATGCCGACTCACCATCTGTGGCAATATATACCGACTAACAATTTGATGCTAATTCTCTATTTATAGCGACGGTCGTCAGACACTAATTTGGTGTTGTGGTATAGTGGTAGCAAGGTGCTACTGGTGGTCATAAGAGCATGAAGGCGAAGCATTAAGCTTCGGCTCCGCAATACAAACATAATGATGAGGACTGAAATGAAGTCTACAAGAATTGATTAACACGAGAAATGTAGATAATACCCTCAATTGATTTTGTAGCACATGTGTATAAGACTGAGGGTATGATTGTAATTTTCATGAAGTTGTATCTCACCACTATAAATAGGTGTACAATACCATACATAGGGGGATACCTTTTTTAGGTGATGATCTGATTTGCTCAGTCTACAAAGCTGTCTCTTCTTCACTCATACTCCCTTCTCTACTTACAGAAGGTATATTTGTAATTGTGTAGTGAAAGAGAAGTAATAAAAATGATATAACAGTAATTAACTCTTCTTAAATGTTTCATTTTGCCTAAAAACCTTTTATCTTCATAAGCTTCTTCCTTTAATCTATTTCATGTGTAAATTAAAGGAACAGAGATTTTTTGTCAGTAACTGTGTTACCTTGTTTTGATCCCTCCTAGAAATCAGAGCAAGTGATCAACAACTATGATCCTAGTCAATAAATATAAATGGATACACTGCGTATCATTTTTACCTAGGGCATGCACTTGTGCTACCAAAAATTTTAGTGCTCCATTCGTTTTAAGTTGCTAATCCATCTTCCCCTGAAATGCATGGTCTTTCATTCTCATCCAATTCCATATCCTGCATTTATAAACATGTAGGCACCCCAATTTCCCTATTTTCCTAAAACAATTGGAGAAAGACTATTCATTAACTGATAATTTAGGTAATATAAACTATTTGTGCAAGTCAAAGAATTTGGCCTTTGCTTTTAGTATAGTTAACAAGCAACAAAACTGTTGTTAGAGGAGGTTTTAGTGCAATTATTACTGAATATATTATTATAGAGTAGCCTTTGTAGCATGGATGATCGTTTGTTTTGTCTTCAGATTCAATTGCCATTTCCATCTCATTTTTGCCTTCAATTACGGGATGTTATGTTTATAGGGACTAATTTTTAGTATTTATAATTTTTATTCTATTTTAGTCTCTAAATTGCAAAATACGGAATCTAAAATGGACTAAAAACTAGTCCCTTGAAACCAAACACCCCTTTAACACTTATGTTTGCATGCCACTGCAACTTAGTACCTTCTGAAATCAATAACTTGTTCTTCATACTTCTTATTTGTTTCATACTAAGTTCTGTGCTATAATACAACATGTATGCATGTTTTTGACAATGTAGATGGTTACAGAAATTATTTTGACTCTATGTTAGGGAGTATTTGAATGCACTAGAGTTACTAATTAGCTGCTAAAATTAGCTAAAGACATTCAAATAGTCTAGCTAATAGTTAAGCTATTAGCTATTTTTAATAAATTAGTTAATAGTTAGCTAGCTATTTGTTAGTTAACTAATTCCACTAGCAAACTTTTAGCCAACTAACTACTATCTTTAGTGCATTCAAACACCCCCTTAGTAAATCTGGAGTGTTGAGCACCAAATTGAGGACCGGACGGTCTGGCCCTAGGGCCGGACGGTCCGCACTAGTGGTGCGGATGGTCCGCGCGTGCAGAGCCAATTAGGGTTCCAAGTTTTGTGCTACAGTTGTTAGCTAAATTTGTGGGATTAACTTGGGAGATCAGTTTGTAACGGGTCCAACCCCCTCCTCTATAAATATAGAGGATTACGACCGATTAAAATCATCAATCGAACCTTCAATCAATACAATTTACATTTTATCTTAGGAGTAGTTCTAGTCTATTTTAGGTTTAGTCTTCTAATCCCCAAATTCTCCGCTTTTCTTTGACTCTACGTCGATTAGAGGAGTCTAGGTCGGCCTGCCGAGCCTAGACAACCCCTAGGATCTCTCCTACTCGATGGGGTCCCTCTCGGGAGCGAGATCCAGGCGCCGCGGGTGAACACCACCGCCCCTGCGCACGGGCGGACCATCCGGCCGTCATGCAGGGAACCCTAAGCCCTGCGCCAGGTCGCGGACCGTCCGGCCCCTAGCCGTGGACCGTCCACTCCTGTGCAGAGAGCGTCGCCGCCGGTTCTTGTTGAGTGATTGGCGCCCGAAAAAGGCACCAACACACTTTTTGGCGACTCCGCTAGGGACGATTTCATATTGACCTATCGAGATTGGCCCTCAATGGCTGGTTCAAAGGATAGCTCTGAAGTTTCTACCAGCAATATCATCAAGCCGACATGGGAAACCTTGCCGGCTGAAGAACAACTCCTATTCGAGGAGCGTTAGGAGCAGCTGATCTAGGAAGCAAAGGCGAAATTCCTGGCCGACTTTAAGGTGGACAAGAACAACAAAGTCGTTCGACAAAGGGTGACAGATCTAGCTTCGCTCCGACCTACTACGAATACCCCCAATGTAAGTAGCACCAATGAGCTCCAATCTCTTAAAGCTTACATAGACGAACAGCGAGAGCAGATACAACATATTTGGGGGATATACAAAATGATCATAAAAGGCTAGTGCGTGCCGATAGAGGTTGAACTGAGGGAATACACACATGATTCATCGGCTACAGGTTGTCACGACCAGTCACAACCCCTTTATAGGATGCCGATAGACATGTACCCTAGGCAACAATAGCCTCCCACGCACATCGACGATAAATTTGCCGATCTGCGCATGTTTGGACCGTCCGCAAGTGAGCGCGCACCGTCCGGGCCAGCGGCGGCCGGTCCTATTTTTAGAAGCGAATTACCGAGGCCTGCACCCAAGCCACCACATACCGTGCAAACCCTAGATAACCCATTCGGACCGTCCACGTATGGTGCTAGAAAGTCCGAATATAACGCCGGACGGTCCGGCCACATGGCCGGACAGTCCGCGCACGTAACCGGACGGTCCGGCACAGAGTTTTTTGAGGAGGATGGATATCCAACTCCACATCTGTCCCAGCTAAACTCCCCATCTCACCATATGACACACCAACACCATAATATAACCTACCAAACCCATGAGAGTGAGTACTTTCCGGTCCCCAAAAGGCCAGAAAGGAATGGCCAGTCTTATGAGCCTCATAGGGCATGTATTAACGCATTGCAAAACCCAAACCAATGGGGAGGAAAACAACATACCAACATCCAAACAACCTCACCCATATTGGACCAAAGAGCCGGTGGTCTCCCACTGGCTGCCATCGATATATTAAGAGAGGAAATAGCTGGGGCGTTCCGAGATAAGCTCGGAGTTAGTATAGTCCTCGGGGGGCAGACATATCGGAGACCTTACGATAGCAAATTTGACCATCTCCCATACCCACAGGGGACCAGAATACCCGAATTCGCAAAGTTTTTAGGTGACCAAGAAAAGAGCACGCGTGAGCACATAGACCAGTTCTTAGCACAATTAGGAGAATTGGCCGACACCGAAGCATTCCGTGTGCATTTATTTTCATTATCTTTAATAGGGACTGCATTCACATGGTATGCCACGCTCCCTCCTAATTCCATTTTGTCATGGGGAGACTTAAAACAAAAATTTCATGAACATTTCTTCTTTAGCGATTATGAGCTAGATTTAGTAGACTTAGTGGCCCTACGACAAGAAAAGGATGAATCGGTTAATGATTACATTTGGAGATTCCGGAATACGAGAAACCGATTGTTTGGGGCTTGTTCTCAAATGCTATGAATTAAGAACAAGGCAACATAAAAGTGTTAAATGTCAAGCTCCTTCGTCCTTAGAAACAGTATATCCCTTTGGGTATAATGAATCCCGGACGAAGGTTACGAAGGAAAAGACCTTCGTTAGGTTGATAAATGAGTAAACAGAATAATTATATATAAAATGTGCAAGTAATAATACCAGCATTTCCGTTATTAAATTCATAAAAACGAATTACAAATGTACCTTCAGACTGATGTAAGGTAAAGGTACAAATCGTGATGCAAAATGGCGTGTGTCAAGTCAGCGTGAACAGTACGGGAGTACTGTTCACCTATTTATAGGCACGGGACGCAGCCCGTACAAAATTACATTGATGCCCTTTATATTTATCAATAACTACGATAATTCTTCGAGGTCCAATTCGGCTTTTCATCTTTAAGTCGGTTCCTCTTTTCTGTTATTATGCCGAAGCCTTTCTGCACATAGCTTCGTGATCGTCTTATCCTTCGTCATGATCGTTTTTCATTCCAGTCGCGCTTCGTCTTAACCACGCTCTTGTATATCCGTGGCCTGACTCCGAAGGTGCCTGCTCCGAAGGTTCCTGTTCACATATTACACTTGGAAAATATTATCAGACTATACTTTTGAGGACCTTCGGGAGCCGAAGGCCCCCAACAGTAGCCCCTCGCAATGTCAATTTATTGTAAAGAAAAATTCATATTGCGACATGGACGAAGGCTTTAAGCCGAAGGTCCGAAAAAACACCTTCCTTTTGCTAGAATAGCAACAGTCATTGACAAGCGGGGCCCTCCAGTTTTCGACATACTGGGTGTATAAATACAAGCTCACCGCGAGTTTATTTGGCATGCCCTTTTGCCACCTGCTTTTTTCTCACCCAGCTATTAGCCTACGCACCCAGCTTTCAGCCTGTGCGCGTCAGCATTTGCTCGGTCTTAGATTTTTAAGCTTCGGTGTCAAGTCTGGTTTGCCAGCATTCGCGAAAATGTCTGAGGATAAGATAGTTGCTGGTGCTTCGAAGCTAAGCCTTTCGGAGGAGATGCACCTGGGTTTTCTTGAGTCAATGTCGAAGACCAATACGGAAAAGATTGTCAAGGAAACTTTGGAGGGTTTATCTGAAGATACTGGCGACAGTGATAGCTATGATGTGGATAGTGGTGGGGAGGACTCCGAAGATCGCCCGTGGCGACCTAGTCACTCAAACTTCGGAAAATCAACTGTAAAGCAGAGTCACCTTGAAAATATGAGGGGGAGATATTTCCGGGATATATCCATCGTGAGGGCAGATGACGGAGAAAAAACTACGCCGACCCCCGAAGATAATGAGGTCGTTATCTTCCGAAGCTTTTTAAAGGCTGGGCTACGATTCCCTCTAAGCAGGTTTGTGGTAGAGGTTCTGAAATTATATCAAATCTACCTTCATCAACTTACCCCCGAGGCAGTGATAAGATTGGGAATCTTTGTCTGGGCCGTGAGGAGCCAGGTGAGAGCACCTAGAGGGGGGGTGAATAGGTGATCCTGTAAAACTTGAAAACTTAAGCCACAAAAACTTGGTTAAGTGTTAGCACAGTAAATGCCGAGTGGCTAGAGAGGAGTCAAAACACAATAACCACAAGAAATCAGTCACAGAGATGGCACGGTGGTTATCCCGTGGTTCGGCCAAGACCAACGCTTGCCTACTCCACGTTGTGGCGTCTCAACGGACGAGGGTTGCAATCAACCCCTCTCAAGCGGTCCAAAGACCCACTTGAATACCACGGTGTTTTGCTTGCTTTACTCAATCCCGTTTGCGAGGAATCACCACAACTTGGAGCCTCTCGCCCTTACACTTGAAGTTCACAAAGAAGCACAGAGCAAGGGAGGGATTAGCAACGCACTCAAGACAAGAAATCACAGCAACACCACGCACACAAGTCGCAACGAGAGCTCACAACGCAACTCAATGAGTTCACCACTCAACTAGAGCTCTAATTGCTATCGCAAAGAATCAAAGGCGCGGAATCGATGTCTTGGTGCTTAGGAATGTTGTAGGAATGCTTGGTGTGCTCCTCCATGCGCCTAGGGGTCCCTTTTATAGCCCCAAGGCAGCTAGGAGCCGTTGAGAGCAATCTAGGAAGGCTGATCTTGCCTTCTGTCGACTGGCGCACCGGACAGTCCGGTGCACACCGGACTGTGTCTGGTGCCTGATTTCTTTCCTTAAATGGCGCAGTCGACCGTTGGCAGCCAGAGAGCCGTTGGCGCACCGGACATGTCCGGTGCCTCCTACTAGCCGTTGGCCCAGCCACGTGTCCCGCGCAGATCGCGCGGCCGACCGTTGGCCCTGCCGACCGTTGGCTCACCGGACAGTCTGGTGCACACCGGACAGTCCGGTGAATTATAGCCGTACGTCGCCGATGAATTCCCGAGAGCGACGAGTTCGCCTGTGAACGGCCCACCGGACAGTCCGGTGCACCACCGGACAGTCCGGTGAATTATAGCCGTACACCACCGTCGAAGTCCCGAGAGCAGCCACTTTGCTCGAGCCAGCCTGGCGCACCGGACACTGTCCGGTGAACCACCGGACAGTCCGGTGCTCCCAGACTGAGCAGATTCTTGGCTGCTCGAGCCAAGACATTTCCAATTGGATTTTCCTGTTTCCAGCACTTAGACACAATACATTAGTCTCTAAAACAATGTACTAAGTCTGAGAAACATACCTTTATCCTTGATTCGTACTTTGTCCACCATTTTACACTTATGCACTTGTGTTGGACACTAAATCACCAAAATACTTAGAAATGGCCCAAGGGCACATTTCCCTTTCAATCTCCCCCTTTTTGGTGATTTATGCCAACACAATATAAAGCAAGTAGAACAAATACAAAATCAATTCAAATAAGAACTCAAATTGTTTTGATTCAAATTTGACACATATGGATCACTCTTTGCCACCACTTGGTTTGTTTTTGCAAATCAAACTCAAATTTCTATCTCTAAGTCAAACACACATGTTAAGACATAAAGAGAGTCATTCCAAGAGAAATTGATTCAAGATTTCAAAAACTCCCCTTTTTCCCATAATCAACACTTCTCCCCACAAGAAGCCAACTTTTGACAAGAGAGACAACAAAAGAGTTTTGACAAACCAAAAAGCTCTATTCTACTATTTTCAAAATCTCTCAAGTGGTAGCTGATCCATTTATCGCTTTGGCCTTTATTTTCTCCCCCTTTGGCATCAAGCACCAAAACGGGATCAATCTTGGCCCATTAACCCCATTGCCTCACCAAAATCTTCAAATGAGAACACAAAGGCAATAAGAGTATAAAGATGAACTTGGAAAAGTTACTCTTTTCATCGGAGTGCAGTGGAAGTCTTGCATGGTCCAAGTCCACCTTTTCCCTTTCAATCCTCCTTTGAGGCTAAAACAACCAAACTCAAGTACATGGTTAGTCTCAAAGGGTCAAGTTGTAGCACAGCTCCCCCTAAATATGTGCATCACTTGCAAAACGGACTTGTGAGGTCCAGGGAGTGTTTGTACAACTTGAGCACCACAACAAGCAACAAAATGCAGAATGAACATGATCAAAGGCATAAACACATGTATGCTACAATTCAATCCAAGTTCCGCGAATCTAGGACATTTAGCTCACTACGCAGCCTGCAAAAGGTCTTTTCATCTAAAGGCTTAGTGAAGATATCGACTAGCTGGTTCTCAGTGCTAACATGAAACACTTCGATATCTCCCTTTTGCTGGTGGTCTCTCAAAAAGTGATGCCAGATGTCAATGTGCTTTGTGTGGCTATGCTCAACAGGATTTTCCTCTATTCGGATAGCACTCTCATTGTCACATAGGAGTGGGACTTTGCTCAGATTGTAGCCAAAGTCCCGGAGGGTTTGCCTCATCCAAAGTAGTTGCGCACAACACTGTCCTGCGGCAACGTACTCGGCCTCAGCGATGGATAGGGCAACGGAAGTTTGTTTCTTAGAGTTCCACGACACCAGGGACCTTCCTAAGAATTGGCACGTCCCCGATGTACTCTTCCTATCGACCTTACATCCAGCATAGTCAGAATCTGAGTACCCAATCAAGTCAAAGTTAGACCCCTTTGGATACCAGATCCCGAAGCAAGGCGTAGCGACTAAATATCGAAGAATTCGCTTCACAGCCACTAAGTGACACTCCTTAGGATCGGATTGAAATCTAGCACACATGCATACGCTAAGCATAATATCCAGCCTACTAGCACACAAATAAAGTAAAGACCCTATCATAGACCGGTATGCTTTTTGATCAACGGACTTACCACCTTTGTTGAGGTCGGTGTGTCCGTCGGTTCCCATCGGCGTCTTGGCGGGCTTGGCGTCCTTCATCCCAAACCGCTTTAGCAAATCTTGCGTGTACTTCGTTTGGGAGATGAAAGTGCCGTCCTTGAGTTGCTTCACTTGGAACCCAAGGAAGTAGTTCAACTCGCCCATCATCGACATCTCGAATTTTTGCGTCATCACCCTGCTAAACTCTTCACAAGACTTTTGGTTAGTAGAACCAAATATTATGTCATCGACATAAATTTGGCACACAAAATGATCACCATCGCAAGTCTTAGTAAAAAGTGTTGGATCGGCTTTCCCAACCTTGAAAGCATTAGCAATTAAAAAGTCTCTAAGGCATTCATACCATGCTCTTGGTGCTTGCTTAAGTCCATAGAGCGCCTTAGAGAGCTTACACACGTGGTCGGGGTACCGTTCATCCTCAAAGCCAGGGGGTTGCTCCACGTACACCTCCTCTTTGATCGGCCCGTTGAGGAAAGCGCTCTTCACATCCATTTGGTACAACCTGAAAGAATGGTGAGCGGCATATGCTAGCAAAATACGAATTGATTCTAGCCTAGCCACAGGAGCGAACATCTCCTCAAAGTCCAAACCTGCGACTTGGGCATAACCTTTTGCCACAAGTCGAGCCTTGTTCCTTGTCACCACCCCGTGCTTGTCCTGTTTGTTGCGGAACACCCACTTGGTTCCCACAACATTTTGCTTGGGACGAGGTACCAGTGTCCAAACTTCATTGCGCTTGAAGTTGTTGAGTTCCTCCTGCATGGCCAATACCCAGTCCGGATCTAGCAAGGCCTCTTCTACCCTGAAAGGCTCAATAGAAGAGACAAAAGAGTAATGCTCACAAAAATTAACTAATCTCGAGCGAGTAGTTACTCCCTTGCTAATATCACCCAAAATTTGGTCGACGGGATGATCCCTTTGGATCGTCGCTCGAACTTGGGTTGGAGGTGCCTGAGGTGCTTCTTCCTCTTCAATTTGAACATCCTGTGCTCCCCCTTGATCATGTGCCTCCACTTGAGGTACCTGTTCGTCATCTTGGGTTGGGGGATGCACCATAGTTGAGGAAGACGGTTGATCTTGCTCCAATTATTCCTGAGGCCGTACATCTCCAATCGCCATGGTGCGTATCGCGGCCGTTGGAACGTCTTCTTCATCTACATCATCAAGATCAACAACTTGCTCTCTTGGAGAGCCATTAGTCTCATCAAATACAACGTCGCTAGAGACTTCAACCAAACCCGATGATTTGTTGAAGACCCTATATGCCTTTGTATTTGAATCATAACCTAATAAAAACCCTTCTACGGCTTTTGGAGCAAATTTGGAATTCCTACCATTCTTCACTAGAATGTAGCATTTACTCCCAAATACACGAAAGTACGATACATTGGGTTTGTTACCAGTCAGCAGCTCATATGAAGTCTTCTTGAGGAGGCGGTGAAGGTAGACCCTGTTGATGGCGTGGCAAGCCGTGTTCACGGCTTCCGACCAAAAGCGCTCGGGGGTCTTGAACTCTCCAAGCATAGTCCTCGCCATATCAATGAGCGTCCTATTTTTCCTCTCTACCACACCATTTTGCTGAGGTGTGTAGGGAGCGGAGAACTCGTGCTTGATCCCCTCCTCCTCAAGGAACTCCTCCACTTGAAGATTCTTGAATTCGGACCCGTTGTCGCTTCTTATCTTCTTCACTTTGAGCTCAAACTCATTTTGAGCTCTCCTTAGGAAGCGCTTGAGGGTCCTTGGGTTTCAGACTTATCCTACAAAAAGAACACCCAAGTGAAGCGGGAAAAGTCATCAACAATAACTAGACCATACTTACTTCCTCCTATGCTCAGATAGGCGACGGGTCTGAAGAGGTCCATATGCAGCAGCTCCAGAGGTCTTGAAGTGGTCATCACATTCTTGCTGTGATGTGCTCCTCCCACCTGTTTACCTGCTTGACAAGCTGCACAAGGTCTATCTTTTCGAAATGTACATTGGTTAGACCTATCACATGTTCTCCCTTTAGAAGCTTGTGGAGGTTCTTCATCCCCACATGTGCTAAGCGGCGATGCCACAACCAGCCCATGCAAGTCTTAGCCATTAAGCATGCATCTAGACCGGCCTCTTCTTTTGCAAAATCAACTAAATAAAGTTTGCTGTCTAGTACACCCTTAAAAGCTAGTGAACCATCACATCTTCTAAAGACAGACACATCTACATTTGTAAATAGACAATTATATCCCATATTACATAATTGACTAACAGATAACAAATTATATCCAAGAGACTCAACTAAAAACACATTAGAGATAGAGTGCTCATTTGATATTGCAATCTTGCCTAAGCCTTTCACCTTGCCTTGGTTCCCATCACCGAATATGATTGAATCTTGGGAATCCTTATTCTTGACGTAGGAGGTGAACATCTTCTTTTCCCCCGTCATATGGTTCGTGCATCCGCTGTCGATTATCCAGCTTGAACCCCCGGATGCATAAACCTGCAAGGCAAATTTAGGCTTGGGTCTTAGGTACCCAACTCTTGTTGGGTCCTACAAGGTTAGTCACAATTTCCTTAGGGACCCAAATGCAAGTTTTATCACCCTTGCATTTTGCCCCTAATTTCCTAGCAACTATCTTCCTATCCTTTCTACAAATAGCAAAGGAAGCATTTAAAGCATGATAAATTGTAGAGGGTCCATTCATAACTTTCCTAGGAACATGAACAATATTCTTCCTAGGCACATGATGAATATTTTTCCTAGGCATATCTCTACCATGCATATAGGAAGAACTGGGAGCAAACATAGCATAAGACTCATAGGCATGTGAATCAAAAACATTAAAACTCCTATGAGACTGTCTTCTATCACTGTACATAAAAGCATGGTTTTTAGTACTACTTGCCATAGGGGCCTTCCCTTTCTCCTTGGCGGAGATGGGAGCCTTATGGCTTGTTAAGTTCTTGGCTTCCCTCTTGAAGCCAAGCCCATCCTTAATTGAGGGGTGTCTACCAATCGTGTAGGCATCCCTAGCAAATTTTAGTTTATCAAAATCACTTTTGCTAGCCTTAAGTTGGGCATTAAGACTAGCCATTTCATCATTTAACTTTGCAATAGAAGCTATGTGTTCACTACAAGCATCAATATCAAAATCTTTACATCTATTGCAAATCACAACATTTTCTACACAAGTTGTTGATTTACCAGCTATTTCTAACTTAGCATTCAAATCATCATTAATGCTCCTTAAGCTAGAAATCGTCTCATAGCAAGAAGATAATTCACAAGAAAGCATTTCATTTCTCTTAACTTCTAAGGCATGAGATTTTTGTGCTTCTACAAATTTGTCATGTTCTTCATATAACAAGTCCTCTTGTTTTTCTAAAAGCCTATTCTTATCATTCAAGGCATCAATCAGTTCATTAATTTTATCTACCTTGGTTCTATCTAGGCCCTTAAATAAACATGAATAATCTATTTCATCTTCATCACTAGATTCGTCCTCACTTGAAGAAGCATAAGTAGAGTTTCGAGTACATACCTTCTTCTCCCTTGCCATAAGGCATGTGTGACGCTTGTTGGGGAAGAGGGATGACTTGTTGAAGGCGGTGGCGGCGAGTCCTTCATTGTCGGAGTCGGACGAGGAGCAATCCGAATCCCACTCCTTGCCAAGATGTGCCTCGCCCTTTGCCTTCTTATAGTTTTTCTTCTTCTCCCTCTTGTTCCCTTGATCCTGATCACTATCATTGTCGGGACAGTTAGCAATAAAATGACCAAGCTTACCGCATTTGAAGCATGAGCGCTTCCCCTTGGCTTTGGTCTTGCTTGGCTGTCCCTTGTGACCCTTAAGCGCCGTCTTGAATCTTTTGATGATGAGGGCCATCTCTTCATCATTAAGTCCGGCCGCCTCAATTTGTGCTACTTTGCTGGGTAACGCCTCCTTGCTCCTTGTTGCCTTGAAAGCAACGGGTTGAGGCTCATTGATTGGACCGTTTAGAGCGTCGTCCACGTACCTCGCCTCCTTGATCATCATTCGCCCGCTTACGAATTTTCCAAGGACTTCTTCGGGCGACATTTTGGTGTACCTGGGATTCTCATGAATATTATTCACCAAATGAGGATCAAGAACGGTAAAAGACCTTAGCATCAGTCGGACGACGTCGTGGTCCGTCCATCGCGTGCTTCCGTAGCTCCTTATTTTGTTGATAAGGGTCTTGAGCCGGTTGTATGTTTGTGTCGGCTCCTCGCCCCTTATCATCGCGAATCGTCCAAGCTCGCCCTCCACCAACTCCATATTGGTGAGCAAGGTGACATCGTTCCCCTCATGCAAAATCTTGAGGGTGTACCAGATCTACTTGGCGTTATCCAAGCCGCTCACTTTGTGGTATTCATCCCTGCACAATGAAGCTAGAAGAACAGTAGTAGCTTGTGCATTCTTATGAATTTGCTCATTAATGAACATGGGACTATCCGTACTATCAAAGTGCATTCCACTCTCTACTATCTCCCATATACTAGGATGGAGAGAGAATAGGTGACTACGCATTTTGTGGCTCCAAAATCCGTAGTCCTCCCCATCAAAGTGTGGAGGCTTACCAAGTGGAATAGATAATAAATGAGCATTTGTACTTTGAGGAATACGAGAGTAGTCAAAAGAAAAGTTCGAATTGACCGGTTTCCTTCTCTCTTAGTCATTGTGGTCGTCGTCCTTTTGGGAAGAAGTAGACTCATCGCTGTCGTCGTAGTAGACGATCTCCTTGATGCGCCTCGTCTTCTTCTTCTTCCCTTCTTTCCGTCTATGGACCGAGCCGGAGTCGGTAGGCTTGTCGTCCTTCGGCTCGTTGACGAAGGATTCCTTCTCTTTATCGTTGATCACGATACCCTTCCCCTTAGGATCCATCTCTTCGGGCGGTTAGTCCCTTTGTGAAGAGAACGGCTCTGATACCAATTGAGAGCACCTAGAGGGGGGGGTGAATAGGTGATCCTGTAAAACTTGAAAACTTAAGCCACAAAAACTTGGTTAAGTGTTAGCACAGTAAATGCCGAGTGGCTAGAGAGGAGTCAAAACACAATAACCACAAGAAATCAGTCACAGAGATGGCACGATGGTTATCCCGTGGTTTGGCCAAGACCAACGCTTGCCTACTCCACGTTGTGGCGTCTCAACGGACGAGGGTTGCAATCAACCCCTCTCAAGCGGTCCAAAGACCCACTTGAATACCACGGTGTTTTGCTTGCTTTACTCAATCCCGTTTGCGAGGAATCTCCACAACTTGGAGCCTCTCGCCCTTACACTTGAAGTTCACAAAGAAGCACGGAGCAAGGGAGGGATTAGCAACGCACTCAAGACAAGAAATCACAGCAACACCACGCACACAAGTCGCAACGAGAGCTCACAACACAACTCAATGAGTTCACCACTCAACTAGAGCTCTAATTGCTATCGCAAAGAATCAAAGGCGCGGAATCGATGTCTTGGTGCTTAGGAATGTTGTAGGAATGCTTGGTGTGCTCCTCCATGCGCCTAGGGGTCCCTTTTATAGCCCCAAGGCAGCTAGGAGCCGTTGAGAGCAATCTAGGAAGGCTAATCTTGCCTTCTGTCGACTGGCGCACCGGACAGTCCGGTGCACACCGGACACTGTCCGGTGCCTGATTTCTTTCCTTAAATGGCGCAGTCGACCGTTGGCAGCCAGAGAGCCGTTGGCGCACCGGACATGTCCGGTGCACACCGGACAGTCCGGTGCCTCCTACTAGCCGTTGGCCCGGCCACGTGTCCCGCGCAGATCGCGCGACCGACCGTTGGCTCACCGGACAGTCCGGTGCACACCGGACAGTCCGGTGAATTATAGCCGTACGTCGCCGATGAATTCCCGAGAGCGACGAGTTCGCCTGTGAACGGCCCACCGGACAGTCCGGTGCACCACCGGACAGTCCAGTGAATTATAGCCGTACACCGCCGTCGAAGTCCCGAGAGCAGCCACTTTGCTCGAGCCAGCCTGGCGCACCGGACACTGTCCGGTGAACCACCGGACAGTCCGGTGCTCCCAGACTGAGCAGATTCTTGGCTGCTCGAGCCAAGACATTTCCAATTGGATTTTTCCTGTTTCCAGCACTTAGACACAATACATTAGTCTCTAAAACAATGTACTAAGTCTGAGAAACATACCTTTATCCTTGATTCGTACTTTGTCCACTATTTTACACTTATGCACTTGTGTTGGACACTAAATCACCAAAATACTTAGAAATGGCCCAAGGGCACATTTCCCTTTCACCAGGGCCTGGAGCCAAGTGAAAAAAGCTTTTGCAATATACACGAGCTAGTATATGAGACGAAACCCTGGGGTAAGGAGCAATATCATAATAATTTTGGTTGCTATAGCTTCGGTGCCCGCTCTGGGTCAAGCTGTCCCGTGCCAACCTTTCGGAAGAGATGGCCCGGGGAATGGATGAAGGAATGGTTCTACGTGAAGAATGATTTGAAGGTTCGGGAAGATATCAAAGACATCATCATGCGCCCTATCTGGCAGCGCTTCGGACTCCAGAAACCAAAGGTAGAAATGGACGAAGCAGCTGAAGAATGTCAGAGGGCCTTCGGTGTAGTCTGTTCTTTTATTGGGACCAGGGATTTAATGCAAGAGCACATTGCCTTCAGAGTGTGGCCACTTGTAGATGACTGGGAAATGCCGAAGGAGACCGTTAAAGAAACTGACGAGGGTGGACTAATTAGGCTGAAATATACATTCAAGTATGGAGATAAGTTTGTTGAACCGGATGATGATTGGCTGAAAAGCATTGAGAATGTAAGTGATGAATTGCTTGGGGCATACTCGAAGGCCGAAAACACTGCATTATCAGCGGCTTTCGGAGGCCGAAAAAAGAAGAGACTCAACCGAGTATTTGATGCAATTGGATTTATCTATCCCGACTACTATTATCCAATGCGAGGTCAAAAGAGAAAAAATACTTCTCCTGCAAAGGACACTGCTTCGGCTGCTCCCGGGGAGCCAGCGCCGAAGAGGAAGAAAGTAAGAGTGTCCACACACCCTCCACGCTGTATTGAGCCGGCCATAGTGCCCGAGTTTATTGGCGAGGCTTCTTCGGCCACCGAAGCCAGAGAACCAACTGCAGCGCCAAAATCCGAAAAATGGCCGAAGCACCAGCAATAAGAAAAGAGAAATCTGAAGAAAGAAAAACACTAGATGTTATAAGTCCTTCGTCAAAAGTTGAGACAGCTAAAAACCAGAAGGGGCCAGCAGTGACCCCGAAAAGAAAAAGGATGGTTAATGTGCTGGATGTTTTGGAGACAATTAAATCTTCAAGCACAACTCCAAAGAAAACTGTTGAAGTGTCTACTGAAGCCTTTGCTGCCGAAACTTCGAAGCAGCAGTTTGAAACTGAAACTGGGCCTTCGGAATCCACCAAGATACAACCTTTGAAGGCAAGTTTAGAAACTGAAAAAGCAAAAATAGCAGAGCCGATTCTGACTGAGGAAATTGGCACTGCCACCCCCGAAGCATCTTCCAAAATACATGATTATATTGTGCAACATGCTTCTGGGAAGAAACTATCTGAAGAAGAGATTTTTGAAGCCAAACACTATGCCCGAGAACTGAAGTATCCGAGGGGGGCCGTAGTGTTCAATGGGACAAACGAAGATGATTTCCTGTACTGTCTCCCAGAGAATAAAGAATTATCCGTGTGTCGGGAGATGGCTAGAAGCATGGGGTTCCCGAAACTCGAAGCTGGCCTTTGCGCCATGACGAAAGAGGATCTTGCGGATAGCCTGGCGTACAATAGTCTGAAGGTACAAAAATTGTGAATTTTGAAGTTTATGAATTTTGAATTAGTTTTTTGCTCTTATGTTAACTCATTCATTCTTTTGAATAGGGCTTAATACTCAGTAATGCCTTAAGGGCTCAGAAGAATGCCGAAGATGAGAGCTGCACCATTGCTCTCAACAACCTTCGAACAGAGGTTATCAGGCTAAGAAACGAAGCCTTGGAGAAGGACAGAATTCTGCTTACATTAGTGGAAAAAATGAAGGAAGACGAAGCTAACTCTAAAACTCAAGCCGAAGCTCAGAAGCGTGAAATTGAAGATCTTCGTAAACAACTAGCCCGAGCCAAAGAAGAACGCACTCTTGAAGAAACAAGACGAGAATTATGCGATCAATGGGCAGATCATTTGGAAGTTAATGTTAAAGAGCTTCGTGCTTCTCAGAGAAGATGCTATGTTAAATCCATAGAGTGCATTAAAAAGATAAAATCCAGCTTTGCCAACATTGGCGCATTCTCTAGCGAAGAGAATTTCTCAAGGGGCAATCCCGAAGGTCCGATGGAATGGATCAGTAACGAAGCTGAGGCCTTCGAAGAAATCCTAAATAGCCGCGGAGACATATGTGCTTTTTCGGGTGCTAGAGGAATTGCTACTGTTTTGGAAAAGAAAGGTTGTGAGCATGTAAAATCTTTAGCGCAATCCGAAGCTACATTGTCCTCCGAAGACATTAAAGACCCCTCAGCCGAAGCAAGCATGATCGGCGGAAAATTTTTCACCGATATCTGGGACAATGACGGCCGAGAAATGGCGCAAGAAATTATTCAAAAGAGTGAAAAAGGCATCCATGATGCTAGAAAAGTAGCGGCGGCTGCCGAAAAAAGTACAGAGCCCGAAGGGCAAATAGGTATTAATTAGTGATTTTATTATGTTGTAATTTTTGATTCCAGACTTTGTTCACGGTTTGTAATAGTAATATAGTCGTATCTTCTCTTCGCTCAGAACCTGCTGAGGCATCTCCGGGCCCCCACCCGAAGGGGGACGATGAAATTAGAAAAATGGCCGAAGCCATTATGGACAAGGTTGTTGACCAGCTACTGAACGAAGCTGCAGAAATAGTTCTTAAAGAGGATTAAATGCTACTGTAAAAACATTTAGAATGTAACGTATGTAATATATTGTAACTTTGAATATAATATATAATCCATGTACAGTTTTAATTCTTTACGATGCATGAAATCTTGCATACCATTTTTTGAGCCTTCGGCGAAAAAACACCTTCCCTTCTTTTCATGCTTCGTGAAGAAAATCTTATATTTTAAGAAATTGCACACTTCCCTGGTGAAGATTATCCAAGCTTCGTGAAATATTCTCCGAAGCTATAAAAAAGTTTTTGTTGCCTCTCTAATGAAGCTGCACTTCTTCTCGACTTGTTTTGTGCTTTAGTACGATTTTCTCTTTTCCAAAATATTCTCCAAAGATCAATACTGTATGCCCTTCTTGTTCCGCATGCAATATGCTATATGATGCTTATGTTATGCAGAATGATGTGATGATGTTATGTTATGCAAAATGACATTTGTGCCACAGATACATATCCCTGTAATAGAGCACACATACTTTTTATATCAGCGCTGACTTTTCGTTGTAAGCCTCCCTTAGGAGCTTCTTCGCCTTTTACTTTCAGCGGAATCAGCGTTTATTTTTCGCTGTAAGCCTCCCTTAGGAGCTTCTTCGCCTTTTACTTTCGGCGGAATCAGCGCTGACTTTTCGCTGTAAGCTCAGAAAACTTACTCTGCGCTCCTTTAGGAACGACTTTTCACTGTTTCGAATAATTTGCACTGTGTCCATTATAAAAAATTTTGACAATACAACGGTCCTTCATGCCACCATAAATTCGTATGCTTCGACGACTCAAGCCTATGGAGAAGACATATTTTTGTTATGGTAATTCGATAAACTGTTACCAGGATTTGAAAAACAATAAAAAACATTTAAACTCCCCATAATTGTTCTTTACTGCGAAGAAAATAAAACTGAATGTGAAAGCATAAAAAGCTGCTGTGGGAATAGGATATTTTGTCAGTAAATGTGCTTCGACTCTGGCACAGTGCTATTGACTGTGCGAGCTTCGGATTCTTCTCTGAAGTCCCTCTGGGGGTGAGAGTGCTGGCTCCCTTCTGGCTACGAAGCTCGTTGTATTGGTGGTGGCGGTGGAAGCTGTTGCCAGGAAGCTTGGGGTTGGCTTGCCGAAGCAACAGAGGCTGCAGGGTGATTGCCTACATATTCTGGAATGTAAGGCGAATGGTACAAAGCAGTATGCATGACCTGCTTCGGCTGATTCTGTTGTGCAGCAGCTTCTGCTAGCTCCTTTTGCTTCTGGATGGTAATGTGACACATCCTGGTGGTGTGGCCCTTACCTTCACCACAGAATAGGCAGTATATTTTTCTTGGTTGACCCCCAAATCTTCCCCCGAAGCCCCTGGCGCCTCTGCCCCTTGGCGCTGGCGGTCGGAAGGAGCTTTGCTGATGCCCCGAAGCTTGCGAGGAGCACTGTGGCCTTTGCTGTTGACTCGCTTTGTCGTCATTTTGAGTAGAATTGTGAATTGACCTGACGTGCCTTGGATAAAATCTTCCTCCGAAGCCCCTAGTCATTTCAGAGAACCTGAGGGCTTCCTCCCTTCTTTGGCGAAAATCATTGTCAGCTCGAATGTACTCGTCCATCTTCTGGAGCAGCTTCTCCAAAGTTTGAGGAGGCTTCCTGGCAAAGTACCGAGCTGCAGGTCCTGGCCGAAGCCCCTTGATCATGGCCTCAATGACAATTTCATTGGGCACTGTTGGTGCATGCGCCCTCAGACGTAGGAACCTTCGGACATATGCCTGAAGATATTCTTCGTGATCCTGGGTGCACTGGAATAAAGCTTGAGCAGTGACTGGCTTCGTCTGAAACCCTTGGAAGCTGGTTATCAGCATATCCTTCAACTTTTGCCATGAGGTGATTGTCCCTGGCCTAAGGGAAGAGTACCAAGTTTGTGCAACGCTTCTGACAGCCATGACGAAGGACTTTGCCATGACCGCCGTGTTGCCACCGTACGAAGATATAGTTGCCTCATAGCTCATCAAGAATTGTTTCGGGTCTGAATGCCCGTCGTACATGGGGAGCTGAGGCGGCTTGTAAGACTGTGGCCAAGGAACAGCCTGCAGTTCTGTTGACAAGGGAGAAGCATCATCAAAAGCAAAATTTCCGTGATGGAAATCTTCATACCAGTCATCCTCGTTGTAGAAACCCTCTTGATGAAGCTCTCTGCGCGGGGGCCTTTGATTCTGGTCATCTTGAGCGAGATGTCGAAGCTCTTCAGAGGCTTCGTCTATCTGCTTTTGAAGATCAGCTAGACGAGCCATCTTCTCCTTCTTCCGTTGAACCTGTTGATGGAGCATCTCCATTTTTTTTGTATTTCTTGGTCCAAATCATCTTCCGGAGGCGTTTGTCACACCCGGCTTTAAGGAACAAAGCCAGGTGCATCTCATACATGCGCCAAGAAGACAACATATATAATAACAGAGTGTATAGAGATAAATGTCATAAAAAATCAGAGTATTTATTACATAGCGAAAGACTTATTACAAAATAAAAGATAAAAGTAAAACGAACTAAGTATCGTCGGCGCCAATGTCAACTGAGAAACGCCACCTAGATCAGATCGAACTCCTCAGTGTTAGGCGGCTCCTCCTGAACCACCTGCTCTTCTCCTGTGGGGGGTGTGAGACAGCAAGGGTGAGCTCACACATGATCATAGCTCAACAAGTTGTGGGGAACCAGTGGACATAAACTCACAAAGGTGTGAGTTCATGTGATGTGTAAGGCTAATCAATGATAGGGGTTAAAGCTGAGCATTGCTTTTAAGTAGTTGGTCAAAATTTTATTAGCAGTTACTAAGTGTAAGTAAATACCAAACATAAGTAAAGTAATAGAACAAAATTAATAACAAACCCATGCAATGCAAATGACAAAATTGAATTTAAGTTCCATAATTTAAACATCAGAGAGTCCTGAGCTGCTCATGACCGCGAGCACGGCTAGTATACCAGTTTTACACTCTGCAGAGGTTGTACCCTTTACCCACAAGTCATGTTACCCATCTGCCAAGGGATCACGACTTCCCATACACCTCTACCTAGGAAGCGCGGCAGGGCAACACTACGAGGCCTTTACAAAGTTCCACTAGCTTCCGAAAACCCGCTACAGTTTATAGGAAGTTCCAATGCAGGGTTCCTGGCTGACCGCCATCGCAGCAAAATCAACCGGGGACCTCCCTACACTGACCACTCCCCTACTGCCCTTGCCCCTTTCGGGTAAGGTAGTCTTCCACTAGCTTTCCTAATTAGTCAGCCAAGGGCGTCCCATTAAACCCTTGTGGTGGCACGTGTTACTCAAGTTAAGCTCTATGTTCCAATTAACATTAATGATCTCAACATGAACATAAATAGAATAACAAAAAGAATTGGAACATAGATATAATAAATGATTATCCCAAAACCATGTAAAGCAATAGCAAACTACCCAAGTGATTCAGGGGTAAACAAGGTAATGAGATAAACAATCTAGGGTAACCTATTGGGTCCCATCAAAATTAACCTATGCATGGATAAGTGATATTAAAGAACATTATTGGGTAAAAAGTGGTCAAGGGCACAACTTGCCTTCAATGAGCTCCTGCTCAGCTACTTCAACCTGCTGCTCACCAGGATCCTCGGCAACAGGCTCTTCTACTCGCCACAATACAAACAAGCACAGGATATAGAGAAAATTAAAATTACACCAATCATATAAACAAAATACACAGTAATAATCTACGCCTTAAAATAAAATTCTAGGAACAGGAATCATAATTTTTGGAGTTATAGAATTTAAGTTATGGATTTTCAAAGGTTTTATGTGCTTTAAGTAGGATTAAGTGATAAATAAATTTCTTACTGTTTTCATGACATAACAGAGGCTCTAGGTGATAAAGAATAAAATTACAAAAATTTAGAAAGTGGAATGGATTAATTTGGAGTTCATATGTATTTTCTATGAATTATCAAAGTTCTAGCAATTATTTTGTATTAAAAAGTAATTTCTATAATTAAATAACTGAAGTTAAAGAGCTATGGACTGGGCCTCATTTACACAGGAACACAGGGGGCTCGGGGTAAGTTTCCTAAGACACAGGGAATAACACACTCTGGACGGCGGGTTTATTCCAGAAATCCCCAGGGTCTCTTTAGCAAAATGTACCCGCGAAGGGGTACGATCTATTGTGAGCCGTTGGATTAGACACTAGGGGCCCAGATTTTATGAAGCTTGATCTGTTCTAAACCGTGCGATCGCGATCCAAAGGCATCCGATGATTCGTTCTATGTCTTGAAACGGTACGCGACGAAAACCACAGGATGTTGAATCTACGGTGCAGATCATATCTTTACCCGGAGTCATCCGATCCATCCGATCGGATCTGAACGGAGCCGGTTACTCCACCCGAATCGTTCGCCTGGTTCGATCTCGGCCGTAGACACAGGTCTAACGGTCCAGAGCCTTTCTTCCTCCTGCATCCAGCCACGGCGTCACGCACCCAGAGCGGCGGAGGCACATCGGCGAACACGCCAATACGGTGAACTTCGACCGATTCACGCACCCGACACGGTTTTTATGATCGCTCGGACACAAGGAATCACCTGGCCAAACCCCAATCATGCAACGAAGCGCCTAGAGCCCTGCCCACGGTGAAGCATCAACTCACGGCGGCGCTAACCTCGCCAGGGGCGATTCGCCGCAGAGCCACACTCCCACCTACTAATTTTGCCCGCCCGATGTGCAATGAGGTCAATTCGAGCACGGTAGACAGCTTCCTCACCTGTTTACGAAGTGAAGATGGCGCTGACCCCCGCGACGCCCCCCCCCCCCGCTCTCTTCCACGGCAGCACGAAATTCCTGAGGTTGGTGGGTGGTTCTGGCTTCAATCTAGGTCGGGTTGAACGCGCAAAAGGGGGCGGCCAGATTTATATTGGCACCAAACAGTCAAGGGTGCAACGGCTGGGCCGGATTCGTGGGGCGGATCCCGGTTTCCGTGGTGGCGACTCCGGCGCAAGATAGACGGAAGACCTGGCATACGGGCCCCATGCATCAGCCGAGGCGAGTCCGCGCGAGGCTAGGCGATGACCGTGTGGGTCCCATGTGACAGGGACAGAGCAAGTCACGCGTGGAGGGGCGCGGCGTCCAGAGACCGACAGGCAGGCCCCACCAGTCGGCGCAGGCAAGCTGAAGAAGTGGGCTGCGCTAGTGAAGGTTTCTGGTGGGCCAAATTTGGTACAGAGGCCCAGTTAGGGGTACAATATTCTTTTTCTTTTTATTTCCTATTTCCTTTTCTCCCTTTTCAAATTCAATTTGAATTCAGATCTAATTCAAACCTTTTGGCCCTTCCTTACAATTTTATATTGTGCCATTAAAGTACTGACTTTGAAGATACTTATTTTTATGTATATATTTTCTATAAATTCTATACTCTTTCCCTTTCTTTTTTATATTCTCATGGTTTTATTTTCAAGTCAAACTTTAAATTCTATGGATCCATTGATATGCTATTAATGGTATATTTATTTTATTAAGCACAAATGCACATCCAAATAAAAACTCAGCATGATGCATAAACTTTAATAATATATCCTTTTATTACTTATTTGTTTTTGAATATAGTGTTCACATGTGATGATGCATAAAGATTAAACCCATATAAGGAGAAATTGTTTCTCTATTGGTATTATTTCTAGCAAATTACAAAGTGGGTGTTACAAATCCTACCCCCCTTAAAAATAATCTCGTCCTCGAGATTTAGGAAGAACGAGGGAAAAGGTGAGGAAAATCTATGCGAAGCTCTTCTTCTCTTTCCCAAGTTGCTTCATCTTCACCATGGTGACTCCATTGAACTTTGCACATCTTTATCACCTTATTTCTTGTAACTCTAGTCAAAGTATCAAGAATCTTGATCGGGTACTCTGTGTAAGTCAAATCACCTTGAACACTGAGCTCTTCCATTGGTAACTGTTCCTCAGGGACACGGAGACACTTTTTAAGTTGAGATACGTGGAACACATTATGCACATCCGATAGACTATCCGGTAACTCGAGTTGGTATGCCATCTCCCCAACTCGCCTAAAGATCAAGAATGGTCCAATATAGCGAGGGGACAATTTGCCCTTAACTTTGAATCTCCTCATTCCACGAAGTGGTGACACCCTGAGATACACATAATCTCCTTCTTCAAATTCCAGTGGTCTCCTTCTATTATCAGCATAGCTCTTTTGCCTGGTTTGAGCCACTCTCAAATTCTCTCGAATTATACGAACTTGTTCTTCTGCTTCTTGAATCAGTTCAGGCCCAAAGAACTGTCTCTCTCCAGTCTGATCCCAATATAGAGGAGTCCTGCACTTTCTCCCATATAAAGCTTCAAAAGGTGACATCTTCAGACTGGCCTGGTAACTATTATTATACGAGAACTCAGCATAAGGCAGACTCTTATCCCAACTTCCTCCATGCCGAAGGGCACAAGCTCTCAACATATCTTCCAAAACTTGGTTTGTCCTTTCAGTCTGTCCATCAGTCTGAGGGTGATAAGCCGTACTAAAATTCAACTTCGTACTCATGTTCTCATGAAAGCTTCTCCAAAATCTTGAGGTAAACTGCAAACCTCGATCAGACACGATCTTCTTTGGTACTCCATGTAAACACACAATCCGAGCCATATATAACTCTGCTAGCTGAGAACCTTTATAAGTAGTCTTGACAGGAATAAAGTGGGCCACTTTAGTCAATCTATCCACAATCACCCATATAGCATCATATCCTTTCTGGGTGCGAGGCAATCCAGTAATAAAATCCATACCAATCTCTTCCCATTTCCACTCAGGTATCTTCAGTGGGTGCAGTAATCCAGCTGGCCTCTGGTGTTCAGCCTTAACTCTTTGACATACATCGCACATAGCCACATGTGCAGCCACATCTCTTTTCAATCCATACCACCAATACTTCCGCTTCAAATCCTGATACATCTTAGTACTACCAGGATGAATAGAATAATCCGAGTCGTGGGCCTCTTTTAAAATAGTCTCTCGAAGGCTTTTAATATCAGGAACACACATCCTGTCCTTGAACCATACAGTGCCTTGCTCATCTTCCGTAAATTCCGGAACTCGACCTTCAGTAATCAGATCCTTAATCTCTTTTATTTTAGCATCACCCATTTGTCCTTTGCGGATTTCTTGCTCCAAAGTAGGTTCCACATCAATAGTAACTCCTTCAGTATGAGCAACTATCCCCAGGTTAAGTCTCCTGAAATCCTCAACAATCTCGTCGGGTAGCTGGGCAACAATAGCTGAATGAACATGCTCCTTGCGACTCAAGGCATCTGCAACCAAATTTGCCTTGCCCGGGTGATAGTGAATCTCCAAATCATAATCCTTTATAAGCTCCAACCAACGGCGTTGCCTAAGGTTGAGATCCTTTTGAGTGAATATGTACTTCAAACTCTTATGATCCGTATATACTTGGCACTTAGTTCCCATGATGTAGTGTCTCCAAATCTTAAGTGCATGCACAACGGCAGCTAGTTCCAAGTCATGAGTGGGATAGTTCAATTTATGCTTCCTCAACTGACGAGATGCATAGGCGATCACATGACCTTCTTGCATAAGCACGCATCCCAATCCTTGGCCACATGCATCACAATAAATATCAAATCCCTTCTGTAGATCTGGCATAATCAATACTGGAGGTGACATCAATCTCTCCTTCAACTGATCAAAGCTTTCTTGGCACTTCTCATCCCACTTGAATTCTCTTCCTTTCTCCAAAAGCGAGGTCATAGGCTTGGCAATTTTAGAGAACCCTTCAATAAATCTCCGATAATATCCTGCGAGTCCCAAGAAACTCCGAATCTCAGTAACTGTAGTGGGTACTCTCCATTCCATTATCTCCTTAACCTTAGCAGGATCCACTGCTATTCCTCCATTAGAAATAATATGTCCAAGGAATGGTACCTTATCAATCCAAAACTCGCACTTGCTGAACTTGGCATATAGCTGGTTATCTCGAAGCTTCTGTAGCACCAACCTCAGATGTTCCTCATGATCGTTATCATTCTGAGAATAAATGAGAATATCATCGATGAAAACCACGACGAATCTGTCCAAATACTCCATAAACACCTTATTCATCAAGTTCATAAAATAAGCTGGTGCATTGGTTAATCCAAACGACATAACAGTAAACTCATATAATCCATATCGAGTCGAGAAAGCCGTCTTGGGAATATCCAATGGTCTAATCCTCATCTGATGGTAACCGGATCGGAGATCAATCTTCGAAAATACTCTTGCACCTCTCATCTGATCAAATAAATCCTCGATACGGGGCAACGGATACTTGTTCTTCACTGTAACATCATTAAGAGATCTATAATCCACACACATCCGCTGCGATCCATCCTTCTTCTGTACAAACAGAACCGGTGCTCCCCAAGGTGAGGAACTCGGACGAATGTACCCAACATCTTGTAACTCAGTTAACTGCTTCTTAAGTTCCTTCAACTCCTCTACGGACATCCTATATGGCCGTTTAGAAATAGGGGCAGTTCCAGGTAAGAGATCAATAACAAACTCAACTTCTCTATCAGGTGGCATCCCTGGTAACTCTTCTGGAAAGACATCCGGAAAATCTCTAACCACCCGGATGTTGTCACCAACAAACTCCTCCGGTATAAAGAACATTGCACGCATGGGTGAGGAGGTTACTGCAATATTAACTTGAAATCTTTCTCCTTTAGTGGTAGTGAGTTCTACGGTACCCCTACCACATGCTATAACGGCCTTTGCCTTTCTTAGCCATGACATACCAAGAATCAGATCTATACTGCTTGACTCTAATATTATAGCAGTAGCTCCAAATTCTCTACCCATAATGGTTAATGTCAATCTACGTGTCATTTGATTCGCCTCAACAGGCCCTTTAGGTGTAATTACTATCATGGGTTTTCTCATATTTAGCAGTGGTATTTCATTTGTGTTGGCATATCTAGCAGACATGAATGAATGTGTAGCACCAGAATCAAATAATATGGTTGCAGGAATTGCATTAACATAAAACATACCAATTACGAGGTCCCCTCCATCCGGAGTAGCATCAACGCTGACTTGATTAACCTTGGCAATAGAATATCCCTTGCCAGAACTTGGAGTTTGCTGCCTGTTCTGAACTGGAGTAGTAGCCATCCTCTGTGGGCAGACATTTGCATAATGACCAGTCTTCCCACACTTGAAACAGGTGGTGCCTGGACTCTGTCCTGAAAACTTCGTCAGGGTGCCAGTAGGGGTAGCCTGTCGAGGAGGTGGAGTCCTCAGTGGTGATTGCTGAACTGGGCGTGGTCCTCCTGGTCGAGTTGGTGTACCCTGTGGTGAACTGTAGCGAGGACGAACACTGCTGCTTCCTTGTCCTTGAGATATTGCCTTTCTCTTCAAATCACCCAGCTGAACACGCTTGTGCTCAATAACCAGGGCCTTATCAAGCAGCCTCTGAAATGATGGAAATGTGTGTGCCACTAGAGCATACTGCAGTGGTCCATTAAGTCCTTCAATGAAATGCTCTTGCTTCCTCTCGTCTTCAGCAACTTCTTCAGGGGCATATCTGGATAACTGAATAAACTTGTCGCGGTACTCGCTGACTGACATACTTCCTTGCTTCAGCGACAGAAACTCCTTCTTCTTGATCTTTATCATACCAGCTGGAATATGGTAGTTCCTGAATTGTGTACTGAACTCTGCCCAAGTAATAGTATCCGCAGCATCATGGGCAGCAGTATAAGAATCCCACCAGTCAGCAGCAGGACCAGTCAGACGTCCAGAAGCATATAAAACCTTCTCCCGATCAGTGCATTGTGCAATATTCAACATCTTCTCAACGGACTTCAGCCAATCATCCGCGTCCAGTGGATCCGGTGAGCTAGCGAATGTGGGTGGCTTATGACTCATGAACTCTCTATGCTTGTCTTGGGGTGGAACTGGTGGTGGTGGTGGAGGCAGTGGCACTTGTTGCTGTTGCTGCTGTTGTTGAGGTTGTTGTTGCAGCTGCTGTTGTTGTGCCCTCCTTTCCTGGCGTATCTCATCTCGCTCCTGGCGCAACTCCTGGCGTATATCTTCTCTTTCCTGACGCATCTCCTGGAGTTCTTGCTGCATCTGGGCACGCATATCAGCCATAGTGTCTGCCATTTGCTGCATCACCGCCATCTGAGCAGCAACCAGTGGGTCAACTCCGCCTGGTGGAGGATTGGGAGGATTCATCTCTGCAGGCTGTGGCTGAGGTTGTCTATATATCCTTCGAGTGTGTTGGTTAGGAGGCAAGTCAATTCCACCACCCCGCCTGGTATTGACCATCTGAGTTAGATACATATGGTAAGAAAATAGTAGACAATGCAGGTATTTACAAATCAGGTTACTTTGGGGAATTTTATTAGCTAAGAAGATTAATATTTTACCTACCATAGCTAATTCATTACCTTATGGTGGTACATACTAAGATGTCCATCTATAATAATTCAATCATTCAAAGAAGCAAATCAGACATTGAGCATCAGAACAATCAACCAACATTTTTAAAATAGAGAAAATAGTTTTATTTTCATCTTAGGTTCCCTATCTCTTAAAATGTCATAAGGGTAGGGATTCCAAGGTGTGAAATCCATCTTGTCTTAGAGTAGAAAAGGTAAGAATGATCAGAGTAGAACAGTAGAAGGTGAGACAAGATCAAGATGAGATGAGTATAGAATGAGTCAGAGTAAGGTAAGTAGGAGAGGGTTTGTCCATTTCTATCTAGGTCTCGTCCTACAGTCAACATTCCTCTGATACCACTTCTGTCACACCCGGCTTTAAGGAACAAAGCCAGGTGCATCTCATACATGCGCCAAGAAGACAACATATATAATAACAGAGTGTATAGAGATAAATGTCATAAAACATCAGAGTATTTATTACATAGCGGAAGACTTATTACAAAATAAAAGATAAAAGTAAAACGAACTAAGGATCGTCGACGCCAATGTCAACTGAGAAACGCCACCTAGATCAGATCGAACTCCTCAGTGTTAGGCGGCTCCTCCTGAACCACCTGCTCTTCTCCTGTGGGGGGGTGTGAGACAGCAAGGGTGAGCTCACACATGATCATAGCTCAACAAGTTGTGGGGAACCAGTGGACATAAACTCACAAAGGTGTGAGTTCATGTGATGTGTAAGGCTAATCAATGATAGGGGTTAAAGCTGAGCATTGCTTTTAAGTAGTTGGTCAAAATTTTATTAGCAGTTACTAAGTGTAAGTAAATACCAAACCATAAGTAAAGTAATAGAACAAAATTAATAACAAACCCATGCAATGCAAATGACAAAATTGAATTTAAGTTCCATAATTTAAACATCAGAGAGTCCTGAGCTGCTCATGACCGCGAGCACGGCTAGTATACCAGTTTTACACTCTGCAGAGGTTGTACCCTTTACCCACAAGTCATGTTACCCATCTGCCAAGGGATCGCGACTTCCCATACACCTCTACCTAGGAAGCGCGGCAGGGCAACACTACGAGGCCTTTACAAAGTTCCACTAGCTTCCGAAAACCCGCTACAGTTTATAGGAAGTTCCAATGCAGGGTTCCTGGCTGACCGCCATCGCAGCAAAATCAACCAGGGACCTCCCTACACTGACCACTCCCCTACTGCCCTTGCCCCTTTCGGGTAAGGTAGTCTTCCACTAGCTTTCCTAATTAGTCAGCCAAGGGCGTCCCATTAAACCCTTGTGGTGGCACGTGTTACTCAAGTTAAGCTCTATGTTCCAATTAACATTAATGATCTCAACATGAACATAAATAGAATAACAAAAAGAATTGGAACATAGATATAATAAATGATTATCCCAAAACCATGTAAAGCAATAGCAAACTACCCAAGTGATTCAGGGGTAAACAAGGTAATGAGATAAACAATCTAGGGTAACCTATTGGGTCCCATCAAAATTAACCTATGCATGGATAAGTGATATTAAAGAACATTATTGGGTAAAAAGTGGTCAAGGGCACAACTTGCCTTCAATGAGCTCCTGCTCAGCTACTTCAACCTGCTGCTCACCAGGATCCTCGGCAACGGGCTCTTCTACTCGCCACAATACAAACAAGCACAGGATATAGAGAAAATTAACATTACACCAATCATATAAACAAAATACACAGTAATAATCTACGCCTTAAAATAAAATTCTAGGAACAGGAATCATAATTTTTGGAGTTATAGAATTTAAGTTATGGATTTTCAAAGGTTTTATGTGCTTTAAGTAGGATTAAGTGATAAATAAATTTCTTACTGTTTTCATGACATAACAGAGGCTCTAGGTGATAAAGAATAAAATTACAAAAATTTAGAAAGTGGAATGGATTAATTTGGAGTTCATATGTATTTTCTATGAATTATCAAAGTTCTAGCAATTATTTTGTATTAAAAAGTAATTTCTATAATTAAATAACTGAATTTAAAGAGCTATGGACTGGGCCTCATTTACACAGGAACACAGGGGGCTCGGGGTAAGTTTCCTAAGACACAGGGAATAACACACTCTGGACGGTGGGTTTATTCCAGAAATCCCCAGGGTCTCTTTAGCAAAATGTACCCGCGAAGGGGTACGATCTATTGTGAGCCGTTGGATTAGACACTAGGGGCCCAGATTTTATGAAGCTTGATCTGTTCTAAACCGTGCGATCGCGATCCAAAGGCATCCGATGATTCGTTCTATGTCTTGAAACGGTACGCGACGAAAACCACAGGATGTTGAATCTACGGTGCAGATCATATCTTTACCCGGAGTCATCCGATCCATCCGATCGGATCTGAACGGAGCCGGTTACTCCACCCGAATCGTTCGCCTGGTTCGATCTCGGCCGTAGACACAGGTCTAACGGTCCAGAGCCTTTCTTCCTCCTGCATCCAGCCACGGCGTCACGCACCCAGAGCGGCGGAGGCACATCGGCGAACACGCCAATACGGTGAACTTCGACCGATTCACGCACCCGACACGGTTTTTACGATCGCTCGGACACAAGGAATCGCCTGGCCAAACCCCAATCATGCAACGAAGCGCCCAGAGCCCTGCCCACGGCGAAGCATCAACTCACGGCGGCGCTAACCTCGCCAGGGGCGATTCGCCGCAGAGCCACACTCCCACCTACTAATTTCGCCCGCCCGATGTGCAATGAGGTCAATTCGAGCACGGTAGACAGCTTCCTCACCTGTTTACGAAGTGAAGATGGCGCTGACCCCCACGACGCCCCCCCCCCCCCGCTCTCTTCCACGGCAGCACGAAATTCCTGAGGTTGGTGGGTGGTTCTGGCTTCAATCTAGGTCGGGTTGAACGCGCAAAAGGGGGCGGCCAGATTTATATTGGCACCAAACAGTCAAGGGTGCAACGGCCGGGCCGGATTCGTGGGGCGGATCCCGGTTTCCGTGGTGGCGACTCCGGCGCAAGATAGACGGAAGACCTGGCATACGGGCCCCATGCATCAGCCGAGGCGAGTCCGCGCGAGGCTAGGCGATGACCGTGTGGGCCCCATGTGACAGGGACAGAGCAAGTCACGCGTGGAGGGGCGCGGCGTCCAGAGACCGACAGGCAGGCCCCACCAGTCGGCGCGGGCAAGCTGAGGAAGTGGGCTGCGCTGGTGAAGGTTTCTGGTGGGCCAAATTTGGTACAGAGGCCCAGTTAGGGGTACAATATTCTTTTTCTTTTTATTTCCTATTTCCTTTTCTCCCTTTTCAAATTCAATTTGAATTCAGATCTAATTCAAACCTTTTGGCCCTTCCTTACAATTTTATATTGTGCCATTAAAGTACTGACTTTGAAGATACTTATTTTTATGTATATATTTTCTATAAATTCTATACTCTTTCCCTTTCTTTTTTATATTCTCATGGTTTTATTTTCAAGTCAAACTTTAAATTCTATGGATCCATTGATATGCTATTAATGGTATATTTATTTTATTAAGCACAAATGCACATCCAAATAAAAACTCAGCATGATGCATAAACTTTAATAATATATCCTTTTATTACTTATTTGCTTTTGAATATAGTGTTCACATGTGATGATGCATAAAGATTAAACCCATATAAGGAGAAATTGTTTCTCTATTGGTATTATTTCTAGCAAATTACAAAGTGGGTGTTACAGCGTTGGGCTGATGGCCTTCCTCTTCTGGCTTCGTGCCTCCCTAAGAGAGACGACATCCTGATTGGGGTCCAGCGGCTGCAGAGTGGCCGCCCCTGTCGTTGAAGCTTTTTTCGGCGGCATGACGAAGGTGACGTTTGCCGAAGGTTTTCAAAACCCAAAAAGTGGAAGTGAGTTGACCGGAGGTGGGCGCCAATGTTGGGGGCTTGTTCTCAAATGCTATGAATTAAGAACAAGGCAACATAAAAGTGTTAAATGTCAAGCTCCTTCGTCCTTAGAAACAGTATTTCCCTTTGGGTATAATGAATCCCGGACGAAGGTTACGAAGGAAAAGACCTTCGTTAGGTTGATAAATGAGTAAACAGAATAATTATATATAAAATGTGCAAGTAATAATACCAGCATTTCCGTTATTAAATTCATAAAAACGAATTACAAATGTACCTTCAGACTGATGTAAGGTAAAGGTACAAATCGTGATGCAAAAAGGCGTGTGTCAAGTCAGCGTGAACAGTACGGGAGTACTGTTCACCTATTTATAGGCACGGGACGTAGCCCGTACAAAATTACATTGATGCCCTTTATATTTATCAATAACTATAGTAATTCTTCGAGGTCCAATTCGGCTTTTCATCTTTAAGTCGGTTCCTCTTTTCTGTTATTGTGCCGAAGCCTTTCTGCACATAGCTTCGTGATCGTCTTATCCTTTGTCATGATCGTTTTTCATTCCAGTCGCGCTTCGTCTTAACCACGCTCTTGTATATTCGCGACCTGACTCCGAAGGTTCCTGTTCACATATTACACTTGGAAAATATTATCAGACTATACTTTTGAGGACCTTTGGGAGCCGAAGGCCCCCAACACCGATGTTTTCAAATTCATTTAACAGATAAACAACTGGCGGGAATAGCCTTTGATGGATTGCGCTATTATTTAAAAGAGAAATTAGAAGACATCCAGTTCTTTACGCTAGCACAATTACATAAGAGAGCTTTGGCTTGTGAAAGCCAAAGCAAAGAACTAGTCAAAACAGTTCATCATAATGTCCATATAGCAGAGCACAATCAAAGTAGTTCGGACAATGAACCAAAGGAAGTTTACACTGCTGAAATGGTTTGGCCTGAGTAGGCCAAATCTTCGGCTTGCTCCTCCTTGCAGTCAGTTCAAAAGAAACGGCATGAGGAGGTTAAGTTTACATTTAATGTCGGCAAATGTGATAAGATATTCGATGAATTACTAAAAAGTGGTAACATTAAGATCGATTATACCGTTCCACCCGTCGACGAACTAAAGCGTCGCGCATATTGCAAGTGGCACAACTCATTTTCCCATGCCACTAATGACTGTAATGTGTTCTGACGACAAATCCAATCGACCATTAACGAGGGACGATTGAAATTTCAGGAGGACACAGAGCCCTTCCCAATGAATATGATCGACTTCAAGGGCAAAAGGGTCCTAATTCGGCCTAGCACAGCTGATAAGGGCAAAGACAAAGAAGTCACCATTAGCAACGCACGGGAGGCCAATGGAAACAACAAAATCTCTTGCAGGAAAGTGGTGGCCGAAAAGACTCCTGATGGAGGGGAGACACTGAAAGTGACCATCACAACCTCTGGCACTAGGGGGCAAGCATAGACAAGGGGACATGCGCGATAACCCATACTGTGCATCGTGGATGGTCCAATGGCCAGGCGCGGACGGTCCGTAACATCGCCAGACGGTCTTGAGCGTTCCAGCGGACGGTCCGACAACACTCAGGAGCCACAACGACCGCATACCTTCAAACCACGACGACCAGAGATAGGTATGTGGAAAACTAATACATTTAAGGCAGCCGGACGACTGGTCAAATCCGACCTAATCTTTGATCAATTATTGTCTAAATATGTGAAAAACAAGGCCAGCCCCAGTGATCGGCCACCAAAGCAACCTCGCTTACCCACCCAGGAGCGACAACAGGTTAGACCGATTGGACTACCTCACTAATCGGAAAGGATGGGAGGTCATAATGTTCAGTTAAGACCGAACACACCTGCGTGGACACCTCCACCTCCACATACACCCATGTCATGTCATTGTACATACATACCACCGCTACCATATATCCCGAATCAGATGTGGGGCGCGCCACCATATCCATTCGGGATACCACAATACCCCGCCTAGGGGCACCTCAATCATCTGTTTTGATAGGTTGACGCCTTCAATACAAGACCGATTGAGAGCCCCTCAATCTGGTCCACGAGCATAGGCCCAGCAAGATTGCCGAACAACTCGGCCCCAAAGGCTGACTAATCTGGCAGGGGGCATATAGCTACAACCTCCAACAGTACGATAAAAAGAGGACGTCATTAAAATAGGAACGACAGATGTCGTTATACAACAAAATAACGAAGGACCGATGATTTTTGGTGAATCGGCCAACACAAACAAAAAGGAAGATACGACTGTCAACAAAACAGCCGATCCAAAATACTCCATGCCCCAATGGTGCCCATCGGGATTGACACGATTGCAAAAGCAAAAATTACAGCGCCTCAGAGCAAAAGAGAATCGGGAAAAGGAGGCGAAAAAAATATTCAATGACACACATCTGCAGTACCTACCACCACAAAAGAGATGGAGACCAAAGGCCATTGAGGAAAAGCAAATGGCCATAAAGACAGAAAATAAAACAACAACTATGCAGCTCTTTGCAGGTATGGTAGACAGTCCGGCTATAAAGGCCAGACCATCCGTACAGGGCGTGGATCGTCCAACCCCTGAGATCGAACCGTCCGCACTACACTAGGACACATCCAACGACGTACCGACACCTATGGAGGAAGACGACCTGTAAGAAGAAGACCTGGTCGACTACGGAGTGATGCAAGAACACTCAGAAAATTAGGAAAGCAAGATGACGAATTGGTCAGGACCAGTATGACGCTCGACGGTGTTGGGACTGATAGTTCGATCAAAGCTAAAGGGGTCACGTCCGTTGAGTTAACCATCGGGACCAAGACTATTGCGTACCATCCTAGTAAGTGACAAGATGCCTATGAAAATCGATGTGATCACATCGAGTTAGTTGCTTTTGGTTCGCTCAGCTCCACCAAAAGGCAGGGGGCAAATGTTGAGCACCAAATTGAGGACTGAACGGTCCGGCCCTAGGGCCGGACGGTCCGCGCGTGCAAAGCCAATTAGGGTTTCGAGTTTTGTGCTACTCTTGTTAGCTAAATTCGTGGGATTAACTTGGGAGATCAGTTTGTAACGGGTCCAGCTCCCTCCTTTATAAATATAGAGGATTACAGCCGATTAAAATCATCAATTGAACCTTCATTCAATACAATTTACATTTTATCTTAATAGTAGTTCTAGTCTAGTTTAGTTTTAGTCTTCTAATCCCCAAATTATCCGCTTCTCTTCGACTCTACATCGATTAGAGGAGTCTAGGTCGGTTTGCCGAACCTAGACAACCCCTAGGATCTCTCCTCCCCGACGGGGTCCCTCCCGGGAGCGAGATCCAGGTGCCGCCGGTAAACTCCACCGCCCCTGCGTACGCGCGGACCGTCCGGCCCTCAGGCAGGGAACCCTAAGCCCTGCGCCAGGTCGCGGACCATCCGGCCCCTGGCCGTGGACTGTCCGTACCTGTGCAGAGAGCACCGCCGCCGGTTCTTGTTGAGTGATTGGCGCCCGAAAAAGGCACCAACTTGAGATAGTATGATCGCTCGCACATAATTGCTCATGTGGTTGCACTCACATGTAATAAATTATGGCTGTGTTTGAATGCACTAATAGTTAGTGCTAAAATTAGTTAAAAGACATCCAAACAGTCTAACTAAATGTTCAATTATTAGCTACTTTTAGCAAATTAGCTAACAATTAGCTAGCTAATTCCACTAGCATTTTTTAGCCAACTAACTATTAGCTTTAGTGCATTCAAACACCATCTAATAAGTATTGAACATATTTTAAACATAATAGGTCTTTTTAATGATCCAGATTATGTCAAACTGTCGATATGTAGTTAGTGTTTGTACTTGAATGGTGCTTGTGGCTATGAACGTTGATGTCTGTCATACTTTGTTGGTTAGCCATGTGGGAACTATGGTCAGGAAGCATAAAAATACACTCGGAGACATCATCTTGCCTTTTTGTAGAATGGATTCATACTGAATGACCATACTTGCCTCTTTCAGGGATGAGATATTATCCCAACACTCGCCAATGCCAGAAGACTCAGATGATTACCGGTGCTATGACACTCAGTTAAACCCCAGTGGGAATCACCCTGATGCGATGATCAGCCGTTCAACTAGTCCAATGTCATCTCACCGACACCAGAGACCACATCTCCTTTGTTACCTTCAAACCCATACCCTCTCCCAAGCTGCACCCTTTCGTCAGTAGTCTGCCCTGGTCATTTTTGTTTGGTTTATAAAATAGAATAAGTTGATCTATCAGACTATCACCACTTTAGTTAATTAATACTAATATAAGGAACGGAGTCATCTCAATAAATTTGAGAAATGAACTCATGATACATCACTTAAATAGAATGATTCCTCAAACCAACCACTCCTTAATTTCTCACTGAAATTGGCAAAAAAATCTTGTCGTTCGAATGGGACCTGTTGTGAATCAGCACAATGACTAATTATTTCTTTAGGACAGCCGCAACTGCCATCACAAGCACACGAGTGACTAGAGGTGTCGATGGGACTCAGATACCCATTAACCCATAGAAAATTCTTCTATTAGGTTTAGTTTCAGAACCACATTTTCTAAGAAATTTTCATTTTTTCAAGAAAATTAGTTTATTTTTTCTTGAGAAAATAAAAATCCCTGATAAAATGAAGTTTCTAAACTAGCCTTTAAGTTTTGGATATAAGAAGATTTTAATACTCATGGATACAGATTTGGAAGAAATTATTTCTCCATTGAGTATATTGGTATGGATACGCGAAAGCAGAACACAAACCCGATCACGCATGAGTAATATTCATTCGTTCCAATAGGCAATAAGTCTAACAAATAACACTACCTATCTCAACCCTTTTAAGCACCTATCCACCAAACTAGAGATGGCAACGGGTACAAACCCGCTGGGTTTTGCCGTTCCAAACCCGTACCCGTGAAAAAATATCTATGCCCATTAAAAAACCCGTACCCATGACGGGTTTGAGATTTTGCCCAAACCCGTACCCATCGGGTTAGCGGGTACCCATGGGTTCCCCGCGGGTTTCATCTCCAATATACTTGTTCTTCTCATAATCTATAAGTGTCGGCGTTTTCGGGACCGGGGGGTCCCTGGGCCGACGAGTGAGTGTGCCGCGTGCCCCAGCCCAGATGGGTCGAGCGCGTGGGCGGAGCGCGAAGGGGGGAGAGAGCGAGGTGGCCGGAGCCAGGTCGTGATGAGGGACAGCTGTCGAGGATCCCGCGGCCTTCGTGTTCGCCCCGCGCCCAGGTCGGGTGCGCTTGCAGTAGGGGGTTACAAGCGTCCGCGCGGGTGAGGGGAGCGAGCGGCCCCAAGAGAGCGCCTGCCCCTGCCCTCGTTCCCGCGAGGCCAACCTTTTCTAAGAAGGCCCTGGTCCTTCCTTTTATAGGTGTAAGGAGAGGATCCAGGTGTACAAATGGGGGTGTAGCAAGGTGCTACGTGTCTAGCGAGGGAGAGCTAGTGCCCTAAGTACATGCCAAGGTGGCAGCCGGAGAGATCTTGGCGCCCAGCTGGTGTGGCGTCGTGGCTGTTGGAGAAGCAACGGAGCCTGGTGGAGGGACAGCTGTCGAAGTGGTTGGGCCCTTGCTGACGTCCCCCTGCTTTCGTAAGGGAGCTGGGAGCCGCCGTCGTCATGGGCCTAGCGAGGCGCCATCATTGCCTATCTGGCGGAGCTGGCCAGATGGGACGCCGGTCTTGTCCTCTGCGGCCCAAGTCGGCTCGGGGCAGGGTGATGATGGCGCTTCCTGTTGTCGTGGCGGACTTGTGTCCTAGGTCAGGTGACGTGGAAGCTCCTCCAAAGCCGAAGTCGAGTCCGTCCTGCATGGCAGAAGCCGAGCCCGAGCCCCTGGGTCGGGCGAGGCGGAGGTCGTTCGGCAGAGGCCGGGGTGGAGTCCGAGCCCTGGGTCGGGCGGAGCGGAGTTCGCCGTCTTCCGGGGCCTTAGCCCGAGTCCGAGCCCTGGGTCGGGCGGAGCGGAGTTCGCCGTCTTCCGGGGCCTTAGCCCGAGTCCGAGCCCTGGGTCGGGCGGAGCGGAGTTCGTCGTCTTCTGGGGCCTTAGCCCGAGTCCGAGCCCTGGGTCGGGCGGAGCGGAGTTCGCCGTCTTCCGGGGCTCCGAGCCCTGGGTCGGGCGGAGCGGAGTTCGCCGTCTTCCGGGGCCTTAGCCCGAGTCCGAGCCCTGGGTCAGGCGGAGCGGAGTTCGCCGTCTTCCGGGGCCTTAGCCCGAGTCCGAGCCCTGGGTCGGGCGGAGCGGAGTTCGCCGTCTTCCGGGGCCTTAGCCCGAGTCCGAGCCCTGGGTCGGGCGGAGCCTCCTATGGTGCCTTTGGCAAAGCCTGGTCGCCCGTCGGTCTCACTCTTTGCGTTAAACGCCCCAGTGACTTGGTCGGTTGGCGCGGTGATTTAGTCAGGGTTGCTTCTTAACGAAGGCAAGGCCTCGGGCAAGCCGGAGATGCGTCTGCCGTAAAAAAGGGGGCCTCGGGCGAGACGGAAACACCTCAGGGTCGGCTGCCCTTGCCCGAGGCTAGGCTCAGGCGTGGCGTGATCGAGTCGCTCGTATGGACTGATCCCTGACTTAATCAAACCCATCAGGCCTCTGCAGCTTTATGCTGATGGGGGTACCCCTAATTATGGTCCCCGACAGTAGCCCCCGAGCCTCGAAGGGAGTGTTAGCACTCGCTTGGAGGCTTTCGTCGCACTTTTTTGCAAGGGGACCAGCCTTTCTCGGTTGCACTTTATTCCGGTGGGTGCGCGCGAGCGCACCCGCCGGGTGTAGCCCCCGAGGCCTCGGAGGAGTGGTTTCACTCCTTCGAGGTCTTAATGCCTTGCATAATACTTCGGCCGGTCTGGCGGTTCCCTCATGCGAGCAGGCCGTAGCCCGGGTGCACTGTCGGGGCCCAAGTTCTCGGGCTGGTATGTTGACGCTGTCAATGGTTTGGCCGGAGCCGGTTTTGCGAGAGCAGCCCCCGAGCCTCCGCACAGGGCGAGAGGGCGATCAGGGACAGACTCGGCTTTTTTATATACGCCCCTACGTCGCCTTTCCGCAAGGAGGAGGGGGGGAGAGCGCCATGTTACCCTCGATGGGCACCGAACATGGTGTCTCCGGTGAGCTGCGATCGGGTAATCCGAGTGGACGTCCGTGCCCCGTTCATTGGGGGTCGGCTAGGGGCCCGGAGGCACGCCCAAAAGTACCTGCGGGTGATCTGCCGGACCCGGTCCCCTGGCGACGGGGTCCGAGGGCTCGTTGCCTCCCTCCGATGGGATTCCGTTACAGGATCGTTCCCGCTGGTCTCGGAAATGTCCTAGGGTACCTCGGGAGCGCAGCCCGGGCCTTGGTTATGTATCGAACGTACCCCTGGTCATCCCTCGCTCGGTGTCTGAGGCGACTGTGAACCCTTCGGAGGGCCAGCCTTCGAACCCCTGATCAGTAATGGGCGCGGAGCCCGAGTAGCCTGAGGCGGTCGTGGAACCTTTCGGGAGGCCGACCTTCGAACCCCTGACCAGTAGTGGGTGTCGGGCCCACGTGATCTGGGGCAGCTGTTGAACCCTTCGGGGGGCCAGCTTTCGAACCCCTGATCAGTAAGGAGGCTCGAAGCCTAGTTCCTTCACGGGGAAGGATCCCTTTGGGGGTATCCCCCTTCCCGGTCCCTGTTGCAAGAGATAGAGAAAGAGGAAAAAGGGAAAAAAGGATACGAATTTGAACGACGTGGCGTACCTCTTTTGGTGTGGTCGTTTTGGTGAAGGCGGAACGTTGCCAGCTGCTCCTGCCAGAAGCGCCGCCTGTCCAGCCGTGGAGTTAATGCGCCGGGGCGGGTAGCTGGCGAGGCTGCCGTTGCGCGTGCGCGAGCCGTTCGAGGGACGAGTCACGGGCGCGTCGTCTTCACATCGTGAGAGGGGGTTCTCTTGCTGCCTCCGGACGGGACGTGAGCTTGGCTGACGGCGTGTCTGCTGCTCCCGCGCGCCTGCCACCGTCATTACTGCCGGCCCACTTTTGACCGCGTTTGACTGCTGCGCCAGGCTGGCGCTGCTGGGTCGTGCGCCGGGTCACCTCGGGTCGCGGTATCGGTTCCGCAATCGAGGAGGCGCGGTGGTGGCGCCAGTGGCGTAGGTGCTTGCATGCAGCATCCGGCGCGCCGGTCGCGCGACGCGTGGGCTTAGGCCTCCGCGCTGGCAGGTTAGGAGTTGGAGAGGCGCGGCCACATGGCGCGGTTGCATGCCGTCTGCATGGCTGCCTCCCCCTTTCGCCCGTTGGCCTAGGCAAAAGTGGAGGGTCGCTCGTAACCGCTGGGTGGTCGCGTGCGCCGTGCGCGGCGGTTTGGCTTCTTCTGCTCGGAGCCGATCTTGTATGACATGCGGGACCCAGCCCCCGCGCCACAGGGGAGGGCTTTTGGAGGCGTGCTGGAGAAGACTCGGCCCGCGACGGTTGGGGGCGCAAGCAGGGAGAGTCGCCTTTAAAAGGAGGGCGACCCCTTCCGTAAGGCGACCATGCCTTCTTCCTCCCTCATGCATCGTGTCTTTCCACCTTTCAAGCCCCCGGATGGGGGAAACCGCCGTCCTTTCGCTCCATCGCTGGAGGAACGCAACTTCGTGGGAGTTGGTACCTTTCAGCCATCGTTCGGCTTCAAGGATTTTCATCATGCAGCCCGGCTGCACCCCTCCACCGGCGGTCACCCAAGATGGTGACCTCCAGTTTGATGGTGGGGGAAAGCGAGCCGGGCTGCGGCCTCTGCCCCTCCCTCAGCCTCAAGGATTTTCATCACTAGTGCTGGGGAGGGGAGTGTGCCGAGTTGGGGTTGGCCCCTGCGTGGGCGGCGGCCCGCTCCTTCCCTCGGTGATCGGGGGGAAGGGCGGGAGTCGTTTGCGGCGCCGACAGCTGCAGCGTGCCCGGCTCGCCGAGCCGAGCGGTTTCGGAGCCGCTCCCGGTGTCGCCTCCCGCCACGGCAGCTGGAAGAGGTTCTTCCGCCGGCGCGACAGCCCAGGTTGGCCACGGACCGACCTCCAACTCTACGGCCTTCTGCCCGTCCTTGCCTCTCGAGTTTGGGCAAGGGCGGGGGCCTCCTAGCAGCAGCATCCGCCCTGAGGCCATCATTGCTGCTGTTCGGCCCCCCGGGGCAGAAGTCTTCATCGTCGCCGCTGTCGGGGCGGGCGGCGACATGCCGTTCGTCGGTCTTCTGTTGCCCCGCAGGCCCACCCCTATCGAGTGGGGTTGTTCGTACCTGCAGAGGGGGAACCGGAGTTCCGTTTGTAATGGCACTTCGAGTGCCGGGTTTTTTGTTCATTTCGGCTTTCGGGGCCTGAACATGTATGTAACTTTGGCGCGGAGCCGTGTTTTTTCCTCATTTCTGAGCACTAAGACTCGCTTGTTGTTTGTCTGAACCGCTTCACCAAGCATGAGTCGCCCCGTGTCAAGGTGACGAGTGAGGTATCCGTATCCCGGAGGCGTAGGAATCCCTCGGCTCGGTCGGCCCTGCTGTCCGAGGCTCCTCTAGCTTAGTTAAAGAGACCCCTCGGCCGCTCTTCGTCGAGCCGAGGCCAGGGGTAGCGATATCAGCATGAGCAGAGGCGGAGTTGGCTCGAGAAATAAACCTGGTTGGCCGGAACCCAGCCAGGTTGTCTGTTGGCTGGATCGACGTCGGAGTTGATCAGCCGAGGCTTCGGACCGGGCTGGCGCCCTCGGAAGATGGTGGGCCGAGGCCTCAGGGGTGACCGGCTGAGCCGCCTGCTCGGGCCGGGTTCTCGGAGAAGTCCCTGGCAGCGATTGCTCGGGCGTGGTGATGACGTCGTCTTCGGAGCAGAGACCCTCGGACCGCGTCGCCGTCCGAGGCTAGGTCGGGCCTTGCCGAAGGTGCTGTCGATGCCGAGGGTGTCGCCGCCCTCTTCCAGCATCAGGACCCGAGCCTACAGGACCAGATTGTCTTGTAGTGTGTGCTTTGTGCGGCCGTCGAGGCCGGAACACACACCCTTGTTGCGTGTTAAAGTTGCGTCTCTCTTCCTCTTGTTTCGAGTATCTGGACTTTTTGTCGGTAACAGGGATGTTTGTGCGAGCGAAAGTTGCTTCTCGCGGAAGGTGAGGAGTGAGGTATCTGTATCCCGGAGGCGTGGGAGTCCCTCGGCTCGGTCGGCCTTGCCGCTTACGCGCACTTTTACTCGTCCATGAGGCCCTATCGCCGACTTGGTCGAGAAGACTCGAAAAATCGCTTCGACAGAAGGGCTTCCGTACGTAGGGACTTGTTCGATCCGCGGAGTCACCTTATCCGAACGCGAGTTACTTATCGTAGAAGGTGATGAGTGAGGTATCCGTATCCCGGAGGCGTAGGAGTCCCTCGGCTCGGTCAGCCTTGACTGCTTACGTGTACCCCGTCGTTTCTAGGACCCACTTTTCGAAGTAGTCAAAAAGCACGAAAGGTATTCTGGTAAAAGAGATTTTCTGTTCGAGGAAAATTTCGACGCAGAGGGGGTTTCCCCCCTTTTAGCCCCCGAGGGAGGGTCGGGCTTTGCCGAGGCGAGGCCGACCCTTCCTTGTTGACTAAACTTTGTGGGGGTGCGAGGTATATGAATAACTTGGAAACATCTTAAGGGTAGAAGCGACGTAGCTGTTGGATGTTCCAAGCGTTGCCGTAGACCTCGCCTTGACTGTTAGCCAGCTTGTACGTTCCGGGCTTCAGAACTTTGGCGATGACGAACGGCCCTTCCCAGGGGGGCATGAGCTTGTGCCTCCCTCGGGCGTCTTGCCGCAACCGAAGCACCAGGTCGCCCACCTGGAGGTTTCGGGGTCGGACCCCTCGGGCATGACAGCGTCGCAGGGACTGCTGATACCGCGCCGAGTGTAGTAAGGCCCTGTCCCGAGCCTCTTCCAGCTGGTCCAGCGAATCCTCTCGGCTGGCTTGGTTGCTTTGATCATCGTAGGCTCTCGTCCTTGGGGAGCCGTATTCCAGGTCCGTGGGCAAGATGGCCTCGGCCCCGTAGACCAGGAAGAACGACGTGAAACCCGTGGCTCGGCTCGGCGTCATCCTCAGGCTCCAGACCACCGAGGGGAGTTCCTTCATCCATCGCTTGCCGAACCTGTTGAGATTGTTGTAAATCCGAGGCTTGAGCCCTTGTAGAATCATGCCGTTGGCGCGCTCTACTTGCTCATTCGACATGGGATGAGCTACGGCAGCCCAGTCCACCCGGATGCTGTGGTCCTCGCAAAAATCCAAGAATTTTTTGCCGGTGAACTGGGTGCCGTTGTCGGTGATGATGGAGTTCGGGACCCCGAAGCAATGGATGATGTTGGTGAAGAACGCCACCGCCTGCTCAGACCTGATGCTGTTCAGGGGTCGGACCTCGATCCACTTGGAGAATTTGTCGACGGCGACCAGCAGGTGCGTGTAGCCCCCGGGCGCCTTCTGCAGAGGGCCGACGAGGTCCAGACCCCACACAGCGAAGGGCCAGGTGATGGGTATCGTCTGCAGAGCCTGAGCGGGCAGGTGGGTCTGCTTCGCATAGAATTGGCACCCTTCGCAGGTGCGGACGATTCTAGTGGCGTCAGCCACCACCGTCGGCCAGTAGAAGCCTTGCCGGAAAGCGTTCCCAACAAGGGCTCGAGGCGCTGCGTGATGGCCGCAAGCCCCCGAGTGTATCTCTTGCAGGAGTTCCTGACCTTCGGCGATGGAGATGCACCGCTGGAGGATGCCCGAGGGGCTGCGGTGGTAAAGCTCCTTCTCATCGCCCAGCAAGACGAACGACTTGGCGCGTCGCGCTACCCGCCGGGCCTCGGCCTGGTCGAGGGGTAGTTCTCCTCGGCGGAGATACTGCAGGTACGGGGCTTGCCAATCTCGATCAGGCGTGACCCCGCTCCGCTCCTCCTCGACGCGCAGCGCCTCGTCCTCAGGGGCCGAGGGATCCTCGGATTGAACCGAGGATGGCTCGGGCTGGTCCGAGGTCCCCTCGGACGGGGCGGAGGGCGCCTCGGGCTCGGGCGCGTCGCTGACCTTGACCGAGGGTTGGTGCAGATCCCGGGAGAAGACATCCGGGGGAACCGTCGTTTGCCCCGAGGCTATCTTTGCCAGTTCGTCCGCAGTCTCGTTGTAGCGCCGGGCGATGTGGTTAAGCTCGAGCCCGTAGAACTTGTCTTCCAGGCGTCGAACCTCATCACAGTAGGCCTCCATCTTCGGGTCACGGCAGTGGGAGTTCTTCATGACTTGGTCGATGACGAGCTGCGAGTCGCCGCGAGCGTCGAGGCGTCGGACCCCTAGCTCGATGGCGATTCGTAACCCGTTGATCAGAGCTTCGTACTCAGCCACATTGTTGGACGCCGGGAAGTGGAGGCGTAGCACGTAGCGCAGATGTTTCCCGAGGGGTGAGACGAAAAGCAGGCCTGCGCCGGCTCCCGTCTTCATCAGCGACCCGTCGAAAAAAACATGGTCCAGAGCTCCGGTTGGATCGGAGCCGTTGGCAACTGTGTGTCGACCCATTCGGCTACGAAGTCCGCCAATACCTGGGACTTGATGGCCTTCCGAGGGGCGAACGAGATTGTCTCGCCCATAATTTCCACCGCCCACTTCGCGATTCGTCCCGAGGCCTCTCGGCACTGGATGATCTCCCCCAGGGGGAAGGATGATACCACAGTTACCGGATGAGACTCGAAGTAATGCCGCAACTTTCGCCTCGTCAGGATCACTGCATACAGCAGCTTCTGAACTTGTGGGTAGCGGATCTTGGTTTCGGACAGCACCTCGCTGATGAAGTAAACTGGCCTCTGAATGGGCAATGCATGCCCCTCTTCTTGCCTTTCGACCACGATCGCGGCGCTAACCACCTGAGTGGTAGCGGCGACGTAGACCAAGAGGGCTTCTCCGTCAGCTGGGGGTACCAGGATGGGCACTTGGGTGAGGAGCGCCTTCAGGTTCCCGAGAGCTTCCTCGGCCTCGGGTGTCCAAGTGAAGCACTCGGCCTTCCTTAAGAGACGGTACAGAGGCAGGCCTCTTTCGCCGAGGCGCGAGATGAAACGGCTCAAAGCCGTGAGACATCCCATGACCCTCTGTACGCCTTTTAAGTCCTTGATGGGCCCCATGCTGGTGATAGCAGCGATTTTCTCCGGGTTGGCTTCGATGCCCCGCTCGGAGATGATGAATCCCAGGAGCATGCCTCGGGGCACCCCGAAGACGCACTTCTCGGGATTGAGCTTGACGCCCTTCGCCTTGAGACACCGGAATGTCACCTCAAGGTCGGAGAGGAGGTCGGAGGCTTTCCTTGTCTTGACTACGATGTCATCGACGTAGGCCTCGACCGTGCGACCAATGTGTTCGCCGAACACATGGTTCATGCACCGTTGGTATGTTGCACCCGCGTTCTTCAAACCGAACGGCATGGTGACATAACAGTACATGCCGAAGGGCGTGATGAAAGAAGTCGCGAGCTGGTCGGACTCTTTCATCTTGATTTGATGATACCCTCTTTGATGAACCCTGCTGCCATCAGCTTGTGGATCTCCTCGCCTATCACCCTGCGCCTTTCCTCGTCGAATCGGCGCAGAGGCTGTCTGACCGGTCGGGCCCCGGCCCGAATATCCAGCGAGTGCTCGGCGACATCCCTCGGTATGCCGGGCATGTCTGAGGGACTCCACGCAAAGACGTCGGCATTTGCGCGGAGAAAGTCGACGAGCACTGCTTCCTATTTGGGGTCGAGCCCGGATCCGATCCGGATCTGCTTGGAGGTGTCACCACTGGGGTCGAGAGGGACGGCCTTAACCGTCTCCGCTGGCTCGAAGTTGCCGGCGTGTCGCTTCACGTCCGGCACCTCTCGGGAGAGGTTTTCCAGGTCGGCGATGAGGGCCTCGGACTCGGCGAGGGCCTCGGCGTACTCCACGCACTCCACATCGCATTCGAATGCGTGTTTGTACGTGGGGCCGACGGTGATGACCCCGTTGGGGCCCGGCATCTTGAGCTTCAGATATGTGTAGTTGGGGATGGCCATGAACTTCGCGTAGCATGGCCTTCCCAACACTGCGTGGTAGGTTCCTTGGAACCCGACCACCGCGAATGTCAAAGTCTCCCTTCGGAAGTTGGAGGGCGTTCCGAAGCAGACTGGAAGGTCGAGCTGTCCGAGGGGCTGGACGCGCTTCCCGGGAATGATCCCGTGGAAGGGCGCAGCGCCTGCTCGGACGGAGGACAGATCGACGCGCAGGAGCCTGAGGGTCTCGGCGTAGATGATGTTGAGGCAGCTGCCCCCATCCATCAGGACCTTGGTGAGCCTGACGTCGCCGATGATGGGATCGACGACGAGCGGGTACTTCCCCGGGCTCGGCACGTGGTCGGGGTGGTCATCTTGGTCGAAGGTGATGGGCTTGTCGGACCAGTCTAAATAGATTGGCGCCGCCACCTTCACCGAGCAGACCTCCCGACGCTCTCGCTTGCGATGCCGAGCCGAGGCATTCGCCGCATGCCCCCCGCAGATCATGAAGCAGTCGCGGACCTCGGGGAACTCTCCTGCTTGGTGATCTTCCTTTTTGTCGTCGTCGCGGGCCTTGCCACCCTCGGCGGGTGGCCCAGCCCGGTGGAAGTGGCGCCGAAGCATGACGCACTCTTCGAGGGTATGCTTGACGGGCCCCTGATGGTAAGGGCACGCCTCCTTGAGCATCTTGTCGAAAAGGTTGGCACCTCCGGGGGGCTTCCGAGGGTTCTTGTGCTCGGCAGCGGCGATAAGGTCTGCGTCGGCAGTGTCGCGTTTCGCTTGCGACTTCCTCCTGCCTTTCTTCTTGGCGCCGCGCGGAGTAGACGCCTCGGGAGCATCTTCCGACGGGTAGCCCTGGGGCTGCTTGTCCTTTCGGAAGATGGCCTCGACCGCCTCCTGGCCGGAGGCGAACTTGGTGGCGATGTCCATCAGCTCGCTCGCCCTGGTGGGGGTCTTGCGACCCAACTTGCTTACCAGGTCACGGCAGGTGGTGCCGGCAAGGAACGCGCCGATGACATCGGAGTCGGTGATGTTGGGCAGTTCGGTGCGCTGCTTCGAGAACCGCCGGATGTAGTCCCGAAGAGACTCTCCCGGCAGTTGCCGACAGCTTCGGAGGTCCCAGGAATTCCCGGGGCGCACGTACGTGCCCTGGAAGTTGCCGGCGAAAGCTTGGACCAAATCCTCCCAGTTGGAAATCTGCCCCGGAGGCAGGTGCTCCAACCAAGCGCGAGCAGTATCGGAGAGGAACAGGGGGAGGTTGCGGATGATGAGGTTGTCGTCGTCCGTTCCACCCAGTTGACAGGCCAGGCGGTAATCCGCGAGCCACAATTCCGGTCTTGTTTCCCCCGAGTACTTTGTGATAGTAGTCGGGGGTCGGAATCGGGTTGGAAACGGCGCCCGCCGAATGGCCCGGCTGAAGACCTGCGGACCGGGTGGTTCGGGCGAGGGACTCCAATCCTCCCCGCTGTCGTAGCGTCCCCCACGCCTGGGGTGATAGCCTCGGCGCACCCTTTCGTCGAGGCGGGCCCGACGGTCGCGATGAGGGTGCTCGTCGCCGAGGTGGCCCGGGGCCGCAGGCGCGGTGTTGCGCGTGCGCCCGGTGTAGACCGAGGCTTCCCGCATGGGTCGGGAAGTCGCGGCACGAGGTTCCGAGGGGTACCCCTGCCTTCGGGAGGCAGAGCTCTCGGCCCGCCGGGCCGCAGCGCCTTCAAGGAGATGCTTGAGCTCTCCCTGGATTTGCCGACCCTCGGTGGTTGATGACTCCGGCATCGCGCGGAGGAGCATCGCCGCGGCTACCAGGTCCTGACCGGTTCCGCCGGATGCGGGTGGCGGCCTGTCCCTGACATCGTTGGCGATGCGGTGCTGGAGACCCTGGGGCAGGTGACGTATTTCTCCGGCCGGGGGCTGGCTCGCCCATACCTGCCCGACGTCCCGGCGGATCGGCTCGAGCGCTCCTGCCCCCTCGTCGAGCCCGGCCTGCGCCCCGCGGATTTGCTCGAGCTGTGGGTCGTGACCCCCCGCCGGAACGGGGACCACAGCTAGCTCCCGCAGGATGTCGACGCGAGGCGCCGGCCTAGGGAGATCACCATCCTCCGACATGCCGAGACAGCTGCCTCCGGAGGGATCCCCTAGCTCGACGTGGAAACATTCGCGGCTCGGGCCGCAGTCCTTGTCGTCAAGGCTGCGGCTGCCGTCGGAACAATCGGAGAGGCAGTAGTTGCATGCGGTCGTGAAGTCCCGCATGGCACTGGGGTTGCCAGATCCAGAGAAATCCCAGCAGATGCTGGGGTCGTCATCTTCCTCGGACCCAGAGGGCCCGTAGGTCGAGACGCCCGTCAATCGGTTCCAAGGCGACCGCACACGCGACCCAAAAGGGGTTGCACTTGCCTCAACGTGAGTGCCCGCCAGAGCGAGGTCGCTAGGCGGGTTGAGGTCGAGTCGAAATGACGAAGGATGAGGAACGGTCGGTACCTTTTTGTCGACGAGGAGCGACGAGGTTACACCGGGGGCTGATCGCGCCGTCGTCCTGGGTGCGAGGGCGACGTCCCGCAGGCCCTCCGTGAGCGTGCTGGCGTCGTCCACCTGCTCGGGGTTGGCGTGTTGCTGGGGGACGGCGCTCGCCTTCGCCTCAAACGCGGGGGTGACGCCTGACGCGTCCTCCATTGGGGCACCGGGGATGTCGATTCGTTCGACAGTCGACGGAGCGCAGCCTCCTGCTCGGCCCTGGTTGCCCTGCCTCCTCCTCCGATGGCGAGGGAGAGGATGGGGCGAGCTCGAATGTCGTTCTTCCCCTACGCGGGAAGGACGTCGTCGACTCCGCCGCCGGCGAGCGGGCTATCGACTGCCATTGTCGCCGCCGCGTGGCGGAGGAAGAAGTACCATGTTGTAGCCGCTGTCGAGAGACATGAACTCGAGGTTCCCGAAAAGGAGCACCGTCCCGGGTTGGAGAGGTCGTTGGAGACTGCCCATCTGGAGCTCGACGGGAAACTACTCGTCAACACGCAGCAGGCCCCTACCTGGCGCGCCAACTGTCGGCGTTTTCGGGACCGGGGGGTCCCTGGGCCGACGAGTGAGTGTGCCGCGTGCCCCAGCCCAGATGGGTCGAGTGCGTGGGCGGAGCGCAAAGGGGGGAGAGAGCGAGGTGGCCGGAGCCGGGTCGTGATGAGGGACAGCTGTCGAGGATCCCGCGGCCTTCGTGTTCGCCCCGCGCCCAGGTCGGGTGCGCTTGCAGTAGGGGGTTACAAGCGTCCGCGCGGGTGAGGGGAGCGAGCGGCCCCAAGAGAGCGCCTGCCCCTGCCCTCGTTCCCGCGAGGCCAACCTTTTCTAAGAAGGCCCTGGTCCTTCCTTTTATAGGTGTAAGGAGAGGATCCAGGTGTACAAATGGGGGTGTAGCAAGGTGCTACGTGTCTAGCGAGGGAGAGCTAGTGCCCTAAGTACATGCCAAGGTGGCAGCCGGAGAGATCTTGGCGCCCAGCTGGTGTGGCGTCGTGGCTGTTGGAGAAGCAACGGAGCCTGGTGGAGGGACAGCTGTCGAAGTGGTTGGGCCCTTGCTGACGTCCCCCTGCTTTCGTAAGGGAGCTGGGAGCCGCCGTCGTCATGGGCCTAGCGAGGCGCCATCATTGCCTATCTGGCGGAGCTGGCCAGATGGGACGCCGGTCTTGTCCTCTGCGGCCCGAGTCGGCTCGGGGCAGGGTGATGATGGCACTTCCTGTTGTCGTGGCGGACTTGTGTCCTAGGTCAGGTGACGTGGAAGCTCCTCCGAAGCCGAAGTCGAGTCCGTCCTGCATGGCAGAAGCCGAGCCCGAGCCCCTGGGTCGGGCGAGGCGGAGGTCGTTCGGCAGAGGCCGGGGTGGAGTCCGAGCCCTGGGTCGGGCGGAGCGGAGTTCGCCGTCTTCCGGGGCCTTAGCCCGAGTCCGAGCCCTGGGTCGGGCGGAGCGGAGTTCGCCGTCTTCCGGGGCCTTAGCCCGAGTCCGAGCCCTGGGTCGGGCGGAGCGGAGTTCGTCGTCTTCTGGGGCCTTAGCCCGAGTCCGAGCCCTGGGTCGGGCGGAGCGGAGTTCGCCGTCTTCCGGGGCCTTAGCCCGAGTCCGAGCCCTGGGTCGGGCGGAGCGGAGTTCGCCGTCTTCCGGGGCCTTAGCCCGAGTCCGAGCCCTGGGTCGGGCGGAGCGGAGTTCGCCGTCTTCCGGGGCCTTAGCCCGAGTCCGAGCCCTAGGTCGGGCGGAGCCTCCTATGGTGCCTTTGGCAAAGCCTGGTCGCCCGTCGGTCTCACTCTTTGCGTTAAACGCCCCAGTGACTTGGTCGGTTGGCGCGGTGATTTAGTCAGGGTTGCTTCTTAACGAAGGCAAGGCCTCGGGCAAGCCGGAGATGCGTCTGCCGTAAAAAAGGGGGCCTCGGGCGAGACGGAAACACCTCAGGGTCGGCTGCCCTTGCCCGAGGCTAGGCTCAGGCGTGGCGTGATCGAGTCGCTCGTATGGACTGATCCCTGACTTAATCAAACCCATCAGGCCTCTGCAGCTTTATGCTGATGGGGGTTACCAGCTGAGAATTAGGCGTCTTGAGGGTACCCCTAATTATGGTCCCCCACAATAAGTATCGTAATGATTAATGATATCATGATCCAAAATTTATGTAATGAACAACGAGTTCATGATTTGGTATAAAAATTATTAGTAGAGAGAATGAAATACAAATAATAAGTTGTATAATTAAGTGACCTTACACTAAGTTATCCATCCACCACATATATAACATTAGTAAAAACTATAATAGCAAGCAAGCAACACTCTCACTGACTATTGATACATTCACCAATTGATAAAAACTATGAAGTAAATAAGGAATAACAAGTTTATTGTTCGTTTATAAAATAAAATGACAATATGCACTAGGTTTGGTCGGGTTTAAAAAACCCACGGGTTCACGGGTTTGGGTACTATAGGAACAAACCCGTACCCATAAACCCGCCGGGTATAGATTTATGCCCATTAACAAACCCATAGGTATGAAAATTGACCCAAACCCGTACCCTAATAGGGTAAAAACCCATCGGGTTTCGGATACCCATTCTACACCAAACGTCCCAACCCAGACAACCAGACGTCTAGTCCACCAATCCACGTCACTTTGTTTTTATTATTTTGCATGGTTAAACAATTTTTTTTTGTTACATGTCAGATTTATTTGTGATGTATTATTGTTAGGTGTCATATGATTATTAATGTCATATAAAAATATAATATGATCATGTTTTTCTTTCTTATCGAAGATGAAGACCTATTTAGGACTCCGTACCCGAATGAGTATGGGACTCCGTACCCGAATGAGTATGGGTATAGGATGAATCTTATACCCATGATGAGTATGGAGATGAAGATAGTTATAGCTTTATGGGAATGAGTATGAGATATCTAAACCCGGTGGGAATTCTCCATTTATATTGGGCATCTCTACGAGTGACCCTCTGGCCAACAACAATTTAGGTAATTCCCATGTTGCCAGCTAAGAGTGACCAGTCCAAACAAGATGCACCAAGATTTTACCTTTCACCAGATTACATTAGGGCAAAATAATTCACAGAAGCTGAATAACCAATTTATTGGATCAAAAACAAAGTATGGGCTGTTATCACAGGATGTCTACATAAACCTTCTGTGTGAAGTAAACTGTGAGTACGAAGTCAATCCCTGGAACCAGAAAATGCAAAAGAGATCTACGTGCACGAAGTAGCTCTGCCACTACTGGACTTCACTACCACCTTTCTCTCACATCATCCGATTTGTTCTGTTTTCCTTAAAGTGGTGGTTTGCTATCAGTTCAAGTCACTGGCAGGCTGTGGCTGTGGATCATCACCTTCACGAAGAGAATATCGAAAGAATGTTCTTCTTAACGATGAATTCATCAGCTTTGGAAGGACTGATTGACTACAATACAATAAAATATGGAAATTAGCTTCTTAAATAGTAATATAGCTCAAAGATTGAATGGAGGATGGAAACTTATATGCCCACCTTCTCCAGCATGCGGTGAAGCCTCTCAGTCTCCTTCTTAGTGTAGTCAGAGCCCTTGTCCATGATCTTCTTTGCAGCTGTCACATATATCTTTCCATGCCTGATTTAGAAGCAAAATAGTTAGTACTTGTAATTTGACAATGGCACTGCCTACATAATAAGAATGTTAAACCAATCGAGTAGTTTGCAAACATAGTGTAGGGGAATGTGGAAGAAAGTACTTGGCTGCAGAACCGCTGAGCTTAGCAACATCCTCTTCTATTTTAGAGAGGACTTCCTTCCGCTTATCATCAGCAGCATTGAGAAACTCCTTCACAAGAGGATTCAAGCTTGGCACAAGCCCAGCCTACACAGCAACAAATGAACAGAATGCATCAGATTCAGAATTCATCAACTTGATTCCAAAGCGATTTCGCTTAGCTTTATAACCAACCTCTGAAGTCAGGTGGCCCTTTGGATCCCGGCTGGTGCCACACTTCTCATTAATGAACTTGACAAAGTCATCCAAGTCCCGACCACCATCATAATCTTCACCAGCTTTGTTTCGCTTAGGGAAGAACTTCAATGTAGGGAAACCAGAAACACCATATCTGCAGAGGTATATTATTAAAGATGCTGTGAACATGGAAGAAAGGACAAACGTAGTTATTATAAATTGTCATAGGTTGTGTTATCCCTAACAGTCTATCAAACGACGAGAGAATCACTTCTGTGATTCCTCTGGAAAAAATTTCATGACAATCACAATATAAGAAAATCCAGTGGTGTTAAACTAAAGGCAGAAAGCTAATGTGCATAACAACCACTGAAATAGACAAGTCAGAATGCATACTTTTCAGCCAAGTCAGTGTGCTTGTCAGCATCAAGATTGGCAATCACAACACCGTCGTCCTGCTTGAAAACTGAAGCCAGCTTCTCATAAATCTAAATTCAAGTACATGTTCAGTCTACAAAAAAATGAAGACCGCTGCAATAATTTGGAAATTTTCAAGCTAATACTCTACTAACCGGAGCAAGATGCTTGCAGTGACCACACCTGTAAACAGAACGGTCAACAATGCAGTTCAATTTCAGTAAAGTAGCGTGATGGAAATAATTTAGGTGGAGATAAGTTGAACATGATAACCAACCATGGGGCATAAAACTCAACAAGGACATCTTTGGTTTCATCAAGGACAATTGAGTCAAAGGTCTCTGGAGTCAGAACCACGACGCTTGAAGGAATGGCAGCTATCTTGACATTGGTACCTGGAACAATGTGCATTAGTTGACAACAGCCGATTCTTCAACAGGTAGCACTTGATAGGACTTCAATCAAAATAAAGATGACATCATGCACATAAAACATAATTAATTGAGGCGCTTTTGCATGATAGCAAATGGCTTACGGGCTTATCGATAACTAAAGTAATGAACTTCACAATAAAAAAATATATATATATGAACATGACTAACAGCATCTATAATAAGTATGAAAAGGGGTCAAAGGATGGCTGTAAAAAGCGCATGTAATCACAGAACAATAGAGTGGTGTGGGTGGGTGTTGGTGTTTGGTTTTGGTTGTGTTTGGTCTTTTTCTCTTCATAATATAATGCAATTGATGTTAATTGCTCAAGATTTAGTGCTACAAGTAACATGTTTGTTTCTTTTGAAAGAATTATACTAGGGGCAGCCCCTACTGTGATAAATGTGTATGCTTCATTGTCCACAAAATTGGTAACTAGAAAACAGCACAACATGGTTGAGAACCGTTTTTAGTAACAGATGAGGCCTACCTGCTTCACTGTTAACAAATTCTGCAAGGGCTTCCACAGAACGTTGACCCTCATACCTGCACAAGAGTAGATTTAACATTATTTATCACAATAAAAAATCTGGAAAGTACAAAACAGAAGTTATGCATTCTCACTTCTTTGGCTCCAGGGAACCTTTGGGAAACCATTGAATTGTGGGGTACCCAGAAACTCCATACTTGCTGCACACACTCTTGTGCTCATCACAGTCAACCTAGGTAGTAGATACAAAAAGGAAAACAGTTAATTCATTGCAGCAAAGAAATGTAATTAGATATTCAGAACAAGTTTCGATAACATAGAAAATTGTGGGATGTAAATGATGAAAACTGTTGCAATACCAACATTGCACTGGGGAGACTAAACAAGGTGAGATGTACCTTTGCTATCAGTACAGATTTAGCCTTCTTGAAGCTGGCGCCAAGTTTTTCATACTCGGGGGCAAGTTTTTTGCAGTGGCCGCACCTAAGAAACAGAAGACAGTCAGAAAAGAGTAACCAATAAAAAGATCACTAAAACAAATGGCCATAGAAAGGTTTCCAGATAAGTGATTTGTGCTCACAGAAAGGCTTTTGGATATGTGATGCTGAATATATATCCAAGAGACAATCATGATCTATGAGAATGCTATTGAGCCTTTAGGGCAAAAGCCCATTAGTGAGGATCTATATATATGGAGGGGTTGGTGTGCTTGAGAGAATCATCATAGTCTCTGCCGCTCGCCGTCTATCTTCAAGGGTTGCAAGCGCTCAAGACGCCACCACCGTTTCTCTCGTTGCGCCCGTATGTGTGGATACCATGGAGACGCTGATGTTGCTGCAGCGTTGATCAACAACGAACTTAAGGAGGATGGATGAACATGTTGCTGCTCTTGGTACACGAGAACGTTCGATTACTTTCACTACAGCGTATCTAGTGGTAACAATTTATGATCCTCCATTCGCATGCTATCTAGGTTGAACATGATAGATATTGTTCCATCATGCGAGAGATTGCAAAAGAAGACAAGACTTTAAGATATTGATTGTACGGACTACAGTATGCTCCAAAATGTTTCAATCAGATATTACTTATTTGAAACACTCGTCTGGTTGGCAACACTGTCACTTCGTGAAAACTTCTCTCAACAAATGGAATTCAGACAAGTGAGTTCCTAAAGAACCACCCAAGTATAAGAGAACCAAATCCTGAGTTTTTTATGCCTGAAATTAAATAGTCTGTGTGATTCAAGCACTGAAAACCCTTCTAGCAGTAAGACCTTCCCGCTCTCATGGTCATGGGCATCTGTTAACAAGTCAAAGTACTAGGCAGACTACAGCCATAGAGAAAAACAGTCAAACAATAAGAATTGGTTACAGGTAGGAGTGGTAGTGTAGGAGTGGTAATGGACTCTAAATTTTATACTATAAAATTTAAGGATCAAATCGGATTAGGATCGGACTCTATTCCTATTCATTTTTGAAGTAAAATTAATTAAGGGCACTAACTTATTGTGAAGAAATATTTGGATCGTGATCCATTCCCACCCTAGATCCATTACCACCCTAGTTACAGGATCAGATCCCGTAAGTCTCGGTGCAACAGTCGCCTACATCTACTAGGAAAACGTTTGGGATCCCACACCCATTTGGTAAGAAGGATCCTTTAACAGCTGGAACTCTGCTAGTTAGCTACGAGAAGCACAAACACACGCAGCCGAAAGATCCAGGCTTTCTGGCTCCAGTAGAGCAATGGTTATGCGATCCAAGGAATCCAAATTAGTCAACTCAATTGTCAAGCTGGCACGGATTTATTAGCTACAAAAACATGCTACAGATGTAAGGACGAGCGCATCAATTTCCAAGGATGTAGGGAGGGCTTTCGATTTTTTTTTTTGGCCAATCACGACAAATAGTTAATTTTTCCACATTCCAGCCTCTCGCACCCAGACCCAACGTCCAACAAACCACGGATCCGGCCCGATTACGAGACAAAGATGAGGGGAGAGTGGGGCGAACCATGGCGCGTAGAACTCCACGAGGGCGCCGCGGTCCTGGCCGACCTCCTTCTCGAAGTCGGCTTCCGTCAGGGCCACCACCTCGTCGGCGGTGGCGGGCGAGACGATCGCGGCCGCTGCGGCGATGACGAGCAGGAGGCCGAGGGCTCTGCGGGAGATCTGAGGGAACGCCATGATGCGAGTTCGAATGAAAAATCGGGGAGAAGTGCAGTTACTTGGTTATTTTAAAGGGAGATTAGAGTTAGAAGAACGTGGGCCCAGGGCACGTGAAAGGCATTGCCTACAGGCTCCGAGCCACGGTTTACAAAACCGTTTAGTATGCGAAAACCGTTACCCACCGGTGGTTTAGCAATGGTAAATCGGTAAAAACCGACCGGTTTGACCAATTCAAATTAATTTGAATTTGAACCGGTGCACCGGCGAAAAACCGCTCTAAATCGCCAGTTAATCATGAATCGAATCGATTTTTACTGTTTTTTAAGAAAAAATGGGAAATTTTGACAAGATTTATTTGTAGTTTGCTCAATTCACATTGCACAGTAAATATTAATTGATCCACACGACATGTGTTCACAAAATAATATATAACATACATATGCAACCACAAACTCCAGTTCTCATGCAGCAAACAACCAGCGAACTTCGCAGGGAAAATATCCTATGCAATCACTTATCCTGGTGCAAGCATGCAATCAAGCGATCTGGTGCATCCGATCTAGATCTAATGGTAACTGTTATTTTACATTTAACCCCTTCCACCTGAAACCTAGTGTCTATTTTACATTTAACCACTTCCATATGAAACCGTTGGATCTAGACTGGATGCTCTGGATAGTTTGATTGCACGCTTGCACCAAAATGAGTGATTGCACCTCAACTTCGCAATACTCAAATACAAGTTATTTTACAACTCTTCAACGAGGCAACGACATATATGTCGACTTATTTCATAATAATCACATGTTTATCTCGAGTCATAGTGATAGTACTCAGGTATGTTGGAAGGATTGTGATATTGTTCCAATTCGTTATAGTGATAGGTCTATACAAAATATATGAGATACATTAGCGAGAAAACAAGAACAGTAAATAAATATTTATCCACAAAGCAAAAAAACATACCAGTATGTGTGTGTTGGTGTTTGTGTATTGCTTGTGCACCTCACCAAGTGTTGGACTTTTCTCTTGGTCAGCAAATCTTAGGAACACATATAGAAGAACTGGAGCTAAGGGTTCTAAATTGAGTCTTGTCTACACGGATAATTATTAGAAGAACTGAAGCTACTTGATCTACGGATTCCATCTTGGACAGTAAATGAAACCGAAATTGACCACTAAATATCTAAACTGGACTTGAGCTATGGGTTTATCTTCACATATAACATATAACATCTTCACATATAGCATATAATAATAAACAAGACCAATATACCTAAATTGACCAATAAATACTCAGTTTTTGGCATTAAATCTGGTTTTTCGACAAAAAATGGCGGTTTACCGGTCTCAAATAACGGTTTACCGGTCTCAGAAAATGGTTTACCAGTGGTTTTCAGTTTTTATGAATTTTTTCAATTTTTTTGAATTTAGAACAAATTTTGAAAAAAATACCGGTGGTTTACCGAAACCGCACCCCGACGGTTTCGGTAAACCGACCGGTTTACCGCCGGTTTTTACCGGTTTTGTAAACCATGCTGCGAGCATCCGTTTCTTCTACGCCAGCGCTCCAGCAGTGCAAGGGGTAAAATGACCGTACGCGACAGATGGCTAAGTGATTTTCATTTATATAAGAAAAACTATTTTATTTTTTCTTAGAAAAATAGAAAATCTCTGTTAGAAAAGTGATACTTTCAAACTAGCTCTAAAATGTTTCTCCGGGAAAAGCGAAAAGCAAAAGTTAATATTTATTACTGTTATTAACAATCTCTACTACTTATTAAGGCTGCAATAGTAGTCTGCCTCTGACATGTTCTGCCACCGGCCGTTCTATCTCTGAACCGTGGGACCTGTTCTGCCATCTACCTGCCGCCCCCACCGGCCGTACACACCCTCCAAAATCACCCAAGCAGAGCCCCGCTACCTGCCCCCACCGGTCGTACACGCACGCCTCCTACATGTGGGCCCCCACCGGCCGTACACACCCTCCAAAATCACCCAAGCAGCCCCGCGCAAAAAGACGTACCTCAGTGTGGCAGTAGAGCTTGAGGATTTAGAGTGAGCAATAGATGATCCACAACAACGCTTATAAGCCACGTTCCGTCTCTCTCAGTGGCCGGTATGGTACTAATCAAACAAATCTCATACCAACGCCTATGTCCTAGCGTTCGTGCAGCCCAACAATTGGACGTGCGGCCCAGCAGCCCAGCGTGCGGCCTAGCACCCCTCCTCTTCAATGTGCGACCCAGTATCCATTGCCAGCGCCTCTCCTCGGTCGCGCAACCTCCACCACGGCAGAACAACATCCTCCAACTCCAGCGGCCTCCATCTCCCCCTTCTCTTCAACGCGCGGCACAACGACCTCCTCCTCCCCCACCGGCGGACTCCACCACCCCACCGGTCGGCGACCTCAACCATCCCCACCCCCGCGTGCACCGCAGATCCACAGACAGCTCCATGACATCGTCTTCTAAGGAACCTAGCTCTCACTTGCCATCTGCAGCCGCTGCCTCCCCACATCCCCCACGCGAGCTACCCCCGCGTTCACTCCGTGCGTTGGCCTCCCCGTGCGCAACCGTCCCCACACTCCCTGTGCGCAACCATCCCACCTCCGTGCGTTCTCTCCCCATGCGGGATCACCCTCCACCGCCGACGCGACCTCTCTCCGCCTCCCCTCCTCCCTTTGCCTCCACGGCCCCTCCCCCAACGTCGTTGCCACCGCCGCACCACTCGCTCCCGCGGGATCCAGATCCGATAGACGTAGCTCTTGGGCCTCGACGCAGGCAGCCTGGGATCGAGATGCTCCACCAATGGGGGATCGAGAGGACGACCGCTCCCCACCAGTGCAGCCTAAGCCCAAGCATTGGAGATTCGTCCGCTCCTCTCCTGACCACGGAAGCGGAAGCGATGACGATGGCGGTCGTGTCGTCCTCTTCCTCATCCATCAACGAGTCGGTGGTGGAGGAGCAGACCAAGCAGACCTAGGTGCTCTCCCTCGCCGCGATAATGGACGACTCCACATGCAAAGTGTGTCGGTGCCTGCTGGCTAGGTTTCGCTTCCCTATGATGTGCTATTGGTTTCGGGATCAATTTGTTTGTTTTTCTTATGATGGTGCACTGTGGTCTGCAGAGAAGAAGTGCCTCAACTTGGAGCTATGACACGCGTGTGTCGGCCCGCTTGTCTCTTGTCTGCCTCCCCGCGGTCGGCACATGTGTCGTGTACTCCCCGTAGGGCCACAACGAGCAGGTGAGTCAAACTCCTCGTGTCGTCTCCCTCATCCTCGCTGCTACTGCTGGGCACATTCAATTCTAAAAACATCTAAGCAGTTCGATTTGATGCACTGCATTTCAACTCTCCTATTTGGATGTCTAGAGTTATTTAATATTTCTAGGTGGTTGTACACATCAACACATGAGCATTATGTGACAGGCCGCATACATAGATGAGGCAAAAAAAGAATACACATCGATCAGTTCTCAAGAGAGAGAAAAATCGGCTCAGTAATCCTGTTCTCGAGCTGTCCGTTAATTTCTTCAATGGATCTACTCCCCTGTCCATACATAGGTAATTTTACAAAATATACCTATCTTGACCAATGAAATTAAATAATTTATTTTTCCTTACATTATGTTGTTTCATAGTTCTTTTTTATTTGTGTACAAAAATGCATTTAAATTATCTAATGACACCTGTCGTGTGTGTGGAGGGGCATAAATAAGTTAGGCCTTTGAGAGATTGTTTCTATTTAACTCAATCAGTATGCAGATACAACACAAATTTGCAGATACAACACAAATTTCTCACCATGTTTTTCCTTGAGAATTCATACTATAGGTTGTATGCTTGCATATTTATGCTATTTATTTTCTTCTTTAGACCTTGTGTTGTGTTTTTCATGTTTATCTGGCACCTGTTTCTACTAAACCGTGACGTCAGTTATGCTACTACTATTGATATGTTAAGCAGGGGAAAATCGATGCCAAGATGATGGATATCAGGTTGCTGAATTGATAATTGATTTCTTGGTAATATAGCATTCTTTGCCAATTGTTTTTTATTCAACATCTTTCAAACGTTTGCAAAAAGTTTGACTCCACTGATGCACAAAACTCTTTGCACTAACTAGATCCAAATACGCATAATTAAATTATCAGGATTTCTACACCATGATCTTGGAGAAAGGCAAAGATATCTTATGTGCAACATCTATCAAGTAATCTTTTGATCATTTTCTTTCTCTCTTATGAACAGAATCACAAATCTTTTACCATTTTCTAAAGATCGGCACAAATCCATACATCCCCAAAATGTATTTGCATGTTCAAACTTCACATTTGATTATAACTTTCCATGATTTTTCATTGACTAAATGATAAATAACAGGTTTACAAATTAAATTGGTGTATCATGCTGGTTAAATATTAAACACGATGAAGATTTACAGTTATAACATGCCTACGTTCTTAGATTAGCTAACTGCTATTAATGCAATTGGAAAGCTAATTATTTTCTGAGATTGCTTGTCAACTACATATAGTTAAGATCCTTAGTGGCCACAAAGTGGTGTCGTTATGTGAACCCTTGCCAAAGGAACCTTCTCTCAGATTGGTTAGAGTGTGCGCGCTTTTCCCCCACAGGCCTACCAATTTTTCTTAGCTTCTGTATTAAGGTCACCCATAGATTCGATGTCTACTATAGCTTCCTATTGATGAGATAAATCAACAATATATATTTTGTTTTTGCCTATAATAGATCGATGGTTGCAGCTACTTACACTAAATTATAATGTCCAATTGTTACAGATAAAGTAGTTATCTTGCCTACTTCATTCATTGTTGGGTGTGTTTAGATAGGGGAAACACAATAAAGTGGACATAAAATAATTGCATTGGATTTGCTGATGTACCTCTATTTGATTGGACTGTAAGATGGCTATTCACTCATATTTGGGATCAGAGTGTAGCAATTAGACTTAGTTCACGATGATCTATTTGCATGTGCTAATTGTTAGAGATAAAGTAGTTATCTTGCCTACTTCATTCATTGTTGGGTGTGTTTAGATAGGGGAAACACAATAAAGTGGATATAAAATAATTGCATTGGATTTGCTGATGTACCTCTATTTGAATCAGAGTGTAGCAATTAGACTTAGTTCACGATGATCTATTTGCATGTGCTATACACAACAGACCTATAGTGCGCAATGAACAATCATCAATTTCAATGACGCTCGGCCTCGCTGCTGCTACTGCTTAGATTTTTTTAGAACTAAATATTAAACAACTCTATTCCATACATGAAGGTCTGCGATTATGGTATTTAATTATGTGGGTTAGTGCTTAATGTCTCGGAATTTTTTCTGACTTCTTCACTTTTCATATTATGCTGTTAAACTGATACATGTGGATTCAAGCTGATCGTTGTACCAGATTCCTAATTGAAAAGTTTAATTATGTCTTCTTGACAGATAATTTGGTGGAGGACCTATCACGCGATTTTGAATACGAAACTCAACCACCATATTTGTTGTACCGAGATGGTGCCCAAGAAGTAAATGGTATTTGGTTTGATAACCAATATTACTGTGAAGCTGTCACAAGCCTTTTTGGAAGGTAAAGCTTCTCCCTTGCTTGTTCTACTTCCACATATGCTGGTGGGTATGGAGTTGTTATGTGTAATTCAATTACAATGTATATATACAGGTTGTAGGATGTAACTTGGGATGTGGGTATTTTGTAACTTCATAATTGAAAATTGATGACTACCGATTTTATAGTTTCATTTACTATTCACTCTTGTTACTGAAAAGCACAATTGAGAATCCATCCAATCTCTACTACTACTTAAGTGTCTAATGTAGGCGTCCACACAACGGATTGGTGTACGGTTCTACCGATCTCTCCCACGCACGTGCATGGAAGCAGGCAGACACCCTTCCCCGCCGCCCTAGATCTCGCTCCTCGCGGATCTCACGCCAGCCCCCGCCCTACCCCGCCTGCCCTTCCACTCTTCCCCCTCCGCCCCGCCGCGGATCTCGCCCCCGCGGATCTCGCGCTCGCCACAACCGCGCACCCTCCCACATGCGATGGAAGCAGCCTACCATGCCCCTCCCACCACAACTACGCAGCACCATCCCCCGCGGAGCCGGAAACGAGGTAGGCGATCCTGGGCACGGCGCCCCGCGCGGGGTGCTCCTCGGCCCGCATCTGCTTGCGGAGATTGGCCTCGACGAAGAGGGGCTCGGCGGAGGCCGCGGAGGGGAGCGGCGAGAAGGAGATGAGCAGCGCAAGAGGAGGAGAAGAAGAGCGACGCGGAGATGAGGAGCGACGAGAGATGGACCGAGGCCAGCAGTGGTGCTGCCCACTGTCGGTGAGTGTGGATGTGTGTCGCCGCCGCCGCCCCCCGCCCCCACCCTTCCACACCGCCCCTCATCCACGTCGGCCGCCGCTGAGCCCATTTCAAACCCGGAAAAACCCCAAGCGCATTGAGGAAGCGGCTAGCGGTGGTCCCTTCCCCCCTCCAGTCTCCACCCTCCAGAGTCCAGACCTCCACTGTCCACTACAAAGCGCAGCAGCGGGCAAAAACCAGGCACCCGCCCGATCCGATTCGGCTTTCGTCTCACTCATCTCACCCGGCCTCCGCAGAGAGATCTGGCGGTGGAGGCGATGCCACTGGGCGATGGTGCGGAGGCGGCGGACTTTGTGCTGCCGGACAAGCTCCTGGCGACGCTGCCGCGGGACCCTACGAGCAACTGGATCTAGCACGCCGCATCATCGCGCTGGCGGTGTCCGGCCTAGAGCGGGAGGCGGGGCGCCTGTGGGCGGAGGCCGCGGGGAAGGACCGCGAGAACACCGAGCTCCAGGAGCGAGTGGTGCTGCTCGATACCGCACTACAGGAGACCAACGCCAGGCTCCGCGCTGCGCTCGAGGACAATGTGGGTCGTGCCGTGGCCATGCCGGGAGCTGGCCCCGCTCAATCTGTTCGCATTTGGCATCTGCATCCACTTGGATTTCTGAACCTGGCGATTCCGTTGTGGTGCAGATTAAGCTCAGCAAGGAGCGAGACTCGCTGGCGCAGACGTCCAAGAAGTTGGCGCGAGACCTGCCTCGCCCCAATCCCCATCGCCCCTAAGACAGATATTCGCTGCCACCCCAATCCCAATCCTCGGCGGCGGCGCTCTCCAATCCAACAAGTGGCTCTCCAATCCCCATTCTGGTATATCTCCAATCCCGATCTGGCCTATTAATTTATATGCCCTAGCAGAATCCCCATCCACCATTGGTACTGCTATTAGTTTTTTTGGTTCTTTTGTTTGATTTCATCACTGTCAGTTTTGTTTGATTTCAACACTATCAGTTTTTTCCTGTCATTTAGTTGGATGGTATGGTTAGACTATGGTAGAGAAGGAAAATATAGAAAGAGTTCTAACTTAAAATTGGTATAGTTTAAACATAGCAAGGATTTTCCTAATGTTTGACTGTATGAAAGTAGAATCCCCATCCGCCATTGGTACTGCTGTTAGTTTTTTGTTGTTGTTTTGTTTGATTTCATCACTGTTAGTTTTGGTGAGGAATCTTCGTCAGGATTGTAGGTAAGATTTCCTCTACTCCTGGATCAGTAGTAGAATGGATTTTCTTTGGTGCTACTGTCAATATTTATTGAATTGGTAAAATAGGCAATTCATTCTAATATTGGAACTTGTCAGAGGGAATATAATTAGCAGGCTTGTAATTGGTAAATTCTTAGTTTTTCTTAAGACTTCTAGCATTTTTTTCTTGCAATGAAAAAAAACATGGTGATCTTTGTTTTTTCAAACTGGTCCCATGTAATGTTGCTCCTGTTCAGAACATATAGAAATTGTAAATATGCAATTATGTCTAGCTATTCAGAGGGATTTGTAATGCATTCTGCTTCGTAAGTTATGCCTTAACGAAGCGTACCCCTCCCTTCCTTGATTTTGCTAGGTTCTTTTGTTGTAAATCCCTTTTGTTTTCCATGTTTATGAGGTGCTTCCTATTGCATATAGCAATGATAATGGATTATTCTTTGATACTTCACTACTGTAACTTGGCTGTTATCACAACTGTAGGCCTGATGACCTTCGTAGACCATTTGGAAAATTTGGCCCCATTAAAGACATATATCTGCCAAAGGATTACTACACTCGATAAGGTACCTTGACTTAATTATTATGAGTGGGTGTTTGCTCATGGACACCTATGTGCAACTTGGTGATCTCTCCCTGAATTTTATAGTACACTAAAGTATATTTGCTCCAGAACAAGATTATGATTGTTGTTGTTTGTTTTTAACATATTATAAGCATGTCATTTATAGATTTTTAATTATTATTCTCTGTATCGTATGGTTTACACTGGGTTGCTTTACGCACCCCCTGATATTAACAGTGAAAGTAACTTTTTTGAAGACGCAAGTCTTAAGAGTACTATTGAAGAAAAGGAAGAAATAGAGGTTTAAAGAGATATGCAAGTTATGAAGAGTTTCAAGTGTATATCTAAACACTGATGACTACAAGGTCAGCAGCTTAGTGCCTGCTTTACCTTTGAGATTGATTTGTGTATCGACTGAAATTGATTTGTTTGTATCACCATTCTTGGAAGGAAGAGTTCGCAACATCTTGATTTGATTGTCTCTGTAGGGGTCTTCTCCTTAATGGTTCTGAAGCATTGTTGCTTTTAGTGAAACACTAATTTGCTTTCTGTTTCAGGGAACCTTGACGATTTGGGTTCATCCAATACTTTGATCCTGAGGATGCTTCTGATGCAAAGTACCATATGGATGGGAAGATGCTGCTTGGAAGGGAAATTGATGTTGTTTTTGCAGAGGAAAACAGGAAGAAGCCTTCTGACATGAGGGTCAGGGAAAAAAAATAAGGTAACAGTTGTTTTCCCTTTGTGATACCCATTCTATAACCGTGTACACTATCATTCTGCCATAGCATTTTAAGATGCAAAAGCTAATTTACTCGTGCAATTTTTTACTTATGTAGTGGCAGAGGCCGTTCTTATGATGGGAGGTTGCGCTCAAGGTCACCTGGGTTGAACGATTCTCCTAGGGGTAGATCACGGTCCCAAAGCCGAAGCTACTTGCCAGCACTTAAGCGAAAGCACTATTCAAGGTACGAGTGGTTGCCATCCTCTTATATGCTGATGAAAACTCCATGCGCTCGCAGTGTCCCAATCCAATTGATTGGCTCACACACCATCTTGACAGGTCCCCGGCTCCTTAACCTCGGGAGAGATCTTTGTCGTGTTCCCCAGTTGTCAACAGATGAAGGAGTGCAAGCCCCATTGTTAGCAGCTCTCCTCGTAGGCAGGGGTCTCTCTCTGTTAGCGAGTGAGGTATCTCAAGGCTCTGTGTGACTATCTTGTCGTTGTTATGCTGAACCAATCCAGCGAATGAGATTGGCCTGTAACCAAGTCATATAGATTTAGGTTATTAAAATTCCTAAGGAGCACTTATTTTTTGTGAATGTTTCTTGTTTTTTATCAAGAGCATGTTGAGCTTAAGAAGAGATATCGGGAGCTAACTGACTTGCTGGTATGCAATCAACCTATCTGTTTCTTTTGTGTCCTTCACACTCTAACATTGAGATCTAATTTGATTGTGTATGGATCCTTCTTCTAGTACCACAAGCAAACAAAATTAGAATCCATGGCCAGCGAAAAGGCTGGATTGGAGTTCTGTTGGGGCGAAGGCAAAGACGCTACCCTCCGCTCCAACCTTCGTCTATCTCGCTGCGCCGACAGGAAGCAGAACGACCGGTGAGGTCCACCCTTTGTCTTCTACACTACAAGACGAAGGCCTACAGCGACGTCGCCCCGTCCCACGTCCTCACTCCACCTAGAGGCCCACGTGGGATTTGGCCCATTGTAACGGGCCCCGCTCGGATAAGTGTGTTACGGGCCCGACTTGTAATAGCTTTTCTATAATGACAGTCTGTAACCCTCCTTTACAGGAATATTCCGGGGATAGACCGGGTGCCTAAGGGTACATGCGTCCTTACATTGAGACGTTGGGCACTCAGGCACCTATAAATACCCCCGTACAGTGCCCTTGAGAGGCTGGATTAACAGAGCAATTGCCGCCTCTAGTTAAACCGTGTTCACATCTCTCTCACTCCCTTGTTGGAATCGGCCTGCCCGAGAGCGCAAGCTCCAACATTGGCACCCACCGTTCGTGCTACGAGAAAACCACCCGCGATGGCACCCAAAAGAGCTAACTCAAAGGCAGCCCCATCCGTCGACGAAGCAGCGAAGGCAGCACTGCTAGCTGAGAAAAAGGGCAAGGCCCTCGCCGACAACACCCACCAAGGAGCTGGCGAAGATGAAGCACATAGTAAGAGACAGCGCAACGATCAACACACTCCAGAAGGCAACCTCCGCACCTACAGCTCCGAAGGATAGCCACAAGCGCCACCCCCAGGCTTCGCACCACTAGAGGGCGAGGACGCAGCAGAGGACGGCGAGGTCCTCGGCGTCTCCGCAGAAGAACAGCTACAGCTACGGGCCCTGCGCCTAAAAAACCGTAACCTCCAGAAGCAGAAGGAAATCCTCGAGGCCAAGCGCCAACGTGTCTCTGCGCAGGCCAAGGTGCGCCATACGAGATGAGGAGCAGAGGGCTCAAGAGCTTGAGCAGGAGATTGCGCTCATGCAGCGTGAAGGCCAACATGATCTGCAGCACGGCCCGCCCCTCCAGCAGCGCGCGCCAGTCAGAGACCTATTCGTTCCTCAGCGCGGACCCTTCATCCCACACGCCGCAGCTTTCCAAGGCATCAATTACCTTGATTAGCGGAGCCCCCTGGCACCGCAACTGCAGGTGTCACCATGGCCCGCCAACTTCAGGGCAGGGACCTACCCCAAGTATAACGGCAGCACCGACCCAGCACAGTACATCATGAGCTATCAAGTCGCTGTCGCATCATCCGGAGGGGACGACACCACGATGGCCAAGTCCTTCATCATCGCCCTCGAGGGTCCGACCCTAACCTGGTACACGCGGTTGCCCCTGTTGTCCATTGACTCCTGGAGAAGTCTCCGGGACAAATTTCTGCTCAACTTCCAAGGGTACTGCCCAGACACCGATGCCTTGGCCGAATTGTCACTCTGCAAGCAGCTGGAGAGAGAGACTCTGCGGGAGTACTACCGCAAGTTTCTGACTCTCAAGTCACAACTGCCTTCGGTTGATGACCAAATCGCCATTCACTACGCCATCAACGGCCTTCGGGCTGGCGTCCTTTATAGCCACTGCATCAGAGATCCACCCAAGAACCTCTAGGAGCTGAAAATATGCCAGATCCGAAGAGCTCCACCAGCGCAAGGTCGAGTCCCAGAGGAAACCCAAGGACCCTCCGCAGTCCAGCCGAACATGGACGAGACCTACGCAGTCAGACTCCGGTCGGGACGGCCGCAGTCAGCAGCAGGTACATAACATCGCCAACTAGCACCCCACTGGTGAGGCCCCTCGCCGCCAGAACTATCCCCCCAGGGCCACGGCAATGGAACTCGTGGTCGGGGCCGAGGACGGGCGCAACAGCCGCGCCGATTTTACTGCTTGTTTCACGGCGAAGACTGTGCGCACCAAACAAGGGACTGCCCGGAAACGAAGGCCACCAGGGACAGGATGTCTCGGGCGCAGCTAGCCGACAACCCAAGAGTTGTCGCGCACACATATCAACAACTCCCACAACCATACAACCACGGCCCCGCACAACATCCACCTAACCACGCATACCAACACCACTAGGAGGTGCAAATCGTACTTCCCCCACCCCCACCTCCACACCCGCAACAGCCAAACATCCACCACCCAAACCACCCCAAGCACCAAAACAAGAAGACTTCGCTGATCAGCTGTATCGCGGAGTCATTCACATGATCATTGGGGGGTCCAGCGTCGACTTCGACACGAAGCGACAAAAGAGGGACCACTACCGCAGCGTCAACCACGTCACCGTCACCGGTCCAGTCGTGTAGACAAAGTGGTCCCATGTGCTGTTGACCTTCGACGCCAGAGATGTCGACCTGCGCAGCGCACCCCACATTGACGCCATGGTCATCAACTGCAGCGTGGCAGGCTGGGACCTACACAAAGTCTTAGTCGACAACGGCAGCCAGGCGGGCATCATTTTCCTCCACGCCTTTGACTGCATGGGCATCAGCCACAGCTTGCTGAAACCTTCAGACAACCCCTTATATGGCTTCGGCGGCAAGGGCACCTTCCCTGTGGGCAAAATAGAGCTACCCCTATCCTTCGGTGTAGCACCCAATGCACGAAGTGAGCAGGTCACTTTCGACATCGTCGACATGGTGTACCCGTACAATGCCATAATGGGTCGGAGCTCCATCAACAAGTTTGAGGCAGCCATTCATGGACTTTACCTGTGCATAAAAATCCCGGGCCCGCAAGGTGCGATCACAGTCCATGGCAACCAGTAGGCCGCGTGCAACATAGAAAGAGACTTCGTTCCAGGGCAAAGGAACATACACTACCTCACGACACAGCGCGAGGTCCCCGAGGCTACCCACCCAACCGCTAACAGGCATGAAAAGGCACAGCTGCAGAGCAACGATGGGACGAAGACAGTTCCCCTTGACCAGGCAACACCTAAGCAAACAGTCATCATAAGCGAAGACCTTACTTCGCATGACGAGGAGAGACCCATCTCCTGTATTTCCAAAAATAAGGACGTCTTCGCCTGGTCCGCCCTCAACCTGGTCGGAGTCAGTCGCACCATTATTGAGCACAGCTTGGGCATCGACCCTTCAGTGAGGCCGAAGAAGCAGAGGCTGCGCAAAATGTCTGATGAGAAGACAGAAGCCGCCAAGGCTGAGGTACACCGCCTGCTCGAGGCCAGTTTCATCGAACCAGTCGCCTACCCTACGTGGCTCGCCAACGTAGTCATGGTGCAAAAGAAGAGCGGCAAGTGGCGGATGTGCATTGATTTCACCAGCCTCAACAAGGCCTGCCCCAAGGATAATTTCCCCCTGCCTCGGATCGACAAGATCGTCGATAGCACGGTCGGGTGCGAAGTCATGTCACTCCTTGACTGCTTCTCCGGCTATCACCAGATATATATGAAGGAGGAAGACAAGGCCAGCACCAGTTTCATAACGCCCTTCAGCACGTACTGCTTCATCAGAATGCCGGAGGGACTAAAGAATGCTGGGTCCACGTTCTCTCGCCTCACCAAGACAGTGCTCGAGAGCCAAGTCGGCAGAAACATATTTACGTATGTGGACGACATCGTCGTCGCCAGCAAAAGCAAAGAGGACCATCTGGCTGACCTCGTAGAAACATTCACGAACATGCGGGACACACGACTTCGCCTAAACCTCGAAAAGTGTGTCTTCGGCGTTTGCCAGGGGAAGATACTGGGCTACCTGGTGTCGCACCGCGGGATCGAAGCCAACACGACCAAGATCCAGGCTATCATCAACATGACGCCTCCGCAGTCAGCTAGAGACATCCAACGACTGACAGGCAGATTGGCCGCCCTTAACAGATTCATTTCCAAGTCTGCTGAGCGAAGCTTACCTTTCCTCAAAACGCTACGCAGCGCAAAGGACTTTGCATAGGGACCAGAGCAAGCAGCGGCCTTCATATCACTAAAGCAGCACCTGTCAGAGCTAGCAATTCTTACAAGCCCCAACCCTTACTACCCCTGTTGCTCTACGTCGCAGCTTCGCCACACGCGGTCAACGCAGAGCTAGTTCAAGAACAGGACAGAGAGGGCACGACCAGGCAGTGTCCAGTTTATTACGTCTCCGAAGTACTCACGACATCCAAATGCAACATGACGGAACTGGAAAAAATCGCCTACGCAGTCGTTATGGCTTCGTGCAAGTTGTGCCACTACTTTGAAGCGTTCAAGGTACGGGTCACCTTGGACAGGGGACTCAGCGAATTATTCAGAAATCCGAAGGCATCTGTCCGGATCGCCAAATGGGCAGCCGAGCTTTCCGGCTACCATATCACCTTCGAGCCCAGGACAACCATCAAGTCACAAGTCCTGGCAGACTTCATCGTCGACTAGACCGGGCCAATAACGCAGCCAGACACGTCCGCAGAGAAGGTGTGGACCATCCACTGCGACAGCGCTTGGTGCCATGCGGGGGCAGGCGCAGCAGCAGTCATTACTTCACCCACAGGGGTCAAGCACAGATATGCAGCATATCTCAGCTTTGCTTTGGAGTCCGACAGATGCACCACCAACATAGCAGAGTACGAAGCTGTTATCCTCAGCCTTCGCAAGCTATGGGCACTTGGTGTCACTACCTGCATAATCAGAACAGACTCCAAAGTAGTTGCCAGCCAAGTTGAGAAAGATTATGCAGCAAAGGACCCCGCACTTATGCAGTATCTCGCGGCTGTCCACAGTCTCGAGAGACAGTTCAAGGGCTTTACCTTGCAGCACGTGGACCGAGCCAAGAACGAGGAGGCCGACGCATTGGCCAAGGCAGCCGCCAGAGGCGAGGCCCTGCCCTCCGACGTATTCTACCATGTCATCGGCACGCCAGCTGTTCGCAGCCCAGAGGGCCACCGCATAGTCAACCTCATCATGACCGAAGACTGGCGGGCACCAATAACCATGTTCCTGCAGGGATATTACCATCCAAGCGATATCAACGAGGCCAAGCGCCTCAAACACCGAAGCTGGGACGTCGCTCTCATAGAGGGACAGCTTTACAAGAAGGGGGTTAGTCAACCCATGCTTAAATGCGTCACCGAGACCAAAGGTGTCCAGATCCTGCGTGAAGTCTACAACGGAACTTGCGGCTCTCACGCGGGGCCTAGGGCCCTAGCTGCCAAGGTGATCCGTTAAGGCTTCTACTGGCCTGCTATGATCTACGCCGTGAATCGGGTCACAAGGTCGTGCGAAGCCTGCCAAAAGTTTTCTCCACGCTCGGGAAGCCCTTCGCAATTCACAAAGCTGATCGCCCACACGTGGCCCCTTCAGCGCTAGGGCCTGGACATTGTCGGGCCACTACCCACGGCCCAAGGGAACCTTAAGTTCACCTTCGTCGCCGTCAAGTATTTCACCAAGTGGATCAAGGCAAGAGCAGTATCCACGATAACATCGAAGACTGCCCAGAAATTCTTCTGGCAAAACATTGTTTGCCGATTCAGAGTCCCGTCCGAGCTCACAGTTGACAATGGCAAACAATTTGACAGCCAAGACTTCAGGGACTTCTGCTTCTCCATTGGCACCAAGCTTGCCTTCGCCTCAGTATATCACCCACAATCCAACGGCGTCGTGGAGCGCGCTAACGGCAAGATTTTCACGGCGATCAAGAAAATGCTTCTCGATGACAAGAAGGGTAAATGGGTCGACCTGCTACCTGAAGCAGTCTGGGCGCTGAACACGACCGAGCGTAGGGCGACCGAATTCACTCCCTTTCGCCTCCTATACGGCTCAGAGGCCATGACCCCGCAGGAAATCAAGCATGGGTCCCTAAGGACAAGCGCTTCAGCCTCACCCGACGTAGACGAGCTAACCTCCAAAGATCTCATTGACGGAGACCATGTCTTCGCCCTGCAGGCCCTCAATAAATACCAGGCCCAAACAAAGACCCGCGACCACACAGTCGTCCTGAGAGAATTCAACGAAGGGGACCTCGTACTCGTCCGAACAACCCGGACAGAGTCACAAGATAAGCTAGAGCCGAAGTGGGAAGGACCATTCATCGTCAAGACGAAGTCGTCTCCCAGCGCGTACAAGCTAACAACACAATCTGGCGAAGACCTGGAGCATTCCTAGAACATAGATAATCTCCGCAAATTTTTTGTTTGACTCCTTCAACCAAACATTATCATTCTAGCCCATACTCTTTTCCTCCCGGGGGTGAGGTTTTCAATGAGGCGGAGCCATGCAATATACCCACAAAAATCCCCCGCAAAAATTAAGACACGTCGAAAAAGACCGCATCGACGGTCTTCGGCATTCGACCACACCAAAATCACCGTGAGGGGCAGCGCTTACTACCCTCGCGTGCGACACTTCGCGCAAAAGTCACCTACGGGTGCAGCCGGAATAGCACAATAAGTGCGAAAAATTGAAGTCTTTTCCAAAAGACTATCCGTGCAAAAGTCGCCCACGGGTGCAGCCGGAATAGCACAATAAGTGCGAAAAATCGAAGTCTTTTCCAAAAGACTATCCGTGCAAAAGTCGCCTACGGGTGCAGTCGGAATAGCACAATAAGTGCGAAAAATCGAAGTCTTTTCCAAAAGACTATCCATGCAAAAGTCGCCTACGGGTGCAGCCGGAATAGCACAATAAGTGCGAAAAATCGAAGTCTTTTCCAAAAGACTATCCGTGTAAAAGTCACCTACGGGTGCAGCCGGAACAACACAATAAGTGCGCAAAATCGAAGTCCTTTCCAAAACATTATCCGTGCAAAAGTCGCCTACGGGTGCAGCCAGAATAGCACAAGTGCGCAAAATCGAGGTCTTCTCCAAAAGACTCCACGCAAAAGACGCCTACGGGTGCAGCCGGACTAACTCAACAAATGCGCAAAATCGAAGACTTCCCCAAAAATACCCGAACACAAGCCGCCTACGGGCGCGACCGGATCAACGAATGCACGCATCATCATCATACAATTCATAGTTACACACACACAGCGAGGGCATCACATAATACAATGGCTCAACCTTCAGGATGATACCCATCTCCCTGTAGTTGAACAACATTATCCTCAATTCCTCACCCTCAAAAAGATTTCACAGCTCACCCTCACCTACACTCGCCCCTCCCGGCGAAGACAACAATTCCCGTTTGGCAGTCCCGTCCACACGAAGACAACCACCCTCCACCTCACCATGATGACGCCTATCACTTCGCGACAACTCACTCACTCTCCGCTTCGCCACCACCCTTCGCCGCCTATGCCCAGCACTCGCACCCAGAATATCCTCAGCACCCATCACACGCAGAGAAGTCTCCACCGCAGCCATATCCAATGCTGCAAAATAGTCCAAGTCCTCATCCGAAGACCCCTCTGTCCACACAATCGAACTCCCAGAATCATCAGACTCAAAAAACTTAGACACAGAATCATCAGAATCGTCTTCAGCAACCACGGTCGAAGCAACAAAATTAGCATTATCAGTAGCGGTTACGTGCGCAGGCCCAAAACCCTGAACCTGCATAGCAACCGAGGTTCAGTAACACTCAGACAAAATTTACAAACTCCCCCCACCTATTTAGCCACCTGTGAAGGCCCGGCCGCGGCGTGGGGTCTTCGACTGCCGGCTCAGCCACCACCTTCAAGGCATCTTCGACCGTCGGCGCAGGGGCCGACACAGGGTCTTCGCCAGCCATAGTAGGCATGGGCACAGCCGAGGGGCCTTCACCAGCATCCGAGGGCAGCACCATATTGACCTCCGCAGCCTCGGGCGGCGCGCCGGCCAGACCTCCAAAGTCCTCAACGTACTCGGCACGCTCCATCTGTAGCAACATCACATTCACTCAGCAAAAACCACACATACCCACACACACAACCACACAAAAAATGACCTTCACCTGCTCTCTCGCCCGGTCGGATCGCTCCCTGACCGCCTCCCGACCATGCGGACCCCACATCCTATCGAAAAGTGCCCCCGCTGACTGCTTCACCACAGGGTCGTCAGCCTTGAAGATCTCGCATTCAAAGTTCTCGTCTGATTAGTCGAAGACCTCGTAGTGCCTGCAGCCCTCGCGGGACAACACATTCATGGCCCCCTCGCAGGTGACGAGGGAGGCGAAGGACATGAAACCCTCCATAATGGTCGGGAGCACCAGCAGCTCCTCCTGCAACCATTCGAGGAAGCGAAGGCCTGCTTTCCGGTCGGGCACTTCGAAGTCAGCAGTCCATGCACCTAGCTCGCGGTACGAGTCCACGAACTGTGCGTGTGTCCGCTCAACTTCCGAGCGCGTAGAGGCCTCGGCCTTGTCCACGCGGCCGCGCAAGGCATTGAACCTTGCCTCCAGCTCTTCGGCGCGTTGACTGGCGAGACTGCTCTCCGCCTGCGCCACTTTGGCCTCCGCTTGCACAGCCTGCACCTCAGCGATGGCCTGGTTCGCCTCCCTCCTCTCCTCCACCAGCTGGCGCGGAGGTCCGTCTTCTCGGCCTCCAAGGCGGCCACTTTCTCCGCCAGCCTGCGGTTTTTGCTTTCCGCAGCAGACTTCTCCCGGACGACATCCGTGTGCTGCACCCAAAGTCTCTCGACTTCGGCAGCCACGTCCGCAGTCAGGACACCCGACGCCACGCGGTCGGTGAAGTCGGCCGCCTAACAGAAGCACATGAGACCCAAAACCTCATGCAAACAACAAACATCGAAGTCCAGCACAACTTACTTGCTTCAACTGCTGCGATAGCTGCTGCGACGCCTCCCTCAGCCGCTGGGACATGGAGCCCGCCACGTCCTTGGTGGCAGCGGCTGACAGAATCTCACTGCTCGCGCAAAAAGCGGCCCACGGGTCTCGCGCGGCACCCTTCGCCCCAACCACTGCCGTTGGCAACGCGGTTGCTGCCGAAGGCGGGACAACAACCAATTGCCCTTCACCCGACCCTGCAACATATCACCGATCAATCAACTAGCTAAAAAAACTTACCAACAAAATAATCCTTGACACTGATGTTCGTGCCGAAGTCGCCAACACGTCTCCCCGGTGAAGGCAGCTCCCTTCCTTTCGCGGATCCGCCCGCGGGAGGCTTGGTTCCGCCAGAGGCAGCAGTCTTCGCGCTCGCCGATGCCTTACTAGATCCGGGCGCGGCCGGTTTCGCAGCCGACATCGGCTGGCTACTGCCGGAGGCAGCAGCCTTCACGCTCCCCCGCGCCCTCTTCGCCTCACGCCTAGGATCTGCGATCCTGACGACCGCCCGGCGCTTCTGCGCAGCGTCTTGATGGTCCTTGTTCATCACTGCCGACACAACAGCAGCAATATTCCGTCCATAAGGAAACACCTTCAAGTCATGAGCCATGCAAGACGTAAAGAAGTTTTCACCAGCCGTGCGGGGGAGCAGAACATTCTTGGGCCATCGACCCCCGGTAACCTCCAGCATTCGCGCCGAAGACTCGCGGAGCTCGAGCGAAGACATCCTTCCCCCGAGGGCTGCGCACGTCCCCATCAACTCCATAGCAAAACTATCGGAAACCCCTAGTTCCCCCACTGCAGTACCTAATTTCATCTTCTTAGTGGCTGGGGCGGCCTCCTGCGAGGGGTCTTCTTCAGTCACAGGCACTGGCCCTTTCCCGTAGCGATCGACGGTGTCTTCCCCGGGATAACCACTGTATGACAAGCCATTCAATTCGAAGACCCGATTCAATCTATCGTTGGCCCCACGGATATCCCAGCTCCGCACACCCTCTGTCTTCGGCACATAGCGCCCCACGATCCTCGCCGCACCGTCTTCCGCTTCGCGCACAAATGCGGCGGGATCTCGACCATGCAAATCCAACGCGAAGGCTGGACTTCGCACCCGCTGCCCACCCCGGGAAGGCATCTCGCGAGGGCATACTTCGCCCAATGCCCAGCCATGCGCCAAGGGCCATACCCCATACCCAATAAATTCCTCCACTAAATCGCGCCCGCTACTCATGCGGGCAGCGCACCGAAGGGCTCCCTCGTCTTCATCATCCTCCGCCACCTCAAACTGCGGGTACGCCACATAATAATGGGAACGCATGACGGCCACGGGGAGTCCTGGGTGGTCTTCAACTGCGCCTTCGTAAACGTAAAACCAGAAATTCCACCAGTTGCCCCACTTATTGCGGGCGCAGGGAACCAACTCCACGACTTCCATCGAAGTCTTGCCGGTCCTCGCCGTAAACGTGCATGATCCAAACTGTGCAATCTCATGTCCAATTTTCCTCTTTTGCCAATGCAGACAGTAATGTTTCGCGAAGACCTCCACAGAGGGCTGACCACCATATGAAGTCACCGCCCAAACATACTTTGCCAGGGCCACCACGGCATTCGGCGTCAGCTGGTGGACCTGGACCTCGAATCTCCACAGCACCTCCACCACGAATCGATGTGCAGGCAGACGAAGGCCAGCGGTGAAAAATGCTTCAAACACGACCAACTCGCCTTCTGGCTCGGGGACCTCCTCCACCCCTGGGACACGCCCCACTCTGCTGCCAAAATATCCAAGCTGCTGCATATCCTGGACGCGGACCGAGGAAATCCGCGACACGCCAAACTCAACTGTATCACCAGGACGTAGCTCCTCCGCCGCCATGTCGCTCAGAGTGTCCTCAGATGATGCGCCGGCCGGCGGTTTATTTGCAGCAGACGAGGAAGAGGACGACATGGCTACGTACCGTCGGCGGCGGCGAGCGGTCTGCTTGACGCGGGCCAGATCTCCGACGAGAAGGAGCAAGGAGGGTGGGCGAGCGGATGAACAGGTTTCAAAAGGAGGCTAGGGTTTTGCGGCGCGCAGAAAGAGTGCCTGACCCACGCCGCCTTGCCCCCCTTTTTATACACAGGACGCGACGCTTCGGGAAACCCGCAGTCGAACTGTGCCGCGTCCGTCAACGGTCACATCAAAAACCCCCGCGGAACCATTTCGAGCGAGGGCAGCGTCTCCACCATCTAGCGACGTCTTCGGCACCAGATGACTTAGTCGAACTGGTCCCTCAGAGGGCAAATGTTGGGGTGAAGGCGAAGACGCTACCCTCCGTTCTAGCCTTCGTCTATCTCGCTGCGCCGACAGGAAGCAGAACGACCGGCGAGGTCCACCCTTCGTCTTGTACACTACAAGACGAAGGCCTACGACGACGTCGCCCCGTCCCACGTCCTCACTCCACCTGGAGGCCCACGTGGGATTCGGCCCATTGTAACGGGCCTCACTCGGATAAGTGTGTTACGGGCCCGACTTGTAATAGCTTTTCTGTAATGACAGTCTGTAACCCTCCTTTACAGGAATATTCCGGGGATAGACTGGGTGCCTGAGGGTACATGCATCCTTACATTGAGACGTTGGGCACTCAGGCACCTATAAATACCACCGTACAGTGCCCTTGAGAGGCTGGATTAACAGAGCAATTGCCGCCTCTAGTTAAACCGTGTTCACATCTCTCTCACTCCCCTGTTGGAATCGGCCTGCCCGAGAGCGCAAGCTCCAACAAGTTCCATCTGGAGAAATCATTGAAACAATTTCGTGAAGTGCAGGTTGTTAATTTATCCTCCTGTTGCTGTTTGTCCTAATAAGTTTACTGCATGTGTTCTTATGTTGCTTCCCTTCTGTTACCATTGTCCTCCATTTGATAGGTCGAAGCAGAAAGGAGTAAAGCTACTCGCAGATCAGCATCGTCGTGGGAAGAAGATACTGATATCAAGGCATTAGAGTATGTTAACTGTGTTGCACCTGAAAATTGTGTTTTTCATCATTCTTGGATTTCATGATAATTGATGTTATCCGGTCTTAAATGTACCCATTTATTTGCCATACATTCTTAGACAAATAAGTATGCATATTGTAGGCCTCTTCCTCTACATCATCGACACATGGCAACAACAAATCATCAGGTAGATATGACCAGTGCAAATCATCATCGGCACATGGAAATCTGTACTTCCCTTAGTGTCTTCCTCATAGACATTTTTTCTTCTCTTTCTTACATGATACATAGTATAAACAGAAGATAAATGAAATTGGATATGCCAGATTTACAAACTTATTAAAATATGTCGACTTATGTTCATGGTTAGTATTATTATAAAAGTTTGGATATGTTTGAACAACTATCCCATATAAAAATGTTTACCTATGTGATATAATGAAAATCGTATCAATGCATAGACACCTAACTATATTAAACATACTTCAGCTTGCCTGTATTATTGGAGTTTCCAACTGTGATCAATGGTCTGTATGCATATGCTTATTGTGTACGATGTCCACACCTGCAAGTGACTCTGTGTCTCCGCTAGTTCCAGAGCACCAACAATACCTACAGTGTCATCAAGTCCGGCACCGAGAAGGTACTTGTTCCCTTCGCATGCAACTGCTTGTGTTGCTTCTTGATTTGTAATCTGTAATGGCTGATCTGAGAGTAGGGCACATTCATACTTCAAATTTCTTGATCTGTCTCCTAGGCCTATTTGATTTAACAGCTTGCATGCTAGGATATATGGGATGCATTAGGCCTATAACACCATAGCTAACATATACACTGATACATAGAGCAGTCATAACGCAATTAAAGTCTAACACTGTTGCAAAGCACTTAGGGATAAACTGATTTAACTTGATAAGACTCTTAAAACAGGTCTGTTCCATGTTTATCGCCTCAACCTTTGGGCATGTTTGGATATGGAAGGTATATACTCTTTAGATTTTCTGCATTTTGGATAATAACTGGTAAAACCCCGTGTGAATTGACTATGAGAGTTAGGCACCCAGTCGGTATCAACTATATGTTTATAAGGATTTTAAAGATCTATTTGCTTGAACAAATCAGTTTTGGTTTCACTGATCCGATGAGTGTACATATATGTCTAGGTATCCTTCGACCGCAACTCTTCTATCACCGTTTTTAAAGATCTAAATTTACAGGTAGTGGTGGAGAATAAAGTAGATTTATTGAAGATTTTAAAGAGTGACAACTGCATTATTCCCCATATATAGCGCTGGGGAGTACAATTGTCGCGCTGGTGTACCCACCTGCGTTTACATGGTTCGCTACCAGGTCTGTCATGCAAGTTTTTGCTCTCTATTAGTCTAAATTCACTTATCGATCTATTAGCATGGAATAAATTCGTCACATCTGAACCTCTATTATTTCATACTTTGTAGGTACAAGATGGGGTTTTGTCCCAATGGTCCTAATTACTGGTATAAGCATAACAACCTACCTGGGCCACCACCTTCTGTTTGCAACAGCGTATCTCATACAACTACTATACTGTAGTAGTTTGTTTTTATTCTGCTTGTTCATGCCAGAAGATAGGAGTACAAAAATCTATGTTGTTCCATGGTGCAAGTATAAGAAACAATCTGATTTAGGAGCAACATGTTGAACCAAGTTTGCTGTAGTGCAGTGACTGAACTATCCATGGTTTCGAAGTTCATAATTTACTTTCATTTTTTGTTATTTGTATAGCTAGCTGAGCTCTCGAAGTACTTGAAAAGAACGCTTTAGGCAGCAGTCATATCATTCTTATAGCTATAGATTTTTTATTGTATTAATTTAGTAGTTATTTTGATTTGAGATTTGATGGAAATGCATGCTCTACTTGGTTATTTTATACATCCATGCAATGTCTAATTTATGTCTTAAAGCACATTGTTTCTTCTGGTTAATGTAAGTACTTGTGAGAACATACCCTTGCGCATATTTGTTCTTTACTTTAGTAATCAACATCCTGAAATTACCACTGTATAACATGTCCATGTATAGAGCTTGAAATCAAGAGGAGTGCAGTTTCCTGGACGTTCAGATTGCATATATGTTCTTCAGATTGCATTTTTAGAATATTCCATTCACATATTACATATGCATTTTTAGAGTTGTCTACAAGATACTATTGTAGATATGTCCACCATGGAAAAGATTAATGATACAATTTTCGGAGCTAAGAATGTTGTGAAGGAACTTATTAAAAAGGCACATGATAAGCATTTGGAAGCTGAGCTAGGTCGCTACATGATGGAGACGCGACACCATGCATGGCATTGTTTCAAAATAGAGTGAACCTCAGGTACTGATTGCTTATGTTTTGCTTCCATTATTATGTATATATAGCTTTTGTTTATGTTATTCAGAGCATTATTCATTTTTTAGGTTGAGTTGTTTTAACCTCAATACAATCTCTTCTTATTCAGATTCTTATCAAAGCTTGTGATGTTGCTAGGAGTAGTGCTCGGAATAGCTTGTCTAGGAATAATTTGAAGGCTATGGGTCACTACGGTTGTTGGGGACTTGTTCTCAAATGCTAAGAGTTAAGAACAAGGCAACATAGAAAATGTTAAGTGTTAAAGTCCTTCGTCCTCCAAAACATTATATCCCTTCAGGAGATAATGAATTTCGGACGAAGGTTACGAAAGACGTACCTTCGTAAGCATAACATTAAGTGACGAAGGATTCATATAAAGCATGAGGTATAAAATAAACATTTAAATGTTATCATGGAATCATTTCTATTTTATTATCATGGACGAATAGAAATGACTTCAAATTACAAATGTACCTTCGGTCCTGAGAAAGGCAAGAGTACAAGCGTGACGCAAAAGCAAATGCCAAGTCCGCGTGAACAGTACGGGGGTACTGTTCATCTATTTATAGACACAGGACACAGCCTGTGAAGAATTACAATTATGTCCCTCATAAAAGTTTACAACATTGACCCAGACCTTTATGGATTAAAAGGTCATTCTATCTCTAAGTCGGTTTGTAATACCGAAGCTTCATGAAGAGGAACCTTCGGTCACCTCCTGGGGACAACTTCAGCCGAAGCTGCTTCTTCTTACAAGACCTTCGGCGCAACGAAGCATGACCCCAACAGTAGCCCCTTTCGCGGTGCTAGATCGTTTTTCGTAACGAGCTTGATCCGTGAAAAAAAACCTCTTAAGCTTCGGGAAGCCGAAGGTCCAAAAAACACCTTCCCTGAGCTCGTTGCCGAGAAACGATTCAGCTTCCGAGCGCGTGTCAGGCCCACCTTACAGAGTTGCTGTTTGGTCTCTGTGGTCCACCGCGTAGCGAGTGCAAGTGACTGTCCGCCTGGTGTAAAAATCCTGGCGTTTCGCCTTCTTACCTGCAGCACTATATAAACAGACGGGTAGGTGTGAAGTTACCACAGCATTCATTGCTATTTGCACTGTTTTGCTGCCAAAATTTTTAACCATAGCCGAAGCTTGACTCTCAGAATTGAACGAAGGTCCAACTCGAAGTCTGCTTCGTCAGAAGGAAAGGCTTCGGGAGAAAAAAGTATTCAATTTCCCCAAACTCAGAATTAAATGGCCAGAGTGCGATCTACCGCCAGGGTTGAGCGTGAAGGAGACGAAGCTGAAGGTTCGGAGACTGTTCCCATCTCTGAAGCAATGCAACGATCCGGACTGGTAACCTCGGAGAAAACCCCCACTGTTGAAGCAGTACAAGCAACTGCCGAAGCAGAAGATGAGAACATTGAAGAAACTGATCCCGAAGATGATTATCGCATTGCCATGCCAAGTAAGCCCAGCCACTTGGACTTCGGAAAATCGACCGTTTCGAAGGCTGATCTCTCGAAGATGGTAAAATCAGGTTATTTCAGTGAAAGTCAGAAGAAGCTACTTCGCTTCGGGGGAGAAGAAACTACCCCAAAACCAGAGAAGGATGAGATAGTCATTTTCAAGAGCTTTCTAAAGGCTGGGTTAAGATTCCCTCTTCATGGGATTATTGCAGATGTATTGAAGAAGTTTGGTATATACTTTCACCAGTTGACTCCTAACGCTATCGTTAGGCTTAGTGTTTACATCTGGGCCCTCCGAAGCCAGGCGGTGGAACCGTTTGCCGACAGTTTTTGTCGAGTTCATGAGCTACATTACCAGACGAAGGCCAGAAAGGATGGATTACATGATAACTTTGGTTGCTACAATTTTGCTTATCAAAAAACCACAAAGTTTCCTGTTATTAGCTACCGAAGCAAATGGCCGGCAGGCTGGAAGTCAGAGTGGTTTTATGTGAAAGTTGACGAAGACGAAGAGAAGTTGGTACAAAGCCCACTTGAATTAATCTTCGGAGAAACAAGACCGCGATGCCACATGACATTAGAGGGTCCCACCTGGGCTGCACTGGGTGAGTTTAAAATTATTTCAGAGCATATCAGCACTAGGGACCTGGTTCAAGAGTTCTTGGCCTTTAGGGTTTTCCCTACCTTAAAAGAATGGGAAATGCCGAAGCTGGAAGGGGAGAAGAAAGAAGGGGAACTTGTCCGACTTCCTTACCATTTCAAGTTCAAGAAATACTTTAAAAAACCTTGCCAAGAGTGGCTGGACACAGTTGAAGTAATGTGCAATGAAATTCTTGGTAATTACTCGAAAAAAGATCAATTGATGACTGCGGCCTTCGGCACCTGCCCGAAGCGAAGACTAAACCGAGTGTTTGATGCCGTGGGTTTCGAGTACCTTGACTATGAACGGCTGAATAAGGGTGCTGAGGGCCAAAAGAGGAAAAGAGTGGCCGAAACTTTGAACAAAGATGAGGAAGAACCACCAAAAAAGAAGAATATCCCAAAAAAGAGAAGAATATCATCTCCGAAGCGAAAATTGTCCGATGAAGAGGGGACTCCTGCATCACCCTCTACCACCGATGTGGAGGAAATTTTAAAGGTAATGACTGAAACCCTGCCCGCAAAGCTAAGTCCATTAGGGCCTCAACTGACGAAGCTTTTTCGAAAGGTGGAGGATCCCGAAAAAACAAAGAAGATAACCAAAACAAAGAGACAAAGAATTATTGCAGTGACCGAAGTCATTGACAAGATGCCGCCGCGAGCTTCAGCTCGGAAAGCGCCAGCGGTTGAGGGCACAACAAATGTCGAAGTCGCACCTTCAGAGGTCGCGGCTACCGAAGCCGCTTCGGCCGAAGATTTGAACTTGGAAACTACAATTGAAGACATCGACAAAATACTGTTAGACATGGCCGCAGAAGAAGCTACCACTGCTGCCGAAGAAACCATGGCCACAGTGCCTGAGAAGGGAAAGGAAAAAGCCGAAGATACTTCGGAGGACGAAGCCTTCATATTTCAAAATTTAGTTGGGCAAGAACTGTCGAAGGCCGAAATAAAAGAGCTTAAAGAATATGCCAAATCTTGCGGGTATAAGCCAGGAGCTCTTCTTTTCGGAGGTATTGACGATGAGAAACTGGACTGCATCCGGGATCAAACTGGAGCTAAGGTCATCGGTACTCTATCGAAGAGTATCGGTTTTCCGAAGCTGGAAACGGATATCAGCCGCTACCGACGACAACATATCGTTGGTAGCTTATTTTATTCCAATTTCAAGGTAAACAACTTTTCTCTGACTTTTATTGTTTTTTTTAAAAAATGCTCCTAACGAAGGTTGTTTATGTGCAGAGCATGCTACTGAGCAAAGCTTTGAAAATGCAGCAAGATTTAGAGGATAAGAAACACGAAATTATAATTGAAAATTTAGAGAGCAGAATAAAAGAGCAAACAGCTATTATTGAAAAGAAAGACTTCGAACTCCAAACAACCGAAGGCTTATTGGCAGAGACTGAAGCTAAAGTAGCAGAATTAAATTCGAAGCTTCTCTGCCAATCAAAACAATTTGAACAAGAGAAGCTAGAGCTTAATTCAAAATTTGAGGCCGAAGTCCAAACAAACTCAGATTTGAAGAAATCATTGACAAGCCTTCAAGACAAATGTTTGAAATTTAGTGACAACTGTATTCAACAATTAAAAAAGATCTTTTATTCAGTTGGAGCCAGCAGTGGAAAGTTCACCCCTTCAGCTGAAAATTTGCCAAGAACCTTCGAACATATTGAAGCTGAAATTGATGAGCTTGATGAAGTTATAGCCGGGCACGGTGACTTCTGTGCCTGGGTAGCTTCTCGGGGCACTGCTGCAGCATTTCTGAAGGCCGGCTGTGATCATGGAAAAATCGTCAACAGGCCCAATTTCACTCTATCTTCATCAATGCTAGACGATATTCCTGACCTCGCCCGAAGCATCTCAAACAGATTTATAAAAATGATATGGACCAAAGGCGGGCGAGAAAAAGCTGGAGACGAAGCTCGAAGTCATCTTGAACCAGTAAGAAATCATACCTTGTGCTTACCTTCCCCCTCAAACTTGATTTTTACTCACAATACCTTGATTCATGTAGGATGACGAAGCTGAAACTGATACTTAAAGAATATGCCGCCGAAGCTGAAGCCCGGTAAAGATTAGTAGGAGTAGACTAGAAAAACTCAAGAGACTTTTGTAATAACTTTTGTAAATACAGCTAAACTGTTCTTAATGAACTTTGTTCATACCTTGTAATATATACTTACCCTTCCATTGAGGCGCTTTGATGTGGACGAAATTAGTATTTTGAGCCGAAGGCGAAAAAACACCTTCCCTTCTTTTCGTACACAACGAAGCATAAAAGACCGCTTCTTCTTTTTTGCCGAAACTTCTCTTTTTTATACACAACGAAGCATAAAAGACCGCTTCTTCTTTTTTGCCGACACTTCTCTTTTTCATACACAACGAAGCATAAAAGACTGCTTCTTCTTTTTTGCCGAAACAACTACTTATGCCATGAATGAATGTTTATGAATGCAAATGCTATGATGTAATGTGATGTGCAAATGAATGTCCAAACACATATCCGAAGCCATACCCTCAGCCATTATTTCCTTAGAAACAATCACACACTAGCTCTGCATTCCCTTAGGAACGTCTTTGGAGCTTCTTCGCCTTTTACTTTCGGCGGAATCAGCGTTGACTTTTCGCTGTAAGCTCTGCATCCCCTTAGGAACGACTTTGGAGCTTCTTCGCCTTTTACTTTCGGCGGAATCAGCGTTGACTTTTCGCTGTAAGCTCTGCATCCCCTTAGGAACGACTTTGGAGCTTCTTCGCTTTTTCAGTTTTCGGCACTCGATGGTGCGTTCTCAGCTTTTACATTTACATTTCTTGGGGGATTTTGCTCTTATAGAACTAGAAAAGAAAATTACATATGATGGCCCCATTAAAAACCTTTCTCCCCCTTTAGAAAGGAAAAGGGTGCCATGAAAAAAGAAAAAACATAAAAAAGTTACATCAAGTTACACATAATATCGCCGAAGCTCATTCGCATTCCAAGATCTTGGAATGTCGTTGCCGTCCATGTCCTTCAATCTGTATGAACCAGGCCTTGACAAAGATGCTACCAAGAAAGGTCCCTCCCATTTCAACTGTAACTTGCCCACTGTGTCTGGGTTGGCTACTCTTCGAAGCACCAAGTGTCCCGGCTCAATATTTTTTAGCCGAACTTTTCTATCTCGCCATTTGACTGTTTCAGCTTGGTATTTATTGATATTCTCCACGGCCTGAAGCCTGATCCCTTCTAAGGCATCTTTTTCCACAAAACAAGCATCTTCAGGGCCTGATTCTGCCGAAGCTACTACTCTTATTGATCCAGTTTTAGCTTCTTCCGGAGTTATTGCTTCGTCACCGAATAATAACTTGAATGGAGTAAAGCATGTAGACCTTGATGTTGTTGTATTGTGGCTCCACACCACTTTAGTTAACTGATCTGGCCACTTTCCCCTGGGTTGATTGAAGATTAACTTCATTATTCCTGTCATTATAATGCCGTTGGCTCTTTCAACGAGCCCATTTGACTCCGGATGCCTGACTGATGCAAAATGGATCTTCGTGCCAATTTGATCACAGAAATTTCTGAAGGCTTCAGAGTCGAATTGTGTTCCATTATCTACAGTGATGGCCTTCGGTACCCCGAAACGACAAACAATATTCTGCCAGAAAAACTTTTGGACAGTGGCCGAAGTTATTGTGGCTAGTGGCTTTGCCTCAATCCATTTAGAAAAATACTCCACAGCCACTATGACATATCTTAGATTCCCTTGAGCCGGTGGCAATGGACCTAACAAGTCAAGGCCCCACCTTTGCAATGGCCAGATGGGTTGTATGAGCTGTGTTAAAGACGAAGGTTGTTTCTGATCTTTTGCACATTTCTGACAGCCTTCGCACTTTTGAACTAATTCCGCTGCATCCGAAGCTGCCTTCGGCCAATAAAACCCTTGGCGGAAAACTTTTCCAAGTAACGGCCTAGATCCAATGTGAGATCCACACAGGCCTGCATGTATTTCTTTCATCAACTCTACATCTTTGGCTCTAGATAAACACTTGAGCAGCGGAGCGCAAACTCCATGCTTGTACAACTCCCCTTCTATCACGACATATGGACGAGCTCTTGCCTCTATCCTCCTGTTATAAGCTTCGTCATCTGAAAGGAACTTACCCTGAAGGTAAGAGATGATCTCAGTTCTCCAATCTTCGCTATAAACAGGAGATTTGTTGAGGACTGCTCTTTCAAGGAGTTCCACTGAAGGTGCCTTTATTGTTTCGAAGAACACATCCGAAGGTAAAGGCAGCCCCTGTGCTGCTGACTTAGCTAGCAAATCAGCATGCTCATTTTGTCCTCGAGGGATATTTTTGACAGAAAATCCTTCGAAGGAAGCTTCAATTCTTCGGACCGTGTCCAGATATTTTTCAAGCTTCGGATCTTTAGCCTTGCAACTCTTGTCGATATGACCTGAAACAACCTGGGAATCAGTCTTAAGGATGGCCCTTCTGATTCCCATTGCTTTTAATTTCCGAAGGCCCAAAAGCAGAGCTTCGTACTCGGTAACATTGTTTGTACAGCTAAAATCAAGTCTCGCTGCATAACAAGTTTTAACTTTGGATGGTGAGACTAGCACAGCGGCTGCTCCTGCTCCGAAGGTTCCCCAAGAGCCATCACAAAACACTGTCCACACTTCGGCATCCTTATTTGTTTCTTCATCCTGAGCCCCTGGCGTCCAGTCGGCAATGAAATCTGCCAATGCTTGAGACTGGATCGAGGATCTATGCACATAATCAATGCAAAATTCATTGAGCTCTGCAGCCCATTTTCCAATCCGTCCAGTAGCTTCTCTATTTCTCATAATATCCTTCAACGGCTGCGAAGAAGGAACAACAATATTGTATGCCTGAAAATAATGCCGAAGCTTCCTGGATGCCATCAAAACGGCATATAACACCTTCTCCAGTTCTGTATAGTTTTTCTTTGATACACTAAGGACTTCAGATACAAAATACACTGGAACCTGCTTCTTGGCTTGGCCATCAAGCTTCTCCTGGACAAGTGCCGCACTTACTGCTGAGTGCGAAGCTGCCACGTATAACAACAAAGGAGCCCCTGGCGTTGGTGGAGTTAATGTTGTTAGATCTATCAAATATTGCTTCAGCTCTTCGAAGGCTTTTTGTTGATTTGGTCCCCATTGAAAGACTTCGGCTGATTTCAGCACTTTGAAGAATGGTAAATTTCTTTCTGCTGATCTGGATATGAATCTATTGAGAGATGCCAGCCTTCCTGTCAATCTTTGGGCCCCCTTTCTTGTAGTTGGTGGCTCCATTCGAAGTATAGCTTCAATTTTATTTGGATTAGCTTCAATTCCCTTTGTTGAAACCAAACATCCAAGAAATTTCCCCTTCTTTACTCCGAAGACACATTTTTCTGGATTCAGCTTTAAGCCAGCTTGTCTGAAACTGGCGAAGGTCTCCTGCAAATCAGCAATATGATTTTCCTGCTTCGTGCTTTTTACAATGATGTCATCAACATAAGTTAGCACATTTCTGCCTATCTGAGACTGGAGAACCTTCGCAGTCATTCTGCTGAAACTTCCTCCAGCGTTTTTGAGCCCCTCAGGCATCCGAAGATAGCAATATGTGCCACTTGGGGTTATGAAGCTAGTCTTCGGCTCATCTTCCTTCTTCATCCAGATTTGGTGATAGCCTGAGTAACAGTCTAGCAGACTCATGAGCTCTGAAGAAGCTGCTGCATCAACTAAAGAGTCTATTCTTGGCAATGGGAATTCGTCCTTCGGACAGGCCTTGTTGAGATCTGTAAAGTCTATACACATTCTCCACTTCCCATTGGCCTTCTTCACCATAACAGTGTTAGCTAACCACTCTGGGTACTTTACTTCTCTGATAACTCCTGCACTAAGGAGTCTTTTTACTTCATTGCGAGCCCCTTCGGCCTTATCATCAGACATTTTCCGAAGCCTCTGCTTTCGGGGTCTGAAGGATGGGTCAACATTGAGCGAGTGTTCAATAACATCCCGATTTACTCCGCAGAGGTCATTAGCTGACCATGCAAAAACATCTTTGTTGTTGAACAAAAACCTTATCAAGGTTTTCTCCTGCTCTTCGGATAATTGAGAGCCCAACAGCACCTTCTGCTCTGCTATGTCCTCACATAAGAGCATGGGCTTCGGCTGATCTGCTGAAGCTGCTTTCTCCCTTCTGAATTTGTACTGTTCACAAGCTTCAGCTCCATCTATGTTATGGATTGCTTTGGAGTCAGTCCAGCTTCCTTCGGCCCTTCTAGCAGCTTCCTGACTTCCATGAATAGCGATGGGTCCTTGATCCGAAGGTATCTTCATGCAAAGATAAGCAGGATGAAGGATTGCTTCGAAGGCATTGAGAGTACCGCGACCAATGATAGCATTGTAAGGATACTCCATGTCAACAATATCAAACATAATTTGCTCAGTCCTTGTGTTGTTAACAAATCCGAAGGTTACTGGCATGGTAATCTTCCCAAGTGCTACAATCTGCCGTCCTCCGAAGCCACAAAGAGGGTGTGTAGCATCATGAATCTTATCTTCTGGCTCTTGCATTTGCCTGAAGGCCTTAGCGAATATGATATCAGCTGAACTGCCTGTATCAACTAAGACATTGTGGACCAGAAATCCTTTGATCACACAAGAGATAACCATAGCATCATTGTGTGGATAGTCCTTGAGTTGAAGGACCTCTTGGGAGAAGGTGATAGGAATGTGAGACCATCTCGACTTGATGAAGGGTCCTTGCACCCCAACATGCTGTACTCTTCTTTGTGCTTCCTTCTTCTGCTTCTTGTTGGCTGGCTCTGAGCATGAACCGCCTGTTATCGGGAACAGCAGCTTCGGAGCCGAAGCAGCTCCAGCTTGATCGTTGAACGAAGCCATCAGCTCGAAAAAATGGAAGTGAGTTCACCGGAGGTGGGCGCCAATGTTGGGGACTTGTTCTCAAATGCTAAGAGTTAAGAACAAGGCAACATAGAAAATGTTAAGTGTTAAAGTCCTTCGTCCTCCAAAACATTATATCCCTTCGGGAGATAATGAATTTCGGACGAAGGTTACGAAAGACGTACCTTCGTAAGCATAACATTAAGTGACGAAGGATTCATATAAAGCATGAGGTATAAAATAAACATTTAAATATTATCATGGAATCATTTCTATTTTATTATCATGGACGAATAGAAATGACTTCAAATTACAAATGTACCTTCGGTCCTGAGAAAGGCAAGAGTACAAGCGTGACGCAAAAGCAAATGCCAAGTCCGCGTGAACAGTACGGGGGTACTGTTCATCTATTTATAGACACAGGACACAGCCTGTGAAGAATTACAATTATGTCCCTCATAAAAGTTTACAACATTGACCCAGACCTTTATGGATTAAAAGGTCATTCTATCTCTAAGTCGGTTTGTAATACCGAAGCTTCATGAAGAGGAACCTTCGGTCACCTCCTGGGGACAACTTCAGCCGAAGCTGCTTCTTCTTACAAGACCTTCGGCGCAACGAAGCATGACCCCAACAACGGTCTCAAAGGGTAGTTCCGCTAGCATTTTATAAATAACTATTTGTGTGGGACAACAGAATGTTGAAGGCAAGCACGTCCCTTTTGTTTTCATTGATCGGATGTTGGCACATTTCACAAAAGATGACTATGGTCTTGAAAGCCTATGCTCGACAGTAAATTGTGAGATATTTTTGCCACGACCGCGTGATCCGGGAACGATCGTTGCGTCTACAGAACATTTAGAAAGCGTCGTCTCTGTCATTATGTCGTTGCAATGCACAGTTATTGCTTGTGCAAACATCTATTTTAGTGATGCCAATAAAAGTGTAGAATAACAATTAGGGTTTTTATATATTAATGTATTTTATCACATTGATTCTGTACCAAAGCACGGGCATATACCTAGTTCAAGAAAAAAGAACAGGATGATTCCTCTCGCGAGAGATCGGCGGCTTGCGTACGGATGATGGTGGGGGTGGGGGTGGGGGGGGGGGGAGGAGCACCTAGTATCCGTGTCGCGAAAGTTTTCTAATTTACATCGGGAGAACTGTCTTGGCGTCTTTCGGACCGTCTTCAGCATTCTATCTATAATTTATCCAAAATTAGATATAAATAAGCTACAGTCTTAAAAGGTTGGTAGACTCATGAACTACAACGTCCCCAAAACGTAAATGCAGAGGATTCGTCTGGTGGAGGCCTAACGGAATCTAGGTTGTTCCTTGAATCATGTAACAAGATTGAGATTTATTTGCTTCCGTAAAAAGACTGCAAATTGAGATGGTAGTTACCTGTGGGTTGTGTAAGAAAATTGTGTTCATGGATGTGACATTTGATTTTTTTTAAAAAAATTAAATATATCGTGTGTAACACCTCAAATCCATCAAAATCATTCTGTTCTAGTTGTTAAATGGATTAGAGGGGAAAAGTTATTTTATAATAAAGAAAATAATGGCATAAGCTTTAACTAACCCTTGAATAATTTAATACCTAAATCAGTGTTTGATGTATTTATTTTCAGTGCATGACTTTTGTTTGATAATTAATTATAAAGGTTTAATTTTTGTAGTTAATTTTTTAAACCTAATTTATTTAAAATAGGACGTACCCTCCCCAAATTAATATTTTTTCTTTAAATATTTTATTCTCTCGGATTTATTATAATTTTACAGAATATATATATATATACAAAGAAAAGAAAAAAGATCGCACGACTCCCATCCCATGGCCGAGCGGCCCCAGATGTCTCAACCTCAAATGTCGTGCCCGTGCGTATCCCTCTCTTCCTCTCTCAGCCTTGCAGGTGGGCCCACCCGGCCCCACTTCTTTCTTCTAAGCACGATATTTTCCTTTCCTTCGATCGATGAATGTAATCGTCAGCGGGCTGACTAGTCCTCTACGATCGCACGATTCCTAGACGCGGATGCTGCCTCGTCGCTCGCCAGCACCGGCCGCTCATCTCCCCCAAACGAACCGTCGCGGCGTCGCCCACTCCGCCATTTACTGCGCCGCCCACACGCGGATGTGCGCTCTTCCCTCCACCTCCGTTAATGGCGCGCGTGCTAACGGCGCTGACGGGACTGCCCCACCGGGCAGAGAGGGAGAGAGTGAGCGAGCGAGGCGTGGCGACGACATGTGGATTTCTTTTCCTGTTAGGCTAGTTTGAAAACTCAAATCCTCTTCGAGATTGAAGAAGATTGGAAAGAAAATTAATTTATTTCTATCTCAACCCCTTCCAATTCAAAAGAAAATTTGAGATTCTCAAAGTAGCCCTCAGCGGAAGAGGGCGTGCGGATGCGCGGGTACGAACTGGGCCTGGTGGGCCAAAAGGCCAGGAAGAGGAGGGGGTTGGGCTTCTTTACCTTTTTGTTTTATTATGAATTTCCTAATTCCTTTTACTTTTGTTTTTTTCTCTTTTGGATTCAAACCCAAACATGCCCCAAATTCATATTCAAATAATTCAAACATGTGTATTAAACAAAATAGTAATCTAGGCTCAGCATGATGCAACATTTCATGACTCCAATATGTTTTAATACAGTAATGAAATAATTTATCCATATAAACTAGACATATCTCTAATAAAAAGAAGAGAGAGGAATTCTATAGAGAGAAACAAGGGGTAACACCTGAATTTGGTAAATTCAGGGTGTTACACCTACGATCCCGTAGCAGCACGTAGAATAGTTTTATGCTGGTTGTTTATATGTTTTGGTGTAAGGTTATCATATCCATTATTTGCTTGATTGTATGTATTGCTACGCATAGAGGCGAGGTCACGAGAAAGCCAAAGACCAATTTGGTCAAGTACCTGTAATCTCAAGTCACAGGCAAGTTGTGTCGTTGATCACTCTTCTTTACCTAATAATGTTCATGTTAATCACTGTGACATGCTCAGGTTAATTTGATGGGACCTAATAGGTTTTCCTAGTTTGTTTACCTCACACCTTGCAAACAAATGGATGATTGGGTAGATTTGTTATTGCTCTACCTGGTTTGAGAATTAATGTTATATATGATCATGTTCCATTAATACTTTTGGTTTGGGTAGATTATTGTATTAATTGAAACATGGAGGGGGCCTTCGTCCTCTGAAGGTCCTCAAAAACATGATTTAACAATGTTTCCTAAGTGTAACAGATGAACAGGTACCTTCGGACATGGATCAAGACTGTACACGATGTGAAAAGCATGGTCAAGACGAAGGTTGATGTTGCTCCGAAGCTACGTGCGAGGGAGCTTCGGCTTAACAGCGGAAAAAGGAACCGACTTAAAGAGGAAAAGGCCATCTAATCCTCGTTGAGTTGTCCATAAGACAGTAGTAAATATGAAGGGCATGAATGTAACTTCACACAGGCTGCGCCGTGTGCATATAAATAGATGAACAGTACCCCATATTGTTCACGCTGACTTGTACTCGCTGGTGCGTCACGCTTGTACCTTTGCCTTCAGTCAAGTCGAAGATATAAATGCAATTTGATATTGTACTTATTTATTCCTGATTATATAAAAGAAAGATATATCATGATGTCATGTAATAATTCATGTTGTCATGTTTCATATGCTTCGTCTTTCATTGATTTATGTTGCAATGATGAAGGTACGTCCTTCATAACCTTCGTCTGAAGAACGTTATATCCTCAGGGAAATAATGCTTCGAAGGACGAAGGGCATTAAGCATTAACCTGTTTTTGTGTTGCCTCGTTCTTAATTCATAGCATTTGAGAACAAGTCACCAACATTGGTGCCCACCTCCGGTGTACTCACTTCCACAACCTTCGGCAAAGCACCGACCTTCGTTATGCCACCGAAGAAGACAACAGCGCCAGGGGCTGCTGCAATGCAGCCACTGGACACAAACCAGGAGACTCTCTCTCTCCGAGAGGCTCGAAGCCAGAAGAGAAAGGCCACTAGTCCAACATTCTAGGAGGAAGAGTTGGACCAAGAGATCAGAGATATGGAAATCATTCATCAACAAGTGCAAAGGAAAAAAGAGAAGATGGCTCGACTAGCCGATCTTTAAAAGAAGATCGATGAAGCTACTGAGGAAGTCTGTCATCTTACTCAAGATGACCAAGACCGAAGGCCTCAAGACAGGGAGCTTCGTTAAGAGGGATTATTCAATAAAGATGGATGGTATGATGATTTTAATCATGATATCTTTACTTTTGATGATGCTTCTCCCTTGGCAGCAGAATTGCAGGCTATCCCATGGCCACAATCCTACAAGCCACCCTAGCTACCCATGTACGATGGGCACTCAGGCCCAAAGCAATTTTTGATGAGCTATGAGGCAACAATATCCTCATACGGAGGCAATGTGGCTGTCATGGCAAAGTCCTTCATCATGGCAGTCCGGAACGTAGCCCAAACATGGTATTCTTCTCTTCGGCCAAGGACAATCACGTCGTGGCAGAAGCTCAAGGATATGCTGATTACCAGTTTCCAAGGCTTTCAAACAAAGCCATTCACAACTCAGGCCTTGTTCCAGTGCACGCAAGACCATGAGGAATACCTTTAGGCTTATGTCCAAAGGTTCTTGCGACTGAGGGCACAAGCGCCCACATTGCCCAATGAAATTGTCATTGAGGCCATGATCAAGGGTCTTCGGCTAGGACCTACGGCTCAATACTTCGCCAGGAAGCCTCCACAAACTTTGGAGAACCCGCTTCAGAAGATGGATGAGTATATCCGGGCTGACAACGACTTCCGCCAAAGAAGGGAGGAAGCTTACAGATTCTCTGAGATGACCAGGGGCTTCGGAGGAAGAATCCACCCTAGGCATGTCAGATCAATCCACAACTGCAGTCAGAGTGACGACAAAGGAAGCCAGCTTCAGAGGCCATAGTATACCTCACAGTCTTCGGGGCAGCAGCAAAGTTCCTTTAGGCCACCAGCTCCAAGGGGCGAGGTGCCAGGGGCTTCGGAGGAAGATATGAGGATCATCCCAGGAAAGTCTATTGCATATTCTATGGTGAGGACAAGGGCCATACTACAAGAATGTGCCAAATCACTATCTAGAAGCAAAAGGAAATCACAGAAGCCGAAGCTCGACAGAATCAGCCGAACCAGGTCTTGCACACTGCTTCATGCCATTCTCCCTACATACCAGAGTATGTGGGCAATCATCCTGCAGCCTCTGTTGCTTCGGCTAGCCATTCTCAGGCTTCTTGGCCTCAACTTCCATCGCCACCACCACTGCAACCTACACATTCCCGAAGCCTGCAGCCAGAAGGGCGCCAACACTCTCAACAACAACGCGAATTTAGGGAGGAATCTGAAGCTCGTACAGTCAACAGTACTATGCCAGAATCAAAGCATATTTATTGAGCAATATCCTCCCTCTGAAATACTTTTATGTTCTATGTCATTTTGTTTTTTAGTAACGAATAAACAATGTAAATCTAGTTTTGAATTCTTGTAATAATTTTTGCTTCTATCAAGATGGAATATATCTTCTTTACAGACTTATGAAACCTGAAAATTGCCGAAGCTCAAAAGTCGTTTCTAAGGGAACGCAGCGTAAGTTTTGCCGAAGCTATAAAAGGCCGTTCCTAAGGGAACGCAGCGTAAGTTCTACCGAAGCTATAAAAAGCCGTTCATAAGGGAACGCAGCGTAAGTTCTGCCGAAGCTACAAAAAGTCGTTCCTAAGGGAGCGCAATGTAAGTTTTCTACTCAAAAGTCGTTCCAAAGGGAATGCAGAGCCAAATACCACCGAAATATAAGGCGAAGAAGTTCAAAAGACGTTCCTAAGGGGATGCAGAACTTATACCACCAAAATAGAAGGCGAAGAAGTTCAAAAGACGTTCCTAAGGGGATGCAGGACTTACACCGAAAAATAAACGGTGAAGCCGAAAAATAAATGGCAAAGAGATACCAATCGTTCCTAAGGGAATGGAGAGATTGTGTGTTTCAGTGTGGGAGTGTGAGTATGTGTCTGCGACATCATTATCATTTTGCACCATATCATCACATCATTTCGCATAGCATCACATCATACATCATATTGCATCGATGACACAAGAATTGAATACAGAGCCGATTTTCGGAAAATATTGTCAAAGTTATACGAAGAAAGCTTTGAATTACAGCCTCATCAGCTTACATGTAAGAAAGGGATCTCTTTTTGAAGCAAGGATATCTTTATTTTCGCGAATCACGGATTTTCTTTCTTCACGAAGCATGAAAAGAAGGGAAGGTGTTTTTTCGCCAAAGGCTCAAAAACGGTATGTATGAAAGTTTCATGCATCGTAAAGAAATAAATTACAATAATTTACATATTCAATCCCAAGTTACACACGTCAAATATTACAGCTTTGTTACAATAAAAGCACAATGTCTACTCCAGTGTCCATTGCATTGGCCATTTAAAAATGTTTTCGCAGTAAGTGCTAGTCTTCTTTCAGGACCTTCTCCGCAATTTCATTTAGCAACTTATCGACGACTTCGTCAACGATAGATTCAGCCATATTAATGATCTCTAGTGCTTCCTTCATTTCTGGATCGGCCAGGGGATCGAACGGTTCCGATGGCGGAGATAATTCAGCTGAAATAGGAAAAAATTAATCAGTCCGAAGCTGCAGAAACAAACGACGAAGATGAATATCAAAAGATATTACCTATACGTCTTTCACGCTCTGCAGCTTCTTCAGCTTATCTTGCTTCTTTTCGGGCGTCATGGGTGCCTTTTTTACTTTTCTTTATAATTTCATGAGCCATCTCTCGGCCACCATTCACCCAGACATCATTATAGAATTTTCCGCCCATTAAAGTCGCTTCAGCTGAAGGATCCTTCGTGTCATCTATGGAGAAGGCAGCTTTGGCTTAGGCCATGGTCTTGATATGATCACATCCTGCCTTCTCAAAGATAGCCGAAATCCCCCACGCACCGGAAAACGTACAAACATCCCCACGATCACTTAAGTTTTCTTCGAAGGTCTCGGCCTCCCCACTTATCCATTCAATGACACCTTCGGGGTCGCCTCGTATAAAGTTTTCTTCGGTAGAATTGGCACCCGCGTTGGCGAAGCTACCTTTTATCTTCTTCACGCACTCCAAAGATTTTTTAAAACATCTTTCCTTGGATGAGCGAAGTTCTTCAACAGTTTTCTCTAAATGATTTTCCAATATTCGCTGATATCTCGGTCAGATTCTGTGAGTGCGCATTTTTCTTTTGCTTCTGCTAGCTGTTTCTGAAGGTCTTCAATTTTAGTCTTCTAGATTTCGGCTTGAGCCTTGTAATTAGCTTCGTCTTCTTTCACTTTGTTTACCAAAGCGGAGCGGGCGGAGGGTAGTCTCGCCTGCCAACGCGCCGAGGAGCTGGAGGCGAGGTTCAATGCCCTGCGCAGCCGCGTGGACAAGGCCGAGACCTCGACGCGCGTGGAGGTCGAGCGGACGCACGCGCAGTTCGTGGACGCGTACCGCAAGCTGGGTGCGCGGACTGCTGACTTCGTAGTGTCCGGCCAAGAAGTGGGCCTTCGCTTCCTCGAATGGTTGCAGGAGGAGCTGCTGGTGCTCCCGACCATTATGACAGGTTTCATGTCCTTCGCCTCCCTCGTCACCTGCGAGGGGGCCATGAATGCTTTGTCCCATGAGGGGTGCAGGCATTACGAGGTCTTCGACCAAGCGGACGAAAACTTTGAACGTGAAATCTTCAAGGTCGAAGACCCCATGGTGAAGCAGTCGGCGGGGGCACTCTTTGATAGGATGTGGGGTCCGCACAGCCAAGAGGCGGTCAGGGAGCGATCCGACCGGGCAATAGAGCAGGTAAAGGCTGTTTTTTGTGTGGTGATATGTGTGGCTTTGCTAAATGAGTGTGCTGTTGTTGCAGATGGCTCGTGACGAAGACATCGAGGACCTTGTTGGTCTGGACGGTGCGCTGCTCGAGGCCGCGGAGGTCGATCCGATGCCGCCCTCGGATGCCGGTGAAGGCCCCTCGGCGACCCCTGCGCCCCCTACGGCCGGCGAAGACCTCGCACCAGCCCCTGCGTCGACTGGCGAAGACGCCCTGAAGGTGGTGGCCGAGCCGACTGCTGAGCCGACAGCCGAGGACCCCACAGCCGCAGCCGGGCCTTCGCAGGTGGCTGAATAGGTGTTGAGGAGTTTGTAAATTTTGTCTGTGTGATACTGAACCTCGGTTGCTGCGCAGGTTCTAGGGTTTGGGCCTGCGCATGCAACCACTACTGACAATGCTTTTTTTGTGGCGGCTTCGACCGTAGCAGCTGATGACGATTCATTTGACTCTGTGTCTAAGTGTTTTGAGTCTGATGATTCTGGGAGTTCGATTGCATGGTCGGAGGAGTCTTCGGATGAGGACTTGGATTATTTCGCGGCGTTGGATGTTGCTGCAGTGGAGCCCTCGCCGCGCGCGGAGGGTTCCGAGGAGCCCCTGGGCGCGAGTACTGGGTATAGGAGGCGAAGGGCGGTGGCGAAACGGAGGGTGAGTGGATTGTCGCAAAGTGGTGGGCATCAACGTGGTGAGATGGAGAGTGGGCGTCTTCGTGTGGATGGGACTGGTAAGCGAGAATTGTTTTCCTCGCCGATTGGGGTGAGTGTGGGTGAGGGAGAGCTGCAAAATCTTTTTGAGGGTGAGGAACTGAGGATAATGTTGTTCAACTACAGGGAGATGGGTATCATCCTGAAGATTGAGCCAATGTAATATGCGGTGCCCTCGCTGTGTATTTGTGACCATAATTTGTATGATAAGGCTGCGCGCCTTCGTTGATCCGGCCGCGCCTGTAGGCAACTTCTGCACGGCGCGTCTTTTGGAAAAGACTTCGATTTTGCGCCCTTATTGGGCTTAGTCTGGCTGCACCCTTAGGCGACGTTTGCACGGAGAGTCTTTTGGAAAAGACTTCAATTTTGCGCGCTTATTATGCTAGTCCGGCTGCACCCTTAGGCGACTTTTGCGCGGAGAGTCTTTTGGAAAAGACTTCGATTTTGCGCACTTATTGTGCTATTCCGGCTGCACCCTTAGGCGACTTTTGCACGGAGAGTCTTTTGGAAAAGACTTCGATTTTGCGCACTTATTGTGCTAGTCCGGCTGCACCCTTAGGCGACTTTTGCACGGAGAGTCTTTTGGAAAAGACTTCGATTTTGCGCACTTATTGTGCTAGTCCGGCTGCACCCTTAGGCGACTTTTGCACGGAGAGTCTTTTGGAAAAGACTTTGATTTTGCGCACTTATTGTGCAAGTCCGGCTGCACCCTTAGGCGACTTTTGCGCGGAGTGTCGCACGCGAGGGTGGCCAGCGCTGCCCCTCGCGGTGACTTCGGTGTGGTCGAATGCCGAAGATCGTCGATGCGGTCTTTTTCGATATATTGTGTCTTAGTTTTTGCGGGGGATTTTTGCGGGTATATTACATGGCTTCGCCTCATTAAAAATCTCACCCCCAGGAGGAAAAGAGTGCGGGCCGAGATGATACTGTTTGGTGAATTATAAGGGCGTGTTAGCCCTAAGGATTCAAACAAAAAATTTGCGGAGATTATCGATATTCCAGGAATGCTCTAGGTCCTCGCCGGATGGCGTTGTTAGCCTGTACGCGCTTGGGGACGCCTTCGTCTTGACGATGAAAGGACCCTCCCACTTCGACTCCAGCTTGCCCCGTGACTCTGTCCGAGTTGTCCGGACGAGTACGAGGTCCCCTTCATCGAATTATCTTGGGATGACGGCGTGGTCGCGCCAAGCCTTCGTTTGAGCTTGGTATTTGTTGAGAGCCTGCAGGGCGAAGACACGGTCTCCGTCGATGAGGTATTTGGTGGTTGGTTCGTCTACGTCGGGGACGGCTGAAGCGCTTGTCCGCGGTGACCCATGTTTGATTTCCTGTGGGGTCATGGCCTCCGATCCATATAGCAGGCAAAAGGGGGTGAACCCAGTCGCCCGACTTTCGGTCGTGTTCAGCGCCCAGACTGCTTTAGGTAGCAGGTCGGCCCATTTGCCCTTCTTGTCGTCGAGAAGCATTTTCTTAATGGCAGTGAAAATCTTACCGTTGGTGCGCTCCACAACGCCGTTAGATTGTGGGTGATATACTGAAGCGAAGGCTAACTTTGTGCCGATGGAGAAGCAAAAATCCCTGAAATCCTGGCTATCGAACTGTTTGCCATTGTCAACTGTGAGCTCAGACGGGACTCTGAATCGGCAGATAATGTTTTGCCAGAAAAATTTCTGTGTAGTCTTCGACGTGATTGTGGATACTGCCCTTGCCTCGATCCACTTGGTAAAATACTCGACGGCAACAAAGGTGAACTTGAGGTTTCCTTGGGCTATGGGTAGTGGCCTGACAATGTCTAGCCCCCAGCGTTGAAGAGGCCATGTGTGGGTGATGTGATGATTGCAGCCACGCCTGCCCCCGCGTGGCACCATGCGCCGTCACAGTGGATGGTCCATACTTTTTCCGAGGGCTCTTGTTGCTGCCGTGCCGGCCCTGTCCAGTCGACGATGAAGTCTGCGAGGACTTGTGACTTGATTGCTGTCCTGGGCTCGAAGGTGATGTGGTATTCAGAGAGTTCGTCTGCCCATTTGGCGATACGGACGGACGCTTCCGGATTCCTAAATAATTCGCCGAGTCCCCTGTCCGTGGTGACCCGCACCTTGAACGCTTCGAAGTAGTAGCGCAACTTGCACGATGCCATGACGACTGCGTATGCAATTTTTTCTAACTCCGTCATGTTGCATTTGGAAGTCGTGAGGACATCGGAGACGTAATAAACTGGACACTGCCGAGTTGTGCCCTCTCTATCCTGCTCTTGGACCAAAGCTGCACTGACCGCATGTGGCGAAGCCGCGATGTAGAGCAACAGAGGCAACGAGGGGTCGGGGCTTGTAAGGGTTGCCAACACTGACATGTGCTGTTTGAGTGAAACGAAGGCTGCCGCTTGCTCTGGTCCCCACGCGAAGTCTTTTGCGCCGCGTAGCGTCTTGAGGAAAGGTAGGCTTCGCTCTGCGGACTTGGAGATAAATCTGTTGAGGGCAGCCAATCTGCCTATCAGGCGTTGGACGTCTCTGGTTGACTGCGGAGGCATCATGTTGATGATGGCCTAGATCTTGGTCGGGTTGGCCTCGATCCCGCGGTGCGACACCAGGTAGCCCAGTATCTTCCCCTAGCGAACTCCAAAAACACACTTTTTGGGGTTTAGACGAAGTCGTGCGTCCCACATGTTCGTGAATGTTTCTGCGAGGTCGGCCAGATGGTCCTCTTTGTTTTTGCTGGCGACGACGATGTCGTCCACATACGTGAAAATGTTCCGGCCTACTTGGCTCTCGAGCACCGTCTTGGTGAGGCGAGAGAAGGTGGACCCAGCGTTCTTTAGTCCCTCCGGCATTCTGACGAAGCAATATGTGCCAAAGGGCGTGATGAAACTGGTACTGGCCTTGTCTTCCTCCTTCATATATATTTGGTGATAGCCAGAGAAGCAGTCAAGGAGTGACATGACTTTGCATCCGGCCTCACTATCGACGATCTTGTCGATCCGAGGCAGCGGGAAATTATCCTTGGGGTAGGCCTTGTTGAGGCTAGTGAAATCGATGCACATCCGCCACTTGCCACTCTTCTTTTGCACCATGACTACGTTAGCAAGCCACGTAGGGTAGGCGACTGGTTCGATGAATTTGGCCTCAAGCAGGCGGTGTACTTCGGCTTTGGTGGCTTCTGTTTTCTCATCAGACATTTTGCGCAGCCTCTGCTTCTTCGGCCGCACTGAAGGGTCGATGCCCAAACTGTGTTCGATGATAGTGCGACTGACTCCGACCAGGTCGAGGGCAGACCAGGCGAAGACGTCCTTATTTCTGGAAAGATAGGAGATGAGTCTCTCCTCGTCGTGCGAAGTCAGGTCTTCGCTTACGATGACCGTCTGCTTGGGCGTTGCCTGGTCAAGGGGGACTGTCTTTGTTCCATCGTTGCTCTGCAGGTGTGCCTTTTCATGCTCGTTGGCGGTTGGGAGGGTGGGCTCGGGGACTTCGCGCTGCGTCGTAAGGCAGTGTATGTTCCGTTGCCCTGGAACAAAATCTCTTTCAATGTTGCGCGCGGTCTGTTGATTGCCATAGACTGTGATCGCGCCTTGCGGACCCGGGATTTTCATGCACAGGTAAAGTCCGTGAATGGCCGCTTCAAACTTGTTGATGGAGCCCTGGCCCATTATAGCGTTGTACGGGTATACCATGTCAGCTATGTTAAAGGTTATCTGCTCACTTCGTGCATTAGGTGCTACACTGAAGGACAATGGTAGCTCGATCTTGCCCACAGGAAAGGTGCCCTTGCCGCCAAAACCATATAGGGGGTCGTCCGAAGGCTTAAGCAAACTGTGGCTGATGCCCATGCGGTCGAAGGCGTGGAGGAAAATGATGTCCGCCTGGCTGCCGTTGTCAACTAAAACTTTGTGCAGGTCCTAGCCTGCCACGCTGCAGTTGATTACCATGGCATCGATGTGGGGTGCGCTGCGCAGGTCAACATCTTTGGCGTCGAAGGTCAGCAACATGTGGGACCACTTCGTTTGTACGACTGGGCCGGTGACGACGACATGGTTAATGCTTCGGTAGTGGTCCCTTTTCTGTCGCTTCATGTCGAAGTCGACGCTGGACCCTCAAGTGATCATGTGGATGACTCCGCGATACGGCTGATCGGCGAAGTCTTCTTGTTTTGACGCTTGGGGGTGGTTTGGGTGGTGGATGTTTGGCTGATGCGGGTGCGGAGGCGGAAGTGGAGGTGGTACGACTTGTACCTCCTGATGGTGTTGGTATGCGTGGTTAGGTGGATGCTGGGCGGGGCCATGGTTGTATGGTTGTGGGAGGTGGTGTTGATATGTGTGCGCGATAACCCGTGGGTTGTCGGCTGGTTGCGCCCGAGACATTCTGTCCCTGGTGGCCTTCGTTTCCGGGCAGTCCCTCGTTGGGTGTGTGCAGTCTTCGCCGTGGAACAGGTAGTAAAATCTACGCGGCTGCTGCGCCCGTCCTCGGCCCCGACCACGGGTGCCACTGCCGCGACCCTAGGGGGGATAATCTTGACGGCGAGGGGCCTCACCTGCGGGGTGCTGGTTGGCAATGTTATGGACCTGTTGTTGACTGCGGTTGTCCTGACCGGAGTTTGACTGCGAAGGTCTTGTCCATGTGCGGCTGGACTGTGGAGGGTCCTTGGGTTTCCTCTGGGACTTGACCTTGCGCTGGTGGAGCTCTTCGGATCTGGCGTATTTTTCAAACAGCTGATAGAGCTCTTGGAGGTTCTTGGGTGGGTCCCTAATGCAGTGACTGTAAAGGACGCCAGCCCGAAGGCCACTGATGGCATAGTGAATGGCAGTTTGGTCATCGACCGAAGGCAGTTGTGACTTGAAAGTCAGGAACTTGCAGTAGTACTCCCGCAGGGTTTCTTTCTCCAGCTGCTTGCAGAGTGACAGTTCGGCCAAGGCGTCGGTGTCTGGGCGGTACCCCTAGAAGTTGAGCAGAATTTGTCCCAGAGACTTCTCCAGGAGTCGATGGACAATGGGGGCAACCTGGTGTACCAGGTTAGGGCCAGACCCTCGAGGGCGATGATGAAGGACTTAGCCATCATGGCGTCGTCCCCTCTTGATGATGCGACATCGACTTGATAGCTCATGATGTACTGTGCTGGATCGGTGTTGCCGTTGTACTTGGGGTAGGTCCCTGCCCTGAAGTTGGCGGGCCATGGTGACACCTGCAGTTGCGGCGCCAGGGGGATCCGCTCATCAAGGTAGTTGATGCCTTGGAAAGCTGTGGCGTGCGGGATGAAGGGTCCGCACTGAGGAGCGAATAGGTCTCCGACTGGCACGCGCTGCTGGAGGGGCGGGCCATGCTGCAGATCATGTTGGCCTTCACGCTACATGAGCGTAATCTCCTACTCAAGCTCTTGAGCCCTCTGATCCTCATCTCGTATCATTTGGCGCACCTTGGCCTGCGCAGAGACACGCTGGCGCTTGTCCTCGAGGATTTCCTTCTGCTTCTGGAGGTTGCGGTTTTTGAGGCGCCGAGCCCATAGCTGTAGCTATTCTTCTGCGGAGACGCCGAGGACCTCGCCGTCCTCTGCTGCGTCCTCGCCCTCTGGTGGAGCAAAGCCTAGGGGTGGCACTTGTGGATGCCCTTCGGAGCTGCAGGTGGAGGGTGCCTTCTAGAGTGTGTTGATCGTTGCGCTGTCTCTTACTATGTGCTTTGTCTTCGCCAGCTCCTTGGTGGGTGTTGTCGGCGAGGGCCTTGCCCTTTTTCTCAGCTAGCAGTGTTGCCTTCGCTGCTTCGTCGACGGGTGGGGCTGCCTTCGAATTAGCTCTTTTGGGTGCCATCGCGGGTGGTTTGCTCGTAGCACGAACAGTGGGCGCCAATGTTGGGACTTGCGCTCCCGTGCAAGTTGATCCAACGGGGGAGTGAGAAAGATGTGAACACGGTTTAACTCGAGACAACAATTGCTCTATTAATCCACCCTCTCAAGGGCACTGTACGGGGGTATTTATAGGTGCCTGAGTGCCCAACGTCTCGATGTAAGGACGCATGTACCCTCAGGCACCTGGACTATCCCTGGAATATTCCCATAAAGGAGGGTTACAGACTGTCATTACAGAAAAGCCATTACAAATCGAGCCCGTAACACACGACGCCGCGCGGGGCCTGTTACAATGGGCCAAATCCCACGTGGGCCTCATAGTCGGGTGAGGACGTGGGACGGGGCGACATCGTCGTAGGCATTTGTCTTGTAGTGTAGAGGACGAAGGGTGGACCCCGCCGGTCGTATTGCCTTCGTTGGTGCAGCGAGATTGACGAAGGCTGGAGCGAAGGGTGGCGTCTTCGCCTTCGCCCCAACAATGATCATGTTCCATTAATACTTTTGGTTTGGGTAGATTATTGTATTAATTGAAACATGGAGAACCACCTGTGAAAACAGTGCTACCACAAGGATGGTGTTGGGGGCCTTCGCCCTCCGAAGGTCCTCAAAAACATGATTTAACAATGTTTCCTAAGTGTAACAGATGAACAGGTACCTTCGGACATGGATCAAGACTGTACACGATGTGAAAAGCATGGTCAAGATGAAGGTTGATGTTGCTCCGAAGCTACGTGCGAGGGAGCTTCGGCTTAACGGCGGAAAAAGGAACTGACTTAAAGAGGAAAAGGCCATCTAGTCCTCGTTGAGTTGTCCATAAGACAGTAGTAAATATGAAGGGCATGAATGTAACTTCACACAGGCTGCGCCGTGTGCATATAAATAGATGAACAGTACCCCCGAACTGTTCACGCTGACTTGTACTCACTTGTACATCACGCTTGTACCTTTGCCTTCAGTCAAGCCGAAGGTATAAATGTAATTTGATATTGTTCTTATTTATTCCTGATTATATAAAAGAAAGATATATCATGATGTCATGTAATAATTCATGTTATCATGTTTCATATGCTTCGTCTTTCATTGATTTATGTTGCAATGATGAAGGTACGTCCTTCATAACCTTCGTCTAAAGAACGTTATATCCTCAGGGAAATAATGCTTCGAAGGACGAAGGGCATTAATCATTAACCTGTTTTTGTGTTGCCTTGTTCTTAATTCATAGCATTTGAGAACAAGTCACCAACATTGGCACCCACCTCCAGTGTACTCACTTCCACAACCTTCGGCAAAGCACCGACCTTCGTTATGCCACCGAAGAAGACAACAGCGTCAGGGGCTGCTGCACTGCAGCCACTGGACACAAACCAGGAGACTCTCTCTCTCTCCGAGAGGCTCGAAGCCAGAAGAGAAAGGCCACTAGTCCAACATTCTAGGAGGAAGAGTTGGACCAAGAGATCAGGGATATGGAAATCATTCATCAACAAGTGCAAAGGAAAAAAGAGAAGATGGCTCGACTGGCCGATCTTCAAAGGAAGATCGATGGAGCTACTGAGGAAGTCCGTCATCTTACTCAAGATGACCAAGACCGAAGGCCTCAATACAGGGAGCTTTGTTAAGAGGGCTTATTAAATGAAGATGGATGGTATGATGATTGTAATCATGATATCTTTACTTTTGATGATGCTTCTCCCTTGGCAGCAGAATTGCAGGCTATCCCATGGCCACAATCCTACAAGCCACCCTAGCTACCCATGTACGATGGGCACTCGGACCCAAAGCAATTTTTGATGAGCTATGAGGCAACAATATCCTCATACGGAGGCAATGTGGCTGTCATGGCAAAGTCCTTCGTCATGGCAGTCCGGAACGTAGCCCAAACATGGTATTCTTCTCTTTGGCCAGGGACAATCACGTCGTGGCAGAAGCTCAAGGATATGCTGATTACCAGTTTCCAAGGCTTTCAAACGAAGCCAGCTGTAACACCCCAGGTGTTACCCTGGCTAGAGCCACTTTGGCACTAGAAGCTGTGATCACAAAAGATAAAGGCTTAGGGCAGCACATAAGAACTTTGGGGCTCATGTGCTAATCAAGTTGCCCATGACATGAGAAACTTTACCCTAAATCCTTGCACACTTACTACCTTGGGCAATAGGGGGAGAAGAACCCTAGATCTCTCCAAAACCCTACCTTCCAAAACCCTAAGTAAGGGGGGGAAGAGAGTGATCAAGTGGGTAAAGCATGTGTAACTTTTACCCAAACCCTAAGCAACATTATAACCATCAATTAGGAGAGGGAAATATTGCAAAAAGGCCCCTGGAGAAACCCCAATTCAAGTCTCCAAGTGGATAGAGAGCTAGAGCTCTCTATTTCCCTCTAAGTCACCTTTTAACCCTAATTCAAAGACCAGCCGTGTTCACTTTGAAAATGGCGCCAAAACCACTTGGGTTCTATACCAAAAATGTGCTATACCACTTAAGGCATCCCCTGGAAAAATTTGAGACCGAGACTCAGACGTTTGACAGCACTTGACTTCGGTTTTGTCGCGGTGTGGGCAGTGAGACAAACCAAACTTGGCGCCGGTCTATCTCCTAACCTAGGGCGTATCCTCCCTTGGAACTCACATGAACTAGGTAGCTCTAGGTGCAGGGAAGAGATCTCCCACAGGCGACATGGCAAGATTCGTACGCTTGGTCGCTCAGCAGAGCGAAGAACACGGGCAGAAGCAACGCGCCACGTGTTCGACGCGCTCTGAGCTCGCCAGAGCACGCCCGCGCGCGCCCCGCGTGCCCGCGTCGCGCCAAACGGTCGAGCCGGCGCCCTGGTCCGCGCCCGCGCCTATAAAACCCTCCCAAGCTTCGACCATACCCTTCCGCACCCACCCGACCCTCGCCGGAGTTTGGTTCGCCGTCCTTGGCCCGTGCGCAGCTTGTCCGCGGCCACCCAGTCCCCCTGCCACCATAGACCGGCCCGCCCAGCCATTTCCAGCCCCGTCCAGCCCCCGGAGAAGCTTGTGCACACCTCCGTGAAACTCCCCGAGCAAGGAATCGGAGTTTCCTTCGCCGGAGAAGCCAGTCCACACTCGCCGGAGCTCTCGACCCCGCCGGAGTACGTGGACCGGGTAAACCACTCCACCACCCTTCGATTCCTTGTGCACACAATCGCTGCGTGACCCCGTGATGCTCACCGTGCCGTCGGATTGAACCAGATCGCCGTGGTTTGGCCGGTATACTCGCCGCCGACGAGGATACCCGCCTGCACGCGTGGACCGGGCGATTCCGGCCATCTCCGACGACGAGCCGTACCTCGACGTGACCGCCAGAGCCTCCCCGAGCCGACCCCACCCTTCGCCGGACCTCCCTCGCCGCCGGTAAGCCGCGCCGTCCTTTCTTTCCTACGGCTACTGTTCTGTTTGGGGGAGGGACCGCGGGTGTGAGGAAGAGAACCCTGGGGGGTTAAGTGTAAAGCCCAAGACTCACATGAATAGTGGCCCGAGGGTAGATCTGCGAGACTTGAATCAGTTTAACCCCAGGGGTCTCGGCGCAAACTGTTTTTCCAATAAAGCTTTAATAAAATCTGTTTTAAATTCAAACAGAAACTTTAAAAACCCATAACTTCTGTTTGATTTATCCAAATTTAGTCAAACCAATTTTGCCAGACTCTAAATAATGTAACCTGTCTAAGAAAAATATAAAACTCCATATGAACTAGAAAAAAATATAAGGTTCTGATTTATTTTCAGTTTTGGCCAAAAGCTTAATAATAGCAAGAAAAATGGTTGCACTATTTAACTAGGGTTAGAAAAATTTGGAGAAGTTTATATCTACCCACTGACCTAGTTAAAAATGTTAAACCTCTCTGTCCATTACATTAAGATAGTTTTAACCCCTTATTCTATAATATGCTTAAGTTTAAGGAAAATAGAAAAAGTGAGATAAATGATGAACCAGAGAGCACACCTATTTTTGTTGAGATACTTAGCCAATGTAGTTCACTGGAAAAATGTATCATACCCTGTTGTAGTGTAAAATAAGCAAGATACCTTTTAAATGAAGAAAATAGGGATAACTTAGAAAAACCCTACAAAAATACCCCTAAGGTGAAACCTCCCCAAACCTTAGGATAACAGATGTTTGGATAATAAGAACTTAAGAAAAATCTGAAATCTGTTGTTTGATATTTTTCAAATAACAAGTTAGTTCTAATCACCCTTTGTGCACCAAACTTCACAAATCCATCATTAATTAACTACTATGTTGCTCTCTGCCATTTTTGGTACAAGAGCTTTTTATTACTACTAGAGGCCAATAAAAATAACCATTAGGTCAGAAACCATTTTAATAAAAGACTTGTAGTGTAAAGTGGCCCATTTTGCCTAACTTTTGTTATTTTTGTTTAAAGCCTAGCTTTTACACTTTAAACCTCAAATTATCAAAACAAGCTAGTATAGCCAGTGACAACCCACTGTAATTTTTACAAAATTTTTGGAAATTATTAACCCACTGTCGTAGTTCAAACCTACACTAGAAACCCTAAATGGAAAGTAAAGAAAGGAAAATGAATAGTGGAATTTAATGTCCTCTTAAGATCTTTATAATTATCCACTAAAATCTATAAAGGCAATGCAAATCCAATATGTTATTTCCCAAAAGAAAACCTAAACCTAAAAGGGTACTAAGTCTATAAATACCACTGAAAGACCCACGTAGCCAAGGAAACCTAAGTTAATTCTTGACCTAATTTTAGTGGCTTAATGTTCTTAAATCTTGCATAATCATGACATACCTGTTCATTGCATTTTCGATAGACTGTAATCTTGCTGACGGAGAGTACATCCTCGTGCCGGAGCAAGGAGCTGCCCAGGAGGTTGCCCCAGACCCAGCACCAGAGCCTGCACCAGAGGACCTGCCTGCCACTGCTTTGGAAGGCAAGCCCCGGTTTTATGCATAACCTGTTATTTATGCTATTTTACTTCACTTAATGATTGTAGGATTGATTGTGCACTTAGGTGTAGGAATTGTTTGAAACCCTAGTTGCATGATCTTAGGGATCCTATTGAGATGAACACTAGTATGCTAGGTCGAGTAGCTGCTTTATTAATTAGGATCTCGGTAGAAGTCGAGTGGTTTTTCTAGCACTCGCGCGAGGTCAGGAATTGGCTGTATCCACTTTCCTATCATATTGATGTTGGTTGTGGGCAACAATCCATGGGGATTGGTTGTTCACGGGATAAAAAGTTGATTAAGGATTAAGGTGTGGTACCGTGAGTCAAGCGTTTGAACGTACTAAACATATGCCGAGAAATATGGTAAATCGGTAAGCCTAGTACCTGATTGAACCTGGCAGTGGACATACCCCCTCACGCGACCTGAGACGTAGTCTCCCATTCCGGTTATGGTGGGTACAAGTGCGGTCACTGCACGACGGCCAGTCGGGGTCAGTGAGGCATTGTACGCCAAGGCGGTGAGACCTGATCTGCTGACGGGGAATCGATGGGGACGGTTGATGTGTGTGGGGACGGAGTGCCCCTGCATGTCGTGTGTTTAGGTTTACCTTGCAAGGATAAAAACTCGATTCGAATCGTCTGCTTCTCGCAGCTAATGAGACTGCTTGATCCATGCTGCTACATTGAGTAACAAGAGGAACTGTGTTGAGATGATACAAACTGTTGATTGCTAATAATGCTTGCTACTATGTATGAGTAGATAGTACACTTTTAGCCTTAAGAGAGTCACACTTAATTTTGACAAAGTTAAAATCTTGATTTAGAAACTCAGCTAGTGCTTTTGGCAACCAAACCCCACAGCCAAACAGCTGCATGTCTAGAGGTAGAGGAGTATAGACTCCTCACACCGGGTAAGTCTAGCTGAGTATTAGTATACTCAGCCTTGCTTGTGGCATAATTTTACAGGTTCTCTGGAGGACATGGTTGCTGGAGTGACTTGGCCATCCACCCTGCCACCGGGTTGGACTGTCGAGTGGGACCCTGCCTCGGCTGAGGAGGAGCATGAGGAGTGATGGGATAGGCTTCCCCATCTCCTCATTTATTTATCGTTAGTTTATTTCCGCTGCACTCCAAAAACAATGATGGTAACTTTTGCGAAAACTCCGGTGGTGAAAATGGTGATGTAATAATTTAATACTCTTTCATGTATGGTTTTATGCTTTATTGTATTTGCTCTGTGACTCACCATCGAGTGAGACTGTGGTACTTGATCCTGTCAGTGGCCGTGTCGGACTAGATCCGAGGGATTAACGGGTTATTCCCATTTAAGTGTGGTCTAGCCTCGAAGGTCAGACTTAGGCACTTAAGTTGGAATAATTCGGGCAGTTCCGCCACAACTGGTATCGGAGCTTGTACCACCACAGAGGAATCAATAAAACATGAATACCATCCCTTTTCTAAAAGTAAAACTTGATACAAACAATGTTGGATAGATAATAGGGCAAGCAGGATAGACCTAGGACGTGAAGCCTTAGGACTATAGAAGGGTAGCTAGGTGGCTAAGTGACCAGGCCCTATAGGCCACTTTTAATGGACGGGAGTCCTTCCCTATTCTTTTTATCTTTTTGGAGAGGTCGTACAGGACGTGCATGCATGCATTCTTAATTAAGTAAATGAATAACTAAGAAAAAGGACTTAAAAATGAGATAACAGTCAACTAGGTCCCCAGTGCCTTTTTCTTTTAGTTAGAGGCAGGTTGAGTTTTACTTTCTTTGTTCTTTTTATAATTCTTTTTCTTTACTTACGCTTAACCGTGCACAGATGACTTCCCACGGATCCTCCGAGGATGGAGATGCATTGACCCACACTGACGGACTTGCACGAGAGGGTTTTCCCCGCATCTTGTGGGAGGTACTCCAGGGGGCAGGATATTTGACACCCCCTCAGTACGCGGTGCAGCAGTTCGAGAAGCACCGGGTACCGCGCTGTCGGGTGAGGATGACTTTGGAGCCTCATCCCCTGCAGCCGGGCTGGCGTTCACTGGACTCCGAGTCCTACGGATACCGGGCTGAGGACACTATTGAGGCTATCGCTCTGCATGGACTGACCACCTTCTGTGGATTTCACCCCTTGGAGCTGGCTACCCACCCCATTGGGTTGTTCCCTGCGGAAAAGGAGGACGACCCGATGTGGAAGGATCGGGTGGAGCATGCCAAGGACATCTAGGCTCTCTACCCAGGCCACACCGCTCACTTGTCTGTGCGATGCATGAACGCTCTGTATCGTCTGCAAGTGATGCGTGGGGAGGCCATGTCCCACCTGATGGCATTACTGGAGGCCACCAAGATCACCCTGGACAACAGGGAGGAGCTCGTGGTGGACTTATCACAGGAGCTGGTGGAGAAAGATCTACAGGTGGAGCAGCTAACTGACGAGATTCATGAGTTGGAGGTGCTAGTGGGCACCAGGGAGAATACCATCGAGGTCCTCGAGGATCAGCTCCTCAACACTCAGCAGCAGCTAGCAGAGGCTAATGCGCATCTGGACATGCATCACCAAGAGATCCATGATGCGGAGGCTGACGAGGACGTTGACATCGAGGGAGGAGACGAGTCTGCCTCCAGTGTAGACACCGCTGGCTCAGGGAGACCACCTTCCCCCGAGTCTAGCGTCGCCTCGTTCGCTCAGTAGAGGCCAGACTAATGCTAGGAGTTGGTGATAGTTGGACTCCTCGCCGCTAGCTTAGCTTTTGCACCCTTAGGGTACTAGGCTAGGTAGAGTTGAGTCTTTTGATCCTTGATGTAACCAGTGGTGAAACTCTTTTGGATGTTTAGGGATGATTAATGGTAATTTAAATTTGGATGGAAGGATTATGTTTTCGTTTGTTTTATTTGGAATCTATAAGAATGCTTTGACTCCCCTACCATGTTCGAACCTTAAGCTTGGAGATGTGTTATTAAGCAACCATGTGACTTTTTCAGATGGCTGGGAGAGCGCGCCGTGGTCAGAATGAGCACGTTCCTCCACCGCCACCGCCTCCCACTCTGCAGGAGCTCATGGCCCAGCAGAATGAGATTCTGAGGCAGCTAGCTCAGCGTCAGCCACCACCTCAGCATTTTGGTGGAGACCATCAGCGTCACCCTGTCGCTGCTACTTACCAGGAGTTTCTCAGCACCCAGCCACCATTATTTACCAGGTCGGAGGACCCACTTGATGCAGATGTGTGGTTGAGGGTGGTAGAATCCAAGTTCCCATTGCTCCATGGGGCTTGCTCAGAGGTCACCAAGGTCAGGTTCGCCACCCAGCAGCTTCGCGGACCCGCAAGGACTTGGTGGGACCATTTTCTTGCTATGCAGCCAGATGGTAGAGAGGTGGAGTGGAGGGAGTTCAAGGCCGCTTTCAGAGGGCACCATATCCCCGCTGGCATCATGGACCGGAAGCTTAATGAGTTTCTGGCACTCACTCAGGGCAGCAGGACAGTATTGCAATATGCCCAGGCCTTCAATGATTTGTGTCAGTATGCTGGATATCATGCAGATACGGATGAGAAGAAGCGAGACAGGTTCAGGAGGGGGCTCAGCACCAAGCTCCGTGACCGTCTCAACACCGTCAGGGCCAACAGTTACAATGAGTTGGTTAACATGGCTATCTCCCAGGAGGACTGCATCTTGGCTCGGCAGGCGGAGAAGAAGAGGAAGACCCCTGTGGCAGGACCCTCGTCTCAGCCACAAGCGCTTCAGGATTGTGTCTGACTCCCAGAGCAGGGGACCTCAGCAGCAGCAAGGAAGGTGGGTGATCAGGCCACCCCAGCAGCAGCAGCAGACACCCAACCGTGCCCAATTCCCAGCTCAGAGGAACAATCAGCAGCAGCAGTACCGCCAGGCTAATGATAACCGGTGTTTCACTTGTGGCAGTACTGGGCACTATGCCAAGAATTGCCCCAAGAATCAGCAGAGGCAGGGGCAGAATGTTAACCAGAACTAGGGAAAGAGGCAGAAAGTGCAAGTGAGGCAGGGCAAGCTGAATTTCACTACAATGGCTGACATTCCAGAGGGAGCACCCGTCATGACTAGTATCTTTACAGTTTTAAATTTTCCTGCTACTGTTCTTTTTGATTCTGGTGCATCGCATAGTTTTGTCAGTGCCAAATTTAGTGTCAAGTGCCAGTTGCCTTTTTGCCACACCCACGGGGCTATTACCATTTCCACCCCAGGAGGCAGGATTGCCACTAACCAAATCAGCATGAAGGTACCTCTAAAGTTTGGTAGTTTGATAATTAAAACTGACCTTCTTATTTTGGGACTGGATAGTGTGGATATCATCTTGGGGACTGATTGGTTGATCAAACATCAGGCAATATTGGACATTGCAGCCAGGGCCATTGAAATTCATTCCCCTATTTATGGCGAGACTGTTTTGTATTTACCCAACCCGGGTGGTACCCAGTCTTGTGCCTTTGTTATGGCAGAATCCCCAGTAAGGCAGATCCCAGTAGTCTGCGACTACCCCGATGTTTTTCCGGATGAATTGCCAGGAATGCCACCTGACAGAGATATTGAATTTGCCATTGAATTGCAACCCGGGACTGCTCCAATCTCCAAGAGACCTTATAGGATGCCTCCCGCAGAATTGGCAGAAATGAAGAAACAATTGCAAGAATTGTTGGACAAGGGATTTATTCGTCCAAGCACTTCACCATGGGGATGTCCCGCCTTGTTCGTGAAGAAGAAGGATGAGAGTTTGAGGATGTGTGTTGATTACCGCCCTCTCAATGCGGTGACTATCAAGAACAAGTACCCGTTACCCCGCATTGATGTTCTGTTTGATCAGTTGGTAGGAGCCAAGGTATTCTCCAAGATAGACCTTCGCTCAGGCTACCATCAGATCAAGATCCGAACCAGTGATATTCCCAAGACGGCTTTCTCTACCAGATATGGGCTCTATGAGTTTTTGGTGATGTCTTTTGGGCTAACCAATGCCCCGGCTTATTTCATGTACTTGATGAACTCGGTCTTCATGCCAGAGCTAGACAAGTTCGTGGTCGTTTTCATCGATGACATTCTGGTGTACTCCAAGAATGAAGATGAACACACTGAGCACTTGCATGTCGTGCTTCAGCGACTGCGCGATCATCGTCTCTACGCTAAATTGTCTAAGTGTGAATTCTGGTTAAAGGAGATAAAATTCTTGGGTCATACGATCTCTCAGGAGGGGATATCAGTTGACCCTGAGAAGGTGCAAGAAGTGATGGACTGGAAACCCCCGACTACGGTGAAGCAGATTAGGAGTTTTCTGGGATTAGCAGGATACTACCGACGCTTTATTCCGGATTTCTCTAGAATTGCCAAGCCAATGACTGAACTGTTAAAGAAAGGGGTCAAATTTGAGTGGAGCCAAAAGTGTGAAGAAGCTTTTCATACCTTGAGGCAACAATTGACAACAGCTCCAGTGCTAGCCCAACCCGACAACACCAAGCCATTTGAAGTTTATTGTGATGCTTCTGGTACAGGATTGGGTTGTGTCTTGATGCAAGATAACCGGGTCATTGCGTATGCTTCCCGAGCCCTCCGATCCCATGAGCAGAATTACCCGACACATGATTTGGAGTTGGCAGCAGTAGTTCATGCCCTCAAGATATGGAGACACTACTTGATGGGAGCTCACTGTAACATTTACACTGATCATAAGAGCCTCAAGTACATTTTCACTCAGGCAGATCTCAACATGAGGCAGAGAAGGTGGTTGGAATTAATCAAGGACTATGATTTGGAGGTGCATTACCATCCGGGCAAGGCAAATGTTATGGCAGATGCCTTGAGCAGAAAGGCCCAATGTAATTGCATGAACATGGATGCAAGAATCACCACCTTGTGTGATGAGTTGTGCAAACTGAACCTGGAAGTTGTTCCTTCCGGTGAATTGGGATATATTGCAGTGGAGCCCACATTGCAAGAACAAATAGCTCAGGCACAGTTTGGGGATAAGGGTGTTCAGATCATCAAGGATATGATCAAGCAAAAGGCCGAAAAATACAAGTGTTTCCGTCAGGACAGCAAGGGAATCTTATGGTTTGAAGATCGATTGGTTGTTCCCAAGAATCCAGAGCTCAGAAAGAAGATATTGGATGAAGCTCACCTTTCTAAGTTCTCCATGCACCCTGGTAGCAACAAGATGTACCATGATCTCAGACCTCTTTATTGGTGGACCAGGATGAAGAGGGAAATTGCCAAATACGTTTCAGAATGTGACACTTGTCAGAGGGTAAAAGTTAGTCATCTGAAAGCAGCAGGCCCTTTGCAACCCCTTCCCATACCATCTTGGAAATGGGAGGACATTTGCATGGACTTCATAGTGGGATTACCCAATACCTCCAGGCACCATGATTCCATATGGGTTATTGTGGACAGATTGACCAAGACTGCACACTTCTTGCCAGTGCACACCACCTATCGGACGGAGAAGTATGCGGAAATTTACATCGACCAGATAGTTCGTCTGCATGGGATACCAAGGACCATAGTCTCTGACCGAGGAGCACCTTTTGTGGCACGATTTTGGGAGCAATTACAGGAATCACTTGGGACCCATGTCATCCGAAGCTCAGCATATCACCCTCAAACAGATGGTCAGACAGAAAGGGTAAATCAGGTTTTGGAAGACATGTTGAGAGCATGTGCACTGCACTATGGAAAGGACTGGGACAAGTGTCTCTCCTTAGCGGAGTTCTCCTACAATAACAGCTATCAGTCCAGTCTGAAAATGGCACCTTTTGAGGCTTTGTATGGGAGAAGATGCAGAACCCCGCTGAATTGGTCTCAAGCAGGAGAGAGGGAGATATTTGGGTCAGATCTGGTAATTGAAGCAGAGGAAAAGGTCAGAGTCATCAGGAAAAACTTGGAAGCTGCTCAGGCCAGGCAAAAGAGTTATCATGACCAGAGGCGGAAGCCACTACAGTTTGAGGTGGGAGATCATGTCTATCTCAAGGTATCACCAACAAAGGGTATCCAGAGATTTGGGATCAAGGGCAAGTTGGCCCCTTGCTACATTGGACCTTATAAGATTAAGGAAAGTTGTGGACCCGTAGCTTACCAGTTGGAATTGCCACCCCATATGTCAGCAGTTCACAATGTGTTTCATGTATCTCAGCTGCGGAAATGTGTTCGTCTACCCACTGAAGTGCTACCAGAACCAGACATTGAGATAGAACCAGACTTGTCCTACCAAGAGTACCCCGTCAAGGTATTGGATCAGAAGGAAAGATCAACTCGGGCAAGGTCAATCAAAATGTATAAGGTTCAGTGGAGTCATCATTCAGCAGAAGAAGCTACATGGGAGACGGAGGATTTTCTACGCTCTCGCTTCCCCGACTTTCTACCCAAAGAAGCCGGTACGTAACCCCGAAACCCCACCCCCACCTGCCCTTTGAATACAATTATAAGAAAAACTTAGATAACAAGGATAGTCTAAGTTATGAACTTGACTTAAGAAGGGCTTCCTTCTGAAGTTGCAAAGAGGATGACATTCAAAGAACAGTTAAGAAAGTGGAACTTGAGTTTAAGGGGAGAGTGGTACCAGCACACCTTCAAGCACCCCTCCAAGGGACTCTACCTAAATCTCGGGACGAGATTCCTTTAAGGGGGGAGGGCTGTAACACCCCAGGTGTTACCCTGGCTAGAGCCACTTTGGCACTATAAGCTGTGATCACAAAAGATAAAGGCTTAGGGCAGCACATAAGAACTTTGGGGCTCATGTGCTAATCAAGTTGCCCATGACATGAGAAACTTTACCCTAAATCCTTGCACACTTACTACCTTGGGCAATAGGGGGAGAAGAACCCTAGATCTCTCCAAAACCCTACCTTCCAAAACCCTAAGTAAGGGGGGGGAAGAGAGTGATCAAGTGGGTAAAGCATGTGTAACTTTTACCCAAACCCTAAGCAACATTATAACCATCAATTAGGAGAGGGAAATATTGCAAAAAGGCCCCTGGAGAAACCCCAATTCAAGTCTCCAAGTGGATAGAGAGCTAGAGCTCTCTATTTCCCTCTAAGTCACCTTTTAACCCTAATTCAAAGACCAGCCGTGTTCACTTTGAAAATGGCGCCAAAACCACTTGGGTTCTATACCAAAAATGTGCTATACCACTTAAGGCACCCCCTGGAAAAATTTGAGACCGAGACTCAGACGTTTGACAGCACTTGACTTTGGTTTTGTCGCGGTGTGGGCAGTGAGACAAACCAAACTTGGCGCCGGTCTATCTCCTAACCTAGGGCGTATCCTCCCTTGGAACTCACATGAACTAGGTAGCTCTAGGTGCAGGGAAGAGATCTCCCACAGGCGACATGGCAAGATTCGTACGCTTGGTCGCTCAGCAGAGCGAAGAACACGGGCAGAAGCAACGCGCCACGTGTTCGACGCGCTCTGAGCTCGCCAGAGCACGCCCGCGCGCGCCCCGCGTGCCCGCGTCGCGCCAAACGGTCGAGCCGGCGCCCTGGTCCGCGCCCGCGCCTATAAAACCCTCCCAAGCTTCGACCATACCCTTCCGCACCCACCCGACCCTCGCCGGAGTTTGGTTCGCCGTCCTTGGCCCGTGCGCAGCTTGTCCGCGGCCACCCAGTCCCCCTGCCACCATAGACCGGCCCGCCCAGCCATTTCCAGCCCCGTCCAGCCCCCGGAGAAGCTTGTGCACACCTCCGTGAAACTCCCCGAGCAAGGAATCGGAGTTTCCTTCGCCGGAGAAGCCAGTCCACACTCGCCGGAGCTCTCGACCCCGCCGGAGTACGTGGACCGGGTAAACCACTCCACCACCCTTCGATTCCTTGTGCACACAATCGCTGCGTGACCCCGTGATGCTCACCGTGCCGTCGGATTGAACCAGATCGCCGTGGTTTGGCCGGTATACTCGCCGCCGACGAGGATACCCGCCTGCACGCGTGGACCGGGCGATTCCGGCCATCTCCGACGACGAGCCGTACCTCGACGTGACCGCCAGAGCCTCCCCGAGCCGACCCCACCCTTCGCCGGACCTCCCTCGCCGCCGGTAAGCCGCGCCGTCCTTTCTTTCCTACGGCTACTGTTCTGTTTGGGGGAGGGACCGCGGGTGTGAGGAAGAGAACCCTGGGGGGTTAAGTGTAAAGCCCAAGACTCACATGAATAGTGGCCCGAGGGTAGATCTGCGAGACTTGAATCAGTTTAACCCCAGGGGTCTCGGCGCAAACTGTTTTTCCAATAAAGCTTTAATAAAATCTGTTTTAAATTCAAACAGAAACTTTAAAAACCCATAACTTCTGTTTGATTTATCCAAATTTAGTCAAACCAATTTTGCCAGACTCTAAATAATGTAACCTGTCTAAGAAAAATATAAAACTCTATATGAACTAGAAAAAAATATAAGGTTCTGATTTATTTTCAGTTTTGGCCAAAAGCTTAATAATAGCAAGAAAAATGGTTGCACTATTTAACTAGGGTTAGAAAAATTTGGAGAAGTTTATATCTACCCACTGACCTAGTTAAAAATGTTAAACCTCTCTGTCCATTACATTAAGATAGTTTTAACCCCTTATTCTATAATATGCTTAAGTTTAAGGAAAATAGAAAAAGTGAGATAAATGATGAACCAGAGAGCACACCTATTTTTGTTGAGATACTTAGCCAATGTAGTTCACTGGAAAAATGTATCATACCCTGTTGTAGTGTAAAATAAGCAAGATACCTTTTAAATGAAGAAAATAGGGATAACTTAGAAAAACCCTACAAAAATACCCCTAAGGTGAAACCTCCCCAAACCTTAGGATAACAGATGTTTGGATAATAAGAACTTAAGAAAAATCTGAAATCTGTTGTTTGATATTTTTCAAATAACAAGTTAGTTCTAATCACCCTTTGTGCACCAAACTTCACAAATCCATCATTAATTAACTACTATGTTGCTCTCTGCCATTTTTGGTACAAGAGCTTTTTATTACTACTAGAGGCCAATAAAAATAACCATTAGGTCAGAAACCATTTTAATAAAAGACTTGTAGTGTAAAGTGGCCCATTTTGCCTAACTTTTGTTATTTTTGTTTAAAGCCTAGCTTTTACACTTTAAACCTCAAATTATCAAAACAAGCTAGTATAGCCAGTGACAACCCACTGTAATTTTTACAAAATTTTTGGAAATTATTAACCCACTGTCGTAGTTCAAACCTACACTAGAAACCCTAAATGGAAAGTAAAGAAAGGAAAATGAATAGTGGAATTTAATGTCCTCTTAAGATCTTTATAATTATCCACTAAAATCTATAAAGGCAATGCAAATCCAATATGTTATTTCCCAAAAGAAAACCTAAACCTAAAAGGGTACTAAGTCTATAAATACCACTGAAAGACCCACGTAGCCAAGGAAACCTAAGTTAATTCTTGACCTAATTTTAGTGGCTTAATGTTCTTAAATCTTGCATAATCATGACATACCTGTTCATTGCATTTTCGATAGACTGTAATCTTGCTGACGGAGAGTACATCCTCGTGCCGGAGCAAGGAGCTGCCCAGGAGGTTGCCCCAGACCCAGCACCAGAGCCTGCACCAGAGGACCTGCCTGCCACTGCTTTGGAAGGCAAGCCCCGGTTTTATGCATAACCTGTTATTTATGCTATTTTACTTCACTTAATGATTGTAGGATTGATTGTGCACTTAGGTGTAGGAATTGTTTGAAACCCTAGTTGCATGATCTTAGGGATCCTATTGAGATGAACACTAGTATGCTAGGTCGAGTAGCTGCTTTATTAATTAGGATCTCGGTAGAAGTCGAGTGGTTTTTCTAGCACTCGCGCGAGGTCAGGAATTGGCTGTATCCACTTTCCTATCATATTGATGTTGGTTGTGGGCAACAATCCATGGGGATTGGTTGTTCACGGGATAAAAAGTTGATTAAGGATTAAGGTGTGGTACCGTGAGTCAAGCGTTTGAACGTACTAAACATATGCCGAGAAATATGGTAAATCGGTAAGCCTAGTACCTGATTGAACCTGGCAGTGGACATACCCCCTCACGCGACCTGAGACGTAGTCTCCCATTCCGGTTATGGTGGGTACAAGTGCGGTCACTGCACGACGGCCAGTCGGGGTCAGTGAGGCATTGTACGCCAAAGCGGTGAGACCTGATCTGCTGACGGGGAATCGATGGGGACGGTTGATGTGTGTGGGGACGGAGTGCCCCTGCATGTCGTGTGTTTAGGTTTACCTTGCAAGGATAAAAACTCGATTCGAATCGTCTGCTTCTCGCAGCTAATGAGACTGCTTGATCCATGCTGCTACATTGAGTAACAAGAGGAACTGTGTTGAGATGATACAAACTGTTGATTGCTAATAATGCTTGCTACTATGTATGAGTAGATAGTACACTTTTAGCCTTAAGAGAGTCACACTTAATTTTGACAAAGTTAAAATCTTGATTTAGAAACTCAGCTAGTGCTTTTGGCAACCAAACCCCACAGCCAAACAGCTGCATGTCTAGAGGTAGAGGAGTATAGACTCCTCACACCGGGTAAGTCTAGCTGAGTATTAGTATACTCAGCCTTGCTTGTGGCATAATTTTACAGGTTCTCTAGAGGACATGGTTGCTGGAGTGACTTGGCCATCCACCCTGCCACCGGGTTGGACTGTCGAGTGGGACCCTGCCTCGGCTGAGGAGGAGCATGAGGAGTGATGGGATAGGCTTCCCCATCTCCTCATTTATTTATCGTTAGTTTATTTCCGCTGCACTCCAAAAACAATGATGGTAACTTTTGCGAAAACTCCGGTGGTGAAAATGGTGATGTAATAATTTAATACTCTTTCATGTATGGTTTTATGCTTTATTGTATTTGCTCTGTGACTCACCATCGAGTGAGACTGTGGTACTTGATCCTGTCAGTGGCCGTGTCGGACTAGATCCGAGGGATTGACGGGTTATTCCCATTTAAGTGTGGTCTAGCCTCGAAGGTCAGACTTAGGCACTTAAGTTGGAATAATTCGGGCAGTTCCGCCACACCAGTCACAACTCAGGCCTTGTTCCAGTGCACGCAAGACCATGAGGAATACCTTCAGGCTTATGTCCAAAGGTTCTTATGACTGAGGGCACAAGCGCCCACATTGCCTAATGAAATTGTCATTGAGGCCATGATAAGGGTCTTCGGCCAGGACCTACGGCTCAATACTTCGCCAGGAAGCCTCCACAAACTTTGGAGAAGCTGCTTCAGAAGATGGATGAGTATATCCGGGCTGACAACGACTTCCGCCAAAGAAGGGAGGAAGCTTACAGATTCTCTGAGATGACCAGGGGCTTCGAAGGAAGAATCCACCCTAGGCATGTCAGATCAATCCACAGCTCCAGTCAGAGTGACGACAAAGGAAGCCAGCTTCAGAGGCCACAGTATACCTCACAGTCTTTGGGGCAGCAGCAAAGTTCCTTTAGGCCACCAGCTCCAAGGGGCAGAGGTGCTAGGGGCTTCGGAGGAAGATATGGGGATCATCCTAGGAAAGTCTATTGCCTATTCTGTGGTGAGGACAAGGGCCATACGACTAGAATGTGCCAAATCACTATCTAGAAGCAAAAGGAAATCGCAGAAGCCGAAGCTCGATAGAATCAGCTGAACCAGGTCTTGCACACTGCTTCGTGCCATTCTCCCTACATACCAGAGTATGTGGGCAATCATCCTGCAACCTCTGTTGCTTCAGCTAGCCATTCTCAGGCTTCTTGGCCTCAACTTCCACCGCCACCACCACTGCAACCTACACATTCCCGAAGCCTGCAGCCAGAAGGGCGCCAGCACTCTCAACAAAAACGCGAATTCAGGGAGGAATCTAAAGCTCGTACAGTCAACAGTACTGTGCCAGAATCAAAGCACATTTATTGAGCAATATCCTCCCTCTGAAATACTTTTATGTTCTATGTCATTTTGTTTTTTAGTAACGAATAAACAATGTAAATCTAGTTTTAAATTCTTGTAATAATTTTTGCTTCTATCGAGATGGAATATATCTTCTTTACAGACTTATTAAACCTGAAAATTGCCGAAGCTCAAAAGTCATTTCTAAGGGAACGCAGCGTAAGTTTTGCCGAAGCTATAAAAAGTCGTTCCTAAGGGAACGCAGCGTAAGTTCTGCCAAAGCTATAAAAAGTCGTTCCTAAGGGAACGCAGCGTAAGTTCTGCCGAAGCTACAAAAAGTCGTTCCTAAGGGAGCGCAATGTAAGTTTTCTACTCAAAAGTCGTTCCAAAGGGAATGCAGAGCCAAATACCGCCGAAATATAAGGCGAAGAAGTTCAAAAGACGTTCCTAAGGGGATGCAGAACTTATACCGCCGAAATAGAAGGCGAAGAAGTTCAAAAGACGTTCCTAAGGGGATGCAGAACTTACACCGAAAAATAAACGGTGAAGCCAAAAAATAAACGGCAAAGAGATACCAATCGTTCCTAAGGGAATGGAGAGATTGTGTGTTTCAGTGTGGGAGTGTGAGTATGTGTCTGCGGCATCATTATCATTTTGCACCATATCATCACATCATTTCGCATAGCATCACATCATACATCATATTGCATCGATGACACAAGAATTGAATACGGAGCCGATTTTCGGAAAATATTGTCAAAGTTATACGAAGAAAGCTTCGAATTACAGCCTCATCAGCTTACACGTAAGAAAGGGATCTCTTTTTGAAGCAAGGATATCTTTATTTTCGCGAATCACGGATTTTCTTTCTTCACGAAGCATGAAAAGAAGGGAAGGTGTTTTTTCGCCAAAGGCTCAAAAACGGTATGTATGAAAGTTTCATGCATCGTAAAGAAATAAATTACAATAATTTACATATTCAATCCCAAGTTACACACGTCAAATATTACAGCTTTGTTACAATAAAAGCACAATGTCTACTCCAGTGTCCCTTGCATTGGCCATTTAAAAATGTTTTTGCAATAAGTGCTAGTCTTCTTTTAGGACCTTCTCCGCAATTTCATTTAGCAACTTATCGACGACTTCGTCAATGATAGATTCAGCCATATTAATGATCTCTAGTGCTTCCTTCATTTCTGGATCGGCCAGGGGATCGAACGGTTCCGATGGCGGAGATAATTTAGCTGAAATAGGAAAAAAATTAATCAGTCCGAAGCTGCAGAAACAAACGCCAAAGATGAATATCAAAAGATATTACCTATACGTCTTTCACGCTCTGCAGCTTCTTCAGCTTATCATGCTTCTTTTCGGGCGTCATGGGTGCCTTTTTTACTTTTCTTTATAATTTCATGAGCCATCTCTCGGCCACCATTCACCCAGACATCATTATAGAATTTTCCGCCCATTAAAGTCGCTTCAGCTGAAGGATCCTTCGTATCATCTATGGAGAAGGCAGCTTTGGCTTAGGCCATGGTCTTGATATGATCACATCCTGCATTCTCAAAGATAGCTGAAATCCCCCGCGCACCGGAAAACGCACAAACATCCCCGTGATCACTTAAGATTTCTTCGAAGGTCTCAGCCTCCCCACTTATCCATTCAATGACACCTTCGGGGTCGTGAGAGCACCTAGAGGGGGGGGGGGGGGTGAATAGGTGATCCTGTAAAACTTCAAAAACTTAAGCCACAAAACTTGGTTAAGTGTTAGCACAATAATTGCCAAGTGGCTTAAAGAGGAATCCTCAACAAAACACAATAACCAACAAAGATCAATCACAGAGATGGCATGGTGGTTATCCCGTGGTTCGGCCAAGACCAACGCTTGCCTACTCCACGTTGTGGCGTCCCAACGGACGAGGGTTGCAATCAACCCCTCTCAAGCGGTCCAAAGACCCACTTGAATACCACGGTGTTTTGCTTGCTTTATCTCAATCCCGTTTGCGAGGAATCTCCACAACTTGGAGCCTCTCGCCCTTACACTTGAAATTCACAAAGAACACGGAGCAAGGGAGGGATTAGCAACGCACACAAGACACACGAATCAGAATGTCAATACGCACACAAGTCGCAACAAGAGCTCGCAACACAACTCAAAGAGTTCACAACTCCACTAGAGCTCTATATGCTATCACAATGAAACGAATGCGTGGAATCGATGTCTTGGTGCTTAAGAATGTTGTAGGAATGCTTTTCGTACTCCTCCATGCGCCTAGGGGTCCCTTTTATAGCCCCAAGGCAGCTAGGAGCCGTTGGGAGCAATCTGGGAAGGCAATCCTTGCCTTCTGTCGTCTGGCGCACCGGACAGTCCGGTGCACACCGGACACTGTCCGGTGCCAGATTTCTTTCCTTAAATGGCGAAGTCGACCGTTGGCAGACCTGGAGCCGTTGGCGCACCGGACATGTCCGGTGTACACCGGACAGTCCGGTGCCATCTTCTAGCCGTTGGCTCGGCCACGTGTCCCGCGCAGATTGCGCGGCCGACCGTTGGCCCGGCCGACCGTTGGCTCACCGGACAGTCCGGTGCACACCGGACAGTCCGGTGAATTTTAGCCGTACTCCGTTGATGGTTTCCCGAGAGCGACGAGTTCGCCTGTGAGCAGCCCACCGGACAGTCTGGTGCACACCGGACAGTCCGATGAATTTTAGCTGTACACCGCCGGTGAATTCCCGAGAGCGGCCAGTTCGCTCGAACCAGCCTGGCGCACCGGACACTGTCCGGTGCACCACCGGACAGTCCGGTGCTCCCAGACTCAGCAGATTCTTGGCTGCTCAAGCCAAGACATTTCCAATTGGATTTTTCCTGTTTCCAGCACTTAGACACAATATATTAGTCCATAAAACAATGTACTAAGTCTGAGAAACATACCTTTATCCTTGATTTGTACTTTGTCCACCTCTTTACACTTAGATACTTGTGTTGGACACTAAATCACCAAAACACTTAGAAATTGCCCAAGGGCACATTTCCCTTTCAATCTCCCCCTTTTTGGTGATTTATGCCAACACAACATAAAGCAAGTAGAACAAGTACAAAAACAGTTCAAATTAGAACTCAAAATTGTTTTGATTCAATTTGACATATATGGATCACTCTATGCCACCACTTGGTTTGTTTTTGCAAATCAAACTCAAATTCCTATCTCTAAGTCAAAAACACTTGTAGAGACATAAAGAGAGGTTTTCCAAAGAAATTTGATCAAGGATTTCAAAAACTCCCCCTTTTTCCCATAATCAACACTTCTCCCCACAAGAGGCCAACTTTTGACATAAGAGACAATAAAAGAGTTTTGACAAACCAAAAGCTCTAATCTACTATTTTCAAAATTTCTCAAGTGGTAGCTGATCCATTTATTGCTTTGGCCTTTATTTTCTCCCCCTTTGTTATCAAGCACCAAAACGGGATCAATCTTGGCCCTTTAACCCCATTGCCTCACCAAAATTTTCAAATAAGAACACAAAGACAATAGGAGTATAAAGATGAACTTGGAAAAGTTACTCTTTCTCATCGGAGTGCAGTGGAAGTCTTGCATGGTCCAAGTCCACCTTTTCCCTTTCAATTCTTCTTGGAGACTAAAACAACCAAACTCAAGTACATGGTTAGTCTCAAAGGGTCAAGTTGTAGCACAACTCCCCCTAAATACGTGCATCACTTGCAAAAAGGACTTGTGAGGTCCAGGGAGTGTTTGTACAACTTGAGCACCACAATAAGCAACAGAATGCAGAATGAACATGATCAAAGGCATAAACACATATATGCTACAATTCAATCCAAGTTCCGCGAATCTAAGATATTGAGCTCACTACGCAGCCTGCAAAAGGTCTTCTCATCTAGAGGCTTGGTAAAGATATCGGCTAGCTGGTTCTCGGTGCTAACATGAAACACTTCGATATCTCCCTTTTGCTGGTGGTCTCTCAAAAAGTGATGCCGGATGTCAATGTGCTTTGTGCGGCTGTGCTCAATAGGATTTTCCGCTATTCGGATAGCACTCTCATTGTCACATAGGAGTGGGACTTTGCTCAGATTGTAGCCAAAGTCCCGGAGGGTTTGCCTCATCCAAAGCAGTTGCGCGCAACACTGTCCTGCGGCAACGTACTCAGCCTCAGCGGTTGATAGGGCAACGGAGGTTTGTTTCTTAGAGTTCCATGACACCAGGGACCTTCCTAAGAATTGGCACGTCCCCGATGTACTCTTCCTATCGACCTTACATCCAGGATAGTCGGAATCTGAGTACCCAATCAAGTCAAAGTTAGACCCCTTTGGATACCAGATCTCGAAGCAAGGCGTAGCGACTAAATATCTAAGAATTCGCTTCACAGCCACTAAGTGACACTCCTTAGGATCGGATTGAAATCTAGCACACATGCATACGCTAAGCATAATATCCGGTCTACTAGCACATAAATAAAGCAAAGAACCTATCATGGACCGGTATGCTTTTTGATCAACGGACTTACCACCTTTGTTGAGGTCGGTGTGTCCGTCAGTTCCCATCAGCGTCTTTGCGGGCTTGGCGTCCTTCATCCCAAACCGCTTTAGCAAGTCTTGCGTGTACTTCGTTTGGGAGATGAAAGTGCCATCCTTGAGTTGCTTCACTTGAAACCCAAGGAAGTAGTTCAACTCGCCCATCATCGACATCTCGAATTTCTGCGTCATCACCCTGCTAAACTCTTCACAAGACTTTTGGTTAGTAGAGCCAAATATTATGTCATCGACATAAATTTGGCACACAAAAAGATCACCATCGCAAGTCTTAGTAAAAAGAGTTGGATCGGCTTTCCCGACCTTGAAAGCATTAGCAATTAAAAAGTCTCTAAGGCATTCATACCATGCTCTTGGGGCTTGCTTAAGTCCATAGAGCGCCTTAGAGAGCTTACACACGTGGTCGGGGTACCGTTCATCCTCAAAGCTAGGGGTTGCTCCACGTACACCTCCTCCTTGATCGGCCCGTTGAGGAAAGCGCTCTTCACATCCATTTGGTACAACCTGAAGGAATGGTGAGCGGCATATGCTAGCAAGATACGAATTGATTCTAGCCTAGCCACGGGAGCAAAAGTCTCCTCAAAGTCCAAACCTGCGACTTGGGCATAACCTTTTGCCACAAGTCGAGCCATGTTCCTTGTCACCACCCCGTGCTCGTCATGTTTGTTGCGGAACACCCACTTGGTTCCCACAACATTTTGCTTGGGGCGAGGCACTAGTGTCCAAACTTCATTGCGCTTGAAATGGTTGAGTTCCTCCTGCATGGCCAACACCCAGTCCGGATCTAGCAAGGCCTCTACTACCCTGAAAGGCTCAATAGAAGAGACAAAAGAGTAATGCTCACAAAAATTAACTAATCGTGAACGAGTAGTTACTCCCTTGCTAATATCACCCAAAATTTGGTCGACGGGATGATCCCTTTGGATCGTCGCTCGAACTTGGGTTGGAGGTGCCTGAGGTGCTTCTTCCTCTTCAATTTGAACATCCTGTGCTCCCCCTTGATCATGCGCCTCCACTTGAGGTACCTGTTTGTCATCCTGGGTTGGGGGATGCACCATAGTTGAGGAAGACGGTTGATCTTGCTCCAAATGTTCCTGAGGCCGTACATCTCCAATCGCCATGGTGCGTATCACGGCCGTTGGAACGTCTTCTTCATCTACATCATCAAGATCAACAACTTGCTCTCTTGGAGAGCCATTAGTCTCATCAAATACAACGTCGCTAGAGACTTCAACCAAACCCGATGATTTGTTGAAGACCCTATACGCCTTTGTATTTGAATCATAACCTAATAAAAACCCTTCTACGGCTTTGGGAGCAAATTTGGAATTCCTACCCTTCTTCACTAGAATGTAGCATTTACTCCCAAATACACGAAAATACGATACATTGGGTTTGTTACCAGTCAGCAGCTCATATGAAGTCTTCTTGAGGAGGCAGTGAAGGTAGACCCTGTTGATGGCGTGGCAAGCCGTGTTCACGGCTTCCGACCAAAAGCACTTGGGGGTCTTGAACTCTCCAAGCATAGTCCTCGCCATATCTATGAGTGTCCTGTTCTTCCTCTCTACCACACCGTTTTGCTGAGGTGTGTAGGGGGCGGAGAACTCGTGCTTGATCCCCTCCTCCTCAAGAAATTCCTCCACTTGAAGATTCTTGAATTCGGACCCGTTGTCGCTCCTTATCTTCTTCACCTTGAGCTCAAACTCATTTTGAGCTCTCCTGAGGAAGCGCTTGAGGGTCCCTTGGGTTTCAGACTTATCCTGCAAAAAGAACACCCAAGTGAAGCGGGAAAAGTCATCAACAATAACTAAACCATACCTACTTCCTCCTATGCTCAGATAGGCGACGGGTCCGAAGAGGTCCATATGTAGCAGCTCCAGGGGTCTTGATGTTGTCATCACATTCTTGGTGTGATGAGAGACTCCCACCTGTTTCCCTGCTTGACAAGCTGCACAAGGTCTATCTATTTCGAAATGTACATTGGTTAGACCTATCACGTGTTCTCCCTTTAGAAGCTTGTGGAGGTTCTTCATCCCCACATGTGCTAAGCGGCGATGCCACAACCAGCCCATGCAAGTCTTAGCCATTAAGCATGCATCTAGACCGGCCTCTTCTTTTGCAAAATCAACTAAGTAAAGTTTGCCGTCTAGTACACCCTTAAAAGCTAGTGAACCATCACATCTTCTAAAGACAGACACATCTACATTTGTAAATAGACAGTTATATCCCATATTGCACAATTGACTAACAGATAGCAAATTATATCCAATAGACTCTACTAAAAACACATTAGAGATAGAGTGCTCATTTGAGATTGCAATTTTACCTAACCCTTTTACCTTGCCTTGATTCCCATCACCGAATATTATTGAATCTTGGGAATCTTTATTCTTGACGTAGGAGGTGAACATCTTCTTCTCCCCCGTCATATGGTTTGTGCATCCGCTGTCAATAATCCAGCTTGAACCCCCGGATGCATAAACCTGCAAGGCAAATTTAGGCTTGGGTCTTAGGTACCCAACTCATGTTGGGTCCTGTAAGGTTAGCACAAATATCCTTAGGGACCCAAATGCAAGTTTTGTCTCCCTTGCATCTTGCCCCTAATTTTCTAGCAACTATCTTCCTATCCTTTCTACAAATAGCAAAAGAAGCATTTAAAGCATGATATATTGTAGAAGGTTCATTTACTTTCCTAGGAACATTAACAACATTTCTCCTAGGCATATTATGAACAACATTTCTCCTACCAACATTTCTATCATGCACATAAGTAGAACTAGAAGCAAACATGGCATGAGAATCAAAGGCATTATATGCATTACAATTCCTATAAGCATTTCTAGATTGTCTCCTATCATGGTACATAAAGGCATGGTTCTTTTGCACACTACTAGTCATAGGGGCCTTCCCTTTCTCCTTGGCGGAGATGGGAGCCTTATGGCTTGTCAAGTTCTTGGCTTCCCTCTTGTAGCCAAGTCCATCCTTAATTGAGGGGTGTCTACCACTCGTGTAGGCATCCCTTGCAAATTTTAGCTTGTCAAATTCATTCTTGCTAGTCTTAAGTTGGGCATTAAGACTAGCTAATTCCTCATTTAATTTGGAACTAAATGATCACTACAAGCATCAATGTCAAAATCCTTACACCTATTACAAGTTTCAACAATTTCTACACAAGAATCAGATTTACTAGCTACTTCTAGTTTAGCATTTAAATCATCATTAAAACTTTTTAACTTAGCAATAGTTTCATGACAAGAAGATAATTCACTAGAGAGCATTTCATTCCTCTTAATTTCTAGAGCAAGAGATTTCTGTGCTTCTACAAATTTATCATGCTCTTCATACAACAAATCCTCTTGCTTTTCTAAAAGCATATTCTTATCATTCAAGGCATCAATCAATTCATTAATTTTGTCTACCTTGGTTCTATCTAATCCCTTGAATAAGCATGAGTAATCTATCTCATCATCATCACTAGACTCATCCTCACTTGAAGAAGCATAAGTACTAGTATTATGAGTGCTTACTTTCTTTTCCCTTGCCATGAGGCAAGTGTGACGCTCATTGGGGAAGAGGGATGACTTGTTGAAGGCGGTGGCGGCGAGTCCTTCATTGTCGGAGTCGGACGAGGAGCAATCCGAATCCCACTCCTTGCCAAGATGAGCCTCGCCCTTTGCCTTCTTATAGTTCTTCTTTTTCTCCCTCTTGTTCCCTTGTTCCTGATCACTATCATTGTCGGGACAGTTAGCAATAAAATGACCAAGCTTACCGCATTTGAAGCATGAGCGCTTCCCCTTGGCTTTGGTCTTGCTTGGCTGTCCCTTGCGTCCTTTAAGCGCCGTCTTGAAGCGCTTAATGATGAGGGCCATCTCCTCATCATTAAGTCCGGCCGCCTCAATCTGTGCCACCTTGCTAGGTAGCGCCTCCTTGCTTCTTGTTGCCTTGAGAGCAAGGGGTTGCGGCTCGTTGATCGAACCATTCAAGGCGTCGTCCACGTACCTTGCCTCCTTGATCATCATTCGCCCGCTAACAAATTTTCCGAGGACTTCTTCGGGCGACATTTTGGTGTACCTGGGATTCTCACGAATATTATTCACCAAATGAGGATCAAGAACGGTAAAGGACCTTAGCATCAGTCGGACGACGTCGTGGTCCGTCCATCGCGTGCTTCCGTAGCTCCTTATTTTGTTGATAAGGGTCTTGAGCCGGTTGTATGTTTGAGTTGGCTCCTCGCCCCTTATCATCGCGAACCTTCCAAGCTCGCCCTCCACCAACTCCATTTTGGTGAGCAAGGTGACGTCGTTCCCCTCATGAGAGATCTTGAGGGTGTCCCAGATCTGCTTGGCATTGTCCAAGCCGCTCACCTTGTGATACTCGTCCCTGCACAAGGAGGCTAGCAACACAGTAGTGGCTTGTGCATTCTTATGAATCTGTTCATTAAAAAACACAGGGCTATCCGAGCTATCAAATTTCATTCCACTTTCCACAATCTCCCAAATGCTTGGATGGAGAGAAAACAGGTGAGTACGCATTTTGTGGCTCCAAAATCCGTAGTCCTCTCCATCAAAGTGAGGGGGCTTGCCAAGTGGAATGGGGAGCAATTGGGCATTTGAGCTATGCGGAACGCGCGAATAATCGAAAGAAAAGTTTGAGTTAACCGTCTTTCGTCTGTCGTAGTCGTCGTTGTCCTTTTGGGAGGAGGAAGATTCATCGCTGTCGTAGTAGACAATTTCCTTGATGCGCCTTGTCTTCTTCTTCCTCCCATCTTTTCTTTTGTGGCCCGAGCCTGAGTCGGTGGGCCTGTCATCAATCGGCTCGTTGACGAAGGATTCCTTCTCTTTGTCGTTGATCACGATACCCTTCCCCTTAGGATCCATCTCTTTGGGCGGTTAGTCCCTTTGTGAAGAGAACGACTCTGATACCAATTGAGAGCACCTAGAGGGGGGGGGTGAATAGGTGATCCTGTAAAACTTCAAAAACTTAAGCCACAAAACTTGGTTAAGTGTTAGCACAATAATTGCCAAGTGGCTTAAAGAGGAATCCTCAACAAAACACAATAACCAACAAAGATCAATCACAGAGATGGCACGGTGGTTATCCCGTGGTTCGGCCAAGACCAACGCTTGCCTACTCCACGTTGTGGCGTCCCAACGGACGAGGGTTGCAATCAACCCCTCTCAAGCGGTCCAAAGACCCACTTGAATACCACGGTGTTTTGCTTGCTTTATCTCAATCCCGTTTGCGAGGAATCTCCACAACTTGGAGCCTCTCGCCCTTACACTTGAAATTCACAAAGAACACAGAGCAAGGGAGGGATTAGCAACGCACACAAGACACACGAATCAGAATGTCAATACGCACACAAGTCGCAACAAGAGCTCGCAACACAACTCAAAGAGTTCACAACTCCACTAGAGCTCTATATGCTATCACAATGAAACGAATGCGTGGAATCGATGTCTTGGTGCTTAAGAATGTTGTAGGAATGCTTTTCGTACTCCTCCATGTGCCTAGGGGTCCCTTTTATAGCCCCAAGGCAGCTAGGAGCCGTTGGGAGCAATCTGGGAAGGCAATCCTTGCCTTCTGTCGTCTGGCGCACCGGACAGTCCGGTGCACACCGGACACTGTCCGGTGCCAGATTTCTTTCCTTAAATGGCGAAGTCGACCGTTGGCAGACCTGGAGCCGTTGGCGCACCGGACATGTCCGGTGTACACCGGACAGTCCGGTGCCATCTTCTAGCCGTTGGCTCGGCCACGTGTCCCGCGCAGATTGCGCGGCCGACCGTTGGCCCGGCCGACCGTTGGCTCACCGGACAGTCCGGTGCACACCGGACAGTCCGGTGAATTTTAGCCGTACGCCGTTGATGGTTTCCCGAGAGCGACGAGTTCGCCTGTGAGCGGCCCACCGGACAGTCCGATGCACACCGGACAGTCCGGTGAATTTTAGCCGTACACCGCCGGTGAATTCCCGAGAGCGGCCAGTTCGCTCGAACCAGCCTGGCGCACCGGACACTGTCCGGTGCACCACCGGACAGTCCGGTGCTCCCAGACTCAGCAGATTCTTGGCTGCTCAAGCCAAGACATTTCCAATTGGATTTTTCCTGTTTCCAGCACTTAGACACAATATATTAGTCCATAAAACAATGTACTAAGTCTGAGAAACATACCTTTATCCTTGATTTGTACTTTGTCCACCTCTTTACACTTAGGTACTTGTGTTGGACACTAAATCACCAAAACACTTAGAAATTGCCCAAGGGCACATTTCCCTTTCAGGTCGCCTCGTATAAAGGTTTCTTCGGTAGAATAGGCACCCGCCTTGGCGAAGCTACCTTTTATCTTCTTCACGCACTCCAAAGATTTTTCAAAACATCTTTCCTTGGATGAGCGAAGTTCTTCAACAGTTTTCTCTAAATGATTTTTCCAATATTCACTGATATCTTGGTCAGATTCTGTGAGTGCGCATTTTTCTTTTGCTTCTGCCAGCTATTTCTGAAGGTCTTCAATTTCAGTCTTCTGGATTTTGGCTTGAGCCTTGTAATTAGCTTCGTCTTCTTTCACTTTGTTTACCAATGAAATTAAAATCTTGTCTTTTTCAAGACCTTCGTTTCTTAATTCGATAACCTCTGAACGAAGGTTGTTCAGAGCCATCGTATAGCCTTCATCTTCAATATCTTTTTGTGCCCTAAGCGCATTGCTAAGAATTAAGCCCTACAAGAGGGGGACAGAATTGAGTAAAGCACAAAAGATATTTCATTTTTAAATACAAAATTAGCTTTTATACCTTTATACTATTGTATGCCAGGCTGTCAGCAAGTTCGTCCTTCGATAAAATCGAAAGACCATCTTCTAGCTTCGGGAATCCGATGCTTCTACCTATCTCCCGGCAAACGGATATTTCTTTGCTATCTGGGAGACAATAAAAAAAGTCTTCCTCACCACTCCCATTAAACACTAGCGCCCCCTTCGGATACTTCAATCTTTGGGCATAGTGTTGTGATTCTAACATTTCTTCTTGGGATAGTACCTTTCCCGAAGTATGACGAATAATGTAGTCAATACTTTTGTTCGAAGCTTCAGGAGCAGGAGCTTCGATTCTTTCAGTTGCAATCCGCTCTACTGATTTTTCCTTGGGGTCAGCAGGTTCCATCTCGGTGGGCTCTAAAGGCCCAGCTCCGGTTTCAGCCTGAATTGTTGCAGTTTCAACTTCTACCTGCTTAGTATCAGCTTTGGGTTGTGCTTTAGCAACTTCGGCAATTTTCCTCGCGGGAGCAGGACTCAAGGTTTTTGTTGTTTCTAACACAACATCGAGCACATTCGCCATCCTTCTCTTAGGAGTTGCGGTGGAACCCTTTTGCACCTTCGGCACTGTCGCCTCTGTTGGAGGGCTCAAAATCTCTGGCATTTTTGTTATTTCCATTTTAGGCCCTTCAGCCTTATCAGCCTTCATCTCAACTAGCTCGACTGAAGGTAACTTTGTTGTTACAGCCGGCTCTTTAATACTCTGTGCAGACGTAACAGTTTCCTTTGTTCTGGCAGCAGAAGTGGCCCTTTCGCCAAATTCAGGTTTTATGGCCGGTTCAATGTAACGCGGCTGGTGAGTTAGAACCTTCATCTTCTTGCCCTTTGGCTCAGTGGTAATGGCCGAAGCAACAATCTTTCCAGAAGTAGCAATCTTTCTTTTTACTCATTTCCCTCGCAGTGGGTAGCAATAGTTAGGGTATACGAAGCCAATAGCATCAAATACCCTGTTCAACCTTTTCTTTTTCCGACCCCGAAGGTTGCAGACAAGGCATTGTCCTCGGTCTTCGAGTACACCCCAAGTAACTCGTCGCTAGTAGTTTCAATGCATTTCAGCCAGTCATCATTTGGTTCATCAAACTTATCTCCAAACCTGAAGGTGTACTTTAGCCGGACCAAACCACCTTCGCCAGAGTCAGCGATGGTCTCCTTCGGCATCTCCCAGCCTTCCGCAAGCGGCCAAACCCTGAAGGCTATATGTTCTTGAATTAAATCTATTGTGCAAATGAAAGAGCAAACAGTGCTGAAGGCCTTCCGACTCGCTTCAGCGGAATCATCAATTTCGACCTTCAACCTTCGGAGGCCGAAGCGGGACCAGATAGGGCGCATGATGACTTCTTTTATATCTTCCCTCGTCTTTAGATCATTCTTCACATAAAACCACTCTTCCATCCAAGATTCGGGCCACCTTTTCCAAAAAGTTGGCACTGAGTGGCTTGCGTTCGGACGAGCAATAAATCCATAACAGCCAAAGTTGTTGTGGTACTGCTCTTTACCGATGGCCTTCGTCTTGTATAAATGTTCGTGCATGTTGCAGAAGCATTTCGCACTTGGCTCTAGCCCTTGACTCTTTACTGCCTAGACAAAAAGCCCCATCCTTAGTACGGCTTCGGGGGTGATTTGATGGAGGAAGATCTGGTAGGTCTTCAACACTTCAACTACAAACTAGCTCAAAGGAAATTGAAGTCCAGCCTTGAAAAAGCTTCAGTAAATTACAACTTCATTTTCCTTAGGGGCGGGGGCGGTGTTGTCTCCACCAACTCTCATGATAGACATGTCTCGAATGTACCTTCCTCTCATGTTGTCAAGATGACTCTATTTAATTGTTGATTTCTCGAAGATTGTATGGCTTGGCTGCCAGGGCCGATCTTCAGAATCTTCGCCTCCGCTTTCCACATCATAGTTGTCACTGTCACTAGTATCTTTAGATAAACCTTCCAGTATCTCTCTAGTAATCTTCTTTGTGTTTGTCTTTGCCATTGATTCAACAAATCTAGCAATATAAGGATCCACAGGCTTCTTCTCCTCGAACAGCTTCGTCTCTTCAGTCTGCTTTGTCTCTGCAACAACCTTCTTTTCCTCGAACATTTTTTCTCTAGAAATCGAGAAAACGCGACTTTTAATCGAAGCTCAGAAAGCTTGAAAATCCACCGAGCGCTAGTGAGCAGGAGCCAAAAGATTGAGAAAATAAATGCTAATGGCAGGAACAGTGTATCAAATGATGCTGGGGTGAGTTCATATTTATATGCCTAGTACGCTGCAACTTGGAGGGCCCCGTCTGTCATTGAGTGTTGCTATTCTAGCAAAGGGAAGGTGTTTTTTCGGACCTTCGGCTTAAGGCCTTCGTCCATGTCACAGTTTGAATTTGTTAACAAATTAATACTGCGAGGGGCTACTGTTGGGGGCCTTCGCCCTCCGAAGGTCCTCAAAAACATGATTTAACAATGTTTCCTAAGTGTAACAGATGAATAGGTACCTTCGGACATGGATCAAGACTGTACACGATGTGAAAAGCATGGTCAAGACGAAGGTTGATGTTGCTCCGAAGCTACGTGCGAGGGAGCTTCGGCTTAACGGTGGAAAAAGGAACTGACTTAAAGAGGAAAAGGCCATCTAGTCCTCGTTGAGTTGTCCATAAGACAGTAGTAAATATGAAGGGCATGAATGCAACTTCACACAGGCTGCGCCGTGTGCATATAAATAGATGAACAGTACCCTCGTACTGTTCACGCTGACTTGTACTCGCTCGTGCATCACGCTTGTACCTTTGCCTTCAGTCAAGCCGAAGGTATAAATGTAATTTGATATTGTTCTTATTTATTCCTGATTATATAAAAGAAAGATATATCATGATGTCATGAAATAATTCATGTTATCATGTTTCATATGCTTCGTCTTTCATTGATTTATTGTGACGGAACCTCCCAAGTCATTAGGCCTACCTACAGTTGTCCTTGTCCAACAGACATCAGACAACCCTGTAGATGTTCCTAAATCACTTGACAAGTTCGGTATCTTTTCTCCTACCTTTCCAGGAACGTTTCACCCGTCTGACAGAAAGTATGTTCATCGGAGATGCGAAAATGCGGAAGTGATTACATAAAATTACATTTATTTAAAAAGTAAGAGTAAGTCGTTTAATACGGACCAGAGTGCAAAGCAAGTGCTGAAAAGTATTATTACAATATCTGGGAGGCAAAAACTCCTCCCATTAAGTTCTTTACATAAAAGTTTTTAAGGAGGACTCGGTCCTCCAGCAGCTTCATTCTTGATTGTCTTCATTTTTCACCACCTTGGTATAAAAACAACAAAGGTTTGTTGTCTCCTCACCTAAAAACAACGGGGGAATAAACCATGAGTATGGGATTACTCAGCAAGTCTTACCCGACTAAAGAAAAGACTCTCAAGGGTATGTTGGTTATATGGGAGTCAAGGTAAGGCCTTTCAATAATCAAAGACTATGTTTGCAGAATAGCTTACTAACGTGGATCCTTACAATCCAGTTTTATTGTCAAGTTAAGTAAACTTACCTACATCTAGAGTTATTTCTATCCTAGTTCAAACACTTGTCCTGAACTAACCAATTTCTCGTTAATCCCTTTATCTTTAGTGGAATGCTACGTGTAAGTCAGTGGCCAAGTCTCCATAACCGCGGAGGTACGGCGATCCGAATCGATTATACTCAGCTAAGGATCTCCGATCACACGACATATGTAGCACTTAACCCTTGCATATGTCAACCCGCCACCGGGTTTCTTAAGACTAGATCAGGTTCACGCAAACTGAGAGCACAGATACACCACCGTCCAGCCTCTTGCCACGGAGGGTACACGCTACTCTCACCACCGCTCCACGCCCATTTCGTGTTATCTTATTCTGGCCTTAGTCTGCCCGAGGCAAAGCTTACCCATGACGAGGCATGTGACCAGTTAAAGGGTCCTCGGTCAGCAGGCCTACATCGACAAGGTCCTTAATCGACTCAGACAGAGACACTACACCGAGACTCTCTTTCTCGTGCAAGTCACCCGCCCGGTCTCAGCTTAATCATTTAACCCCAAAGGTTGGCACCTGGCAGAGGTACATCTTTTCCGATGTTGAACCCATCATGTTTTGTTTTCAAAAACATCCCTCCCACTTTGCCAATCATATTTTGTAAACAAAATCTTTTGTTTTGCTAGAGCAATACTAAGCATAAAAATCCTTTTTGTAAAAAGGGTAACAAAGGAAGGTAATTGAATCCAAGGAAGGTAATGCAGGAATTGTTTAACATTCAACTCCTATACTTAATGCAGCAAGCAAGTGAGAAAGATTTTAAAATCAAGGAAGGTGGCAAATGCACCGGGGCTTGCCTTTGTTTACAGGTGAGTCAGGCTCGGATCCACAAATATCGAAGTAGAAACAATTCTCAGCCTGAGTTTCCAAAGGTGCTGGTGCTTGCTCTTCAGTGGCTTCCACTTCTTCCTCGTGTTCTAATCATAACCATACATATGTATAAGAATGAATGCCATGTAATGCTTATGAGAGTGCAAAGATGATATAAACTTATTATCTAAGTCTTGAATACAACTTTCCTTCACGGAACTCCGAGAACTTAGGGTTTCCGGAGTCAGTAAAGGAGTTCACAGGGCAGGGGTGGGGTTTTGGGGTTCAGGTGTCAAACAAGGTCCAAATCAAGCCAAACTCTACCCAAGGTTTCTAAATAATATGAGGAACTCATATAAAAAATTTGAGCATTTTTGGGGTTACCATATATCTTTTAAAAATCCAGAATCACTATCTTAAATTATTTTAAATACCTTAAAATTCCTAATTTAACCTAAAAATCATGAAACTATTTTTATTAAATCCTAGGGAAAATAAGGAGCTTAGGAAAATTGGTTTCACAATTTTAGGATTTTTCTACATTTTTCTATGGATTTCTAAAGTTATTCTGAAAAAGAAAAGGAGAAAGAGGGAATAGTATTGGGCTGATTTCAGCCCCAGGCGGCCCAAGCCTACGCAGATCGCGCGCCCGCGTGGTAATCTTGCAGAAGGTCCCTCGGGGTTCTGGGTAATAGAAAATAAGTTCCTTTACTATTCCTATGTGTCGCTGACGGTTTACAGAAAGCCCCCTCGACTTCTATTTCTTCGCACGGCCAAATCCCCGACGGTGTCGCGCACGGCAGAGCTCCGGCGAGCATCTGTACCGGCCGATTGGGGCAACGGCTAGGTTCTCCGAGCAACAGACATGAAATTGGGGCTACCTTAATCATTTCCCCCAACCTAATTGCATCTAAGACCAACTAAGGAGCTCTGGCCACGGTGACCGAGAGCATGGCGGCTAGATCGTCGTGTTCCCGGCGATTGGTGGTCTCTTAGTTTGAATTGATGGCTCGGCAAGCATCACAGAGCAACCAGAGTGTTCAAACGAAGGAGAGTGAGGGATGAACTGACCTGGAAAGGGCTGGCCGCAGTGATGGGTGGTTTACGGTGGCGGAGAGTCAATTTGGGGGAAGTTGGAAATTGGGACTCACTGGCGATCGACTGAGGATGATTCTTGGTGGCTGGGTGTTGGATGACTTAGCGGAGCTGGTGGAGGGCTCAATTTATAGGGAGAGCGAGCGGTGGCCGCGAATTTTGGACGAGACGCGCGGTGGTCGGAAGTGAGGAAGAATGCTGGTGCAGTGAACACGTGTTCACCGTCGTGGTAGTAACTCCGGTGGTCGACAGGGAGTTTAGAGGGAGTCACGGCGATGCGGTGGCGCGGTTAGGACACGCGGCGCAGGGCCGAGACACGGCGGTTCACCGGCGAGCTTATCGGCTCCGCCGCAAAGTTGAAGAGAAAGCCACGGTGAGTCACCGGAGTGATCTCCAGCTCACCGCCGGCAAGGACCTTTCACCGTACGTCCTTATCCACCCACCCCGAGCACGAGTGAAAGTGCATTCATCCCTTTTGTGAGTTTTGGTGATTTGGATAACAACACATTTAAATGTCTAACAAGTATGCTAAGTGTTGAACAGGAAATTCAGTATGATGAACACACTTGAATAGTGTATAATGATCAGTGAACAAAGGTTCAACACAAGGTTAAATAACCAGTGAGGCAATGCAAATGGATATAATATGGTCTCTATATTGGTTTGAATATATGGACAAGACCTGAGAAATCACTATGCATAAATATGATCAGAATAGAGGTTGAAGTGATTAAGAGGATTGGTCAAGCCAAAGTGAATAAGATATGAGGAATCGTGAATTGGCTTGACCATATGACTACCAGTCCATATATGCTTCTATGAGAATCAAACTAGAGCTTGATTGATCTTAACAGTTATATCTAGAAGACATTCAAGCAAGGTTCACAATATTGAAGAAATGATTCTCTCAATAGATGCTCAATATGATGTGACTCAATAATGGTTTGATAGGGTGAAGATAGCAAGGAAAGGGCTTCGAGGAACTAAGCGAAGGTGAAGGCCAAGCGACGGCTTGTGGACCGAGGTACCATGGCTAAGGTGAAGAAGAGAGTACTTGCACTAAGTCGATGAACTAATCATCTATGAAGAGTTATAACATGTTGATGCATCAGTGAGGTGACTTGAAGCCATGATTTGAACTCATACATGGTGATATGGTACAAGTCACAGGGTTTGATTTGTGTTTGCTTCAAAAGGTGATACAAAGATGTTTGTGATCCTTATGAAGCAACACCATGGAGAAATCACACATGAGACACCAATGACTCAAGGAGTTTACTTAATTATATTTTATTTAACTTGAGTATAGAAATCGTCGTACTATAAAGAGGGATCCAAAAAGAAGGTTGGTGTTTGCCAAAGCTCAAACCTCTATATTCAAAAGCTATTTTTGAAAAACAAAAATCTCTTTAACATTCTATGGTAGACCATGGTTAGGTTTGAGAAACCTAGAGTGTTCTTGTTGAAATGCAGCTGAACTTCTTCAACTGTAGCTGAGCTTTTCAGCTGAGCTGAACTTCAGCTGAGTGGAGCTTCTTCAGCTGCAGCTAAGCTTTTCAGCTGAGCTGAACTTCAGCTGAGTTGAGCTTCTTCAGCTGCAGCTGAGCTGAACTTCAGCTGTGTTGAACTTTCTCAACTCCTGCTGAACTTCAACTTCAACTGGGGTCCAGGCAGTTTCAACCGGGGTCCAGGGCAAGTTCAATCGGGGTCCAGAGAGGTTCAACAGGGGTCCAAGAAAAGTTCAGCCGGGGTTTTTTTCTCGGACCTCACTGGTCAATACCGGCTGAACCGGTCCTAGGGGAGTTCAACCAGTGTCAGGGTCACCTGACCGATCTGACCTCCTGACTGGCAGACTGACTGCCAGTCTGACCCCCAGGCGGTTGAACCGGCCCTAGGGGCGGTTCAACCGGTGTTCGGACCTGTTTTTGCAGTCTAACCTACAGTCTGCCAGTCTGACTGGCAGACTGACTGTTAGCCTGCCCCAGGCGGTTGAACTGGTCTTAGGGGCGGTTCAACCGGTCTTGGTCAACTTGACCAGTCTGCAGGTCAGTCTGTGCGTCAGTCTACCAGTCAGACTGGCAGACAGGCTTCCAGGCCTGCCATGGGCGGTTCAACCGCCCTAAGGGGCGGTTCAACCGGTCTCAGGTAGAAAAATCTGCCCAATGGCTAGTTTTGAGCTCCACCTATATATACTCCCTCCTACCTCTCTCCCCATAGCGAAGAGCACGACCCAAACTCCATTTCTAACTTGAAGAACACCTCCCACTCTCTCTCACACATCTCTTGCCTCTCCCATTTCAAATCTTTGGAGAGAAATCTTTGAGTGAGTTTGAGAGCTGCGGTTTTTGTGCTTCATCTCCAAATCTCTCTTGTTCTTCTTCATTCGAGCTTTGGTACTACATCGAGTTCTTTGTGGATTCATTACTCTTGGAGCTTCTAGCTCCTAGACGACTAGGTGTCTCTTGTGAGTCTCCAAATCTTGTGGAAGACCACAAGAAAGTTTGTATTACCCGCTCGTTTGAGCAAAGATTAGTGTGTGAGCTTGACCTTTGTGGTCGGTAAAGGGAGGATTAGGGTTGAAAGAGACCCGGCTCTTTGTGGGCGCCTCAATGAGGAAGTAGGGCACCTTGGTGGTGTGACCGAACCTCGGGATAAATCTTGTGTCTCTTGTGTTCTTGTTTATTGTGCTTATTTGTGTTCTTCGTTCTCTCACCATTCCGTGAAAGATTTGTTTATATCTTTTTGGTGTGTGGATTTTGAGAAGTGCCCTTCTCAGATCTACTACTTTGAACCCTGTGGATCATTTAGAACATCTCATTTCCAAAGTTAACTGGGTGAATTTCGAGATCAATTCAGTTTTACCCAGTTTGCTTCTAGTTTTTGTTGAAAAAGTTTTAACTTGCCTATTCACCCCCCTCTAGGCAACTTTCAATTGGTATCAAAGCCTAATCCTTGTTCTAACGCTTAACCGCATGAGGAAAAGATCATGTCAGGGGGACTAAGAAACAAAAGTGCTTCTAAGCTTGAAAAAGTTGAGGTTGCCTCGACTTTATCTTTTGGTGCAGATGTTGATCCTAGGGCAATAGATCTTGCCATGAGAATCGCCGAAAGGATGTTCCTCAAAATGAAGGAAGATGAGGCGAAGAACAAGATTGAAGAAGAAGAAAATGATCGATGGAGACCAAACGACGAATCCACCTCTTCACAAGGTTCGTCTTTCAAATTCACTTCTCATATGTGCTTTGTTGCTAATGGGAGTGACAGTGAAAGCGAAAGTGAGGATGAGGATGAACATGAAAGTGACAGTGAAGATGAGGATGATCTTCAAAAATTCTTCACTCAACTAAGTAAGAAAAATCGGATGAGCTTGCTCAAACTCATGGAAAGAGCGGAAGAACAAAAAGAAATGCTTCATAAGCAAGAAGACTTCATCATCCGAAAAATCGAAGACTTAGAGAAGTTGACCAAAGAGCATGAGAAGCTAAAGTGCTCTCATGATGATTTGGTCCAAAGGTATGAAGACATTTCAATTGAGCAAATTAAAGCTGCTAATCAATCATCATATATTGATCAATTTGAAAATAAAAATGATATGTTCAAGAACACGATAGAAAGGCTAAATATTGAAAATCTAGCTTTGCAAGAAAAACATGATATGCTTGTGTGCTCTCATAATAAATTTATGGATTCACATATCATGTTAGAAATGGCTCATGAGGTTGTGTTAACTAATATAAAATCATACCAACCTCACATATGCACATGTACTCAAGTAGAAACTATATTATCATGTGCTAACAAATGTTGCTCTCAAGAAAGCCAATCTTCTATTGAGCTAGAAATTTCAGGAACTTGTGATATTTCTATCACACAAGAAAATAAAGAGCTCAAGGAAGAAAATGAGAGGCTAAGAAGGAGCTTGATTCAATTGAAGGGAAAGTGTCACGCTCAACCTTCTCAAGATAATCATGATAATATGGTGAAAAAGCTTGAGAAGGGGACAATAGTAGCATGCACAAAACCCCTTCAAAGGAATACCAAGCTTTCCAAGAAGGACATGAGCAAACATCAAGAGAAGAAAGCCAAAGCTCATGACAAGTGCCCCAACCACGCCTCCACATGCTTCACACAAGGTAACAAACAAGTCACTCTTCCAAATAAGAGAAGATGCACTAGAAAGTGTTATCAATGTCATGAGAAGGGACATGAGATTAAGTCATGTCCCTACATAAAAGATAGTGGCTTAACTTTAGAAAGAAAGAGGCTCACTAACCATGTAGCAAACAAGAAGCAAGGTAAGAAGGAGCCTTGCAAAATTAAAAATCAGATTTGCTACACTTGCCGAAGAAAGAGACACCTATGCAAGGATTGTCCCATGAGTAAGTTTCCTAAGCCTAACTTGTCAATACATTCAGATATGCTTAGGAGACCCAAATTTGACTCTTGTGCTAGAAAGGTGATGAGTTCACCACATTCTAGGACCAAGGCCATTTGGGTGCCTAAGTCCTTATTGGCTAACCTTGATGGACCCATCATGAGATGGGTACCAAAGTGTACTTAATAAGTTTTGCAGGTTTCTAGAGATGATATGAAGCTTTGGGGGTGCTTGAGCGGTTTAACTCAATTCTTATCTCAAGCTATCAATCTTACATTGTCTATCCTTTAAGATTGACCCAAAGATGAATTGAGTTGTTATATCACTAATTTCATATTCATCTCTAGCAAGAACTTGTGTTGTAGGGAATAATGATTAACCTTTGTGGGAATCAAGCAAAAGGCCTACAACCAAGTGATATCCAAAGGATGGTAACAATTAATTCTTAAGTGCACATTGCTTTTAATTGGTATTGTTGGGGTCGTGCTTCGGTGCGCCGAAGGTCTCACACGAAGAAGCAGCTTCGGCTGGAGTCGTCTTCAAGAGATGGCCGAAGGTTCCTTTTCATGGAGCTTCGGCGTTTTAAACCGACATAGAGATAGAATGACCTTTTTATTCATATAGGTCTGAGTCAATGTTGTAAACATTTGTAAGGGGCATGATTGTAATTTGTCACAGGCTGCGACCTGTGCCTATAAATAGATGAACAGTACCTCTGTACTGTTCACGCGAACCTGTCATTTGCCTTCGCATTACACTTGTATTCCTGCCTTCCTCAGGACCGAAGGTACATTTGTCATTCATATTCATTCGTATTAATTGAAATGGAAATGATTCTATGTTAACATTTAAATGTTTATTTTATATCTCATGGTTTATATGAATGCTCCACCCTATGTTATTATGCTTACGAAGGTGCGCCCTTCGTAACCTTCGTCCGAAATTCCTTATGTCCCGAAGGGATGTAACGAAGTGAAGGACGAAGGACCTTAATATTTAACATTCTCTGTGTTGCCTTGTTCTTAACTTTTAGCATTTGAGAACAAGCCCCCAACATTGGCGCCCACCTCCGGTGAACTCACTTCCACTTTTCTGAGCTGATGGCTTCGTTCAACAATCAAGCTGAAGGTGCTTCGGCTTCGAAGCTGGTGCTCCCAATAACAGGCGGTTCTTGCTCAGAGCCGGCTAACAAGAAGCAGAAGAAGGAGGCTCAGAGAAGGGTGCAGCATGTTGGAGTGCAGGGACCCTTCATCAAGTCAAAATGGTCCCATATTCCAATTACCTTCTCTCAGGAAGACCTTCAGCTTAAGGATTATCCTCACAATGATGCTATGGTTATTTCTTGCGTGATCAAAGGATTTCTGGTCCACAATGTCCTAGTTGATACAGGCAGTGCAGCTGACATTATATTTGCTAAAGCCTTCAGACAAATGCAAGAGCCCGAAGACAAGATCCATGATGCTACGCACCCTCTTTGTGGCTTCGGGGGGCGGCAGATTGTGGCCCTTGGGAAAATTACCATGCCGGTAACCTTCGGATTTGTCAACAACACAAGGACTGAGCAAATTGTGTTTGACATCGTTGACATGGAGTATCCTTATAATGCTATCATTGGTCGTGGAACTCTTAATGCTTTCGAAGCAATTCTTCACCCAGCTTATCTCTGCATGAAGATACCTTCGGACCAAGGACCCATTGCTATCCATGGAAGCCAGGAAGCTGCTAGAAGGGCCGAAGGAAGCTGGACTGATTCTAAGGCAATCCATAATATAGATGGAGCTGAAGCTTGTGAACAGTATAAATTCAGGAGGGAGAAGGCAGCTTCAGCAGACCAGCCGAAGCCCATGCTATTGTGCGAAGATATAGCAGAGCAGAAGGTGTTGTTGGGCTCCCAATTATCTGAAGATCAGGAGAAAACCTTGATAAGGTTTTTATTCAACAACAAAGATGTCTTTGCATGGTCAGCTAATGATCTCTGTGGAGTAAATCGGGATGTTATTGAACATTCGCTTAATGTTGATCCATCCTTCAGACCCCGAAAGCAGAGGCTTCGGAAAATGTCTGATGATAAGGCCGAAGGGGCTCGTAATGAAGTAAAAAGACTCCTCAGTGCAGGAGTTATCAGAGAGGTGAAGTACCCAGAGTGGCTAGCTAACACTGTTATGGTGAAGAAGGCCAATGGCAAGTGGAGAATGTGTATTGATTTCACAGATCTCAACAAGGCTTGTCCGAAGGATGAATTTCCGCTGCCAAGGATAGATTCTTTAGTTGATGCAGCAGCTTCTTCGGAGCTCATGAGTCTCCTAGACTGCTACTCAGGCTATCATCAAATCTGGATGAAGAAGGAAGATGAGCCGAAGACTAGCTTCATAACCCCAAGTGGTACATATTGCTATCTTCGGATGCCTGAGGGGCTCAAGAATGCTGGAGGGAGCTTCAGCAGAATGACTGCGAAGGTCCTCCAATCTCAGATAGGCAGAAATGTGTTGACCTATGTTGATGACATTATCGTAAAGAGCACGAAGCAAGAAAATCATATTGCTGATTTGCAGGAGACCTTCGCCAGCTTCAGACAGGCTGGTCTGAAGCTGAATCCAGAAAAATGCGTCTTCGGAGTGAAGAAGGGCAAATTTCTTGGGTGTTTGGTTTCAACGAAGGGAATCGAAGCTAACCCAAATAAAATCGAAGCTATACTTCGAATGGAGCCACCAACCACAAGAAAGGGGGCCCAAAGATTGACAGGAAGGCTGGCATCTCTCAACAGATTTATATCTAGATCAGCAGAAAGAAACTTACCATTCTTCGAGGTGCTGAAGTCAGCTGAAGTCTTTCAATGGGGCCCAAGTCAGCAAAAAGCCTTCGAAGAGCTGAAGCAATACTTAATAGATCTCACAACATTAACTCCACCAACGCCAGGGGCTCCTCTGTTGTTGTACGTGGCAGCTTCGCACTCAGCAGTAAGTGCGGCGCTTGTCCAGGAGAAGTTTGATGGACAAGCTAAGAAGCAGGTCCCAGTATATTTTGTGTCTGAGGTCCTCAGTGTCTCAAAGAAAAATTATACAGAGCTGGAGAAGATATTGTATGCCGTTTTAATGGCATCCAGGAAGCTTCGGCATTACTTTCAGGCATTCAACATTATTGTTCCCTCTTCGCAGCCGTTGAAGGACATCATGAGGAACAGAGAAGCTACTGGGCGTATTGGAAAATGGGTTGCGGAACTCAATGAATTTTACATTGATTATGTGCATAGATCCTCAATTCAGTCTCAAGCATTGGCAGATTTCATTGCCGACTGGACGCCAGGGGCTCAGGACGAAGAAGCAAATAAAGATGCCGAAGCATGGACAGTGTTTTGTGATGGCTCCTGGGGAACCTTCGGAGCAGGTGCAGCTGCTGTGTTGGTCTCTCCGTCCAAGGTCAAAACTTGCTATGCAGCAAGACTTGACTTCAGCTGCACAAATAATATTGCTGAGTACGAAGCTTTGCTCCTGGGTCTTCGGAAACTAAAGGCAATGGGGGTCAGAAGGGCGATCCTTAAAACTGATTCTCAGGTTGTTTCGGGTCACATTGACAAAAGTTGCAAGGCTAAAGACCCGAAGCTTGAAAAGTACCTAGACACGGTCCGAAGGATCGAAGCTTCCTTCGAAGGATTTTCTGTTAAGAATATCCCTCGAGGGCAGAATGAGCATGCTGATTTGTTGGCCAAGTCTGCAGCACAGAGGCTGCCGCTACCTTCGGACGTGTTCTTTGAAACAATAAAGGCACCTTCAGTGGAGCTACTTGAAAGAGCAGTTCTTAACATTTCTCCTGTCTACAGTGAAGATTGGAGAACAGAAATAATCTCTTACCTTCAGGGAAACTTTCTATCAGATGACGAAGCTTATAATAAGAGGATAGAGGCAAGAGCTCGTCCTTATGTCATGATAGAAGGGGAGTTATACAAACATGGAGTTTGTGCCCCGCTGCTCAAATGCTTGTCTAGGGCCGAAGGTATAGAGTTGATGAAGGAGATACATGCAGGCTTGTGCGGATCCCACATTGGATCCAGGCCGTTACTTGGAAAAGTGTTCCGCCAAGGATTTTATTGGCCGAAGGCAGCTTCGGATGCAGCGGAGTTAGTCCAAAAGTGCGAAGGTTGTCAAAAATGTGCAAGAGATCAAAAACAACCTTCGTCATTAACACAGCTAATACAACCCATCTGGCCATTACAAAGGTGGGGTCTTGACTTGTTGGGTCCATTGCCACCGGCCCAAGGCAACCTAAAATATGTTATAGTAGCTGTGGAATATTTTTCCAAGTGGATTGAGGCGAAGCCCTTAGCCACAATAACTTCGGCCACCGTCCAAAAATTTTTCTGGCAGAATATTGTCTGTCGCTTCGGAGTGCCGAAGGCTATCACTGTAGATAATGGAACACAGTTCGACTCCGAAGATTTCAGAAATTTCTGTGACCAAATTGGCACGAAGATCCACTTTGCATCAGTAAGGCATCCGGAGTCGAATGGGCTTGTTGAAAGGGCCAACGGCATCATAATGACAGGAATAATGAAGCTAATTTTTAATCAACCAAGGGGAAAATGGCCAGATCAGTTGACCAAAGTGGTGTGGAGCCACAATACAACAACATCAAGGTCTACAGGCTTTACCCCATTCAAGTTATTATTTGGTGACGAAGCAATAACTCCAGAAGAAGCTAAGGCTGGATCAATAAGAGTGGTAGCCTCGGCAGATTCAGGTGCCGAAGATACTTGCCTTGTGGAAAAAGATGCCTTAGAAGGGATCAGGCTTCAGGCCGTGGAAAATATCAACAAATACCAGGCTGAAACAATCAAATGGCGAGATAGAAAAGTCCGGCTAAAAAATATTGAGCCAGGACATTTCGTGCTTCGAAGAGTGGCCAACCCGGATACAGTGGGCAAGTTGCAACTGAAATGGGAAGGACCTTTCTTAGTAGCATCTTCGTCAAGGCCTGGTTCGTACAGACTAAAGGACATGGATGGAAAAGAAATTCCAAGATCTTGGAATGCCGATGAGCTTCGGCGGTTCTATGTATAACTTGATGTAATTTTACCTTTTCTTTTCTTTTTTATGGCACCCTTTTCCTTTCCAAAGGGGGAGAAAGGTTTTTAATGGGGCCATCATATGTAATTTTCCTTTTTAGTTTTATAAGAGCAAAATCCCCCAAAAGATGTAAATGTAAAAGCTGAGAGCGCACCATCGAGTGCCGAAACTGAAAAAGAGAAAAAAGCTCCAAAGACGTCCCTAAGGGGATGCAGAGCTTACAGCGAAAAGTCAACGCTGATTCCGCCGAAAGTAAAAGGCGAAGAAGCTCCAAAGACGTTCCCAAGGGAATGCAGAGCTTATACCGTCTAAGTAAAAGACGAAGAAGCTCCAAAGACGTCCCTAAGGGGATGCAGAGCTTACAGCGAAAAGTCAACGCTGATACTGCCTAAGTAAAAGGCAAAGATGCTCCAAAGTCGTTCCCAAGGGAATGCAGAGCTGATGTGTGGTCGATTCTAAAGGAGTAATCGTTGAGAATGTGGCTTCGGACATACGCTTCGGACATTCATTTGCACATTACATTACATCATGGCATGTGCATGCATAAGCATTCATTCATAGCATTTGTGTTCCTAAGTGGTTGCTTCGGCACAAAGAAAAGTTTCGGAGAAATGGTTTGTTATGATTCATTATGTAAAAGAAAAGTTTCGAAGTGGTTTTTTATGAATCGTTGTGTAAAAGAGTTGTAGTCTTTTATGTTTTCTTATGTAAAGAAGACCTTCGGCAGAAAAGAGTTGTAGTCTTTTATGTTTTCTTATGTAAAGAAGACCTTCGGCAGAAAAGAGTAGTAGTCTTTTATGTTTTCTTTTGTAAAGAAAAGCTTCGGCAGAAAGAAGAAGTGGTCTTTTAGGCTTCGTTGTGTACGAAAAGAAGGGAAGGTGTTTTTTCGCCTTCGGCTCAAAATACTGATTTCGTCCACATCAAAGCGCCTCAAGCAAAGGGTAAGAATATTACAAGGTATGTACAAAGTTCCTTGAAGACAGTTTAATTGTATTTACAAGAATTGTTACAAAAACATCCTGAGTTTTTCTACAGAACATTTCTACTGATCTTCATCAAGTTTCAGCTACGGCAGCAGCTTCGGCAACATAACTTAGGCATCATCTTCACCTTCGACATCCTACATGAATTAAGAGATTATAAGTAAAAATCAAGAGCAAAGGAAAAGGTAACTCCGAAGTATCATTTCTTACTGGTTCAAGATGACTGCGTGCTTCGTCTCCAGCTTTCTCCCGCCCGCCCTTTGTCCATATCATTTTTATAAATCTATTGGAGATACTTCGGGCGAGGTCAGGCATATCATCCAGGATTGATGGAGATAAGCTGAAGTTGGGCCTGTTGACAATTTTTCCGTGGTCGCAGCCGGCCTTCAGAAATGCAGCAGCAGTGCCCCGAGAAGCCACCCAGGCACAGAAGTCACCATGCCCAGCTATGACTTCGTCGAGCTCGTCAATCTCCCCCTCAATATGTTCGAAGGTCTTCGGCAGATCTTCAGCTGAGGGGGTGAATTTTTCACTGCTGGCTCCAACTGAGTAAAAAATCTTTCTTAGTCGTTGAATGCACTTGTTACTAAAATTCAAGCAGTTTTCTTGAAGATTTGTCAGTAGTTTTCTCAAATCTGAATTTTGCTGAGCTTCGGCTTCAAGTTTTGCACTAAGATCTTGTTTTTCTCGTTCGAACTGCTCAGACTGGCGGAGAAGCTTCGTATTCAGTTCTGATATCTTTGCTTCAGCTTCCGCCAATAAACCTTCGGTTGCCTGGAGCTCAAAGTTCTTCTTCTCGAAAGCATCTGATTGCTCTTTTATTTTGTTTTCCAAATTTCCAATTATAACTTCATGCTTTTTATCTTCAAGATCTTGTTGCATTTGCAAGGCTTTGCTCAGCAGCATACTCTGCACGAACACAACCTTCGTCAGACATGTTTTTATTAGAAGCAACAAAAATTAGGTGGCAAGTTGTTCACCTTGAAGTTGGAGTAAAATAAACTACCAACGACATGTTGTCGTCGGTAGCGGCTGATGTCTGACTCTAGCTTCGGAAAACCGATACTCTTTGATAGAGTACCGATTACCTTAGCACCGGTCTGGTCTCGAATGCAGCCTAGTTTTTCATCATCTACACCTCCAAATAGGAGGGCACCTGGCTTGTAGCCGCAGGATTTGGCATATTCTTTAAGTTCTTCTATTTCGTCCTTTGTCAGCTTCTGCCCAATCAAATTCTGAAAGGAGTAAGCTTCGTCATCCGAAGTATCTTCGGCTATTTCTTTTCCTTTTTCAGGCACTGTGGCCATGGATTTTTCAGTAGCAGCACCGGCTTCTTCTGCATCTATGTCTTCCAAAATTTTGTTGATATTCTCAATGGTTGTTTCTAAATTAACCTCTTCGGCTGTAGCGGCTTCGCCAGCCGCGACCTCCGAAGGGGCGACTTCAATGTTCTTGGTGCCTTCGGCAGCTGCTGTTTTCTGAACTGAAGCTCTTGGAGGTGTCTTATCGATAACTTCAGTTACCGCAATGATTCTTTGCCGTTTGTGTTTGCTCATCTTCGCCTGATCCGGCTCGTCCACCTTTTGAAAAAGCTTCGTCAGTCGGAGCCCTAATGGACTTAGCTTCGTGGGCATAGGTTCAGTCATTACCTTTAAAATTTCTTCCACGTCGCTGGTAGAAGGCGGTGTGGGGGTCCTCTCTTCTTCGGATATTTTCCGTTTCGGACTCGATATTTTCCTTTTCTTCGGGATTTTCTTCTCTGCTGCTGGTTGCTCTTCATCCTTTGTCAGAATTTCAGTTACTCTTTTTCTTTTGAGGCCCTCGGCACCCTTGTTCAACTGCTCATAGTCTGGGTACTCGAAGCCCAGGGCATCAAATACTCGGTTCAGCCTTCGCTTCGGTCGGGTGCCGAAGGCCGCTGTCATTAATTGATCCTCCTTTTTGGAATAATTCCCCAAGATTTCATTGCACATTGTCTCAACTGTTTCTAACCACTCTTTGCAGGGCTTCTTAAAGTATTTCTTGAATTTAAAGTGATAGGGCAGACGGACCAGCTCCCCCTTCTTCTTTTCTCCCTTCAGCTTCGGCATTTCCCACTCTTTTAGAGTAGGGAAGACTCTGAATGCCAAAAATTCCTGAACTAGATCCCTGGTGCCAATATGTTTTGAAATGATTTCAAACTCACCCAGAGCAGCCCAGGTAGGACCCTTTAAGTCGCCGATGCGGCAGCGTGGCCTAGTCTCTCCGAAGATTAACTCCAGAGGGCTTTGCACCAATTTTTCCCTGTCTTCGTCAACTTTCACATAAAACCATTCAGATTTCCAGCCTGCTGGCCATTTGCTTCGGTAGCTGATGACAGGGCACTTTGTTGTCTTTCGGTAGGCAAAATTATAGCAGCCAAAATTTTCATGAAGTCCATCTTTTCTGGCCTTTGTCTGGTAGTGTAATTCGTGAACCCGGCAGAAGCTGTCGGCAAAAGGTTCCACAGCTTGGCTCCGAAGGGCCCAGATATAAACATTGAGCCTAACAATGGCGTTAGGAGTCAATTGATGAAAAAAGATACCAAACCTCCTCAATATCTCTGCAATAATATTGTGCAGAGGAAATCTCAGCCCAGCCTTTAAAAAGCTTTTAAAAATAACAATCTCATCCTTCCCTGGCTTCGGGGTGGTTTCTTCTCCCCCGAAGCGGAGTAGCTTCTTCTGATCTTCAGTGAAATAACCCGCTTTCACCATCTTCGACAGTTCAGCTTTTGAAACAGTTGATTTTCCAAAATCCAGGTGACTGGGCTTGCTGGGCGTAGCAATGTGGTAGTCATCTTCGGAGTCAGTCCCATCAATGTTTTCTTCTTCTTCTTCGGCTGTTGTCGGGTTTGCTTCGGCAGCAGGCCTCTCTTCCGCAGTAACTAGACCGGAGCGCTGCATCGCTTCGGAGATGGGCACAGTGTCTGAACCTTCGGCTTCGTCTCCCTCGCGCACAACTTTGGCAGTAGATCGCACTCGTGCCATGTAATTCTTAGTTTAGGGAAGTTAGAAACCTTTTTCTTTTTCTTTTCTCCGAAGCTCTCCTTTCTGACGAAGCAAGCGTCGAGACGGACCTTCGTTCGATTATGAGTGTCAAGCTTCGGCTATGGTGAAAAATTTTGGCAGAAAAACAGTGCAAATAGCAATGAATGCTGTGGTAACTTCACACCTACCCGCTTGTTTATATAGTGCTGCAGGTAAGAAGGCGAAGCGGCAAGATTTTTACACCAGACGGGCGGTCACTTGTACTCGCTGAGCAGTGGACCGCAAAGATCAAACAGTAACTCTGCAAGGTGGGCCTGGCACGTGCCCGGAATCCGGATCGTTTCTCCGCAACGAGCTCAGGGAAGGTGTTTTTTGGACCTTCGGCTTCCCGAAGCTGAAGAGGCTCTTTTTTCACGGGTCAAGCTCGTTACGAAAAACGATCTAGCACCGCGAAAGGGGCTACTGTTGGGGTCGTGCTTCGGTGCGCCGAAGGTCTCACACGAAGAAGCAGCTTCGGCTGGAGTCGTCTTCAAGAGATGGCCGAAGGTTCCTTTTCATGGAGCTTCGGCGTTTTAAACCGACATAGAGATAGAATGACCTTTTTATTCATATAGGTCTGAGTCAATGTTGTAAACATTTGTAAGGGGCATGATTGTAATTTGTCACAGGCTGCGACCTGTGCCTATAAATAGATGAACAGTACCTCTGTACTGTTCACGCGAACCTGTCATTTGCCTTCGCATTACACTTGTATTCCTGCCTTCCTCAGGACCGAAGGTACATTTGTCATTCATATTCATTCGTATTAATTGAAATGGAAATGATTCTATGTTAACATTTAAATGTTTATTTTATATCTCATGGTTTATATGAATGCTCCACCCTATGTTATTATGCTTACGAAGGTGCGCCCTTCGTAACCTTCGTCCGAAATTCCTTATGTCCCGAAGGGATGTAACGAAGTGAAGGACGAAGGACCTTAATATTTAACATTCTCTGTGTTGCCTTGTTCTTAACTTTTAGCATTTGAGAACAAGCCCCCAACAGGTATATTCCTTTGTGTCTTTTGTAGCCACATAGGAAAAATGAAGCACTTAAGAATGAACTTAAAAGATTTTACCTTGCTTTGGAAAGGATCTAATTATATGGTAGATTGCAAGTTCATATTTTTATATTGTGACAATCTACATGATTTAAATTGATTGTATGTATCTTGTGGCATATTTCCAATTTATTATCGTATTATTGCCATGACCTAGACATAAAGAGTATTATCCCATGTTCTTAAATGAATAGAGTGCTAAGTAAGAAATTCAAATTCTTAAAGCACTTACCAAAAGGGAATTCCCTATATGACTAGAGTTGTGAGACTAATGTTTCTATCCAAGTGTTTATGTAGTCTCACAACATGAGAATGTGTTTCCCAAATGGAGTGTGCCATTCAACATTCAAAGAAGATCGAACCAATACTATGTGATGTATTCATTCTTGTTTAAATTGGTTTTAAGTCTTCTACATTAATCACTCACCATGCTATGAATTAAACTTGCCATGTAAACTTAATTAAATAATCATGCTACTTTCATCTTTTTTACAATTGATGTTATGCATGATGCTTGTAAGGGTAATTTAGTTCATATCATGAGGTTTCCTTGTTTTAGTAACCTTCTTGTCATTCATATACTAGAGGTTGCTAAATAGGAAACTATTGCTTGTGTTACTAATACAATCTCTTTTAAGATATTTCATGGAAATTCATAAGTAGAGATTGTGCTCTTTTAATTGGTAAAATCACAAGCTTTAAAGGTTAATCTTCACCTAAAAGAAAGATTAGGAATGCTCAAGGCAAAGGTATGGAACAAATTGCTTCAATTGGTAGTTGATCAATAGTAGTTCCTTCCAAGTGGCATTCTTTCAATTGGTAATAATATATTCTATGGAAAGGAATGTCAATATGAAGGTTAAATTCCTTTTGGCTTAAATTTGTAAATTAGTGCATATTGTGAATTCACTGCTCCATGTGCATTAACTTAAAAGGAATTTAATTTATGCCTTTACGCCTCATAAATGATGATTTGTTTGCCATTCATATATAGATATCATCATTCATTAAATACTTCCTTGTACTACTAATACCTCTTCTCAAAGTGTTTATCGACTAGTTTTAAAAGGGAAAGAGATAACAAAGAAGGAAGTCTCCACAAATGATGAAAAGAAGAATACTAAGGTGACACCACCATAGATAGTAAGATCTGTCAAATTGGTATAACAAATGGTACATTCTATATGGTGGTAAGTATTCTTAGGCATAAGTTAATTCATTGTAAATTTGTCATGCCTCGACCATGATATGTAATGTACTCCTCATGAGACTCTTAACTGAATTGGAAGTGCATGTGGCAAGTCATTCAAATACTTGATGCACATATCTAGTGGGAGAACATTATATATCTTGTGTCATAGAGAATAAGTTTCACTTGAGTAAGCTATACTAAGACAATCCAAAATGGTAAATTTGTATCTCATTCATATGGATTGTAATCTTTGTTTTCTAAATAGCTACTCTTGATGCAGTTTAAAATTCCCTTATCGTTAAATCTAAAAGTGCATAAGAATTCTTTTTGTCGATATTCATCACATACATATGCACTAACATGAATATGAATTTTAAACTGTAAAGGTACAATTAGCGATCCATACTCTCTAAATTTTGGAAACCCATATTTTGATATCTTAGAAATCTACTTGAATCAGTATCCATATGCTTCATATTGAATTGGATCACTAAGTTGTAAATTCCATGCATAACTTGTCTTCATGATATGAATGCTTGTGCGAATAACCTTGATAAGCTAGGTGCACCCAAGGTCAAGCTAGGTTCATCATCAAGAAGGCAACACAACAATGTATCAAGAAAAGGAGAAAAGGCTCCTATTCTTAACTCTAGTTTTTATCTATGTGATTAAATATTGACTTGAAACCATGTAAGATGGTTGTCAAGTATATGTGGGTGCCTACACAAAGAGAAAGGCCACAATAAGGATTGTGTGGGTACTCAAGGCTCTTACTACTAATCTCAAAGGACCCAATTCAAATTGGGTACCAAGATATGAAGCTTAAACTTGTTTTGCAGGATCACACCTTCAATGGATCAAGTTGGGTGCTCGATAATGAATGTATAAATCATATTTGGAGATAGTAGCAAGGGTGGTAACAACTGAATCTCAAGTGCATATTATTTTCAAATCTTATCTCTTTTGTGACTTGTGTAGCCACTAAGGGAAAAGAAGCACTTGAGGATATACATCAGTTGTTGACTATGAAATAAAGGTCCAATTGGAAGATGAATGAATATTATCATATGGTCAACAATCCAAAATTATGTGACGTATTCTCTATCTAGTTAATTTGGATTTGATTCTTCTATATTAGACACTTACCATAATATGGATTAAGTCAGCCCTTTAGACTTCATTGAACACCATGCATATTATCCATGTCATTCAAAATATATTGTGCATGAGGGCTCAAAGAAAATTTAGTCCATATTATGAGGTTTCTCTATTTTTGCAACTCGCTTGCCTTCCGCATATAATGGGTTGCTAAATAAGAAACTAGTGCTTGTGCTACTAAGGCCATCTCTTGTGTTGAGTTTATCCATAGAAAATCTATGTTAAGAGATGGTGCTTGTTTTAAATGGGATAAATCACAAGCTTAAAGGATACTATTCAACTAAAGTAAGATGAAGTTGATAAGAGGCCAAGGTATGAAAACTTCCTCTCCTTCAGTTGTTTTAGTATTCTATCCTTAGTGGGATGTACCATAGTATAGGTTAATTTCCTTGCAATATAAAATGTTCAATAGTGCATATAACTTTGACATCAACTATATGTGTGCACTAATTTAAAGGAATTTAATCTATCCTTTTAGGGTTTCAAGAATGATGATTCATCATTCTCCATCCACATATAAGGATTATCATTTGTGAAACCCTCCCTTGTGTTTCTAATGCTCTCTTTTCTAAGTGTTTCAATAAGGTCTTTCCAAGTGCTTTCAAGATGGATTCGAAATCTACGGATATAAGAGTCTTGGTTGTTTCAATGGGTCTCATATCAAGTATGATTGAACCAAGCCAAGATGAATGAAGTTCAAGATCGCCTGGTTGGATGAAATCATAAAGAGAAAAGAAATCATAGTGATTCAAGAAGGGAGTTACACTTTTTGTCAACCAAATAATGAAGATGTAGTGACGTATTTATATGATATCCTTCATTATGAGGTTTGAGGTTCATATTAGCATGCTTTACCATTCAGAATTTCAATTGATATACTTGTAGTTCTTAAACTTTCAATTGGTTTAATTTTCATCATCTATGTAAAGCATGTTATGTTAAACCAAGATATAGTGCAAACATCTCCTTTAACCTCGTATTGTTGATGTGCATAAGTGTACTTTGTGTACTCTTGCATGCACAAATTGAGGGAGAGTTTAGCCTATATCTTGTGAGACTAATGATTTCTTTCAAGTTCATGTTGTGTAGTCTCACACCTTGGTGAAAGAAGAACATCAAATGAGGATGAGTGGTTCCAAGGAAATGATCAAATAATTACCACATGTCACCCCATGGATTAGTTCTTTTGGGGAACGATATGTGTTCTCTAGCATGATTTCAATTGTTGCAAATTTATTATGCCCTGGCCAAGATATATGATGAACCCCTCTAAGAATCTTAATTGAATCAAGTGCATGTTACAAGTAATTTGAGTACTTGATGCACACATTTAGGGGGAGCTCATTCTATATCCTGTGTCCTTAAATACTAACATTTTCTTTTAGTGAACTTGTGTAGTTCTTTGAAAAGAATGGGTTTCTATTGATTTTTTTTGAAGAGGATATGTTTCTCTTTGGCATGCTAAATTTACTCAATACATGTCATAATGAAGACTGATGGGCATGAATGAAAATCATCTTGCTTTGTGCAAAAATAATGTCAATCCTGTCAAAACACTAAGTTGAAAATTGATGATCATGATGGAGAACATGTGGCATAAAACAAAGGTGTGTCATTCCATGAACTATTGTTTTACCCTTGTACATCTAGTCTCTTACATGCTAGTGTGTGAATGTATATGCAATATCTTAAGTCACACCATAAGGTTGCACTTGTGGTGACAATTAAAGAATCTCTAGATATTTGATTAATACCTCTTGTGCTGATGTCATAAGTTAGTCTTAAGTCATCTTAGTGAGGTATGAGTCAAACATGCTAACTTCTCAAGAATCTTGGCTTAAAATATTGCATATCATGTCTATTAGTATACCTTTTGATTATGAGTAATTCCTTCAATTGGCGCAATTTCATATTTTCATACTTTATTTGTACCAAGGTTCAAATTGTAGAACTTAATCCCCGGGCCTCACAAGTCCAAGTGCATAAGCTAAACAAGTATTCATCACTTGTATGCACACATTTAGGGGTAGAATGGTCTATAATTTGAATCTTTGAGACTAACTTCATTTTCAAGTCTACTATGTGTGTAGTCTCAAATTAGAAAGGAATCTTCAAGCAAAGACAATCGCTTCCACTGCAAAATTTGATGGGTATCAAAGATTATTTGCTCCAATAAATGTATCTTCTATACATTTCATAAGAGAATGAGTTTCTCTTGTATATGCTACTCCAATGTCATCTAAAATTGGTAAATGTGTATCACATCCTTTTGGATTGCAAATGACTAAAGTAACATGGCTTATAAATTCTCTTGTTTAGAACTTAATTGATTAAATAGTGCACATGTTCCTTATGTTGCATGATTATGTTCAATTGATACTCCTTGTATGCCAATGGTACTTTAAGTTGCAAATAAGTACTCTCAACAGGTATCAATTGAATTCACATATATGTGTGCACTAAAACTTGAGGAGAACTTAGTGTAATATGCAATTAGTGATATGATTATCTATCAAATTGTATCAATTGGTGGTTTTCAATTGATATTTTTTGAACATGATCACTAGTTGTATAATCCATACTTGTGCAATTTTCATGCTGCCTCTTGTTATGATAAGAAAATGCTAGGTGACATCTAGACTCCAGGTATCAAGATTTATCTTTCAATTAGTATGACAATATTCAGTTGATATCTTGGACCTATGTCACAATTATGCCAACAAGAGATTGCAAAATAAACTCTAAATACAACACAAGTGTGGAACACCCCTTTGAAAAGGTAAAACACAAAGGTATATCACTTATGACACTTCTCCATTACCTTTGTGCCATCTAAGGATCATTTTCATGATAGTGTGTTCACATCTCGCTTAATCAAAATTTCTACCATTTATATTCTTTGTATCCTTTTTGGAGATTTATGACAAAGGGGGAGAAATTGTGCATTAAAGCTTACCTCTAGTCCTATGTAACTAAGTGTTAGAAGAATTTTGAAAAGGGGAGAAATAATTGACAAAAGGGGGAGAATCATAAGTAAAACATAAGATGTGGGAATTGATAAGTGCATTCTATGTCATGAGCATCACGTTTATTTTATAACACACTGCACCCCATGAATAGTATGATATAAGTTGTCTCCATACTTTGACCCAAATATGTGCTTTTGGCATTTGAGTACAAAATTGATTTTTTTCTAAAATGCACATATTTAGGGGGAGGAAACTATATCATAGGTTTCAAAATCTTATTTATCAAATCTTATGTAAGCTTTAAATGTGTTGTCATCAATCACCAAAAAGGGGGAGATTGAAAGTGCATTCATCCCTTTTGTGAGTTTTGGTGATTTGGATAACAACACATTTAAATGTCTAACAAGTTTGCTAAGTGTTGAACAGGAAATTCAGTATGATGAACACACTTGAATAGTGTATAATGATCAGTGAACAAAGGTTCAACACAAGGTTAAATAACCAGTGAGGCAATGCAAATGGATATAATATGGTCTCTATATTGGTTTGAATATATGGACAAGACCTGAGAAATCACTATGCATAAATATGATCAGAATAGAGGTTGAAGTGATTAAGAGGATTGGTCAAGCCAAAGTGAATAAGATATGAGGAATCGTGAATTGGCTTGACCATATGACTACCAGTCCATATATGCTTCTATGAGAATCAAACTAGAACTTGATTGATCTTAACAGTTATATCTAGAAGATATTCAAGCAAGGTTCACAATATTGAAGAAATGATTCTCTCAATGGATGCTCAATATGATGTGACTCAATAATGGCTTGATAGGGTGAAGATAGCAAGGAAAGGGCTTTGAGGAACTAAGCGAAGGTGAAGGCCAAGCGACGGCTTGTGGACCGAGGTACCATGGCTAAGGTGAAGAAGAGAGTACTTGCACTAAGTCGATGAACTAATCAGCTATGAAGAGTTATAACATGTTGATGCATCAGTGAGGTGACTTGAAGCCATGATTTGAACTCATACATGGTGATATGGTACAAGTCACAGGGTTTGATTTGTGTTTGCTTCAAAAGGTGATACAAAGATGTTTGTGATCCTTATGAAGCAACACCATGGAGAAATCACACATGAGACACCAATGACTCAAGGAGTTTACTTAATTATATTTTATTTAACTTGAGTATAGAAATCGTCATACTATAAAGAGGGATCCAAAAAGAAGGTTGGTGTTTGCCAAAGCTCAAACCTCTATATTCAAAAGCTATTTTTGAAAAACAAAAATCTCTTTAACATTCTATGGTAGACCATGGTTAGGTTTGAGAAACCTAGAGTGTTCTTGTTGAAATGCAGCTGAACTTCTTCAACTGTAGCTGAGCTTTTCAGCTGAGCTGAACTTCAGCTGAGTTGAGCTTCTTCAGCTGCAGCTGAGCTTTTCAGCTGAGCTGAACTTCAGCTGAGTTGAGCTTCTTCAGCTGCAGCTGAGCTGAACTTCAGCTGTGTTGAACTTTCTCAACTCCAGCTGAACTTCAACTTCAACTGGGGTCCAGGCAGGTTCAACGGGGGTCCAGGGCAAGTTCAACCGGGGTCCAGAGAGGTTCAACCGGGGTCCAAGAAAAGTTCAGCCGGGGTTTTTTTCTCGGACCTCACTGGTCAATACCGGTTGAACCGGTCCTAGGGGAGGTTCAACCAGTGTCAGGGTCACCTGACCGATCTGACCTCCTGACTGGCAGACTGACTGCCATTTTGACCCCCAGGCGGTTGAACCGGCCCTAGGGGCGGTTCAACCGGTGTCTGGACCTGTTTTTGCAGTCTGACCTGCAGTCTGCCAGTCTGACTGGCAGACTGACTGTCAGCCTGCCCCAGGCGGTTGAACTGGTCTTAGGGGCAGTTCAACCGGTCTTGGTCAACTTAACCAGTCTGCAGGTCAGTCTGTGCGTCAGTCTACCAGTCAGACTGGCAGACAGGCTTCCAGGCCTGCTAGGGGCGGTTCAACCGCCCTAGGGGGCGGTTCAACCGGTCTCAGGCAGAAAAATCTGCCCAATGGCTAGTTTTGAGCTCCACCTATATATACTCCCTCCTACCTCTCTCCCCACAGCGAAGAGCACGACCCAAACTCCATTTCTAACTTGAAGAACACCTCCCACTCTCTCTCACACATCTCTTGCCTCTCCCATTTCAAATCTTTGGAGAGAAATCTTTGAGTGAGTTTGAGAGCTGCGGTTTTTGTGCTTCATCTCCAAATCTCTCTTGCTCTTCTTCATTCGAGCTTTGGTACTACATCGAGTTCTTTGTGGATTCATTACTCTTGGAGCTTCTAGCTCCTAGACGACTAGGTGTCTCTTGTGAGTCTCCAAATCTTGTGGAAGACCACAAGAAAGTTTGTATTACCCGCTCGTTTGAGCAAAGATTATTGTGTGAGCTTGACCTTTGTGGTCGGTAAAGGGAGGATTAGGGTTGAAAGAGACCCGGCTCTTTGTGGGCGCCTCAACGAGGAAGTAGGGCACCTTGGTGGTGTGACCGAACCTCGGGATAAATCTTGTGTCTCTTGTGTTCGTGTTTATTGTGCTTATTTGTGTTCTTCGTTCTCTCACCATTCCGTGAAAGATTTGTTTATATCTTTTTGGTGTGTGGATTTTGAGAAGTGCCCTTCTCAGATCTACTACTTTGAACCCTGTGGATCATTTAGAACATCTCATTTCCAAAGTTAACTGGGTGAATTTCGAGATCAATTCAGTTTTACCCAGTTTGCTTCTAGTTTTTGTTGAAAAAGTTTTAACTTGCCTATTCACCCCCTCTAGGCAACTTTCAGCGAGTCCTAACGCCGGCGGCACGAATCGCGGCGGAGGAGTGATCGACGGCGAGGGAGTGTTCTAAACTTAATTCGGTCACTGTACCATGGCAGAACCGATTCAGTCGCATGACAGCCCAACTTGGAGTGAGATTTTCTCTAAATTCCTAGTGACAACACAAGTCCAACTCTGCAGCAAACTTGTAGAGCATTATACCAACTATAACTTTGTCATATGGTGTTGTCACAAAAAGGCAGCAGATCATGCATGAACTTGGTCTTGAAGTTGATGTCAGTCCACTGTCAGTCTGATTTTCAGACTTAATCAGCCTGACAGCCTGACTTTAGGCATGATTATCTTCAAATTTCTCACAAGAACATGGCTTGCACTCTTAAGCAAACTTGTTATCCATTAATAGGTCTACAAGTTTGATGTGGTGCCCCAGGGCAAAAACCCTATATTTTGAAAGATACAAGGCTCCAAAGTTGAGCAAACTACACTAAAATCCAGACTTAGGCTGAATTCTCAACTAGGGACCTTTTTGCAAAGGAGCCCAATTCTTAGGGTTTGGTTTCCAAAATCACACCTTAGTGAACCAAGTGACTTAAGATACTTATTTAACTTAATTTTTGCACTTAAGTCCAAATGTGCACTCATTTTGCACATAAGCCCCTAGGTTTTAGTTTTAGGGTTTTCCAGGGTTCAAATGGAGATTTTTGATATCCCAGGGGTATAAGTGTAATTCCACTTAAGTCTTGGGATCATTTTGTGACCCTTCCCTTAAAGCTTTTAGGTTTTCTTCATTTGGGTTAAGTTTTGCCCCTTTGAGCCTTATTTAGGGTCAAGTTCCCTATCCAGGGTCCTATTTGCAAAACACTAAAAACAATACACTTGTTTGAAATTTTTACCTAGTGAATGCATTCTAGGTGTGTCAAACATATGCAATGCCAATGTTTATGATGCCATGCTCAAGTCTTAGTTACAGTAACACCAAGGGTGTTACATCCTTCCCCCCATAAAAGAATCTCGTCCCGAGATTAAAGGTCCTAGGGTGAGTAATGGAAAAGGAAATGTGTCACCTTTTTATTCCCTTATTTCTGGTACAAGGCAGGGGTGGTGTGGGGGTTCACTCCTTTATTACAGTAACTATATACACTCTACAAATTACATGAGGCTAGAAAGCCTGGGAAATTCTTATCTAAAAAGTCTTGAGTTTCCCATGTAGGCTCTTCTTCAGAATGTTGGTTCCACTGTATCTTATAGAACTTGAGAGTTTTTCTCCGGGTAACCCTGTCCTTTTGATCCAGAACTCGAATAGGATGTTCCGAGTATGTTAAATCTGGTTCCAGGACAACATCTGTCACTTCAATGGTTCGATCGGGAACCCGAAGACACTTCTTCAATTGTGACACATGGAACACATTATGGATAGCAGACAGAATTTCGGGGAGCTGCAGTCGATACGCCACTGGTCCACATTGCTCCAGTACCGGGAATGGACCAATGTACCTAGGTGCAAGTTTCCCTTTAACCCCGAAACGCGATACTCCCTTCATTGGTGAAACTTTCAGGTAGACATAGTCCCCTTCATGAAAATACAAGGGCATTCGCCGTTTGTCTGCATAACCCTTCTGATGGGCTTGTGCTTTCTTCATATTATGAATAATTTTCTGAACCTTTTCCTCGGCCTCCTTCACTATATCAGGCCTAAAGAAGTACCTTTCTCCAGGTTCAGACCAATTTAGTGGAGTTCGACATCGTCGCCCATATAAAGCTTCAAAAGGTGCCATCTTGATACTTTCTTGATAGCTATTATTATATGAAAACTCCGCCAAAGGCAAACATTCATCCCATTTCGGTGAGAAGTCCAGAACACATGCTCGCAACATATCTTCGAGTACTTGATTAATCCTCTCAGTCTGTCCACTGGTTTGTGGATGATATGCCGAACTATGGAGCAACTTAGTACCCAAGGATTTGTGAAGTGCTTCCCAAAACTTGGCTACAAATTGAGGTCCATGATCCGACACTATGGTCTTCGGAACACCATGCAGACTAAGAATACGAGCAATGTACAATTGGGCATAGACAGTAACCGGGTGATCTGTCTTGACCGGCAGAAAGTGAGCAATCTTCATAAGCCGATCAATTATAACCCAGATAGAATCATACCCTTTTGCAGTTCTGGGCAATCCCACGATAAAGTCCATACTTATGTCTTCCCATTTCCATGTTGGGATTGGCAAATATTGTAATGGACCAGCAGTTTTCATGTGTATGGCCTTGACACGTCTGCAAGTGTCACACTTAGCCACATAGCATGCAATTTCAATTTTCATCTTCGTCCACCAGTAGTGCTGCTTTAGATCATGATACATCTTAGTGCTTCTCGGATGAATAGAATAGCGACTAAGATGCGCTTCATCTAAGATTTGCTGGCGGAATTCTTCATTCTTCGGCACCACTATGCGGTTATTGAACCATATCACACCTTGATCGTCTTCTTTGAAACATTTGGCTGTTCCAGCCCTTATCTTCTCCCGTATGTGTTTCATACCCGCATTATCCCTTTGAGCATCAATTATCCTTTGCAAGATGATTGACTCAAGCTTTAGCTGATTCAGGGTTCCTTGTTGGACCACCCCAAGTTTAGCTTCTCCATCTCTTGACATAAAGTGTTGTCAGAGGTCTTTATCGTAAGGCAGTGGCAGGAAACCTTACGGCTTAGTGCATCTGCCACAACATTGGCTTTGCCTGGGTGATAATGAATTTCCAGTTCATAGTCCTTAATAAGCTCAAGCCATCGTCTTTGTCTCATATTCAATTCTGACTGGGTGAAGATATACTTCAAGCTTTTATGATCTGTATATATGTGACAGATATTTCCCAGCAGATAGTGACGCCAAATTTTCAGGGCATGAACCACAACAGCTAGCTCCAGATCATGAGTTGGGTAATGCTCCTCATGTTGGCACAACTGCCTTGAAGCATATGCAATTACTCGGCCCTCTTGCATTAATACACAGCCGAGTCCACTGCATGACGCATCACAATATACATCAAAAGGCTTGGTGATGTTCGGTTGAGCCAATACCGGAGCAGTGGTTAATAATGTCTTCAATTGTTCAAAAGCTTCATTACACTTAGAAGACCAATTGAATTTAATATCATTCTTCAATAAACTTGTGATTGGCTTCACAAGCTTAGAAAAATCTGGTATGAATCTGCGATAATATCCAACTAGTCCAAGAAAACTCCGGACTTGGTGAACAGTGGTTGGGGGTTTCCACTCCAGAATATCCTTGACTTTGCTAGGATCTACCGCAATTCCCTTGGCAGATAACACATGCCCCAAAAATTGAATTTCCTCCAGCCAAAACGCGCACTTGCTGAACTTGGTATACAACTGATGTTCCCTCAAGCGCGTTAATACAATCCGCAAATGTTGAGCATGCTCCTCTTCATTTTTGGAATATATCAAGATATCGTCGATGAAGACCACCACGAACTTGTCCAACTCGGGCATGAACACCGAGTTCATCAAATAAGTGAAATGGGCAGGAGCATTTGTTAGTCCGAAGGACATTACCAAATATTCAAATAAACCATACCGCGTAGTAAACACGGTCTTTGGTATATCCTCGGGCCGAATACGGATTTGGTGATAGCCCGACCTGAGATCGATCTTGGAGAATACCCTCACTCCAGTTAGTTGATCAAATAAGATGTCGATCCTCGGAAGAGGGTACTTGTTCTTGATGGTGACCTCATTCAGGGGTCGATAATCCACGCACATTCGTAAGGTTTGACCCTTCTTCTTAACAAAAATGGCGGGGCAACCCCATGGGGACGAGCTTGGCCGGATGAATCCTTTACTCAGTAGATCTTGTAATTGAATCTTCAATTCTGCCAACTCATTAGGAGGCATACGGTACGATCTTCGGGAAATGGGAGCCGTACCGGGCTTTAACTCAATTACAAATTCTACATCTCTCTCAGGTGGTAGTCCAGGCAAATCTTCCAGAAATACATCTGGAAACTCACATACTACCGGAATATCCTTGATCTCCGGTATAATGGCTTCATATATTCTACCAGAAGCTTTGGCTGGATTGGTTACGGGGATGGACAAAAGAATCTCTTCTTGATTATAGCTCAACCTGACGGTTCTCAGCTTAGTGTTGAGAATTGCCTTATATTGGGTTAACCAATTCATACCCAAAATTACATCTATATCCTAGCCTTTCAGAACAATCATGTTAGCAGGAAAGTTCCGTCCGACCATTGTTACTGGCACTTGATAGGCCACTTCTCTAGTAAAAATATGTCCCCCAGGTGAATGAATTTTAAACCCTTCTTTTGATTCATGGCATGAGATGTGATGTTGCTCCACAAATTTCTTGCTAATAAATGTATGCGAAATACCAGAATCAAAAAGAATAATTGCAGGGTGACTGGCCACGAGAAACGTACCCATCATCACCGGTTCACCTTCCGGTGTAGTGGCCACTTGAGTATAGTATATCCGCCCCGTCTTCTTTGTATTCTTCCCCACATTGTTTCCCTTGGGCTGAGCTGATTTCCCAAATCCTTGATTGATTGACTGATTCTGCTTGGGATATGGGCAATCCTTGATGAAATGCCCAGACTTGCCACAATTGAAACACCCGGTTGAAGAGCTGGGCAAAGCAGGGAATCGAGTGCCCGGGGCACCCGGCTGACTTGGGGTAGTGGGGGCATTGTTGGGACGAATAATGATTGGCTGCTTGAAAGGGAATGAGGGTGGATGAGAAAAAGAGCGACTTTGGCTAGAAGGCCGGATCACAAACCGTTGCCTTTTTTCCTGGCCCTGATTAGACTTCTCACCTCCAAATCCCTTGTTTTTCCTGGAACCTGCATATTTTGCTTCAACAGATAGGGCTGTGCTGACAGCCTTTCCATACGTGAGATCTATGCAGGTGGCCATTTTTCTCTGCAATCGATCATTTAGACCCCTCATAAAGCAATTCTTCTTCTTTAAATCAGTGTTCACCTGATCGATTGCACATTGCGACAGGTGATTGAACTTATTGAGATACTGATTGATAGTATCTCCTCCTTGTTTTAGCTTCATGAACTCTTCTTGCTTCATATGCAGAACACCTTTGGGTATATAGTGCTCGCGGAAGGCCACTTTAAATTCTTCCCATGTTACTTGATGATTAGCATGTTGAATAGCCACGAAATTTCCCCACCAGGTACTGGCAGGGCCGCGCAGTTGTTGCGCTGCGAATAAAGGCTTCTGTGTCTCTGAACAGCACAGAAGACCAAATTTTTGCTCAATAACCCGTATCCATTCATCTGCTTCCAACGGATCCTCAGCCTTGACAAATAGTGGTGGACGGGTTTCAGAGAAATCCAAATATGTGGTTTCACGGGGGCCCTGTTGATAACCCCTTCCACCCTGCTGCTGGAATTGTTGGCCCGCCATTTCTCTCAGAAAGCGGGTATTGTCTGCAGTTGCGTTCACCAAGGCGGCAATCGCCTCGGCCAAAGTGGGAGGAACCGGAGGTGGATTTGGGGTAACCTCCCTCCCCCCAGAAGTTCCTGCTGCATCCTGTCCTCGAGTCCTGGTAGGCATCTGAGGCAAAGAACATTTGAAATAAATATAATATGCCAGAGAAACCTTCCATTTTACATTACTATGAAAAGTAATGATACAGACTCGATGTTATACAACAGGATACATTACCCATTATACAATAGTTCAACCTATTATACAACATACTACTTCTATTTGTACAACTACACTACTACTACTGCTTCTGGTTGCTCTTGGCAGCTTCGTCGTTAGGTGTGGGAGACCATTCATCGACCAGCCTCATAGAAGGAGGGGGCCTAAAAAGGTCTAACTCACCACCAAGCGCTTCTCCCGCAACATGCGAGGGTCCGGCTTCTGACCTGACAGGATTCGCAGGGGCATTTGGGTGTAATTGCGAATACAGTACATGAACTTCCTCATGTAAAGTATTGCAATATACCTGCAAGTTGTCAATAGCAGTGCTAAGTTCTTCGACTCGTGCTCGAGCCTTCGCTTCCTTAGCCCAGGCTACTGAATGAGATTGTACTGCCCAATCAAGCGCCAAATCCCGATCAACAAGTTGATCTTGCAGGCGGCGGATGTAACTTCTTAATTCATTTATTCGGTCGCCATCCACGACCCATAAATTGGTCCTGCGTTGCAACTCCGTTTGAAGCTGATTTACTCGAGCTTCAAGCTCTCCGATCGGATCATTGCTTCCACTACTGCTATCTTCCTCCCGTGGGGCAAGTTGGTGTCGAGGTACACCGATAGGCCCAGTATGCTTTCGCGCAGTTTTCCTTGTACGCGGCGGCATTTTCTAAGGGGAAAAATTTATTAGTATAATTCTTAGCATGATGCATGAATAATTACAGAATCAACCTTAGTTGATTCAACCTTCTATACATTGCACTCTTCCTAACTGGTCTTTGAAATAAACTCTTCAGAGATGCTTAGGTAAGAAGAGAAGAAATTTTCTAGATAAGTTTAAGAAAATCTTTTTGAAGATGCTACATAATATCTGCCAAGAAGGGCTACGCTCCGATACCATCTGTGACGGAACCTCCCAAGTCATTAGGCCCACCTACAGTTGTCCTTGTCCAACAGACATCAGACAACCCTGTAGATGTTCCTGAATCACTTGACAAGTCCGGTATCTTTTCTCCTACCTTTCCAGAAACGTTTCACCCGTCTGACAGACAGTATGTTCATCGGAGATGCGGAAATGCGGAAGTGATTACATAAACTTACATTTATTTAAAAAGTAAGAGTAAGTCGTTTAATACAGACCAGAGTGTAAAGCGAGTGCTGAAAAGTATTATTACAATACCTGGGAGGCAAAAACTCCTCCCATTAAGTTCTTTACATAAAAGTTTTTAAGGAGGACTCGGTCCTCCAGCAGCTTCATTCTTGATTGTCTTCATTTTTCACCACCTTGGTACAAAAACAACAAAGGTTTGTTGTCTCCTCACCTAAAAACAACAAGGGAATAAACCCTGAGTATGGGATTACTCAGCAAGTCTTACCCGACTAAAGAAAAGACTCTCAAGGGTATGCTGGTTATATGGGAGTCAAGGTAAGGCCTTTCAATAATCAAAGACTCTGTTTGCAGAATAGCTTACTAACATGGATCCTTACAATCCAGTTTTATTGTCAAGTTAAGTAAACTTACCTACATCTAGAGTTCTTTCTATCCTAGTTCAAACACTTGTCCTGAACTAACCAATTTCTCGTTAATCCTTTTATCTTTAGTGGAATGCTACGTGTAAGTCAGTGGCCAAGTCTCCATAACCGCGGAGGTACGGCGATCCGAATCGATTATACTCAGCTGAGGATCTCCGATCACATGACATATGTAGCACTTAACCCTTGCATATGTCAACCCGCCACCGGGTTTCTTAAGACCAGATCAGGTTCACGCAAACCGAGAGCACAGATACACCACCGTCCAGCCTCTTGCCACGGAGGGTACACGCTACTCTCGCCACCGCTCCACACCCATTTCGTGTTATCTTATTCTGGCCTTAGTCTGCCCAAGGCAAAGCTTACCCATGACGAGGCATGTGACCAGTTAAAGGGTCCTCGGTCAGCAGGCCTACATCGACAAGGTCCTTAATCAACTCAGACGGAGACACTACACCGAGACTCTCTTTCTCGTGCAAGTCACCCGCCTGGTCTCAGCTTAATCATTTAACCCCAAAGGTTGGCACCTGGCAGAGGTACATCTTTTCTGATGTTGAACCCATCATGTTTTGTTTTCAAAAACATCCCTCCCACTTTGCCAATCATATTTTGTAAACAAAATCTTTTGTTTTGCTAGAGCAATACTAAGCATAAAAATCCTTTTTGTAAAAAGGGTAACAAAGGAAGGTAATTGAACCCAAGGAAGGTAATGCAGGAATTGTTTAACATTCAACTCCTATACTTAATGCAGCAAGCAAGTGAGAAAGATTTTAAAATCAAGGAAGGTGGCAAATGCACCGGGGCTTGCCTTTGTTTACGGGTGAGTCAGGCTTGGATCCACAAATATCGAAGTAGAAACAATTCTCAGCCTGAGTTTCCAAAGGTGGTGGTGCTTGCTCTTCAGTGGCTTCCACTTCTTCCTCGTGTTCTAATCATAACCATACATATGTATAAGAATGAATGCCATGTAATGCTTATGAGAGTGCAAAGATGATATAAACTTATTATCTAAGTCTTGAATACAACTTTCCTTCACGGAACTCCGAGAACTTAGGGTTTCCGGAGTCAATAAAGGAGTTCACAGGGCAGGGGTGGGGTTTTGGGGTTTAGGTGTCAAACAAGGTCCAAATCAAGCCAAACTCCACCCAAGGTTTCTAAATAATATGAGGAACTCATATAAAAAATTTGAGCATTTTTGGGGTTACCATTTATCTTTTAAAAATCCAGAATCACTACCTTAAATTATTTTAAATACCTTAAAATTCCTAATTTAACCTAAAAATCATGAAACTATTTTTATTAAATCCTAGGGAAAATAAGGAGCTTAGGAAAATTGGTTTCACAATTTTAGGATTTTTCTACATTTTTCTATGGATTTCTAAAGTTATTCTGAAAAAGAAAAGGAGAAAGAGGGAATAGTATTGGGCTGATTTCAGCCCCAGGCGGCCCAAGCCTACGCAGATCGCGCGCTCGCCCGCGCTCGCGTGGTAATCTTGCAGAAGGGCCCTCGGGGTTCTGGGTAACAGAAAATAAGTTCCTTTACTATTCCTATGTGTCGCTGACGGTTTACAGAAAGCCCCCTCGACTTCTATTTCTTCGCACGGCCAAATCCCCGACGGCGTCGCGCACGGCAGAGCTCTGGCGAGCATCTGTACCGGCCGATTGGGGCAACGGCTTGGTTCTCCGAGCAACCGACATGAAATTGGGGCTACCTTAATCATTTCCCCCAACCTAATTGCATCTAAGACCAACTAAGGAGCTCTGGCCACGGTGACCGAGAGCATGGCGGCTAGATCGTCGTGTTCCCGGCGATTGGTGGTCTCTTAGTTTGAATTGATGGCTCGGCAAGCATCACAGAGCAACCAGAGTGCTCAAACTAAGGAGAGTGAGGGATGAACTGACCTGGAAAGGGCTGGCCGCGGTGATGGGTGGTTTACGGTGGCGGAGAGTCGATTTGGGGGAAGTTGGAAATTGGGACTCACTGGCGATCGACTGAGGACGATTCTTGGTGGCTGGGTGCTGGATGACTTAGCGGACCTGGTGGAGGGCTCAATTTATAGGGAGAGCGAGCGGTGGCCGCGAATTTTGGACGAGACGCGCGGTGGTCGGAAGTGAGGAAGAATGCTGGTGCAGTGAACACGTGTTCACCGTCGTGGCAGTAACTCCGGTGGTCGACGGGGAGTTTAGAGGGAGTCACGGCGATGCGGTGGCGTGGTTAGGACACGCGGCGCAGGGCCGAGACACGGCGGTTCACCGGCGAGCTTATCGGCTCCGCCGCAAAGTTGAAGAGAAAGCCACGGTGAGTCACCGGAGTGATCTCCAGCTCACCGCCGGCAAGGATCTTTCACCGTACGTCCTTATCCACCCACCCCGAGCATGAGTCCTAATGCTGGTGGCACGAATCGCGGCGGAGGAGTGATCGACGGCGAGGGAGTGTTCTGAACTTAATTCGGTCACTGTACCATGGCAGAACCGATTTAGTCGCCTGACAGCCCAACTTGGAGCGAGATTTTCTCTAAATTCCTAGTGACAACACAAGTGTAACTCTGCAGCAAACTTGTAGAGCATTATACCAACTATAACTTTGTTATATGGTGTTGTCACAAAAAGGCAGTAGATCATGCATGAACTTGGTCTTGAAGTTGATGTCAGTCCACTGTCAGTCTGATTTTCAGACTTAATCAGCCTGACAGCCTGACTTTAGGCATGATTATCTTCAAATTTCTCACAAGAACATGGCTTGCACTCTTAAGCAAACTTGTTATCCATTAATAGGTCTACAAGTTTGATGTGGTGCCCCAGGGCAAAAACCCTATATTTTGAAAGATACAAGGCTCCAAAGTTGAGCAAACTACACTGAAATCCAGACTTAGGCTGAATTCTCAACTAGGGACCTTTTTGCAAAGGAGCCCAATTCTTAGGGTTTGGTTTCCAAAATCACACCTTAGTGAACCAAGTGTCTTAAGATACTTATTTAACTTAATTTTTGCACTTAAGTCCAAATGTGCACTCATTTTGCACATAAGCCCCTAGGTTTTAGTTTTAGGGTTTTCCAGGGTTCAAATGGGGATTTTTGATATCCCAGGGGTATAAGTGTAATTCCACTTAAGTCTTGGGATCATTTTGTGACCCTTCCCTTAAAGCTTTTTGGTTTTCTTCATTTGGGTTAAGTTTTGCCCCTTTGAGCCTTATTTAGGGTCAAGTTCCCTATCTAGGGTCCTATTTGCAAAACACTAAAAACAATACACTTATTTGAAATTTTTACCTAGTGAATGCATTATAGGTGTGTCAAACATATGCAATGCCAATGTTTATGATGCCATGCTCAAGTTTTAGTTACAGTAACACCAAGGGTGTTACATTTATGTTGCAATGATGAAGGTACGTCCTTCATAACCTTCGTCTGAAGAACGTTATATCCTCAGGGAAATAATGCTTCGAAGGACGAAGGGCATTAATCATTAACCTGTTTTTGTGTTGCCTTGTTCTTAATTCATAGCATTTGAGAACAAGTCACCAACAGATGGTATGGGATGCACTTGGCTGACTAATTAGGAAAGCTAGTGGAGGATTTCCTTACCCAAAAGAGGCAAGAGCGGTAGAGGAGTTGGCAGTATAGGGAGATTCTCGGATTGATCATGCCGCGATGGATTTTCATTCGAGGGATTCCTATATCGCTCTCATCAGAAACCGTAGTAGGTTTTCTGAAGCTAATGGAACTTTGTAAAGGTCTCGTAGTGCTACTTTGCCTCGTCTTCTCGGCAGAGATAAATGGGAAGTTGCGATCCCTTGGCATATGGGTAACATGACTTGTGGGTAAAGATGGGCAACCTCTGCTGAGTGTAAAACTACTATATCAACCGTGCTCACGGTTATGAGTGGCTCGGACACTCATAAGATTAATTTATGGAATTAAACTTAATATGTCATTTGCATTACATTGTGGGTTTTATTATTAATTGTGGTCTCTTATTTAATTGGGTTGGTATCTACATACATTTAGTAACTGGTAATAAAATTTTAACAACTTTAAAAGCAATGCTCAGCTTTAACTATCTTCTTTGGTAAGTCTTTCACTTCACATGAGCCCCCACCTTAAGTGAGCTCATGCACATTATTCCCCACAACTTGTTGAGCGATGAACGTATGTGAGCTCACCCTTGTTGTACTCACATCCACTAGGTCAAGGATAGGTACCACTAGATAAGGAGCATGAAGGATGTCGCGTTGAGTTCGTGAGAGGTCTAGGTCATTGTCTCCCAGTCAACTATGGTTGCTGGATCGTCGCTGTCGGTGTTTCGACCCTGGGGGGTCCATGGACCGACGAGTAAATTGTCGCTGCGTGTGCCAGCCCAGATGGGTCGGCGCGAGACAGAGACACAAGGGGGAAAACAGTGAGGGGAAACCCGTGGCCTCGTGTTGTCCAGCGCCCAGGGCGGATGCGCTTGCAGTAGGGGGTTACAAGCGTTCGCGAGGGAGAGAGAGACAGGGGGCGTGAGGCTGCCCGTTCTCCCGCGCGGCCACCTCCTTCGTATGAGAGCCCTGGACCTTCCTTTTATAGGCGTAAGGAGAGGGTCCAGATGTACAACGGGGGGTGTAGCAGTGTGCTAACGTGTCTAGCAGAGAGGAGCTAGAGCCCTATGTACGTGCCGACGTGGCTGTCGGAGAGGTGTTGGAGCCCTGTTCATGTGGCATCGTGGCCGTCGGAGGAGCGCTTGATCCCTATAGAAGCACAGTTGTCGGGGCTATCGGATCCTTATTGACATATCCTTGCTTCCGTAGGGGGCTGAGAACCACCGTTGTCATGGAGCACGCGGGGTGCCATCATTACTTGTTTTACCGGGGCGAGCTAGATGGGACGCCGGTCTTGTTCCCCGTAGCCTGGGCTAGCTAGGGGTAGGGTAATGATGGCCTCCTTTTGTGGCATGGTCGGCCTGAGCGAGGTGGTGACTCCTCCAAGGTCGAGGCTGAGTCCAAGCCCTGGGGTCAGGCGAAGCGGAGACCGTCTTCCGAGACGATATCGAGTCTGAGCCCTAGGCTCGGGCGAGGCGGAGATCGTCGTCCGAGGCGAGGTCGAGTCCGAGCCCTGGGGTCGGGCGAGGCAAAGATCGTCTTCCGAGATGAGGTCGAGTCCGAGCCCTGGGGTCAGGCGAGGCGGAGATCGTCGTCTGAGGCGAGGTCGAGTCCGAGCCCTGGGGTCGGGCGAGGCGGAGATCGTCGTCTGAGGCGAGGTCGAGTCTGAGCCCTGGGGTCGGGCGAGGCGGAGATTCCTATGGCGCCCGAGGCTGGACTTGGTTGCTGTCAGCCTCACCCTAGTGGGTGGCACAGCAGTCGGAGCAGCGCAGGCGGCTGCTGTTTTCCTGTCAGGTCAGTCAGTGGAGGGGCGAAGTGACTGCGGTCACTTCGGCCTTATCGACTGGAAAGCACGTGTCAGGATAAGGTGTCAGGCGATCCTTGCATTGAATGCTCCTGTGATCCGGTCGGCTTGGCGAGGCGATCTGGCCAAGGTTGCTTCTTCGTGAAGCCTGCCCGAGCTGGGCCTCGGGCGAGTCGAAGGTGCGCCCGTTGCTTGAGGAGACCCTCGGGCGAGGTGTGAATCTGCCTTGGTCTCCCGTTCCTGCCCGAGGCTGGGCTCGGGCGAGGCAAGATCGTGCCCCTTGAGTGGACAGAGCCTTAACCGGAATTGCGCCCATCAGGCCTTTGTAGCTTTGTGCTGATGGGGGTTACCAGCTGAGATTATGAGCCTTGGGGGTACCCCTAATTACGGTCCCCGACAGTAGCCCCCAAGCCTCAAAGGGAGTGTGGGTACTTGCTTGGAGGCTTTGTCGCACTTTTTTGCAAGGGGACCGGCCTTTCTCGGTTGCATTTTGTTCCGGTGGGTGCGCGCGAGCGCACCCGTCAGGTGTAGCCCCCGAGGCCTCGGAGGAGTGGTTTGACTCCTTCGAGGTCTTAATACCTTTCGTGATGGCTCGACCGGTCTGGTTGTTCCCTCATGCGAACTGGTCGTTGCCTGGGTGCATAGCCAGGTTCCGAGTTCTGGGGTTGGTATGTTGACGCTGTCAACGGTTTGGCCGGAGCCGGTTTGCGAGAGCAGCCCCCGAGCCTCTGCACAGGGCGAGAGGACGGTCAAGGGCAGACTCGGCTTTTTTCATACACCCCTACGTCGCCTTTCCGCAAGGAGGAGGGGGAGAAAGTGCCATGTTGCCCTTGGTGGGTGCCGAACATGGTGTCTCCAGTGAGTTGCTAACGGTTGATCCGAGTGGACGCCCGTGCCCCGTTCGATAAGGGTCGGCTAGTGGCCCAGAAGCGCGCTCCAAAAGTACCTGCAAGTGATTCGCCGGACCCGGTCCCTTTCGATAGGGTCCAAGGGCTCGAGGCCTCCCTCTGATGGGATTCCGTTACAGAATCGTTCCTGCTGGTCTCGGAAATGTCCTAGGGTACCTCGGGAGCATAGCCCGAGCCTTGGTTATGTATCGAACGTACCCAGAGTCATCCCTCACTCTGCGTGCTCTGGGGCGACTGTCGAACCCATCGGGGGGGCTAGCCTACGAACCCCTGATCAGTAGTGGGCGTGGAGCCCGAGTGGCCTGAGGCGGCTGTCGAACCCTTCCGAGGGGCCAGCCTTCGAACCTCTAACCAGTAGTAGGCGCGGAGCCTGAGTGTTCTGAGGCGGCTATTGAACCCTTCTGAGGGGCCAGCCTTCGAACCTCTGATCAGTAGGGGGTTCTCGAGGCCCGCTTCCTTCGCGGAGAAGGATCCCTTTCGGAGTATCCCCTTTCCCGGTCCCTGTAGCAAGAGAGAGAAAGGGGAAGAGGAAAAGGATACGAAATTGAACGGTGTGGCGCACCTTTTTTGACGCGGTCATTATGGCGGAGGTGAAGCGTCGCCCGCTTCGCCTACCAAAGGTGTCGCCTGTCCTGCCGCAGAGTTAATGCGATGGGACGAGTGATTCGCGGGGCAGCCGTTGTGCATGCGCGAGCCATTCGAGGAACGGAACACGGGCGCGTTGTCTTCACGCCGTGGGAGAGGGCTCTCTCGCTGTTCCAGGAGGGGACGTGAGCCTGCAGACGATTTGACTGCTGCTTCCGCTCGCCTGCCACCGCCATTACTGCCGGCCCACTTTTGGCCATGTTGACCATCGCGCCTTCTCCCGCGGCCGACTGACCCGTGACCGGCGTGCCTGGTTGGCACTGCTGGGCCGTGCGTAGGGTTGCCTCGAGTCGCGGCACCAGTTCCGTAGTTGAGAAGGCGCGGCGCTGGTGCAAGTGGCGCTGCAGTTTTTTGCACGTATTAACCGGCGCGCCGGTTACATGATGTGTGGGCCTGGGCCTCCGTGCTGGATGCGTTGAAGTCGAAAGGGTGTGCCCCCGTGGTGCAGTTGCATGCCGCCTGCATGGCGGTCCGCCCTTTCAACCGCTAGTTTGGGCGAAGACGAAGGAATACTTGTAACCGCTGGGCGGTTACACGCTCCGCGCGCACGGCGGTTTGGCTTCTTCTGTCCTAGGGCAGCTCGCATGACGTGTGGGACCCACCCCCCGTGTCGTAGGGGGAAGACCTTGGAGCGTGTTGGTGAAGACTCCGTCCGCGACGGCAGAGGACGCAACTGGGGAGAGTCGCCTTTAAAAGGAGGGTGACTCCCTTGGATGGCAACCATGTCTTCGCACTCCCTTCATGCATCGCGTCCTTCCACCTTCCGAGCCCCCGGATGGGGAGCGCTTGCGTCGCTTTTGTCTTGTTGTGGAAGGAGTGCATCCTTGTGGAGGTTGGTACCTTTCAGCCATCGCTCGGCTTCAAGGATTTTCGTCAGGCAGCCCGGCTGCATCCCCTCGCCGGTGGTCACCCAAGACGGTGACCACCAGTTCGATGGTGGGGAGAAGCAAGCCAGGCTACGGCCTCTGCCCCGCCCTTAGCTTCAAGGATGTTCATCATCCTGGCTGGGGCGGAGGCCGGGTTGAGCCGGAGCTCTACCTCCCGCACGGGCTCATGGGTCACCTTCTCCCTTAGCACTTAGGGGAGAGGGCGCTCACCGTCCTAGCGGAAGGGGCGGACTTCGACAACGCGGGGCAGAGCGGCCGCAAGCGTCGTCAGCTCCCACGTGCCCGGTTCGCTGGCTCAGCTGGCTCTGGCGCAGCTTCCGGTGCCACCTTCCGCCGCTGGGCGGAGTGCGGCTATCTGCCCGTCGTGCGGGCGGCTGTCGCGCCGCGCGCACCGGGGGACCGCCCAAGACGTCGCGCGCTGCTAGGGCGGCGTTCATGTTCTTGGGCTGTCCTGCCTTTGCTCCGGTACGACACCCCTGCGCGGAGGTCGGTGTTCGCCCGTCCGGGAGGACCCGAGTGGGGATCTGCCGGTGGGCAGACGGCTGCCGCCGTCGGTGCTGAGGTGGTGGCGGCTAGAGAAGTCCTCGTCGCCGACGAGATCGCCGCCACCATTCGCGCTATGGGCCTTCGGCTCTTTGGCTTTGATAGCTTGTCCTCTCCCCTCGAGTGGGGACGTGGGCGAGGGCCTTATCGCAGCAGCGTCTGCCCTGAGGTCATCGCTGCTGCTGTTTGGCCGCCCAGAGCAGAGGTCGTTGTCGCTGCTGCCGGAGCGGGCGTCGGCGAGCCACCTGGGGTCTTATCGCCCCGCAGGCCCTCCAATGTGGGGGGTTGTTCGTACCTGCGGGGGTGGAACCGGAGTTCCATTTGTAATGGCACCTTGAGTGCTGGCGTATGTTCATTGCGGCTATCGGGGCCTGAACATTTGTGTATTTGGGCGTAAAGCCATGTTTCTTCTCCATTTTGCGCACCAAAACTCGCCTATCGGCTAGCTGGACCGCTTAACCAAGCGTGAGTTGCCTTGTGCAGAAGGTGACGAGTGAGGTATCCGTATCCCGGAGGCGTAGGAGTCCCTCGGCTCGGTCGGCCTTGCCGCTCGAGGCTTCTCTTGCTTAGTGAATAAACCCTCGGCTGCTCTGCGATGAGCCGAAGCTGGAGGCAGCGGTTTCAGCATGGACAGAGGCGGAGTTGGCTGGAGAAGAAACTTCGTCGGCCCAGGAGTAGGGGACTTCCTAGGCCGACGATGCGTCGCAGTGGCGGCTGGGACCTGGCCAGGTTGTCCGCTGGTGGGACCAACCCTGGAGTCGGGCTGCCAAGGCCATGAGCCAGGCTGGTGTCCTCGGGGGACAGCTGGCTGAGGCTACGGAGCGGCCGGTCCGGCCGTCTGCTTGGGCCGGGTTCGTGGAGGAGACCCTGGCGGCGATGGCCCGGGCGTGATGCCGGTAGGTTCCTTCGGGGTGGAGATCCTCCGACCATGTCGCTGTTCGAGGCCGGGTTGGATTCCACCGAGGGTGGAGTCGATGCCGAGGGTGCTGCTACTCCCCCTGCTGACGTCTGAACCTGCAGGAACAGTTTGTCTGTAGCGTGCGTATGTTTTTTGCGGCCGCCGAGGCCAAAACATACCGTCGTCGTGTTGTAAAGCTGCATTTCTTTTCCCTTTGTTTCGAGTATCAGGACTTGTTCATCGGTAACAGAATCGTTTATCCGAGCGTGAGTTACTTATCGCAGAAGGTGATGAGTGAGGTATCCGTATCCCAGAGGCATAGGAGTCCCTCGGCTCGGTCGGCCTTGCCTGCTTATGTGTACTCTTACTCGTCTGTAGGATTCTGTTATCGATATAGTCGAGATGGCAAGAAAGATCGTTTCAGCAGAAGAAGTTTTCGAGCGTTAAGACTTGTTCGGACAGCGGAATCCCTTATCCGAGCGTGAGTTACTTATCGCAGAAGGTGATGAGTGAGGTATCCGTATCCCGGAGGCATAGGAGTCCCTCGGCTCGGTCGGCCTTGCCTGCTTACGTGTACTCCGTCGTTTTCAGGACTCCACTATCGAAGTAGTCGAAAAGCACGAAAGATGTTCTGGCAAAAAGATTTTTTCTAAGGAAAATTTTGACGCAGAGGGGGTTCCCCCCTTCTAGCCCCCGAGGGAGGGTCGGGCTTTGCCGAGGCAAGGCTGACCCTTCCTTGAAGGTTAGACTTTGCTTGTGTGTGTAAACGAGGTTCATGAACGACTTGAAAACATCTTAAGGGTAGAAGCTTCGAAGCTGTCGGATGTTCCAAGCGTTGCTGTAGACCTCGCCTTGACTGTTGGCCAGCTTGTATGTTCCGGGCTTCAGAATCTTGGCGATGATGAACGGTCCTTCCCAGGGAGGCGTGAGCTTGTGGCACCCTCGGGCGTCTTGTCGTAGCCGAAGCACCAAGTCGCCCACCTGGAGGTCTCGGGACTGAACCCCTCGGGCGTGGTAGCGTCGTAGGGACTACTGATACCGCGCCGAGTGTGGTAAGGCCATGTCCCGAGCCTTTTCCAGCTAGTCTAGTGAGTCTTCTCGATTGGTTCGATTGCTTCGATCGTCGTACGCCCTCGTCCTCGGGGAGCCATGTTCTAAGTCTGTGGTCAAGATAGCCTCGGCCCCATAGACTAGAAAAAACGGCGTGAAGCCCGTGGCTCGGCTTGGCGTCGTCCTCAGACTCCAGACCACCGAGGGGAGTTCCTTCATCCATCGCCTGCCGAACTTGTTGAGGTCGTTATAGATCCTCGGCTTGAGCCCCTGTAGAATCATGCCGTTGGCACGCTCTACCAGCCCATTCGTCATGGGGTGAGCTACGGCGGCCCAGTCCACCCGGATGTGGTGGTCCTCGCAGAAGTCCAGGAACTTTCTGCCAGTGAACTGGGTGCCGTTGTCGGTGATGATGGAGTTCGGGACCCGAAGCGATGGATGATGTTGGTCAAGAACGCCACCGCCTGTTCAGACCTGATGCTGTTTAGGGGTCGGACCTCAATCCACTTGGAGAATTTGTCGATGGTGACCAGCAGGTGCGTGAAGCCCCCAGGTGCCTTCTGCAAGGGACCAACAAGGTCCAGACCCCACACAGCAAACGACCAGGTGATGGGTATTGTTTGCAGAGCCTGAGCGGGTAGGTGGGTCTGCTTTGCGTAGAATTGACACCCTTGGCAGGTGCGTACAATCCTAGTGGCGTCGGCCACCGCGGTCGGCCAGTAGAAACCCTGTCAGAAGGCGTTTCCCACGAGGGCCCGAGGTGCTGCGTGGTGACCGCAAGCCCCCGAGTGTATTTCTTGCAATAACTCTTGACCTTCGGCGATGGATATGCATCATTGGAGGATGCCTGAGGGGCTGCGGTGGTAGAGCTCCTTTTTATCACCCAGCAAGACGAACGACTTGGCGCGCCGCGCCAGTCGCCGAGCTTCGGCTCTGTCGAGGGGTAGCTCTCCTCGGTGGAGATATTGCAGGTATGGGGTCTGCCAGTCTCGATTAGGCGTGACCCCGTTCCGCTCTTCCTCGACGCGCAGTGCCTCACCCTCGGGGGTCGAGGGTGCCTCGGGCTGAGCCGAGGGCGCCTCAGGCTGGGCCGAGGGTGCCTCGGGCAGAGCTGAGGCCTTCTCGGGCTCGGGCGTGTCGTCGGTCTTGATGGAGGGTTGATGTAGGTCTCGGGAGAAGACGTCCGGAGGAACCGTTGTCCGCCCCGAGGCTATCTTAGCCAGCTCGTCCGCAATCTCGTTGTATCGTCGAGCGACGTGGTTGAGCTCGAGCCCATAGAACTTGTCCTCTAGGCGCTGAACCTCGTCGCAGTAGGCTTCCATCTTTGGGTCGCGGCAGTGGGAGTTCTTCATGACTTGGTCGATGACAAGCTGCGATTCGCCGCGAGTGTCGAGGCATCGGACCCCTAGCTCGATGGCGATGCGCAACCCGTTAACCAGAGCCTCATACTCGGCCACGTTGTTGGACACCGGGAAATGGAGGCGCAGCACGTAGCAGAGGTGCTTCCCGAGGGGTGAGATGAAGAGCAGGCCTGCGCTCGCTCCTGTTTTCATCAGCGACCTGTCAAAAAACATAGTCCAGAGTTCCGGTTGGATCGGAGCTGTTGGAAGCTGGGTGTCGACCCATTCAGCCACAAAGTCCGCCAAGACTTGGGACTTGATGGCCTTCCGAGGGGCGAACGAGATTGTCTCGCCCATGATCTCCACCACCCACTTTGCAACCCTACCCGAGGCCTCTCGGCACTGGATGATCTCCCCTAGAGGGAAGGATGATACCACAGTCACCGGATGAGACTCGAAGTAGTGTCGCAACTTTCGCCGTGTCAGAATCACCGCGTACAGCAGCTTCTGAATTTGCGGGTAGCGGATCTTGGTCTTGGACAGTACCTCACTGATGAAGTAAACCGGCCTCTAGACGGGCAGTGCGTGCCCTTCTTCTCGTCTCTCGACCACGATCGCGGCGCTGACCACCTGAGTGGTAGCGGCGACGTAGATCAAGAGGGCTTCTCCGGTAGCGGGGGGCACCAGGATGGGCGCGCTTGTAAGGAGCGCCTTCAAGTTTCCAAGTAAAGCGCTCGGGGGTCCAAGTAAAGCGCTCGGTCTTCCTTAAGAGGCGATACAGGGGCAGGCATCTTTCGCCGAGGCGTGAGATGAAGCGGCTCAGAGCCGCAAGGCATCCCATGACCTTCTGTACTCCTTTCAAGTCCTTGATAGGCCCCATGTTGGTGATGGCCGTGATTTTCCCTAGGTTGGTCTCGATGCCCCGCTCGGAGACGATGAAACCCAGGAGCATGCCTCGGGGGACTCCGAAGACACACTTCTCGGGATTGAGTTTTACGCCTTTCGCTTTAAGACACTTGAATGTCGTTTCAAGGTCAGAGAGGAGGTCAGAGGCTTTCCTCGTCTTGACTACGATGTCATCAACGTAGGCCTCGACTGTTCGATCAATGTGCGAACATGTGGTTCATGCACCTTTGGTATGTCGCACCCGCATTCCTCAAACCGAATGGCATGGTAACATAGCAGTACATGCCAAAGGGTGTGATGAAAGAAGTCGCGAGCTGGTCGGACTCTTTCATCCTGATTTGGTGATACCCTGAGTAAGCATCAAGGAAAGACAGGGTTTTGCACCCAGCAGTGGAATCCACGATTTGATCGATGCAAGGCAGAGGGTAGGGAACCTTCGGACATGCTTTGTTTAGACCAGTGTAGTCTACACACATCCGCCATTTCCCACCTTTCTTTTTCACAAGCACAGGGTTGGCTAGCCATTCGGGATGGAATACCTCTTTGATGAACCCTGCAGCCATCAGCTTGTGGATCTCCTCGCCTATGGCTCTGCGCTTTTCTTCGTCGAATCGACGCAGAGGCTGCTTCACGGGTCGGGCTCCAGCTCGAATATCCAGTGAGTGCTCGGCAACTTTCCTCGGTATGCCAGGAATGTCCGAGGGACTCCACGCAAAAACCTCGGTGTTTGCGCAGAGAAAGTCGACGAGCACTGCTTCCTATTTGGGGTCGAGCTCAAAGCCGATCCGGATCTGCTTGGAGGCATCGTTGCTGGGGTCGAGAGGGACGGACTTAACCGCCTCTACTGGTTCGAAGTTGCCGGCGTGGTGCTTCGCATCTGGCACCTCCTTGGAGAGGTTTTCCATGTCGGCGATGAGGGCCTCGGATTTGGCGAGGGCCTCGGCGTACTCCACGCACTCCACGTCGCATTCGTACGCGTGTCGGTACGTGGGGCCGACGGTGATGACCCCGTTGGGCCCAGCATGTTGAGCTTGAGGTAGGTGTAGTTGGGGACGACCATGAACTTGGCGTAACATGGTCTCCCTAACACTGCGTGGTAGGTTCCTCGGAACCCGACCACCTCGAACATGAGGGTTTCCTTTCGGAAGTTGGAGGGAGTCCCGAAGCAAATGGGCAGATCGAGTTGTCCAAGGGGCTGGACGTGCTTCCCGAGAATGATCCCATGAAAGGGCACCGCGCCGGCCCAGATCGAGGACAGATCGATCTGCAAGAGCCCGAGGGTGTCGGTGTAGATGATGTTGAGGATGCTGCCTCCGTCCATGAGGACCTTGGTAAGCCTGACGTTGCCGATGATGGGATCCACAACGAGCGGGTACTTCCCCGGGCTCGGCATGCGGTCGGGGTGGTCGTCTTGGTCGAAGGTGATGGGCTTGTCGGACCAGTCTAGATAGACTGGCGCCGCCACCTTTACCGAGCAGACCTCCCGGTGCTCTTGCTTGCGGTGCCGAGCCAAGGCGTTCGCCACCCGCCCACCGTAGATCATGAAGCAGTCATGGACCTCAGGGAACTCCTCTGCCTTGTGAGCTTCCCTCTTGTCATTGTTGGGGGCCCTGCCACCTTCCGCTGGTGGCCCGACCTTGTGGAAGTAGCGCCGAAGCATGACGCAATCCTCAAGGGTGTGCTTTACGGGACCCTGATGATAGGAGCACGACTCCTTGAGCATCTTGTCGAACAAGTTGGCGCCTCTGGGAGGTTTCCGAGGGTTCTTGTGCTCGGCGGCGACGACAAGGTCGGTGGCGTCGCGTTTCGCTTGCGACTTCTTCTTGCCCTTCTTCCTCGTGTCGCGCTGAGCGGACGCTTTGGGGGCGTCATTCGGCTGGCGCCCCTGAGGCTGCTTGTCCTTCCGGAAGATGGCCTCGACCGCCTCCTGGCCAGAGGCGAACTTGGTGGCGATGTCCATCAGTTCGCTTGCCCTGGTGAGAGTCTTGCGACCCAGCTTGCTCACCAGGTCACGGCAAGTGGTGCCGGCGAGGAACGCGCCGATGACAACGGAGTCGGTGATGTTGGGCAGCTCAGTGCGCTGCTTCGAAAATCGCCGGATGTAGTCCCACAGGGATTCTCCTGGCTGCTGGCGGTAGCTTCGGAGATCCCAGGAGTTCCCAGGGCGCACGTATGTGCCCTAGAAGTTGCCAGCGAAGGCTTTGACCAGGTCGTCCCAGTTGGAGATCTGTGCAGGAGGCAGATGCTCTAGCCAGGCTCGGGTGGCGTCGGAGAGGAACAGGGGGAGGTTGTGGATGATGAGGTTGTCATCGTTCGTTCCACCCAGCTGGCAGGCCAGCCGGTAGTCCGCGAGCTACAGTTTAGGCCTCATCTCCCCCGAGTACTTGGTGATGGTAGTCGGGGCTCGAAACCGGGTCGGGAACGGCGCCCGTCGTATGGCCCGGCTGAAAGCTTATGGACCGGGTGGTTCGGGCGAAGGGCTCCGATCTTCCCCGCTGTCGTAGCGTCCCCCATGCCTGGGGTGGTAGCCTCGGCGCACCCTCTCATCGAGGTGGGCTCGACGGTCGCGGCGATGGTGCTCGTTGCCGAGGCGGCCCGGGGCCACAGGCGCTGTGTCCCGCGTGCGCCCGGTGTGGACCGAGGCCTCCCGCATGAATCGGGAAGTCGCGGCGTGATGCTCCGGGGGTATCCCTGCCTTTGAGAGGCAGAGCTTTCGGCCCGTCGGACCGCGGCATCCTCCAGGAGATTCTTGAGTTCTCCCTAGATACGCCGCCCCTCGGTGGTGGATGGTTCTAGCATCGTTAGGAGCAGTATTGCTGCTGCAGCCAGGTTCTGGCCGACCCCACTGGAAGCCAGGGGCAGCCTTGCCCTGGCATCGTCGGCGATGCGGCGCTGGACATCCTGGGCCAGATGACATACTTCTCCAGCCGGTGCTCGGCCTGCCCACTCCTGCCCGACGTTCTGCCGGAGCTACACAAGTTGTCCTGCTTCCTCATCGAGCCTGGCCTGCATCTCGCGGATTTGCTCGAGCTGTGTGTCCTGACCCCCCGCAGGGACTGGGACCACAGCTAGCTCCCGAAGGATGTCAACGTGAGGCGCAGGCCTAGAGGGATCGCCGTCCTCTAGCATACCAAGGTGGTTGCCTTCGTCAAGACCCTCTAGATCGATGTGGAAACATTCGTGACTTGGGCCACAGTCCTTGTCGCCGAGGCTGTGGCTATCATCGGAGCAATCGGAGAGGCAGTAGTCACATGCGGTCATGAAGTCCCGCATGGCACTAGAGTTACCGAGCCCCGAGAAGTCCCAACCAGAGTCGGGCTCGTCGTCTTCCTCGGAACCCGGGGGCCCGTAGGTCGAGACGGCCGTCAATCTGTCCCAGGTTGACCACATATGGTACCCCGGGAGGTTTGGATATGCCTTTATAAAAGCGTCCACCGAAGCGGGGTCGCTTGGTGGGTTGAAGCTGAATCTAAAAGGCACTGGATGGAAACGGACGGTACCTCTAGATCGACGGATGGTGACGGAGTCGCGTCGGGGACGGACTGCACCGTTATCTTAGGTACAAGGCTAACGCCCAGCAAGTCCTTTGCGAGCGTGCTGGCGTCGTCCGCCTGCTTGGGGTTGGCGTGTTGTGGGGAAACGACGCTCGTCTTTGTCTCAGGCGCGAGGTCAACGCCCGACGTATCCCCCGTTAGGGCACCGGTGCCGTCGACTCGCTCGACAGACGACGAGGTGTCGCCTCCTGCTTGGCCATGCCTGCCCCGTCTCCTCCTCCGTCGACTGGGAAGGAGACGGGATAGACCCGGATGTCGCTCTTCCGCCACGTGGGGAAGACGTCGTCGATTCCGCCGCCGGCAGGCGGGCTGACGGCCGCCATTGTCGTTGTCGCGCGGCGGAGGAAGGAGTATCATGTCGTAGCTGCCATCGAGGGACATGAACTCGAGACTCCCGAAACGGAGCTTCGTCCCGGGTTGGAGAGGTTACTGGAGACTCTCCATCTGGAGCATGATGGGAAGCTGTTCGTCAACACGCAGCAGTCCCCTACCTGGCGCGCCAATTGTCGACGTTTCGACCCTGGGGGGTCCCTGGACCGACGGGTAAATTGTCGTTGCGTGTCCTAGCCTAGATGGGTTGGCGCGAGACGGAGACACAAGGGGGGAAAACAGTGAGGGGAAACTCGCGGCCTCGTGTTGTCCAGCGCCCAGGGTGGATGCGCTTGTAGTAGGGGGTTACAAGCGTTCGTGAGGGAGAGAGAGAGAGACAGGGGGCGTGAGGCTGCCCGTTCTCCCGCGCGGCCACCTCCTTCGTATGAGAGCCCTGGACCTTCCTTTTATAGGCGTAAGGAGAGGGTCCAGGTGTACAACGGGGGGTGTAGCAGTGTGCTAACGTGTCTAGCAGAGAGGAGCTAGAGCCCTATGTACATGCCGACGTGGCTGTCGGAGGGGTGTTGGAGCCCTGTTCATGTGGCATCGTGGCCGTCGGAGGAGCGCTTGATCCCTATAGAAGCACAGTTGTCGGGGCTGTCGGATCGTTACTGACGTATCCTTGCTTCCGTAGGGGGCTGAGAACCACCGTTGTCATGGAGCACGCGGGGTGCCATCATTACTTGTTTTACTGGGGCGAGCCAGATGGGACGCCGGTCTTGTTCCCCGTAGCCTGGGCTAGCTAGGGGTAGGGTAATGATGGCCTCCTTTTGTGGCGTGGTCGGCCTGAGCAAGGTGGTGACTCCTCCGAGGTCGAGGCTGAGTCCGAGCCCTGGGGTCGGGCGAAGCAGAGACCGTCTTCCGAGACGAGGTCGAGTCCGAGCCCTGGGCTTGGGCGAGGCAGAGATCATCGTCCGAGACGAGGTCAAGTCCGAGCCCTGGGGTCGGGCGAGGCAGAGATCGTCTTCCGAGACGAGGTCGAGTCTGAGCCCTAGGGTCGGGCGAGGCGGAGATCGTCGTCCGAGGTGAGGTCGAGTCCGAGCCCTGGGGTCGGGCGAGGCGGAGATCGTCGTCCGAGGCGAGGTCGAGTCTGAGCCCTGGGGTCAGGCGAGGCGGAGATTCCTATGGCGCCCGAGGCTGGACTTGGTTGCTGTCAGCCTCACCCTGGCAGGTGGCACAGCAGTCGGAGCAGCGCAGGCGGCGCTGTTTTCCTGTCAGGTCAGTCAGTGGAGGGGCGAAGTGACTGCAGTCACTTCGGCCTTGTCGACTAGAAAGCGCGCGTCAGGATAAGGTGTCAGGCGATCCTTGCGTTGAATGCTCCTCTGATCCGGTCGGCTTGGCGAGGCGATCTGGCCAAGGTTGCTTCTTCGTGAAGCCTACCCGAGCTGGGCCTCGGGCGAATCGAAGGTGCGCCCGTTTCTTGAGGAGACCCTCGGGCGAGGCGTGAATCTGCCTTGGTCTTCCGTTCCTGCCCAAGGCTGGGCTCAGGCGAGGCGAGATCGTGCCCCTTGAGTGGACGGAGCCTTAACCGGAATTGCGCCCATCAGGCCTTTGCAGCTTTGTGCTGATGGGGGTTACCAGCTGAGATTAGGAGCCTTGGGGGTACCCCTAATTACGGTCCCCGACAATCGCCTTCGTATGATGTAATTATTTAGTTATTTTGTACAAAACTCCTATTATATAGTAAAGGTGTGACATTCGTTTCTGTATCATGAGTCATCATATGTGTGAGACTTGATCCTAGCACACATTTGATTCGCGTCTGGATTTGCCATTAAATCCGGGTGTGACAGAAGTGGTATGAGAGGAATGTTGACTGTAGGACATTACCTAGATAGAACTAGACAATTCTTGCCTACTTACCTTTACTACTCTGATTCTTTCTAAACTTTCCTTAGTCTTTTCTCATCTAATGCTGCTTTACTGTGATCATTCTCATCTTTCCTTCTATCTCGCCTATCGTTTAATATACCAAGTGTATGGACTCAATCTGTATGTTATAACCGTGTGATTAATGTAAACCATAAAAGTAAAGTTAAAATACTCATAGTTGAAATGTTATAGCAAGGGCAAAGCTAGAGGGTAGTCCGTGTGGATCACATACAACCCTAGTTCAAAGCACATTAAACTATATGTATTAGATATTAAAAAATATTAATTCTAGTCAGTAGCTTCATTTTATTTATTTAACGCGTCTACAACGACGATACAACACATCACAACTAAGTAAAGCTAGGTGTCTAGGCCTTTAGCCACACCAAATGGCTATCTAGTTCTAGCATGCAATGGTGCTCCAAGTAGATCGAGCACGACTACGCTGAACACGCGTTATAGGTTTAGTACGACATGTTGCACGCTCACCGCCCATGTCAAGTTGTTTTGGTAGGAGAAGGTTGTGCTTATTGTGCAGGTACCGTAAATCTCGTCAATAACACCTGATGGATCAATTCTCATATAGTCGTATGTACGTGCGCAATATATACAACCATATTATATTTGGTAATTTTTTATACCTTTTATTTTCAAGATAGCTTTTATTTAAAAGATGTTAGATGATTGTAAGACCTTTTTATTTGACTATATTGTATTCTGGCAACATATCTAGTGTAAAAACTACTATTGCACTAACATGCTAACATCAAATCTTATCCTAAGGATTCACCATCTATGCTTGAGTGCAAGCCCACCTTTTATTAGGCTATTTTTAAAGAACTCCTATGTTTTCACATAATAGGGAACATCGTCCCTAGGTGGACTTGCACTCATTCTAATGGATCTAGTAGACAAGATTTGATGTTAACACATTAACACTCTAATGGTTTTGTTGCACTTGCATTGTTAAAAAACTAAGATAGACCACCTATCAGTAAATTCCTAGCTATGTCACTATATTATAATAATATATTTTGCGTGCTTGCAGAATTCTCTAGTTGACCATAAGAAATACCAACACCCTCTCTACTCTATTCTTTTAAATGTCTTCCAAGTCTAATCAATATTCCTTGCTGATATTTTTATGATAGTATAAAGTTGTCTAATCAATCTTCCTTGCTCATATATTTTTAAGATAATATAAGTAAATTTAGGTTCAAGTTTGCAGTAATCTTGTGGAACTCCACATAAACACATCGAGAAGGTACCAGGATGATGAATAAGATAAAGAGATAAATGATAATCTAGAATTCGAGTTGGTGTTATAATTAATTCGAGTGAGGCCACTTAACTGTTATAAACCATCTGACAAGATATTCATTCATAGTAAATACTTTTGTATTGGTTGTTTATATAAAAACTCGGCCAAAGAGGGAAAGACCATTCTCTCGGTATTATATTAAGAGACTGAAACAATGGTCCCAGTCGAGAAAATCATCGAACCTGGTCCCCATCACTAACGGTCCGACGTCAACGTCCACTGTGCAACGGCCAAACCGGAGGCTAGCACATAGGACGATGAATCTGAAGCCCAACATCTAGGCAGCATCTGGACTAAAAGGTTATCGCAAGTATAAGGCAAATTGTGTTCTTGATCACTTTCTTTACCTAATAATGATTCTGTTAATCACCATGACACAGTTAGGTTAATTTGATGGGACCTAAAATGTTGCCTAGTTTTGATTACCCTATACCTTGCAAACAAATGAATCAATGGGTAGTCTTGCTATTGATGTACTTGGTTTTGGGATTAATGTTATATATGAAATATGATTATGCTCTATTATTGTTGTCAATGGATTCTCCATTGTTCATGATAAGATTGTTATGTGTAATTAGAACATGTAGCTTAACTTGAGATTACAGTGCTGCCACAAGGGTGTATTGAGACGTCTTTGGCTAAGTAATTAGGAAAGCTAGGAATAGATTACCTTATCTAAAAGGGACAAGCGGGGAGTGCATCGCTGCAGAGTATAGGGAGGTCCTCGAGTCAAACTATCTGTAATAGCTTTTCGGACGAGTGATTCCTATACTTTTTTCTTCCTGAATCCATAGCGGGATTTTTCGAACTAGTGGAACTTTGGAAAGATCTCATAGTGCTACCCTGCCTCGCCTACTCAGTAGAGGTGTATGGGATTCATGACCCCATGGCAGATGGGTAACACGTCTTGTAGGTAAAGATGTGCAACCTCTGCAGACTGTAAAACTGATATATCAGTCGTGCTCACGGTCAAGAGTGACTCAAGACTCTCGCATGAGCAACTTATGGAATTAAACTTAATATGTCATTAACATTGCATTATGTGATTGATTATTAATTATGATCAGTTATTTAATTGTGTTGGTATCTACTTATATTTAGTAACCGCTGATAAAATTTTGACCAACTATTTAAAAGCGATGATCAGACTTAACCATTTTTCTTTATAAGCCTTACACCACTTTTCCCACACTTGCTGAGTGACGACCGTATGTGAGCTCACCTTTGTTATAATCACACCAGGTCAAGAACATGTACCGCAGGATGATGAGCATGAAGGATGCTACGATGAGTTCGGAGAGGTCTAAACCGTCGTCTCCCAATCAACTATGGTCGCGGAGGATGTTGTTGTCATATGACATACTAGGTATATGCCCGTGCGTTGCAACGTGAGACACTTGTGCATGCATAGGTCATTGTTTAGTGATGCTATCAAGAATCAACTCAACAATCATAACAAATGTCGAAGTCTATCATTTGAAACAACCAAAATTTGACTCAATGTCATTATTAATCGAAATAGGCAAATCCTAGGTTGATAATACAGGATATGATGATGTACCATGGCCTTCATAGAACAATTTTGTATTGTAGGGTGAAAAATTATAAAAAGCTAGATTCTAAGCATATTGAAAGGGGGTGGTGAGTTGTGATTATCAAAATTCATGTTCAACTCAAGTTCACGCAATTGTCAAGCCTCTATTGTACATACTTGTTCTCAAGCAACAAAAAATATATATGCTCAGGTTAGGCAGGGATCAACTCAAGTTCACACAATTGACAAGCTTCCAGTGTACATACATGTTCTCAAGCAACAAAAAGTATATATACTCCAAATACATGAAACATACATGTTCTCAAGCAACAAAAAGTCTATATAATCCAAATACATGAAAAAACACATACTTAGCTCATGCAGTCTTTTATACATCCTTGGATTGGAAATTGCAAGACACTTCCAACAAGAGTGGTTACATACTCAGCACATACAATCTTTAACTTTAATAAATTAAGAAAGCAATGTGCAAATACTCAAAGTTCTCATGAGACTGCATAAATAAAACAGATAGTAATTAGAGTCAAATCCTCTCTTAGTCTATGATCATGGTCTTATACCGCGTCTTGGCAACTCTTCTAGGATAAAAGGGGTAAAAATTGGTTATAACTGCATAGACAACTCTAGAGGGGCCACTCCTGCAAAGCATTATAGAAGTGAAATATTACAGTTAGCAGATTCAGTTCCATGGTAACATTATTCAGAGCAATGGCAGTGGCATGTTTTTGGAGCTCATTAAAACATTCGAGCAGCTCAGTACCATACCCTGCTGGCAATGACAATGGCTCATGCAACATTCTAACTCAAAAGTGAGCTAATTAGCATCCTGGTTCTGAATTTAATTTGACTCCTCTCCATGAGGCGAGTGTCCAAGTTTCCATTGCATAGGCCTCAGGGCATGTTTAAATTTATTTCTCTAAACTTGAGAGCTCTAAACTTTAAACAAACATTGTAATGTTATTTATAAACTGCATTCTACCTTACATCAAAGCTTTAGAACTCAAAAGTGAGCTAAAATTTTTAAAGCTTTTAGAGCTCTAAACTTTAGAGAAGTGTATTATTGCATTTTTCTCTAAACATCACTGTAATAGGTTTCAAACCAGAAACTCATTAAATTTTTGGAGGAGCTAGAAAAAAGTTAAACCGCCTTTAGTCCTACCAGTACATAAGTATGAAGACCCAGAAGATCTCCAAACTTCTTAACAAGTAAGTGATTTACAACACCAGTTTGGATTAAGGTTAGCCTTTCTATTCAACATAATATTCAGTGATTTCACCTTTTTCTGGTTTTGTTGCTTAAATCTACATTTCCTTTTTTATATGTTCAACTAAAACAACACAAGGAACTCATGAAAGTGAACATGTTTGTTGATCTACTTCTCCTAGAGGTTTGTCAAGTTCTTTTTCCTATTGCATCATGTGTATTTCTAATGTCAATATGGCTACAAGTTCATAATGGACCATGCGATAACATGCCAATTTAGGTATTGGAGTCTACTTTCAGAAAAATGGGTTCTTACTTGAAATTTTGGTTCTGAAGTTTTCTCAGAGTAAACATTTATCATTTTTATTTTAGATCAATGGTATGGTACCCGAAGTCAAGCAGATCTTACCTGGTATAGTTTAGCGACATCAGAATTCTAATAGCACCGGTGGCGACATTGGCATGTCAGAGGCAATTGGTCAACTTAACTAGAAGTAAGAAGTTATACTAAAATATAAAAATAGAACTGCCTTATTACGGCTGTGTGAACTTTCATGCAATAGTATTAATAAGAATTTACTGGTGCAAATTTGGACACATTATGGAAAACTACTTGACAACATCACTAAATTTATGCACTGCATATGCACATCCCTCAAAATGGATATATTTGGGATCTAGGAGATATGGTACCCAGACAAGTAAAAACAACATGTACATTCTGAAACAAATAAAGGGCCACATCAGAAATTGTACCTTCAGATGTGCAATAGCCTTATCCTTGTAAGTGAATACACCAATGGACTACACGACATACTCAGCACTAGCCTCATCCCACGGGATTTCCTCAGGGTTCTTGAGGGTCACAACAGTTAATACATTAGCTCACAGCTTGAACACAAAAGCTCAGTCCATGTCTAGAAGAGGCAGGAAAGGCGAGCACCTGATGCCAAAGACGGTGACCGGCTTGTCATCGAAGAGAAGGGTCTTGGAGTCCTTGAGTGTGATTTCACTGTTCTTCTAGTGGCTGTGCATGGTGTCATACTTGAACATGTAGGTCTACGGAATACGGGGGAGCACATAAAACCACGATGAGCGCAACACACAGATTTCAAATTCGTTCTAAATTAAAGGTGTGCTAGATCGATGACACCTCTAGCAGCACAAACCAACTGATACCGGCGGTAGAGATAAAATATTGTAATAGAGCAATAGAACCAACAGAATCCCTAGATCTATAGAGAGACCCAACAAAAATTGAAGCCAAAACAACACTGAACGGTGGCGGGCTGGCCAAAGGCGGTCGCGGGGGGTTGGTCGTGCGCTGGCAGGGGGCGTGAACGGTCGAGCACGGTGGCGGCGGGAGTGGAAGGGCGAGGGCGTCCAGGGAGGCGTGGAGCATGGGCTGGACCGAAGCAGGCACTGGCCAGGCGGCTTCTCCAGTAGGGGCTTGGGTGGATGCGACCAGGGGAGTGGTGCCACGTGGTTGGGGGAGGGGACTGAGGGTGAGCAACACAAACACGAACTAGGGGACATGGCTAGGGTATGGCGTACCTGTGGGCGCAGGCGGTGGCGCGTGGGTGAGCATGCATGCGCAGGAGGGGGGGCTCGGTGTGGACGCCTCCGTTGTTGTGGGGGTGGGGCAGGAGAGCAGATGGTGGGGTGTGTGCGATGTGGGGGGAGGCGGGATGACTGGAGGGGATGGGGGCAATAGCGGGGGTCCAGGCCCAAAACTACGCGCGGCGGCGGCGGCACCCGGCCCCTGCATCCCCGGCGTCGCGCTCGTTGAGATGTTTGGCCTCCTGTGGACGCCAACTCCCTCCACCGCTTCAAGTGCGTCTCCAAGGCCTGGTGCGGCCTCGTCACGGACCCGCTCCACCGCCAGTGGTTCGCGCAGACCCTGGCAGGGTTCCTCTGCCGCGTGGACGGCTACGGCGACACCGAGAGCTCATGGCTCACGCGCCCCAACGCCACGGTCCTGGAGCGGAAGGAGACCACCCAACAGTTCGTCAACGTCTCTGGGATGGCGGAGCCGCACCCGAGGCCTCCCTATCCTTCCTACCGCCTCCCGACGCCGAGAGGCTACGCGACGTGATCATGGACGCCCACGACGGTCTCGTCCTCCTGGCCCACGCCCGGGGGCATGAGCCCCCTGACCTCCACCCGCCGGCGTGCTACCTCGTGCGCAACCCGGCCACGGCGTGGTGGGCATCTGTGCCGAGCTCCGGCTGGGTCCCCAGCACCTCGCAGCGGACGACGCTCACATACCTGCTATTCAGCGGAGGAGGAGGTGGCAGATCCACGTAGAGAGCGGCGAACCTTCTATAAAATTGGCAGATGCAGACCTTCCATTGATGGTGGCTGATGAGGAGGTGGCAGATCCACATAGATAGCGGCGAACCTTCCAAAAAATCAACGGACACGGACCTTCCATTGACGGCGGCCGAGGAGGAGGTGGGGGTCATCGGTCGATTCGTCACCGACACGCAAAACATAGGGACAAAATCTCAGGAGATAGAGTCACGTGAAAGGGAAGGGAGGGAGCGACAGGCGGTGGTGTCGTACCACAGCCATGGGTGGAAGGGATCGGAGCCGGAGTAGGAGCTGGTGTCGTCCATGTTAGGGTGAAGGCGAACACGCTATCCTTCGCTCTGCGTCATCGTCTCCTCATCACTCAGACGAAGGCTGCATCCACAACACGACGGAACAAGCCGAGGGCGTGACCCGGATGGAGACCGATGTGACCCCCTACGCTTTGGCGTCGCAGACGAAGGCCCCGCATGATGTCGGCGAGCTTTCTGCGTCCACATCGCCGGGGAAGGCCCATGTGTGATTCGGCCCATAATGATGGCCCCTGCGAGTTTGGGTCTGATTAGGCTATGTCTGTAATAGGGTTTACTTTAATGACTGTCTTTAACCTCCCCTCGTGGGAATATTCTGGGGATAAACCGTGTACTCGAGGGTATAAACGTCTTTGATAGGGACAGACGGCCCCTCGAGTACCTATAAATACCCTCGTATAGTGCCCTCACACGGGAGATTAACAAAGCTTTTGGCATCCCTCGTCAAACTTTGCAAACACTCTTTCTACTTTTCAGTTGGATCAACTTGCCCAGGAGAGAAAGTTCCAACATTTGGTGCCCACCGTTCGTGCTACGAAAAACAACCCGCGATGGCCCCTAAGCGAGCTAGTTCGAAGGCAGCCCCATCCATCGACGAAGCGATGAAGGCAGCGCTACTGGCGGAGAAAAAAGGCAAGGCCCTCGCGGACAACACCCCCAAGAGGCCTTCAAAGATGACGCTGTCAGCGAAAGACAACGCCAAGACCATCCCACCCCCGAAGGCACCCTACGCACCTGCAGCTCCGAAGGCGCCCCGCAAGCACCACCACCAGGCTTCGCTGCACCAGAGGGCAAAGACACAATAGAAGATGGAGAAGTCATCGGTATCTCAGCCGAAGACCAGCTAAAGCTGCGGGCCCTGCGCATCAAGAACCACAACCTTCAAAAGGAGAAAGAAATCCTCGAGGCCAAGCGTCAACGTGTCACCATGCAAGCCAAGGTGCGTCAGATGATACAAGATGAGGAGCAGAGAGCTCAGGAGCTAGAGCAAGAGATCACGCTCATGCAGGGTGAGGGCCAGTACAATCTACAGCGTGGACCGCTTGCACCGCTAGCGCCTCTCCAGCAGCGCGCCCAAGACGGAGACCCATTCATACCACAGCGTGGCCCCTTCATTCCACATGCCGCATCTTTCCAGGGGATCAACTACCTCGACGAGCGAAGCCCCTTGGCTCCACAACTCCAAGCATCGCCTTGGCCCACCAACTTTAGGGCTGGCACCTACCCCAAATACAACGGTAGTACCGACCCGACACAATACATCATGAGCTACTAGTTGCCGTCGCATCGTCCAGAGGGGATGATGCCACAGTGGCCAAATCCTTCATCATCATGCTCGAAGGCTCAACCTTGACTTGGTACACCAGGTTACCACCACTGTCCATTGACTTCTAGAAAGGACTTCGCGACAAGTTCCTGCTCAACTTTTAAGGGTACCAACCTGATACTGACGCCCTGGACAAGTTATCCCACTGCAAGCAGCAAGAGAAGGAAACCCTTCACGAGTACTACAAAAAATTCATGACGCTCAAGTCGCAACTGCCATCAGTTGACGAACACATCACGATCCATTACGCTTTCAGTAGCCTTCGGGTTGGCGTCCTGTACAGTCATTGCATCAGGGACCCACCCAAAAATCTATAGAAGCTATATCAACTATTCGAGAAGTATGTTAGGTCCGAAGAGCTGCATCAACGCAAGGTTGAATCTCAGAGGAAGCCTAAGGACCCTCCACAGTCCAGCAGAACCTGGACCAAGCCATCGCAGCCAGACTTCGGACGGGACAGTCGCAGTCACCAATAGGTGCACAACATAGCCAATCAGCACCTAGCCGAAGAGACCGCTCGTCGTCAGGAATACCCCCCAAGGTCGCGGCAATGGCACCAGAGGGAGAGGCCAAGGACGGACGCAGCAGCCACGCAGATTCTACTGTCTATTTCATGGCGAGGACTGCACGCACCCAACAAGGGATTGTCCAGAAACCAAGGCCACTAGGGATAGAATGTCCAGAGCACAACCAGCCGACAACCAGAGGGTCGTCGCGCACACATACCACCACCAGCAACCCTACCACAGTGAGCAAATCTAGCATCCACCCAACCACGCGTACCAGCACCGTCAAGAAGTGCAGGTTCTACCACCACCGCCTCCGCATCACCCAAATCCACCACACCATAACCATGTCGCTCTCACTGGCCCAGTAGTCCAAACGAAGTGGTCCCATGTCCCGCTCACCTTCAACGCCAGAGACGTCGACTTGCGCAGCGCCCCTCACGTAGACGCCAGGGTGATCACCTGCAGGGTGGTAGGCTGGGACCTACACAAGGTGCTGGTCGACAATGACAGCCAGGCTGACATCATTTTTCTGCACGCCTTCGATCACATGGGAATAAGCCACAGCCTACTCAAACCTGCAGACAATCCACTATACGGCTTCGGCGGCAAGGGCACCTTCCCCATCGGCAAAATAGAGCTTCCCCTATCATTCGGTACAGCACCCAATGCGTGTGAGCAGGTCACCTTCGACATTGTCGACATGGTTTACCCGTATAATGCTATAATGGGCCGGGGCTCGATCAACAAGTTTGAGGCGGCCATTCTTGGACTTTACCTCTACATGAAAGTCCCAGGCCCTCAGGGCGTGATCAACGTCTACGGTGACCAGCAGACAACGTGCAACATTGAAAGGGATTTCATTCCAGGGCAACAGAACGTCCACTGCCTAACGATAGAGCGCGAAGGCTTTGAATGCAGTCGCTCGATCAAAGAAGAAAAAGCCAAAGCACAGCTCCGGAGCAATGACAGAACGAAGGTCGTACCCCTCGACCCGGCAACGCCTAAGCAAACAGTAGTAATAAGCAAAGACCTGACCTCGCGAGACGAGGAAAAACTCCTTTCCTGTCTCTCCAGAAACAAGGACGTCTTCGCTTGGTCTGCCCTCGATCTGGTCGGGGTCAGCCGCTCTATCATCGAGCACAGCCTAGGCATCGACTCGTCGGTGCGCCCGAAAAAGCAACGATTGCGGGAAATGTCAGATGAGAAAACTAAAGCAGCCAAGACCGCGGTGCACCGCCTATTGGAAGCCAGGTTCATTGAACCAATCGCTTATCCCACTTGGCTCGCCAACATGGTCATGGTACAAGAGAAGAGTGGAAAGTGGCGCATGTGCATACACTTCACGAGCCTCAACAAGGCTTGTCCCAAGGATAACTTCCCCTTGCCACGGATCAATAAAATAGTCGATAGCACAGCAGGCTGTGAGGTCATGTCCCTCCTTGATTGCTTTTTCGGGTACCACCAGATTTACATGAAAGAGGAGGACAAAGCAAGCACAAGCTTTATCACACCCTTCGGCACGTACTGCTTTGTCCGAATGCCAGGAGGACTCAAAAACACCGGGTCAACCTTTTCTCGCCTCACCAAGAGGGTCCTCGAAAGTCAAGTAGGCCACAACATTTTCACCTATGTAGACGACATCGTCGTCGCAAACAAAAACAAAGAGGATCACCTGGCCGACCTCGCAGAAACGTTCGCTAATATGCGCGATGCACGACTTCGGCTCAACCCTGAGAGTGTGTCTTCGGAGTTCGCCAGGGGAAGATACTTGGTTACCTGGTGTCGCACTGAGGGATCAAGGCCAACCCAACTAAGATCCAAGCGATCATCAGCATGGCACCTCCGCAGTCCACCAGAGATGTCCAGCGACTGACAGGCAGATTGGCCGCCTTGAATAGATTCATCTCCAAATCCACAGAGCATAGTCTACCTTTCCTCAAGACATTGTGTGGTGCAAAAGACTTCGCTTGGGGACCAGAGCAGGCAGCGGCCTTCGAGTCGCTCAAACAACACCTGTCCGACTTAGCAACCCTCACAAGTCCCGACCCTTCGCTGCCTCTTCTTCTATACATCACGGCTTCACCATGTGCAGTCAGCGCAGCGTTAGTCCAAGAGCTGGACAGAGAGGGCACAAGTCGGCAGTGCCCAGTGTACTATGTCTCCGAAGTCCTCACAGCTTCTAAGTGCAACATGATCGAACTAGAAAAAATTTCATATGCAGTTGTCATGGCATCGCGCAAACTACGACACTACTTCGAGTCATTAAAAGTACGGGTCACTTCAGACCGGGGTCTGGGAGAATTGTTCAGGAACCCGGAGGCATGCACCAGAATCGCCAAATGGGCAGCCGAACTCTCTGGGTATCACATCACCTTCGAACCCCGAACAACGATCAAATCACAAGTCCTGGCAGACTTCATCGTCAACTGGACAGGACCAGCATGGCCACACGAAGAGTCCCCAGATAAAGTTTGGATCATCCACTGCGATGGCGCATGGTGCCATGCGGGGCAGGGGCTGCGACGATCGTCACATCACCCACAGGCGTCAAGTACAGATACGCAGCGTGCCTTAACTTTGCCTTAGAGTCCGGCAGGTGCACTAACAACATAGCAGAGTACGAAGCCGTCATCCTGAGACTTTGCAAATTATGAGCACTCGGTGTCACCACATGCATAATCAGGACAGACTCCAAAGTCATCGCCGGCCAGGTTGAGAAGGAGTACTCAGCAAAAGAGCCCGTACTCATGCAATATCTCACCGCTGTCCACAGCCTCGAGAAACAATTCAAGGGTTTCACCCTGCAGCATGTCGACCACAACAAAAATGAAGAGGCAGACGCGTTGGCCAAGGCAGCGGCCAAGGGCGAGCCCTTGCCCTCCGACGTGTTCTACCACGTCATCGGCACACCAGCTGTCCGCAACCCCGAAGGTCTGCAAATAACTCAGGGCACCAAAGGCCACCGCATCGTCAACCTCATCATGGCCAAAGACTGGCGGGCCCCAATAACACTATACCTGCAAGACCACTACCATCCAACCATTCGTAATGAGGCCAAACGACTAAAGCATAGGAGCAGGGACTTCGCACTGGTCGAGGGTCAACTGTACAAGAAGGGGATCAGTCAGCCCATGCTGAAATGCATAACCGAGACCGAAGGCATAGAAATCCTCCATGAGGTCCACAGCGGAACCTGCGGCTCCCATTCAGGACTCAGGGCCCTCGCTGCCAAAGTGATTCGTCAGGGATTTTATTGGCCCGCAATAATTTGCACTACCAATCAAGTCACAAGGTCATGCGAAGCATGCTAGAAGTTCTCCCCCCGCTCAGGCCACCCTTCACAATTCACCAAGCTCATCACCCATACATGGCCACTTCAACGCTGGGGTTGGACATCGTTGGACCACTGCCCACGGCTCAAGAGAATCTCAAGTTCACCTTCATCGTCGTTGAATATTTCACCAAGTAGATTAAGGCCAGGGTGGTCTCCACAATAACATTGAAGACCACCCAAAAATTCTTCTAGCAAACATTGTTTACCGCTTCGGAGTCCCATCCGAACTCACAGTCAACACGACAGATAGTTCGATAGTCAAGACTTCAGGGAATTCTACTGCTCCATCGGCACCAAGCCTGTCTTCGCCTCTGTGTACCACCCACAATCCAACGGTGTGGTCGAGCGCACCAATGGCAAGATTTTTAGCGCCATCAAGAAAAGGCTCCTTGACGACAAAAAGGGCAAATGGGCCGACTAATTACCCGAGGTCGTATGGGCCTTGAACACGACAGAGTGCTGAGCAACCGGGTTCACACCCTTCCGCCTAATGTATGGATCTGAGGCCATGACGCCACAGGAGATAAAGCATGGGTCCCCCCGAACAAACAAATCAGCTGTACCCGATGTCGACGAACCAACTTCCAAAGATCTCATCGATGGAGACTGTGTCCTCGCCCTGCAGGCCCTCGACAAATATCAGGTTCAAACTAAGGCCTAGCGTGACAACACCGGCGTCCCAAGAGAATTCAACGAAGGGGACCTCGTACTCGTAAGAACCACCCAGACAGATTCACGAGGCAAGCTAGAGCTGAAGTGGGAAGGTCCATTAATAGTCAAGACGAAGGCATCCCCTAGTGCTTATAGGTTGGCAGCATCATCTTACGAAGACTTAGAACATTTCTGGAACATCGATAATCTCCAGAATTTTTTTGTTTAAGTCCCAGGGCCTAGAGGGGGGGTGAATAGGTGATCCTGTGAAACTTGAAAACTTAATGCCACAAAAACTTGGTTAAGCGTTAGCATAATAATGCCAAGTGGCTAGAGAGGAGTCTTAACAAAACACAATAACCACAAGAGATCAACACAGAGATGGCACAGTGGTTTATCCCGTGGTTCGGCCAAGACCAACGCTTGCCTACTCCACGTTGTGGCGTCCCAACGGATGAGGGTTGCAATCAACCCCTCTCAAGCGGTCCAAAGACCCACTTGAATACCACGGTGTTTTGCTTTGCTTTACTATATCCCGTTCGCGAGGAATCTCCACAACTTGGAGCCTCTCGCCCTTACACTTGAAGTTCACAAAGAAGCACGGAGTAAGGAGGGATGAGCAACTCACACAAGACACAAAGATCACAACAAATACGCACACACAAGACCCAGACTTGAGCTCAAGAGACTATCACGAGTTTCTCACTAGAACGGAGCTCAAATCACTAAGAATGTCGAACAAGTGCGCAAGAACGAAGTGTGAGTGATCAACTATGCTCAAAGAATGCTTGGATGTCTTCTCCATGCACCAAGGGGTCCCTTTTATAGCCCCAAGGCAGCTAGGAGCCGTTGATAGCATTGTAGGAAGGCAATTCTTGCCTTCTGTCGACTGGCGCACCGAACAGTCCGGTGCACCACCGGACACTGTCCGGTGCGGATTTCCTTCCTTATTTGGCAAAGCCGACCGTTGGAGATTCAGAGTCGTTGGCGCACCGGACACTGTCTGGTGCACACCGGACAGTCCGGTGCTCCAATGTGACCGTTGGCTCGGCCACGCGTCACGCGCGGAATCCTCGGCTGACCGTTGCCCCGGCTGACCGTTGGCTCACCGGACAGTCCGGTGCATCACCGGACAGTCCAGTGAATTATAGCCGTACGCCGTTGATGGCTTCCTGAGACCGACGATTTCGCCTGTGAACGGCTCACTGGACAGTCCGGTGCACCACCGGACAGTCCGGTGATTTATACCGTACACCGTCGTCGAAATCCCGAGAGCAGCAAGTTCGCCAGAGCCAGCCTGGCGCACCGGACACTGTTTGGTGCACCCAGACTGAGCAGACTTTGGCTATACAAAGCCATCTCTTTTCTAACTTGATTTTTCCTGTTTCCAGCACTTAGACACAATACATTAGTCCATAAAACAATGTACTAAGTCTAGAAACATACCTTTACTTTTGATTTGCACTTTGTCCATCACTTGGGATATTTTAACACTTAAGTACTTGTGTTGGCACTCAATCACCAAAATACTTAGAAATGGCCCAAGGGCACATTTCCCTTTCAATCTCCCCCTTTTTGGTGATTTATGCCAACACAACATAAAGCAACTAGAACAAGTGCAATATCCATGCAAATGAAAACTCAAAATTGTTTTGACTCAAATTTGGCATATATGGATCACTCTTTGCCACCACTTGGTTTGTTTTTGCAAATCAAACTCAATTTCCTATCTCTAAGTCAAATTCACTTGTAGAGACATAAAGAGAGGTATTCCAAGAGAAATTAATCAAAGATTTCAAAAACTCCCCCTTTTCCCATAATCAACATTTCTCCCCACAAGAGGCCAACTTTTGACAAGAGAGACAATAAGAGAGTTTTGACAAACCAAAAGCTCTATTCTACTATTTTCAAAATTTCTCAAGTGGTAGCTGATCCATTTATTGCTTTGGCCTTATTTTCTCCCCCTTTGGCATCAAGCACCAAAACGGGATCAATTTTGGCCCTAGAACCCCATTTCCTCACCAAAATCTTCAAATAAGTATACAAAGGCAATAAGAGTACATGAGATGAACTTAGAATAAGTTACCCTCTCATCGGAGTGCAGTGGAAGTCTTTCATGGTCCAAGTCCACATTTTCCCTTTCAAACCTCCTTTGAGACTAAATCAAGCAAACTCAAGCACACGGTAAGTCTCAAAGGGTCAAGTTGTAGCACAACTCCCCCTAAATATGTGCATCACTTGCAAAAGGACTTGTGAGGTCTGGGGAGTGATTGTACAACTTGAGCACCACAAGTAAGCAACAAAATGCATAAGGAACATGATCAAGGCATAAACACATGTATGCTATAAATCAATCCAAGTTCCGCGAATCTAAGACATTTAGCTCACTACGCAGCCTGCAAAAGGTCTTTTCATCTAAACGCTTGGTGAAGATATCGGCTAGCTGGTTCTCGGTGCTAACATAAAACACTTCGATATCTCCCTTTTGCTGGTGGTCTCTCAAAAAGTGATGCCGGATGTCAATGTGCTTTGTGCGGCTGTGCTCAACAGGATTTTCCGCTATGCAGATAGCACTCTCATTGTCACATAGGAGTGGGACTTTGCTCAGATTGTAGCCAAAGTCCCGGAGGGTTTGCCTCATCCAAAGTAGTTGCGCACAACACTGTCCTGCGGCAACATACTCGGCCTCAGCGGTGGATAGGGCAACGGAAGTTTGTTTCTTAGAATTCCATGACACTAGGGACCTTCCTAAGAATTAGCACGTCCCCGATGTACTCTTCCTATCGACCTTACATCCAGCATAGTCGGAGTCTGAATATCCAATCAAGCCAAAGGTAGACCCCTTTGGATACCAGATCCTGAAGCAAGGCGTAGCGACTAAGTATCTAAGATTTCGCTTCACGGCCACTAAGTGACACTCCCTTGGATCGGATTGAAATCTAGCACACATGCATACTCTAAGCATAATATCCGGTCTACTAGCACATAAATAAAGTAAAGACCCTATCATTGACCGGTATGCTTTTTGATCAATGGACTTACCTCCTTTGTTGAGGTCGGTGTGTCCGTCGGTTCCCATCGGAGTCTTTGCGGGCTTGGCGTCCTTCATTCCAAACCGCTTTAGCAAATCTTGCGTGTACTTCGTTTGGGAGATGAAGGTGCCGTCCTTGAGTTGCTTCACTTGGAACCCAAGGAAGTAGTTCAACTCGCCCATCATCGACATCTCGAATTTTTGAGTCATCACCCTGCTAAACTCTTCACAAGACTTTTGATTAGTAGAACCAAATATTATGTCATCGACATAAATTTGGCACACAAAAAGATCACCATCGCAAGTCTTAGTGAAAAGAGTTGGATCGGCTTTCCCAACCTTGAAAGCATTAGCAATTAAAAAGTCTCTAAGGCATTCATACCATGCTCTTGGGGCTTGCTTAAGTCCATAGAGCGCCTTAGAGAGCTTACACACGTGGTCGGGGTACCGTTCATCCTCGAAGCCAGGGGGTTGCTCCACGTACACCTCCTCCTTGATTGGCCCGTTGAGGAAAGCGCTCTTCACATCCATTTGGAACAACCTGAAAGAACGGTGAGCGGCATATGCTAGCAAAATACGAATGGACTCTAGCCTAGCCACAGGAGCAAAAGTCTCCTCAAAGTCCAAACCTGCAACTTGGGCATAACCTTTTGCCACAAGTCGAGCCTTGTTCTTTGTCACCACCCCGTGCTCGTCCTGTTTGTTGCGAAACACCCACTTGGTTCCCACAACATTTTGCTTGGGACGAGGCACCAGTGTCCAAACTTCATTTCTCTTGAAATTGTTGAGCTCCTCCTGCATGGCCAACACCCAGTCCGGATCTAGCAAGGCCTCTTCTACCCTGAAAGGCTCAATAGAAGAGACAAAGGAGTAATGCTCACAAAAATTAACTAATCTAGAACGAGTAGTTACTCCCTTGCTAATGTCACCCAAAATTTGGTCGACGGGATGATTCCTTTGAATCGTCGCTCGAACATGGGTTGGAGGTGCTGGTTGTGTTTCTTCCTCCATCACACGATCATCTTGTGCTCCCCCTTGATCACACGCCTCTTCTTGATGAACCTGTTCATCATCTTGAGTTGGGGGATGCACCATCGTTGAGGAAGAAGGTTGATCTTGCTCCTTTTGTTCCTGTGGTCACACATCTCCGATCGCCATGGTGCGTATTGCGGCCGTCGGAACGTCTCCTTCATCTACATCATCAAGATCAACAACTTGCTCACTTGGAGAGCCATTAGTCTCATCAAATACAACGTCGCTAGAGACTTGAACCAAACCCGATGATTTGTTGAAGACTCTATACGCCTTTGTATTTGAGTCATAACCTAACAAAAACCCTTCTACAGCTTTGGGAGCAAACTTAAAATTTCTACCTTTTTTCACTAGAATGTAGCATTTGCTCCCAAATACACGAAAGTAAGACACATTGGGTTTGTTACCGGTTAGCAGCTCATACGAAGTCTTCTTGAGGAGGCGGTGAAGGTAGACCCGGTTGATGGCGTGGCAAGCCGTGTTCACGGCTTCCGACCAAAACCGCTCGGGGGTCTTGAACTCTCCAAGCATCGTCCTCGCCATATCGATGAGAGTCCTGTTCTTCCTCTCTACCACACCATTTTGCTGTGGTGTATAGGGAGCGGAGAACTCGTGCTTGATCCCCTCCTCCTCAAGGAACTCCTCCACTTGAAGGTTCTTGAACTCGGACCCGTTGTCGATCCTTATCTTCTTCACCTTGAGCTCAAACTCATTTTGAGCTCTCATGAGGAAGCGCTTGAGGGTCCCTTGGGTTTCAGATTTATCCTGCAAAAAGAATACCCAAGTGAAGCGGGAAAAATCATCAACTAAAACAAGACCATACTTACTTCCTCCTATGCTTAGATAGGCGACGGGTCCGAAGAGGTCCATATGCAGCAGCTCCAGGGGTCTTGACGTGGTCATCACGTTCTTGATGTGATGAGCACTTCCCACTTGTTTACCTGCTTGACAAGCTTGAAAGGGAAATGTGCCCTTGGGCCATTTCTAAGTATTTTGGTGATTGAGTGCCAACATAAATGCTTTTGTGCTAATCTATGCAAAGGTGTGGACAAAGTGCAAAACATGTCAAAAGGTATGTTTCTAGACTTAGTACATTATTTTATGGACTAATGTATTGTGTCTAAGTGCTGGAAACAGAAAAAATCGAGTGGAGAAGAGATGGCTAAGTTCAGCCAAAGTCTGCTCAGTCTGGGTGCACCGGACAGTGTCCGGTGGTGCACCGGATAGTGTCCGGTGCGCCAGGCTGGCTCTGGCGAACAGGCTGCTCTCGGGACTTCGACGGCGGTGTACGGCTAAAATTCACTGGACTGTCCAGTGGTGCACCGGACTGTCCGGTGAGCCATTCACAGGCGAACTCGTCGCTCTCAGGAAACCATCAACGGCGTACGGCTAAAATTCACCGGTCTGTCCGGTGGTGCACCGGACTGTCCGGTGAGTCAACGGTCAGCCGGGGCAACGGTCGGCCGAGGATTTCGCGCGTGACGCGTGGCTGAGCCAACGGTCACATTGGTTCACCGGACAGCGTGCGGTGCGCCAATGGCTCTCAGACTCCAACGGTCGGCTTCGTCAAATAAGGAAAGCAATCTGCACCGGACAGTGAACAGTGGATGTCCGGTGGTGCACCGGACTGTCCGGTGCGCCAGTCGACAAAAGGCAAGATCTGCCTTCCATGATTGCTCTCAACGGCTCCTAGCTGCCTTGGGGCTATAAAAGGGACCCCTAGGCGCATGAAGGAGCACACCAAGCATCCTTACAACATTCCTAAGCACCAAGACCTCGATTCCACGCATTTGTTTCTTTGTGATAGCATATAGAGCTCTAGTGGAGTTGTGAACTCATTGGGTTGTGTTGCGAGCTCTTGTTGCGACTTGTGTGCATGGTGACACTCTGATTTTTGTGTCTTGTGTGCGTTGCTAATCCCTCCCTTGCTCCGTGCTTCTTTGTGAACTTCAAGTGTAAGGGCGAGAGGCTCCAAGTTGTGGAGATTCCTCGCAAACGGGATTAAGAAAAGCAAGCAAAACACCGTGGTATTCAAGTGGGTCTTTGGACCGCTTGAGAGGGGTTGATTGCAACCCTCGTCCGTTGGGACGCCACAACGTGGAGTAGGCAAGCATTGGTCTTGGCCGAACCACGGGATAACCACCGTGCCATCTCTGTGATTGATCTCTTGTTGGTTATTGTGTTTTGTTGAAGATTCCTCTCTAGCCACTTGGCGGTTATTGCACTAACACTTAACCACGTTTTTGTGGCCTAAGTTTTAAGTGTTACAGGATCACCTATTCACTCCCCCCCTCTAGGTTCTCTCAATTGGTATCAGAGCCGTTCTCTTCACTAAGGGACTAACTGCCCGAAGAGATGGATCCTAAGGGGAAGGGTATCGTGATCAACGATAAAGAGAAGGAATCTTTCGTCAACGAGCCGAAGGATGACAAGCCTACCGACTCGGGCTTGGGCCATAGACGGAAAGATGGGAAGAAGAAGAAGACAAGGCGCATCAAGGAGATTGTCTACTACGACGACAGCGACGAGTCATCTTCTTCCCAAAAGGACGACGACCACAACGACTACGAGAGAAGGAAACCGGTTAATTCGAACTTTTCTTTTGACTACTCTCGTATTCCGCAAAGTACAAATACTAATTTGCTCTCCATTCCACTTGGCAAACCTCCTCACTTTGATGGAGAGGACTATGGATTTTGGAGCCACAAAATGCGTAGTCACCTGTTCTCTCTCCATCCGAGCATATGGGAGATTGTGGAAAGTGGAATGAAGTTCGATAGCTCGGATAGTCCTATTTTCATTAATGAACAAATTCATAGAAATGCACAAGCCACTACTGTGTTGTTAGCCTCCTTATGCAGGGACGAGTACCATAAAATGAGCGGCTTGGACAATGCCAAGCAGATCTGGGACACCCTCAAGATTTCTCATGAAGGGAACGACGTCACCTTGCTCACCAAGATGGAGTTGGTGGAGGGCGAGCTTGGACGATTCGCGATGATAAGGGGCGAGGAGCCAACCCAAACATACAACCGGCTCAAGACCCTTATCAACAAAATAAGGAGCTACGGAAGCACGCGATGGACGGACCACGACGTCGTCCGACTGATGCTAAGGTCCTTTACCGTTCTTGATTCTCATTTGGTGAATAATATTCGTGAGAATCCCAGGTACACCAAAATGTCGCCCGAAGAAGTCCTTGGAAAATTCGTAAGCGGGCGAATGATGATCAAGGAGGCGAGGTACGTGGACAACGCGTTGAACGGTCCAATCCATGAGCCTCAACCCATTGCTCTCAAGGCAACAAGGAGCAAGGAGGCGTTACCTAACAAGGTAGCGCAAGTTGAGGCGGCAGGTCTCAATGATGAAGAGATGGCTCTCATCATCAAGCGTTTCAAGACGGCGCTTAAGGGTCGCAAGGGACAGCCAAGCAAGACCAAGTCAAAAGGGAAGCGCTCATGCTTCAAATGTGGTAAGCTTGGTCATTTTATCGCTAACTGTCCCGACAATGATAGTGACCAGGAAAAGGGAAACAAGAAGGAGAAGAAGAAGAGTTACAAGAAGGCCAAGGGCGAGGCACATATCGGAAAGGAGTGGGATTCGGATTGCTCCTCCTCTGACTCCAACAATGAAGGACTCGCCGCCTCTGCCTTCAACAAGTCATCCCTCTTCCCCAACGAGCATCACACATGCCTCATGGCGAAGGAGAAGAAGGTATGTACTCGGGATACCACTTACTCTTCTTCAAGTGATGATGATTCTAGCGATGAGGAAATAGATTACTCTAGCTTGTTCAAGGGATTGGATAGAAATAAAATTGATAAAATCAATGAATTGATTGATGCCTTGAATGAAAAGGATAGGCTTTTAGAAAAGCAAGAGGATTTGTTGTATGAAGAACATGATAAATTTGTAGAGGCACAAAAATCCTATGCTTTAGAAGTTAAAAGAAATGAAATGCTTTCTTATGAACTATCTACTTGTCATGAAACCATTTCTACTTTAAAATGTGTTAACAATGATTTAAATGCTAAAGTAGAAGTAGCAAATAAATCTAATTCTTGTGTAGAACATGTTATGATTTGCGCTAGGTGTAAAGATTTTGATATTGATGCTTGTAGTGAACACCTAGTTTCAATTTCCAAATTAAATGATGAATTGGCTAGTCTTAATGCCCAACTTAAGACTAGCAAAAGTGATTTCGATAAGCTAAAATTTGCAAGGGATGCCTACGCGATTGGTAGACACCCCTCAATTAAGGATGGACTTGGCTTCAAGAGGGAAGCCAAGGACTTAACAAGCCATAAGGCTCCCATCTCCACCAAGGAGAAAGGGAAGGCTCCTATGGCTAATAGTGCTAAAAAGAACCATGCTTTTATGTATCAATCTAGAAATGCTTATAAGAGTTATAATGCATATGATGCTTTTGATTCTCATGCCATGTTTGCTTCTAGTTCTTCCTATGTGCATGATAGAAATGTTGGTAGGAGAAATGTTGTTCATAACATGCCTAGGAGAAATGTTGTTAATGTTCCTAGGAAAGTTAATGAACCATCTACAATATATCATGCTTGCAATGCTTCTTTTGCCATTTATAGAAAGAATAAGAAAGTGATTGCTAGGAAGTTAGGGGCAAGATGCAAGGGTGACAAAACTTGCATTTGGGTCCCTAAGACTATTGTAACTAACCTTGTAGGACCCAACAAGAGTTGGGTACCTAAGACCCAAGCCTAAATTTGCCTTGCAGGTTTATGCATCCGGGGGTTCAAGCTGGATTATCGACAGCGGGTGCACAAACCATATGACGGGGGAGAAGAAGATGTTTACCTCCTACGTCAAAAATAAGGATTCCCAAGACTCAATAATATTCGGTGATGGGAACCAAGGCAAGGTAAAAGTGTTAGGTAAAATTGCTATTTCATCCGAACACTCTATTTCTAATGTGTTTTTAGTAGAGTCTCTTGGATATAATTTGTTGTCTGTCAGTCAACTATGCAAAATGGGATATAATTGTCTATTTACAAATATAGATGTGTCTGTCTTTAGAAGATGTGATGGTTCACTAGCTTTTAAGGGTGTACTAGACGACAAACTTTATTTGGTTGATTTTGCAAAAGAAGAGGCCGGTCTAGATGCATGCTTAATGGCTAAGACTTGCATGGGCTGGTTGTGGCATCGCCGCTTAGCACATTTGGGGATGAAGAACCTCCACAAGCTTCTAAAGGGAGAACACGTGATAGGTCTAACTAATGTACATTTCGAAAAAGATAGACCTTGTGCAGCTTGTCAAGCAGGGAAACAGGTGGGAGGCTCTCATCACACCAAAAATGTGATGACAACATCAAGACCCTTGGAGATGCTTCATATGGACCTCTTCGGACCCGTCGCCTATCTGAGTATAGGAGGAAGTAAGTATGGTCTTGTTATAGTTGATGATTTTTCCCGCTTCACTTGGGTATTCTTTTTGCAGGATAAATCTGAAACTCAAGGGACCCTCAAGCGCTTCCTCAGGAGAGCTCAAAATGAGTTTGAGCTCAAAGTGAAGAAGATAAGGAGCGACAACGGGTCTGAATTCAAGAATCTTCAAGTGGAGGAGTTCCTTGAGGAGGAGGGGATCAAGCACGAGTTCTCCGCTCCCTACACACCTCAGTAAAATGGTGTGGTAGAGAGGAAGAACAGGACGCTCATCGATATGGCGAGGACTATGCTTGGAGAGTTCAAGACCCCCGAGCGTTTTTGGTCGGAAGCCGTGAACACGGCTTGCCACGCCATCAACAGGGTCTATCTTCACCGCCTCCTCAAGAAGACTTCATACGAGCTGCTAACTGGTAACAAACCCAATGTGTCTTATTTTCGTGTATTTGGGAGCAAGTGTTATATTCTTGTGAAGAAAGGTAGAACCTCTAAATTTGCTCCCAAAGTTGTAGAAGGGTTTTTATTAGGTTATGATTCAAATACAAAGGCGTATAGGGTCTTCAACAAATCATCGGGTTTGGTTGAAGTCTCTAGTGACGTTGTATTTGATGAGACTAATGGCTCTCCAAGAGAGCAAGTTGTTGATCTTGATGATGTAGATGAAGAAGACGTTCCAACGGCCGCGATACGCACCATGGCGATTGGAGATGTATGGCCTCAGGAACAATTGGAGCAAGATCAACCGTCTTCCTCAACTATGGTGCATCCCCCAACCCAAGATGATGAACAGGTACCTCAAGTGGAGGCGCATGATCAAGGGGGAGCACAGGATGTTCAAGTTGAGGAGGAAGAAGCACCTCAGGCACCTCCGACCCAAGTTCGAGTGACGATTCAAAGGGATCATCCCGTCGACCAAATATTGGGTGATATTAGCAAGGGAGTAAGTACTCGTTCAAGATTAGTTAATTTTTGTGAGCATTACTCCTTTGTCTCTTCTATTGAGCCTTTCAGGGTAGAAGAGGCCTTGCTAGATCCGGACTGGGTGTTGGCCATGCAGGAGGAACTCAACAACTTCAAGCGCAATGAAGTTTGGACACTTGTGCCTCGTCCCAAGCAAAATGTTGTGGGAACCAAGTGGGTGTTCCGCAACAAACAGGACGAGCACGGGGTGGTGACAAGGAACAAGGCTCGACTTGTGGCAAAAGGTTATGCCCAAGTCGCAGGTTTGGACTTTGAGGAGACGTTTGCTCCTGTGGCTAGGCTAGAATCAATTCGTATTTTGCTAGCATATGCCGCTCACCATTCTTTCAGGTTGTACCAAATGGATGTGAAGAGCGCTTTCCTCAACGGGCCAATCAAGGAGGAGGTGTACGTGGAGCAACCCCCTGGCTTCGAGGATGAACGGTACCCCGACCACGTGTGTAAGCTCTCTAAGGCGCTCTATGGACTTAAGCAAGCCCCAAGAGCATGGTATGAATGCCTTAAAGACTTTTTAATTGCTAATGCTTTCAAGGTTGGGAAAGCCGATCCAACTCTTTTCACTAAGACTTGCGATGGTGATCTTTTTGTGTGCCAAATTTATGTCGATGACATAATATTTGGTTCTACTAACCAAAAGTCTTGTGAAGAGTTTAGCAGGGTGATGACGCAGAAATTCGAGATGTCGATGATGGGTGAGTTGAACTACTTCCTTGGGTTCCAAGTGAAGCAACTCAAGGACAGCACCTTCATCTCCCAACCGAAGTACACGCAAGATTTGCTAAAGCGATTTGGGATGAAGGACGCCAAGCCCGCCAAGACGCCGATGGGAACCGACGGACACACCGACCTCAACAAAGGTGGTAAGTCTGTTGATCAAAAAGTATACCGGTCCATGATAGGTTCTTTACTTTATTTATGTGCTAGTAGACCGGATATTGTGCTTAGTGTATGCATGTGTGCTAGATTTCAATCCGATCCGAAGGAGTGTCACTTAGTGGCTGTGAAGCGAATTCTTAGATATTTAGTCGCTACGCCTTGCTTCGGGATCTGGTATCCAAAGGGGTCTAACTTTGACTTGATTGGATATTCAGATTCCGACTATGCTGGATGTAAGGTCGATAGGAAGAGTACATCAGGGACGTGCCAATTCTTAGGAAGGTCCCTGGTGTCGTGGAACTCTAAGAAACAAACTTCCGTTGCCCTATCCACCACTGAGGCCGAGTACGTTGCCGCAGGATAGTGTTGTGCACAACTACTTTGGATGAGGCAAACCCTCCGGGACTTTGGCTACAATCTGAGCAAAGTCCCGCTCCTATGTGACAATGAGAGTGCTATCCGAATAGCGGAAAATCCTGTTGAGCACAGCCGCACAAAGCACATTGACATCCGGCATCACTTTTTGAGAGACCACCAGCAAAAGGGAGATATCGAAGTGTTTCATGTTAGCACCGAAAACCAGCTAGCCGATATCTTCACTAAGCCTTTAGATGAAAAGACCTTTTGCAGGCTGCGTAGTGAGCTAAATGTCCTAGATTCGTGGAACTTGGATTGTTTTATAGCATACATGTGTTTATGCCTTTGATCATGTTCCTTCTGCAATTGTTGCTTATGAATGGTGCTCAAGGTGTACAATCTCTCCCCGGACCTCACAAGTCCTTGTGCAAGCGATGCACATATTTAGGGGGAGTTGTGTTACAACTTGACCCTTTGAGACTAACCATATGCTTGAGTTTGCTTGTTTTAGTCTCAAAGGAGGTTTGAAAGGGAAAAGGTGGGCTTGGACCATGAAAGACTTCCACTGCACTCCGATGAGAGGGTAACTTATTCCAAGTTCATCTCATGTACTCTTATTGCCTTTGTATTCTTATTTGAAGCACTACAGGAATCCTATTGATTCCCGTCGGCCAGGGTAATTCCCGTCGGCCAGGGAGAAAACCGACGGGGATAATGTAACTCCCGTCGGCTAAAACACAGCTGACGGGAGTTAACTTAACTCCCGTCGGCCAGAAAGTAGGCCGACGTGGATTACTTAACTCCCGTCGGCCAGGAAGAAAACCGACGGGGATTAGCCGTTTATGAGCGCGGGTGACCCGCGCGGACGCATTCTCTCTGTCTTCAACCGCCGAGCCGCCATCGCCTAGCTCCGCCGCCGCCGCGCCCAAGCCCCGCCGCCGCGCCTCCCCAAGCCCCGCCGTCGCAGAGTGCCTGCCGCCGGTCTCCTCCCCCGTCGGCCTCCTCCACCGCCGCCCATCGCTCCGACCGGCTCTCCGAGCACCGCCGCAGCCCCAAGTCCGCCGTCGCCTTCGATCGCCTCCACGAGTGCCGCCGCCGGTCCCGACCGCTTCCTGAGCGCCGTTGCCGCCTTGTCGTTGAGGTATACATCCTAAATTGTGAATACGAGTGTGATTATAATAGTTAAATATGTGTGTAGATGTTTATTTTCGTCGGTTTTTTATGGCCGACGGGAGTTAAGTTTCATGTGATTAGAGTTAATTTAAAATTGTTAATTGTTTATTGATTAGATTTAACTTATAATATTAGGATGTATGAAGGTTTCGATATTGATAAATTTGATGCTATTGTTAATAAATTTGATGTTCTGAAAATTTTATTTAATTTAATGGATTTAATGTTGCAAATATTGTTTATTTTCGTCGGTTTTTATGGCCGACGGGAGTTAACTGTAATGCGATTACAATTTATTTAATATTGGTATTTGTTGCAAATTTGATGTTCTGAAAATGTTGCAAATATTGTTTATCTAAATTTGGATGTTGCATTATTGTTAATTAATGAATATCATGTTATTGTGTTGAAGGTGATGTTATGTATATATATATAGTTTTACTACTTACCTATAGATGTATGTGTGACGTGTAGAAACATGAATGTCTCACACGCACTCTTTACTCGTACACACAGCCGCAATAATGGGTGATAGACGTGATTGGATGTATGAAGGTTTCAAGAAGGGTGGGTGTCACACAAGTGAATGGTTTGCCAAGACGCAGATGTTTCTGGACCATGCAGCTGCTTTGTCACAAATAGATAATATTAGGTGTCCATGCAATAAATGTAGAAATATGACGAGCCACACCAAGAGGCAGGTCACACTACACCTGTGTTCGCATGGTTTCGTGCCAGGCTATAAGGTCTGGTATCTCCATGGGGAAGATGTTGAACGAGCAGCAGAAGTAGAAGTTGATGACGGTGAAGATGATGTTGATAGGATGGACCAGATGGTTGAGGATCTGCAGCCTGAACTGGCACCAGATCATCATGATTCACCTACACCGGAGGTTCAGAAGTTCTTCGACCTACTCAAAGCGTCAGAAGAGCCTCTTCACGGGCACACTGACGTGACCGTACTGGAATTTGTGACCCGGCTGATGTCAATCAAGTCCAAGTTTGCATTCTCAATTAATTGTTACAAGGAGCTTGTGGATTTGATTAGCGAGGTTCTTCCTACGGGTCACAAGATGCCGAAAGACATGTACCAGTCCAAGAAATTGCTTGAAGGTCTTGGTATGAAGTATGAGAAGATTGATGTTTGCCAAGACAATTGTATGCTTTTTTGGAAGGAACATGGCAGAGAACAGAAATGCTTAAAATGTGGGAAGTCGAGGTACGTGGAGCTTGTAAATGAAGATGGGGAGAAGGTGGTGACAAAGGTTGCACATAAACAGCTTCGGTACATGCCTCTCACTCCTAGAGTGAAACGTTTGTTTCTCTCGAGGAAGACCGCTATGCACATGAGGTGGCATAAAGATTGTACGGATAGACAAGATGGGTTAATGGTGCACCCGTCAGATGGTGATGCATGGAAGGCTCTTGACAAATTTGATCCAGATTTTGCCAGCGATGCAAGAAACGTTCGTATCGGCTTGGCAACTGATGGTTTCACGCCGTTCAATATGACCGCTGCGTCGTATTCATGTTGGCCTATCATTGCCATACCGTACAACCTTCCACCTGCTCTTTGCATGAAATATGAGTTTATGTTCCTATGTCTTGTTATACCTGGTCCTGAGCATCCTGGCGTACGCCTCAATGTGATGCTTCAACCACTGATTGAAGAGTTGAAGAAGCTATGGCAAGGTGTGGAAGCCTATGATTGCTTCAAGAAGCAGAAATTCAATCTTCGTGTTGCATATCTGTTCTCGGTTCATGATTTTATGGCGTATGGTATTTTCTCTGGATGGAGCGTGCATGGTAGATTGACGTGTCCTTATTGTGCTAAAGATACAGATTGTTTTCGTCTTAGTGCTGGTGGCAAGATATGTTACTTTGATTGTCATAGATGTTTTCTACCCTTCAATCACCCCTTCAGAAGGCAGAGAAAGGAATTTAGGAAGGGCACCATCGTCACGAAGGGACCGCCCAAGCGACGTAGTGGGATAGAAATTACAGAAGAGCATATGAAACTTGTCCTAGACGAGAGTGGGAAAAGGTATCAAGGTTTTGGTGAGGAGCATAACTGGACTCACATATGTGGCTTGTGGGAGCTTCCTTATGCTAAGTCATTGATTTTGATGCACAACATCGACGTCATGCATCAAGAGAGTAACTTTTGCCAAGCCCTCATAAATACATGCATGGATTTCCCTGATAAAACGAAAGACAATGACAAGGCACGCATGGACTTAGCAGTGATATGTGATCGTCCAACCCTGGTGCTTAGAGAAAACGGAGGCAAACCAAAAGCTGACTATTGTCTGAAATCTAAGCAACGGAAAGAAGTGATGAAGTGGATGAAGGATATTAAATTCCCCGATGGTTATGCCGCTGGTTTTAGAAGATCTGTGAACTTGAAGACAATGAAGATGAATGGACTGAAGAGCCATGACTTCCACATAATTATGGAGAGGCTCATGCCTGTAATGTTTCATGGATACATTTCAGAAGCTGTGTGGAAAACGTTAGCTGAAGTTAGCTATTTCTACAGACAGTTGTGTGCTAAAGAAATCAGAAGAGATGTGATGGAACAGCTGGAGAAAGAGGCACCAGTGCTTTTGTGCAAATTGGAAAAAATATTTCCACCGGGTTTCTTCAATCCTATGCAGCATCTCTTTATACATCTTCCATATGAGGCTAAGGTCGGTGGTCCTGTTCAGTATAGGTGGATGTTTCATATAGAAAGAGCTTTAAAGAAGCTTAGAGCAATGGTGGGCAATAAGGCAAGAGTTGAAGGATGTATTGCGGAACAATTTAAACTTAAGGAGGTAGCACACTTCACAAGTTGTTATTTTGCAGAAGAACATAATGTATTTGCTCGAAAGAAAAGGTACCATGATGATGAACGAGAGATGCCTCCTTGTAGTGATCTTTCGATTTTTCAGACAAACGGCAAAGCCGTTGGTCCACCCAAGGCATATCACCTCAGTATGGAAGAACGGAAGTCTGCTTTACTGTACATGTTCACGAATATGCCTGAGGTGGAGAAATACTTTGTGTAAGACTTATTTTCTTAAAATGTTCATATGTGAATTAGTTTATGTTATCAAATATCTCATGTCACACAATAATATTCGACAACGAGTTTGATGAACAAAACATGAGGTGTCTCGGTAGGCCAACAGCGAGAGACATAGACAAATTGCGATGCGATGGTATGCATGGGCGACCTAATTTCATTATGTGGCTTTGGGACCGTGTAAGTCTTAATTATGTGGGTCCGAGAGCTAATTTCAGTTAACTAATATTACAGAATTTGCTAATGCTTTGTGGCATGATTGACAGTTTGGGGAGGAAATGAATTTGAATGATGACTTACGTCAGTTATCTATTGGAAGCGTAACTGCCAAAAGCTATGGACGTTACGACATTAATGGATATCGCTTTCGTTCAAGCATTTTCGAATCAAATCATCCTATGGCCGCCACTCAAAATAGTGGAGTCATTACTAGGGCAACCGACATGGAAGGACACGAAGCCTGCTATTACGGGAAAATCAAAAATATAATCGAGATTACATTTGCTGGAAATAAGCCTTTAGCGCTAGTTTTCTTTGAGTGTAAATGGTATGACCCGAAGTATTATAGGACCGAATTTGGGATGACACAGATCCAACCTGAGAAATTGCTTCAAGGACACGACACGTATATCCTTGCCCATCAAGCAGACCAAATTTATTTCTCGACATATCCATGCAAAAAGTTGTCTAAATGGAGGGTTGTGTACAATGTAAATCCCCGCGAACGCCTATACACTCCTGGTGAGGATGAATATCAAATTGGTCACCTTGAGCAGGTTGATGAGGTGTTTCAAGAAGAAGAGTTGCCAACTAGTTTTCATATTGATCCTGCACCGGCATTAGATTCACTAGTCGCAGACGTTAACGACTTAACTTTTCCCGAGAGGCGGAGAAGACAACCTGTTAGGAGAAAAGTTACATGGTGACCTCTGCATAGAAGAGAACAAATAGATCCTGATTTTGATGATATTTAACAAGTAAAGTTGTTTTTATTATTTCATTTGTTTATATTTTAAGTATTATGTCATTTTTGATGCACTAATGAATAATTTCTTATTTTTTATGCAGGATGCCGCCAAAATCAAAGAAGTCAGTGAAAGGGTTGTTCAAGGGCCTGGCCCTTTTTCAGGGCAATTCTTCGAGCAGCAGCAGACGTCGAGAGCTGTTGAGCGCGGTACATGGAGATGAGGTAACATATCTTGTACAAATAAATTTATTTACATATTTACAAATAAATCTTGAGTTGTATGTACCAGGATGAGCAGCACACTGAGGAGCAGCACATTGAGGAGGAGGAGCACAATGAGGCTGAGCAGCACAATGAGGAGGTGGAGCACAATGAGGAGGTGGAGCACAGGACATGGGACCAGGCCGCACAGTATCACCAGCCATGGGACCAGTGGGACCACCAGAGAGAGCAGCAACAGGCGTGGGACCAGTGGGGCCAACAGGGCGAACCGGCTGACAACCCGATGGATGATGGCTCGGGAGGCTCTTCAGCGACACGCACACGTCGCTCAAGAAAAAGCCACTCAGTAAAGCCTCGTCACGCGATAGAGCGAGAGGCTGATAGGACTTTAATCATGCCACATGGAGATCGATGAGTGTAATATATTAACTTATCTCATATAACTATTATGTGTATTATTAATGTTTTTGTGTAATGCAGGAATTGGGAGGACCTGTCCTTCGACGGCAAGGGACACCACACTCAGGTTAACCTTACGTTGGGTTCTCTTTGCCGCCTTCACTACCCTGGTATAGTGAAGGTGTCAAACGGTGATACCGAGGATGAGGTGCTCGTCAGTACTTGGGATGAGTACAAGTTTAAAAAGGAACGAAACCACACCGACAGACATGGACTTGTGCGTAATGACTTTTGGGTATGAATTCTTTATTATTTTTGTTATGTTTCTTAATATGGTAAATCTATGACTTATACCATTGTATTTGTATTCTTTATGTTGTAGCTTCGATATCGGTTGCCTGACGGAGAGGATTACATGGGGCACGCTGAACGTGTCTTGCAAAACAATGCAAAGAAGCTGGTGAAGGATGCTATATACTATGCGAGAATTCAGGCTACAAACCTGTATTTTCAAAAGCATCCAGAAGAAGCAGGCCCCTTGAATAAAAAGGAAGGGTCCTCAAAGATATATTTGACTGAGGATCAATATCGTGAGGTTAGTATTCAATTTGTTTTACCCTTTATATTTATTGTTGTGATTGATATAATATGTAACATTGTGTGTGTAGGTGATGGTTCCATGGATGGCGCCCGTGCCTGATGCGTACTATGCTTGGTGTCGATATTGGGCTTCCGAAGGCTTCCAGAAAGCGTCAGCGCATCACAGACAATGTCGAGGAACCAATCCTAACCACAAGTTTGGCGGTGACTGTTGGGGGCCTTCGTCCTCCGAAGGTCCTCAAAAACATGATTTGACAATGTTTTCCAAGTGGATTATGTGAACAGGTATTTTCGGACTCAGAATTATGAATATGAAGCACGGCCAGGATGAAGCCTGAACCAGACGAAGGTCGAGCGCAGCCGAAGCCATGCGCAGGGAAGCTTCGGCGCGATGGCAGAGGGGGGAACCGACTTAGAGATGAAAAGACTACGTGGACCTTGACAGATTTTCATAAAGTCATTGGCGATTGTAGAGGGCATGAATGTAATTTTATGTGGGCTGCGTCCCACGTCTATAAATAGATGAACAGTACTCCCGTACTGTTCACGCTGACTTGGCATTGGCATTTGCGTCACGCTTGTACTTTTTACCTTCTCTCAGGACCGAAGGTACATTTGTAATTTGTAATCATTTCTATTTCTCTGTGTTAATAAAATAGAAATGATTCTATGATTTACATTTCATGCTTTATATGAATCCTTCGTTATTACTTGTTGAATTTACGAAGGTATGTTTCTTGTGACCTTCGTCCGGAGCTCATTATTCCCGAAGGGGAATAATGATTGGTAGGACGAAGGGCCTTAACATTTAACACTTTTTATGTTGCCTTGTTCTTAATCCGAAGCATTTGAGAACAAGTCCCCAACATTGGCGCCCACCTCCGGTGAACTCACTTCCACTTCGAGTTTTTCGAACACCTTCAGAAGCTGTAGACCTTCGCTATGGCACCGAAGAAAGCTTCAGCGGCTGGGGCTGCAGCACTGCAACCGCTGGACCACAACCAGGAGACCGTCTCTCTTCGGGACGCCCGAAGCCAGAAGAGAAAGGCCGTCAGCCCAACGCTTCAGGAGGAAGAGCTAGACCAAGAAATCAGGGATATGGAGATCCTACATCAACAGGTGCAAAGGAAGAAGGAGAAGATGGCCCGGCTAGCTGAGTTGCAACGGCAGATAGACGAAGCCTCTGAGGAAGTCCGCCATCTTACCCATGATGAGCAAAACAGAAGGCCTCAGCAGAAAGACCTTCATCAGGAGGGCTTCGTCAACGAAGATGACTGGTATGACAATTTCCATCAGGGAAATTTTGTTTTCGATGATGCTTCTCCTCTGTCTGCTGAGCTGCAGGCTACACCTTGGCCTTCATCCTATAAGCCACCTCAGCTTCCCATGTTCGACGGCCACTCAGACCCGAAGCAGTTCCTGATGAGCTACGAAGCAACAGTGTCTTCGTATGGGGGCAATGCTGCAGTCATGGCGAAGTCTTTCGTCATGGCCGTCAGGAATGTTGCTCAGACCTGGTATTCCTCCCTTCGACCAGGGACAATCACCTCATGGCAGAAGCTGAAGGATATGCTGTTAACCAGCTTTCAAGGATTTCAGACGAAGCCGGTCACTGCACAAGCTTTGTTTCAGTGCACTCAGGATCATGAAGAATACCTTCAGGCATATGTCAGAAGGTTCTTGCGCTTGAGGGCACAGGCACCAACGGTGCCCAATGAAATTGTTATCGAAGCCATGATCAAGGGGCTTCGTCCTGGGCCTGCAGCTCAATACTTTGCTAGAAAGCCTCCTCAGACTTTGGAGAAGCTGCTCCAAAAGATGGACGAGTACATTCGTGCTGATAATGACTTTCGCCAAAGAAGGGAGGAGGCCTTCAGATTTTCTGAGATGACCAGGGGCTTCGGGGGAAGATTTTATCCGAGGCATGTCAGGTCCATTCACAACTCCACTCAAAATGATGACAAGGGGAGTCAGCAGAACAGGCCGCAGTGCTCCTCACAGGCTTCGGGGCAGCAGCAAACTTTCTTTCGGCCACCAGCTCCAAGAGGCAGAGGCGCCAGGGGCTTCGGCGGGAGATTTGGGGACCAACCAAGGAGGACATTTTGCTTATTCTGCGGTGAGAACAAGGGCCATACCACCAGGATGTGCCATGTTACCATCCAGAAACAAAAGGAGCTAGCAGAAGCTGCAGCGCAACAGGGACAGCCGAAGCAGGTCATGCATACCGCTTCGTACCATCAGCCTTACATCCCGGAGTACGTGGGCAACCACCCTGCAGCCTCCGTAGCTTCGGCAAGTCAACCCCAAGCTTCGTGGCAACAGCCCCCGCCCCCACCTCCGCTGCAACAAGGCCAGCAGCCAGAAGGGAGCCAATATGTTCTGCACCAAAGGGATCGTAGAGAGCAATCCGAAGCTCGCACAGTCAACAGCACTGTGCCAGAGTCGAAGCACATTTATTGACACATATCCTACCTTTGATAGCAGTCTTTTCCATTCAGTTCTATTCTCTGTAGCAAAAAACATTGATAGTTTCTATGTAATAATTTCGCTGTTTCCCATGAGGAAATCTATTTTCTCCACAGGCTTAAGTTGATGAAGTTTTTGTGTTAACAAGGAGGACCTTCGAAGTATTAAAAATCCTTCGGAGTAACAGAAAGTCGTTCTAAGGAACGCAGAGTAAGTTCATGAAGTCACAAAAAGCCGTTCCAAAGGGAGCGCAGTGTAAGTTCTCTGCTCAAAAGTCGTTCCTAAAGGAATGCAGAGCATACAGCGAAAAGTCAACGCTGATACCGCCTAAGTAAAAGGCGAAGAAGCTCCAAAGACGTTCCTAAGGGAATGCAGAGCTTATACCGTCTAAGTAAAAGGCGAAGAAGCTCCAAAGACGTTCCTAAGGGAATGCAGAGCTTACGAATGTATTTTGTGTGTATCTTCGGAACAGACGTCATTTGCATAACATAACATCATCACATCATTTCGCATAGCATAAGCATCATACATCATGTTGCATACGGCAAAAGAAGGGCACACAGTATTAACCTTCGAAAGAATGATTTGAGAAAGTGCAAATTGTGCAAAGTCACGAGGGAATATAATGATAATCTTCGGAAAACAGCTTCGGAGGCTGTTTTTACGAAGCATGGATGAGCTTCATCAGAGCAATATCAAAATTGTTTAGCTTCGGAGAATGCTTTCACGAAGCATGGATGTGTCTTATCAGAACAGTTTTAACGGAGAATATTTTCTTCACGAAGCATGAAAAGAAGGGAAGGTGTTTTTTCGCCGAAGGCTCAAAAATGGTATGTATGTAGAGTTTCATGCATCGTAAAGAATTGAATAATGAAAAGAAACTTGTTCATTACATTCAAATGTGCAAAATGTTACATAGATTACAATTTAAATGTTTTTTCTAATAGCATCTAGTCTTCTCTTAATACTGCTTCGGCGGCTTCATTTAGAAGCTGATCAACAACTTTGTCCATGATAGCTTCGGCCATTTGTTTAATTTCATCATCCCCTTTTGTGTGCGGGTCGGCAGTCGATTCGGCAGCTTCTGAGGGAAAAGAATATTTCTTCATTACTATTACAAACCGTGAGCAAAGTTTGAAATAAAAATTACAACACAACAAGAGCGACTAATTGGTACCTAATTGCCTTTCGGGCTCTGTACTCCTTTCGGCAGCTTCCGCCACTTTCCTAGCGTCATGGATGCCTTTTTCGCTCCTTTGGATGATTTCTTGCGCCATTCCTCGGCCGCCGTCGTTCCAGATATCAGTAAAAAATTTGCCACCAACCACGCTTGCTTCGGCCGAGGGGTCCTTGATGTCTTCGGAAGATAAGGCAGCTTCGGACTGAGCTAAAAATTTTACATGCCCGCAACCTTTCTTCTCTAAGACAAAAGCAATTCCTCTGGCGCCCGAAAAAGCGCAGATGTCGCCGCGACTGCTCAGGATCTCCTCGAAGGCCTCTGCTTCGTGACTAATCCATTCCAGTGGACCTTCGGGATTGCCTCGAGAGAAATTCTCTTCGCTGGAGAAGGCGCCCACGCTGGCGAAGCTGGCCTTAATTTTATTCACGCATTCTACAGATTTAACATAACAGTTCCTCTGAGAAGCACGAAGCTCTTTAACTCTTAACTCCAACTTGTTGACCATATGATCACTGAGTTCTCGTTTTGTTTCCTCAAGCACGAGCTCCTCTCTAGCTCTAGCCAGCTGTTTCTGAAGATCTTTAATTTCACGCTTTTGGGCTTCGGCCTGGGTTTTTGAAGCAGCTTCGTCCTTCTTTACTTTGTCTACCAGCGTAAGCAGAATTTTATCCTTTTCTAGAGCTTCGTTTCTCAGTTTGATAACTTCGGAGCGCAAATTGTTGAACGCAATCTCATAGCTTTCATCTTCGGCGCTTTTTTGGGCTCTTAATGCGTTGCTTAGAATTAAGCCCTGTACGAAAAAGAATCCATATAAGTATATAGGAATGAATTACGTATTAAAAAAGTTTTTTCAAGCGCTTAATTCCCAAACCTTTAAGCTATTGTATGCAAGACTGTCTGCGAGATCCTCTTTCGTCATCGCGCTTAATCCAGCTTCGAGCTTCGGGAATCCCATGCTTCTAGCCATTTCCCGGCACACGGATAATTCTTTATTGTCTGGGAGGCAATACAGGAAATCATCTTCGTTTGTCCCATTAAATATCATTGCCCCCTTCGGATATTTTAACTCTTTCGCATAATGGTTGGCTTCATAAGTTTCTTCTGCAGATAGTTTTTTCCCCGAAGCGTGTCGTATAATGTAATCGCATATGCTGGCAGGAGCTTCGGGGACGGCAGTGTCAATTTCTTCAACTAAAACTGGTTCTGATATTTTTATTGCTTCGGCTTCCAAAGGTTGCTCCTTGTAGGGCTCTGAAGGCCCAGCTTCAGCTTGTTGCGTCGAAGCTTCAGTAGAAGCTTCAGCAACTTCAACACTCTTTTTTGGAGTTGTGCTTGAAGACTTAATTGTCTCCAAGACATCCAGTACGTTTACCATTCTTTTCCTTTTTGGGGTCACCGATGGCCCCTTTTGGATTTTTATTGCTTCGACATTTACCGAAGGACTTAAGATTTCAGACACTTTTGGCTCGTCTACCTTCGGTTTCTCTGATTTTTCTGCTGAAGGCGCTTCAGTCTTTTCTTCCATCTTCGGCACTGAAGCTGGTTCGACAGCTTCAGAGGCCAATGGGACTTCACCAACGAATTCTGGCACTGTGGCCGGCTCAATAAAGCGTGTCCGATGGGTGAGCACCTTTATCTTTTTTCTTTGAGGCGCTGGCTCACCTGGGGCACTCGGGGTAGCTTCTGTCGCAGGAGAGGTATTTTTCCTTTTGCGACCCAACACCGGATAGTGATAGTCAGGGTACATAAACCCGACTGCGTCGAACACACGGTTGAACCTTTTCTTCTTTCGGCCTCCGAAGGCTGCTGATAGCGCAGTATTTTCGGCCTTCGAATATGCCCCAAGTAGTTCATCACTTAAAGTTTCAATGCTCTTCAGCCAGTCATCATCAGGTTCAACAAATTTATCTGCATACTTGAATGTGTATTTTAGTCTAACTAGTCCGCCTTCGTCGGACTCTTTAATGGTTTCCTTCGGCATTTCCCATTTTTCTGCAAGTGGCTATATCCTGAAGGCAATGTGCTCTTGGACCAAGTCCCTTGTTCCAATGAAGGAGCAGACTACGCCGAAGGCTCTTTGGCACTCCTCGGCTGCTTCGTCCATTTCAACCTTCGGCCTTCGTAGTCCGAAGCGTTGCCAGATGGGGCACATAATAATACTTTTAACATTTTCTTGCGCTGTTAAGTCATTCTTCACATAAAACCACTCTGTCATCCAGGCTCCGGGCCACCTCTTCCGAAAGGTCGGCACAGGGCAGCTTGACCCGGAGCGGGCACCGAAGCTGTAACACCCAAAATTATTGTGATATTGTTCTTTTCCCCACGGCTTCGTCTCATATAACAGTTCATGAATGTTGCAAAAACTTTTAGCATTTGGTTCTAAACCTTGACTTCTTGCAGCCCAGACAAATATCCCCATTCTTATGATAGCTTCGGGAGTAAGTTGATGAAGGTAGACTTGGAATGTTTTCAGTACCTCAACAACAAAGTTGCTCAGGGGGAACCGAAGCCCAGCCTTGAGAAAGCTTCGGAAGATTACAACTTCATCTTCTTCGGGAGTGGGAGAAGTCTTTTCTCCAGCGTCAGCTCTCACAATAGATACATCTCGAAAATACCTTCCCCTCATGTTATCAATATGATTCTGCTTGATAGTGGTTTTCCCGAAAACCGTGTGACTTGGCCGCCATGGACGATCTTCGGCCTCTTCCCCACCACTCTCTACATCATAGCTGTCGCTGTCACCAGTATCTTCGGACAAACCTTCGAGAATCTCCTTGGTGATTTTCTCTGTATTGGTCTCTGCCATCGCTATCAGGAACCCCAGATTCTTCTCCTCCTCGAGACTCAGCTTCGTCTCAGCAGGGATCTTCTTGCCTTCAGACATCTTCGGAAACGCTAAAAAATTGTTCCCGAGGCCGAAGCTTCAAAATCAAAAAGACCAGCAAATCTTAGTGCACAAGAGCTAAAAATTTTAATGGGCCGAAGCAAATGGCAAGTGTGCGTACCAAATGAGTTTGCGGTGCGATCTTATTTATACGCCCAGGGCGTCGAAAATTGAAAGGCCCCGCTTGTCAGTGAATGTTGCTATTCTAGCAGAGGGAAGGTGTTTTTTCGGACCTTCGGCTCAAGGCCTTCGTCCATATCGCAATCTGAATTTATTATTAACAAATTAATATTGCGAGGGGCTACTGTTGGGGGCCTTCGTCCTCCGAAGGTCCTCAAAAACATGATTTGACAATGTTTTCCAAGTGGATTATGTGAACAGGTATTTTCGGACTCAGAATTATGAATATGAAGCACGGCCAGGATGAAGCCTGAACCAGACGAAGGTCGAGCGCAGCCGAAGCCATGCGCAGGGAAGCTTCGGCGCGATGGCAGAGGGGGGAACCGACTTAGAGATGAAAAGACTACGTGGACCTTGACAGATTTTCATAAAGTCATTGGCGATTGTAGAGGGCATGAATGTAATTTTATGTGGGCTGCGTCCCACGTCTATAAATAGATGAACAGTACTCCCGTACTGTTCACGCTGACTTGGCATTGGCATTTGCGTCACGCTTGTACTTTTTACCTTCTCTCAGGACCGAAGGTACATTTGTAATTTGTAATCATTTCTATTTCTCTGTGTTAATAAAATAGAAATGATTCTATGATTTACATTTCATGCTTTATATGAATCCTTCGTTATTACTTGTTGAATTTACGAAGGTATGTTTCTTGTGACCTTCGTCCGGAGCTCATTATTCCCGAAGGGGAATAATGATTGGTAGGACGAAGGGCCTTAACATTTAACACTTTTTATGTTGCCTTGTTCTTAATCCGAAGCATTTGAGAACAAGTCCCCAACAGTGACGACATGATACGAAAAGCTAAAAGAATGGTAAGTTTGATCTTTCTATGTCGATCAACAAATAATACGATTGCTTATGAATGTTTTTTGTTTATACAGGAAGCTACGAGTGGCCAAAAGCCTAGTGACATTGAGGTGTACCAGGAGGGCCACAAAGGACCAGACCCGAACAACCCTGACCAGCTCTGCAGCCAGACAGCCACGGATCGCTTGGTGAGTTTTGGCTCAAAAGTTCAAACGTTCAAAGTATATAAATTCCTGCATTTGTAAGGTTGTGAATGATGTATAGGCGGCATATGGGGAGGAGATGGTTCGTCGCCATGGCCCTGACTACGACTGGCGCCATGAACCGGTGGATCCCTCGGTGGTGTACGCAAGTGGTGGTGGCAAAGCGCATGGACGGTAAGCTCTAACTTATGAAATTATATGGTTGACACTAAATTGATTATGCAGTAATAACATTTTTTGAATCACTTATAGATACGCACTCTTCGACGGATTCATTGACTCGTCGTCGGTGAGATCTCAGAGGACGGGTTCATCTTCCCGTAGCTCATGCTCTCGTCGACCGAACGAGCAGGAGTTGGAGATTATGAGGATGCGTGAAGAGATAAGACAACAACGCGAATTTATGGAAGCTTGCAATGCTCATAATCAAGCGATGTATCAAGTGAGTACACATAATCCGAACTCTAAATTATTATATTTCAATACAACATCTTCAGTAGTAACACATATGTGTTTAACAGTTAATGCAGCAACAGGGCATGACATCAAATTTTCCACCGCCACCACAATGGAGCCAATTTGCAAACACACCAGTTCCACCACCACAGTTCACCACCCCTCCGACACATATACCTGCACCTGGAGATAGGGTACGTTTGATAACTCTCCATTAATTTATACACTTGTATACTTTTTGATATTTGCATTTAACGTGTTGATATTTGCTAACTTGCATAGGTTACGCCTGAAGCGGGTGGCAGTGGGTCTGATCCAGCAGTAGGGACTGGATTTGTTGACTCGCTCTTCGCGTTCCCTCCTCCTGGTGAAGGCGGCAGCGGTCAAAGCTCTAACCACCCAAGTGGTGGTTATCTCTAAACACTTAAACTTATGTTTGAAATGTCGTACTCGTTGATGGATGTTATGTTCAATACTATGTCGTACTCGTTGTTTGATGTTGGTGGATGTTATGTTTGAATACTATGTCGTACACGTTGGTGGATGTTTTAATTATAAATGCACTATGTCTAAATGCATGTGTTTGTGGATGTCGTATCTCTACATGTGTTTGTAATGTGGCTGTTATATGTGATTATGTTTGATATATGTTATGTGTGCAGAAATAGTGACATAATTTAGTGCTGTTTTTGTAGCAGTATATAGTAATTCCCGTCGGCCCAGTTAATTCCCGTCGACTATGGTCGAACCGACGGGAATTAACTACTAACTCCCGTCGGCCCAGTTAATTCCCGTCGGCCACGTGGGGCCGACGGGAATTAATTAATAACTCCCGTCGGCCTAGGGGGCCGACGGGAATTAATTAATAACTCCCGTCGGCCTAGGGAACCGACGGGAATTAGCCTTAATTCCCGTCGGCCACTATCTAGCCGACGGGAATTAATTATTCCCGTCAGCCGCCGACGGAGACAACCTTATCCCCGACAAGGGACGCCCGTCGGCCTGAAACCGACGGGAATAAGCCCTAAACCGACGGGAATTACTTATTCCCGTCGGTTTAGGGCTTATTCCCGTCGGTTTCAGGCCGACGGGAATTAAGTGTTTTCCTGTAGTGAAGATCTTGGTGAGGCAATGGGGTTTAGGGGCCAAGATTGATCCCGTTTTGGTGCTTGATGCCAAAGGGGGAGAAAATAAAGGCCAAAGCAATAGATGGATCAGCTACCACTTGAGAAATTTTGAAAATAGTAGAATAGAGGTAGAATAGAGCTTTTGGTAGAATAGAGGTAGAATAGAGCTTTTGGTTTGTCAAAACTCTTTCATTGTCTCTTTTGTCAAAAGTTGGCCTCTTGTGGGGAGAAGTAATGATTATGGGAAAAAGGGGGAGTTTTTGGTTTCCTTGATCAATTTTCTTTGGAATACCTCTCTTTATGTCTCTACAAGTGGATTTGATATAGAGATAGGAATTTGAGTTTGATTTGCAAAAACAAACCAAGTGGTGGCAAAGTATGATCCATATATGCCAAAATTGAAACAAAACAATATTGAGTGTTCATTTGCTTTGATTTTGCACTTGTTCTATTTGCTTTATGTTGTGTTGGCATAAATCACCAAAAAGGGGGAGATTGAAAGGGAAATGTGCCCTTGGGCCATTTCAAAGTATTTTGGTGATTGAGTGCCAACACAAATGCTTTTGTGCTAATCTATGCAAAGGTGTGGACAAAGTGCAAAACATGTCAAAAGGTATGTTTCTAGACTTAGTACATTATTTTATGGACTAATGTATTGTGTCTAAGTGCTGGAAACAGAAAAAATCGAGTGGAGAAGAGATGGCTAAGTTCAGCCAAAGTCTGCTCAGTCTGGGTTCACCAGACTGTCCGGTGGTGCACCGGATAGTGTCCGGTGCGCCAGGCTGGCTCTAGCGAACAGGCTGCTCTCGGGACTTCGACGGCGGTGTACGGCTAAAATTCACCGGACTGTCCGGTGGTGCACCGGACTGTCCGGTGAGCCATTCACAGGCGAACTCGTCGCTCTCGGGAAACCATCAACGGCGTACGGCTAAAATTCACCGGTCTGTCCGGTGGTGCACCGGACTGTCCAGTGAGTCAACGGTCAACCGGGGCAACGGTCGGCCGAGGATTCAGCGCATGACGCGTGGCTGAGCCAACGGTCACATTGGTTCACCGGACTGTCCGGTGTGCACCGGACAGCGTGCGGTGCGCCAACGGCTCTCAGACTCCAACGGTCGGCTTCGTCAAATAAGGAAAGCAATCTGCACCGGACAGTGAATAGTGGATGTCTGGTGGTGCACCGGACTGTCCGGTGCGCCAGTCGACAGAAGGCAAGATCTGCCTTCCATGATTGCTCTCAACGGCTCCTAGCTGCCTTGGGGCTATAAAAGGGACCCCTAGGCGCATGAAGGAGCACACCAAGCATCCTTACAACATTCCTAAGCACCAAGACCTCGATTCCGTGCATTTGTTTCTTTGTGATAGCATATAGAGCTCTAGTGGAGTTGTGAACTCATTGGGTTGTGTTGCGAGCTCTTGTTGCGACTTGTGTGCGTGGTGACACTCTGATTTTTGTGTCTTGTGTGCGTTGCTAATCCCTCCCTTGCTCCGTGCTTCTTTGTGAACTTCAAGTGTAAGGGCGAGAGGCTCCAAGTAGTTGAGATTCCTCGCAAACGGGATTAAGAAAAGCAAGCAAAACACCGTGGTATTCAAGTGGGTCTTTGGACCGCTTGAGAGGGGTTGATTGCAACCCTCGTCCGTTGGGATGCCACAACGTGGAGTAGGCAAGCATTGGTCTTGGCCGAACCACGGGATAACCACCGTGCCATCTCTGTGATTGATCTCTTGTTGGTTATTGTGTTTTGTTGAAGATTCCTCTCTAGCCACTTGGCGGTTATTGCACTAACACTTAACCAAGTTTTTGTGGCCTAAGTTTTAAGTGTTACAGGATCACCTATTCACCCCCCCCCCCCCTCTAGGTGCTCTCAAAGCTGCACAAGGTCTATCTTTTTCGAAATGCACGTTAGTTAGACCTATCACGTGTTCTACCTTTAGAAGCTTGTGAAGGTTCTTCATCCCCACATGTGCTAAACGGCGATGCCACAGCCAGCCCATGCAAGTCTTAGCAATTAAGCATGCATCTAGACCGGCCTCTTCTTTTGCAAAATCAACTAAATAAAGTTTGTCGTCTAGTACACCCTTAAAAGCTAGTGAACCATCACACCTTCTAAAGACAGACACATCTACATTTGTGAATAGACAATTATATCCCATATTGCATAATTGACTAACAGATAACAAATTATATCCAAGTGACTCAACTAAAAACACATTAGATATAGAGTGCTCGGATGAAATAGCAATTTTACCTAACCCTTTCACCTTGCCTTGGTTCCCATCATCGAAAATTATTGAATCTTGGGGATCCTTGTTCTTGACGTAGGAAGAGAACATCCTCTTTTCCCCCGTCATGTGGTTTGTGCATCCACTGTCGATAATCCAGCTTGTACCCCCGGATGCATAAACCTGCAAGGCAAGTTTAGGCTTGGGTCTTAGGTACCCAACTCTTGTTGGGTCCTACAAGGTTAGTCACAATAGTCTTAGGGACCCAAATGCAAGTTTTGTCTCCCTTACATTTGGCCCCTAACTTCCTAGCAATTACCTTCTTATCCTTTCTACAAATAGCAAATGAAGCATTGCAAGCATGATATATTGTTGAAGGTTCATTAATTTTCCTAGGAACATTAACAACATTTCTCCTAGGCATATGATAAACAACATTTCTCCTAGACATATCTCTACCATGCATATAGGAAGAACTAGAAGCAAACATTGCATGAGAATCAAAAGCATCATAACTTCTATAGGCATTCCTAGAATGTCTCCTATCATGATACATGAAAGCATGGTTCTTTTTAGCACTACTAGCCATAGGGGCCTTCCCTTTCTCCTTGCCGGAAATGGGAGCCGTATGGCTTGTTAAGTTTTTGGCTTCCCTCTTGAAGCTAAGTCCATCCTTAATTGAGGGGTGTCTACCAATCGTGTAGGCATCCCTTGCAAATTTTAACTTATCAAATTCACTCTTGCTAGTCTTAAGTTGGGCATTAAGACTAGCTAGTTCATCATTTAACTTTGCAATAGACACTAGGTGTTCACTACAAGCATCAACATTAAAATCTTTACACCTAGTGCAAATCACAACATGTTCTACACAAGAGTTAGATCTATTTGCTACTTCTAGTTTAACATTTAAATAATTGTTAACATCTTTTAAACTAGAAATTGTCTCATGGAAAGTAGATAGTTCACAAGAAAGCATTTCATTCCTTTTGATTTCTAAAGCAAGGGATTTTTGAGCCTCTACAAACTTATCATGTTCTTCATATAAAAGATCCTCTTGCTTCTCTAATAATCTATTCTTATCATTCAAGGCATCAATTAATTCGTTAATCTTATCAACCTTGGTTCTATCTAGACCCTTGAATAAACAAGAATAATCTATTTCATCACCATCACTAGACTCATCCTCACTTGAAGAAGCATAAGTAGTATTGTCTCGAGTACATACCTTTTTCTCCTTCGCCATGAGGCATGTGTGACGCTCGTTGGGGAAGAGGGATGACTTGTTGAAGGCGGTGGCGGCGAGCCCTTCATTGTCGGAGTCGGATGACGAACAATCCGAGTCCCACTCCTTGCCAAGGTGTGCCTCGCCCTTAGCCTTCTTGTATGTCTTCTTCTTCTCCCTCTTGTTCCCTTGTTCCTGATCACTATCATTATCAGGACAGTTAGCGATAAAATGACCAATCTTACCACATTTAAAGCATGAGTGCTTCCCCTTTGTCTTGGTCTTGCTTGGCTGCCCCATGCGACCCTTTAGCGCCATCTTGAAGCGCTTGATGATGAGGGCCATCTCTTCATCATTGAGCCTGGCCGCCTCAACTTGCGCCACCTTGCTAGGTAGCACCTCCTTGCTCCTTGTTGCCTTGAGAGCAATGGGTTGAGGCTCATGGATTGGACCGTTCAACGCGTCGTCCACGTATCTCGCCTCCTTGATCATCATTCGCCCGCTTACGAACTTCCCAAGAACTTCTTCGGGCGACATCTTGGTGTACCTAGGATTTTCACGAATATTGTTCACCAGATGTGGATCAAGTACAGTAAAAGACCTTAGCATTAGACGAACGATGTCGTAGTCCGTCCATCGCGTGCTTCCGTAGCTCCTTATCTTGTTGATGAGGGTCTTGAGCCGGTTGTATGTTTGGGTTGGCTCCTCTCCCCTTATCATTGCGAATCTTCCAAGCTCGCCCTCCACCAACTCCATTTTGGTGAGCATGGTGACGTCGTTCCCCTCATGTGAGATCCTGAGGGTGTCCCAGATCTGCTTGGCATTGTCCAAGCCGCTCACCTTATTGTACTCTTCCTTGCACAAAGATGCTAAAAGGACAGTAGTAGCTTGTGCATTTTTATGGATTTGTTCATTTATAAACATGGGACTATCTGAGCTATCAAATTTCATTCCACTCTCTACAATCTCCCATATGCTTGGATGGAGAGAGAACAAGTGACTACGTATTTTGTGGCTCCAAAATCCGTAGTCCTCCCCATCAAAGTGTGGAGGCTTGCCAAGAGGAATGGAAAACAAATGTGCATTTAAACTATAAGGAATACGAGAATAATCGAAAGAAAAGTTTGAGTTAACCGTCTTTCTTTTCTCGTAGTCGTTGTCGTCGTCCTTTTGGGAAGAAGTGGACTCGTCGCTGTCGTCGTAGTAGACGATCTCCTTGATGCGTCTCGTCTTCTTCTTCTTTCCATCTTTACGTTTGTGGCCCGAGCCTGAGTCGGTAGGCTTGTCGTCCTTCGGCTCGTTGACGAAGGACTCCTTCTCCTTATCGTTGATCACAATCCCCTTGCCCTTAGGATTCATCTCTTCGGGCGATTAGTCCCTTCTTTGAAGAGAACGGCTCTGATACCAATTGAGAGCACCTAGAGGGGGGGTGAATAGGTGATCCTGTGAAACTTGAAAACTTAATGCCACAAAAACTTGGTTAAGCGTTAGCACAATAATGCCAAGTGGCTAGAGAGGAGTCTTAACAAAACACAATAACCACAAGAGATCAACACAGAGATGGCACAGTGGTTTATCCCGTGGTTCGGCCAAGACCAACGCTTGCCTACTCCACGTTGTGGCGTCCCAACGGACGAGGGTTGCAATCAACCCCTCTCAAGCGGTCCAAAGACCCACTTAAAACAACGGTGTTTTGCTTTGCTTTACTATATCCCGTTCGCGAGGAATCTCCACAACTTGGAGTCTCTCGCCCTTACACTTGAAGTCTCTACTACACCTTAAAGCTGGAGCGAGGGCGTCCACCAGCCTTACCGTGCCCCCGCTCCAGCCCCCGCGTCGCGCTGTCTTCCTTACTGCAATCTCGCCCCGGCCCACGCCATCTTCCTACCCTGGATCCCGCCCCCGCCCGCGACTCCTAGCGTGTGTCCCGGTCTGCCTTGACCTGACATCATCGCGCGCGCCCACAATCCTCACCAACCTCGCTCCCGATCTGCCTCGAGCCAACATCATGGCGTACCCCGTCCCCTCGCGTCCACTCCACCGTGATGCTAGCCCAAGCTCCAAGGAAGGCGCGCCCGCAATCCCTGCATCCCGCGCTCCCATCCCATCCCCGCGCTCCAATGTCCTAGCGTCCTGGTGCTCCTGCATGGCTTCGACCCCTAGGCAAAGCGACAGTGGTGGTGCCAGGTCTACTCAAGACCGACACTGACGACCAAACCTGGCTCGTCCGTGCCGGCGTGAGCGCGTCGAGGACACACCATGCTTCTGCGCTTCCCTCGCTCTCGTGCCTCCCACGCCATAACAGCCGCCTCCGCGTCCCTCGCCACGCCCCAACCCCCAAATCCCTACACCATCGTCTGCTCCCCACCCTTCTCGCCGCCGCGCACGCCCGGAGAGCCATCGACGACGGCTATCTTGGTCTGCGTCCCCACGTTTGTGGGCAGGCGGAGATCTGGATCTGCTCTCATCCGCTTCGCCACTTAGCGGGCTCGGCGCAGCAGAAGAAGAACAAGCAGCTCGCCGTCGAGTAAGGCCACGCGTCCCGTCCGTGTCCACACCGCCTTTTCGCCCCCGCATCAGCGTTGCGTGTCACCAGGGAGAGGCGAGGGCAGGCGGTGGTGGCGATGTCGATTGCGTCCGTCGACGTGCGCTTGGTGGGGATTGCCTCCTCCATCTGCACAAACTTTCAAAGCATTTCGACCCATCTTCCTTCAATCAAGCAATCCCTTCCCTGCCGATCACTTCCTGGCCAGTACCATGGCATTGGGTCGAGCTCAGCTTCCTCCGTGGCGACCTACAACAGCAGCAGCAGGCGCCGGGTCTTAAGACCTGAAAAGGAGGCGGCGCGGATCTACAGTCAGTAGTATCTTGTGCGACACCACTGCTTGTGGCCGGCGGGGCAACGACAAACACCGAGCCAAAGGTGTCCGCTCTCGAAGAAAGGTAGGCTGTAGTGCGATATCTGCTCTGCCACGTTTCTGCCGTGGTGGTGCCGTGGTGGTGTGACTAATCATCAGAGATAAGTAGCAAACCGTCAACCACCAGGGAGACGAGCCAGGCAAGTTTATTTTCATCTCGCTATCTCCCTGATATTGGTGTCTAGATTGAAGATTATGCATCAGCGACAAGTAACGACCGCCCGGAAAGAGAGCCGGAAAAAAAAAGGGCAGGAAATCACCATCGCCCGCCCCTATTTGAGCAGCTGCTTGTTCCTTCCGCGTCCTCGCTGCTCCTCAATTCAATTGGCTCTGTGCCGACCTCCAGGTCAGGCGACCTTTCCTCCTCTTCAGATCGCTGTATTTATTTTTTGTTCCCAACCCCAGCACCCAGCCCGGAATCTGCAACCTCGCCAGCGGTTGCTGGGGGTTCTTCCCCTTGTTCGATCGGTTGGTTGCTTGACTGATTGGCCCGCTTCCTTTGTTCCTGGTTAACCGAAATTCACTCGATTTTTTTTAAAAAAATCTGAAGCTCTATACTGTATGTCATAGTATATTTCTTCCCATGGCAGGTTGAGAAGGAAAGCATCGCGAGTTCGCCATACGGATGGGTTCCAAAGCGCCTTTCTGTCTCACACTCCTCTTGCTGCTCGCCGCGGCCTGTGGACCTGCTGCACATGCCAACGATGCTGGTAACAGATTGTGTTATGTTCTCATCAGTCATCACTCTGGATTTGCACCGTTGAGTTGATTTACCCACTTAGGCTGTCGATTTGCACTGTAGATTACACCGTTTGCATTGTGAGAAATAGGGGATAGATATGATAGCTGCTGCAGAGTGGAGACAGCCTTGCTGCAAAACCATAATCACCATCGGTCGTATTAGATATTTATAGGGCAATTATCAACACGAGTACCACCTCTCCTCTGAAACTCTGGGACTCTGGTCATATCAGCACCGTTGAGTTGATTTACCCACTTAGGCTATCCGTAACCGTTACCTCTAAATTTTTCTCCCTATATCACTTTTTCCCCATATTTCCCCCCCTATTTTTTCATCTCCCGCAGCGGTTCCCCCTAAATACTCCCCCTATACTCCACTACCACTATAAAATATCATTTTCTATACCAACTATCAATTTTTTATCTACTAATAATTACTCGTGGACCCACAGCACAATGTTTAGGGTGATGAACAGTGACACGCTAGATCTGGGGGGAGAGAGAAGGGGACCGACACGTAGGGGGCGCTGTAGGGGGCACCGCTGCGGCCATAGGGTGCCCCCTACAGCCGACATGCAAGGGGAGGGAGGGCGGTAGCGTCGACCGCTGCGCTCAGTCTTAGGCTGGGATTTGCACTGATAAGGGATAAGAAAGGATAGCTGCTGCAGAGTAGAGACAGCTTTGCTGCGAAACCATAATCACCATCGGTCGTATTAGATATTTATAGGGTACTTATCAACACGAGTACCAAACAAGCTGAAAATGAGCATGTTTATTTTCTGATCCTCCTCCTATCCCAGTTGCTATGTACCAAATAACATAACATAACATAACATAACATAGGCTCGCTCATCACGGCATCCGTCCACTGCAACCCATGAAACACCCCTTCCTTATTAGTAGCACTGGATCTTTTGCCTCTAGATTGGATCATACCCAAACCCTTTAGGTCTCCTTTGGATCAAAGGATAATTTTCTGAATCCTGTATTTTCCCTGTGTTTTTGAACTAATTTCTGTGAAATTCCTATATCATTCATGTAAAATTCCTGCGATCCAAAGAAGCCCTTACTGCTTTCTCACTTGTTCTTCATCTTGCACAGTCGAGCTCCCGCATCATGGCTCAGCCTTGAAGGAACATATTTCTTCAACCAAGATTCCTGCCCGTCTCAAGAGTGGCAGCGGACTATGCTCGGTCTGTGAAAACTTCACGAGCGAAGCCGTCACTTATCTCGGCAAGGAACAGACACAGGGCAGGATCATGGAGTTCCTTCATGATGCTTGCTCCCAATCATTCTCCTTTGAACAGAAGGTGATCATCTTGAACATATTTTCTTTATTATTCTTATATATAACTAGATGTGTATGTATTGTAGAAAACTAAAACACTGATGTGGTTGCAAGATATTGAATGCATAAACATTTTATTCCCATACTACGTGTCTATATACCGTGCTGGGAAGGTGTTGCCTGATATGAAATAGTAGTACTACGTGGGTTTATTGTAGTTTTTCTCTAACAACTCCTCTATCTCCGCAGTGTGTCGAGCTGATGGACTCTTATGCGACTCTCCTGTTTGCCAAGATCACGGAGATCAGACCGGAAGCGTTCTGCAAATGGTATGGCCTGTGCAGGGACACGGCTCTTCTCTCCGGTGTGGGAAGTGACAGCACGTGTGTGTTCTGCCACCATCTGCTCGATGAAATCATGTCCAAGCTGAAAGATCCAGATGCGGAGGTAATAGCTCTTGCGACATTTACCGTGTTCCCCGCCATGAGTTGTCATCCTGTGTGCCTGACATTTTGGCTTGGTTGTGTTGTGTGTCTGCAATTTGAGATAATTCAGATTCTTGTCAAGGAGTGCAATAAGATCGAAGGTCATGTCCAGCAGGTAGGCTTTTTGGCTCTTCCTCTGTCCTTGTGATTCTGTGCAAAAGGTGAGCTCGTCCTCTTCCTTAATGAGGTTCTTAAGAGTGTTTCCTCAGCTGTATTGGTTACCCTTACTACTTTGGATTTTGGAAACAGTCCGAGACCCTTATTAGTTAACAATATCATAGTTGTTGCAAAGATACTCTACTTTTTTTCATCATCTCTTCTTTACCATTCATATCTCCCAGTTGTTGCAAGGGAAAATTAACTCCAGTAATTCTTTCTTGAGGGGTAGAACAGGAGTGTCGTTCTTAGATTCAATGATTATCAAACAACATGTACTAATTATATTTTAGCAAGCTGGCAGTTGATGTGATTCTCTATGTTTACATTTTGTCAAATTAACGACAAGAGGGTTGAGTTTTAGAAGCAACTACCCTGCACTGGTTAATAATATCTTTGAGGACCCAAGTTGGTCCCAGTCCTCTTTGATTGGTGCTCTATCCCTGTGATTTGAGGAAAGTTTCAGTACAACACATTGTATTTTGATTAGTGAATGAAGCATTTAGACGATATGGTTGCAGGTGTGCATTCTCTTTCTTACATTTGATTTAAGCTTTCTTATTTGAGCTTTATGATACTATGTACTCAATACTTGTGCTCTTCTAAGATAGGTTGAGCAGATAGTGGTTGAAAGGTCTGAAGGTTGGCATTGTGGATATTTTTGCTATCTTGCATGGATTCCCAGACAATGTGAGGACGAACCAGAAGGGCGAGTTCTGGATGGCGATCCACTGTCGGAGAAGTATGTATCCTCGGCTAATGAGCTGCCATGTCAAGCTGAGGAAGTTTTTGCTCAGCTTCCCAATCCCTGCCAAGTACCACTACCTGATGCATATCGATAGCAAGCTCTACGTGTTGATCATCAGGAACAGCCCGATGGCCAGATGCTTCACATCATGGAGGATGGCAAGGGAGAGGTGGTGAGAGTTATCATCGAAGTGGAGGGTCCGTCTGATGCCATTCATCGCTGTCTTTGACCTCGTGAAGGCGTCTTAGCCACTTCAATTTGATTGGAAGTATTGTTGTTTTAAGATATGGGTCCATGGTTAATGGTGTACGCTTCTCTGAGAAGACCTGTCATTCCAATAATTTGGTTCTGGAGCAACCTGGAGCTGTATACTGATCTAGCTTCTTTTAGTAACAAATGTAAGTTGCTCACATTTTCTTTAGATTGTCTATAGAACTTTGAACGACCAGCTCGTCCCTTCTAATTTTTATTTGGCCAGCAAACAAAGTTTTTACATAACAACAAATACTTCTCGCGATGATTGTGTCGTTGCCACACACGGGCATAACTTAGTAATCTATTAAGAACCTAACGTGGGCATCTGGTGCTAGCACGGTTTTACACTCTTCATGGCCAGTGTCCGCACAGCGTACACAAAAAATAGTATAGAGCGAGCACTCAAACTCACACCCCTTTGCTCTAGAAATTTGGGGCTAACCACCAGATCACACGTAACTTAGTGTTTAGTGATAAACAATAATTATATTTGTAGTCTAGGTGTCGCTTCACCTGCTCCCTCACCTCGTGGCAACGCACGGGCATACACCTAGACCACCAGATCAAACGTAACTTAGTGTTTAGCGATAAACAATAATTATATTTGTAGTCTAGGTGTCGCTCCACCTGCTCCCTTACCTCGTGGCAACGCATGGGCATATACCTAGTTCACAAAGAAGCACAGAGTAAGGGAGGGATGAGCAACTCACACAAGACACAAAGATCACAACAAATACGCACACACAAGACCTAGACTTGAGCCCAAGAGACTATCACGAGTTTCTCACTAGAACGGAGCTCAAATCACTAAGAATGTCGAACAAGTGCGCAATAACGAAGTGTGAGTGATCAACTATGCTCAAAGAATGCTTGGATGTCTTCTCCATGCGCCAAGGGGTCCCTTTTATAGCCCCAAGGCAGCCAGGAGCCGTTGAGAGCATTGTAGGAAGGCAATTCTTGCCTTCTGTCGACTGGCGCACCGGACAGTCTGGTGCACCACCGAACACTGTCCGGTGCGGATTTCCTTCCTTATTTGGCGAAGCCGACCGTTGGAGATTCAGAGCCGTTGGCGCACCGGACACTGTCCGGTGCACACCGGACAGTCCGGTGCTCCAATGTGACCGTTGGCTCGGCCACGCGTCACGCGCGGAATCCTCGGCCGACCGTTGCCCCGGCTGACCGTTGGCTCACCGGACAGTCCGGTGCATCACCGGACAGTCCGGTGAATTATAGCCGTACGCCGTTGATGGCTTCCCGAGACCGAAGACTTCGCCTGTGAACGGCTCACCAGACAGTCCGATGCACCACCGGACAGTCCGGTGATTTATACCGTACACCGCCGTCGAAGTCCCGAGAGCAGCAAGTTCGCCAGAGCCAGCCTGGCGCACCGGACACTGTCCGGTGCACCCAGACTGAGCAGACTTTGGCTGTACAAAGCCATCTCTTTTCTAACTTGATTTTTCCTGTTTCCAGCACTTAGACACAATACATTAGTCCATAAAACAATGTACTAAGTCTAGAAACATACCTTTACTTTTGATTTGCACTTTGTCCATCACTTGGGATATTTTAACACTTAAGTACTTGTGTTGGCACTCAATCACCAAAATACTTAGAAATGGCCCAAGGGCACATTTCCCTTTCACTACGCGCCTTTGTAATTCTGCAAACAATGTTGTTCAGGCCCACACTCTTTTCCTCCCGGGGGTGAGTTTTAACGAGGCGGAGCCATGTAATATACCAGTGAAAAACCCTCGCAAAAAATTTCAAGAATCACCATGTCGAAAAAGACCGCTCTGGCGGCCTTCAGCATTCGACCGATTCGAAGTCACCGTGACAGGTAGCGTAGACTACCCTCGTGTGCGACAAAACTCCACACAAAAGTCGCCTAAGGGTGTAGCCGGACAAGAACAACAAGTGCACGATACGAAGTCTTTACTAAAAGACAACTCCGCGCAAAAGTCGCCTAAGGGTGCAGCGGGACAAGCACAACAAGTGCAAGATACGAAGTCTTTACTAAAAGACAACTCCGTGCAAAAGTCGCCTAAGGGTGCAGCCGGACAAGCACAACAAGTGCACGATACGAAGTCGTTACCAAAAGACAAATCCGTGCAAAAGTCGCCTAAGGGTGCAGCCGGACAGTCACAACACACACGAATTCCCCATCTCATTCAACAACATCGCACTGGCAAGCGAAGGGTAACCGGCCACATTACATAAACAATAAACAATAGTCACAGATTACATACACACAGCACAAATAAATACAATCGCACTTTCTCCCCTCCCTCTTTATTGCGAGCCGGGGGAGGGCAACATTTTCACTCACTACCGCAAAACAAGAGTGAGGGCACCACACACACTACATTGGCTCAGCCTTCGGGATAAGGCCCGTCTCCCAATAATTAAACAACATCATTTTCAACTCCTCACCCTCGAAAAGATTCCGCAGATCCCCCTCACCAATACTCGTCCCAAACGACGAGGACAACAAATCTCGTTGGCCACCCCGATCTACCCGAAGGCGGGTTCGCTCCATCCCCATCCGACGGCACCTACCACTTCACGATATCTCGCCAACGCTATGCTTCGACACTACTTTTCGTCGACGACGATCGATCCTCACGCCAGCCGGGGGATCCAACGCTTCGCGCACCTCCAGCCGCGGCGAGGACTTCGCCGCGGCCACATCTAATGCAGCAAAATAATCCAAATCTTCATCCGATGACTCTTCAGTCCAGGAAAACGGGCTCCCAAACTTACCACCGTCAGACAACCAGACCCAGATTTAGAACAAGACAAACTATCATTAGCAGGCGTTGCGTTTGTGGCCGCCACAAAATTAGTATCATCAGTAGGGGTTGCTTGCGCAGGCCCAGACGTCGAAACCTGCACGGCAACCGACTTTCAGTATCACACAAATAAGGCCCTAAACACAACACCCCTAACACGACCCCGCCACCTGCGAAGGAGCGGTCGGCACCGCAGGGTCTTCGATGGCCATCGCGGCCGCCACCGGAGCGTCTTCGCTAGGCAGGACAACCTCCACCACAGGATTCTCGTGAGGGCCGGTCGGCGGCGTCGGTTGTTCCCTAGCCTCCATCCTCACATCTTTTGCCCGGGTCACCGAGCTCTCCAGGCCTCCAAAGTCGTCGACTTCTTCATCATTCGCCATCTACAGAAACATCACAAAATATAAATATCCATATATATATATATATATATATATATATATATATATATATATATATATATATATATATATTAAAAAACACGCACACACACACATCAGGTACCTGCTCAAGCGCCCGATCCGACCTCTCCCAAACAGTATCACGGTCGTGTGGGCCCCACATCCTGTCATAAAGCACCCTAGTGGACCGCTTTAGCACCTCGTCTTCGACCTGGAAGATCCCACAGTCGAAGTCCTCGTTGGATTGATCAAACACTTCAAAGTGCCTGCACCCCTCGCGGGACAAGGCATTCGCAGCGCTTTCACAGGTGATGAGCGAGGCGAAGGACATGAGACCCGTCACGATAGATGGGAGGATCTCTAGTTCCTCCTGCAACCACGTGAGGAAGCAAAGGCCCACCTCCTCGCTAGACGAGTCAAAAGGGGCGGTACGCGGACCCAGCTCGCGGTATGCGTCCACAAGCAATTTATGTGCTCGATCGACGCCTGTGCGAGTGGAGGTCTTCGCCCTGTCCAGATAGCCACGAAGGCTCCTGTGCCCCGACTCCGCATCGGCAACGCGATGGAGAGCGAGGTTGGCCTCGGCATGAACAGCCTAGGTCTCCATGTGTGCCCTGTCACGGGCGGCCTGGGCCTCCGCATGGGCCCTCTCCGTGTTCTCCTTTTCCACGGCAAGCTGGCGGCCGAGGTCCTCCTTCTCAGCCTCCACCACCGACAGCTTCTCAAGTAGGTTGCGGCTCTTGTTCTCCGCCGCCGATTTATCTCGCACCACCTCGGTATGTTGCGTTCAGAGGCGCTCAATCCTCCCCTCAAGTCGCCTCCTCTCGACAGCAAACTCCGAGGTCAGTGCCCCGACGCAATACGCTCGGCGAAGGCGAACACCTGGCACAAAGGACTGTCAATCTTGAAGTCGCAATATGAAAAACATTCCCAAAGGCAAAGATTACTCACGTGCTTCAGCCGCTGCACAGCTGAGCCCGCCAGGTCCTTAGTGGCGGTGGTCGAAGCAATTTCGCCGCTGGCACAAAACCTGGCCCACGGATCCTGTAGGCCCCGTGCGCCCACAGCCACAGCGCTAGCCGCCGCCGATGATGGGACAACAGCCAGTTGCCCAGACTCCGCTCCTGCACCATGGTCAAGTAAGACTTCATCCAAACAAAAACAAAAACAAAAACAAAAACAAAAACAAAGACTCACCGGCAGGTCCCCACCCTGTGTGGGCGTCAAATATAGCGACCCTGCCCATCGTGTAGTCTCCCATGGAAATATCAAGGGAGACTTCGGCGTCGCCCACTGTCGCCTCGGCAGTGTGCATTGGCGACGCACGCCTTCGCTCTTGCGTGGGCAAGGCACGCAGCGGCACGCTGGGTCCCGGCGCGACAGGCGGAGGCATGTTGGCCCCGGTAGCTACAGTCTTCGTGCTCGCCCGCGCCATTTTGACCTCGCACCGCGGGTCACCAACCCTTGCGAAGGCCTAACGCTTCCGTGGCGTGTCTTAGCGATCCTTCTCCATCACTGCCGTCACAATAGTACCAACATTCCGTCCATAAGGAAAATTTTCATCTCACGAGCTAATCGAGACATAAACATGTCCTCACCAGCTGCCTGGGGAATCAGAACATTTCTAGGCCAGCGACCTCCGGTGACTTTCAGCATTCACGCAGAAGACTCCTGGAGCTCGGGCAAAGACATCCTCTCCCCGGGAACTACACAGGTCTCCAATAATTCCACAGCAAAACGTTCGGAAGCCCCCAACCCTTCGGCCGTTGTACCTAATTTCCTCTTGGCGGGCGCGCTCGGCGTTGTTCCCCACGACGGGCCTTCATCAACCGTCGCCACCGCCTTTTTCCCCGACGGACAGCAGCATCGGTGTCGTCATCCCTAGGGTAGCCGGCATACGACAAACGGTTCAACTCAAAGACATGGTTCAACCGAACGTTTGAACCGCAGATATCCCAACTCCTTAAGGTCTCCGTCTTTAGAACATACTTCCCCACAATCTTCACGGCCTTGGCCTCTACTTCACGAACAAATGCGGCCGAGTTCTGACCACGTAGATCCACAGCGAAGGTAGGACTTCGCACCAACCGGTTGCCCAGTGTTGGCATCCGCCGAGGGCACACTTCGCCCAACACCCATCCATGCGCCAAGGGCCACACCCCATACCCGATGAATTCCTCAATCAAATCGCGCCCGCTACTCAAGTGGACAGCATACCGAAGGATCCCCTCGTCCTTGTCATCTTCCGCTACCTCGAATTGATGGAATGCCACATAACAATGTGAGCAAAGAATGGCCGGAGGCAGGCCAGGCAGGTCTTCGACATCACCAGGAGAAACATAGAACCAATAATCCAACCAGTTGCCCCACTTGTTCCTGGCGCAAGGGACTATCTCCACGACCTACGCCGAAGTCTTCCCAGTCCTCGGCATGAAGGTGCACGATCCAAATTGAGCAATCTTACTTCCTATCTTCCTCTTATGCCAATGCAGGCAATAATTCTGGGCGAAGACCTCCACAGATGGCTGCCCATCGTAAGAAGTAACCACCCGCACATACTTCGCCAGAGCAACCACGACGTTAGGCGTCAACTGGTGAACCTGCACTTCAAACCTTTGCAACACCTCTGCCACGAAGCGATGCGCCGGGAGGCAAAGGCCGGCGACGAAAAAAGACTCAAAAACAACCAACTCGCCTTCAGGCTCGGGGATCTCCTCTGCACCCGACACTCGCCCGACGCCATCGCCAAAGTACCCAAGCCGCTGCATCTCCAGCACGCGGACCGAGGAAATCCTCGAGGTGCCAAACTCTATGGTATGGCCAGGATGCAACTCCATCACCGCCAAATCGCTCAATGTATCCTCGAATGACGGCACGGCCGACTATGCACTCGCAGCAGATGAAGAAGAAGGCATCAGAACGTACCATCGGCGGCGGCGCGCGGTCTGCTTGATGTGGGCCAGAATTCCGAAGTGGGAGAGCAAGGAGGGCAAGCGAGCAGTTCAGGAAAGCTAGGGTTTCTACAGCGCGAGTGGAAGACGGGACCAAGCCGACCGCGATCGCCTTTTTATAGGCACGAAGCAACGCCTCGGGCAACCCGCAGTCCAACAGTAACACATCCATCAACAGTCACATTTCAAAAACCCTCGCGGGACCACTTCGAGCGAGAGCAGCGTCTTCACCATCTAGCGGAGTCTTTAGCACCAGTTAACTTAGTCGAACTGGTCCCTCGGAGGGCAAATGTTGGGGTGAAGGCGAACACGCTACCCTTCTCTCTGCGCCTTCGTCTCCTCATCACTCAGACGAAGGCTGCATCCACAATACGCCGGAACAAGCCGAGGGCGTGACCTGGACGGAGATCGGTGTGACCCCTTCGCTCTGGCATCGCAGACGAAGGCCCCACATGATGTCGGCGGGCTTCCCGCGTCCACACCGCTGGGGAAGGCCCATGTGTGATTCGGCCCATGATGATGGGCCCCGTGAGTTTGGGTTTGATTAGGCCGTGTCTGTGATAGGGCTTACTTTAATGACTATCTGTAACCTCCCCTCGTGGGAATATTCTAGGGATAAACCGGGTACTCGAGGGTATAAACATCTTTGACAGGGACAGACGGCCCCTCGAGTACCTATAAATACCCCCATATAATGCCCTCACACGGGAGATTAACGAAGCTTTTGGCATCCCTCGTCAAACTTTGCAAACACTCTTTCTACTTTTTCGTTGGATCCACTTGCCCAGGAGAGCAAGTTCCAACAGTCCACCACCGACGAGAGGAGCTCCTTCTCCTGCTCCGCGACGGCGGCCATGCCTACGCTCCGATTGGAGTCTTCACGAAGATCTGCATCTTGACCTACACGTCCCTCCTCCATCCTTGGGCCTTTCATCATGGAGGGCGGCAGTGTTGGGACTTGGGACCGCATCATGCGGGGATGAGGATAGAAGGGAGTGCAGCATGCTGTTTGAGAATCCATGCGGGAAGCGCTCCGCGGAGCACGCGATGCGGGGGTAGCGCTCCATGCGGGGCGAGGGCGCAGAGCGAGCGATGGTGGCGCGCGTGCGATGCGGGGGAGCGCTCCATGCGGGGGCTGCTTGGATGCACGGGCGTGGGAGTGGGAGGGGGCGGGGGCGTGGGAGTGGTCGTCGAAGGAAGGAGCGCCATCGAAGGAAGGAGTGCGACGAAACCGCGGTCGAGCGGCGGCGGTGGGGAGGAGGGTGGGGGATCTGCGGCCGAGGCGGGAACAGGCAGAACCGTGCACCACGGTGGCTGTGGACGCCTACATTACAGACTTAAAGAGTAGTAGAGATTTATTTAGATATTTTTATAGGACCTCTATTATATAATAAATATGTGATATTGATTTCTATACCATGAGTCATCATATGTGTGAGATTTGATCCTAGCACAAATTTTTGAGACGCACCTAAGTTTGCTCTTAAATCTAGGTGTGACAATTCTCCCCACAGCCAAATTCTCATAAAAGACCGTCGGGAAAAAGCTAAAATAAACATGCCTTTAACATACCGGACTCGACGAAGAGAGAGTGATGATGAAGACCGATTGATGGGGTTAGATTCACGGAAGAAGTTGTGGTTAAATTCTATGCGATTTCGAGGAATAACACTATTACAATAGAGCCCTGAGTTATACACTTCGTAGGTTCTAAAATAATATTCGTTTTAGCTATTGATTTTTATATCTATATTTAAGCCGATAAATTTAGATATATACAACACATACATTAAATTTTGTATAGAACTATTAATTATTAAAAATAAATTTTAATTTAGAATATAGATAGTCTAAAGAATTTCTCTCTAATTTCAGATCACAATGCTAGGTGCAAGTGTGCAACTAACGTCAAACTGGGTGCAGTGGTATTCCACGAGACCGCACGTCAAACTGTTGACTTGCCTTCCACAGTCCACGTCAACGCACTTCTCCGTCCATTGCTGAAGTGTAACCACGTGGACCCACCCCATTGGTCAGAGAGCCGATCATCCCGCACCCTATTGGTCCACGTCCCCGCTCCACGTCCCCCGCGCGCTTCGCCCGCGAATAGGCAGGCACCCGATTCCTTCTAGGCAGCTTTAAACGCAGGAACCAAAAGGCCACGGCGGGAGACGGAGGACGGCGACGCCGGCGGCGAGGAGGAGGAGGGATACAACGGCGAGGGAGAAGCTGTCTCTCTCCACGCGTGGGAGCGCTAACCCTAGCTGCCAACCTCGCGGAAACACCGGGTTGTGAGCATCGAAGAGAGAGGTGCAACGAGGCGTCTCGAGGAGGCTGGGACGGGATGACGGCGCTGGGGAAGGGAGGGGTGGCGCGGTTTGCGGCCGCGCTCTTCGTCCTACTGAATCTCTCCGCGGCGATCGCCGGGTAGGTTTCTGGTTCGGATCATGTGTTGTTTTCTGGCGTGGAATTTTCGAGATCTCGAAATTCCTTCTGTTCCTGGCCGATTCGGCGCTCAAAACACCCTCTTTCATGGTTTGGTCCGTTTTTTTCTCTCGATTCCACAGCCTTATTCTACCGCTTCATTTATCCTCCATTTGTTATGCCGTTATGCGTCAGGTCGGGATCTGTGTGCTCGACCCCCTCCTGTTTAATCCACAATAGTAATGCTTTTAATTTGACTGATTATCGATGGCAATGGCTCAGGAAGAGCTACTACGACGTGCTGCAAGTGCCCAAGGGCGCGTCCGAGGATCAGATTAAGAGGTCGTACCGCAAGCTCGCGCTGAAGTACCACCCCGACAAGAACCCTGACAACGAGGAGGCCAACAAGCGCTTCGCCGAGATCAATAACGGTACTAGTCGCTGAATACTTTTCAATTGAATGGATAACTTGGAATTGATCGATTGTTCTGGAAATTTTACAAAGGTATTTTGTTGCAGCTTATGAGGTGCTGACGGACCAGGAGAAGAGGAAGATCTATGACCAGTATGGCGAGGAGGGCTTGAAGCAGTTCCAAGGCGGGGGAGGCGGTGGCGGTGGAATGAACATTCAGGACATCTTTAGGAAGTGAGTTGAATGCTAAGCACCAGACTTCAATAGATCAACTAAAAGTTTTGCTCCTGAAATATCAATGACCATGCTTGTATTGCCCACTTGCCCCTAGTTTGGTGTGTATGTGTCAGCATAGATTTTGCGTCACATGGATATGGTACCCCAAAAAATTGTCAACATAGCAGGTGCACAGTTTAGGACGAAATTCCAACGTAGGGAGTAAACTGGCTTGTACCCAAAAGAATACTCATTGACATGTGTTAACTTGCAAGATGGAATTTCTGATATGACAGCGCCGTAGAGTATACCACATCTGGAATGTGTACAGTGTACCTTCCATTCTGTAGGATCTGAGAGCACCACCTTAATGATTCTTTTATCAGAAAATGTGTCACTTCCCTGTTCATCATTCTGGTGGAAGATGAGTGATGTCTGGGAATATTGTGGAATGTTGGAGGAACGAGTGCCTTTCCTGCATTTGCTAACAAGCAACCAACTATGTGTCTAATCCACCATAATAACATATCTCCCTTCGGTCATAGAGAAGCGCCCTTTTCGGCATTGGTTAATTCCCTTAATACAATACGGAAACCAAATTTTGTAATTTACTTACAAAAGTTGGAAGACAAAAGCAGCGACAACAACAAAGCCTTCACTACAAAGCGAGTTGGGGTAGGCTAAAAGATAGCAAAAGTATAATGTTTCAATATTTCAATCTTCATGTAGAAAATGTACTGATGGTCAAGTTTAGTTGGTTGAACTGCAGCAATCTAAAACAGTTTTTTTTGGGGAGGGGGGTGCTGGACAGTATTATTTTGAAGTTATGTCTAGAAATAGCTGGGTTGGATGCCTGTTTTTTCATAGGAACGTGTCTCTTGCAAAGCTTCAGCTAGATGCACCTCAATTAGTCGTTCCTAATGATTTTCTGTTCTTACTGTTACTGCACCTCAAATGGTTGAGCATTAATGTTTCAATTATTTATTGTTCACCTGGGTTTTTTTTTCACAATTTTCTTCAGCTTTTTTGGTGGTGGTGGTGGTGGTGGGATGGAAGAGGAGGAAGAACAAATTTTGAAAGGTGATGAGGTGATTGTTGAACTCGATGCTTCATTAGAGGACTTGTACATGGGCGGTTCAGTAAAGGTATAACATGATTTGCCTAGCTGACAGACTGTAATAAGTATATAGCTATGTTTTAACCTTTCTTTTTAAAGTGTTATGCTGTCATTCAATCATGCTTTAACAAAATGCATCCACTAGATACTGTTACTTGTTAATTTTTGACAAATCTGTACTGTGTTGCATAAGGGAAACATATAATGTTTAAATTTACTTTTCTATTTTCATTGTGTCATAGGTTTGGAGAGAGAAAAACGTCATAAAGCCAGCACCAGGAAAGAGGCGCTGCAACTGTAGGAACGAAGTTTACCATCGACAAATAGGTCCTGGAATGTATCAACAGATGACTGAGCAGGTCTTTTTCTTGTTACATTGTTCATGATCTATATTTTAATCCATTGAGAGTTTTGATATATTAACGATGTTTCTTATTTCTAAGGTCTGTGACCAATGTCCAAATGTAAAATTTGTACGAGAAGGTGAATTCTTGACTGTTGATATTGAGAAGGGAATGAAAGATGCACAGGTATAAGCTGTTTTATATTGTTAGTGTGTGTATATATAGTTCATTTCTTGTATTGTATTTTCTCTAGAACTTACCCTATGTACATTTTCCCTTTGGGCCCTATGGAATACACAAGTTGCCATTTCATTCTCTCCTAACATGGTACATAGGTTAGGGTTCCTGGCCGCTGGCCACGAGATTTGTTCCTGTCAGCTTCCCGGCGCCTGCCGGCTTTCGTGCCCGTGGCTTTCGTGCTCGCTGGTTTCCCAGCGTCCACTGGTCGCTCATTCCGCCTTCGCGCTTCACCGAATCGCGGAATCGGCAACCGACGGTCCGGCTTCGCGCAGCGCGACCTCCTCCTCGTCGTCTAGCGTCGTTCCCGACCCAAATCTGTCGCCGCTATAGTCGAAGCTTCTCCCGCGTGCTCATCCATTCCACTCCTTCACGTGCGCGCGGCCTCGTGGCCCCATCAGTGCCTCGCCTGCGCGCACTCGTGGCGCTTAGTCGCGCGCCATAGCTGGAGCTCGCCCCCTCTCCACGTCACGACGTGCCACGTCGAGCTCGTCTCCATCCTGACAGTCGCGCATCCATATCATGCACCTGACACGACCTCCGAGCTCTGTCGGCTGTGCCCTGACCAGCTGCCTCCAGCCACGCCCTAGCCATAGCCTCCACGCCTTCGCCTAGGCAACACGCCCACGCCGAGCTCCTCCCGCTAGCCACGCGGCGCCGAGCTCCTCCTAGGACGTCGCGCTTACGCACAACTCCTAGTTTGATAGTATGTCTCATTAACCTAATTCCTCGATTAGTACAACTTTGAATACCTCCCTTATTCTTGTAGATTAGTATCAATATATTTCTCCACTGGTTAGGCATCTTATTCAATCGGAAGATATGGTTGAACAACTTGGTTAGCCATACTATAGCTATGCTCTCGATGCCTCTCTAACCTTAAATTCTTGGATCCTACACACAAAGCGTCTATTGGTGTCAACAAAAGTCACCCAACTAAATGGTTGTCAACATTATCCAGATTGAACACTTTATTAAAATACTCTCGTTAGCTATGTCTGATCTCACCCTCCTTTATCAAGCTCCGTTTTATCCTTAAAGCACTTAACTTGGTTGAAGTCCCCTGTCTTTCTTTCACGGACCGTAGCCATCCTATATATATGTCCTCTCCTTCATTCGTACTCAAATGTCCTTCCCTCCTTTCTCCGTACTCAAACATTGGTAAAAGACCTCGTACACCCTACTCTTTGCTACACTTATGGCTTGCTTTGCGGTTTTCTTTGCTACCTTGTCTTCTCTATGTTGTCTACATTTTTGGCATGGTACAAACGTCTACAACATTCTTTCTTCTCCTTAATAGCCCTTTGAACTTTTTCTGTCTGACCACCAGATATCTTTAGCTTTGCCTTCACTCTCTTTGGTTGTTCCACACACCACTCAGTCCACCTTAAGAATGCAAGTTGCCATCTTTTCCCACATGTTGTTCGTGTCATCTTTCCTTCCAAGTGCCTTGCTTGATGGCTCTTTCTTTGAAGACTTCTGACATCTCTCCTTCTAGTTTTTACTGTGTTCCCGCAATCTTGGTTTGCTTATCTTTATGAGCATGCACATGAAAACGAAAGACTGCTGCCACAAGCTTATGTTAAGAGAACACACTCCCCAAGTAAAAAGCTTGCTTGTTTATCCTCTCTTGTGAGGACAAAGTCAAATTGACTATAGTATTGGTCACTAAAGTCACCAAATGGGTCTCTCACTTACTAAAGAAAATGATGGCTAGGTCAAAATCTACCGCAAAGTCCATGACTTTCTCTCCCTCCTGCTTCCTACTACTATACCCAAAATCTCCATGGACCGCCTCAAAACCTGCACTTGATGTACCTATATGCCCATTAAGATCTCTTATGAAAAGTTTCTCACTGATAGGTATAACTCTAATCATGCCATCAAAGTTTTTCTAGAAAAGTCTCTTAGCACTCTCATCATGTCTACAAGTTAATTACGTTTAAGATCAAATCATTCATGACAAGCTTGACTAAGTTGATTCTATCTCCTTGCTCCGACCTATATTATGATTTTTATATAGCATACCAAATTACCATTTAAGCCGTGTAGGTAAACGATACATGCTGTGTGCTTATTATGTACTACTTGGTTACAATACTACAGTGAATGTCTAAAACTATATAACTCAAACGTAGCAATTCTTTGAATTATTCGGACAAACTGGCTGGTTTTCTGCTTTGCTAGTGCCAACACTGCTGCTTGTGACTTATTGCAGCCTTATCCCTTCAAAACATGGTAATTTAATACAGCAGCTTCTGATGTCTGATTTGTGACACTACAAAGGACATCCTCTTTTCTAGGTTCCTCTTCACAAACTAATTTAAGGGTGTCATCTGAACTACTCTTCCTTTGCCTTTTGATGTCATTTTTGTAGTGTTCTGCCTGAACACTTTCCATGTTTTAAACATCTTACTTTTTGTGGACTGCTAAGTTTGTACGCTTGCCTGTTAAAGTAAAATGTTAATATGCCATAGTCTGACACTTGGTTAGAGACATTTAACGATCTTAAACGGTTCATTTCGTTTCTCCTGTTATTTATAGGTTCTCTGCACTTCTAGTTTTTATTTGATAGAATCATATGATTTTTTCAGGAGGTTTTGTTTTTCGAGGAAGGAGAGCCTAAGATTGATGGTGAACCTGGCGATTTGAAGGTTTCTTTTGTCCCTGTCTCTATTTGGTTCAAATTTACTTAGTGTACCACCATGTTTACTGATGGTGGACTTCCATTAAATGACCTTACAAGCAGTTCAGGATCCGAACAGCACCACACGACCGCTTCAGGCGAGAAGGCAATGACCTGCATGCAACAGTTACAATAACCCTGGTACCGCCCTCTCGTCCTGTGCATGTTCTGCATCTTGACCGGAAAAGCATGGTGTCAGCTCACACGAACCAAGAAACATTTCTGTTACGATGACTTTATTAATTCAACAGAAGCCAGAATTGTAATTTTGCTACAAATTGATCGAAACAGACTTTCCCTCTTAAAGAACCAACATCACCATTTGTACTGTTGAAACTGATGACCTTCTTAACCAACTACCTGTCCAATGATTCTACCTAAGAATTCTCCAAGGAAGATGCATTGACTCTTTCCGTGTAGGTCCCCTCAAATCACGAAATAGTTGGAATTTTTTACTGTGCCCTTTTTATGGGCACATTTTGCTATTGCAGCTGCAAGCTCTGGTTGGTTTCGAGAAGACCATCAAGCATCTTGATAACCATCTGGTAGAAATTGGCACCAAGGTAAAAAGACAGCCACCCATCAACATGATTTTTATCATCTGCAACAGACCGCTTCAATTTTGGCCCTAATTCATAGGGCATCACCAAACCCAAGGAGATCAGGAAGTTCAAAGGTGAAGGCATGCCACTATACCAAAGCAACAAGAAAGGTGACCTGTATGTGACATTCGAGGTGTTATTCCCAAAAAACCTAACCGATGAGCAGAAGGGCAAGCTTAAGGATGTTCTCGTGTAGACCATTGTTTCTCACATCTATGCTGCTGATAATTTTGAGGCGAGAGCGCCTCGAGGATAATTTTCTCAGTTGCTTGCATAGGAAGAAGCTACTGCTGCGTTTCATGTATTATGTGATTTTGCATTGCAAATACTAGCAGCCTGGTCTTCTTTTTCTTTCCCTTTTGGTTTTGTCATGCGCCCTTAACAGCTCAGTGTAGTTTTAGAAAGCACAACAAAATTGTACCAGAATATTTGTACTAACGGAATTCTGAATACATAGATTGTAGAACAGCTCGGTTGCTTGCATGTTCTATGCCCACTGGCCGCTGCTACCAGTGCGTGTTAATTTACAGATAATCACTGCTATGCATGTACTTATTTGTACACCAGTTGAGTGAGGTTTACAAAACCGCTCGGTTTACCGAAACCGTCGGGTCGCAGTTTTGGTTAACCACCATTTTTTTCAAAATTCACTTCAAATTAATTTTTTTGAAAGAATTATAAAAAATGAAAAATATGATAAAAAACCACATGTTCTAGTGAGTAATTTGATATACAAGATATTTAAATTTAATTCAATTTAGCATATTAAAAAAAATACAAAAACGTATGGACTTGTTAGTAAACTCATTAACAAAATATCTAAAACAATCAATACTTCTCATCCGCTCTGACTCCAAAGCCGCCTCCGCCACAGCCTTTACCAGATATAAAGCGCGATAAACCGCTCAGTACGTGGCGGATATCGTCGCTGCCGCCCTGCTCAGCCCGAGCCTCCCCTCTGAGCCGGCGGTTAACCGCCCCTAACTGAAGGTAAACTATTCTTTGGTTCTGGTAAACCGTAATTAGTTTCTATGTTAAGTTCTATACTACGTATTTATTGCTCATATTTATTTTCGTGGTTTTAGGGTTTCAGATATAGTCTCCATAATATATTTCAGATTTACATATGTTAGTATTGTTACATATGTGATGTTTTATGGTTTAGTTATTGTTAAATGTGAATGTCCAATATGTTTAGGGTTTAGTTATTGTTACATATGTTAACTAGGTGAGTGCCCGTGCGTTACAAGGGGAACATATAATATCATGGTAATTTATGTACATCTAGACAGTGTTAGGTAATACATGAAAAAAACAATATATATATAAATAAAACAAATGGTCAAAGGATAATGTGTTAGGTCAAATTTCTCTGGTGGTTGAGATAGCCAAGAGGATTGATCGACATTTGATGGATGTCATTCATAAACGGTGCCGATTTAAGGACCACTGCCTTACTATTAAGCGTTACTTGCTTCTTGGGCAGGGTGATTTTGTCCAGTATCTTATGGACGTTGTTGGTCCCGAATTATCAGAGCCAGCAAATAGGATTAGCTCCTTCCAATTGGCTGGCTTGCTTGAGACTGCAATCCGAGCATCCAATGCACAATATAATGTGCCTCCACTTATTTGTCTCATTTTCGGATATCTGCATTTTGAAGTTTGGTAAATAGCACTATTATTTGTTCCAAGAATTTTGGGAGTTACTGGCATAATGGAATTCTCAAAGCAAGGGCAGGCACCCATGCCAAACAACATCGGACTACAACCACTGCCCTCTTCAAATGTCCAATCTAATCAAATAGAGTATCCATCTCTGTTTTATCCATCATCATTGCCTGGTGACTGGAGTTTATATATGGGAACCTCAGTACCAGTTAGCTCATATTATATTGTCCCCGTGAATCAGCAATCAGTCCAGCTAGGTGCTTCGAGGCCAGAGGTTTCATGTTCGGCACAACCTTTGCTAAGTAGGGTATCATTGAGGCCACCCCAGCAGGTGCTAAATATTCAAACATCTTTTCCAGCAATGGCTGGATTACAATCCTCACCATCTATGGCAGGCAGGAAATCACAACAGAAAGTTGCTTCTCCAAAGGTTCAAATGATGAAATCTCTATCATTCCAGTCATCTAATAAGCGGTCTGCACAGAAGGAGCCATCATCAAAGGTCCAACATCATCAACTTGAATCTGTTAGGTCCAAGTTCAGGGAGTCACTTATTGCTGCGCTGAGTTTGGATTCGGATCAGTAGAATAGGAGTCAATCTCCTGATAATGTGCAGTCTGATGGTTCTACAGATAAATTCAAACCGACAGCAGGAGATGTGGTACAGGATTTAGTGGCAAACACATCAAAATATGTGTGCACAACCAATTCAGGTATAGCCACAACTGTAGCTCCCAGTAGATGTGAGGAAAATGAGAAGTTAATCAGTGATTTAGCTTCAGAGATGACCATGAGCATCAACGATGGCATGCAGCAACCATCAAATCAGGTTTCTTCAGAAGACAACTTATTAGGTCAGTGTATGGTTGCAGAAGAACTTTTGCAAGGTCACGGGCTTAGTTGGGTTTCTGATCATGTTGTCGGGATTTCTAAACCTAACGCAGAACCTAATGATTTAAAAAGTCTGCGAACTTCTGATGTGGAGTCTGAGTCAAAAAGAATAAAGTCTGCTAATGAATTAGCAATGGATGAGGAGAAATTTAATCAAAGGCCTGAAAGTTTGGCGTTTAGAATTGAAGAGGAGCTGTTCAAATTGTTTCGTGGGGTAAATAAGAAGTACAAGGAAAAGGGCAGATCTCTTTTGTTTAATTTGAAAAACAAAAGCAACCCTGAGCTACGAGAGAGGGTTTCGTCTGGAGATATTGCGCCTGAACGCCTTTGTTCAATGACTGCAGAAGAACTTGCCTCCAAAGAACTCTCATAGTGGCGGCTGGCTAAAGCTGAGGAGTTTGCACAGATGGTTGTCCTTCCGAATATGGAGGTTGACCCAAGGAGTTTGGTTAGAAAAACTCACAAGGGAGAGTTCCAAGTTGAAGTCGAAGAACCAGATGGAACTGAAATGTATATTTATAATAAATTAATTTAAGGACAAAAATATAAATACGTTGAAATGCAATAGACATACAAATGGCTTGTAGACAAAAGCAAAGAGACACAAGGGCAAACAATGCAAATGAATAATTGACCAAGTGTTCGTATTTTCCAAGCTGGAAGTTTGGCATTAGTGTTGCAGAAGTTGTACCAAATGATTACTCTTGGTCTTACATTTCCCAAACTGCAAGCCATCTTACAACTGCAGCAGATAGATTCACTTGTGGACCATAACGATAGAGCGAATGTATACACGTTAATACATATCCTATGACCCAAACATAACACTCGGGATAAAACTACAAGTTGTAGAAATCCACACTGATCAGATACGCCTCCGCAGAACATCAGTGAATTCAGTTGCACGCATCAAAGCGCATGATGGTGGCTCTATATTCGCCTTCTAGTCAGAATCACATGCACCAGCAAACCATTCCACCGAGTACTTGTACTTCAATTCCATCGCAGTCGCAACCTAACATTCATGGGAACCTCTCTAGGAAACTAACCCAGACCGGGCCGTACCCCTCGAGCTCACACGATACGGAAAAGCTACAGCGAAGGCGGGTGACAGATCTGGCGCGAGGGCGCCCTTGGCCGCGAGGGTTTGTTGTGGGTGTGAGCGGCGGGCGGAGAGCGTTACCGGGACCATGAATATGATGCGGACGATGAACCGCTGGTAGATGGGCTCGACGTAGTGGAGGAGGTGGCAGTAGATGTGCATGAGCGTGACCACGCTCGCCGCCGCGGCGCACACCAACGCCGCGGCCGTGTACGCCGCTGACCCCCACTCCATCGGGCCGGCCACCACCACCGGCGCTCCTCCTGGGTCCCGCCGCGGCGCGCGCAGCAGCAGCAGCAGCCAACGGACCGTGGGGGCGTGCGGGATTCGTGGCGGGATTCGTGGAGCATGCGCTGCGGCGGGCAGGCGGGATGTAGCGGCGGGGGCAGTCTACACTACCTACTTAATAGTTAGTAGAGTGTTCGTATTTTCCAAGCTGGAAGTTTGGCATTAGTGTTGCAGAAGTTGTACCAAATGATTACTCTTGGTCTTACATTTTCCAAACTGCAAGCCATCTTACAGCTGCAGCAGATAGATTCACTTGTGGACCATAACAATAGAGCGAATGTATACACGTTAATACATATCCTATGACCCAAACATAACACTCGGGACAAAACTACAAGTTGTAGAAATCCACACTGATCAGATGTGCTCTCCGCAGAACATCAGTGAATTCAGTTGCACGCATCAAAGCGCACGGTGGTGGCTCTATATTCGCCTTCTAGTCAGAATCACATGCACCAGCAAAGCTTTCCACCTAGTACTTGTACTTCAATTCCATCGCAGTCGCAACCTAACATTCACGAGAACCTCTCTAGGAAACTAACCCAGACCGGGCCGTACCCCTCGAGCTCACCCGATACGGAAAAGCTACAGCGAAGGCGGGCGACAGATCTGGCGCGAGGGAACCCTTGGCCGCGAGGGTTTGTTGTGGGTGTGAGCGGCGGGCGGAGAGCGTTACCGGGACCAAGAATATGATGCGGATGATGAACCGCTGGTAGATGGGCTCGGCGTAGTGGAGGAGGTGGCGGTAGATGTGCGTGAGCGCGACCACGCTCGCCGCCGCGGCGCACACCAGCGTCGCGGCCGTGTACGCCGCTGACCCCCACTCCATCGGGCCGGCCACCACCACCGGCGCTCCTCCCGGGTCTCGCTGCAGCGCGCGCGCAACAGCAGTAGCAGGCAATGGACCGTGGGGGCGTGCAGGATTCGTAGAGCGTACGCTGCGGCGGACAGGCGGGCGGGCGGTAGCGGCGGGGGCAGTCTACACTACCTACTTAATAGTTAGTAGAGATTGGTTCATTTCTGAGTCTTTAATTATGGATACATGACAATTCAAATTTTAGATTGCTCATAATATTGAATAATGATTCTGTATTTCATATTTAAATACTATTAATTAATATATAATGCAATTATATTTACTAAGGTATAGCTAGCGAGCCGAGCCTCATCCTTGAGCTCATTCGGTGGGCGAGCTGAACTCGGTCATCCACCGAGCTCGACTCTCCCGCCCTAGTTCTAACAACTTACCGGTATGAGCTGATGGGTCATTTTGAACTATCAGGAATCCACAAATCAGTATTGATTGCAGGACCCATGACAGATCTAAGAACATCCATGAAGGTACATGGATGGAGAGAATGACACAAACCACATGAATCTTGACAAGCTCCAAACCATTGAAAACAAGCTTCAAATGTGGGTAAATAACGTTCGCTGCCAGAAGGTAAGGTTTATACGCTTTTTTATACAGACAGATTGAAATCTTTATCGAAAAGAAAATTAGTATCTTGTAACTGCAAGTTTCGATGTGCTGCTCTCGTATGGTGAACAGATGCAGATCATCTCTAGGGAGGTCGAGATGCTCAGGAACAAGGTTAGTTCAGTATTTGCTGCTTTGTTCCTGCAAGAAGCGCAGGTCTAGCAATTTCCGTCGCCAATGGTTCTTTGCGTTTCCGTTTTGCAGGAAGCCACACTGCAGACTGTCAATGACGTGCTTCAGGAAAGAGTACTGCAAATCTGCATGTCCTTTCTTTAAAGAACACTCTCTCTGACTTAATCTTGTGCATGCAGATAATTGAGCGGAATGGGATTCTGAATTAGAACAACACGGCGATGACACCGCAAGCACCGTTCCAGCTAACTATGGAGAGTAACTACTGTTTGTAGGCAAAGATGCCATTCTATCAATCTTACGTTTCGTTCCGAAACTGTATGGTGTTTCAATTTTGTTCCAAGACAAACATCTTGACCAAAGTTTGTAGAAAAATATGTTCAAAACTACAGTACGAAATAAATGCACTGCACTCTATTGAGACATATTTAATGGTGGATCTAAATAACTAAGTTAATGTTGTCGTATTTTTCAACAAATTTGGTCAAAGTTAGAAAATTTTGAGTTAGGACAAAACTAAACCCAACGAGAAAGTAACTCATAAGCTCTGCCGCTCCATCTTGGGGGAAATTAGTATTTGTATCTACGCAAGCTCTGCATGTGACTTAGGACAAAACTAAACCCAACGAGAAAGTAATTCATAAGCTCTGCCGCTCCATCTTGGGGAAAATTAGTATTTGTATCTACGCAAGCTCTGCATGTGTAAATAAACTACTTTTTCATGGTTGGATTATCTCACTGTTCAATATGGTAGAAATTTGTGAGTGAAAATGATGAAATTTGGCGGTCCGAGTTCTGGCTCAGATTCATTTTGAGTTTCTCACCACCGCATTTTCGTGACTATAAATATGTGTCTCAAAACAAACGAAGCTAGAGAAACACATCTAGTCTAGCAGATAATCATTTTACTGATTCTCGAAAGACAGACATTGACGTGCCTCATGTTGAACAACATCTACTCTTCTGCTGCTCTTGCTGGATCGGCCGCCCTTTCATCTGAACTACATCGGAGGGCTTCCTCTCTAGGGCTGCTTGACTCCCTGCTTTACTGCAAGATGGAACAAGGAGTTTTCCATCTCAGGGTAATAATCCCTTATTGAGAGTGAAATCAGAAAAAAACCGCTTTGACGTGCATACCTTTTCTTAATTGCAACAGACATTGCCAAGAACGCCTCCTCGACGTTGATCGACTCCTTAGCGCTCGTTTCGAGGAACGGGATGCCTACCTCTTCAGCGTAAGCCTGCAGTTATTTCTGTTGCCGGTTTAGCTCAAGAAAGTCTACTGCTACAGTATTGATGAACAGGTACTTGGAAGTTTTGACCTGTGCTACTGTCTACTGAAGTATCGACAGCCCTGTTCTCGGCCAGATCACATTTGTTACCAACAAGAAGCATGCGTATGCTGTCGTTGGCGTATCGGTCGATCTCGTCAAGCCACTGCTTCACGTTGTTGAAGCTCTCCATGTCCGTGATGTCATAAACAATCTGGAGGGGTGGGGCAACCAAGGTGTGCTCGCTGAAATGCAGGTATATAATTTTAGGAAATGTATTTTGCAGGCTGAGTGATTTGCTTACAATTATCCCGTGAGCTCCTCGGTAGTAGCTGCTCGTGATGGTCCTGAACCGCTCCTGCCCTGCTGTGTCTCACTGTTGAAGCATGCAGCATCAGCCATCAGGTGCAACTAATAATATCTGACCGGATTGCATATTACAGTTGATGCTTTGAATATATAAAAAAACAAATAAAAAGAAGATCAGGAGCCAAACATAGCCACTTACAAGTGTTGATGGAAAACTAATAATATTACTTGTACAAGCGTTGAGGAGGCCACTTACAATCTGCAGCTTTACGGTCTTGCCCTCCACCTCGACCGTGCGGATTTTCTGCGCAAACATAGCAAGGAAACTGGGATGGTCAGTAGTAGATCGAAGAACACCAAGAACGCGTGCAACATTCCAAGAGGCACCAACTCACAAAGTCGACGCCGATCGTGCTGATGTAGCTGTCCACGTAGGAGTCGTCCTGGATGATGATGATGAACACAGAGGGTGAGTGTGAGTGGCCACAGAACCGTATACGTACCGTCTACTGGTGGTGTGCAACAAACGGTGGGCGCCAATCGGCACTGCCTGACTCACAGCGAAGCGGAGGAGGAAGCAGGACTTGCCCACCGAGGAGTCGCCGATCAGGAGAAGCTTGAACAGGTAATCGCTATCGAAGGACGACAAGCAAATAAGGGGGGGGGGCAAAAGTTTTGGTTCACTGAAGAGATGAAAAATAAGAGGTGGAAAGAAGGGAGAGGGGGACAAACTTACAACTCGTTGCTCATTGCGCTTCCCACCTTTCGATTCCAAGAACAGCACGGAGGAGAAGAGCAATTCCGAGAACAGTGCGGGAAGAGAGGAGCGAAGAATGGAGATGCTTTCGCGAGGGACAGGGTGAGACAGAGAGAGAAGAAGATGCCAAACCTCCGGGAAGTCGCCTCTCTCTCACGCACGCACCTCGAGAAACCGCTGGGCGCTGGTGCATAAACCAACCGATCCCATGATCGGGGCGATGCATTTGTTTTTATGGAGCTCCGCAGCGCCGTGACGTAGGGTTGGACCACCGGGACAAGCTGGCGTGGGCAGCAGATACGGACGGTCTAGATTGGCTGAAGGCAGAACGCAAGGAGGCAGCCTACCCTTTACAGCCTTAATAGTAGTATATATAGATATTTAGTATATACTAGTGAAAGTGCACGTGTCTACGCACGTGATAAAAAAATAATATACAAGATGTTTATATATACTTATATAATATCAAATCATTGACATGTCTGCCTTCTAACATGATATGATATGATAGTTCTTTAAACTTCCATATAACCATTACAAAACTTATCAATAAAAATATATCAAACCTCGTTGTAATTTTGAACCATATCTTGAATGTTAAATATATTCTAAAAATCATAACATATAACAATAGAAAATAAAACTCTAAACAAGTTCTCCAGCGGAGATGCATATATTTTCAAAATATATACAAGAATTTTATATTTCTAAAAAGATATATACTATAGCAAAGACACGTGAGAACCAATAATTTAGCATCACATAGTAAACAATTTTTTTTAATAATAGTACGATGTCCGTGTGTTGCGACGACACACCATCATAAAGATGTACCTTTAGCTTAGTGTTTAATATAATAATCACAACAAAAAATGGTTATTGATTAGTGCTACCTAAAACTGAATAAATCACCGATCATCAGATAATGCTGCGGGCTATTCCAAACATGCTTAAAGTCTTCGCCCAATAGAACATACAAGGTTTCATTAACCAACTTTTTTAGTTAATCCAGTTGGGGTAGTTGATTAGAACTTGCGATCTCATTGACTATAGACCCTTGCTGTAGGTTATCGTCTTGAGAACCTAACGTGCCATGCTACGAGCTATTCTTGCTCCAGTGAACTTGAAAAAAAAAGTCAGGTTTTCAGTCGAACAACTTTCTTCGACACATCATCGACTGTTTTATATACGCTCTTAAAATAGATTCCTCCTAGAAAGTACAGTTTCACGCTCTTAAAATAGATTCCTCCTGGAAAAGTATATCTTGACACCGGTTCACGGTCACGGGGATTGCCAGATGGATTGCTTTCAGGCTTGAGGAGCTCTGAGAGTGGCTTATTGTCGGGGACCATAATTAGGGGTACCTTCAAGGCTCCTAATTCTCAGCTGGTTACCCCATCAGCATGAAGCTGCAAAGACCTGATGGGTGCGATTAAGTCAGGAATCAGTCCATTCGAGGGACACGATCACGCCTCACCCGAGCCTAGCCTCGGACAAGGGCAGCCGACCCCAGGAGGATTTCCGTCTCGCCCGAGGCCCACTTTTTTTAGCGGCGAACATATTCCCGGCTCGCCCGAGGCCCTGCCTTCGCTAAGAAGCAACCCTGTCCAAATCGCCGCACCGACCGACCAAGTCGCAGGAGCATTTAATGCAAAGATGGCCTGACACCCTTATCCTGGCACGCACCCCCCGCCGGCAGAGCCGAAGTGACCGCCGTCACTTCGCCGCTCCACTGACCGGTCTGACGAAAGGACAGCGCCGCCTACGCCACACCGACTACAGTGCCACTGGACAGAGTAAGACTGACAAGCGGTCAGGCCCTGCCGGAGGCACCATAGGAAGCTCCGCTTCGCCCGACCCAGGGCTCGGACTCGGGCTAAGTCCCAGAAGACGACGATCTCCGCTTCGCCCGACCTAGGGCTCGGACTTGGGCTCGGCCCCAGAAGACGACGATCTCCGCCTCGCCCGACCCGGGGGCTCGGACTCAACCTCGGCTTCGGAGGAGCTTCCACATCGCCCAACCTAGGGCGTAGACCAGCCACGTCGACAGGAGGCGCCATCATCACCCTACCCCGAGCTGACTCGGGCCGCAGGGAACAAGACCGGCGTCCCATCTAGCTCGCGCCGCCAGATAGGCAATGATGGCGCCCCGCATGCTCTGTGACGACGGCGGCTCTCCGCCCCCTTACGGAAGCAAGAGGACGTCAGCAAGGTCTCAACCGCTCCGACAGCTGTCCCTCCGCCAAGCTCCATCGCTCCTTCGACGGCCACGACATCACACCAGCTAGGTGCCAAGATCTCTCCGGCTGCCACAACGGCATGTACCTAGGGCGCTAGCTCACCTCCGCTAGACACGTAGCACCCTGCTACACCCCCCATTGTACACCTGGATCCTCTCCTTACGTCTATAAAAGGGAGGACCAGGGCCCTCTTAGAGAAGGTTGGCCGCGCGGGGACGAGGACGAGGACGAGAACAGGCGCTCGCCTGGAGCCGCTCGCTCCCTCTCCCGCGTGGACGCTTGTAACCCCCTACTGCAAGCGCACCTGACCTGGGCGCGAGACGAACACGAAGGCCGCGGGATTCCCACCTCTCTCACGCCGGTCTTCGGCCGCCTCGCTCTCCCCCCTTCGCGCTCGCCCTCGCGCTCGACCCATCTGGGCTGGGGCACGCGGCGACATTCACTCGTCGGCCCAGGGACCCCCCGGTCTCGGAACGCCGACAGTTGGCGCGCCAGGTAGGGGCCTGCTGCATGTTGACGAACAAGCTTCCCGTCAAGCTCCAGATGGGCAGTCTCCAGCAACCTCTCCAACCCGGGACGGTGCTCCGTTTCGGGAGTCTTGAGTTCATGTCCCTCGACGGCAGCTACGACATGATACTCCTTCCACCGCCGTGCGACAACAACAGTGGCGGCCGACAACCCGCCTGCCGGCGGCGGAATCGGCGACGTCTTCCCCGCATGGTGGAAGAGCAACCTTCGAGCTCACCCCGTCCTCTCCCCCGTCGACGGAGGAGGAGGCGGGGCAACCAAGGCCAAGCAGGAGACAGCGCCTCGTTGGCTGTCGAGCGAGTCGACGGTCCCGGCACCCCAACGGGGGGCGCACCAGGCGTCGACCTCGCGTTTGAGACGAAGGCGAGCGCCGTCCCCCGCGACACGCCAATCTTGAGCAAGCGGACGACGCCAGCACGCTCGCGAAAAGCTTGCTGGATGTCACCCTCGTACCTGAGACGACGGCGCAGTCAGTCCCCGACGCGACCTTATCGCCGCCCGTCGACCAAAAGGTACCGATCGATTCCCATCCCGCGTCTTTTGGGTTCAGCCTCAACCTGTCTAGCGACTTTGCCTTGGCGGGCGCTCTCGTAGAGGCAAATCCAGACCCTCTGGGGTTTTGTGTGCGGTCACCTTGGGACCGGCTGACGGACGTCTCGACCTATGGGCCCTCTGGGTCCGAGGAAGACGACGAACCCAGCATCTGTTGGGATTTCTCTGGACTTGGTAACCCCAGTGCCATGCGGGACCTCATGACCGCATGCGACTACTGTCTTTCCGACTGTTCCGACGGTGGCCGAAGCCTCGGCGATGAGGATCGCGGCCCAAGTCGCGAATGCTTCCACGTCGATCTAGGGGGTCCCCCCGAAGGCAGCCATCTCGGCATGCCGGAGGGCGGTGACCTCCCTAGGCCGGTGCCTCGCGTTGACATCCCACGGGAGCTAGCTGTGGTCCCCGTTTAGGCGGGGGGTCATGACCCACAGCTCGAGCAAATCCGCGGGGTGCAGGCCAGGCTCGACGAGGGAGCAGGAGCGCTGGAGCCGATCCGTCGGGACGTCGGGCAGGCATGGGCGGGCCAACCTCCGGCCGGAGAAATACGTCATCTACCCCAGGGCTTCCAGCACCGCATCGCCGACGACGTCAGGCTCGGGCCACCACCCGCATCCAGTGGGGTCGGCCAGAACCTGGCGGCAGCAGCAATGCTTCTTCGCGCGATGCCAGAGCCATCAACCACCGAGGGGCGGCGAATCCAGGGAGAACTTAAGAATCTCCTGGAAGGCGCCGCGGTCCGACGGGCCGAGAGCTCTGCCTCCCGAAGGCAGGGGTACCCCTCGGAACCTCATGCCGCGACTTCCTGATTCATGCGGGAAGCCTCGGTCTACACCGGGCGCACGCGCAACACCGCGCCTGCGGCCCCGGGTCGCCTCGGCAACGAGCACCACCACTGCGACCGACGGGCCCACCTCAACGAGAGGGTGCGCCGAGGCTACCACCCCAGGCGTGGGGGACGCTACGACAGCGGGGAGGATCGGAGTCCCTCGCCCGAACCACCCGGTCCGCAAGCCTTCAGCCAAGCCATCCGATGGGCGCCGTTCCCGACCCGGTTCCGACCCCCGGCTACTATCACGAAGTATTCGGGGGAGACGAGACCGGAACTGTGGCTCGCGGACTACCGTCTGGCCTGCCAGCTAGGTGGAACGGACGATGACAACCTCATCATCCGCAACCTCCCCCTGTTCCTCTCCGACTCCGCTCGCGCCTGGTTGGAGCACCTGCCTCTGGGGCAGATCTCCAACTGGGATGACCTAGTCCAAGCTTTCGCCGGCAATTTCCAGGGCACGTATGTGCGCCCCGGGAATTCCTAGGACCTCCGAAGCTGCCGACAGCAGCCGGGAGAGTCTCTCCGAGACTACATCCGGCGATTCTCGAAGCAGCGCACCGAGCTACCCAACATCACCGACTCGGATGTCATCGGCGCGTTCCTCGCTGGCACCACCTGCCGCGACCTGGTGAGCAAGCTGGGCCGCAAGACCCCAACCAGGGCGAGCGAGCTGATGGACATCGCCACCAAGTTCGCCTCCGGCCAGGAGGCGGTCGAGGCTATCTTCCGAAAGGACAAGCAGCCCCAGGGCCGCCCATCAGAAGGTACTCCCGAGGCGTCAACTCAGCGCGGCGCCAAGAAGAAGGGCAAGAAGAAGTCGCAAGCGAAACGCGACGCCGCCGACGCGGACCTTGTCGCCGCCGCCGAGTACAAGAACCCTCGGAAGCCCCCCGGAGGTGCCAACCTCTTCGACAAGATGCTCAAGGAGCCGTGCCCCTATCACCAGGGACCGGTCAAGCACACCCTTGAGGAGTGCGTCATGCTTCGGCGCCACTTCCATAGGGCCGGGCCACCCGCGGAGGGTGGCAAGGCCCGCGACGACGACAAGAAGGAAGATCACCAGGCAGGAGAGTTCCCCGAGGTCCGCGACTGCTTCATGATCTATGGTGGGCAAGCGGCGAACGCCTCGGCTTGGCACCACAAGCAAGAGCGCCGGGAGGTCTGCTCGGTCAAGGTGGCGGCGCCAGTCTATCTAGACTGGTCCGACAAGCCCATCACCTTCGACCGAGACGATCACCCCGACCATGTGCCGAGCCCGGGGAAATACCCACTCGTCGTCGACCCCGTCATCGGCGACGTCAGGCTCACCAAGGTCCTCATGGACGGAGGCAGCAGCCTCAACATCATCTACACCGAGACCCTCGGGCTCCTGCGTGTTGATCTGTCCTCTGTCCGGGCAGGCGCTGCGCCCTTCCATGGGATCATCCCCGGGAAGCACGTCCAACCCCTTGGACAGCTCGACCTTCCCGTCTGCTTCGGAACACCCTCCAACTTCCGAAGGGAGACCTTGACGTTCGAGGTGGTCGGGTTCCGAGGGACCTACCACACGGTACTGGGGAGGCCATGCTACGCGAAGTTCATGGCCGTCCCCAACTACACCTACCTGAAGCTCAAGATGCCGGGCCCCAACGGGGTCATCACCGTCGGCCCTACGTACAAACACGCGTTCGAATGCGATGTAGAGTGCGTGGAGTATGCCGAGGCCCTCGCCGAGTCCGAGGCCCTCATCGCCGACCTGGAGAGCCTCTCTAAGGAGGTGCCAGACGTGAAGCGTCACGCCGGCAACTTCGAGCCAGCGGAGACGGTTAAGTCCGTCCCCCTCGACCCCAGCGGCGACACCTCCAAGCAGATCCGGATCGGCTCCGGGTTCGATCCCAAATAGGAAGCAGTGCTCGTCGACTTTCTCCGCGCGAACGCCGACGTCTTCGCGTGGAGTCCCTCGGACATGCCCGGCGTACCGAGGGATGTCGCCGAGCACTCGCTGGACATCCGAGCCGGAGCCCGACCCGTCAAGCAGCCGCTGCGCCGATTCGACGAGGAGAAGCGTAGAGCTATAGGCGAGGAGATTCACAAGCTAATGGCAGCAGGGTTCATCAAAGAGGTATTCCATCCCAAATGGCTTGCCAACCCTGTGCTTGTGAGAAAGAAAGGGGGGAAATGGCGGATGTGTGTAGACTACACTGGTCTCAATAAAGCATGTCCGAAGGTTCCCTACCCTCTGCCTCGCATCGACCAGATCGTGGATTCCACTGCGGGGTGCGAAACCCTGTCTTTCCTCGATGCCTACTCGGGGTATCATCAAATCAAGATGAAAGAGTCCGACCAGCTCGCGACTTCTTTCATCACACCCTTCGGCATGTACTGCTATGTCACCATGCCGTTCGGTTTGAGGAATGCGGGCGCGACGTACCAGCGGTGCATGAACCATGTGTTCGGCGAACACATTGGCCGCACGGTCGAGGCCTACGTCGATGACATCGTAGTCAAGACGAGGAAAGCCTCCGACCTCCTTTCCGACCTTGAAACGACATTCCGATGTCTCAAGGCAAAAGGCGCCAAGCTCAATCCCGAAAAGTGTGTCTTCGGGGTGCCCCGAGGCATGCTCTTGGGGTTCATCGTCTCCGAGCGGGGCATCGAAGCCAACCCGGAAAAAATCGCAGCCATTACCAGCTTGGGGCCCATCAAGGACTTGAAAGGCGTACAGAGGGTCATGGGATGCCTCGCGGCTCTGAGCCGTTTCATCTCACGCCTCGGCGAAAGAGGTCTACCTCTGTACCGCCTCTTAAGGAAGGCCGAGTGCTTCACTTGGACCCCTGAGGCCGAGGAAGCCCTCGGGAACCTGAAGGCGCTCCTCACAAAGGCGCCTATCTTGGTGCCCCCAGCTGCCGGAGAAGCCCTCCTGGTCTACGTCACCGCGACCACCCAGGTGGTTAGCGCCGCGATTGTGGTCGAGAGGCAAGAAGAGGGGCATGCACTGCCCGTTCAGAGGCTAGTCTACTTCGTCAGTGAGGTACTGTCCGAAACCAAGATCCGCTACCCACAAGTCCAGAAGCTGCTGTACACGGTGATCCTAACGCGACGGAAGCTACGACACTACTTCGAGTCTCATCCGGTAACTGTGGTGTCATCCTTCCTCCTGGGGGAGATCATCCAGTGCCGAGAGGCCTCGGGTAGGATTGCAAAGTGGGCGGTGGAGATCATGGGCGAGACAATCTCGTTCGCTCCTCGGAAAGCCATTAAGTCCCAGGTCTTGGCGGACTTCGTGGCTGAATGGGTCGACACCCAGCTACCGACGGCTCCGATCCAACCGGAGCTCTAGACCATGTTCTTCGACGGGTCGCTGATGAAGACAGGAGCCGGCGCAGGCCTACTCTTCATCTCACCCCTCGGAAAGCATCTACGCTACGTGCTACGCCTCCACTTCCCGGCGTCCAACAATGTGGCCGAATATGAGGCCCTGGTCAACGGGTTGCGGATCGCCATCGAGCTAGGGGTCCGACGCCTCGATGCTCGTGGTGACTCGCGGCTCGTCATCGACCAAGTCATGAAGAACTCCCATTGCCGCGACCCGAAGATGGAGGCCTACTGCGATGAGGTTCGGCGCCTGGAAGACAAGTTCTACGGGCTCGAGCTCAACCACATCGCTCGGTGCTACAACGAGACTGCGGACGAGCTGGCTAAAATAGCCTCGGGGCGAACGACGGTTCCCCCGGACATCTTCTCCCGAGACCTGCATCAACCTTCCGTCAAGATCGACGACACGTCCGAGCCCGAGGTACCCTCGGCCCAGTCCGAGGCGCCCACGGCTCAACCCGAGGCGCCCTCGGCTCAGTCCGAGGCACCCTCAGCTCGACCCGAGGCGCCCTCGGTTCAGTCCGAGGTACCCTTGGCCCCCGAGGGTGAGGCACTGCGCGTCGAGGAGGAGCAAAGCGGGGTCGCGCCTAATCAAAACTGGCAGACCCCGTACCTGCAATATCTCCACCGAGGAGAGCTGCCCCTCGACCGAGCCGAGGCTCGGCGGGTGGCGCGGCGCGCCAAGTCGTTCGTCTTGCTGGGAGATGAGAAGGAGCTCTACCACCGCAGCCCCTCAGGCATCCTCTAGCGATGCATCTCCATCGCCGAAGGTCAGGAACTCCTGCGAGAGATACACTCGGGGGCTTGCGGCCATCACGCAGCGCCTCGAGCCTTTGCCGGGAACGCTTTCCGGCAAGGCTTCTACTGGCCGACGGCGGTGGCCGACGCTACCAGAATCGTCCGCACCTGCGAAGGGTGCCAATTCTACGCGAGGCAGACCCATCTGCCCGCTCAGGCTCTGCAGACGATACCCATCACCTGGCCTTTTGCGGTGTGGGGTCTGGACCTCGTCGGCCCCTTGCAGAAGGCACCCGGGGGCTACACGCACCTGCTGGTCGCCATCGACAAATTCTCCAAGTGGATCGAGGTCCGACCCCTGAACAGCATCAGGTCCGAGCAGGCGGTGGCGTTCTTCACCAACATCATCCATCGCTTCGGGGTCCCGAACTCCATCATTACCGACAACGGCACCCAGTTCACCGGCAGAAAGTTCCTGGACTTCTGCGAGGATCACCACATCCGGGTGGACTAGGCCGCCGTGGCTCATCCCATGACGAATGGGCAGGTGGAGCGTGCCAACGGTATGATTCTACAAGGGCTCAAGCCTCGGATCTACAACGACCTCAACAAGTTTGGCAAGCGATGGATGAAGGAACTCCCCTCGGTGGTCTGGAGTCTGAGGACAACGCCGAGCCGAGCCACGGGCTTCACGCCGTTCTTTCTAGTCTATGGGGCCGAAGCCATCTTGCCCACAGACTTAGAATACGGCTCCCCGAGGACGAGGGCCTACACCGACCAAAGCAACCAAGTCAGCCGGGAAAACTCGCTGGACCAGCTGGAGGAGGCTCGGGACCAGGCCTTGCTACACTCGGCGCGGTACCAGCAGTCCCTGCGACGCTACCACGCCCGAGGGGTCCGGTCCCGAGACCTCCAGGTGGGCGACCTGGTGCTTCGGCTGCGACAAGACGCCCGAGGGCGGCACAAGCTCGCGCCTCCCTGGGAGGGGCCATTTGTCATCGCCAAGGTTCTGAAGCCCGGAACATACAAGCTGGCCAACAGCCAAGGCGAGGTCTACGACAACGCCTGGAACATCCAACAGCTACGTCGCTTCTACCCTTAAGATGTTTTCAAGTTGATCATATACCTCGCACCCACGCAAAGTTTAGTCATCAAGGAAGGGTCGGCCTCGCCTCGGCAAAGCCCGACCCTCCCTCGGGGGCTAAAAGGGGGGGGAACCCCCTCTACGTCGAAATTTTCCTCAAAAAAAAAGATCTTTTCTGCCAGAATGTCTTTCGCGCTTTTTGGCTACTTCGAAAGTGGATCCTGAAAACGACGGAGTACACGTAAGCAGCCAAGGCTGACCGAGCCGAGGGACTCCTACGCCTCCGGGATACGGATACCTCACTCATCACCTTCTGCGATAAGTAACTCACGTTCGGATAAGTGATTCTGCGAACCGAACAAGTCTTCACGCCCGAAAGCTCTTCTGCCGAAGCGATCCTCCGAGCCTTCTCGACTGCGTCGGTGACAGAGCCCCATGGACGGGTAAGAGTGCGCGTAAGCGGCAAGGTCGACCGAGCCGAGGGACTCCTACGCCTCCGGGATACGGATACCTCACTCATCACCTTCCGCGAGAAGCAACTCTTGCTCGCACAAACATTTCTGTTACCAACAAAAAAATCCAGATACTCGAAATAAAAGGAAAAGAGACGCAGCTTTACAACACGGCGAGGGTGTGTTTAGGCCTCGGCGGCTGCAGGAAACACACGCTACAAGACAATCCGATCCTGCAGGCTCGGATCTTGACGGCTGAAGGGAGCAGCAGCACCCTTGGCATCGACGACACCTTCGGCGAGGGCCGACCTAGCCTCGGACGGCGACGCGGTCCGAGGATCTCCACTCTGGAGGACGACGCCACCACCGCACCTCCTCGACTGCGGAACCAATACCGCGACTCGAGGCGACCCGGTGCGCGGCCCAGCAGCGCCAGCCTGGCGCAATGGTCAACACGGCCAGAAGTGGGCCGGCAGTAATGGCGGTGGCAGGCGAGCAGGCGCAGCGGTCGCGTCGTCAGCCAAGCTTACGTCCCATCCGGGGGCAGCGAGAGAACCCTCTCCCACGGCGTGAAGACGACGCGCCCGTGATCCGTTCCTCGAACGGCTCGCGCACGCGCAACGGTCGCCTCTCCAACCACTCGCCCCGTCACATTAACTCCGTGACGGGACACGCGTGTAACACCCAAATTCTGAATTTGGAATTGGTAGAAGAAATCTAAACAAAGTATCATTGGGAAATAAGAAAAATGAGGAGAAAAAGAATTTTTCTTTTAAAGGAAACCATTTATACATCTCATGAAATAAATAAACAAGGAGAATAAAACTTAAACTAGTAATAATAAAATAGTATGGTTTATATTCACCCTTGGATTTCAATTGATACATTTGAAAAATCTGAAAACTAAAATAGAAGTATAAATTTGAATTTGGAATAGAAAATAGAAAATAAAAGAGAAGGGAAGAACTAAGAAAAATATTACATAAAATAAAATAAATAAACATCCTTCACACTTATATTAATAAATTATACCTTTCAAACTGAAGACAAGTTATTCACAAAGTTTGAACTCAAACTTGAATTCAAATTGGATTTGAAAATAGAGAAAAGAAATAGAAAATAAAATGGAAAAAGAGAAAACCTTGTACTGGGCCTAATTCCTTGATTTCGGCCCACTTAAACCTCCCACGCACTGGCCCAACTGAGTCCTGGCGCCGACATGTGGGCCATGCCCGTCAGCCTCTTCCTCGCGTCCGCGCCCCACTCCCTCACTGCCGCACGGTCCCACCATCCAGGCGTGTTTCGCGGGTGTTCGGTTTCTCTGAGTCGTGGGCCCCGCATGCCAGGATCGCCTCCTTCCTCACGCTGGCGTGCACTGCTGGAATCGCACGGACTCTGCGCAACGAAATCCACGGGCGCCGGAGCGTTGAGCCACCTCCGCCGTTCTCGCGCCCTCGGTAAACCGCCCAACAACCTCCGCCGCTCACGTGGATTTGGCACGGGCAGTCCACCAAACCACCGCGGATCTCGCGGCGTGCTCCGACTCGGAATTTGGTTGCCGTCGGGGTAACAACCAGGCGGAGCTCGCGGCAAATTATCCGGCGATGGCTTGCGCTCCTCAACGGTCTCCACCCATATATAAAACCGTGGCGTGGGTTTCCCCTCCCCCTCATCTCATCCACCGGTGCCCACATCAGTGCGTAAACCCCGTAGCCGCCATCGCCGCAAGCTCGAAGGAACCCCAGCTACGCCTGCGCTCCATCCTTGGGGTGTGGTCGATTAGTGTCGCCTGGACCGAGGAGAGCCTTTACGACCTTCAACTCCTCGCCGCTGCTCCGGATTGGAACGATCTCCTTGCCGCAGCCGCGACAACGCCTGTGAATCGCCGCCACCGTCGTGAGCCTGCTCGGTCGCCGTCAATAAAGCATTATCAACCACCCTAGGGTGTTCCCTGGGACACACAGATGGTGTCCGCGCTGTCGCTGGGCTAGCTTTGCGGTCGGAGCTGAACCAATTGCTCACCGGAGAACCCTCCCCGCTGTGTTGCCGCCATCCTCCGTGGACAGCATCGACCGGATCTCTGTTGCCGGTAAGTGACCACCGGATAACTCCGCTAGCTGCCCCTCTACGTTTTGCGCCACTCGATTTTATGAATTGGGCTCTGAGGTTCTTGATGCGCTGCTCGTCGGCGTGGGTCGCCGCGCGGGGTATGCTCCGCCGTGACCTGGTGCGTGGGGGGAAGACAGCCGTTGGGCCGTCCGATCCTAGCCAACGGTGAAGATTACAAGCGCGATAACGATTCATCCGCGGCTGTTAGATCTCGATCGAACGGATCCAAGGCGATCGCGCGTATTTAAAATGTAAACCGTGGATCTCTGATCCAACGGCTAGGGTTGCGTACCGCTTCGGTCTATACATAATCTAATCTGCACCGCTCGTGTTGGATCGGACGGATCTCGTTTGATCATACCCCTTCGCCGTGGATGTTTTATAAAAGAGCCCCTCGGGTTCTGTTGAATCAACCCGCCATCCCTTGTCGCTGTGCACTGAGCCTTGGGATATTTGCGCAGAAGCCCCTGCGGTTCCTGAATTTTGGTGCCCAGTCCAGAATCCGAGGAAATTCAGAAAAGTCAATTAGAAAATGATTTCTATTGTTAAATTAATTCCAGAATCTTATTTAATTCATAGAAAATCCATATTTAGTCCAAATTTATCCATTCCAGTTTCTAAAATTTTGTAATAATATTCTTCATCATTTAGTGCCTCTGTTTTGTCATGAAAACAATTAGAAATTTAATCTCTCACTTAATCCATTTTAAGCATATAAAACCTTTGAAAATTCATAACTTAAAATATATAACTCCAAATTTAATGATTCCAATTCCTGTGATCTTATTTTAATGTCTAGTTTATTACTGTATATTCTATTTGCATGTTTGGTGTAATGTTAATTTTGCCTATACAATGTTTGTTTGTATTGCTACGACTAGTGCGAGGTCACGAGTCATCTGAAGATCATCCTGGTACCTGGATTCTCAAGGCCCAGGCAAGTTGTGCCCTTGATCACTTCTTTTCACCTACTCATGTTCTAATTAATCATAATGATCTGCATAGGTTAATTTTGATGGGACCCAATAGGTTACCCTAGTTTGTCTATCTTTATACCTTGTTTACCACTAAACTTTCTGGGTAGTACTTGCTAGTGCTATATGTGGTTTTGGGTATGGAGATACACCATTCATGATTATACTTTTGTTATCAGTTGTTATTTATGATTCATGTTGAGATCATTATGTTAATTGGAACATGGAGAACCACCCGGGAAAACAGTGCTACCATGAGGGTGGAATGGGACGCCCTTGGCTGATTAATTAGGAAAGCTAGTGGAAGACTACCTTACCCGAAAGGGGCAAGGGCAGTAGGGGAGAGGTCAGTGTAGGGAGGCCCTCGGGAGGATTTTGCTGCGATGGCGGTCCTGCAAGGGATTCCTGCACTGGATCTTCCTATAAACTGTAGCGGGTTTTCGGAAGCTAGTGGAACTTTGTAAAGGCCTCGTAGTGGATCCCTAGCCATTCACCTCGGAAGTGTCTAAGGGCTTTGCAAACCCTGGCGACATGGGATACACGACTTGTGGGTAAAGATGCGCAACCTCTGCAGAGTGTAAAACTGGTATACTAGCCGTGCTCACGGTCATGAGCAGCTCGGACACTCACATGATTAAATTATGGAACTTAAACTCAATTTGTCATATGCATTGCATCGCAGGTGAAGTTGTTACCTTTGTTCTACTATTTAATTGGGCTGGTATTTACTTATACTTAGTAACTGCTAATAAAATTTTGACCAACTTTAAAAGCAATGCTCAGCTCTAACCATCTTCTTTGGTAAGCCTTACACTTCACGTGAGCTCCCACCTTTGGCGAGTTCAAGCACATTATTCCCCACAACTTGTTGAGCGATGAACGTATGTGAGCTCACTCTTGCTGTCTCACACACACCACAGGTCAAGATCAGGTACTGCAGGATGATGCTCATGGAGGATGCTGTGATGAGTTCGTGAGAGGTCTAGGTCGTCGTCTCCCAGTCAACTTTGGGTTGCTGGACCGTTGTCTCCTTATAATGTAACTATTTATTTTGTATAGAACACCTGTTATATATAAAGATGTGACATTCGATCCTGTGCCACTATACATCATATGTATGAGACTTGGTCCCAGCATACCTGGTGTTTATGTTAACCCCGGGTTTTGGACCCCTAAAATCCGGGTGTTACAGAAGTGGTATCAGAGGAATGTTGACTGTAGGACGAAACCTAGATAGAACTGGACAACCCTTGTCTACTTACCTCTGCTACTCTGATTCTTTCTAAAACTTTCCTTAATCTTTTCTCATCTTTTTCCGCTTTACTCTGATTACTCTTACCCTTTCACTTCTAAAGACAAATGTGGATTTCACACTTTGAAATCCTGTGCCTAAAGTGACCTTTAGGAATAGGAGACCTACTCTTAGGAACAAAAGCAAAACTATTTTTGTAAATATTTATATGCTTGAATGTTTGTTCTTATGATACTTGTCTGATTTGGATCTTTGTTTGAGTGTGATGAGTTGTGGAGTAATGTCCACAATTGCATCTGCATACACACATAGGTATTAAAATATATTTATAAAATAACTAGACAACCTAGATTGTCCCCATTGGAACATATCTAGCTTAAGAGATTTATCTTATCCTAAAAAGATCTCATTCTAACCAATTCATCTTATCTTAAAAGATTCTCCCTTATCTTAATAAGATCCATCTTATCTCGAAAAAGATTCTATCCAACATAGATCTATCTTATCTCAAAAGATCCTAACTTATCCTAATTAAAATATATTTAACTTAACAGATCCATCTTATCTTAAAAGATACTCTATTACTTTAATAGATTCATCTTGTCTTGAAAAGATTCATCTTATCCTAATAAGCATACTTATCCACCCTAGATTAAACAACCATGATCTAATGCAACATAATTAGATCTTATTTAGTCAGACTAGTCACACCAATCTAACCTAGATCTGATCAAATCTAAAGTGACTTATCAAACATGTTAGATAATACTGATGAAATAGTTTAGACTCTACCCCTATAAAACAGGTCTTAACTTAGTTCACCCTGCACTAAATTAAGAATGACAGATCGACTTGGCCATATGCAGCTACCTTAACCATCTGATAGTTGCATAACCTCTCAATTATAAACTAGCAAGAGATTCTATCTTATCATAACATATCTAACTAATCTCAAAACATCCTAACATATTCTACCCTGTTGGACCTATCTAACCTAAACTAGTCTAATCTAGTCATATCCAAGTTAATCTAGATTTTATCTTACCTAATGTGACCTGATCCAGTGTGGTCTAATGTTATCTAACTTAATGTGGTTCACTTAAACAGATTAATGACACTAGTAGAAGAGATTAGACCCCACTAGCCATGTATTAACTTATCTTAGCACATTGGATCAATTCAACCATGAGCTAACCCAACCCATAGAGCCATGATGAATGGTATAACCTCTCTATTTTCACCTAATAACAAACAAACTTTTAACCTACATCTTGTAATATATCTCACCTCTCATCTTGACAGATTCCATCTTACCCTTGGATATTCACCTTATACAACTGGTTACCCCAATCTGGACATAGAACAAAGATTAAGCCCTACCAAAGAATCTTCAGATTATAACCAGCTACTAAGCTTATTCATTCCGCCTATTGAATAATTTCCTTTGCAAAACTATTACCATATGCTTCTAACTTTCATGGTCAATACCAGGAAAGGAAAGATTATCACGTAACAACAAACAGAAAATGAATCCTCCAAATCCTCCACCTGTTGACATCAATCAAATGGTTGCTACCCAAAGACTGGTAATACAACAGTTAACAGACCTGGTGACCGAGATGCAGAATCAGATAAGACAACAACGCGAGGAAATACGTCAGGCCCGCCAAGAAATAAGGCAAGCACGATTGGAGAGACAACAACAACAACCTCCACTACCACCACCAGCTTCACCAAGCTACATAGATATAAATTATGATGATTTGTAAGATCTAGATGTTATTTTAGTTAGTAGATGATATGATATTATTTTAGAAGGAACAATAAGGTCTATTGACCCTATGTTTTGTTAAAGAATTATACCTCATGCTGAGATTTCTTTGTTTGTGCATATGTTCCGAGAACAATATGAGTATACATCTCTTTTCTTACAAATCTCGAGGACGAGATTATTTTTAAGGGGGGTAGGATTTGTAACACCCAAATTCTGAATTTGGAATTGGTAGAAGAAATCTAAACAAAGTATCATTGGGAAATAAGAAAAATGAGGAGAAAAAGAATTTTTCTTTTAAAGGAAACCATTTATACATCTCATGAAATAAATAAACAAGGAGAATAAAACTTAAACTAGTAATAATAAAATAGTATGGTTTATATTCACCCTTGGATTTCAATTGATACATTTGAAAAATCTGAAAACTAAAATAGAAGTATAAATTTGAATTTGGAATAGAAAATAGAAAATAAAAGAGAAGGGAAGAACTAAGAAAAATATTACATAAAATAAAATAAATAAACATCCTTCACACTTATATTAATAAATTATACCTTTCAAACTGAAGACAAGTTATTCACAAAGTTTGAACTCAAACTTGAATTCAAATTGGATTTGAAAATAGAGAAAAGAAATAGAAAATAAAATGGAAAAAGAGAAAACCTTGTACTGGGCCTAATTCCTTGATTTCGGCCCACTTAAACCTCCCACGCACTGGCCCAACTGAGTCCTGGCGCCGACATGTGGGCCATGCCCGTCAGCCTCTTCCTCGCGTCCGCGCCCCACTCCCTCACTGCCGCACGGTCCCACCATCCAGGCGTGTTTCGCGGGTGTTCGGTTTCTCTGAGTCGTGGGCCCCGCATGCCAGGATCGCCTCCTTCCTCACGCTGGCGTGCACTGCTGGAATCGCACGGACTCTGCGCAACGAAATCCACGGGCGCCGGGGCGTTGAGCCACCTCCGCCGTTCTCGCGCCCTCGGTAAACCGCCCAACAACCTCCGCCGCTCACGTGGATTTGGCACGGGCAGTCCACCAAACCACCGCGGATCTCGCGGCGTGCTCCGACTCGGAATTTGGTTGCCGTCGGGGTAACAACCAGGCGGAGCTCGCGGCAAATTATCCGGCGATGGCTTGCGCTCCTCAACGGTCTCCACCCATATATAAAACCGTGGCGTGGGTTTCCCCTCCCCCTCATCTCATCCACCGGTGCCCACATCAGTGCGTAAACCCCGTAGCCGCCATCGCCGCAAGCTCGAAGGAACCCCAGCTACGCCTGCGCTCCATCCTTGGGGTGTGGTCGATTAGTGTCGCCTGGACCGAGGAGAGCCTTTACGACCTTCAACTCCTCGCCGCTGCTCCGGATTGGAACGATCTCCTTGCCGCAGCCGCGACAACGCCTGTGAATCGCCGCCACCGTCGTGAGCCTGCTCGGTCGCCGTCAATAAAGCATTATCAACCACCCTAGGGTGTTCCCTGGGACACACAGATGGTGTCCGCGCTGTCGCTGGGCTAGCTTTGCGGTCGGAGCTGAACCAATTGCTCACCGGAGAACCCTCCCCGCTGTGTTGCCGCCATCCTCCGTGGACAGCATCGACCGGATCTCTGTTGCCGGTAAGTGACCACCGGATAACTCCGCTAGCTGCCCCTCTACGTTTTGCGCCACTCGATTTTATGAATTGGGCTCTGAGGTTCTTGATGCGCTGCTCGTCGGCGTGGGTCGCCGCGCGGGGTATGCTCCGCCGTGACCTGGTGCGTGGGGGGAAGACAGCCGTTGGGCCGTCCGATCCTAGCCAACGGTGAAGATTACAAGCGCGATAACGATTCATCCGCGGCTGTTAGATCTCGATCGAACGGATCCAAGGCGATCGCGCGTATTTAAAATGTAAACCGTGGATCTCTGATCCAACGGCTAGGGTTGCGTACCGCTTCGGTCTATACATAATCTAATCTGCACCGCTCGTGCTGGATCGGACGGATCTCGTTTGATCATACCCCTTCGCCGTGGATGTTTTATAAAAGAGCCCCTCGGGTTCTGTTGAATCAACCCGCCATCCCTTGTCGCTGTGCACTGAGCCTTGGGATATTTGCGCAGAAGCCCCTGCGGTTCCTGAATTTTGGTGCCCAGTCCAGAATCCGAGGAAATTCAGAAAAGTCAATTAGAAAATGATTTCTATTGTTAAATTAATTCCAGAATCTTATTTAATTCATAGAAAATCCATATTTAGTCCAAATTTATCCATTCCAGTTTCTAAAATTTTGTAATAATATTCTTCATCATTTAGTGCCTCTGTTTTGTCATGAAAACAATTAGAAATTTAATCTCTCACTTAATCCATTTTAAGCATATAAAACCTTTGAAAATTCATAACTTAAAATATATAACTCCAAATTTAATGATTCCAATTCCTGTGATCTTATTTTAATGTCTAGTTTATTACTGTATATTCTATTTGCATGTTTGGTGTAATGTTAATTTTGCCTATACAATGTTTGTTTGTATTGCTACGACTAGTGCGAGGTCACGAGTCATCTGAAGATCATCCTGGTACCTGGATTCTCAAGGCCCAGGCAAGTTGTGCCCTTGATCACTTCTTTTCACCTACTCATGTTCTAATTAATCATAATGATCTGCATAGGTTAATTTTGATGGGACCCAATAGGTTACCCTAGTTTGTCTATCTTTATACCTTGTTTACCACTAAACTTTCTGGGTAGTACTTGCTAGTGCTATATGTGGTTTTGGGTATGGAGATACACCATTCATGATTATACTTTTGTTATCAGTTGTTATTTATGATTCATGTTGAGATCATTATGTTAATTGGAACATGGAGAACCACCCGGGAAAACAGTGCTACCATGAGGGTGGAATGGGACGCCCTTGGCTGATTAATTAGGAAAGCTAGTGGAAGACTACCTTACCCGAAAGGGGCAAGGGCAGTAGGGGAGAGGTCAGTGTAGGGAGGCCCTCGGGAGGATTTTGCTGCGATGGCGGTCCTGCAAGGGATTCCTGCACTGGATCTTCCTATAAACTGTAGCGGGTTTTCGGAAGCTAGTGGAACTTTGTAAAGGCCTCGTAGTGGATCCCTAGCCATTCACCTCGGAAGTGTCTAAGGGCTTTGCAAACCCTGGCGACATGGGATACACGACTTGTGGGTAAAGATGCGCAACCTCTGCAGAGTGTAAAACTGGTATACTAGCCGTGCTCACGGTCATGAGCAGCTCGGACACTCACATGATTAAATTATGGAACTTAAACTCAATTTGTCATATGCATTGCATCGCAGGTGAAGTTGTTACCTTTGTTCTACTATTTAATTGGGCTGGTATTTACTTATACTTAGTAACTGCTAATAAAATTTTGACCAACTTTAAAAGCAATGCTCAGCTCTAACCATCTTCTTTGGTAAGCCTTACACTTCACGTGAGCTCCCACCTTTGGCGAGTTCAAGCACATTATTCCCCACAACTTGTTGAGCGATGAACGTATGTGAGCTCACTCTTGCTGTCTCACACACACCACAGGTCAAGATCAGGTACTGCAGGATGATGCTCATGGAGGATGCTGTGATGAGTTCGTGAGAGGTCTAGGTCGTCGTCTCCCAGTCAACTTTGGGTTGCTGGACCGTTGTCTCCTTATAATGTAACTATTTATTTTGTATAGAACACCTGTTATATATAAAGATGTGACATTCGATCCTGTGCCACTATACATCATATGTATGAGACTTGGTCCCAGCATACCTGGTGTTTATGTTAACCCCGGGTTTTGGACCCCTAAAATCCGGGTGTTACAACGCGGCGCCTCTGGCAGGAGAAGCAGGCAACGCTTCCCCTTCGCCAAAATGAACGCGTCCGAAAAGGTACGCCGCGTCGTTCGATTTCGTATCCTTTTCCATTTTTCCTCTTTCTCTCTCTTGCAACAGGGACCGAGAAAGGGGGATACCCCGAAAAGGATCCTTCCTCAAGAAGGAACCAGGCTCCGAGCCCCCCTACTGATCAGAGGTTCGAAGGCTGGCCCCCCGGAAGGGTTCAACAGCCGCTTCAGATCGCGTGGGCCCTACACCCACTACTGGTCAGGGGTTCGAAGGCCGGCCCCTCGAAAGGGTTCAACGACCGCCTCAGGCTGCTCGGGCTCCGCGCCCAATACTGATCAGGGGTTCGAAGGCTGGCCCCCGAAGGGTTCACAGCCGCCTCAGACGCCGAGCGAGGGATGACCATGGGTACGTTCGATACATAACCAAGGCTCGGGCTGCGCTCCCGAGGTACCCTAGGACATTTCCGAGACCGGCGGGAACGATCTTGTAACAGAATCCCACCAGAGGGAGGCATCGAGCCCTCGGACCCCGTCGCCAGGGGACCGGGTCTGGCAGATCACCTGCAGGTACTTTTGGGCGTGCCTCTGGGCCCCTAGCCGACCCCTAACGAACGGGGCACGGACGTCCACTCGGATTACCCGCTTGTAGCTCGTCGGAGACACCATGTTCGACGCCCATCGAGGGCAACATGGCGCTTTCCCCCCTCCTCCTTGCGGAAAGGCGACGCAGGGGCGTATGTAAAAAAGCCGAGTCTACCCCTGACCGCCCTCTCGCTCTGTGCAGAGGCTCGGGGGCTGCTCTCGCAAACCCGGCTCCGGCCGAACCGTTGACAGCGTCAACATACCAGCCCGAGAACTTGGGACCCGACCGTACATCTGGGCTACGACCAGTTCGCATGAGGGAATGACCAGACCAGCCGAAGCACTACGTGAGGCAGTAAGACCTCGAAGGAGTGAAACCACTCTTCCGAGGCCTCGGGGGCTACACCCGGCGGGTGCGCTCGCGCGCACCCACCGGAACAAAACGCAACCGAGAAAGGCTGGTCCCCTTGCAAAAAGGTGCGACGAAAGCCTCCAAGCGAGTGCAAACACTCCCTTCGAGGCTCGGGGGCTACTGTCGGGGACCATAATTAGGGGTACCTTCAAGGCTCCTAATTCTCAGCTGGTAACCCCCATCAGCATGAAGCTGCAAAGGCCTGATGGGTGCGATTAAGTCAGGGATCAGTCCATTCGAGGGACACGATCACGCCTCACCCGAGCCTAGCCTCGGACAAGGGCAGCCGACCCCGGAGGATTTCTGTCTCGCCCGAGGCCCCCCTTTTTTTAGCGGTGAACATATTCCCGGCTCGCCCGAGGCCCTGCCTTCGCTAAGAAGCAACCCTGACCAAATCGCCGCACCGACCGACCAAGTCGCAGGAGCATTTAATGCAAAGGTGGCCTGACACCCTTATCCTGGCACGCACCCCCCGCCGGCAGAGCCGAAGTGACCGCCGTCACTTCGCCGCTCCACTGACCGGCCTGACGAAAGGACAGCGCCGCCTACGCCACACCGACTACAGTGCCACTAGACAGAGTAAGACTGACAAGCGGTCAGGCCCTGCCGGAGGCACCATAGGAAGCTCCGCTTCGCCCGACCTAGGGCTCGGACTCGGGCTAAGTCCTAGAAGACGACGATCTCCGCTTCGCCCGACCTAGGGCTCGGACTTGGGCTCGGCCCCAGAAGACGACGATCTCCGCCTCGCCCAACCCGGGGGCTCAGACTCAACCTCGGCTTCGGAGGAGCTTCCACATCGCCCAACCTAGGGCGTAGACCAGCCACGTCGACAGGAGGCGCCATCATCACCCTACCCCGAGCTGACTCGGGCCGCAGGGAATAAGACCGGCGTCCCATCTGGCTCGCGCCGCCAGATAGGCAATGATGGCGCCCCGCATGCTCTGTGACGACGGCGGCTCTCCGCCCCCTTATGGAAGCAAGAGGACGTCAGCAAGGGCTCAACCGCTCCGACAGCTGTCCCTCCGCCAAGCTCCATCGCTCCTTCGACGGCCACGACATCACACCAGCTGGGTGCCAAGATCTCTCCGGCTGCCACAACGGCATGTACCTAGGGCGCTAGCTCACCTCCGCTAGACACGTAGCACCCTGCTACACCCCCCATTGTACACCTGGATCCTCTCCTTACGTCTATAAAAGGGAGGACCAGGGCCCTCTTAGAGAAGGTTGGCCGCGCGGGGACAAGGACGAGAACAGGCGCTCGCCTGGAGCCGCTCGCTCCCTCTCCCACGTGGACACTTGTAACCCCCTACTGCAAGCGCACCCGACCTGGGCGCGAGACGAACACGAAGGCCGCGGGATTCCCACCTCTCTCACGCCGGTCTCCGGCCGCCTCGCTCTCCCCCCTTCGCACTCGCCCTCGCGCTCGACCCATCTGGGCTGGGGCACGCGGCGACATTCACTCGTCGGCCCAGGGACCCCCTGGTCTCGGAACGCCGACACTTATAAAACAATATGATATTTGATTTAAGCTACACATATACAGTCCTTTCAAAATAAAACAAAAAAGAAACAAATTACTATTGCTTATCTCTACTAATCCTTAATCTCTACTAATCCTTAAAAGGGTAAGGAGGGCGTTCACAGCATCGCTTCACCGTGCCCCCGCGCGCCCCCGCCCCGTGTCTCTACGCTCCATGAAAACCGCGATGAAATCCTCGCCGCCGCCTCCGTAGCAGCCATCAGCGCCCCCGGCTCGCTTGCCCCGAATTCCTCCTCCACCGCGTCACACCGAAAACCTCGCCTGCGCCAAAAACCTCCACCGCGTCCGATTCCCACCGCCTCTGTAGCCGCCATCAGCGCCCCAGGCTCGCCCACCCCGAAATCCTCCACCGCGCCGCACCAAAAACCTCACCCACCGCCACCACCCCGCGCATGCGCCCTGCACGCCCCAGTCTTCGTCGCCCTAACCGCACCCTTACAACGACGGGGGCGCTACCGAAGTGCCGTGCATCCTCCCCGCATCTTCACCGGTCTTCGTCGCCCTAACCGCGTCCTTCCAACGATGAGGTCGCTACCGAAGCACCGCGCATCCTCCTTGCATCTTCGTCGCCCCTGCGCCACACCAAAATCCTCCCCCACTGTGCCCTTCCATCGACGACCATGGCGGACTACCCACGCGTCGTGCGCGCCCCGCTCTCCGTGCCTGTCCTCTAGGGCCAGTGCGCTCCCCTCCTCACCAGACTCCGCCGCCGCAGGTCTGGTTGCCCACCTCAACTCCGAGGAACGAGGACTCTGCCACGCTCACTCTGGAGACACCGCCTTCTTGTCCTCCGCTCACCGTGCCTGTCCTCGGATCCGCGACTGCCGCCCCGCTCCCCCTAAATACCCGCCGACGCAGGGATCCATGCCCTGCCATCTGTTCAGCCGCCCCGATGCCCACAGGTGATACCAACTGACGGGCCACCAAGCATGTTGTTCCACACCCTGGCCTGCTGCTGGAAGCTGATCAATCACTTGGTTAGACCATCGCGGATTAGCGGTGGGATTCCCTGGTTTAATAATCTTGTTTGGGGCCATGCCCCCGATGTCATTATCCGGTTTGAGGTTTGTCGTGGAGAAGCAGAGAGATGTTTACATGTGCTCTGTTCTAAGTCTTAGGGTCTAGGATTAGTTGTGTACAATTTGTTCCAGAGGATGATGCGAGTAAGTGCTTAAGTGCCCTACTACTTTTTTCAACTACCTCTTTTGAATCTGTTGTCTACCTGTTTCTTAGGCAAGCATGGAGTAGTCGCTTGGTTCTACTCAAGAAGGTCAAGGAATTCAGGACTTTATGCACTGATTGTAACAGTCCAATGAAAGAGCAGATTCACATGTTAAAAATCTCAGCAAGTGTTCCTTTCTGACATAGTTTCAACTTATGTATTACTAAGTAGGAGGGATCCCAATTACTTGCTGCATTGGGTGATCGAACTGTTAAGTCACAAAAGGATCACGTCAATTTTTGAACTATGGATTCCTTGTTTTCTATAAATTCTCATTATTGTCTTTCTGCACCAGGTCATAATATGGAGTGTAGGAAACATGAAATGCATTGGTCTCTTGTTTGGGCATACTGGGAGCGTGAAGTCGTTGCATTGCCATTCCTCCAATCCTGTTTAGTAATGTATATCATGAACTAAATGACTGAAACCTTTCATTTTAATTTGTGCACATTTAATCCTCAAGGGTTGGCCACAAACTCCAGGCGAAGTAGTTTTTTCTTTGCACAACTCATTATTTCTGGTTCAAAGGATGGATCATTTGCTCTTTCGGATTTAAGGTGTGACCCTAAATCACCAAACAATCATAGTGAAACATGCCTTAGGATTGTTTTACATGTTTGAAGCGACAATACAAATTCATTGAACAAACCGTGCCACATGTTAGGTCTTTTGTTGTTGTCTGAGAAGGCCAGAGTCCCATATAGAGAAATCGAACCCAGTCTCGAGCAAAGGTATTAAATCGACATGATATGACTTTTGCTTATGAAGATCTTATGTCCTATTACTTATGTTGGTTTGCTAAAATTGGTGTAGTTTATCAGCCTTGATGTGGTTGATACCTATGATGGTTTCATGTTCTCTCGGACTCTCAGTTGACTTACTCTGATAATATAATTTTCCTCTAAAGCAAGAAAGTTATTGAGTCTCTCTTTAGTGTGTACACCATTTAAAAAAACTGTCAGATTAAGTTTCTCCTTCCTATGCACCAAGAGGCCCTAAAGCTTTATGTACACACGATTTTTTCTTGTGTTGTCCTGTTCACCTCAATCCAAACTATTTGATGCTTGGGAAATTTAAAATAGTGGGAGTATTATGTTTTAGTTTTATTGGCATTGGGAAATTACTAAACTTTTGAGGAAAATTACATGCTTGACATTCAAATCGCAAATGTTGTACATTCCTGCAACCTAGGCCTATAAATTTCCCATTAGACTTTTCTCTATTTTTTTGGCAATTTGTTTAGTTCATCTGTTAATGAACCGAGTAAGATGATTAGTTCTTTGTCATGTTATTTACTTTGCATTTAAACTGGGTAAGATCATTAGCGCTTTGTCATGTTATTTACTTTGCATTTAGTCATAATACAAATTACTTATTTGTTTCAAACTATAAAATGATTTGACTTCTCTACATACATTGTTCTTATTACTTATCTAACATCTAAACCCTAAATTGCTCCATAGTTTCACCAACAATATATTTTACTTATGTAGTTTCTGATGCTGCCAAACTAGGTCCATAAGTATTATTTGCCCATCTATGATATTGTTCCATGTACCACTAGAAGTTCAAATATCTAGGAAATGTTCTCTTAACGTGATATCAGACAACATCCAGATTTAAAATATCTTAACCTTCAGTATTGTCCATGTAATTGCAGAGAGAACAAGAACTTGACTAGAACATCAAGATAAGCAAGTGTAAATACCCACCTTGGAATTGGTAGTTTTAATTCAAACACATGCCTTTTGTATGTTGTGTTCTTGCCTCCTTGATGTTCCACCACTTAAGTTGGTACCGTGGGCGTCCACCACTTGCTTCACCGCGGCTCCGCCGTCACCCTCCTCCCCGCTAATCTCGTCGCGACATCCATGGCGCCGCCCTCACCCCCACACCCCGTGTCAGTGTGCCCCCTCCCTCGTGCGCTCCCTGAGGTCCTAATCTGGCATTCCGGCGTCGTGTCGATGGTGTGCAAACCTTGCTCTCGAATCTTGGCGGTCCCACATTCCCACGACGCTTGAAGAAATCCTAGTCCCGAGCTGCCGCGCTGCAGGTGGCGCGCACAACATCCATGTAGAATGACGCGAAGGAGGTGAGGCAGGGGCAGCATAGGGTGTTCCTGTGGGGGATGCTCAAGGTGTTCCTGCTGCTCGGCTTGGGGCTGTCCGCAGCCGACGTGCTCATGGCGCGGCACGGGCACGAGGTGGCGGCGGCCACGTTGTTTCGGCCATGGCTGGGCATCTCCCCTGCCCCCGTCGCCGCCACGGAGGGGCTGCAGCACTCGATGACGGACGAAGAGCTGCTCTGGCGCGCGTCTTTCGCCCCGGGGGTGCGGCGGTACCCGTTCCGGCGCATGCCCAAGGTGGCCTTCATGTTCCTCACGCACGGCCTACTACCGTTGGCGCCACTCTAGGAGCACTTCTTCCATGGAAAGAGGGGCGCTACTCCATCTACGTCCACACGCTGTCGTCGTACAGATCCAACTTTACCTCTGAATTCGTCTTCTATCGACGCTAAATCCCTAGTAAGGTTAGCCCACATCCCTCTATGTTCATCTGGATGAGTTATCAGCAGAAACAAAACCAAACATCTCATTTTAGTGCTAGGATTGCACATTGAGCTAAACTGTACTCTTCGATAGATTCCAAAGCAACATTAGTGGCAGGAGAAGTATCAATGTAAGTATCAGCGGTGATGTACCGAAACATCTCATTGTAGCACCCTGCCATATCTCGAGCGATAACATATGTGTCTTCACCCCGATAGCTTTAACAGTGGCATCACCCCGGCAGCTTGACTGCAAAACAAAGCCTTGATCTTGCCAAACTAAGGAAGAATTGTGGGTCTGTGCATTTTTTATGGGTGACTGGAATGCATTGATCATTAATGCAGTGTGGTTTGCTGGTTATTACACCACATTTTTTTATCACTTGATCTATCCTCGACTCATCATAACAGTATGAACTTTGGTTATGAAATTCACACATGGTGATGCCTCATTTTAAACTTTGTGCTCCATTGAGAGATCACCTTGAAAGATGGTATGTAAGCATTCCCATTCACGTGGCAGGAAGTAGCTTCTATTATGTTCATAACAGAAATTGAGATTGACAAGCATCCTATCCAACCGAAGTTGCAGTTGTGGACAAATCAGTCATCAAAGAGGAGCCACCTAAGGGTCATGCTAAGACCTCAAATGTTTTGCAAGATGATGATGGAATAGACGAGGAGGCCAATCTTGTTGGCCACCCAACTATCCACATAGGTGACGAGGAAAACATGTCTCTTAACGACTTGGAAGAGGATGATGTGAAATGGTGTAGTTGCAACTTGCAAAGCGAGATATGGACCTATGTATTGGAAACTATATATCTATGTCGTACAAGAAAATGTAGAGGTCGAGATTGCTCCTGAAAAGAACAGGGACACCATGAAAACATGTGGCTTTGTTTTGCAGTCAAGCTACCGGGGTGATGCCACTGTTAAAGCTATCGGGGTGAAGACACAGATGTTATCGTTTGTAATTTGATTCACACTCTTTTGTACACAAGAATTCGTGATGTTATAAGGTAAGAACAATATAGTTCCATTCATTGTTTGGTCACAGAATTGCATATATATCAGATAAAAGAGAGCAGAGTGATTTTCAATATTTCAAGAATTTTATGTGCAATGCAACATGCTAAGCTTTATATGCAAATTTATACTGATTCCTGTCATTTTAATTCTTGGTACCCGAGATCTAGGAAATGACCAGAACTGGAAACATCTATGTAGAAGAATAGTTGGATTCTTTTACAAACATGTCTTTGAAGTTATTTGAGAGCTTCCTAAGGTTTGACCATAGGAGGCTGCCAAGGGACAGTCTGGCCATCTAGGCCTCTCCTCAGGCTATTGACCGATCACGGTTGGGGCTGGCACACTGGTTTTCTTCATCGATGACCTATGAATTATTGTCCAAAAAACAGTATTAAGATATTTTGTTCCTAACATCAGTCTAAACTCTCTGTAGTGGGTCACCTGACCAAGAAGGCCAATGTCTACACAGTCTAAAGTTGTAACGTGTTTGAACAACTACTTATTTGAACAAGCTCTACATAAATGATATATATAAAGGAGCACCAAACCATAATAAATCTGAGAACCAAATCACAATGTCTACCATACTAATAAGGACCCCGACTGTCAGCATATTTTATTTTGTTCCAAATTTCCATGGATGGACAGTCCAACCGTGTTTTCCTTGCACTGTGTTGCACGCTTTTGAAGATTTGTCTTCACATAAAATTAGTACTTTACTTTATCATTTTCATATGAGGATTTGATTTATCTTCACATAAAATGTTTATTAGTTTTTGTAACTTATTTGTAACTTTTTTGAGTGAAACTAAAATATTTTATGAATTTTAAATATTGTGGTGTTGGTTTTTACAATGTCCTTGTGATTAGTAACTTTGAACTACATGATGTCAATTTTATTGGTTTCCTTTCTTACATTTGATCTATCATATACATGATTATGTATTGTTTAATTTATGTGTTTGTTGGATGGTTGGACAATTAATATCATCGAACGAACTACCCGACAATTATTTGGTACCTACCCGAGTAGTATCCGTTATTTGTTTCTTACCCGTCCGGATTATTACCCGATTGTAGGGGACAGATATCACCCAGGTCCACTAGAATGCGAAAACCCTTGAATGGATTAAAACCTTGAATGCGAATCCCCCAGGTCCACTAGAGTGCACCCAACAGATTCACAATACCTTGAGGCCAAAATGCTGATTTCGAAAGCATAAAGATGAAAACCTTTGAATGGATTACTTCTAAAATCCACTCAAAGCTCGAGGGCTACACCCAATGGGTGCACCTTCGGTGCACCCAACAATAGTACAAAAAATCAGGCCATGCAACGAACCCATAGATAGGACCAGAAACCTTTGAGTCGATTATTTCAAAATCAACTCAAAGATTGGGGGCTTGTGGGGGACAGATATCCCCCAGGTCCACTAGAAGGCGAAAACCCTTGCGTGGGGCCATAGACCAGTCGCCCCACAAGGTCGTCTCATCGTGGGCTAGGCAAAGACTACAATTGAAATGGGCCGACCCAAGAAGGCAATGGGCTCGTGCTCGGATCGTCCGTGGATTATGCGTAATCTTAAAGGAGCTGTCTGTCTTTCCCACGCCCGATGCCCTCAAACGCCGGAGATAGATCGGGAGGAAGCCGTCGGGGTTTCCTTAAGATAAGCTAAGTTAGTTTGCTATTTGCTAGGAGATAAGCCAGAAGAGTGTGATCAGCGTGTGCGTAGGGAGTGCCCCACGGTCGTGTATATAAGGCCTAAGGGGGACCCCATTATTTTCATCTCATTAGCACCTCTCGATTCGGGAAAGACCACTTGTAAACACACCACACATACAAAGACACTCTCAGGAAATAGGGTATTACGCCTCTCAAAGCGGCCCGAACCTGCAGAAAATCGCCTGACTTTCTCTCTCTCTCTCTCTCGTGCTTCTGGCACGAACCATCGAGCTACGATCAACAACACCGTCCTACCCAAAAGCACCACGAGAGTACCCTCAGGTGTGCGGTTGGACACTAGACACTAACAGTAGGCGCGCTAGGTAGGGGGTGTGTCGTTGATGAAAGCTAGCTCAATGCTCGTCACCTTCAAGAACAAGATCACTCTCAGCCTAGGGGCTATGCTCCGCTTCGGAACCATCTCATGCATAGCGGACGTAGAAGGGACCCTACACCGCGTGGCGGATCCACCCGAGAAGAAACCTTTCTCGGGAATTCTAAGAGAAGCCAAAGCAAGACTGCGGACAGCGCCCCCGCTAACAGCTCGGGGGAAGATGGTCCCTTGCAAACTGGGATTTAGGAGCCCTCGGGAGAAGGAAGACCAATCACTCTGGGCTTCACTAACCCGAAGAACTCTGTTGTCCACCTCACCCACTAAGGAGTGGACACGGATCACTCGGAAGAAGGAAGTAAACGACCCGAGTCGGGGAAGGAGAACACACCGAGCCACCTTTTCGATACCTCCACCCTCAAAGGAGGACAGGAAGAAGAACACCGTCATGTCGGCTCCTTTCTACCCTGATGTCTTCTTCATCCAGGGGAGATTGGAGTCAGCGCCAATCTCCGAAGATGAGCCTACCATGCAAGGGGAGGAACCTCCCCAGCGTGATGCCCGGCAACAAAGAAACAGACACTGAAACGTGCGGCGACATCATGAAGCCCAGGAACAGGATCCGGTGCAGCCCATGTCCCGGGACGAAGCCTCGGAAGTGGGAGAAACTCCCGACGAACGAGTACACCGAGAAAGACATAACTCTTACCGCAGTGATCGCCGATAGGCTTAGGATCAGGATCAGGAGCAAGAGCGAGCTGAACAAGACGCTAGACAATGGCGAGAGAACCCTCTCCTCGCTCGAAACCTGTACCTCGATTTCGCTCGAGCACTAAACACGCCGAGTGAAGTTGGAGGAGTACTGGCGCAGATAGCCGACGGACTCCCACGAACCCCAGACGTGGAAGGTTATGGCGGCTGCTTACACAGGCGGCCAATCATCTTCTACCCCTCGCTCATCCTGCGAACGACCTGCGTCACGCCATCAATAGCCGATGAGACGCACGAAGCACCATCAGCGCTTCGCGTGACCGACGGCATGAAAATGAGATGAGGCACCAAGAGGAGTACGACCGAAATCACGATGTACCGGTGCGAAGTCATGCAACCCGAATTGAGTCGACCGCAGCTTCGACCAGTGGCCCATTCCGAGGACAGTCGAGATGACCTACTACTGACTCCACTCCCCGGGACCGATGACACGAACATCGACAGGAGATACATGCGGAGTTCTCGCACTCACTCCTCGTCTCTGGGCCATCCAATGGCCTCCTAACTTCAAGGTCTCCAACATCGACAAGTACGAGCCTAAGCAAGACCTAGGAGGCTGGTTGGCCATCTATATAACCGCTGCCCGGGCTGCTGGGGCAACGGAGGACGTCATGGCGGCGTGCTTGCCCATTGTCTTGGGACAGGACGCGCTGCAGTGGCTCCGACACTTACCTCGACACTGCATCGACAATTGGGGTGACTTCAGTCATCGGTTTATCACGAACTTCCAGTCTCTCTCCGATAAACCGGCCTTGCCATGGGACCTCAAATCCATTAGGCGCCAGAATGATGAGACCCTCTGATCGTTTCTCAAAAGATTTCAAACGATGAGGAACCGCATCCTCGAAATTTCTGAGGCGGCTGTGATTGAAGACTTCTATCGAGGATCCAACGACTCAGCCTTCGTTCGAGCCATACTCCAAAAGGCGCCGGCCACCTCCAAACAATTGTTTAGGGAGGCGGACATCTACATCATCGTGGATGAGCGGGCCCAGGACCTCATCGGAGGCACAAAATCCGCGCCACCCACACCACGACGAGATACAAACCAGCAGTTGGACAAGCGTTGGGAAAAAGCCCCGCGAGGAGGTGCACACCGCCGGTCCACCTATCGCTCGAGCCCGCGGTGAACCTCGCGAAGGAGTGCGAACAATGGATGAGATCCTCGACTCACAGTATCTGTATCACAAGGACATGTGCCACACCCTGTAGAACTGCAGATACTTCAAACACTTTGTTGGGCATGGCTGACCGTTCCAGCCACTACCACCTCCCCTGCCACGAGGAGAGCCTAGCGAGCCTAGGTAGCCTCGGCAGCAGGAAGAGGGGAGGGGCGGAGCTTTCCCACGCGTTGACAGGGAGGTCAACATCATATTCAGAGGCCATGGGGCACAAGAAAACATGAGGCAACAAAAGCTCAACGATCGGCAGGTCCTAGTGGCCACGACTAGTGATTCGGCTCCTTATCGATGCTCAGAACACGCGATAACCTTCAACCAAGCTGATCAATGGATTAACTTTGATCACCCTGGCAAATATCCGCTACTCGTTGATCCTATGATCCAAGAAAGCCGGGTAAAGAAAGAGTTGGTGGATGGGGGAAGCAACATCAACGTCACCTTCCCCCGGACGCTCCAGGCCCTGGGGGCGCCATTGAGGACCTCACTGAGTCGGATACTCCCTTCTTCGGCATCGTGTCGACCGAAGGGGAGTACCCGCTTGGACACATCTACTTGTCCGTCACCTTTGGAACCCCAGAGAACTACAGAACCGAGTTCTTGAGGTTTGAGGTGGCGCGCTTCGACTGCGGGTACAATGCCATAATTGGAAGACTAGGACTGGCGAAATTCATGGCTATTCCACACTACTCGTACATGATACTCAAGATGCTAGGACCTCAGGGGATTATCACCGTGCGCGTCGACTTCCAAGGCACTACGAAATGCTCTCGGGGTGCCATCCAAACGACTCTCACTGCCAGGCCCCCGGTAGCCCTTCCCACACAGGCTGGCGGCAGACTGGAGGATGAAAATTTCATGATCCCCTCGAACAAAGCTCGGGCTGCGACCTCTATGTGGCCGACTAAAGAAACTAAAAGGATCAATCTGGGATTCTCTGATGAATGCAAGACTGCAATCATCAGCTCTAGCCTCGACGACAAATCAGAAAGTGCGCTCGTCCAGTTCCTGCAAGACAATCGGGATGTATTCGCATGGAAACCTGTGGACATGCCAGGAGTCCCGAGAGAACTGGTCGAGCACAAACTTAAAGTTTATCCTTAGGCAAGACCAATCCGACTAGAGCTGCGTCATTTCACGCCTGACAAAAGAGAAGCCATTCGTGCAGAGTAAGCTCGCCTAGTGTCGGCAGAGTTCATTAGAGAAGTACTGCATCCAGAGTGGCTGGCAAACCCCATTCTTGTACTCAAAAAGAATAAAATTGATTGGCGCATGTGCGTTCGACTATACCAATCTCAATAAGCACTGCCCGAAGGATCTCTTCGAACTCCCTAGGATAGATCAGGTAGTTGACTCGACCGCTACCTGCTCTTTGCTCTCCTTCCTAGACTGCTACTCCAGGTATTATCAGATCAGTCTGGCAAAGGAAGACGAGGAGAAGACTGCATTCATCACACCGTTCGGGGCTTTTTGCTATACCTCCATGTCGTTCAGCCTCTAGAACGCTGGAGCAACTTACCAAAGGGTCATCCAGACATGCTTAGCCGACCACTGGGGCAAGCGAGTGGAGGCTTATGTTGATGATGTGGTTATCAAGACAGAAAACTCAGAAAATTTCATCGAGGATCTGCAACAGGTTCTCAACAGCTTGAGACGCTACCGATGGAAGCTAAACCTAGTGAAATGCGTATTCGGAGTACCGGCTGGAAAGCTACTTGGGTTTATCATTAGTCATCAGGGAATAGAAGCAAATCCAGAGAAGATTGAGGCCATTGTTAGGATGGAGCCGCCACGATCGTAGAAGAAGGTACAAAGGCTCACTAGATGCATGGCAGTGTTGAGCAGATTCATATCGAGGCTAGGCGAGAAAGGAATGCTATAAATTGCTCAAGAAGGTGTACAAATTTTAGTGGACTACAGAATTGTAGGAAGCCTTGGATGCACTGAAGAAGTTCTTGACCACACCAGCAGTACTCAAGCCACCACACCGAGCTACGTCAGTTCAGCCGGCAGAAGATCTGCTGCTATATATTTCATGCATACTCACGTGGTAAGCACCACGTTAGTAGTCGAGTGGGCAGAAGAAGGACATGCATACCCAGTGCAACATCCGGTTTACTTCATCAACGAATTCCTCGGTCCCATAGAGATAAGGTACCCTCAAGTTCAGAAGCTGTTATACGCATTACTTCTAACTGCTCGCAAGCTCTGACACTATTTTGATGTGTTGGGGCGAAGGCAAACACGCTACCCTTCTCTTGATGCCTTCGTCGCCTCCCTTCATCGACGATGTCCACATCCACAAAGCACGCCCGAACAAGCCAGAAGCGCCGCGTGGATGAAGACCGGCGCGGTCCCCCTTCGTTCTCTCTGTTGCAAGACGAAGGCTCCATCGAAGTCTACGGGACCCACATCCTCACCGCGTCGGAAGGGCAAAGTAGGATTCGGCCCACTACGACGGGCCCCGCGCGGATAAACATGTTACGGGCCGCGTCTATAATAGCCTTTTCTATAATGATAGACTGTAACCCCCTCTCGTGGGAATATTCTGGGGGATAGACCGGGTACTCGAGGGCATAAAGGTCTTTAACAAGGGACGGGTGGCCACTCGAGTGCCTATAAATACCCCTGTACAGTGCCCTTGAGAGGTCAGATTAACAGAGCTTTCTGCCATCCCACGTTAGACTTTGCTTGCACCCTTTCCACTTTCCCGTTGGATCTACTTGTCCAGGAGAGCAAGTTCCAACATTTGGCGCCCACCGTTCGTGCTACGAAAAACAACCCGCGATGGCCCCCAAGCGAGCTAGTTCGAAGGCAGCCCCATCCATCGACGAAGCAGCGAAGGCAGCGCTGCTGGCTAAGAAAAAAGGCAAGGCCCTCGCGGACAACACCCCCAAGAGGCCTTCGAAGATGAAGCTATCAGCAAAAGACAGCGCCAAGACCACCCCACCCTCGAAGGCACCCTACGCACCTGCAGCTTCGGAGGCGTACTGCAAGCACCACCCCCAGACTTTGCTCCAACAGAGGGCAAAGAGACAATAGAGGACGGCGAGGTCATCGGCATCTCAGCCGAAGACCAGCTACAGCTGCGGGCCCTGCGCATCAAGAACCACAACCTACAAAAGCAGAAAGGCATCCTCGAGGCCAAGCACCAACGTGTCACCGCCCAGGCCAAGGTGTGCCAGATGATACGGGTCTCCACCATCTAGCGACGTCTTCGGCACCAGATGACTTAGTCAAACTGGTCCCTCGGAGGGCAAATGTTGGGGCATAGGCGAACACGCTACCCTTCGCTCGATGCCTTCGTCGCCTTCCTTCATCGACGATGTCCACATCCGCAAAGCACGCCCGAACAAGCCGAAAGCGCCGCGTGGATGAAGATCGGCGCGGTCCCCCTTTGTTCTCTCCGTTGCAATATGAAGGCTCCGTTGAAGTCTACGGGACCCACATCCTCACTGCGTCAGAAGGCCCAAGTAGGATTCGGCCCACTACGATGGGCCTCGCGCGGATAAACATGTTACGGGCCACGTCTGTAATAGCCTTTTCTGTAATGACAGACTGTAACCCCCTCTTGTGGGAATATTCTAGGGATAGATCGGGTACTCGAGGGCATAAACGTCTTTAATAAGGGATAGGTGACCACTCGAGTGCCTATAAATACCCGTATAGTGCCCTTGAGAGGCCAGATTAATAGAGCTTTCTGCCATCCCACGTTAGACTTTGCTTGCACTCTTTCCACTTCCTCATTGGATCTACTTGCCTAGGAGAGCAAGTTCCAACATGATGACAACAAAGTCATAGTAGTCACAGGATTTCCAATAGGCGATATTCTTCACAACAAGAAAGCTGTTGGGAGAATAGCCAAGTGGGCATGTGAACTCAGAGCTCATGATATAGAGTTCCGACCTCGCACGGCGATAAAGACTCAGGCACTGGTCGACTTCATATCAGAGTGGTCTGAGCACCAGGTCCCGGAAAGCCCAGAAGTTGCTGAAATATGGAGAATGTACTTTGATGGCTCGCTGAGACTGCAAGGAGCAGGGGCAGAGATTCTCTTTATCGCTCTTGTAGGTGAGCAACTCAAGTATGCACTCCAGCTCTGTTTCTAGCATCCAATAACGCTACAGGGTATGAGGCACTAATCCATGGACTAAGCATCGTTGTTTCACTTGGCATCAAGAGATTAATGGTGTACAACGACTCACTGGTGGTCATAAGCCAAGTAAACAAAGACTGGGATTGCTCAACCGACTCAATGAACAAATATTGTGTAGCAGTACGGAAGCTGGAGGACAATTTCGAAGGATTAGAATTCCACCATGTGGAAAGGGATCGCAATGCAGCGGCTGACGCACTATCGAAGCTAGGGTCCAGTTGGGCCCATGTTCCACCTGGGGTTTTCATCCAAGAAATACAGCACGAGTGTCACCACAGATCAGATGGAGAAATGTCATGTTCTGAGTTAGGCAGAGGTAGATCCCAATGACTGGAGGGAGCCAATCATCAGATGCATAAGAAATGAGGAAGAACCGGATGACAAGGCTACGACAGAGCGTATCGCGAGACAGTCAGCCAACTACACCATTATAGGGGGCTTACTATACGGAAGAGGTGTAGGGGGAGTCCTCATGAAGTGTATTCACTCAGTCACTGGGAAGCAGCTGTTGGATGAAATCCATGCTGGGCAATGTGGCGTGCATGCAGAGTCACAAACTCTGGTAGGAAAAGCTTTCAGGTCCGGATTCTACTGGCCAACAGCGAAGAATGATGCGGCCAGGTTAGTCCAGAAGTGCAAGGCATGCCAATTCTTATCAAAGTAGCAGCATCTGCTCGCACAACAGTTGCAGACTATTCCTGTGACCTGGCCATTTGCATGCTGGGGGCTGGACATGATTGGGCCCTTCAAGAAAGCTCAATTGGGATATTCACACATACTAGTTGCCATTGATAAATTAACAAAGTGGATAGAATACAAACCCATCGCCTCTTTAACCTCAGCAAAGGCAGTGGAGTTCATTCAACAAATAATGTCCAGGTTTGGAATACCCAACACATCATTACAAACCTAGGATCTAACTTCACCAGCTCAAAGTTCTTCGACTTCTGCAAGCAGAGGAGCATCCAGATCAAGTATGCATCAGTGGACACCCAAGAGCTAATGGGCAGGTGGAAAGAGCCGACGGGATGATACTCGATGCACTCAGGAAAAAGGTGTTTGACAAAAGCGAGAAGCTCACAGGAAAATGGTTCAGGGAACTACCATATGTGGTCTGGAGCCTGCGAACCCAGCCGAGCCGAGCTTTACATAGAAACACCCCAGTCTTCAGGGTGTATGGGTCAGAGGTAGTGTTACCAACAGATCCGATCTTTGGAGCACCCAGATTAACATTCGAAAGAATAGTCGAAGCAGAAGCAACTAGGCTGGAGGACATCGACATACTAGAGGAATAATGACTAAATGTGGTCATTGAGTCGGCCAGATACCAGCAAACCCTGAGGCGCTATCACGACAAAGCAGTGCGACATCGATCCTTCGCAGTGGTATAACACCCTGTCCAATCCCTGGACCAGCGGTACTTACTCCTGGCAGCTCTCTACGATCATATATCGTCCCCATAGACCAACACGGGTCTTTTGTGCACACTTTGTCCTTGAAAGGGAAATAGGCTTTAAACCTTTTCCTAAATGATTTTGGTGGTTGAAATACCCAACACAAATAATTGGACTAACTAGTTTGCTCTAGAGTATATGTTCTACAGGTGCCAAAGGTTCAACTCAAAGCCAATACAAAGATTAAAAAGGGTTCAAGAAGAAAGGAGCAAACGAAACCGAAGTGCTCCCTGGTCTGGCGCACCGGACTGTCCGGTGTGCTACTGGACAGTGTCCGGTGCACCAAGGAAGATCGACTTCAAACTCTTCACCTTCGGGTTTCCCAGGCGCACCTCCGCTATAATTCACCGGACTATCCGGTGTACCACCGGACTGTCCGGTGCGCCAGTGGAGCAATGGTCATCTGCGCGCAACGGTCGACTCTGCAAAGCAAACAGTGCAAATCAGATGTCAGAGCAGCGGTCAGAGGGGCACCGGACTGTCCGGTGTTGCACCAGGCTGTCCGGTGCCACATGAGGACAAAGCCTCCAACGGTCGACCAGCTCCAAGCCCTAACGGAAGGATGACGTGGCGGCGCACCGGACACTGTCCGGTGCGCCCATCGCCAGCAGACTTCTCCAACGGCTACAAATTGGTTGGTGGCTATAAATACCACCCCAACCGGCCACTTCAAGGTGTGGGAGCCCAAGCAACATTCCAAGTCATCTAGTTGACATACTCAAGCCCTCCCAACCACCTCTATTCATTGATCCATCCTATACACAAGATTTAAACCACTACAACCAACACGAGTGCCACAAAAGATAGAGCAAGCAAGAGAGAGCTACTCATTTGAGTTTAGCACTAGTGCCTTGTGAGATTCATTGAGAGATAGTGTGTGCTACTTCTTTGTGTTCATTTGCGCGTGGAGTTTTGACTCCCATTGAACTTCCTCCAAAGTTTTGGAGGCTTGTAAAGCTAGCAAGAGACACCAAAGAGTGTGGTGGTCCTTGTGGGGTCTTAAGTGATCCTTGAGAAGAAGGAGAGTTCGCCGGTCTTGCGTGATCGGTGGAGAGAGGGAAAGAGTTGAAAGAGACCCGTCCTTAGTGGACTCCTCAACGGGGACTAGGCCTTCGAGGGCCGAACCTCGGTAAAACAAATCACCCGTGTCTCGTGTGCTTATTGCTTGTGATTTGTTTGTTCTTTCCCTTTCTAAGTTTTTTCTTGCACTATTCTTTGCTAATATTATTTGGTGTTGCTTTAAGTTAAATTCTCATTTAGTGAAGCAACACCTTGCAAGAAAGAACTTATGTTATTGCTCTTCATATCTAAGCCCTCTTGCTTTATTCTCATAGACTTATTAATAGTATTGCTTTATCAATTCCGCATTATTTAGCAATACTCTTTACAAGCAAATGACTTAGTTTTTATACTTCGAAAATTGTGTATCTTGTTCTAACCACTAATCAAAGGATCTAGTTGGGGGATAAAGTTTTAATTTTCAGGTTTCGCCTATCCACCCCCCCTCTATGCGACTTTCAATTGGTATCAGAGCTAGGCACTTCATATTGAGTCTTACAACTCGAAGTGATGGCTCGTAAAAGATCCCAAAAGAACAAGAAGACATCTTCCAAGGAGAACAAGGAGGTAACTCTTGAGATATTACTTTCCGATTGTTCTAATTATGATTCTTGGTCTACTAGGGTGATAAATGCTTTTAGAACCGTAGATCCTCAATTAGAACAAATTATAAACAAGAGTATCATGCCCTCCAATTATGATAGAAAGAATATTTCCGAGGAAGATCAAAGATGTTTAAGCTTAAATTATCTTGCCTTTGACATCTTAGGTAATTCTCTTAGCAAAGAAGATTATCATGCCTTCATAATTAATTATAATGAATCTATTCATGATGCGCATGATATTTGGACTAGAATTAAAAGCAAATCTGATGAGTCCAAACATGATAGATCATTTTGTGCTTCTACTTCCTTTGCTATTTGTGAAACTAACTCTTTGAAGGAAGAAGAAAATAAACGAAGGAGACCAAACGATGAATCCACCTCTCCAAAAGGTTTGTCTTCCCATTTCGATTGCCACATATGTTGTGTGGCTAATGAAAATGATAGCGGAAGCACAAACGAGGATGAGGAGGAAGAAAGAAGCTTCTTGCAACTCTACGCTCGCCTAAGCCAAGAAGATAAGGCGGTCATGCTCAAACTTTTAAAAAGAGCGAGAGAGCAAAGCGAAGCTCGTCAAAGGCTAGAAGATATTCTCTCTATAAAAATGCTATGCTTTGACGAGTTGACTAAAGAACATGAGGAGCTAAAGTGCTCTCATGTTGATTTGGTCTAAAGGTATGAAACTATTTCAATTGAGCAAGATAACGCTTTACATTGTATCGCTCAATTAGTAAATAGGAATGCCTTGCTTAAGGACCAAGTAGAAAAGCTAAAAGATGAAAATCTAGCTTTTTAAGAAAAATATGATATGCTTCTATGTTCTTATGAAAATCTCATGGATGATCATATCATATTAAATATTGCTCATGAGGTTGTGATAGAAAACTTAAAATTCCAACAACCTCACTTATGCACATGTATTCAAATTGAAACTACATTACCATGTGCTAATGCTTGTTGTCCGTCGACAAGCAAATCTTCCTTTGAGCTAGAATTTGCAGGAACAAATGATGATACATATCAAAAGCTCAAAGAAGAAAATGAGAGGCTAAAAATGAGCTTGACACAACTAAAAGGGAAGTGCATTGCTCAACCTTCTCAAGATAACCATGATCACATGGTGAAGAAGCTTGAGACGGGTATAACCGTAGCATGCACTAAATCCCTTGAAGAAAACGTCAAGGACTTGAGGATTGCCAAGAGGAAGGAACAAAAGAAGAAAATCAATACCTCTTCCAAAAGCCTCAACCACGCCTCCATAAAAGGTAACATCCAAGGTAATATCAAGTCACACTTCACACTAAGAGAAGTAAGAAGTGTAGTGAATGCTTTGAAAAGGGGCACTCGATTAGGTCATGTCCCTATATTAAAAATGACTTGATTATTAGCAAGGCTGATAAATTGTGTTTTAAATGCTCCAAGAAGGGACACTTATTTAGATCTTGTCCCCATTTAAAACAAAAAGGCATAATGTTAGAAAAGAAAATATTCACTAACCATGTAGCAGGCAAGAAGCAAGGAAGGAAGAAATCTTCAAAGCTTGAAGATCGCCTATGCTACATATGCCAAAAGAAGGGACATCAATGTAAAGATTGTCCCATTGGTAACAACCCCACTCCTAGCTTGTCAATTAATTCTTATGTAACTAGGCAACCGAAAATTGCAACTTGTTCTAGAAAGGTAATGAGTTTATCTAGTGCTAACACAAAGGACCTTTGGGATCCTAGATCTTTGTTGACTAACCGTAATGGACCCATCAAGCGATGGGTACCAAAATATGCTTGACAAGCTTTGCAGGAGAAAGAGATGATATGAAGCTTTGGGGTGCTTGAGAGAGTCAATTCAATTTTTGTTAAGTATCAATCTTCAATGATCTATATCCATGATTGACCCAAAGTTATTCTTCAAATTACTATGTCTTAAACTCATATCATCTCGAGGAAGACATTGATGTTGTAGGAAATAAAAGAATTATCATGTGTGAAAAATCAAGGCCTACAACATGGAGGAAAGTCAAAGGATGGTAACTTCTATGCTTTTAAGTGCAAGTATTTTAACTATCATTACTTATGTGTCTTGTGTAGTCACATAGATATGTGCAGCACTTCAAATGTCTTTAAATTTATATTACTATTCTTTGAAGAATTTCCTCTCATATGGTAGATTGCATACTCATCATTTCCATCCTATGGCAATCTACATGCTTTAAATTGTTGCAAGTATCTCATGGCATGTTTTTCGCTAGTCATTCTATTATTGCCATGATTCTAGATATAAAGAGATTTTTCAAGTTCTTAAAAGAATATGGTGTCATATAAGGAATTCAAATCCTTAGGACACTTATAAAAGGAAAACTCTCTCTATAACTAGAATAGTGAGACTAATGATTTTATCTAAGTAACCCAAGTAGTCTCACTCGTAGAGAATAAGTTTCTCTTTGGAAGCGTGTAATCTAACATAAAAAGAAAAATCAATCCAATGATTTATGATGTATTTCAACTTGCTTAAATTGGATATGATTCTTTCACATTTATCGCTTTCCATATCATGAATTAGATTTATTCCCATAATCTTAAAGGATTATTTATGCTTATTTTATGAGTTAAAATTGAGCATAACATTATCTATATGATTATCTAGTTCATGCTATGAAGTTTCCATGTTTTAGTAATCTAGCTTTTCATCCCTTATAAAAAATGATTACAAAAATTGAAACTAGTGCTTGTGTAACTAACAACTTATCTCTTGAGCCTACTCATGAACATCTACAAAAGAGAAAGTGACAAGCCTCTAAGGTTACTCTTCACCCTAAGGGAGAAAGGTAAAAGCAAAGTTTGGAAGGAAAAAGAAGCCACTGCAAAGGGAGGACTCTCAAATGAAAGAGGAGGACATCAAGAACAACACCACACCTACTTGGATAACAAGATCTACAAAACAATCAATGGTGTGATTGTGAGTATTCTAAATCCTCTCATAATGAGAATACTAGGCTTAAGTTGTTTATTGCAAATTTTATAAGGCTTGATCAAGATGTATAATGCCTCTCCCTATTTGTGTTTAAAGTAAATTCATCCATTCAATTCATTCAAATACTTGATGCATATCTTTAGGGGGAGCCTCTTTCTATATCTTGATTATGTTGAGACTATCACTTTATCTTAATAATTTCATATAGTCTCTTGCATGAGAATGAGTTTCTCAAGAAGTATGCTACTTTTTTTAAGTCTTGTCTTCCACTCTAAAGTAGCATATTTGCTGGATTCTCCTACTCTAAGCTTAATTGATAATCTAATGCGTATGTTGTTCTTTTGATCACATCTGTTATTTGTTTGATCATTGAATGACTTTAATCATGCTTCTTAGTGCCGTATATACTATTAATCGATATCTCTCTTGATGTGCACTAAGTTAAATGGAGAATTCATGATACATTTATGCAATTTATGATCCATTTGATATATGCTAACAATAACTTGGAAAAGGATCACTAGTTGTAGAACTCTCTCTTATGCAAAATATTTCCAAATATTGTCTTTGAGTATAGGTCTTAAGAATCTAAGACTAAGGACAAAGCACAATGAAAAGAGCGTCTCTATGTGAAGGTACAAAAGGGTAAAACTACTTCATCTCATTTATACATGTACCTAAATCTTCCTTGTATATACATTCTCAGCATATCTTGTATAAAAGGAAGAGAAAGCATGTCCATGCATTATCCCTGCTTCATACCTAGTTTAACCTCTTAAAATTTCACTCCTACATTAATGCATCTTTGCTTAAACTAGATGAAGTGATTTTATTGTCAAAGAGCTTAAAGCTTAACCTTGTAACGAGGATAAGCTACCTTTGTTCCAAAGGTGGATGGTCCTTAAGTCTCTTTGAAATCCTTAAGGGTAAATGCTTGAGATGTTTATAACATGCTTTCATAAGTGCATAAACTGTCATGAGCATCACACTTATTCTATGACACAATGCACTTCACGTTCTGTATGATGTAAGTATGTTCTCATTAACCTAATTATGTGCAATTGGCATTTAAGGCCAAAATATGTGTTTCTCTCCATGCACATATTTAGGGGGAGCAAACTATATTATATAGAACTATGATCATGCTTAATTGATATATCTTGTGATCATATCTCTTTCATTTGCTATGACTAATGTGTTTTGCAAGTGTACTTCATGCTAAGTCATAGATTGAAAGGGTAATGGAATATTCAGTAAAGACGACGCTTCCACTCAACTTCATCGGTATTATCTACTCTTTGTCGTTTTTCCGCGTAGTTCTTCACTTTGGTATAATCTTCACTCATATTTTAATTGTTTGCCGAAGGGGGAGAGAAAGTAAAGGGCTTATATTTCACTCACGAGTATCCGTTTTGGCGATTCATGCCAAAGCGGGAGAGAGTATTAGCCCAAAGCAAAAGGACCGCACCACCACCAATTTAAAAAATGTAGTCTTTTAATTAGTGTTAAAAGAAGTTTTTCAATTAGTATCTTATTTTGATATAATTTCAAATTGGTATACCCTCTTCAAAATCTTTTAATTAGTGTTAAAAGAAGTTTTTCAATTAGTATCTTACTTTGATATAATTTCAAATTGGTATACCCTCTTCAAAATTGATACCTAAAACCCTCTTAAACGCTAAGAGGAGGATTTCATTAAAGGGGGAGTTTTGTTTTAGTCAAAGGAAAAGCATTTGAAACAGGGGGAGAAAATTTCAAATCTTGAAAATGTTTCATTCAATCTTATTCATGTACCTTTGACTACTTGCAAAAGGTTTTTGAAAATAATTTTACAAAGAATTTGCAAAAACAAAACTTGTGGTGCAAGCGTGGTCCAAAACATTTTTAAGAAGAAAACAATCCATGCATATCTATTGAAATAATATTGGTTTCATTCCAAGCAACCTTTGCACTTACCTTATGCAAACTAGTTCAATTATTCACTTATATATTTGCTTTGATGTGTGTTGGCATCAATCACCAAAAAGGGGGAGATTGAAAGAGAAATAGGCTTTAAACCTTTTCCTAAATTATTTTGGTGGTTGAAATGCCCAACACAAATAATTGGACTAACTAGTTTGCTCTAGAGTATATGTTCTACAGGTGCCAAAGGTTCAACTCAAAGCCAATACAAAGATTAAAAAGGGTTCAAGAAGAAAGGAGCAAAGGAAACCGAAGTGCTCCCTGGTCTGGCGCACCGGACTGTCTGGTGTGCCACCGGACAGTGTCCGGTGCACCACCGAACAGTGTCCGGTGCACCAGGGAAGATCGACTTCAAACTCTTCACCTTCAGGTTTCCCAGGCGCACCTCCGCTATAATTCACCGGACTGTCCGGTGTACCACCGGATTGTCCGGTGCGCCAGTGGAGCAACAGTCATCTACGCGCAACGGTCGACTCTGCAAAGCAAACAGTGCAAATCAGATGTCAGAGCAGCGGTCAGAGGGGCACCAGACTGTCCGGTGCCACATGAGGACAAAGCCTCCAACGGTCGACCAGCTCCAAGCCCTAACGGGAGGATGACGTGGCGGCGCACCGGACACTGTCCGGTGGGGCACCGGACTGTCCGGTGCGCCCATCGCCAGCAGACTTCTCCAACGGCTACAAATTGGTTGGTGGCTATAAATACCACCCCAACCGGCCACTTCAAGGTGTGGGAGCCCAAGCAACATTCCAAGTCATCTAGTTGACATACTCAAGCCCTCCCAACCACCTCTATTCATTGATCCATCCTATACACAAGATTTAGACCACTACAACCAACACGAGTGCCACAAAAGATAGAGCAAGCAAGAGAGAGCTACTCATTTGAGTTTAGCACTAGTGCCTTGTGAGATTCATTGAGAGATAGTGTGTGCTACTTCTTTGTGTTCATTTGTGTGTGGAGTTTTGACTCCCATTGAACTTCCTCCAAAGTTTTGGAGGCTTGTAAAGCTAGCAAGAGACACCAAAGAGTGTGGTGGTCCTTGCGGGGTCTTAAGTGATCCTTGAGAAGAAGGAGAGCTCGCTGGTCTTGCGTGATCGGTGGAGAGAGGGAAAGGGTTGAAAGGGACCCGTCCTTAGTGGACTCCTCAACGGGGACTAGGCCTTCGAGGGCCGAACCTCGGTAAAACAAATCACCCGTGTCTCGTGTGCTTATTGCTTGTGATTTGTTTGTTCTTTCCCTTTCTAAGTTTTTTCTTGCACAATTCTTTGCTAATATTATTTGGTGTTGCTTTAAGTTAAATTCTCATTTAGTGAAGCAACACCTTGCAAGAAAGAACTTATGTTATTGCTCTTCATATCTAAGCCCTCTTGCTTTATTCTCATAGACTTATTAATAGTATTGCTTTATCAATTCCGCATTATTTAGCAATACTCTTTACAAGCAAAGGACTTAGTTTTTATACTCCAAAAATTGTGTATCTTGTTATAACCACTAATCAAAGGATCTAGTTGGGGGATAAAGTTTTAATTTTCAGGTTTCGCCTATCCACCCCCCTCTAGGCGACTTTCAGTCCTCACTCATGTGCACCCGAGAAAACTTCCTGGTCGGTCACCCATCCCAAATTGCTCCAAGCCAAGCACGCTTAACTTGGAGGTTCTTTCGAGATAGGCTTCCGAAAAAGAAGATGCACCTTGTTGATATGATTACTCTATTAATTCTATTAAGCCTTGGGCCAGGATATCACAATCCACCCCCCTTAGAAGACCGATGTCCTCGTCGGTCAACCCCAATCCTGGAACCTCCTCTCTTAGCCATGTTTGTGTGTCTAGTGTCGTCATATACCATGCCATGTGACCACTCTAGGCCCACATGTGTCATGTGCCATATACCCGAACCCCCTAGCCCACACACGCCCGTGAAACCTCGAGGGTCGACTCTGATAGGTTCTTTCGAGATAGGCTTCCGAAAAAGAAGATGCACCTTGTTGATATGATTACTCTATTAATTATATTAAGCCTTGGGCCAGGATATCCCATCCCAAGGGCCAGGATATCACAATCCAACCCCTTAGAAGACCGACGCCCTCGTCGGTCAACCCCAATCCAGGAACCTCCTCTCTTAGCCACGTCTATGTGTCTAGTGTCGTCATATGCCATGCCATGTGACCACTCTAGGCCCACATGCGTCATGTGCCATATACTCGAACCCCCTAGCCCACACACGCCCGTGAAACCTCGAGGGTCGACTATGATACCACTTGTAACACCCCGTCCAATCCCTGGACCAGCGATACTTACTCCTGGCAGCTCTCTAGGATCATATATCGTCCCCACAGACCAACACAGGTCTTTTGTGCGCACTTTGTCCTCACTCATGCGCACCCGAGAAAACTTCCCGGTCGGTCACCCATCCCAAATTGCTCCAAGCCAAGCACACTTAACTTGGAGGTTCTTTCGAGATAGGCTTCCGAAAAAGAAGATGCACCTTGTTGATATGATTACTCTATTAACTCTATTAAGCCTTGGGCCAGGATATCCCATCCCAAGGGCCAAGATATCACAAGTGGGAGATTTGGTCCTCCGCCGAGTGTTCACGAGAGAAGGACGACACAAATTGTCACCACCGAGGGAAGGGCCATTCATCGTTGCAGAGGCTACCCAACCAGGATCCTACTGGCTCACTCAAATGGATGGCACCAAAGTGGGAAATTCGTGGAATATTGAGCACCTCAGGAAATTATATCCATAGTGATGCATCAAAGCTCTTGGGGATGAGTTGTACTTTGTAAGCAGAAGATTCCATTATCAATAAAGCTTCCATGTTCCAAGGCATACAAGTTCATGATCAACAACTGACCTAGGTCGGGCTCAACTTAAAATCGGCGCGGCACTATTACATGACTTAGGGTGATCACTATACCCTACTGATGGAGCAATCGGCTTAAGTCAGAAATGCCTTAAATCGTTGCGACATGCTCACTCTTACACAACTTAGGGTGATCACTATACCCTACTAACGGAGCAATCGGCTTAAGTCGGAAACGCCTTAAGTCGGTGCGACATGCTCACGCTTACACAACTTAGGGTGATCACTATACCCTACTGACGGAGCAATCGACTTAAGTCAGAAACACCTTAAGTCAGTGTGACATGCTCACTCTTACACAACTTAGGGTGATCACTATGCCCTACTAACGGAGCAATCGGCTTAAGTCAGAAACGCTTTAAGTCGGTGCAACATGCTCACGCTTACACGACTTAGGGTGATCAATATACCGTACTAACGGAGCAATCGGCTTAAGTCAGAAACGCCTTAATTCGATGCGACAGGCTCACTCTTACACAACTTAGGGTGATCACTATACCCTACTAATGGAGGAATCGACTTAAATAGGAAATTAAAAGAAGTACTAGGTCCCATCTTCTTGGTCATGTTAAAAAAATTGGATTTTTACTAGTCAAGATAAATGTGTTCATACGTATAGTTGAAAGGGAAATGGGCTTAATCATTTCCTATAATCGATTTTGGTGGTTGACGTCCATCGCAAACCATGTGGACTAATTAGTTTGCCAAGATGTCTTTTATCACAGGTGCATAAGGTTCAACACAAACCAAGAAAGAAATTAAGTTGGGGACTCAACATAGTTTGGAGCAAAGACTTGAGAGTGTGCTGCCAGTGGCGCACCGGACAGTGTCCGGTGCCCCAAACCGAGCACCATTCCTAACTAGCCACTCTCGGGTTTTCCTAGGGCGCACTCGGCTATAATTCACCGGACTGTCCGGTGTGCACCGGACATGTCTAGTGAGCCAACGGAGCAGCGGTAACTTGCGCCAGCGGTCGACTACCAATGGTGAACAGTGCGCGTTAGAAGTCAGAGGTGTGGCACCAGACTGTCCAGTGCATCTACAGGACAAAAGGTTCCAACAGTCAACCTCTCCAAACCCCAATGACGTGCTGACATGGAACGCACCGGACAGTGAACAGTGTTCTGTCTGGTGCACCACCGGACTGTCCGGTGTGCCCATCGTCAGCAAAAACAGCCAACGTCTAGACAGTGGTTAGAGGCTATAAATACCCCCCAACCACCTCCTTCAATGACATCCAAGTTTTCTGAAGTTCTCATTCAATACAAGAGCAATAACATTCACTCCAAGACACAATTCCAAAGATCAAATCCTCTCCAAGCCTCCAAATCAACTCAATTCATTAGTGACTTGAGAGAGGGTGGTTTGTGTTCTTTTGTTGCTCTTGTTACTTGGATTGCTTTCTCCTTTCTATTCTCACTCTTTTAAGTGCTTTGTAAAGCTAGCAAGAGACACCTAAGTGTGTGGTAATCGTTGCAGGGTCTTAGTGACTCAAGTGATTAAGGAGAAGCCTCGACCGATCTGTGTGATCGATTGAGAGAGGGAAAGGTTTAGAATAGACCCAGCCTTTTGTCACACCCGTTTCTAAAGGGCAGAGCCGGGTGCATAGCATATGTGTGCCAGGATCTATTTCCACACCTATGTTGACATCACAAGTGTAATATATCAAAAGAACAATGCATAAGAGCATAAATAACGATTATATTAACATATTACACTTTAAAAGACATAATGTCTTAACCTTTATTCATCAAAGTACAGCGAGACATGGACATCCATCCACAGGAAGATGACCGGGGGTATCACTAGACTAGCATCCATGGAGTTCAGCATCATATCTTCATCTGCAAACTTTTGATCAAAATTAAGCAAGGGTGAGCTCACTTATGGTCGGGGCTCAGCAAGTGTATGGGAAGAGAGAGGAGTGAGGTGACCTGCGCCTGTTGGCCGGCGGGGCAGCGGGTGGACGGGTGCCCGTTTGTTTTTTTAATTGATGTGTGTGAGCGTTTTGCTTTTGTATTTTTTTTACTTTTTTTCTATTTTGAATTTCTTTCTTGTTTTTATAATATAATATAATATAATATAATATAATATAATATAATATATATTCCAAAAAAATATAATAAATCTAAAAAATATTATTTACATAAAATATATTATCAAAATATTTCAAGTTAATTTAGGATAATTCCAATAATTAAATAAAGTTGGTTTTACGAAAAAGAGATCATTTAATAAAATGAGATTCTTGCTAATAAATTTAAAGAAAATTTAGTAACATATCAAAATGTATAGTCCAGAATAATATGTCAACAACTCATTGTTATTTTATAAAATAAGATCTTCCTCACACAATTAGATCCAGGAATTGGATTTGAAATTCAAATCAAACAAAATATATGCATCAGCATGAATGCATCGAACACTTAGTAAACTTTTACTATTTAAGAAATTTGTCTGGTTTAATTATATCACAATTTCATTATTTGTAAACATATGTATTTTTCTTTCTATTGAAAACTAATACAACAAACTGGTTGCTTTCATTTGATGGATTTAGGGTGTTACAAAATCTACCCCCTAAAAAGAATCTCGTCCTCGAGATTTGGGAAGGCTGGCAAGAAAACAATGGTGATATATGGTTACTCGTAGATTCTTGGTTCACACAAACTCTTCCAAACTTAAGGAACTTGTTTCTTCATTCCGCAATGTATTCTGATCAAGCGGCCTTCATCATCGTACCTATAAAATGGTTGGTCTTCTGAATTATTGTTTAAGTCATGCTTAGCAGCCTTCTTCTCTAGTCGGTCTTGATGCTTCTTGGGGCATTCGCGAATAATATGTCCTTCTTTCTTGCAGTAATAGCAATCACCTTTTGCTTTAAACTCTTCTGAGTCAACTTTGCTTGACTAAAAGCAGATGATGGATGATTGAGTGTCTGTATCTTAAACAGTTGAGCCTGACTTGATTCTTCTATTTGGGTATCCATGTGTTTCGTGGCTTTTGCTTGTGGTTGAGATGGATTACTCATGTATCCAAACGTTTTTCTATTCCTTTTGTTGTTCTTCACGATGTTGATAAAAGTTTCTATGCATTTTTGTTCATATTCCATGTCTGGAGACTGAGATAGCTTAATCTCGGAGGTGTCCGGTAGTGAATTCTTCTCGGGACAGTTACGGAGGTAATGATCTTCACGTCCACATAGATAACAAGATTTTCTTGAAGTTATTTCTTGACTTTTTTCATGTTTCCATTTTTGTTTCTTGGACCTGATGCGACGACGGGGCTGAAACTGTGTGCAGGTGATAGTCCATCCATCAATGTAACACTCATGTGCTTCCTTTTGGAGCTGTGCATCCTTGTGATGTTTCCTTTTTGGAATACTTTGCAATTCATCAATTGGTAGTGCATTAGGTATGAGAGACTCTGCTATTAGTTGTTCAGGGGGAGACATCTGTCTGTTTATGCCAGAAAATAATATTTGGTTCTTCTGTTTTGTAGTTTCACTTTCGTTTGTACTGATCTGGCGACAAGGAATTCCATAGTACTCACAACAACAACATGTTCCAAGGTCACTTGTCGGTTGGTTTGGTTGGGCATCCTTTTGTGTCTTGAATGTTTGTCCATCAGCTGTTTTATTTATAGTGTTGTTTTGACTTGCCAACACACTGCATTCTTTGCATTTAGTGACACCACTTGTAGTTGACATTCCAAGGTCTGACATCTGTATGGGTATGGAAGAATGGAAGGGATGAAAGGGTTGAGCAAAGATAGATTATAGAGAGCAGAGAAAACCCATCTATCTAAGGTTTTACCTAGCTAACTGATGTCATTGTGGACAAATGTCACACAATACACCAACAATCATTTCAAAGAAGCAAATCAAACATGGACACAAAGGACAATGAACTCAAGCATACCAGCACAACACAATCCAGTTCTACTCATTCAACCAAAACAAAAGATGAGACAAGGTTTGGAATAAGAAAGATATTATAATATCAAGGAGTTGGGTAAGAATTATCAAGGAGTTAGACAGGACATATTTGTTGGTGGCCAAGAGAGAAATAAGATAACCATGAACTATTAAAGTGAGGATAAATGATACAACCAAGGATAAAGTGAGTTAGGGAGAAAGCACTATCAAGGAGACAAAATAGAGAGGCATAGGTTTAATATATCAAGGTGGATATTGCGCAAGAGTGGCAATACAATGGCACGAAAGCAAAAGTATAAGAATTCAATAGGGAGAAAGCATTGTCAAGGATAAAAGTAGAGAGGCAAAAGTTTAATATATCAAGGTAGATATTGCGCAAGGGTGGCAATACCATGGCAAGAAAACAAAAGTATAAGAAGTCAAGGGTTATATAGCAATATTAGGGACTAGAAAACCACTATAATATAATATAATATCGCTCTTACCGATTTAGTCGAAAATCTTAATACTAAAGAACAATCCTATCAACCTAGCCAAGAAGTCAAATAATAGATCTAGGGGATCCATAACACAACTTCTTGCGGAGTGGGGATAAGGCAGAGAATAGGGCATCGTCCATAGCTTCAAAAGGGTTTCTTCTGGCAAACTTCGCTTCAAGTTCCGTAATCCTAGCTTGATCATCTTGCAATGCTTCTCATTCAAACCTTCTGATAGATCAAAAAATCAGACAAGAAGAGTTGAAAATAGAAGAGACAAGTTTGATATAAGTATGTTTTTATGAAGACAATTAAGTCAAGTTTTGAAAGACTGACTGGGCTTTCCATTTCTAATTAATCTAGCGACCTACGGTCACATTGCTTTGATACCACTTCTGTCACACCCGTTTCTAAAGGGCAGAGCCGGGTGCATAGCATATGTGTGCCAGGATCTATTTCCACACATATGTTGACATCACAAGTGTAATATATCAAAAGAACAATGCATAAGAGCGTAAATAACGATTATATTAACATATTACACTTTAAAAGACATAATGTCTTAACCTTTATTCATCAAAGTACAGTGAGACATGGACATCCATCCACAGGAAGATGACCGGGGGTATCACTAGACTAGCATCCATGGAGTTCAGCATCATATCTTCATCTGCAAACTTCTGATCAAAATTAAGCAAGGGTGAGCTCACTTATGGTCGGGGCTCAGCAAGTGGGGGAAAAACTAATGCAAGGTAACAAGGTGAGGCTAAGGTTGAGCAGTAAGCATTTTAGTTGGTCAACATTTTATTAACAACACCTGTCTTACTAATAAGTGTGAATCCCATGTATTCCCATTAAACAAAGGTATAAGAGTATATCAAAAACACTTAAGTGAAACCACTTAAGCAAACCATTGGCAGATCATCGGATCTCGATTTATTTCCATCTTCAAGTTCAATTATCATGTGAGGAGTCCAGGCTGCTCATAACCGTGAGCACGGCTGATATATCAGTTTTACACTCTGCAGAGGTGGTACAACTTTACCCACAAGCCGTGTATCCCCTCTAGCATGGGTCGGCCAAAACCCGTAAACACTTCCGAGGTGAGTGGCTAGGGATCCACTATGAGGCTTTCACAAAATACACTTAATACGAAGCAACCCGCTAAGGTTTCTAAATACGACGGTGGAGGCCCCCTGGGTGAGGTACCTTAGCCAAGAATACGTCCCCATGTTAATGTGGGCTGCCAACACCTACCGCTCCCCCTCTTGCCCATATTTCAGGTAAGGTTGCCAGGCACTAAGCATATAAAGCTAATTACCAAAGCCAGAGCCATGATAACACTCGTGGTTGCACTGTTTTCCCGGGTGGTCACTCCATGTTCCAATTAATATGCAATAATCTTGTTTAACCATCGGATTAACAACAATAGTATGAACTTACCATTTGGAACATTGATATCATCAGTAGGAGTACCAGCATAAATGTAAATGCAAAGCTAAATTGTAAATGCAAATATCTATCTTTTGGTTTTCGTATTTTTGTAATTTAAATTGGAGTTATGCTTTTGTTAACGAGAAATTAAAATAAAATTGTATATTACGTCTTTCTAACCAAAAGATAGATATTTGCATTTACAATTTAGCTTTGCATTTACATTTATGCTGGTACTCCTACTGATGATATCAATGTTCCAAATGGTAAGTTCATACTATTGTTGTTAATCCGATGGTTAAACAAGATTATTGCATATTAATTGGAACATGGAGTGACCACCCGGGAAAACAGTGCAACCACGAGTGTTATCATGGCTCTGGCTTTGGTAATTAGCTTTATATGCTTAGTGCCTGGCAACCTTACCTGAAATATGGGCAAGAGGGGGAGCGGTAGGTGTTGGCAGCCCACATTAACATGGGGACGTATTCTTGGCTAAGGTACCTCACCCAGGGGGCCTCCACCGTCGTATTTAGAAACCTTAGCGGGTTGCTTCGTATTAAGTGTATTTTGTGAAAGCCTCATAGTGGATCCCTAGCCACTCACCTCGGAAGTGTTTACGGGTTTTGGCCGACCCAGGCTAGAGGGGATACACGACTTGTGGGTAAAGTTGTACCACCTCTGCAGAGTGTAAAACTGATATATCAGCCGTGCTCACGGTTATGAGCAGCCTGGACTCCTCACATGATAATTGAACTTGAAGATGGAAATAAATCGAGATCCGATGATCTGCCAATGGTTTGCTTAAGTGGTTTCACTTAAGTGTTTTTGATATACTCTTATACCTTTGTTTAATGGGAATACATGGGATTCACACTTATTAGTAAGACAGGTGTTGTTAATAAAATGTTGACCAACTAAAATGCTTACTGCTCAACCTTAGCCTCACCTTGTTACCTTGCATTAGTTTTTCCCCCACTTGTTGAGCCCCGACCATAAGTGAGCTCACCCTTGCTTAATTTTGATCAGAAGTTTGCAGATGAAGATATGATGCTGAACTCCATGGATGCTACTCTAGTGATACCCCCGGTCATCTTCCTGTGGATGGATGTCCATGTCTCGTTGTACTTTGATGAATAAAGGTAAGACATTATGTCTTTTAAAGTGTAATATGTTAATATAATCGTTATTTACGCTCTTATGCATTGTTCTTTTGATATATTACACTTGTGATGTCAACATATGTGTGGAAATAGATCCTGGCACACATATGCTATGCACCCGGCTCTGCCCTTTAGAAACGGGTGTGACACCTTTGTGGTATCCTCAACGGGGACTAGGTTCTTTGGAACCGAACTTTGGTAAACAAATCACCGTGTTCACTTGTGTTGATTACCACTTGATTTGTTTCCCCTCTTTCCTCTCTCTAAAGTTCCCTTGCTCATATTGATTTGAGTTTGCTCCCAACTGTTATCCGCATTGATTGAGCAACTCTAAGCAAGGAGAACTATCTTTCGAACTTCGATTTAATTCTAACGCAAACCCCGCCCTTAGTGCGTGTTTAAAGTTTATAAATTTCAGGTTTCGCCTATTCACCCCCCTCTAGGCGACTTTCAATAGCACTTAATTACTTAGAATTAGTAAAATATCTATTTATGTCAAAATAACTATGATTATGGTACTAAAGTCCAAAATTAGTAATTTACATTAATTCTTAGAATACTAATGTTATGTGATTTTTAAATAAAAATTTTAGTAATGCGTATAATTTCTGTTTAGAAAGGAAAGCATAAAACCCAAAGGATTATTATTAGTCATAAATAATAATTATTTTCCGTAAAGTTTGTTAAGTCAATTTATATACATTATATTAGATAAACTAGCTTCATAGTCACCTGCTCATATATTTTTCACCAACGATAACTCAAAGTGGAAACTCTAGTGGATTAATAAAATAGTTATGATTTAGACATTATTTACAAGTATCGTTGCGTGATATGTGATTGTTTATGTAATGTTGAATGTTACCCATGTGATGGTGAATGTTTATTTATTTGGCGTATGTAATCTTTTGTATGTACGATACGCAAATCGATGCTAGAAGTTGACTGTGAGGTAGACGAACCAAACTCGTTCGAGGACGACCCACAAGACACTTTCGAGCAAGGCAAGTGGATTCTCCCTCTGCATTTCTATTTGTACCCAAATAATGCATATAATAATGTTTACTTTTCGGTTATTTGCATAATTTGATGGGATTTACCTAAATAAGGATTTCCTAGAATTACCAACCCTATTCCTTGATTTACCTTGGGATAAATGCTATGCTTAGCAATTTTTGCTATTGCTCAACTTGATAAATATGATGTCACTTTTTTAATGATACTATGTTCTAGAAATGAAGTTTTTATTATGATGTTAACCCGATGGTTAAACAACAACATTTTGTGTTAAATGGAACATGGAGTGACCACCCAGGATAACAGTGCAACCACGAGTGCTATAATGGCTCTGGCTTTGGTAATTAGCTCTATAGACTTAGTGCTTAGCAACCCTACCTGAAAGATGGGCAAGAGGGGGCGGCAATGGTTTGGTGGCTGAAAGTCGCCTAGAGGGGGGGGTGAATAGCCGAAACCTAAAATTTATAAACTTAAACACACACTAAGGCTGGGGATTAGCGTTAGAATTAAATTCAAGTCCGAAAGATTGTTTCTGTTGCTAAGAGTTGCTCAAAGGGATGCAGATAACGTATGGGAGCAAACTCAAATTAATACTAGCAAGGAAACGTTAGAGAGAGGAAATGGGGGAAAACAAATCAAATGGAAATCAAGCAAGTGGACACGATGATTTGTTTTACCGAGGTTCGGTTTCAAAGAACCTAGTCCCCATTGAGGATGCCACAAAGGCCGGGTCTATTTCAACCCTTTCCCTCTCTCAAACGGTCACTTAGACCGAGTGAGCCTTTTCCTTTATCTCACGGGTCACTAAGACCCCGCAAAGACCACCACACACTTGGTGTCTCTTGCTTCGCTTACAAGTCTCTTGAGAATAAGAAGGGAAAAAGAAAAGGCCAATCCAAGCAACAAGAGCAACAAAAGAACATAAAACACCCTCTCTCAAGTCTTTAATGGAATTGAGTTGATTTGGAGGCTTAGAGAGGATTTGATCTGTTGGATGTGTCTTGGAGTGAAGTCTTTTACTCTTGCAATGAATGAGATGTTCAGAAAACTTGGATGGAAATGAATGAGGTGGTTGTGGGGTATTTATAGCCCCCAACCACTTCCTAGCCGTTGGCTCAGCTTGCTGGCGATGGACGCACCGGACAGTCCGGTGCACCACCGGACAGTCACTGTGCACTGTCCGGTGCGTGCCACATCAACGCATCTGTTAGGGTTTGGAGCAGTTGACCGTTGAAGCCGTTTGTCTTCTTGCCACACCGGACAGTCCGGTGACCTTTGACTTCTACGCTCTGGCTTCTGTTGCGACACTGTTCACTACTGTAGCTCTGCACAGTCGACCGTTGGCGCGCAGGGAGCCGTTGTTCCGCTGGCTCACCGGACAGTTCGGTGCACACTAGACAGTCCGATGAATTATAGTGGAGCGCGCCTCTGGAATTCCCGAGAGTGGCCTGTTTGGAAGTGTACGGGCCTAGTGCACCGGACAGTGTCCGGTACGCCAAAAATCAGCACACTCAAGTCCTTTTGCTCCATTTTTGATTGTGTCCCCAACTGGATTTCTTTCTTGGTTTGTGTTGAACCTTATGCACCTGTAATAGATGACATCTAGACAAACTAGTTAGTCCACGTGGTTTGTGTTAGATGTCAACCACCAAAATCGATTATAGGAAATGGTTAATGTGGCGGAACCGCCCAAATTATTCCAACTTAAGTGCCTAAGTCCCGCCTTAGAGGCTAGACCACACTTAAATAGGAATAACACGTCAGTCCCTCGGATCTAGTCCGACGAGGCCACTAACAGGATCAAGTACCACGTACTCACTCGATGGTGAGGCACAGAGCAAATACAATAAAGCATAAAACCATACATTGGGGAGTAATAAATTTATTACATCATCATCGGAGTTTTAGCAAAAGTAGTCATCATTTTTCGGGATGCAGCGGAATAAAACTAGCGATAGATAAACAGAGGGATGGGGAAGCCTGTCCCATCACTCCTCGTGCTCCTCCTCTGCCGAGGCAGGGTCCCACTCGACTGTCCAACCCGGTGGCAAGGTGGACGACCAAGTCACTCCAGCAACCATGTCCTCCAGAGAACCTGTAAAATTATGCCACAAACAAGGCTGAGTATACTAATATTCAGCTAGACTTACCCGGTGTGAGGAGTCTACTCCTCTACCTCTAGACATGTAGCTGTTTGGCTGAGGGGTTTGGTTGCCAAAAGCACTAGCTGAGTCTATAAATCAAGTTTTAGCTTTGTCAAATTTTAGTGTGACTCTCTTAAGACTAAATGTATACCTATCTAATCATACATGGTATCAAACATTTAGCAATCAACAACTTTTGCCAATTCATCACCTTTCCACTTGTTACTCAATGTAGCAGCATGGATCAAGCAGTCTCATTAGCTGTGAGAAGCAGATGATTCGAATCGAGTTTTTAAACCTTGCAAGGTAAACCTAAACACACGACGTGGCGAGGCACTCCGTCCCCACACACATCAACCGTCCCCATCGATTCTCTGGCAACAGATCAGGGCTCACCGCCTTGGCGTACAATGCCTCACTGACCCCGACTGCCGTCGTGCAGTGACCGCACTTGTACCCACCGTAACCGGAATGGGAGACCACGTCTCAGGTCGCGTGAGGGGCAAAGTCTGCGGGCAGGTTCACTTAGGTACTAGGCTTACCAATTTACCATATTTCTCGGCATGTGCTTAGTACGTTCAAACGCTTGACACACGGTACCACACCTTAATCCTTATTCCAATTTCCGTCTCATAGACAACGCATCCCCATGGACCGTTGTCCACAGACCATCATCAATACGATATGTAAATGGATACAAGCAATTCCTGACCTCGCGCGAGTGCTAGAAAAATCACTCGACTTCTACCGAGATCCCTAATTAGTAAAGCAGCTACTCGACCTAGCATACTAGTATCCATCACAAAAGGATTCCTGAGATCATGCAACTAGGGTTTCAAACAACTCCTACACTTAAGTGCACAATACAAGCCTACAATCATTAAGTGCAGTAAAATAATATATAGAACTGGTTATGCATAAACCGGGGCTTGCCTTCCAAAGCTGGGGCAGGCAGATCCTCTGGGGCAGGCTCTAGTGCTGGATCCGAGGCTACCTCCTGAGCAACTCCTTGCTCCGGCACGAGGACGTATTCTCCGTCAGTGAGGTTGCAATCTATCGAATGCAAGGAATAAGAATATGTATGCCATGATTACGCAGGATTTAGTAATCATTATACTTAAGTGAAGAAAAACTAAGTTAGTTAGTAACTTAGGGTTTCCTGGTTATACGAGGCTCTTGGTGGTTTATGCTTATCATTTTAGGTTTGGGTTTTGGTCTAGGGATAAGCATAGTGGATTGAAACTTGGATTTCCCTTAGATGTTCTAGTAGGCATTTAAGGGGTTTTGCTGGTTGGGTTAGGGTAACATTAATCTCCACTATTAATTCCCCTTTTTCATTTTCTATTTGTGAATTCTAGTGTGGGTTTGAACTACAACAGTGATTTAACTTTTTCCAAAAATTCTGTAAAAATTACAGTGGGTCACTAGTTGTCACTGTAGTTTGTCCTATAAAATTGAGGTGGATAATAATTCAGACACTACTTGTACAAAATTAACAAAGACAAGCTTTAAAAGGGCATTTTACACTATAGCTGTGATTTAATTGAGGTTTCTGTACCCAATTTTATTTTTGTCTAGATACATAGGGGATACTAATTTAGTTGTGAATTTCTAAAGTTTTATGCCAAAAAGGTGCTTATAACTAGCTTGTTATTTGAAAAATATCAAACAACAGATTCCATATTTTTCCTATGTTCATAATAACAAAACATTAGTTATCCCAAGGGTTGGGGTGTTTTCTCCTCAGGGTTATTTTTCTAGGGTTTTTCTAAGGTTTCCTTGTTTTTCTAAATTAAAAGGTATCTCCTTTCTTTTGCACTAAACAAGGGTATAATAACTTTTTCTTGTGAACTACACTGATTAGGGGAGCTAACAAAAATGTGGGTACTCCCTGGTTCTTATTTTAAATTACCTTTCATATTTTCTCTAACTTTAGGCTAAAAATGATTTAAATGGTAAACTCTACCTTAACTTGGTGTACAGAGGGGTTGATTATTTTTAAACAGGTTAGGAAGTGATTAAGTACCTCTCTAAATTTTCTTAACCCCAGTCAAATAGTGTAGCTATTTTTCCTTATTTCTTTGAGCTTTTGATCAGTTAATCATTTAAATCAAAACTTTAAAGTTTTCTGTAACACTTAGGGGTTTTATATTTTTCCTAAGTAGTTTACATTATTTAGGGTCTGGCAAAATTGGTTTGACTCGATTTGGGTGAACAAAACAGAAGTTATGAATTTTTCAAGTTCTGTTTAGATCAAAAATCAGATTATTAATAAGGTTTCCTGAAAATCCACTTTGCATCGAAGACCTCGGGTTCTTTCTAAACTAACTCTTTCAGTTATACCCCTGCGCTACTATTCTCTTGAGTCACTGACAGCGCACAAAACCCCCTGCCCTTTTCTTCTTCTTCCCCGCGGTCCCTCCCCTTATGCAAACAGTAACCGCGGAAAGGAAAAGGGCGGCGCCGCTTCCCGGCGGTGGGAGAGGTCCGGTGAGGGGTGGGTTTGACTTCGGGAGGTTCTGGCGGTCACAGCGATGTACGGCTCGACGGCGGTGGTGGCCGGAATCGACCGGACCACGTGCGCAGGCGGGTGAACTCGTCGGCGGCGAGTGCTCCGGCCTAACCACGGCGATCTAGTTCAATTAAACGGCACGATGAGCTCCACGGGATGTCGCAGAGGCTATGTGTGCGGTGAATCGGAAAATGGCGCATAGACTTACCCGGTCTACGTTCACCGGCGATCGGGTGAAGTCCGGCGACCGTGGACTGGCTTCTCCGGCGAGGAAAAGTCCGATTCCTTGCTCGGGGAGCTTCACCAAGGCACACACAGTCTATTCCGAGGGTCGGACGGGGTCAGGAGAGGCTCTGCTGGCCGATCTACGGTGGTGGGGGATCAGGTGGTCACGGGCACGCCGTGCGCGGGGCAATGCCGGTGATCTGGTGCTCCGGTGAGGTCGAGCGCGTGTGGAGGAGTACGGTCGAAGTCCCTGGGGGGTTTTATAGGCGCGGGCGCGGGCAGCGGCGCCGGCTCGGCTTTGGCGCGATGCGGGGCACGCAGGGGCGCGCGTCGGGCGTGCTTTGGCGAGCTCAGAGCGCGTCGAACACGTGGCTCTTTGCTTCTGCCCTTGTTCTTCCCTCTGATGAGCGGCCAAAACGTACGAATCTTGCCCTAGGACCTGTGAGAGATCTCTTCCCTGCACCTAGAGCTATCTAGTTCATGTGAGTACCGAGGGTAGATATGGTCTGGTTTGAGAGATATAGGGGTGGGAAGTTGCCTATGTCAGAGCTGTCCAAACCGAGACAAATCTTGTGCCAAGTCGTGTCAAATGACTTAGGGTTGGGTTCAAACTTTTCCAGGGTATTCTAGAGGTATTTTGGCGCCAATTTGTCAATTGGGTCAAATGGTTTTGAAGTTTGAATGAGGGTGAACATGTTTGATCTTTGGCCAAGGGTTGGTTTTGGACTTAGTCAATTTCTGATTTTTCTTTTGTGCTCAACCCTTTTGTGAACCTTTTGGGGGTTTTTCTGAAATCTTTTTGGGGTTACTTTCTTACTATTATTTGTAGGGTATTAAGTGTACTACAACTTTTATAATTGGCCCAAGTCATGATCATGTGGTTTTCATAACCCTTTGGTCATACTTACTTCTAGGGCTCCCATTGTCCAAAGGGGTTTGAATTAGGGTTTGGGCAAATCTCCCCCTTATATGTGCATGATAAGTCAAGGCATGACATCTAAGATGGGTTGCACTTATTTAGGATCTTGATCTCCAAGTTTGAAGTCCTTCACTCAAATTAAGTCACATGTGATGATGAGCTTTTCTTGTGTAGTCCTTAGTGAAAATCCTAAGGAACACCTAGGGTGTTACAGCCCTCCCCCCTTAAAGGAATCTCGTCCCGAGATTTAGGTAGAGTCCCTTGGAGAGGTGCCAGGAAGGTGTGCTGGTGTGCTGCTTCTTCCTTTATCCAAGTTTCTCTAGTTAACTGCTCTTCGAATGTCATCCTGTTTGCAACTTCAGAAGGAAGTCCTTCTCACGTTATTTTCAAAACTTACTATACCTTTAACATCTAAGTTTTTCTTATATTTAGATTCAAAGGGCAGGTGGGGGTGGGGTTCGGGATTACGTACCGACTCCTTTAGGTAGAAAGTCGGGGGAGCGAGAGCGTAGAAAATCCTCAGTTTCCCATGTAGCTTCTTCTACTGAATGGTGACTCCACTGAACCTTATACATTCTGATCAACCTTGCCCGCGTTGATCTCTCCTTTTGATCCAACACCTTGACGGGGTGCTCTTGATAAGACAAGTCTGGTTCTATCTCAATTTCTGGTTCAGGTAGCACTTCAGTGGGTAAGCGGACACATTTCCGTAGCTGAGATACATGGAACACATCAGGAACTGCTGACATGTGGGGTGGCAACTTCAATTGATATGCTACAGGTCCACAAGTTTCCTTGATCTCATAGGGTCCAATGTAGCGAGGAGCTAACTTGCCCTTGATTCCAAATCTCTGGACACCTTTGGTGGGTGACACTTTAAGATAAACATGATCTCCCACTTCAAACTGTAGAGGCTTCCTTCTCTTGTCATGATAGCTCTTTTGCCTGGCCTGAGCAGCTTCTAGGTTGTTCTTTATAACTCTGACCTTTTCCTCTGCTTCAAGTACCAAGTCTGGTCCAAATATTTCCCTCTCTCCTGCTTGAGACCAATTTAGTGGGGTCCTACACCTTCTCCCATACAAGGCTTCGAAAGGTGCCATCTTCAAACTGGCCTGGTAGCTGTTATTATAAGAGAACTCTGCCAATGAAAGACACTTGTCCCAATCCTTTCCATAGTGTAGCACACATGCCCTTAACATGTCTTCCAAAATCTGATTCACCCTTTCTGTCTAACCATCTGTTTGGGGATGGTATGCTGAGCTTCTTATTACATGGGTTCCAAGTGACTCCTGCAATTGCTCCCAAAATCATGCCACGAATGGTGCTCCTCTATCCGATACTATAGTCCTCGGTATTCCATGCAAGCGAACTATCTGGTCAATGTAAATTTCAGCGTACTTTTCTGTCCTGTGGGTGGTGTGTACCGGCAAGAAATGAGCTGTCTTGGTCAATCTGTCCACAATGACCCAAATGGAATCATGGTGCCGGGAGGTATTGGGCAATCCTACAATAAAATCCATGCAAATGTCCTCCCATTTCCAAGATGGTATGGGAAGGGGTTGCAAAGGGCCTGCTACCTTCAAATGACTGGCCTTGATTCTCTGGCAGGTGTCACATTCAGATATATACTTGGCAATTTCCCTCTTCATTCTGGTCCACCAGTACAAAGATTTAAGGTCATGGTACATCTTATTGCTGCCGGGGTGCATGGAGAATTTTGAAAGGTGAGCTTCATCCAATGTCTTCTTTCTGAGCTCAGGGTTCTTGGGAACAACCAATCGGTCTCCAAACCATAGGATTCCTTTGCTGTCCTGACGAAAGCACTTGTATTTGTCCACCTTTAGTTTGATCATTTCCTTAATGACTTGAACACCCTTGTCACCAATCTGTGCCACGACTATTTGCTCTTGTAAGGTGGGTTCCACTAAAATATAACTCAAAGCACCAGAGGAAACAACTTCTATTTTCAACTTGCACAACTCATCACATAGGGTGGTGATTTTAGCATCCATATTCATACAATTGCACTGGGCCTTCCTGCTTAAAGCATCCGCCACAACATTGGCTTTACCAGGGTGGTAATGCACCTCCAAATCATAGTCCTTGATTAGCTCTAACCATCTTCTCTGCCTCATAAGATCAGCCTGGGTGAAGATGTATTTGAGACTCTTATGATCAGTGTAAATATTACAGTGAGCTCCCATCAAATAATGTCTCCATATCTTGAGAGCATGAACCACAGCTGCTAACTCCAGATCATGTGTGGGGTAGTTCTGCTCATGGGGTATGAGTGCTCGGGAGGCATAAGCAATGACTCGGTTGTCCTGCATTAAGACACATCCCAATCCCGTACCGGAAGCATCGCAATAAACTTCAAAGGGTTTGGTGTTGTCAGGTTGAGCTAGCACTGGTGCTGTGGTCAAGTGTTGCCTTAGTGTATGAAAGGCATCCTCACACTTCTGGCTCCAATCATATTTGACTCCTTTCTTCAATAGTTCAGTCATTGGCTTGGCAATTCTGGAGAAATCCGGAATAAATCGTCGATAATACCCTGCAAATCCCAGAAAATTCCGAATCTGCCGCACTGTGGTAGGAGGTTTCCAATCCATTACTTCTTGTACCTTCTCAGGATCAACTAATATTCCATCCTGAGAAATTGTGTGACCCAAAAATTTAATTTCCCTCAGCCAGAATTCACATTTGGACAATTTAGCATACAACTGATGGTCACGCAGTCTCTGAAGTACGGTATGCAAATGCTTAGTGTGCTCGGCTTCATTCTTGGAATACACCAGGATGTCATCAATGAAAACCACCACAAATTTGTCCAACTCTGGCATGAACACTGAGTTCATCAGGTACATGAAATAAGCCGAGGCATTGGTTAGCCCAAAAGACATCACCAAAAACTCATAGAGCCCATATCTGGTGGAGAAAGCCGTCTTCGGAATATCACTGGCACGGATCTTGATTTGATGGTAGCCCGAGCGAAGGTCTATCTTGGAGAACACTTTGGCTCCTACCAATTGATCAAACAAAACTTCAATGCGGGGTAGTGGGTATTTGTTCTTGATGGTTACCGCGTTGAGAGGGCGGTAATCAACACACATTCTCAAACTCTCATCCTTTTTCTTCACAAATAGGGCCGGACATCCCCATGGTGAAGTACTTGGGCGAATGAACCCCTTGTCCAACAACTCTTGCAGTTGCTTTTTCAATTCTGCCAATTCCGCTGGAGGCATCCTATAAGGTCTCTTGGATATAGGAGCAGTCCCAGGCTGCAATTCAATCACGAACTCGATGTCTCTGTCAGGTGGCATCCCTGGCAATTCATCCGGAAAAACATCTGGGTAGTCACAGACTACGGGGATCTTCTCAACAGGTGACTCTATCATGGTGAAGGCACAGGAACGGGTACATCCCTGGTCGGGTAGGTACAAGGTGATCTCGCCATCCAGTGGGGAGTGGATTTCTATGGCTCTGGCTGCGACATCAATCACCGCGTGGTGTCATGATAACCAATCAGTCCCCAGGATGATATCCACGCTATCCAATCCCATTATCAAGAGAGTAGTTTTAAATATGAAACTACCCAACTTTATGGGTACGTGTCTATTGATCTGATAGGTGGCAACCCTGCCTCCGGGTGTAGAAATTGTGATACCCCCATTGGTGTGGTGAAAAGGTAACTGGCACTTGGCACTAAATTTGGTACTGATAAAACTGTGTGATGCACCAGAATCAAAAAGAATAATTGCGGGATAATTCAAAACTGAAAAGATACCAGTCAAGACGGGTGCTCCCTCTGGAATATCAGCCATGGTGGTGAAGTTCAGCCTGCCGTGCCTCACTTGCACCTTCTGTCTCTTGCCTTGATTCTGGTTGGCATTCTGTCCCTGCCTCTGCTGGTTTCTGGGGCAATTCTTGGCATAATGCCCAGTGTTACCACAAGTGAAACACTTGTTGTCATTGGTCTGGCGGTACTGCTGCTGTTGTGGCTGATTGTTCCTCTGAACTGGAAACTGGGTGCGGTTGGGTGCCGGCTGCTGCTGCTGTGGTCGGATCACCCAACGTCCTTGTTGCTGCTGAGGTCCTCTGCTCTGAGTGTCAGATACGATCCTGAAGCGCTGTGGCTGAGCTGAAGGTCCTGCCATAGGGGTTTTCCTCTTCTTTTCTGCCTGACGAGCTGTGATACAGTCCTCCTGAGAAATGGCCATGTTGACTAACTCATTGTAGCTGTTGGCCCTAACTGTGTTGAGACGGTCGCGGAGCTTAGTGCTGAGCCCCCTCCTGAACTTGTCCCTCTTCTTCTCATCGGTGTCTGCATGATATCCGGCATACTGGCACAGGTCATTGAAGGCCTGAGCATACTGTAACACTGTCCGGTTTCCCTGAGTGAGTGCCAGAAACTCGTTGAGCTTGTGGTCCATAATGCCTGCTGGTATATGGTGCCCCCTGAAAGCTGCCTTGAACTCTCTCCAATCCACTTCATGGTCAACTGGTTGCATAGCAAGGTAGTGGTCCCACCATGTCCGTGCGGGTCCGCGAAGCTGCTGGGTGGCGAACCTGACCTTAGTAACCTCTGAACAAACTGCATTGAGTAGTGGGAATTTAGATTCCACTACCCTAAGCCATACATCAGCATCAAGTGGATCATCTGCCCTGGTGAACAAAGGTGGCTGGGTACTGAGGAACTCCTGATAAGTGGCTGCCGTTGGGTGACGCTGATGATCACCACCACCATAATGCTAAGGTGGTGGCTGGCGCTGAGCTAACTGTCGCAAGATCTCGTTCTGCTGAGCCATCAGCTCCTGCAGAGTAGGAGGCAGTGGCGGTGGTGGAGGAATGCGCTCGTTCTGTCCACGACGCGCTCTTCCTGCCATCTGAAAAATTATGCATATTCCCAATATTATATTTCTGAGGTTCAATGTTACATCGCGATGAAAGAGTCAAAAAGGGTAAAACCAATATATTCTTGCATAATTATAACAGATTTCGCATGGCATAAACTTTTCTTCTTAAATTAAAACTGGCATCCTTTATCATCCCTACTTCCAAAAGAGTTTGTCATGATTACATCAGTAACTCAAAAGACTCAACTTCATCTAGCCTAGTACCCTAAGGGTGCAAAAGCTAAGCTAGTCCCGATGAGTCTATCGTCATAGACTTCTGACTCTATTTCTGCAACCTAGTGAGCAAACGAGGCAACGCTCGACTCGGGAGAAGGTGGTCTCCCTGAGCCAGCAATGTCCAAGCTGGAGGCAGGCTCCTCTCCTCCCTCGATATCGACATCCTCGTTGGCCTCCATGTCCTGGATCTCCTGGTGGTGCATATCCAGATGATGGTTAGCCTTCGCAAGCTGCTGCTGAGTGTTGATAAGCTGATCCTCGAGAACCTCGATGGTGTTCTCCCTGGTTCCCACTAGCTCCTCAAGCTTGTGGATCTCATCTGACAACTGCTCCATTTGTAGATCTTTTTCCACCATCTTAGTGGACAAGTCAACCACAAGCTCCTCTCTGTTATCCAAAGTGATCTTGGTAGCCTCCAATAGTGCCATCAGATGAGACATGGCCTCTCCTCGCATCACCTGTAGACGATACAGGGCATTCATGCATCGCACCGTCAAGTGAGCAGTCTGGCCTGGGTAGATAGCCCAAATATCCTTGGCATGCTCCACTCGATCCTTCCACATTGGGTCGTCCTCCTTTTCCATAGGGAACAAACCAATGGGGTGAGTGGACAGCTCCAAGGGGTGGAATCCGCAAAAGGTGGTCAGCCCATGGAGAGCAATCGCCTCGATGGTATCTTCAGCTCTGTATCCAAAAGACTCAGAGTCCAGCGAACGCTAGCCTGGCTGTAGGGGATGAGGCTCCAGGGTCATCCTCACCCTACAGCGGGGCACTCGGTGCTTCTCAAATAGCCGCACCGCGTACTGGGGAGGTGTCGTGTAACCAGCTCCCTGAAGTACCTCCCATAAAATACGAGGAAAGCCCTCTCGTGCTAGCCCGTCAGTGTGGGACTGGGCATTGCCTTCGTCCGAGGATCCGTGAGAAGTCATCTGTGTACGGTTAAGCGTAAGTAAAAGAAAAAGAATTATAAAATAGAAAGGGATCGCAACTCAGCCTCTCTATAACTACGTCAATGGTACTGGGGTACTTAATTCGTCATCATTACGTATCAAAGTCCTTACCCGATTATTAAATAGTTTAATTAAGGATGCATGCATGCTCGTCCTAAACGACCTCACATCAAGAGGGAATAGGAAGGAATTCCCATCCCTTATAGTAGCCGGTAGGGCTTACTCAATTAGCCACCTAGCTACCCCTCTATCATCCTAAGGCTTCGCGTCCTAGGTCTATCCTTATCGCCCTAACGATCTATCCAACATGTGTTTCTATCAAGTTTTACTTTTGAAAAGGAGGGTATTTATAGTTTATTGATTCATCTGTGGTGGTACAAGCTCCGATACCAGCTGTGGCGGAACCGCCCGAATTATTCCAACTTAAGTGCCTAAGTCCTGCCTTAGAGGCTAGACCACACTTAAATAGGAATAACATGTCAGTCCCTCGGATCTAGTCCGACGAGGCCACTAACAGGATCAAGTACCACGTACTCACTCGATGGTGAGGAATAGAGCAAATACAATAAAGCATAAAACCATACATTGGGGAGTAATAAATTTATTACATCATCATCGAAGTTTTAGCAAAAGTAGTCATCATTATTCGGGATGCAGCGGAATAAAACTAGTGATAGATAAACAAAGGGATGGGGAAGCCTGTCCCATCACTCCTCGTGCTCCTCCTCTGCCGAGGCAGGGTCCCATTCGACTGTCCAACCCGGTGGCAAGGTGGACGGCCAAGTCACTCCAGCAACCATGTCCTCCAGAGAACCTATAAAATTATGCCACAAGAAAGGCTGAGTATACTAATACTCAGCTAGACTTACCCGGTGTGAGGAGTCTACTCTACCTCTAGACATGCAGCTGTTTGGCTGAGGGGTTTGGTTGCCAAAAGCACTAGCTGAGTCTATAAATCAAGTTTTAGCTTTGTCAAATTTTAGTGTGACTCTCTTAAGACTAAATGTATACCTATCTAATCATACATGGTATCAAACATTTAGCAATCAACAACTTTTGCCAATTCATCACCTTTCCACTTGTTACTCAATGTAGCAGCATGGATCAAGCAGTCTCATTAGCTGTGAGAAGCAGATGATTCGAATCGAGTTTTTAAACCTTGCAAGGTAAACCTAAACACACGACGTGGCGAGGCACTCCGTCCCCACACACATCAACCGTACCTATCGATTCCCTGGCCACAGATCAGGGCTCACTGCCTTGGCGTACAATGCCTCACTGACCCCGACTGCCGTCGTGCAGTGACCGCACTTGTACCCACCATAACCGGAATGGGAGATCACGTCTCAGGTCGCGTGAGGGGCAAAGTCTGCGGGCAGGTTCACTCAGGTACTAGGCTTACCGATTTACCATATTTCTCGGCATGTGCTTAGTACGTTCAAACGCTTGACACACGGTACCACACCTTAATCCTTATTCCAATTTCCGTCTCGTAGACAATGCATCCCCATGGACCGTTGTCCACAGACCATCATCAATACGATATGTAAATGGATACAAGCAATTCCTGACCTCGCGCGAGTGCTAGAAAAATCACTCGACTTCTACCGAGATCCCTAATTAGTAAAGCAGCTACTCGACCTAGCATACTAGTATCCATCACAAAAGGATTCCTGAGATCATGCAACTAGGGTTTCAAACAACTCCTACACTTAAGTGCACAATACAAGCCTACAATCATTAAGTGCAGTAAAATAATATATAGAACTGGTTATGCATAAACCGGGGCTTGCCTTCCAAAGCTGGGGCGGCAAATCCTCTGGGGCGGGCTCTGGTGCTGGATCCGGGGCTACCTCCTGAGCAACTCCTTGCTCCGGCACGAGGACGTATTCTCCGTCAGCGAGGTTGCAATCTATCGAATGCAAGGAATAAGAATATGTATGCCATGATTATGCAGGATTTAGTAATCATTATACTTAAGTGAAGAAAAACTAAGTTAGTTAGTAACTTAGGGTTTCCTGGTTATACGGGGCTCTTGGTGGTTTATGCTTATCATTTTAGGTTTGGGTTTTGGTCTAGGGATAAGCATAGTGGATTGAAACTTGGATTTCCCTTAGATGTTCTAGTAGGCATTTAAGGGGTTTTGCTGGTTGGGTTAGGGTAACATTAATCTCCACTATTAATTCCCCTTTTTCATTTTCTATTTGTGAATTCTAGTGTGGGTTTGAACTACAACAGTGATTTAACTTTTTCCAAAAATTCTGTAAAAATTACAGTGGGTCACTAGTTGTCACTGTAGTTTGTCCTATAAATTTGAGGTGGATAATAATTCAGACACTACTTGTACAAAATTAACAAAGACAAGCTTTAAAAGGGCATTTTACACTATAGTTGTGAATTAATTGAGGTTTCTGTACCCAATTTTATTTTTGTCCAGATACATTGGTGATATTAGGCCTCTGTCTTAAAAATCACAGAAAAAGTCATACTGGATATTTAGTTGTGAATTTCTAAAGTTTTATGCCAAAAAGGTGCTTATAACTAGCTTGTTATTTGAAAAATATCAAACAACAGATTCCATATTTTTCCTATGTTCATAATAACAAAACATTAGTTATCCCAAGGGTTGGGGTGTTTTTTCCTCAGGGTTATTTTTCTAGGGTTTTTCTAAGGTTTCATTGTTTTTCTAAATTAAAAGGTATCTCCTTTCTTTTGCACTAAACAAGGGTATAATAACTTTTTCTTGTGAACTATACTGATTAGGGGAGCTAACAAAAATGTGGGTATTCCCTAGTTCTTATTTTAAATTACCTTTCATATTTTCTCTAACTTTAGGCTAAAAATGATTTAAATGGTAAACTCTACCTTAACTTGGTGTACAGAGGGGTTGATTATTTTTAAACAGGTTAGGAAGTGATTAAGTACCTCTCTAAATTTTCTTAACCCCAGTCAAATAGTGTAGCTATTTTTCCTTATTTCTTTGAGCTTTTGATCAGTTAATCATTTAAATCAAAACTTTAAAGTTTTCTGTAACACTTAGGGGTTTTATATTTTTCCTAAGTAGTTTACATTATTTAGGGTCTGGCAAAATTGGTTTGACTCGATTTGGGTGAACAAAACAGAAGTTATGAATTTTCCAAGTTCTGTTTAGATTAAAAATCAGATTATTAATAAGGTTTCCTGAAAATCCACTTTGCATCGAAGACCTCGGGTTCTTTCTAAACTAACTCTTTCAGTTATACCCCTGCGCTACTATTCTCTTGAGTCACTGACAGCGCACAAAACCCCCTGCCCTTTTCTTCTTCTTCCCCGCGGTCGCTCCCCTTATGCAAACAGTAACCGCGGAAAGGAAAAGGGCGGCGCCGCTTACCGGCGGCGGGAGAGGTCCGGCGAGGGGCGGGTTTGGCTTCGGGAGGTTCTGGCGGTCACAGCGATGTACGGCTCGACGGTGGTGGTGGCCGGAATCGACCGGACCACGTGCGCAGGTGGGTGAACTCGTCGGCGGCGAGTGCTCCGGCCTAACCACGGCGATCTAGTTCAATTAAACGGCACGATGAGCTCCACGGGATGTCGTAGAGGCTATGTGTGCGGTGAATCGGAAAATGGCGCAGAGACTTACCCGGTCTACGTTCACCGGCGATCGGGTGAAGTCCGGTGACCGTGGACTGGCTTCTCCGGCGAGGCAAAGTTCGATTCCTTGCTCGGGGAGCTTCACCAAGGCACGCACAGTCTATTCCGAGGGTCGGACAGGGTCGGGAGAGGCTCTGCTGGCAGGTCTACGGTGGCGGGGGATCGGGTGGCCACGGGCACGCCGTGCGCGGGGCAATGCTGGTGATCTGGTGCTTCGGTGAGGTCGAGCGCGTGCGGAGGAGTACGGTCGAAGTCCCTGGGGGTTTTATAGGCGCGGGCACGGGCAGCAGCGCTGGCTCGGCTTTGGCGCGACGCGGGGCACGCGGGGGGGCGCGTCGGGCGTGCTCTGGCGAGCTCAGAGCACGTCGAACACATGGCTCTTTGCTTCTGCCCTTGTTCTTCCCTCTACTGAGCGGCCAAAACGTACCAATCTTGCCCTAGGACCTGTGAGAGATCTCTTCCCTGCACCTAGAGATATCTAGTTCATGTGAGTACCGAGGGTAGATATGGTCTGGTTTGAGAGATATGGGGGTGGTAAGTTGGCTATGTCAGAGCTGTCCAAGCCGAGACAAATCTTGTGTCAAGTCGTGTCAAATGACTTAGGGTTGGGTTCAAACTTTTCCAGGGTATTCTAGAGGTATTTTGGCGCCACTTTGTCAATTGTGTCAAATGGTTTTGAAGTTTGAATGAGGGTGAACATGTTTGATCTTTGGCCAAGGGTTGGTTTTGGACTTAGACAATTTCTTATTTTTCTTTTGTGCTCAACCCTTTTGTGAACCTCTTGGGGTTTTTCTGAAATCTTTTTGGGGTTACTTTCTTACTATTATTTGTAGGGTATTAAGTGTACTACACCTTTTATAATTGGCCCAAGTCATGATCATGTGGTTTTCATAACCCTTTGGTCATACTTACTTCTAGGGCTCCCATTGTCCAAAGGGGTTTGAATTAGGGTTTGGGCAAATCTCCCCTTATATGTGCATGATAAGTCAAGGCATGACATCTAAGATGGGTTGCACTTATTTAGGATCTTGATCTCCATGTTTGAAGTCCTTCACTCAAATTAAGTCACATGTGATGATGAGCTTTTCTTGTGTAGTCCTTAGTGAAAATCCTAAGGAACACCTGGGGTGTTACAGTTAACCCGATTTCCCTTTCAGTGGCAGCTCATGTAAACATGGGGTGGTAGTCTTGGCTAAGTTACCTCACCTAGAGGGCCATCAATACAGACGTGGAAACCTTATCGGGTGGCTTTGTACTAAGGATATTTTGTGAAAGCCTCATAGTGGATCCCTAGCCATTCACCTAGGCAGTGTTTATGGGTCCGATCAACCCAAGCTTGATGGGATACACGGATTGTGGGTAAAGTTGTACCACCTCTGTAGAGTGTAAAACTGATATGTCAGCCATGCTCACGATTAAGAGCAACCTGGACCCTCACATGATAATTGAACTTAAAGATGGAAAATAAATCATGATCCGATGATCCACCAGTGGTTTGCTTAAGTGATTTCACTTAAGTGTTTTTGATATAATCTTATGTCTTTAATTAATTGGGATATTTGGGACACACTTATTAGTAAGACAGGTGTTGCTAATAAAATATTGACCAACTAAAATGCTTACCGCTTATCCATAGCCTACCTTGTTAACTTTGCATTATTTCCCCCACTTGCTGAGCCCCGACCATAAGTGAGCTCACCCTTGCTAATATTTTGATTGGAGGGTGATGACGATGACTTCGCTGATGACATTGATGAATTTTGAGTCTAACGATGCGCCAGTCACCTTCCTATGGAAGAGTGTCTATGTTTAATTCCGTCGTACTTTGATAATGATAGTTATTTAAGATACTATTATTCGGATGATGTAATAAAGTTACTCTACTCCCTTTACGCCTTTATTGCATTGTCTTTTGATATATTACACTTGTGACGTTAACATATGTGTGGAAAATGGATCCTGGCCCACATATGCTATGCATTCGGTTTTGCCCCTAGAACCGGGTGTGACACAAGTGGTATCAAAGTTATGCTGACTCTAGGTCATTAGACTAGTTAGAAATGGAAAGCCTAGTCTATTCGAAACATGCTAATTTTGTTCTTACAAAATTATTTTATTAATCTTATCTCTTTAAAATTCAACTAAGTTTACATTTTCTCTTGTAGATGGTTCATACAATCCAAACCACCTGGACCAACACCAACTACATCCCTCCGCCACGGCAAATTCTCGTCTACCCAGTGGTAGTCGAGGAAATCCCTATGGATCGCCCTCGCATTCGTGCGGAGAACGGAGTTATTTTGGAGGATAGCTCGGAGGAGTTTCTGCCTACGCCCACCCCATTGGCAGAATCACTAGCCTTCGCAGCTGGATCGTTATCTTTAGCACTGCCAACACCAGCAGTCCAAGCCCCTGCTCCCAGAGGCGACGACCTGGATGACTCTGGTGACGATAATGAAGACAAAGAAGAAGAAGAAGAAAAAGAGGAGGAGAACATCAACGAAGATGCCAACGGTGAACAGTAGGACCACTTCATGGGGATATGGCCTGTCACCAAACCTTATACATCAATGTTCGAGATGGGGCACTTCCCTAACCTACTGCATTATGTTCCGCATGCGTTAGGAACCTACGTCTGACCCCTGTATGAGACCGTGCGAGTGTGCAAGCCCCCTTGGGCTTGCTACTACATCACGCGCATTCATGTCAGGGTGATGGATGCAGGTGATAGAGGGTTCAGGACTCTGTCAGCTCATGAGTCTCTGACGCCACTATCCACCTACGCTGCTTTGGTTAGTGATGCTGCTAGGCAAACTATGTGATCCCTCAGCCACACTTACCGGCAGAAGCTGCACAACACGAAGTACAGACATCTTCCTCTGCGTCTTCATGGAGAAAGTCGTACCAACATTGTTCCAGGTGGAGCTGAAGAAGATCGCCTCAACACCCTAGCTGGTGTGGTGGTAGGTCTTGACACCGACCTGGATAGTGCTACCCTGGACCTCTCCAGGGCACATTTGGAGCTGGAGGATGCACACGCAAGGATCGCAGCCCTGGAAACTCAACTAGAAGGAAGGAATCCCCCTGAAGCTCAAGTCCCTGCCATGGCATTGTCCCCTCCCCACAAGAGGATCCACTATAGAGAACCAGGATCCATCACCAGGCTGCTATAGATTTTTCATTTACATTGTAATAAGTTAGTTTTCGCATTAGACGATGAACATTTTATAACATTATGCTTATAATAATAACAATCATGTGATGGTGTTGTTTGCAATGTTTGATTTGGAGTTTTGCTTGAGTGCAATGTTCTTATGGAATGATGACCATAAGAGCATAAAAAATAAACTTAACCTTAATAATAAGCTATTTCCCCTAGAATCTTTCTCTACTCCTCACTTACCTTAGAACTGCACTTTCTAACCAACCAGAGGGTGAACACTCGCTTAGGTCCCAGGAACCACCAAAACCAGCGTGTTGATCAGCAATTGCCACCATCGCCACCAAATCCCAACATGGAGCAATTCATCGCAACGCAGATGCAGCTTTTGCAAGGACTCACTGCTTCTGTGCAGCAGATACAACAGAATCAGCAGAACCAGCAGCACCAGCATCAACAACAACATGCACCACAAGCTAGAGACAAGCAACAGGATTTTATGAGCCATCACCCGCCTGCTTTCTCTCATGCAGTTGATCCCTTGGATGCCGATGACTGGCTTAAGGTTATCGGAAAGAAACTGGACATCACCCAGTGCAATGACCGAGAGAAGGTCTTGTACGCTTCGGGAAGACTTGAAGGTGTCGCGTCCGACTGGTGGGATGCCTTCACCGCGACACATGCTAATGCTGACGCCATAACTTGGCAGGAATTCTAGGTGAACTTCCGAGCTCACCATATTCCCTTAGGAATAATGAAACTCAAGAAGAAGGAGTTCCTATCCCTCACACAAGGGAACATGTTCGTTAGTGAGTACCGTGATCGCTTCACCCAGCTTTCACGCTACGCCCCAGAAGAAGTGGACACTGACGAGAAGCGCCATAACGTTTCTTGGAAGGCTTGATTGGTCCTTTGAATTATTAGTTGCAGAGCCACAACTTTCCCAACTTTCAGACCTTGCTTAACAAGGCAATTGGCCTTGAAAGCAAAAGAAAAGAATTGTCTGATCATAAGAGAAAGTTCCAAGGGCAGTCCAGCAGGAATACCCATCAGAACAACTCTCAAGGTTCTCGGTTCCGCTCCAAAAATCAGAGTGGGAACAACAACTACCAAGTACAACGCTCTGGATAACAAGGTCGAAGGAGCAACCAATATCAGAACCAACAGAGGAACAACACTCAAACTGGTCAAAGGTCTAGTGGTCAACAGTAGAATCGTCAAGGAAGCGCTGTGAACACACCGGCCAAAAACAATAGCACAACTACTCCAGTCCAACCCAATGGTTGTTTCAAGTGTGGCAAACTTGGCCACTATGCTAACTACTGCCCAAGGCGTAATCAACAGACACCCCAGAGGAACAGGAACCAGAGGACTAACCAGAACACACCTGCTCGTGGATCTGCACAAAACAAGACTCCACAGAACCAGAGTAAGGGAAGAGTTAATCACGTGACAGTAGAATCAGTTCTTGAGGTGCTAACGTGGTGTATGGTATGTTTCTTATTAACTCTTGAAAGTCGCCTAGAGGGGGGTGAATAGGCGGAATCTGAAATTTATAAACTTTAAGCACAACTACAAGCCGGGGTTAGCGTTAGAATAAAAACCGAGTCCGCGAGAGAGGGTGAAAAACAAATCAAAGGCAAATGAAGCGGATGACACGGTGACTTGTTTTACCGAGGTTCGGTTCTTACAAACCTACTCCCCGTTGAGGTGGTCACAAAGACCGGATCTCTTTCAACCCTTTCCCTCTCTCAAACGGTCACCTAGATCGAGGGAGCTTTTCTCCTTAATCAAATGGGTCACTTAGACCCCTACAAGGACCACCACACATTTGGTGTCTCTTGCTTTGATTACAAGTTGCTTAAGAACAAGAATAGAGGAAGAAGAAAAGTGATCCAAGCAACAAGAACTCAAATGAACACAAATGTCTCTCTCTCACAAGCCACTAAGTCTTTGGAATGAGTTTGGGACTTGGAGAGGATTTGATCTTTTGTTTTGTGTCTTGGAGTGAAGTCTAGAGCTCTTGTATTGAATGCAAATTGCTATAAACTTGGATGCCTTGAATGGTGGTGGTTGAGGATATTTATAGCCCCAACCACCAAAACAGCCGTTGGGGAGGGCTGCTATCGATGGGCGCACCGGACCATGTCACCCAACCGTTAGGGTTCTGACGGTTTCGACCGTTGGAGCTCTGACCACTTGGGGCACTGGACAGTCCGGTGTCGCACCAGACAGGCGCTATTCACTGTCCGGTGTGCCTTCTGGCGCTGCTCTGACTTTGCGTGAATTGTCCGCGCACTATTCACGCCACTGTTCATTTTTGCAGTCGACCGTTGGCGCTGTAGCCGTTGCTTCGCTTGGCACACCGGACAGTCCGGTGCTACACCGGACAGTCCGGTGAATTATAGCGGAGTAGCTCTCCAGAAACCCGAAGCTGAGGAGTTCAGAGTTGATCTTCCTAGTGCACCAGACACTCCGGTAGCACATCGGACAGTCCGGTGCGCCAGACCAGGGCAGCCTTCGGTTTCTTTTTGCTCCTTTCTTTTGAACCCTAACTTGTTCTTTTTATTGGTTTGTGTTGAACCTATGGCACCTGTAGAACATATAATCTAGAGCAAACTAGTTAGTCCAATTGTTTGTGTTGGGCAATTCAACCACCAAAATAATATAGGAAAGGTTTGACCCTATTTCCCTTTCAATCTCCCCCTTTTTGGTGATTGATGCCAACACAAACCAAAGCAAATATATAAGTGCAGAATTGAACTAGTTTGCATAAGGTAAGTGCAAAGGTTGCTTGGAATTAACATTTTATTTCTACTAGATATGCATGGATTGCTTTCTTCTATTTTAACATTTTGGACCACGCTTGCACCACTAGTTTTGTTTTTGCAAATTCTTTGGAAAATTCTTTTCAAAATCCTTTTGCAAATAGTCAAAGGTGTATGAATAAGATTGAAAGAAGCATTTTCAAGATTTGAAATTTTCTCCCCCTGTTTCAAATGTTTTTCCTTTGACTTAAACAAAACTTCCCCTAAATGAAATTCTCCTCTTAGCTTTCAAGAGGGTTTTGGGATATACCAATTTGAGATAGTCTCATTAGAGGAATACCAGTTTGAAATATACCAATAAAAACTTTCAAAACACAAAAAAAATTAGGTGGTGTGCAGCCCTTTTGCTTTGGGCTAATACTCTCTCCCCCTTTAGCATGAATCACCAAAAACGGAGATATTGAGAGCCCTTTTTAAACTCTCTCCCCCTTTGGCAAACAATATATGAGTGAAAGATTATACCAATGTGGAGAGATGGCGGAATACCGGCAAAGAGTAAATAGTACCGATGGAGTTGAGTGGAAGCATCGTCTTTGCTGAATACTCCATTTTCCTTTCAATTTTATGACTAAGCATAAGAATACACTTGAAAACACATTAGTCATAGACATAAAGGAGATACGATCAAAGGTATATAAATGAGCTATGTATGCAAAGTATCAATCAAAATTCCTAGAATCAAGAATATTTAGCTCATTCCTAAGTTTGGTAAAGGTTTTCTCATCTAATGGTTTGGTAAAGTTATCGGCTAATTGTTCTTTGGTGTTAATATAGGCTATCTCGATATCCCCCTTTGTTGGTGATCTCTCAAAAAGTGATACCGAATGGCTATGTGCTTAGTGCGGCTGTGTTCAACGGGATTGTTAGCCATATGGATTGCACTCTCATTATCACATAGGAGAGGGACTTTGCTAAATTTGTAGCCATAGTCCCTGGGGGTTTGCCTCATCCAAAGTAATTGCGCGCAACAATGACCTGCAGCAATATACTCGGCTTCGGCGGTTGATAGGGCTACTGAATTTTGTTTCTTTGAAGCCCAAGAGACCAGGGATCTCCCTGTTGGCGGCCTTCGTCCTCCGAAGGTCCTCAAAAACATGATTTGACAATGTTTTCCAAGTGGATTATATGAACAGGTACCTTCGGACTCAGAATTATGAACACGAAGTACGATCAGGACGAAGCATGAACCAGACGAAGGGGGATTGAAATGGAGGACGGGCTGATTACCAAGCCTTACGAAGGGTGGTGCACAGCCGAAGCTGTGCGCAGGAAAGCTTCGTAGCGATAGCGGAAAGGGGAACCGACTTAAAGATGAAAAGACTACTTAGGCCTTGGCGGATTTCCATAAGTCATTAGCAAATGTAATGGACATGAATGTAATTTTGTATGGGCTGCGTCTCATGCCTATAAATAGATGAACAGTAGTCCTGTACTGGACACGCTGACTTGGCATTGGCTTTTGCGTCACGCTTGTACTTTTGCCTTCCCTCAAGCCGAAGGTACATTTGTAATTTGAAATCATTTCTATTTTTCCATGATAATAAAATAGAAATGATTTTATGATAATGTTTAAATGTTTATATTATATCTCATGCTTTATATGAATCCTTCGTCATTACTTGTTGTACTTACGAAGGTATGTCTCTCGTAACCTTCGTCCGAAACTCATTATTTCCCGAAGGGGCATAATGTTTCGAAGGACGAAGGACTTTAACACTTAACACTTTTTATGTTGCCTTGTTCTTAACTCTTAGCATTTGAGAACAAGTCCCCAACATTGGCGCCCACCTCCGGTGAACTCACTTCCACTTCGAGTTTTTTGAACACCTTCGGAAGCTATAGACCCTCGCTATGGCGCCGAAGAAAGCTTCAGCGACTGGGGCTGCAGCACTGCAACCGCTGGACCCCAACCAGGAGACCGTCTCTCTTCGGGAGGCCCGAAGCCAGAAGAGGAAGGCCGTCAGCCCGACGCTTCAGGAGGATGAACTAGACCAAGAGATCAGGGATATGGAGATGCTTCATCAACAGGTGCAGAGGAAAAAGGAAAAGATGGCCAGGCTAGCTGAGCTGCAAAGGCAGATAGACGAAGCTTCTGAAGAAGTTCGTCATCTTACCCACGATGAGCAGAACCGAAGGCCTCAACAAAAAGACCTTCATCAGGAGGGCTTCTTCAACGAAGATGACTGGTATGACAATTTCCATCATGGAAATTTTGTTTTCGATGATGCTTCTCCTCTGTCCGCTGAGCTGCAGGCTACACCTTGGCCTCCGTCCTATAAGCCACCCCAGCTTCCCATGTTTGATGGTCATTCAGACCCGAAGCAGTTCTTGATGAGTTACGAAGCAACAGTGTCTTCGTATGGTGGCAATGCTGCAGTCATGGCAAAGTCTTTCGTTATGGCCGTCAGGAATGTTGCTCAGACCTGGTATTCCTCCCTTCGACCAGGAACGATCACTTCATGGCAGAAGCTGAAGGATATGTTGTTAACCAGCTTTCAAGGATTTCAGACGAAGCCGATCACTGCTCAAGCCTTATTCCAGTGCACTCAGGATCATGAAGAATACCTTCAGGCGTATGTCAGAAGGTTCTTGCGTTTGAGGGCGCAAGCACCAACGGTGCCCAATGAAATTGTCATCGAAGCCATGATCAAGGGGCTTCGTCCTGGACCTGCAGCTCAATACTTTGCTAGGAAGCCTCCTCAGACTCTGGAGAAGCTGCTCCAAAAGATGGACGAGTACATTCGTGCCGACAATGACTTTCGCCAAAGAAGGGAGGAGGCTTTCAGATTTTCTGAAATGACCAGGGGCTTCGGAGGAAGATTTTATCCGAGGCATGTCAGGTCCATCCACAACTCCACTCAAAATGATGATAAGGGGAGTCAGCAGAACAGACCGCAGAGCTCCTCACAGGCTTCGGGGCAACAGCAAACTTTCTTCCGGCCACCAGCTCCAAGAGGCAGAGGCGCCAGGGGCTTCGGCGGAAGATTTGGAGATCAACCAAGGAGGGTATTTTGCTTATTCTGTGGTGAAAACAAGGGCCATACCACCAGGATGTGCCATGTTACCATCCAGAAACAAAAGGAGCTAGCAGAAGCTGCAGCGCAACAGGGCCAGCCGAAGCAGGTCATGCATACTGCTTCGTACCATCAGCCTTACATCCCGGAATACGTGGGCAACCACCCTGCAGTTTCCGTAGCTTCGGCGAGTCAACCTCAAGCTTCATGGCAACAGCCCCCGCCCCCACCTCCGCTGCAACAAGGCCAACAGCCAGAAGGGAGCCAATATGTTCCGCACCAAAGGGATCTCCGAGAGCAATCTGAAGCTCGCACAGTCAATAGTACTGTGCCAGAGTCGAAGCACATTTATTGATAAATATCCTACTTTGATAGCAGTCTTTTCTGTTCAGTTCTATTTTCTGCGTAATAAAGAACATTTCAGTTTTCATGTAATAGTTTCGTGGTTGGTTATCAGGAAAATCTATCTTCTCCACAGGCTTAAGTTGCTGAAGCTTAAAAATTTGCGGTAACAAGGAGGACCCTCGAATTATTAAAAATCCTTCGAAGCAATAAAAAGTCGTTCTAAGGAGCGCAGAGTAAGTTGCCGAAGTTACAAAAAGTCGTTCCAAAGGGAGCGCAGTGTAAGGTTTTTGCTCCAAAGACGTTCCTAAGGGAATGCAGAGCATACAGCGAAAAGTCAACGCTGATACCGCCTAAAGTAAAAGGCGAAGAAGCTCCAAAGACGTTCCTAAGGGAATGCAGAGCTTACAGCGAAAAGTCAACGCTGATACCGCCTAAGTAAAAGGCGAAGAAGCTCCAAAGACGTTCCTAAGGGAATGCAGAGCTTACAAATATATTTTGTGTGTATCTTCGGAACAAACGTCATTTGCATAACATAACATCATCACATCATTTTGCATAGCATAAGCATCATACATCATGTTGCATATGGCAAAAGAAGGGGACACAGTATCAACCTTCGAAAGGACGCTTTTAGAAAGCGAAAATTGTGTAAAGTCACGAGGGAATACAATGATAATCTTCGGAATTCAGCTTCGGAGAATGTTTTCACAAAGCATGGACGTGCTTCATCAGAGTAATACCGAAATTGCACAGCTTCGGAGAATGTCTTCTTCACGAAGCATGAAAAGAAGGGAAGGTGTTTTTTCGCCGAAGGCTCAAAAATGGTATGTATGTAGAATTTCATGCATCGTAAAGAATTGAATGATGAAAAGAGACTTGTATATTACATTCAAATGTACAAAATATGACATAGCTCACACTTCAAATGTTTTTTCTAATAACACCTAGTCTTCTCTTAATACTACTTCGGCAGCCTCATTTAGAAGTTGTTTAACAACTTTATCCATGATAGCTTCGGCCATTTGTTTGATTTCGTCATCCTCTTTTGTGTGAGGGTCAATAGACGATCCAGCAGGTTCTGAGGGAAGAGAATATTTTTGCATTACTATTACAAACCGCGAGCAAAGTTTGAAATAAAAATTACAACACAATAAGAGCGACTAATTAATACCTATTTGCCCTTCGGCAACTTCTGTCACTTTCCTAGCATCATGGATGCCTTTTTCACTCCTTTGAATAATTTCTTGCGCCATTTCTCGGCCGCCGTTGTCCCAGACATCAGTAAAGAATTTGCCACCAACCATGCTTGCTTCGGCCGAGGGGTCTTTGATGTCTTCGGAGGATAAGGCAGCTTCGGACTGAGCTAAAGATTTTACATGTTCACAACCTTTCTTCTCCAAGACAGTAGCAACTCCCCTGGCGCCCGAAAAAGCGCAGATGTCACCGCGGCTACTCAGGATTTCCTCGAAGGCCTCTGCTTCGTGACTGATCCATTCTATTGGACCTTCGGGATTGCCTCTTGAGAAATTCTCTTCACTGGAAAATGCGCCCACGCTGGCGAAGCTGGTTTTAATTTTCTTTACGCATTCCATGGATTTTTCGAAGCATTTTTTCTTAGAAGACCGAAGCTCTTCCACGGTTGCTTCCAAATGATCAGCCCATTGGTCGCTGCATTCCCATCTTGTTTCTTCAAGTATGCGTTCTTCTTTCGCCCGGGCCAATTGCTTCTGAAGATCTTTAATTTCGCGTCTCTGAGCTTCGGCCTGAACCTTTGCAGCAGCTTCGTCCTTTTTTATTTTGTCTACTAATGTAAGCAAAATTTTATCTTTTTCTAGAGCTTCGTTTCTCAGTTTAATAACTTCTGAGCGTAAATTGTTGAACGCAATTTCATAGCTCTCATCTTCGGCACTCTTTTGTGCTCTTAATGCGTTGCTTAGGATTAAGCCCTATACAAAAAAGAATCCATATAAGAATAAAAGAATGAATTATGTATTAAAAAAAATTCAAGCGTCTAATTCCCATACCTTTAGGCTATTGTACGCAAGACTGTCCGCGAGATCCTCCTTTGTCATAGCACATAATCCAGCTTCGAGCTTCGGGAACCCCATACTTCTAGCCATCTCTCGGCAGACAGATAGTTCTTTATTATCAGGAAGGCAGTACAGGAAGTCATCTTCATTTGTCCCATTGAACACTACTGCCCCCTTCGGATATTTTAGCTCTCTGGCATAGTAGTTGGCTTCGTAAATCTCTTCTTCAGATAATTTCTTCCCCGAAGCATGTCGTACGATGTAATCACATATGCTGGAAGGAGCTTCGGGGGCGGCAGTGTCAATTTCTTCAACCAAATTTGGTTCTGATATTTTTGTTTCCAAAGATTGTTCCTTGGTGGGCTCTGAAGGCCCAGCTTCAGCTTCAGGCTGTTGCTTCGAAGCTTCAGCAACTACAGCTTCGGTAGACACTTCAGCAACTTCAATAGTCTTCTTTGGAGTTGTGCTTGAAGACTTAATTGTCTCCAAAACATCTAGCACGTTCACCATTCTTTTTCTTTTCGGGGTCACCGACGGGCCCTTTTGATTTTTTATTGTTTCGACATTTGCTGGAGGACTTAAGATTTCCGATATTTTTGGCTCTTCAATCTTCGGTTTCTCTGCTTTTTCTGCTGAAGGCGCTTCAGTCTTTTCTTCCATCTTCGGCACTGGAGCTGGTTCTGTAGCTTCAGAGGCCAAAGAGACTTCACCAATAAATTCTGGCACTGTGGCCGGCTCAATAAAACGCGCTCGGTGAGTGAGCACCTTTATCTTTTTCCTTTGCGGCGCTGGCTCGCTAGTGGCACTCGTGGTAGCTTCTGTCGCAGGAGAAGTATTTTTCTTTTGCGACCCGACACCGGATAGTGATAGTCAGGGTAGACAAACCCGACTGCGTCAAATACCCGGTTGAGCCTTTTCTTCTTTCGGCCTCCGAAGGCTGCTGATAACGCAGTGTTCTCGGCCTTCGAGTACACCCCAAGCAGTTCGTCACTTAATGTTTCAATGTTTTTCAACCAGTCGTCATCAGGTTCAACAAATTTATCCCCGTATTTGAATGTGTATTTCAGTCTGACCAGTCCGCCTTCGTCGGACTCTTTGATGGTCTCCTTCGGCATTTCCCACTTTCCTGCAAGTGGCCACACCCTGAAGGTAATATGCTCTTGGACCAAGTCCCTTGTCCCAATGAAAGAGCAGATTACGCCGAAGGCTCTTTGGCATTCCTCGGCTGCTTCATTCATTTCAACCTTCGGCCTTCGAAGTCCGAAGCGTTGCCAGATGGGGCGCATAATGATACTCTTGACATCTTCTTGCGCTGTTAAGTCATTCTTTACATAGAACCACTCTGTCATCCAGGCTCCGGGCCAACTCTTCCGAAAGGTTGGCACAGGGCGGCTTGACCCGGAGCGGGCACCGAAGCTGTAACACCCAAAGTTGTTGTGATATTGTTCTTTCCCTCAGGGCTTCGTCTCATATAACAACTCATGAATGTTGCAAAAGCTTTTAGCATTTGGTTCTAAACCTTGGCTTCTCGCAGCCCAAACAAACATCCCCATTCTTATGATAGCTTCGGGAGTAATTTGATGAAGGTAGACTTGAAATGTCTTCAGGACTTCAACAACAAACTTGCTTAGGGGGAATCGAAGCCCAGCCTTGAGAAAGCTTCGGAAGATTACGACTTCATCTTCTTCGGGGGTGGGAGAAGTCTTTTCTCCAGCGTCAACCCTCACAATAGATATATCTCGAAAATACCTCCCCCTCATATTATCAATATGATTCTGCTTAATAGTGGTTTTCCCGAAAACCGTGTGACTTGGCCGCCATGGTCGATCTTCGGACTCTTCCCCACCACTTTCTACATCATAACTGTCGCTGTCACCAGTATCTTCGGACAAACCTTCAAGAATCTCCTTGGTGATTTTCTCCGTATTGGTCTCCGCCATCGCTATAAGGAACCCCAAGTTCTTCTCTTCGTCGAGACTCAGCATCGTCTCAGCAGGGATCTTCTTACCTTCAGACATCTTCGGAAACGCTAAAAAACTGTTTTCAAGGCCGAAGCTTCAAAATCAAAAAGATCAGCAAATCTTAGTGCACAAGAGCTAAAAATTTAGTGGGCCGAAGCAGATGGCAAGTGTGCGTACCAAATAAGTTTGCGGTATGATCTTATTTATACGCCCAGTGCGTTGAAAATTGAAAGACCTCGCTTGTCAGTGAATGTTGCTATTCTAGCAAAGGGAAGGTGTTTTTTCGGACCTTCGGCTTAAGGCCTTCGTCCATATCGCAATCTGAATTTGTCATTAACAAATTAATATTGCGAGGGGCTACTGTTGGGGGCTTTCGTCCTCCGAAGGTCCTCAAAAACATGATTTGACAATGTTTTCCAAGTGGATTATATGAACAGGTACCTTCGGACTCAGAATTATGAACACGAAGTACGATCAGGACGAAGCATGAACCAGACGAAGGGGGATTGAAATGGAGGACGGGCTGATTACCAAGCCTTACGAAGGGTGGTGCACAGCCGAAGCTGTGCGCAGGAAAGCTTCGTAGCGATAGCAGAAAGGGGAACCGACTTAAAGATGAAAAGACTACTTAGGCCTTGGCGGATTTCCATAAGTCATTAGCAAATGTAATGGACATGAATGTAATTTTGTATGGGCTGCGTCTCATGCCTATAAATAGATGAACAGTAGTCCCGTACTGGACACGCTGACTTGGCATTGGCTTTTGCGTCACGCTTGTACTTTTGCCTTCCCTCAAGCCGAAGGTACATTTGTAATTTGAAATCATTTCTATTTTTCCATGATAATAAAATAGAAATGATTTTATGATAATGTTTAAATGTTTATATTATATCTCATGCTTTATATGAATCCTTCGTCATTACTTGTTGTACTTACGAAGGTATGTCTCTCGTAACCTTCGTCCGAAACTCATTATTTCCCGAAGGGGCATAATGTTTCGAAGGACGAAGGACTTTAACACTTAACACTTTTTATGTTGCCTTGTTCTTAACTCTTAGCATTTGAGAACAAGTCCCCAACACTCCCCAGAAACTGATAAGTCCTTGATGTGCTCTTCCTATCAATTTTGCACCCTGCCCAGTCAACATCTGAATATCCTAATAAATCAAAAGAGGATCCCTTGGGGTACCAAAGACCAAACTTAGGAGTATAAACTAAATATCTCAAGATTCTTTTCATGGCCCTAAGGTGAATTTCCTTAGGATCGGCTTGGAACCTTGCACACATGCATATGGAAAGCATAATATCCGGTCGAGATGCACATAAATAGAGTAGAGATCCTATCATCGACCGGTATACCTTTTGATCTACGGATTTACCTTCCGTGTCGAGGTCGAGATGCTCATTTGTTCCCATGGGTGTCTTGATGGGCTTGGCATCCTTCATTCCAAATTTGGTGAGTATGTCTTGAATGTACTTCGTTTGGCTGATGAAGGTGCCCTCTTGGAGTTGCTTGACTTGAAATCCTAGAAAATACTTCAACTCCCCCATCATAGACATCTCGAATTTCTGTACCATCATCGTACTAAACTCTTCACAAGTAGATTTGTTAGTAGACTCAAATATGATATCAATTTGACATACAAAAAAATCTTTTGCAATAGTTTTAGTAAAGAGTGTAGGATCGGCTTTTCTGACTTTGAAACCATTAGTGATAAGAAAATCTCGAAGGCATTCATACCATGCTCTTGGGGCTTGCTTGAGCCCATAAAGCGCCTTTAAGAGTTTATACACATGGTTAGGGTACTCACTATCTTCAAAGCCAGGAGGTTGCTCAACATAGACCTCTTCCTTGATTGGTCCATTGAGGAAGGCACTCTTCACGTCCATTCGATAGAGCTTAAAGCCATGGTAAGTAGTATAGGCTAGTAATATGCGAATTGACTCAAGCCTAGCTACGGGTGCATAAGTTTCACCGAAATCCAAACCTTCGACTTGTGAATATCCCTTGGCCACAAGTCGGGCTTTGTTTCTTGTCACCACACCATGCTCATCTTGCTTGTTGCGGAATACCCACTTGGTTCCTACAACATTTTGGTTACGACGTGGAACTAAATGCCATACCTCATTCCTCGTGAAGTTGTTGAGCTCCTCTTGTATTGCCAACACCCAATTCGAATCTCTTAATGCATCTTCTACCCTGTATGGCTCAATAGAAGACACAAAAAGAGTAATGTTCACAAAAATGAGCGACTCGAGATCGAGTGGTTACCCCCCTTTTGAATATCGCTGAGGATGGTGTTCACGGGGTGATCTCTTTGAATCGCTTGGTGGACTCTTGGGTGTGGCGGTCTTTGACCCTGTATTTCCTGATCATCTTCCTTGTCTTGATTTTCTTCATCTCCCCCTTGATCATTGCCTTCTCCTTGAGGTGGCTCATTTTCTTGATCTTCTTCTTCATCATCTTGAGCCTGTTCCTCATCTTGAGTTGGTGGAGATGCCTGTATGGAAGATGATGGTTGATCTTATGCTTGTGGAGGCTCTTCGGATTCCTTAGGACACACATCCCCAATGGACATGTTCCTTAGCGCGATGCATGGAGCCTCTTCATCATTTAGGTCATCAAGATCAACTTGCTCCACTTGGGAGCCATTAGTCTCATCAAACACAATGTTACAAGAAACCTCAACTAATCCAGTGGATTTGTTGAAGACTCTATATGCCCTTGTGTTTGAGTCATAACCAAGTAAAAAACCTTCTACAGCCTTAGGAGCAAATTTTGATTTTCTACTTCTTTTAACAAGAATAAAACATTTGCTACCAAAGACTCTAAAATATGAAACATTGGGCTTTTTACCGGTGAGGAGTTCATAGGATGTCTTCTTGAGGATTCGGTGTAGATATAACCAGTTGATGGAGTAGCAGGCGGTGTTAATCGCCTCGGCCCAAAACCGGTCCGGTGTCTTGTATTCATCAAGCATGGTCCTTGCCATGTCAAGTAGAGTTCTATTCTTCCTCTCCACTACACCATTTTGTTGAGGTGTGTAGGAGAAGAGAACTCATGCTTGATGCCCTCCTCCTCAAGGAAGTCTTCAATTTGTGAGTTCTTGAACTCTGTCCCATTATCACTTCTAATATTTCTGATCCTTAAGCCAAACTCATTTTGAGCTCGTCTCAATAATTCCTTTAAGGTCTCTTGGGTTTGTGATTTATCCTGCAAAAAGAATACCCAAGTGAAGCAAGAATAATCATCCACAATTACAAGACAATACTTACTCCCGCCGATGCTTATGTAAGCTATCGGGCCGAATAAATCCATGTGGAGTAGCTCAAGCGGCCTATCGGTCGTCATGATGTTCTTGTGTGGATGATGGGCACCAACTTGCTTTCCTGCTTGACATGCACTACAAACCCTGTCTTTCTCAAAATGAACATTGGTTAGTCCTAAAATGTGCTCTCCCTTTAGAAGCTTGTGAAGATTCTTCATCCCAACATGGGCTAGTCGGCGATGCCAGAGCCAACCCATATTAGTCTTAGCAATTAAGCAAGTGTCGAGTTCAGCTCTTTTGAAATCAACTAAGTATAGTTGACCCTCTAACACTCCCTTAAATGCTACTGAATCATCACTTCTTCTAAAGACGGTAACACCTACATCAGTAAATAGACAGTTGTAGCTGATATTGCATAATTGAGAAACAGAAAGCAAATTGTAATCTAATGAATCTACAAGAAAAACATTGGAAATAGAATGGTCAGGTGATATAGCAATTTTACCAAGTCCTTTGACCAAACCTTGATTTCCATCCCCGAATGTGATAGCTCTTTGGGGATCTTGGTTTTTCTCATAGGAGGAGAACATCCTTTTCTCCCCAGTCATATGGTTTGTGCACCCGCTATCAATAATCCAGCTTGAGCCCTCAGATGCATAAACCTACAAAACAAGTTTAGGCCTTGTTCTTAGGTACCCAAACGGTCTTGGGTCCTTTCACATTAGAAACAAGCACCTTGGGTACCCAAACACAAGTCTTTGAGCCCTTGTGCTTGGCCCCAACATATTTGGCAACTACTTTGCCTGATTTGTTAGTCAAAACATATGATGCATCAAAAGTCTTAAATGAAATGTTATGATCATTTGATGCAGCAGGAATTTTCTTTTTAGGCATTTTAACATGGGTAGAATGCCTAGAACTAGATGTCTCATTCTTACACATAAAAGCATGATGAGAACCAGAATGACACTTCCTAGAATGAATTCTTCTAATTTTATGTTCCGGATAACCAGTAGGATACAAAATATAGCCCTCATTATCCTGAACCATGGGAGCCTTACCCTTAACAAAATTAGACAATTTTTTGGGAGCATTAAGCTTGACATTGTCTCCCTGTTGGAAGCCAATGACATCCTTAATGCCAGGGCATCTCCCAATATATAGCATGCTTCTAGCAAATTTGAATTTTTCATTTTCTAAGTCATGCTCATTAATTTTAGCACTAAGTTGAGCTATATGATCATTTTGGTGTTTAATTAAGGCTAGGTGATCATGGATAGCATCAACATTAATACCTCTACATCTAGTGCAAATAGAAATATGCTCAACAGTAGAAGTAGAGGGTTTGCAAACATTTAATTCATCAATCTTAGCATGTAACATGGCATTTTCATTTCTAAGATCGGAAATAGCATCATTGCAAACATTTAAATCTTTAGCCTTTGAAATTAAAATAGCATTCTTAGAAGTAAGGCTAGCAATTGATTCATTCAACTTATCAATCTTAGCATTTAAACTAGCATTATCATTTCTAAGATTGGAAATTGAATTATCACAAACATTTAACTTCTCAACCTTAGCAGATAAATTGACATTCTCAGTTTTAAGGTTGGAAATTAAATCATGGCAATTCCTAAGCTCATTAGATAGCTTTTCACATTTTTCTACTTCTTGAGCATAGGCATTCTTAACCTTAACATGCTTTTTGTTTTCCTTAATAAGGAATTCCTCTTGGCTATCCAAGAGATCATCCTTCTCATGAATGGCACCTATCAATTCATTTAATTTTTCCTTTTGTTGCATGTTAAGATTGGCAAAAAGACTAAGCAAGTCATCTTCATCATCACTAGAACTACCCTCATCACTAGATGTAGTATACTTAGGGGTGGTTCTAGCTTGTACCTTCTTTTTCTTGTCGTCCTTTGCCATGAGGCACTTGTGGCCAACGTTGGGGAAGAGGAGGCCCTTGTTGACGGCGATGTTGGCGGCGTCCTCATCGGAGGAGGAGTCGGTGGAGCTCTCATCGGAGTCCCATTCCTGACACACATGTGCATCGCCGCCCTTCTTCTTGTAGTATCTCTTCTTTTCCTTCCTCTTTCCCTTCTTGTCGTTGTCCCTGTCACTATCACTAGACATAGGGCATTTAGCGATAAAATGGCTGGGCTTACCACATTTGTATCACACTTTCTTGGAGCGGGGTTTGTAATCCTTCCCCCTCCTCGGGAAGCCTACTTGATGTCGACTCTTCTTTCTTTTCTTCCGTCGCTTTGAATGCGATGGGTTGCACCTCGGGTGTGGAGGTGTCGCCTTGCTCGATGATTTGTTTGGAGCCTTTGATCATCAACTCTAAGCTCACAAACTTTCCTATAACCTCCTCGGGAGACATTAGCTTATATCTAGGATCACCACGAATTAATTGAACTTGTGTAGGATTACGAAAAATGAGTGATCTTAGAATAACCTTGACCATTTCATGGTCATCCCACTTGGTGCTCCCGAGGTTGCGCACTTGGTTTACCAAGGTCTTGAGCCTGTTGTACATGGCTTGTGGCTCCTCTCCTTGGTTGAGGACGAATCGACCAAGCTCCCCCTCGATCGTTTCCCGCTTTGTGATCTTGGTCACCTAGTCCCCTTCGTGCGCGGTCTTGAGCACGTCTCAAATCTCCTTGGCACTTTTCAACCCTTGCACCTTATTATACTCCTCTCGACATAGAGAGGCGAGGAGTATAGTAGTTGCTTGGGAATTAAAGTGCTTGATTTGAGCGACCTCGTCCGAGTCATAGCCTTCATCCCCCATGGATGGTACCTGCACTCCAAACTCAACAATGTCCCATATACTAGCATGGAGTGAGGTTAGATGGTGCCTCATTTTATCACTCCACATACAATAATCTTCACCGTAAAAAACCGGTGGTTTACCTAGTGGGACGGAAAGTAAAGGAGTGCGTTTAGAAATGCGAGGGTAGAGTAGAGGGATCTTACTAAACTTCTTGCACTCATGGCGCTTAGAAGTGACGGACGGCGTGTCGGAGCCAGATGTAGAAGGCGATGAAGAATCGGTCTCATAGTAGACCACCTTCTTCATTTTCTTTTTCTTTTCGCCGCTCCGATGCGACTTGGCGTGTGAAGGGGATCCCTTCACCTTGTTGTCAGACTCTCCCGATGGAGTCTTCATGTGGCTTGTAGACTTGTCACCGCCGATCACGATCTCCTTTTTGGCATGATCTCCCGACATCACTTCGAGCGATTAGGCTCTAATGAAGTACCGGGCTCTGATACCAATTGAAAGTCGCCTAGAGGGGGGTGAATAGGCGGAATCTGAAATTTATAAACTTTAAGCACAACTACAAGCCGGGATTAGCGTTAGAATAAAAACCGAGTCCGCGAGAGACGGTGAAAAACAAATCAAAGGCAAATGAAGCAGATGACACGGTGATTTGTTTTACCGAGGTTCGGTTCTTGCAAATCTACTCCCCGTTGAGGTGGTCACAAAGACCGGTCTCTTTCAACCCTTTCCCTCTCTCAAACGGTCACCTAGACCGAGTGAGCTTTTCTCCTTAATCAAATGGGTCACTTAGACCCCTACAAGGACCACCACACATTTGGTGTCTCTTGCTTTGATTACAAGTTGCTTGAGAACAAGAATAGAGGAAGAAGAAAAGCGATCGAAGCGACAAGAACTCAAATGAACACAAATGTCTCTCTCTCACAAGCCACTAAGTCTTTGGAATGAGTTTGGGACTTGGAGAGGATTTGATCTTTTGTTTTGTGTCTTGGAGTGAAGTCTAGAGCTCTTGTATTGAATGCAAATTGCTAGAAACTTGGATGCCTTGAATGGTGGTGGTTGGGGGTATTTATAGCCCCAACCACCAAAACAGCCGTTGGGGAGGGCTGCTGTCGATGGGCGCACCGAATAGTTCGCTGCGCTACCGGACATTATCCGGTGCGCTAGCCATGTCACCCAACCGTTAGGGTTCTAACGGTTTCGACCGTTGGAGCTCTGACAACTTGGGGCACTGGACAGGCGTTGTTCACTGTCTGGTGCACCTACTGGCGCTGCTCTGACTCTGCGTGAACTGTCCGCGCACTGTTCACGCCACTGTTCATTTTTGCAGTCGACCGTTGGCGCTGTAGCCGTTGCTCCGCTTTGCACACCGGACAGTCCGGTGCTACACCGGACAGTCCGGTGAATTATAGCGGAGTGGCTCTCCAGAAACTCGAAGCTGAGGAGTTCATAGTTGATCTTTCTGGTGCACCGGACACTGTCTGGTGGCACAACAGACAGTCCGGTGCGCCAGACCAGGGCAGCCTTTGGTTTCTTTTTGCTCCTTTCTTTTGAACCCTAACTTGTTTTTTTTATTGGTTTGTGTTGAACCTATGGCACCTGTAGAACATATAATCTAGAACAAACTAGTTAGTCCAATTGTTTGTGTTGGGCAATTCAACCACCAAAATCATATAGGAAAATGTTTGACCCTATTTCCCTTTCAACTCTATACCTACGTGATAGCAGAATCAGTTCCTGAGGATGCCGACGTGGTGTATGGTATGTTTCTTATTAACTCTATACCTGCATCAGTTTTATTTGATTCTAGAGCATCTCATTCCTTTGTAACAAAGTCATTTGCGGAAAAGCATAATATACCAAACTATCCCTTGAAGAAGAAACTATTAATTCAATCACTGGGAGGTGAACTTAGAGCCACTCACTCATGCCCTCAGACTAAGATTGAAATTAGAGGCCTAAGCTTTCTAATGGAGCTGATAATTTTGGAATCGAGTGGAATCGATGTGATACTTGGAATAGACTACTTAGCCAAGTATGATGGAGTAATATCCTGTGCTAGGAGGATGGTTACATTAACCAGTCCGCAAGGAGAAAGAGTTGAAGTCAATGTCAGTATGCCAGCAATAGCAGAAGCAATGGTAAATCAGTTGGAAGAAAAATCTTTGGAGCACATCAGAATAGTGTGTGAATACCCAAACGTATTTCTGGAAGAATTACCAGGTATGCCACCTGATCGTGATATAGAGTTTTCTGTTGAACTATTACCCGGAATTGCACCAATTTCAAAAGGAGTTTACCGAATGGATGTCAAAGATTTAATTGAACTGAATAAACAAATAGAAGAATTACTAGAAAAAGATTTTATTCGCCCCAGTTTGCCTCCATGGGGAGCCCCAGTGCTATTTATGAACAAGAAAGATGGTTCAAGGAGAATGTGTGTCGACTATAGAAGCTTGAACAAAGTAACAATTAAGAACAAATACCTGTTACCTCAGATTGAAGATCTGTTTGATCAGATGAGAGGAGCTAAAGTATTCTCAAAAATAGATCTAAGATCAGGCTATCATCAATTGAAGATTCAGACTGAGGATATACCTAAAACGGCTTTCACTACAAGATATGGACTATATGAGTTTTTGGTTATGTCATTTGGATTAACCAATGCACTGGCTTACTTTATGAACCTGATGAATAAAGTATTCATGGAACCTCAACTAGTTTGTTGTGGTATTTATCGACGACATACTGGTATACTCTCAGAATGAAGAAGCACATGAAGATCATCTGAGATTAGTTCTACAGAAACTTCGAGACAATCAGTTGTATGCAAAATTTTCAAAGTGTGATTTTTGGCTGAAGAAAGTCGCTTTCCTAGGTCATATTATCACCAATGGAGGAATCAAGGTAGACCCTAGTAAAATAAGTGAAATACTAAATTGGAAACAACCCACAAATTTGTCGAAGATCAGGAGTTTTCTTGAATTAGCAGGATACTACATAAGATTCATTGAAGGCTTCTCCAAAATAATGAAACCCCTTACTTCACTGTTGGAAAAAGGTAAAGAGTTTAAGTGGGACGAAGCATGTCAGAAATGTTTTGAGGAATTAAAGGAAAGGCTAACCACTACACCCGTGTTGATTATGCCTGATATTCATAAAGGATTTTATGTGTATTGCGATGCATCACATCTAGGACTTGGATGTGTGTTAATTCAAGAAGGAAAAGTAATTGCCTATGCCTCAAGATAGTTATGAAAGCATGAAAACAATTATCCTACGCATGATTTGGAATTAGTTGTCGTAGTGCACGCTTTGAAGATTTGGAGGCACTACATGATTGGAAACAAGTGTAAAATCTTCACGGATCACAAAAGCTTGAAATATATCTTCACGCAGAAAGAACTCAACCTAAGACAAAGAAGATGGCTTGAGTTAATCAAAGACTATGATTTGGAAATACAATATCACCCAAGAAAAGCAAATGTAGTGGCAGATGCTTTGAGCCGTAAAGGTCAAGTGAACAGCATCACTACTCATTTGATGTCACAGGAATTGTGTCGGGAAATGGAACAACTCAACCTTGGTATGCTCAATAATATGGAAGCAATAGTTATGGAAATGGAATCTACTTTGGAACAAGAGATTCGTAAAGGACATGAATCTAATGAGAAAATTAAGGAAATTAAACTCTGATTAGTTTGGGTAAAGCCCTAGATTTCACAGAAGATGAACAAGACACAGTATGATTTAAAAGAGAATCTGTGTACCGGAAATCAATCACCTACGCCAACTTATCTTTAGAGAAGCTCATGATTTGGCTTATTCTATTCACCCTGGAAGTACTAAGATGTACCAGGACCTAAAGGAAAAGTATTGGTGGTACGGTTTGAAAAGAGATGTGGCTACTCATGTTGCACTATGTGATGTGTGTCAACGAGTTAAAGCCGAACACCAAAGACCAGCAGGATTGCTACAACCTCTCAAAGTACCGGAATGGAAATGGGAAGAAATTAGTATGGATTTCATAGTTGGACTACCCCGTACTCGGGATGGCTATGATTCAATATGGGTTATAGTGGACAGGTTGACTAAAGTGGCACACTTTATACCTGTGAAGACAACTTATTCAGGAGCCCAATTAGCAGAGTTATACATGTCAAGGATTGTTTGTCTGCATGGAGTACCAAAGAAGATCATATCAGATCGAGGAACACAATTTACCTCGCGCTTTTGGAAAAGACTACATGAGTCCATGGATACCAAGCTAAACTTTAGCTCAGCTTATCATCCGCAAACGAATGGGCAAACGAAAAGAACAAACCAAGTGTTGGAAGATATGTTAAGAGCCTGCGCTCTAAAGCATGGTAGAAGTTGGAATAAGAGTTTGCCTTATGCAGAATTCTTATATAATAATAGTTACTAGGCAAGTCTAAAAATGGCACCGTTTGAAGCACTTTATGGGCGAAATGTAGAACACCGCTTTATTGGAATCAGACCGGAGAAAGTCAAGTATTTGGTCTAGAAATTCTCCAAGAAGCAGAAAAGCAAGTATAGATTGTCGGAGAGAATTTGAAAACAGCACAGTGAGAGAGAAAAGCTATGCTGACAATAGAAGAAGAGATTTGATCTTTGAAGTTGGAGACTTTGTATACCTTAAGGTTTCACCAACGAGAGGAATGAAAAGATTTAAGGTTAAGGATAAATTATCTCCCCACTTGGCCCATTCAAAATTTTGGAAAGAAAAGGTGAAGTAGCGTATCTGTTAGAGCTACCCGATAGTTTATCGGATGTGCATGACGTATTTCATATGTCACAACTTAAGAAATGCTTAAGAGTACCAGAGGAACAATTAACTATGGAAGAACTCAATGTTAATGAGGATTTGACTTATTTAGAGTACACTATCAGAATTTTAGAAACATCTCGCAGAATTACACGGAGAAAAGCTATCAACATGTGCAAAGTTCAGTGGAGTCATCATTCAGAAGATGAGGCCACTTGGGAAAGGGATACCAGTTAGAGCTAACGTTAACATGGGGTGGTAGTCTTGGCTAATTACCTCACCCAGAGGGCCAACAATACTGACGTGGAAACCTTAGCGGGTGGCTTTGTACTAATGATATTTTGTGAAACCCTCATAATGGATCCCTAGCCATTCACCTAGGCAGTGTTTATGGGTCCGATCAACCCAAGATAGATGGGATACATGACTTGTGGGTAAAGTTGTTCCACCTCTGCAAAGTGTAAAACCGATATGTCAGCTGTGCTCACGGTTAAGAACAACCTAGACCCTCACATGATAATTAAACTTAAAGATGGAAAATAAATCGCGATCCGATGATCCACCAGTGGTTTGCTTAAGTGATTTCACTTAAGCGTTTTTGATATAATCTTATGCCTTCGATTAATTGGGATATTTGGGACACACTTATTAGTAAGACAGGTGTTGCTAATAAAATATTGGCCAACTAAAATTCTTACTGCTTATCCATAGCCTACCTTGTTAACTTTGCATTATTTCCCCCACTTGCTGAGCCCCGACCATAAGTGAGATCACCCTTGCTAATATTTTGATCAAAGGGTGATGACGAAGACTTCGCAGATGACGTTGATGAATTTTGAGTCTAACGATGCGCCAGTCACCTTCCTGTGGAAGAGTGTCCATGTTTAATTTCGCTGTACTTCGATAATGATACTTGTTTAAGATACTATGATCTGGATGATGTAATAAAGTTACTCTACTCTCTTTACGCCTTTATTGCATTGTCTTTTGATATATTACACTTGTGACGTCAACATATGTGTGGAAAATGGATCCTGGCCCACATATACTACGCATTTGATTTTGCCCCTAGAACCGGGTGTGACATCAGCTCCAACAGCAGGCGGCAGATTCCCAGCATCCGGGTCACTGGTCTCTAGGGTGACCGGACCGACGAGAGCAGTAGGCAAATTCGTCACCACGAGTTCCTCAGATTGAACCGGTGGCAATCCAACGTGAACATCCATGGAGGCAGCCGAAGAGGAACCAAGCTCGGCTCTCTTGGGGGCCGGGTCATCCTCAACACCACCCTTGGGGGCTGGGTCACCCTCAGCACCACCCTCGAGGGCTGGATTATCCTTAGCGGGACCCTCAAAAGCTGAAGCACCCTCGGTCGTACCTAAAGGAGCCAGGTGACCTTGGCCGGCAACGTCAAGGGCCAGTATGTCCTCGTGAGCTAGACTGCCTTCCATGGTCAACGAAGCGTGAGAAACTGTCCGGGTTATCTCTTGCCCGACAGGATCACCAGCCAAAGGGACGTCATCTAGGACCTCTGAACAGACGATAGAACTTCAACCTCAGGAGGCTCTGATAAAATGTATTCAGAGATAATTTCTTCTAATGCATGGTCAATGGTAGACATTGTCAACCCCTGGAGACTAACAAGTCCTGATAAAGCGTGCATTGGAATGTTACTGCTCCTGCTGCTGCGGTTGTTCTTGCGAATCAAGGGGACCTCTTCCTCTTCCTCCTCTTCATGCTCATCAAGCACACAACCGCCAATTCTGACATCATCACAACCTCCAATGTCATCCCTGAGGTTGGTGCTCGCCAGGCCACCGTCGAGGAATGAGGTCATAGGATCAGCATCCAGTTCCAAGCCTGATGACCGCCAAAGTCTCTTCTTTCTTTTCTTCCCCTTGGCAGGCACGGCTGGACGGCTCGTTCGGGGCGATCGTTTGCGACGAACACTTTTAGGACTCTGAACTCTTTCATCCTCACCAAGGCCATGTCCAGTTGCAACAGTCATCGACTAAGAACGGGCAGAGTCAGACGATTCGTCTGCCAACATACTGAGAACAGTGTTCACCTCAACCTCATCAGCGCTTGTCGGCATCTGGAAATGGGTCTATCTCCCCTCTTCAGAGAGATTCTAGAATGGAGCAATGAAAGCCTCAATATCCTCTGAGGAGGGTCACACTCTATGATTTGCATTGCCATCTTGAGCAGGAGGGTTGGAGACGAACTCAGAAAAGGGGCTCTGTGGAGGAAGATTCTAGGCAGAATAAGATAAAGGAGCACCAGCATTCGAAATCTTGCCACTCAGCATCAAGTCAATTTGGCTTAGTATGTCTCCTTTAGGAATCCATCTGTTGGTAATTCGGGTAGGGTCATTGACCCCAGTATACAGATAAGTCGGGTAAACTCTATCTTTTAGAGGTTGAATATTTTTGAAGACAAAATCAACAACAACAGCTTCAGCAGTCAAGCCTTTGTCTTTCAATGCACATATTTCAGCAAGCAGCACTCGGGACTCAGCTAGTTCTGAATCTGTAGGGGCCTCTGTCCAGCTGGGCATTCGAACGTCAGGCTACCTCCCCGATCGGGGAGGGAGGGACTTGTTGTGGTTCTCCATGGCAAACCACTCAAGGCGTCTGTTGGGGGCCTTCGTCCTCCGAAGGTCCTCAAAAACGTAATTTAACAATGTCTTCCAAGTATGGTTTATAGACAGGTACCATCAGATTAAGGATTAAAAGCATATACGATGAGAAGGGCATGATCGTGACGAAGGTTGCTGTTGCTCCAAAGCTATGCGAAAGGAAGCTTCGGCTCAATCTCGGGAAGAGGAACCGACTTAAAAGGGAAAAGGCTATCTAGTCCTCATAGATTTTTCTATAAGTCAATGGTGAATGCAAAGGGCATAACTGTAATTTTTCACAGGCTGTGTCCTATGCCTATAAATAGATGAACAGTATCCCCGTACTGTTCATGTTGACTTGTATTCACTCGTGCGTCACGCTTGGACTTTTACCTTCTATCAAGCCGAAGGTACAAATGTAATATAATATTGTTTCTGTTTATTCACGATAATAATAAATTTGTTAGCAATGTCGTATCATTATTCATGTTGTTCTTTATGTTTCATATACTTCTTCTTTCATTATCATATGTTGTGATGATGAAGGTATGTCCTTCATTACCTTCGTCTGAAGATCATTATATCCTATGGGAAATAATGATTCGGAAGACGAAGGGCATTAACCTTTAACATTTTATTTGCCTTGTTCTTAATTCATAGCACTTGAGAACAAGCCCCCAACATTGGCGCCCACCGTGAGGCTCGAACCCATCAGCAAGCACTCACCTGCATCATGCCGCTGAAGAAAGCTTAAGCGCTAGGGGCTGCTGCATTGCAGCCGCCGGATCCGAACCAGGAGACTCTCTCTCTTCGAGAGGCCCGAAGCCAAAAAAGGAAGGCCACCAGTCCAACACTCTAGGAGGAAGAGTTGGACCAAGAGATCAGGGATATGGAGATCATTCATCAGCAAGTACAAAGAAAGAAGGAGAAGATGGCGCGACTGGCTAACCTTCAAAGGCAGATTGACGAAGCTACTGAAGAAGTGCGCCATCTAGTTCAAGACGAACAAAACCGAAGGCCCCAGCACAGGGAGCTTCGCTAGGAAGGCCTATTCAACGAAGATGGATGGTATGATGATTTTAATCATGATACCTTTACTTTGATGATGCTTCTCCCTTGGCAGCAGAACTGCAGGCTACTCCATGGCCCCCATCGTACAAGCCACCCCAGCTTCCCATGTATGATGGGCATTCAGATCCAAAGTAGTTCCTCATGAGCTACGAAGCAACTATATCTTCGTATGGAGGCAATACCGCAGTTATGGCGAAGTCGTTCGTCATGGCGGTCCAGAATGTAGCTCAAACATGGTATTCTTCTCTTCGGCCAGGGACAATCACATCGTGGCAGAAGATTAAGGACATGTTGGTCACCAGCTTCCAAGGCTTCCAAACAAAGCCGGTCATAGCTCAAGCTTTGTTCCAATGTACGCAAGACCACGAAGAATACCTTCAAGCATATGTACGAAGGTTCTTGAGACTAAGGGCACAAGCGCCTACAGTGCCCAATGAGATTGTCATTGAGGCCATGATTAAGGGCCTTCGGCCAGGACCTATGGCTCGATACTTCGCTAGGAAGCCCCCGCAGACTCTAGAGAAGCTGCTTCACAAAATGGATGAGTACATCCGAGCTGACAATGACTTCCGCCAAAGAAGGGAGGAAGCTTACAGATTCTCCGAAATGACTAGGGGCTTCGGAGGAAGAATTCATCCGAGGCACGTCAGGTCAATTCACAACATTCAGAATGATGACAAAGGAGGTCAGCTGTAGAGGCCACAGTATAGCTCACAATCTTCGGGGCAGCAACAAAGCTCTTTCCGACCGCCAGCTCCAAGAGGCAGAGGTGCCAGGGGCTTCGGAGGAAGATATGAGGATCAGCCTAAAAAGATCTACTGCTTATTCTGTGGTGAGGACAAGGGCCATACCACAAGAATGTGCCAAATCACCATCCAAAAGCAGAAGGAGATTGCATAAGCTGAAGCTCGGCAGAATCAGTCGAAGCAGGTCTTGCACACTGCTTCGTGCCATTCACCCTGCATACCAGAATATGTGGGTAATCACTCTGCAGCTTCTGTTGCTTCGGCTAATCAGCCACAGGCTCCTTGGCCACAGCTTCCACCTCCGCCCCCTCTACAGCCCACCTATTTACGGGGTCAGCAGCCAGAAGGGAGCCAACACACTCAACAATAGAGGAATTTCAGGGAGGAATCCGAAGCTCGCACAGGTAACAGTACTGTGCCGGAGTCAAAGCATATCTATTGAGAGATATCCTATCCTCTAAAACACTTTTTTACTTTATGCCATTTTGTTTCTTAATAAAGGACAAGTAATACAAATCTAGTTTTAAATCTTTGTAATAGTTTCGTTTCTGTTAAAATGAAATGTATCTTCTTCACAGATTTACAAAGCTCGAAAATTGCCGAAGCTTCAAAAAGTTGTTCCTAAGGGAGCGCAGCAAAAGTCTTGTCGAAGCTTCAAAAGTCGTTTCCAAGGGAGCGCAGAGTAAGTTTTTTGCTCAAAAGTCGTTCCTAAGGGAATGCAGAGCCAAATACCGCCGAAATATAAGGCGAAGCGCGAAAAGTCAACGCGAAAATACCGCCGAAATATAAGGCGAAGCGTGAAAAGTCAACACGAAAATACTGCCAAAATATAAGGCGAAGCGCGAAAAGTCAACGCGAAAATACCGCCGAAAAATAAACGGCAAAGAGATTTTGATCGTTCCTAAGGGGACGCAGAGATTGTGTGTTTCAGCGAGGGCGTGTGTCTTCGGCATTAGCATCATTCTTCTCATCATATCATCGCATCATCTCGCATATCATCACATCATACATCATATTGCATCAATGATACGAATTGGAAACGAAGTCGATCTTTGGAGAATGCTTTACAAAGGTGAAAAGGTGCTAAGGCACAAGGTAAACTGGGAATTATAGCTTCATCAAGTCTGATATGGAAGAATAGGTCTATTGTTTTTGAAGCATTGATATTTTTACGAAGCTTGGATGCTCTTTACGAAGTATTGATATTCTCACGAAACATAAGTATTTTTCTTTGCGAAGCATGAAAAGAAGGGAAGGTGTTTTTTCGCCTAAGGCTCAAAAACGGTATGTACGTAAAAAGTTTCATGCATCGCAAAGAAGTGAATTGCAAAATAGTTTACATATTAGATTCAAAACTATACATATCAAATATTACAAACTTAGTTCAACAAATGTTACATTAACCACCTAAGAACGATTTTACAACAACTAGTCCTCTTCCTTCAGAACTTTTCCGCAACTTCGATAAGTAACTTGTTGACGACTTTGTCAACAATAGATTCGGCTATGTTGATAATTTCTATTACTTTCTTCGTCTCCCGGTCAGCCAGGGGGTCAAATGGCTCCGGTGGAGGAGATAATTCAGCTGTGAAAGAAAGAATCAATCAGTTCGAAGCCACAAAAGCAAACGATGAAGCTTAAACTAGTTAAACAATACCTATCTGTCTCTCGAGTTCTGCAGCTTTCTCAGCTTCTTTTGCTGCTTCTCGAGCGTCATGAATGTCTTTTTCGCTCTTTTTCATTATCTCGTGGGCCATTTCTCGGCCACCATTCTCCCAGATGTCAGTAAAAAATTTTCCGCCAAGAAAACTTGCCTCGGCCGAGGGGTCCTTTGTGCTTGCTCTAGGTGAATCCTAGTTAGTTAAGTGAGTTTAGAAAAACCACACAACCCATCGGTTCTTGCATGAGCTGTTGTAATTGTATCGAGTGGGGTGAGAGTCTTGCGAGACCGTGACAAGCGAGTTTGTGTCACGGCCGCCACCGTGTACCGGAGGGAACGAGGCCCACGACGTTTTAGACGAAAGCTCGTTAGTGGAGATAGCGGGGAGCGTCCCAGAGGAGACGGAAGTGGAGCACTACTTGCGCGTGGAGAAGGCTCGCGGCTCTCTACGGAGTAACTCGACCGAGGTGTTTGGCCCTCGTGTGGACTTCCCTTTGCGTAGGGGCACCAACGAGGATTAGTCGGGATCTTGTATGGTTCCGGATACCTTGGTAAAAATACCGACATCATCCACGAGAGTTTGCATCTCTACCTTGCTCTTTAGCTTCTGCATCTATATTAAGCATTTAAGTTTTAATCTAGTCTTTATACTTAGATTGTTTAGGATTAAAACTTAGACATTGCGGTAGAGATAGCAACACTTAGACAAAACATAGTTTGCTCATTCTAGATTGTTTATTTACATAGGTTTTGCTCTAGGCATTTATTTATGGCCTAGTTTAGAGAAAGTTTTAGAAATCCTAATTCAGCCCCCAGGCGTCACACGTTTCCTTCAATGATGCCACATGTTTTAATTAATTATTTGTTTAATTAATGTTAATTAGATAGGCAATCTAGTTAATCTAATTTATAGTTCTAACCTACGTTTTTTATAAATAATTGTTAAAGTAATTAATATCAACTCAAATATTTCAATTTAATACATTCTTAATTTAAATGCAACATCTACACCTCAAAAATTGTTTTACCCACAACTTCTTTGTTTTAACTCCGATTTTAATGTTTCTCGAACCTACGATCTCGTAGTGACGCATAGAATATTACTGTGTGGTTTATTTCCATCTTTGGTGTAGTGTTACCATATCTATTTTTTGATTGTTTGTATGTATTGCTACACATAGAAGCAAGATGACGAGGAATCTGAAGCCCAACTTTTGGGGAAATATCTGCACTAAAAGGTTATTGCAAGTATAGGACAACTTGTGTCCTTGATCACTTTCTTTGACCTAATAATATTCATGATTCTTAATCTTCGTGGCACTGTTAGGTTAAGCTGATTGGGCCTAATAGATTACCTTGTTTGTTTACCCTACACCTTGCAAACAAAAATATTATTGGATAGTCAAAAGCTATTGCTCTATCTGGTTTTGGGATTAATGTTATATATATGATTTATGATCATGTTCCAATATGATTTATTATTGCCGATTTACTCTCATGCATGATAAGATAACTTTGTTTAATTAGAACATGGAGCAACCACCCAAGAAAACAGTGCTACCACAAGGGTGGTATGGGACACTCTTGGATGACTAATTAGTAAAGCTAGTAGAGGACTACCTTACCCGAAAGGGGCAATCGCGGTGTGAGGAGCTACCAGTATAGGGAGGTTCTCGAGTCAATCATGTTGCGATGGCTTTTCAGATGAGGGATTCCTGTATCGTCCCCTTCTCGAAGAAACAGTGGCGGGTTTTTAAGCTATTGAAACTTTGTAAAGGCCTCGTAGTGGGATCCTGCCTCATCTCCTCGGTAGAAATGAATGGGAAGTTGTGATCGCTTGGTAGATAGGTAACACGACTTGTGGATAAAGATGTGCAACCTCTATAGAGTATAAAACTGGTATATCAGTCGTACTCACGATCATGAGCTGCTCAGACCCTCAAATGAGTAATTTATGGAATTAAACTTAATATGTCATTTGCATCATTGTGAGGTTTATTCATCATTGTGATCAATTATTTAATTGGGTTGGTATATACTTATATTTAGTAATTGTTAATAAAATTTTGACCAACCTAGTAAAAGCAATGTTTAGCCTTAACCATTTTCTTTGGTAAGCCTTACACTACACTTTTCCCCACACTTGCTGAGCGATGACCATATGGAAGCTCACTCTTGCTACAATAACACCAGGTCAAGAATAGGTACCGCAAGATGAGGAGAATGAAGGATGCTACGATGAGTTCGGAGAGGTCTAGGCCGTCATCTCCTAGTCAACATTGGTTGCAGAGGATCGTTGTCATCATATGTTGTAATTTATTTAGTAATTTTGTATAGAATTGTATTAAGTAATAAAGATGTGACATTGATTTCTATACCCTAAGTCATCATATGTGTGAGACTTGATCCTAGCACACATTTGAGACGCAACCGGGTTTGCCCTTAAATCTGGGTGTGACACTCGACATCTCCTACAACGCCTTCTCCGGCCCGCTCCCTGAGGACGTCACGCACCTCGCCTCCATAATGGCGGGACGAGAAGGAGGAAGGAACATCGGGATAGAGTCTAGGCGGATGAGTACTTGTTGTGGTTTTGGAAACCAGGGACAATAAGATTTGTGTTCATGGGGATGCTAACGTGGACTCACTCTGAATGGTGAATCACTAAGTCGGACAAGGGTTGAGATAGAGGGTTTATATTGGTTCATTCTCGCGCCCTAGTCCAGCGTAGTGCTGATCATGGTATTGTTTGGAGGCGTGTTACAATAGGTGTGCTTGTGTGTAGATGGAAGGGATCCTGTACTTTTATAAGTCAAGGAAATAACCTTACCTTGGAGACTTGTATTTTGCCGGCAAGAGCATGGTTCGTTGCTCCTGGATGGCGTAGTCCTTCTAACGTTGCTAGTAGGGTCGTGCGTAGCCGTACTCCTGGCATGACGTACTGTCCCATTCATTTGTCATATGAGTTCCTATAGCGAGTCTTCCGCTGATATGTTCTGTGGTGGAACCGCCCATATTATTCCAGCTTAAGTGTCCAAGTCTTGTCTTAAAGGCAATGACACACTTAAATCGGAATAAATTATCAGTCCATCGAATCTAGTCCGATAAAACACTTAACAAGGATCAAGTACTACTTGCTCACTCGAAGGTGAGTCACAGAGAAATATAATAAAGCATAATACCATAATGTAAAGGAGTACTTAAGAGTTATTACAACATCGGAGTTTAAAAGAAATAAACCATAGTTTTTGTTGCAGCGGGAATGAAACTAACAAAGATATTGAGTAACAAGATGAAGCTTGTCCATGTCACTCCTCCTGGTTCTCTCCTGCTGAGTCAGCATCTCACTCGACCATCCAACTCGGTGGCAGTGTGGATGGCCAAGTCACACCATCAACCGTTTCATCTAAAGATGTACCCGTAAAATTATGCCACAAGTAAGGTTGAACATATTAATACTCAGCTAGACTTACCTGGTGTGAGGGGTCTGGTCCTCTACCTCTAGACCATGAAGTTGTTTGGCTCAGGGGTTTGGTTTGCTAAAAGCACTAACCGAGTCGAAGTCAAGTTTTAGCTTTTCAGGTTCTAGAATAATACTTTAGACTAGGTGAGCACCTAGCTATTCATACATGGTATTAAACATTAAGTCAATCAACATATTTTTACAAGTAACATCATTTCCACTTATTACTCAATGTAGTATAATGGATCAAGCAGTCTCATTAGCTGCGAGAAGCAAATAATTCGAATCGAGTTTTAACCTTGCTAGGTAAACGTGGACACACGACATGCAGGGGCACTCCATCCCCACACACATCAGTCATCCCCATCGATTCTCTAGCAACAGAACAGGGCCCACCGCCTTGGCATGCAATGCCCCACTGACACCGGCTGTCACCGTGCTGTAACTGCCCTTGCACCCCACCATTGCTAGCATGGGAGACCACATTTCACGACGAGTGAGAAGAGAAGTCCGCGGGTAGGTTCACTAAGGTATATGCTTACCGATTTACTATATTTCTTGGTATGTTTTTAGTACGTTCAAACGCTTTACACAAGTATCCACACGTTAATCCTTATTCCAATTCTGTCTTATAGACAAGGCTTCCACTAGGGACCTGTGTCCACAGGCCATCATAATCTCATTTATCAAAAATGGATACAACCAATTCATGACCTCGTGTGAGTGCTAGAAAAATAACTTGACTTCTACCAAGATCCTTGATTAGCATAGCAGCTACTCGACCTAGCATACTAGTATTCATCTCATAAAGGAACTTGAGTTCATGCAACAAGGTTTCAAACAACTCCTACACTTAGTGCACAATACAAGCCTACAAAAATAATTGCAGCAAAATAGCATAGTAACGGTTATGCATAAAACTAGGGCTTGCCTTCAAGTGCTGGTGCTGCAAGGAGATCTTATGCGGCAGCTCGGGAGCATGTTCTTGGACTTTTGTTCGACTCCTTGCTGCAGGACCTGGACAAACTCTCCATAAGCGAGGTTGCAATCTAATGAATGCAATGCATATGATATTTATATGCTATGATATGCAAAAGGTTTGTAGAGGATGCATGGTGAAGCAATACTAAGTTACTTAGTAATGTTAGAGTTTATACTATTTAAATAAGCCTTTATAGCAGTTTGCATTTAAGGATCCAGATTGAGGTTTGACCAAAGAAAAAAGGTGGATTAAGGCTTAGATTATTTTCCTAAAAACTTAGTTAAGCTTCAGATAGGTCTTACTGAAATCATTTAAGTAAGTTTAGTTAACTTTTAATTCTCTTTTCTTTATCTATTAAGCTTTTTAAGGGTGATTTGAACTATAACCTTGTTTTAGAAATTTGCAAAATTCTGTAAAAATTACAGTAACTTACTATTGGTTAACATAGGTTGTCCTAGAAATATGGGGTCAAAATTAATTAGGGACTGTTCTAGAAAAAATAACAAGAACTAGAGCAGAGGGGCACATTACACTACACCTCCTACCTGGAAGCGGCTACTGCCCTAATGGGTATTTTTCCTGGTATCTAGGTACAATAGCATAGTCTTGTGGCAAATTTTACCAAGGGATACATAGTGGTTGTTTAGTCATGAATCATGATTTTCTAAAGTTTTATGATTAGAAGGCACTTACAACTAACTCGCGTTTTGAAAAAATGTTAAACAACAGATTTAGAAATTTTCCTAAGTTCCTCTTAGCACAAGAGCAATCATTCATAAAGTTGGGGGTTTATCTCTTCAGGGATGATTTTCTAAAGTTATCCATGTTTTGCAAAAATTAAAGGTTTCTATTCATTTTCTTTCTGAACCAGGATGGTTTATATTTTTTTTCTAGGTTTTACATCATCTACATAGTCTTGGATAAATAGTTAGTTCTCTGGTTCTACCTATTTGTCATTTTTCTTGCTTTTATTTAGTGAAGGCCTTAAATAGCTTTAAATGGTTAAACTCTATCAAAAGTCCTAGATCAGAGGGTTATGTAATTTTATGCAGTGACAAATCCTACATGGCTTCTTCCCAAAATTTCTCAGGCCTAGTTTAAAAGTATATCTATTTTCTCCCTATTATTTTGAAATGGGCAGATTATTACTTTAATTCAAAAATCCCAGAAAAAGTATAGAGACCACCTAGTTTCATATTTTTGGTTGGTAGATTAATTTATCCAGAGAGCTAAAAATTGGTTTCACTATTTTTGGACTCATTTTTAATTATTTATGCATTTTCAAAGTTTTCTGTGGATTTAAGTAAAATATTTAATCTAAAAGGGAAAAGAAAAAACCATCTTGGGTTCAGGCCCCTAGCTAAAATCATAACTTCTTATCTCAAACAAGTCCTCGGCGCACTATTGCCTAGAGTCATGGCCTTCGCAGAAACCCCCTGGCTTTCCCCTCCCCTTAACCCGTAGTCCTGATTCCAATGCACAGTGGCCGTGGCAAGAAAAGGGGCGGAGGGGCTCACTGGCAGTGGTAGCGGTTCAGGGAAGACCTTGGCGAGTTTCATGAGGTCGAGGCTGAAAGGGAAATGTGCCCTTGGGGCATTTCTAGTTGTTTTGGTGATTAAATGCTCAACACATTATTATGAACTAACACTCCTCTTCTGAGTATGAGCACATGTGTTTAGAAAGCAAATTGAAGCAATCAAGTCCAAAAAATTGAGGAAAATAAGAAAAGCAGTTTTGGGCTTGAAATTAGGCATATTGCAAACCTCTATGAATCAAAAAGATAAAGGTATGTTTCTAGCACTTAGTCATTTGTTTTAGTTCCTAACAATGTTATCTAAGTGTTAGAGAACTTCTCAAGTCGAGCCAAAATAGAGTGAAGAAGTTTGGCCAAACATGGACCTTACCAGACAGTCAACCGAGATGCGCTTGGACGAGTCGGAGATGCGCTCGAGCGAGTCAGAACTAAGCCCGGGCGAATCGTGGCTACGCTTGGGGAATCGTGGCTGCGTTTGGGCGAATCATGATTGCCTTGGGCGAATCAGAACTAAGCTCAAGCGAATCGTGACTGCCTCGGGCGAATCATGGCTACGCTCGGCGAATCGTTACTGCCTCGGGCGAATCTGAACCACGTCACCCGCCTAGGTTGGCCTCAGGCAAATTGGAATTGTGTCTCCCGCGCGTAGTTGACCTCGAGCGAGTCGTCACTGCGTCGGACAATTTTCCTCGGGTGAGTCGCTGCCTCAGGCGAGTCATGACTTAGGTCCCTCGTGCCTTGTCTGGTGTGCTAGGCAACCGAAGGTGCATAACGGTTGGTTCGGCCGTAGAAGGAAACAGATCGTTGACCGTTCAGTCTGGTGCACGCACATAGGGAAGGTTGATTGCTTCCTGTATGAAGAACAAACAACTCCTAGACTCCTTGGGGCTATAAAAGGACCCCTTAGGTGTCATGGAGCAGTATCCGTGCAACACAATGAAACAATCAAGAGAGCATACAACAAACCCCGAGACTCCGATCACGCTTTGGTTCATTCTAGAGAGATTTGAGCGTGTTTTGAGTTGAGACTTTGTCGATTTTCATTGTTGAGCTCTTTTCTTTACTCGTGCGCGTGGTCTTGCTATATTTATGCTCTTGTGTGTGTTGGTACTCCCCCTCACTCTTGTTCTTGATTGTGATCATATTGTGTAAGGTGTGAGAGACTCCAACTTGTCGAGATTTCTCACAAATGGGAATATACTATAAGGAAGATAACTGTGGTACTCAAGTTTAATATCTAGATCACTTGAGAGGGGTTGAGTGAAACCCTCGTCCATTGGGACGCAACAACGTGGAGGTAGGCCTTCGGCCTTACCACAAGATAAATTGTCATGTCTCGTTGTCTACTTTCTTTCATTGCGATTTTGTTCTTCTGAGCTCTCCGCTTCACTTTTATTATTACTCTAGTTTCAATACACATGTTGTGAGAGCAATTAAGTGAAGAAATCTTCCTCCTATTCTCAAAAATTAACTTGGTTTTAGATTTCACTAACCCCATTTATAGACCAAGTTTGTTGTTTTTAGTTAAGTTTTTGCAGGACCACCTATTCACCCCTCTCTAGGTGCTCTCAATTGGTATTAGAGTCGTTCTCTTCATCAAGGGACTAACTGCCCGAAGAGATGGATCCAAAAGACAAGGGGAAGGTGACCGGTGAGAAAGAGAAGGAGATCCTCTTCGACGACAAGGAAGGAGAGACCATCGACTCTGGGTCTAGCAAGACCAAGAAGGACAGGAAGAAGCACATCAACAAGATAGTGTACTACGACAGTTATGCTTCTTCATCTTCACCGAAGAGGACGATGACATCGACTCCAAGAAAGAGACAGTCAAACAAAATTACTCTAAGACGTCTTTTAATTACTCTCGTGTTCCTTATGGTTTAATTGCTCATTTATTATCCATTTCGCTTGGCAAGCCCCCTCACTTTGATGGGGAAGACTATTCTTGGTGGAGTCATAAGATGCGTAGTCATTTATTTTCACTCCACCCAGCATTTGGGACATAGTAGAAAATGGAATGCACTATGATGATAATGATGATGCTATTCATATTCATGGGCAAATTCATAAAAATTCCCAAGCTACTACTGTGCTTCTAGCATCTCTATGCAGTGATGAATATAACAAGGTCCGTGGCTTGGACAACGCTGAGATATGGAACACCCTCAAGATTTCTCATGAGGGGAATGACATCACAATGACCAGCAAGATGGAGTTAGTGGAAGGCGAGCTGGGGATGTTTGCCATGAAGAGGGGTGAAGAGCCAACCGACACATACAACAGGCTCAAGACCCTGGTGAACAAGATCCGAAGCTATGGAAGAACAAGATGGACGGATCATGACGTCGTGCGCTTAATGCTAAGGTCATTTACTATTATTGATCCTCATCTTGTAAATCTTATTCGTGAGAACCCCGGGTACACCAAAATGTCGCCCAAAAAATTCTTGGTAAGTTTGTGAGCGGATGCATGATGGCAAACGAAGCAAGGTACGTCGACGACATCGTCAATGAGCCTCTTCCTCATTATGAGCCGCAACCCGACAAGGTCTCAATGAGGACGAGATGGTGCTTGTTATCAAGCGCTTGAAAACCGCTTTGAAGGGACGCAAGGACTAACCCAACAAGAACAAATCAATGGGAAATCATTCATGCTTCATGTGTGGTAAGTCCAGTTATTTTATTGCCCAATGTCCTTATAATGAAAATGACCAAGACCAAGACAAGAAATGGAAGGAGAAGTTCTATAGGAAGAAGGGCAAGGCGCATATCGGTGAGGAATGGGGCTCAAACTGCTCTTCTTTTGACTCCGATGATGAGGGACTTGTTGCCTCTGCCTTCAATAAGTACTCCCTCTTCCCCAACGAGCATCATACTTGCCTCATGGCAAAATAGAAGAAGGTACGCTCTCATGATACCCCCAAGTACACTCCCTTTAGTGATGATGGTTCGAATGATGATATAGACTATAATGATCTCTTTAAAGGCTTAGAAAGATCCAAAGTAGATAATAGCAATGAATTAATTAATGTTCTTAATGAAAAGAATAGACTACTACAAAAACAAGAAGATTACTTTATGAGGAACATGATAAAGTTGTAGAAGCGAAAAAAATCACATGTGTTAGAAATAAAGAAGAATGAAATGCTTGCTTTTGAGTTATCTTCTTGCCATACTTCGGTTTATAGCCTTAAGAGTTTAATAAATGTCAATTTAAATGCTAAAACAGAAAAGTTAAGTGTTACTAGTTCATCTTTGAAGCATATATCCATTTGCAATAGATGTAAGCATTTTGATGTCAATGTTTGCAATGATCATGCCTCTACTATTTTCATGTTGCATGATAATATTGCTAAACTTCATGCTCAACTTAAAAATTGTAAAGATAAATGTGATAAGATTAAGTTTGCTAGGGATGCCTACACCATTGGTAGACATCCCTCCGTTAAAGTTAGACTTGGTTTCCAAAAGGGAACCAAGAAAACAAAGAATCAAAAGGCCCCCAACTTCACTAGAGAGAAAGGAAAGGCGACTATGGCTAGTAGTTCACATTCTTTTCATGAAAATAAGAACCATGCTTATTTTATATTCTCAAGTTAAGAATGTTTCTCATAATGCTCATAGTGTTCATCATGATGCATGTATTGATCATCATGTTTTACATACGTATCATGATGCTTTTTTTGCTCCTCGCACTATGATTGCTTCATCTATTAGTTCTTATGCTCATAGGAGTAGACCTAGGCGTCGTGCATCTCATGTTGATTCTCACACGCCTAAGGATAGAAATGCATCTCATGGTCCTTCTATTTTGTTTCATACTTTTGATGATTACTATGTAATTTATCGTAAGAATGATAAAATTGTTGCTACCAATGTGAGACCGTAATACGAGAGGTAATACTTGCATTTGGGTCCTAAAATCTTATGTAACAAACCTAACAGGACCCAACACAAGTTGGCGACCTAAACTCCAAACCTAAATTCCTTGTAGGTCTATGCATCTGGAGGCTCAACCTGGATCATTGATAGCAAATGCACAAACCACATGACATGGAGATGTTCACCTCCTACGTAGGATTCCCATGAGACCATCATCTTTGGAGATGTGAAAGGCAAGGTAAAGGGGATAGGTAAAATAGCAATTACTACCGAGCATTCCATTTCTAATGTCTTTTTGGTAGAATCGCTTTGTCGGGGACCATAATTAGGGGTACCCTCAAGGCCCCTAAATCTCAGCTGGTAACCCCCATCAGCACAAAGCTGCAAAGGCCTGATGGGTGCGATTAAATCAAGGATCGGTCCATTCAAGGGACACGATCGTGCCTCGCCCGAGCCTAGCCTCGGGCAAGGGAAGCCGACCCCAGAGAACCTACGTCTCGCCCGAGGACCCCCCCTCCAGCAACGGGCACACTATCGGCTCGCCCGAGGCCCGGTCTTCACCAAGAAGCAACCTTGGCCACATCGCCACGCCGACCGACCAAATCGCAGGGGCATTTAATGCAAAGGTGGCCTGACACATTTATCCTGACGCACGCCCTCCAGTCGACAGGGCCGAAGTGACCGCAGTCACTTCGCCGCCCCACTGACCGGTCTGACAAGAGGACAGCGCCGCCTGCGCTGCTCCGACTGCTGAGCCACCCGACAGTGTGAGGCTGACAGCAGCCAAGGCCGGCCTCAGGCGTCATAGGAAACTCCGCCTCGCCCGACCCAGGGCTCGGACTCGGGCTAAGCCCCGGAAGACGGCGAACTCCGCTCCGCCCGACCCAGGGCTCGGACTCGGGCTCAGCCCCGGAAGACGGCGAACTCCGCTCCGCCCGACCCAGGGCTCGGACTCGGGCTCAGCCCCAGAAGACGACGAACTCCGCCTCGCCCGACCCTAGGGCCCGGACATGGGCTCGACCCCGGAAGACGACGGACTCCGCTTCGCCCGACCCCAGAGCTCGGACTCAGCCCTGGCCTCAGCCGACGGTCTCCGCCTCGCCCGACCCAGGGGCTCGGACTCGGCCACGACCACGGAAGACAGACTCGACCTCGACCTCGGAGGAGCCTCCACATCGCCCAACCTAGGGCGCGAACCGACCACGTCGACAGGAGGCGCCATCATTACCCTACCCCAAGCTGACTCAGGCTACGGGGAACAAGACCGGCGTCCCATCTGGCTCGCTCCGCCAGATAGGCAATGATGGCGCCCCGCACGCTCTGTGACGACGGCGGCTCTCGGCCCCCTTACGGAAGCAAGAGGACGTCAGCAAGGACTCGACAGCCCCAACAGCTGTCCTCTCGCCAGGCTCCAGCACTCCTCCGACGGCCACGACACCACACGAACCGGGTGCCAACCACGACGGCGTGTACTTAGGGCGCTAGCTCTCCTCCGCTAGACACGTAGCGCTCTGCTACACCCCCCCATTGTACACCTGGATCCTCTCCTTACGCCTATAAAAGGAAGGACCAGGGCCCTCTTACAGAGGGTTGGCCCGCGCGGAGAAGGACGGGACGGCGCTCGCTCAAGGCCGCTCGCTCCCACTCCCGCGTGGACGCTTGTATCCCCTTACTGCAAGCGCACCCGACTCAGGCGCGGGGCTAACACGAAGGCCGCGGGATTCGCTCTCTCACACGCCTGCCTCCCTCCGGCTGCTTCCTTTTCTCCCTTCGCGTTCCGCCTTGCGTCGACCCATCTGGGCTGGGGCACGCGGCGACAATTCACTCGTCGGTCCAAGGACCCCCCGGGTTTCGAAACACCGACACGCTTGGATATAATTTACTTTCTGTCAGCCAGTTATGTCATATGGGATATAATTGTTTATTTACAAATGCTGATGTAACTATCTTTAGAAGAAGTGATAGTTCATTTGGATTTAAAGGTGTATCTGATAGCAAGCTTTACTTAGTAGATTTTACTAAAGAGAATGTCGATCTAGATGCATGTTTACTTGCTAAGACTGGCATGAGCTGGCTCTGGCATCGCTGTCTAGCACATGTTGGTATGAAAAAACCTTCATAAGCTTTTAAAAGGAGAATATGTGTTAGGACTAACAGATGTCTGTTTTAAGAAAGACAGACCTTGTGAAACATACCAAACAATGTTAGTCTAAATTGTTGTGTTGATCATCAAACATTAAAACACTATTAGCAAATCCATTTTACTTACAGCAACAAACTAAAACCTACACATACTAACCAAATTTAACATAAACTTAAACATGTCAACTTAAATTTCTAAATAACTATCCTAAACATAGAGCACAAATTTCTAGCTAACTAACATAAACATAAAGCACACACAACTACATGCAACTTCACTCGACCAAAATTTCATAACATAGTGGACCCACCTAAAATCTTTTAATCTCTACAAAAAAAAATCTTCAAACCTAACAATCAAGAGTAATTTTTTAGTCCACCATAAAAACATAAAACAAGAGCAGCATCAGCTTGTCCTTGAGCTATCTCCGACAGCTCTCCTATTCTATTTCATGTCTCACCTCTATTTCAAACTCTAAACTACAAACAGTGTTATATATAGTACAAAACAGTATTTTATACGATAACCTGAGATTTGCTGATATCTTATCACCTAGCTGGAGCTGAGAACACATGGTAGTAACAAAATTACACAAAGTTGTTGTCACAAAACACTTGATTACATTAATCACTAGCAGATGGGAATCAATACTTTTACATGGTGTTTGGTTTGATGAATGAGCTAGTCCATCTTTTCGCTTCTTACTTTTTTTGTTTAGTTTGTGGAATTGAATGAGTTGATCCATCACCATCTCATTCCTCATAGTTAGTTAGGGCCCGTTTGGTAAAGCTCCAGCTCCTGCTTTTTTAGCTCCAGATCCTGATCCTCGTGAGGAGCTGATCCTCTTGATTTTCCTAGAGAATCAGAATCATTTTTAAAACCGTTTGGCAAGTAAACTGATTCTTGTCTTCTGAAAGTTGGTGGTCTGTGGCGATTGTCTGTTTTACCCTTTGCAGTTCAACTTTGTTACAAACCAATAAGTAGGATGCATATACGGAAAAAAATTATTAAACAATAACATATAAAATATTCTCATCATAGTAGTGCATAAAATGGTCTCAAATGTTTAATCCATAAATTGGCTCGTTATGTTTTTGTCCAATGGCAATTGTGGGTAATTTCGATCAAACTTTAAGTGGAGGTCCATATTTGGTTGGTTGAGGAGCTGTTTTAAGGGAGGGTGGAGCAGGTTTTTTTAGATCCCACCTTTCTTCACAAAAACGACTCCCGATCTTTCGGCTCCACACGAGAATCAGTTTAAAAAAATACCCGTTTGGCACAGCTCCTCCAGATCCTCGCTTAGAATCAGGAGCTGGAGCTGTGCCAAACAGGCCCTTAGTTAGCACTAATATGAGGAATGGGGTCATCCCACCAAATTTAAAGAATAGACTCATAATGCTCCACATTATTTTGGATGGAGTAATTCCCCAAACCAAATACCCCTTACATATCCACAAGCTGATGGAACCATTCCACCTTCATACTTTCTAGGTGACCACGTCCCTCGTTAATACACCAAATGCTCGGTTCGGGGAAAACACTTCATGTTTACAAACCCAGCAAACAGAAACATTGCCAGAAAAGATTCCACCTTCATACTTCTAGATTTAAGTAAAACTTTCTAAGTCATCAGCAAGGAACGCTCGGCACAACTGAAACTATCAGCATCAAAGTCTCAAAGGGCATGGAAGACCTCACCGTCAACCGCCAAAGAGTGCAGTCACAAGACATTGAAGGGGAAATGCACAGACAAGAGGAAGTGGGTTTCAAAATATACATAGCAGACTAAGACAAACTTTGAGGTCGAATAACTTCATAACCCGCTTTGGCGGCACTGCGATATGATCTAGATAAGCAGGTTGCGTCAATCTGAAGACTACTAGATAGTGACAGTAGCATCTTTGAATGACCAACAGGGTCGCATGTAGAGAGCCTTCCTCAGTTGTGTGATTTGCTGGAATAGTGCAGATTCCAAAATTATCGAATTCATAAACATAGTCAGTATACGAGAATTAGGGCACCATAATTATCTGCTTCTAAAGGAGCATTGTCTAAGAATTTCTCAGTACTGAGAGAACATTACAGTTCCTTCAAAAGAAAAGTAAATCCTTAAAGTGTCTAGCCGTTATTTGCCAGCAATATATAGAAAGTTGGAATGGGAAACCTTAAGCCTAATTAGAGTTGGGACTGATATATATATCAATAGATGTTGAGCCTGACCCATTACACAAGGGTGTGACAGTAATTACAAGGGGCTAATCCCAAAACCCTAGATGGGTACTCTAACACTCCCTCCCCCAATCGCAACTCTATCATGTACAGATGTTGAGACTAGATTAAAAATCGGTGAATACACCCGACGGTAACCCTTTGGTGAAGATATCGATGAACTGCAGCATGGTGGGGACGCTGAGGACCCAAACGTCACCTGAAGCGACACGCTCGCGAACAAAGTGCAGGTCAATCTCCACGTGCTTCGTGCGTTGATGCTGCACGAGATTAGTAGAGAGGTGAACCGCACTGACTTGTCACAATAGACGAGGGTGGCGCGCTGAAGAGGCTATGTTGCTCCTGGAGAAGCTCGCGCAGCCAGGAGGTCTCTGCCACGCTGTTGGCAATAGCGCGGTACTTGGCCTCTGCGCTGGAACGAGATACGACGGGCTGTCGCTTGGTGGCCAGGAACACGGCATAACCGGAAGTGGACTGGCGCGTGTCAGGATAGCCAGCACAATCAGCAAAGGTGTAGACTACGAGCTCCGATGTCGGGGAGGATCGAAGTAGAAGGCCGTAGTCGAGGGAGCCACGGAGATAGCGCAAGATCCGCTTGAGAGAGATGAGATGGGGCTCCCGCGGGGTGTGCATGTGCAAGCACACCTGCTAGACGGCGTAGGCAATGACGAACCTGGAGAAGGACAGGTACTAGAGCGCGCCGGCCAGGCTCCGGTAGTACGTCGTGTCGGCGATCGAGGGCCCATCGTCCTCAGAGAGCTTCGCCTGAGTGTCGGCAGGCGTGTTGCAGTCGCACATGCCAGCCCGCTCCAGGATGTTGATTGTGTACTTGCGCTGGTGGAGGAAGAGACCTTGAGGCCGGCGCTCGGCGGTGATGCCGAGGAAGTGGTGAAGGGGCTACAGGTCCTTCATCATGAACTCCCGCTGAAGGGCGACGATCGTGCGCTGTTGAAGGTCGACAGTGGATGCCGTGAGCACAATGTCGTCGACGTAGAGCAGGAGGTAGACGGTGTCGCCGTCGCGTCGGTAGATGAACACGGACATGTCCGACTTGGCCTCGACGAAGCCGATGGAGGCCAAGTAGGAGGCGAAGCAACTGTACCACACCTGCGACGCCTGTTTGAGGCTGTACATGGAGCGGTTCAGCTGGTAAACCAGATCCGGACGAGCGACATCGACGAAGCCGGTGGGCTGGCTGTAGTAGATAGTCTCTGTCGGAGTGTCGTGGAGGAAGGCATTCTAGACGTTGAGCTGATGGATCGCCTAGTCGCGGGAGATGGCGAGGGAGCGGATGGCTCGAACGGTGGCGAACTTAATGACGGGGATGAAGGTCTCGTCATAGTCCACTTCGGGGTGCTAGGTGAAGGCCCGAAGGACCCAACGAGCCTTGTAGCGATCGAGGGAGCCATCCGAGGTCAGCTTGTGGCGAAAGAGCCACTCGTCGGTGACCACGTTAGTGCCTGGTGGACATGGCATCAGGTCCCAGGTGTGGTTGGCCAGCAGGGTCACGTACTCCTCCATAGCGTGACGCCAGTGGGGGTCGACAAGGGCGACGCGAACGGAGGGACCGAGGAGGCGTCCGATGGAGTGGCATTCGTGGCAGCCGCCAGGATCAGCGAGTCGACGGGGCGGAGAACGCTGGCTGCGCGACGAATCAACATCGGGTGGACATGCCCAGAGTCGCGGTGGATGGCGACCAGGTGGTACACGGGAGGCTCAGTTCGAGCGAGCGGGCATCAGGAGCCGAGGGAGTGGCCCGCTCGCGATGGTGGTAGACAAGGGCAGGGTCGGCGAAGCAAGCTGCGCTCGTCGACGGGGTCGGGTCAACAGGAGCCGAGGGAGTGGCCCGCCCGCGGCATTGGTAGACAAGGGCAGGTCGGCGAAGCGAACCATGCATGGCGTGGGAGGGGTTGACAGGGCCGCGCGTGGCGCATGCGGGATCGACGGGGCCGCGCGTGGTGCAAGAAGAGGCGCGGGCGGAGGCGTCGAGGCCGCGCGTGGCACGGATAGAGGCGCGAGCAAAGGCGTCGACTGTTGCACTTGGCGCGGGGAATGACGCAAGGCGGTGTGCTTGGGGTGGAGGTGGAACCGGATCGGACTCAAAAAGAGAGTCAAGATCGGTGGGTGGGGAGGAACCAACAAGGGGGAACACATGAGTATGTGATGGGTGACGAGGTCAAGACAGCGATACCCCTTGTGGTCAGGGGAGTAACCGAGGAAGAGGCAGCGACTGAAGTGAGGAGATAGCTTAAGGGGAGCGATGGTGGAAGTGTTGGGATAGCAGGCGCAACCGAACACACGAAGGTGGCCATAGGAGGGGGGTTGTGCCATACATAGCAAAGTGGGGAGTGGGGTGGCTCACCGCTTTCGAAGGGAGATGGTTGAGATGTGTAGCGGTGTGCATGGCCTCTGCCCAGTGGCTGGCAGGGAGAGACGCCTAGAAGAGAAGGCAGCGGATCATGTTGGTGGTGCAAATGATGTGTTCGGTTCGACCGTTCTGGAGAGAGGTGTTGGGGCACGAGTAGGGGTGAAAACGGGCGGATACGGACGGATATCAGCTCATCCTGTATCCTACCCTAATGTATTTAAAACGGATTCGGGATCGGATACGGATAGTTAGAAACGGGACGGATACGGATACAGGGACCGGATATTTATCCGGGCGGATAACTGACGGATACAGATATTATTTGATCGGATATCGGATACTTGTCGGATAATGCATTAATTGGTTATCAAAAAATATTCTTGTTCGACCACGAAATTGCAAGTAAATTAATACTAATAAGCATTTAATAGAAGATAATCTCAATTTCCCACGTAAAAATGGTAAAGTGAAGTATTGATTATGTTGAAACTTGGATACTTAGAGTGATTTCACGTGTAACTCACGCAATAAGTGGAAATAAAATAGAAGAAACGTTGACATCCTGTGGATTTTATGGTCCCATTATTTTTTATGACTATATGTGGCCATATGTTGTACCTTCGTATAATTTCATAGATTTCTGAGGCTATTTATACATTATTAATTTCTTTCTACATAAAATCATCAAAGTATAATTAAAATTCATAAATACACTAGTTTTGATCCAAAATTGCAAAAAGCTTACCAAAACAAATAAACATTCTATTCAAATAAAACCTCAAGTCGCCACATGAAAATGATAAGTGAAATATTAATTATGTTGAAACTTCGATACATAAAATGATTTCACATGTAACTCACGCAATAAGTGGGAGTAGAATGGAAGAAACACCAACATCTTGTGGATTTTATAGTCCAAATGTTTTTGAGAACTATATGTGGATATATGTTGTGTCCCCGTAAAAATTCATGAATTTTTTAGGCTATTTGGTGTATTATTAATTTCTTGTTGTAGAAAATCATCAAAATACAATTAAATTCATAAAAATATTGTAGCGTCGACCGAAAATTGCAAATAAGTTACCAATATTAATAAATAGTTTATAAAAAGATAATCCTAAGTTCCCACATGGATATAATCTTAAGTCCCCACATGAAAATGATAAAGTCTATTATTTTGATATAAATTTAGACATTATTTTAATGATTTTGGCCTAAAGATATGTTTAAACAAAAATGTGATGTACTACAAAGTTATAGATCTCTTCGAGCTCTACAATTTTCATATAAACTTTATCTTCATCCGATTTTATATGTAAAAGTTATGATTTTATAACTATATTATTATGCAGAAAAAGAAAAAAACGGGTACCCGAATTCCGGGTACCCGTATCCGACCCGAATATCCGGGTATTTACCGGGTAGTACTTGCTCCGTATCCGTCCCGAATCCGAAGCCATACTATCCGGGTATTACCCGTATCCGTCCCGAATCTAAAAAATACCCGTATCCGTATCCGAAAAATGGTCCCGAATCAGTATCCGTATCCGGTACCCGTTTCGGGTACCCTGCCCGTTTTCACCCCTAGGCACGAGAGACACAGCTGGACGCCATGGGTGAGGAAGAAGGATCGAGAGGCGTTGTTGTCGAACTCGCGGCCATTATCACACTGGAGGGCATGGACCGGACAATGGAACTAGGTGGAGACCCAGGCAAAGTAGGTGAGGGCGGTGAACGTGTCAGACTTCAGCCGAAGAGTGAAAGTCCAAAGAAAATGGGAGTAGTCGTCCAGAATGACTAGATAGTATTTGTGACCAGAGAGGCTGAGGACAAGAGAAGTCCAGAGATCACAATGGACAAGATCAAAGGCCTAAACAGCCCTGGACGTGGAAGTGGAAAAAGGAAGACAAGGGTGATGGCCGAGCTGACAAGCATGACAGAGGCGCTCAGAGAAGCCTCGGGTATAGGAGATGTCTGAGCAGCTGGAAAGCCAGGACATCACGTTAGGTCCAGGGTGCCCGAGGCGACGATGCCAAACAACGGAGGTGGTGGTAGTAGCAAGAGCATGTGATGTGGTGGTAGTAGCAGGAGTACATGATGAGGCTACGCTGGTGGGGGAAGTGGAGGGCAAGTGAAGAGAGTAGAGGGGGTCGGAGCTATCACAGTGAGCGAGCACAGCACGCGTGGGAAGGCGTATGGTGAGCCCCAGGGATCGAACTCCATAGAACAATGGTTGACACTAGTGAAATGACGAATCGAGAGAAGGGGATGAGTCAAACTAGGAGCAACAAGGGCGTCGTTAAGATAGAATGGTCCCGGAAGAACCGATGCACCTATTGAGGTGACCGGAAGGGTGGAACCGTTGCCCACAACGATAGAGGATGTGAGGGGTGTGGTGGATGATGGTGGAATAACGAGCTAGTTGTGGGAGTGGTGTAGAAGGAGGATCCGGAGTCGACCACCCAGCCGGTGAGAGAGGGAGAGGGTGGTGAGGCCACGAGGCGCGCGGAAAGGACCAGGGCAGGTGCTCCGACAGGGCCACTAGGAGAGCAGGGGGACAACGGGGGCTCAATTGCCAGGGAGGCGATTGCAGCGTGGAGGAAGACAATGGGTTCGGGTACATGACGGTCGGCCTGGGGGTGGAGCTCGACGCGGTCACGAAGAACACGGTTCATGGCCTGATCGAAGGACACAAAAATACCTAGACAAGGTGGCCATCGTGAAAGAGGACACACAGCGACTACGGCGAAACCGGGCGGAGCTAGAGGCACCAAGGGTGGTGGGATATCGTAGGAGGTGCCGGGAGCCACGACGTACGGTGGAAGGGTAGAGGGAAAGGGGGTCGCGCCACCACGACAGGTAGAGGTCGCACTGTTGTTGAAGGGTAGCACGGGGAGAGGATGCTGGACCGAGGGGCCAAGAGGTGGAGAGGGAGACACGAGGATGCTGGTGAGGGGGTCAACAATAGGATGGAGATGGTGGTCCAACAGCGTGACCGAGCCCATGGCAGGAGGGACGGCGGCGCGTCGAAGGAGAGCCCATGCAGGGCGCTGGGAGGACGCAACCCCCCGGTCGATGCGTCCTAGGTGGGAGCGGCGCGTCCTAGGCGAGTAGGAAGGACCTGCCAGAGAGGAGGGCGGCCGAGGGCAGATGGAGGCGCGGACGGACAGGGGCGGGCCGCACAGGGGAGGGCAGATGGAGGCGGCCGGCGGCAGGCCGCGCAAGGGAGGTCGACCGGAGATGGCGACGACCAGCGTGGAGGGAGCGTGCGGAAAGCTTGGTCTGACGGCACCGGTCGGCGGCGCGCGCGCACCACGGACGCGGATCCAACGGGGCTGAGGCGCAGGAGCTCGTGGGAGCCGGTGAGGGAGGAGAGGAACGGCCAGCGGCAAGCCAAGAGCCAACGACGCCTGTGGCTATGGGGAGGGAGATGGAAGGGAGAAGAGAGGAATCGGTTCAGATACCAAATTGGAATGGGAAACCCTAATCCTAACTAGGGTTGGTGCTTGTATATATATCAATAGATGTTGGGCCTGGCCCATTACACAAGGGTGTGGCAGTAATTACAGGGGCTAACCCTAAAACCCTAGACAGGTACTCTAACAAAAGATATGCCCAGGGATTTAGCAATCATTTTCAACATGTAGCAGAGATTGTGGATCATTTATAATAATTGATGTAGTCCACATGGCTATCAAAAGAAAGAGTGGTCAAGGTTTCAAGTGGATTGTCAATTCAATCAATAATCAATATGATAGGACATCAAATTGTTTCCGCATATAAAGTGCCTGATCATGATTCATGAAATGGTACCTTTATATTTACACTACCAACTTAGAGTCAAGATCTGCTGCAACGTTTGCCTCTCCAGGGTCCTGCTTTGGAACAGATTGCTCAGCATTTTATATAGCGCAAAGAACAACATTTAAACTTCATTAAACTTACCTCCATTCCCCATTTAATGTAGTCTGGCGACTCACAGGCCTTGTATTCATCAACTAGGCTCTCTATTATCTCTCGAGATTCATCAAATTCAGAGAGATCATTATCCTGCACGAAGAGGTCAGAGATCAGTATGTCTCACAAAAGAATGAAGCCGTCCACAAGGTTGTACATAGTTGACAGTACTGTTGTTCAGTGTTTTTAAGGCGTCGCCTAGGCGTCCAGGCAGGTCCAACGGGTTGCCTCACCTTACGCTTTAAAAACACTGTTGATGTTTGTTCTCAAGAAAAAATAATTGCATATGCATGTCATTTTATCTAAAGAAACATGTGAGCAATCAGTCTAAGTAACAATGACACGGTATCTAAATTTCTTTGCAGCTGCAAGATTAGAGTTTTAGTTGATTGGCATCAGAAAGGTTCCTGAACTTGACCACACCAACTAAACAGCGTATAGAATACATGACCAAACAGCCAACTATGTAAACAGCAAAATATGCATGTACACTAAACTATTCAAATAAATGAACTAGAAAATTTAAAACTTGCTGAAAAATGTTCTTACTGCAAACATTGGGAATTTCCTATAGTTGTCAAGAAAAGCCTGCTTTTTCCTTAGCTTTTCATATTGTCCCAGGCATTTGCCGAACAGGTGGCGGATGCTCGTATGATTAGCTAACATCAGACCACTAACCTGTAGCACAGCATCACTTGATACAGCATTATCCATTTTTTCAAATAAATAAAAGACTGAAATCCCACCAAAGATGGAGGGAAGGTAGGAGGAAGAGATCATTTTACCCTGTGGGTTGTTTGAACATATGGGGATTTTCTTGACAGGGCAACCTGTTGCAGTTGAAATGCTTACAAATTTTAATGCCAGACAATCGAACAAAGACCTGAATGGTTACAAAAAGGAAGGATAACCTGAATGCTTGCAGGTGCCCAGTCTATAAAGTTAACAAGCTTCCTTTCACGTATCCTTTGCAGGCTCTCATGAACCTAAATACATGGCAAGACCAAATAACATAAGACAACAAACAAATAATTTCATGGTACAAAAAAGGAAAAATATTAAACAGTATCTTACTCCAACTAAAAGTTATTGACTAACAAATAACATGCCACCATGCTAGTATTTACAAAAATCCATTTACAGATTTGTAGTAAAAGTTCATGTTGTTTCAGCCTATCAGGCCATATAGGAATGTATAAGGAGAAAGGTGGATACAAATGTGCTTTGTTTGATGTATCAAGGAAACAACACAGCTTAAACTTTCATATCTCCAGTAACTTCCTGTACACTACTATGTTTTATCGTGGATTCTTATTTCAGAATTTCAGATGACCATTCCATGTATGTAACTCCTAAGTCATTACACTTCAGCATTTGGCAAAGCTTATTCCATGGTGCCATCATTTGATTTGACCAATATATATCCACACTGGGGGGGGGGGGGGGGGTCATCTGACAAAACTGTACCTGTGTAGGGTCCACCTCCCCTTGAATGATGTTCAATATGGAGATATATTTAGCCTGGCTGGCTTCTTTTGTTCGAGCATATGATGACACCATTACATTCTTTGTCTGCAATATTTCATAATAAAGGATTCAAACTTCATGAAGACTTAAGAGTTAACCACCCTTCCTATAGAGACAGGTAATACCTGCAGAAGTCTTCTCATAACATCCAATACTGTTGTTTTGCGTATCATGTTAACCTGCCACATAGCAGATCCAATATATTATGAACTGAACAGTTCAGCGCCCAAAACAAACAACAATTTAACTACTTTCCCTAATTCTTCTGTCGAAGTGTCCCAAATTGCAGTCAATGAACAAGCACAAGTAACTAAAGATTCCACAAAGAATACAACGATATAAAAAATGCTACATGAACCAATGTAACAACTGGGAAAGAGAACATTGAGTCACCTGGCGCTCAACAGTCAGTGGAGTATAGCCTGTCATCAAAAAATGACACCTTGGAGTGGGGATTAGGGAGGCAAGAAGGCCAACCAGATCATTGTTCATATATCCAGGATACCGCAATGTAGTTGTGCTTGCAGACATAACTGTGGAGACCAAAGAGTTTGTTTGTGCAAATGTAGGATTTGATAAATGAAGACGCTCGACCGCAATCCTATTAAGAGCCGTATTGTCAAGAACCACCACACAGTCAGCATTCAGTGTCAGACGCTTCAGAGTTAAAAGTGAGTTGTAAGGTTGGACGACAACATCACTTGTTTCCATCTGATTTGGGAAAACACTATATGTCTGCACAAGCTTTTTACTGTACCGATCATTCAGTGTCTCCAACAGATAAGAACCCATACCTGAATGAACATGGGAAACACGACAATTAGACAAATGGTAGGAGAAAATCTGTTTTGGTGTTTTATAATAACAAGGCAATATCCAATGTACAGTGAATCAGATGGTAGTCACCACGAAATTAAAGCCAGATAGCCAACCTGAACCAGTTCCACCAGCAATAGAATGACAAAGGACAAAACCCTCAAGGCTATCACTTCCATCTGCTTCTCTGTCAACCATGTCCATGATATCATCAACAACTTGTTCACCCTATGAGAATATGAAAAGGAATTTGAACATGTATTCCTAAAACAAGAAAATAAGCATTTCGCCAAGTGACAAAAGAAGAAAGTCTACAAAGCCTGCAAGATTGGTTGATCCAGTGGAAACATTAGGTCCAAGCAGAGATATACAGAGAAACTCTACCTGATGATACCCACTGGCCCAGTTGTTCCCGGCACCACCACCATGCTCAGCGACAAATATGTTCTCATGGTTGTACAGGTTCCTGTACTCGCTGTTCTGGATTCCATTGATCACTCTCGGCTCCAGGTCAATAAGCAGAGACCTGGGTATGAAGTGCTGATCATCAGCCTGGTAAAAGAAGACGTCCTTCCTGTCGCCCCCCTGCAGGTAACTAATTAGAGCTGGCTCTTGTTTAATTTAACCACCAATATATCCCAGATAAACAGAAATGGCAAATACTGCATTCATCCACTACAGACGCGGCATAAGTGTTACAGTGGATGTTTTTAAGGGCTGCACAATTAGTTCGCATAAACAATTTCCAGCATAATGAGGAACATGATACATGGGTGTTGTAAGTATCAAACAGTTCCTTCAATTTCTTGTATATCGTTAATTCCAGCTAAATACAATGCTATAGGCCAATAAAAAACATTTAAACACTAATCCCTGTTGACTGGGAAAAAACGTGTTTACACTTGAGAAAAAACAAAAATCAGTGCCCATCCACCAATGCCAATTGAAATCTCCAAAATTCTCACGGTGACCTAAGCATGGCTTGTGCGAATTCTACTAGTAGGAAACCTGCAGCAGAGGTCCGAAGACAAGCCACTTGACCTCGCCGACATATCCACAAACAGCGCAGATCAGAGCACAAGCGGTGCTGACCTCGAGCAACCCGGAAACCGCCATCAATCGATTCACCGCGGCCAGCGCGTGAGGGGAGGAGCTCTCGAACAGGTCATGCTCACTTAGACGAGGACCGGGGAGAGAGGGGAATGGGGGCGCGGACGTACCTGAGTGGCGAAGTCCTCGAGCAGGCCGTCCTTGCCGATACCGTGCTCGAGACAGAGCTGCTTCCAGAACTCCATCCCGATCTGGTTTCCACATTGCCCCACCTGGATCGTGATGATCTCACGCGGCATTTTTTTTACCCTGCTCCCGCGGCAGCGGGGGAGGGATAGGGTTAGGGTGCTGCGAGGCTACGGTCGGCCGGGACCGGAGGGAGGCCCGGCAGATGGCGGCGCCGGAGGAGGCTAGGGTTGTGGGGTTTGCTTGGTTAGGACGGGAGCGCGCGCCAACTGCGAGTGCTATTGGTGGGTGGTGGCGGTGGGAGCGGGAAGCAAACGAAGCGTGGCGGCCGTTTTTTTTTTTTTTTTGCATTTTACCTTTTTTTAAAAAAAAAACACGTTTATGTTTCGCAACTCTATTTAACCAAGTTACTAAAATTTTTCTTACCCATTTAAGATCCTATCATATTTTCAACCAGTTGTTTTAATAGTCTGAAGCAACTCATCTTTTATACAACTTTTTATTTACAACTGACTTTTGTTATAATGATGATATATAATGATGCATGCATGTTTGACCTATGTGTCTTCTCATCAACCATAGGAATCTACTATCATTCTTTTTATAACAATAGCAGCATGTGTGGCATGCTTAAATAGACACATATATATCCATCTATTTCCTAAAGCTTCACGTCATAAATCTATCTTTATCGTCCTAACATCTATCTAACTTAGTTTATAAGAAGGTTTCACTTTTGAAAAATATTGGTAACCATGTCTTATTGACTTCTCTGTAATGATATTCGCTCTGATACCAGCTGTGGCGGAACCGCCTAGATTATTCCAGCTTAGTTGCCTTGGTCTTGCCTCAAGGGCAATGACACATACTTAAATTGGAACAAAATGTCAATTCATCGGATTTAGTCCGATTGAAATCAACATACAGAAGAAGAGGCCACTTGGGAGTCTGAAGATTTCTTAGAAAAGTATTTTTCTAAGTTTCTAGCTTCTTGTATGTTGGGGGTCTTCTTCTCCACCGAAGGTAAGTGATTTTGAGGACTCTCTGTCTCTCTGCCGAAGGTCCTCGATACAAAGATCATGTCTTGAGGCAACGATAGCGAATACCAAAGCTGTCACCAGCTTCGGCTTAGACCAAACTAAGGAGGAAAATACTAGCTACTCCCTAGTGATTTATGTTACGACTAAGAACAAATGTTAAGGTTAAAAATGTACTTTTACCCGGGCTGTATCCCGTACCTATAAATAAGTGAATAGTACTCACGTACTGTTCATGATGGATTGTAATCACTCTCGCGTTATCACCTTCGAGCAAGTCGAAGGTATCAATGTAATACAAATTTTGTTAATGTTCATGTGTACATTATGAAATACAAATGTGAATGGGTCAATGGATTACATTCATTATCTCTATGTATTCTTATTCATCCATTAAATGATGAAGGTATGTGATGTCGGGAAAACGGGTGGCAAAAGCGCCATCTCCACATCAACAGAGACAAATTTTAATTTAGATATAATAGAGTAAATAATACAGATATTGCATGCTCATACTTCCATAATTCTTAAATTTGCATAAAAATTATGTTAATTACATCTCCGTAGAGAAAACCCCTGATTAGGAGTTCCAACATGAGTATATAAAAAAATAAAAAATACATCATATGGCTGATTATTACAAACTACAAAAGAAAACAAAAATCTTTGCCTCATATAGTCATAGATGGTTGCATGTGTACGTCAAATACGACATGATTTCATTATTAACGAACTAATAAATATCTCTTGCATGGTTATTTGATAGCTTGGTCAGCTCCTTGCTGAATCATAACATGCATGTATTTTGATTCACACATATTTTTTATCTTGTCATTTGTTGAAACTATGGCATGGCAATGAATTTCAATAACTCAGCATGCAACTTTTTTTAATTATTTGAATGGTAGACATCCGAATCATATAATATGACTCATATGTATGTCAGATCAATAAGAATTAATTATTTGATTTGATTGATATTTATTTCGTTGATGGATAATATTATCATATATGCATACGGTTAATCTTAAATTTTAAATATGATGATTTTATCGGATCACATAAGACCACGTATGAAGTTGTTTTAAGACACTTGTTTATGAATGCAATTGGTATATGGTGCAAAATCTATTTGAGCCAAACCAACATATTTATTATTTTTTTATCAGGGCTTAGTGGAACATGATGTAACGTCCATGGTGTATGTAGTTAATTTATTCTATTATAATAGCAATATATATCCGCGACATAGTGCTTCACATGTACTGCGCTATTTAATTGGATTTAGTCTTTTTTTTTGCGCAACTCAAGTTGCTAAAGCATTTTACAGATACTAATCCCACATTGGCCATGCAGATATCATATAGGGAATTTTGACGTGATCTATCAATATTTTTATCATTATCAACATCATTAGATTGTTGCATAAATAGCTCGGCAAGAGTAAGAATATTTATCTCACACATATGAAATGAATAGAAACATATTTATAGGCCAAATGCATTATGACGGAACATATTATCCATTTGTGTACCTTAAATGAACAATATAAAAGTTACATATGGGTGAAATTTGACTAAGCTTATTAGTCACGTAGAGGACTCAAGTGAATTAAGTTATGAGTAAATATATTTTTTAAACTCTCTTGATTATACCGATATGCTGGATTTTGATCATGGTGCATATTATTTTATTTTATATTTTAACACTTTATGGTGATTGATATATATATATATATATATATATATAGCCAACTATAATGCAATGCCAAAAAAATAATATTCAATGGAACAAACCCTATTGTGTAGAGAATTTATTTTATTGTGATTGGTCTGATACGAACGTTTTTATGGATATGGGGAATCATTTATTTTATAGCCAAATTTTGCGCACATCGCGGAAGACACATGTAGCCATGTATGTACTTTCTTTCTTTTCCTTTATTTAATTAATAGCCCTTGCAGCATACCTTTATAGCAGGCTACAATGGTGTGTACGACCGATCAAACACAATCTTCCTCAAGGGTATGCCATTGAGGTTTCTTGAGCCAGCTTCTCTCTAAGGTATGCCTTAGAGAGGTGCTTGACGGGGACTTTCTTGTCAACGGAGCACACAAATATTTTTTTTGAATAGTATTTAACATAGAATTTCGATTTCCACTTACAACTTATTGCATATATTCACGATAATTTAGACATATGTGTGGAATATAATTATTTTTGGTATGATGTCGACTTTAACACTTGTTGTTGATTTCGTATCAACAACACGAGACGAAGAACATAATTCTTCCGTAATGGTAAAGAAGACAAGAAACGGTATATCGATATGGGGACTTTTCTTACCTTGCAGTAGACCTTTCCGATGGGTCACAGCGGTGTATATGTCCATGCAGTGTGATCTCTCTCGAGGGTATGCCCTTGAGATTGTGTATAACCCGACGGTTTCTTGAACTAGTTTTTCTCTAAGGTATGCCTTAGAGAGGATGCTTGATGGAGAGTTATCTTATGCTGATGAAGCATGCTGAAGTAGTATGACGAGGCTTCAGCACCTTGCCTACTTGACCCTCAGTTCTCCGATGATGGGCAGCCTGGCGACGTCTATGGTGGGCACGGCGGCTCGGTTGCGCTGTGTTTTCGACAACGCATGGAGACAGACTGATCGACAGTAGCCTGGCAGTGCTTTCAATTATTTTGCTGATCCCCGCGGTGACCAAGGTGCCTTTCATTTATAGGCATGCGGACAAGCCGAGCCGGTGCGCTGGTGCAAAGATGTGCATCAGTCGTGCGCGCGTCATCGCGGTTCTGGCATGAACAGGCGTTGCGAGGCATGTGTGGATGTGGAAGAGCAGGTTCATACGAGCGCAGAAAACGTGGGTTCGTGGCAGTTGCTTTCGTCAGGCCTCGGTCTTCTCCATTTGAAAAGCATGCACGCTAGCGTCCGGCCGTCCATCTGCATGGCAAGTGGCTTTCTCTTTCTCCCTTTTTTATTATGTGATTAAGGGAATGCTTAATCATCTCCGGTCAAAAGCTATGCGTGTGAGAGTGGAACATGGCAGCATATGTGAGAGTGGAACATAGCAGCATGCATACATACATGCAAATGTTGTAGAAGTTACAGTTGATTGATGGGAGACCAACTTATTCACCACTATTGCGCGTATCCGTCTATAAATTTTTTATTCATGGTTAGAGGCTATGACGGTTGTATGAGAGTAGCACGCGTGTTCTCTCTTTATTATTTCATATTATTTATATATTGAATCTGTTTTATTATTATTATAAAACACTATCTTGTGATTACATTAAATATTATTTTGTATTCGCTTTGTTTACAATTATATTGACAAATGGTTATTTGTTCATGTCATTTTTTATAGTTGTTTAGACGAATCTTTAATTAATGCATGCATGACTATTTATTGATGCGTGACTATTTAGTCATATATTCATATGGGTATATAGTTGAGGTCGTATATATTTTAATATCTTGACGCGCTAAACTTTTAGAACAGAAGAACATTATGAACAAATAGCCACTTTAAATATTCGTATATTTATTTTTCAGAATATTTACTTATTTCATATGCATCGAAATTTAGGGGTCATATTAATCGGAGTTATTTAGCCCGCATGGCCATTTATTTTGATAAGGCCAAAATATGTGTCAATAGTATGGTCTTCATGACTTTCGTCTGATGATCATTATGATCATTATATCCTAGAGGAGATAATGCATCGGAAGACGAAGGTTCTTAATCTTTAATAATTGTGTTGCCTTGTTCTTGATCCACAGCATTTGAGAACAAGTGACCAACATTGGCGCCCACCTCCGGTAAACTCACTTCCACGACCGTGATAATGGCTTTGCAAGGCAACCAAGCTGTAGCACCTTCGGTTACGAAGCTGGTGCTCCCAATCATAGGCGGCTCAAGTTCTGAACCAGCCAACAAGAAGCAGAAAAAGGAAGCACAGAGAAGGGTACAACATGTTGGAGTGCAGGGCCCTTCATCAAGTTCAAGTGGTCTCATATACCAATCACTTTCTCCCAGGAAGACCTTCAGCTCAATGATTATCCTCACAATAATGCAATGGTTATATCTTGTGTCATCAAGGGCGTTTCTGGTTCACAACGTCCTTGTAGACATAGGCAGTGCAGCAGATATCATCTTTGCAAAAGCTTTCAGGCAGATGCAGGAGCAGGATGATAAGATACATGATGCAACACACCCCATGTGTGGCTTCAGAGGAAGACAGATAGTGGCACTCGGGAAGATAAGAATGTCAATCACCTTTGGTTATGTTCATAACACAAGGACAGAACAATTTGTTTTTGACATTGTTGATATGGAATATCCCTACAATGCAATCATTGGTCGAAGGACATTAAATGCCTTCGGAGCAATACTCCATCCAGCATATCTATGCATGAAGATACCATCTGACCAGGGTCTCATCGCTGTGCATGGAAGTCAAGAGGCTGCTAGAAGGACTGAAGGGAATTGGACAGATTCAAAGGCCATCCATAACACAGATTAAACCGAAACTCATCAACAGTATAAACATAAAAGAGATAAGGTTGCCTCAGCAGACCAACCAAAGCCCATCCTTCTGTGCGAAGACATAGCCGAGCAGAAGGTGTTGTTGGGGTCCCAATTGTCTGGTGAACAAGAGAAAACTTTGTTGAGGTTTCTGTTCAACAACAAGGATGTCTTTGCTTGGTCAGCCAATGATCTTTGCGGTGTCAACGGAGATGTCATTGAACACTCACTTAATGTAGATCTAGCTATCAGGCCAAGAAAGCAGAAGCTTCGAAAGATGTCTGATGACAAAGCCGAAGGTGCAAGAAACAAAGTCAAAAGACTCCTGAGTGCCAGAGTAATTAGAGAGGTGACATATCCAGAGTGGCTAGCCAACACTGTGATGGTGAAAAAGGCTAATGGGAAGTGGAGAATGTGCATTGATTTTAAGGATCTCAACAAAGCATGTCCGAAGGATGAGTTCCCCTTGCCAAGAATATACTCCCTTGTGGATGCAGTAGCCACTTCGGAGCTTATGAGTCTATTGGATTGCTATTCAGGCTATCATCAAATCTGGATGAAGAAGGAAGATGAGCCTAAGACAAGCTTCATAACCCCTAGTGGAACCTACTGCTACCTTTGGATGCCCGAGGGGCTCAAGAATGCCAGAGAAAGCTTAAGTAGAATGACTGCTAAAGTCCTTAGCTCTCAGATTGGTAGGAATGTTCTGACATATGTCAATGACATCATAGTGAAAATCACAAAGCAAAAAAACTACATTGCTGATTTACAAGAAACATTTTCCAATTTTAGAAAGGTTGTTCTCAAGCTCAACCCAGAGAAATGTGTCTTCGGGGTGAAGAAGGGAAAATTTCTTGGGTGTCTTGTGTCAACAAAAGGAATTGAAGCAAATCCAAACAAGATAGAAGCTATACTTTGGATGGAGCCACCAAGCACAAGAAAAGGTGCTCACAAATTAACAGGAAGACTGACATCCCTCAACAGGTTCATCTCAAGATCAACAAAAATGAACTTGCCATTCTTCGAAGTGCTGAAATCAGCCGAAGTCTTTCAATGGGGACCAACTCAGCAAAAGGCTTTCGAAGAGCTAAAGCAATATCTAATAGAATTGACAACATTGACCGCACCTTTGTCAGAAGCCCCATTGCTACTGTATGTAGCTGCTTCCCACGCTGCAGTCAGTGCAGCGTTGGTGTAGGAGAAACAAGATGGCCAAGTGAAGAAGCAAGTGCCAGTGTACTTCATCTTTGAAGTACTTAGTCCATCAAAAAGAAATTACACATAGCTGGAGAAGGTACTATATGCTGTATTGATGGCCTCCAGAAAGCTTCGACATTATTTCCAGTCATACCATATTATAGTACCTTCGTCTCACCCTCTCAAGGACATTATAAGGAACAGAGAAGCCACGGGAAGAGTTGGAAAGTGGGTTGCAGAGCTGAATGAATTCACTATTGATTATGTTCATAGGTCTTCAATCCAATCCCAAGCGTTAGCAGACTTCATTGCTGATTGGACGCCAGGGGCTCAGGACGAAGAAAGCACAAAAGATAACGAAGCTTGAACAGTGTTCTATGATGGGTCATGGGGGACCTTTGGAGGTGCTGCTGCTATCCTAATTTCACCATCTAAAATCAAAACATGCTACGCAGCCAGATTGGAGTTCAGCTTCACAAATAACCTTGCAGAGTATGAAACCCTTCTCTTGGGGCTTTGAAAGCTCAAGGCAATGGGAATTAGAAGGACAGTCCTCAAATCTGATTCACAAGTTATCATAGGCCATATCGACAAAAGCAGCAGAGCAAGAGATCTGAAGGTTGAGAAGTATTTGGATACAGTCCGAAGAATGGAAGCCTCTTTCGAAGGCTTCTCAGTGAAGAATATCATAAGAGGAGAAAATGAGCATGCAGATTTATTAGCTAAATCAGCGGCACAAGGGCTCCCACTCCCTCCGAAAGTATTATTTGAAACTATAAAAGCACCTTCAGTCGAGCTCATGGAGCGAGCGGTGCTTACAATCTCACCAGTACACAGTGAAGATTGGAGGACTGAGATTGTATCCTTCTTGCAAGGCAATTATCCTTCGGACGACGAAGTTTTCATAAAAAGAATGCAAGCCAGGACAAGGTCTTACATGATCATAGAAGGATAATTGTATAAACAAGGAGTTTGCTCTCCATTACTGAAGTGTTTGTCTAGAGCCAAAGGCTAAGAGCTGATGAAAGAAATGCATGCAGGGGTATGTGAAGCTCATATTGGGTCCAGGCCTTCGCTTGGAAAAGTTTTCAGACAAGGATTTTATTGGCCGAGGCAGCTTCGGATGAAGCGGATTTAGTTCAAAAATGTGAAAACTGCTAGAAGTGTGATAGAGACCAAAAACAATGTTCGTCTTTAACTCAACTAATCCAGCCCACTTGGCCATTGCAAAGATGGGGCCTAGATTTATTAGGCCCACTTCCACTAGTACAAGAAAATTTTAAATATGTTGTGGTAGCGGTGGAGTATTTTCAAAGTGGATAGAAGCTAAACCTCTAGCTACAATCACTTCAACCATGGTTTAGAAGTTCTTATGGCAGAATATTGTTTGTCGGCTCGGTGTGCCGAAGGCCATTACAGTTGATAACGGAACTCAGTTTGATACTAAAACACTCAAAACTTTTTGTGACCAAATTGGTACAAAAATACATTTTGCATCTGTGAGGCATCTAGAATCAAATGGACTGGTAGAATGAGCTAACCGAATCATTATAACAGGAATAATGAAGTCAATCTTCAATCTGCCAAAAGGAAAGTGGCCAGATGAATTGGTAAAAGCGATATGGAACCACAACACTGTTGTCTCAAGGTCAACAGAATTTACCCCGTTCAAACTTTTATTAGGTGATGAAGCAATAACACCGGAAGAAGCAAGAACATGTTCAATAAGGACCACAGCTTCGGTAGAAGACGAAGAGGATTGTAAAATAACAAAAGACACCATAAAAGGGTCCAGGCTTCAGACAATAGATCACATCAATAAATATCAAGCCAAAACAGTCAAATGGTGGGATCAGAAGGTAAGATTAAAGAATATCAAGCCAGGACACTTGGTGCTTCGAAGAGTGGCCAACCCGGGTACAGTGGGGAAGCTTCAACTTAAGTGGGAAGGTCATTTCTTGGTGGTGTCTTCGTCAAGACTTGGATCATACAGGTTGAAAGACATGGACGACAATGACATTCCAAGATCTTAGAATGCAGATGAGCTTCGAAGATATTATGTGTATACTTTGTAATTTTCTTACTTTTCCTATGGTACCCTTTTCCTTTCAAGAGGAGAGAAAAGTTTTTAATGGGACCATAGGTTGTAATTTTCATTTTTTTCTTGTGCAGCCCTGTGCAATGCAAGGCCAACTTCCCCCACATGTAAAATGTAAAGATCTAGGATTACACCATCGAGTGTAAAAAGTATGAAGAAGCTCCAAAGTCGTTCCTACGGGAATGCAGAGCTAAAATACCACATAAGTAAAAGGTGAAGAAGTTCCAAAGTCGTTCCTAAGGGAATGTAGAGCTAAAATATCACCTAAGGTAGCGTTTGGTTGAAGAGCCAAGTAGAACGGAGCCGTTCTGTTCCAGTTTTGTTGTTGTTTGGTTACAAAGTAACTAGAACAGAATGACTCCAATTAGGGAATATTCTCCTCAGATCCGGAACCATTCCGCTCCAAAAAATCAACCGGACGGAGCCGCTCCGTTCCCATCCCGCGCGCACAGTCACGCTCCGTTCCGTTTACTCTGCAACCAAACAAAAAACAGAGCCGCTCCGTTCCAGATTATCAAACACAGAACAGAGCGGCTCCGTTCCTAGAATCAGGGATGGAACGGCTCCGTTCTACTTGGCTCTTCAACCAAACGCTACCTAAGTGAAAGGTGAAGAAGCTCCAAAGTCGTTCCTAATGGGATGTAGAGCTTAAATGCCACCTAAATCAAAGGTGAAGAAGCTCCAAAGTCGTTCCTAAGGGGATGCAGAGCTTAGCTCCAAAGTCATTCCTAAGGGAATGCAGAGCTAAAATACCACCTAAGTAAAAGGTGAAGAGACTCCAAAGTCATTCCTAAGGGATGCAGAGTCTGGGTGTGTATTCGCGTGAGTTTTTTACTTTTGGCATACATTTGCATACTTCATCACATCATCTTTTGCATTCATACAAACATGCATTAGGCACCCGTAGATTCACCATCATGACATAAAAGCATAAAGCATTAACAGGAAAGGCAAGGGTTTCTGCCTCCAATGAGAAAATGCCTCGTATATACGAAGATGCTTCGTCTCCAACAAAGTTTCGTTGTATATGAGAGAGTCGATCTTTGATTCTGCTCAAAAGGGTGCTTCAATGTGAACGAAAAGAAGAGAAGATGTTTTTCGCCTTCGGCTTAAAAATCTACGAGCATTGGTTTCGTCCACTACAAAGCAGATGACACACGAATGAAAGGTAAAATAGCATTACAAAGCATTTACAAATATTTACAACTATCTATTCACATTTAATTACAATTCTTTGTCAAATAATACACTTCTTTGCACAAAGAACTCCCAAAAGTGTTTCTACATATATTAACAAAGGGAACTTCCAAAATTTCTTCAATGCTTCAGAGCTAGCTTCGGCTCACTGGTTTTTGGCATTGTCACCCTGAAGAATGACAAAGGCAAGGGTATTAAGGAATATGGTAAGGAAAAATATAAAATAAAAGCGTAAAGGTAAAGAGATTGTCTATACCTTGTTGAGCAGGTTTTGAGCTTTGCCTCCAGCCAGCTCCCAGCCGCCCTTCGTCGAGATTTGGGTGATAAATCTATTGCCTATGCTTCGGGCTTCGGGCAGAATATCAATTAAGTCAGATGGTGACAAGCTGAAGTTTGGGTTGTAGACAGCTCTTACATGGTTGCATCTGGCTTTCATAAAAGCAGCAGCTGAACCATGAGAAGCCACTAGCGCACAAAAATCACTGTGGCCAGTCATGACTTTGTCGAGGACGTCAACTTCTTTTCAATACATTCAAGAGCTCCAGGAATATCTTTAGCAGAAAGGGTAGCTTCTTCAGATACGGCTCCGACAGAATTGAAGATCCCCTTCATCCGAGCAATACATTGAGTAGCGAAACCGAAGCATTTATCCCAAAGATTTTTGACTGTTTCGCTTAGTTTAACATTCTTTTCAATTTCTGCTTCAATTCTCGCGTTCAGCGCCTCGGACTCACGGTTGAAGCGATCCGAATTCTTTTCCAAAAGTGTCCGAGCTTCTTCCAGCTCTTTGCTCAATTTTTCATTTTGAGAATGCGCTTCGGCTGAACGAAGCAGGCTATCTTTTTCCTTCAAAGAATTTTCAAGTTTTTAATCTTATCTTCAAAGCCTTCGATAACGATTTCATTTTTTCTATCTTCGTCATCTTACTGCATCTTCAAGGCCTTGCTCAATTATAGACTCCGAAAATCAAATTAAAGTTAGAATACTTAAATCAACATGAAGATACCAATGATGAGCTGTAAAGGAGCCTTACTTTGAAGTTTGAGTAAAACAAGCTACCATTAATATGTTGTCGTCTATAGCAACTAATGTCCTTTTCTAGCTTCGAGAATCCAATACTTTTAGATAAAGTGCTTATTATTTTAGCCCCTGCGCGGTCGCGAATGCCTCCCAAAATCTCTTCTTCGACCTCGCCGAAGAGCATGGATCCGGGCCGGTAGCCGCAGGATATGGCAAACTCTTTCAATTCTGATATGTCCTCTTCGGAAAGTTGTTGGCCACCTAGGTGCCGAAGGTCAAAATTCTTATCTTCCGAAGAGGTATTTTCAATTCCTTTTCCCTTGTCAAAAGGCGCTGTGGCTACATCCTTCTCAGCAACCACATCCGATATAAGTCTGTCGATTTCCGACATTGTGGTTGCAAGATTATCGGCTTCGGCTATGACGGTTTCTTCAGCATCGACAGGCATAATTGCTTTATCCGCCGAAGCTGGGGGCAGGGTCTATTCAATAGCCTACATCACATTCATCATCCGTCGTTTCTTCTGTCCCCCAGCTTTCCCTTCAACAGCCAAAGCGGTTTCCTTTGACTGCAAGAGGCTAGTCAGATCTAACCTTAGAAGATTTAGCAGTGCAAATGGGATGGGTTCAGTCATTATCTTTAGAATTTCTGAAATATCAGTAGCAGAAGGCGAAGAAGGACCTATAGTATTCTCTGGCACATCTTGTACCTTCGTATCCACAGAAGATATACTGACAAGTCTTCGTTTCGTGGGAGCCGAATCCTTCGGCTCCGATAGAGTTTTCTGCTTCTTCAAAGCTTTCTGGTCCTCCTTGATAGACTGGATGGCATGTCTATTCAGAATACTGACAACTCTTTTCCTTTTAACTCCTCCAGCCCCTTCATCAAGTCTCTCGTAATCAGGATACTCAAAATTCAGAGCGTCCATCACGTGGTTCAACCTTCGTTTTAGACGAGTGCCGAAGGCAGCAGTCATCAATTGATCCTCTTTCTTCGTATAATTTCCAAGAATTTCATTGCACATTGTCTCTATCAGTTATAGCCATTCAATGCATGGTTTGCTAAACTTCTTATCGAATTTAAACTTGTAAGGGAGTCGAACAAGTTCATACTTCTTTCCTTCTTCCTTCTTCTTCGGCATTCCCCAACCACCAGAGGTTGAAAGCATCCTGTTCGCCAAGTATTCCTGCACTAAGTCCATGGTGCTAATGTGCTCAGCCACAACTCTAAACTCCACCTCAGTAAGTTGGCATGGGGACCCTAGCTGCATATTGCACAGAGGTCGAGCCATGCCAAAGTTCAGTTTCAAGGGACTCATTACCATGGTCATGAGCTTCTCCCCTTTCTTCTCATCGGCCTTCAAGTAAAACCATTTGTTCGTCCACCCGGTCGACCACTTGGTGCGGTAACCAATCACGGGGGCCTTTGTGTCCTTCCGGTATGCAAAGTTGTAGCATCCAAAGTTCTTGTGTAAGCCGTCAGCTCTCTCCTTCGTCTGATAGTGAAGCTCGTGCATCCGGTAGAACCCTTTGGCGTTGGCACTTTTTCCTTGGTTTCGAAGAGGTCAGATGTACACGCTGAGCCTAACAATGGCGTTGGGGGTCAACTGGTGTAGGTAGATTTCAAACTTTTTTAGAACTTCACCTATCATCTCATTAAGGGGAAATCGACGTCCCGCCCTGAAGAAGCTCTTGAAGACTACAACTTCATCTTCTTTCGGCTCTAGAATCGTCTCCTCTACAGCAAACGAACCAGATCATCATCATTTTCTCCAAAATATCCTAGCTACTTAATTAGAACTATATCCTTAACTTTAACTGTAGATCTCCTAAATTCAACATGGCTGGGCTTAGTCGGACATATGATACTGTCATCATCCTCACTTTCATTTTCACTCTCAGCCTCAGCCACGGTCTCTTTAGCTTCGACATTAGTAACACCTTCGGCAATAGATTCTTCCTGCACAACCAACCCAGAATGCCTCATCATTTCTGAGATGGGGAGTTGTTTTAGTCTCATCTTCCTCTCAGGTCACCCTAGCAGTTGATCTTACTCTAGCCATTTCGTTGTTCAGATTCTAGCAGACGAAGTTGCGCCTGAGCGGTGAAATGCTTGTTTGATGCGTAATGCAGAAAGCTTCAGCTTCAGTGAAAATTTTCAATAGCACAACGATGCAATAGCAATGAATGTTGTGGTAACTTCTCACCAACTTGTTTGTTTATATAGCCCTACAGGAGAAGAAGGCGAACCGCCAAGACGCTCGTATTGACTGATCGGTGGACCAATAAGAGCTATGAATATTTTATTATTTTTTTGATAACAATCTCAGAGAAGGTGTTTTTTGGGCCTTAGACATTCTGAAGCCTTCGTACTTTTCGCGGATCGAGCTCAATATGAAAAAACGATCTAGCACCTCGAAGGAGCTACTGTTGGGGGTCTTCTTCTCCGTCGAAGGTCCTCAAGACAAATACATCATCGGCAAAGTGATTTTGAGGACTCTCTCTACCGAAGGTCCTCGAGATGAAAATCCTGTCTGGAGGCAACGATGGCGAATACCGAAGCTATCACCAGCTTTGGCTTAGACTAAATGAGGAGGAAAAGACTAGCTAGTCCCTAGTGATTTATACTATGATTAAGAACAAATGTTAAGGTTATAAATGTACTTTTAGCCGGGCTGCGTCCCGTGCCTATAAATAGGCGAACAGTACCTCTGTACTGTTCACGCTAGATTGTAATCACTCTCGCGTCATCACCTTCGAGCAAGCCAAAGGTATCAATGTAATATAAATTTTGTTAATGTTCATATGTACATTATGAAATACAAATGTGAATGGGCCAATGGATTACATTCATTATCTCTATGTATTCTTATCCATCCATTAAATGATGAAGGTATGTCCTTCATGACCTTCGTCTGATGATCATTATATCCGAGAGGAGATAATGCTTCAGAGGATGAAGGTCCTTAATCCTTAACAATTATGTTGCCTTGTTCTTGATCCACAACATTTGAGAACAAGTGACCAACATTGTAACCCTTGAAGTTTTGTACACTTTATTGTAAATTTAGATAAGACCACACACCCACCCCCTGCCTTGTAAGAGAAAGTAGGATATAAAGTTGTGACACATTTCCTTTTCCATTACTTACCCAGGAGCTTTAAATCTCGAGACAAGATTCTTTTATGGGAAGAGGATGTAACACCTCTGGTGTTACGAGAAGTAAAACTTTGGCATGACATCATATGCATTGACATTACATTGTGTATGATATACCTAGAATGCATTCACTAGGCTAAAATTTCAAAACAAAACATGTGATGTGATGCTTGTTTGAGGGTATGATATGGTAAGGGGATCCTTAACTCTAGGTAGGAGTAAATCTCTCCAAGGAAAAGTAGCATGTGACCTTATGTTTTAAGCACAAAAGAGTGATCTTGCCAAGCTTGGTAGACATGTTTAAGAAATAATGATTTGGAGAGGTTAAGCACTTGAGAGTACTTTGGGACACCCAAAACCCTAGTTTGGAGTCCAAAAACCCTAACTTGTGCCTTATATGATGATTTCAAATTCTAATCACTTTTTGCCAAAAGTGTATATTCTAAAGTGATAGAGTAACACAAACTAAGAAACTTTTATTTTTGGAGTTTCTCAAGTTTGGTGGAGCAATTTGGGGTAAATTACAAAAGTTCACAAGCACCTCAATTCTTGAACCCTGAAAAACAGTGCTATTGAGCCAACTGTGGGCTCTTGCATCTCTTAATCCTTAAGGGGTTTGCTATAAGTTATTATGGAAAAGTTGTAGAGATATTATAGTAGTACAAATTTTATTAAGCGTCCTATCCTAAGAACCACGTGGAACTTGGAGTAAAACACCCTTGAAGCAGGGATGTCAGTCGAGGGGATGTTCTGAACCTGGACTGACAGTGGCATTGGTCTGACTTTGGAGCCAAATTAAGGATGATCCAGTGAGGTTAAGACCAAGATCATTGTGACAAAGTTAAATACCATATATAGGAGAACAACTTTGCTACAGCCGGGTTGGTATGTTACTACATGGAAATGGGAGTAATATGCCCTTAATGTAGCTTTGTCAAACACACTGAAAGGGAGTTTTGCATTGTACAGTAAACTGACTTAGGGTCGGACCATGAATTTGGGTCGGACCATTTGAACTGACTTAAGGAAAGTGCTTGGTAGCATCAGGGATAGATCCCGTGTACTTGCTATCGCCGGGGAGAGTCACCGACGATGGGTACGCACAATTCCGGCTAAGTGTTTAACCGGTGCGTGGTCGGGGTGTAACACCCTGGGATCAACAAACACCCCGAAATGCTACTAAACTACACATCTAACATTCATATATAAAATTTCGACAACATCTCCTTTGAAAATTGCATAAATAAGGAAACAATAGAGTATAAACAGATATCATGATAAGAAAACATACTAGACATTAATAATCTGCTAGCAATGGGAAGATAACCATAACGACATGAACTAAATTAACCAGTGTGCATGCCTAGTTAAAAACAAACATCCTTTGACTAAGAAGTTTCTAATTAAATCATGGCTGCGCCTGGGCAACGTTATTATGAGAGTGAAGGTGGACGTGCTGCTACTTCCCTCATTCCAACATAAATGACCACTACTCCCTACCACCCACCAACAACAGTAGCGCTGCTTGTTAATTTTGTATCTTTAAAATTATTACAACAAAGCTATCAAACAAAATATCTGGAGGCATCTACACAAAATACTCTACAACTTCGGTATTCAATGGACAATTAAATTTTGCCATCTATAAGTTCTAAAACATCTGACATGATAACCGACTGAATCTGTTTTAGGCAGTAGCATAGTTAACTTCAAAGTTTGATATCTCCCAAACTACTCAACCAAAAATTTTGAAATTTTGCTGGCAGTAAGTACTTTTATCCCTCTACAAAAGTCTCTATAGTTGGAAGAGCCAATTCGGCCATTTACTAGATAAAACTTACCAGTGAATAGACTTGCTCGGTTTGCGAGACAAACAGGTACAACCACTATAAAACACACATAACTGGAGTTTCAAAATTCATATGAATACACTCTTTACCAATCTGGAAAGCTTATGAAATTATCTACAACTTCTCTCACTAACTCAAAGTTTAATTTAGTTGATAGAATTGCCTAAATCTTAGGAGAACAGATTCTGCACAGAATTATGAGACTAAAAAACTGTTATAATCAAACTTCAATTACTCTATGATCTGATGTCCGATGGAGGTGTTCTTTGCGGCTATAGAAAGATCTATAAAGTATCTACTACTCATAGATAGACTTTTTATTTTTAGGCCACTAAGACCACGGAAAACTGTCATGAACAGAAACTGTCGAATCTGCCACTCTATAGAGACTAATTTCGAGATCAAAATCTAATCTCCCATCTAATCCAACCAAGAAAGGCTAATTGTAGGGCCTAAAACTCATCCAAAACAAGGGAAAGCATTCATCAAGTGGAGAAAATAGAGAGAGGAAAGGAAATCCAACTAATTCTTGGAGAGGAACGACGACGATGGGCGACGGTATGCCCTCATTTCCCTTCTCTTGTCTCCCTTGTTCTTCCTCTCTTCTCTTGGGGCAAGGCACAAAAGGGTGATGGCTCCTAGGGGTGGGAGGACATGGCTGCTAGGGTTAGGGAGTGTCACATCCAGTTTTGGAAGGCAAACCAAATGCGAACCATGTACGTGCTAGGATCAGAACTCACGTACACAGCGATTACATAAATGACTCATCACAGCACAATGCTTCGAGTAACAGTAAATAATAAGTAATGATATTAAAGACTAGAATCATTTACATAATATAAATCAAAGTACACAGAATTGAAACATAGCCAACATAAACAAACCCACCACAGACAGTGGACTGGGGGAGGTCACTAGCCTAATCCTCGAACTCATCGAAGTCCTGAAACTCCTAGAGATCTGCCTCGACGCCTTCTTCTTAACATGAGCATAGATTGCACCAAAGGCAACCTAGTGTTTTGTGAAAGCAAGAGTGAGTACACATCAACGTACTCAGTAAATGTCCCGTTTGGCTGGGGTGGACTAGCTTTATGTGGGTGTTAAGCTCAAGCAGTTGCTTTTAGTTGGTCAGGTATTTATTATTAGTGGAATCCAAGTTTTAGTAATAGCCAACCCGTGAATCAATTTCATCATCGAGTAAATATCATTATCATCATCGAACCAAAACCATAAATAGAACCATTGTATCTTAGATCATCTGCATCTCTAATCAAAGAGGATCCCAAGGCCACTCTTAACCGTGAGCATGACTGATAGATCAGTTTCATTCCACTGCAGAGGTCGCACACTTTACTCATGAGTCGTGATTCCCTTTCTGCCCAGAGAGAGCTACTCCCCATTGACCACTACTTAGGTGGCCTGGCAGGGTATTTGAAAGTCGCATAGAGGGGGGGGGGGTGAATAGGCAGAAACTGAAATTTACAACTTTAAACACAACTACAAGCCGGGGTTAGCATTAGAAATAAAGCCGAGTTCAAAATAGAGGGGAAAACAAATCAACCAAAGAAATAGAGCGGATGACACAGTGATTTGTTTTACCGAGGTTCAGTTCCAAAGAACCTAGTCCTCATTGAGGTGGTCACAAAGACCTGGTCTCTTTCAACCCTTTCCCTCTCTCAAACGGTCACCTAGACTGAGTGAGCTTTCTCCTTAATCAAACGGGTCACTTAGACCACTCACAAGGACCACCACAACTTGGTGTCTCTTGCTTTGATTACAAGTGTCTTGAGAACAAGAATGAGGAAGAAGAAAGCGATCCAAGAACAAGAGCTCAAAGAACACGAGCAAAACTCTCTCTCTAGTCACTATTTGTTTGGAGTGGATTTGGTACTTGGAGAGGCTTTGATTCTATTGAATTGTGTCTTGTATTGATTGCACTAGCTCTTGTATTGAATGAAATGTCTGAAAAACTTGGATGCTTGGAGTGGTGGTGGTTGGGGGGTATTTATAGCCCCAACCACCAAACCAACCGTTAGGGAGGCTGTCTGTCGATGGGCGCACCGGACAGCCCGGTGCGCCACCGGACACTGTCCGGTGCGCCAGCCACGTCACCCAACCGTTAGGGTTCTGACGATTTCAAACATTGGAGCTCTGACATCTTGGGGCACCGGACAGTTTGGTACCACACAGGACAGTCACTATTCACTGTCCGGTGCGCCTTCTGGCGCTGCTCTGACTCTACGCGAACTGTCCGCGCACTATTCATGTTTGCAGGCGACCGTTGAAGTCGACCGTTGTGCTTCTTAGCCGTTGCTCCGCTGGCACACTGGACAGTCCGGTGACCCACTGGACAGTCCAGTGAATTAGAGCGGAGCGGCTCTCTAGAAACCCGAAGGTACGATGAAGAGTTCAGCCTGTACGGTCCCTGGTGCACCGGACAGTCCGGTGCGCCAGACCAGGGTTCTCTTCGGTTTCTTTTGCTCCTTTCTTTTGAACCCTAACTTTGATCTTTTTATTGGTTTGTGTTGAACCTTTAGCACCTGTAGAATATATAATCTAAAGCAAACTAGTTAGTCCAAGTTTTGTGTTGGGTATTTCAACCACCAAAATTATTTAGGAAAATGTTTGACCCTATTTCCCTTTCAATCTCCCCCTTTTTGGTGATTGATGCCAACACAAACCAAAGCAAATATATAAGTGCAAAATTGAACTAGTTTGCATAAGGGAAGTGCAAAGGTTGCTTAGAATTAAACCAATTTATACTTTCATTAGATATGCATGGATTGCTTTCTTTCTTTTTAACATTTTGGACCACGCTTGCACCACTTGTTTTGTTTTTGCAAATTCTTTTGGAAAATCTTTCCAAAGTCCTTTTGCAAATAGTCAAAGGTATATGAATAAGATTGCAAGAAGCATTTTCAAGATTTGAAATTTTCTCCCCCTGTTTCAAATGCTTTTCCTTTGACTTAAACGAAACTCCCCCTGAATGAAATTCTCTTCTTAGTATTCAAGAGGGTTTTTGTAACACCCGGATTTTAGGGGTCCAAAACCCGGGGTTAACATAAACACCAGGTATGCTGGGACCAAGTCTCAAACATATGATGTATAGTGGCACAGGATCGAATGTCACAACTTTATATATAACAGGAGTTCTATACAAAATAAATAATTACATTATAAGGAGACAACGGTCCAGCAACCCAAAGTTGACTGGGAGACGACGACCTAGACCTCTCACGAACTCATCGCAGCATCCTCCATGAGCATCATCCTGCAGTACCTGATCTTGACCTGTGGTGTATGTGAGACAGCAAGAGTGAGCTCACATACGTTCATCGCTCAACAAGTTGTGGGGAATAATGTGCATGAACTCGCCAAAGGTGGGAGCTCATGTGAAGTGTAAGGCTTACCAAAGGAGATGGTTAGAGCTGAGCATTGCTTTTAAAGTTGGTCAAAATTTTATTAGCAATTACTAAGTATAAGTAAATACCAACCCAATTAAATAGTAGAACAAAAGTAATAACCTCATCACCTGCGATGCAATGCATATGACAAATTGAATTTAGTTCCATAAATTAATCATGTGAGGGTCCGAGCTGCTCATGACCGTGAGCACGGCTAGTATACCAGTTTTACACTCTGCAGAGGTTGCGCATCTTTACCCACAAGTCGTGTTACCCATCTGCCAAGGGGTCATGAATCCCATACACCTCTACCAAGGAAGTGAGGCAGGGTAGCACTACGAGGCCTTTACAAAGTTCCACTAGCTTCCGAAAACCCGCTACAGTTTATAGGAAGATCCAGTACAGGAATCCCTTGCAGGACCGCCATCGCAGCAAAATCCTCCCGAGGGCACTTCCCGCACTGACCTCTCCCCTACTGCCCTTGCCCCTTTCGGGTAAGGTAGTCTTCCACTAGCTTTCCTAATTAATCAGCCAAGGGCATCCCATACTACCCTTGTGGTAGCACTGTTTTCCCGGGTGGTCGCTCCATGTTCCAATTAACATAATGATCTTAACATGAACCATAAATAACAACTGATAATAAAAGTATAATCATGAATAGTAAGGTGTATCTCTATACCCAAAGCCACATATAGCACTAGCAAGTACTACCCAGAAAGATCAGTGGTAAACAAGGTATAAAGATAATCAAACTAGGGTAACCTATTGGGTCCCATCAAAATTAACCTATGCAGATCATTATGATTAATTAGAACATGAGTGGGTAAAAAGAAATGATCAAGGGCACAACTTGCCTGGGTCTTGAGAATCCAGGTACCAGGATGATTCTTCAGATCCTCGTGACCTCTCTGCTAGTCGTAGCAATACAAACATACATGGTATAGGCACAATTAACATTACACCAAACATATATGCAGAATACATATTAATAATCTACACATTAAAATAAGATCACAGGAAAAAGAATTATTAATTTTGGAGTTGTAGAATTCAAGTTATGATTTTCCTAAGGTTTAATGTGATTCAAATATGATTAAATGATAAATAAATTTTCTGACAGAGTTCATGTCAAAACAAAGACACTAAATGATGAAGAATATTATTACAAAAATTTAGAAAGTGGAATGGATCAATTTGGACTAAAAATGGATTTTCTATGAATTATCTAAGTTCTAGCAATTATTTTTGTATTAAAAATCTAATTAATAACTATTTTCTCTGATTTTACTATGTTCTGGACTGGGCCTCAATTATAAGAAAGATCAGGGGGCTCGGCGCAAGTTTCCCTAAGACTCAGACTTCACCCGCGGTGGACGGCGGGTTGTTTTCTCTAAAACTCAGGGACTCTTTAGCAAAACGCGCAAGCCGAAGAGGTATCGGCCGGGCACAGCCATCCGATCAAGAGTGGACGGCCCAGATTAGATCTGGCCGCCCGCGAAGCGGTACGTCGCACGGCCCGTCCATTTTGCGATCAACGGCGCAGATCTTAATACTCCGAAATCTTCCCCCGATCCGTCCGATCAAAATCGAACGGATCCGATTCATGCACGAAGCGTTTTTTCCCTCTTCTAATCTCGGACGTCCGCGTCACGATCAACGGCCCCCATCGTTTTACCCAACCCCGCCCCAAACACGACGGCGCCGCCCTTACGCGCGGCGGAGCCATCGCCGGAGTAAACCAAATTCGCGTCCGAACGCCACGAATTCCCAAATTAACCGGTGCGACACCTAAAGGGAATGATGGCGATCATGATTAGAGCACGTACCGCGAATGGAGGGCTGTGGAGGGAGCTGGCCACGGAGAGGGGCGGACCGCGGCGGAGGATGGACTCCGGTGAGCAATTCCGGGCTGACCGGGGCGCAATCCGTCCAAACGAAGCCGGGGACGTGATCAGCGGGACTTGATGAAGCCCCCAGACCCAACACCGGAGCTCGGACGATGATGAACTTGTGGATCAATGCCGGCGGCCCGGTTCCACGGTGGATGGTTCCTCCCGGTTTGCTTGTCGCCAGCGAGGTCACGAACCAAGCGTCGATGATGCGACTTCGAGTAACGGGCTCAGTTTTATGGTGCTCACGACGGAGTCCGAACGGTGAGGTCCCGTGGTTTAAGCGGGGTTCGGTGTAACGGCCCGCGAGCACCGCGGCGGAGGAGACTTCGGTAACGAAGGTGATGACACGCGGGACCCAAACGTCAGTGGAACGGAGCGCGAGCGTGAGCGCGAGGATGAGAGGCCGACGAGCCGGGCCCACGCGAGAGAGACAGAGGCGAACGAGTCCGCGCGGAGGGAGGAGATGGGGCTGACAACTGGGACCCACACGGCGGTGAAAGGGAGCAAGCGCAGGCGCGGTCGCTGGTCTCCCGGGCCCGCTGGTCAGTGGGTCACACGCGGTGTGGGTGTAGGAATTGGGCTGCGCGCGCAGTGTTATCCCCAGGTGGGCTGAAATGATGTCCGCCGGCCCAGTTAGGGTTTTTATCTTTTTCCTTTTTATTTTCTATTTCTTTTCTCCATTTTCAAATCCAATTTGAATTCAAGTTTAAATTTAAACTTTGTGAACAACTTGTCCTCAGTTTGAATAGTATAATTTAACATTATAAGTGTGAAGGATGTTTATTCTAATTTTTATTTTATTTTATGTGATATTTTTCTTAGTTTTCCCCCTCTTCTCTTTTATTTTCTATTTCCTATTTTCCTTTCCATTTGAATTTCAAATCAACACAAGTTTAAAGTTCCAACACTTAACTTGGATACATATATAGAACTTTAGCATAATGTGCAGAAACCTATTTGATGCATTTCTTTATTTATTTTAGTTCTTTTAGACAAGCTTTTAATCATGTAGTAGAAAAATCCCTATTTTATTAGTTCTAGGGAATTCAAATTTATATTGTAAACTTATATCTATTAAGAAATAGTTAATCCCTAATTCTTTCATATATCCTAACCCAAAAGGCAATTTAGATTATCTAAGTATTATGTATTTTTAACTTATTCATGAGTGGAAACTCCTAAATTATGATTATCTCTAAGGAAAGGTGTTTTGATTTAAAATCTTCGAGAATTTTTCCTTGTCTTCACAAAATTGAACTTTAGGGTGTTACAAATCCTACCCCCCTTAAAAATAATCTCGTCCTCGAGATTTGTAAGAAAAAAGGGTGCATGCTCATATTAATTCAACACATATGCATAAACAAAATCTCGGCATGATGCATATCTTATTAGCAAAACATAGGGTCAAATGGACCTTATTGTTATTACTAAAATAGTAAAATACTACTACTAGCTAAACTAATATTTAGGTCTTACAAATAGTAAAATATATATATATATATATGTATCTATATCTATGTTTATCTCTTTATTCCTGTTGCTCGTTGACTTCTTCACCGACTACTTCATCTCCAACTGGCTCTTCTTCTTGAATCTCAAGTTCACCGGGTTCAGCTTCTACTTCCGCATGATGGGCATATCCCCGGTTGATTGATAGGGGCTGACTCTTCCCTGCCGAGGCTTGTCCTTGTTTCATCGGGGCCGGTGTAGTGTAGGCAGCTCTGTTGGGACAGTAGTTGGCATAGTGTCCCGGTTGTCCACATTTGAAGCATGTCCTGATGGTGGTTGTGTTAGGAGCAGTGGGTCCTCCTGGAGTGCTTGCTTTTGAAGGAGCAGTTGGTGCCTGTTGAGTTTGTTGTCCGGAACTGCCACCAGCTGGTGTATTGGGAGTGGTAGTATAGCGAGGACGGGAACTACTTCCAGCCTGCCCTTGGTTGACAGCCTTTCTTTTCTCTCCAAAGATACTCCTCTTGTTTTCTACAGCAATAGCTTTGTCAAGTAGTCTTTGGAAGGATGGGAAGGTGTGCGATACCAGTTGATATTGCAAGGGTCCAATCAAACCATCCAGAAAGAGCTCCTGCTTTTGCTCATCATCCTCAACATCTCTGGGAGCATATCGCGATAACTGGATGAATTTGTCTCTATATTCACTTACGGACATACTTCCTTGCTTGAGTGATAGAAACTCCTTCCTCTTAAGCTTCATGAGTCCAGCAGGAATATGGTAATTCCTGAATTGTGCGGAGAATTCATCCCAGGTAATTGTATCGGCGGCAGCATGAGCTGCACAGTACGCATCCCACCAATCTGCAGCGGGACCAGCAAGACGACCCGAAGCATAGAGTACTTTCTCTCTATCCGAGCACTGAGCTATGTTGAGCATCTTCTCTATGGACTTTAACCAGTCATCTGCTTGCAGCGGATCTGCGGAGTTGGAGAAGGTTGGTGGCTTGTGGCTCATGAATTCCCGGTGCTTGTCCCGGGGTAGAACTGGGGGTGGAGGCAATGGCATTTGTTGTTGTTGCTGCTGTTGTTGAAGTTGTTGCTGCAGCTGTTGTTGTTGTACTCTCCTCTCCTGGCGTATTTCTTCCCGTTCTTGGCGCATTTCCCGACGTGCATTCTCTCTTTCCTGGTGCATTTCTTGGCGTTCTTGCTGCATTTGGGTGCGCATATCTGCCATGGTGTCCGCCATTTGCTGCATCATTCTCATTTGAGCTGCGACGAGTGGATCAACTCCGCCTTGTGGAGGATTAGGAGGATTCATTGCTGCTGATTGTGGTTGAGGTTGTTGGTTAGCAGGTATATTAATTCCACCACCCCGCCTGGTATTGACCATCTAAGTTAGAAGCATATGGTAAGATAGCTTTACAAGGGAATCATTTAATAGATAGAATGAATAAACTAATAGTTGGTTATGTACTGAAACTTCTTTGGCAGGGCTGGGCCAGATACTCTATGTCAAGACTAGGGTAATTAGTTATACGAGGTGAATGTCCAAAGGTAAGGTAGAATATGTTAAGATGAGATTGATACGGAATACTACATATATTTTCCAAGGGGATAATCTAGTTTGTCTAGTTAAAATGCTATCCTTTATCCCTAGATGTATATGCAGATGTAATTGTGGACATTACTCCACAACCCATCACACTCAATCAAAGATCCAAATCAGACAGATGTCATAAGAACAAACATTCAAATATATAAACACTTATAAAAATAGTTTTGTTTTTGTTCCTAGGATTAGGTCTCCTATTCCTAAAGTCACTTTAGGCACTGGATTTCAAAGTGTGAAATCCAAGTTTGTCTTTAGAAGGAAAATAAAGGTAAGAATAATCAGAGTAAAGCGGAAATAGATGAGAAAAGATTAAGAAAAGTTTAGAAAGAATCAGAGTAGCAGAGGTAAGTGAATAATGGTTGTCCAGTTCTATCTAGGTTTCGTCCTACAGTCAACATTCCTCTGATACCACTTCTGTAACACCCGGATTTTAGGGGTCCAAAACCCGGGGTTAACATAAACACCAGGTATGCTGGGACCAAGTCTCAAACATATGATGTATAGTGGCACAGGATCGAATGTCACAACTTTATATATAACAGGAGTTCTATACAAAATAAATAATTACATTATAAGGAGACAACGGTCCAGCAACCCAAAGTTGACTGGGAGACGACGACCTAGACCTCTCACGAACTCATCGCAGCATCCTCCATGAGCATCATCCTGCAGTACCTGATCTTGACCTGTGGTGTATGTGAGACAGCAAGAGTGAGCTCACATACGTTCATCGCTCAACAAGTTGTGGGGAATAATGTGCATGAACTCGCCAAAGGTGGGAGCTCATGTGAAGTGTAAGGCTTACCAAAGGAGATGGTTAGAGCTGAGCATTGCTTTTAAAGTTGGTCAAAATTTTATTAGCAATTACTAAGTATAAGTAAATACCAACCCAATTAAATAGTAGAACAAAAGTAATAACCTCATCACCTGCGATGCAATGCATATGACAAATTGAATTTAGTTCCATAAATTAATCATGTGAGGGTCCGAGCTGCTCATGACCGTGAGCACGGCTAGTATACCAGTTTTACACTCTGCAGAGGTTGCGCATCTTTACCCACAAGTCGTGTTACCCATCTGCCAAGGGGTCATGAATCCCATACACCTCTACCAAGGAAGTGAGGCAGGGTAGCACTACGAGGCCTTTACAAAGTTCCACTAGCTTCCGAAAACCCGCTACAGTTTATAGGAAGATCCAGTACAGGAATCCCTTGCAGGACCGCCATCGCAGCAAAATCCTCCCGAGGGCACTTCCCGCACTGACCTCTCCCCTACTGCCCTTGCCCCTTTCGGGTAAGGTAGTCTTCCACTAGCTTTCCTAATTAATCAGCCAAGGGCATCCCATACTACCCTTGTGGTAGCACTGTTTTCCCGGGTGGTCGCTCCATGTTCCAATTAACATAATGATCTTAACATGAACCATAAATAACAACTGATAATAAAAGTATAATCATGAATAGTAAGGTGTATCTCTATACCCAAAGCCACATATAGCACTAGCAAGTACTACCCAGAAAGATCAGTGGTAAACAAGGTATAAAGATAATCAAACTAGGGTAACCTATTGGGTCCCACCAAAATTAACCTATGCAGATCATTATGATTAATTAGAACATGAGTGGGTAAAAAGAAATGATCAAGGGCACAACTTGCCTGGGTCTTGAGAATCCAGGTACCAGGATGATTCTTCAGATCCTCGTGACCTCTCTGCTAGTCGTAGCAATACAAACATACATGGTATAGGCACAATTAACATTACACCAAACATATATGCAGAATACATATTAATAATCTACACATTAAAATAAGATCACAGGAAAAAGAATTATTAATTTTGGAGTTGTAGAATTCAAGTTATGATTTTCCTAAGGTTTAATGTGATTCAAATATGATTAAATGATAAATAAATTTTCTGACAGAGTTCATGTCAAAACAAAGACACTAAATGATGAAGAATATTATTACAAAAATTTAGAAAGTGGAATGGATCAATTTGGACTAAAAATGGATTTTCTATGAATTATCTAAGTTCTAGCAATTATTTTTGTATTAAAAATCTAATTAATAACTATTTTCTCTGATTTTACTATGTTCTGGACTGGGCCTCAATTATAAGAAAGATCAGGGGGCTCGGCGCAAGTTTCCCTAAGACTCAGACTTCACCCGCGGTGGACGGCGGGTTGTTTTCTCTAAAACTCAGGGACTCTTTAGCAAAACGCGCAAGCCGAAGAGGTATCGGCCGGGCACAGCCATCCGATCAAGAGTGGACGGCCCAGATTAGATCTGGCCGCCCGCGAAGCGGTACGTCGCACGGTCCCGTCCATTTTGCGATCAACGGCGCAGATCTTAATACTCCGAAATCTTCCCCCGATCCGTCCGATCAAAATCGAACGGATCCGATTCATGCACGAAGCGTTTTTTCCCTCTTCTAATCTCGGACGTCCGCGTCACGATCAACGGCCCCCATCGTTTTACCCAACCCCGCCCCAAACACGACGGCGCCGCCCTTACGCGCGGCGGAGCCATCGCCGGAGTAAACCAAATTCGCGTCCGAACGCCACGAATTCCCAAATTAACCGGTGCGACACCTAAAGGGAATGATGGCGATCATGATTAGAGCACGTACCGCGAATGGAGGGCTGTGGAGGGAGCTGGCCACGGAGAGGGGCGGACCGCGGCGGAGGATGGACTCCGGTGAGCAATTCCGGGCTGACCGGGGCGCAATCCGTCCAAACGAAGCCGGGGACGTGATCAGCGGGACTTGATGAAGCCCCCAGACCCAACACCGGAGCTCGGACGATGATGAACTTGTGGATCAATGCCGGCGGCCCGGTTCCACGGTGGATGGTTCCTCCCGGTTTGCTTGTCGCCAGCGAGGTCACGAACCAAGCGTCGATGATGCGACTTCGAGTAACGGGCTCAGTTTTATGGTGCTCACGACGGAGTCCGAACGGTGAGGTCCCGTGGTTTAAGCGGGGTTCGGTGTAACGGCCCGCGAGCACCGCGGCGGAGGAGACTTCGGTAACGAAGGTGATGACACGCGGGACCCAAACGTCAGTGGAACGGAGCGCGAGCGTGAGCGCGAGGATGAGAGGCCGACGAGCCGGGCCCACGCGAGAGAGACAGAGGCGAACGAGTCCGCGCGGAGGGAGGAGATGGGGCTGACAACTGGGACCCACACGGCGGTGAAAGGGAGCAAGCGCAGGCGCGGTCGCTGGTCTCCCGGGCCCGCTGGTCAGTGGGTCACACGCGGTGTGGGTGTAGGAATTGGGCTGCGCGCGCAGTGTTATCCCCAGGTGGGCTGAAATGATGTCCGCCGGCCCAGTTAGGGTTTTTATCTTTTTCCTTTTTATTTTCTATTTCTTTTCTCCATTTTCAAATCCAATTTGAATTCAAGTTTAAATTTAAACTTTGTGAACAACTTGTCCTCAGTTTGAATAGTATAATTTAACATTATAAGTGTGAAGGATGTTTATTCTAATTTTTATTTTATTTTATGTGATATTTTTCTTAGTTTTCCCCCTCTTCTCTTTTATTTTCTATTTCCTATTTTCCTTTCCATTTGAATTTCAAATCAACACAAGTTTAAAGTTCCAACACTTAACTTGGATACATATATAGAACTTTAGCATAATGTGCAGAAACCTATTTGATGCATTTCTTTATTTATTTTAGTTCTTTTAGACAAGCTTTTAATCATGTAGTAGAAAAATCCCTATTTTATTAGTTCTAGGGAATTCAAATTTATATTGTAAACTTATATCTATTAAGAAATAGTTAATCCCTAATTCTTTCATATATCCTAACCCAAAAGGCAATTTAGATTATCTAAGTATTATGTATTTTTAACTTATTCATGAGTGGAAACTCCTAAATTATGATTATCTCTAAGGAAAGGTGTTTTGATTTAAAATCTTCGAGAATTTTTCCTTGTCTTCACAAAATTGAACTTTAGGGTGTTACAGTTTTACCAATATGAAAAAGATTTAGATACCATTTGAAAAATCCCCTTTTTTTAACTATTTCATCATAAGATATCAATTGAAAACTTCTTTTTAAACTTTGAAATTGGTGGTGGTGCGGTCCTTTTGCTTTGGGCTTAATATTTCTCCCCCTTTGGCATTAATCGCCAAAAACGGAGTCTTTTGATAGCCCTTTTTACTTTCTCCCCATTGGTACTAGTAATAAGAGTGAAGATTATACCAAAGCGGAGAACGGTGCGGAGTGACGGCGAAGGGTAAATAATACCGATAGAGTGGAGTGGAAGCCTTGTCTTCGCCGAAGACTCCATTTCCCTTTCAATCTACGACTTAGCATAGGAATAAACTTGAAAACACACTAGTCATAGACATAAAAGAGATATGATCAAAGGTATATAAATGAGCTATGTGTTCAAAGTGTCAATCAAAGTTCCGAGAATCAAGAATGTTTAGCTCATTCCTAAGTTTGGTAAAGGTTTTCTCATCTAATGGTTTGGTAAAGATATCAACTAGTTGTTCTTTTGTGCTAACATAAGCTATCTCGATATCCCCCCTTTGTTGGTGATCTCTCAAAAAGAGATACTGAATGGCTATATGCTTAGTGCGGCTGTGTTCAACGGGATTATCCGCCATGCGGATTGCACTCTCATTGTCACATAGGAGAGGGACTTTGCTCAATTTGTAGCCATAGTCCCTAAGGGTTTGCCTCATCCAAAGTAATTGCGCGCAACAGTGGCCTGCGGCAATATACTCGGCTTCGGTGGTAGAAAGAGCTACTGAGTTTTGTTTCTTTAAAGCCTAAGACACCAGGGATCTCCCCAGAAACTGACAAGTCCCTGATGTGCTCTTCCTATCAATTTTACACCATGCCCAATCAGCATCTGAGTATCCTATTAAATCAAAGGTGGATCCCTTAGGGTACCAAAGACCAAACTTAGGTGTATGAACTAAATATCTCATGATTCTTTTCATGGCCCTAAGATGAACTTCCTTAGAATCGGCTTGGAATCTTGCACACATGCATACGGATAGCATAATATCTGGTTGAGATGCACATAAGTAGAGTAAGGATCCAATCATCGACCGGTATACCTTTTGATCTACGGATTTACCTACCGTGTCGAGGTCGAGATGCCCATTGGTTCCCATGGGTGTCTTGATGGGCTTGGCATCCTTCATTCTAAACTTGGTAAGTATATCTTGAATGTACTTAGTTTGGCTAATGAAGGTGCCCTCTTGGAGTTGCTTCACTTGAAATCCTAGGAAATACTTCAACTCCCCCATCATAGACATCTCGAATTTTTGAATCATAATCCTACTAAACTATTCACAAGTAGATTTGTTAGTAGACCCAAATATGATATCATCAACATAAATTTGGCATACAAACAAATCATTTGGAATGGTTTTAGTAAAGAGTGTAGGATCGGCTTTACCAACTTTGAAGCCATTAGTGATAAGGAAATCTCTTAGGCATTCATACATGCTCTTGGGGCTTGCTTGAGTCCATAAAGCGCCTTAGAGAGTTTATAAACGTGATTAGGGTACTCACTATCTTCAAAGCCGGGAGGTTGCTCAACATAGACCTCTTCCTTGATTGGTCCATTAAGGAAAGCACTCTTCACGTCCATTTGATAAAGCTTGAAGCTATGGTAAGTAGCATAGGCAAGTAATATGCAAATTAATTCAAGCCTAGCTACGGGTGCATAGGTTTCACCAAAATCCAAACCTTCGACTTATGAATATCCTTTGGCTACAAGTCGGGCTTTGTTCCTTGTCACCACACCATGCTCATCTTGCTTGTTGCGGAATACCCACTTGGTTCCTACAACATTTTGGTTAGGACGTGGAACAAGATGCAATACCTCATTCCTCATGAAGTTGTTGAGCTCCTCTTGCATTGCCAACACCTAATCCGAATCTCTTAATGCATCCTGTACCCTGTATGGCTCAATAGAAGACACAAAAGAGTAATGTTCACAAAAATGTGTGACATGAGATCGAGTTGTTACCCCCTTATGAATATCGCCGAGGATGGAGTTCACGGGGTGATCTCTTTGAATCGCCTGGTGGACTCTTGGGTGTGGCGGTCTTTGACCCTGTTCTTCTTGATCATCTTCCTTGTCTTGATTATTGTCATCTCCCCCTTGATCATTGTTCTCCTCTTGAGGTGGCTCATCTTCTTGATCTTCTTCTTCATTGTCTTGAGCCTGATCCTCATCTTGAGTTGGTGGAGATGCTTGATTTGAAGATGATGGTTGATCTTGTGCTTGTGGAGGCTTTTCGAATTCCTTAGGACACACATCCCCAATGGACATGTTCCTTAGAGCGACGCACGGAGCCTCTTCATCATCTAATTCATCAAGATCAACTTGCTCTACTTGAGAGCCATTAGTCTCATCAAACACAATGTCACAAGAAACCTCAACTAATCCAGTGGATTTGTTGAAGACTCTATATGCCCTTGTGTTTGAGTCATAACCAAGTAAAAAGCCTTCTACAGCCTTAGGAGCAAAATTTGATTTTCTACCTCTTTTAACAAGAATAAAACATTTGCTACCAAAGACTCTAAAATATGAAACATTGGGCTTTTTACCAGTGAGGATTTCATATGATGTCTTCTTGAGGATTCGGTGAAGGTAGAGTCGGTTGATGGAGTAGCAGGCGGTGTTAATTGCCTCAGCCCAAAACCGGTCCAGAGTCTCGTATTCATCAAGCATGGTCCTCGCCATGTCAAGTAGAGTTCTATTCTTCCTCTCCACTACACCATTTTGTTGAGGTGTGTAGGGAGAAGAGAACTCATGCTTGATGCCCTCCTCCTTAAGAAAGCCTTCGATTTGAGAGTTCTTGAACTCTGTCCCGTTATCGCTTCTTATCTTCTTGATCCTTAATCCGAACTCGTTTTGAGCCCATCTTAGGAATCCCTTTAAAGTCTCTTGGGTTTGAGATTTTTCCTACAAAAAGAATACCCAAGTGAAGCGAGAATAGTCATCCACAATTACAAGACAATACTTACTCCCACCGATGCTTATGTAAGCAATCGGGCCGAATAAATCCACGTGGAGTAGCTCAAGCGGCCTGTCGGTCGTCATGATGTTCTTGTGTGGATGGTGGGTACCAACTTGCTTCCCTGCTTGGTATGCACTACAAACCCTGTCTTTCTCAAAATGAACATTGGTTAGTCCTAAAATGTGCTCTCCCTTTAGAAGCTTGTGAAGATTCTTCATCCCAACATGGGCTAGTCGACGATGCCACAACCAACCCATATTAGTCTTAGCAATTAAGCAAGTATCAAGTTCAGCTCTATCAAAATTGTTGGGGACCGTAATTAGGGGTACCCCCAAGACTCCTAATCTCAGCTGGTAACCCCCATCAGCACAAAGCTGCAAAGGCCTTATGGGCGCAATTCAGGTCAAGGCTCCGTTCACTCAAGGGACACGATTTCGCCTCACCCGAGCCCAGCCTCGGGCAGGAACAGTAGACCAAGGCAGATTCACGCCTCGCCCGAGGGTCTCCTCAAGCAATGGGCACACCTTCGACTTGCCTGAGGCCTAGCTCGGGAAGGCTTCGCGGAGAAGCAACCTTGGCCAGATTGCCACGCCAACCGACCGTATCGCAGGAGCATTCAATGCAAGGATCGCCTGACACCTTATCCTGACGCACGCTCTCCAGTCGACAAGGCCGAAGTGACCGCAGTCACTTCGCCCCTCCACTGACTGACCTGACAGGAAAACAGCGCCGCCTGCGCTGCTCCGACTGCTGTGCCACCTGCCAGGGTGAGGCTGACTGCAGCCAAGTCCAGCCTCGGGCGCCATAGGAATCTCCGCCTCGCCCGACCCTAGGGCTCAGACTCGACCTCGCTTTAGAAGACAGTCTCCGCCTCGCCCGACCCTAGGGCTCGGACTCGACCTCGCTCCAGAAGACAGTCTCCACCTCGCCCGACCCCAGGGCTCAGACTCGACCTCGCCTCCAGAAGATAGTCTCCTGCCTCGCCCGACCCCAGGGCTCGGACTCGACCTCGCCTCGGACGACGGTCTCCACCTCGCCCGACCCCAGGGCTCGGACTCAACCTCGACTCTAGAAGACGGTCTCCGCCTCGCCCGACCCCAGGGCTCGGACTCAACCTCGACCTCGAACAACGGTCTCTGCCTCGCTCGACCCTCGGGCTCGAACTCAGCCTCGACCTCGGAGGAGCCACCGCCTCGCCCGACCTCGAGCTCGGACCGACCACGTCGCAGAGGGGTACATCATTACCCTACCCCTAGCTAGCTTAGGCTACGGGGAACAAGACCGACGTCCCATCTGGCTCGCCCCGATAAAACAAGTAATGATGGCACCTTGCGTGCTCCATGACGATGATGGTTCTCAGCCCCCTATGGAAGCAAGGATACGTCAGCAATGATCCGACAGCCCCGACAGCTGTACTTCTACAGGGCTCAAGCGCTCCTCCGACGGCCACGACACCACATGAACAGGGCTCCAACACCTCTCCGACAGCCACGTCGGCATGTACATGGGGCTCTGGCTCCCCTCTTCTAGACACGTTAGCACACTGCTACACCCCCCGTTGTACACCTAGACCCTCTCCTTACGTCTATAAAAGGAAGGTCCAGGGCCCTCGTACGAAAAAGGTGGCCGCACGGGAGAACGGGCTGACGCGCAGTCTCACGCCCTCTCTCTCTCTCCCTCGCGAATGCTTGTAACCCCCTACTGCAAGCGCATCCGCCCTGGGCGCAGGACAACACGAGGCCGCGGTTCCCCTTACTATTTTTCCCCTTGTGTTCCGTCTCGCGCCGACCCATCTGGGCTGGGACACGCAGCGACAATTTACTCGTCGGTCCAGGGACCCCCCAGGGTCGAAACGCCGACAGTTGGCGTGCCAGGTAGGGGCCTGCTGCATGTTGACGAACAGCTTCCCGTCAAGCTCCAGATGGGTAGCCTCCAATAACCTCTCCAACCCGGGACGATTCTCCGTTTCGAGAGTCTTGAGTTCATGTCCCTCGACGGCAGCTACGACATGGTACTCCTTCCTCCGCGGCGCGACAACGACAATGGCGGCTGTCGGCCCGCCCGCCGGCGGCAGAATCGACGACGTCTTTCCCGCGTGATGGAAGAACAACATTCGGGTCTGTCCCGTCACCTTCCCCATCGACGGAGGAGGAGGCAGGGCAACCATGGCCAAGTAGGAGGCGGCGCCTCGTCGGCTGTCGAGCGAGTCGACGGTGCCGGCGCCCCAGCGGGGGACATGTCGGGCGTTGACCTCGCGTCTGAGACGAAGACGAGCGTCGTTTCCCCGCAACACGCCAACCCCAAGCAGACGGACGACGCCAGCACGCTCGCGAAGGACTTGCTGGGCGTTAGCCTCGTACCTGAGATAACGGTGTAGTCCGTCCCTGATGCGACTTCGTCACCATCCGTCGATCAAGAGGTACCGTCCGTTTCCCATCCTGTGCCTTTTAGATTCAGCTTCGACCCACCAAGCGACCCCGCTTCGGTGGACGCTTTCATAAAGGCATATCCAAACCTTCCGGGGTACCATATGTTGTCAACCTGGGACAGACTGACGACCGTCTCGACCTACGGGCCCCCGGGTTCCGAGGAAGGCGACGAGCCCGACTCTGGTTGGGATTTCTCCGGGCTTGATAACCCTAGTGCCATGCGGGACTTCATGACCGCATGCGACTACTGCCTCTCCGATTGCTCCGATGGTAGCCATAGCCTCGTCAACGAGTACTGTGGCCCAAGTCGCGAATGTTTCCATGTCGATCTAGGGGGTCTCGACGAAGGCAACCACCTTGGTATGTCGGAGAACGGCGATCCCCTAGGCCTGCGCCTCGCGTTGACATCCTTCGGGAGCTAGATGTGGTCCCAGTCCCTGCGGGGGGTCAGGACGCATAGCTCGAGCTAATCCGCGAGATGCAGGCCAGGCTCGACGAGGAAGCAGGGCAACTTGTGCAGCTCCGACAGAACATCGGGCAGGAGTGGGCAGGCCGAGCACCGGCCGGAGAAGCGCGTCATCTGGCCTAGGACGTCCAGCACCGCATCACCGACAACGCTAGGGCAAGGCTGCCCCCGGCTTCCAGTGGGGTCAACCAGAACCTGGTTGCAGCAGCAATACTACTCCGAGCGATGCCGGAACCATCCACCACCGAGGGGCGGTGTATCCAGGGAGAGCTCAAGAATCTCCTGGAGGATGTCGCAGTCCGATGGGCCGAAAGCTCTGCCTCCCGAAGGCAGGGATACCCCCCCGGAGCATTGCGCCGCGACTTTCCGATTCATGCGGGAAGCCTCGGTCCACACCGGGCGCACGCGGGACACAGCGCCTGCGGCCCTGGGTCGCCTCGGCAACGAGCACCACCACCGTGACCGTCGAGCCCGCCTCGACGAGAAGGTGCACCGAGGCTACCACCCTAGGCGTGGGGGACGCTACGACAGCGAGGATGATCAGAGCCCCTCGCCCGAACCACCTGGTCCGCAAGCTTTCAGCCGGGCCATACGACGGGCGCCGTTCCTGACCCGGTTCCGAATCCCAACTACCATCACTAAGTACTCGGGGGAGACAAGGCCGGAACTATGGCTCGCGGACTACCGGCTGGCCTGCCAGCTGGGTGGAACGGACGATGACAACCTCATCATCCGCAACCTCCCTCTGTTCATCTCCGACGCCGCCTGAGCCTGGCTGGAGCATCTGCCTCCTGCGCAGATCTCCAACTAGGATGACCTGGTCAAAGCCTTCGCCGACAACTTCCAGGGCACATACGTGCGCCCTGGGAACTCCTGGGATCTTTGAAGCTGCCGCCAGCAGCCGGGAGAATCCCTGCGGGACTACATCCGGCGATTTTCGAAGCAGCGCACCGAGCTACCCAACATCACCGACTCGGATGTCATCGACGCGTTCCTCGCCGGCACCACTTGCCGCGACCTAGTGAGCAAGCTGGGTCGCAAGACTCCCACCAGGGCGAGCGAGCTGATGGACATCGCCACCAAGTTCGCTTCTGGTCAGGAGGCGGTCGAAGCCATCTTCCGGAAGGACAAGCAGCCTCAGGGGCGCCAGCCGGAATACGTCCCCAAGGCGTCCGCTCAGCGCGGCACGAAGAAGAAGGGCAAGAAGAAGTCGCAAGCGAAACGCGATGCCACCGACGCAGACCTTGTCGCCGCCGCCGAGCACAGGAACCCTCGAAAGCCTCCCGGAGGCGCCAACCTATTCGACAAGATGCTCAAGGAGTCGTGCCCCTATCATCAGGGTCCCGTCAAGCACACCTTTGAGGAGTGCGTCATGCTTCGGCGCTACTTCCACAAGGCCGGGCCCCCGGCGGAAGGTGGCAGGGCCCTCGACAATGACAAGGAGGGTCATAAGGCAGAGGAGTTCCTCGAGGTCCACGACTGCTTCATGATCTACGGTGGGCGAGTGGCGAACGCCTCGGCTCGGCACCGCAAGCAAGAGCGCCGGGAGGTCTGCTCGGTGAAGGTGGCGGCGCCAGTCTACCTAGACTTGTCCGACAAGCCCATCACCTTCAACCAAGGCGACCACCCTGACCGCGTGCCGAGCCCGGGGAAGTACCCGCTCGTTGTTGATCCTGTCATCGGCAACGTCAGGCTTACCAAGGTCCTCATGGACGGAGGCAACAACCTCAACATCATCTACGCCGACACCCTCGGGCTCCTGCAGATCGATCTGTCCTCAATCCGGGCCGGTGCGGCGCCCTTTCACGAGATCATTCCCGAGAAGCGCGTCCAGCCCCTTGGACATCTCGATCTGCCCGTCTGCTTCGGGACTCCCTCCAACTTCCGAAAGGAAACCCTCACGTTCGAGGTGGTCGGGTTCCGAGGAACCTACCATGCAGTGCTAGGGAGACCATGCTACGCCAAGTTCATGGCCGTCCCCAACTACACCTACCTCAAGCTCAAGATGCTGGGCCCCAACGGGGTCATCACCGTCGGCCCCACGTACCGACACGTGTACGAATGCGACGTGGAGTGCGTGGAGTGCGACGAGGCCCTCGCCGAATCCGAGGCCCTCATCGCCGACCTGGAGAGCCTCCCCAAGGAGGTGCCAAATGCGAAGCGCCACGCCGGCAACTTCAAACCAGCAAAGGCGGTTAAGTCCGTCCCTCTCGACCCCAGCAACGACACCTCCAAGCAGATCCAGATCGGCTCCGAGCTTGACCCCAAATAGCAAGCAGTGCTCGTCGACTTTCTTCGCGCAAACGCCGAGGTTTTTGTGTGGAGTCCCTCGGACATGCCAGGCATATCGAGGGATGTCGCTGAGCACTCACTGGATATCCGAGCTGGAGCCCGACCCGTGAAGCAGCCTCTGCGCCGATTCGACAAAGAAAAGCGCAGAGCCATAGGCGAGGAGATCCATAAGCTGATGGCTGCCGGGTTCATCAACGAGGTATTCCATCCCGAATGGCTTGCCAACCCTGTGCTTGTGAAAAAGAAAGGTGGGAAATGGCGGATGTGTGTAGACTACACTGGTCTAAACAAAGCATGTCCGAAAGTTCCCTACCCCCTGCCTCGCATCGATCAAATCATGGATTCCACTGCTGGGTGCGAAACCCTGTCGTTCCTCGATGCCTACTCAGGGTATCACCAAATCAGGATGAAAGAGTCCAACCAGCTCGCGACTTCTTTCATCACACCTTTTGGCATGTACTGCTACATTACTATGCCATTTGGTTTGAGGAATGCGGGTGCGACATACCAAAGGTGCATGAACCACGTGTTCGGACAGCACATTGGCCGAACGATCGAGGCTTACGTCGATGACATCGTAGTCAAGATGAGGAAAGCCTCCGACCTCCTCTCTGACCTTGAAACGACATTCAAGTGTCTCAAGGCGAAAGGCGTAAAACTCAATCCCGAGAAGTGTGTCTTCGGAGTCCCCCGAGGCATGCTACTGGGGTTCATCGTCTCCAAGCGGGGCATCGAGGCCAACCCGGAGAAAATCGCGGCCATCACCAACATGGGGCCCATCAAGGACTTGAAAGGAGTACAGAGGGTCATGGGATGCCTTGCGGCTCTGAGCCGCTTCATCTCACACCTCGGCGAAAGAGGCCTACCCCTGTACCGCCTCCTGAGGAAGACCGAGCGCTTCACTTGGACCCCCGAGGCCGAGGAAGCCCTCGGGAACTTAAAGGCGTTCCTTACAAGCGCACCCATCTTGGTGCCCCCCGCTGCCGGAGAAGCCCTCTTGATCTACGTCGCCGCTACCACTCAGTTGGTCAGTGCCGCGATCGTGGTCTAGAGACAAGAAGAAGGGCACACATTGCCCGTCCAGAGGCCGGTCTACTTCATCAGTGAGGTATTGTCCGAAACCAAAATCCGCTACTCGCAAATTCAGAAGCTACTGTACGCAGTAATTCTGACGCGACGAAAGTTGCGACACTACTTCGAGTCTCACCCGGTGACTGTGGTGTCATCCTTCCCCCTAGGGGAGATCATCCAGTGCCGAGAGGCCTCGGGTAGGGTTGCAAAGTGGGCAGTGGAGATCATGGGCGAGACAATCTCGTTCGCCCCTCGGAAGGCCATCAAGTCCTAAGTCTTGGCGGACTTTGTGGCTGAATGGGTCGACACCCAGCTTCCAGCAGCTCCGATCCAACCGAAACTCTGGACCTTGTATTTCGATGGGCCGCTGATGAAAACAGGAGCGGGCGTGGGCCTGCTCTTCATCTCACCCCTCGGGAAGCACCTCCGCTACATGCTGCGCCTCCATTTCTCGGCGTCTAACAACGTGGCCGAGTACGAGGCTCTGGCTAACGGGTTGCACATCGCCATCGAGCTAGGGGTCCGGCGCCTCGACGCTCGTGGCGACTCGCAGCTTGTCATCGACCAAGTCATGAAGAACTCCCATTGCCGCGACCCGAAGATGGAAGCCTACTGCGACGAGGTTCGACGCCTGGAGGACAAGTTCTACGGGCTCGAGCTCAACCACGTCGCTCGATGATACGAGACCGCAGACGAGCTGGCTAAGATAGCCTCGGGGCGAACAACGGTTCCTCTGGACGTCTTCTCCCGAGACCTACATCAACCCTCCGTCAAGACCGACGACACGCCTGAGCCCGAGAAGGCCTCGGCTCAGCCTGAGGCGCCCTCGGCTCAGCCCGAGGCGCCCTCAGCTCAGCCCGAGGCAGCCTCAGCCCTGCCCGAGGCACCCTCGGCCCGCGAGGGTGAGGCACTGTGCATCGAGGAAGAGTGGAATGGGGTCACGCCTTATCAAAACTGGCAGACCCCATACCTGCAATATCTCCACCAAGGAGAGCTACCCCTCGACAGAGCCGAAGCTCAGCGACTGGCGCGGCGCGCCAAGTCGTTCGTCTTGCTGGGTGACAGAAAGGAGCTCTACCACCACAGCCCCTTAGGCATCCTCCAGCGATGCATATCCATCGCCGAAGGACAGGAGCTGTTGCAAGAAATACACTCGGGGGCTTGCGGTCACCATGCAGTGCCTCGAGCCCTCGTTGGAAACGCCTTCCGACAAGGTTTCTACTAGCCAACCGCGGTGGCCGACGCCACTAGGATTGTACGCACCTGCCAAGGGTGTCAATTCTATGCAAGGCGGACGCACCTGCCTGCTCAGGCCTTGCAAACAATACCCATCACCTGGCCGTTTGCTGTATGGGGTCTGGACCTCGTCAGTCCCTTGCAGAAGGCACCCGGGGGCTTCACACACCTGCTGGTACGCTGCGGCGGAAAGGCTCTCGCCCACAAAGGACGAGAACCAGCCATTCAAGCCAGGGAGACGGAGGTCCAGGGGTGCGGGCGGAGTTGGCGATCTCGTCGGCAGAGAAACCTTCTCCGGCCGCTACCACCTCAGCACCGACGGTGGCGTCCACCTGTCCACCAACACCGCACCAGCGGGCGCCGGCCGCCCCAAAGCGCACCGGCAGGTCCTCACTCTCGTCCTTGCCACGAAAACGAGAATGGGACCGTCCCAGAACACGAGTACCGCCCTCTCGGCGTACGACGTGTTGTGAGACCCCCTGGTGCGGCTGGCCACCGTCGCCTGGACAGAGGACGGAATGCTGCACCCTGGTTGGGCAGCAGCAGTTTGCCTTCCCCGGCATGGCTGGAGGACGCCTCCTCCGCAGAGCTAGAGGATGGTTTCCACCCCCAGAAGCTAGAGGAAGAAGCGGGACGCCAGCCCACGCCAAGGCAGGCCTCGGCTCGCCTCGCCCCCCTCCTCAGCCCGGATGACAAAAATCCTTGAAGCTGAGGGCGGGGCGGAGGCCGCAGCCCGGCTTGCTTCTCTCCACCAGATTGCCCATTGGTGGGGGAAGGCAGCCGGGCTGCACGACGAAAATCCTTGAAGCCGAGCGATGGCTGAAAGGTACCAACCTCCACGAGGTTGCGCTCTTTCCACAATGAGACGAAGACAACGCGGGCGCTCCCCATCCGGGGGCTCGGAAGGCGGAAGGACGCGACGCATGAGGAAAGTGCGAAGGCATGGCTACCACCCAAGAGGTCGATCCCTTTTTAAAGACGACTCTCCCCACTTGCGTCCTCAGCCGTCGCGGACTGAGTCTTCACCAACACACTCTAAGGTCCTCCCCCTACGACACGGGGGCTGGGTCTCACACGACATGCAAGCTGGCCCAGGACAGAAGAAGCCAAACCGCCGTGCACGGAGCGCACAACTGCCCAGCGGTTACAAGCACTCCTCCACTTTTGCCCAGACCAGCGGGTGAAAGGGCGGACCACCATGCAGGCGGCATGGAACTACACCAAGGGGGCGCACCCTTTTGACTTCGACGCATCCAGCATGGAGGCCCAGGCCCACACGTCATGTAACCGGCACGCCAGTTACTACGTGCGAGAAACTGCACCGCCACTCGCGCCAGTGTCGTGCATCCTCGACCGCGGAATCGGTGCCGTGACTCAAGGCAACCCTGCGCACGGCCCAGCAGTGCTAACCAGGCACGCCGGTCACGGGTCAGTCAGCCATGGGAGAAGGCACGACGGTCGATATGGCAGAAGTGGGCCGTCAGTAATGGCGGCAGCAGGCGAGCGGAAGTGGCAGTCAAATCGTCTGCAGGCTCACGTCCTCTCCTGGAACAGCGAGAAAGCCCTCTCTCACGGTGTGAAGACGATGCACCTGTGTTCCGTTCCTCAAACGGCTCGCGCATGCACAACGGCTGCCCCGCGAACCACTCGTCCCATCGCATTAACTCTGCGGCAGGGCAGACGACACCTTTGGCAGGCGAAGCGGGCGATGCTTCACCTCCACCATAATGACCGCGTCAAAAAAGGTACGCCACGACGTTCAATTTCATATCCTTTTTCGCTTCCCCTTTCTCTCTCTTGCTAACAGGGACCGGGAAAGGGGATGCTCCAAAAGGGATCCTTCTCCGCGAAGGAAGCGAGCCCCGAGCCCTCCTAGTGATCAGAGGTTCGAAGGCTGGCCCCCCGGAAGGGTTCGACAGCCGCCTCAGAGCACTCGGGCTCCGCGCCCACTACTGGTCAGAGGTTCGAAGGCTGGCCCCTCAAAAGGGTTCAACAGCCGCCTCAGGCCACTCGGGCTCCGCGCCCACTACTGATCAGGGGTTCGCAGGCTGGCCTCTCGAAGGGTTCGACAGCCGCCCCAGAACACGCAGAGTGAGGGATGACTCTAGGTACGTTCAATACATAACCAAGGCTCGGGCTATGCTCCCGAGGTACCCTAGGACATTTCCGAGACCAGCAGGAGCGATTCTGTAACGGAATCCCATCAGAGGGAGGCATCGATCCCTCGGACCCTATCGAACGGGACCGGGTCCGGCAAATCACCTACAGGTACTTTTAGAGCGCGCCTCTGGGCCACTAGCCGACCCTTATCGAATGGGGCACGGGCGTCCACTCGGATCACCCGTTAGCAACTCATCGGAGACACCATGTTCGGCGCCCTCCGAGGGCAACATGGCGCTTTCCCCCCTCCTCCTTGCGGAAAGGCGAAGAAGGGGCATATGAAAAAAGCCGAGTCAGTCCTTGACCATCCTCTCGCCCTGTGCAGAGGCTCGGGGGCTGCTCTCGCAAACCCGGCTTCGACCAACCCGTTGACAGCGTCAACATACCAGCTGAGAACTCAGAACCTGACTATGCACTCGGGCAACGATTAGTTCGCATGAGGGAACGACCAGACTGGCCGAGGCATCACGAAAGGCATTAAGACCTCGAAGGAGTCAAACCACTGCTCCGAGGCCTCGGGGGCTACACCCGGTGGGTGCGCTCGCGTGCACCCACCGGAACGAAATGCAACTGAGAAAGGCCGGTCCCCTTGCAAAAAAGTGCGACAAAGCCTCCAAGCGAGTACCCACACTCCCTTTGAGGCTCGGGGGCTACTGTCGAGGACCGTAATTAGGGGTACCCCCAAGACTCCTAATCTCAGCTGGTAACCCCCATCAGCAGAAAGCTGCAAAGGCCTGATGGGCGCAATTCAGGTCAAGGCTCCGTTCACTCAAGGGACACGATCTCGCCTCACCCGAGCCCAGCCTCAAGCAGGAACGATAGACCAAGGCAGATTCACGCCTCGCCCGAGGGTCTCCTCAAGCAACAGGCACACCTTCGACTCGCCCGAGGCCCAGCTCGGGAAGGCTTCGCGGAGAAGCAACCTTGGCCAGATCGCCACGCCAACCGACCATATCGCAGGAGCATTCAATGCAAGGATCGCCTGACACCTTATCCTGACGCACGCTCTCCAGTCGATAAGGTCGAAGTGACTGCAGTCACTTCGCCCCTCCACTGACTAACCTGACAGGAAAACAGCGCCGCCTGCGCTGCTCCAACTGCTGTGCCACCTGCCAGGGTGAGGCTGACAGCAGCCAAGTCTAGCCTCGGGCGCCATAGGAATCTCCGCCTCGCCCGACCCCAGGGCTCGGACTCAACCTCGCTCCAGAAGACAGTCTCCGCCTCGCCCGACCGCAGGGCTCGGACTCGACCTCGCTCTAGAAGACAGTCTTCGCCTCGCCCGACCCCAGGGCTCGGACTCGACCTCGCCTCGGACGACGGTCTCTGCCTCGCCCGATCCCAGGGCTCGGACTCAACTCGACTCCAGAAGACGGTCTCCGCCTCGCCCGACCCCAGGGCTCGGACTCAACCTCGACCTCAGACAACGGTCTCCGCCTCGCCTGACCACCGGGCTCGGACTCAGCCTTGACCTCGGAGGAGCCACCGCCTCGCCCGACCTCGGGCTTGGACCGACCACGTCGTAGAGGGGTACATCATTATCCTACCCCTAGCTAGCTCAGGCTACGGGGAACAAGACCGGCGTCCCATCTGGCTCGCCCCGGTAAAACAAGTAATGATGGCATCCCGCGTGCGCCATGACGACGACGGTTCTCAGCCCCCTACGGAAGCAAGGATACGTCAGCAAGGATCTGACGGCCCCGACGGCTGTACTTCTACAGGGCTCAAGCGCTCCTCCGACGGCTACGACGCCACATGATCAGGGCTCCAACACCTCTCCGACAGCCACGTCGGCATGTACATGGGGCTCTGACTCCCCTCTGCTAGACACGTTAGCACACTGCTACACCCCCCGTTGTACACCAGGACCCTCTCCTTACGTCTATAAAAGGAAGGTCCAGAGCCCTCGTACGAAAAAGGTGGCCGCGCGGGAGAACGGGCTGACGTGCAGTCTCACGCCCTCTCTCTCTCTCCCTCGCGAATGCTTGTAACCCCCTACTGCAAGCGCATCCGCCCTGGGCGCAGGACAACACGAGGCCGCGGTTCCCCTTACTGTTTTTCCCCCTTGTGTTCCATCTCGCGCCGACCCATCTAGACTGGGACATGCAGCGACTATTTACTCGTCGGTCCAGGGACCCCCCGGGGTCAAAACGCCGACAAAAATCAACTAAGTATAGCTGACCCTCTAATACTCCCTTAAATGCTACTGAATCATCACTTCTTCTAAAGACAGTAACACCTATATCTGTAAAAAGACAGTTGTAGCCCATTTTACATAATTGAGAAACATAAAGCAAATTGTAATTTAAAGAATCTACAAGAAAAACATTGGAAATGGAATGGTCAGGTGATATAGCAATTTTACCAAGTCCTTTGACCAAACCTTGATTTCCATCCCCGAATGTGATAGCTCTTTGGGGATCTTCGTCTTTCTCATAGGAGGAGAACATCCTTTTTTCCCCTGTCATGTGGTTTGTGCATCCGCTATCAATGATCCAACTTGAGCCCTCGGATGCATAAACCTGCAAAACAAGTTTAGGCCTTGTTCTTAGGTACCCAAACGGTCTTGGGTCCTTTCACATTAGAAACAAGCACCTTGGCTACCCAAACACAAGTCTTGGAGCCCTTGTGTTTGCCCCCAACATATTTGGCAACTACTTTGCCTGATTTGTTAGTAAGCACATAAGACACATCAAAAGTCTTAAATGAAACATTAGGCTCGTTTGATGCAATAGGAGATTTATTTTTAGGCATTTTAACATGGGTAGAATGCCTAGAGCTAGATGCCTCATTTTTATACATAAATGCATGGTGAGAAACAGAATGAGACTTCTTTGCATGTATTCTCCTAATCTTATGCTCGGGATAACCAGCAGGATATAAAATATAGCCCTCGTTATTTTTAGGCATTAAGCTTGACATTGCTTCCCTGTTTGAAACCAATGCCATCCTTAATGCCAAGGCGTCTCCCATTATAGAGCATGCTTATAGCAAATTTAAATTTTTCATTTTCAATTTCATGCTCATTGATTTTAGCAGTTAGTTGAGCTATGTGATCATTTTGTTGTTTAATTAAAGCTAGGTGATCATGAATAGCATCAACATTAATATCTCTACATTTAGTACAAATAGAAACATGATTAACACTAGATGTAGAGGGTTTACAAGCATTTAATTCATCAATCTTAGCATGTAAAATAGCATTCTCATCTCTAAGATTGGAAAGAGAAGCATTGCAAACATTTAAATCTTTAGCCTTTGAAATTAAACTAGCATTTTCAATTTTAAGGCTAGAAATTGATTCATTCAATTTACCAATCTTAGCAATCAAACTAGCATTATCACTTTTAAGATTGACAATTGAATCATGACAAACATTTGATTTTTCAACCTTAGCAAGTAAATTACCGTTCTCATTTCTAAGGTTAGAAATGGTGTTATGGCAAATGCTAAGCTCCTTAGTCAAATTTTCATTTTTCTCTATCTCCTGAGCATAAGCATTCTTTATCTTAACATGCTTTTTGTTTTCCTTAATAAGGAATTCCTCTTGGCTATCAAAGAGTTCATCCTTCTCATGAATAGCACCTATCAATTCATTTAGTTTTTCCTTTTGTTGCATGTTAAGGTTGGCAAAAAGACTAAGCAAATAATCTTCATCTTCACTAGAGCTACCCTCATCACTAGATGTTGTATATTTAGTGGAGGCTCTAGATTTTACCTTCTTCTTTTTGCCGTCCTTTGCCATGAGGCACTTGTGGCCGATGTTGGGGAAGAGGAGGTCTTTGTTGACGGCGATGTTGGTGGCGTCCTCGTCGGAGGAGGAGTCGGTGGTGCTTTCGTCGGAATCCCATTCCCAACACACGTGGGCATCGCCGCCCTTCTTCTTGTAATATCTCTTCTTCTCCTTCTTCTTCCCCTCTTGTCGTTGTCCCTGTCACTATCACTAGATATAGGACATTTAGCAATAAAGTGACCGAGCTTACCACATTTGTAGCATACTTTCTTGGAGCGGGGTTTGTAATCCTTCTCCCTCCTTTGCTTGAGGATTTGGTAGAAGCTCTTGATGATGAGCGCAATTTCCTCGTTGTCGAGCTTGGAGGCATCAATGGGGAGCCTACTTGATGTAGACTCTTCTTCTGTCGCTTTGAATGCGACGGGTTGCACCTCGGGTGTGGAGGTGCCGCCTTGCTCGACGATTTGTTTGGAGCCTTTGATCATCAACTCAAAGCTCACAAACTTTCCTATAACCTCCTCAGGAGACATTAGCTTATATCTAGGATCACCACAAATTAATTGAACTTGTGTAGGATTACAAAAAACAAGTGATCTTAGAATAACCTTGACCATTTTATGGTCATCCCATTTGGTGCTCCCGAGGTTGCGCACTTGGTTCACCAAGGTCTTGAGCCGGTTGTACATTGCTTGTGGCTGCTCTCCTTGGTTGAGGATGAATCGACCGAGCTCCCCCTCGATCGTCTCCCGCTTGGTGATCTTGGTCACCTCATCCCCTTCGTGCGTGGTCTTTAGCACGTCCCAAATCTCCTTGACACTCTTCAACCCTTGCACCTTATTATACTCCTCTCGACATAGAGAGGCAAGGAGTATAGTAGTGGCTTGGGAGTTGAAGTACCGGATTTGGGCGACCTCGTCTGAGTCATAGCCTTCATCCCCCACGGATGGTACCTGCGCTCCAAACTCAACAATGTCCCAAATGCTAGCGTGGAGTGAGGTTAGATGATGCCTCATTTTATCACTCCACATACAGTAATCTTCACCGTAAAAAACCAGTGGTTTGCCTAATGGGACGGAAGGTAAAGGAGTGCGTTTAGAAATGCGAGGATAGCGTAGGGGGATCTTACTAAACTTCTTGCGCTCATGACGCTTAGAAGTGACGGACGGAGTGTCGGAGCCGGAGGTGGAGGGCGACGAAGAATCGGTCTCGTAGTAGACCACTTTCTTCATCTTCTTCTTCTTGTCGCCACTCCGGTGCGACTTGATGCGGGGAGGTGATTCCTCCCTTCCTTTGGCGCCGGACTCCCTTGATGGAGCTTTCCCGTGGCTTGTGGTTGTTTCCATCTCCCTCTTGGCGGATCCTCCCGACATCACTTTTAGTGGTTAAACTCTAATGAAGTACCGGGTTCTGATACCAATTGAAAGTCGCCTAGAGGGGGGGGGGGTGAATAGGCGGAAACTAAAATTTACAACTTTAAACACAACTACAAGTCAGGGTTAGCATTAGAAATAAAGCCGAGTCCGAAAGAGAGGGGAAAACAAATCAACCAAAGAAATAGAGCGGATGACACGGTGATTTGTTTTACCAAGGTTCGGTTCTAAAGAACCTAGTCCCCGTTGAGGTGGTCACAAAGACCGGGTCTCTTTCAACCCTTTCCCTCTCTCAAACGGTCACCTAGACCGAGTGAGCTTTCTCCTTAATCAAACGGGTCACTTAGACCACTCACAAGGACCACCACAACTTGGTGTCTCTTGCTTTGATTACAAGTGTCTTGAGAACAAGAATGAGGAAGAAGAAAGCGATCCAAGAACAAGAGCTCAAAGAACACGAGCAAAACTCTCTCTAGTCACTATTTGTTTGGAGTGGATTTGGGACTTGGAGAGGCTTTGATTCTATTGAATTGTGTCTTGTATTGATTGCACTAGCTCTTGTATTGAATGGAATGTCTGAAAAACTTGGATGCTTGGAGTGGTGGTGGTTGGGGGGTATTTATAGCCCCAACCACCAAACCAACCGTTGGGGAGGATGTCTGTCGATGGGCGCACTGGACAGCCCGGTGCGCCACGGACACTGTCCGGTGCGCCAGCCACGTCACCCAACCGTTAGGGTTCTGACGATTTCAAACGTTGGAGCTCTGACATCTTGGGGCACCGGAAAGTCCAGTGCCGCACCGGACAATCACTGTTCACTATCCGGTGCGCCTTCTGGCGCTGCTCTGACTCTACGCGAACTGTCCGTGCACTGTTCATGTTTGCAGGTGACCGTTGAAGTCGACCGTTGTGCTTCTTAGCCGTTGCTCCGCTGGCACACCGGACAGTCTGGTGACCCACTGGACAGTCCGGTGAATTATAGCGGAGCGGCTCTCTAGAAACCCGAAGGTGAAGAGTTCAGCCTGTACGGTCCCTGGTGCATCGGACAGTCCGGTGCGCCAGACCAGGGTTCTCTTCGGTTTCTTTTGCTCCTTTCTTTTGAACCCTAACTTTGATCTTTTTATTGCTTTGTGTTGAACCTTTAGCACCTGTAGAATATATAATCTAGAGCAAACTAGTTAGTCTAATTATTTGTGTTGGGCATTTCAACCACCAAAATTATTTAGAAAAAGGTTTGACCCTATTTCCCTTTCAGTATTACTATGTAGCCTTTACAAAGACTCCTCTGGTGCATAGTTGCTTGTTAGGTTTCACCAGTTGTACAAACGCAGTACACCTCCCCAAGGTGGGTGACTAACAAAACCAAATCGAATGATATGCACCCCCCTTGGTAGAGCGAGCACTACACCCCAGCCCCATTGACGGCCCTCCGGCAAAGCTAGCTACACCCCTAGGTTCATCTAATTATTCAGCTAAGGGCGTCCCATTCCACCCTCATGGTTGCATTGTTATCCCAGGTGGTCACTCAATGAACAGGTCCTTACGGAGAGGTACTCAGGAAAACAGCCCGAGTCCCCTAAAGTATCACAAGATCAACATCGGGATAACATAATCGTATCATAAATATTCACATCGTGTTCATTGATTAAGTTAAAACAATAGCATAAGCTAACCATGATAACCCAAAAAGGTAAACAAGGATAAGGTAAATACAGACTAGTCAATCCTTAGATTTTATAAAGTAATGCGGGACAATGAATTAAAAGTGAATGGGACATAATGGGTTAGAGGACACTTGCATTCACCAAACAGATGCTCAGGGTCTTCAACCTTGTGGAACTCGAAGAGCCTGATCACTTGGTCACCAACACTTGATCGTCGATCCCTCGAAGCTCGAAAACAGATCACAATCTAATCGCAACACGAAGCAAAGACAAACATGCACAAGCAAACAAACATATATATGTATAAGAACATTACACCATGCCAAAGAGAACATAATAAAAACATGCAATACGAAATAGAGCTTGCTACTATGGTCACGTAAGGAAAAGAAACGCGATAGTCTGAGGTACGGTCGAAAGGTTATGACGTTTACGCTACGCAAGTAATAGTCAGGACATTTAATTTGACATTATCAAATATAAATTATAACTGCTATTTAGTTTTGATTAAATCTGCTGCACTAACAGCTGTCAAATAAATAAGTAATATAATTAGCACGAGAGATTCTAAGCTAGGCGACTTTACGATGCGCGAAACGGCACGACAGCATGCAACTGACGCTCGTGCATAGCATGCTGACGACACACGAAACAGTGCGCGCGACCAGCGCGAATTAGCACGCCACCACGTGTGGGACAGCACGCGCGACAGGCAAGAAAAACTAAATAGGTGACGCGTTTATACTAAACAAATATTAAATAACTAAGCCCCGATGCATTTACCTTTCCCTGTATTTTAAAGTTTTATCAACTTTGGATGCTGCATTAGGTGATAAGAATTGTGTGATAAACTATTGTTGCATTTCCTTCCTTGAGAAATTGAGTACCATTCCTTGTTACCTGATTTATTCAAACAAATTTTAATGATGCTTAGCCTTGCTTAGAAAACGAAATGTTTTGTTTAAAAAGGTGATGCTTCACACAGGAATGGGGGTTTTTACAAAGAAAACCTATGATGGTAAATCCATCACGGTCGTGATGGATTCAACACCTGAAAAGAGTACCTCTGACAAGTACCAAGTTTTGGGTTATGAGCTTATAAGATGAGACCAGGCGTGTGACTTGCACGAGAAGAGAGTCTCGGTGTAGTGTCTCCGTCTGAGTCGTTTAAGGATTGAGCTGATGTAGGCTTGATGATCGAGGATCTTTTAACTGGCCACATGCCTCGTCATGGGTAAGCTTTGCCTCGGTCGGACCAATATCAAAAAGGCTACCATGCAATGGGAGTGGAGAGATGGCGAGAGCAGCGTGTACCCTCCATGGCAAGGGGATGGACGGTGGAGTATCTGTGCTCTCTGTTGACGTGAACCCGTTCTGGTCTTGGGAAACCAGGGTGCGAGTTGACATATGCAAGGGTTAAGTGCTACATATTTCGTGTGGTTGGAGATCCCTAGCTGTGTATTAATCGATTTGGATCGTCGTTACTTCTCGGACATGAAGACGTGGTCCTTGACCTACACCGTAGTGACAAGTAAAGTCAGGTGTGGTAAAAGATGGCTAGTGTAGGCCAAGTGCTTGCTCTAGATTAGGAAAGGAATCTAGATTCAGGAAATTACTTAACTTGACAAGTAAAAAGAATTCATAAGGACCAACTTTAGTAAGCTTTGAGCAAAGTGAGTCATTGGTTCTTACTAAACCTTACCTTGACTCCTAAAGGCCAGCCTATCCTTGAGATTCTTTTCTTTTAGTTGGATAAGGCTTGCGAAAGTACGCTCTATACTCAGGGTTTTCGAACCCATGTTGTGGTAGGTGAAGAAACCGCAGAGTTTTGCTACTCCTGTTCCAAGATCGTCCAGAAGCAGGAGGATGAAAACTAAGTAAAACTTATGGAAGGTGTCTACCTTCCTGTGATGTAATAAGTAGAAGCACTCATACCCTTATATTGTAATAATCACTCTTTCTATGTTGTACATGTCAATGTAAATTAAGTTATTGTAATCCTTTCCGCTTTTACTCTGATGTTGTGTAACGTCTGTGATATGGGATGTACGCTCTTGGGAGATGCTGAAGAAGATGCAGGAAGCAGGTCCTGTTGAGCTATTGGGTGCATCTGCATGAATGTCTAAGGTCCTTAGGACAAGGACATCTGTAGGTGGGCCTAATATCTTGGGAGGTTCCGTTACACCAGGCTTGGAGGAAGGTCGTGCGCCATGTGAGTAGCTGGGCTCGACATCCTAGGCAAGGAAGGCAACAGCCAGGTGCACGTGCGGCCCTGGTGTGAAGCTCGACGAAGATGAATGGCCGGGTGGAGGAGCCTGCAGGGGAGGTGGTCATGCGTTCCTGGCTAAGGGGCTCGAGAGCAGTGCTAGAAGAGGTGGGTGAAGGGAGCAGGGGGTGCCGCAGGCCAAGCAGAGATGTGCCATGCAGGCGGCGAGTGGAGCACACCGTCCTTGGATGGAGCACGACAGTTAGAGGCCAGACTGGAGCTTGGACGCGTCGTGGAGAAGAGGTAACGGCTGAGGGGTGCGGATGGGGACACCGATGACCATGGCTAGGAAGCTACTGTGCCATTAGGGAAGGGGGCCTGGGCGCCGAGCGCAATCTGCGTGCGTGGCGGAGGGCACTGGGAGAAGCAGCAACCATGTACGACGACTAGCTAGAGGAGGAAGAAGGAGGAAGGTGATTCCCCCCACTTTTGTGCTTATATAATGGACAACTAGGGTTAGGGTTTGTAGGGGTTAAATGGGATGAAATGGGCTTGGCCCAAACTCCAAACGGGCTCCACTAATTTATTTTTATGTTCATTCTATTAAGCGCATATTTTAAAAATCAAATACTTGCATCTACTAACTGCCCGAAACTTCAATTATTAACCTCACGCCTAATTCGGCCTTGTAACGCGCGCGTTCCAATGTATAACAATTCAAGTGTTTCGCTCTTCGAAACATGGATCTAAATTGGTCAACAATTAAATCAGCTTTTGTTAGATCGGGCTCGATTCATTTTATTTTGTTCAATTTATTTCACTCTGATAACTTTTGTCAGTGAGTTCTAATAAATTCGTCTGGGGCAAAATCGTGAGACGGGGTTGACGTTTGAATTCACATTTGCCTTTGAATGATTCGATAGTCACTATTCTCATTAATTGTTGTGACGAAAGAATTTGAATTCCTTAAAATCCCTAATCATTGACATAGACGGAGATAAATGCAATATCGAGACCATTATCCTCACTAACATACTCGTTTAGGTTTACAATCACGGTTTAGTACGTGACGAACACCTGGGGTGTTACAATTAGGCAAAACTCCACAATAGTTGTAAGGAAGAAGGCAATGTCCTCATCCTCTCAATCTGTTGAGTATCTATCCAGAATTCATGAGATTCAAATTGCATGCTTGAAGCATAATGAAGATGAAGTTGAGAAGAAAGTAGCACATTATGAGTTTTTCAAGGATCTAGAATTTAAGAAGCTAGAAGTTCAACAAGAACAAATTGTTATGGAGAAAACAAAACTGAAGTTTGAAGAGCGCAAGGAGAAGAACGAAGAGTTTTAGGAAGCATTATCAGTGGATTTGGATGACATAGCAGAGGATTTGAGGCCATCTTTTATCGCTAAGAGGAAAGCACTTGTTGACTGGTTTGTCAACAATCCAAATTGAAACAATATTTTCGTCAGTGTTGCAACTTGGTACTATTTCTAATATTGAAATGTGTTTGTCGGTAGTTTGTTGATGAGTATTAGTGTTCTAACTGCGTGTTCTAATAATCACATTTTTTATGTGTGACATGGAACTGCCCAAGTGTCTAAATTTTTATTCGAGATGAACACAACTTTATGTTTTGTTTGTTACCTTCTTCTCTTCACTTTAAATTGCATACGAAGACAAGATGGCTTGAACTTGATTGAAATTGGTAATGTCGAATGACTGTTGTGTTTGTTGGATGAAATATTTGGTTCAATACCAAATTGTGCACACTAATGAAAGCACACTAAATCTAGATTTTATTGAAGTAGGATGAAACCATGTGTTGGTACAGCCATGACACTTACATGGCAACATGGACTTGAAGCATCTACTAGGAACTAACTTGACTTAACAAAATACCGAAACATCGAACCATGCCTTGCCCAAAGATGTTCAGAAAGGTTGTGCTGCAGAGATAGGTACGTGTTCTTGCAAGTGATGTCCAAATCGGGATCATTTGGCATTTTGGACCGGACGTGCGTGTTCAACGTCTCGTTGCAGACTTCCGGAATTGTAGTAGAAAGATCTGGAAGACCAATTCCACCAACAAAATCAACATTTTCTGCTCCTTCTCCTTCATCCTCGATAATCATATTTGTTGGGGGTTGTGGGGGACAGATATCCCCCGGGTCCACTAGAAGGCAAGAAGGCCTCGCGTGAGCCATGGGTCAGTTACCCCGCAAGGCCATCCCTTCGTGGGCCGGGCTAGAGCTACTGGTGGAATGGGCTGACATGAGAAGTCAACAAACTCAAGCCCAGGCAATCCGTCAACTTGTGCGTTATCCACAGCGACTGCCCGACTTTCCCGAGCACGACACCCTTGAATATCGGGGTGGCTTAGGGATAAGTCGGCAAGATTGTAGGGAGATCAGTTCAGTTGGTTCACTTAGGAGATGTGAGATCATCATGTATGCATGGAGTGCCCCACGGTCGAGTATATAAGACCCAGAGGGTACCCCATCATTTCCATCGACCATCTACCCATTTCATTAGCTTTTCTCCATCCTGGAGACTTCGCGTGTAACCCACCACATAAAGATCCACACCAGGAAGTAGGGTATTACGCCTCTCCGAGCGGCCCAAACCTATAGAAAATTGCCTATCCCTCTCTCGTGCGTCTAGCACGAACCATTGAGCTACAGTCAACAACACCATCCTACCCAAAAGCACCACAAGGGGTAACCCTAGGTGTGCGGTCGAACTCTAAAAACTGACAGTTGGCGCACCAGGTAGGGGGTGTGTCGTTGATCCAAGCTAGCTCAATGGCCATCACATCCCAGTGCAAGATTGCTCTTCACCCTGGATCCATGTTCTGCTTCGGAACCATCTCGTCCATAGTAGATGAGAAGGGAACTCTGCACCGTATAGCAGACCCGCCAGAGAAGAAGCTTTCCTCGGAGATCCCAAAGAAAACCAGAGCAGAACAGCGGATGGCGCAGCCACCCACATCCCAAGCGAAGATGGTCTCTTACAAACCAGAAATAAGGAGCTTACCTACCCGAAGGACTCCGCTGCCCACCTCGTCCACAAAAGAGTGGACACGGGTCACTAGAAATAAGGAGGCAAACGTCCCGAGTAAGGGGACGGGACCTCACCGAGTCATCTTTCCGATACCTTCGCCCTCAAAGGAGGACAGAAAGAAACGCGCCATTGCAGCAACTCCTTTCTACCCCGACATCCTCTTCATCAGGGGGAGATTGGAGTCGTCTCCCATCTCCGACGACGAGCCGACCATACAAGGGGAAGAACCTCCCCAGCGTGAAGCGTGGCAACGAAGGAATAGACGCCGGAATGTGCGGCGACATCACGAGGCTGGGAATGGGACCTGACATAGCCCGTATCCCGGGATGAAGTTTCAGAAGTGGGTGAAACTCCCGACGAGCGAGTACACCGAGAAAGACGAAATTCTCGCCGCCGTGATCGCCGATAGGCTCAGGACCGAGAGCGGGAGCAACCCGAGCAAGGCGCAAGGTTGCGCAGAGAGAACCCTCTCTTTGCTCGAAACCTGTACCTCGACTTTGCTCGCGCAATGAACACGCCGAGTGAAGTCGGAGGGGTGCTGGCCTAGATAGCTGATGGCCTCCCGCTGACTCCGGACGCCGAAGGCTACCGACGGCTGCTTACTCGAGCAGCTAATCACCTTCTGCCCATCGCTCATCCCCCCGAGCAACCTACGCCACGCCATCAACAGCCGACGAGACACGTGGAGCTCCATCAACGCTTCACGCGACTGATGACACGAAAGTGAGATAACACGCCGGGAGGAGTATGACCAGGACCACATCGTCCCGACTCAAAATCGCGCCACCCGAGTTGAGTCAGTTGTGGCCTCGACTAGTGGTCCGACCCGGGGACGGTCGAGACGACACACTACCAGCTCCCCTCCCTGGGACCGACCTCACATTCACCGACAGGAAGACACATGCGGAGTCTCTGCGCTTACTCCGCGTCTCTAGGCCATACAGTGGCCCCCAACTTCAAAGTCTCCAACGTTGACAAGTACGAGCCCAAGCAGGACCTGGGGGCTAGCTGGCCGTTTACATGACCGCGCGGGCTGCTGGGGCGACGGAAGACGTAATGACTAATGACAGCATACTTGCCCATCGTCCTAGGGCAAGACGCACTGCAATGGCTCCGACATCTGCCACGACACTGCATCAATGATTGGAGCGACTTCAGTCGGCGTTTCATCGCCAACTTCTTGTCTCTCTCGAACAAGCCGGCGCAACCACGGGACCTCAAATCCATCAGGCGCCAGGGCGATGAGACACTCTGTTCATACCTCAAGAGGTTTCAGACCATGAGGAACCACATCCCTGAAGTCACCGAGGCAGCGGTGATTGAAGATTTCTACCAAGGATCCAATGACTCGGCCTTTGTCCGAGCCATACTACAAAAAGCACCCGCCACCTCCGAACAGCTGTTTCGAGAGGCTGACCTCTACATCATCGCAGATGAGCGGGCCTAGGACCTCATCGGAGGTACAAAACCCGCACGACCCGCACCACGGCACGATGCGAACAAGCAATCGGATAGGCGCTGGGAGAAGAGGCATTGTGAGGAGGTGCACGCCGCTGGACCACCCGTCGCTCGAGCCCGAGGTGCGCCTCACGGAGGTGTACGGACACTGGATGAAATCCTCGACGTCCAGTGCCCGTACCACAAGGACATGCGCCACACCCTATGGAACTGCAGGGACTTCAAGCATTCCGTCGGGCATGGCCGACCATTCTAGCCTCTACCACCCCCACCGCAAGGAGGACCTGGTGAGCCCAGGCAGCCTCAGCAGCAGCAGGAAGGGGGAGGGGGCAAAGCATTCCCACATGTTGACAGGAGGTCAACATCATCTTCGAGGGACACGGAGCATAGGAGAACAGGAGGCAGCAGAAACTCAATGACCGTAGGTCCTGGCGGCAACCACCAGTGCCCCATCTCCTTACCAGTGGTCGGAGCATGCAATAACCTTTAGCCGAGCGAATCAATGGCTCAACTTTGATCACCCCAGCAAGTACCCCGCTCCTCGTTGATCCAGTGACCCAAGAAAGCCGGGTGAAGAAAGTACTAGTGGACGGGGGAAGTAGCATTGACGTTACCTCCCCCCGGACGCTCCTAGCCTTGGGGTCGCACTCAAAGACCTCATCGAGTCAGGCGCTCCCTTCTTCGGTATCATGCTGACTAAAGGGGAGTACCCACTCGAGCACATCTATATGCCCGTCACCTTCGGGACTCCAGAGAACTACAAAACCGAGTTCCTGAGGTTCGAGGTGGCACGTATCGACTACGGATACAATATCATCATTGGCAGGCCGGGACTGGCAAAGTTCATGGCCATTCCGCATTACTCATACATGATATTGAAGATGCCAGGACCTCAAGGAATCATCACTGTGCGTGCTGACTTCCAAGGCGCCACGGAGTGCTTTCGGGGAGCCATGCAAGCAGCCCTCACTGCTAGGCCCCTAATGGCTCCCCTCGCACAGGCAAACACCAGGTCGGAGGAGGAGGGTCTCACAATACCCACTAATGAAGCTCAAACCGTGACCTTTATACGGCCGACTGCAGAGACTAAGAGGATAAATCTGGGATTCGCTGATGAGCGCAAGATGGCCATCATCAGTTCCAGCCTTGATGACAAATAGGAAAATGCGCTCGTCCGGTTCCTGCAAGATAACCGGGACGTATTCGCATGGCAACCTGCGGATATGCCGAGAGTCCCGAGAGAACTGACCGAGCACAAATTGAAGGTCTATCCTCAAGCAAGACCGATTCGACAAAAGCTGCGTCGTTTCACACCTGACAAAAGAGAAGCTATTCGCGCCGAGTTAGCCCGTTTAGTGTCTGCGGGTTCATTAGGGAAGTACTGCACCCCGAGTGGCTAGCGAATCCTATTCTTGTACTCAAAAAGAATAAAGTGGATTAGCGCATGTGCGTTGACTATACTGATCTCAATAGGCACTATCTGAAGGATCCCTTTAGGCTCCCTAGAATAGATCAGGTAGTTGACTCAACTGCTGGTTGTTCTATGCTCTCCTTCCTAGACTACTATTCTGGATATCATCAGATCAGCTTGGCAAAAGAAGATGAGGAAAAGACTGCTTTCATTACCCCGTTTGGAGCTTTCTGCTATACCTCCATGCCGTTCGGCCTCAAGAACGTTGGGGCGACTTACCAGAGATCCATCCAGACATGCTTAGCCGATCACTGGGGCAAGCGGGTAGAAGCCTACATCGAAGATGTAGTAATCAAGACAGAAAACTTAGAAAACTTCATCAAAGATTTACAGTTGGTCTTCAACAGCCTGAGGCGCTACTGGTGGAAGCTAAACCCAGAAAAGTGTGTCTTCGGAGTACCAGCAGGGAAGCTACTCAGATTCATTGTCGGCCACCGAGGAATTGAAGCAAATCCAGGAAACATCAAGGCCATCATGAGAATGGAAGCGCCACGGTCACAGAAAAGGTGCAAAGGCTTACTGGATGCATGGCGGCCTTGAGCAGGTTTATATCAAGGCTAGGAGAGAAAGGGATGCCATTTTACAAATTGCTCAAGAAGGTGGACAAGTTTCAATGAACCATAGAGGCACAGGTAGTTCTAGAGGCACTGAAGAAGTTCTTGACAACACCACCAGTACTCAAGCCACCGCGCCGAGCTATGCCTGGTCAGTCGGCAGAAGATCTGCTCCTTTACATCTCCTGCACGACTCACATGGTAAGCACCACGTTAGTAGTCGAGCGGGTGGAGGAAGGGCACACATACCGGTATAACATGCAGTTTACTTCATCAGCGAAGTCCTCGGGCCCTCAAAGATAAGGTATCTTCAAGTCTAGAAGCTACTGTACGCGGTACTTCTAACCGCTCGCAAGCTCCGACACTACTTTGACGACCACAAAGTCATAGTAATCACAGGATTCTTGATAGGCGATATCCTCCACAACAAGGAAGCCATCAGGAGGATAACCAAGTGGGCGTGCGAGCTCGGGGCTCATGACATAGAGTTCCGGCCTCGCACGGCAATAAAGACTCAGGCACTGGTTGACTTCGTATCAGAATGGACTGAGCACTAGGTCCTGGAAAGCCCAGAAGTTACTAAGGTGTGGAAAATGTACTTTGATGGTTCGCTAAAGCTGCAAGGAGCGGGAGCAGGGATTCTCTTTATTGCTCCTAGAGGTGAACAACTCAAGTATGCACTCCAGCTGCTGTTTCCAGCGTCAAATAATGCAGTAGAGTATGAAGCACTAGTCCACGGGCTGAGCATCGCAGTATCACTCGGCATCAAGAAGCTGATGATATATGACGATTCACTGGTAGTCATAAGCTAGATAAACAAGGATTGTGACTGCTCGACCGACTCAATGGGCAAATACTGTGCAACTGCGCGAAAACTGGAAGACAAGTTTGAAGGATTGGAGTTCCATCACATGGAAAGGGATCGCAATGCAGCAACAGATGCATTGTCGAAGCTGGGATCCAGTCGGGCCCAGGCCCCACCTGGGATCTTCATCCAAGAAATATCACAGCTGAGCATCCTCACGGATCAGGTGGAGGAATGCAACACCTTGAGTCAGCCAGAAGCAGATCCCAACAACTGGAGAGAGCCTATCATCAGGTACATAAAGAATGAAGAAGAGCCGGATGACAAGGTCGCGACAGAACGCATCGCAAGGCAGTCAGCCCACTACACCATCATAAGGGGCTTACTGTACAGGAGAGGCGCATGAGGAGTCTTCATGAAATGCGTCAACTCGGCCACCGGTGTAACACCCCAGGTGTTTATCTCCCATTCGACATCGACTATGGACTTAAGTACGGGATATCGATGAATATAATAGTCACTAAATTTTAGTCTTCTTCGCCTATTATGATTTTCAATATCTTATCTGTTTCTGTTTGTCTGGACTGTCTAAAATATTTTCTGAAATTCTTAGTTAAATAATCGCCTGAAATGCCAAGTCCGGTGCTATTTAGACTAGTCGAGAGCGTGAATGCGAATTCAGAATTAGTTTGAGTTTATAATTTTGACCACGTTCATGTCCAAGAAATATAAGGCGTAGAGTTATTAGTTGAATTGCTCTCTAGTCAAACATTCGGGTAGCGGGCAAAATTCGTCTAAATTTAACCGAAACGAATGAAAATTAAAATTTATCAATTAAGGCGAATTAGAAACATCACCTAATTATTTTGCTCTTGTTCAAGCGATCTCTACGAATTGTGTAGCGATAATATTAGGGGAAGACTGTTTAAATAAATCGAACCTGAACTAACCGAAACCGGAACAATTGTTAGCAGATTCGGTGTCCTATTTCAAAGTCCAAGAAAAATAATCTGTAGCCGAGATGTCGTTTTAATTCGGTCTGTTGCTTCTCGCTCAGATCTACAACTTCAGATATAAATAACTGATTAAAATTCATATGACTTGTGGATGAGGAGGAGGCCGGCTAAGCGGTGGAAAAAAATCACAGGTCAGGGAGCCGACGTGCCAGGGAATGGGATGAGGACCAGAGATATAAGCATGAGATTTCTAGAGTCAAGGCTAGGCATGTGCTTGGAGAAAGGGAGATGACGTGCGGACTCTAAAGAAAAGGAAGATATGACGATGGCTGAGTATGAGCACGTCTGATATTTTGAGGTTAAACAATCAGGGTCTAAAAGATGTATAAAAGGGTCGACGACCCTGCTTTCCCTAGCCCCGGCATGCGTTGCGTTCTGTTGTGCTCCTCCCATGGACACAACCCTGTTCATTTTTTGCAGCTCGACGTCGGCTTGGTCGAGTTCCTGTCTGTGTGCCCTCCTACTCGCCGTGGCTTTTACTGCTCGGTTCGCCGCGCTCGTCAAACTCACCTCCATGGCTGCCGGTCAGCCCCTGCTTGGCCTCCGGCTTTGTGTGCTGCTCGGCCCCAGCTCGCCCTGTGCGTGTTGCCGTTTCTGCTCGGCCTCGCAAGCTGCTGGCCATGGTGTCCATCGCCTCCGGCATGTGCTAGCCACAACCTTCTTTTGCTAACAGCGTGGGCTATCCTCGCCTTCTCCTACTCCAGTTCGTCGGCCTCTGTAGTGTCGTCGTCCTTGCTGCAACGTCGTTGAGTCTGGCTGTCGTTCTCCTCCATGGCCATGGGCTACATCGTCTCTACGCCTAGCATGCTTACCTCACTCCGGCTCCTCTGCGTGCTCGACAAATGGCTTCAACCCGGAGTTCGTCGTCGTTTCTCATCCACGATCTCGTCAACCTCTGCTCGACAAGTGTTCGGTGAAGGGCCTGAGCCAAGTGTTGTTGTTGCTTCCACGGATTTCTAATCAAATTGGTAATAGTACTCTGGCTCGCTACTCCTACTAATTAATTCGATGAATAGATTGGATGGATATTAATCGCGACGTTCGAATCAGATACTTGTGATGTGCTGTAGTAATTATCTGTATTTCATTGTATATGTTTGTTGTTAGGTTATTTCTCTACGGGATAGGATATTGTGTTTCGCTTATTTAATCCCGTCCGGTACGTAGACTTGTTAGGTGTTAGAGAAAATGTCTGAATTAGAAATCATTGTTGTTATCGGGTGTCGAGTCAAATATGGTCGCAATGAGCTGTATCATTTTTGCTGCTCTTAGAACTGATGAGTGGTTCGATTAAATATATTATCGCGATGGTTATCCCGTGGTAAGTGTAAGGAAAATGGACCCTGGGCCATTTGGCTAATCGAGTTTTGGTGTTTGATGAACAACACAATCCGTGAACTAATAAGTTTTCTAGTGTTTGTGTTTGTAGTTCACAGGATGCAAGATTTACTGGGACTAAGGAATTGAGGAAAGCAACACCTCAAAAGAAGACATTAAGAAGATCCAAGAAGAGTCCAAGTGTGCTGCTGCGGATTGTCTATGCGAAGGCGCACCGGACTGTCCGGTGCCCACACGCCGGACTGTCCGGTGCACCAGGGAACTCCAGCCCAACGGTTAGTTCCAGGTGGCACTTGGAGAGAAGACCAGAGGACTGTCCGGTGTGAGCACCAGACTGTCCGGTGTGGAAAAGCCTGCGGCGCCAATGGTCACCTGCTTTGACAGAGCAACGGCTAGGCGCACTGGACAGGCTACAGTGCGCTGTCTGGTGCACCACCGGACTGTCCGGTGTGCCGCAGAGAACTGCAACTTTTCTCCAACGGCTAGAATTGAGTTGGAGCCTATATATACTTCACCCAACCGGCCATTTGAAGGTGTGGGAGCCCAAGCAACATACCAAGGCATATAGTGCACATTTCCAAGAGCTCAAACACCCAAGTGCTTAATAGAATCACTCGGTGATTAGCGTAGGTGCTTTGCGAAGTGCTTAGGTTAGTTAGACTGCTTTAGCGCTTGCTCTAGGTAAACCCTAGTTAGTTGAGTGAGTTTTGTAAAACCACACAACCCCTCGGCTCTTGCGTGAGTCGTTGTAATTGTGCTGAGTGGGGCGAGAGTCTTGTGAGACCGTGACAACCGCGTTTGTGTCACAGCCGCCACCGTGTACTGAAGGGAACGAGGCCCGCGGCGTTTCGGCTGGAAGCTCGATAGTGGAGACGGCGGGGAGCGTCCGAGAGGAGCCGGAAGCGGAGCACCACTTGCGCGTGGAGAAGGCCCGCGACTCTCTACGGAGTTACTCGACCGTGGTGCTTGGCCCTCGCGTGGGCTTCCCTTTGCGTAGGGGCACCAACGAGGATTAGTCGGGACGTTGCGTGGTTCCGGATACCTCGGTAAAAATACCGGTGTCATCCACGAGAGTTTGCTTCTCTACTTTGCTCTTTAAGTTTTCGCATTTATATTAAGCATTTAAGTTTCAATCTTGTATTCATACTTATTAAGTGTAGATTGAAACTTAGCCTTTGCAGTAGAGATAGCAACACTTATACAAAACCTAGTTTGCACATTCTAGTTTGATTATTTGCATAGGTTTTGCTCTAGGGATTTATTTGTGGCCTAGTTTAGTAAAAGTTTTAGAAGTCCTAATTCACCCCCCCTCTTAGGCGTCACCCGTTTCCTTCAATTGGTATCAAAGCCCGATTTGGCTCATTTGAAACGCTTTAGCTTCACCGCTAAAAGAGCCGACGCTTTTTTGAGGAAGGGATGGATACCCATAGGCCACCACACTTTGACGGCACTAATTCCCATATTATAGTGCTAGAATGGCTTGTTACCTAGAGGCCATTGATCTAGGTGTTTGGAGAGTCACTCGTGACAGGATGAAACCCCTCAAAAATCTCGAGAAACCCACCACGAGTGAGGAAAAAGAAATTCATTTAAATGCTAGAGCCAAAAATTGCTTGTATGAATCTCTTAGCATGGATATTTTTAATCAAGTATTTACCTTGAAAACTGCTAATGAGATTTGGCTAAAATTACATGAGCTCCATGACGACACATCCAATATCCGTTAGCAAAAACATTGCCTAGTCTTAAATGAGTATAATTCTTTTGCTATGAAAGATGATGAGCTTGTTAGAGACATGTACTCTCGTTTGAATCTAATTATCAATGAGCTCAACTCTATTGGCATTAATAAGCTAGGTGATGCAGACATTGTAAGGAAGATTATCTCCCTGCTACCACAACAAAGATATGGGAGCATCATCACCATCCTTCACAACATGGAGGACTTGAGCAACATGATCCCGACCATTGTGATTGGGAAAATCGCGGCTTTTGAGATGTCGCGAAAAATGTGTCGGGGAGAGGAGCCAACTTCCTCAAGATCATATGCTTTTGCATGTGATGAAAGGAAGGGCAAAAAGAAGGCTCCCACTCCAAGTTCCTCAAGTGAAGAAGAGGAAGAAGAAGAGAGTGATGATGATGAAGATAATCAACCATGCACATCATCCTCTGAGGACGAAGAAACAATCCGACGTGTCGGAAAGGTAATGAGGATGATCCGCAAGATTAATCTAATGGGTGTGCCCCTGCAGGTCGAGGATCTTCTCTTTAACATTGATAGGAAAAAGAAAAGGAAGAGAGGATGCTTCGCATGTGGGGAGAAGGGCCACTTCAGCGACAACTGTCCAAATATGGCCAAACCTAAAAAGGAGAGGAGCAAAGGCAAGGCGCTAACAAGTGTTAGAACTTGGGATGACTCTTTAAGTGAAGATGAACCTCCAAGGACGCACAACCACCGGTCCTCGTCACGCTCATCACGCTCATCACATAAATGCCTTATGGCAAGAGGTAACAAAAGCATTCCATCCTCTAGTGATGAAAGTAGTAGTGATGATGAAGGTGAGGGAAAGCCCTCTGTAGATGAGCTTGCGGAAGCCGTAGAATTCTTCCAGGATGTTTGCACTAAGCAAAAAGCTCAACTTAAAACTTTGAAAAATAAGTTGATTAGCTCCCAAAATGATTACAAAGGTTTGCTAGAAAAATTTGAAACTTTTGCAAACTTAAATAGTGAGCTATCAACTAAAATTGAGCTATTAGAATCTAGTGCTCCATCCACCGCTACCGATGATGGTATCATTAAAAAGAATGGAAAACTTAAGGCTAAGTTAGCTAGCTCCCAAGAAGCTATTGAAAATTTTCTAGAGAAAATGGAAATTCTTAGCATACACAATAATGAGCTAACTACTAACTAGAAAACATTGGTAGCACCCCAGCAACATCTTTAGTTGAAATACCTGAAATTATTAAGAAAGATGCTTCTACTTCCTGCTTTGATTTAATTGATGATTCTAACCCCTGCAACCAAGTTCTTGTTGAGAATATTGTTGTAGAAACATGTTCGGATGAGGTTGCAAAGGAAAATGAACAATTAAAGCAAGAAGTGGCTCGCCTTGGAAAGGCTTTGTATGACAAGAAAGGCAAAGCCAAACAAATCCGACCTCCACAGGATAACACCACCGCGGGAGTGAACAAGCCTATGGAGGGAGAAACTATGATTTGTAGGATATGCCACAAGGAAGGCCATAAGTCTTTCCAATGCAAGGCGATGACGGGGGATAAACAAAGGCAAAAGCTCAAGCAAAAGCCATCAAGCAAAATCTCCAACACCTACATCAAAAAGGTGGACAAAAAGACTGCTACACCATATTTGATCAAGAAGAAAAAGAATAGAAAGGTGATAGCAATCAAGGCCAACAAGCAAGCCAACAAAGGAAAAGGGGCCAAACGCATCTGGGTGTCAAAGGAAATAATTTCAACCATGAAAAGCACCAAGAAGGTTTGGATCCCGAAAGGGAAGTGAGTGGACCAAAGGTCCTCAGGAAATTTGGAGACTTGGCAAAGTTGGGATGTATATCATGGGATATATCATATTGGATCAAGTTTATTTGCCAAGTGGGTTAGTGAAAATTTTGGACCCAAATTTCCCACCCATGACTAAGGTAACTAGTTTTATTGTATTTCTTGTTTTTAGATATGCGTATCTATTTACCTTTTTATCTAGTTTACCTTTCTTGCCTAGTATTACATTTGTTATTTACTTTTGTTTAAAATCATGCATACTAGGTAAATCACATGGTAGGATTGCTTGCTTTCAATTCATATACTTAAGCAAACCTACATGGCTTAAAATGTTAGTTAAGCACGGCACATAGCTTCTATATCACTCCATAGTAAATGATGCATCAATTGAAAATTTTGATTTCTACAAGTTGTATCATTTAACTTATATGTGCCAAAGTTTGGATTGTAGATAATTTGCCCCTCTTTATATCAAATCAAAGTGCAAGTCTCCTACAAGTATTCAAAACTTGTATGCACACCTTCAGGGGGAGGTTACTCTATAATCTAATACTTTGAGACTAACACTTTTTCAAGTCTATTTCAAGTGATAGTCTCATTGTAAGGAAAATGAGGTCCTCGGAGAAAGACAACAATCTTCCACTGCAAAATCTCCAAGAACTCTCATGTCTCTCAAGCTCGCCATTGACTTTCAATTGGTATCTTTTGAGACTACATCTAGTATCATTTACATGTCTTCTCCAATGTTTGATTAGACTATATTTCATATCATATGCTTCCTTGTTTCTAAAAATGCATAAGTAGTTAATTCATATTCTGTTACCTATGCATAAGGGAAGTTAGTCTTTTCAAATCATGTCTTGCACCTCTAATTTTCACATGCTTTTTCCTAAGTAGAAGATCTCTATCAGGGGAGTATTTCTTCATCTCTAAAAAGGGGGAGAAAATTCTTTCTAAAGAGAACACTCGTTTAGGGGGAGTTATCTTTTCAACTAATATCATTCATGTGGTTTAATTTAGTATCCTTCAAATGGTATCATCTGATAAAATTCTTGATGAGGGCAAGCTTTTATTTACTTCCTACATGCTTTTAATGTCTTCCTTTTCGGTGGTTGATGCCAAAGGGGGAGAAGTTTAGGGACCAAAGCATTGAAAACTATATCAAACACCAAACACCACCAATTTAAAATTTTATATCTACAAATGGTTTTTCAAGTGGTTTTGGTTATTTGGTCCTAAAATAGGAAGTAAGTGAATTATGGAGTTAGGAGGAGGCTTAAGTCCATAATATCACATTGTGGGGACAAACATGCATCCTAGCAAGTAGATTGCATATTTTCATTCAAATACTTGTATTATTTGCTTGCTTTGGTTGTGTTGTAATCAATCACCAAAAAGGGGGAGATTGTAAGGAAAATGGACCCCGGGTCATTTGGCTAATCGAGTTTTGGTGTTTGATGAACAACACAATCCGTGAACTAATAAGTTTTCTAGTGTTTGTGTTTGTAGTTCACAGGATGCAAGATTTACTTGGACTAAGGAATTGAGGAAAGCAACACCTCAAAAGAAGACATTAAGAAGATCCAAGAAGAGTCCAAGTGTGCTGCTGCAGACTGTCTGTGCGAAGGCGCACCGGACTGTCCGGTGGCACACCGGACTATCCAGTGCCCAAACGGCTGACTGTCCGGTGCACCAGGGAACTCCAGCGCAACGGCTAGTTCCAGGTGGCACTCGGAGAGAAGACCACCAGACTGTCCGGTGTGAGCACCAGACTGTCTGGTGTGGAAAAGCCTGCGGTGCCAACGGTCACCTGCTCTGACAGAGCAACGGCTAGGCGCACCGGACAGGCTACAGTGCGCTGTCCGGTGCACCACCGGACTGTCCGGTGTGCCGCAGAGAACTGCAGCTTTTCTCCAGCGACTAGAATTGAGTTGGGGCCTATATATACTTCACCCAACCGGCCATTTGAAGGTGTGGGAGCCCAAGCAACATACCAAGGCATATAGTGCACTTTTCCAAGAGCTCAAACACCCAAGTGCTTAATAGAATCACTCAGTGATTAGCGTAGGTGCTTTGCGAAGTGCTTAGGTTAGTTAGACCGCTTTAGCACTTGCTCTAGGTAAACCCTAGTTAGTTGAGTGAGTTTTGTAAAACCACACAACCCCTTGGCTCTTGCGTGAGTCGTTGTAATTGTGCCGAGTGGGGCGAGAGCCTTGCGAGACTGTGACAACCGCGTTTGTGTCACGGCCGCCACCATGTACCGAAGGGAACGAGGCACGTGGCGTTTCGGCCGGAAGCTCGATAGTGGAGACGGCGGGGAGCGTCCGAGAGGAGCTGGAAGCGGAGCACCACTTGCGCATGGAGAAGGCCCGTGGCTCTATACGGAGTTACTTGACCGTGGTGCTTGGCCCTCGCGTGGGCTTCTCTTTGCGTAGGGGCACCAACGAGGATTAGTCGGGACCTTGCGTGGTTCCGGATACCTCGGTAAAAATACCAGCGTCATCCACGAGAGTTTGCTTCTCTACTTTGCTCTTTAAGTTTCCACATTTATATTAAGCATTTAAGTTTCAATCTTGTATTCATACTTATTTAGTGTAGATTGAAACTTAGCCTTTGCGGTAGAGATAGCAACACTTAGACAAAACCTAGTTTGCACATTCTAGTTTGATTATTTGCATAGGTTTTGCTCTAGGGATTTATTTGTGGCCTAGTTTAGTAAGAGTTTTAGAAGTCCTAATTCATCTCCCCTCTTAGGCGTCACCCGTTTCCTTCAGTAAGCTTACGTGTCATAGTTATATTTATCGCACGACGAAATGTCTTAGAGTGCACCGTGGCGTGGTTAGTGTTTGTGGTGATGGTTTGATTGTTCGTTAGCGTATACTCCTGGTAGTGATTTGCGGGTTTAGTTGGAGTAAGCTGGCGAAGAACCAAATTAGTGCGATATTTAGTGTGTGATCAACGAAAAGCCCGAATTAGTATTCGTTAATCAATGTAGTGTATCCAAGCTGAACTTAATATTGGCGCGCATTTTTGCTATTCCTGTTAGCCGAATTGTTAGATAGATTAAATAAATTTGCATGGTGTGAAATAAAATTAAAATAGTTCTTTGTGAGCGATGTAGTAAAACTAATAATGCGAGGGATAAGTTTAGCATTTAACTAATTAGCCGATAAGTTCTGTCTAGACTAATTGTGTTAAGTGTGTTAGTCTGTCTATCCATATGTTACTTTTAGGAGTCGATAGCAGTGAATTTAATTGAGTAGATTTTTGGTAGTATACTCTAGTTGAAAACTATAGAACTTATACCTTATTTAATGTTTCTTAATGTTCGGATTAGGTTTGAGTAAGTTGGAGAACATGATTGTTGTGTTGGGTTGTATAAACCTATTTGGTGCTTGATTTAGTTGATGCGCCGTGCCTAATAATCTAGATTAGTAATTCTAAAATCTAGTTAAAGTATTTCTATTCGTCACCTTAAGTTATAGGTATCCATGGTTGTTAAGTCTAAGTATTGTTAGTCCTTCGGTGTCATGCACTAGCTAATGATGGTATAGGACTTGTTCAGAATATTGTTCTTGATGTTTGAGTTAGATTTGGTTAAGATAGAAAGAGTGATTGTTGTATTCAGTAATATGTCGATACTAGTATCATGAGTGTTGTAATACATCTCGCCATTAAGTGCTTAATTCTTCACTATGTAAAATTGTAATAATTTCTTACGATATTCATCTTGATATTCATACATGTGCATTGTGCATCCCTTGAGGTACGTTAATTAATCACGTGATGCGGAGGACAAGAACTGGATTGCTCTCAAGGTGATGCTGGCGGACGAACCGGAAGATGGACAATCTGAACGAGTGCCAACACAAAAGGCTGGTCGTAAGTGATCGACGTCTAACAACACTAACCTAGTGTTATCCAGGCAAGTCCCGGTGCATTTGCCACCTCCTTGCTGTTTTAAAATCTTTTATCACCTTGTTTGATGCATTAGGTGATAGGAGTTGTGTGCTAAACCGTTGATGCATTTCCTTCCTTGATTAAACAACCCTAATACCCATTTTATGAAAATTTAGTGATGCTTAGCCCTGCTTATTAATTTAGGATTGTTTTTAAAAGATGATGTGTAACACGGGATATGGGAGTTTGTGAAATAAAATGACTTGTGATGATGAAGCCATTGTGGCCGCGATGATTTCATCATTCAAGTAGGGTACCTCTCTTAGGTATCAAGTTTTGGGAAATAATATGTAATGGAGACTAGACGTTAAGCGGGAAAGTTTGCCCGTCTGTGTCGATTAAGGACCGTTACATGTAGGCCTGATGAGGTGAGACTTTGCAACTAACCACATGCTCCGGTAAGCCTGAACCTGGCTATTCCATACATGAAAAGACAACCGCGCACTGGGCGTGGGAGATGGTGGGAGTAGCGTGTACCCTTCTGGCTAGAGGCTGGATGGAGGAGTACTATGCTCCCAGGTAGCACGGACCAGTTCACGTTGTGGAGGATCTATGGGAACGGTTGACATATGCAAGGGTTAAGTGCTACATATGTCGTGTGGTTAGGGATCCCCAGCTAGGTATAATCGGTTCGAATCGTCATTGCTCCTCGGTCATGGAGACTCAACTCACTGACCACTCATCGTAGTTTATAAGTAAAATAAGAATTTGGGTAAAAGAAAGCTAGACCAGGACAAGTGAATGCTCTAGATCAGGCAAATCTAGATTTAGGAAAAGTACTTAACTTGTGAAGTAAAATTTTGGCATAAGGAGTCACTCCTAGTTAGCTCTTCTGCAAATGAGTCTTTGAAATTTGATAAGCCTTACCTTGATTCCCGACAAGCTAGCATATCCTTGAGAGTCTTTTCTTTAGTCAGGTAAGTCTTGCTGAGTACTTGCGTACTTAGGGTTTTATTCCCATTGTTGTTGTAGGTTACGAGTCACTTTGACTGTGATTGATGTTAAGTGCCGGTGGGCTCGGCCTTCTTATAAGTCTAAGTACTTCTTCTATACTTCTTATTGAGAATTGTCATTGAGCTAGCATATATTTCAAACTTTAAATAATTTATAACATTTCAAAGTTTATTCTTTGAACCACTATTGTAACCACTCCGATAAATATAATGTAAATTTGTTGTAACTTGTAAAATTTGGTAATAAGATTTCCGCTGCAAATTGTTGGTGTGTGATTTGTGTTTACTTAATCCTGCGGTCCTTGTGGTTTGTGGTTTATGGTTTATCTGGGGTTCTTGGGACACTCGGACGGATCCTGTTAAGTTATCTGGTGCACATGCATAGCCGTATGAGGTCTTTAAGACATGGGTAGGTGCATGTGGGCCTAATAACTTGAGAGGTTCTGCCACAGCTGGGAAGCAGATATTGGATGAAATTCATGCCGGACAGTGTGGCGTGCACGCCGCATCAAGGACTCTGGTAGGGAAGGCTTTTAGATCCGGTTTCTACTGGCCAACCACGAAGAGCGACGCTACCGAGTTAGTCCAGAAGTGCGAGGCATGCTAGTTCTTATCCAAGTAACAACACTTGCTCACACAGCAGCTGCAGACCATTCCTGTAACCTGGCCGTTTGCATGCTGGGGGCTAGACATGATCGAGCCTTTCAAGAAGGCTCACAGAGGTTATACTCATGTACTAGTTGCCATCGACAAATTCATAAAATGGATAGAGTACAAGCCAATTGCCTCTCTGACCTCAGCAAAAGTAGTGGAGTTTATCTAGGATATAATATTCGGGTTCGGGATACCGAATAGCATCATCACTGACCTGGGGTCCAACTTCACCAGCTCTGAGTTCTTCGATTTCTGCGAGCAAAGGAGCATCCAAATCAAGTACGCATCAGTGGCACATCCAAGAGCCAATGACCAGGTGGAAAGAGCCAACAGAATGATACTGGAAGCACTCAGAAAAAAGTATTCGACAAGAGCGAAAAGCTTACAGGAAAATGGATCAGAGAACTACCATACGTGGTCTGGAGTCTGCAAACTCAATCGAGTCAAGCTCTGCATGGTAATACCCCATTCTTCATGGTTTATGGGTCGGATGCAGTGCTGCCTGCTCATCTGATTTTCAGGGCGCCGAGGTTGACTTTTGAAAACATAGATGAGGCAGAAGCAACCAGGTTGGAAAACATTGATGTGCTGGAGGAAGAACGATTGAACACAGTAATTCAGTCGGCCAGGTACCAGCAGACTTTGAGGCGCTACCACGACAAAGCTATGCGACATCGATCTTTTGCAGTGGGAGACTTGGTCCTCCGCCGAGGGAGGGACGACACAAGTTGTCACCACCATGGGAAGGATCGTTCATCGTAGCAGAGGTCACGCGACCGGGATCATATCTACTTACTCAGATGGATGGCACAGAAGTGGGAAACTCGTGGAACATAGAACACCTTAGAAAGTTCTACCCATAGCAGTGCCTCAAAAATTCTCGAAGAAAAAGTTGTACTCTGTAACCAAAAGATTTCATCATCAATAAAGCTTTCATTTCCCAAAGGCATTCAAACTCTCGATTGGCAGACTGGCTTCGATTGGACTTGACTCGAAACCGACATGACTTGACTTAGGGTGACCACTATACCCTACTAATGGAGCAATCGGCTTAAGTCAGAAATGCCTTAAGTCGGTGCGACATGCTCACGCTGACTTGACTTAGGGTGACCACTATACCCTACTAACAGAGCAATCAGCTTAAGTCAGAAACGCCTTAAGTTAGTGTGACATGCTCACACTGACTTGACTTAGGGTGACCACTATACCCTACTAACAGAGCAATCGACTTAAGTCGGAAATGCCTTAAGTCGGTGCGACATGCTCACGCTGACTTGACTTAGGGTGACCACTATACCCTACTAACGGAGCAATCGGCTTAAGTCGGAAACACCTTAAGTCGGTGCGACATGCTCACGCTCACTTAACTTAGGGTGACCACTATACCCTACTAACAGAACAGTCGACTTAAATCGATGTGGCATGCTCACACTCACATGATTTAGGGTGACCACTGTGCCCTAGTAGCAAAATAGCTAACTCACATTGGGAGTACTTCGAAGAAAGAAATATCTCGTTTACAAGGACCAGGGGTGTTTTCCAACACCCTGCCCACGGAACAATCAGTTCTAAAATAACTGTTACACACATGTAGAATTCATATTACATCTTTTCTCTAAAAGATGCTAACTCAATAAATAAGTGTCTTGCAGGCAAATCACTACACCGAAGTATCCTTGCAGACAGCGTCCTTTGCAGGGGCAACCAAAGAGGATGGACGGCTTGTGGCATCAGGCACGGCCCTGACATCAGCAACGATATCATCAGGCACTACGACACCGGGTCTCCTCATCAGGATTCGCCTAGCGCGAATGGCTTTGTCCATGGCCCTATCGCGCTAAGCCTTCGGGACGACACAATTATCCTCCAAGGTCTTGATAGCAAGTTGCGCAGCCTCCAGCTCCTGCGTGACAAGCTTCTTGGAGGCACACAGTTCCTTGATGGTAGAGTCCATAGTAGACAGCAGCTGGCCAAGTCGAGAGACTTCATCCTGAGACGCTCGTAGCTCGTCTCATTGATGATCCAGATTAGACATGGTAAAGCGATGGCTTCTCTCCAGGATGGTCATTGAGGTACTAGTGTCACGATACAGCCTGTCCAGATTGTTATGGGAAGCAACGAGTGCTCGTTTCTCCTCCTGTAAGCAAGAACAACAATAAGCATCGAAGCGAGGCGGGCAAAGCAAGAGCAGTTAAGGAAGTTTACCTCGTGAGCCATCTTCTCGGAATCGAGCTGTGCATTCAGAGTGGAGTTCAGGGAAAGAGCATCGTCCAGAAAAGCAGAAGTTTGATTTAAGTCGGCTTGGCTCTGTGAATACTTGTCTTCAAGGTCAGAGCATCGCCGAGTCAAATCTGATAAAGCAGCAAAGGGAAAGCTCAGGATTCAGAATGAGCCGAACAACAAGAGCAAATAAGGAAAACTACATGTTCACTAACTAATATTCGACGCCTTCAGGTCGTCTATCTATTTTTGGAGCAGCAGAGGATTCCACTGCATTAGAGGGGAGGCTTGGTCGGGGACAGGAGCCCCACAAGATCTTAGTTGGGCAGATACACCACCAATAAAATCCTGTGATTATGTACAGATAAGCAAAAAAGCTAATGTTGGGGACTTGTTGTCAAATGCTATGAGATAAGAACAAGGCAACACAAATGTTAATGGTTAAAAACCTTCGTCCTTCGAAGCATTATCTCCCTCGAGATATAATGATCTTCAGACGAAGGTCATGAAGGACATACCTTCATCATCTCAGTAGATAATAATGAGAATAGAATCATATGAAACATGAAAAGAACATGGAATAATCGCATTAAATCATCAGATTATTATTTATGTTCTTATTATATAATCATGAACAAACATTAATAATATTGATTACATTTGTACCTTCGGCTTGACAGAAGGTAAAAATCCAAGAGCGACGTGCAGATGATTACCAGTCAGCATGAACAGTACGTTGTTACTGTTCATCTATTTATAGGCACGGGACGTAGCCTGGTCGAAATTACATTTATGTCCTTGATAACTAATTATAAACATGACACAAGTTATCATGGACTAAACGGTCTTTTCCTCTTTAAGTCGGTGCTGCCCTTCGTCTCAAGGCGTTTCATCATGCCGAAGCTCCCTGGATTGTAGCTTAGGCATATACCTTCGTGTTGTGTCTGCTTGCACATCGTCCTGTCGAAGATGTTTTTGGTTAGAGGACCTTCGACGAAGAAGAAGGCCCCCAACAGCTAATTCACCAGTAAGAATAGCAAAAAGCTAAAAGTTGACTCACCTGAAGATTGGAAAGGAACTCGGGAAGGCCCAAAGCAGGAAGAGTTGGTACATTGCTCGGCGATGGTAGATCAGTAGGAATAATATCAAGAGCATGACCTTAGGGAACTTCAGCCCCATCAGCTGCTAGCAGACCCCTAGCGTCTGTCTCATTGGCCTCTAAAGTGACTGGATCGATGAGAGCCATAGGAGGGCGTGTCACCATGACCTCCATGGATTGAACTGGAGGCGATCCAATGTGAACATCCATGGAAGCAGTAGAGAGGGAACCCGCCCCAGCACCCTTGGGGGCTGGGTCGTTACCAGCGCCACCCTCGAGAGCTCGGCCCCCCACAGCAACCACCTCTAAGGATGGAGATTCCTCGGCCACGTCCATAGGAGCTGGGTGGCTCGGGTCAACGCTTTTGCAAGGAAGACCGCCTTCCAAGGTCGACGAGGTACGAGAAGCCACTCAGGTTACCTCTTGCCCAGCAGAATCATGCAGCAGAAGACCGCCGTCTGGGACCTCTGAACAGATGGATAGAATGTTAGCCTCAGGAGGCTCTAACATAATATATTTGGGGATGACCTCTTCTAGTGCTTGATCAAAGTCTGATATTGACAGCCCTTGAAGGCTGACGAGTGCTTACAAGGCTTGGGAGGGAATGTCGCTGCCCCTGTCGCTGCCTCTGTAGTAACAGTTGTTCTTGCGGATAAGCGGAATCTCTTCTTATTCTTCCTCTTCATCCTCGTCAAGCACACCGCCAGTAACCTGAGCATCATTACAACCTTCGGTATTGACCTCAAGAATGGCATCCGCCAGGCCATCACCAAGGAATAAAGCAGAGGGGGCAGCATCTTGCTCCAGACACAACAATCACCGGAGTTGCCTTTTCTTCTTCTCCCCGACAGGCGCAACTGGGTGGTTCACTCGACATGAACACTTCTGGCGTGCACCTTCAGGTTTCTGGATTTCTTCACCCTCATCAAACTCTTGCCCAGTCACAATTGCCATCGGCTCGATGCTGGTTGAGTCGGATGATTCCCTGGCCAGTAGGCTAAGAACGACATTCATTTCAGCATCATCGGTGCTGGAAGGCATCTCGAAGTGGGCTTGTTTCTCAGCCTCGGGAAGATTCCGAAGGGGAGCAATCAAGGCTTCAATGTCCTCTAGAGAGGATCACACTCTATGGCCCGGGCTACCATCTCGAGCAGGAGGATTGGAAACAAATTCAGAGAAGGGACTATGAGGAGGCAAGTTCCATGTAGAGTAAGCTAAGGGAGCACTAGCATTCGAGACCCTACCCCTCAACATCATATCCAGTCGACTTAGCAAGACCTCATTGGGAATCTACCTATTTGTGACCCGGGTGGAATCATTGATGCTAGTATACAAGTAAGCAGGATAGACTCTGTCATTCAAAGGTTGAATATTCTTGAAAACAAAGTCGGTGACCACAGCCTCAACAGTCAGACCCCTATCCTTCAATGAGCAGATTTCAGCAAGCAACGCTTTGGCTTCGGCTACCTCTGCATAAGTGGGAGACTCCACCCAGCTAGGCGTACGAACATCTGGTTGCCTTCATGATCGAGGGGGGAGAGATTTGCCATGATTCTCCATGGTGAACAACTCGAGGCACCAACCCTTGATGCTATCCTTGAGGGGAATGTCGAGGTATTCCACTTTCCTCCCCCGACGAAGTTCTAAACTTGCGCTGCCGACGAGCTGATGCTGCCCTCCAGCCATGCCGAGCCGATAGTGATAGAGGTACCTCTAGAGTCCAAAATGGGGAAGGATTCCAAGAAAAGTGTAACACCCCAGGTGTTTATATTCCGCTCGACAACGAGTATAGATTTAAACACATAATATCAGTGGATAAAACGGATGCTAAAACTTTAATCATTTTCGTCTATCGCGATTTTAATATCGCATCTGTTTCATTTGTCGCGAGTGTGACATCATTTTTATTTTTATCTATCCGGACTCTTCCTAAATTTTCCTAATGTTTGGAACATAGTTGTCCCAAAAATCGGTGAGTCCGGTGATTATTTGAAATTCATCGCTCGCGCGAATACAAATTCGGAAGCCCGACCCACTCGGATGATTTTACCTCAAACAAATTTGAACTCGACGACTAAAATGTTTGGGGCAAAATAATCTGTATCGCGTGTTGTCTGAGAGGAATCGTGCACGAGGTTAGGATCCAATTTATCCTTCAGCATGCTGTTTTGGCGACGAAAACGAGTGTACAATAGGGGAACGGGTTTCGGCTAATTTCGGTCGAATCATGCAAAGCAGATTATCGAAGCCGAAATCCGTTTAATTCGGTCCGATTGCATCTCGCCCCGATCCCAAACTTCGGATATAAATAATGGGTAAAAATTCATCTAATTTCAAAGTATTCGCCAAAGCAAAACCATGTCACAATTACTGTCTACCCGGTATACATCACTAAGAAAATTGGGATCCAAAATATCTGTGATTTTTCGGTAAAAAAAGAAAAATCTTCTCTGTTCCTATTCCTACCGCAGCCTCCCAACAGATTTTTCAGCCGCCATCTAATCCTTTGTGCGTGTGGGGGAGCCTTATCTGGTCGCTGCCGTTGTCGCGTAGCTTCCTTCTGCGTCCTCGTGTTCTCCCGCTCCAGCTCTCTGCTCACAGCCGCAAGCTCCGTTTTCCTCCCTGCTGCAGCGCCCTGCCCTTTGCCCCAACTCGCATCTCCCTGTGCTCAAGCTCTCTGGTTGCGCGTAGCTTCTTCCCTGGCGCGTCCCCTGCTTTCCCAAGCTGCGTCCTCCCTGCCCTTGCCTTTTCCCCAACCGCGCCTACTCCCTTTGCCCGGCTAGAGCTCCGCTCATGGTGCTCGGACCCCGCACCCCTGATCCACTTCATCGAGTAGCTCCCCTTCTCTAGATCCATGGCGCCGTCGTTCTTCATCGTCGCGTCCCAAATCCGGCTGTCTAGCTCGCCCTCGCCCCTCCCCTGCATGCCGGAACTTGCCCAGCGCCGTGCCCTGTTCCCTGTGCACACGCCACGCGTAGCCGTGTCCCTCTGTTCACTGTGGCCGGCTCCCTGCTCGCGCCGCGGTTCTCTCCCAGTTCCCTGCCATGTGTTCGCCAGTCGTGCGCGTGCCCTGCTCGGTTTTTCTGGTGCACGCGCGGTTCGTCGGTCGCCCCGCGTTCATCCTCGACCTCGTCGCACACCGCTCTTTGGTCTAGGACTAGTTGTCGTGCGTATGCTACTGGGATGGGCGACAGTTGTTGCCATCGTGGTGTCGATTTTCCCTGCCGACCTTGCCATCATCCATGGTCGCGACCTCGCCAAATGCGTTCGTCGCTTGGCTCTGTGTCGTTATGCTCGTCGACCGTGTTCGCTACCGCGTGCGCTTATTCCTAATGCGCATCACACAGTAGTTGGATCTCGTCGATTGACTTCCGCTATCCGTCGTGCTGTGTGCCGGCATTCTCTTGTGGCACAGACCACGCCATATTTTAACCTTATTCGCTTCACGGCAGCACCATCGTCATCTGCCAGCTCCATCACCCGTCATTTCTGGTATTTTTTCCCCAACACCGAGCCTTTCTGATCTTGCCATTTGTCGATGCAATTTATGTGTGCGGATGAAGAAAGCGAAGCCAGTGTACATAGCTCGCGGGTGTTCAGCTGCAGGCCGTCGTCGTTCAGGCAACTACCAAATCGAATTGAGACGTGGTGAGCCGATTCGCTATTTTTACTATTGGTTTTATGATCGTAAAATAAGACGCTTCGTATGCGTATAAAATTAAGTTAGAAATGTGAGTTAGATGAAGAATATGTTAATAAATTGTAGGCCTGTGTAATGAGGAAATATTTTAATCACTTATAAAGATGTGTATATATTTACAATAAAAGAATGTTCGAAATAATAAGAACTAAAATTTGAATTACTACTTTTAGTGAAAAGAATATTGGTAGATATACATATGGTATGATTGTGTTAACGTGATAAAGTTTATTATTGTTTGGTAAATGCATTACTTAGTAGGGTTTGGACTAAAATATGTGATTATACGAATTGAAATTAAATTGTTCCTTATGAGCGATGTGTGGTATAATTAATAAGGCGAGGGATAAACTTAGCATTTAATTAATTAGTCGATAAGTTCTGGTCAGGCTAATTGTGTTAAGTGTGTTGTTTCGTGATGCTTGAGTTAGATATGATTAATCTAGAAAAGCGTAATTGTTACACTTAGTGCTATATCGAATCTAGTGATTATTTATAAGTATTGTATTGCGCCTCGCTGTTAAGTGTTTAGTTCCCTCCCATATAGCATTATTTAGCGCCTCATCACTAGGTGTTTAATTTGCTATCGCGTAGCACTATTTAGATTCCTGTCTATTTGCATTCATGTACATCATGCATTTCAATTAGGTACGATAATTGATCGCGTGATGCGGAAAACGAGCCAAGTTGACCCCAAGCGTGGGCTACTCCGCATGGTGATGCTGATGGACGAACCTGCATGATCAAGTGCTAGGACAGGGATGATCGTCAAGTGATCGACATCTAACAACACTAACCTCGTGTTATCCAGGCAAGCCCCGATGCATGCAACCCCTTCCTCGTGTTTTAAAATGATTTTTACACACTTTAAGTCTAGCGAAATGTGCATTAGGTTTATAGGAGTTGCTTGGAAACCCTTTGATGCATTGCCTACCTTGAAATCCATCCCTTTATAGATACTTCTGATGAAGTATAAAATATGATTTACAAAAATGCTTAGCCTTGCCTAGAGGTAAATCTTGCAGATAGAGGTTGTCCTTTGTGTTAATGCCTAGCTCAGGGGTTATCCTGAGGAAGGATGGCTTCTGCCTGCAAGAATATTTTCATTGGGCAGTGGTGGGATCTTACTGCAAAGTTCCTAATAATGCTCTTTTCATCCTAAGGAACACAAACAATCCTAAGGGTGGAAGTACTTAAATCGAGACTTGGGCTAGGAACAGGTGATGTTCTACCCAGGTTAATTAAGGATTATAGAGAATGTAGGCCTGCTGATCGAGGACCTTTTAACTGGTCACATGCCTCATCATGGGTAAGCTTTGCCTCGGGCAGACTAATACCAGAATACGATGACACACAATGGGAGTGGAGAGATGGCGAGAGTAGCGTGTACCCTCCGTGGCAAGAGGCTGGACGGTGGTGTATCTGTGCTCTCGGTTGGCGTGAACCTGATCTGGTCTTAAGAACCCCGGTGGCGAGTTGACATATGCAAGGGTTAAGTGCTACATATGTCGTGTGATTGGAGATTCCCAGCTGGGTATTAATCGATTTAGGATCGCCGTTACTTCTCGGATATGAAGACTTGGTCAATGACTTGCAATCTAAGTCATGGATTGAATCATAATGACCAAAAATCGTGTTGTATGGATTAATGTGATGATGAAATTAGACTAGATGCAAACAAGGTCTATTAATACTTAATCTAGCATTAAAATGTTGAAAGTAAGGATCCACTCATAGTAAGCTCTTCTGCAAATAGAGTCCTTGATTCTTGATAAGCCTTATCTTGAATCCTTTTAAAACCAGCATACCCTTGAGAGTCTTTTCTTTAGTCGGGTAAGTCTTGCTGAGTACTTGCGTACATAGGGTTTTACCCATTGTTGCTGCAGGTTATGAGTCACTTGATTGTGATTGGTGTTAAGCGCCGATGGGCACGACCTTCTATAAGTCTAAGTACTTCTTCTATACTTCTTACTGAGGATGGTCACTTAAGCTAGCATATATTTCAAAACTACAAATAATTTATAACAGTTCAAAGTTATTTCTTTGAATCACTTTTGTAATCACTTCGATCATGTACATTGTAAAACTTGTTGTAACTTATAAAATTTGGTAATAAGATTTCCGCTGCAAATTGTTGGTGTGTGATTTGTGTTTACTTAATCCCGCGGTTCTGGTTGTAAGGGGTTTATCCGAGGTCCTTGGGGCACTCGGACAGATCCTGTTAAGTTATCTGGTGCACATGCATAGCCGTCTGAGGTCTTTGAGACAAGGGTAGGTGCATGTGGGCCCAATAACTTGGGAGGTTCTGCCACAAAAAGCCTCACACAAATGTACAAAAAAACAACTTGCAGAATGGAGTTAGGGTTTAAGTGTGTCAGATTCAATTCGTAGAAATCGAGGAGACTGCGGAAAAAGGAGAGATGGGAAGAGCAAGTCCACGGATGAGAAATGGCACGTAAACAACAGATTCGTGTGTGTCCTCTGTCGGAACAGTGACCCCATGCCAGATCTACCAAGAACGGAGTTCTTCTGGCGGCAAAACCCCAGTCTCAACAAGGTGAAAAAGATCAGATTTAGAGATGACAGACATATGATTACCAACGAATGGAAGCTAGCTATTGGGATCGATGGGCCGGATGATCGCAACAACGACACTCTGTCTCTTCCGCTTGGGAGCCATTGCAATCTCTCGGGCGGAACGAGCGGGCTCAAGAATTTAGAAAAGCAGAGAGGCAGCAGAGGAAAAAGAGAAGTTAGGGCTCAGAAATTTAAAAGGCACGTCGACACGAGTATAAATGGGCTCCTTAGGTCAGGCACTACTTTTAAAGTGCCAGGTCACTACTCGGAAAGGTAAAAACCGTAATCGTCACTCGGGCATTACCTCTAAAATGCCATCACTATCAAGTGTGCGGGCGAACTTTCAAGCGCACAAATGAAAAGCAAAACAACAGCGAACATTTGGAGCAACTACATCCTTGATCCATAGTAGAGGGAGTAACACAAACTCGAAGCCGACTCATTATGAGTTAACTTCTTCTACCCTTGCCATTACATTACATTACATTACATTACTACTTACACTACACTATGCTATTAACTAACACTACCTTACTACTACATACTACTTACTACTTACTACTACTACTACTACTATCTATACTAATATTTAACCAGTGACATTGCGCCACTGGTCTTGCTGCTACCACCGCCGCCCCTGCCGTCGCCGTCGCCGCTGTCGCCCTTGTCACCGTCACTACTGCCGTCACCGTCGCTGCTACCATCACCGTCGCTACCCTTGCTGCCGTCGGCCTTGCCAACGTCGCCTCCGTCGTCGTCGTCGTCGCTGTTGCCGCCATCGCCCTTGTCGTCGCCTCCGTCATCGTCGCCGCTGCTGCCGTCGCCCTTGCCGTCGCCGTCGCTCCACTCCTCTGAGGAGTCGGACGAGTCTGCCTCATCCGAGGAGACCCCTGACTCATCCGACCTATCGATCCCGACGCGCTCGATGGCACGCCAGTACGCCCGGACTGCGGTGGACAGCCCCTTGGAGTCATCCGAGTCGTCGGATGACACCGGAGGAGAGGTAGGAGCCGGCGATCACTCAGACTCGGAGGAAACCTCCTCCGAGTACTCTGAATCACCGAAGTCCTCCGAGGGAGGACTTGGAGCACGCTTACGCTTGCTGCCAGTACGACGAGGCAAGCCTCTACCCCTCCTACCCCTACCCATCGTCGGTTGGAGAAGAAGGGAGCGAGGAAGAAGAAGAAATCAGATGATCAAAGGCTGAGTGAAGAGAACAACGGGGCAAGTAGGCTATTTATAGAGGCCAGGGGTGACCGTCCACTTCCTACCATGCTCACCGAACAGTCGCAAGAATTCAATAAGCAATTCAAGCCGTCTGAAAATGAGTCAGGCAACAGCGCTGCTTTGCGTAACACGACATCGTTTGGACCAAGGTCAACTGCTCAGGCAATATGATTATGCCTCGCGGTCACATCTAGTTACTACTCCAGGACAGTGTGGTAAAACACTCTGCATACCAAGACAACCATTGGCACACCCATTGGGTGTGTCGCCACGAATTTTCAAGAGATTTTTCTGAAGAAGTTATATCCACAAAATATACGCAATGAATGTACCACGACAAAAGAAGGAGATCAGCTATGATGGAAGGAAGTCCAAATGTGGCTACTGGAGTGCAAGTCCAATCAACAGAAGCATTGAAGCACAGAGCGGAGTGATGTCCAGCTGAGAACCATCTGCCTCAGCTGCACAGACGTCCAATCGGTCATTGATCAAATTAATTTCAGACCTAACAAGGCATGGACAGATAACATCGTTTGAATTGCTAGAGCATAAGGTGAAGACCTTTGAATGGATTATTTCCAAAACCCACTCAAAGCTCAGAGGCTACACCCATTGGGTGCACCTCCGGTGCACCTAATAGATTTTTAGTCCCATGGAGCCAAAATGCTGATTTCTAAAGCATAAGATGAAGACCAAATGCTGATTTCTAAAGCATAAGGTGAAGACCTTTGAATGGTTTATTTCCAAAATCCACTCAAAGCTCGGGGGCTACACCCATTGGGTGCACCCAATAGATTTTTAGTCCTAGGAAGGCAAAATGTTGATTCCTAAAGCATAAGATAAAGACAAAATGCTGATTTCTAAAGCATAAGGTGAAGACCTTTGAATGGATTATTTCCAAAATCCACTCAAAGCTAGGGGGCTACACCCATTGGGTGCACCTCTGGTGCACCCAATAGATTTTTAGCCCTAGGAAGGCAAAATGCTGATTCCTAAAGCATAAGATGAAGACAAAATGCTGATTTTTAAAGCATAAGATGAAGACCTTTGAATGGATTATCTTCAAAATCCCCTCAATATAACAAACCCATGAGTCGGACCTAGAATCTTTGGGCTGATTATTTCAAAATCAACTCAAAGATTGGGGGCTTGTGGGGGACAGATATCCCCCAGGTCCACTAGAAGGCAAGAAGGCCTCGCGCGGGGCCATGGGCCAGTTACCCTGCAAGACCATCCCTTCGTGGGCCGGGCTAGAGCTACTGGCGGAATGGGCCGACCTGAGAAGTCAACAGACTCAAGCCCATGCAATCCGTCAACTTGTGCGTTATCCACAGCGATCGCCCGACTTTCTCGCGCACGGCGCCCTTGAATGTCAGGGCGGCTTAGGGATAAGTTGGCAAGATTGTAGGGAGATCAGTTCAGTTGGTTCACTATTACTTAGGGATGTGAGATCATCATGTACGCATGGAGTGCCCCGCGGTCGAGTATATAAGACCCATGGGGTACCCCATCATTTCCATCGACCATCTACCCATTCCATTAGCTTTTCTCCATCCCGGAGACTTCGCCTGTAACCCACCACATAAAGATTCACACCAGGAAGTAGGGTATTACGCCTCTCCGAGTGGCCCAAACTTGTAGAAAATTGATTGTCCTTCTCTCGTGCATCTAGAACGAACCATTGAGCTATAGTCAACAACACCGTCCTACCCAAAAGCACCGCATACCCAAAAGCATCACAAGGGGGTGTGCGGTCGGACTCTAAAAACCGACAGGGCCTTCATCTATCGAAGGTCCACAAAAACATGGTTAACCATTGGTTATCATCATGTTGTTAAGTATTACAGGAGCTTCGACACCAGATCACCTTCATTGCGTTAGGTTCATATTAGTGTTGTCTACGCGTTAAAGTTACTGTCTCATCACTTCACATGTTTTAGATAATTTATTAAATATTTGTTTAGCTAATGTCTTAGTTTTAGTTTCCTATTGAAGCTAACTTACCATTTTTAATATGTGCTTTTGTAAATAAATGCTAACTTTATTATTACCAACTTAAAAATTTGGACTCGATACTTGTTTAGTATAATTGCATCATCTATTTTTTATTTCTTGTCTGTCGCGCGTGTTGTACCGTACGTGGTGGCATGCTGGTTCGCGCGTCGTTCGTGTGCTGTTTCGCGTGCGTCGTCACATGTTGTCTACAAGTGTCGCGCGTGCGGATCGTGCACATCGCCATGTGTTGTCCATGCGCTAAGTCGCGTGTGGATGTGCATTGTTTGCACATTGTCTTCGCACGCCGCGTCTTGTCGTGCGCCGTAAATTCTTCTCGCTTATAATCTCTCGTGTTAATAAAATTACTTATTTATTTGACAACTGTTACTGTAGCAGATTAATAAAAACTAAACATCAATTGTAATTTATATTTGATAAATATCAGTTAATATAATTATGTCGAATTAAATATCCTAACTATTACTTGCGCAGCGTAAACGTTATAAAATTCTCGACCGTAGCTCTGACTGCTATGTTTCTTTTTTCACGAGACCGTAGGAGCGAGCTCTATTTTGTATTGCATGTTTCTATAATGTTTTTTCTTGTATGGTGTAATGTTCTTATGTTTGTATATGTTTGTTTGCTTGCGTCTGTTCGTGTTCGCTGCGCGTTGTGAATAGACCGCAATCCATTTTCGAGCTTCGGTGAACCGATAATCAAGCTTCGGTGACCAAGTGATCTAGCTCCTCGAATTCTATGAGATTGAAGATCCTAAGCATCTGTTTGGTGAAGGCAAGTCTCCTCTGACCTACTTATGTCCTATTCACATGATAATTCATTTTCCCGCATTATATAATTAAAACCTAAGGATTGATTAGCTTTCTATTCATCTTGCCCTTGATTACCTTTGGGTTATTATGGTAAGCTTTATGTTAGTGCTCTACTTTAATCAATGAACATGATGAGATACAACTATGATACGATAATTTTATTCTTGATATATTGATGGATTTGTGACACTAAAGGGGGGCTCGGTTGTTTCCCGAGTACCTCTCTATAAAGACCTGTTCGTTCAGAGATCACCCGGGAAAACAGTGCAACCATGCGGGTGGTATGGAATGCCCTTGGCCAAGTAATTAGGGAAGTCTTGTGTTGGGGTGTTAGTTTTGGTCATTGGGGACAGAGGCATCTGTTATGGCTCCTATATTCTCGCTTAAGGATCTAGGTACGGGCGTCATCCTACAGTTTTTTCCTGAGGGCAGAGGGTATAGGTCTAGGTATGCCAGTTAGTCTCTATGCCATAATCATTTCCAACATCCGCATAGTGAGGACCCTAGGGAAACGCCACGTAGTGATACCCTGCCAGACCACCTAGGAAGTGATCAATGGGGAGTAGCGCTCCTCGGGCAGAAAGGGAATCATGGTTCATGGGTAAAGTGTGCAACCTCTGCATAGTGTTATGAAACTGATATATCAGCCATGCTCATGGTTATGAGCGGCCTTATGATCCTCTTTGATTAGAGATACTGATGGTTCGAGATGCTATGGTTCCATTTACGGATTTGGTTACAGATGATGATGCTGGTTCTATTTATGATGTTTCTATCTATTGGTTCTAGTATTTCCTCTATGAGGAGGTACTCCTTGGGATAATAACTTGGGATTGATAATAAAACTTGGCTTATATAAATGAATAGAACTTGACAAAGTAAAAGCAACCGGCTTTGAGCCTAACTCCACATAAAGCTAGTCCATCTTAGCCAAACGGGACATTTGCTAAGTACGTTGATGTGTACTCACCCTTGCTTTCACAAAACACCAGGTTGCCTTTGGTGCAACCTTTGCTCAGGTAAAGAGGAAAAATGCGTCGAGGTGGATCTCTAGGAGTTCTAGGACTTCGATGAGTTCGAGGATTAGGCTAGCGACCTCCCCCAGTCAGCTTCCTATGGTGGGTTTATTTTTTGTTGGCTACGTTTCTATTATGTGCACTTTGATTTATAGAATGTTAATGACTCTAGTCTGTAGTATTATTACTTACACTTTATTGCTATAATGAGTCATTTATGTAATTGTTGTGTATGTGAGTTCTGATCCTGATACGTACATGGTTCGCATTCAGTTTACCTTCCAAAATCGGGTGTGACATAAGTGGTATCAAAGCCATGCTGACTGTAGGACCGCTGACCTAGAGTAGCATTGGTCATTTTAAGTACTTAGTAACTATTACTTCACTCATCCTTGATGGTGCTTCAAAATATTAGCCACTTCGACTAATTCTATGTTATGCTTCTATATATATCACCTTACTAAATGTATTTTATTCTAGTATTGTCTATGTTTTACCTATTCACTCTATTAGATCTGATTTCACTCTTATGCTTGCGACATCTTTATAGATGCCCCCTTGCCAGTACCTTTTTGTCTTTTGGGATTATTTCCTCTTCCACCATTAAATTGCTACCATTTGACCATCTCTGCTCCCTTGGTATTGCCATGCTCGTATCCCTGGATTCTTCCATACTCCCATTCCAAATACTTACCTCTGAATTTCTACTGCCTACTTAAACATTTCAGCTTATATATCCATGATCTTCATGTCTTTTGAGACCCTTTCCTAATTCCATTGTTAAGTCATTATATTTCGGCAATTTCTATTCCCTTGGTCTTGCTATGCTCGTGTCCTTGGAGTATTGCATACTCTCATATTTTTATGGATGCTTATCTTCATACCCCAATGCATGTTTAAGACATTTCAATAACATGCCCTTGACCACCCTTGTTTCTTGATGATCATGAGCGATCATTTTATTTCACACATCCTCGGTGATCTCGTTGTTTCCTTATAACATCCCTTAGTAATGAACTTTTTTACTTCGACCTTCCTATTGGAACCTTACCTATCTTACCCTTGATTGTTTCCTCCACTCCACCATTTCACAAGTCTTGCCTTAACTCCATCCTTTGTTGTGCTTTTGTTTTTCATTGCCTTTACCTTTCTCATTCCTCGATCCTACCTTGGTGATGACATTATGGGCATGTTTGGTTTGCTGCCCAACTTGCCACACTTTGCCTAACTTTTTTGCCTAAGGTTAGTTCTTCAATTCGGACGACTAACTTTATACAAAGTGTGGCACAATTAGCCACGAACCAAACATGCCCTATGTCTATTATCTAAAATCTCCAATCTCCCATCTCAGTTCGAGAGTGGTGTTGTACTTATCCCGCCTTTGGTCGAAACCTCATATTTGCCACATGCCAGCCTAGCCTTAGATCCATTCTTTATTGTACTCATACCCTTAGTTCTCCTGCACCTTTACCTATTCTCTTACACCATTATATGTTATTGCCTTTAACCCTTGTAATATCTATCAATCTACCTTGACGCTTACTTTGAACCTAACCTTTAAAGGCTTCTCTTCTTCATCCCAGTTCAAGAGTGGTGCTTTACCTATCTCACCCTTGATTGTTCCCCCTCCTTGTCGCCTTAAGCCGTGTTTTTATTTGCTATCACCATTACCTTATCATCTATCGATCTTACCTTGATGTTTATCTTTATTCTCACTCTTTAAAAATCTCCTCTCTTCCACCTCAATTTGAGAGTGGCGGTTTACCTATCTGGCCCTTAAACGTACCCTCTTCTTTTCCACATGTAGGTCTTGTCGTAACTCCATCCTTTCTGGTACTTATATTCTTGGTTCTTATGCACATTTACCTCCTCTCCTACATCCTTGTCCGTTATCACCTTTAAACCCTTGTAATATCTATACCCTTACCTTCATGCTTACTTTGAACTTACCCTTTAAAGTCTCTTCTTTTCCATCCTTGTTCGAGGATAATGCCTCGCCTACTTCACCATTGATTGCCCCCTTCTTTGACGCCTTGCAAGTTTTGTCTAAAATACATCCTTTGTTGTGTGTTTGTCTATTATCACCTTAACCCTTGTCACCCCTAGATCTTTACCTTGATGCTTATACTATACATGCATTTTAAAGGCTCCCCTCCCATTTCAGATCAAGCGTGTTGTCTTACCCATCCCGCTCTTGGTCTTTCCCTTTTCCTCTATCGCATTGCAAGTCTTAGCTTTTGTTTGATATCGCCCTTACCTTTGTAATCACTAGATCCTGCCTTGATGCTTATCTTAGGTCTGCCTTTGGAATCTCCTCTTTTCTATCTCAACTCGAGAGTGGTGTTCTGCCCATTATGCCCTTGGTCATATCCTTATCCTAGTCACTTACAATGCTTGCTTTAACTCCATCCTTTATTGTGCTCATGCCCCTATCCTGCATATCTTGTTCTTCTCCTTGTCCTTCGACAACCTTAGCGAGGAGTTGTTCCCTATTCAAGAAAGACCACCATTTATTTAAAAGGAACCTATAGCAACGAGATGTTTGTTGTTGTATGCTTGTGTTGTCTATCTTTGTGTTATGACTTGTTGGGGATCTTCTTCTCCATCGAAGGCCCTCGTGACAAAAACACCTTTGGCTTTATGATACAGAGGTCCACCCTTCTTCTGCGAAAGTTCTCAAGACAAAGACCTTGCGTAGAAGCAATGATGCAAAACACCGAAGCTACCATCAGCTTCGGCTCAGATCAAGCCAAGAAGGAAAAGACTAGATAGACCCTAGTAATCTAAGTTGTCTATAAACAAATGTTCAAGGGCATGAATGTAATTTTACCCAGGCTATGTGCCGTGCCTATAAATAGGTGACGCTGAATTGTAATCACTCTCTCGCGTCTTCACCTTCGAGCAAGCCAAAGGTATCAATGTAATATTAATTTTTGTTAATATTCATACATGTTTTATGGAATGCAAATATGAATGAATTAATGAGATGCAGCTACTATCTTCATCCTTTTGCATTCCTATTCACATATTAAATGATGAAGGTATGCCCTTCTTGACCTTCGTCTGATGAGCATTATACCCATGAGGAGATAATGCTTCGGAAGCCGAAAGTCCGTAATGATTAACAATTGTGTTGCCTTGTTCTTGATCTACAACATTTGAGAATAAGTGACCAACATTGGCGCCCACCTCCAGTGAACTCACTTCCACGACTGCGACAATGGCTTCATAAGCAACCAAGCTATGGCACCTTCGGCTATGAAGCTGGTGCTCCCAATCCCAGGCGGCTCAAGTTCTGAACCAGTCAATAAAAAGTAGAAGAAGGAAGCACAGATAAGGGTACAACATGTTGGAGTGCAAGGACCCTTCATCAAGTCCAAGTGGTCTCATATACCAATCACCTTCTCTCAGGAAGACCTTCAGCTCAAGGATTATCCTCACAATGATGCAATGGTTATATCTTATGTCATCAAGGGGTTTCTGGTTCATAATGTCCTTGTAGACACAGGCAGTGCAACGGATATCATCTTTGCAAAAGCTTTTAGGCAGATGCAGGAGCAGGATGACAAGATATATGATGCAACACACCCCCTCTATGGCTTCAGAGGAAGGCAAATAGTGGCACTTAGCAAGATAACTATGCCGACTACCTTCGGCTATGTTCACAATACAAGAACAGAGCAAGTTGTCTTCGACATCATTGATATGGATTATCCTTACAATGCAATCGTTGGTCAAGGGACGCTGAACGCCTTCAAAGCAATACTTCACCCAGCATATCTGTGCATGAAGATACCTTCTGACCAAGGGCCTATCACTGTGCATGGGACTCAAGAGGCTACCAGAAGAGCCAAAGGGAACTGGACAGACTCGAAGGCCATCCATAACATAGATGAAGCCGAAACTCATCAACAATATAAGCATAGAAGAGACAAGGCTACCTCAGCAGACCAACCAAAGCCCATGCTTCTATGCAAGGACATAGCCGAGCAGAAGGTGTTGCTGGGATCACAACTATCTGATGAACAAGAAAAAACCTTGTTGAGGTTTTTGTTCAACAACAAGGATGTTTTTGCCTAGTCGGCCAATGATCTCTGTGGTGTCAACAGAGACGTCATCGAGCATTCACTTAATGTAGATCCGGTAATCAGGCTAAGAAAGCAGAAGCTTCGGAAGATGTCTGATGACAAAGTCGAAGGTGCACGAAACATAGTCAAAAGGCTTCTGAGTGCTGGAGTAATCAGAGAGGTAACATATCCAAGTGGCTGGCCAATACTGTAATGGTGAAGAAGGCCAATGGAAAGTGGAGAATGTGCATTGATTTCACATATCTTAATAAGGCGTGTCCAGTGGATGAGTTTCCTTTACCCAGAATAAACTCTCTGGTGGATGCAGCAGCTACTTTGGAGCTAATGAGCCTATTGGATTGTTATTCAGGCTACCATCTAATTTGGATGAAGAAAGAAGACGAGCGCAAGACAAGCTTCATAACCCCTAGTGGGACCTACTCCTACCTTCAGATGCCTGAGGGCTCAAGAATGCTAGAGGAAGCTTCAACAGGATGACTGCCAAAGTCCTCCACTCTCAAATCAGCAAGAATGTGCTGACATATGTTGATGATATCATAGTCAAAAGCACGAAGCAAGAAAATCACATTGTTGATTTGTAAGAAACATTTGCTAATTTTAGAACGGGTGGTCTCAAGTTGAATCCAGAAAAATGTGTCTTCGGAGTGAAGAAGGGAAAATTTCTTGGTTGTTTGGTATCAACAAAGGGCATCAAAGCCAACCCAAGGGAAAATTTCTTAGTTGTTTGGTATCAACAAAGGGCATCAAAGCCAACCCAAGCAAGATAGAAGCCATACTTCGGATGGAGCCACCAAAGTCACAAAAAGTGCCCAGTGGTTAACAGGAAGGTTGGCATCATTGAATAGATTCATTTCAAGATCAGCAGAGAGGAACTTGCCATTCTTCAAAGTACTAAAGTCTGTCGAAGTCTTCCAATGGGGACCAACTTAGCAAAAAGCCTTCGAAGAACTGAAGCAGTATTTGATAGAATTAACAACCTTAACCCCACCTTCGTCAGGAACTCCATTGCTGCTGTATGTAGCTGCTTCCCACGCTGCGGTTAGTGCAGCGCTAGTGCAAGAAAAGTAGGATGGCCAAGCAAAGAAGCAAGTGCTAGTGTACTTCGTCTCCAAAGTACTTAACCCATTAAAGAAAAATTACACAGAGTTGGAGAAGGTACTATATGTTGTACTGATGGCTTCCAGAAAGCTTCAGCATTACTTCTAGACATACCATATCATAGTACCTTCTTCACAACCTCTCAAAGATATAATGAGAAACAGAGAAGCCACACGAAGAGTTGGAAAGTGGGCTGCAAAGTTTGAATGAATTCACTATTGAATATGTTCATAGATCTTTGATCCAGTCCCAAGCGTTAGCAGACTTCATTGCTGATTGGATGCCAGGGGCTCAGGACAAAGAAAGAACAAAAGATGACGAAGCCTGGACATTGTTTTGTGATGGGTCATGGGGAACCTTCGGTGCAGGAGCAGCTATAGTTCTAATTTCACCGTCTAAAATCAAAACCTGCTATGCAGCAAGGTTGGACTTCAACTGCACAAATAACATTGCGGAGTACGAAGCCCTTCTCTTGAGGCTTCAGAAACTTAAGGCAATGGGAACAAGAAGGGCAATCCTCAAGTCTAACTCACAAGTCATTTCAGGTCACATTGACAAAAGCATTAAAGCAAGAGACCTGAAGCTTGAGAAGTATCTGGACACAGTCCGAAGGATGAAAGCCTCTTTGAAGGTTTCTCTGTAAAGAATATCCCAAGAGGATAAAATGAACATGCAGACTTATTAGCTAAGTCAGCAGCACAGAGGCTTCCATTACCCTCAAAAGTATTTTTGGAAACAATAAAGCACCTTCAGTCGAGCTCATGGAGAGAGCAGTGCTTACAATCTCGCTAGCACACAACGAAGATTGGAGGACTGAGATTGTATCATTCTTGCAAGGCAATTATCTTTTGGATGATGAAGATTACAACAAAAGAATGGAAGCAAGATCAAGACCCTATGTAATCATAGAGGGAGAGTTGTACAGACAAGGAGTCTGCTCTCCATTACTAAAATGTTTGTCTAGAACCGAAGGTCAAGAGCAGATGAAGGAGATACATGCAGGACTGTGTGGACCTCATATTGGGTCTAGGTCTTTACTGGGAAAAGTCTTTTGACAAGGATTTTATTGGCCGAAGGCAGCTTTGGATGCAGCGGATTTGGTTCAAAAATGTGAAAACTGCCAGAAGTGTGCCAGAGACCAAAAACAACCTCCGTCTCTAACCCAACTAATTTATCCCACTTGGCCACTGCAAAGGAGAGGCCTAGATGTGCTAGGCCCACTTCCACTAGCGCAAGGAAACTTGAAATATGTTGCCGTAGCAGTGGAGTACTCGAAGTGGATCGAAGCTAAACCCCTTAGCTACAATAACTTCCGCCATAGTCCAAAAGTTCTTTTGTCAGAATATTGTTTGCCACTTCGGTGTGCCAAACGCTATCACAGTTGATAACGAAACTCAATTTGATGCCGAAACGTTCAAAGCTTTTTGTGACCAGATTGGTACAAAAATACACTTTGCATCAGTGAGACATCCGGAATCAAATGGACTAGTAGAACGAGCCAATGGAATCATAATAACATGGATAATGAAGTCAATCTTCAATCAGCACACATGAAAGTGGCCAGATGAGTTGATAAAAGTGGGATGGAAACACAATACTGTTGTCTCAAGGTCAACAGGATTGACCCCGTTTAAGCTTCTGTTTGGTGATGAAGCAATAACATTAGAAGAAGCAACAGTGGGTTCAATAAGGACTTTAGCTTCGGCATAAGATGAAGAGGATTGCAAAATAATAAAAGACACCAAAGAAGGGACCAGACTTCAGGCAATAGAGCACATCAACAAATATCAAGCTGAAACAGTCAAATGGCGGGATCGAAAGGTAAGATTAAAGAATATCAAGCTAGGACACTTGGTGCTTTGAAGAGTGGCCAACCCAGATACAGCCGGGAAGCTTCAGCTTAAGTGGGAAGGCCCTTTCTTGGTGGTATATTCATCAAGATCTGGATCATACAGGTTGAAATACATGGACGACAATGACATTCCAAGATCTTGGAATGCAGATGAGCTTTGGAGATATTATGTGTAAACTATGTAATTTTCTTACTTTTCCCTATGACACCCTTTTCCTTTCAGGAGAGAAAGGTTTTTAGTGGGGCCATAGGTTGTAATTTTTATTTTTTTCTTGTGTAGCCCTGTGCAATACAAGGGCCAAATTCCCCCATATGTAAAATGTAAAATCTGGGATTACATCATCGAGTGTAAAAAAGTATGAAGAAGCACCAAAGTCGTCCCTAAGGGGATGCAGAGCTAAGATGCCACCTAAGTAAAAGGTGAAGAAGCTCCAAAGTCGTTCTTAAGGGGATGCAGAGCTAAGATGCCATCTAAGTAAAAGGTGAAGAAGCTCCAAAGTCATTCCTAAGGGGATGCAGAGCTTAAATGCCACCTAAGTCAAAGGTGAAGAAGCTCCAAAGTCGTTCCTAAGGGGATGTGGAGCTTAGCTCCAAAGTCGTTCCTAAGGGAATGCAGAGTTGAAATACCACCTAAGTAAAAGGTGAAGAGACTCCAAAGTCGTTCCTAAGGGGATGCAGAGTCTGGGTGTGTATTCGTGTGAGTTTTTTTTATCTTCGGCATACATTTGCACACTTCTTCACATCATCTTTTGCATTCATACAACCATACATTAGGCATTTGTAGGTTCATCATCATCACATAAAGCATGAAACATTAACAGGAAAAGCGGGGATTCCTGCCTTCAATGACAAAATTCTTCGTTGTATACGAAGATGCTTCGTCTCAAATGAAACTTCGTTGTATACGAAGATGCTTCGTCTCAAAGGAAACTTCATTGTATACGAAAGATGCTTTGATGTGAACGAAAAGAAGGGAAGGTGTTTTTCACCTTCGGCTCAAAAAGCTACAAGCGTTGGTTTCATCCACAGCAAAGCAGATGACATACGACTGAAAGGTAAAGTAGCATTACGAAGCATTTACAAACAGTTACAATAATTTGTTCACTTTCAGTTATAATTCTTTATCAAATAATACACTCCCTTGTACAAAGAATTTCCAAAAGTGTTTCTATAGATGTTAGCAAAAGGAGCTTCTAAGGTCTTCTTGAGCGCTTCAGAACTAGCTTCGGCTCATTAGTTTTTAGCACCATTACCCTGAAGAATGACAAAGGCAAGCGTAATGAGGAAAAATACAAAAAAACCTACTAGTAAAGAAATTTTATATACCTTGTTGAGCAGGTTTCGATCTTCGTCCCAAGCTAGCTCTCAGCCGCCCTTCGCCCAGATTTGGGTAATAAATTTGTTGCCTATGCTCCGGGCTTCGGCTAGAATAACAATTAGGTCAGATGGCAACAGGCCGAAGTTTGGTCTGTTGATGGCTCTCACATGATTGCATCCAGCCTTCATGAAAGCTGCAGCCGTTCCACGAGAAGCCACCAGCGCACAGAAATCACCGTGCCTAGTTATGACTTCATCAAGGACGTCAACTTCTTTTTCAATATGTTCAAGAGCTCCACGAATATCTTCGGCGTAAGGGGTAACTTCTTTAGATGCGGCTCCGATAGAATTGAATATCCCCTTCAACCGAGCAATGCATTGAGTAGCAAAGCCGAAGCATCTACCCCGAAGATTTGTGATTGTCTCGCTCAGTTTAACGTTCTTTTCAATTCCTGCTTCAACTCTTGCTTTCAACGCTTTGGTCTCACAGTCGAAGCGATCCGAGTTCTTTTCCAAAGTTGTTGGAGCTTTGGCGAGTGAGTCTTCGACTGAGCGCAGCAGGCTATCTTTTTCTTTCAAGGAATCTTTAAATTTTTTGATTTTATCTTCAAAGCATTCGATAACGATTTTGTTTTTTCTGTCCTCGACATCCTGTGCATCTTCAAGGCCTTACTCAGTAGTAGACTCTAAAAAACAAATCAAAGTTAGAATACACAAATCACCACGAAGGTACCAATAGGGAGCTGTAGAGAAGCCTTATTTTGAAGTTTGAGTAGAACAAGCTGCCAATAAGTGTTGTCGCCTATAGCAACTAATGTCCTTTTCTAGCTTCAGAAATCCAACACTCTTAGATAAAGTACTTATGATTTTAGCCCGACACGGTCGCGAATGCATCCCAAAATCTCTTCGTCGACCTCGCCAAAGAGTATGGATCCGGGCTGGTAACCGCAGGATATAGCAAACTCTTTCAATTCTGATTTGTCCTCTTCAGAAAGTAGTTGGCCACCCAGAAGTCGAAGGTCGAAATCCATATCTTCCAAAGAGGCATCTTCAATTATTTTCCCTTGTCAGAAGGCGATGCGGCTACGTCCTTCTCCGCAACCACATCCAATATGAGTCTATCGATTTCCGCCATTGTGGTTGCGAGTTCATCTGCTTCGGCTCTGGCGGTATCTTCGGCATCGACAGGCATAGCTGCTTTTGCCACCAAAGCTGGGGGCAGCGTTTGCTCAATAGCTTGCATCACATTCATCATCCACCATTTCTTCTGCCCCCGACCTTCCCCTCCATAGATGGAGCGGTTTCCTTTGATTGCAAGAGGCTAGCAAGATCTAACCTTAGAGGACTTAGCGGTGCAAATGGGATGGATTCAGTCATTACCTTTAGAATTTCCGAAACTTCAGCATCAGAGGGTGAAGGAGGACCTATAGTCTTCTTTGGAACATCTTGTACCTTCGTATCCGTAGAAGATATCCTGATGAGTTTACATTTCTTGGGATCCGAATCTTTCGGCACCGATAGAGTCTTATGTTTCTTCAAAGCTTTCTGGTCCTCCTTGACAGATTGGGTAGCTTGCCTACTCAGAATGCTGACAACCCTTTTTCTTTTGGCTCCTCTGACCCCTTCGTCAAGCCTTTCATAGTCATGATACTCAAAGTTAAGAGCATCCATAACACTGTTCAACCTTCATTACGGCCGGGTGCCGAAGGTAGCAATCATTAGCTGGTCTTCCTTCTTCGTATAGTTCCTAAGAATCTTGTTGCACAGTGTTTCTATCAATTCTAACCATTCAGTGCATGGCTCTTTAAATGTCTTCTGAAATTTGAAGCGGTATGGGAGTTGAACAAGTTCATACTTTTCCCCTTCTTCCTTCTTCTTTAGCATTCCCCATCCGCTAGAGGCTAGGAAAGTTCTGTTTTGCCAAGTATTCCTGCACTAAATCCCTAGTGCCACCCTGAATTCTACTTCGGCCAGTTGGCATGGAGAGCCGAGTTGCATGTTGCATAGTGGTCTCGTCATGCCGAAGCTTAATTTCAAGGTGTAAGGAAAATGGACCCCGGGCCATTTGGCTAATTGAGTTTTGGTGTTTGATGAACAACACAATCCGTGAACTAATAAGTTTTCTAGTGTTTGTGTTTGTAGTTCACAGGATGCGAAGAGAATTGGACCAAGGCAATGAGGATGCAACACCTCAAAAGAAGACATAAAAAGATGCAGAGGAGTCCAAGACTCAAGAACAAAGAAGCCCGAAGAAATCAGCAAAGAAATTCAAGATGAGGGCTGTCAGCCAGCGCCTGGTGGCACACCAGACATAGGTGTCCGGTGTGCACCGGACTGTCCGGTGAGGCACCGGAGAGTCTGCGCAGAGAGGCCACAGACAGGCGCTCTCTGGCTGTAGCACCGGACTGTCCGGTGTGCACCGGACTGTCCGGTGTGCCAACGGGCAGAAGGCAATGGTCGGATCCAACGGTCGACTGCTACAGGCGCCAACGGTCGGCTGACGTGGTGTGCACCGGACTGTCCGGTGTGCCAACGGGCAGAAGGCAACGGTCGGATCCAACGGTCGACTGCTACAGGCGCCAACGGTCGGCTGACGTGGCGTGCACCGGACACTGCACAGTAGATGTCCGGTGGTGCACCGGACTGTCCGGTGCACCCGACGACAGAAAGCTGCTGCTTTCTGTCCAACGGCTAGTTTGGGGTGTGGAGGCTATAAATACCACCCCAACCGTCCATTCTCAAGTGTGAGAGCCCAAGCAACATACCAATACACATATTGCATATTTCCAAGAGCTCAAACACCCAAGTGCTTAATAGAATCACTCGGTGATTAGCGTAGGTGCTTTGCGAAGTGCTTAGGTTAGTTAGACCGCTTTAGCGCTTGCTCTAGGTGAACCCTAGTTAGTTGAGTGAGTTTTGTAAAACCACACAACCCCTCGGCTCTTGCGTGAGTCGTTGTAATTGTACCGAGTGGGGCGAGAGTCTTGCGAGACCGTGACAACCGCGTTTGTGTCACGGCCGCCACCGTGTACCGGAGGGAACGAGGCCCGCGGCGTTTCGGCCGGAAGCTCGATAGTGGAGACGGCGGGGAGCGTCCGAGAGGAACCGGAAGCAGAGCACCACTTGCGCGTGGAGAAGGCCCGCGGCTCTCTACGGAGTTACTCGACCGTGGTGCTTGGCCCTCGCGTGGGCTTCCCTTTGCGTAGGGGCACCAACGAGGATTAGTCGGGACCTTGCGTGGTTCCGGATACCTCGGTAAAAATACCAGCGTCATCCGCGAGAGTTTGCTTCTCTACTTAGCTCTTTACATTCCGCATTTATATTAAGCATTTAAGTTTCAATCTTGTAGTCATACTTATTTAGTGTAGATTGAAACTTAGCCTTTTGCGGTAGAGATAGCAACACTTAGACAAAACCTAGTTTGCACATTCTAGTTTTGATTATTTGCATAGGTTTTGCTCTAGGGATTTAATTGTGGCCTAGTTTAGTAAAAGTTTTAGAAGTCCTAATTCACCCCCCCTCTTAGGCGTCACCCGTTTCCTACAAGTGGTATCAGAGCCCGGTTTGGCTCATTTGAAACGCTTTAGCTTCACCGCTAAAAGAGCCGACGCTTTTTAGAGGAAGGGATGGATACCCATAGGCCACCACACTTCGACGGCACTAACTTCCCATATTATAATGCTAGAATGGCTTGTTACCTAGAGGCCGTTGATCTAGGTGTTTGGAGAGTCACTCGTGACGGGATGAAACCCCTCAAGAATCCCGAGAAACCCACCACGAGTGAGGAAAAAGAAATTCATTTAAATGCTAGAGCCAAAAATTGCTTGTATGAATCTCTTAGCATGGATATTTTTAATCAAGTATTTACCTTGAAAACTGCTAATGAGATTTGGCTAAAATTGCATGAGCTCCATGACGGCACATCCAATGTCCGTGAGCAAAAACATTGCCTAGTCTTAAATGAGTATAATTCTTTTGCCATGAAAGATGATGAGCTTGTTAGAGACATGTATTCTCGTTTGAATCTAATTATCAATGAGCTCAATTCTATTGGCATTAATAAGCTAGGTGATGCGGACATTGTGAGGAAGATTATCTCCCTACTACCACAACAAAGATATGGGAGCATCATCACCATCCTTCACAACATGGAGGATTTGAGCAACATGACCCCGACCATTGTGATTGGGAAAATCGCGGCCTTTGAGATGTCGCGAAAAATGAGTCGGGGAGTGGAGCCAACTTCCTCAACACCATATGCTTTTGCATGTGATGAAAGGAAGGGCAAAAAGAAGGCTCCCACTCCAAGTTCCTCAAGCGAAGAAGAGGAAGAAGAAGAAGAAAGTGATGATGATGAAAATAATCAACCGTGCACATCATCCTCTGAGGACGAAGAAACAATTCGACGCGTCGGAAAGGTAATGAGGATGATCCGCAAGATTAATCTAATGGGTGTGCCCCTGCAGGTCGAGGATCTTCTCTTTAACATTGACAGGAAAAAGCAAAGGAAGAGAGGATGCTTCGCATGTGGGGAGAAGGGCCACTTCAGGGACAACTGTCCAAATATGGCCAAACCCAAAAAGGAGAGGAGCAAAGGCAAGGCGCTCACAAGTGTTAGAACTTGGGATGATTCTTCAAGTAAAGATGAACCTCTAAGGACGCGCAGCCACCGGTCCTCGTCACGATCATCACGGTCATCACACAAATGCCTTATGGCAAGAGGTAACAAAAGCATTCCATCCTCCAGTGATGAAAGTAGTAGTGATGATGAAGGTGAGGGAAAGGCCTCTCTAGAAGAGCTTGTGGAAGCCGTAAAATTTTTCCAGGATGTTTGCACTAAGCAAAAAGCTCAACTTAAAACTTTGAAAAATAAGTTGGTTAGCTCTCAAAATGATTACAAAGGTTTGCTAGAAAAATTTGAAACTTTTGCAAACTTAAATAGTGAGCTATCAACTAAAATTGAGCTATTAGAATCTAGTGCTCCATCCACTGCTACCGATGATAGCCTTATTAAAAAGAATGAAAAACTTAAGGCTAAGTTAGCTAGCTCCCAAGAAGCTATTGAAAATTTGCTAGAGAAAATGGAAATTCTTAGCATACACAATAATGAGCTAACTACTAAGCTAGAAAACATTGGTAGCACCCCAGCAGCATCCTTAGTTGAAATACCTGAAATAATTATGAAAGATGCTTCTACTTCCTGCTTTGATTTAATTGACGATTCTAACCCCTGCAACCAAGTCGTTGTTGAGAATATTGTTGTAGAGACATGTTCGGATGAGGTTGCAAAGGAAAATGAACAATTAAAGCAAGAAGTGGCTCGCCTTGGCAAGGCTTTGTATGACAAGAAAGGCAAAGCCAAACAAATCCGACCTCCACAGGATAACACCACTGCGGGAGTGAACAAGCCTGTAGAGGGAGAAACTGTGATTTGTAGGCTATGCCACAAGGAAGGCCACAAGTCTTTCCAATGCAAGGCGATGACCGGGGATAAACAAAGGCAAAAGCTCAAGCAAAAGCCATCAAGCAAAATCTCCAACACCTACATCAAAAAGGTGAACAAAAAGGATGCTACACCATATTTGATCAAGAAGAAAAAGAACGGAAAGGTGATAGCAATCAAGGCCAACAAGCAAGCCAACAAAGGAAAGGGGGCCAAATGTATCTGGGTGCCAAAGGAGATAATTTCAACCATGAAAAGCACCAAGAAGGTTTGGATCCCGAAAGGGAAGTGAGTGGACCGAAGGTCCTCGGGAAATTTGGAGACTTGGCAAATTTGGATGTATATCATGGGATACATCATATTGGATCAAGTTTATTGCCAAGTGGGTTAGTGAAAATTTTGGACCCAAATTTCCCACCCATGACAAAGGTAACTAGTTTTATTGTATTTCTCGTTTTTAGATATGCGTATCTATTTACCTTGTATCTAGTTTACCTTTCTTGCCTAGTATTACATGTGTTATGTACTTTTGCTTAAAATCATGCATACTAGGTAAATCATATGGTAGGATTGCTAGTTTTTAATTCATATACTTAAGCAAACCTACATGGCTTAAAATGTTTATTTAAGCACGGCACATAGCTTTTATATCACTCCATAGTAAATGATGCATCAATTGAAAATTTTGATTTCTACAAAGTGTATCATTTAACTTATATGTGCCAAAGTTTGGATTAAGGATAATTTGCCCCTCTTGATATCAAATCAAAGTGCATGTCTCCTACAAGTATTCAAAACTTGTATGCATACCTTTAGGGGGAGGTTACTCTATAATCTAACACTTTGAGACTAACACCTTTTCAAGTCTATTTCATGTGATAGTCTCATTGTAAGGAAAATGAAGTCCCCCGGAGAAAGACAACAATCTTCCACTGCAAAATCTCCAAGAACTCTCATGTCTCTCAAGCTCACCATTGACTTTCAATTGGTATTTTTTGAGACTACTTTCAGTATTATTTACATGTCTTCTCCAAAATTTGATTAGACTATAATTCATATCATATGCTTCCATGTTGCTAAAAATGCATAAGTAGTTAACTCCTATTCTATTACCTATGCATAAGGGAAGTTAGTCTTTTCAAATCATGTCTTGCACCTCTAATTTTCACATGCTTTTTCCTAAGTAGAGGATCTCTGTCAAGGGGAGTATTTCTTCATCTCTAAAGGGGGAGAAAAACTCTTTCTAAAGGAGACAACTCATTTAGGGGGAGTAATCTTTTGAGGACTCTTTCAAGTGGTATCATTCACATAGTTTAATTTAATATCCTTCTAGTGATATCATTTGATACAATTCTTGATGAGGGCAAGCTTTTATTTACTTCCTACATGCTTTTAATGTCTTCCTTTTCGGTGGTTGATGCCAAAGGGGGAGAAGTTTAGGGACCAAAGCAATGAAAACTATATCAAACACCAAACACCACCAATTTAAAATTTTATATCTGCAAATGGCTTTTTAAGTGGTTTTGGTTATTTGGTCCAAAAATAGGAAGTAAGTGAATTATGGAGTTAGGGGGAGGCTTAAGTCCATAATATCACATTGTGGGGACAATCATGCATCTTAGCAAGTAGATTGCACATTTTCACTCAAATACTTGTATTATTTGCTTGCTTTGGTTGTGTTGTCATCAATCACCAAAAAGGGGGAGATTGTAAGGAAAATGGACCCCGGGCCATTTGGCTAATTGAGTTTTGGTGTTTGATGAACAACACAATCCGTGAACTAATAAGTTTTCTAGTGTTTGTGTTTGTAGTTCACAGGATGCGAAGAGAATTGGACCAAGGCAATGAGGATGCAACACCTCAAAAGAAGACATAAAAAGATGCAGAGGAGTCCAAGACTCAAGAACAAAGAAGCCCGAAGAAATCAGCAAAGAAATTCAAGATGAGGGCTGTCAGCCAGCGCCTGGTGGCGCACCGGACATAGGTGTCCGGTGTGCACCGGACTGTCCGGTGAGGCACCGGACAGTCTGCGCAGAGAGGCCACAGACAGGCGCTCTCTGGCTGTAGCACCGGACTGTCCGGTGTGCACCGGACTGTCCGGTGTGCCAACGGGCAGAAGGCAACGGTCGGATCCAACGGTCGACTGCTACAGGCGCCAACGGTCGGCTGACGTGGTGTGCACCGGACTGTCCGGTGTGCCAACGGGCAGAAGGCAACGGTCGGATCCAACGGTCGACTGCTACAGGCGCCAATGGTCGGCTGACGTGGCGTGCACCGGACATTGCACAGTAGATGTCCGGTGGTGCACCGGACTGTCCGGTGCACCCCACGACAGAAAGCTGCTGCTTTCTGTCCAACGGCTAGTTTGGGGTGTGGAGGCTATAAATACCACCCCAACCGGCCATTCTCAAGTGTGAGAGCCCAAGCAACATACCAATACACATATTGCATATTTCCAAGAGCTCAAACACCCAAGTGCTTAATAGAATCACTCGGTGATTAGCGTAGGTGCTTTGCGAAGTGCTTAGGTTAGTTAGACCGCTTTAGCGCTTGCTCTAGGTGAACCCTAGTTAGTTGAGTGAGTTTTGTAAAACCACACAACCCCTCGGCTCTTGCGTGAGTCGTTGTAATTGTACCGAGTGGGGCGAGAGTCTTGCGAGACCGTGACAACCGCGTTTGTGTCACGGCCGCCACCGTGTACCGGAGGGAACGAGGCCCGCGGCGTTTCGGCCGGAAGCTCGATAGTGGAGACGGCGGGGAGCGTCCGAGAGGAACCGGAAGCGGAGCACCACTTGCGCGTGGAGAAGGCCCGCGGCTCTCTACGGAGTTACTCGACCGTGGTGCTTGGCCCTCGCGTGGGCTTCCCTTTGCGTAGGGGCACCAACGAGGATTAGTCGGGACCTTGCGTGGTTCCGGATACCTCGGTAAAAATACCGGCGTCATCCGCGAGAGTTTGCTTCTCTACTTAGCTCTTTACATTCCGCATTTATATTAAGCATTTAAGTTTCAATCTTGTAGTCATACTTATTTAGTGTAGATTGAAACTTAGCCTTTTGCGGTAGAGATAGCAACACTTAGACAAAACCTAGTTTGCACATTCTAGTTTTGATTATTTGCATAGGTTTTGCTCTAGGGATTTAATTGTGGCCTAGTTTAGTAAAAGTTTTAGAAGTCCTAATTCACCCCCCCTCTTAGGCGTCACCCGTTTCCTACACAAGGGACTCATCACCATACTCATAAGCTTCTCTCTTCTCTTCTCGTCAGCTTTCACATAAAACCACTCATTTGTCCAGCCAGTAGGCCATTTGGTGCGGTATCCAATCACAGGGCCTTCGTACCTTTTTGATATGCAAAATTATAGCATCCAAAGTTCTTGTGCAGACCATCGGCTCTGGCCTTTGTCTGATAATGAAGTTCATGTACACGACAAAACCCTTCGGCATTAGCACTTTTTCCTTGGCTTTGAAGAGCCCATATGTAAATGTTAAGCCTAACAATAGCATTTGGGGTTAGCTGGTGGAGATATATCACAAATCTCTCCAAAACTTCCCCTATAATATCGTACAGGGGAACCGAAGCCCCGCCCTGAAGAAGCTCTTGAAAACAACAACCTCATCTTCCTTTGGATCTGGAATTACTTCTTCCCCCAGCAAAGCAAATCAATCTTTCTTCATTTTCTCCAAAGTAGCCTAGCTTCTTCATCACAACCAAGTCCTCTGCTATTATGGTAGATCTTCCAAATTCAATGTGACTAGGTTTGGTTGGGCTCAGAATGCTATTGTCCTCTTCACTTTCGTTGTCACTCCCGACCTCAGCCTCAGTTTGTGTAACACTATAAAAATCATCAAATAAAAATAATGCATTTAGTTATTAATGGTATTTATGGTAATAAAATTTTCTTTTAAGTGTTTGTTATTTATTTGCATTTAGAATGATTTTTGATTTCTCATAATTGATTTTGAATGTTGGATATCATTTCTTGTTAAATGGAAATCCAAATAAATAATATAATAATTATTAGTCCAAAAATAAAATTTTTATTTATAAATAATTTTGGTTTAATTATTATGAATTTAAGGGTTATTTAAAAATGTATTTCGAATTTAGAAAAGGAAATAGAAAAAAAAGAAAAAGAAAAAAAATAAAAAAACTAACCAAACCCTAACCCTAACCCTAACCGCCCTTTGCCCATTAGGCCCAACATCCTAACCTAGCGCGTGCGCCCCATCCTCCCCTGCCCAGCCGCTCACCGAGCACCGCACGTGCCGCCCAAGGCCCCGCGGACCCTGCCAGGACGAGACCCGAGCAACGCCAAGGATCGCGCAAGGCCGCCCAGCCTCGACGCGCCCTGCCCCTGGACGCCCCGCACCAGGACGCCGCAACGCCCGCGCCCAGGGACTAGCGTAGCGCCCAGCCGAGCAGCGCGACGCCCACAGAAGCCGCATGCGCCCACACCGTGCCCAGGACCGAGCCACAACCCTGCCGTCCGTTTCTTCGTTATTGGAGTTCAATGCGTCCGTTTCTCCCTCCCCATTACTCTCCTCCATGAACCGACACCATTGATGGCCATGAAGCACCCCCGGTGCCCCTTCCTCTCCCTCCCTCTCCTCTATAAAACCCACCTCGAGCTCCTCTCTTCTCCTCCCTACCCGAGCTCGCCCCCTATTCTCTCTCTCTCACACGTCTCTCACTCTCTTGCTCGCCGGAGTTCGTCACACCGAAGCCGGAGCAGCGCCCTGCTCGCCGATGTGCCTCGCCGGAGACGTGCCCGAACCCCGTCCAAGCCTCGCCGATCCCGCCGTGCCAAGCCTTCGCCTAGTCGCGCGCTCGAGCCCATTCGCCGTCGTCCGTTCACCCAAGGTTGAAGACAACCCGTTAATTTATTTTCTAAATCATGTTTTGAATTAATTTATGGATCTTGTGAATTATTGTTGTAATATTGATGCGATTTGGCGATTCACGTGTATGATTTTAGAGATTCGATATATACGTGTAACCAAAATCGAACCCCGCGACAATACTTTGAATATGTGTATGATTTTATAATTTTAAAAATGATTACGGTCATTATTCACTACCGCAGTGATTTTCATACTAGAAATGTTTATAATTAATTTCGCTTTAGTGTGTGGAACGATAAATGTTAGTAGTGTTTTAAAGTATAAACTTATTGACATGAAGAAATTGAAATAGGCACTAAGCCACGTATTTCTGGTCAAATGAGGATATAGATTTTACTATTCATAATGAATGTATTCATAAGTGTAGCACTTAATTACTTAGAATTAGTAAGATATTTATTTATGTCATAACAACCATGATTATGTTATTCCAATTAGTAATTTACATTAATTCTTAGAATATTAATGTTAGAATAATTATAAATAAATAATTTTTAATTATACGTATAAATTCTACTTAGAAAAGAAAGGAGAAAACCGAAAAGAGTAGAATTTATAATAATGTTAAAATGACTTAATTAGGCGCTCATACTTTTCTAATAAAGAAATTGATAGTTATGTTGGTAAACATAGGTTTCTTACTAATGAAGTAGATAATTTGTTTCTAATTTTAAAATGACCTTTTAATAGATATCATATTTAACAAGGTTCGTTATAGATGTTTAAGTATAGCCGTATTAAATAGAAACTTAAAAGAATATGTAGACCATATGTTTCTTAATAAAAATAAAAGATAAATATATGTCTAATTAATAGATTATTTATATTTTCTTAATTAAAAGATAACAAGGGTCATTGCTTTCATAAACTAAAATGATAGTTTATACATAATTCCCTTTCTAATGAATTAATCATTTGTTCCTACAATAGAATTAAAGATAATTAATAGATTAATTATCCTTTATCATAATTTATTAATCAAACCTATAGTCAATTTGTTCTTAACTAAACTTATGACATGATTAATGATTTCATAGAATTTAGTCCACATTATATACGAAGCACTTAGCTTTTCCTAAAGGAATAAAATAAAGTAATAAGAGTTTAAGTTCTTTTATAACTTAAAATGTTACTTTATATATGAACTTCGAATATAATAATATAGGCTATGTGTTTTCTAATGAAATTAAAAGTTAGTTATTTGTTCATTATCTTTTGCATGAAAATCCACTTAAGGGCCTATAACCTAGCTTTTCATAAAATAAATGTTTAATAATAATGATCTTTTCATATAAAATCTATTTAGACTTATATCTTAGTTAATCATAAGTGAATGTTTAACAATGATTTATAATATGTTCCATAATGCTTCTAAAATTAATAACGTGTTTCGTAGCCCATTAACCTTAGATATATAACATATATCTTTTCTAAAAAGGTTAAAAAGGTTTAATATTGTTATAACGTATTTTATCATCTTATAAACCCTTAATCTTAGACATATAATATATGACATTTTATAAAAGATTAAATTGGTGAATCTAATATTTGCATATTTTAATTAGGATATTTTAAGCTCATGTCTTGTTTTATAAAGTATAGATCACACATTTTTGAAAAGAATACCTTCTTATTATAACCATTACTTGCGACATTTTTGAAAAGTGAATGCTCTTTTCGTTAGGCTTTCTTTTAGCTTTACGTATGGTGAATGTGGTATGTTATTGAGTGGTGTTTGTTCTTCTTGTTTGTTTGTGTGATATTTAGTGGTTGATCTAGTAGTTAAGAATCAAGATCTATTCATATCCGTGGAAGAACCTCAAGTTTTCAATAAGCAAGGCAAGTGGACTTCTCCCTCTGCATACTCTGTTTGATCCTAAACAATACATTTAATAAAGTTTATTCTTGGATATATATGCATGATTTGATGGGTTACCTATTCGGATACACCTAACCTTTCCAACCTTACTCCTTGTTTAACCTAGGATTATGATCTAATCAAGTAGCTATGCTATTGCTACAACTTAAAATTTATGCAGTCACTCCCGCTTATGATATTAATGTTCTAAATGGTAAGTTTACATTATTGTTGTTAACCCGATGGTTAAACAAGATTATTGTATATTAATTGGAACATGGAGTGACCACCCGAGAAAACAGTGCTACCATGAGGGTGGTATGGGATGCCCTTGGCTAATTAACTAGGGAAGTCTTATGTTGGGTGCTGGTCGTGGTCGACCGGAACGGGGGCATCTGGCAAGCGCTTATAGTTCTGGCTCAGGTAGATTGGATATGGGCATAGTTCCCAAAGCTTTACCCTGTAGTCTGGACTATAAGTTGGTTACGTTAGGTGTAACTTATGCAGTTTGACCATTTCCAACATTTGCATAATGAGGACTCTAGGGAAAAGCCTTGTAGTGAGACCCTAGCCATTCACCTCGGAAGTGAATACGGGTCTAGCTAACCCGGGCTAGAAGGGAATCGTGACTCATGGGTAAAGATGCACCACCTCTGTAGAGTGTAAAACTAAGATATCAACCGTGCTCACGGTTATGAGAAGCCTGGACTCCTCACATGATAATTGAACTTGAAGATGGAAATAAATCGAGATCCGATGACCTGCCAATGGTTTGCTTAAGTGGTTTCACTTAAGTGTTTTTGATATACTCTTATAACTTTGTTTAATGGGAATACTTGGGATTCACACTTATTAGTAAGACAGGTGTTGTTAATAAAATGTTGACCAACTAAAATGCTTACTGCTCAACCTTAGCCTCACCTTTTTAAACTTGCATTAGTTTCCCCCACTTGCTGAGCCCCGACCATAAGTGAGTTCACCCTTGCTTAAATTTTGATCAGAAGTTTGCAGATGAAGTTATGATGCTGAGCTCCATGGATGCTAGTCTAGTGATACCCCCGGTCATCTTCCTGTGGATGGATGTCCATGTTTAGCTGTACTTTGTTGAATAAAGGTTAAGACATTATGTCTGCTTGAAGTGTAATATGTTAATATAATATCTATTTATGCTTTCATGCATTGTTCTTTTGATATATGACACTTGTGACGTCAACATATGTGTGGAAATAGATCCTGACACATATATACGATGCACCCGGCTCTGCCCCCTCAGAAACGGGTGTGACAGAAGTGGTATCAAAGCAATGTGACCGTAGGTCACTAGATTAGTTAGAAATGGAAAGCCCAGTCAGTCATTCAAAACTTGACTTAATTGTCTTCATAAAAACTTACTTTATATCAAAACTCGTCTCTTTTATCTTCAACCCTTCTTGTCTGATTCTTTGTCTATCAGAAGGTTCTAATGAGAAGCATTGCAAGATGATCAAGCTAGGATTATGGAACTTGAAGCGAAGTTTGCCAGAAGAAACCCTTTCGAAGCTATCGACGATGCCCTATTCTGTCTTACCCCCACTCCACAAGAAGTTTTGTTATGGATCCCCTGGATCTATTATTTGACTTCTTGGCTAAGGTGATAGGATTGTGCTGTATGTTAAGATTTTCGACTAGATCGGTAAGGGCGATATTATACTATAGTGGTTTTCTAATCCCTAATATTGCTATATAACCCTTGACTTCTTATACTTTTGTTTTCTTGCCATTGTATTGCCACCCTTGTGCAATATCTACCTTGATATATTAAACCTTTGCCTCTCTACTTTTCTCCTTGATAATGCTTTCTCCCTAACTCACTTCATATCCTTGGTTGTATCATTTATCCTCACTTTATTAGTTCATGGTTATCTTATTTCACTCGTGGCCACCGACAAATATGTCATGTCTAACTCCTTGATATTTCTAATATGATTCCTTGACTCTATAATCTCTCTTTCTTATTCCAAACCTTGTTTTGGTTGAATGAATAGAATTGGATTGTGTTGTGCTGGTATGCTTGAGTTCACTGTCCTTTGTGTTCATGTTTGATTTGCCTCTTTGAAATGATTGTTGGTGTATTGTGTGACTTTTGTCCACAATGGCATCAGTTAGCTAGGTAAAACCCTAGATAGATGGGTTTTCTCTGCTCTCTATAATCTGTCTTTGCTCAACCCTTTCGTCCCTTCCATTCTTCCATACCCATACAGATGTCAGACCTTGGAATGTCAACTACAAGTGATGTCACTAAATGCAAAGAATGTGGTGTGTTGACAAGTCAAAACAACACTATAAATAAATCAGCTGATGAACAGACATTCAAGACACAAAAGGATGCACAACCAAACCAACAGACAAGTGACCTTGGAACATGTTGTTGTTGTGAGTACTATGGAATTCCTTGTCGCCAGATCAGTACAAACGAAAGTGAAACTACAAAATAGAAGAACCAGATTTTATTTTCTAGCATAAAAGACAGATGTCTCCCCAAGAACAACTAATAACAGATTCTCTCTTACCTAACGCACTATCAATTGATGAACTGCAAAGTATTCCAAAAAGGAAACATCACAAGGATGCCCAGCCCCAAGAAGAAACACATGAGTGTTACATTGATGGATGGACTATTACTTGCACATAGTTTCAGCCTCGTCGTCGCATCAGGTCCAAGAAATGAAAAGGGAAACATGGAAAAAGTCAAGAAATAACTTCAAGAATAGCTTGTTATCAATGTGGTCGTGAAGGTCATTACTTCCGTAACTGTCCTGAGAAGAGTTCACTACAGATCACCTCCGAGATGAAGCTATCTCAGTCTTCAGACATGGAACATGAACAAATATGCACAGAAACTTCTACCAACAACGTAAAGACAACTCAACCATGTAACTTATCAAGTCGTGCTTGCTTTGGCTGTGGTGATACCGGCCATCTTGTTAATAGTTGTCCTAAGAAAGATGTGGAGATCAATAAGGTCCAAAAGAAAAGACAACACCCTCAAACACATGCATCAACAAAGAATAAACAACAGAAAAAGTCCATAGGAAGGATAAGTTATGCAGTAACAGGAGCCATTCCATATGAAAATGCAGTAATTTTTTGAACACTGGTCATTCACACAACCATCGCCACCGTGTTGTATGATCCTCGTACAACACATTCTTTTATCAGTGCCCAGTTGCCACAAAGTATGGTATCTTTAAGTGTCCCTTAAGATCAAGGATGACCATCAGTGCACCCGAAAGGAAAATGTGAGTAAACTACATATGTCCAAATGTAAGTGTCAAAATCAATGGGATAGATTTTCTAGCTGATCTTATAGTGATAGAATCAATGGGAAAGGATGTGGTTCTTGGAAAGAATTGGTTACAAAGAGCTAAGGCAGTAATCCAACATACTGAGAGAACCATGTGTTTGGAAACCCCATCTGGAGAAAGAATAGTAGTTGAAGACAATCGACCTCCAGCTCTGATTGGTGCATTTGACAAGGAAGAATAATATATCATTTAGCTAGAAGGATCAGCATGTCTCACGAAGAAAAAAAACTGTCAAGGTGTTGCCCCTTTCAAGATTTGTAATTGTGCCAAGTGATATATGAATAAATTTGGAAAATCTCTCGCACCTATCATGTTTTGCCTCTTTATAAAGAGAATAAAGTATGGTGTCATCTGCTATATGCAAGCCATGTGATGCTCTACTCTAGTTGCCCTAAAGTCCCGCTCAAGTCTTTCTCTCAAATTATGCTCATAGAAATACTGTTAGATCAGAAAGATGATTTGGATATCATGCTCTAAAAAATTCAAAAGATCTCTGTTAAGGATTATAACACTTGTACACTCTTGTAGTATGATGAAGCTAGGCGGAATCGGAAATCATCCTTAACTAATCTTATTTTGGAAATAAAAAATGTTGTGTTAAGCTCTTTATCTTAATGTCATACAAGTCTCTTATGCAGTCTGTCTCATTAACTCTTTTACCCTCTAACTAGATGAACCCCAATGGAAATGAAGTAAATGATGCCAACGACAATATTCCTACCTTAATAACTATGAACGAGAAAAATGAGTCACAGAGATATTCGATGAATGGAATGAAGAACAACAAAAGGAATAGAAAAATGTTAGGATACATGATTAGTCCACCTCAACCACAAGCAAAAGCCACGAAACACATGGATACCCAAACAGAAGAATCAAGTCAGGCTCGGCTATATGAGATAGAAACACCCAATCAACCCTCACCCCCTGTTGATCAAGCAAAGTTGACTCGCAAAGAACTCAAAGCAAGAGGTGCTTGCTACTACTACAAAAATGAAGGACATATTATTCGCGAATGCCCCAAGAAGAGTCTAGACCGACTAAAGAAGAAAGCTGCCAAGCATGACCTAAGCGATAATTCAGAAGACCAACCATTTTATAAGTACGATGATGAAGGTCACTTGATTAGTATACATTGCGGAGCAAAGAAGTAAGGAAGTTCCTTAATGTTAGAAGAGTTCAAGGTGAACTAAGAACCTACAAATAACCAATATCTCCTTTGCTTTCATGCTAGCCTTCCTTAATCTCGAGGATGAGATTCTTTTTAAGAGGGGTAGATTTGTAACACTATAAAAATCATCAAATAAAAATAATGCATTTAGTTATTAATGGTATTTATGGTAATAAAATTTTCTTTTAAGTGTTTGTTATTTATTTGCATTTGGAATGATTTTTGATTGCTCATAATTGATTTTGGATGTTGAATATCATTTCTTGTTAAATGGAAATCCAAATAGATAATATAATAATTATTAGTCCAAAAATAAAAATTTTATTTATAAATAATTTTGGTTTAATTATTATGAATTTTTGGGTTATTTAAAAATGTATTTCAAATTTAGAAAAGGAAATAGAAAAAAAGAAAAAAGAAAAAACTAACCAAACCCTAACCCTAACCACCCTTGGCCCATTAGGCCCAACATCCTAACCTAGTGCGCGCGCCCCATCCTCCCCTGCCTAGCCACTCGCCGAGCACCGCGCGCGTCGCCCAAGGCCCCGCGCACCTCGCCAGGATGAGACCCGAGCAGCGCCAAGGACCACGCCAAGCCGCCCTGCCTCGACGCGCCCTGCCCCTGCACGCCCCGCACCAGGACACCGCAACGCCCACTCCCAGGGACTAGCGTAGCGCCTAGCCGAGCAGCGCGACGCCCGCAGAAGCCGCGTGCGCCCACGCCGTGCCCAGGACCGAGCCACAGCCCCGCCATCCGTTTCTTCGTTATTGGAGTTCAATGCGTCCATTTCTCCCTCCCCCATTACTCTCCTCCATGATCGACACCATTGATGGCCATGAAGCACCCTCGGTGCCCCTTCCACTCCCTCCCTCTCCTCTATAAAACCCACCCCGAGCTCCTCTCTTCTCCTCCCTACTCGAGCTCGCCCTCTACTCTCTCTCTCACGCGTCTCTCACTCTCTTGCTCGCCGGAGTTCGTCACACTGAAGCCGGAGCAGCGCCCTGCTCGCTGACGGAGCTCGCCGTCGTGCCTCACCGGAGACATGCCCGAACCCCGTCCAAGCCTCGCCGATCCCGCCATGCCAAGCCTTCGCCTAGTCGGGCGCTTGAGCCCGTTCGCTGTCATCCGTTCACCCAAGGTTGAAGACAACCTGTTAATTTATTTTCTAAATCATGTTTTGAATTAATTTATGGATCTTGTGAATTATTGTTGTAATATTGATGCGATTTGACGATTCACGTGTATGATCTTAGAGATTCGATATATACGTGTAACCAAAATCGAACCCCGCGACAATACTTTGAATATGTGTATGATTTTATAATTTTAAAAATGATTACGGTCACTATTCAGTACTGCGGTGATTTTCATACTAGAAATGTTTATAATTAATTTCGCTTTAGTGTGTGGAACGATAATTGTTAGTAGTATTTTAAAGTGTAAACTTATTGACATGAAGAAATTGAAATAGGCATTAAGCCACGTATTTCCGATCAAATGAGGATATAGATTTTACTATTCATAATGAATGTATTCATAAGTATAACACTTAATTACTTAGAATTAGTAAGATATTTATTTATGTCATAACAACCATGATTATGTTATTCCAATTAGTAATTTACATTAATTCTTAGAATATTAATGTTAGAATAATTATAAATAAACAATTTTTAATTATACATATAAATTCTATTTAGAAAAGAAAGGAAAAAATCGAAAAGAGTAGAATTTATAATAATGTTAAAATGACTTAATTAGGCGCTCATACTTTTCTAATAAAGAAATTGATAGTTATGTTGGTAAACATAGGTTTCTTACTAATAAAGTAGATAATTTGTTTCTAATTTTAAAATGACCTTTTAATAGATATTATATTTAACAAGGTTCGTTATAGATGTTAAAGTATAGCCGTATTAAATAGAAACTTAAAAGAATATGTAGACCATATGTTTCTTAATAAAAATAGAAGATAAATATATGTCTAATTAATAGATTATTTATATTTTCTTAATTAAAAGATAACAAGGGTCATTGTTTTTATAAACTAAAATGATAGTTTATACATAATTCCCTTTCTAATGAATTAGATCATTTGTTCCTACAATAGAATTAAAGATAATTAATAGATTAATTATCCTTTATCATAATTTATTAATCAAACCTATAGTCAATTTGTTCTTAACTAGATTTATGACATGATTAATGATTTCATAGAATTTAGTCCACATTATATACGAAGCACTTAGCTTTTCCTAAAGGAATAAAATAAAGTAATAAGAGTTTAAGTTCTTTTATAACTTAAAATGTTACTTTATATATGGACTTCGAATATAATAATATAGGCTATGTGTTTTCTAATGAAATTAAAAGATAGTTATTTGTTCATTATCTTTTGCATGAAAATGCACTTAAGGGCCTATAACCTAGCTTTTCATAAAATAAGTGTTTAATAATAATGATCTTTTCATATAAAATCTATTTAGACTTATATCTTAGTTAATCATAAGTGAATGTTTAACAATGATTTATAATATGTTCCATAATGCTTCTAAAATTAATAACGTGTTTCGTAGCCCATTAACCTTAGATATATAACATATATCTTTTCTAAAAAGGTTAAAAAGGTTTAATATTGTTATAACGTATTTTATCATCTTATAAACCCTTAATCTAAGACATATCACATATGACATTTTATAAAAGATTAAATTGGTGAACCTAATATTTGCATATTTTAATTAGAATATTTTTAAGCTCATGTCTTGTTTTATATAGTATAAATCACATATTTTTGAAAAGAATACCTTCTTATTATAACCATTACTTGTGACATTTTTTAAAATCGAACGCTCTTTTCGTTAGGCTTTCTTTTAGCTTTACGTATGGTGAATGTGGTATGTTATTGAGTGGTGTTTGTTCTTCTTGTTTGTTTGTGTGATATTCAGTGGTTGATCTAGTAGTTAAGAATCAAGATCTATTCATATCCGTGGAAGAACCTCAAGTTTTCAATAAGCAAGGCAAGTGGACTTCTCCCTCTGCATACTCTGTTTGATCCCAAACAATACATTTAATAAAGTTTATTCTTGGATATATATGCATAATTTGATGGGTTACCTATTCGGATACACCTAACCTTTCCAACCTTACTCCTTGTTTAACCTGGGATTATGATCTAATCAAGTAGCTATGCTATTGCTACAACTTTAAATTTATGCAGTCACTCCCGCTTATGATATTAATGTTCCAAATGGTAAGTTTACATTATTGTTGTTAACCCGATGGTTAAACAGGATTATTGCATATTAATTAGAACATGGAGTGACCACCAAGGAAAACAATGATACCATGAGGGTGGTATGGGATGCCCTTGGCTAATTAACTAGGGAAGTCTTATGTTGGGTGCTGGTTGTGGTCGACCGAAACGGGGGCATCTGGCAAGCGCTTATAGTTCCGGCTCAGGCAGATTGGATACGGGCATAGTTTCCAAAGCTTTACCCTGTAGTATGGACTATAAGTTGGTTACGTTAGGCGTAACTTATGCAGTTTGACCTTTTCCAGCATTTGCATAATGACGACTCTAGGGAAAAGCCTCGTAGTGAGACCCTAGCCATTCACCTCGGAAGTGAATACGGGTCTAGCTAACCCGGGCTAGAAGGGAATCGTGACTCATTGGTAAAGATGCGCCACCTCTATAGAGTGTAAAACTGATATATCAGCCGTGCTCACGGTTACGAGCAGCCTAGACTCCTCACATGATAATTGAACTTGAAGATGGAAATAAATCAAGATCCGATGATCTGACAATGTTTTGCTTAATTGGTTTCACTTAAGTGTTTTTGATATTGTCGATGTTTCGAGACAAGGGGGTCCCTAAGCCGACGAGTGAAGTGTCGCCGCGTGCCCCAGCCCAGATGGGTCGGCGCGAGGCCGAGCGCGAAGGGGGGAAGTGAGGTGGCCGGAGATGGCCGTGAGAGAGGTGGAAATCCCGCGGCCTTCGTGTTCGTCCCGCGCCCAGGTCGGGTGCGCTTGCAGTAGGGGGTTACAAGCGTCCACACGGGAGAGGGAGCGAGCGGCCTCACGCGAGCGCCTATCTCGTCCTCGTCCCCGCGCGGCCAACCCTCTCTAAGAGGGCCCTGGTCCTTCCTTTTATAGGCGTAAGGAGAGGATCCAGGTGTACAATGGGAGGTGTAGCAGAGCGCTACGTGTCTAGCGGAGGAGAGCTAGAGCCCTAAGTACACGCCATCGTTGCGGCCGGAGAGATTTTGGCGCCCGATTTGTGTGATGTCGTGGCCGTCGGAGGAGCGCTGGAGCCTGGCGGAGGGACAGCTGTCGGGGCCGTCGAGTCCTTGCTGACGTCCTCTTGCTTCCGTAAGGGGGCCGAGAGCCGCCATCGTCAAGGTGCGTGCGGGGCACCATCATTGCCTATCTGGCGGAGCGAGCCAGATGGGACGCCGGTCTTGTTCCCCGTAGCCTGAGTCAGCTTGGAGTAGGGTAATGATGGCGCCTCCTGTTGACGTGGCCGGCCTGCGCCCTAGGTTGGGGCGATGTGGAGGCTCCTCCGAGGTCGGGGTCGAGTCCGTCTTCCGTGGCCGAGGTCGAGTCCGAGCCCCTAGGTCGGGCGAGGCGGAGGCCGTTGGCTGAGGCTAGGGCGGAATTTGAGTCCTAGGGTCGGGCGAAGCGGAGTTCGTCGTCTTCTAGGGCTGAGCCCAAGTCTGAGCCTTGGGTCGGGCAGAGCGGAGTTCGCCGTCTTCCGGGGCTTAGCCCGAGTCCGAGCCCTGGGTTGGGCGGAGCGGAGTTCGCCGTCTTCCGGGGCTTAGCCCGAGTCCGAGCCCTGGGTCGGGCGGAGCGGAGTTCGCCGTCTTCCGGGGCTTAGCCCGAGTCCGAGCCCTGGGTCGGGCGGAGCGGAGTTCGCCGTCTTCCGGGGCTTAGCCCAAGTCCGAGCCTTGGGTCGGGCGGAGCGGAGTTCGCTGTCTTCCGGGGCTTAGCCCGAGTCCGATCCCTGGGTCGGGCGGAGCGGAGTTCGCCGTCTTCCGGGGCTTAGCCTGAGTTCGAGCCCTGGGTCAGGCGGAGCGGAGCTTCCTATGGTGCGTGCGGCCGGGCCTGACTGCCTGTCAGCCTCACTCTGTCAAGTGGCACCGCAGTCGGAGCGGCGCAGGCGGCACTGTCTTTCTGTCAGACCGGTCAGTGGAGCGGCGAAGTGACGGCGGTCACTTCGGCTCTGTCGGCTGAGGGGAGCACGTCAGGATAAAGGTGTCAGGCCACCTTTGCATTAAATGCTCCTGCGATTTGGTCTGTCGGTGCGGCGATTTGGTCAGGGTTGCTTCTTGGCGAAGACAGGGCCTCGGGCGAGCCGGAAATATGTTCGCCGCTGGAGGGGGGCCTCGGGCGAGGCAGAGATCCTCTGGGGTCGGCTGCCCTTGTCCGAGGCTAGGCTCGGGCGAGGCGTGATCGAGTCCCTCGAATGGACTGATCCCTGACTTAATTGCACCCATCAGGCCTTTGCAGCTTTATGCTGATGGGGGTTACCAGCTGAGAATTAGGAGCCTTGAGGGTACCCCTAATTATGGTCCCCGACAGTAGCCCCCGAGCCTTGAAGGGAGTGTTAGCACTCGCTTGGAGGCTTTCGTCGCACTTTTTTGCAAGGGGACCATCCTTTCTCGGTTGCGTTTTGTTCCGGTGGGTGCGCGCGAGCGCACCCGCCGGGTGTAGCCCCCGAGGCCTCGGAGGAGTGGTTTGACTCCTCCGAGGTCTTAACGCCTCGCGCAATGCTTCGGCTGGTCTGGTCGTTCCCTCATGCGAGCTGACCGTAGCCCGGGTGTACGGTCGGGTCCCAAGTTCTCGGGCTGGTATGTTGACGCTGTCAACGGCTTGGCCGGAGCCAGGTTTGCGAGAGTAGCCCCCGAGCCTCTGCACAGGGCGAGAGGGCGATCAGGGTCAGACTCGACTTTTTTGCATACGCCCCTGCGTCGCCTTTCCGCAAGGAGGAGGGGGGGGGGGGAGAGCGCCATGTTGCCCTCGTTGGGCGCCGAACATGGTGTTTCCGGTGAGCTGCAGGCGGGTGATCCGAGCGGACGTCCGTGCCCCATTCGTTAGGGGTCGGCTAGAGGCCCAGAGGCGCGCCCAAAAGTACCTACGGGTGATCTGCCGGACCCGGTCCCCTGGCGACGGGGTCCGAGGGCTCGATGCCTCCCTCTGATGGGATTCTGTTACAGGATCGTTCCCGCTGGTCTTGGAAATGTCCTAGGGTACCTCGGGAGCGCAGCCCGAGCCTTGGTTATGTATCGAACGTACCCATGGTCATCCCTCGCTCTGTGTCTGAGGCGGCTGTGAACCCTTCGGGGGCCAGCCTTCGAACCCCTGATTAGTAGTGGGCGCGGAGCCCGAGTAGCCTGAGGCGGCCGTTGAACCCTTCCGAGGGGCCGACCTTCGAACCTCTGACCAGTAGTGGGTGTGGAGCCCACGTGCTCTGAGGCGGCTGTTGAACCCTTCCGAGGGGCCAGCCTTCGAACCTCTGATCAGTAGGGAGGCTCGGAGCCTTGTTCCTTCATGGGGAAGGATCCTTTTTGGGGTATCCCCCTTTCCCGGTCCCTGTTGCAAGGGAGAGAAAGAGGAAAAAAGGAAAAGGATACGAAATCGAATGACGCGGCGTACCTTTTTTGACGCGGTCATTATGGCGAAGGCGAAGCGTCGCTCGCTTCTCCTGCCAGAGGCGCCGCCTGTCCCGCCGTGGAGTTAATGCGACGGGGCGAGTGGTTCGTGGGGTAGCCGTTGTGCGTGCGCGAGCCGTTCGAGGAACGGCTGTTTCGCTTCGTGTTTTTGAGTCCCGCGGCCGATCCGGGCGGAACGTTGAACCGGTCTCGCCTTGGTCTTTATATACTCGGGGGAGGGTCTGGCGATGGTTTTTTGCTCCGCTTCCTGCCTCCCTCTTAGGTTTTCGCAACTGGAGAGACTTAGCCAGAGAAAAGGAAACCGCCCACCCTGTCCCTTGCGCCGCCACCCCTTCTGCTCGGTGATGGCCGACCGGGTGACCATCGTCTCGCCGCGCGACCCATGGCCTTTCTCCACAGTGACGGCGGGTGATCTAGAGGATCTTGTTGCTGAGGGTTTACTTCGCCCTCTCTCTGATGGGAGGCGGCCGGAATGGATTCCCCCCGTGAGCGGAGCCGCTCCGTCCCCACCGCCGGGGTACATCGTGAGCTTCGTCTCCTTCCACGAGCGGGGATTTGGTGTGCCGGCGAGCCGCTTTATGCGGGCGATCCTGCACCACTACGGGGTGGAGCTGCACAACCTCAGCCCCAACTCCATCTCACAGGCCGCCATCTTCGTAGCGGTGTGCGAGGGGTACTTGGGGATCGCCCCCCACTGGGACTTGTGGACTCATCTTTTTTTCGCGGAGCTTTTCGCTTCGCCGACGGGGGAGAGAAAGGTCCACGCGGCAGTGCGGGCCGGCGGCTGCATCCTTCAGCTGAGGCAGTCGTGGGCGTCGCTGTATATTCCTGCCATCCTCGCGTCCTCGAACAAAGGGTGGCAGCGCCGGTGGTTCTACCTCCGGAATGACGGCGAGTTGCTCCCGCCATTTTCCCAGCGAGTAGTCACCGTCGCCGCCGATGCTTGGCGCCACGGGACTCCGCACGAAAGATAGAAGAACCTCGAACCCCTTCTCAAGGCCTTGGAGGCGTTGCGAAAAGGGGGACTTACCGCTGCGGGGGTGATTGCCGCCATCCACCGCCGGAGGGTGCTTCCCTTGGCGGAGCGACGGTTGCCGCTCTGGGAGATGACACCGGAGGCTGACATGGAGGGCTCGTGGATGTCCTCGGATCCTCTTCCCTTCGACGTTCTCCACGGGCGGGTGGCCGTCGCGTTGGGGAAACCGGACCCCAGTGCCTTCTCCCAGCCTTTGATGCGCCCTGACCAAGGGTGCGTGACTCTGGTGAGTGTCCGCTCCTTCCTTCCTCTTGTATCGGGTTGCTCCTGGTTCTTACGGTCAGGATTTCTATCCGTCTTTAGGAGGTAGGGTGGCACAAGCCTTCCCTGCCACGGGTCCCGCAGGATGCGGTGGACCGAGCAGCGCGGCGGGTTGCCGCGGAGGAGAAGAAGAAAAAGAAGGACGCGGAGAAGGCCCGGGCCCGCGAGCGGACGCGGGCTCGAGACGCCTTGGAAAAGCTCTGTCGTCGGCAGGAGAGGGAGGGGCTCCCGAGGGAGCCGTCGCCGGAAACGCCTGATGACGACGACGATGATGAAGATGATGACGAGGAAGACGACATGGCTGCCCACCTCGGCTTCAGCCCTGGCTTGAGGTTAGGCCAAGAGCCATCAAGCCAGCCCCCGAGTGGGCTGATGCCGTCAGTCCCTGGAGTCAGGACGCCGAGGTCCCGACCCGAAGAGCGGGGGTAGACCGAGAGGGTACTTGACCCCTCGGCTGGGGGAGTTGAGGCAACCCCGGGGAGCCAGGCCGAGGCGTCTGTTCCCCGAGAGCTGTTGCCCACGCCGGCAGTGCAGGAGAGCGACCCTCAGGCCATCGTGGTGGTGCCTGGGCAGTCCGCCTCCCGGGCGTCCAAAGCGCCCAAAGCAAGGGTGGTGCCGAAGCTGCCGGCGAAGCGGACCTCGGCGGCGGCTTCGGGGGTTGAGATCCGAGAGACCTCCCCTCAGGCACGGTTGATCATGGCCCGGAGCGGGTAAGTATCTTGGAACGTCTTCGTCCCGGCTTTTCATTCGTATGTCCTGACCGTGATTTTTCTTTTCTCCTCAGCAAGCGGAGCCATGGCCTGACCGATCTGGCTCCCCGAAAGGCCCTTAAGACGGCGTCGGCTTCCGCAGCCAGCGCCGCTCCGGGCCTTGCCGTTCAGCTGACCTTCTCGCAAGGCGCTCCACAGCAGGGGGCTCAGGCGGCACCAGTCGCCGTGGAGCGAGTTCCCGAGGCCGGCTCTTCTGCCGAGGCGGCCATCGTGCTAAGGGAGGTGGCTGACGCGGACGTGGCCCCGGCCCCACCGGACATGCCGGCGGTGCTGGCACCTGCTGCTACTGCGGCAGCCTTGTCGCTGTGCGGCGGAGCTTCGAGGGTCGGCGCCAGTTGCTCCGGTTTCGGACCCGCGAGGCCTCGGATCCCTTCTTCGTTCTCGACGACGAGCGGGAGGAGCAGTCCTGGGACGAGCTCCGTGAGTGTGCCGAAGCAACGGTGGGGTTGCTCCGGTCGTCGCTGGAGGTTTTCTGCAGGGACGTCCCCAAAATCCTCCAGGTAGCGGTTTCAGGCATACCTTTTCTTTTTCGTGGCTAAGGCGTCTTTCGTGACGCCCCGCTTCCTTTCCTCAGGATCTGACAGATCTGAGCACCGCCAAGTCGTCGTTCATCCGCCACGAGGTCGACGTCTAGGGCTTGCTGCGATCCCTGAGGACCTCGCTCGCCGGGGCTACTGCGCACCTCTCTCAGCAGGGCACCGAGGCGGCGGACCTTCGGTTGCTCTGCACCGATCTGAGAGCCGAGGCGGCAGCGGCGCGCGCAGAAGTGCAACGACAGCAGTCGGAGTTCGACCGGATCGTCGATGAGCGGGACGAATCTCGGGGCCAGGCTGCCGAGGCCGAAAGCCGGGCTGGAGCTCTTGCAGCCGACCTAGCCGTAGCCCAGGTCGCAGCCTCGGAGCAGCGTGCCCGAGCCGGAGGTACGCCTAGGCCATTTTCGGTTTTCGTTTCAGCTTGTTTCCTCCGCTTGTGTTTGAGATCTTTCGTTCTGGCTGTTCGCAGAGCTCGAGTCCGCCCTTGATGAGTCTGCCAAGGCGTTTGCCGAGGCGCTTGCCGGGGCGGCCAAGCAGAGGGAGGCCGACCACGCGGCCATGTCCGAGGCCGTCTCGGACTTCTGCCGGGTCCTTGGCTCTGGCGACGTTCCCTCAGGAAGCTCCCCTCAAAGTCACCTGTAGGCCTTGGGCGATCATGTGCGCGGCAGACTCCGCGAGGCGCTACACCACGGCTTCAGGCGGGCCTTCGCCGTGCTCGCTTCCCACTATGTCGTGGACCTGGAGCGGGTCAGCGAGGGGTATTGCCTTCCTGACGAAGATGAAGCCGCCCTGGCAGAAGTCCGGAGGCTCGATGCGGCCGCCGTGGGTCCGAGCGCAGTGCTGGCGACCACCTTCGAGGCAGAGATCCTTCCGCCTGCGCCGTCGTCCGAAGCCGGGATGGACTTTGCCGAGGGTGGGGACGAAGCCGAAGGCGTGGCTCCTTCCCGTGGCGACGCCTAACTCTGTCGGAGCAGTTTCTGTTAGATGCACGTGTGTCTTTCTGCGGCCGCCGAGGCCTGAACACTTTATTACCGTTGCATAAAGTCGTGCTCCTTTCCCTTTCATTTTGCGTGTCCGGCCCCGCCTGTCAGTAGCAGGGTGGCTTCCCCAAGTAGGGGTCACTTTTCATGGCGGGTGACGAGTGAGGTGTCCGTAACCGAGAGGCGTAGGAGTCCTTCGGCTCAGTCAACCTTGCCACTTACATGCACCCGCGTTCGCTCCTTGGGGTCCTGCTTCCGACATAGCCGGGGGAACGCCAAAGCCTTTTCGATTGAAAAATTTGACGTAGAGGGGTTTCCCCCTTTTTAGCCCCCGAGGGAGGGTCAGGCTCTGCCGAGGCAAGGCTGACCCTTCCATGATGACTAAAACTTGCGTGGGGGCAAGGTAAGCAAACAACTTGAAAGCATCTTAAGGGTAGAGGCGACGTAGCTGCTAGACGTCCGAAGTGTTGGTGCAGACCTCGCCTTGACTGTCGGCCAGTTCGTTTGCTCCGGGCTTCAGAACTTTGGCGATGACAAGCGGTCCTTCCCAGGGGTGCGTGTAGCCCCCGGGTGTCTCCAACAAGGGCTCGGGGTGCGGTGGTGGAGCTCCTTCCCATCCCCCAGCAAGACGAACGACTTGGCGCGCCGCGCCAACCGCCGAGCTTTGGCTCTGTCGAGGGGTAGCTCTCCTCGGTGGAGATATTGCAGGTACGGGGTCTGCCAGCTTCGATTAGGCGTGACCTCGCCTCGCTCCTCCTCGACGCGCAGTGCCTCGCCCTTGGGTGCCGAGGGTGCCTTGGGCCGAGCTGAGGGTGCCTCTGGCCGTGCCGATGATGCCTCGGACTGAGCCGAGGGTGCCTCGGGCTGGGCCGAGGGTGCCTCGGGCTCGGGCGTGCCGTCGATTTTGACGGAGGGTTGATGCAGGTCTCGGGAGCAGGCTTCCGGGGGAAACGTTATTCGCCCCGAGGCGGTATAGAGGCGGGCCCCTTTTGCCGAGGTGCAGGATGAAAAGGATGAGGGCCGCAAGACATCCCATGACTCTCTGTACGCCTTTCAAGTCCTTGATGGGCCCCATGCTGGTGATGGCTGCGATCTTCTCCGGGTTGGCTTCGATGCCCCGCTTGGAGACGATGAACCCCAAGAGCATGCCTCGGGGCACCCTGAAGACATACTTTTCGGGATTGAGCTTGACGCCTTTCGCCTCTTTGATGAACCCTGCCGCCATTAGCTTGTGGACCTCCTCGCCTATGGCTCTGCGCTTCTCCTCGTCGAATCGGCGCAGAGGCTGCTTGACGGGTTGGGCTCCGGCTTGGATGTCCAGCGAGTGCTAGGCGACATCCCTCGGTATGCTAGGCATGTCCGAGGGACTCCACGCGAAGGCGTCGGCGTTCGCGCGGAGAAAGTCGACGAGCACTGCTTCCTATTTGGGATCGAGCCCGGAGCCGGTCCAGACTTGCTTGGAGGCGTCGCTGCTGGGGTCGAGGGGGACGGACTTAACCGTCTCCGCTGGCTCGAAGTTGCCGGCATGACGCTTCACATCTGGCACCCCCTTAGAGAGGCTCTCCAGGTCGGCGATGAGGGCCTCGGACTCGGCGAGGGCCTCGGCGTACTCCACGCACTCCACGTCGCATTCGAACGCTTGTTTGTACGTGGGGCCGACGGTGATGACCCCGTTGGGGCCCGGCATCTTGAGCTTGAGGTAGGTGTAGTTGGGGACGGCCATGAACCTCGCGTAGCATGGCCTCCCCAATACCACGTGGTAGGTTCCTCGGAACCCAACCACCTCGAACGTCAGGGTCTCCCTTCGGAAGTTCGAGGGTGTTCTAAAGCAGACGGGAAGATCGAGTTGTCCGAGGGGCTGGACGCGCTTCCCGGGGATGATCCCATGGAAAGGCGCAGCGCCAACCCGGACTGAGGACAGATCGATACGCAGAAGCCCGAGGGTCTCGGCGTAGATGATGTTGAGGCTGCTGCCTCCGTCCATGAGGACCTTGGTGAGCCTGACGTCGCCTATGACGGGGTCGACGACGAGCGGGTATTTCCCCGGGCTCGGCACATGGTCGGGGTGGTCGGCTTGGTCGAAGGTGATGGGCTTGTCGGACCAGTCTAGGTAGACTGGCGCCGCCACCTTCACCAAATAGACCTCCCGACGCTCTTGCTTGCGGTGCCGAGCCGAGGCGTTCGCCGCTTGCCCGCCGTAGATCATGAAGCTGTCGCGGACCTCGGGGAACTCTCCTGCCTGGTGATCTTCCTTCTTGTCGTCGTCGCGGGCCCTGCCACCCTCCGCGGGTGGCCCGGCCCTATGGAAGTGGCGCCGAAGCATGACGCACTCCTCAAGGGTGTGCTTGACGGGCCCCTGGTGGTAGGGGCACGGCTCCTTGAGCATCTTGTCGAAGAGGTTGGCACCTCCGGGGGGTTTCCGAGGGTTCTTGTACTCGGCGGCGGCGACAAGGTCCACGTCGGCGGCGTCGTGTTTCGCTTGCGACTTCTTCTTGCCCTTCTTCCTGGCGCCGCGCTGAGTTGACGCCTCGGGGGCATCTTCCGATGGGCGGTCCTGGGGCTGCTTGTCCTTCTGGAAGATAGCCTCGACCGCCTCCTGGCCGGAGGTGAACTTGGTGGCGATGTCCATCAGCTCGCTCGCCCTGGTGGGGGTCTTGCGACCCAGCTTGCTCACCAGGTCGCGGCAGGTGGTGCCGGCGAGGAACGCGCCGATGACATCCGAGTCGGTGATGTTGGGCAGCTCGGTATGCTGCTTCGAGAATCACCGGATGTAGTCCCGGAGAGACTCTCCCGGCTGCTGTCGGCAGCTTCAGAGGTCCTAGGAATTCCCGGGGCGCACGTACGTGCCCTGGAAATTGCTGGCAAAATCTTGGACTAGGTCGTCCCAGTTGGAGATCTGCCCCGGAGGCAGGTGCTCCAACCAGGCGCGAGCGGTGTCGGAGAGGAACAGGGGGAGGTTGCGGATGATGAGGTTGTCATCGTCCGTTCCACCCAGTTGGCAGGCCAGACGGTAGTCCGCGAGCCACAGTTCCGGTCTCGTCTCCCCCGAGTACTTTGTGATAGTAGTCGGGGGTCGGAACCGGGTCGGGAACGGCGCCCGTCGTATGGCCCGGCTGAAGGCCTGCGGACCGGGTGGTTCGGGCGACGGACTCCGATCCTCCCCGCTGTCGTAGCGTCCCCCACACCTGGGGTGGTAGCCTCGGCGCACCCTCTCGTCGAGGTGGGCCCGACGGTTGCGGTGATGGTGCTCGTTGCCGAGGCGACCCGGGGCCGTAGGCGCTGTGTTGCGCGTGCGCCCGGTGTAGACCGAGGCTTCCCACATGAATCGGGAAGTCGCGGCATGATGTTCCGAGGGGTACCCCTGCCTTCGGGAGGCAGAGCTCTCGGCCCGCCAGACCGCGGCGCCTTCCAGGAGATCCTTGAGCTCTCCCTGGATTCGCCGCCCCTCGGTGGTTGATGGCTTCGGCATCGCGCGGAGGAGCATTGCTGCTGCAGCCAGGTTCTAGCCGACCCCACTGGATGCGGGTGGCGGCCTGACCCTGACACCATCGGCGATGCGGTGCTGGAAGCCCTGGGGTAGATGACGCATTTCTCCGGCCGGAGGTTGGCCCGCCCACGCCTGCCCGACGTCCCGGCGGATTGGCTCAAGCGCTCCTGCTCCCTCGTCGAGCCTGGCCTGCACCCCGCGGATTTGCTCGAGTTGTGGGTCGTGACCCCCCGCCGGAACGGGGACCACAGCTAGCTCCCGCGGGATGTCAACGCGAGGCACCGGCCTAGGGAGATCACCGTCCTACAGCATGCCGAGATGGTTGCCTTCGGAGGGACCCCCTAGATCGACGTGGAAACATTCGTGGCTCGAGCCGCAGTCCTCGTCGCCGAGGCTACGGCTACCGTCGGAACAGTCGGAAAGGCAGTAGTCGCATGCGGTCATGAAGTCCCGCATGGCACTGGGGTTGCCAAGCCCGGAGAAATCCCAACAGAAGCTGGGTCGTCGTCTTCCTCGGACCCAGAGGGCCCGTAGGTCGAGACGTCCGTCAGCCGGTCCCAAGGTGACCGCATACGAAACCCCGGAGGGTTCGGACTCGCCTCTGCGAGAGCGTCCGCCAAAGCGGAGCCGCTAGGCGGGTCGAGGCTGAATCCGAAAGGCGTGGGATGGGAATCGGTCGGTACCTCTTGGTCGACGGGCGGTAATGAAGTCACATCGGGGACTGACTGCACCGTCGTTTCAGGTACGAGGGTGACACCCAGCAAGCCTTTCGCGAGCGTGCTGGCGTCGTCCGTTTGCTCGGGATTGGCGTGTCGCGGGGAGACAGCACTCGTCTTCGTCTCAAGCGCGAGGTCGATGCCCGGCGCGCCCCCCGTTGGCGTGCTGGCGTTGTCGACTCGCTCGACGGCCGACGAGGCCCTGCCTCCTGCTTGGCCTTGGTTGCCCCGTCTCCTCCTCCGTCGGCGGGGAAGAGGACGGGGCGAGCTCGAAGGTTGTTCTTCCACCACGAGGGGAAGACGTCGTCGATCCCACCGCCGGCGGGCGGACTGTCGGCCGCCATTGTCGCTGTCGCCCGGCGGTGGAAAGAGTATCATGTCGTAGCTTCCATCGAGGGACATGAACTCGAGGCTCCCGAAACGGAGCACCGTCCCGGGCCGGAGAGGTTGCTGGAGACTGCCCATCTGGAGCTTGACGGGAAGCTGTTCATCAACACGCAGCAGGCCCCTACCTGGCGTGCCAACTGTCGGTGTTTCGAGACCGAGGGGTCCCTAAGCCGACGAGTGAAGTGTCGCCGCGTGCCCCAGCCCAGATGGGTCGGCGCGAGGCTGAGCGCGAAGGGGGGAAGTGAGGTGGCCGGAGATGGGCGTGAGAGAGGTGGAAATCCCGCGGCCTTCGTGTTCGTCCCGCGCCCAGGTCGGGTGCGCTTGCAGTAGGGGGTTACAAGCATCCACACGGGAGAGGGAGCGAGTGGCCTCACGCGAGCGCCTGTCTCGTCCTCGTCCCCGCGCGGCCAACCCTCTCTAAGAGGGCCCTGGTCCTTCCTTTTATAGGCGTAAGGAGAGGATCCAGGTGTACAATGGGGGGTGTAGCAGAGCGCTACGTGTCTAGCGGAGGAGAGCTAGAGCCCTAAGTACACGCCATCGTGGCGGTCGGAGAGATTTTGGTGCCCGATTTGTGTGATGTCGTGGCCGTCGGAGGAGCGCTGGAGCCTAGTGGAGGGACAGCTATCGGGGCCGTCGAGTCCTTGCTGACGTCCTCTTGCTTCCGTAAGGGGTCCGAGAGCCGCCATCGTCAGGGTGCGTGCGGGGCGCCATCATTGCCTATCTGGTGGAGCGAGCCAGATGGGACGCCGGTCTTGTTCCCCGTAGCCTGAGTCAGCTTGGAGTAGGGTAATGATGGCGCCTCCTGTTGACGTGGCCGGTCTGCGCCCTAGGTTGGGGCGATGTGGAGGCTCCTCCGAGGTCGGGGTCGAGTCCGTCTTCCGTGGCCGAGGTCGAGTCCGAGCCCCTAGGTCGGGCGAGGCGGAGGCCGTTGGCTGAGGCCAGGGCGGAATTTGAGTCCTAGGGTCGGGCGAAGCGGAGTTCGTTGTCTTTTGGGGCTGAGCCCAAGTCTGAGCCTTGGGTCTGGCGGAGCGGAGTTCGCCGTCTTCCGGGGCTTAGCCCGAGTCCAAGCCCTAGGTCGGGCGGAGCGGAGTTCGCCGTCTTCTGGGGCTTAGCCCGAGTCCGAGCCCTAGGTCGGGCGGAGCGGAGTTCGCCGTCTTTCGGGGCTTAGCCCGAGTCCGAGCCCTAGGTCGGGCGGAGCGGAGTTCGCCGTCTTCCGGGGCTTAGCCTGAGTCCGAGCCTTGGGTCGGGCGGAGCGGAGTTCGCCGTCTTCCGGGGCTTAGCCCGAGTCCGAGCCCTGGGTCGGGCGGAGCGGAGTTCGCCGTCTTCCGGGGCTTAGCCCGAGTCCGAGCCCTGGGTCGGGCGGAGCGGAGCTTCCTATGGTGCGTGCGGCCGGGCCTGACTGCCTGTCAGCCTCACTCTGTCAAGTGGCACCGCAGTCGGAGCGGCGCAGGCGGCGCTGTCTTTCTATCAGACCGCTCAGTGGAGAGGCGAAGTGACGGCGGTCACTTTGGCTCTGTCGGCTGAGGGGCGCGCGTCTGGATAAAGGTGTCAGGCCACCTTTGCATTAAATGCTCCTGCGATTTGGTCGGTCGGTGCGGCGATTTGGTCAAGGTTGCTTCTTGGCGAAGACAGGGCCTCGGGCGAGCCGGAAATATGTTCGCCGCTGGAGGGGGGCCTCGGGCGAGGCAGAGATCCTCCGGGGTCGGCTGCCCTTGTCCGAGGCTAGGCTCGGGCGAGGCGTGATCGAGTCCCTCGAATGGACTGATCCCTGACTTAATCGCACCCATGAGGCCTTTGCAGCTTTATGCTGATGGGGGTTACCAGCTGAGAATTTGGAGCCTTGAGGGTACCCCTAATTATGGTCCCCGACAGATATACTCTTATACCTTTGTTTAATGGGAATACTTGGGATTCACACTTATTAGTAAGACATATGTTGTTAATAAAATGTTGACCAACTAAAATGCTTACTTCTCAACCTTAGCCTTACCTTGTTAAACTTGCATTAGTTTTTCCTCCACTTGCTGAGCCCCGACGATAAGTGAGCTCACCCTTGCTTAAATTTTGATCAGAAGTTTGCAGATGAAGTTATGATGCTGAGCTCCATGGATGCTAGTCTAGTGATACCCCCGGTCATCTTCCTGTGGATGGATGTCCATGTTTCGCTGTACTTTGATGAATAAAGTGAAAGTCGCCTAGAGGGGGGGGTGAATAGGGCAAAACTGAAATTTACAAAATTAATCACAACTACGAGACGGGTTAGCGTTAGAAATAAATACGAGTCCGAGAGAGAGAGGGCGCAAAACAAATCGTGAGCAAATGCAAAGTGAGACACGATGATTTGTTTTACCGAGGTTCGGTTCTCGCAAACCTACTCCCCGTTGAGGAGGCCACAAAGGCCGGGTCTCTTTCAACCCTTACCCTCTCTCAAACGGTCCCTCGGACCGAGTGAGCTTTCTCTTCTCAAATGTTTGGAACACAAAGTTCCCACAAGGACCACCACAAGATTGGTGTCTCTTGCCTCAATTACAAGTGAGTTTGATCGCAATGAAGAATCAAAGAAGGAAGAAAGCAATCCAAGTGCAAGAGCTCGAAAGAACACAAGCAAATCTCTCTCACTAATCACTATGGCGTTGCGTGGAGTTTGGAGAGGATTTGATCACTTTGGTGTGTCTAGAATTGAATGCTAGAGCTCTTGTAAGTAGTTGAAGTGGGAAAACTTGGATGACTTGAATGTGGGGTGGTTGGGGGTATTTATAGCCCCAACCACCAAACTAGCCGTTTGGGTGGAGGCTGTCTGTCGCATGGTGCATCGGACATGTCCGGTGCGCCAGCCACGTCACCCGAACGTTCGGGTTCCGACCGTTGGAGTTCTAACGCTGGGCCCGCCTGGATGTCCTGTGGCGCACCGGACATGCACTGTAGGGTGTCCGGTGCGCCTGTTCGCACGTGCCTGACCTCTGCGCGCGCTGGCGCGCATTTAATGCGCTGCAGGTAGCCGTTGGCGCCAGAAGTAGCCGTTGCCCCGCAGTTACACCGGACAGTCCGGTGTACACCGGACATGTCCGGTGAATTATAGCGGAGCAGCCGATGCGAATTCCCGAGGCTAGCGAGTTCAGAGCCGCGTCCTCTTGGAGCACCGGACACTGTCCGGTGTACACCGGACAGTCCGGTGAATTATAGCGCGCCAGCCTGAGAATTCCCGAAGGTGAAGAGTTTGATGTCGGTCTTCCCTGGTGCACCGGACACTGTCCGGTGGCACACCGGACAGTCCGGTGTGCCCGACCAGGATGCCTTCGGTTGTCCCTTTGCTCCTTTGTTTGAACCCTTTTTCTTGTTCTTTTTATTGGCTTATGGTGAACCTTTGTACCTGTAGAACTTATAAACTTGGGCAAACTAGTTAGTCCAATTATTTGTGTTGGGCAATTCAACCACCAAAATTAGTATAGGAAATAGGTGTAAGCCTAATTCCCTTTCAATCTCCCCCTTTTTGGTGATTGATGCCAACACAAACCAAAGCAAGTATAGAAGTGTAAAATTGAACTAGTTTGCAAAGTGTAAGTGCAAAGGTTACTTAGAATTGAGCCAATAAATATTACTTACTAGATATGCATGGATTGTTTCTTTATTTTTAACATTTTGGACCACGCTTGCACCACATGTTTTGTTTTTGCAAATTCTTTTTTTAAATCCTTTTCAAGGTCCTTTTGCAACATAGTCAAAGGTAAATGAATAAGATTTTGAGAAGCATTTTCAAGATTTGAAATTTTCTCCCTTTGTCTTAAAATGCTTTTCCTTGACTAAAACAAAACTCCCCCTCAATAAATTCTCCTCTTAGTGTTCAAGAGGGTTTTAAGATATCAATTTTGAAAATACTACTTTCTCCCCCTTTAGAACACAAAGAGATACCAATTTGAAATTTATCAATTGAAAATCATTAATTTTAAAATTAGGGTGGTGGTGCGGTCCTTTTGCTTTGAGCCAATACTGTCTCCCCCTTTGGCATGAATCGCCAAAAACGGATACTTTAGAATGAAATATAGGCCCTTTTTGGCTACTTTCTCCCCTTTGGAAAATAAAACATATGAGTGAAGATTATACCAAAGATGGAGAGTGAAGCGGAGCGACGGCAAAGGATGAGTAGTAGAGTGGAGTGAAAGCCTTTGTCTTCGCCGAAGACTCCAATTCCCTTTCAATATACCTATGACTTGGTTTGAAATACACTTGAAAACACATTAGTCATAGCATATATAAAAGAGACATGATCAAAGGTATACTTATGAGTTATGTGTGCAAATTAGTAAAAGAAATTCCTAGAATCAAGAATATTGAGCTCATGCCTAAGTTTGGTAAAAGTTTGTTCATCTAGTGGCTTGGTAAAGATATCGGCTAATTAATCTTTAGTATTAATGTATGCAATCTCGATATCCCCCTTTTGTTGGTGATCCCTAAGAAAATGATACCGAATGGCTATGTGTTTAGTGCGGCTATGCTCAAAGGGATTATCCGCCATGCGGATTGCACTCTCATTATCACACAGAAGAGGAACTTTGGTTAATTTGTAACCATAGTCCCGCAGGGTTTGCCTCATCCAAAGCAATTGCGCGCAACAATGGCCTGCGGCAATATACTCGGCTTCGGCGGTAGAAAGAGCGACCGAATTTTGCTTCTTTGAAGCCCAAGACACCAAGGATCTTCCCAAGAACTGGCAAGTCCCCGATGTGCTCTTTCTATTAATCTTACACCCCGCCCAATCGGCATCCGAATAACCAATCAAATCAAATGTGGATCCCCGAGGGTACCAAATCCCAAACTTAGGAGTATAAGCCAAATATCTCAAGATTCGTTTTACGGCCGTAAGGTGTGATTCCTTAGGGTCGGCTTGGAATCTTGCACACATGCATATGGAAAGCATAATGTCCGGTCGAGATGCACATAAATAGAGTAATGAACCAATCATCGACCGGTATACCTTTTGATCCACGGACTTACCTCCCGTGTCGAGGTCGAGATGCCCATTGGTTCCCATGGGTGTCTTGATGGGCTTGGCATCCTTCATTCCAAACTTGGTTAGAATGTCTTGAGTGTACTTCGTTTGGCTAATGAAGGTGCCCTCTTGGAGTTGCTTGACTTGGAATCCTAGAAAATACTTCAATTCCCCCATCATAGACATCTCGAATTTCTGTGTCATGATCCTACTAAATTCTTCACATGTAGATTCGTTAGTAGACCCAAATATAATATCATCAACATAAATTTGGCATACAAACAAATCATTGTCAAGAGTTTTAGTGAATAAAGTAGGATCGGCCTTGCCGACTTTGAAGCCATTAGCTATAAGGAAATCTCTTAGGCATTCATACCATGCTCTTGGGGCTTGCTTGAGCCCATAAAGCGCCTTAGAGAGCCTATAGACATGGTTAGGGTACTCACTGTCTTCAAAGCCGGGAGGTTGCTCAACATAGACCTCTTCCTTGATTGGTCCATTGAGGAAGGCACTCTTCACGTCCATTTGATAGAGCTTGAAGCCATGGTAAGTAGCATAGGCTAATAATATGCGAATTGACTCAAGCCTAGCTACGGGTGCATAGGTTTCACCGAAATCCAAACCTTCGACTTGGGAGTATCCCTTGGCCACAAGTCGGGCTTTGTTCCTTGTCACCACACCATGCTCGTCTTGCTTGTTGCGGAAGACCCACTTGGTCCCTACAACATTTTGGTTAGGACGTGGAACTAAATGCCATACCTCGTTCCTAGTGAAATTGTTGAGCTCCTCTTGCATCGCCATCACCCAATCCGAATCTTGGAGTGCTTCCTCTACCCTGTGTGGCTCAATAGAGGAAACAAAAGAGTAATGCTCACAAAAATGTGCAACACGAGATCTAGTGGTTACCCCCTTATGAATGTCGCCGAGGATGGTGTCGACGGGGTGATCTCGTTGGATTGCTTGGTGGACTCTTGGGTGTGGCGGCCTTGGTTCTTCATCCTCCTTGTCTTGATCATTTGCATCTCCCCCTTGATCATTGCCGTCATCTTGAGGTGGCTCATCATTTTGATTTTCTCCTTCATCAACTTGAGCCTCGTCCTCATTTTGAGTTGGTGGAGATGCTTGCGTGGAGGAGGATGGTTGATCTTGTGCATGTGGAGGCTCTTCGGATTCTTTAGGGCACACATCCCCAATGGACATGTTCCTTAGCGCGATGCACAGAGCCTGTTCTTCACCTATCTCATCAAGATCAACTTGCTCTACTTGAGAGCCGTTAGTTTCATCAAACACAACGTCACAAGAAACTTCAACAAGTCCTGAGGACTTGTTAAAGACTCTATATGCCCTTGTGTTTGAGTCATATCCTAGTAAAAAGCCTTCTACAGTTTTAGGAGCAAATTTAGATTTTCTACCTCTCTTAACAAGAATAAAGCATTTGCTACCAAAAACTCTAAAATATGAAATATTGGGCTTTTTACCGGTTAGGAGTTCATAGGATGTCTTCTTGAGGATTCGGTGTAGATATAACCGGTTGATGGCGTAGCAGGCGGTGTTGACCGCCTCGGCCCAAAACCGATCCGGTGTCTTGTACTCATCAAGCATGGTTCTTGCCATATCCAATAGAGTTCGATTCTTCCTCTCCACTACACCATTTTGTTGTGGGGTGTAGGGGGAAGAGAACTCATGCTTGATGCCCTCTTCCTCAAGAAAGCTTTCAATTTGAGAGGTCTTGAACTCCGTCCCGTTGTCGCTTCTAATTTTCTTGATCCTTAAGCCGAACTCATTTTGAGCCCGTCTCAAGAATCCCTTTAAGGTCTCTTGGGTATGGGATTTTTCCTGCAAAAAGAACACCCAAGTGAAGCGAGAATAATCATCCACAATAACTAGACAGTACTTACTCCCGCCGATGCTTATGTAAGCGATCGGGCCGAATAAATCCATGTGTAGGAGCTCCAGTGGCCTGTCACTTGTCATGATGTTCTTGTGTGGATGATGAGTGCCAACTTGCTTCCCGGCTTGGCATGTGCTACAAATTCTGTCTTTCTCAAAATGAACATTTGTTAGTCCTAAAATGTGTTCTCCCTTTAGAAGCTTATGAAGATTCTTCATTCCAACATGGGCCAGTCGGCGGTGCCAGAGCCAACCCATGTTAGTCTTAGCAATTAAGCAAGTGTCGAGTTCAGCTCTATCAAAGTCTACCAGGTATAGCTGACCCTCTAACACTCCCTTAAATGCTATTGAATCATCACTTCTTCTAAAGACAGTGACACCTACATCAGTAAAGAGACAGTTGTAGCCCATTTGACATAATTGCGAAACGGAAAGCAAATTGTAATCTAATGAATCAACAAGAAAAACATTGGAAATGGAATGGTCAGGAGATGTTGGGGCCATGCTCCGTCACGCCGAAGGTCCCGTAGAAAGAAGCAGCTTCGGCGGAAGCTGTCCGCAGGAGATAACCGAAGGTTCCTCTTCATGAAGCTTCGGTATAACAAACCGACTTAAAGATAGAATGACCTTTCAATCCATAAAGGTCTGAGTCAATGTTGTAAACTTTTATGAGGGGCATAATTGTAATTCTTCACAGGCTGTGTCCTGTGTCTATAAATAGATGAACAGTACCCCTGTACTGTTCACACTGACTTGAATTCGCTCGTGCGTCACGCTTGTATTTTTGCCTTCCACCAAATCGAAGGTACAAATGTAATTCGATATTGTTCTTATTCTTCCATAATCATATAATGGGGACACTTAATAATGTTATATGATTAATCATGTATTCCTTCATGTTTCATATGCTTTCCTTTTATCAATATAAACTGTGATGATGAAGGTACGTCCTTCATGACCTTCGTCCAAAATCGTTATATCCTAAGGGAAATAACGCTTCGGAGGACGAAGGATATTAACCATTAACTTCTTTCCGTGTTGCCTTGTTCTTAATCCATAGCATTTGAGAACAAGTCCCCAACATTGGCGCCCACCGTCGGTGAACTCACTTCCACTTTTTTGAGCTGATGGCTTCGTTCAACGATCAAGCTGGAGCTGCTTCGGCTCCGAAGCTGCTGTTTCCGATAACATGCGGTTCATGTTCAGAGCCAGCCAACAAGAAGCAGAAGAAGGAAGCACAGAGAAGGGTACAACATGTTGGGGTGCAAGGACCCTTCATCAAATCAAGATGGTCTCACATTCCTATTACCTTCTCCCAAGAGGACCTTCAACTCAAGGATTACCCACACAACGATGCCATGGTTATCTCTTGTGTTATCAAAGGATTTCTGGTACACAATGTCTTGGTTGATACAGGCAGTGCAACTGATATCATATTTGCTAAGGCCTTCAGACAAATGCAAGAGCCAGAAGATAAGATTCATGATGCTACGCACCCTCTCTGTGGCTTCGGAGGAAGACAGATTGTAGCGCTGGGCAAGATCACCATGTCAGTGACCTTCGGGTTCATCAACAACACTAGAACTGAGCAAGTTGTGTTTGACATTGTTGACATGGAATACCCTTACAATGCAATTATTGGTCGTGGCACCCTAAACGCTTTCGAAGCAATCCTTCATCCTGCCTATCTTTGCATGAAGATACCTTCGGATCAAGGACCCATCGCTATTCATGGAAGTCAGGAAGCTGCCAGAAGGGCCGAAGGAAGCTGGACTGACTCCAAAGCAATCCATAACATAGATGGAGCTGAAGCTTGTGAACAGTACAAATTCAGAAGGGAGAAAGCAGCTTCAGCAGATCAGCCGAAGCCCATGCTCTTATGTGAGGACATAGCAGAGCAGAAGGTGCTGTTGGGCTCTCAATTATCCGAAGACCAGGAGAAAACCTTGATAAGGTTTTTGTTCAACAACAAAGATGTTTTTGCATGGTCAGCTAATGACCTCTGCGGAGTAAATCGGGATGTTATTGAACACTCGCTCAATGTTGACCCATCCTTCAGACCCAGAAAGCAGAGGCTTCGGAAAATGTCTGATGATAAGGCTGAAGGTGCTCGTAATGAAGTAAAAAGACTCCTCAGTGCAGGAGTTATCAGAGAAGTAAAGTACCCAGAATGGCTAGCTAACACTGTTATGGTAAAGAAGGCCAATGGCAAGTGGAGAATGTGTATCGATTTTACAGATCACAACAAGGCTTGTCCGAAGGATGAATTCCCATTGCCAAGGATAGACTCTTTAGTTGATGCAGCAACTTCTTCAGAGCTCATGAGTCTGCTAGATTGTTACTCAGGCTATCACCAAATCTGGATGAAGAAGGAAGATGAGCCGAAGACTAGCTTCATAACCCCAAGTGGCACATATTGCTATCTTCGGATGCCTGAGGGGCTCAAAAACGCTGGAGGAAGTTTCAGCAGAATGACTGCGAAGGTCCTCCAGTCTCAGATAGGCAGAAATGTGCTAACTTATGTTGATGACATCATTGTAAAAAGCACGAAACAGGAAAATCATATTGCTGATTTGCAGGAGACCTTCGCCAGTTTCAGACAAGCTGGCTTAAAGCTGAATCCAGAAAAATGTGTCTTCGGAGTAAAGAAGGGGAAATTTCTTGGATGCTTGGTTTCAACAAAGGGAATTGAAGCTAATCCAAGTAAAATTAAAGCTATACTTCGAATGGAGCCACCAACTACAAGAAAGGGGGCCCAAAGATTGACAGGGAGGCTGGCATCTCTCAATAGATTCATATCCAGATCAGCAGAAAGAAATTTACCATTCTTCGAAGTGCTGAAGTCAGTTGAAGTCTTTCAATGGGGACCAAGTCAACAAAAAGCCTTTGAAGAGCTGAAGCAATATTTGATAGATTTAACAACATTAACTCCACCAACGCCAGGGGCTCCTTTGTTGTTATACGTGGCAGCTTCGCACTCAGCAGTAAGTGCAGCACTTGTCCAGGAGAAGCTCGATGGCCAAGTCAAGAAGCAGGTTCCAGTGTATTTTGTATCTGAAGTCCTTAGTGTATCAAAGAAAAACTATACAGAACTGGAGAAGGTATTATATGCTGTTCTGATGGCATCCAGGAAGCTTCGGCATTATTTTCAAGCATACAACATTGTTGTTCCTTCTTCGCAGCCGTTGAAGGATATTATGAGAAATAGAGAAGCTACTGGACGGATTGGAAAATGGGCTGCAGAGCTCAATGAATTTTGCATTGATTATGTGCATAGATCCTCGATCCAGTCTCAAGCGTTGGCAGATTTCATTGCCGATTGGACGCCAGGGGCTCAGGATGAAGAAACAAATAAAGATGCCGAAGTGTGGACAGTGTTTTGCGATGGGTCTTAGGGAACCTTCGGAGCAGGAGCAGCCGCTGTGTTGGTCTCACCATCCAAAGTTAAAACTTGTTATGCGGCAAGACTTGATTTCAGCTGTACAAACAATATTACTGAGTACGAAGCCCTACTCCTGGGCCTTCGGAAATTAAAGGCAATGGGAATCAGAAGGGCGATTCTTAAAACTGATTCCCAGGTTGTTTCGGGTCATATCGACAAGAGTTGCAAGGCTAAAGATCCGAAGCTTGAAAAATATCTAGACACGGTCCGAAGAATCGAAGCTTCCTTCGAAGGATTTTCTGTCAAAAATATCCCTCGAGGACAAAATGAGCATGCTGATTTGCTAGCTAAGTCAGCAGCACAGGGGCTGCCGTTACCTTCGGATGTGTTCTTCGAAACAATAAAGGCACCTTCAGTGGAACTCCTTGAAAGAGCAGTCCTTAACATATCTCCTGTTTATAGCGAAGATTGGAGAACTGAGATCATCTCTTACCTTCAGGGTAAGTTCCTTTCAGATGATGAAGCTTATAACAGGAGGATAGAGGCAAGAGCTCGTCCATATGTCATGATAGAAGGGGAGTTGTACAAGCATGGAGTTTGCGCTCCGCTACTCAAGTGTTTATCTAGAACCGAAGGTATAGAGTTGATGAAAGAAATACATGTAGGCCTATGTGGATCTCACATTGGATCTAGGCTGTTACTTGGAAAAGTTTTCCGCCAAGGGTTTTATTGGCCGAAGGCAGCTTCGGATGCAGCGGAATTAGTTCAAAAGTGCGAAGGTTGTCAGAAATGTGCAAGAGATCAAAAACAACCTTCGTCTTTAACACAGCTCATACAACCCATCTGGCCATTGCAAAGGTGGGGCCTTGACTTGTTAGGTCCATTACCACCGGCTCAAGGGAATTTAAGATATGTTATAGTGGCTGTGGAGTATTTTTCTAAATGGATTGAGGCAAAGCCATTAGCCACAATAACTTCGGCCACTGTCCAAAAGTTTTTCTGGCAGAATATTGTTTGTCGTTTCGGGGTACCGAAGGCCATCACTGTAGATAATGGAACACAATTCGACTCCGAAGCTTTCAGAAATTTTTGTGATCAAATTGGTACGGAGATCCATTTTGCATCAGTCAGGCATCCGGAGTCAAATGGGCTCGTGGAAAGAGCCAACGGCATTATAATGACAGGAATAATGAAGTTAATCTTCAATCAACCCAGGGGAAAGTGGCCAGATCAGTTAACCAAAGTGGTGTGGAGCCACAATACAACAACATCAAGGTCTACAGGCTTTACTCCATTCAAGTTATTATTCGGTGACGAAGCAATAACTCCGGAAGAAGCTAAAACCGGATCAATAAGAGTAGTAGCTTCGACAGAATCAGGTCCTGAAGATGCTTATTTTGTGGAAAAAGATGCTTTAGAAGGGATCAGGCTTCAAGCTGTGGAGAATATCAATAAATACCAAGCTGAAACAGTCAAATGGCGAGATAGAAAAGTTCGGCTAAAAAATATTGAGCCGGGACACTTGGTGCTTCGAAGAGTGGCCAACCCAGACACAGTGGGCAAGTTACAGTTGAAATGGGAGGGACCCTTCTTAGTAGCATCTTCGTCAAGACCTGGTTCATACAGATTGAAGGACATGGACGGCAACGACATTCCAAGATCTTGTAACGCGGATGAGCTTCGGCGATATTATGTATAACTTGATGTAACTTTTTATGTCTTTTCTTTTCTTTTTCATGGCACCCTTTTCCTTTCTAAAGGGGGAGAAAGGTTTTTAATGGGGCCATCATATGTAATTTCCTTTTTTAGTTCTATAAGAGTAAAATCCCCCAAGGAATGTAAATGTAAAAGCTGAGAACGCACCATCGAGTGCCGAAAACTGAAAAAGCGAAGAAGCTCCAAAGTCGTTCCTAAGGGAATGCAGAGCTTATAGCGAAAAGTCAACGCTGATTCCGCCGAAAGTAAAAGGCGAAGAAGCTCCAAAGTCGTTCCTAAGGGAATGCAGAGCTTACAGCGAAAAGTCAACGCTGATTCCGCCGAAAGTAAAAGGCGAAGAAGCTTGTTGGGGCCGTGCTTCGGTGCGCCGAAGGTCTTACACGAAGAAGCAGCTTCGGCTGAAGTCGTCTCCAAGTGATGGCCGAAGGTTCCTTTTCATGGAGCTTCGGCGTTACGAACCGACATAAAGATAGAATGACCTTTTTATCCATAGAGGTCTGAGTCAATGTTGTAAACTTTTGTAAGGGGCATAATTGTAATTTGTCACAGGCTGCGACCTGTGCCTATAAATAGATGAACAGTACCTCTATACTGTTCACGCGAACCTGTCATTTGCCTTCGCATCACACTTGTATTCTTGCTTTCTTCAGGACCGAAGGTACATTTGTAATTTAAAATCATTTATATTCATTCATGATAGTAAAAGTAGAAATAATTCTATGATAACATTCAAATGTTTATTTTGTACCTCATGATTTATATGAACACTTCGTTCCTTGCTATTATGCTTACGAAGGTATGTCCTTCGTAACCTTCGTCCGAAATTCGTTATATCCCGAAAGGATATAAAGTCTTGGAGGACGAAGGACTTTAACTCTTAACATTTTCTATGTTGCCTTGTTCTTAATTCTTAGCATTTGAGAACAAGCCCCCAACATTGGCGCCCACCTCCGGTGAACTCACTTCCACTTTTCTGAGCTGATGGCTTCGTTCAACAATCAAGCTGGAGCTGCTTCGGCTTCGAAGCTGGTGCTCCCGATAACAGGCGGTTCTTGCTCAGAGCCGGCTAACAAGAAGCAGAAGAAGGAGGCTCAGAGAAGGGTGCAGCATGTTGGAGTGTAGGGACCCTTCATCAAGTCAAAATGGTCCCACATTCCAATTACTTTCTCTCAGGAAGACCTTCAGCTTAAGGATTATCCTCACAATGATGCCATGGTTATCTCTTGCGTGATCAAAGGATTTCTGGTTCACAATGTTCTAGTTGATACAGGCAGTGCAGCTGACATTATATTTGCTAAAGCCTTCAGACAAATGCAAGAGCCCGAAGACAAGATTCATGATGCTACGCACCCTCTTTGTGGCTTCGGAGGGCGACAGATTGTAGCACTTGGGAAGATTACCATGCCGATAACCTTCGGATTTGTTAACAACACAAGGACTGAGCAAATTGTGTTTGATATTGTTGACATGGAGTATCCTTACAATGCCATCATTGGCCGTGGTACTCTTAATGCCTTCGAAGCAATTCTTCACCCAGCTTATCTCTGCATGAAGATACCTTCGGACCAAGGGCCTATTGCTATTCATGGAAGCCAGGAAGCTGCTAGAAGGGCCGAGGGAAGCTGGACTGACTCCAAGGCAATCCATAACATAGATGGAGCTGAAGCTTGTGAACAGTACAAATTCAGGAGGGAGAAGGCAGCTTCAGCGGATCAGCCGAAGCCCATGTTATTGTGTGAAGACATAGCAGAGCAGAAGGTGCTGTTAGGCTCGCAATTATCTGAAGACCAGGAGAAAACCCTGATAAGGTTTTTATTCAACAACAAAGATGTTTTTGCATGGTCAGCCAATGATCTCTGTGGAGTAAATCGGGATGTTATTGAACATTCGCTCAATGTTGACCCTTCCTTCAGACCCCGAAAGCAGAGGCTTCGGAAAATGTCTGATGACAAGGCTGAAGGGGCTCGCAATGAAGTAAAAAGACTCCTCAGTGCAGGAGTTATCAGAGAAGTGAAGTATCCAGAGTGGCTAGCTAACACTGTTATGGTGAAGAAGGCCAATGGCAAATGGAGAATGTGTATTGATTTCACAGATCTCAACAAGGCTTGTCCGAAGGATGAATTCCCGCTGCCAAGGATAGACTCTTTAGTCGATGCAGCAGCTTCTTCAGAGCTCATGAGTCTCCTAGACTGCTACTCAGGCTATCATCAAATTTGGATGAAGAAGGAAGATGAGCCAAAAACTAGCTTCATAACCCCAAGTGGTACATATTGCTATCTTCGGATGCCTGAGGGGCTCAAAAATGCTGGAGGAAGTTTCAGCCGAATGACAGCGAAGGTTCTCCAGTCTCAGATAGGCAGAAATGTGTTGACTTATGTCGATGACATTATTGTAAAAAGCACGAAGCAGGAGAATCATATTGCTGATCTGCAGGAGACCTTCGCCAGCTTCAGACAAGCTGGTCTGAAGCTGAACCCAGAAAAATGTGTCTTCGGAGTGAAGAAGGGTAAATTTCTTGGATGCTTGGTTTCAACAAAAGGAATCGAAGCTAATCCAAATAAAATCGAAGCTATACTTCGAATGGAGCCACCAACCACAAGAAAGGGGGCTCAAAGATTGACAGGAAGGCTGGCATCTCTCAACAGATTTATATCCAGATCAGCAGAAAGAAACTTACCATTCCTCGAGGTGCTGAAGTCAGCTGAAGTCTTTCAATGGGGCCCAAGTCAACAAAAAGCCTTCGAAGAGCTGAAGCAATACTTAATAGATCTAACAACATTAACTCCACCAACGCCAAGGGCTCCTCTGTTGTTATATGTGGCAGCTTCGCACTCAGCAGTAAGTGCGGCACTTGTCCAGGAGAAGTTTGATGGACAAGTCAAGAAGCAGGTCCCAGTATATTTTGTATCTGAAGTCCTTAGTGTCTCAAAGAAGAATTATACAGAGCTGGAGAAGGTATTGTATGCCGTTTTAATGGCATCCAGGAAGCTTCGGCATTATTTCCAGGCATACAACATTATTGTTCCTTCTTCGCAGCCATTGAAGGATATCATGAGAAATAGAGAAGCTACTGGCCGGATTGGAAAATGGGCTGCGGAGCTCAATGAATTTTACATTGATTATGTGCATAGATCCTCAATCCAGTCTCAAGCATTGGCAGATTTCATTGCCGACTGGACGCCAGGGGCTCAGGACGAAGAAGCAAATAAAGATGCCGAAGTATGGACAGTGTTTTGTGATGGCTCTTGGGGAACCTTCGGAGCAGGTGCAGCTGCTGTGTTGGTCTCACCGTCCAAGGTTAAAACTTGCTATGCAGCAAGACTTGACTTCAGCTGCACAAATAATATAACTGAATACGAAGCCCTGCTCCTGGGTCTTCGGAAATTAAAGGCAATGGGAATCAGAAGGGTGATTCTTAAAACTGATTCCCAGGTTGTTTCGGGTCATATTGACAAAAGTTGCAAGGCTAAAGATCCGAAGCTTGAAAAATACCTAGACACGGTTCGAAGGATCGAAGCTTCCTTCGAAGGATTTTCTGTTAAGAATATCCCTCGAGGACAAAATGAGCATGCTGATTTGTTAGCCAAGTCTGCAGCACAGGGGCTGCCGCTACCTTCGGATGTGTTCTTCGAAACAATAAAGGCACCTTCAGTGGAGCTACTGGAAAGAGCAGTCCTTAACATTTCTCCTGTTTACAGTGAAGATTGGAGAACTGAAATAATCTCTTACCTTCAGGGTAACTTTCTATCAGATGACGAAGCTTATAATAAAAGGATAGAGGCAAGAGCTCGTCCGTATGTCATGATAAAAGGGGAGTTATACAAGCATGGAGTTTGTGCCCCGCTGCTCAAGTGCTTGTCTAGAACCGAAGGTATAGAGTTAATGAAAGAAATACATGCAGGCCTGTGTGGATCCCACATCGGATCTAGGCCGTTACTTGGAAAAGTTTTCCGCCAAGGGTTTTATTGGCCCAAGGCAGCTTCAGATGCTGCGGAGTTGGTTCAAAAGTGCGAAGGTTGTCAGAAATGTGCGAGAGATCAGAAGCAACCTTCGTCTTTGACACAGCTGATACAGCCCGTATGGCCATTGCAAAGGTGGGGCCTCGACTTGCTGGGTCCATTACCACCGGCTCAAGGGAATCTAAAATATGTTATAGTAGCTGTGGAGTATTTTTCCAAGTGGATTGAGGCGAAGCCATTAGCCACAATAACTTCGGCCACTGTCCAAAAATTTTTCTGGCAGAACATTGTCTGTCGTTTCGGAGTACCGAAGGCCATCACTGTAGATAATGGAACGCAGTTCGACTCCGAAGATTTCAGAAATTTCTGTGATCAAATTGGAACGAAGATCCATTTTGCATCAGTCAGGCATCCGGAGTCGAATGGGCTTGTTGAAAGGGCCAACGGCATCATAATGACAGGAATAATGAAGCTAATCTTTAATCAACCAAGGGGAAAGTGGCCAGATCAGTTGACCAAAGTGGTGTGGAGCCACAATACAACAACATCAAGGTCTACAGGCTTTACCCCATTCAAGTTATTATTCGGTGACGAAGCAATAACTCCGGAAGAAGCTAAAGCTGGATCAATAAGAGTGGTAGCTTCGGCAGAATCAGGTGCCGAAGATGCTTGTCTTGTGGAAAAAGATGCCTTAGAAGGGATCAGGCTTCAGGCCGTGGAGAATATCAATAAATATCAGGCTGAAACAGTTAGATGGCGAGATAGAAAGGTCCGGCTAAAAAATATTGAGCCGGGACACTTGGTGCTTCGGAGAGTGGCCAACCCAGATACAGTCGGCAAGTTACAATTGAAATGGGAAGGGCCTTTCTTAGTAGCATCCTCGTCAAGGCCTGGTTCCTACAGATTGAAGGACATGGATGGCAACGAAATTCCAAGGTCTTGGAATTCAGATGAGCTTCGGAGATATTATGTATAACTTGATGTAACTTTTTATGTTTTTCTTTTTCTTTTTCATGGCACCCTTTTCCTTTCTAAAGGGGGAGAAAGGTTTTTAATGGGGCCATCATCTGTAATTTCCTTTTTAGTTTTATAAGAGCAAAATCCCCCAAAGAATGTAAATGTAAAAGCTGAGAACGCACCATCGAGTGCCGAAACTAAAAAAAAAGAGAGAAGAAGCTCCAAAGACGTCCCTAAGGGGATGCAGAGCTTACAGCGAAAAGTCAACGCTGATACCGCCTAAGTAAAAGGCGAAGAAGCTCCAAAGACGTTCCTAAGGGAATGCAGAGCTTATACTGCCTAAGTAAAAGGCGAAGAAGCTCCAAAGTCGTTCCTAAGGGAATGCAGAGCTGATGTGTGGTTGGTTCCAAAGAAATAATGGCTGAGAGTGTGGCTTCGGATATATGTTTTGGACATTCATTCGCACATTACATTACATCATGGCATTTGCATGCATAAGCATTCATTCATAGCATTTATGCACCAAAGTAGTTGCTTCGGCAAAAAGGAGAAGTGGTTTTTTATGATTCGTTATGCTTTATTGACTGCAAAAGAAGAAGTGGTCTCTTATGTTTTGTGTACAAAAAAGAAAAGCTTCGGCAAAAAGAAGAAGTGGTCTCTTATGTTTTGTGTACAAAAAAGAAAAGCTTCGGCAAAAAGAAGAAGTGGTCTCTTATGCTTCGTTGTGTACGAAAAGAAGGGAAGGTGTTTTTTCGCCCTCGGCTCAAAATACTGATTTCGTCCACATCAAAGCACTTCAGTAGAAGGGTAAGAATATATTACAGGGTATGTACAAAGTCCCTTGAGAACAGTTTAATTGTATTTACAAAAGTTGTTACAAAAGTATCCTGAGTTTTTTCCTATAGTATACTTCTACTGATCTTCATTAAGCTTCAGCTTCGGCGACATATCTTAAGCATCATCTTCACCTTCGTCATCCTACATAAATCAAGGTATCGTGAGTAAAAATCAAGTGCAAAGGAGAAGGTAAGTACGAAGTATCATTTCTTACTGGTTCAAGATGACTTCGAGCTTCGTCTCCGGCCTTCTCCCGCCCGCCTTTTGTCCATATCATTTTTATAAATCTATTTGAGATACTTCGGGCGAGGTCAGGTATATCGTCCAGGATTGATGGAGACAAGGTGAAGTTGGGCCTGTTGACGATTTTTTCATGCTCGCAGCCGGCCTTCAGGAATGCTGCAGCGGTACCCCGAGAAGCTACCCAGGCACAGAAGTCACCGTGCCCGGCTATAACTTCGTCAAGTTCTTCGATCTCAGCTTCAATATGATCGAACGCTTGTGGTAAATTTTCCGCTGAAGGGTTAAACTTCCCGCTGCTAGCTCCAACAGAGTAAAATATCTTTTTTAATCGTTCAATACAATTATTGCTAAATCTCAAGCATTTGTCTTGAAGGCTTGTCAATGATTTCTTCAAGTCTGAGTTGGCCTGGACTTCGGCTTCAAGCTTCGAATTAAGCTCTAGCTTCTCCTGTTCAAATTGTTTTGATTCACTGATAAGCTTCGAATTCAACTCTGATACTTTAGCCTCAGTCTCTGCCAGCAAGCCTTCGGTCGATTGGAGCTCGAAGTCTTTCTTTTCAATGATAGCAGATTGTTCTTTTATCTTGCTTTCTAAGTTTTCAATTATAGCTTCGTGTTTTTTGTCCTCCAAATCTTGCTGCATTTTCAGAGCTTTGCTCAGTAGCATGCTCTGCACAGAAACAACTTACGTTAGTAACATTTTCATTATTAACAGCAATAAAAACCAGAGAAAAGGTTGTTTACCTTGAAGTTGGAGTAAAATAAGCTGCCGACGATATGTTGTCGTCGGTAGCGGCTGATGTCTGTCTCTAGCTTCGGAAAACCGATACTCTTTGATAGAGTACTGATTACCTTAGCTCCAGTTTGGTCTCGAATGCAGCCTAATTTTTCATCGTCCACACCTCCAAATAGGAGAGCTCCTGGCTTGTAGCCGCAAGATTTGGCGTAGTCCTTAAGTTCTTCCATTTCGGCCTTCGACAGTTTTTGCCCAATTAAATTTTGGAATGTGTAGGCTTCGTCGTCCGAAGTGTCCTCGGCTATTTCTTTCCCCTTCCCTGGCACTGTGGCCATGGTTTTTTCAGCGGCAGGGCAAGCTTCTTCTGCAGCCATGTCTTGCAAGATTTTGTCAATGTCCTCAATGGTAGTTTCTAAGTTTACATCTTCGGCTGTAGCGGCTTCGGTAGCCACGACCTCCGAAGGTGCGACTTCGACGTTTGTGGTGCCTTCGACAGCTGGTGTTTTCTGAATTGACGCCCTAGGCGGCGTCTTGTCGATAACTTCAGTTACTGCAATAATTCTTTGCCGCTTGGGTTTGGTTATCTTCGTTTGATCCGGCTCGTCCACCTTTCGAAAAAGCTTCGTCAGTTGGAGCCCTAATGGACTTAGCTTCGTGGGCATGGGTTCAGTCATTACCTTTAAAATTTCCTCCACGTCGCTGGTAGAAGGTGGTGTGGGGGTCCCCTCTTCTTCGGATATTTTTCGCTTCGGAGTTGATATTTTTCTTTTCTTGAGAATTTTCTTCTCTTTTGCTGGTCTTTCTTCATCCTTGTTCAGAGTTTCGGCCACTCCTTTTCTTTTGTGGCCCTCGGCACCCTTGTTCAACTGCTCATAGTCAGGGTACTCGAAGCCCAGGGCATCAAGCACTCGGTTCAGCCTTCGCTTCGGTCGGGCGCCGAAGGCCGCTGTCATTAGTTGATCCTCTTTTTTGGAATAATTCCCCAGGATTTCATTGCACATCACCTCGACTGTGTCCAGCCACTCTTGGCAGGGCTTCTTAAAGAATTTCTTGAATTTGAAGTGATAGGGCAGCCGGACAAGATCCCCCTCCTTCTTCTCCCCCTTTAACTTTGGCATTTCCCATTCTTTCAGAGTAGGGAAGACTCTGAATGCCAAGAATTCTTGGACCAGATCCCTGGTACCGATATGCTCTGCAATAATTCCGAATTCATCCATTGCCTGCTGTGTTTCACCCTCTGGCGTCATGTTGCAGCGGGGTCGGGTTTCTCCGAAGATCAGCTCGATTGGACTTTGCACAAGCTTCTCCTTGTTGTCATCAACTTTGACATAGAACCATTCCGATTTCCAGCCTGCCGGCCATTTGCTTCGGTAGCTAATTACAGGAAACTTTGCCGTTTTCCGGTAGGCAAAATTGTAACAACCGAAGTTATCATGTAGCCCATCTTTTCTGGCCTTGGTTTGATAATGCAACTCATGAACTCGACAGAAACTGTCGGCAAATGGCTCCACTGCTTGGCTTCGGAGGGCCCAAATATAAACGCTAAGTCTAACGATAGCGTTGGGAGTTAACTGGTGAAGGTAGATGCCAAACCTTTTCAGTATCTCCGCAATAATCTCGTGAAGAGGGAATCTAAGCCCAGCCTTTAAAAAGCTCTTGAAGATAACAATCTCGTCCTTCCCTGGCTTCGGGGTGGTTTCTTCTCCCCCGAAGCGAAGTAGCTTCTTCTGGTCTTCATTGAAATAACCTGCTTTCACCATCTTCGAAAGATCAGCCTTTGAAACAGTTGATTTCCCAAAATCCAGGTGACTGGGCTTGCTGGGCATGGCAATGCGGTAGTCATCTTCGGGATCAGTCCCTTCAATGTTTTCTTCTTCTCCTTCGGCAGTTGTCGGGTTTGCCTCAGCAGCAGGCATTTCTTCCGCAGTCACTAGACCGGAACGCTGCATCGCTTCGGAGATGGGCACAGTGTTCGAACCTTCGGCTTCGTCTCCCTCACGTACAACTTTGGCAGTAGATCGCACTCTCACCATTTGATTCTGAGTTTGGGGAAGTCAGATACTTTTTTCTTTTTCTTTCCTCCCGAAGCTCTTCTTTCTGACGAAGCAGACGTCGAGATGGACCTTCGCTCGATTCTGAGAGTCAAGCTTCGGCTATGGTGGAAAATTTTGGCAGCAAAACAGTGCAAATAGCAATGAATGCTGTGGTAACTTCACACCTACCCGTCTGTTTATATAGTGCTGCAGGTAAGAAGGCGAAGCGGCAGGATTTTTTACACCAAGCGGGCAGTCACTCGTACTCGCTGTGCAGTGGACCGCAAAGATCAAACAGTAACTCGGCAAGGTGGGCCTGGCACGCGCTCGGAAGCCGGATCGTTTCTCCGCAACGAGCTCAGGGAAGGTGTTTTTTGGACCTTCGACTTCCCGAAGCTGAAGAGGCTTTTTTCACGGGTCAAGCTCGTTACGAAAAACGATCTAGCACCGCGAAAGGGGCTACTGTTGGGGCCGTGCTTCGGTGCGCCGAAGGTCTTACACGAAGAAGCAGCTTCGGCTGAAGTCGTCTCCAAGTGATGGCCGAAGGTTCCTTTTCATGGAGCTTCGGCGTTACGAACCGACATAGAGATAGAATGACCTTTTTATCCATAGAGGTCTGAGTCAATGTTGTAAACTTTTGTAAGGGGCATAATTGTAATTTGTCACAGGCTGCGACCTGTGCCTATAAATAGATGAACAGTACCTCTGTACTGTTCACGCAAACCTGTCATTTGCCTTCGCATCACACTTGTATTCTTGCTTTCTTCAGGACCGAAGGTACATTTGTAATTTAAAATCATTTATATTCATTCATGATAGTAAAAGTAGAAATAATTCTATGATAACATTCAAATGTTTATTTTGTACCTCATGATTTATATGAACACTTCGTTCCTTGCTATTATGCTTACGAAGGTATGTCCTTCGTAACCTTCGTCCGAAATTCGTTATATCCCGAAAGGATATAAAGTCTTGGAGGACGAAGGACTTTAACTCTTAACATTTTCTATGTTGCCTTGTTCTTAATTCTTAGCATTTGAGAACAAGCCCCCAACAAAGCTCCAAAGTCGTTCCTAAGGGAATGCAGAGCTGATGTGTGATTGTTTCTAAGGAAATAATGGCTAAGGGTATAGCTTCGGATATGTGTTTGGACATTCATTCGCACATCACATTACATCATAGCATTTGCATTCATAAACATTCATTCAGGCATATATAGGATAATCATCATCATGGCATAAGTGGTTGTTTCGGCATAAGAGAAGAGCTTCTTCGCGTACAAAAAAGAAAGGTTTCGGCAAAAAGAAGAAGCGGTCTTTTATGCTTCGTTGTGTACAAAAAAGAAAGGTTTCGGCAAAAAGAAGAAGCGGTCTTTTATGCTTCGTTGTGTACGAAAAGAAGGGAAGGTGTTTTTTCGCCTTTGGCTCAAAATACTAATTTCGTCCACATCAAAGCGCCTCAATGGAAGGGTAAGAATATATTACAAGGTATGAACAAAGATCATTAAGAACAGTTTAGCTGTATTTACAAAAGTTATTACAAAAGTCTCTTGAGTTTTTTCTACAATCTACTCCTACTGATCTTCACCGGGCTTCAGCTTCGGCGGCATATTCTTTAAGCATCAGTTTCAGCTTCGTCATCCTACATGAATCAAGGTATTGTGAGTAAAAATCAAGTTTGAAGGAGAAGGTAAGCACAAGGTATGATTTCTTACTGGTTCAAGATGACTTCGAGCTTCGTCTCCAGCCTTTTCTCGCCCGCCTTTTGTCCATATCATTTTTATAAATCTGTTTGAAATGCTTCGGGCGAGGTCAGGAATATCGTCTAGAATTGATGGAGATAGAGTGAAATTGGGCCTGTTGACGATTTTTCCATGATCACAGCCAGCCTTCAGAAATGCTGCAGCAGTGTCCCGAGAAGCTACCCAGGCACAGAAGTCACCGTGCCCGGCTATAACTTCGTCAAGCTCATCAATTTCAGCTTCAATATGTTCGAAGGTTCTTGGCAAATTTTCAGCTGAAGGGGTGAACTTTCCACTGCTGGCTCCAACTGAATAAAAGATCTTTTTTAATTGTTGAATACAGTTGTTACTAAATTCCAAACATTTGTCTTGAAGGCTTGTCAACGATTTTTTCAAATCTGAGTTTTTTTGGACTTCGGCCTCAAATTTTGAATTAAGCTCTTGCTTCTCTTGTTCAAATTGTTTTGATTGGCAGAGAAGCTTCGTATTCAATTCTGTTACTTTAGCTTCAGTTTCTGCCAATAAGCCTTCAGTTGTTTGGAGTTCGAAGTCTTTCTTTTCAATAGTAGCTGATTGCTCTTTTATTTTGCTCTCTAAATTTTCAATTATAACTTCGTGTTTCTTATCCTCTAAATCTTGCTGCATTTTCAAAGCTTTGCTCAGTAGCATGCTCTGCACATAAACAACCTTCGTTAGAAACATTTTCATTATTAAAAACAATAAAAGTCAGAGAAAAGTTGTTTACCTTGAAATTGGAATAAAATAAGCTACCAACGATATGTTGTCGTCGATAGCGGCTGATATCCGTTTCCAGCTTCGGAAAACCGATACTCTTCGATAGAGTACCGATGACCTTAGCTCCAGTTTGATCCCGGATGCAGTCCAATTTTTCATCGTTAATACCCCCGAAGAGGAATGCTCCTGGTTTGTATCCGCAGGATTTGGCATACTCTTTAAGCTCCTCTATCTCGGTTTTTGACAATTTTTCTCCAACCAAGTTTTGGAACATGAAGGCTTCGTCCTCTGAAGCTTCGTCAACAATTTCCTTTTCTTTCCCAGACATTGCGGTCATGGCCTCTTCAGCGGCAGCAGTAGCTTCTTCTCTGGCCATGTCTAGCAGTATTTTGTCGATATGTTCAATTGTGCTTTCCAAGTTCAAACCTTCAGGCGAGGTAGCTTCGGCAGCCGCGACCTCCGAAGGTGGGATTTCAATATTTGTTATTTCTTCAGCCGCCGGTATCTTTTGAGCTGAAGCTCTCGGTGGTGTCTTGTCAATGACTTCTGTCACTGCGATGATTCTTTGTCTCTTTGTTTTAGTTGTTTTCTTCGTTTTTTCGGGCTCCTTTTCCTTCTGAAAAAACTTTGTCAGTTGAGGCCCCAATGGACTTAGCTTCGCAGGCAGGGATTCAGTCATTACCTTTAAAATCTCTTCCACGTCAGTGACAGAGCGTGATGCGGGAGTCTCCTCTTCGTCAGATACTTTTCGCTTCGGAGATGCTATTTTCTTCTTCAGAATATTCTTCTTTTTTGGTGGTTCTTCCTCATCTTCATTTAAAGCTTTGGCTCCCCTTTTCCTTTTTTGGCCCCCGGCACCTTTGTTCAGATTTTCATAGTCAGGGTATTCAAAACCCAGGGCGTCCAGCACTCGATTCAGCCTTCGCTTCGGACGGGTGCCGAAGGCCGCAGTCATCAATTGATCTTCTTTTTTCGAGTAATTCCCAAGAATTTCATTGCACATTATTTCAACTGTGTCCAGCCATTCTTGGCAAGGTTTTTTAAAGTATTTCTTAAACTTGTAATAGTAAGGTAACCGCACAAGTTCCCCTTCTTTCTTCTCCCCCTCTAGCTTCGGCATTTCCCATTCTTTTAAAGTAGGAAAAACCCTGAAGGCCAAGAACTCTTGAACTAGGTCCCTAGTACTGATATGCTCTGAAATAATTTTAAACTCAGCCAGTGCAGCCCAAGTGGAACCTTCTAATGACATTTGGCATCGTGGTCTTGTTTCTCCGAAGATCAATTCAAGAGGGCTTTGTACCAGCTTCTCTTTGTCTTCGTCAACCTTCACATAAAACCATTCTGATTTCCAGCCTGCCGGCCATTTGCTTCGGTAACTGATTACAGGAAACTTTGTGGTTTTCCGATAGGCAAAATTGTAGCAACCAAAGTTATCATGTAATCCATCTTTTCTAGCCTTCGTCTGGTAATGCAGCTCATGAACTCGACAAAAGCTGTCGGCAAACGGCTCCACCGCCTGGCTTCGGAGGGCCCAGATATAAACACTAAGCCTAACGATAGCGTTAGGAGTCAACTGATGAAAGTAGATACCAAACTTCTTCAATACATATGCAATAATCCCATGAAGGGGGAATCTCAACCGAGCCTTTAGAAAGCTCTTGAAAATGACTATTTCATCCTTCTCTGGCTTCGGGGTAGTTTCTTCTCCCCCGAAGCGAAGTAGCTTCTTCTGACTTTCACTGAAATAACCTGACTTTACCATCTTGGAGAGATCAGCCTTCGAAACGGTCGACTTTCCGAAGTCCAAGTGGCTGGGCTTACTTGGCAAGGCAATACGATAATCATCTTCGGGATCAGTTTCTTCAATGTTCTCATCTTCTGCTTCGGCAGTTGCTTGTTTTGCTTCAACAGTGGGGATTTCTTCCGAAGTTACCAGTCCGGATCGTTGCATTGCTTCGGAGATGGGAACAGTTTCCGAACCTTCAGCTTCGCCTCCTTCACGCTCAACCCTGGTGGTAGATCGCACTCTGGCCATTTAATTCTGAGTTTGTGGAAATTGAATACTTTTTTTCTCTCCCGAAGCCTTTCCTTCTGACGAAGCAGACTTCAAGTTGGAGCTTCGTTCGATTTCGAGAGTCAAACTTCGGCTATGGTTAAAAATTTTGGCAGCAAAACAGTGCAAATAGCAATGAATGCTGTGGTAACTTCACACCTACCCGTCTGTTTATATAGTGCTGCAGGTAAGAAGGCGAAACGCCAGGATTTTTACACCAGGCGGACAGTCACTTGCACTCGCTACGCGGTGGACCGCAGAGACCAAACAGTAACTCTGCAAAGTGGGACTGCTACGCGCTCGGAAACTGAATCGTTTCTCGACAACGAGCTCAGGTAAGGTGTTTTTTGGACCTTCGGCTTCCCGAAGCTTAAGAAACTTTTTTCACGGATCAAGCTCGTTACGAAAAACGATCTAGCGCCGCGAAAGGGGCTACTGTTGGGGCCATGCTCCGTCACGCCGAAGGTCCCGTAGAAAGAAGCAGCTTCGGCGGAAGCTGTCCGCAGGAGATAACCGAAGGTTCCTCTTCATGAAGCTTCGGTATAACAAACCGACTTAAAGATAGAATGACCTTTCAATCCATAAAGGTCTGAGTCAATGTTGTAAACTTTTATGAGGGGCATAATTGTAATTCTTCACAGGTTGTGTCCTGTGTCTATAAATAGATGAACAGTACCCCTGTACTGTTCACGCTGACTTGTATTCGCTCGTGCGTCACGCTTGTATTTTTGCCTTCCACCAAATCGAAGGTACAAATGTAATTCGATATTGTTCTTATTCTTCCATAATCATATAATGGGGACACTTAATAATGTTATATGATTAATCATGTATTCCTTCATGTTTCATATGCTTTCCCTTTATCAATATAAACTGTGATGATGAAGGTACGTCCTTCATGACCTTCGTCCAAAATCGTTATATCCTAAGGGAAATAACGCTTCGGAGGACGAAGGATATTAACCATTAACTTCTTTCCGTGTTGCCTTGTTCTTAATCCATAGCATTTGAGAACAAGTCCCCAACAGGAGATATAGCAATTTTACCCAAACCTTTGACCAAACCTTGGTTTCCATCCCCGAATGTGATAGCTCGTTGGGGATCTTGGTTTTTCTCGTAGGAGGAGAACATCTTCTTCTCCCCTGTCATGTGGTTTGTGCACCCGCTGTCGATGATCCAACTTGAGCCCCCGGATGCATAAACCTACAAAACAAGTTTAGTTCTTGACTTTAGGTACCCAAACGGTTTTGGGTCCTTTGGCATTAGAAACAAGAACTTTGGGTACCCAAACACAAGTCTTGGAGCCCTTGTGTTTGCCCCCAACAAACTTGGCAACTACCTTGCCGGATTTGTTAGTCAAAACATAAGATGCATCAAAAGTTTTAAATGAAATGCTATGACCATTTGATGCACTAGGAGTTTTCTTTCTAGGCAACTTAGCACGGGTTGGTTGCCTAGAGCTAGATGTCTCACCCTTATACATAAAAGAATGGTTAGGGCCAGAGTGAGACTTCCTAGAATGAATTTTCCTAATTTTGCTCTCGGGATAACCGGCAGGGTACAAAATGTAACCCTCGTTATCCTGTGGCATGGGAGCTTTGCCCTTAACAAAGTTAGACAAATTTTTAGGAGGGGCACTAAGTTTGACATTGTTTCCCCTTTGGAAGCCAATGCCATCCTTGATGCCAGGGCGTCTCCCATTATAGAGCATACTTCTGGCAAATTTAATCTTTTCATTCTCTAAGTTATGCTCGGCAATTTTAGCATCTAATTTTGCTATATGATCATTTTGTTGTTTAATTAAAGCCACATGATCATAAATAGCATCAATACCAAAATCTTTACATCTAGTGCAAATAGAAACATGCTCAACATTAGATGTAGAGGGTTTGCAAGATTTTAATTCTACAACCTTAGCATGTAATATATTATTCTCATTTCTAAGGTTGGAAATAGTAATATTGCAAACATCAAAATCTTTAGCCTTAGCAATCAAATTTTCATTTTCTACTTTAAGGCTAGCAAGAGATACATTCAATTCCTCAATCTTAGCAAGCAAATCATCATTATCATTTCTAAGATTTGGAATTGAAACATTACAAACATTTGAATCAACCTTAGCAATTAATTTAACATTTTAATTTCTAAGGTTTGCAATGGTGTCATGGCAAGTGCTTAGTTCACTAGATAGTTTTTGATATTTTTCTATTTCTAGAGCATAAGCATTTTTAACCTTAACATGTTTCTTGTTTTCCTTAATTAGGAAGTCCTCTTGGGAATCCAAAAGGTCATCCTTTTCATGTATAGCATTAATTAATTCATTTAATTTTTCCTTTTGTTCCATGTTAAGGTTGGCAAAAAGGGTACGCAAGTTATCCTCCTCATCACTAGCATTTTCATCACTAGAAGACTCATATCTAGTGGAGGGTTTAGATTTAACCTTCTTCTTTTTGCCGTCCTTTGCCATGAGGCACTTGTGGCTAATGTTGGGGAAGAGGAGTCCCTTGGTGACGGCGATGTTGGCGGCGTCCTCGTCGTCGGAGGAGTCGGTGCAGCTCTCGTCGGAGTTCCACTCGCGGCACACGTGGGCATCGGCGCCCTTCTTCTTGTGGTACCTCTTCTTTTCTCTCCTCTTGCCCTTCTTGTCGTTATCCCTGTCACTGTCACTTGATAATGGACATTTAGCAATTAAGTGATCGGGCTTACCACACTTGTAGCAAACCTTCTTGGAATGGGATTTGTAATCCTTCCCCTTCCGTTGCTTGAGGATTTGGCGAAAGCTTTTGATGATTAAAGCCATCTCCTCATTGTCGAGCTTGGAGGCGTCAATTGGTTGTCTATTTGGTGTAGACTCCTCCTTCTTCTCCTCCGTCGCCTTAAATGCCACCGGTTGTGCTTCGGACGTGGAGGGTTCATCAAGCTCGTTGATCTTCTTTGAGCCTTTAATCATACATTCAAAGCTCACAAAATTCCCGATTACTTCCTCGGGAGTCATTAGTGTATATCTTGGGTTGCCACGAATTAATTGTACTTGAGTAGGGTTAAGGAAAATAAGTGATCTTAAAATAACCTTAACCACCTCGTGGTCATCCCATTTCTTGCTCCCGAGGTTGCGCACTTGGTTCACCAAGGCTTTGAGCCGGTTGTACATATCTTGTGGCTCCTCTCCTTGGCGAAGACGGAAGCGACCGAGCTCCCCCTCGATCGTTTCCCGCTTGGTGATCTTGGTGAGTTCATCACCTTCGTGCGCGGTCTTGAGTAAGTCCCAAATCTCCTTCGCATTCTTCAATCCTTGTACCTTGTTATATTCCTCTCTACTTAGAGAGGCGAGGAGAATGGTTGTGGCTTGGGAATTGAAGTGCTCGATTTGGGCCACTTCATCCACATCATAGTCTTCATCCCCTACGGATGGTACCTGTACACCAAACTCAACAACATCCCATATACTTTTGTGGAGTGAGGTTAGATGAAATCGCATTAAATCACTCCACCTAGCATAGTCTTCACCATCAAACGTTGGTGGTTTGCCTAATGGGACGGAAAGCAAAGGTGTATGTTTAGGAATGCGAGGGTAGCGTAAGGGGATCTTACTATACTTCTTACGCTCTTGGCGCTTAGAAGTGACGGACGCTGCGTCGGAGCCGGAGGTGGATGTCGACGAAGAATCGGTCTCGTAGTAGACCACCTTCCTCATCCTCTTTTTCTTGTCCCCACTCCGATGCGGCTTGTGGGAAGAGGATTTTTCCTTCTTTTCTTTGTGGTGTGAAGAAGAAGATCTTTTCTCCTTCCGTTTGGAGGAGTCCTTCTTCTTCTCCTTCCTCTTGGTGCGGGACTCTTCCGATGAAGTGCTCCCGTGACTCGTAGTGGGCCTGTCGCCGATCTCCATCTCCCTCTTGGTGTGATCTCCCGACATCACTTCGAGCGGTTAGGCTCTAATGAAGCACCGGGCTCTGATACCAATTGAAAGTCGCCTAGAGGGGGGGTGAATAGGGCGAAACTGAAATTTACAAAATTAATCACAACTACGAGACGGGTTAGCGTTAGAAATAAATACGAGTCCGAGAGAGAGGGCGCAAAACAAATCGTGAGCAAATGCGAAGTGAGACACGATGATTTGTTTTACCGAGGTTCGATTCTCGCAAACCTACTCCCCGTTGAGGAGGCCACAAAGGCCGGGTCTCTTTCAACCCTTACCCTCTCTCAAACGGTCCCTCGGACCGAGTGAGCTTTCTCTTCTCAAATGTTTGGAACACAAAGTTCCCACAAGGACCACCACAAGGTTGGTGTCTCTTGCCTCAATTACAAGTGAGTTTGATCGCAATGAAGAATCAAAGAAGGAAGAAAGCAATCCAAGTGCAAGAGCCCGAAAGAACACAAGCAAATCTCTCTCACTAATCACTATGGCGTTGCGTGGAGTTTGGAGAGGATTTGATCACTTTGGTGTGTCTAGAATTGAATGCTAGAGCTCTTGTAAGTAGTTGAAGTGGGAAAACTTGGATGACTTGAATGTGGGGTGGTTGGGGGTATTTATAGCCCCAACCACCAAACTAGCCGTTTGGGTGGAGGCTGTCTGTCGCATGGTGCACCGGACAGTCCGGTGCACACCGGACATGTCTGGTGCGCCAGCCACGTCACCCGAACGTTCGGGTTCCGACCGTTGGAGTTCTGACGCTGGGCCCGCCTGGATGTCCTGTGGCGCACCGGACATGCACTGTAGGGTGTCCGGTGCGCCTGTTCGCGCGTGCCTGACCTCTGCGCGCGCTGGCGCGCATTTAATGTGCTGCAGGTAGCCGTTGGCGCCAGAAGTAGCCGTTGCCCCACAGTTACACCGGACAGTCCGGTGTACACCGGACATGTCCGGTGAATTATAGCGGAGCAGCCGATGCGAATTCCCGAGGCTGGCGAGTTCAGAGCCGCGTCCTCTTGGAGCACCGGACACTGTCCGGTGTACACCGGACAGTCCGGTGAATTATAGAGCGCCGGCCTGAGAATTTCCGAAGGTGAAGAGTTTGAAGTCGGTCTTCCCTGGTGCACTGGACACTGTCCGGTGGCACACCGGACAGTCCGGTGCGCCCGACCAGGATGCCTTTGGTTGTCCCTTTGCTCCTTTGTTTGAACCCTTTTTCTTGTTCTTTTTATTGGCTTATGGTGAACCTTTGTACCTGTAGAACTTATAAACTTGGGCAAACTAGTTAGTCCAATTATTTGTGTTGGGCAATTCAACCACCAAAATTAGTATAGGAAATAGGTGTAAGCCTAATTCCCTTTCATAAAGGTTAAGACATTATGTTTACTCGAAGTGTAATATGTTAATATAATCTCTATTTATGCTTTCATGCATTGTTCTTTTGATATATTACACTTGTGATGTCAACATATGTGTGGAAATAGATCCTGGCACACATATACGATGCACCCGGCTCTGCCCCCTCAGAAACGGGTGTGACAGAAGTGGTATCAAAACAATGTGACCGTAGGTCGCTAGATTAGTTAGAAATGGAAAGCCTAGTCAGTCATTCAAAACTTGACTTAATTGTCTTCATAAAAACTTACTTTATATCAAAACTCGTCTCTTTTATCTTCAACCCTTCTTGTCTGATTTTTTGACTAGATCGGTAAGGGCGATATTATACTATAGTGGTTTTCTAATCCCTAATATTGCTATATAACCCTTGACTTCTTATACTTTTGTTTTCTTGCCATTGTATTGCCACCCTTGCGCAATATCTACCTTGATATATTAAACCTTTGCCTCTCTACTTTTCTCCTTGATAATGCTTTCTCCCTAACTCACTTCATATCCTTGGTTGTATCATTTATCCTCACTTTATTAGTTCATGGTTATCTTATTTCACTTGTGGCCACCGACAAATATGTCTTGTCTAACTCCTTGATATTTCTAATATGATTCCTTGACTTTATAATCTCTCTTTCTTATTCCAAACCTTGTTTTGGTTGAATGAATAGAATTGGATTGTGTTGTGCTGGTATGCTTGAGTTCACTGTCCTTTGTGTTCATGTTTGATTTGCCTCTTTGAAATGATTGTTGGTGTATTGTGTGACTTTTGTCCACAATGGCATAAGTTAGCTAGGTAAAACCTTAGATAGATGGGTTTTCTCTGCTCTCTATAATCTGTCTTTGCTCAACCCTTTCGTCCCTTCCATTCTTCCATACCCATACAAATGTCAGACCTTGGAATGCCAACTACAAGTGATGTCACTAAATGCAAAGAATGTGGTGTGTTGACAAGTAAAAACAACACTATAAATAAATCAGCTGATGAACAGACATTCAAGACACAAAAGGATGCACAATCAAACCAACAGACAAGTGACCTTGGAACATGTTGTTGTGAGTACTATGGAATTCCTTGTCGCCAGATCAGTACAAACGAAAGTGAAACTACAAAATAGAAGAACTGGATTTTATTTTTTGGCATAAAAAGACAGATGTCTCCCCAAGAACAACTAATAACAGATTCTCTCTTACCTAACACACTGTCAGTTGATGAACTGCAAAGTATTCCAAAAAGGAAACATCACAAGGATGCCCAGCCCCAAGAAGAAACACATGAGTGTTACATTGATGGATGGACTATTACTTGCACACAGTTTTAGCCTCATCGTCGCATCAGGTCCAAGAAACAAAAAGGGAAACATGGAAAAAGTCAAGAAATAACTTCAAGAAAAGCTTGCTATCAATGTGGACGTGAAGGTCATTACTTCCGTAACTGTCCTGAGAAGAGTTGTAATACCCAACTTTGGTAAATAAGAGAAAGAAATAAAATTTGTGTGTAATGCATCCTCCATCATAGGAATTATTAGGGGACACGCTTAAACTAAATAATACCCCAATAAAAAAAATGTGCATCATGCTAGAGTTTGGTTGCTTGCGCATATAAAATAATAATAGAAACACTATTAATCAAAATTTGATAATAAGGAAATTAAGTTGAAGCTCAATGGAAATTAGGTTTTGAAATTGGAAAAGAAATGAGGAGGGATAAAAGAAAACCCTAGATGAAAATAAAGAAAAATATACATACATAGATGTGCCTCATCATACTGACATTTTCAACTTGAATATTTAACCTAAACCCAAAGTTCACAATTAAATTGGGATTTAAACTTGGGCTAAAGAACATAATAATAAAGAGAAAAGAAAATAGAAAATAGAATGGGATTAGGGAGGAACTCGCATGGGCCAAGAAACCATGGTCCGGCCCACTTCGTCCTTTTTCCTCCCGCACGACCCATTAGCTAGACGCGCGCCGTTCACCTGAGTGTTGTGCCGACCTGTGGGCCAGCTCTGTCATTCGCTCATGCGTGTACTGGCTCATTCCTTCTCTGGCGCGTGGGCCCAAGACCATGCACGTCTTCCACCTTGGTTTGTTACGGGCGAGCGCGCAATTGCCGGCGCCGCTGGCTCAACAGCCTTCCAGGGACCTCAGCCGCGCACAAGCTTCACATCTTCCACGCCAATACTCCTTCCCTGCACAGCCGCCACACTCCCAGAACTCCCCACAGCAGTACTTGGCGCAGAGAACCTCTTTCTCCACTCGACGCCAGCCAGGGACGCCCCTTGCCATCGCCGCATCCTCCGTCCCAAGCACGCAGGGCGTGAGCTCCTCCTCGCCGTTGTCTCCGGTCCACCAGCAGCCAATGCCGGGAGGAGATCAGAGAGAGAGAAATCGGGAGGAGTGAGAGAGGGACGAGCGGCGCCACTTAGGAATTCCGCTCGCGCTGCCGCCGCGGGGCAAGTCCCAGGTGCTCGCACCTTGGATGCAGGCCTTTATGCCTCGTCAGTGCGCATGGAAGTCTCGATGTCCTCCAATTTGAGAGAGATGGCAGCATGGCTACGGTGATTTCTTACCGATGCTCAGCGTCGCCGCGAATCGCACTCCCCTGTGGGCCGCTGTCGTGGTCCCTAGCCTTCTACGGCATTTGGGGGTGTTGGACACGGTCATTGGGGTTCGCCTGGTCTTTGGGAAGCTAGCTCCACCGCCAATTTGATGAACAACCGGTGGAAACTCGGTCAATTGCTCACCGGAGCACAGCCCCGCCGCTGACCCGCGCCTCGTCGTGGTCCGGCTTCTACGCGCCATTTCTGTCAGCAGGTAATCCTCCCACTAACTCCCCATAACTCTGTAATGGTGTAGCACGCGTCAACTCGGGGGGGCTCGACTTGTATCACGAAATGGCGCTTCCCTGTCAATGGCGCCGCCGTGTGGAGACAGGGCCACCGCGCGTTTGGGAGTTAGGTGAGGGAGAGAGTCTCCGGGCCGTTCGTCTTGGATCGAACAGCGTAGATTAGGTGCAGCTGGACGGTAGGCCGTTTTGCTCTGCGCCGTTGGATGGGGATCGGACGTATGAGGAGCCATGCAGGGTTATGTGTGATCGGGTCCGTTAATCTTGTGTCGAACGGATGAGATCGAACCCTTGAAGCGTGTCGCGAACTCAGTGGACGACCGTAGGATCTAGATCTAGGGCTCCACATTGAATACCGGTTCAGAGGAGATTAGATCTAATCTATGCCGTGCGTACTCGATCGAGCGGCCAAGATTGTTAGGTACCTTTCGGCTGGCACAAATTGTAAATAAGTCCCTGGAGTTTATAGAAATCAACCCACCGTTCTGGCGCTGGTACTCTGTGTCTTGGGAATTCTTGCGCAGGAGACCCTATCTTTTCCAGCATTTGACGCCCAGACCAGAGACATAGGAAATTGAATAAATTAATACAGAAAATGCTTTTCTAGTATAAAAATAATTCTAGATCTTGTTTAATTCCTAGAAAATTCATACTAACTCCTTTTTAGTCCATTCCAATTCCTATAATTTTGTAATATTATGTTTTATCATCTAGTACCACTGTTTTCACATGAAAGTCATATTAAAATTTATACCCTATTTAATCTTGCATAAAACACATAAAACCTTCAGAAATTCATAAATTAAAATATATAATTCCAAATTGATTCATTCCAGTGATATTTATTTTGTTTAAATATTGTTTATCACCTGGTATCTTTGTCTAACCATAAAACTTGGTTTAAAATTATCCACATGAATAACTCTATTCTAGGCATTAAATAACTTCATAAAATCATAACTCGGTGACCGTAACTCCAATTTTAGTGGTTTTCGATCTCGTGATCTCGTAGCAACGCGTAGATTATTATCATTCAGTTTGTACTTATGTTTGGTGTGATGTTAATTTTATCTATACCATGTTTGTTTGTATTGCTACGACTAGCGCGAGGACACATGTCATCTGAAAAGCAAGTTGGTACCTGGATTCTCAAGTGCCAGGCAAGTTGTGCCCTTGATCACTTACTTTTCCCAGCCATGTTCTTATTAATTTTAATGATCTGCATAGGTTAATTTTGATGGGAGCCTTTATGTTATCCCAGTTTTGATTACCTCTATACCTTGTTCACCCCTGAATTATTTTTGGGTAGTACTTGCTATTGCTTTATGTGGATTGGGTATGGAGATACACTATTCATGATTATTCTGTTATTATCTTGTTATTATTACTGTTCATGTTAAGATCATTAAATTAATGGGAACATGGAGCGACCACCTGGGAAAACAGTGCTACCACAAGGGTTTAATGGGACGCCCTTGGCTGATTAACTAGGAAAGCTAGTGGAGGTCTTCCTTACCCGAAAGGGGCAAGGGCAGTAGGGGAGTGGTCAGTGTAGGGAGGTCCTTGTTTGATTTTGCTACGATGGCGGTCAGGCAAGAACCCTGCACTGGAGCTTCCTATAAACTGTAGCGGGATTTCTGAAGCTAGTGGAACTTTGTAAAGGCCTCGTAGTGTTACCCTGCCTCGCCTCCTCGGTAGAGGTGTATGGGATTGGCCGTCTCTTGGCAGATGGGTAACATGACTTGTGGGTAAAGATGCGCAACCTCTGCAGAGTGTAAAACTAGTATACTAGCCGTGCTCACGGTCAAGAGCGGCTTGGACCCTCACATGATTAATTATGGAACTTAAATTTAATTTGACATTTGCATCGCATTTGGGATTATTTTACTATTACTGTTCTTTATTATTATTAAGGTTTGGTATTTACTTACACTTAGTAATTGCTAATAAAATTTTGACCAACTTATAAAAGCAATGCTCAGCTTCAGCCTTCATTTCATTGATCAGCCTTACACTTCATGAACTCCCACCTTTGGTGAGTTCATGCCACATTATTCCCCACGACTTGTTGAGCTATGAACGTATGTGAGCTCACTCTTGCTGTCTCACACCCCCCCACAGGAGAAGAACAAGTGGTCGAAGAGGAGCCGCTTAACACTGAGGCATTCGACTTGATCTAGGTGGCGTTTCTCAGTCGACATTTGCGCCGACGATCCTTAGTTCGTTTTACATTTATTCCTTTATTTTGTAATAAGTCTTCCGCTATGTAATAAGTACTCTGATGTTTTATGACATTTATCTCTATACACTCTGTTATTATATATGTTGTCTTCTTTGGCGCATGTATGAGATGCACCTGGCTTTGTCCTTTAAAACCGGGTGTTACAGAAGTGGTATCAGAGCGAATGTTGACTGTAGGACGAAACCTAGATAGAAATGGACAACCCTTACCTACTTATCTTACTCTGATTCTTTCTATACTCATCTTGTCTTGATCCTGTCTCACCTTTTGCTATCATACTCTGATTTCTCTTATCTTTTCTACTCTAAGACAAGATGGATTTCACACCTTGGAATCCTACATTAATAACCTTTTTAAGAGATAGGAGACCTAAGACGAAATTAAAATTATTTTCTCTATTAAAAAAATGTTGTTTCATTGTTCTGATGACAATGCCTGATTTGCTTCTTTGATTGATTGAAATAGTATAGACGGGCATCCTAGCATGTACCACCATAAGGTAATGTATTAGCTTTAGTGGGTGTCACACTAATCTACTTAGCTAATAAATCTCCCGTAGTAACATTCCTTGTAATTACTCGCCTTGTCTACAATTCTTCCTTTCTTACCCTGTGTTTCTGACCTAGATGGGCTACCCCTATACTGTTAGAAGAGAGCAGTATAGATTTGATCTTTGGTATGTTATGGTTAAGAAAGGCAAAGGCAGTATATACACGGTGCTAAGGGAACCTTAGAACTCACCAGTGCCAAAGGAGAAAGATTCGAAGTTGAGATTTCAGTAACTACCACCATCGGACTAGCGTCATTCTTAGTCGATGGGAAGTTTGTTGGTGACAACATCCGTGTGGTTAAGAATTTTCTGGATGTCTTTCCAGAGGAGTTACCAGGGATGCCACCAGATATGGAAGTTGAGTTTGTCATAGATCTCTTACCTGGAACTGCTCCTACTTCTAAACGGACATACAAGATGTCTGTGGAAGAGTTAAAGGAACTTAAGAAGCAATTAATAGAGTTACAAGAGGCTGGGTACATTCGTTCGAATTCTTCACCTTGTGGAGCGCCGGTTTTATTGTACAGAAGAAGGATGGATCACAAAGGATGTGCGTGGATTATAGGTTCCTTAACGACGTCACTGTGGAGAACAAGTATCTATTACCCCGCATAGAGGATTTATTTGATCAGATGAGAGGTGCAAGGGTATTTTCTAAGATTGACCTCAGATCGAGTTACCATCAAATGAAGATTAGGCCATCGAATATTCCCAAGACGAATTTATCGACCCAATATGGATTATATGAGTTCATAGTTATGTCATTTGGACTAACCAATACACCAGTCTATTTTATGGATCTGAAGAATAAGGTGTTCATGATTTGGACAGATTCGTCGTGATTTTCATCGACGATACCCTTATTTCTTCCAAGAGAGATAGTGATCATGAGAAATATCTGAGATTGGTGCTATAGAAGCGACGAGATAATCAACTCTACGCCAAGTACAGCAAATGCGAGTTTTGGATTGGCGAGGTGCCATTTCTTGGACATATCATTTCAAATGGAGGGATTTCAGTGGATTCTGCTAAAGTCAAGGAGATAGTGGTGTGGAGCATACCCACTACAGTTGCTGAAGTTCGGAGTTTCTTGGGATTTGTAGGATATTATCGAAGATTTATTGAAGGATTTTCTAAGATCGCTAAGCCTATGACCTCACTTCTGGAGAAGGAAAGAGAGTCTAAGTGGGACGATAAGTGCCAAGATAGCTTTGATCAATTAAAGAAGAGGTTGATGTCGCCACCAGTGTTGGTTATGATAGATCTGCAGAAAGGATTTGATATTTATTGTGATGCATGTGGCCAAGGCTTAGGATGTGTGCTCATGCAAGAAGGACATGTGATCGCCTACGCGTCTCGCCAGTTGCGGAAACATGAGTTGAAATACCCCACACATGACTTAGAAATGGCTGCCGTTGTGCATGCACTTAAGATTTGGAGACACTACATCATGGGAACTAAGTGCCAAGTATACACGGATCATAAGAGCTTGAAGTACATATTCACTCAGAAGGATCTCAACCTTAGGCAACGCCGTTGGTTGGAGCTCATTAAGGATTATGACATGGAGATTCACTATCACCCAGGCAAGGCAAATTTGGTTGCAGATGCCTTGAGTCGGAAGGAGCATGTTCACTCCGCTTTCGTTGTCCAGCTACCTGATGAATTAGCAAAAGATTTTGAGAGACTCAACCTGGGAATTGTTACACATATGGAAGGAGTGACTATTGAATTGGAACCTACCTTGGAGCAAGAAATTCGTAAAGGTCAGGTTGGTGATGCTAAAATCCAGGAGATCAAGGATCTGATAACAGAGGGTAGAGGCCCGGAATTCACTGAAGATGAACAAGGCACAATATGGTTCAAGGATAGGATATGAGTTCCTGAGATTGATAGCTTTCGTGAAACTATTAAAAAGGAGGCCCATGACTTGGATTATTCTATTCATCCTGGTAGCACTAAGATGTATCAGGATTTGAAGCAGAAGTATTGGTGGTATGGATTGAAGAGAGATGTGGCTACACATGTGGCTATGTGCGAGGTGAGTCAAAGAGTTAAGGCCAAACACCAAAGACAAGCTGGACTATTATACCCATTGAAGATACTCGAATGGAAGTGTATGGATTTCATTACTAGATTGCCTCGCACCTCGAAAGGATATGATGCTATATGGGTTATTGTGGATAGACTGACCAAAGTGGCTCACTTCATTCCGGTCAATATTACTTATGAGGTATCTCAATTGGTAGAGTTATATATGGCTCGGATTGTGTCTCTACACGGTGTACCGAAGAAGATCATTTTGGATAGAGGATTACAGTTTACCTCCAGACTTTGGAAAAGTTTTCATGAGAATTTGGATACGAATTTGAAGTTTAGTTCGGCTTACCATCCTCGGACTGATGGACAGACTGAAAGGACTAATCAAGTATTGGAAGACATGTTGAGAGCTTGTACCCTTCAGCATGGTAGTAGTTGGGACAAGAGTCTACCCTATGCTAAGTTCTCGTATAATAATAGTTACCAGGCCAGTCTAAAAGATGTCACCGTTCGAGGCTCTATATGACAGTAAGTGCAGTACTCCTCTATATTGGGATCAGACTAGAGGAAGACAATTCTTTGGACCTGAACTTATTCAATGGGTAGAAGAACAAGTCTGTATAATCAGGGGGGGACTTGAGGGTAGCTCAGACCAGGCAAAAGAGCTACGCTGATAATAGAAGAAGACCACTGGAATTTGAGGAAAGTGATTATGTGTACCCCATGGTGTCACCACTCCGTGGAATGAGGAGATTTAAAGTCAAGGGCAAATTGTCCCCACACTTTATTGGACCACTCTGAGTTTTTAGGCGAGTTGAAGAGATGGCCTACCAACTCGAGCTACCTGATAATCTATCTAATGTGCATAATGTATTTCATGTGTCTCAACTTAAGAAGTGTCTCCGTGTCCATGAGGAACAGTTACCGATGGAAGAGCTCAGTGTTCAGGGTGATTTGACATACACGGATTATCCGATCAAGATTCTTGACACTTCGACTCGAGTTACAAGAAATAAGGCAAGCTCGGTTGGAAAAGACAACAACGACAACAACAACCTCCACCACCACCAGCTCCACCCAGCTACAGAAACATAAATATAAATTACTACTATTTGTAAGATCTAAGTGTCACCTTAGTTAGTAGTTGGTATGATACTATTTCAGGAGGAATAATAAGGTCTAATTGACCCCATATGTTGCTAATAAAGTTTGCATCATGCTGAGATTTTTGTTTGTGCATATGTTTTGAGATATTATAGTTATACACCCTTTACTTACAAATCTCGAGGACGAGATTTCTGTTAATGGGGGTAGGATTTGTAATACCCAACTTTGGTAAATAAGAGAAAGAAATAAAATTTGTGTGTAATGCATCCTCCATCATAGGAATTATTAGGGGACACGCTTAAACTAAATAATACCCCAATAAAAAAATGTGCATCATGCTAGAGTTTGGTTGCTTGCGCATATAAAATAATAATAGAAACACTATTAATCAAAATTTGATAATAAGGAAATTAAGTTGAAGCTCAATGGAAATTAGGTTTTGAAATTGGAAAAGAAATGAGGAGGGATAAAAGAAAACCCTAGATGAAAATAAAGAAAAATATACATACATAGATGTGCCTCCTCATACTGACATTTTCAACTTGAATATTTAACCTAAACCCAAAGTTCACAATTAAATTGGGATTTAAACTTGGGCTAAAGAACATAATAATAAAGAGAAAAGAAAATAGAAAATAGAATGGGATTAGGGAGGAACTCGCATGGGCCAAGAAACCATGGTCCGGCCCACTTCGTCCTTTTTCCTCCCGCACGACCCATTAGCTAGACGCGCGCCGTTCACCTGAGTGTTGTGCCGACCTGTGGGCCAGCTCTGTCATTCGCTCATGCGTGTACTGGCTCATTCCTTCTCTGGCGCGTGGGCCCAAGACCGTGCACGTCTTCCACCTTGGTTTGTTACGGGCGAGCGCGCAATTGCCAGCGCCGCTGGCTCAACAGCCTTCCAGGGACCTCAGCCGCGCACAAGCTTCACATCTTCCACGCCAATACTCCTTCCCTGCACAGCCGCCACACTCCTAGAACTCCTCCCCACAGCAGTACTTGGCGCAGAGAACCTCTTTCTCCACTCGACGCCAGCCAGGGACGCCCCTTGCCATCGCCGCATCCTCCGTCCCAAGCACGCAGGGCGTGAGCTCCTCCTCGCCGTTGTCTCCGGTCCACCAGCAGCCAATGCCGGGAGGAGATCAGAGAGAGAGAAATCGGGAGGAGTGAGAGAGGGACGAGCGGCGCCACTTAGGAATTCCGCTCGCGCTGCCGCCGCGGGGCAAGTCCCAGGCGCTCGCACCTTGGATGCAGGCCTTTATGCCTCGTCAGTGCGCATGGAAGTCTCGACGCCCTCCAATTTGAGAGAGATGGCAGCATGGCTGCGGTGATTTCTTACCGATGCTCAGCGTCGCCGCGAATCGCACTCCCCTGTGGGCCGCTGTCGTGGTCCCTAGCCTTCTACGGCATTTGGGGTGTTGGACACGGTCATTGGGGTTCGCCTGGTCTTTGGGAAGCTAGCTCCACCACCAATTTGATGAACAACCGGTGGAAACTCGGTCAATTGCTCACCGGAGCACAGCCCCGCCGCTCACCCGCGCCTCGTCGTGGTCCGGCTTCTACGCGCCATTTCTGTCAGCAGGTAATCCTCCCACTAACTCCCCATAACTCTGTAATGGTGTAGCACACGTCAACTCGGGGGGCTCGACTTGTATCACGAAATGGCGCTTCCCTGTCAATGGCGCCGCCGTGTGGAGACAGGGCCACCGCGCGTTTGGGAGTTAGGTGAGGGAGAGAGTCTCCGGGCCGTTCGTCTTGGATCGAACAGCGTAGATTAGGTGCAGCTGGACGGTAGGCCGTTTTGCTCTGCGCCGTTGGATGGGGATCGGACATATGAGGAGCCATGCAGGGTTATGTGTGATCGGGTCCGTTAATCTTGTGCCGAACGGATGAGATCGAACCCTTGAAGCGTGTCGCGAACTCAGTGGACGACCGTAGGATCTAGATCTAGGGCTCCACATTGAATACCGGTTCAGAGGAGATTAGATCTAATCTATGCCGTGCGTACTCGATCGAGCGGCCAAGATTGTTAGGTACCTTTCGGCTGGCACAAATTGTAAATAAGTCCCTGGAGTTTATAGAAATCAACCCACCGTTCTGGCGCTGGTACTCTGTGTCTTGGGAATTCTTGCGCAGGAGACCCTATCTTTTCCAGCATTTGACGCCCAGTCCAGAGACATAGGAAATTGAATAAATTAATACAGAAAATGCTTTTCTAGTATAAAAATAATTCTAGATCTTGTTTAATTCCTAGAAAATTCATACTAACTCCTTTTTAGTCCATTCCAATTCCTATAATTTTGTAATATTATGTTTTATCATCTAGTACCACTGTTTTCACATGAAAGTCATATTAAAATTTATACCCTATTTAATCTTGCATAAAACACATAAAACCTTCAGAAATTCATAACTTAAAATATATAATTCCAAATTGATTCATTCCAGTGGTATTTATTTTGTTTAAATATTGTTTATCACCTGGTATCTTTGTCTAACCATAAAACTTGGTTTAAAATTATCCACATGAATAACTCTATTCTAGGCATTAAATAACTTCATAAAATCATAACTCGGTGACCGTAACTCCAATTTTAGTGGTTTTCGATCTCGTGATCTCGTAGCAACGCGTAGATTATTATCATTCAGTTTGTACTTATGTTTGGTGTGATGTTAATTTTATCTATACCATGTTTGTTTGTATTGCTACGACTAGCGCGAGGACACATGTCATCTGAAAAGCAAGTTGGTACCTGGATTCTCAAGTGCCAGGCAAGTTGTGCCCTTGATCACTTACTTTTCCCAGCCATGTTCTTATTAATTTTAATGATCTGCATAGGTTAATTTTGATGGGAGCCTTTATGTTATCCCAGTTTTGATTACCTCTATACCTTGTTCACCCCTGAATTATTTTTGGGTAGTACTTGCTATTGCTTTATGTGGATTGGGTATGGAGATACACTATTCATGATTATTCTGTTATTATCTTGTTATTATTACTGTTCATGTTAAGATCATTAAATTAATGGGAACATGGAGCGACCACCCGGGAAAACAGTGCTACCACAAGGGTTTAATGGGACGCCCTTGGCTGATTAACTAGGAAAGCTAGTGGAGGTCTTCCTTACCCGAAAGGGGCAAGGGCAGTAGGGGAGTGGTCAGTGTAGGGAGGTCCTTGTTTGATTTTGCTGCGATGGCGGTCAGGCAAGAACCCTGCACTGGAGCTTCCTATAAACTGTAGCGGGATTTCTGAAGCTAGTGGAAATTTGTAAAGGCCTCGTAGTGTTACCCTGCCTCGCCTCCTCGGTAGAGGTGTATGGGATTGGCCGTCTCTTGGCAGATGGGTAACATGACTTGTGGGTAAAGATGCGCAACCTCTGCAGAATGTAAAACTAGTATACTAGCCGTGCTCACGGTCAAGAGCGGCTCGGACCCTCACATGATTAATTATGGAACTTAAATTTAATTTGACATTTGCATCGCATTTGGGATTATTTTACTATTACTGTTCTTTATTATTATTAAGGTTTGGTATTTACTTACACTTAGTAATTGCTAATAAAATTTTGACCAACTTATAAAAGCAATGCTCAGCTTCAGCCTTCATTTCATTGATCAGCCTTACACTTCATGAACTCCCACCTTTGGTGAGTTCATGCCACATTATTCCCCACGACTTGTTGAGCTATGAACGTATGTGAGCTCACTCTTGCTGTCTCACACCCCCCCCACAGGAGAAGAACAGGTGGTCGAAGAGGAGCCGCTTAACACTGAGGCATTCGACTTGATCTAGGTGGCGTTTCTCAGTCGACATTTGCGCCGACGATCCTTAGTTCGTTTTACATTTATTCCTTTATTTTGTAATAAGTCTTCCGCTATGTAATAAGTACTCTAATGTTTTATGACATTTATCTCTATACACTCTGTTATTATATATGTTGTCTTCTTTGGCGCATGTATGAGATGCACCCGGCTTTGTCCTTTAAAACCGGGTGTTACAAGAGTTCACTACAGATCACCTCCGAGATGAAGCTATCTTAGTCTTTAGACATGGAACGTGAACAAATATGCACAAAAACTTCTACCAACAACGTAAAGACAACTCAACCTTGTTAATAAAATGTTGACCAACTAAAATGCTTACTACTCAACCTTAGCCTCACCTTGTTAAACTTGCATTAGTTTTTCCCCCACTTGCTGAGCCCCGACCATAAGTGAGCTCACCCTTGCTTAAATTTTGATCAGAAGTTTGCAGATGAAGTTATGATGCCGAGCTCCATGGATGCTATTCTAGTGATACCCCCGGTCATCTTCCTGTGGATGGATATCCATGTTTTGCTGTACTTTGATGAATAAAGGTTAAGACATTATGTCTAGTCGAAGTGTAATATGTTAATATAATCTCTGTTTATGCTTTCATGCATTGTTCTTTTGATATATTACACTTGTGACATCAACATATGTGTGGAAATAGATCCTGGCACACATATGCGACGCACTTGGCTCTGCCCCCTCAGAAACGGGTGTGACAGTTTGTTTAGCTTCGACATTGGGGGTCCCTTCGGCAGTAGCTCCCTCGTGCACAACCAGACCTGAGCGCCTCATCACTTCTAATATGGGCGCTATCTCAGTCACTTCAGTTTTGTCTCCCTCACGGGACACCCTGATAGTAGATCTTACTCTGGCCATTTCAATTTTCAGTTTCTTTCAGACGAATCTAATCTTAGGTGATGAAGCGCCTGTTTGGAAGCACAATGCAAAGCGCTTCAGCTTCGGTTAAAAATTTCAACATCACAACAATGCAATGGCAATGAATATTGTGGTAACTTCTCACCAACCTGTCTGTTTATATAGTCCTATAGGAGAAGAAGGTGAACCGCCACAACGCACACACTGGCTGAACGGTGGACCGGCCAGTGCTTAGAAATATTTTAATCATTTTTTGATAACAAGATCTAGGAAGGTATTTTTTGGACTTTCAGCATTCCGAAGCCTTCGTGTTTTTCGTGGACCAAGCTCATTACGAAAAAACGATCTAGCACCACGAAGGGGCTACTGTTGGGGGTCTTCTTCTCCGCCGAAGGTCCTCAAGACAAAAACACCTTCGGCTTTATGATACAGAGGTCCGCCCTTCTTCTGCCGAAGGTTCTCAAGACAAAGACCTTGCGTATAAGCAACGATGCAAAACGCCGAAGCTGCCGTTAGCTTCGGCTCAGATCAAGCAGAGAAGGAAAAGACTAGATAGACCCTAGTAATCTAAGTTGTCTATAATCAAATGTTTAAGGGCATAAATGTAATTTTACCCAGGCTATGTGTCGTGCCTATAAATAGATGAACAGTACCACCGTACTGTTCATGCTGAATTGTAATCACTCTCTCGCGTCTTCACCTTCGAGCAAGTCGAAGGTATCAATGTAATATTAATTCTGTTAATATTCATACGTGTTTTATGGAATGCAAATATGAATGAATTATCGAGATGTAGCTACTGTCTTCATCCTTTTGCATTCCTATTCACATATTAAATAATGAAGGTATGTCCTTCTTGACCTTCGTCTGATGAGAATTACACCCATGAGGAGATAATGCTTCGGAAGACGAAGGTCCGTAATGATTAACAATTGTGTTGCCTTGTTCTTGATCTACAACATTTGAGAACAAGTGACCAACATGACTGATTTGCTTCTTTGTGATGAGTGTTGATGTGTTGTGACCCTTAGTCCACAATGACATCAGTTTACTAGGTGAGTGCCATATAGTTGGGTTCTCTTTTCCTAGTCTCCCCCTTTAATCCATCTACGCTTACCTCTTTTCTCTCTCTACCCTTTCCTCTTATACCCGCTCAGTTGGCAGAATCTGAGTCGAATCAAAGAATCTATGTGCGACGTATGTGCCAACCTTGTTTTCTTGCTAGCCTTCCCTCGAAACACAATACCATCAATCTATTCCTATAAAAACACAACACCATCCTTGTGTTTCATGCTAGCTATTACTTCTTTTCTGATATAAATGTTTAAATGTCCTTGTTCCTTATTTTCCCTTTGTATATATTGTGCACCTTGTGAAATCTTGTGTCACCAACCCTTTTACCCCTGCTTAGATGATGAATTCTAATGAAGATAAAGTGGATGATGTCAACGACAAGATTCCAACCCCAACAGTTATGAACAAGAAGGATGAGTCACATGGATATCTATTGAATGGAATGAAGAACCACAAGAGGACCAGAAGAATGTTTGGGTACAAGATTAAACCACCTCAGCTGCAAGCAAAAGCCTCGAAGCTCATGAATACTGAAATAGGAGAATCAAATCAAGCTCAGCTATTCAACAAGCAGGCAACCTAGCAACCATCATCTGCTGGCAATCAAGCAACGTTGACGCGCAGAGAGGTCAAAACAAGAGGTGCTTGTTTCTACTACAAGAAAGGAGGGCATTTCATTCACCAATGCCCTAAGAAGCGTCTAGACCGGCTCGGGAGAAAGGCCTCAAAGTAGAGCTCAACTGGTGTTAATCAAGAAGAAGTTATCTTTACCCACTCTAAGTACAAAATAATTTAGACAAGCGATGAGAGCGGTAGGTTGCTGGACATAAGTGTCGAGCCGAGAGAGTGATGAGTCTTTTGATAAGGTGGTAGAGTTGTTTGTAAGGTCTTGTGAACAATCGATGAACCAACCTTGTTTTTCGTGCTAGTTTCTTCTTGAATCTCGGGAGCGAGATTCCTATGAAGGGGGTAGATTTGTAACACGCTGAATTTGGTGATATAAAATTTCTTTTTCTAATATCCACCAAATTCAGGTGTTACCGTATCATTTCTTTACTTCCCTTCTCTTTTTCCTAAATAATGGAGAATTGTTTTGTTTTATATTGGCATAAGCCTAGTGAAGTGAGCCCTAGAGGTGCTTTGGTTGTTGCAATCATGCCATTGCATGGTGTTTCTAAGTGCAAAAGGTGTTTGAGACATGTTAATATACCTTATAGAAGCTTTCGGTAAATTTTCATATTTTTTAGAATATTTTTCTATTTTTCGGAAGCCAAAATCTATTTATTTGAGATACTTAAAAATGTTTTTAGAAACTCTAAATATGTTTTTTGAGTTCATTGGGTGCCAAAATATTTTTAGGAATTCGTCTGGAATTTTTGGAAGCATCTACAATATTTTGAGCATAAATTATGGATTTCTAGGTTTTTCTGAATTTAATAAATGGTAAAATTCGAATTTTACCCGATTTTTTATCTCGTCCGAACCCTAGCTATATATATATATATATGGTGTGTGGCTAGCTTCTACTCGCTGAGCACATTCCGAATCACAAAACGGTTTTCCTAGATTCATTCCCATCTCACGGAATTGCTCGCTGAAGTTCGTAGCGATTCCAACTCGAGTGAGCAATTACTTTCGTTTGGTGCGCCGTCGGTGGAATTCGAGGGCACCAATGCGTTTATCTCGTCGAGGGCTTTGTCTCAGTGCGTTCGGTTCATCGATCAGACCTCCGAATCACCGTCAATCGATGAATTTCTCCTCGGCCCCGGCGAGGGTCTTCTTCCCCGGTGAGCAACCTCCATTATTCGTCATTTTGTTTCGCTGTGTAGCCGCAGCCCCCTCCCTCTCCTCCCTCTGCGTTTATAGTCCCCGACCGCGCCAAGTCGTAGTTGAGGCTCCTACCTGCTTAGCCACGGCTGGCCACTGGCCTCACGGGTGTGGCCGGTGAAGCCACCCCTGTGCCCCCACCAGCGGGCCCACTTGCGAGAGCAGCCGCGGCCAGCCAGCCCGTGCGTCCGAGCCCCACCCCCTAGGTTGAGCCCTTCCTCTTTCCCCCATGGCGGTTCCTGTGTGAGGGAAGAGATGTGGGGAAGAAGAAGAAGACCCATTTTGCGAAAATGCCCTCAAAGAAACAGGTAATAAAACCATATTTTATGAGTCTTGGCATTTTTACTGGCTAACCCCCGAAGTCTATAGTTAATTGCACGTAGATCCTGACTATTTTAAATCCATTTTGAGCCGTTCAAGTTACGTTAGATTACTATTAGCGTTGTCTACGCTTTAAATTTACCATCTCATCATTTCACATGTTTTAGATAATTTATTAAATATTTATTTAACTAATGTCTTAATTTTAGTTTCATATTGAAGCTAACTTACCGTTTCTAACTCGCGCTTTTGTAAATATAAATGCTAACTTAATTACTAACAACTTAAAAGTTTGGATTCGATACTTAAATATGTCATCTATTTATTATTTCTCGCCTCTCGCGCGTGCTGTTCCACACGCGGTGGCATGCTGATTCGCGCATCGTTCGCGTTATGTTCCGCGCGCATCGTCACACGTTGTCTGCAAGTGTCGCGCGTGCGGATCGGGCGCATCGCCGCGCGTCGTCCGCGCACTAAGTCGCGTGTGGCTGTGCATTGTTCGCACATTGTCTTGGCACGCCACGTCTTGTTGTGCGTCGTAAATTCACCTTGCTTAAAGTCTCTCGTGATAATTAAATTACTTATTTATTTGACAGCTGTTAGTATAGTAGATTAATAAAAACTAAATAGCAGTTGCAATTTATATTTGATACAGGTCAGTTAATATAATTATACCGAATTAAATGTCCTGACTTCCGCAGCGTAAACGTTATAACTTCTCGACCGTAGCTCTGACTGTTACGTTTGTTTTTTTACGAGACCGTAGGAGCGAGCTCTATTTTGTATTGCATATTTCTATAATGGTTTTCCTTGTATGGTGTAATGTTCCTATATATGTATATGTCTGTTTGCTTGTGTCTATTCGTATTCGCTACGCATCGTGAATAGATCGCGATCCGTTTCCGAGCTTCGGTGAACCGATGATCAAGCTTCGGCGACCAAGTGATCAAGTTCCTCGAATTCTACGAGATTTAAGACCCTGAGCATCTGTTTGGTGAAGGCAAGTGTCCTCTGACCTACTTATGTCCTATTCACATGATAATTCATTTCCCCACATTATATAATTAAAACCTAAGGATTGACTAGCTTTCTATTCACCTTACCCTTGATTACCTTTGGGTTATTATGGTTAGCTTTATGCTAGTGTTCTACTTTAATCAATAAACATGATGAGATACAAGTATGATACGATAATTTTATTCCTGATATATTGATGGATTTGTGATACTAAAGGGGGCTCGGGCTGTTTCCCGTGTACCTCTCTGTAAGGGCCTATTCATTGAGAGACCACCCGAAAAAACAGTGCAACCATGCGGGTGGTATGGGACGCCCTTGGCCAAGTAATTAGGGATGTCTTGTGTTGGGTGCTGGTTTTTGTCATTGGGGACGGAGGCATCTGTTATGGCTCCTATATTCTCGCTCAGGGATCTAGGTATGGGCTACATCCCACGGCTTTTTCCTAAAGGCGGAGGGTATATGTTTGGGTACGTCAGTTGGTCTCTATGCAGGGATCATTTCCAACATCTGCATAGTGAGGACCCTAGGGAAAAGCCACGTAGTGATACCCTGGCAGACCACTTAGGAAGTGATCATGGGTAAAGTGTGCAACCTCTGCAGAATGTTATGAAACTGATATATCATCCATGCTCACGGTTATGAGCGGCCTTGGGATCCTCTTTGATTAGATATACTGATGGTTCAAGATGCTATGGTTCCATTTATAGATTTGGTTACAGATGATGATGCTGATTCTATTTTGATGTTTCAATCTATGAGTTCTGGTATTTCCTCTATGAGGAGGTACTCCTTGGGATAATAATTTGGAATTGATGATAAAACTTGGCTTATATAAATGAATAAATCTTGATAAAGTAAAAGCAAGCGGCTTTGAGCCTAACTCCAGAAAAAGCTAGTCCACCTCATCTAAACGGGACATTTGCTGAGTACGTTGATGTATACTCACCCTTGCTTTCACAAAACACCAGGTTGCCTTCGGTGCAACCTATGCTTAGGTAAAGAGGAAAAGGCGTCGAGGCAGATCTCCAGGAGTTCCAGGACTTCGATGAGTTCTTGGATTAGGCTAGCGACCTCCCTCAGTTAGCTGCCTGTGGTGGGTTTGTTTTCGTTGGCTACATTTCTATTATGTGCACTTTGATTTATATAATGTAAATGACTCTAGTCTGTAGTATTTATTGTTATTCGAAGCATTGTGCTATAATGAGTCATTTATGTAATCGTTGTGTACGTGAGTTCTGATCCTGGCACGTAGATGGTTCGCATTTGGTTTACCTTCCAAAACAGAGTGTGACATAAGTGGTATCAAAGTCGTGCTGACTATAGGACTGCTGACCTAGAGTAGCATTGGCCGTTTTAAGGACCTATTGACCATTACTTCACCTCATCCTTGATGCTGCTTCAAAAATTAGTCACCTCTACTAATTCTATGTTTTGCTTCTATATATCACCTTGCTAAATGAAACCCTAAAACCCTAAACCACAAAAGCAAAAGACAATGTTGCTCTTGCATTATTTGCAAATCCTATGTACAATTCTGGTGGGCATAAGTGTAATTTCGTACGAAGCTGTACGACTCCCTATAAATAGATGAACAGTGCCCTACATAAAGTACCTTTTGGTGGGCTGGAGAATTGTCGTGTGTAATCTTTTCCCTTGAACACCTTCTTTCTAACTTACTCTGTAAAACCGAAGGTACGATTGTAAATTTGTTATATGAAAGAAAGGAAGCGTGATATTAAAATATCTGAGATGGGTTATGTAACACCCTAAATTTGGAGGTATAAAATTTCTTTCTAATTATCACCCAAATTCATGTGTTACTTTTCTCTCACTAGTTTCTATCTATCTCTAGATTGTCTCTCTCTCTTCCTTTTAAGTAGAATTAGCTTAAGCTAGTGGAGGTTAATTATTTATTTTTGCCAAAACACTATGGGTCATGACATGTTGCATCATGTTGAGCTTAAAATATTCTTTGAATTGTTGCACAAGTTTGAATTTATTTGAATTTGAAACCTAAATTGAATTTGGATTTGAAAACCCTATAGAAAAGAAATAGAAAAGGAATTAGAAAATCTAGAGAAAAAGAAAAAGAGAAAGCAGCCCAAACCAGCCCAGCTCGGCCCAGCTAAGCCACGCGCCCGCGTGCCCGCGCCGCCTGACAGGCGGACCCCGCCTATCAGCGGCAGCTCTCTCTCCCGCGCACCCCCTCTCTCGCTGCCTAGTGGGGCCGACCTGTCAGCGCCATTTTCTTCGCCCGCGCGCTCCTTCCCTCTCTCTGCCTCGCGGGCCCGGTTCGCCAGTTGCTGAGCCGTTGCCCCGAGCGCTCCTCTCTTCTCTCTCTGCGCGGTGGACCTTCCTTGTCACTTCCGCCCTCCTCGCTCTCGCCGTGGACCGGCGAGTGCGCACTCGCGCACGTCGCCGGATTTCTTGGCCACGACGCCTGCCCACGCGCCCAGCTCCCTTCTTAGAGCCCCGCCAGTGCCCCGCGCTTGGCCCCCGCCTCATTTCGCGCCAGCTCCGCCCTCTCTCGCACTCTGCCCACGCCGCCAGCCACCGTCGAAGACCCGCGCCCGCGTTCCCGACCATCCAGCTCGCCGGAGACCGCGCTAGGCCTCCTCGAGTTTCGCCCCGAGGTGAGACTCCCGCCCCCGTGCTTGTTTTACTTTATTTGCGCCTGCTTTAGCCAATTTGGCCTCGCCGACGTGTGGCCGCACCTGCTCGCCGCGCCCGCACGGTGTCCGGCCATCCCGACCTCGTCCAGTGCCTGGGCTTTGGCCCAGGGTGTTCCCCCACCTCTACTGGAACTAGCTCGAGCCCTATCATGGCCGATTGCCCACTCTGGCGGCCGGGATTCCTCACCGGAGTTACTCCGGCCCGCCTGAGAACTTCCCTCTGTTGTTCTCCCCTCTCTGCCCTCGGATTCGTGGCCTCTTCCCTGCCATTGAGTTCGCCGTGGCGTTCTCTCCCTCTCTGCCCAACTCCGGCGACCCTGGAGCCACCCTAGCTCACGCCTGCCTCAACTCCGGCGACCTCACCGCCGCGGAGAAAAGCAGCGCCGCCCGCAGCCGTTCACCCCTCCTCGGTCTGATCCCCTGCGTCCGATCCTGATCGCACGACCCAGATCGCGGGATAGCGCTTCGCGCATGCGTGCCCTGCGCCCCTGGCCCGCCTGTCAGCGCCCAAGTCCCCTGGCACTGGGCCCGCTCGATCAGTGCACCTTCCCCCTTTGTCGCTGATGCCCCTAGCCCGCCTGTTAGTGCTTGCCCGCCCTCGCGCGCGCCCTCGGCCGCAGATCTAATCTCAGCCGTTGGTTTTAGATCTGACGGTTGGAATCACCCGATACCCCTTCGCGTGGCTATTTTATTAGAGACCCTCGGTTTGTTGGAAATAAACCTGTCGTCCCTGGTTTTTGCACGCAGACCCCTGTAATCTTGCAGATTTAACCCTGGACTTTTAAATATTCACAGAATTAGACCTAATTTCATATTTTGAATTCCCAAACTTGTTTATTTCATATCTTTTGCATATGAACTCCAAATTTAGTAATTCAAATTGCAAAATGTTCATAGGATTATTCTCTGTTTAAATAAAATAGTCTCATTTACTGTCTGCACATTCTAATTTTTGTGGTTAAGTAGGAACTAATGTAGGTATAGATTATTTATTTAATAAAATAAATAAAAGGAGAACCCTAGAGAATTAAGCATGTGTGATCTTGTGAAGATTAATAAGGTGTATTATATGAAATCATCTCTGTTCTAATTTTTAGGTCACAATAAAATAAATTGAACTATGTTATGTAATTGTGAGTAACACTTAGAGAATAATAATCTATTTTCAAATGAAGTTAATTTATGTTATAGTTTATGTTATGGTTGGACTCATTATCCCTTATGTAGTATTGTGTTCTTTTAAGATGCATTCCTATGTTTGTACATGTTTGGTGTGTTGTTTATTTGGATTTTCCAAATGTATTGAATGCATGCTCACTCTATTTAGACAACGAGCAGTCCGAGGTTCATGAGTGTGTTGTTGGAGATCTCCCTGAGCAACAACCTGGTGAAGGCAAGTGTCCTCTGACCTATTATGTCCTACATACTTTATGATCCACTGTCCCGCATTACATTATCTAAACCTAAGGATTGACTAGTTTGTACTTACTTATCCTTGTTTACCTTTTGGGTTATCATGGTTAGCATTTTGCTATTGCCTTAACTTTAATCAATGAACATGATGTGAACATTTATGATACGATACTGTTATCCTGATTATGTTGATGATCTTATGATACTCTAGGGGGCTCAGGCCTTTTCCCTAAGTACCTCTCTGTAAGGACCTGTTCATGGAGTGACCACCCGGGATAACAGTGCAACCATGAGGGTGGAATGGGACACCGGAGGCCCGTCAATGGGGGCCGGGGCGTAGTGCTTGCTCTGCCAAGGTTGGGGTGCAGGGGTTCATTCGATTTGGTTTTGTTAGTCACCCACCTTGGGGAGGTGTACTGCGTTTGTACGACTAGCGAAACCTATTGAGCACCTATGCACCAAGGGAGTCTTTGTAAAGGCTAGTAGTAAACCTTGCCGACTCACCTTGGTAGTGTCTGAGGGTTTGGTCGACCCGAGGCATAAAGGAATCACGACTTGTGGGGTAAAGTGTGCAACCTCTGTAGAGTGTTAGAAACTGGTATATCAGTCGAGCTCACAGTTAAGAGCAGCCTTGGGATCCTCTTTGATTAGAAGAACTTTGGATACTTTTATGATGATGGTTAATAATGATGTTATAAAATCTGATCTCTGGTATTTCCTCTTTTGAGGGGGTACTTCTGGGTAGTAACTGGGTTTATCGCTAAAACTTGGCTGTACTGACAACAATAAATATTTGACCAACTAAAAGCAACTGCTTAACCTCAACTCCATATACAGCTAGTCCACTTTAGCCAAACAGGACATTTGCTGAGTACGTTGATGTGTACTCACCCTTGCTTTACAAACCACCCCACCCCAGGTTGTCCCCACTGCACTCAGTGCTCAGGAGGTGATGCTGGCAACATGGATGACTTTGAGGAGTTTCAGGATTACGACGAGTTCTAGTTCTTTCTTAGTGGCAAACCCCCAGTCAACTACTTGTGTAGGCTTAGCTTCTACGTTTCGTATTACCACACTTTGATAGTTATGTTAAAGACAATGGTTATGTAATAGACTCTGTGGATGTCTTGGACATCTTGATGTAATTAAGTACCTTTCCGCTATTTATTTCAAGCATTGTGTGATGATGTCCAATTATGTAATCGCTGTGTACGTGAGTTTCTGATCCTGGCACGTACATGGTTTGCATTCGGTTTACCTTCTAAAACTGGGTGTGAAATAAGTGGTATAAAAGCCTTGCTGACTGTAGGACCGCTAACCTAGACTAGAATGGTCGCCCTAAGGACTATAGATCCCTACTCTTACCTTGACCTTAGAGTTCTTTCAAAAGTTGGTCATCTTGACCAACTCTATTGTTGGGGGCCTTCGTCTTCCGAAGGTCCTCAAAACATGATTAACAATGTTTCCCAAGTGTAATATATGTACAGGAACCTTCGGACTCAGAATGAAGCTGTACACAATATGAAAAGCATGGTTGGGACAAAGGTTGAATAAGCTCCGAAGCTACGCGCAAGGAAGCTTCGGCTCAGTAGCAGAAAAAGGAACCGACTTAAAGAGGAAAAGGCTATCTAGTCCTCGATAGATTGTCCTTAAGTCAATAGTAAACATGAAGGGCATGAATGTTATTTTACACAGGCTGCTCCCTGTGCCTACCGTACTGTTCACGCTGACTTGTATTCACTCGTGCATCACGCTTGGACTTTTGCCTTCTGTCCAGCCGAAGGTACAAATGGAATTCAATATTGTTTATGTTCATTCATGATGATATAGAAAAGATATATTAATGATGTCATATGATTATTCATGTCATTTCTCATGTTTCATATGCTTCTTCTTTCATATACTGCGGTGATGAAGGTACGTACTTCATGACCTTCGTCTGAAGATCATTATATCCTAAGGGAAATAATGCTTCGAAGGACGAAGGGACTTTAACCATTAATATTTTGTGTTGCCTTGTTCTTAATTCAAAGCATTTGAGAACAAGTCCCCAACATTGGCACCTACCTCCGGTGAACTCAATCGACCACCTTCGGTAAGCCATGACCTTCGTCATGCCACCGAAGAAAACTTCTTCAGGGCTAGGGGCTGCACTGCAGCCGCTGGACGTCAACCTGGACACATTGTGCAAAGCTCGAACTCAAAAGAGGAAGGCTACAAGTCCAACAACCTAGGAGGAGGAACTGGACCAGGAGATCAGGGACCTCGAAGCTATTCATCAACAGGTCCAGAGGAAAAGGGAGAAGATGCTTCGTCTCGCTGATCTTCATAAGAAGATTGATGAGGCCGCTGAAGAAATGTGTCATCTCACTCAAGATGACTAGGACCGAAGGCCTCAGCATAGGGAGCTTCATCTAGACAACTCATTCAACGAAGATGAATGGTATGATGACTTTCATCATGGTAACTGTTGGGGACTTGTTCTCAAATGCTATGAATTAAGAACAAGGCAACACAAAGAGAAGTTAAAGGTTAATGCCCTTCGTCCTTCGAAGCATTATTTCCCTTGGGATATAATGATCTTCGGATGAAGGTCATGAAGGACGTACCTTCATCATCGCAGTATATAATAGTGAAAGACGAAGCATATGAAATATGAGAAATAACATGAATAATCATATGATGTTATTAATATATTTTTATTATACCATCATGGATGAATAAAAACAATATTGAATTACATATGTACCTTCGGCTTGACAGAAGACAAAAAGTCCAAGCGTGACACACAAGCGAATACAAATCAGCGTGAACAGTACATGAGTACTGTTCACCTATTTATAGGCATGGGACGCAGCCCGGTCAAAATTACATTTATGTCCTCTACAACTAGTTACAATCATGACACAAATTACCATGGGCCGATTGGTCTTTTCCTCGTTAAGTCGGTGCAGCCCTTCGTCTCAAGGCATGTCGCTATGCCGAAGCTCCCTAGATGGTAGCTTCGGTGTGTACCTTCGCGTTATATTTGCTTCTGTGCTGATCTTCCAAAGGTGTTTCTTCTTAAAAGACCTTCAGCGATGAAGCAGACCCCCAACAATAACTTTACTTTTGATGATGCTTCTCCCCTGGCAGCAGAATTGCAGGCTATTCCATGGCCACAATCCTACAAGCCACCCCAGTTGCCCATGTATGATGGGCACTCGGACCCAAAGCAATTTTTGATGAGTTATGAGGCAACAATATCCTCATATGGAGGCAATGCTGCTGTCATGGCAAAATCCTTCGTCATGGCAGTCCGAAGTGTGGCCCAAACATGGTACTCTTCTCTCCGACCAGGGACAATCACGTCATGCAGAAGCTTAAGGACATGTTGGTCACCAGTTTTCAAGGGTTTCAGATGAGGCCAGCCACCGCTCAGGCCTTGTTTCAGTGCACTCAAGACCATGAGGAGTACCTTCAGGCGTATGTCCGAAGGTTCTTACGCCTGAGAGCACAAGCGCCTATGGTGCCCAATGAAATCGTCATTGAGGTCATGATCAAAGGTCTTCGGCCAGGGCCTATGGCTCAATACTTCGCCAGGAAACCCCCTAGACTCCGGAGAAGATGCTTCAGAAAATGGATGAGTACATCCGGGCTGACAATGACTTCCGCCAAAGAAGGGAGGAAGCTTACAGATTTTCTGAGATGACTAGGGGCTTCATAGGAAGAATCCACCCAAGGCATGTCAGATCAATCCACAGCTCCAGTTAGAACGATGACAAAGGAGGCTAGTTTCAGAAGCCACAACATAGTTCATAGTCTTCAGGACAGCAGCAAAGCTCTTTCAGGCCACCAGCTCCAAGGGGCCGAGGTGGCAGGGGCTTCAGAGGAAGATATGGGGATCAGCCCAGGAAAATCTATTGCTTATTCTGTGGTGAAGACAAGGGCCACACTACGAGAACGTGTCAAATCACCATTCAGAAGCAAAAAGAGATTGCTGAAGCAGAAGCCCGGCAGAATCAGCCAAAGCAGGTCTTACATACTGCTTCGTGCCACTCTCCCTACATACCAGAGTATGTGGGCAATCAACCTGCATCTTCTGTTGCTTCGGCAAGCCATTCACAAGCTTCCTGGCCTCAGCTCCCACTGCCACCACCATTGCAACCTACTTATACTCGAAGCCAGCAGCCAGAAGGGCGCCAACACCCACAACAGCAACGTGACTTCAGGGAGGAGTCCGAAGCTCGTACGGTCAACAGCACCGTACCAGAATCGAAGCACATATACTGAGAAATATCCTACTTCTGAAATACTTTTACTTTTTACGCCATTTTGCTTTCTATATGAGGAACAAGCAATGAAAACTTAGTTTTAATTTCTTGTAATGATTCTGCCTGTACCAGAATGAAATATATCTTCATAGATTTTCGAAGCTCAAAAGTCGTTCCTAAGGGAATGCAGAGCCAAAATTGATGAAGCTACAAAAAGCCGTTCCTAACACTACACCAAAATAGTAAACTTCCTAGAGCCTAAACCCTAGGAAGTTAGGCCTAAACTCTAGGAAGTTAGCGAAACTCTCGGAAGTTAAGCCATCCCGTCGGAAGTTTGGCTCTCGAAATTTTTTTGTCGGAAGTTAGCTTAACTTCCTAGAGGGCTCTAGGAAGTTAGCTAACTTCCTACGGCTTAATAAGCCTCTCAGAAGTTAGTAGATTCTCGGAAGTTAGTAGCTTCACGCCGTCAGCGCCGTCAGCTGACTAACTTCCTACGAGTAACTTCCTACGGCTTACTGTAGCCTCTAGGAAGTTAGCTGGCTAACTTCCTACGGCTTACTGTAGCCACTAGGAAGTTAATAAGCCTCTAGGAAGTTAATTTGACCAGCATTACGAATGCTGTTTATATTTTACACCACATTCCACAACATAACATATATATCAACAGCTATATAGCACAACATATTTTCACATAAAACATCTCACACACAATCACATAACAATATTTAAATCCATAGTCTCATCAATTACAACACAAAAGTCTCATCCATAGTCTCATCAATTACATCACAAAAGTCTCATCCGTAGTCATAATAAGACACATCTCATCATCCAGTACTAATAAGAGATAATATCTCATACATATTATCATAGATATCATTCATCAACAACAAAATCTTAGAGCTACAAGACCAACATTGTTGCTTCTACATGTGTAGCATCACAACCATTGCTGGTTTTCTTTGTTGCAACTACAAGACCAACATGTTTAAGAAATATTGATAAAGCCAATACTTGAGCATCTGCTTCTATAGGGGTCTTAGATTCTTTCCCTTTCATTCCAGGCTCAGCCACAAGTGCTTCCATTGTATCCTATCAACATGAAGGCATAACAATAAGACATAACATGGATAAAATGAAACCAAAACAAACAATAGCATACCAGAATACTACCAAAATACGTAAAGTCATCTCCACTATACAAACAATTACACACTTCATATTTTTATGTCAAAACCTTGCGTAGCTTGCAACATAATTCTATTTTGAATCGAGTTAGTAATGTGAATAGGTGTAGCAGATCTCCACTGTCTTTGAAAAAGAAACAAAAAATAGCTACAACATCATAGAATATTCAACATGTTGACTTATGGTGACAATATTTTCATTCGAGATGGTATGTACCAAATTTGTCTAGCATGATATGTACTCAAACATTTGGCACATGCCAAGCAAATGATTAGTTACTTCAGTATTTCAATTGAAAAGGGAAAATTCACTTACAATTGCTTCATTTATATGCTTAACAAAACCAGTCTTGCTGCTTGTCACACCCGGCTTTAAGGAACAAAGCCAGGTGCATCTCATACATGCGCCAAGAAGACAACATATATAATAACAGAGTGTATAGAGATAAATGTCATAAAACGTCAGAGTACTTATTACATAGCGGAAGACTTATTACAAAATAAAATAATAAAGATAAAACGAACTAAGGATCGTCGGCGCCAATGTCAACTGAGAAACGCCACCTAGATCAGATCATACTCCTCGCCTTGTGGCTCCTCCTGAACCACCTGCTCTTCTCCTGTGGGGGGGTGTGAGACAGCAAGGGTGAGCTCACACATGATCATAGCTCAACAAGTCGTGGGGAACCAGTGGACATAAACTCACAAAGGTGTGAGTTCATGTGATGTGTAAGGCTAATCAATGATAGGGGTTAAAGCTGAGCATTGCTTTTTAAGTAGTTGGTCAAAATTTTATTAGCAATTACTAAGTGTAAGTAAATACCAAACCATAAATAAAGTAATAGAACAAATTAATAATAAACCCATGCAATGCAAATGACCAAATTGAATTTAAGTTCCATAGTTTAAACATCAGAGAGTCCTGAGCTGCTCATGACCGTGAGCTCGGCTAGTATACCAGTTTTACACTCTGCAGAGGTTGTACCCTTTACCCACAAGTCATGTTACCCATCTGCCAAGGGGTCGCGACTCCCATACACCTCTACCTAGGAAGCGCGGCAGGGCAACACTACGAGGCCTTTACAAAGTTCCACTAGCTTCCGAAAACCCGCTACAGTTTATGGGAAGAGCACTTGCAAGAATCCCCCGTCTGACCGCCATCGTAGCTAAATCAACCCGAGAACCTCCTTGCATGCAACTCCCCTACTGCCCTTGCCCCTTTTGGGTAAGGTAGTCTTCCACTAGCTTTCCTAATTAGTCAGCCAAGGGCGTCCCATTAAACCCTTGTGGTGGCACGTGTTTCTCAAGTTAAGCTCTATGTTTCAATTAACATTAATGATCATAACATGAACATGAATAGAATAACAAAAAGAATTGGAACATAGATATAATAAATGATTATCCCAAAACCATGTAAAGCAATAGCAAACTACCCAAGTGATTCAGGGGTAAACAAGGTAATGAGATAAACAATCTAGGGTGACCTATCGGGTCCCATCAAAATTAACCTATGCATGGCTAAATGATATTAAAGAACATTATTGGGTAAATAGTGGTCAAGGACACAACTTGCCTTCAATGAGCTCCTGCTCAGCTACTTCAACCTGCTGCTCACCAGGATCCTCGGTCACGGGCTCTTCTACTCGCCACAATACAAACAAGCACAGTGCATATAGAGAAATTAACATTACACCAAACATATAAACAAAATACACAGTAATAATCTACACATTAAAATAAAATCCTAGGAACAGAAATCATAATTTTTCGAGTTATAGATTTTAAGTTATGGATTTTCAAAGGTTTTATGTGTTTAAAGTGGGATTAAGTGGGAAATAACTTTTCTTACTGTTGTTATGATAAAACAGAGACACTAAGGGATAGATAATAAAATTACAAAATTTTAGGGACTGGAATGAAGTAATTTGGAGTTCTTATGCATTTTCTATGAATTATTGAAGTTCTAGCAATTATTTTCCTATTAAAAATCTATTTATAAATTATTTTCCCTGATTTTATTATGTTCTGGACTGGGCCTCAAATCTAGAGAAACCCAGGGGGCTCAGGGTAAGTCATCCTAGACACAGAGAACAGTGGAAGTAGGACGGCGGGTTTATTATAAAATACCTTAGGGTTTCTTTAGCAAAATGTACCCGCGAAGGGGTATGGTGCAATCTGAGCCTTTGGATCATAAGCCGAGCGCTCAGATTAGATTCACGTGTTAATGAACCGGTATAGCCCGCCATACGTTGGATTAGAGATCTACGGTTAGTATCACCCGGACGCGTGTTCTAATTCAAGCCGCTAGATCTCGATCGAACGCTTCTCTACCCGACCACCCAATCGGTACGCCATGCCCTAATCTGAACCGTCATCCACGGATTCGACGGTGCAGAGCACTTTGCCCCAACCACGACCGGAGAGCGCAGCGGCGCGCTCGAGCCCGCGGCGGCGGATGCTGCCGGCGATGACATCTGGGGCATTCGGTGCGCCAAAACCCAATTAAAATCTTCCCCACCGAGCCCACGACACGGCGAATCTATCTAGCCAACTAATTTCAGTGTGTGTTCAACGAAATCTACGGTCCACCGGAGAGGACAGCACACGGCGGTGGTACAAGCGCCGACGAGCAAATTGCACCGCGACACAACAACATGTTCCAAATCGGTGGGCCTACATTGAACCAGAGTAACGGAAAGAGCCAAGGAACTCATACCAACGTTCACCAGCGCGGGGAGCTGAGTAATCGCGGTGAGGTGGCCTCGGCGGCGGCAATGGCTTCAACCGGTTGTGGCGGGTCAACAAGGTGGGTAGGGGAAAGACTAGCCCTCTCGAGCGGTCATATAGGCGAGCACAGTACCGATCCCCAGGTTTTTGCGGTCGACGGTGCCAGGGTCAACGGCTCCTCCCGCCAAGCTCGACGTGGTGGTTGAAGCCGGTCCGCGATTCACGCGAGGAAGAAGAACGTGCAGTAGCGCGCACGAGGGAATGACAGGCGGGCCCAACGCGTAAGCGAGTGCCAGTGGCGTGCGCGCGAACTGGTGAGACTGTAAGCGGGACCCACGGGTCAGTCGTGGAGCTCGCGCAGGAGGGAAGGGGATCACGGGCCGCGCGTGGGTGATTGGTAGGTGGGCCGAATGACATGAAGTCGGCCCAGCTGCAGGTTTTTCCCTTTTTATTTTATTTCCCTTTTTCTTATTTTGTCCTCCAAATTCATGATTTAAATTTCCATTCAAATTTTGAATCCAAACAGTGTTGTGAACCTGTACTCTAGTTAAGGTACAATATATTTTTACTTACTTATTTTTCTCTTCATAATATTCATTTCTTCTCTTTTCTAAATTCTAGAATCCCCTTTAAATCTTAAATTCTCATCTAGGTACTAATATTCTCTTTATTTTATTTTATTTTTTTTGTATAGCCACAAAATGCACTCCACAAAAAAATATCCAGCATGATGCATACTTTCAATGGCATATATTCTTTTATTAATTATTTGCTTTTGAATATGGTGTTCACATGGGATGATGCACACAGGTTAAACCCACATAAGGAGAAATTGTTTTCTCTATTGGTATTCTTTCTAGCAAATTACAAAGTGGGTGTTACAAATCCTACCCCCCTTAAAAATAATCTCGTCCTCGAGATTTAAGAAGATCTAGGGAAAAGATGGGGAAAATCAATGCGAAGCTCTTCTTCTCTTTCCCATGTTGCTTCATCTTCACCATGGTGACTCCATTGCACTTTGCACATCTTTATCACCTTATTTCTTGTAACTCTAGTCAATGTGTCAAGAATCTTGATCGGGTACTCCGTGTAAGTCAAATCACCCTGAACACTGAGCTCTTCCATTGGTAATTGTTCCTCAGGGACACAGAGACATTTCTTCAGTTGAGATACATGGAACACATTATGCACATCCGATAGACTAGCAGGTAACTCGAGTTGATATGCCATCTCCCCAACTCGCCTAAAGATCAAGAATGGTCCAATATAGCGAGGGGACAATTTGCCCATAACTTTGAATCTCCTCATTCCACGAAGTGGTGACACCTTGAGGTACACATAATCTCCTTCTTCAAATTCCAGTGGTCTTCTTCTATTATCAGCGTAGCTCTTTTGCCTGGTTTGAGCCACCCTCAAATTCTCTCGAATTATACGGACTTGTTCTTCTGCTTCTTGAATCAGTTCAGGCCCAAAGAATTGTCTTTCTCCGGTCTTGTCGGGGACCATAATTAGGGGTACCCTCAAGACGCCTAATTCTCAGCTGGTAACCCCCATCAGCATAAAGCTGCAGAGGCCTGATGGGTGCGATTAAGTCAGGGATCGGTCCATACGAGCGACTCGATTACGCCTCGCCCGAGCCTAGCCTCGGGCAAGGGCAGCCGACCCCGAGATGTTTCCGTCTCGCCCGAGGCCCCCTTTTAACGGCAGACGCATCTCCGGCTCGCCCGAGGCCTTGCCTTCGCTAAGAAGCAACCCTGACTAAATCGCCGCGCCGACCGACCGAGTCGCAGGGGCATTTAACGCAAAGGTAGCCTGACACCTTTATCCTGACGCGCGCCCCCCGGCAGAGCCGAAGTGACCGCCGTCACTTCGCCGCTCCACTGACCGGTCTGACAGAAGGGCAGCGCCGCCTGCGCCATTCCGACTGCAGTGCCACTTGACAGAGTGAAACTGACAGGCGGTCAGGCCTTGCCAAAGGCGCCATAGGAAGCTCCGCCCGACCTAGGGCTCGGACTCGGGCTAAGGCCCCGGAAGACGGCGAACTCCGCTCCGCCCGACCCAGGGCTCGGACTCGGGATAAGGCCCCAGAAGACGGCGAACTCCGCTCCGCCCGACCCAGGGCTCGGACTCGGGCTAAGGCCCCGGAAGACGGCGAACTCCGCTCCGCCCGACCCCAGGGCTCGGACTCGGGCTAAGGCCCCAGAAGACGGCGAACTCCGCTCCGCCCGACCCAGGGCTCGGACTCGGGCTAAGGCCCCGGAAGACGGCGAACTCCGCTCCGCCCGACCCCAGGGCTCGGACTCGGGCTAAGGCCCCGGAAGACAGCGAACTCCGCTCCGCCCGACCCAGGGCTCGGACTTGGGATAGGCCCCAGAAGACGACGAACTCCGCTTCGCCCGACCCCAGGGGTCGGACTCCGCCCTGGCCTCTGCCGAACAACCTCCGCCTCGCCCGACCCAGGAGCTCGGGCTCGGCCTCGGCCATGCAGGACAGACTCGACCTCGGCTTCGGAGGAGCCTCCACGTCGCCCGACCTAGGACACAAGTCCGCCACGTCAACAGGAAGCGCCATCATCACCCTACCCCGAGCCGACTCGGGCCGCAGGGAACAAGACCGGCGTCCCATCTGGCTAGCTCCGCCAGATAGGCAATGATGGCGCCCCGCAAGACCCATGACGACGGCGGCTCTTAGCTCCCTTACGGAAGCAGGGGGACGTCAGCAAGGGCCCAACCGCTCCAACAGCTGTCCCTCCACCAGGCTTCGTTTCTCCTCCGACAGCCACGACACCACACCAGCTGGGTGCCAAGATCTCTCTGACTGCCACATTGGCATGTACCTAGGGCGCTAGCTCACCCCCGCTAGACACGTAGCACCTTGCTACACCCCCATTGTACACCTGGATCCTCTCCTTACGCCTATAAAAGGGAGGACCAGGGCCTTCTTAGAGAAGGTTGGCCGCGCGGGGACGAGGACGGGGCAGGCGCTCTCTTGGGGCCGCTCGCTTCCCTCACCCGCGTGGACGCTTGTAACCCCCTACTGCAAGCGCACCCGACCTGGGCGCGGGACGAACACGAAGGCCGCGGGATTCCCACCTCTCTCACGACTCGGCTCCGGCCACCTCGCTTTCCCCCCTTCACGCTCGCCCACGCGCTCGACCCATCTGGGCTGGGGCACGCGGCACACTCACTCGTCGGCTTAGGGACCCCCCGCTCTCGAAACGCCGACAGTTGGCGCGCCAGGTAGGGGCCTGCTGCGTGTTGACGAGCAGTTTCCCGTCAAGCTCCAGATGGGCAGTCTCCAACGACCTCTCCAACCCGGGATGGTGCTCCGTTTCGGGAGTCTCGAGTTCATGTCTCTCGACGGCAGCTACGACATGGTACTCCTTCCACCGCCGCGCGACGACGACAATGGCGGCCGACAGCCCGCCCGCCGGCGGCGGAATCGACGACGTCTTCCCCGCGTGGTGGAAGAACAACATTCGAGCTCGCCCCGTCCTCTCCCCCGCCATCGGAGGAGGAGGCGGGGCAACTAGGGCCGAGCGGGAGGCCGCGCTCCGTCGGCTGTCGAACGAACCGACGTCCCCAGCGCCCCCACGGAGGGCGCGTCGGGCGTCAACCTCGCGTTTGAGACGAAGGCGAGCGCCGTCCCCCCGCGACACGCCAATCCCGAGCAAGTGGACGACGCCAGCACGCTCGCGGAGGGCCTGCAGGACGTCGCCCTCGTACCCAAGACGACGGCGCAATCAGTCCCCGACGTGACTGTGTCGCTCCTCGTCGACCAAAAGGTACCGACTGATTCCCATCCTACGTCATTTCGACTCGACCTCAACCCGCCTAGCGACCTCGCTTTGGCGGGCGCTCACGTTGAGGCGAGTGCAACCCCTCTGGGGTTTCGTGTGCGGTCGCCTTGGGACCGATTGACGGACGTCTCGACCTACGGGCCCTCTGGGTCCGAGGAAGATGACGATCCCAGCATCTACTGGGATTTCTCTGGATTTGGCAACCCCAGTGCCATGTGGGACTTTATGACCGCATGTGACTACTGCCTCTCCGACTGTTCCGACGGCAGCCGCAGCCTTGACGACAAGGACTGCGGCCCGAGCCGCGAATGTTTCCACGTCGAGCTAGGGGATCCCTCCGAAGGCAACCATCTCGGCATGCCGGAGGACGGTGATCTCCCTAGGCCGGTGCCTTGCGCCGACATCCTGCGGGAGCTAGCTGTGGTCCCCGTTCCGGCGGGGGGTCACGACCCACAGCTCGAGCAAGTCCGCGGGGCGCAGGCCGGGCTCGACGAGGGAGCAGGAGCGCTCAAGTCGATCCGCCGGGACGTCGGGCAGGTATGGGCGGGCCAACCCCCGGCCGGAGAAATACGTCATCTGCCCCAGGGTTTCCAGCACCGCGTCGCCAACGATGTCAGGGACAGGCCGCCACCCGCATCCAGCGGGGTCGGTCAGAACCTGGCAGCCGCAGCGATGCTCCTCCACGCGATGCCGGAGCCATCAACCACCGAGGGTCGGCGAATCCAGGGGGAGCTCAAGAATCTCCTGTAGGGCGCTGCGGCCCGGCGGGCCGAGAGCTCTGCCTCCCGAAGGCAGGGGTACCCCTCGGAACCTCATGCCGCGACTTCCCGATTCATGCGGGAGGCCTCGGTCTACACCGGGCGCACGCGCAACACCGCGCCTGCGGCCCCGGGCCACCTCGGCAACGAGCACCATCGTCGCGACCGTCGGGCCCGCCTCGACGAAAGGGTGCGCCGAGGCTACCACCCCAGGCGTGGGGGACGCTACGACAGTGGGGAGGATCGGAGTCCCTCGCCCGAACCACCCGGTCCGCAGGCCTTCAGCTGGGCCATCCGGCGGGCGCCGTTTCTGGCCCGCTTCCGACCCCCGACTACTATCACAAAGTACTCGGGGGAGGCGAAACCAGAATTGTGGCTCGCGGACTACCGCCTGGCCTGCCAATTGGGTGGAACGGACGACGACAACCTCATCATCCGCAACCTCCCCCTGTTCCTCTCCGACACTGCTCGCGCCTGGTTGGAGCACCTGCCTCCGCGGCAGATCTCCAACTGGGAGGATTTGGTCCAAGCCTTCGCTGGCAACTTCCAGGGCACGTACGTGCGCCCCGGGAATTCCTGGGACCTCCGAAGCTGCCGGCAACAGCCGGGAGAGTCTCTTCGGGACTACATCCGGTGATTCTCGAAGCAGCGCACCGAGCTGCCCAACATCACCGACTCCGATGTCATCGACGCGTTCCTTGCCGGCACCACCTGCCGTGACCTGGTGAGCAAGTTGGGTCGCAAGACCCCCACCAGGGCGAGCGAGCTGATGGACATCGCCACCAAGTTCGCCTCTGGCCAGGAGGCGGTCGAGGCCATCTTCCGAAAGGACAAGTAGCCCCAGGGCCACCCGTCGGAAGATGCTCCCGAGGCGTCTACTTCGCGCGGCGCCAAGAAGAAAGGCAGGAAGAAGTCGCAAGCGAAACGCGACGCCGCCGACGCGGACCTTGTCGCCGCCGCCGAGTACAAGAACCCTCGGAAGCCCCCCGGAGGTTCTAACCTCTTCGACAAGATGCTCAAGGAGACGTGCCCTTACCATCAGGGGCCCGTCAAGCACACCCTCGAGGAGTGCGTCATGCTTCGGCGCCACTTCCACCGGGCCGGGCCACCCGCAGAGGGTGGCAGGGCCCGCGACGACGACAAAAAGGAAGACCACCAAGCAGGAGAGTTCCCCGAGGTCCGCGACTGCTTCATGATCTACGGAGGGCATGCGGCGAATGCCTCGGCTCGGCATCGCAAGCGAGAGCGTCGGGAGGTCTGCTCGGTGAAGGTGGCGGCGCCAGTCTACCTAGACTGGTCCGACAAGCCCATCACCTTCGACCAAGCTGACCACCCCGACCACGTGCCGAGCCCGGGGAAATACCCGCTCGTTGTCGATCCCATCATCGGCGACGTCAGGCTCACCAAGGTCCTGATGGATGGGGGCAGCTGCCTCAACATCATCTACGCCGAGACCCTCAGGCTCCTGCGCGTCGATCTGTCCTCCGTCCGAGCAGGCGCTGCGCCCTTCCACGGGATCATTCCTGGGAAGCGCGTCCAGCCCCTCGGACGGCTCGACCTTCCTGTCTGCTTCAGAACGCCCTCCAACTTCCGAAGGGAGACTTTGACGTTCGAGGTGGTCGGGTTCCGAGGAACCTACCACGCGGTATTGGGGAGGCCATGCTACGCGAAGTTCATGGCCATCCCCAACTACACCTACCTGAAGCTTAAGATGCCGGGCCCCAACGGGGTCATCACCGTCGGCCCCACGTACAAACACGCGTTCGAATGCGACGTGGAGTGCGTGGAGTACGGCGAGGCCCTCGCCGAGTCCGAGGCCCTCATCGCCGACCTGGAAAACCTCTCCCGAGAGGTGCCAGACGTGAAGCGACACGCTGGCAATTTCGAGCCGGTGGAGACGGTTAAGGCCGTCCCTCTCGACCCCAGTGGCGACACCTCCAAGCAGATCCGGATCGGTTCCGGGCTCGACCCCAAATAGGAAGCAGTGCTCGTCGACTTTCTCCGCGCAAACGCCGACGTCTTTGCGTGGAGTCCCTCGGACATGCCCGGCATACCGAGGGATGTCGCCGAGCACTCGCTGGATATTCAGGCCGGAGCCCGACCGGTCAGGCAACCTCTGCGCCGATTCGACGAGGAAAAGCGCAGGGTGATAGTCGAGGAGATCCACAAGCTAATGGCAGCAGGGTTCATCAAAGAGGTATTCCATCCCGAATGGCTTGCCAACCCTGTGCTTGTGAGAAAGAAAGGGGGGAAATGGCGGATGTGTGTAGACTACACTGGTCTCAACAAAGCATGTCCGAAGGTTCCCTACCCTCTACCTCGCATCGATCAAATCGTGGATTCCACTGCTCGGTGCGAAACCCTGTCTTTCCTCGATGCCTACTCAGGGTATCATCAAATCAAGATGAAAGAGTCCGACCAGCTCGCGACTTCTTTCATCACGCCCTTCGGCATGTACTGCTATGTCACCATGCCGTTCGGTTTGAGGAACGCGGGTGCGACGTACCAGCGGTGCATGAACCATGTGTTCGGCGAACACATCAGACGCACGGTTGAGGCCTACGTCGATGACATCGTAGTCAAGACAAGGAAAGCCTCCGACCTCCTCTCCGACCTTGAAGTGACATTCCGGTGTCTCAAGGCAAAGGACGTCAAGCTCAATCCCGAGAAGTGTGTCTTCGGGGTGCCCCGAGGCATGCTCCTGGGATTCATCGTCTCCGAGCGGGGCATCGAAGCCAACCCGGAGAAAATCGCAGCCATCACCAGCATGGGGCCCATCAAGGACTTAAAAGGCGTACAGAGGGTCATGGGATGTCTCGCGGCCTTGAGCCGTTTCATCTCACGCCTCGGCGAAAGAGGCCTGCCTCTGTACCGCCTCTTAAGGAAGGCCGAGTGCTTCACTTGGACCCCTGAGGCCGAGGAAGCTCTCGGGAACCTGAAGGCGCTCCTCACCAAGGCGCCTATCTTGGTACCCCCAGCTGATGGAGAAGCCCTCTTGGTCTACGTCACCGCGACCACTCAGGTGGTTAGCGCCGCGATTGTGGTCGAAAGGCAAGAAGAGGGGCATGCATTGCCCGTTCAGAGGCCAGTTTACTTCATCAGCGAGGTGCTGTCCGAAACCAAGGTCCGCTACCCACAAGTTCAGAAGCTACTGTATGCAGTAATCCTGACGATGACGAGGCGAAAGTTGCGACATTACTTCGAGTCTCATCCGGTAACTGTGGTGTCATCCTTCCCCCTGGGGGAGATCATCCAGTGCCGAGAGGCCTCGTGCAGGATCGCAAAGTGGGCGGTGGAAATTATGGGCGAGACAATCTCGTTCGCCCCTCGGAAGGCCATCAAGTCCCAGGTACTGGCGGACTTCGTAGCCGAATGGGTCGACACCCAGCTGCCGACGGCTCCGATCCAACCAGAGCTCTGGACCATGTTTTTCGACGGGTCGCTGATGAAGACGGGAGCCGGCGCGGGCCTGCTCTTCGTCTCGCCCCTCGGGAAACACCTACACTATGTGCTGCGTCTCCATTTCCCGGCGTCCAACAATGTGGCTGAGTACGAAGCTCTGATCAACGGATTGCGAATCGCCATCGAGCTAGGGGTCCGACGCCTCGACGCTCGCGGCGACTCGCAGCTCGTCATCGACCAGGTCATGAAGAACTCCCACTGCCGCGACCCAAAGATGGAGGCCTACTGCGATGAGGTTCGGCGCCTGGAAGACAAGTTCTACGGGCTCGAGCTTAACCACATCGCCCGGCGCTACAACGAGACTGCGGACGAGCTGGCGAAGATAGCCTCGGGGCGAACGACGGTTCCCCCGGACGTCTTCTCCCGGGATCTGCACCAACCCTCCGTCAAGATCAACGACACGCCCGAGCCTGAGGCATCCTCGGCCCAGTCCGAGGTACCCTCGGCCCAGCCCGAGGCGTCCTCGGTTCAGCCCGAGGAACCCTCGGCCCCCGAGGGCGAGGCGCTGCGCATCGAGGAGGAGCGGAGCGAGGTCATGCCTGATCGAGATTGGCAGACCCCGTACCTGCACTATCTCCGCCAAGGAGAGCTACCCCTCGACCAAGCCGAGGCTCGGCGGGTAGCGCGACGCGCCAAGTCGTTCGTCCTGCTGGGCGATGAGAAGGAGCTTTACCACCGCAGCCCCTCAGGCATCCTCCAGCGATGCATCTCCATCGCCGAAGGTCAGGAACTCCTGCAAGAGATACACTCGGGGGCTTGCGGCCATCATGCAGCGCCCCGAGCCCTCGTCGGGAACGCTTTCCGGCAAGGCTTCTACTGGCCGACGGCGGTGGCTGACGCCACTAGAATCGTCCGCACCTGCGAAGGGTGTCAATTCTATGCGAAGCAGACCCACCTGCCCGCTCAGGCTCTGCAGACGATACCCATCACCTGGCCCTTCGCTGTGTGGGGTCTGGACCTCGTCGGCCCTCTGCAGAAGGCGCCCGGGGGCTACACGCACCTGCTGGTCGCCGTCGACAAATTCTCCAGGTGGATCGAGGTCCGACCCCTAAACAGCATCAGGTCCGAGCAGGCGGTGGCGTTCTTCACCAACATCATCCATCGCTTCGGGGTCCCAAACTCCATCATCACCGACAACGGCACCCAGTTCACCGGCAGAAAATTCTTGGATTTTTGCGAGGATCACCACATCCGGGTGGACTGGGCTGCCGTAGCTCATCCTATGTCGAATGGGCAAGTAGAGCGTGCCAACGGCATGATTCTACAAGGGCTCAAGCCCCGGATTTACAACGACCTCAACAAGTTCGGCAAGCAATGGATGAAGGAAATCCCCTCGGTGGTCTAGAGCCTGAGGACAACGCCGAGCCGAGCCACGGGTTTCACGCCGTTCTTCCTGGTCTACGGGGCCGAGGCCGTCTTGCCCACTGACCTGGAATACGGCTCCCCGAGGACGAGGGCCTACAACGATCAAAGCAACCAAGCTAGCCGAGAAGACTCGCTGGACCAGCTGGAAGAGGCTCGGGACAGGGCCTTACTACACTCGGCGCGGTATCAGCAGTCCCTGCGACGCTACCACGCCCGAGGGGTCCGACCCCGAGACCTCCAGGTGGGCGACCTGGTGCTTCGTCTGCGGCAAGACACCCGAGGGAGGCACAAGCTCACGCCACCCTGGGAAGGGCCATTCTCATCGCCAAAGTCCTGAAGCCCGGAACGTACAAGCTGGCCAACAGTCAAGGCGAGGTCTACGGCAACGCATGGAACATCCAACAGCTACGTCGCTTCTACCCTTAAGATGTTTCCAAGTTGTTCATATACCTCGCACTCACGCAAAGTTTAGTCAACAAGGAAGGGTCGGCCTCGCCTCGGCAAAGCCCGACCCTCCCTCGGGGGCTAAAAGGGGGGAAACCCCCTCTGCGTCAAAATTTTCCTCGAAAAAAAAATCTCTCCTACCAGAATGTCTTTCGTGCTTTTTGACTACTTCGAAAAGTGGGTCCTGGAAACGACGGAGTACACGTAAGCAGTCAAGGCTGACCGAGCCGAGGGACTCCTACGCCTCCGGGATACGGATACCTCACTCATCACCTTCTGCGATAAGTAACTCGCGTTCGGATAAAGTGGCTCCGCGGATCGAACAAGTCTTTACGTTCGAAAGCCCTTCTGCCGAAGCGATCCTTCGAGCCTTCTCGACCGAGTCGGTGACAGGGCATCATGGACAGGTGAGAGTACGCGTAAGCGGCAAGGCCGACCGAGCCGAGGGACTCCCACGCCTCCGGGATACAGATACCTCACTCATCACCTTCCGCGAGAAGGAACTCTCGCTCGCACAAACATCCCTGTTACCGACAAAAAGTCCAGATACTCGAAACAAGAGGAAAAGAGACTCAGCTTTACAACGCAGCGAGGGTGTGTGTTCTGGCCTCGACGGCCGCACGAGGCGCACGCTACAAGACAATCTGATCCTGCAGGCTCAGGTCTTGACGTTGGAAGAGGGCAGCAACACCCTCGGCATCGACGGCACCTTCGGCAAGGCCCGACCTAGCCTCGGACGGCGACGTGGTCCGAGGTTCTCCGCCCCGAAGGACGACGTCATCACCACGCCCGGGCAATCGCTGCCAGGGACTTCTCCAGGAATCCGGCCCGAGCAGGCGGCTCAGCCGGTCACCCCTGGGGCCTCGGCCAACCATCTTCCGAGGGCGCCAGCCCGGTCCGAAGCCTCGGCTGATCAACTCCGACGTCGATCCTGCCAACGGACAACCCGGCTAGGCTCCGGCCAACCAGGTTTCATTTTCGAGCTGACTCCACCTCTGTTCATGCTGATATCGCTACCCCTGGCCTCGGCTCGACGAAGAGCGGCCGAGGGGTCTCTTTAACTAAGCTAGAGGAACCTCGGACAGCAAGGCCGACCGAGCCGAGGGACTCCTACGCCTCCGGGATATGGATACCTCACTCGTCACCTTGACACGGGGTGACTCATGCTTAGTGAAGCAGTTCAGATAGTCAACAGACGAGTCTTAGTGCTCAAAAATGAGGAAAAAACACGGCCCCGTGCCGTAATTACATACATGTTCAGGCCCCGAAAGCCGAAATGAACAAAAAACACTGGCATTCGAAGTGCCATTACAAACGGAACTCCGGTTCCCCCCCCCCGCAGGTACGAACAACCCCACTCGATAGGGGTGGGCCTGCGGAGCAACAGAAGACCGACGAACGGCTAGTCATCGCCCGCCCCAGCAGCGGCGACGATGAAGACTTCTGTCCCGGGGGGCCGAACAGCAGCAGTGATGACCTCAGGGCGGATGCTGCTGCTAGGAGGCCCCCGCCCTTGCCCAAACTCGAGAGGCAAGGACGGGCAGAAGGCCGTAGAGTTGGAGGTCGGTCCGTGGCCAGCCTTGGCTGTCGCGCCGGCGGAAGAACCTCTTCCAGTTGCCGTGGCAAATGCCGGCGCCGCGAGCGGCTCCGAAGCCACTCGCGTCCGAAGGCCAGGCACGCTGCAAATGCCAACGCCGTGGACGACAACCGCTCCTCCCTCCGATCACTGAGTGAAGGAGCGGGCCGCCGCCCACGCGGGGGCCGACCTCAACTCGGCACACTCCCCTCCCCAGCCCTGGTGATGAAAATCCTTGAGGCTGAGGGAGGGGCAGAGGCCGCAGCCCGGCTCGCTTTCCCCCACCATCAAGCCGGAGGTCACCATCTTGGGTGACCGCCGGTGGAGGGGTGCAGCCGGGCTGCATGATGAAAATCCTTGAAGCCGAACGATGGCTGAAAGGTACCAACTCCCATGGAGTTGTGTTCCTCCAACGATGGGGCGAAAGGACGGTGGTTTCCCCCATCCGGGGTCTTGGAAGGTGGAAAGACACGGTGCATAAGGGAGGAAGAAGACATGGTCGCCTTATGAAAGGGGTCGCCCTCCTTTTAAAGGCGACTCTCCCTGCGTGCGCCCCCAACCGTCACGTGCTGAGTCTTCTCCAACACACTCCAAAGCCCTCCCCTGCGGCGCGGGGTCTGGGTCCCGCATGTCATGCAGACCGGCTCCGAGCAGAAGAAGCCAAACCGCCGCGCATGGCGCACGCAACCGCCCAGCGGTTACAAGTGACCCTCCACTTTTGCCCAGACCAACGGGCGAAAGGGGCGGGCAGCCATGCAGGCGGCATGCAACCGCGCCAAGTGGGCGCGCCTCTCCGACTCCCGACACGCCAGCACGGAGGCCCAGGCCCACGCGTCGCGCGACCGGTGCGCCGGATGCTGCATGCAAGCAACTGTACCACTTACGCCACCACCGCACCTCCTCGATTGCGGAACCGATATCGCGACTCGAGGCGACCCAGCGCGCGACCCAGCAGCGCCAGCCTGACGCAGCGGTCAATGCGGTCAAAAGTGGGCCGGCAGTGATGACGGTGGCAGGCACACGGGAGCAGCGGTCACGCCGTCAGCCAAGCTCACGTCCCATCCGGAGGTAGCGAGAGAACCCCCTCTCACGGCGTGAAGACAACGCGCCCGTGACCCGTTCCTCGAACGGCTCGCGCACGCGCAACGGCAGCCCCGCCAACTACTCGCCCCGTCGCATTAACTCCACGGCTGGACAGGCGGCGCTTCTGGCAGGAGCAGCGGGCGACGCTTCGCCTTCGCTAAAACAACCGCACCAAAAAAGTACGTCGCGTCGTTCGGTTTCGTATCCTTTATCCTTTTTTTCCTCTTTCTCTATCTCTTGCAACAGGGACCGGGAAAGGGGGATACCCCGAAAGGGATCCTTCCCCGTGAAGGAACTAGGCTCCGAGCCTCCTTACTGATCAGGGGTTCGAAGGCTGGCCCCCCAAGGGTTCAACAGCCGCCTCAGATCGCGTGGGCCCTACACCCACTACTGGTCAGAGGTTCGAAGGCCGGCCCCCCGAAAGGTTCCACGGCCGCCTCAGGCTACTCGGGCTCCACGCCCATTACTGATCAGGGGTTCGAAGGCTGGCCCCCCGAAGGGTTCACAGTCGCCTCAGACACCAAGCGAGGGATGACCAGGGGTACGTTCGATACATAACCGAGGCTCGGGCTGCGCTCCCGAGGTACCCTAGGACATTTCCGAGACCAGCGGGAGCGATCCTGTAACGGAATCCCATCGGAGGGAGGCATCGAGCCCTCAGACCCCGTCGCCAGGGGACCGGGTCCGGCAGATCACCCGCAGGTACTTTTGGGCGTGCCTCTGGGCCCCTAGCCGACCCCCAACGAACGGGGCACGGACGTCCACTCGGATTACCCGCTTGCAGCTCACCGGAGACACCATGTTCGGTGCCCATCGAGGGTAACATGGCGCTCTCCCCCCTCCTCCTTGCGGAAAGGCGACGTAGGGGCGTATGTAAAAAAGCCGAGTCTGTCCCTGATCGCCCTCTCGCCCTGTGCGGAGGCTCGGGGGCTGCTCTCGCAAACCCGGCTCCGGCCAAACCGTTGACAGCGTCAACATACCAGCCCGAGAACTTGGGCCCCGATCGTGCACCTGGGCTACGGCCAGTTCGCATGAGGGAACCACCAGACCAGCCGAAGCATTACGCAAGGCATTAAGACCTCGAAGGAGTGAAACCACTCCTCCGAGGCCTCGGGGGCTACACCCGGCGGGTGCGCTCGCGCGCACCCACCGGAACAAAATGCAACCGAGAAAGGCTGGTCCCCTTGCAAAAAAGTGCGACAAAAGCCTCCAAGCAAGTGCTAACACTCCCTTCGAGGCTCGGGGGCTACTGTCGGGGACCATAATTAGGGGTACCCTCAAGACGCCTAATTCTCAGCTGGTAACCCCCATCAGCATAAAGCTGCAGAGGCCTGATGGGTGCGATTAAGTCAGGGATCAGTCCATACGAGCGACTCGATTACGCCTCGCCCGAGCCTAGCCTCGGGCAAGGGCAGCCGACCCCGAGATGTTTCCGTCTCGTCCGAGGCCCCCTTTTAACGGCAGACGCATCTCCGGCTTGCCCGAGGCCTTGCCTTCGCTAAGAAGCAACCCTGACTAAATCTCCGCGCCGACCGACCGAGTCGCAGGGGCATTTAACGCAAAGGTAGCCTGACACCTTTATCCTGACGCGCGCCCCCCGGCAGAGCCGAAGTGACCGCCGTCACTTCGCCGCTCCACTGACCGGTCTGACAGAAGGGCAGCGCCGCCTGCGCCATTCCGACTGCAGTGCCACTTGACAGAGTGAAACTGACAGGCAGTCAGGCCTTGCCAAAGGCGCCATAGGAAGCTCCGCCCGACCCATGGCTCAGACTCGGGCTAAGGCCCCGGAAGACGGCGAACTCCGCTCCGCCCGACCCAGGGCTCGGACTCGGGCTAAGGCCCCGGAAGACGGCGAACTCCGCTCCGCCCGACCCAGGGCTCGGACTCGGGCTAAGGCCCCGGAAGACGGCGAACTCCGCTCCGCCCGACCCCAGGGCTCGGACTCGGGCTAAGGCCCCGGAAGACGGCGAACTCCGCTCCGCCCGACCTAGGGCTCGGACTCGGGCTAAGGCCCCGGAAGACGGCGAACTCCGCTCCGCCCGACCCCAGGGCTCGGACTCGGGCTAAGGCCCCGGAAGACAGTGAACTCCGCTCCGCCCGACCCAGGGCTCGGACTTGGGATAGGCCCCAGAAGACGACGAACTCCGCTTCGCCCGACCCCAGGGGTCGGACTCCGCCCTGGCCTCTGCCGAACGACCTCCGCCTCGCCCGACCCAGGAGCTCGGGCTCGGCCTCGGCCATGCAGGACAGACTCAACCTCGGCTTCGGAGGAGCCTCCACGTCGCCTGACCTAGGACACAAGTCCGCCACGTCAACAGGAAGAGCCATCATCACCCTACCCCGAGCCGACTCGGGCCGCAGGGAACAAGACCAGCGTCCCATCTGGCTAGCTCCGCCAGATAGGCAATGATGGCGCCCCGCAAGACCCATGACGACGGCGGCTCTCAGCTCCCTTACGGAAGCAGGGGGACGTCAGCAAGGGCCCAACCGCTCCAACAGCTATCCCTCCGCCAGGCTCCGTTTCTCCTCCGACAGCCACGACACCACACCAGCTGGGTGCCAAGATCTCTCCGGCTGCCACATTGGCATGTACCTAGGGCGCTAGCTCACCCCCGCTAGACATGTAGCACCTTGCTACACCCCCATTGTACACCTAGATCCTCTCCTTACGCCTATAAAAGGGAGGACCAGGGCCTTCTTAGAGAAGGTTGGCCGCGCGGGGACGAGGACTGGGTAGGCGCTCTCTTGGGGCCGCTCGCTTCCCTCACCCGCGTGGACGCTTGTAACCCCCTACTGCAAGCGCACCCGACCTGGGCGCGAGTCGAACACGAAGGCCGCGGGATACCCACCTCTCTCACGACTCGGCTTCGGCCACCTCGCTTCTCCCCCCTTCGCGCTCGCCCACGCGCTCGACCCATCTGGGCTGGGGCACGCGGCACACTCACTCGTCGGCTTAGGGACCCCCCGGTCTCGAAACGCCGACAGGTCTGATCCCAATACAAAGGAGTCCTGCACTTCCTCCCATATAAAGCTTCAAAAGGTGACATTTTCAGACTGGCCTGATAACTATTGTTGTATGAGAACTCAGCGTACGGTAGACTCTTATCCCAACTTCCTCCATGCTGAAGGGCACATGCTCTCAACATATCTTCCAATACTTGATTAGTCCTTTTAGTCTGTCCATCAGTCTGAGGGTGATAAGCTATACTAAAATTCAACTTTGTACTCATATTCTCATGAAAGCTTCTCCAAAATCTTGAGGTAAACTGTGAACCTCGATCAGACACGATCTTCTTTGGTACTCCATGTAAACACACAATCTGAGCCATGTATAACTCTGCTAGTTGAGAACCTTTATAAGTAGTCTTCACAGGAATAAAGTGAGCCACTTTAGTCAATCTATCCACAATCACCCATATAGCATCATATCCTTTCTGGGTGCGAGGCAATCCAGTAATGAAATCCATATCAATCTCTTCCCACTTCCACTCGGGTATCTTCAGTGGATGTAACAATCTAGCTGGCCTCTGGTGTTCAGCCTTAACTCTTTGACATACGTCGCACATAGCCACATGTGCAGCTACATCTCTTTTCAATCCATACCACCAATATTTCCGCTTCAAATCCTGATACATCTTGGTACTAACAGGATGAATAGAATAATCCGAGTCATGGGCCTCCTTTAAAATAGTCTCTCGAAGGCTTTCAATATCAGGAACACACATCCTGTTCTTGAACCATACAGTGCCTTGCTCATCTTCCATGAATTCTGGACCTCGACCTTCAGTAATCAGATCCTTAATCTCCTTTATTTTAGCATCGTCAAGTTGACATTTGCGGATTTCTTGCTCCAAAGTAGGTTCCACATCAATGGTGACTCCCTCAGTATGAGCAACTATCCCCAGGTTAAGTCTCCTGAAATCCTCAACAATCTCATCGGGTAGCTGGGCAACAATAGCTGAATGAACATGCTCCTTTCGACTCAAGGCATCTGCAACCAAATTTGCCTTGCCCGGGTGATAGTGAATCTCCAAATCATAATCCTTAATAAGCTCCAACCAACGGCGTTGCCTAAGGCTGAGATCCTTCTGAGTGAATATATACTTCAAACTCTTATGATCCGTATATACTTGGCACTTGGTCCCCATGATATAATGTCTCCAAATCTTAAGCGCATGCACAATGGCTGCCAATTCCAAGTCATGTGTGGGGTAGTTTAACTCATGTTTCCGCAACTGACGAGAAGCATAGGCAATCACATGTCCTTCTTGCATGAGCACACATCCTAAGCCTTGGCCACATGCATCACAATAGATATCAAATCCTTTCTGTAGGTCTGGCATTACCAAAACTGGTGGCGACATCAACCTCTTTTTTAATTGCTCAAAGCTGTCTTGGCACTTTTCGTCCCACTTAAATTCTTTTCCTTTCTCCAAAAGTGAAGTCATAGGTTTAGCAATCTTAGAAAATCCTTCAATAAATCTTCGATAATAGCCAGCAAGTCCCAAGAAACTCCGAATCTCAGTAACTGTAGTGGGTACTCTCCACTCCATTATCTCCTTAACCTTAGCAGGATCCACTGAAATTCCTCCATTAGAAATAATATGACCAAGAAATGGCACCTCGCCAATCCAAAACTCGCACTTGCTGAACTTGGCATATAGCTGGTTATCTCGTAGCTTCTGTAGCACCAATCTCAGATGTTCCTCATGATCGCTATCACTCTGAGAATAAATAAGAACATCGTCGATGAATACCACGACGAATCTGTCCAAATACTCCATAAACACCTTATTCATCAAGTTCATAAAATAAGCTGGGGCATTGGTCAATCCAAACGACATAACTGTGAACTCATATAATCCATATCAAGTCGAGAAAAGCCGTCTTGGGAATATCCGATGGTCTAATCCTCATCTGATGGTATCCCGATCGGAGATCAATCTTCGAAAATACTCTTGCTCCTCTCATTTGATCAAACAAATCCTCAATATGGGGTAACAGATACTTGTTCTTTACAGTAACATCATTAAGAGATCTATAATCCACACACATTCTTTGTGATCCATCCTTCTTCTGTACAAACAGAACTGGTGCTCCCCACGGTGAGGAACTCGGACGAATGTACCCAGCCTCTTGTAACTCAGTTAACTGCTTCTTAAGTTCCTTCAACTCCTCTACGGACATCCTATATGGCCGTTTAGAAATAGGGGCGGTTCCAGGTAAGAGATCAATAACAAACTCAACTTCTCTATCAGGTGGCATCCCTGGTAACTCCTCTGGAAAGACATCCGGAAAATATCTAACCACCCGGATGTTGTCACCAACAAACTCCTTAGGTATAAAGAACATTGCACGCATGGATGAGGAGGTTACTGCAATATTAACTTGAAACATTTCTCCTTTAGTGGTAGTGAGTTCTACGGTACCTCTACCACATGCTATAACGGCCTTTGCCTTTCTTAGCCATGACATACCAAGGATCAGATCTATACTGCTTGACTCTAATATTATAGCAGTAGCTCCAAATTCTCTACCCATAATTATCAATGTCAATCTACGTGTCATTTGATTCGTCTCAACAGGCCCTTTAGGTGTAATTACTATCATTGGTTTTCTCATATTTAGCAGTGGTATTTCATTTGTGTTGGCATATCTAGCAGACATGAATTAATGTGTAGCACCAGAATCAAATAATATGGTTGCAGGAATTGCATTAACATAAAACATACCAAGTACGATGTCCCCACCATCCAGAGTAGCATCAACGCTGACTTGATTAACCTTGGCAATAGAATATCCCTTGCCAGATCCTGGAGTTTGCTGCCTGTTCTGAACTGGAGTAGTAGCAATCCTCTGTGGGCAGACATTTGCATAATGACCAGTCTTCCCACACTTGAAACAAGTAGTGCCTGGACTCTGTCCTAAAAACTTCGTCGGGGTGCCAGTAGGGGTAGCCTGTCGAGGAGGTGGAGTCCTCAGTGGTGATTGCTGAACTGGGCGCGGTCCTCCTGGTCGAGTCGGTGTACCCTGTGGTGAACTGTAGCGAGGACGAACACCGCTGCTTCCTTGTCCTTGAGATATTGCCTTTCTCTTCAAATCACCCAGCTGAACACGCTTGTGTTCAATAGCAAGAGCCTTATCCAGCAGCCTCTGAAATGATGGAAAGGTGTGTGCAACTAGTGCATACTGTAGGGGTCCATTAAGTCCTTCAATAAAGTGCTCCTGCTTTCTTTCATCCTCAGCAACTTCCTCCGGAGCATATCTCAACAGCTGAATGAATTTGTCTCTGTACTCGCTGACCAACATGTTGCCTTGCTTCAATGACAAAAACTCTTTCTTCTTGATCTTTATCATACCAGCTGGAATATGGTAGTTCCTGAACTGTGTACTAAACTCTGCCCAAGTAATAGTATCAGCAGCATCGTGGGCAGCAGTATATGAATCCCACCAGTCAGCAGCGGGACCTATCAGTCGTCCAGAAGCATATAAAACCTTCTCCCGGTCAGTGCATTGTGCAATATTCAGCATCTTCTCAACGGACTTCAGCCAATCATCCGCGTCCAGTGGATCAGGTGAGCTAGCGAATGTAGGTGGCTTATGACTCATGAACTCCCTATGCTTGTCACGAGGTGGAACTGGTGGTGGTGGGGGAGGCAGTGGTACTTGTTGCTGCTGTTGCTGTTGTTGTTGTTGCATTTGTTGTTGCAGCTGCTGTTGTTGCGCCCTCCTTTCCTGGCGTATCTCCTCTCGCTCCTGGCACAACTCCTGTCGTATATCTTCTCTTTCTTGACGCATCTCCTGGCATTCTTGCTGCATCTGGGCACGCATATCTGCCATGGTGTCCGCCATTTGCTGCATCACCGCCATCTGAGCAGCAACCAGTGGGTCAACTCCGCCTGGTGGAGGATTAGGAGGATTCATCTCTGCAGGTTGTGGCTGGGGTTGTCTATATATTCTCCGAGTGTGTCGATTAGGAGGCAAATCAATTCCACCACCCCGCCTGGTATTGACCATCTGAGTTAGATACATATGGTAAGAGAATAGCAGACAAGGTAGGTATTTACGAAGCAGGTTACTTTGGGGAATTTTATTAGCTAAGCAGATTAATATTTTACCTACCATAGCTAATTCAATACCTTATGGGGGTACATACTAAGATGTCCATCTATAATAATTCAGTCAATCAAAGAAGCAAATCAGGCATTTAGCATCAGCACAATCAAACAACATTTTTAATAGAGAAAATAGTTTTAAATTTTGTCTTAGGTTCCCTATCTCTTAAAAAGATCATAGTGGTAGGATTCCAAGGTGTGAAATCCATCTTGTCTTAGAGTAGAAAAGATAAGATTAATCAGAGTAGAATAGCAAAAGGTGAGACAAGATCAAGGTGAGATAAGTATAGAATGAGTCAGGGTAAGGTAAGTAGGTAAGAGTTTTGTCCACTTCTATCTAGGTCTCGTCCTACAGTCAACATTTCCTCTGATACCACTTCTGTCACACCTGGCTTTAAGGAACAAAGCCAAGTGCATCTCATACATGCGCCAAGAAGACAACATATATAATAACAGAGTGTATAGAGATAAATGTCATAAAACGTCAGAGTACTTATTACATAGCGGAAGACTTATTACAAAATAAAATAATAAAGATAAAACAAACTAAGGATCGTCGGCGCCAATGTCAACTGAGAAACGCCACCTAGATCAGATCATACTCCTCGCCTTGTGGCTCCTCCTGAACCACCTGCTCTTCTCCTGTGGGGGGGGTGTGAGACAGCAAGGGTGAGCTCACACATGATCATAGCTCAACAAGTCGTGGGGAACCAATGGACATAAACTCACAAAGGTGTGAGTTCATGTGATGTGTAAGGCTAATCAATGATAGGGGTTAAAGCTGAGCATTGCTTTTTAAGTATTTGGTCAAAATTTTATTAGCAATTACTAAGTGTAAGTAAATACCAAACCATAAATAAAGTAATAGAACAAATTAATAATAAACCCATGCAATGCAAATGACCAAATTGAATTTAAGTTCCATAGTTTAAACATCAGAGAGTCCTGAGCTGCTCATGACCGTGAGCTCGGCTAGTATACCAGTTTTACACTCTGCAGAGGTTGTACCCTTTACCCACAAGTCATGTTACCCATCTGCCAAGGGGTCGCGACTCCCATACACCTCTACCTAGGAAGCGCGGCAGGGCAACACTACGAGGCCTTTACAAAGTTCCACTAGCTTCCGAAAACCCGCTACAGTTTATGGGAAGAGCACTTGCAAGAATCCCCCGTCTGACCGCCATCGCAGCTAAATCAACCCGAGAACCTCCTTGCATGCAACTCCCCTACTGCCCTTGCCCCTTTCGGGTAAGGTAGTCTTCCACTAGCTTTCCTAATTAGTCAGCCAAGGGCGTCCCATTAAACCCTTGTGGTGGCACGTGTTTCTCAAGTTAAGCTCTATGTTCCAATTAACATTAATGATCATAACATGAACATGAATAGAATAACAAAAAGAATTGGAACATAGATATAATAAATGATTATCCCAAAACCATGTAAAGCAATAGCAAACTACCCAAGTGATTCAGGGGTAAACAAGGTAATGAGATAAACAATCTAGGGTGACCTATCGGGTCCCATCAAAATTAACCTATGCATGGATAAATGATATTAAAGAACATTATTGGGTAAAAAGTGGTCAAGGACACAACTTGCCTTCAATGAGCTCCTGCTCAGCTATTTCAACCTGCTGCTCACCAGGATCCTCGGTCACGGGCTCTTCTACTCGCCACAATACAAACAAGCACAGTGCATATAGAGAAATTAACATTACACCAAACATATAAACAAAATACACAGTAATAATCTACACATTAAAATAAAATCCTAGGAACAGAAATCATAATTTTTCCAGTTATAGATTTTAAGTTATGGATTTTCAAAGGTTTTATGTGTTTAAAGTGGGATTAAGTGGGAAATAACTTTTCTTACTGTTGTTATGATAAAACAGAGACACTAAGTGATAGATAATAAAATTACAAACTTTTAGGGACTGGAATGAAGTAATTTGGAGTTCATATGCATTTTCTATGAATTATTGAAGTTCTAGCAATTATTTTCCTATTAAAAATCTATTTATAAATTATTTTCCCTGATTTTATTATGTTCTGGACTGGGCCTCAAATATAGAGAAACCCAGGGGGCTCAGGGTAAGTCGTCCTAGACACAGAGAACAGTGGAAGTAGGACGGCGGGTTTATTATAAAATACCTTAGGGTTTCTTTAGCAAAATGTACCCGCGAAGGGGTATGGTGCAATCTGAGCCTTTGGATCATAAGCCGAGCGCTCAGATTAGATTCACGTGTTAATGAACCGGTATAGCCCGCCATACGTTGGATTAGAGATCTACAGTTAGTATCACCCGGACGCGTGTTCTAATTCAAGCCGCTAGATCTCGATCGAACGCTTCTCTACCCGACCACCCAATCGGTACGCCATGCCCTAATCTGAACCGTCATCCATGGATCCGACGGTGCAGAGCACTTCGCCCCAATCACGACCGGAGAGCGCAGCGGCGCGCTCGAGCCCGCGGCGGCGGATGCTGCCGGCGATGACGTCTGGGGCATTCGGTGCGCCAAAACCCAATTAAAATCTTCCCCACCGAGCCCACGACACGGCGAATCTATCTAGCCAACTAATTTCAGTGTGTGTTCAACAAAATCTACGGTCCACCGGAGAGGACAGCACACGACGGTGGTACAAGCGCCGACGAGCAAATTGCACCGCGACGCAACAACATGTTCCAAATCGGTGGGCCTACATTGAACCAGAGTAACGGAAAGAGCCAAGGAACTCATACCAACGTTCACCGGCGCGGGGAGCTGAGTAATCGCGGTGAGGTGGCCTCGGCGGCGGCAATGGCTTCAACCGGTTGTGGTGGGTCAACAAGGTGGGTAGGGGAAAGACTAGCCCTCTCGAGCGGTCATATAGGCGAGCACAGTACCGATCCCTAGGTTTTTGCGGTCGACGGTGCTAGGGTCAACGGCTCCTCTCGCCAAGCTCGGCGCGGTGGTTGAAGCCGGTCCGCGATTCACGCGAGGAAGAAGAACGTGCAGTAGCGCGCACGAGGGAATGAAAGGCGGGCCCAACGCGTAAGTGAGTGCCAGTGGCGTGCGCACGAACTGGTGAGACTGTAAGCGGGACCCACAGATCAGTCGTGGAGCTCGCGCAGGAGGGAAGGGGATCACGGGCCGCGCGTGGGTGATTGGTAGGTGGGCCGAATGGCATGAAGTCGGCCCAGCTGCAGGTTTTTCCCTTTTTATTTTATTTCCCTTTTTCTTATTTTGTCCTCCAAATTCATGATTTAAATTTCCATTCAAATTTTGAATCCAAACAGTGTTGTGAACCTGTACTCTAGTTAAGGTACAATATATTTTTACTTACTTATTTTTCTCTTCATAATATTCATTTCTTCTCTTTTCTAAATTCTAGAATCCCCTTTAAATCTTAAATTCTCATCTAGGTACTAATATTCTCTTTATTTTATTTTATTTTTTTTGTATAGCCACAAAATGCACTCCACAAAAAAATATCCAGCATGATGCATACTTTCAATGGCATATATTCTTTTATTAATTATTTGCTTTTGAATATGGTGTTCACATGGGATGATGCACACAGGTTAAACCCACATAAGGAGAAATTGTTTTCTCTATTGGTATTCTTTCTAGCAAATTTCAAAGTGGGTGTTACACTGCTGCAATAGAACTCTTTAAAAATATTGGTTGCAGTTGGTGGTCCATCTTCATATTTGGCTTGCTTCTAAAATACATGCAGACAATTTTTAAATGTAAGCTTGGAACGTAAGGGTAGATGATGAATACACAAAAGGTGTTTATAATACATTGTCATGAATTTCATGAAAATGGGTATTCCATAGATTCTAATTTTAGCTTAGACCTCGAATTTATGAATCTGCTATATCACACATGGAACCTGCGTGAATGAATATTATCAGCAAAATAATAATAAATAATTTATAATTTTTCAACAGAACAATATGGATCTAGGACTCAATATCCTACTAATATAACCAATGCTTAGGATCAACTAATAAAACAATTTTTACTAAGTTTCAGTCTTCCCATAATATCAGAATTCAGAAGCGCCCATATGAAGAACACATGGTTGTAAGTTGTAACTTCTGTATCTGTTTAACATAGTGTTGTATCATCGTTTTGGTGGTTCACATGTATCTGAAAAATGTTGTTTGATAGATGAGGTGCAAAAAGAAACTGTAATGTTAAGGTTATGCACATATGATGCAATTGTGAATGCCATTTTTTTCTGGCCTTGAAATATGTTTGGAGAATTTTTTTTCTGCTTTATATGTCTTTGCAATCATAACAGTGAATATCGGTGCAATGCAGCTTTAGTCACCGTACAACTACAATGTCTATAGTTAAAGTTACAGTTATGTTTCCATGTAAACATTCTACCCGACTGAAAAATCAGAAAGTTTTTTGCCCATTTCTCTTCAATGAGAGAAAAAAATCTGGCATTTACTCTTTTGTATCATTATCTTTTCTTATTTTGAGGACTACGAGGCTTGGATCCCACATGACACACGCAAGTGTGTAGTATTCTACCATTATGGCAATGGGCTTATTTTAATTAGTCCAATATAAAACCTTTTTATGCTTTAAACCTGCCAAATTCTTCACTTTTTCGATCTATTAATAATACAACATGCTGCTGCTGCTTCGACGAGTTAAGCAACTCAGGTAGTCATGTTACACGTCATGTTAGGTTATATCTATCAACTTATTCATCATTATCTTCTATTTCAAATTTCTTGTAAATATGTATAGTGTAAAATAGTATTTTACATGGCCATATGCACGGTGCCTTAACCATAATATACACTTCATACTCCAGTTCATATAGGAGTTTCTCTTTGCGTGTTACAAACTATTCCTCTGGTCCTCTGCAGAAGTGTAGACACACTAGGAACTGAAACAGTAATGAAAGTTACTAAGAGTCAACATATTACTTTCAATGAAGACTTGAAGGCTAACTACTCTATTGCAACATAGTCAAAACTTGAAATATGTGCGGATGGCAGTTCATTCAGAGGTTATAAATACAATTCCCTATCTACGGACAACCTGAGTAGTTACCAGCGGCTATTATGTAATGTAAGTGGTGACATGTGCTTGGTCGGTTCAGTAATAGGATACTGATTGGATACAATTAAAGAAGACCACAGAAAAAATAGTACGCAACCTGATCGTGAAGAACCTGCAGGTCATGATCGTCGTCGTACGTCATCAAAGAGCACTCACCGTAGTTCTCTTCGATGGCGAGCATTCATATAATTGACATACACCTTCTTTCTAGTTTTGTTGCCTAGCAGATACTTGCTCACAAGCACCTAAAAAGACGATCATAGAATATAACTTCATCAGGATCTATGTAAATGCACCACATTGCAACCATTGTATGGATCACCTATAGTCCATGTCCTAGAAAATTTGTCAAAATTGATAAGCATTGCTCTGCAATACAGCTACAAGAACAAAATTTTAAACTATATAAGCTCACAGTTGATTAGCAATGCAACAAGGTCACAACTACAATCTCTCTAAAGCTAATGACTTTAGATCAAGACGCTTCTTCCAATCTAGGGCCCAAAGGACTAGCGCTAAATGTGATTATCCTATGATAGCATACACATCACCTATAAAAACAGATTAATCTCTTGCTGCAAAAAAAACAAACTAGTCTCTCTTCCACCAGTTACCAACACACCATAGAAAAAGCAGCTCGCCGCCTCGCACAAACACACACATCAAAACCCCACACATATTGAATAAACAAGTCTACAGAAACTTAGGAACATAACCTCCGAGGGGGTCGCTGCCGAGTGTGCCGTCCACGCCGGTGGCGGGCGCGTCGGGGGCGAGCACGTCGGTGGCGGGCGCGTCGAGGGCCTGGCGCGGCGGGGGCGGGCGCGTCGGGGGCCGAGCGCGGCGGGGGCGTTCGCGGCGGAGGTGTCCGCGGCAACGGCCGGGGCGGGCGGGGGCGGCCTTGCGTGGCCGGGGGCGGGGTCGACTGGGCACGGGAGCGGCGGCCAGGGCCGAGGGCTCGGCGGGGCCAGCCGGGAGTGGGAGAGGCGGCCGACGCGCGTGGAGACATAGAGACGTTGAGAAAGGTGAGAGAAGAGAGAGAAGCGATAAGGTTGAGGGAGGTTAAAAATAAAAAAAACATAACTTCCTAGAGTAAATGTAACACCCGGATTTTAGGGGTCCAAAACCCGGGGTTAACACAAACACCAAGTATGCTGGGACCAAGTCTCATACATATGATGTATAGTGGCACAGGATCGAATGTCACATCTTTATAACAGGAGTTCTATACAAAATAAATAATTACATTATAAGGAGACAACGGTCCAGCAACCCAAAGTTGACTGGGAGACGACGACCTAGACCTCTCACGAACTCATCACAGCATCCTCCATGAGCATCATCCTGCGGTACCTGGTCTTGACCTGTGGTGTATGTGAGACAGCAAGAGTGAGCTCACATACGTTCATCGCTCAACAAGTTGTGGGGAATAATGTGCATGAACTCGCCAAAGGTGGGAGCTCACGTGAAGTGTAAGGCTTACCAAAGAAGATGGTTAGAGCTGAGCATTGCTTTTAAAGTTGGTCAAAATTTTATTAGCAGTTACTAAGTATAAGTAAATACCAAACCCAATTAAGTAATAGAACAAAAGTAACAACAACATCACCTGCAATGCAATGCATATGACAAATTGAATTTAGTTCCATAGATTAATCATGTGAGGGTCCGAGCTGCTCATGACCGTGAGCACGGCTAGTATACCAGTTTTACACTCTGCAGAGGTTGCGCATCTTTACCCACAAGCCGTGTTACCCATCTGCCAAGGGGTCATGAATCCCATACACCTCTACCAAGGAAGTGAGGCAGGGTAGCACTACGAGGCCTTTACAAAGTTCCACTAGCTTCCGAAAACCCGCTACAGTTTATAGGAAGATCCAGTGCAGGAATCCCTTGCAGGACCGCCATCGCAGCAAAATCCTCCCGAGGGCCTCCCTACACTGACCTCTCCCCCTTGCCCCTTTCGGGTAAGGTAGTCTTCCACTAGCTTTCCTAATTAATCAGCCAAGGGCATCCCATACTACCCTTGTGGTAGCACTGTTTTCCCGGGTGGTCGCTCCATGTTCCAATTAACATAATGATCTTAACATGAACATTAAATAACAACTGATAACAAAAAGTGTAATCATGAATAATGTATCTCCATACCCAAAACCACATATAGCACTAGCAAGTACTACCCAGAAAGATCAGTGGTAAACAAGGTATAAAGATAGACAAACTAGGGTAACCTATTGGGTCCCATCAAAATTAACCTATGCAGATCATTATGATTAATTAGAACATGGCTGGGTAAAAAGAAGTGATCAAGGGCACAACTTGCCTGGGCCTTGAGAATCCAGGTACCAGGATGATTTCTTCAGATCCTCGTGACCTCACTGCTAGTCGTAGCAATACAAACATACATAGTATAGGCAAATTTAACATTACACCAAACATAAGAACAAAATATACAGTAATAATCTACACATTAAAATAAAACCACAGGAACTGAAATCATTAAATTTGGAGTTATAGATTTTAAGTTATGAATTTCCAAAGATTCTATGTGATTGAAATATGGTTAAATGATAAATAAATTTTCTGACAGAATTCATGTCGAAACAGAGACACTAAGTGAAAGAGGATAAAATTACAAAATTTTAGGAACTGGAATGGATGAATTTGGAGTTAGTATAAATTTTCTATGAATTTATAAAGTTCTAGCAATTATTTTCCTATTAAAAATCCATTTTCTATTTCATTTATTCAATTTAAATGATCTCTGGACTGGGCCTCAATTTCTGTGAAGTGCAGGGGGCTCGGTGCAAGTTTTCCAAGACACTGGGAACAGGGTCCCAGGACGGCGGGTTGTTTTCTCTAAAACTCAGGGACTCTTTAGCAAAACGCGCAAGCCGAAGGGGTATCGGCCGAGCACAGCCATCCGATCAAGCGCGGACGGATCAGATTAGATTCCCCCCCCAACCGAACCGGTACCGCATCAAGACCGTCCGATCGACGACCGACGATCAGGATTTTAAATACCCACGATCTAATCTCACCCATACGATTTCGATCCAACGGCTCTGATCAAGATAAACGAATAGGTGTGCGATGCTCTAATCGGAGCCCTCCATCCCCGCATCAACGGTCCACGCTTCATCTTCTACGCCCGATCCAGGATCGGCAGCGCCGCCCGCGTTCGCGGCGGACCATCGCCGGAGAGCGCATGACTTCCGCTCCTGGTGTAAGATTCCTCGCCGCGCTGGTTGCTATGCTATGGGATGCAGGTGGCGAACCAAGTCCGGGGATACTTACCGGGGATTAGGTCTCCAGGAGGCTCGCCCACGGCACACGGCGGAAGTCTCGACGACGGTGAGCAATTCCGGTGGCCGCGAGGTTCCTTGCCGCCCACCGACGACACCAATCGCTTCGTGGCCCGACGCCGATCCCCGTAGAGCACAAACCAAGCCCCGAATGGCGCAGCAAGTTGATGACTGCGGAGCTATGGCGGTACACCGTGGTCACGGGGCGTGGCGAGGCTTTTATAGGCTCAGGCGGGGTCCGAGCCAAGCACAACAGTTGCGGAAACCACGGGGGTTTGTTGGCGCGGCCATTGCGGCGAGCAGGTCGGTCACCTAACGGATTTCCGAGGCCATCGGCGAGCGGCGCGCGATTCTGTTGTCGGATAGAAGAAGCAACTGACAGGGGGGCCCACGCGTAAGCGACCAAACGGTGAGGAGCGCGCGTGTGGGAGACTGACGAGGAGGGCCCAGATCGCAGTCTCAGAGAAGGGCAGCGCGGTCGCGGGCTGAGAGACTGAAGTGAGGGCCCCATGCTGTCAGCGAGAGCAGGAACGGCGGGAGCAAGTGAGGGAGGCTGACGGGTGGAGCCCACCTGTCGGCGCCGGTTGAAGACTTGGGCTGGCGTGCAGTGAGGCTTGTGGAGTTGGGCTGAATTCCATGTAGCCGGCCCAGTTAGAGTTTTTATTCTTTTTCTTTTTCTTTTCTATTTTCTTTTCTCCATTTTCAAATCCAATTTGAATTTCAAGTTTGAGTTCAAACTTTGTGAATAACTTGTCCTCAGTTTGCATGGTATAATTTAATAATTTAAGTGTGAGGGGTGTTTATTCTGATTTTTAATTTATTTATGTGGTATTTTTCTTAGTTCTCCCCTTCTCTTTTATTTTCTATTTTCCATTCCAAATTCAAATTTATACTTTTATTTTAGTTTTCAGATTTTTCAAATGTATCAATTGAAACCCAAAGGTGAATATAAACCCTACTATTTTATTATTACTAGTTTAAGTTTTATTCTCCTTGTTTATTTATTTCATGAGATGTATAAATGGTTTCCTTTAAAAGAAAAATTCTTTTTCTCCTCATTTTTCTTATTCCCCAATGATACTTTGTTTAGATTTCTTCTACCAATTCCAAATTCAGAATTTTGGGTGTTACAAATCCTACCCCCCTTAAAAATAATCTCGTCCCCGAGATTAGTAAGAAAAGGGATGTATGCTCATATTAATTCAACACATATGCATAAACCAAAATCTCAGCATGATGCATATTTTATTAGCAAAACACAGGGTCAAATGGACCTTATTATTATTACTAATATAGTAAAATACTACTACTAGCTAAACTAATATTTAGGTCTTACAAATAGTAAAATATATATATATATGTATCTATATCTATGTTTATCTCTTTATTCTTGTTGCTCGTTGACTTCTTCACCGACTACTTCATCTCCGACTGGCTCTTCTTCTTGAATTTGAATTTCAAGTTCACCGGGTTCAACTTCTACTTCTGTATGATGGGCATATCCTCGGTTGATGGATAGGGGCTGACTCTTCCCTGCGGAGGCTTGTCCTTGTTTCATCGGTGCCGGTGTAGTGTAGGCAGCTCTGTTGGGGCAGTAGTTGGCGTAGTGTCCCGGTTGTCCACACTTGAAGCATGTCCTGATGGCGGTTGTGTTGGGGGCAGCGGGTCCTACTGGAGTGCTTGCCTTTGGAGGAGCAGTTGGTGTCTGTTGAGTTTGTTGTCCAGAACTGCCACTAGCTGGTGTATTGGGAGTGGTAGTATAGCGAGGACGGGAACTACTTCCAGCCTGCCCTTGGTTGACAGCCTTTCTTTTCTCTCCAAATATACTCCTCTTGTTTTCTACAGCAATAGCTTTATCCAATAGCCTTTGGAAGGATGGGAAGGTGTGCGATACCAGCTGATATTGCAAGGGTCCAATCAAACCATCCAGAAAGAGCTCTTGCTTTTGCTCATCATCTTCAACATCTCTGGGAGCATAACGAGATAACTGAATGAATTTGTCCCTATATTCACTCACGGACATACTTCCTTGCTTGAGGGATAGGAACTCCTTCCTCTTAATCTTCATGAGTCCAGCAGGAATATGGTAATTCCTGAATTGTGCGGAGAATTCTTCCCAGGTAATTGTATCGGCAGCAGCATGAGCTGCACAGTACGCATCCCACCAATCTGCAGCGGGACCAGCAAGACGACCTGAAGCATAGAGTACTTTCTCCCGGTCCGAGCACTGGGCTATGTTGAGCATCTTCTCTATGGACTTTAACCAGTCATCTGCTTGCAGTGGATCTGCGGAGTTGGAGAAGGTTGGTGGTTTGTGGCTCATGAATTCCCGGTGCTTGTCCCGGGGTGGAAATGGGGGTGGAGGCAATGGCATTTGTTGTTGTTGCTGCTGTTGTTGAAGTTGTTGCTGCAGCTGTTGTTGTTGTACCCTCCTCTCCTGGCGTATTTCTTCCCGCTCTTGGCGCATTTCCCGACGTGCATCCTCTCTTTCCTGGTGCATTTCTTGGCGTTCTTGCCGCATTTGGGTGCGCATATCAGCCATAGTGTCCGCCATTTGCTGCATCATTCTCATCTGAGCTGCGACTAGTGGATCAACTCCGCCTTGTGGAGGATTAGGAGGATTCATTGCTGCTGACTGTGGTTGAGGTTGTTGGTTAGCAGGTATATCAATTCCACCACCCCGCCTGGTATTGACCATCTAAGTTAGAAGCATATGGTAAGATAGCTTTACAAGGGAATCATTTAATAGATAGAATGAATAAACTAATAGTTGGTTATGTACTGGAATTTCTTTGGCAGGGCTGGACCAACTATTTTATGTTAAGACTAGGGTAATTAGTTGTACGAGGTGAATGTCCAAAGGTAAGATGGAATGTGTCAAGATGAGATAGATACGGAATACTACATATATTTTCTGAGGGGATAATCTAGTTTGTCTAGTTATCTTACAAATGCTATCCTTTATACCTAGATGTATATGCAGATGTAATTGTGGACATTACTCCACAACTCATCACACTCAAACAAAGATCCAAATCAGACAAGTGTCATAAGAACAAACATTCAAGTGCATAGATAACCATAAAAATAGTTTTGTTTTTGTTCCTAAGATTAGGTCTCCTATTCCTAAAGGTTACTCTAGGAACAGGATTTCAAAGTGTGAAATCCACATTTGTCTTTAGAAGGATAAGGTAAGAATGATCAGAGTGAAGCGGAAATAGATGAGAAAAGATTAAGATAAGTTTAGAAAGAATCAGAGTAGCAAAGGTAAGTAAGTATAGGTTGTCCAGTTCTATCTAGGTTTCGTCCTACAGTCAACATTGCTCTGATACCACTTCTGTAACACCCGGATTTTAGGGGTCCAAAACCCGGGGTTAACACAAACACCAAGTATGCTGGGACCAAGTCTCATACATATGATGTATAGTGGCACAGGATCGAATGTCACATCTTTATAACAGGAGTTCTATACAAAATAAATAATTACATTATAAGGAGACAACGGTCCAGCAACCCAAAGTTGACTGGGAGACGACGACCTAGACCTCTCACGAACTCATCACAGCATCCTCCATGAGCATCATCCTGCGGTACCTGGTCTTGACCTGTGGTGTATGTGAGACAGCAAGAGTGAGCTCACATACGTTCATCGCTCAACAAGTTGTGGGGAATAATGTGCATGAACTCGCCAAAGGTGGGAGCTCACGTGAAGTGTAAGGCTTACCAAAGAAGATGGTTAGAGCTGAGCATTGCTTTTAAAGTTGGTCAAAATTTTATTAGCAGTTACTAAGTATAAGTAAATACCAAACCCAATTAAGTAATAGAACAAAAGTAACAACAACATCACCTGCAATGCAATGCATATGACAAATTGAATTTAGTTCCATAGATTAATCATGTGAGGGTCCGAGCTGCTCATGACCGTGAGCACGGCTAGTATACCAGTTTTACACTCTGCAGAGGTTGCGCATCTTTACCCACAAGCCGTGTTACCCATCTGCCAAGGGGTCATGAATCCCATACACCTCTACCAAGGAAGTGAGGCAGGGTAGCACTACGAGGCCTTTACAAAGTTCCACTAGCTTCCGAAAACCCGCTACAGTTTATAGGAAGATCCAGTGCAGGAATCCCTTGCAGGACCGCCATCGCAGCAAAATCCTCCCGAGGGCCTCCCTACACTGACCTCTCCCCTACTGCCCTTGCCCCTTTCGGGTAAGGTAGTCTTCCACTAGCTTTCCTAATTAATCAGCCAAGGGCATCCCATACTACCCTTGTGGTAGCACTGTTTTCCCGGGTGGTCGCTCCATGTTCCAATTAACATAATGATCTTAACATGAACATTAAATAACAACTGATAACAAAAAGTGTAATCATGAATAATGTATCTCCATACCCAAAACCACATATAGCACTAGCAAGTACTACCCAGAAAGATCAGTGGTAAACAAGGTATAAAGATAGACAAACTAGGGTAACCTATTGGGTCCCATCAAAATTAACCTATGCAGATCATTATGATTAATTAGAACATGGCTGGGTAAAAAGAAGTGATCAAGGGCACAACTTGCCTGGGCCTTGAGAATCCAGGTACCAGGATGATTTCTTCAGATCCTCGTGACCTCACTGCTAGTCGTAGCAATACAAACATACATAGTATAGGCAAATTTAACATTACACCAAACATAAGAACAAAATATACAGTAATAATCTACACATTAAAATAAAACCACAGGAACTGAAATCATTAAATTTGGAGTTATAGATTTTAAGTTATGAATTTCCAAAGATTCTATGTGATTGAAATATGGTTAAATGATAAATAAATTTTCTGACAGAATTCATGTCGAAACAGAGACACTAAGTGAAAGAGGATAAAATTACAAAATTTTAGGAACTGGAATGGATGAATTTGGAGTTAGTATAAATTTTCTATGAATTTATAAAGTTCTAGCAATTATTTTCCTATTAAAAATCCATTTTCTATTTCATTTATTCAATTTAAATGATCTCTGGACTGGGCCTCAATTTCTGTGAAGTGCAGGGGGCTCGGTGCAAGTTTTCCAAGACACTGGGAACAGGGTCCCAGGACGGCGGGTTGTTTTCTCTAAAACTCAGGGACTCTTTAGCAAAACGCGCAAGCCGAAGGGGTATCGGCCGAGCACAGCCATCCGATCAAGCGCGGACGGATCAGATTAGATTCCCCCCCCAACCGAACCGGTACCGCATCAAGACCGTCCGATCGACGACCGACGATCAGGATTTTAAATACCCACGATCTAATCTCACCCATACGATTTCGATCCAACGGCTCTGATCAAGATAAACGAATAGGTGTGCGATGCTCTAATCGGAGCCCTCCATCCCCGCATCAACGGTCCACGCTTCATCTTCTACGCCCGATCCAGGATCGGCAGCGCCGCCCGCGTTCGCGGCGGACCATCGCCGGAGAGCGCATGACTTCCGCTCCTGGTGTAAGATTCCTCGCCGCGCTGGTTGCTATGCTATGGGATGCAGGTGGCGAACCAAGTCCGGGGATACTTACCGGGGATTAGGTCTCCAGGAGGCTCGCCCACGGCACACGGCGGAAGTCTCGACGACGGTGAGCAATTCCGGTGGCCGCGAGGTTCCTTGCCGCCCACCGACGACACCAATCGCTTCGTGGCCCGACGCCGATCCCCGTAGAGCACAAACCAAGCCCCGAATGGCGCAGCAAGTTGATGACTGCGGAGCTATGGCGGTACACCGTGGTCACGGGGCGTGGCGAGGCTTTTATAGGCTCAGGCGGGGTCCGAGCCAAGCACAACAGTTGCGGAAACCACGGGGGTTTGTTGGCGCGGCCATTGCGGCGAGCAGGTCGGTCACCTAACGGATTTCCGAGGCCATCGGCGAGCGGCGCGCGATTCTGTTGTCGGATAGAAGAAGCAACTGACAGGGGGGCCCACGCGTAAGCGACCAAACGGTGAGGAGCGCGCGTGTGGGAGACTGACGAGGAGGGCCCAGATCGCAGTCTCAGAGAAGGGCAGCGCGGTCGCGGGCTGAGAGACTGAAGTGAGGGCCCCATGCTGTCAGCGAGAGCAGGAACGGCGGGAGCAAGTGAGGGAGGCTGACGGGTGGAGCCCACCTGTCGGCGCCGGTTGAAGACTTGGGCTGGCGTGCAGTGAGGCTTGTGGAGTTGGGCTGAATTCCATGTAGCCGGCCCAGTTAGAGTTTTTATTCTTTTTCTTTTTCTTTTCTATTTTCTTTTCTCCATTTTCAAATCCAATTTGAATTTCAAGTTTGAGTTCAAACTTTGTGAATAACTTGTCCTCAGTTTGCATGGTATAATTTAATAATTTAAGTGTGAGGGGTGTTTATTCTGATTTTTAATTTATTTATGTGGTATTTTTCTTAGTTCTCCCCTTCTCTTTTATTTTCTATTTTCCATTCCAAATTCAAATTTATACTTTTATTTTAGTTTTCAGATTTTTCAAATGTATCAATTGAAACCCAAAGGTGAATATAAACCCTACTATTTTATTATTACTAGTTTAAGTTTTATTCTCCTTGTTTATTTATTTCATGAGATGTATAAATGGTTTCCTTTAAAAGAAAAATTCTTTTTCTCCTCATTTTTCTTATTCCCCAATGATACTTTGTTTAGATTTCTTCTACCAATTCCAAATTCAGAATTTTGGGTGTTACAGTAAAGCCGTAGGAAGTTACGTAACTTCCTAGAGTTTGTACTTTGACTCTAGGAAGTTAAATAACTTCCTACAGCCGGCCGTAGGAAGTTAGATCTTCGTTTGACCGGTCAACAGTTGAAGCCTAACTTCCTAGAGGAGGTCATAGGAAGTTAGTTGCCCAGCTAACTTCCTAGAGCCAACCGTAGGAAGTTAGATTTTCGTTTGACTGGTCAACAGCTGAAACCTAACTTCCTAGAGGAGGCCGTAGGAAGTTAGATTTTCGTTTGACTGGTCAACAGCTGAAACCTAACTTCCTAGAGGAGGCCGTAGGAAGTTAGATTTTCGTTTGATTGGTCAACAGCTGAAACCTAACTTCCTAGAAGAGGCTGTAGGAAGTTAACTGGGCAGCTAACTTCTTAGAGCCAGTCGTAGGAAGTTAGCTATTCGTTTGGCTGGTCAACAGATGAAACCTAACTTCCTAGAGGAGGCCGTAGGAAGTTAGATAACTTCCTACGGTTTTTTAAGTTCCGACTGTTTTTATAAAAAACTGTAGGAAGTTATGTTTATTTCCTAGAGGTACCAGTTGCCTCTCGGAAGGTATTTATTTCCTACGGTTTGTTATAAAAGTTGTAGGAAGTTAAAAAACCGTAGGAAGTGTATGATTTTGGTGTAGTGTAAGGGAGTGCAGCGTAAGCCTTTTGCTCAAAAGTCGTTCCTAAGGGAATGCAGAGCCAAAATTGACGAAGCTACAAAAAGTCGTTCCTAAGGGAGCGCAGTGTAAGTTTTCTGCTCAAAAGTTGTTCCAAAGGAAATGCAGAGCCAAATACCGCCGAAATATAAGGCAAAGAAGTTCAAAAGTCGTTCATAAGGGGATGCAGAACTTATACCGCCGAAATAGAAGGCGAAGAAGTTCAAAAGACGTTCCTAAGGGGATGTAGAACTTATATCACTGAAATAGAAGGTGAAGAAGCTCAAAAGACGTTCCTAAGGGGATGCAGAGCTTGTGTATTCCAGTGTGGGCGTGTGGGTGTGTGTCTTCGGCATCCTCATCATTTTGCATCATATCATCACATCATTTTACATAACATTACATCATACATCATATTGCATTAACGACACAAGAATCGAATACGAAGCCAATCTTCGGCAAATGCTTCGTCAAATTGAAAATGTGCTAAGGCATGAAGTAAGCTTCGGGAAATACAGTTTTATCAGCCTTGTCATAAGGGATATCTTTCTTTACAAAGCATGAAAAGAAGGGAAGGTGTTTTTTCGCCGAAGGCTCAAAAACGGTATGTGTGTAAATTTCATGCATTGCAAAGAAATAAATTACAATAATTTACATATTCGATTCAATGTTACATACATCAAATGTCACATAGTTTTGTTACAATAGAAGCCTAATCTTCCTTCAATTGTTCCATACATTCCAGCATTTCAAAATATTATTACAATAAAATCTATTCCTCTCTAAGGACTTTTTCTGCAACTTCATTCAAGAGTCTGTCGACAACTTCATCGATAATGGAGTCTGCCATGCTTATAATTTCCAATGCTTCGTTCATTTCTGGATCAGCTATAGGATCGTACAGCTTCGGAGGCGGGGATAGATCAGCTGAAGTAAGTAAATAGATTAGTTCGAAGCCACAAAGCAAGTACCGAAGCTAAGCTAAATAATCAAGAAATAATACCTATATGCCTTTCGCGCTCTGCAGCTTCTTCAGCTCGCTTTGCTTCTGCCTAGGCGTCGTGGGTATCTATTGGGGGCCTTCGGCTTCCGAAGGTCCTCAAAAACATGATTTAACAATGTTTCTGGAGTATAATGCATGAACAGGTATCTTCGGACTTGAGTTAAAACCACGGTGTGAAGAAGCACAAAAGGAATACGAAGGATGGCGCGGAGCCGAAGCTGTGTGCAGAAGAGCTTCGGCATGATAGCAGAAAAGGAAACTGACTTAAAGATGAAAAGGCTATTTAGACCTCGACGGGTTACTATAGAGTTATTAGCAAATGTAAAGGGCATGGGTGTAATTTTACATGGGTTGCGTCCCGTGCCTATAAATAGATGAACAATGCTCCCGTACTGTTCACGCTGACTTGGTATTTGCTTTCGCGTCACGCTTGTATTTTTACCTTCTTTCAAGCCGAAGGTACACTTGTAATTTGTTATCATTTCTATTTTTCCATAGTAATAAAATATGAATGAGCTTATAATAATATATGACTGTTTATATTATCTTTTATGTTTTATATGATTCTTTCTTCATCATTATATGTTGTGTCGATGAAGGTATGCCCTTCACAACCTTCGTCCGAAAATCATTATATCCCAAGGGAAATAATGCTTCGAAGGGCGAAGGACTGTAACGTTTGACATTTTCTGTGTTGCCTTGTTCTTAACTCATAGCATTTGAGAACAAGTCCCCAACAGTATCTTTTTCACTCTTTTTTATAATCTCGTTGTAACACCCCAGGTGTTACTATCTGTCGGCGTTTTGACCCCGGGGGGTCCCTGGACCGACGAGTAAATTGTCGCTGCGTGTCCCAGCCCAGATGGGTTGGCGCGAGATGGAACACAAGGGGGAAAGACAATAAGGGGAACCGCGGCTCGTGTTGTCCTGTGCCCAGGGCGGATGCGCTTGTAGTAGGGGGTTACAAGCGTTCGCGAGGGAGAGAGAGAGAGCCTGCTCGTCAGCCCGTCCTCCCGCGCGGCCACCTTCCCGTACGAGGGACCTGGACCTTCCTTTTATAGACGTAAGGAGAGGGCCCAGGTGTACAATGGAGGGTGTAGCAGTGTGCTAATGTATCCGGCAGAGAGGAGCCAGAGTCTTATGTACAAGCCGACGTGGCTGTCGGAGAGGTGTTGGTGCCCTGTTCATGTGACGTCGTGGCCGTCGGAGGAGCGCTTAAACCCTGTAGAAGCACAGCTGTCGGGGCTGTCGGGACCTTGCTGACATCTCCTTGCTTCCGTAGGGGGCTGAGAACCGCCATCATCATGGAGCACACGGGGTGTCATCATTACTTGTTTTACCGGGGCGAGCCAGATGGGACGCCGGTCTTGTTCCCCGTAGCCTGAGCTAGCTAGGGGTAGGGTAATGATGTACCCCCCTGCGACGTGGTCGGCCCGAGCCCAAGGTCGGGCGAGGCAGAGGCTCCTCCGAGGTCGAGGCTGAGTCCAAGCCCTAGGGTCGGGCGAGGCGGAGACCGTCGTCTGGGGTCGAGGCTGAGTCCGAGCCCTAGGGTCGGGCGAGGCGGAGACCGTCTTCCGGGGTCGAGGTTGAGTCCGAGCCCTGGGTTCGGGCGAGGCGGAGACCGTCTTCTGGGGTCGAGGTTGAGTCCGAGCCCTGGGGTCGGGTGAGGCGGAGACCGTCTTTCGGGGTCGAGGTTGAGTCCGAGCCCTGGGGTCGGGCGAGGCAGAGACCGTCGTCCGGGGTCGAGGTTAAGTCCGAGCCCTGGGGTCGGGCAAGGCGGAGACCGTCTTCTGGGGTCGAGGTTGATTCCGAGCCCTGGGGTCGGGCGAGGCGGAGACCGTCTTCCGGGGTCAAGGTTGAGTCCGAGCCCTGGGGTCGGGCGAGGCGGAGACTGTCGTCTAAGGTCGAGGTTGAGTCCGAGCCCTAGGGTCGGGCGAGGCGGAGACCGTCGTCCGGGGTCGTGGTTGAGTTCGAGCCCTGGGGTCGGTCCAGGCGGAGCTTCCTATGGCGCCCGAGGCTAGACTTGGCTGCTGTCAGCCTCACCCTGGCGAGTGGCACAGCAGTCGGAGTAGTGCAGGCGGCGCTGTTTTCCTGTCAGGTCAGTCAGTGGAGGGGCGAAGTGACTGCGGTCACTTCGGCCTTGTCGACTGAGGGGCACGCGTCAGGATAAGGTGTCAGGTGATCCTTGCATTGAATGCTCCTGTGATGCGGTCGGTTGGCGTGGAGATCTGGCCAAGGTTGCTTCACTGCGAAGCCTGCCCGAGCTGGGCCTCGGGCGAGTCGAAGGTGCGCCCGTTACTTGAGGATGCCCTCGGGCGAGGCGTGAATCTGCCTTGGTCTACTGTTCCTGCCCGAGGCTGGGCTCGGGCGAGGCGAGATCATGTCCCTTGAGTGGGCGGAGCCTTGACCTGAATTGCGCCCATCAGGCCTTTGCAGCTTTGTGCTGATGGTGGTTACCAGCCGAGTTTAGGAGTCTTGGGGGTACCCCTAATTATGGTCCCCGACAGTAGCCCCCGAGCCTCAAAGGGAGTGTTGGTACTCGCTTGGAGGCTTTGTCGCACTTTTTTGCAAGGGGACCGGCCTTTCTCGGTCACACTTCGTTCCGGTGGGTGCGCGCGAGGGCACCCGCCGAGTGTAGCCCCCGAGGCCTTGGAGGAGTGGTTTGACTCCTTCGAGGTCTTAGTGCCTTTCGTGATGCCTCGGCCGGTCTGGTTGTTCCCTCATGCGATCTGATCATAGTCCGGGTGCATGGTCAGGTTCCGAGTTCTTGGGCTGGTATGTTGACGCTGTCAACGGTTTGGCCGGAGCTGGGTTCGCGAGAGCACCCCCGAGCCTCTGCACAGGGCGAGAGGACGGTTAGGGACTGACTCGGCTTTTTTCATACACCCCTTCGTCGCCTTTCTGCAAGGAGGAGGGGGAAAGCGCCATGTTGCCCTCGGAGGGCACCGAACATGGTGTCTCCAGTGAGTTGCTAACGGGTGATCCGAGTGGACGCCTGTGCCCCGTTCGATAAGGGTCGGCTAGTGGCCCAGAGGCACGCTCCAAAAGTACCAGCAGGTGATTTGCCGGACCCGGTCCCGTTCGATAGGGTCCGAGGGCTCGATGCCTCCCTCTGATGGGATTCTGTTACAGAATCGCTCCTGCTGGTCTCGGAAATGTCCTAGGGTACCTCGGGAGCATAGCCCGAGCCTTGGTTATGTATCGAACGTACCTAGAGTCATCCCTCACTCTGCATGTTCTAGGGCGACTATCGAACCCTTCGGGGGGCCAGCCTACGAACCCCTGATCAGTAGTGGGCGCGAAGCTCGAATGCTCTGAGGCGGCTGTCGAACCCTTCCGAGGGGCCAGCCTTCGAACCTTTGATCAGTAGGAGGGCTCGGGGCCCGCTTCCTTCACGGAGAAGGATCCCTTTCGGAGTATCCCCTTTCCCGGTCCCTGTAGCAAGAGAGAGAAAGGGGAACAGAAAAAGGATACGAAATTGAACGACGTGGCGCACCTTTTTTTGATGTGGTCATTATGGCGGAGGTGAAGCGTCGCCCGCTTCGCCTGCCAAAGGTGTCGCCTGCCCTACCGCGGAGTTAATGCGACGGGACGAGTGGTTCGCCGGGCAGTCGTTGTGCACGCGCGAGCCGTTTGAGGAACAGAACACGGGTGCGTCATCTTCACGCCGTGGGAGAGGGCTCTCCTGCTGCTCCAGGAGGGGACGCGAGCCTGTAGACGATTTGACCGTCGCTTCCGCTCGCCTGCTGCCGCCATTACTGTCGGCCCACTTCTGGCCATATCGATCGGCGCGCCTTCTCCCGCGGCTGACTGACCCGTGACCGGCGTGTTTGGCTGACACTGCTGGTCCACGTGCAGGGTTGCCTCGAATTGCGGCACCGGTTCCGCAGTCGAGAAGGCGCGGCGCTGGCGCAAGTGGCGCTGTAGTTTTTCGCACGTAGTAACCGGCGCGCCGGTTACATGACGTGTGGGCCTGGGACTCCATGCTGGACGCGTTGAAGTCGAAAGGGTGCATCCCCATGGCGCGGTTGCATGCTGCCTGCATGGCGGTCCGCCCTTTCACCCGCTGGTTTAGGTGAAGACGGAGGAGTGCTTGTAACTGCTGGGCGGTTACATGCTCCGCGCGCGGTGGTTTTGGCTTCTTCTGTCCTGGGCCAGCTTGCATGTCGTGTGGGACCCAGCCCCCGTGTCGTAGGGGGAGGACCTTTGAGCGCGTTGGTGAAGACTTAGCCCGCGACACCTGAGGACGCGGGTGGGGTGAGTTGCCTTTAAAAAGGGAAAGGCTCCCTGGGTGGTAGTCACGCCTCCGCATTCTCTTCATGCATTGCGCCCTTCCACCTTCCGAGCCCCCGGATGGGGTGCGCCCGCGTTGCCTTCATCTTGCTGCCGTTGGGGGAGCGCGATCTCATGGAGATCGGTACCTTTCAGCCATCGTTCGGCTTCAAGGATTTTCGTCATGCAGCCCGGCTGCATTCCCTCACCAATGGGCAGTTTGGTGGGGAGAAGCGGGCCGGGCTGCAGCCTCCGCCCCGCCCTCAGCTTCAAGGATTTTTGTCATCCGGGCTGAGGCGGAGGAGCGAGGCGAGCTGGGGCCTGCCTTCGCGTGGGCTGGCGTCCCGCTTCTTCCTTCCGCATCTGTGGGTGGAAACCATCCTCCAGCTCTGTGGAGGAGGCGTCCTCCAGCCATGCCGGGGAAGGCAAACTGCTGCTGCCCAGCCAGGGTGCAGCATTCCGTCCTCTGTCCGGGCGACGGCGGCCAGCCGCACCAGGGGGTCTCACAACACGTCGTACGCCATGAGGGCGGTACTCGTGTTCTGGGACGGTCCCATTCTCGTTTTCATGGCGACGACGGGAGTGAGAACCTGCCGGTGCGCTTTGGGGCGGCCGGCGCTCGCTGGTGCGGTGTTGGTGGGCAGGTGGAGGTCCTTTTGCTCGGGTCGTCGTCTGAGGCCGGGCCTAGTTCCGTCGAGGGTGGAATCAACGCCGAGGGTGCTGCTGCTCCCCCTGCCGATGCTAGAACCTGCAGGAACAGTTTGTCTATAGTGTGTTGATGCTTTTTGCGATCGCCGAGGCCCAAACATGTCATTGTCGTGTTATAAAGCTGCGTTTCTTTTCCTCTTGTTTCGAGTATCAGGACTTGCTTGTTGGTAGCAGAATCGCCAATCCGAGCGAGAGTTACTTATCGCGGAAGGTGATGAGTGAGGTATCCGTATCCCAGAGGCGTAGGAGTCCCTCGGCTCGGTCGACCTTCGCCGCTTACGTGTACTCTTGCTCGTCCGCGGGATTCTATTATCGATATAGTCGAGAAGGCACGAAAAATCGTTTCAACAGAGAAGTTTTCGAGCGTTAAGACTTGTTCGGTTAGCAGGATCGTTCATCCGAGCGTGAGTTACTTATCGCAGAAGGTGATGAGTGAGGTATCTGTATCCCTGAGGCGTAGGAGTCCCTCGGCTCGGTCGGCCTTGCCGCTTACGTGTACTGCATCGTTTTCAGGATCCCACTATCGACGTAGTCGAAAATCGCGAAAGATGTTGTGGCCGAAAGACTTTTTCCGAGGAAAATTTTGACGCAGAGGGGGTTCCCCCCTTCTAGCCCTCGAGGGAGGGTTGGGCTTTGCCGAGGCAAGGCTGACCCTTCCTTGATGGTTAGACTTTACTTGTGTATGTAAACGAGGTATATGAACGACTTGAAAACATCTTAAGGGTAGAAGCGACATAGCTGTCGGATGTTCCAAGTGTTGTTGTAGACCTCGCCTTGACTGTTGGCCAGCTTGTATGTTCTGGGCTTCAAAGTCTTGGCGATGATGAATGGCCCTTCCCAGGGAGGCGTGAGCTTGTGGTGCCCTCGGGCGTCTTGTCGTAGCCGAAGCACCAAGTCGCCCACCTAGAGGTCTCGGGACCGAACCCCTCGGGCGTGGTAGCATCACAGGGACTGCTGATACCGCGCCGAGTGTAGTAAGGCCATATCCCAAGCCTCTTCCAGTTGGTCCAGTGAGTCTTCTCTGTTGGTCTGGTTGCTTCGGGCGTCGTATGCCCTCGTCCTCGGGGAGCCGTATTCTAAGTCTATGGGCAAGATAGCCTCGACCCCATAGACTAGAAAAAACGGCGTGAAGCCCGTGGCTCGGCTTGGCGTCGTCCTCAGACTCCAGACCACCGAGGGGAGTTCCTTCATCCATCGCCTGCCAAACTTGTTGAGATCATTGTAGATCTTCGGCTTGAGTCCCTGTAGAATCATGCCGTTGGCACGCTCTACCTGCCCATTCGTCATGGGGTGAGCTACGACGGCCCAGTCCAGCCGGATGTGGTGGTCCTCGCAGAAGTCTAGGAACTTCCTGCCGGTGAACTGGGAGCCGTTGTCGGTGATGATGGAGTTAGGGACTCCAAAGCGATGGATGATGTTGGTGAAGAACGCCACCGCCTGTTCGGACCTGATGCTGTTTAGGGGTCGGACCTCAATCCACTTGGAGAATTTGTCGATAGCGACCAGTAGGTGCGTGAAGCCCCGGGGTGCCTTTTGCAAGGGACCGACGAGGTCCAGACCCCACACAGCAAACTGCCAGGTGATGGGTATTGTTTGCAGAGCCTGAGCGGGTAGGTGGGTCTGCCTTGCGTAGAATTGACACCCTTGGCAGGTGCGTACAATCCTAGTGGTGTCGGCCACCGCGGTTGGCTAGTAGAAACCTTGTCGAAAGGCGTTTCCAACGAGGGCTCGAGGCGCTGCGTGGTGACCGCAAGCCCCCGAGTGTATTGCTTGCAATAACTCCTGACCTTCGGCGATGGATATGCATCGCTGGAGGATGCCTGAGGGGCTGCGGTGGTAGAGCTCCTTTTCGTCACCCAGCAAGACGAACGACTTGGTGCGCTGCGCCAATCGCCGAGCCTCGGTCCCGTCGAGGGGTAGCTCTCCTCGGTGGAGATATTGTAGGTACGGGGTCTGACAGTTTTGATTAGGCGGGACTCCATTCTGCTCCTCCTCGATGCGCAGTGCCTCACCCTCGACGGCCAAGGGTGCCTCGGGTTGAGGCGAGGGTGCCTCGGGCTGAGCCGAGGCCTTCTCGGGCTCGGGCGTGTCGTCGGTCTTGACGGAGGGTTGATGTAGGTCTCGAGAGAAGACGTCCGGGGGGACCATTGTCCGACCCGAGGCTATTTTAGCCAGCTCGTCCGCAGTCTCGTTGTACCATCGGGCGACGTGGTTGAGGTCGAGCCCGTAGAACTTGTCTTCCAGGCGCCAAACCTCATCGCAGTAGGCTTCCATCTTCGGGTCGCGGCAGTGGGAAATCTTCATGACTTGGTCGATGACAAGCTACGAGTCGCCACGAGCGTCGAGGCGCCGAACCCCTAGCTCGATGGCGATGCGCAACCTGTTAACCAGGGCCTCATACTTGGCCATGTTGTTGGACGCCGAGAAATGGAGGTGCAGCACGTAGCGGAGGTGCTTCCCGAGGGGTGAGATGAAGAACAGGCCCGCTCCCGCTCCTATTTTCATCAGCGACCCGTCGAAAAACATGGTCCAGAGTTCCGGTTGGATTGGAGCTGCTGGAAGCTGGGTGTCGACCCATTCTGCCACGAAATCCACCAAGAGTTGGGATTTGATGGCCTTCCGAGGGGCGAACGAGATTGTCTCGCCCATGATCTCCACCGCCCACTTTGCAATCCTACCCGAGGCCTCTCGGCACTGGATGATCTCCCCCAGGGGGAAGGATGACACCACAGTCACCGGATGAGACTCGAAGTAGTGTCGCAACTTTCACCGCGTCAGAATTACCGCGTACAGTAGCTTCTGAATTTGCGGGTAGCGGATTTTGGTCTCGGATAGTACCTCACTGATGAAGTAGACCAGCCTCTAGACGAGCAATGCATGCCCTTCTTCTCGTCTCTCGACTACGATCGCGACGCTGACCACCTGAGTGGTTGCGGCTACATAGATTAGGAGAGCTTCTCCGGCAGCGGGGGGCACCAGGATGGGCGCGCTTGTAAGGAGCGCCTTCAAGATCCCGAGGGCTTCCTCGACCTTGGGGGTCCAAGTGAAGCGCTCGGTCTTCCTTAAGAGGCGGTACAGGGGCAGGCCTCTTTCACTGAGGCACGAGATGAAGCGGCTCAGAGTCGCAAGACATCCCATGACCCTCTGTACTCCTTTCAAGTCCTTGATAGGCCCCATGTTGGTGATGGCCGCGATTTTCTCCGGGTTGGCCTCGATGCCCCGCTCGAAGATGATGAACCCCAGGAGCATGCCTCGGGGGACTCCGAAGACACACTTCTCGGGATTGAGTTTTACACCTTTCGCTTTGAGACACTTGAATGTCATTTCAAGGTCGGAGAGGAGGTCGGAGGCTTTCCTCGTCTTGACTACGATGTCATCGACGTAAGCCTCGACCGTTCGGCCAATGTGCTGTCCGAACACGTGGTTCATGCACCTTTGGTATGTCACGCCTGCATTCCTTAAACCGAATGGCATAGTAATATAGCAGTACATGCCAAAGGGTGTGATGAAAGAAGTCGCGAGCTGGTCGGACTCTTTCATCCTGATTTAGTGATACCCTGAGTAGGCATCAAGGAATGACAGGGTTTCGCACCCAGCAGTGGAATCCATGATTTGATCGATGCGTGGCAGAGGGTAGGGAACCTTCGGACATGCTTTGTTTAGACCAGTGTAGTCTACACACATCCGCCATTTCCCACCTTTCTTTTTCATAAGCACATGGTTGGCTAGCCATTCGGGATGGAATACCTCTTTGATGAACCCTACAGCCATCAGCTTGTGGATCTCCTCGCCTATGGCTCTGCGCTTTTCTTCATCGAATCAGCGCAGAGGCTGCTTCATGGGTCGGGCTCCAGCTAGGATATCCAGCGAGTGCTCGGCGACATCCCTCGGTATGCCAGGCATGTCCGAGGGACTCCACGCAAAAACCTTGACATTTGCGCGGAGAAAGTCGACGAGCACTGCTTCCTATTTGGGGTCGAGCTCGGAGCCGATCCGTACTTGCTTGGAGGCGTCGTTGCTGGGGTCGAGAGGGATGGACTTAACCGCCTCTGCTGGCTCGAAGTTGCAGGTGTGGCGTTTCGCATCTGGCACCTCCTTGGAGAGGCTCTCTAGGTCGGCGGTGAGGGCCTCGGACTCGGTGAGGGCCTCAGCGTACTCCACACACTCCACGTTGCATTCGTATACGTGTCGGTATGTGGATCCGACGGTGATGACCCTGTTGGGGCCCGACATCTTGAGCTTGAGGTAGGTGTAGTTGGGGACGGCCATGAACTTGGCGTAGCATGGTCTCCCCAGCACTACGTGGTAGGTTCCTCGGAACCCGACCACCTCGAACATGAGGGTTTCCTTTCGGAAGTTGGAGGGAGTCCCGAAGCAGACGGGTAGATTGAGTTGCCCAAGGGGTTGGACACACTTCCCGGGGATGATCCCATGAAAGGGCGCCGCACCGGCCCGGATCATGGACAAATCGATCTGCAAGAGCCCGAGGGTCTCGGTGTAGATGATGTTGAGGCTGCTGCCTCCGTCCATAAGGACCTTGGTAAGCCCGACGTTGCCAATGACGGGATCGACAACGAGCGGGTACTTCCCTGGGCTCGGCACGCGGTCGGGGTGGTCGCCTTGGTCGAAGGTGATGGGCTTGTCGGACCAGTCTTGGTAGACTGGCGCTGCCCCCTTCACCGAGCAGACCTCCCGGCGCTCCTGCTTGCGGTGCCGAGCCAAGGCATTCACCACCCGCCCGCCGTAGATCATGAAGCAGTCATGGACCTCGGGGAACTCCTCTGCCTTGTGGCCTTCCTTCTTGTCGTTGTCGTGGGCTTTGCCACCTTCCACCGGTGGCCCGGCCTTGTGGAAGTAGCGCCGAAGCATGACGCACTCCTCAAGGGTGTGCTTGACGGGACCCTGATGATAGGGGCACGACTCCTTGAGCATCTTGTCGAACAGGTTGGCCCCTCCAGGAGGCTTCCGGGGGTTCCTGTGTTTGGCAGTGGCGACAAGATCTGCGTTGGCGGCGTCACATTTTGTTTGCGACTTCTTCTTGCCCTTATTCTTCGTGCTGCGCTGAGCGGACGCCTCGGGGACGTCTTCCTGCTGGCGTCCCTGAGGCTGCTTGTCCTTCCGGAAGATGGCCTCGACCACCTCCTGGCCAGAGGCAAACTTGGTGGCGATGTCCATCAGCTCGCTCGCCCTGGTGGGAGTCTTGCGACCCAGCTTGCTCACCAGGTCATGGCAAGTGGTGCCAGCGAGGAACGCGCCGATGACATCTGAGTCGGTGATGTTGGGCAGCTCGGTGCGCTGCTTCGAAAATCGCCGGATGTAGTCCCGCAGGGATTCTCCCGGCTGCTGGCGGCAGCTTCGGAGATCCCATGAGTTCCTAGGGCGCACGTATGTGCCCTGGAAGTTTTCGGCGAAGGCTTTGACCAGGTCGTCCCAGTTGGAGATCTGCGCAGGAGGCAGATGCTCGAGCCAGGCTCGGGCAGCGTCGGAGAGGAACAGGGGGAGGTTGCGGATGATGAGGTTGTCATCGACTGTTCCACCCAGCTGGCAGGCCAGCCGGTAGTCCACGAGCCACAGTTCCGGCCTTGTTTCCCCCGAGTGCTTGGTGATGGTAGTTGGGGTCCGGAACCGGGTCGGGAACGGCGCCCGTCGTATGGCCCAGCTGAAAGCTTGTGGACCGGGTGGTTCGGGCGAGGGGCTCCGATCCTCCCCGCTGTCGTAGCGTCCCCCACGCCTAGGGTGGTAGCCTCAGTGCACCTTTTTGTCGAGGTGGGCTCGACGGTCGCAGCGATGGTGCTCGTTGCCGAGGCGACCCGGGGCCGCAGGCGCTGTGTCCCGCGTGCGCCCGGTGTGGACCGAGGCTTCCCGCATGAATCAGGAAGTCGCGGCGCGATGCTCCGAGGGGTACCCCTGCCTTCGGGAGGCAGAGCTTTCGGCCCATCGGACCGCGGCATCCTCTAGAAGATTCTTGAGTTCTCCCTGGATACGCCGTCCCTCGGTGGTGGATGGTTCCGGCATCGCTCGGAGTAGTATTGCTGCTGCAGCCAGGTTCTGGCCGACCCCCATTGGAAGCCGGGGGCAGCCTCGCCCTGGCATCATCAGCGATGCGGTGTTGGACGTCCTGGGGCAGATGACGCGCTTCTCCTGCTGGTGCTCGGCCTGCCCACTCCTGCCCGATGTTCTGCCGGAGCTGCACAAGTTGTCCTGCTTCCTCGTCGAGCCTGGCCTGCATCTCGCGGATTTGCTCGAGCTGTGCGTCCTGACCCCCTGCAGGGACTGGGACCACAGCTAGCTCCCGAAGGATGTCAACGCGAGGCGCTGGCCTAGGGGATCGCCGTCCTCTAGCATACCAAGGTGGTTGCCTTCGTCGCGACCCCCTAGATCGACGTGGAAACATTCGCGACTTGGGCCACAGTCCTCGTCGCCGAGGCTGTGGCTATCATCGGAGCAATTGGAGAGGCAGTAGTCACATGCAGTCATGAAGTCCCGCATGGCACTGGGTTCTCGAGCTTGGAGAAATCCCAACCATAGTCGGGCTCGTCATCTTCCTCGGAACCCGGGGGCCCGTAGGTCGAGACGGCCGTTAATCGGTCCCAGGTTGACCACATGTGATACCCCGAAAGGTTCGGATATGCCTTTATGAAAGCGTCCACCGAAGCGGGGTCGCTTGGTGGGTCAAAGCTGAATCTAAAAGGCAAAGGGTGGAAAACGGATGGTACCTCTTGATCGACGGATGGTGACGGAGTCGCGTCGGGGACGGACTGCACCGTTATCTCAGGTACAAGGCTAACGCCCAGCAGGTCCTTCGCGAGCGTGCTGGCGTCATTCGTCTGCTTGGGGTTGGCGTGTTGCGGGGAAACGACACCTGTCTTTGTCTCAGATGCGAGGTCGACGCCCAACGTGTCCCCCGCTGGGGCGCCAACATCGTCGTCTCGCTCGACAGCCGACGAGGTGCCGCCTCCTGCTTGGCCATGGTTGCCCCGCCTCCTCCTCCGTCGACGGGGAAGGTGACGGGACAGACTCGGATGCTGTTCTTCCACCACGCGGGGAAGACGTCGTCGATTCCGCCGCCGGCGGGCGGGCTGACGGCCGCCATTGTCGTTGTCGCGCGGCGGAGGAAGGAGTACCATGCCGTAGCTGCTGTCGAGGGACATGAACTCGAAACTCCCGAAACGGAGCAGCGTCCTGGGCTGGAGAGGTTGCTGGAGACTACCCATCTGGAGCTTGACGGGAAGCTGTTCGTCAACACGCAGCAGGCCCTACCTGGCGCGCCAACTGTCGGCGTTTCGACCCTGGGGGGTCCCTGGACCGACAAGTAAATTGTCGCTGCGTGTTCCAGCCCAGATGGGTCGGCGTGAGACGGAACACAAGGGGGAAAGACAATAAGGGGAATCGCGGCTCGTGTTGTCCTGTGCCCAGGGCGGATGCGCTTGCAGTAGGGGGTTACAAGCGTTCGCGAGGGAGAGAGAGAGAGAGCCTGCTCGTCAGCCCATCCTCCCGCGCGGCCACCCTCCCGTACGAGGGCCCTGGACCTTCCTTTTAAAGACGTAAGGAGAGGGCCCAGGTGTACAATGGGGGGTGTAGCAGTGTGCTAACGTGTCTGGCAGAGAGGAGCCAGAGTCCTATGTACATGCCGACGTGGCTGTCGGAGAGGTGTTGGTGCCCTGTTCATGTGACGTCGTGGCCGTCGGAGGAGTGCTTAAACCCTGTAGAAGCACAGCTGGCAGGGCTGTCGGGACCTTGCTGACGTCTCCTTGCTTCCGTAGGGGGCTGAGAACCGCCGTCGTCATGGAGCACGCGGGGTGTCATCATTACTTGTTTTACCGGGGCGAGCCAGATGGGACGCCGGTCTTATTCCCCGTAGCCTGAGGTAGCTAGGGGTAGGGTAATGATGTACCCCCTGTGACGTGGTCGGCCCGAGCCCAAGGTCGGGCGAGGCGGAGGCTCCTCCGAGGTCGAGGCTGAGTCCAAGCCGTAGGGTCGGGCGAGGCGGAGACCGTCGTCCGGGGTCGAGGCTGAGTCCGAGCCCTGGGGTCGGGCGAGGCGGAGACCGTCTTTTGGGGTCGAGGTTGAGTCCGAGCCCTAGGGTCGAGCGAGGCGGAGACCGTCTTCTGGGGTCGAGGTTGAGTCCGAGCCCTGGGGTCGGGCGAGGCTAGGGGTGGTAATGGATCACGACCCTAATACTTCCTTCACAAACCAACAAGGCCCTTAATTTTCAAAATTGTATTGTTTTATGATTCGGCCCTAACTTGACCTGATCCTTAAATTTACTAGGCTAAATTAAATGGCTCGTTACCACCCATAGGCGAGGCGGAGACCGTCGTCCGGGGTCGAGGTTGAGTCCGAGCCCTGGGGTCGGGTGAGGCGGAGACCGTCTTCCGGGGTCGAGGTTGAGTCCGAGCCCTAGGGTCGGGCGAGGCGGAGACCGTCTTCCGAGGTCGAGGTTGAGTCCGAGCCCTGGGGTCGGGTGAGGCGGAGACCGTCGTCCGAGGTCGAGGTTGAGTCCGAGCCCTGGGGTCGGGCGAGGCAGAGACCATCGTCCGGGGTCGTGGTTGAGTCTGAGCCCTAGGGTCGGTCGAGGCGGAGCTTCCTATGGCGCCCGAGGCTGGACTTGGCTGCTGTCAGCCTCACCCTGGCAGGTGGCATAGCAGTCGGAGTAGTGCAGGCGGCGCTATTTTCCTGTCAGGTCAGTCAGTGGAGGGGCGAAGTGACTGCGGTCACTTCGACCTTGTCGACTGAGGGGCGCACGTCAGGATAAGGTGTCAGGCGATCCTTGCATTGAATGCTCCTGTGATGCGGTCGGTTGGCGTGGCGATCTGGCCAAGGTTGCTTCACTGCGAAGCCTACCCGAGCTGGGCCTCGGGCGAGTCGAAGGTGCGCCCGTTACTTGAGGATGCCCTTGGGTGAGGCGTGAATCTGCCTTGGTCTACTGTTCCTACCCGAGGCTGGGCTCGGGCGAGGCGAGATCGTGTCCCTTGAGTGGACGGAGCCTTGACCTGAATTGCGCCCATCAGGCCTTTGCAGCTTTGTGCTGATGGTGGTTACCAGTCGAGTTTAGGAGTCTTGGGGGTACCCCTAATTATGGTCCCCGACACTATCACTAAAATTTGAGCATAACATCATGAGCATTAGCATATCATGTGCTTGTCACACCTAGAGTGCATCCACTAGGTAAAAAGTTCAAAAATGTTGAACTAATATGACTTGATGTGTGGTGAAACCCTAGGGTAGGGTACTTAACCCTAAACTAGGCTTAGGAGTGACAATAAAGCCCAAGCATGAGAAAACTTCAAAACTCATTAGAAATGGTCATAAGATATCACATTTAATGGACTTTGATAGCACCAAAACCCTAGATATGTCAAAACCCTAAAAAGACCCCTGGAAAACCCTGAATTGAAACCCTAGGGGGTTATGTGTAAATTTTTTACACTTTTGGACCCAAGTGCAAAAACCAAGGTATTAGGGCACCTCAAATCATATGGGTCACACATTTGAGGATTTGCAAATCAAACCATGAGATTTGGGCTTATTTGCAAAAAGCCACTATATACCTCTGATATGCCTAAGTCCAAAACCAGTGAACAGGGCTGACTTTGGAGCTCTGTATTTCTAAAAATATAAGGAATTTGCCTAGGGTCAACACATCAAACTTGTAGAGCTACTGTAGGAATACAACTTTGCTTAAGTGATTAAGCATTATTGACATACAAAAAGTGGAGATAATTAGCCCGAAAGTCTGGCTGTCAGACCACCCTGAGACTGAACATTGCTTGACAGTGAGTTTTGAGGAACTTTGGGCTCAATTCTTGTGCAAGGAGATAAGCAAATGGGTAAGATCCCTATAGAAAAATTGTAGCTGGATATAGAGCTACAAGTTTGCTACAGATGAATTAGTAAGTTCTTACACGAAAATCCAAGATCTGGATACTGCAATTCTGTCTGTCAGGCGCTCTGAACAAGTTTCCCATGGTACAGTGCTATGCAAATATCCCAGGTTCAGATCCCTCGCCGCCGGTGACCCCGCACCGTGATCCTCGTCGCCGTTGCGGTTCGTGCTCTATGGGGTGCAGATAACTCTTAAGGGTAAGAAATATCGCATCGTGGATGAACTCAGGCCACTGTTCCACCCTGGCCGCCGTGTTCTCTTGACTCGTGGCCGATTCAGATGACTCACTGAGTTAGCTGCCAATCCACCGTGCGCCACATACTTGGATGCTCTACCACGTCGCAGTAACTGGTCTTAGGTGTATTCGTTGCCCCTGGTGACCTCGCCACGGTGAAAGCCACCAATCCTTTGCGCCAGTGCACCCCCTTCTCTCCGGCCGCCACCGTGCCATCTCCAATTCACGGGCCACTTCCCACGGATCCTATAAATTGAGGGTGCCGTCGGCTTCACTAGGTAGTCAAGCACCCAATCCATCAAATCGTGCCTCAAATCATCACCCAGAGCTCGCCAATTTGAAACTTCCCCTAAATCGGTCCGGAGCACCACGCGAAGTGACCTCATCGTGGCCAGCGTACTTCAGGTTCGATCATGTCCTCTGCTCTCTTGTTTCAGTACCCTTATGTGCCCCTGATGCTTCTCGACCCGACCGATTAAGCTAGAACCCATTGGATCGCCGGGAACACTTTGTGTTATCCGTTGATCGTGCAGTCACCGTGAGCAGAGAGGTTCGGAGCTCGAACCGTGCAATTGATCGAGGGGAAACATTTGTTAGATGTTGAATTAGGTATCAGCCAAGTTAGAGCATCGGCCATTGCGTGTCTTGGCCAGCACAGGTTCGCCGGAGCTCGGTCTGCCGCCGTGCTGCGTCGTGGACCCGACGTTGTGAAGAAATAGAAATCCAGGGTGTTTTTGTAGCTGTCAGTGAAATGCAAGAATAGTGCCGCGACCCCTTTTCAAGTTATTCAAATCACCAATGTCTTCTACGCAAAATTGACAACGCGAGCGCGGGCGCGCGCGTGTTCTCCCTTCTGTAGGCCGACTTGGGCTAAAATGTGCCCAATACTGTTGACCCTTTCTCTTTTTTCTCTACCAAGATTAGAGAATTTCTAGAAAACTGTAGAAAAATGCTAAAAATACAAGACCAATTTTGTTAGACTCCTAAATTTCTATAGTATTTAATAAAAATAGTCTTAAGATTTTTAGTACAAACCAGGAATTATGAAGTATTTAAAATAGCTAAAACCTATACTCCTGGAATTTTAGAAATTATTTAGTAACTCCAAAAATCACCCAACTTTTTGGAAAAGCTTAAAATGATATTTAGAAACCTTGGGTGGAGTTTGACTTGATTTGGACAATGTTTGATACCTAAACCCCAAAACCCTAATCTTCTAAGTAGTGCGTGCCCTATAAACTAAAATACTGATTCCACAAACCCTAGTTTCTTGGAGTACCGTGAAGGAAAATTGTATTCAAGATACAATTTAATAAACCTTTTCTATTGTTGCATTTTCATAAACATTGCATGAACATTCATGGTTATATATGATTATGTAGAGAACGAAGAGGAAATAGTAGTTGAAGAAGAAGGAGTTGCACCACCACCACCTGAAGACCCACCTGCTGGGAACTGCTTTTATTTCGATATTTGTGGAGCAGAGCCTGACTCTCCTATAACACAAGGCAAGCCCCGGTACATTTGCCACCTCCTTGCTATTTTAAAATCTTTCTCACTTGCTTGATGCATTAGGTGATAGGAGTTGTGTGCTAAACAATTGATGCATTTCCTTCCTTGGTAGATTGATTACCTTTCCTTGATCACCTGTTTTATGAAAAGGTTTTTCTGATGCTTAGTCTTGCTCTAGTAAAACCTAATGTTTTGATTTGACAAAAGATGATGCTCCAAGTGGGATGGGATGTTTTCAAAAGTAAAACTTGATGGTGGATCCATCATGGCCATGATGGGTTCAACATCGGAAAAGATGTATCTCAATCAGGTACCAAATTTTGGGTTGAAATGATAAAGCTGAGACTGGGCAGGTGACTTGCATGAGAAGAGAGCCTCGGTGTAGTGTCTCCGTTTGAGTCGATTAAGGACCTTGTCGATGTAGGCCAGCTGACCGAGGACCCTTTAACTGGTCACATGCCTCATCATGGGTAAGATTTGCCTCGGGCAGACTAATACCAGAATAAGACAACACGCAATAGGAGTGGAGAGATGGTGAGAGTAGCGTGTACCCTCCGTGGCAAGAGGCTGGACGGTGGTGTATCTATGCTCTCGGTTGGAGTGAACTTGATCTGGTCTTAAGAACCCCGGTGGCAAGTTGACATATGCAAGGGTTAAGTGCTACATATGTCGTGTGATTGGAGATCCTCAGCTAAGTATTAATCGATTCGGATAGCCATTACTTCTTGGACATGAAGACTTGGTCACTGACTTACACGTAGCATTCCAGTGAATAGGAAGGGTTAATAACAAGATGGCTAGTATAGGCCAAGTGCTTGAACTAGGGTAGAAAGAACTCTAGAATCAGGTAATGACTTAACTTGCTAATAAAACTAGATTTTTAAGGATCCACTATTAGTAAGCATTTTTGCAAATAGAGTCTTGATTCTTGATTCAGCCTTACCTTGACCCCCCTCAAGCCAGCATATCCTTGAGAGTCTTTTATTGTGATGGGTAAGACTTGCAAAAGTACACTTCGTACTCAGGGTTTTCAAACCCATGTTGTTGTAGGTGAGGAAGCAGCAAACTTTTGTTGCTTTTGTTCTAAGGTGGTGCCAAAGGAAGAAACTCAAGAATGAAGCCTCGGGAGGATGTGTCCTCCTTTTAAAAACACTTTTCTGTTAAACGGGAGGGGTTTTTGCCTCTCGGGTTTGTAATAATATTACTTCTGCACTCCTATATTACTGGTCTGTAATAACAACACTCTTCTATATTTTAATGTAAATTAAGTTACTGTAATTGCTTCCACTTATTTGTTCCTTCGATGTGTTGTAATATCTGTGTGACGGGTGAAACGCTCTTGGGAAAGGTAAAGAATGCAGATACCGAACTTGTCAAGTGATCAGGTGCATCTACGGGGTTGTCTGAGGTCCGTTGGACGAGGACAATTGGAGGTGGGCCTAATAACTTAGGAGGTTCTGTCACAGCTGGTATCAGAGCGAAGCCCATCTCTTCAGATATTATGAGACATTTCAAAAAGAATTTTCAAAGGCTTATCTAAGAAAACTTCTTTCATTCTTATCTTACTACTTTCTGAAGTACTTATCTTATAAGACCAGGTAGTAGAGTGCAATGTATAGGAGGTTGTGAATCAACGAAAGTTGATTCTGTAATTATGCATGCATCATGTTTAAAAACTATACTAATATAGTTTTCCCCCTTATGAGCATATGCCGCCGCGTACGAGGAAAACAGCGCGTATGTCCACTAGACCTATTGGCGTACCTCGACATCAGCTAGCTCTGAGACATGAGGAGAGCAGCAGCGGCAGTAACGACCCCATCGGAGACCTAGAAGCCCAAGTGGAGCAGCTTCGGACGGAGCTACGTCACCGAAACAAGGTGTATGTAGAAGATGGTCAGCGTATAAAAAAGTTAAGAGCTAACGTTAGACATCTGCAAGATGAGCTTGCTGAACGGGATTTGGCAATCGATTGGGCTGTGAATTCACGTTCCATTGCTTGGGACTGGGAAGCCAAAGCTCGAGCCCGTGTGGATGAGCCTAGCACGATTGTTGACAACTTGCAGGTGTATTGCAATACATTACATGAGGAAGTTCATGAATTGTATTCATGACTGCACCCAGACATACCTGCCGACCCTGTTGGAATGGGAGCCGGACCTTCTGGAACAGCAGGTGAAGCACTTGGTGGGGAATTGGACCTTTTCAAGCCCCCTCCTTCTATGAACCTGGCTGACGAACGGTCCCCTACAACAGACACTGAAGCAACCAAAGACGATAAATACTAGAGTAGTATAGTTTAGATTTAATACTAATGTAAAATAGGTAATGAAGTCATGTTGTACATTTGAGTCTGTATCATTACATCTTGGTAATGTAAAGTGATGGTGTATATCGGCATGTTATATTTTCCAAATGTTTCTTTGCCTCAGATGCCATCCAGGACTCGTGCACATGACAGTGCCAGTACTTCTCGTGGTCGGGAAGACACGCCCAATCCACCGCCGGTACCGCCCACGTTGGTCGAGGCTATCGCTGCCTTGGTCAATGCGACCGCCGACAACACCTGCTTTTTACGTGAAATGGCGGGAAATCAATTTCAGCAACAAGGCGGAAGGGCTTATCCGCAGGGACCCCATGAAACTTCGTACCTAGATTTCTCGGAAACCCGTCACCCACTTTTCGTCAAAGCCAAAGACCCTCTCGAAGCCGACGAATGGGTACGGGTCATTGAACAGAAATTTGGACTCATCCGCTGCGCTGAGACCTAGAAGCCGTTGTTCGCGGCTCAACAGCTAAGGGGCCCTGCCAGCACTTGGTGGGGAAATTATGTGGCCATTCAGCCTGCCGGACATCAGGTCATTTGGGACAAATTTAAATTGGCATTTCGTGGGCACTATATTCCAGAAGGAGTGCTGCACATGAAACAAGAGGAATTCATGCGACCCATGCAAGGAGGAGATACTGTCATGCAGTATCTCAACAAATTCAATCATTTGTCCCAGTATGCAATTGATCAGGTAAATACTGACCTGAAAAAGAAGAATTGCTTCATGAGAGGCCTCAACGACCGACTTCAAAGAAAGATGGCCACCTGCCTTGATCTCTCCTACAGCAGGGCTGTCAGCACAGCGCTGGCAGTAGAAGCTAAGCATACAGGTCAAGGAAAATCGAAGGGATTCGGAGGTGACAGGTCTAATCAGGGCCTAAAAAGCGACAAAGGTTGGTAATCCGACCTTTCAATCAAAACCGTTCTTCACCTCGTCCACCCTCCTACCCCATCAAACAGCCTGTCTTCATTTGCCCTGCCACTGCCCCCACTTCAACAAGTCAGCCGAGTGCCCCTGGTGCTCGTTTCCCCGCCCTCCCTAGTTCTTCAACCGGCTGCTTCAATTGTGGGAAGTCTAGATATTTTATCAAAGACTACCCATATCCAAGGCAGAACAAATCCAATAATCAGCAGAACTCAGGGAGTTCAAATCAAGGCAAGGGAAACACGGCAAATAATGCAGTGGGCAAGAATATAAAGAAGACTGGGCGAATATACTACACACAAGTGGCCACTACACCGGAGGGAGAGCCTGTTATGATGGGTACGTTTCTTGTGGCCAATCACCCATCAGTCATTCTCTTTGATTCTGGTGCTTCGATACATTCATAAGCAAGAAAGTTTTGGAGAAACATTGCATTCCTTGCATTGAATCAAGGGAAGGGTTTATTATTCATTCGCCTGGGGGACAAATATTCACTAAAGAAGTGGCTTTCCATGTGCCCGTAACATTGGCTGAACGGGACTTTCCCACCAACATGATTGTTCTGAAAGGCCAAGATGTAGATGTAATTCTGGGCATGAATTTGTTAGCCCAGCACAAAGCTATCCTCAACACTGATCTGAGAACCATCAGGTTGAGCTATGGCCATGAAGAAGTTCTTTTGTCCATCCCTGTAGCTATTCTAGCTAAACCATTTGGCAGAGTCTGAAGCTATCATCCTAGAAATCCAAGATATTTCAGTAGTATATGAGTTTTCGGACGTCTTTCCTGAAGATCTGCCTGGATTACCTCCAGAAAGAGATGTAGAGTTTGTGATTGAATTGAAGCCTGGTATGACTCCAATTTCTAGAAGGTCGTACCGAATGCCTCCAAATGAGTTGGCCAAACTCAAGACTCAATTACAAGATCTACTAGAGAAGGGATTCATTCGGCCCAGTTCATCACCCTGGGGTTGTCCCGCGATCTTTGTCAAGAAGAAGGATCAAATGCTTCGAATGTGTGTGGACTAAAGACCCCTAAATGAGGTCACAATCAAGAACAAGTACCCTCTTCATCGGATTGATATTTTATTTGATCAGCTTACCGGAGCTCGGGTATTTTCCAAGATTGACCTCAGGTCGGGCTATCATCAGATCTGTATCCGACCCGAAGATATACCCAAGACCACATTTACTACACGGTACAGATTATTCGAATATTTGGTTATGTCTTTCGGATTGACAAATGCTCCTGCCCACTTCACATATCTAATGAACTCGGTATTTATGCCTGAGTTGGACAAATTTGTGGTGGTCTTCATTGATGATATCTTGATATATTCCAAGAATGAAGAGGAGCATGCTCAGCATCTACGAATCGTATTAACGTGCTTAAGGGAGCATCAACTATATGCTAAATTCAGCAAGTGCGCGTTTTGGCTGGAGGAAATCCAATTCCTGGGACATATACTCTCTGCAAAGGGGATTGCGGTTGATCCCAGCAAGGTCAAGGATATTTTAGAGTGGAAACCGCCAACCACTGTACATCAAGTTCGAAGTTTCCTTGGACTGGCTGGCTATTACCGCTGATTTATCCCGGATTTCTCTAAACTTGTGAAGCCAATCACAAGCTTATTAAAGAATGATACAAAATTTGACTGGTCCTCAAGATGCAACGAAGCCTTCGAGCAGCTGAAGGTATTATTAACCACTGCTCCGGTATTGGCTCAACCGAACATTGGGAAGCCTTTTGATGGGTATTGTGACGCATCGGGCAGTGGTCTCGGATGTGTCTTAATGCAAGGGGGCCGAGTTATAGAATAAGCTTCAAGACGGTTGCGCGGCATGAGGAACATTATCCAACTCATGACTTAGAATTAGCTACTGTGGTTCATGCCCTTAAAATATGGCATCATTATCTGCTGGGAAATATCTGTCATATATATACAGATCATAAAAGCTTGAAGTACATTTTTACCCAGTAAGAACTAAATATGAGGCAGAGAAGATGGCTTGAGCTGATTAAGGATTATGAATTGGAAATTCATTATCACCCAGGCAAAGCCAACATGGTGGCAGATGCCCTAAGTCGCAAGGCTTCCTGCCATTGTCTTACGGTGAAAACCTCTGACATCACATTATGCCAAGAAATGGAGAAATTAACCCTGGGAATGATTCAACATGAAACCTTAAATCAATTGAAGCTGGAGTCAGTTCTTCTGCAAAAGATTATTGATGCACAAAGAGGTGATAAGGGTATGAACTATATTCATGAGAAAATAAAAGTCGGTAAAGAAAACTGTTTCAGAAAGGATGATCAAGGCATTATATGGTTTAATAACCGCATAGTTGTGCCCAACAATGATGAAGTCCGCCAGCAAATTTTGGATGAAGCTCATCTTAGTCGCTATTCCATTCATCCCGGAAGCACTAAGATGTATCAAGATTTAAAGCAACATTATTGGTGGACGAAGATGAAGATTGAAATTGCACGCTATGTGGCGAGATGCGACACTTGTAGACGTGTCAAAGCCATACATATGAAAACTGCTAGTCCATTGCAATCTTTACCTATCCCAACCTGGAAATGGGAAGACATAAGCATGGACTTCATTGTAGGATTACCCAGGACAACAAAAGAATTTGATTCTATTTGGGTCATAATTGATCGACTTACCAAGATAGTCCATTTTCTGCCCGTCAAGACAGACCATCCAGTTGCTGTCTATGCTCAGTTATATATTGCTCGTATTCTTAGTGTGCATGGAGTTCCAAAGACCATAGTGTCAGATCATGGGCCGCAGTTTGTAGCCAAGTTTTGGGAAGCACTACATAAGTCCCAGGGTACCAAGTTGCTTCACAGTTCGGCCTATCATCCTCAAACCAGTGGACAGACTGAGAGAGTAAACCAAATACTTGAAGACATGTTGCGAGCATGTATTCTAGAATTCCCACAGAAATGGGATGAATGTTTACCATTGGCAGAGTTTTCATATCACAATAGTTATCAAGAAAGTATCAAGATGGCACCTTTTGAAGCTTTATATGGACGACTGTGTCGTACTCCATTAAATTGGTCTGAACCAGGAGAAAGATGGTTTTTCAGGCCTGATATGGTTAAAGAAATGGAAGAAAAAGTTCAATGAATTATACATAATTTGAAAAAAAACACAAGCTCGATAAAAGAATTATGCAGACAAACGACGCAAACCCTTGTACTTTCAAGTCGGAGAACATGTGTATCTGAAAGTATCGCCAATGAAGGGTGTATCTCGTTTCGGTGTAAAGGGAAACCTTTCACCCGGGTACATTGGTCTGTTTCCCATTCTTGAACAATGTGGGCCAGTGGCATACCGACTCCAACTACCCAAAACATTGTCTGCAGTGCACAATGTATTCCATGTGTCCCAATTAAAGAAGTGTCTTTGGGTTCCAGATCGAACCATTGAAGTGACGGATGTTACCTTGGAACCAGACTTAACGTATTCAGAACATCCTATTCGAGTCCTGGATCAAAAGGACAGGGTTACCCAAAGAAGAACTCTCAAATTTTATAACATACAATGGAACCAACACACGGAAGATGAAGCTACATGGGAAACCCAAGACTTTTTAGAAAAGAATTTCCTAGGCTTTTTAGCTTCATGTAAATTTGAGATATGTACAATTGTTGTAAAAAAGGAGTAGACCCCATACCACCCCCTGCCTTGTACAAGAAACAAGGAAATAAAAATATGACGTGTTTCCTTTTCTACTACTTGCCCTAGGACTTTAAATTTCGGGACGAGATTCTTTTATGGGGGAAGGATGTAACACCCCTGTTGTTACTGTCACTAAAATTTGAGCATAACATCATGAGCATTAGCATATCATGTGCTTGTCACACCTAGAGTGCATCCACTAGGTAAAAAGTTCAAAAATGTTGGACTGATATGACTTGATGTGTGGTGAAACCCTAGGGTAGGGTACTTAACCCTAAACTAGGCTTAGGAGTGACAATAAAGCCCAAGCATGAGAAAACTTCAAAACTCATTAGAAATGGTCATAAGATATCACATTTAATGGACTTTGATAGCAACAAAACCCTAGATATGTCAAAACCCTAAAAAGACCCCTGGAAAACCCTGAATTGAAACCCTAGGGGGTTATTTGTAAATTTTTTACACTTTTGGACCCAAGTGCAAAAACCAAGGTATTAGGGCACCTCAAATCATATGGGTCACACATTTGAGGATTTGCAAATCAAACCATGAGATTTGGGCTTATTTGCAAAAGGCCACTCTATACCTCTCATATGCCTAAGTCCAAAACTAGTGAATAGGGCTGACTTTGGAGCTCTGTATTTCTAAAAATATAAGGAATTTGCCTAGGGTCAACACATCAAACTTGTAGAGCTACTATAGGAATACAACTTTGCTTAAGTGATTAAGCATTATTGACATACAAAAAGTGGAGATAATTAGCCCTAAAGTCTGGCTGTCAGACCACCCTGAGACTGAACACTGCTTGACAGTGAGTTCTGAGGAACTTTGGGCTCGATTCTTGTGCAAGGAGATAAGCAAATGGGTAAGATCCCTATAGCAAAATTGTAGCTGGTATATAGAGCTACAATTTTGTTACAGATGAATTAGTAAGTTCTTATAGGAAAATCCGAGATCTGGGCACTGCAATTCGGTCTGTCAGGCGCTCTGAACAAGTTTCCCATGGTACAGTGCTATGCAAATATCCCAGGTTCAGATCCCCTTGCCGCCGGTGACCCCACGCCGTGATCCTCGTCGTCGTTGCGATTCATGCTCTGTGCGGTGCAGATAACTCTTAAGGGTAAGAAATATCGCATCGTGGATGAACTCAGGACACTGTTCCGCCCCCGCCGCTGTGTTCTCTTGACTCGCGGCCGATTCAGATGACTCCTTGGAGTTAGCCGCTTATCCATCGTGCGCCACGTACTTGGGTGCTCTACCACATCGCAGTAACTGGTCTTAGGTGTATTCGTTGCCACTGGTGACCTCGCCACGGTGAAAGCAATCAATCCTTTGCGCCAGTGCACCCCCTTCTCTCTGGCCGCCACCACGCCATCTCCAATTCACGGGCCACCGCCCCCGGATCCTATAAATTGAGGGTGCCATCGGCTTCGCTAGGTGGTCAAGCACCCAATCCATCAACTCGTGCCTCAAATCATCCACTAGAGCTCGCCAATTTGAAACTTCCCCCAAATCGGTCCGGAGCACCACGTGAAGTGACCTCTCTGTGGCCAGCGTGCTTCAGGTCCGATCATGTCCTCTGCTCTCTTGTTTCAGTACCCTTATGTGCCCCTGATGCTTCTCGACCCGACCGATTAAGCTAGAACCCATTGGATCGCCGGGAACTCTTCGTGTTATCCGTTGATCGTGCGGTCACCGTGTGCAGAGAGGTTGGGAGCTCGAACCATGTAATTGATCGAGGGGAAACGTTTGTTAGATGTTGAATTAGGTATCAGCCAAGTTAGAGCACCGACCATTGCGTGTCTTGGCCGACACAGGTTCGCCGGAGCTCGGTCTGCCGCCGTGCTGCGTCGTGGACCTGACATTGTGAAGAAATAGAAATCCAGGGGGTTTTTGTAGCTGTTAGTGAAACACAGGAATAGTGCCGCGATCCCTTTTCAAGTTATTCAAATCACCAAGGTCTTCTGCGCAAAATTGACAACGTGAGCGCGGGCGCGCGCGTGTTCTCCCTTCTGCAGGCCGACTTGGGCTGAAATGAGCCTAATACTGTTGACCCTTTCTCTTTTTTTTCTACCAAGATTAGAGAATTTCTAGAAAATTGTAGAAAAACGCTAAAAATACAAGACCAATTTTGTTAGACTCCTAAATTTCTATAGTATTAAATAAAAATAGTCTTAAGATTTTTAGTCCAAACCAGGAATTATGAAGTATTTAAAATAGCTAAAAACTATACTCCTGGAATTTTAGAAATTATTTAGTAACTCCAAAAATCACCCAACTTTTTGGAAAAGCTTAAAATGATATTTAGAAACCTTGGGTGGAGTTTGACTTGATTTGGACAATGTTTGTTACCTAAACCCCAAAACCCTAATCTTCTAAGTAGTGCCTGCCCTATAAACTAAAATACTGACTCCACAAACCCTAGTTTCCTGGAGTACCGTGAAGGAAAATTGTATTCAAGATACAATTTAATAAACATTTTCTATTGTTGCATTTTCATAAACATTGCATGAGCATTCATGGTTATATATGATTATATATAGAGAACGAAGAGGAAATAGTAGTTGAAGAAGAAGGAGTTGCACCACCACCACCTGAAGACCCACCTGCTGGGAACTGCTTTTATTTCGATATTTGTGGAGCAGAGCCCGACTCTCCTATAACACAAGGCAAGCCCCGGTAGATTTGCCACCTCCTTGCTATTTTAAAATCTTTCTCACTTGCTTGATGCATTAGGTGATAGGAGTTGTGTGCTAAACAATTGATGCATTTTCTTCCTTGGTAGATTGATTACCTTTCCTTGATCACCAGTTTTATGAAAAGGTTTTTCTGATGCTTAGTCTTGCTCTGAAAAAACAAAATGTTTTGTTTTGACAAAAGATGATGCTCCAAGTGGGATGGGATGTTTTCAAAAGTAAAACTTGATGGTGGATCCATCATGGCCATGACGGGTTCAACATCAGAAAAGATGTACCTCTGTCAGGTACCAAATTTTGGGTTGAAATGATAAAGCTAAGACCAGGCGGGTGACTTGCACAGGAAGAGTGTCTCGGTGTAGTGTCTTCGTTCGATTAAGGACCTTGTCCATTTGGGCCTGCTGACCGAGGACCCTTTAACTGGTCACATGCCTCATCATGGTTAAGCTTTGCCTCGGGTAGACTAATACCATAATAAGACAACACGCAATGGGAGTGGAGAGATGGCGAGAGTAGCGTGTACCCTCCGTGGCAAGAGGCTGGACGGTGGTGTATTTGTGCTCTCGGTTGGCGTGAACCTGATCTGGTCTTAAGAACCCCGGTGGCGAGTTGACATATGCAAGGGTTAAGTGCTACATATGTCATGTGATTGGAGATCCTCAGCTAAGTATTATTCGATTCGGATTGCCGTTACTTCTCGGACATGAAGACTTGGTCACTGACTTACATGTAGCATTCCAGTGAATAGGAAGGGTTAATAACAAGATGGCTAGTATAGACCAAGTGCTTGAACTAGGGTAAAAAGAACTCTAGAATCAGGTAATGACTTAACTTGCTAATAAAACTGGATTTTTAAGAATCCACTATTAGTAAGCATTTTTGCAAACAGAGTCTTGATTCTTGATTCAGCCTTACCTTGACCCCCCTCAAGCCAGCATATCCTTGAGAGTATTTTATTTTGACGGGTAAGACTTGCGAAAGTACACTTCGTACTTAGGGTTTTCGAACCCATGTTGTTGTAGGTGAGGAAGTAGCAAACTTTTGTTGCTTTTGTTCTAAGGTGGTGCCAAAGGAAGAAACTCAAGAATGAAGCCTCGGGAGGATGTGTCCTCCTTTTAAAAACACTTTTCTGTTAAACGGGATGAGTTTTTGCCTCTCGGGTTTGTAATAATATTACTTCTGCACTCCTATATTACTGGTCTGTAATAACAACATTGTTGGGGGTTTGCTTTGTTGCCGAAGGTCTTGCAAGAAGAAACACCTTTGGAAGATCAACACAGAAGCAACGCCGAAGCTACCATCTAGGGAGCTTCGGCATAATAACACGCTTTGAGATGAAGGGTAGCACCGACTTAAAGGTGAAAAGACCGATCGGCCCATGATAATCTGTGTCATGATTGTAACTATTTATAAAGGGCATGAATGTAAATCCACACAGGCTGCGCCCTGTGCCTATAAATAGATGAACAGTACCCCCGTACTGTTCACACGTACTTGTACACACTCGTGCGTCACACTTGTACTTTCACTATCTGTCAGGCTGAAGGTATAAATGCAGTCCTGTGCTATTTTTATTCATTCATGATTATATAATAAAAGATATATTGTGATGTCATATGATTATCTATATCATCTCTCATGTTTCATATGCTTCGTCTTTCATTAATATATGCTGTGATGATGAAGGTATGTCCTTCATAACCTTCGTCTGAAGATCGTTATATCCTTAGGGATATAATGCTTCAAAGGACGAAGGGCATTAACCATTAACCTATTTTTGTGTTGTCTTGTTCTTGATTCATAGCATTTGAGAACAAGTCACCAACATTGGTGCCCACCTCCGGTGAACCCACTTCCACTTTTGAGCTGATGGATTCGTTCAGCAACCAAGTTTTAGCATCTTCGGCAACGAAGCTGGTGCTCCCGATAACAGGCGGTTCAAGCTTAGAACCAGCCAACAAGAAGCAGAAGAAAGAAGCACAGAGAAGGGTGCAACACGTTGGGGTGCAGGGACCCTTCATCAAGTCTAAATGGTCCCACATCCCAATCACCTTCTCCTAGGAGGATCTTCAGCTCAAGGATTACCCCCACAATGATGCTATGGTCATATCTTGTGTCATCAAGGGGTTTCTGTTCCATAATGTTCTGGTTGACACAAGCAGTGTAGCAGATATCATATTTGCTAAGGCCTTCAGACAAATGCAAGAGCCAGAGGATAAGATTCATGATGCTACACACCCTCTTTGTGGCTTCGGAGGAAGGCAGATTGTAGCACTCGACAAAATCACAATGTCAGTAACCTTCGGCTTCGTTCATAACACGAGGACTGAACAAGTTGTTTTTGATATTGTTGACATGGAGTACCCATACAATGAAATCATTGGCCGAGGGACACTCAATGCTTTCGAAGCTATACTTCATCCAGCATACTTATGTATGAAGATACCTTTGGAGCAAGGGCCCATTGCCATCCATGGAAGTCAAGGGGCTGCCAGAAAAGCTGAAGGAAATTGGACACATTCAAAGGAAATCCATAATATAGATGGAGCCGAAGCCTGTGAGCAGTATAAATACAAAAGAGAGAAGGCTGCTTCGGCAGATCAGCCAAAGCCTATGCTCCTATGTGAAGACATAGCAGAACAAAGGGTATTGCTAGGGTCTCAGCTATCTGAAGAACAAGAGAAGACTTTGCTAAGATTGTTATTAAACAATAAAGATGTCTTTGCTTGGTCCGCCAATGATCTCTGTGGTGTCAACAGAGATGTCATTGAACATTCGCTAAATGTGGATCCATCCTTCAGGCCAAGAAAACAAAGGCTTCGGAAAATGTCTGAAGACAAAGCTGAAGGTGCTCGGAACAAAGTGAAGAGACTTCTTAGTGCTGGTGTTATCAAAGAGGTGAAATACCCAGAATGGCTAGCAAACACTGTTATGGTAAAGAAGGCCAATGGCAAATGGAGAATGTGCATTGATTTTACAGATCTTAACAAGGCTTGTCCGAAGGACGAGTTCCCATTGCCAAGAATAGACTCCCTAGTGGATGCAGCAGCTTCTTTGGAGCTCATGAGTTTACTGGATTGTTACTCTGGCTATCATCAAATATGGATGAAGAAGGAAGATGAGCCAAAGACTAGCTTCATAACCCCAGTGGCACATATTGTTAGCTTTGGATGCCTGAGGGGCTCAAGAATGCTGGAGGAAGCTTTAGCAGAATGACAGCCAAGGTCCTTCATTCTCAAATAGGCAGAAATGTACTGTCCTATGTTGATGATATCATAGTGAAAAGCACGAAGCAAGAAAATCACATTGCTGATTTGCAAGAGACATTTGCCAATTTCAGGCAAGCTGGCCTGAAATTAAATCCAGACAAGTGTGTTTTTGGGGTGAAGAAGGGCAAGTTCCTTGGCTATTTAATATCAACGAAGGGAATTGAAGCTAACCCAAGCAAGATTGAAGCTATTCTTCAGATGGAGCCACCAAGCACAAAGAAGGGGGCCCAGCGTCTGGCAGGAAGACTCGCATCATTAAATAGATTCATATCTAGATCAGTAGAAAGAAATCCGCCATTCTTTGAAATACTAAAGTTAGCCAAAGTTTTCCAATGGGGACCGGTTCAACAAAAAGCCTTCGAAGAGCTGAAGCAATATTTGATTGATTTAACAACATTAACTCCACCTGCGCCAGGGGCTCCGCTGCTCTTATACGTGGCGGCTTCGCACTCTATAGTGAGTGCGGCTCTTGTACAGGAGAAGCTAGATGGCCAAGTCAAAAAGCAAGCTCTAGTGTACTTCATCTCTGAAGTTTTAAGTCTATCAAAGAAAAATTATACAGAATTGGAGAAGGTGTTGTATGCTGTGTTAATGGCCTCAAGGAAGCTTCGGCATTATTTTCAAGCATATCACATAATTGTTCCTTCGTCATAGCCCCTGAAGGACATAATGAGGAACAGAGAAGCTACTAGAAGGATTGGAAAATGGGCTACAGAGCTTAATGAGTTCACCATTGACTATGTACATAGATCCTCAATTCAGTCCCAGGAGTTAGCAGACTTTATCGCCGATTGGACGCCAGGGGCTTAGGAAGAAGAAATAAATAAAGACGCCGAAGCTTGGACAGTGTTCTATGATGGTTCTTGGGGAACCTTCGGTGCAGGAGCGACTGCTATCCTAGTAGCACCTTCGAAAGTCAGAACATGTTACGTAGTCAAGCTTGATTTTAGTTGTACAAATAATATTGCTGAATACGAAGCACTCCTGTTGGGGCTTCAGAAGTTAAGGGCAATGGGAATAAGAAGGGCCATTCTGAAAACCGATTCTCAAGTCATTTCTGGCCATGTGGATAAAAGTAGCAAGGAAAGAGATCCGAAGCTTGAAAAAAATCTGGATACAGTTCGAAGGTTGGAGGCTTCCTTCGAAGGTTTTTCTGTCAAGAATATTCCAAGAGGCAAAAATGAGCATGCAGATATGCTAGCCAAATCAGTAGCTCAGGGGCTCCCTATACCTTCGGAAGTATTTTTTGAAACAATAAAGGCACCTTCGGTTGAACTCATGGAGAGAGCAGTGCTTGCCATTTCTCCGGTATATAGTGAAGATTGGAGAACTGAAATCATATCCTTCCTTCAAGGTAATTGTCTTTTGGATGACGAACCTTATAATAAGAGAATGGAAGCAAGGACGAGACCGTATATGATAATAGAAGGGGAATTATATAAACATGGAGTTTGTTCCCCACTCCTCAAGTGTTTATCAAGAGCTGAAGGTATTGGATTAATGAAGGAGATACATGCAGGTCTGTGTGGATCTCATATTGGGTCTAGACCCTTGCTGGGAAAAGTGTTCAGACAAGGATTTTACTGACCGAAGGCAGCTTTGGATGCAGCAGAGCTAGTTCAAAAATGTGAAAGCTGTCAAAAATGTGCAAGAGACCAAAAACAACCTTCATCTCTTACTCAGCTAATACAGCCCACCTGGCCATTGCAAAGATGGGGCCTGGATTTGTTAGACCCACTTCCACCAGCGCAAGGAAATTTGAGATATGCTGTGGTGGCTGTAGAATATTTTTCTAAGTGGATTAAAGCAAAGTCTTTGGCTAAAATAACTTCGGTTACAGTCCAGAAATTCTTCTGTCAAAATATTGTTTGTCGCTTCGGCATACTGGAGGCAATAACTGTGGACAATGGTACATAGTTTGATGCTGAAGCTTTCAAGAAATTTTGTGATTAGATTGGCACGAAGATTCATTTTGCATCAGTTAGGCATCCAGAGTGTAACATCACAAAAGCCATCAATTAAAAATAATGAATTTAGTTATTATAGTAATTAGGATAATAATTTTGTTTTAAGTGTTTAATTATTTATTTGCATTTTGATCATTTTTTCTTTGTATGCGTTTGATTGATTATCGGATGTTTATCATCAATTCTTTTAAAGGACAAAACCTAGTAATTAATATAATAATTAAATAATATAATAGTTATTAGTCTAAAAACAAATATTTTATTCATAAATAGTTTTGGTGAAATTTTTAGAAATTTTTGAGCTCTTCAAAAATGCATTTCGGAATTAAAAAAAAGAAAAAAAAACAAAAACTCCTAATCTAAATCGGCCCACCAGGGCCCATTTACCAATCCCCTAAACCCTAACCGTGCGCGCGCTCTGGCTCTCCCAGTTCCCAGCCGCCGCCCTGTGCCACTCCTTCTCTCCCCTTTCTCTCTCCTCCCTCTCATCTCTCTCTATCGCACACCACATGCCGCGCCAGCCCCGCGAGCCGCCCAGGCCCCGCCCTACGCGCATAGCCATGGCGCCCTGCCTGCGTTGCGACGTGCCCAGGCCAATCACGCGACCTGAGCCGGCCCCTGCACCCTGCACCCGAGCCACGCAAGCCCGCAGCGGCCGAGCGACCCGCCAGGAACGACTGCACGCTCGCGCTCCCCACGCGATGCCGCGCCCGGCCCTGCACCTGCATGTTCGAGCCGCCTCCCTGCCCTGCGCGCACTGAAGCCGAAGTCTGACCGCACGACCGCGCCGAAGTGTCCGAGCAAGCCCAACGTCCATCGCGCCATGAAGCCGCATCCGTTCTTCTTCGTGTATTAAGGAGCGTTCATTCTTCCGTTTCCTTTCCCATCACTTCCCTGTAACTGTCGTCGCCATTGATGGTGCTTGAAGGCTGCCGGCGCCCCATGACCTCCCTGGCGTTCCCTTTCCCTCCTCTCCCTCCTGCTCCCTATAAAAGGCAGCAGAGCTCTCTCCCATGCCTTCCTACCCGAGCTCGCCTCTTTCTCTAGTGCTCCTCGCTCATCGCTAGTGCCGCTCGTCGCCGGAGTTGCCGTTCGTCGCCGGAGTTCACCGGAACTCGCAGTTCGTCGCCGGAGCCACACACCCACCGTCCGTTGTCGAGCCCTGCTCTTCTCCACCCGGCCGAACCCTGTCGAACTCTCTACGTCACACGCACAAACCCAAGGTTGAAGACGACCCGAATTATTTTGTATATTTTATAAAATACTTTTTGATTCAATTCATGAATTGTATATTTAGTTTGTTGTAATATGAACACGTGTGATCCATAATTTATGTATATGTGCGTTATGGAATTTTGTTAGAGATATGCGATTATTATTGCACCGTGATAATTCATGTTAATCGATGCGATGATTTTTGGATTAGGAAAAGATGACAAAACTTAGTAGTCACACGTTGGTGATAAAAATACTAGATAAGAAACTTTGTAGTCAAATTGGTCACAATAAACTTTAGAAACTAGTTGGAGAATTATAGTCATAGGTGCATTTTAATGGATTTAGAAAATGGTATAGAAATCATGTCATATTAATATTAATATTAATATTAATAGATTCATTTTATTAATATTAGTTAAAATATTAGCAATTTATGTAGATTTTTAGAATATTAATATTAATAGATTCATTTTTAGCCATACTCAATTTGAGTTAGAAATAAAAAGGATAAAAGCTATTAATTTATTTATTAGTATTAAAGACGATAATTATTTTCATTGATGATGTTAAAATTTATTAATATTAGTTAAAATTATATTTATTGCACCCACCCATAAATTCACCATTTAGGACTCACAATAATAGCTATAATTGAATTAATAAGTATTTACGTGTTTAAGACGTACTTAAGGTGCGATAAGTGCGATGTGTGTTTATTTGTGTAATGGTGTATGTTTATGTAATGGTGCATGTTTATTTATTGGTGTATGCTCTCTTTTTGTATGGCGACGTGTAATGTTATTAGAAGCTGACGGTGTGGTAGACGAACCAAATTCGTTCGAACACGATTCGCAAGACGTATTTGAGCAAGGCAAGTGGATTCTCCCTCTGCATATTCTTTTTGTACCCACTCATTGCATATAATAATGTTTACTTTTTGACATATTGCATAATTTGATGGGTTAATCTAATTAAGGATTTCCTAGATTTACTACATGTATTCCTTGTTTACCCTGAGAAATAATTAAGCTTTGCAAAATTTATGCTACCGCTCAACTTAATGATTTTTAATGTCACTCATCAATTGGTATTAATGTTCCAAAATGTTAATTGGCAATTATGACATTAACCCGATGGTTAAGATAACTTTATTACAAATTAATTTGGAACATGGAGTGACCACCCAGGATAACAGTGCAACCACGAGTGCTATCATGGCTCTGGCTTTGGTAATTAGCTTTATATGCTTAGTGCCTAGCAACCTTACCTGAAATATGGGCAAGCGGGGGAGCGGTAGGTTCTGGCAGCCCAGGTTAACATGGGGACGTATTCTTGGCTAAGGTACCTCACCCAGGGGGCCACCACCATCGTCTTTAGAAACCTTAGCGGGTTGCTTTGTATTAAGTGTATTTTGTGAAAGCCTCATAATGGATCCCTAGCCATTCACCTCGGCAGTGTTTAAGGGTCCGATCAACCCGGGCTAGATGGGATACATGGCTTGTGGGTAAAGTTGTACCACCTCTATAGAGTGTAAAACTGATATATCAGCCGTGCTCCCGGTTATGAGCGACCTGGACTCCTCACATGATAATTGAACTTGAAGATGGAATTAAATCGAGATCCGATGATCTGCCAATAATTTGCTTAAGTGATTTCACTTAAGTGTTTTTGTTATATTCATATTCCATTATTTAAATGGGATATTTGGGATTCACACTTATTAGTAAGACAGGTGTTGTTAATAAAATATTGACCAACTAAAATGCTTACTGCTCAACCTTAGCCTCACCTTGCTATACCTGCATTAATTTTTCCCCCACTTGTTGAGCCCCGGTCATAAGTGAGCTCACCCTTGCTAATATTTTGATCAGAGGGTGATGCTGGAGACTTTGATGGAGATTTTATCGACGACGATGAATTCTAAGTCTAACGATGCGCCGGTCATCTTCCTGTGGGAGATTGCCCCTGTTATTTATTTCTGCTTTACTTTGATGTGATACTTGTTCAAGATACAATGTTTCAGATGATGTAATAAAGTATTCTACTCTCTTTACGCCTTTATTGCATTGTCTTTTGATATATTACACTTGTGACGTCAACATATGTGTGGAAATGGATCCTGGCACACATATGGTATGCGCTCGGTTCTACCCCCTGGAACCGGGTGTGACAGAAGTGGTATCAAAGCTATGCTGACCCTAGGTCGTTAGATTAGTTAGAAATGGAAAGCCTGGTTATTCAAAACTTGCTAATTTCATTCTTATAACTTATTTTATCAGCCTTACCTCTTTAAAATTTCAACTGAATTGACTCTTCTCTTGTAGATGGTTCGTACTCTCCAAACTACCCGCATCAACACCAGCTACGCCCCTCAGCCCCGGCAGATCTCGGTCTACCTAGTGGTTGTCGAGGAAGTTCCGGCGGATCTCCCTCCCATCCGAGTGGAGAAAGTAGTCAACCTGGAGGATAGCCTGGAGGAACAGCTGCCAACACCCACCCCGTTGGCAGAGTCCTTGGCCTTCGCAGCTGGGTCATCGACATCAGCACCGCCTGCACCAGCCTTCCAAGCACCTGCACCCGGAGGCGACGACCCCGACGACTCCGGAGACGACGATGATGAGGATGACAACAACGAAGAAGGTGGAGATGAACACGTCCACGAGGAAGCTGACTACGCCCAACAGGATTACTTCATGGGGTTTGGTCCTGTTGTCGAACATTATACATCAATGTTCGAGATGGGGCACTTCCCCAACCTGCTGCACGAAGTGCTGCACGCGCTAGGCACCTACGTCTGCCCCCTGTACGAAACAAGGCGAGTGAGCGAGCCTCCCTGGGCTTGCTATTACATCACTCGCATCCACGTCAGGGTGATGGATGCAGGTGACAGGGGATTCAGGACTCTGTCTGCTCACGAGTCCCTGACACCACTGTCCACCTACGCTGCCTCGGTCAGCGATGCTGCCCGTCGGACCCTGTGGTCGCTCAGCCACACCTACCGGCAGCAGCTGCAGAACATGAGGTTCAGGCATCTTCCTCAGCGTCTGCGTGGAGGAAGTCAGACCAGGATCGTCCCAGGTGAAGCTGGTGAGGATCGCCTCAACACCCTAGCTGGTGTAGTGGCTGGTCTCAACACCGACCTTGACAGTGCCACCCTAGATCTCTACAGGGTGCACTTGGAGCTGGAAAATGCCCATGCCAGGATTGCAGCCCTGGAAGCCCAATTGCAAGGACTGGATCCGCCCGAAGCTCAGGTCCTCGCTATGGCGTTGTCTCCTCCCCGCAAGAGGTTGCGCTATGGAGAGCCCGGATCCGTCACTAGGCTGCTTTAAGTATTTTGAGCTATGATGTAATAAGTTAGCCTTCGTGTTAGACGTTGAACACCTTTTAAGTTATCATATTAATAAATAACAACCATGTGATGGTGATTGGTTGACATGCTTGAGTTGGATCTTTGTTTCAGTGCAATGGTCTTATGGAATGATGGCCATAAGAACATATAAAATTTTTTAAACATAAGCTATTTCCCCTCCTAGAATCTTTTCTACTCTTCACTCCTCTAAGATGTTCACTTCCTAACCAATCAGATGGTGAACGCTCGTCAAGGACCCAACAACAATCGGAACCAGCATGGTCAACAAGTACCACCACCACCACCGAATCCTAATATGGAGCAGTTCATTGCCGCCCAGATGCAGATTCTGCAAGGACTCACTGCGGCTGTTCAGCAAATTCAACAGAACCAGTAGAATCAGCAACATCAGCAGCAACAGCAGTACGCACCCCTGGCCAGAGATAAGCACCGGGATTTCATGAGTCATCACCCGCCGACATTTTCTCATGCGGTTGATCCTCTGGATGCTGATGACTGGCTCAAGGTCATTGGAAAGAAGTTGGACATCACCCAGTGCAACGACAGGGAGAAGGTCTTGTACGCCTCGGGAAGACTCGAGGGTTCCGCGCCCGACTGGTGGGATGCCTTCACAGCGGCACATCCCAATGCATATACAATAACTTGGCAGGAATTTCAAGAGAACTTCTGCGCTCATCACATTCCCTCAGGAATCATGAAGTTGAAGAAGAAGGAATTCCTTTCCCTTACTCAAGGGAATGTGTCTGTCAGCGAGTATCGTGATCGCTTCACTCAGCTTTCACGCTATGCCCCTGAAGAAGTGGACACGGATGAGAAGCGCCAAGAGCGTTTCCTGGAAGGACTGATTGGACCACTGAATTATCAACTTCAGAGCCATACATTTCCCAATTTCCAAACACTGCTAAACAAGGCAATTGGCCTTGAAAGCAAAAGAAAGGAACTATCTGACCACAAAAGAAAATTTCAAGGTCAGTCCAGCAGGAATACCCGCCCGAACAACGCTCAAGGTTCGCAGTTCCGCTCTAGAAATCAAGGCAGAAATAATTATCAAGTGCAACGCTCTGGACAGCAAAGCCAGAGAAATAATCAGAGTCAGAACCAACAAAGGAGCAACTCCCAGACCAACCAGAGGTCTGGTGGGAGTTCACAGAACCGTCAAGGTGGCGCTAGTAACACGCAGGCCAGAAGCAACAACGCACCTGTCCAACCCAATGGTTGCTTCAAGTGCGGTGAGCTAGGCCACTATGCTAACAACTGCCCAAGGCGCAACCAGCAAACACCCCAAAGGAGCAATACTCAGAGGAATGACCAGAACACCCCCTCTCGTGGATCTGCACAAAATAAGACTCCGCAGAACCAGAGTAGAGGACGGGTCAATCACGTCACCGCAGAATCAGTACCTGAGGATGCCGACGTTGTGTATGGTATGTTTCTTGTTAACTCCATACCTGCATCAGTTTTATTTGACTCTGGAGCATCGCATTCGTTTATAACTGAGTCATTTGTGGAAAAACACAACATACCTAAGTACCCTCTTAAGAAGATGTTACATATTAGTTCACCGGGAGGTGACATGAAGGCCACACACTCATGCCCCCATGTTAATATCAAGATTCAAGGAATAGATTTTTCAGTCAACCCAGTGGTCCTAGGATCCAAAGGTATTGATGTGATTCTTGGATGCAACTGGTTGAAAAGTTGTGATGGAGTGATACAGTGTGCCAATGGAACAATTATGTTGACAAGTCCTCAAGGTGAAAGAATCCAAGTTAACATAGACAAGTCAATAGATGAAAAAGGGAAAACAGTGATCAATCACTTGGAAGAAAAGCCCTTGGAAAATATCAAAGTAGTGTGCGAATACCCAGACGTATTTCCGGAGGAATTACCAGGTATGCCACCTGACCGTGATATAGAGCTTTCTATTGAATTATTACCTGGAACCGCACCTATCTCGAAAAGACCATATAGAATGGATGTCAAAGATTTAGTAGAACTGAAGAAACAAATAGAAGAATTGCTAGAAAAAGGTTTCATTCACGCATGTTCATCCCCTTGGGGAGCCCCAGTGCTATTTGTGAACAAGAAGGATGGTTCGAGGAGAATGTGTGTTGATTATAGAAGTTTGAATGAAGTAACTATCAAGAATAAATACCCATTACCTCGGATTGAAGATTTATTTGATCAGATGAAGGGAGCTAAAATATTCTCGAAGATAGATCTGAGATCGGGATATCATCAGTTAAAGATTCAAGCAAAAGATGTACCGAAGACAGCCTTTACGACGAGATATGGATTATACGAGTTTTTGGTCATGTCGTTTGGACTGACTAATGCACTAGCATACTTTATGAACTTGATGAATAAGGTATTTATGGAATATCTGGATCAGTTTGTGGTCGTGTTCATTGACGACATACTGATATACTCTCCGAATGAAGAAAAACATGAAGATCATTTAAGGCTAGTCCTACAAAAGCTTCGTGACAACCAACTGTACGCAAAATTCTTGAAGTGTGATTTTTGGTTGAAGGAAGTTGCTTTCTTAGGGCATATCGTTACCGATGCTGGAATTAAAGTGGACCCAGGAAAGATAAGTGAGATACTAGATTGGAAGCAACCAAAGGATGCGTCCAAGATCAGAAGTTCTCTTGGATTGGCTGGATACTATAGAAGATTTATTGAAGTTTTTTCCAAGTTAGTGAAACCTCTTACCTCTCTACTAGAGAAAGGTAAAGAGTTCAAATGGGATGAAGCTTGCCAGAATTGTTTTGAAGAACTCAAGAAAAGGTTAATCACTGCACCAATATTGGTAATGCCAGACATCCACAAGGGATTTGATGTGTATTGCGACGCATCACACCTTGGACTTGGATGTGTGCTAATGCAAGAAGGAAAAGTGATAGCTTATGCTTCAAGACAGTTGAGGAAACATGAGAAGAATTATCCTACGCATGATTTGGAACTAGCTGCCGTAGTGCATGCTCTGAAGATTTGGAGGCACTATATGATTGGAAACAAGTGCAGAATCTTCACGGATCACAAAAGCCTGAAATATATATTCACTCAGAAAGAACTCAACCTCAGACAAAGAAGATGGCTTGAGTTGATTAAAGATTATGATTTGGAGATACAATATCACCCCGGAAAAGCAAATGTAGTAGCTGATGCTTTGAGCCGTAAGGGTCAAGTGAACAACATCACTACTCATTTGATGTCACAAGAATTGTGTTGGGAAATGGAGCAACTCAATCTTGGATTGCTCAATAATGTAGAAGCAACGGTGATGGAAGTTGAATCTACTTTGGAAGAAGAGATTCGTAAGGGACAAGAGTCCGATGAGAAAATTAAGGAAATTAAAATTTTGATTGGTTTAGGTAAAGCCCCAGATTTCACGGAAGATGATCAAGGCACAGTATGGTTTATAGAAGAGAATCTGTGTACCCGAAATCGAGCACTTGCGCCAACTTATTTTGAGAGAAGCTCAAGATTCAGCTTACTCTATTCACCCTGGAAGTACAAAGATGTACCAGGAACTTAAGGAAAAGTATTGGTGGTACGGTTTTGTCAGCGTTTTGGACCCCGGGGGGGGGGGGGGTCCTCCGAACCGACTAGTGAATTTGTCGTCGCTGCGTGTCCCAGCCCAGATGGGTTGGCGCGAGAAGGAACACAAATGGGGGACTTGTATTATCTCGCACCGGGGGTGCCGCTCGTAGTAGGGGTTACAAGCGTCGCGAGAGGGAAGAAGAGAGCCGGTTCGTCAGCCCGCCGCCCCCTCTGCGCGAGAACCCTCCTCCTCTGCGGGAAGGCCCTGGACCTCCCTTTTATAGATGCAAGGAGAGGGTCCAGATGTACAATGGGGGGTGTAGCAATGCGCTAACGTGTCTGACAGAGAAATGCCTAAGCCCTATGTACATGCCAACGTGGCTGTCGGGGGAGAGCTTGAGCCCTGTATGCGTGATAGCGTGGCCGTCGGAGAAGCGCCTGAGCCCTGTAGGAGCACAGCTGGCAGTGCGGCAAGGATCCTGCTGACGTCTCGTTGCTGTCGTAAGGGGCTGAGAGCCACCGGCGTCATGGTTGCACGCGGGGCACCATCATTACCCATCGTCGGGGTAAGCCAGATGGGACGCCGGTCTTGTTCCTTGTAGCCTGAGCTGGCTAGGGATAGGGTAATGATGTATCCCCTGTGGCACGGTCGGTCCGAGCCCAAGGTCAGGCGAGGCGGAGACTTCTCTTGAGGCTGTGGCTGGGGTCAGGCGAGGACGTGATTCCTCCCGAGACCGAGGTCGAGGCCGAGTCCGGAGGTTGGGCGAGGCGGAGACTTCCTTCCGAGGCCGGAGCCTGAGGTTAGGCGAGGCAGAGCTTCCTGTTGCGCCCGAGGCCGAACTCGGTGGTTGATCGTGACTTGTTGTCAGCTTCGCCTAGGCGGTTGGCACAGTAGTTGGAGCAGGGCGAGCGACGCTGTTTTCCTGTCAGATCGAATAGTAAAGGGGGGGCGAAGTGATTGCGGTCACTTCGGCCTGGCCGACTGAGGCGCGTGTGTCAGGGTGTGGCATCAGGCGATCCTCGCATTGAATGTGCCTGCGATGTGGTCGGTTGGTGATGCGGTTTGGTCAAGGTTGCTTCACAATGAAGCCTGCCCGAGCGAGGCTTCGGGAGAGCTAAGGGGGTGCTCGTTGCCTGAGGAGGCCCTCGGGCGAGGCATGAACTTGTCTGGGACTACTGCTCCTGCCCGAGGCTGGGCTCGGGCGAGGTTGTGTCCCTTGGGTAGACGAAGCCTTGACTTGAACCGCGCTCATCAGTTGGTCTGAGGGTGTTTACCAGCCGTGATTAGGAGTGTTGGGGGTACCCCTAATTACGGTACCCGATAGTAGCCCCCGAGCCTCGAAGGGAGTGTTGGTACTCGCTTGGAGGCTTTTGCCGCATTTTTGGTGAGGGGACCAGTCTTTCTCGGTTTTACATTGTTCTGGTGGGTGCGCGCGAGTGCACCCGCCGGGTGTAGCCCCCGAGGCCTTGGAGGAGTGGTTTGACTCATATGAGGTCTTAATGCTTTTCGTGGTGCCTCGGCCGGTCTGGTCGTTCCCTCATGCGGCCTGGTCGTAGCCCGGGTGCGTGGTCAGGTCCTGAGTTTTCAAGCTGGTTTGTTGAAACTGTCAACAGTTTGGTCGTAGCCGGGTGCGAGAGCAGCGCCCGAGCCTCTACACAGAGCGAGAGGACGATCAAGGACTTTCCCAACTTTTATCATACGCCCATGCATCGTCTTTCCGCAAGGAGGAGGGGGGAAAGCGCCATGTTGCCCTCGGAGGGCGCCGAACATTTTGTTTCTAGTGAGCTGCTAACGGATAATCTGAGTGGACGCCCGTGCCCCGTTCGTTAGGCGTCGGCTGGTGGCCCAGAGGCGCGCTCCAAAAGTACCTGCGGGTGATTCGCCGGACCCGGACCCCTTCGACAGGGTCCGAGGGCTCGATGCCTCCCTCTGGTGGGATTCCATTTCAAATCGTTCCTGCTGGTCTCGGAAATGTCCTAGGGTACCTCGGGAGCATAGCCCGAGCCTTGGCCATGTATCGGACGTACCCAGAGTCATCCCTCACTCTGCGTGCTCTGGGGCGACTGTCGAACCCTTCTGAGGGGCCAGCCTTCGAACCCCTGATCAGTAATGGGCACGGAGCCCGAGCGCTCTGGGGCGGCTGTCGAACCCTTCCGAGGGGCCAGCCTTCGAACCCCTGATCGGTAATGGGCTTGAAGCCCGAGTGCTCTGGGGCGGCTGTCGAAACCCTTCCGAGGGGCTAGCCTTTGAACCCCTGATCAGTAGGAGGGCTTGGGGCCTGCTTCCTTCGCCGAGAAGGATCCTTTCCACAACATCCCCTTTCCCGGTCCCTGTAGCAAGAGAGAGAGAGAGGAGGAGGGGAAGGATATGAATTTAAATAAGGTGGCGCACCTTTTTTGATGCGGTCATCATGGCGGAGGTGAAACGACGCCCGCCTCGCCTGCCAGAGGTGTCGCTTGCTCTGCCGGGGAGTTAATGCGATGGGACGGGCGATTCGCGTGGCGCCCGTTGCGCGTGCGAACCGTTCGAGGAGCAGGACACGGGTGTGTTGTCTTCACGCCGTGGGAGAGGGCTCTCCTGTCGCTTAAGGAGGGGACGCGAGCCTGCGGGCGATTTGACCGCTGCTTCCGCTCGTCTGCTGCTGCCATTACTGCCGGCCCACTTTTGGGGCCGTGCCAACCGCCGTGCCTATCCCTGCAGCTGACTGACCCGTGATCGTTGCCCTGAATTGGCACTGTTGGGTCATGCGCAGGGCTGCCTCGAGTTGCGGCACTGGTTCCGCAGTCGAGGATGCGCAGCGTTGGTGTGAGTGGCGGTGCAGTTTCTTGCATGTCGTAATCGGTGCACCGGTTACATGACATGTGGGCCCGGGCCTCCATGTCAGATGCGGCGAAGCCGAAAGGGTGCACAATCATGGTGCGGTTGGATGCCTGTTGAGTGGTGGTCCTCCCTTTCGACCGCCGGTTTCGGCGAAGATGGGCGAGCGCTTGTAACCGTAGGACGGTTGCATGCCTCGCGCGCGGCGGTTCGCCTTCTTCGCACCTTGGATCAACTCGTATGACGTGTGGGGCCCAGCCCCCGTGTCGTAGGGGGAGGAACCCTGGAGCATGTCGATGAAGACTTTGCCCGTGACGCCTGGGGATGCGAGTGAAGAGAGCCATCTTTAAAAGGGGGGCGATCCCTCGAGCAGTAGCCATGCCTTCGTTCTCCCCTCATGCATCGCGCCCTTCCACCTTTCGAGCCCCCAGATGGGGTGCACCGGCGTCGCCTTCTTCTTGCCGCCGTTGGAGGAGCACGTCCTTGTGGGGGTTGGCACCCTTCAGCCATCGCTCGGCTTCAAGGATTTTTGTCATGCAGCCCGGCTGCATTCCCTCACCAATGGTCAGTTTGGTGGGGAGAAGCAAGCCGGGCTGTGACCTCCGCCCCGCCCTCAGCTTCAAGGATCTTCGTCATCCGGGCTGAGGCGGAGGAGGGGGTGCGTCGAGTTGGGGGCCTGCCTTCGCGCGGGCAGCGGCCTGCTCCTTCCCTCGGCATTCGGGGGAAAAGGGCATCCTCCAGCCCTGCGGAGGAGACGTCCTCCAGCCATGCGGGGGAGGGCAAACTGCTGCTGCCCGGCCAGGGTGCAGTTGTCCGTCCTCCACCCGGGCGATGGTCGGGTGGGTGCTGTCACCAGCCCTGCGGAGGGGGCGGACTCCGACAACGTGGGTCCGATCGACGGCAAGCGTCGTCAGCTCCAGCGTGCCTGGCGTGCTGGCTCAGCTGGCTCTAGCGCCGCCTCCGATGCTGCCTGCTGCTGCTCGGTCCGCTCGCGAGGACTTGAGTGGGGATCTGTCGGCGCAGGTCGGGGTGGCCGCCATTCACCGTCAGCTGGGCTGATGTCCTCGGGTGACAGCTAGGTGCAGGTGGCCGCTGTCGTCGGTGCTGAGGTGGTGACAGCCAGAGGAGGTTGTCTCCGCCGACGAGACCGTCAGTGCCACCTGCGGCCAGACCTCCGGCTCTTCGGCCTTAATGGCTTGTCCTCGCCCCTCATGTGGGGATGTGGGCAAGGGCCTTTTCACAGTAGCGCTTGCCCTGAGGTCATCGTTGCTGCTGTTTAGCTGCCCGAGGCGGAGGTCGTTGTCGCTGCTGCTGGAGCGATTGCCGGCGAGCCACCCGGAGTTTGTTATCCTGCAGGCCCTCCGGTGTGGAGGTTGTTCATACCTGCGAGAACGGAACCGGAGTCCCGTTTGTAAGGGGATATACTGGGTTTTTGCCTGAGCAAAATGTAACCGCTTCAAGTACTTAGACATTTGTCGTAGGTCGGGAGAACCGCCGAGGGTTCTGCCGATGTCTAAGCCTGTGTAGCATAGTTACCCCGAGTATATGTGTTTGTTCTTTGTGGCTGTCGAGGCCTAAACATTTGGGTATTCGAGTATAAAGCTGCGTTACTTCCTTATTTCGAGCATTGAGACTTGCCTGTTGGCTAGCCGAACCACTTAACCGAGCGTGAGTTGCCTTTCGCGGAAGGTGACGAGTGAGGTATTTGTATCCCGGAGGCGTAGGAGTCCCTCGGCTCGATCGGCCTTGCCGCTCTAGGCCTCTCTTGCTCAGTTTCAGGACCCTCGGCCACTCTGCAATGAGTTGGAGCCAGAGGCAGCGGTGTCGGCGTGGACAGGGGCGGAGTCGGCTCGAGAAGAGGCTTCATCGGCCTGGGAGCTGGCGGCTTCCCAGGCCGAGAAGATGTGGCAGCGGCGGCTGGAGCTTGGCCAAGACATCCGTGGGCGCGGTGCTGGCGTCCTCCCTTGGGTGGAGGTCCTTCCGCCCGGGTCGCTGTCCGAGGCCGGGCCAAGTTCCGCCAAGGGTGGAAACAACACCGAGGGTGCTGCTACTCCCCTGGCGATGCTTGTACCTACAGGAACAGTTTGTCTGTAGCATGTGCCTGTTTTTCGCGGCCGCTGAGGCCTAAACACTTTATCGTCGTGTTAAAAAGCTGTGTTTTCTTTCCTCTCGTTTCAAGCATCACGACTTGTCTGTCGGTAGCAGAATCGTTTATACAAGCAAGAGTTACTTTTCGCGGAAGGTGATGAGTGAGGTATCCATATCCCGGAGGCGTAGGAGTTCCTCGGCTCGGTCGGCCTTGCCACTTATGTGCACTCTCATTTAGTCGTAGGATTCTGTTATCGGTACAGTCGAAAGTCGAAAGCACGAAGGTCGTTTTGGTAGAAAATTTTTTCCGAGGAAAGTTTTGACGCATAGGGGGTTCCCCCCTTCTAGCCCCTGAGGGAGGGCCGGGCTTTGCTGAGGCGAGGCCGACCCTTGCTTGATGGTTAGACTTTATGTATGTAAAGAAAGCGAGGTACATGAACGACTTAAAACATCTTAAGGGTAGAAGCGACGTAGTTGTTCAATGTTCCAAGCGTTGCTGTAGACCTCGCCTTGGTCGTTGGCCAGCTTGTATGTTCTGGGCTTCAAAATCTTGGCGATCATGAAGGGCCCTTCCCAGGGTGGAGTGAGCTTGTGGCGCCCTCGGGCGTCCTGTCGCAGACGAAGCACCAAGTCTCCCACTTGGAAGCCTTGGGGCTGAACGCTTCGGGCGTGGTAGCGTCGCAGCGACTGCTGGTACCGTGCCGAATGTAGTAAGGCGACGTCCCGAGCCTCTTCGAGCTGGTCCAGCGAGTCCTCTCGGCTGGTCTGGTTGCTTCGGTCGTCGTATGCCCTGGTCCTCGGGGAACCATATTCTAAGTCCGTGGAGAGGACGGCCTCGACCCCATAGACTAGAAAAAATAGCGAGAACCCCAAGGCTCGGCTCGGCGTCGTCCTCAGACTCCAGACTACTGAGGGTAGCTCTTTCATCCACCGCTTGCCAAATTTGTTGAGGTCATTGTAGATCCTTGGTTTGAGTCCCTGCAAAATCATACCGTAGGCACGCTTCACCTGCCCATTCGTCATGGGGTGAGCCACGGCGGCCCAGTCCACACGGATGTGGTGGTCATCGCAGAAGTCCAGGAACTTTTTTCCAGTGAACTGCGTGACATTGTCGGTGACGATGGAGTTCGGGACCCCAAAGTGATGGATGATGTTGGTGAAGAATGCCACCGCCTGCTCGGACCTGATACTGGTCAAGGGTCGGACCTCGATCCACTTGGAGAATTTGTCGATGGCGACCAACAGGTGCGAGAAGCCCCCGGGTGCCTTCTGCAAGGGACCGATGAGGTCCAGACCCCATACTGCAAACGGCCAGGTGATGGGTATTGTCTGCAGGGCCTGAGCGGGTAGGTGCGTTTGCCTCGCGTAGAATTGACATCCTTGGCAGGAGCGTACAATCCTAGTGGTGTCGGCCACCACGGTTGGCCAATAGAAACCTTGTCGGAAGGCGTTTCCCACGAGGGCTCGAGGTGCTGCATGGTGACCGCAAGCCCGCGAGTGTATTTCTTCCAACAGCTCTTGTCCTTAGGCGATGGATATGCATCGTTGGAGGATGCCCGAGGGGCTGCGGTGGTAGAGCTCATTTTCATCACCCAGCAAGACGAAAGACTTGGCACGCCGCGTCAGTCGCCGAGCTTTGGCCTTGTTGAGGGGAAGCTCTCCTCGGAGGAGATATTCCAAGTACGGGGTTTGCCAGTTTGGATCTGGCGTGACCCCATTCTGTTCCCCCTCGACGGGCAAGGCCTCCTCCTCGACGACCAAGGGTACCTCGGGCTCGGCCGAGGGTACCTCGGGCTGGGCCGAGGCTTCCTCGGGCTCGGGCGTGTCGTCGATCTTGACGGATGGTTGATGTAGGTCTCTGGAGAAGGCGTCCGGGGGAACCGTCGTCCGCCCCGAGGCTATCTTCGCCAGCTCATCCGCAGTCTTGTTGTACCGTCGGGCGATGTGGTTGAGCTCTAGCCCGTAGAACTTGTCTTCCAGGCACCAAACTTCGTCGCAGTAGGCCTCCATCCTCCGGTCGCGGTAGTGGGAGTTCTTCATGACTTGGTCGATGACAAGCTGCGAGTCGCCATGAGTGTTGAGTCGCCAAACCCCTAGCTCGACGGCGATGCGCAGCCTGTTAACCAGAGCCTCGTACTCGGCCACGTTGTTTGACGCCGGAAAATGAAGGCGGATCACGTAGCGAAGATGCTTTCCGAGGGGTGAAACGAAGAGCAAGCCAACGCCTGCTCCTGTTTTCATGAGTGACCCATCGAAGTACATGGTCCAGAGCTCGGCCTGGATCGGAGCTGTTGGCAACTGGGTGTCGGTCCACTCCGCCAGGAAGTCGGCCAAGACTTGGGATTTTATGGCCTTCCGAGGGGCAAATGATAGCGTTTCACCCATGAGCTCCACTGCCCACTTTGCTATCCTACCCGAGGCCTCACGGTACTGGATGATCTCCCTAAGGGGGAAGGATGACACCACAGTGACAGGATGAGACTCGAAGTAGTGTCGCAACTTTCGCCATGTCAGAATTACTGCGTACAGTAGTTTCTGAATCTTTGGGTAGCGGATCTTGATCTTGGATAGCACTTTGCTGATGAAGTAGACCGGCCTCTGGATGAGCAGTGCATGCCCTTCTTCTTGTCTCTCGACTACGATCGCGGCGCTGACCACCTGAGTGGTCGCGGCTATGTAGATCAAGAGGGCTTCTCCTGCAACGGGGGGCACCAGGATGGGTGCATTTGTAAGGAGCATCTTAAGGTTTCCGAGGGCTTCCTCGACCTCGGGGGTCCAAGTGAAGCGCTCGGCCTTCCTTAAGAGGCGGTACAGAGGCAAGCCTTTCTCGCCAAGGTGTGAGATGAAGCGGCTCAGGGCCGCAAGGCATCCCATGACCCTCTGCACTCCTTTCAAATCTTTGATCGGCCCCATGTTGGTGATAGCTGTTAGAAATATGCCCTAGAGATAATCATAGAGATGAGCATATTTCTTTGTATCCATGATATATATATTGCTTAATTGAATATCCATGGAAGGCACCTTGTATTGATTAGCAATTATGTGAATTGTTTGTGAGATTCTTTACTTATATGGTTATTCTAAATGATGTCCCTAGTCAGAGTCGATGACTAGCATATGTATTAGTTGATGACTACATTTCACAAGTCATGAACATGGAGATGTTAAACTAATAATGTGGGCGCATGTATGACATGAGGCTGGACCGACCCAACGTGAGATATTGTAATATAGTTCTCTTCTTGCAACATGAATACTGTATCCTTAGACCTGAGATTGTCGCATGTTCTCAAGATGTGAATTGACTTACTTAGGGACTATCAAACGCTATCCCGTAACTGGGTAGTTATAAAGGTAGTTTTGGGTTTGTCAGGAAGCATGCTATGAGGCATGGTCAGTCAAGATGGAATTTGTCCCTCTCTTTGTGAGAGAGATATCTCTGGGCCCCTCGAGTGATAGGATCAAGAAATGCATGGCCGTGCTAGAGTTAAGAGTTAACCATTGAAAGGATTCCAATTCACAGTATCGAGAAAGAGAGGTCAGCTTAGAGCCAGACCAAATATCGTGAGACAAAGGGAACAACATGTACGTAATGTCGCAATGGTTCGTCTGATATGATCTTTACGTACACATAGGAGTTGACATGTCTTGCTAGAGGCCGCTGTCAATTATTGGACCAAGTAAGAGTACTCGGGCTATGTCTATTTGTACGTGAACCTATAGGGTCACACAGTTAAGGGGAAGGAAGCATAATTCGGATTAGATCCGAAATTAGACTGGGCTTTAGGGTTAATGATGGGCCTCGGCGTCAGAAGCCCACCATAACGCCTATATAATGAGGGGCGGGGGCGCAGTTAAGAGATAACCTAATTCGCCACCTGCAAACCAGCAGCCGCCGCTCGCCTCTCGCCCTCGCCAAGCCGCCGTCGCGAACCTAGCAGTTCGGTACGCGGCGCTTCCTCCCTGTACGTGTGGATACCTCGGAGGTGCTGCATCTAGAGCACTTGGACGAACCGTGCGAGGACGTGAAGGACGCCGGCGACTGCACGGCACTGCTCGACGCGTTCGTCTACATCGAGACGTCTTCCGCTGCTCTGCGCGTCTAGTGGTAATTCCATGACCTATAACCGCAGTAGTTCTTGGTATTATGGGGTTGAAAATTTTGTTTTGCGCTAGTGTAGCATCCCCGTAATCCTACAGTGGTATCAAAGCAGGTTCTGCGTAGTTTTAGGTCTGGATCTAGGTTCATGAGATGGATCTACTTGATGCACGGTTTGATTAGATCAATTGGTAATAAAGGGTTGAAGTAGATTACATCGGATATGACTGGAGAGATCAGTTCGTCCTTCTCTGTTGTATGCGCGACTTGCCCCTACCGGTTGGAATCACCATCGGGGCTAACTGCGTACACAACCAGCAGATTGACGTAACAGATCAACGTCATGAGTGTAATCTTCTTCGGGTCGAAAGTCTCGGATTTGGGTTGATTTGATCAACCGCATGAGATTTCCAGTGGAATTTCCATACATACGATGCATGGGACCGCCGTGGCTATCTGCTGAAGTGGCGAACGTATAGAAACGTGTTTGTCTAACCTGTTTTTGCAGGACATCTTGTGATCGGTATGGCTATTGTGTATATGATGCATGTTAATAAATTATTCATGACCTGCGTGTCGTGACCAGGGCAATACGGCTGGAGCCACATGTATTGTCCAAATTTAATGTAATGACCTGCGTGTCAACATGTGATGATCCAAAGCGTATATGTAATTTGTTTACCAGCATACGTTAGATAAGTCTTGAAGGACTCATCACCTGGAGGATGGCATACCTATATCATGGAGATGGAGATCATCGTGATGGACAGATTATTGGAGATGGGGATCACCATGTGACAGCAAGCCATACCGAATCACAACTGTTGTGTGAATGCCATTCTTATTGTTCTACTTGTTTATATTGCATATATGTCCTTGCGTGCGATGTTATAAGTAGGACGATCCCTCATAAATGTTTAAGCTTTAATGCCTCTCCAAACCTTGCACTATCATAAGTCTTGTACAATTGGTGGTGGGTCTATGAAATTAGGGTGCCACCAGTTTTCCTTGACTAGATAGGTTTGTATCGGATACGAACTGCAGAAAGGGTTGGTTAACTTAAACAAAGTCAGCTTAATGGTTAAGGACTTTGAGGCATATGGTTGGGAGCCGAGACATAGAGATGTCACCCAACAACAGGAGTCATATATATGATATGATTAGCAAGGAGTAGCTTACCGATCTACCTTGTCTTCTAGCGGTGATGCTAAAGCTCACTAGTAGACTTGTTAGTTGTGGGTTCTGAATCACTAAGTATCAATCGAGGGATATTGATTTTAGTGGGAGTAGACTATTAAATGTTTAATATGATTTACTCTGTCATGGATATTTTTGTCTTAGTATTTTGCATTATTTTGTTGTAGATAAATGGCACCTAGCACACCAACATTTACTTTGCGATCAATTCTTGAAAAGGATAAGTTAAATGGAACAAACTATGCGGATTGGATCCGTAACCTGAGAATTGTTCTCAGGGCTGAAAAAAAGGAAGACGTTCTAGACACCCCACTACCAGAGGATCCTGGTGAAAATGGAACTGCTGTAGCTAAAACCGCTTACAAGAAAGCAATGGATACTAATCTTGAAGTGAGTTGCCTAATGCTTGCTTGCATGGAGCCTGAGCTGCAGATGCAGTTTGAGACAAACCATGAGGTACACGATATGATCGTGGCGCTCAAGGATATGTTCCAGACTCAGGCTAGGACTGAAAGGTTCAATGTGTCCAAAGCCTTTCTGGAATGCAAGCTAGCAGAAGGCGCAGCAGTTGGGCCACACGTAATCAAAATGGTTGGTTACAGTCAGAGGTTGGAGAAGCTAGGCTTCCCAATAAGCCAAGAGTTGGCCACTGACTTCATTTTGGCATCTCTTCCGCCCAGCTATGGAAACTTCATCACGAACTACCATATGCATGGGGCGGAGAGGGGCCTCAATGAACTATGTGGCATGCTAAAAACTGCAGAGGGGGACATAAAGAAAAGCGCTGGCAGCAGCGGCCATGTGATGGCGGTCCAAAACAAACCCAACTTTAAGAAGAAGGGTAAAACTCAGAAGAAGAAGGGCAAGGCAAAGGATACAGTATCCAAGCCAAATCAAAAGCCCAAGGCTGGACCAGCTGCAGATGCAGAGTGCTTTTATTGCAAAGAACTTGGTCACTGGAAAAGGAATTGCAAGCAGTACTTGGCCTCTATTAAGGATCGCGGCGGTAAGGGTACAGCCGCAGCAGGTACACTTGCTATTCACATTACAGAAATTTTTCTTGCTGATTCTTATATTATATCTTGGGTATTTGATACCGGATCGGTTGCCCATATTTGCAATTCGATGCAGGGAATGATAAGAAGTAGAAGCGTGAAAAGAGGAGAAGTTGATTTCCGGGTAGGCAATAATGCAAGAGTTGCTGCGTTGACCGTCGGGACGATGCAACTCCACCTCCCATCAGGATTTATTTTGGAGTTAAATAATTGTTATCTAGTTCCTAGTATGAGTCGAAACATTATGTCTCCTTCATGTTTGATGAAGGATGGTTATTCATTTGCGAGTGAAAACAATGGTTGTGTGATCTCTAAGAATGGCATGTTTGTGGCTTTTGCATCCACTATGAATGGGTTATTCATTTTAAATCTTGATGATGCACCTATCTGTAATATTAGTGCTAAAAGGCCTTGGCCTAATGATTTAAGTCCTACCTACATGTGGCACTGTCGTTTGGGTCATATAAGTGAGAATCGCATGAAGAAGCTTCATTTTGATGGGCTTTTAACTTCGTTTGATTTTGAATCATACGAGACATGTGAAGCTTGCTTACTTGGTAAGATGACCAAGGCGCCCTTCACGGGTTTACCGGAGAGGACGTTAGATTTATTGGAACTCATACATACTGATGTGTGCGGACCAATGAGTACGACAGCTAGGGGAGGATTCCAATACTTCATAACCTTCACTGATGATTTTAGTAGATATGGGTATGTCTACTTAATGAAACACAAGTCTGAATCCTTAGAAAAGTTCAAAGAGTTTCAGAATGAAGTAGAAAATCAGCGTGGCAAGAAAATTAAAGCACTGCGATCAGATCGTGGTGGTGAATATTTGAGTCATGAGTTTAGCAATCATCTAAAGAGTTGTGGAATTGTTCCACAGCTTACGCCGCCTGGAACGCCTCAGAGGAATCGCGTGTCTGAGCAACGTAATCGGACTTTATTGGATATGGTTCGATCAATGATGAGCCAGTCGGACCTACCTTTGTCGTTTTGGGGATACGCTCTAGAAACAGCAGCTTTCACACTAAATAGGGTACCGTCTAAGTCCGTAGTTAAGACACCATATGAGATGTGGACTGGGAAGATTCCCAGTTTGTCTTTTCTGAAGATTTGGGGTTGTGAGGTTTACGTCAAGCGACTACAGTCGGATAAACTCACTCCAAAATCGGACAAGTGCATGTTCGTGGGATATCCAAAGGAAACTTTAGGATATTACTTTTACCACCGGTTAGAGGGCAAAGTGTTTGTCGCCCGGAACGGTGTGTTCTTAGAGAAAGAGTTTCTCAAAAGAGAGAAAAGTAAACAAAAGGTGTATCTTGAAGAAGTTCTGGATGAGCCAGTGGGACAAGATTCAACAAGTGATGCTAATGTAGCAGAACAAGTTGAGACGTCTATGCCAAGAGAATCACCACCACAACCACGAAGGTCAGCAAGGCTTCGCGAGGCACGAGGAGAAGTGCTATTGTTGGGCAATGGGGAAGTGTTGTTGTTAGACAACGACGAACCTGCAACATATTCAGAAGCGATGATGGACCCAGATTCCGAGAAATGGCATGTCGCCATGAGATCCGAGATAGATTCCATGGGAGAAAATCAAGTTTGGAACTTGGTTGACCCGCCTGATGGTGTTAGACCTATAGAATGCAAATGGATCTATAAGAAGAAGAAAGACATGGATGGAAATGTTCACATCTATAAGGCTCGACTTGTTGCAAAGGGTTTTCGACAAGTTCAAGGAGTTGACTATGACGAGACATTCTCGCCAGTAGCGATGCTTAAATCTATTCGGATCATTCTAGCTATTGCCGCATATTTCAATTATGAGATTTGGCAATGGATGTCAAAATAGCTTTCCTTAATGGAAACCTAGATGAGGACGTGTATATGATACAGCCCGAGGGTTTTGTCGATCCGATCAATGCTGGAAAGATATGCAAACTTTAGAAATCCATTTATGGGTTGAAGCAAGCATCTCAGAGTTGGAACATTCATTTTGATGAAGTGATCAAAGGGCTTGGTTTTCATCAGAATGAAGAAGAAGCTTGTGTTTACAAGAAGGAAAGTGGGAGCGCTGTTGTATTTCTGATCTTGTATGTGGATGACATATTATTGATTGGGAATGACATTCCTATGCTGGAGTCCGTCAAGGCTTCACTGAAAAAGAGTTTTTCTATGAAGGACTTAGGGGAAGCAGCATATATTTTGGGCATAAAGATCTATAGAGATAGGTCGAAGAGGCTTATAGGATTAAGTCAAGATACGTACATTGATAAGGTTTTGAAACGGTTCAACATGGAACAGTCCAAGAAAGGGTTCATACCTATGTCACATGGTAAACACCTTAGCCAGATGCAATGTCCTGCAACGGCTAATGAGCGGGAGCGCATGAGTAAGGTACCATACGCCTCAGCAATTGGTTCAATCATGTATTCCATGATAAGTACACGCCCAGATGTTTCATACGCTATAAGTGCTACGAGTAGATACCAGGCTGATCCAGGTGAGGATCACTGGACAGCGGTAAAAGGCATTCTTAAGTACTTAAGAAGGACTAAAGATATGTTCCTGGTATATGGGGGTAAGGAGGAGCTCGTTGTAACTGGTTACACCGATGCTAGCTTCCAAACTGACCCAGACGAGTTAAAATCGCAATCAGGTTTTGTGTTCACAATAAATGGTGGTGCTGTTAGTTGGAAGAGTTCCAAACAGGAGACTGTGACTGATTCTACAACAGAAGCCGAGTACATTGCAGCTTCTGAATCTGCGAAGGAAGGTGTTTGGATAAGAAAGTTCCTCATCGAGCTTGGTGTGTTTCCTAATGCATCTAGCCCATTGAACCTCTACTGTGACAACAATGGGGCTATTACGCAAGCTAAGGAGCCAAGAAACCACCAGAAAAACAAACACGTACTGCGGAAGTTTCACCTCATACGGGAATTCATTAGGCGGGGTGAGATAAAGATATGCAAAATACATACGGATTTGAATGTTGCTGATCCTTTGACAAAACCTCTTCCACAACCTAAGCATGAGGCACACGTGAGATCTATGGGTATTAGATATCTTCTAGATTAACTCTAGTGCAAGTGGGAGACTGTTAAAAATATGCCCTAGAGATAATCATAGAGATGAGCATATTTCTTTGTATCCATGATATATATATTGCTTAATTGAATATCCATGGAAGGCACCTTGTATTGATTAGCAATTATGTGAATTGTTTGTGAGATTCTTTACTTATATGGTTATTCTAAATGATGTCCCTAGTCCGAGTCGATGACTAGCATATGTATTAGTTGATGACTACATTTCACAAGTCATGAACATGGAGATGTTAAACTAATAATGTGGGCGCATGTATGACATGAGGCTGGACCGACCCAACGTGAGATATTGTAATATAGTTCTCTTCTTGCAACATGAATACTGTATCCTTAGACCTGAGATTGTCGCATGTTCTCAAGATGTGAATTGACTTACTTAGGGACTATCAAACGCTATCCTGTAACTGGTTAGTTATAAAGGTAGTTTTGGGTTTGTTAGGAAGCATGCTATGAGGCATGGTCAGTCAAGATGGAATTTGTCCCTCTCTTTGTGAGAGAGATATCTCTGGGCCCCTCGAGTGATTGGATCAAGAAATGCATGGCCGTGCTAGAGTTAAGAGTTAACCATTGAAAGGATTCCAATTCACAGTATCGAGAAAGAGAGGTCAGCTTAGAGCCAGACCAAATATCGTGAGACAAAGGGAACAGCATGTACGTAATGTCGCAATGGTTCGTCTGATATGATCTTTACGTACACATAGGAGTTGACATGTCTTGCTAGAGGCCGCTGTCAATTATTGGACCAAGTAAGAGTACTCGGGCTATGTCTATTTGTACGTGAACCTATAGGGTCACACACTTAAGGGGAAGGAAGCCTAATTCGGATTAGATCCAAAATTAGACTGGGCTTTAGGGTTAAAGATGGGCCTCGGCGTCAGAAGCCCACCATAACGCCTATATAATGAGGGGCAGGGGCGCGGTTAAGAGATAACCTAATTCGCCACCTGCAAACCAGCAGCCGCCGCTCGCCTCTCGCCCTCGCCAAGCTGCCGTCGCGAACCTAGCAGTTCGGTACGCGGCGCTTCCTCCCTGTACGTGTGGATACCTCGGAGGTGCTGCATCTAGAGCACTTGGACGAACCGTGCGAGGACGTGAAGGACGCCAGCGACTGCACGACACTGCTCGACGCGTTCGTCTACATCGAGACGTCTTCCGCTGCTCTGCGCGTCTAGTGGTAATTCCATGACCTATAACCGCAGTAGTTCTTGGTATTATGGGGTTGAAAATTTTGTTTTGCGCTAGTGTAGCATCCCCGTAATCCTACAATAGCCGCGATCTTCTCCGGGTTGGCTTTGATGCCTCGCTCGGAGACGATGAACCCTAGGAGCATGCCTCGGGGTACTCCGAAGACACACTTCTCGGGATTGAGTTTCACGCCTTTCGCTCTCAGACACTTGAACGTCGTCTCAAGGTCAGAGAGGAGGTTGGAGGCCTTCCTTGTCTTGACAACGATGTCATCGACGTAAGCCTTGACCGTTCGGCCGATGTGTTCTCCGAACACGTGGTTCATGCATCTTTGGTATGTGGCCCCTGCATTCCTCAAGCCAAATGGCATAGTAGTATAACAATACATGCCAAAAGGTGTGATGAAAGAAGTTACGAGCTGATCGGATTCTTTCATCTTGATTTGGTGATAACCTGAATAGGCGTCGAGGAATGACAGGGTTTCGCACCCAGTAGTGGAGTCCACAATTTGGTCGATGCGAGGTAGAGGGTAGGGAACCTTTGGACATGCTTTGTTCAGCCCGGTGTAGTCAACACACATCCTCCATTTCCCACCTTTCTTTCTCACAAGCATAGGGTTAGCTAACCATTCGGGATGGAATACATCTTTGATGAACCCTGGCGCGAGTAGCTTGTAGACCTCCTCGCCGATGGCTCTGCGCTTTTCTTCGTCGAAATGGCGCAGATGCTGCTTCACGGGTCGGGCCCCAGCTCGGATGTCCAGTGAGTGCTCGGCGACACCCCTCGGTATGCCAGGCATGTCCGAGGGACTCCACGCGAAAACTTCGATGTTTGCATGGAGAAAGTCGATGAGCACTGCTTCCTATTTGGGGTCGAGCTTGGAGCTAATCTGGACTTGCCTGCCATCGTCGTTGCTGGGGTCGAGAGGCATGAATTTGACTGCCTCAGCTAGCTCGAAGTTGCCGGCTTGTCGCTTCGCATCGGGCGCCTCCTTAGAGAGGCGCTCTAGGTCGGTGATGAGGGCCTCGGACTCGGCGAGGGCCTCAGCGTACTCCACGCACTCCACGTCGCATTCGTACGTGTGGCGGTACGTGGATTTGACGGTGATGACCCCGTTGGGGCCCGGCATCTTGAGCTTGAGATACGTGTAGTTGGGGACAGCCATGAACTTGGCGTAGCACGGCCTCCCCAACACCGCGTGGTAGGTTCCTAGGAACCCGACCACCTCGAACATGAGGGTTTCCTTTCGAAAGTTGGAGGGAGTCCCGAAGCAGACGGGCAAATCGATTTGCCCGAGGGGTAGGACGCGCTTTCCGGGGACGATCCCGTGGAAGGGCGCCGCACCGGCCTAGACCGCGGACAAACCGATCCCCAAGAGCTCAAGTGTCTCGGCGTAGATGATGTTGAGGCTGCTGCCTCCGTCCATGAGGACCTTGGTGAGCCGGACGTTGCCGATGACAGGGTCGACAACGAGCGGGTACCTTCCTGGGCTCAGCACGCAGTTGGGGTGGTCGCCTTGGTCAAAGGTGATGGGCTTGTCAGACCAGTCTAGGTAGACTGGCGCCGCCACCTTGACCGAGCAGACCTCCCGGCGCTCTTGCTTGCGGTGCCGAGCCGAGGCGTTCGCCACTTGCCCACCATAGATCATGAAACAGCCATGGACCTCGGGGAACTCCTCCTCCTAGTTGCCCTCCTTCTTGTCGTTGTCTTGGCCCTTGCCATCTCCCGCAGGGGGTCCGGCCCTATGGAAGTAGCGCCGAAGCATGACGCATTCCTCAAGGGTGTGCTTGACGGGACCCTGATGATAGGGGCACGACTCCTTGAGCATCTTGTCGAATAGGTTAGCCCCTCCGGGAGGCTTTCGAGGGTTCCTGTGCACGGTGGCAGCGACAAGATCTATGTCAGGAGCATCGCGCTTTGCTTGTGACTTCTTCTTGGCCTTCTTCTTCGTGCCCCGCTAGGCAGACGCCTCGGGGACATCTTCCTGCTGCCTCTCCTGAGGCTGCTTGTCTTTCCAGATGATGGCTTCGACCGCCTCCTGACCAGAGGCGAACTTGGTGGCAATGTCCATCAACTCGCTCGCCTTGGTGGGAGTCTTGCGCCCCAGTTTGCTCACTAGGTCGCGACAAGTGGTGCCGGCGAGGAACGCGCCGATGACGTTCGAGTCGGTGATGTTGGGCAGCTTGGTGCGCTGCTTCGAAAACCGTCGGATGTACTCTCGCAGGGACTCCCCTGGCTGCTGGCGGCAGCTTCGGAGATCCCAGGAGTTTCCAGGGCGCACGTACGTGCCTTGGAAGCTCCCAGTGAAAGCCTCGACCAGGTCGTCCCAGTTGGAGATCTGCGTAGGAGGCAGATGCTCTAGCCAGGCTCGGGCGGCGTCGGAGAGGAACAGGAGAAGGTTGCGGATGATGAGCTTGTCGTCGTCTGTCCCTCCTAGCTGGCAGGCCAGCCGGTAGTTCGGCAGCCACAGCTCTGGCCTCGTCTCCCCCGAGTACTTGGTGATAGTAGTCGGGGCTCAGAACCGGTTCGGGAACGGCGCTCGTCGTATGGCCCGGCTAAAGGCTTGCAGACCGGGTGGCTCGGGCGAAGGGCTCCGATCCTCCCCACTGTCGTAGCGTCCTCCGCGCTTGGGATGGTAGCCTCGGCGCACCTTCTCGTCGAGGCGGGCTCGACGGTCGTGGCGGTGTTGCGCGTTGCCGAGGCGGTCCGGGGCGGTAGGTGTCCCGTCCCGTGTATGCTCGGTGTGAACCGAGGCCTCCCGCATGTGTCGGGACACGTGTCGGGAGGGTGTTGCGTGATGCTCCGAGGGGCACCCTCGCCTTCGGGAGGCAGAGCTTTCGGCTTGTCGAACCGCGGCATGCTCCAGGAGGTCCTTGAGCTCGCCCTGGATACGCCGCCCCTCGGTGGTGGATGGCTCCGGCATCGTCCGGAGCAGCATCGCTGCCGCAGCTAGGTTCTGGCCGGTCTCGCTGACGGCCGGGGGCAGTGCTGCCTTGGCATTGTCAACGACACGGCGCTGGACATCCTGGGGCCGACGACACATTCCTCCGGCGAGTGCCTGACCTGCCCGCTCCTGCTTGATGTTTTGCCGGAGCTGCACAAGTCGCCCTGCTTCCTCGTCGAGCTTGGCCTGCATCTCGCGGATTTGCTCGAGCTGTGTGTCCTGACCCCCCGCAGGGACTGGGACCACAGCTAGCTCCCACGGGATGTCAACGCGAGACGTAGGCCTAGGGTCATTCTCCGGCATACCAAGGTGGTTGCCTTCGTTGAGATCCCCTAGATCGACATGGAAACATTCGCGACTCGGGCCATAACCCTTGCTGACAAGGCTATGGCCATCATCAGAGCAACCAGAGAGGCAGTAGTCACATGCGGTCATGAAGTATCGCATAGCACCAGAATCATGCAGTCCGGAGAAATCCCAACCAGAGTTGAGACCGTCCTCTTCCTCAGAACCCGGGGGCCCGTAGGTTGAGACGGTCGTCAGTCGGTCCCAGGATGACCACATATGGTATCCCGGGAAATCAGGATACGCCCTAGCGAAAGCGCTCACCGAAGCGGGGTCGCTTGGTGGATCGAAACTGAATCGAAAGGGCACAGTGTGGAAGACGGACGGTACCTCTCGGTCGATAGACGGTGGTGATGTCGCGTTGGAGCGCACCGTTATCTCAGGTACGAGGGTGACGCCTAGCAGGTTCTTCGCGATAGTGCTGGCGTCGTCAGTTCGCTTGTCGTCGGCGTATGGCGGGGAAGCGACACCCGTCGTTGTCTCGGGCACGAGGACGACGCCCGGCATGTCCCCCGCTAGGGCGCCGGTGTCGTCGGCTCGTTCCGGCGCGACATCCGACGAGGTGCTGCCTCCTGCCTAGTCACGGTTGCCCCGCCTCCTCCTCCTGCGGCGAGGAGGGTGGCGAGGTGAACGCAGATGCTCCTCTTCCTCCACGGGGGGAAGACGTCGTCGAGTTTGTTGTCGCCGGGCGAGCTGACGACCGTCGCTGTTGTAGTGCTGTGCGAGAAGGAGTACCATGTCGTAGCTGCCGTCGAAGGACATGAATTTGAGACTCCCAAAGCGAAGCATCGTCCCGGGCTGAAGAGGTTGCTGAAGACTCCCCATCTGGAACTCAACGGGAAGGTGATTGTTAACACGCAGCAGGCCCCTACCTGGCGCGCCAACTGTCGGCGTTTCGGACCCAGGGGGGTCCTCCGAACCGACTAGTGAATTTGTCGTCGCTGCGTGTCCCAGCCCAGATGGGTTGGTGCGAGAAGGAACACAAATGGGGGACTTGTATTATCTCGCACCGGGGGTGCTGCTCGTAGTAGGGGTTACAAGCGTCGCGAGAGGGAAGAAGAGAGCCGGTTCGTCAGCCCGCCGTCCCCTCTGCGCGAGAACCCTCCTCCTCTGCGGGAAGGCCCTGGACCTCCCTTTTATAGATGCAAGGAGAGGGTCCAGATGTACAATGGGGGTGTAGCAATACGCTAACGTGTCTGGCACAGAAATGCCTAAGCCCTATGTACATGCCAACATGGCTATCGGGGGAGAGCTTGAGCCTTGTATGCGTGATAGCGTGGCCGTCGGAGAAGCGCCTGAGCCCTGTAGGAGCACAGCTGGCAGTGCGGCAAGGATCCTGCTGACGTCTCCTTGCTGCCGTAAGGGGCTGAGAGCCACCAGCGTCATGGTTGCACGCGGGGCACCATCATTACCCGTCGTTGGGGTAAGCCAGATGGGACGCCGGTCTTGTTCCTTATAGCCTGAGCTGGCTAGGGATAGGGTAATGATGTATCCCCTGTGGCGCGGTCGGTCCGAGCCCAAGGTCGGGCGAGGCGGAGACTTCTCTTGAGGCTGTGGCCGGGGTCGGGCGAGGACGCAATTCCTCCCGAGACCGAGGTCGAGGTCGAGTCCGAAGGTCGAGCGAGGTGGAGACTTCCTTTCGAGGCTGGAGCCTGAGGTCGGGCGAGGCGGAGACCTCCTCCCGAGGCCGGAGCCTGAGGTCGGGCGAGGCGGAGCTTCCTGTTTGCGCCCGAGGCCGAACTCGGTGGTTGATCGTGACTTGTTGTCAGCTTCGCCTGGGCGGTTGGCACAGTAGTCGGAGTGGGGCAAGCGGCGCTGTTTTCCTGTCAGATCGGATAGTAAAGGGGGGCGAAGTGACTGCAGTCACTTCGGCCTAGCCGACTGAGGCGCGTGTGTCAGGGTGTGGCGTCAGGCGATCCTCGCATTGAATGCGCCTACGATGTGGTCGGTTGGTGAGGCAGTTTGGTCAAGGTTGCTTCACAACGAAGCCTGCCCGAGCCGGGCTTCGGGAGAGCCGAGGGGGTGCCTGCTGCCTGAGGAGGCCCTCGGGCGAGGCGTGAACTCGTCTGGGACTACTGCTCCTACCCGAGGCTGGGCTCGGGCGAGGTTGCGTCCCTTGGGTAGACAAAGCCTTGACTTGAACCGCGCCCGTCAGTTGGTCTGAGGGTGTTTACCAGCCGTGATTAGGAGTGTTGGGGGTACCCCTAATTACGGTACCCGACAGGTTTGAAAAGAGATGTTGCTACTCATGTTGCATTATGTGACGTGTGTCAGCGAGTTAAAGCCAAACACCAAAGACCAGCAGGATTGCTACAACCTCTCAAGGTACCAGAATGGAAATGGGAAGAAATCAGTATGGTTTTCATAGTTGGACTACCCCGTACTCGAGATGGCTGTGACTCAATATGGGTCATAGTAGACAGGTTGACTAAAGTAGCACACTTTATACCTGTGAAGACAACTTATTCGGGAGCCCAGTTAGCAGAATTATACATGTCAAGGATTGTTTGTCTGCATGGAGTACCGAAGAAGATCGTATCGGATCGAGGAACCCAGTTTACCTCGCGCTTTTAGAAAAGATTACATGAGTCCATGGATACCAAGCTAAACTTTAGTTCAGCTTATCATCCGCAGACGGATGGGCAAATAGAAAGAACAAACCAAGTGTTGGAAGATATGCTAAGAGCTTGTGCTCTAAAGCATGGTAGAAGCTGGGATAAAAGTTTGCCTTACGCAGAATTTTCGTATAACAACAGTTATCAGGCAAGTCTAAAAATGGCACCATTTGAAGCACTTTATGGATGAAAGTGTAGAACACCACTTTATTGGAATCAGATTGGAGAAAGTCAAGTATTTGGTCCAGAAATTCTCCAAGAAGCAGAAAAGCAAGTGCAGATTATCAGAGAAAATTTGAAGACAGCACAGTCAAGACAGAAAAGCTATGCTGATAATAGAAGAAGAGAGTTGATGTTTGAAGTAGGAGACTTCGTATACCTTAAAGTTTCACCGATGAGAGGAATGAAAAGGTTTAAGGTTAAGGGAAAATTATCACCTCGCTATATCGGCCCATTCAAGATTTTGGAAAGAAAAGGTGAAGTAGCCTACCAGTTAGAGCTACCCGATAGATTATCGGATGTGCATGACGTATTTCACGTGTCACAACTCAAGAAGTGCTTGAGGGTACCAGAGGAATAGTTACTCATGGAAGAACTGAATGTCAATGAGGATTTGACTTACTCGGAGTATCCTGTCAGAATTTTGGAAACATCTCGCAGAATTACACGGAGTAAAGTCATCAACATGTGCAAGGTTCAGTGGAGTCATCATTCGGAAGATGAGGCCACTTGGGAAAGAGAAGATGAACTCAGAGTAGAATTTCCCCAGTTATTCTCGGAAGTTTCTTAATCTCGAGGACGAGATTCTTTTTAAGAGGGGTAGGTTTGTAACACCACAAAAGCCATCAATTAAAAATAATGAATTTAGTTATTATGGTAATTAGGATAATAATTTTGTTTTAAGTGTTTAATTATTTATTTGCATTTTGATCATTTTTTCTTTGTATGCGCTTGATTGATCATCGGATGTTTATCATCAATTCTTTTAAAGGAAAAAACCTAGTAATTAATATAATAATTAAATAATATAATAGTTATTAGTCTAAAAACAAGTATTTTATTTATAAATAGTTTTGGTGAAATTTTTAGGAATTTTCGAGCTCTTCAAAAATGCATTTCGGAGTTAAAAAAAAGAAAAAAAATAAAAACTCCTAATCTAAACCGGCCCACCAGGGCCCATTTACCAATCCCCTAAGCCCTAACCGTGCGCCCGCTCTGGCTCTCCCAGTTCCCAGCCGCCGCCCTGTGCCACTCCTTCTCTCCCCTTTCTCTCTCCTCCCTCTCATCTCTCTCTATCGCACACCATAGGCCACGCCAGCCCCGCGAGCCGCCCAGGCCCCACCCTGCGCGCACAGCCATGGCGCCCTGCCTGCGCTGCGATGTGCCTAGACCGACCGCGTGACCTGAGCCGGCCCCTGTGCCCTGCACCCGAGCCACTCAAGCCCGCAGCGGCCGAGCGACCCGCCAGGAATGACTGCGCGCCCGCGTTCCCCGCGCGATGCCGCGCCCGGCCCTGCACCTGCACGTCCGAGCCGCCTCCCTGCCCCGCGCGCACTGAAGCCGAAGTCCGACCGCACGACCGCACCGAAGTGTCCGAGCAAGCCCAACGTCCATCGCGCCATGAAGCCGCGTCCGTTCTTCTTCGTGTATTAAGGAGCGTTCATTCTTCCGTTTCCTTTCCCATCACTTCCCTGTAACTGTCGTCGCCATTGATGGTGCTTGAAGGCCGTCGGCGCCCCATGACCTCCCTGGCGTTCCCTTTCCCTCCTCTCCCTCCCGCTCCCTATAAAAGGCAGCAGAGCTCTCTCCCATGCCTTCCTACCCGAGCTCGCCTCTTTCTCTAGTGCTCCTCGCTCATCGCTAGTGTCGCTCGTCGCCGGAGTTGCCGTTCGTCACCGGAGTTCACCGGAACTCGCAGTTCGTCGCCAGAGCCACGCACCCGCCGTCCGTAGTCGAGCCCTGCTCTTCTCCACCCGGCCGAACCCCGTCGAACTCTCTCCATCGCACACACAAACCCAAGGTTGAAGACGACCCGAATTATTTTGTATATTTTATAAAATACTTTTTGATTCAATTCATGAATTGTATATTTAGTTTGTTGTAATATGAACACGTGTGATCCATACTTTATGTATATGTGCGTTATGGAATTTTGTTAGAGATATGCGATTATTAGTGCACCGTGATATTTCATGTTAATCGATGCGATGATTTTTGGATTAGGAAAAGATGACAAAACTTAGTAGTCACACGTTGGTGATAAAAATACTAGATAAGAAACTTTGTAGTCAAATTGGTCACAATAAACTTTAGAAACTAGTTGGAGAATTATAGTCATAGGTGCATTTTAATGGATTTAGAAAATGGTATAGAACTCATGTCATATGAATAATATAGGATTTTTAGATGATTTATCTAATTATTTTATTAACATTTTCTTTTTATAAAGAAAGGAGAAAATATCACCGGTAGTATGGAAAATAGATTTTTGCTAGTCAAATAAACATGTTTGCAAATTTAACACTTAAATGTTTTAGAGTACTAGTTTATGTCATTATAACCCCGCTTATGTTATAAAAAGTCCAATTAGCAATTTATGTAGATTTTTAGAATATTAATATTAATAGATTCATTTTTAGCCATACTCAATTTGAGTTAGAAATAAAAGGATAAAAGCTATTAATTTATTTATTAGTATTAAAGACGATAATTATTTTCATTGATGATGTTAAAATTTATTAATATTAGTTAAAATTATATTTATTGCACCCACCCATAAATTCACCATTTAGGACTCACAATAATAGCTATAATTGAATTAATAAGTATTTACATGTTTAAGACGTATTTAAGGTGGGATAAGTGCGATGTGTGTTTATTTGTGTAATGGTGTATGTTTATGTAATGGTGTATGTTTATTTATTGGTGTATGCTTTTTTTTGTATGGCGACGTGTAAAGTTATTAGAAGCTGACGGTGTGGTAGACGAACCAAATTCGTTTGAAGACGATCCGCAGGACGTATTTGAGCAAGGCAAGTGGATTCTCCCTCTGCATATTCTTTTTGTACCCACTCAATGCATATAATAATGTTTACTTTTTGATATATTGCATAATTTGATGGGTTAATCTAATTAAGGATTTCCTAGATTTACTACCTGTATTCCTTATTTACCTTGGGAAATAATTAAGCTTTGCAAAATTTATGCTACCGCTCAACTTAATGATTTTTAATGTCACTCATCAATTGGTATTAATGTTCCAAAATGTTAATTGGCAATTATGACATTAACTTGATGGTTAAGATAACTTTATTACAAATTAATTTGGAACATGGAGTGACCACCCAGGATAACAGTGCAACCACGAGTGCTATCATGGCTCTGGCTTTGGTAATTAGCTTTATATGCTTAGTGCCTAGCAACCTTACCTGAAATATGGGCAAGAGGGAGAGCGGTAGGTGCTGGCAGCCCACGTTAACATGGGGACGTATTCTTGGCTAAGGTACCTCACCCAAGGAGCCACCACCATCGTCTTTAGAAACCTTAGCGGGTTGTTTCGTATTAAGTGTATTTTGTGAAAGCCTCATAATGGATCTCTAGCCATTCACCTCGGCAGTGTTTAAGGGTCCGATCAACCCGGGCTAGATGGGATATATGGCTTGTGGGTAAAGTTGTACCACCTCTGCAGAGTGTAAAACTGATATATCAGTCGTGCTCCCGGTTATGAGCGACCTGGACTCCTCACATGATAATTGAACTTGAAGATGGAATTAAATCGAGATCTGATGATCTGCCAATAATTTGCTTAAGTGATTTCACTTAAGTGTTTTTGTTATATTCATATTCCTTTGTTTAAATGGGATATTTGGGATTCACACTTATTAGTAAGACAGGTGTTGTTAATAAAATATTGACCAACTAAAATGCTTACTGCTCAACCTTAGCCTCACCTTGATATACCTGCTTTAATTTTTCCCCTACTTGCAGAGCCCCAACCATAAGTGAGCTCACCCTTGCTAATATTTTGATAAGAGGGTGATGCTAGAGACTTTGATGGAGATTTTATCGACGACGATGAATTCTAAGTCTAACGATGCGCCGGTCATCTTCCTGTGGGAGATTGCCCCTGTTATTTATTTCTGCTTTACTTTGATGTGATACTTGTTCAAGATACAATGTTTTAGATGATGTAATAAAGTATTCTACTCTCTTTACGCCTTTATTGCATTGTCTTTTGATATATTACACTTGTGACGTCAACATATGTGTGGAAATGGATCCTGGCACACATATGGTATGCGCTCGGTTCTACCCCCTAGAACTGGGTGTGACACAGAGTCAAACGTACTGGTCGAAAGAGCAAATGGCATTATAATGACGGGAATAATGAAGCTAATCTTCAATCAGCCCAGAGGAAAGTGGCCAGATGAGTTGATTAAAGTGGTGTGGAGCCACAATACAACCATATCGAGATCAACATGATTTACACCATTCAAATTATTATTTGGTGACGAAGCTATAACCCCAGAAGAAGCTAAAGCGGGTCAATAAGAACAGCAGCTTCGGCAGAGGATGAAGCTGATTATCACGTAGCAAAAGATAATATAGAAGGGACCAGACTTCAGGTTGTGGAGAATATCAATAAATATCAAGCCAAAACAATAAAATGGCGTGACAGAAAAGTTTGGCTGAAAAATATTAAGCCAGGGCATTTGATGCTTCGGAGAGTGGCCAATCCGAACACAGTAGGCAAACTACAGCTGAAGTGGGAAGGACCTTTTCTGGTGGTATCTTCGTCAAGGCCCGGTTCTTATAGATTGAAGGATATGGATGGCAACGATATTCCTAGATCTTGGAATGCGGATGAGCTTCGACGATATTATGTGTAATTTGATGTAATCTTTTTCCATTTTTTCCTATGGCACCCTTTTCCATTCCAAAGGGGGAGAAAGGTTTTTAATGGGGCCATGGCTTGTAATTTTTCTTTTCTTATTTGGCTCTAAGAGCAAAATCCCCCAAAAAGAATGTAAAATGTAAAATTTGAGCATGCACCATCGAGTGCAGTGAGAAAAAAGCAGGGAGAAGCTCAAAAGTCGTCCCCAAGGGGATGCAGAGCATGACGAAGCTACAAAAAGTCGTTCTTAAGAGAGCGCAGAGTAAGTTTTCTGCTCAAAAGTTGTTCCTAAGGGAATGCAGAGCCATATACCACCAAAATATAAGGCGGAGAAGTTCCAAAGACGTTCCTAAGGGGATGCAGAACTTATACCGCCGAAATAGAAGGCGAAGAAGTTCAAAAGACGTTCCTAAGGGGATGCAGAACTTACACCGAAAAATAAGTGGTGAACACCAAAAAATAAACGGTGAAGAAGACTCCAAAGTCGTTCCTAAGGGGATGCAGAGTCTGGGTGTGCCTTCGTAAGTGTGTGTTTGGACATTCATTGCATTCATACATATTCATTTAGACATTCGTAGGATCATCATTATCATATTATAAGCATACAGACAGTCGCTTCGACTCTAATGACAAGGCTTCGATAAGTACAAAAGAAGCAAATTTACGCTTCGTTGTGCACGAAAAGAAGGGAAGGTGTTTTTCGCCTTCGGCTCAAACAATACAAGTTTCGTCCACATCGAAGCAGTTCATACATGGATGGAAAGGTAAAAATACATTACAAGGTATGGACAAGTTTACAAAGCAGTGTTTGATTCCTAAATTACAATATCTTTTACAAGGTTAATTCAAAATTTTTCTAGAGCTTTTTTGCAGCAGCTTCATCAATACCCGTCAAGCTTCGGATCATTCATCTTCGGCTTCGTCATCCTGTACATAACAAAGCGGTATAAGGTAAATAGAAATATCAGCGAAAGATAAGCAATAGGTGCAAGTTTAGTATTGGCTTGAGATGACTTTGAGCTTCATCACCAGCTAAATTCCGCCCACCCTTCATCCAAATTTGAGTTATGAATCTATTTCCAATGATTCGGGCCATACTAGGAATGTCAGTTAAATCCGCTAGTGACAGGCTGAAGTTTGGTCTGTTCACGATTTTCTCGTGCGTGCAACCAGTCTTCATGAAAGCAACAGCTGTGCCACGAGAAGCTAGCAGGGCACAGAAGTCGTCGTGCCCAGCTATAACTTCGTCAAGTGCATCAACCTCACCCTCAATATGTTCGAAGGTGCCTGGTAGGTCTTCAACCAAAGGTTCAAATTTTTCATAACTGGCTCCAACTGAGTTGAAGACCTGCTTCAGCCGTTGCACGCACCGGTTGCCAAAGTCTAGACATTTATCCTGAAGTTCCTTCAATGATTTCCGCAAATTCGAATTCTTTTCGACTTCAGCTTTAAGCTTCGCATTAAGACTCTTCTTTTCTTGTTCGAAGTTTTCTGACTTTGTGGGGAGTTCACTGTTTAATCTGGCAATTTCGGCTGGGGCTTCTGTCAGTGAACCCTTCATTGTTTGAAGAACAAAATCTTTCTTTTCAAGAGCAGCTTCATGATCTTTGATTTTGCTTTCTAAGCCTTCAATTATAACCTCATTTTTCTTATCTTCGAGGTCCTATTGCATCCTCAAGGCTTTAGTTAGTAGCATACTCTGTGTAAAATAATCTTTGTCAGCAATCACCTTCATCATAAAATAATGAAAAAAGCTGGAGAAATTTTACCTTGAAATTAGAATAGAATAAGCTACCGACGATATGCTGTCATCGATAGCGACTGATGTCAGCTTCAAGCTTCGGGAGACCAACACTCGTTGACAGAGTGCTGATAACCTTCGCTCCAGTCCGATCTCGGATGCATCCTAAGCTTTCTTCGTTAATTCCGCCGAAGAGCAGCGCTCCTGGTTGGTAGCATAGGATATAACATACTCCTGCAGCTCCTCTCTTTCAGTCTTAGATAATTCTTGACCAATTATATTTTGAAAATTAAAGCCTTTTTCCTCCAAAGTATCTTCGGCGACTGCCTTCCCCTTTTCAGGCACTGTGGCCATGGTTTCTTCGGCGGCAGAAGCAGCTTCTTCCGCGGCCATAACGGAGAGTATTCTATCAATATCAGATAATGTGCTCTCTAGATTCGTGGCTTCAACCGTTGTAGCTTGGGCAGGTGTAGCTTCGGTAGCTGCGGCAACTTTGGCAGCTGGTGTTATTTTTGATGCTAAAGCTGACGGTGGCGTTTCTTTAATAGCTTGCATAACAGTAATAATCCTTCGCTTCTTTGGCCCAGCCACCTTCTTCGTTGCCAAAGCCTCGTCTTTCTTCTGTAAAAGCCTCGTCAGTTGCGGCCCTAGTGGACTTAGCAACTTGATAGGTAGGGGTTCGGTCATTACCTTTAAAATCTCTTCTACTTCGGCAGCAAAAGGTGTCGAAGGAGCTCCCTCTTCTATTTCAGCCATCTTCGGCTCTGGAGTTGCTGTTTTTCTTTTCTTTAAAGTAGCCACCTTTGGCTCGGGACTGGACTTCCTCTTTTTCAGAGCTTTTTCATCCTCCTTTACCATCCTAGCTGCTTGTCTGCTCATAACACTAACAATCCTATTTCTCTTTGGCCCTTCAGCACCCTTGTTTAATAGTTCATAATCAGGATATTCAAAGTTTAAAGCATCCATCACTCGATTCAGCCTACGTTTTGTCCGGGTGCCAAAGGCTGTAGTCATTAGTTGATCTTCTTTCTTTGTATAATTGCCAGAATTTCGTTGCACATAGTTTTAATCATTTCTAGCCATTCCTGATAGGGCTCTTTGAATTGCTTCTCAAACTTGAAGCGATAGGGCAATCGAACAAGTTCACCCATCTTCTTTGATCCTTTCAGCTTTGGCATGCTCCAATTACTCAATGTTGGAGATACCCTGTTCGCCAAGTATTCTTGCACTAGATCTCGGGTACTGATATGCTAAGCCACCACTCTGAATTCTGCCACGGCTAGTTGGCATGGTAACCCTGGTTTCATGTTGCACAGGGGTCGAGTCATCCCGAAGCTTAGGCTTAGTGGGCCCATGACCAGCTTCTTCAGCTTCTCCCTTTTCTTCTTGTCAGCTTTAACATAAAACCACTCACTTTTTCATCTAGTTGGCCATTTGGACCAATAGCTCAGGACTGGGGCCTTTGTATCCTTGCGATACGTGAAGTTATAGCAGCCAAAATTTTCATAGAGCCCGTCTTCTCTAGCCTTCGTCTGGTAATGTAGCTCATGCACTCGGCAAAAAGCTTCGGCATTCGGGTCCATCCCCTGGCTTCGAAGGGCCCAGATGAAAATATTGAGCCTAACAATGGCGTTAGGGGTCAGCTAATGAAGAAATATTTCATAATTAGCTAAAATCTCTCCAATAATCTCGTTCAGCGGAAACCATAATCCTGCTCTAAAAAAACTTTTGAAAACAACCACTTCATCAACTTTTGGTGTCGGAGTGGTCTCTTCCCCAGCAAAACAAATCAGCTTTTTCTCGGCCTCTCCGAAGTAGCCCAGCTTCATCATCATGGGCATATCAGCTTCAGAAATAGTAGATTTTTCAAAATCCAAGTGACTAGGTTTTGATAGGATCAAGATGCTATAATCCTCTTCTTCTTCTTCGTCAGCAATTTCTTCCTCGGCGTCTTGTTCAGTTTCGACAACAGGTGCACCTTCTTCAATGGCTCCCTCTATCACAACTAGTCCTGATTGTTTCATCACTTCAGAGATCGGAGCAGTCTCGGTAGCTTCGGCCTCCTCTCCGTCATGGGTCACTCTCGCAGTTGAACGTACTCTGGCCATCTGATGATTTTCTTGCAGTTCTTACGAAGTTGATTGTTTTTTTGCAGTTTTTTGACAAAGCTCCCTCTTTTGACGAAGCTAATCCAGAACAGTGGCTCGCTCGGAAATGCAGTGAAAAAGCTTCGGCTATGGTTAAAATTTTCAACAGCACAACAGTGCAATAGCAATGAATGCTGTGATAACTTTACATCTACCCGTCTGTTTATATAGTGCTGCAGGTGGGAAGGTGAATCGCCAAGGTGACCGCACCCGCTGAATAGTTACTCACACCCGCTGAACGGTGGACCAACCGGCGCTTGGGAGGAGAACCGCCAGATCGTGCATACCCACTGCATGGTAGCCATCTCTCGCGCTTGGAATATTTTAATCATTTCTCGGCAACGAGCTCAGGGAAGGTGTTTTTCGGACCTTCGGCATTCTGAAGCTTCGGAGATGTTTTCACGGATCAAGCTCGTTACGAAAAACGATCTAGTATTGCGAAGGGGCTACTGTTGGGGGTCTGCTTCATCACCGAAGTCCTGCAAGAAGAAACACCTTCGGAAGATCAACACAGAAGCAACGCCGAAGCTACCATCTAGGAGCTTTGGCATAATAACACGCTTTGAGACGAAGGGTAGCACCGACTTAAAGGTGAAAAGACCGATCGACCCATGATAATATGTGTCATGATTGTAACTATTTATAAAGGGCATGAATGTAAATCCACACAGGCTGCGCCCTATGCCTATAAATAGATGAACAGTACCCCCGTACTGTTCACGCGTACTTGTACACACTTGTGCGTCACGCTTGTACTTTCACCATCTGTTAGGCTGAAGGTATAAATGCAGTCCTGTGCTATTTTTATTCATTCATGATTATATAATAAAATATATATTGTGATGTCATATGATTATCTATATCATCTCTCATGTTTCATATGCTTCGTCTTTCATTAATATATGCTGTGATGATGAAGGTATATCCTTCATAACCTTCATCCGAAGATCGTTATATCCTTAGGGAAATAATGCTTCGAAGGATGAAGGGCATTAACCATTAACCTATTTTTTGTGTTGTCTTGTTCTTGATTCATAGCATTTGAGAACAAGTCACCAACAAACACTCTTCTATATTTTAATGTAAATTAAGTTACTGTAATTGCTTCCGCTTATTCGTTCCTCCGATGTGTTGTAATATATGTGTGACATGTGAAACGCTCTTGGGAAAGGTAAAGAATGCAGATACCGAACTTGTCAAGTGATCAGGTGCATCTACGGGATTGTCTGAGGTCCGTTGGACGAGGACAATTGTAGGTGGGTCTAATAACTTGGGAGGTTCCATCACACTCGTGAGCCAGCTCTCGACCACCGTTCAACCAGACATCGTTATAAAATTTCCCGTCCATTAAAGTTGCTTCGGCTGAAGGATCCTTTGTATCATCTATGGAGAAGGCAGCTTCAGCCTGGGCTATGGCCTTAACGTGATCACATCCAGCCTTCTCCAGAATAGCTGAGATTCCCTGCGCACCGGAAAATGCGCAAACATCCCCGCAATCACTCAAAATTTCTTTGAAGGCTTCGGCTTCTCCACTTATCCATTCCACGACGCCCTCGAGGTCGCCTCGTATGAAGTTTTCTTCACACAATCCAAGGATTTCTCAAAGCACCTTTCCTTAGATTCACGAAGTTCTTCAACATTTTTCTCTAGCTTATTTTTCCAGTACTCACTGATCTCTTGATTAGCCTGTGCGAGCGTGCAGTTCTCTTTAGCTTCGACTAGTTGTCTCTGAAGGTCTTCAATTTCGGTTTTCTAGGCTTCGGCCTGAGCTTTGTAATTAGCTTCGTCTTCCTTTATTTTGTTCACCAATGAAATCAAAATTTTGTCTTTCTCTAGACCTTTGTTTCTCAGTTCAATCACCTCAGAGCAAAGGTTGTTAAGAGCCATTGTACAGCTTTCGTCTTCCGCGCTCTTCTGAGCCCTCAAGGCATCACTAAGCCCTGCAAAAGAAGAAGAAAGAGTTGAGCATGGCAATAAAATACTTCATTTTCTAGCTTCAAAGTTAACCTCTATACCTTTATACTGTTGTACACGAGGCTGTTAGCAAGATCATCCTTCGACAAGACCGATAGGCCTTCTTCAAGCTTAGGAAATCCCATACTCTTAGCTATCTCCCGACAAACAGATATTTCTTTGTTATCTGGGAGACAGTACAAGAAATCATCTTCGGTTGGCACCATTGAACACTAAGGCCCCCTTCAAATATTTCAGTCTTTGGGCATAGTGTTTGGCCTCCAAGATTTCTTCTTCAGATAACTTTTTCCCCGAAGCATGTCGAACAATGTAATCAATATCTCCAACTAAGGCTTTGGGGACAGGATATTTTGCCTTTTCTGCCATGTCTTGCTCTATCGTCTTGCCGGTATCTGAAATTTGCTGACCCACCTTATCTTCAGGATCGGCGGCCTTCGTCTTAGTGAGCGCTGAAGACCCAACTTTGGCTTCAACTTGGATTTTGGCAGCTTCGGCAGTTTTCTTGGCAGGAGCAGAGTTAAGGCCTTCATGGTCTCTATAAGAGCGTCTAGCACGCTGGCCATCCTCCTCCTCTTAGGAGTTGCAATAGGAGCTTTTTGTATCTTCGGCAAATCTACCTCTGCCGGTGGGCTCAGGATTTCTGGCACTTTTATCACTTTTTCCACCTGTGGCTCTTCGGCTTTATCATCTTTAGCTTTGGCTGGCCCGACTGTAGACACCTTCGGCACTACAGTCGGCTCTTCAGCGCTCTGCATAATCGGAGCAGTTTGTTTTGCTTCGGCAGCTGAAGAGGTCCCTTCGCCAAATTCAGGTACAACGGCCGGTTCAATATAACGCGGCCAATGGGTCAGAACCTTCACCTTTTTGCTCTTCGGCTCAGCTGGGGTGGCCAAAGCGGCAGTCTTTCTCTTTTTCCCTTGCCCTCATAGCGGGTAGTGGTAATCAGGGTATACGAAGCCAATCGCATCAAATACCCTGTTCAATCTTTTCTTGCCCCGACCCCCAAAAGCTACAGACAAAGCATTATCTTCGGCCTTGGAGTATGCCCCGAGTAGCTCATCACTGGTAGCTTCAATACACTTTAGCCAGTTATCATCTAGCTCATCAAACTTCTCCCTAAATCTGAAGGTATACTTCAATCGGACCAGACCACCCTCACTGGAATCGGCGGTGGTCTCCTTCGGCATATCCCAGCTCTCCACAAGTGGCCATACCCTGAAGGCTATATGCTCTTGAATCAAATCCCTCGTGCCAATGAAAGCACACACAGTGCTAAAGGCCTTCTGACATGCTTCAACATTGCCGTCAATTTCCACCTTCGGCCTTCGGAGGCCGAAGCGAGACCAGATGGGGCGCTGAATGATTTCTTTGATGTCTCCCCTTGTCTTTAAATCATTTTTAACGTAAAACCACTCCTCCATCCAGGCCTCGGGCCATCTTTTCTGGAATGTTGGCACTAGGTGGCTTGCATTGGGGCGAGCAATAAATCCATAACAACCGAAGTTGTTGTGGTACTGTTCTTTGCCAGTAGCCTTCGTCTCATATAAAAGCTCGTGCATACTGCTGAAGCACTCCGTGCTTGGCTCTAGCCCCTAACTCCTTACAGCCCAGACAAAAATCCCCATCCTAATTATAGCTTCGGGGGTAATCTGATGAAGGAAGATCTGGTATATCTTCAGCACTTCAACCACAAACTTGCTCAGCGGGAACTGAAGACCTGCCTTTAAGAAGCTTCGGTATATAACAACTTAGTTTTCCTCCGGTGCAGGGGCAGTACTGTCTCCTCCAACTCTGACAATAGACATGTCGCGAAAAGATCTCCCCCTCATGGCATCAATATGACTTTGCTTGATAGTCGATTTTCCGAAGATAGTATGGCTTGGGCGCCACGGCGGATCCTTAGAGTCTTCATCCCCACTTTCCACATCATAACTATCACTGTCATCAAAATCTTCGGATAAACCCTCCATGATCTCCTTAGTAATTTTCTCTGTATTTGTTTTTGCCATGGACTCAATAAATCCAGCAATGAAAGGATCTGCAACTTTTTTCTCTTCATACAGCTTCGTCTCCCCAATCGTTTTCTTCTCTTCAGTCATCTTCTTCTCTCCACTCATCTTCTTCTTTTCAAATTTGGAGTAAATGTGTCTTTAAACTGAAGCTCAAAAAACTCGAAAATCAGGCAAGAGCTAACGAGCAAGAGCTAAAAGTTTGAGAAAATAATACAAATGGTAGAAATGGCGTATCAAATGTTGCCGCTATGGTTCATATTTATACGCCCATTGCTTTGCAACTTGGTGGACCCCGTTTGTCATTGACTGTTGCTAATCTAGCAAAGGGAAGGTGTTTTTTCGGACCTTCGGCTTAAGGCCTTCATTCACGTTGCAGTCTAAATTTGTTGTTATAACAAATTAATACTGCGAGGGGCTACTGTTGGGGGCCTTCGTCTTCCGAAGGTCCTCAAAAACATGATTAACAATGTTTCCCAAGTGTAATATATGTACAGGAACCTTCGAACTCGAAATGAAGCTGTACACAATATGAAAAGCATGGTCGGGATGAAGGTTGAACCAGCTCCGAAGCTACACGCAAGGAAGCTTCGGCTTAGTAGCAGAAAAAGGAACTGACTTAAAGAGGAAAAGGTTATCTAGTCCTCGATAGATTGTCCTTAAGTCAATAGTAAACATGAAGGGCATGAATGTAATTTTACACAGGCTGCGCCCTGTACCTATAAATAGATGAACAGTACCCATGTACTGTTCACGCTGACTTGTATTCACTCGTGCATCACGCTTAGACTTTTGCCTTCTGTCAAGCCGAAGGTACAAATGTAATTCAATATTGTTTATGTTCATTCATGATGATATAGAAAAGATATATTAATGATGTCATATGATTATTCATGTCATCTCTCAGGTTTCATATGCTTCTTCTTTCATTAATATATACTGCGATGATGAAGGTGCGTCCTTCATGACCTTCGTCTGAAGATCATTATATCTTAAGGGAAATAATGCTTCGAAGGACGAAGGGACTTTAACCATTAACATTTTGTGTTGCCTTGTTCTTAATTCATAGCATTTGAGAACAAGTCCCCAACATCTATGTTATCTACTTATCTCAAAAAGTTTTGTCTCACTTTTCTTTCTGTTTACTTTCTGGTCTCCTAGTTCTACTCTTACTCTTGTGCTTACGATGTCTTTTGTAGATGGCCCGTATCAGGTGCACTGCACGTAAGTCTGTGATCCCCTTTTTGCCTTCTCGCCTGGTGGAGTGTCCACTGCGTCGCACGGTGCCAAGTCAGTCCAGTCACCTAGAGAGACTGCATCGTCGCCTGCACGAGGAGCAGGAGCGCCGACGCCATGTGCAGGAGCAGGACCAGGAGCAGCAGGACTCTTCCCCCTCACCTCAGCAGGAGGTGGAGTCTGAGAAGCCGCCTTCGCCTGCACCTCAGCCAAAGATGCCCCTTGCACCACCATAGGGCATCCCGGCTGCAGGAGGAGACCCTGACGGAGACAGAGACGGAGACGATGACGACGCCGGTGGCAGTTGAAGCCACGGCACAGAGCTCTTGGAGGAGCCAGATCCAGAGGGATGGATCGCTAGACCCATCACTCATGACGCTGCTCACGGGTGTCACTTCCACGACGCTCTCGACACCCTGCTGCGTTGGGCCTTCGACCGACACACTTGGTCCATCGAGTACCGTTGTGTAGTCTACCAGCATCGTCGCAGGCTATACCCGGACTAGTGGGAGGCTACTTGCTTGGTGCGTCGTCTGGACGATGATCTTTGAGGTGCAGAGGCCTTCTCGGAACACTATTCTATTACTGAGAGGGATGCTGCCGAGGCAGCCATGCAAGATGCAGCACAACAGGCACTTTCTCAGTATTGCTTGTTGTTCAGCGGGGTAGCTGTTGGCCTTGACCTGAAGTACTACCCTCGCATTCGACCAGCAGTGCTGGAGGTGTGATTGCTTCGCCAGTTGGTGAGGGCAATCCCAGGCTGAACAACATGGTCAATCTGGCTATCGTGCTCAACACAGAGTTGGACCACGCCCTTGCCGAGTTGGGCAAGGTTCGGGCGGAGGTTGCGGAATTGCATGCTGAGTGCGCAGCACGCCACTATCTAGATGGTGGTTCTCTTGCCCCTGTCCAGATTCAGCACCCTTACCATTCACCACCCCGTGGTCGCTTCGACTATGGAACCCCAGACTGTAGGACCCGTATAGATTTGGGTCCCTAGATCGACAGAGTTGGAGTCTGTAATAATGCTTAGTTCAATGTATTAGTTTAGTCAGTCTTAGTTAGAGTTAGTTTGCTTATTTTATGTTGGATGCTTGTTATGATGGACATGTACTGAAGTTGGATCTTTGTAATGATTGTCACCAAGGTGTGGGTATCCCCTACAACTTGGTGTAGTTATTAATAAAGTCGGTTATTTAGTTGGGTAATCCATTTATTTCTACTTTTCTCTTTATCTGAGAAGCTGTCAGTGAAGATGGTCACTTGTCCAGTGCTATAAAGATTTTCTATACATCTTTTCTTATGCTGAAAGACTGCAGAGTCAGATTTGATATATATGTGTGTGATTTCTATAGATGTCTGAGAACAGGCACAGAGGTGCGAGGCGAGCTCAGCCTGAACAGCAGGCACCCCAAGAGGAGGCAGCCCCGCAGCAGCATTTGCCACCGCCACCATCGATGACCATTGAGCAAATGTTCTTGATGCAGACCCAAGCAGTCCAGGCAATTGGTCAGACCTTAGCAGCTATGCAGCAGGTGCAACAGCAGCCACCACCGCCTCAGCCTGCCAAGAGACAAGCGGGCAGAGTTCATGAGGGGCCATCCCCCTGTTTTTGCCCACTCTGCTGATCCCATAGATGCCAAAGATTGGCTACGTACCGTGGAGCATGAGTTGCACACTGCCCAGTGCAACGATCGTGAGAAGGTGTTATATGGTCCCCGACAGCTGAGGGGAGTAGCCCAGTCTTGGTGGGAGTCTTACCTCGCCACCCATGCCAACCCTGAAGCCATCACTTGGGAAGAATTTAGAGACAACTTCCGTCGCTACCATGTACCCGAGGGACTGATGATAGTGAGGAAGGAGGAGTTTCTCGCCCTCAAGCAAGGTCCCCTGTCCATCAGTGAGTACATGGATAAGTTTCTGCAGCTGTCGCGTTATGCCCCAAAGATGTCAACACGGATGCCAAGAGGCAGTACCACTTCTTGAGAGGATTGGTCGATTCCCTCCACTATCAGTTGATGAACCACACCTTCCCTACCTTCCAGCATCTGATCGACAGAGCAATCATGACAGAAAGGAAGCGCTGGGAGATGCAGGACATGAAACGCAAGATTGGTGGACCTCAAGTTGGGAGTAGCAGCCATCCTCGCTACTCAGGCAACCCACCTCAGCCATTCAAACAAGGTCACCAGCACCAGCATCAGCGTCAGAACCAGCAGCAGCAGTACCAGAGGTAGTTTCCTCAGCAGCAGCAGCAGTACCGTCAAAACAACCAGCAAGGAGGAAATCAATACCAGCGTCAGAGCAACCAGGTAGCCCGTCTTCCTGCCCTAGCAACCAACCAAAACAATCAAGCAGTGCCAGCCCAAGGAGGAAGTCGTGCATGTTTCAACTGTGGGGAACAAGGCCATTAGGCGAATCATTGCCCAAAGAAAGCAGCTTAGCAGCAGTCAGCTCCCAATGCCCCAGTCAAACAGAATGCAATGCAGCTAGGAGGCAACAACCATGGGCAACCTCGTGCCCAGTATGGAAAGGTGAACCACTTGGAGGCTAACACCGTCCAGGAGACTCCAGGAGTGGCACTAGGTACGTTTTCGGTCGAGTACCATTCTGCAAATATCTTATTTGATACTGGAGCAACGCATTCTTTTGTGACTGCATCATGGGTAGAATCACATAATATACCAGTAGCACCCATGTATCCACCTATGAGAGTTAGTTCAGTTGGTGGAAGAACCCAAACAGACAGATTTTGCCCTAGTGCAAAGGTTCAAATAAGGGGGATAGAGTTCCCCGCTGATTTAATAGTTATGGGTTACCAGGATACAACTATAGATGTCATCCTAGGGATTAATTGGCTAACCAAGTATCAAGCCAGTCTTAGCTGTGACAAGAGAACGGTGAAGTTAGTGTCCTTATCAGGAGAAGTGTTAGTGGAGTTGGTCTTGTCTAGACCAAGGAAAGGAAGTTGTCACCAAGTCACCGCGCATATTGAGGAGATTAAACCATCAGAGGCTATCAATGTAGTATTAGAATTCCCAGATGTGTTTCCCGAGGAGTTATCAGGTATGCCACCTGGAAGGAAGGTTAAATTTGCCATGGAGCTTATACTAGGCACTGCCTTTATTTCCAATAGAGCCTATCGAGTGTCCGGACCAAAATTGGTGGAACTCAAGAAGCAGATTGATGAGTTGTGAGAGAAAGGCTACATCAGACAGAGTACCTCGTCTTGGGCTGCCCCAGTGTTATTTGTGGAGAAGAAGGATGGAACAAAGAGGATGTGCATTGACTACAGATGCTTGAATGAGGTTACTATCAAGAACAAGTACCCCCTTCCTAGAATTGAAGATTTATTCGATCAGTTGAGAGGAGCCAGTGTGTTCTCGAAGATAGATCTGAGGTCAGGCTACCAAGTATGGACTATATGAGTTCATGGTCATGTCATTCAGTTTGACGAATGCTCTAGCTTACTTCATGTACTTGATGAACAGTGTGTTCATGGACTACCTCGACAAGTTCGTAGTAGTGTTCATTGATGACATTCTTATATATTCCTAGAATGAGCAGGAGCAGGATGAGCATTTGAGGAAAGTACTTCAGAGGCTACGAGATTGTCAACTGTATGCCAAGCTTAGCAAGTGCGAGTTCTGGATTAGTGAAGTCCTATTCTTGGGTCACATTATAAACCAAGAGGGATTGGTTGTAGATCCGAAGAAGGTAACAGCTATCTTGGACTGGAAAGCACCAAAGGATGTCTGGGGAATCAAGAGTTTCATCGGAATGGTCGGTTATTATCGGTGTTTCATTGAAGGTTTCTCCAAGATTGAAAGACCAATGATAGCCTTGTTGGCAAAGAAGGTTGAGTTCAAGTGGACCCCAGCATGCCAGAAGTCCTTTGAGACATTGAAGAAGAAGTTGACAACGGCACCAGTACTGATTCTGCCAGATGTTCATAAGCCATTCTCAGTATATTGCGATGCTTCGTACACCGGACTGGGATGTGTGTTAATGCAGGAAGGGAGAGTAGTGGCACACTCGTCCCGACAATTGAAGATTCATGAGAAGAATTATCCTACTCATGATCTGGAATTAGCAGTCATGGTTCATGCATTGAAGACCTGGAGGCATTATCTTTATGGGCAGAAGTGTGACATCTACACGGATCATAAGAGTCTTAAGTATATATTCACTTAGTCAGAATTAAACAAGAGGCAGCGAAGATGGCTAGAATTGATCAAGGATTATGAGCTGGAGATTCATTATCACCCAGGCAAAGCAAATGTGGTTGCAGATACTCTGAGTAGAAAGAGTCAAGTCAATATGTTGGCAGCTCACCCGATGCCGTATGAGCTAGCAAAGGAATTCGACAGGTTGAGTCTTGGATTTCTGAACAACACTCAAGGGGTGACAATTGAGTTGGAACCCACTCTAGAGCAAGACATCAGGAAAGGTCAGAAGGATGATGAGAAGGTCAATGAGATCCGGTAGCTGATCATAGATGGGAAAGGCAAGGATTTCCGTGAAGATGCAGAAGGAGTGGTATGGTTCAAGGATAGACTGTGTGTTCCCGACATCAAATCGATCCGGTAACTGATTCTCAAGGAAGCTCATGAGACAGCATACTCTATACGCCCTAGTCGTGAGAAGATGTACCAAGACTTGAAGAAAAGATTCTGTGGTACAGTATGAAAAGGGAGATAGCAGAGTATGTGGCTATATGTGACATTTGTCAGAGGATTAAAGTAGAACATCAGAGACCTACAGGTTTGTTGCAACCATTGCAGATTCCTCAGCGGAAATGGGATGAGATCAGAATGGATTTCATAGTCGGTTTGCCTCGCACTGGTTATGACTCCATCTAGGTAGTAGTGGACCGTTTGACAAAGGCGGCCCATTTCATACCAGTCAAGACCACTTACAACAGTGCAGTGTTGGCCAAATTATACATGGCACGGATTGTGTGCTTGCATGGCGTTCCGAAGAAGATAGTATCAGATAGAGGCACCCAGTTCACCTCTCATTTTTGGCAGCAGTTGCATGAAGCTTTGGGCACGCACTTGAAGTTTAGCTCAGCTTATCACCCGCAGACAAATGGTCAAACAGAGAGAACCAATCAAATTCTGGAGGATATGTTGAGGGCTTGTGCTTTGCAAGGTATGATAGGTTGGGACAAGAGATTACCATATGCAGAGTTCTCCTACAACAACAGCTATCAGGCCAGTCTGAAGATGTCACCATTCGAAGTGATCTATGGGAGGAATTGCAGAACTCCATTGCATTGGGAGCAACCTGGTGAAAGACAGGTGTTCGATCCAGATATTTTGCTTGAAGCCGAAGAGAACATCAAAATGGTCCGAGAGAATCTAAAAGCAGCGCAGTCTAGATAGCGGAGCTTTGCTGACACCAGAAGAAGGGAACTCAGTTTTGAAGTAGGAGACTATGTCTATTTGAAGGTGTCACCCATCAGAGGAACCAAAAGGTTTGGTGTCAAAGGCAAGCTATCACCCCGATATATTGGGCCGTATCAGATTCAAGCAAGACATGGAGAAGTGGCTTATCAACTCAGCTTACCAGAGAATCTATCCGCTGTGCACGATGTGTTCCATGTGTCTCAGTTGAAGAAATGCTTGAGAGTGCCAGAAGAGCAGTTGCCAGCAGAGGATCTTGAAGTTCAAGAAGATCTGACTTATATTGAGAAGCCAACTCAAATTCTGGAGATAGTAGATTAGGTCACTCGGAGAAGTACCATCAGGATGTGCAAATTCAAATGGGGTCACCACTCAGAAGAAGAAGTCACCTGGGAAAGAGAAGATGATTTGAAAGCCAAGTACCCTGAGCCCTTTTCTAGCCAGCCCTGAATCTCGAGGGCGAGATTCTTTTAAGGGGGATAGGTCTGTAACACCCTGAATTTGGGGTATAAAATTTCTTTCTAATTATCACCCAAATTCATGTGTTACTCTTCTCTCACTAGTTTCTATCTATCTCTAGATTGTCTCTCTCTCTCTCTTCCTTTTAAGTAGAATTAGCTTAAGCTAGTGGAGTTTAATTATTTATTTTTGCCAAAACACTATGGGTCATGACATGTTGCATCATGATGAGCTTAAAATATTCTTTGAAGTGTTGCACAAGTTTGAATTTATTTGAATTTGAAACCTAAATTGAATTTGGATTTGAAAACCCTATAGAAAAGAAATAGAAAAGGAATTAGGAAATCTAGAGAAAAAGAAAAAGAGAAAGCAACCCAAACCAGCCCAGCTCGGCCCAGCTAAGTCGCGCGCCCACGCCGCCTGACAGACGGACCCCGCCTGTCAGCGGCAGCTCTCTCTCTCTCTCTCGCGCCCTCCCTCTCCCACTCGCTGCCCAGTGGGGCCGACCTGTCGGCGCCAGTTTCTTTGCCCACGCGCTCCTTCCCTCTCTCTGCCTCGCGGGCTCGGTTCGCCAGTTGCTGAGCCGTTGCCCCGAGCGCCCCTCTCTTCTCTCTCTGTGCGGTGGACCTTCCTTGTCAGTTCCGCCCTCCCGCTCTTGCCGTTGACCGGCGAGTGCGCACTCGCGCACGTCGCTGGATTTCTCGACCACGACGCCTGCCCACACGCCCAGTTCCCTTCTTAGAGCCCCGCCAATGCCCCGCGCTCGCCCCCTGCCTCATTTCACGCAGCTCCACCCTCTCTCGCGCTCTGCCCACGCCGCCAGCCACCGCCGGAGACCCGCGCCCACATTCCCGACCATCCAGCTCACCGAAGACCGCGCCAGGCCTCCCCGAGTTTCGCCCCGAGGTGAGACTCCCACCCCCGTGCTTGTTTTACTTTATTCACGTCTGCTTTTAGCCAATTTGGCCTCGCCAGCGTGTGGCCGTGCCTGCTCGCCGCGCCCGCATGGTGTCCGGCCATCACGACCTCGTCCAGTGCCTAGGCTTTGGCCCAGGGTGTTCCCCCACCTCTACTGGAACTACCCTGAGCCTTATCATGACCGATTGCCCCCTCTGGCAGACGGGATTCCTCACCGGAGTTAATCCGGCCCACCCGAGACCTTCCCTCCGCCGTTCTCCCCTCTCTGCCCTCGGATTCGTGGCCTCTTCCTCGCCATTGAGTTCGCCGTGGCGTTCTCTCCCTCTCTGCCCAACTCCAGCGACCCCAGAGCCACCCTAGCTCACGCCTGCCTCAAATCCGGCGACCTCACCACCGCGGAGAGGAGCAGCGCCGCCCGCAGCCGTTCACCCCTCCCTGGTCTGATCCCCTCCATCTGATCCTGATCGCATGGCCTAGATCACGGGATACCGCTTCGCGCACGCACGCCCTGCGCTCCTGGCCCGCCTTTCAGCGCCCAAGTCCCCTGGCACTAGGTCCGCTTGGTCAGTGCACCCTCCCCCTCTGTCACGGATGCCCATGGCCCGCCTGTCAGTGTTCGCCCGCCCGTGCGCGCGCCCTCGGCCGCTGTAACACCCCTGGTGTTACTGCCACTAAAACATGAGCATGACATCATAAGCATGGGCATATCATGTGTTTGTCACACCTAGAATGCATTCACTAGGCAAGAATTTCAAACAAGTTGTGTGGATATGTGGGTAAAACCTTAGAGTAGGGTACTTAACCCTAAACTGGGCTCAAAAGAATAAACAAAGCTTAAAAAAAGAAAACTTCAAAACTTAGTAGAAATGATCATAAAATATCACCATGGATGGACTTAAGTAGCATCCAAACCCTAGAAGCACCAAAAACCCTAAATGGACCCTAAGAAACCCTGGACTGAAACCCTAGGGGGTTGTATGCAAAGTGTGCACATTTTTGGACCTAAGTGCAAAAACCATGAAATTAGGGTATCTTAGGTCATATGGTTCACATATTTCGAGATTTGCAAAGGAAACCCTAAGTTTTGGGCCTATTTGCAAAAAGCCACATTTGGGCTCCATGGGCTAAGTCTGAATTGTAGTGGTATAGGGCCAACTTTGATGCCCTATATTTTCCAAATTATGAATATTGTGCCCTAGGTCAACACATCAAGTTTATAAAGCTATGTAAGGAGAACAACTTTGCTATAGGGATTAAACCATGGTCACATGAAAAATTTGGAGAAAAATGTGCCCAAAGATGGGCTGTCAGGCTGCCCTAGGTCTAAAATCAGGCTGACAGTGTGATTGAGCCATCTTTGAGCTAGGAATCGAGCATGATCTAGTAAGAATTTGGGAGTAACTACTGTAGTAAGATTGTAGCTAGATCATCAGGCAACAATTTTGTTACTGGTAGATTAGCAAGTCATCACATGAAAAATCATGATTCGAGCCCTACAAAATGGTCTGTCAGGCTGACTGATAGAGCTGCGCGATGGTACAGTGTATTGATCAGAACGCCAACTCAGAGACATCGCCGCCGGTGATCTTGTGCTCAGATCCGTGCCGGTGTCGCGATTCATGCCCGACCGAACTCAGATAAGCGCTCCTTGGCAAGAAATATCGCACTGGAGATAAACTCCGGCCACTGTTCTCACCGCTGTCGTGTCCCACCATGGTCAGTCGCGTTGGCATCATCGGTGTTCGCCATTATCCAGCCAGGCTACGTGCCTTAATGTTTTACCACGTCACAGTGAGTCACCGTAAGCCGCTCTCTGCTACTGGTTCATCGCCGATGAGGCTGCCACAGTGAAGGCCACGAATCACCGCACCAGTGACTCATTCCTTCGCCGACCGCCACCGCGCCCAACCCAAATTCACCGATCACCGCTCAAGCCTGCTATAAATTGCGCGTACCCTCGGCTCATTAAGCAGTCAAGCGCCTCATCCAGCAAATCGCGCCTCAAATCATCCCCTAGAGCTCACCAATTTGGGTTTTCCCTCAAATCGGTTTCCACCGTCATAGAAACACCCTCGCTGTGGCCATCCTGTTCTAGGTATGTTCATACCCCCTGCTCCTTTGTTTTAGCATTCATAGGTTTTCTTGATGCTCCTCGACCTGTTCGATTGGGTTAAGCTACCTCAGATCATCGGGGACACGTTTGTTCGTCCGATTGTCCGTGCAGCGTCGTGGACCGGAGGATTTAGAACCTTATTAGTGAAATTAAGTGAGGGGAAATGATTAGGAGGGGTCCGATTTGATGTCTGCCGCACGGGAGCACTGGTAGTTGCGGGACTCGACCGGTATAGGCTCACCGGAGCTTGGTCCTCTGCCGCTCCCCATCAGGGACTTGGCACTGTGAAGAATTAGAAGTAGAAGGGGTTTCCTATAAACGACAGCGACTGTAATAAATAGTGCCGCGGGCTCTTGTAGGTTATTTAAAAGGTCAGGGCCCTTTCTGCAAAGTCGGCACGCGCGGGCGTGCGTGGGCGCGCTTCTCGCTGTTGATGGGCCAACTTGGGCCGGTTTCGGCCCAGCTCTGTTAATTCTTTTTGTGGCGGAACTGCCCGAATTATTCCAACTTAAGTGCCTCAGCCCTGCCTTAGAGGCTAGACCACATTTAAATGGGAATAACCCGTCAATCCCTCGGATCTAGTCCGACTCGGCCACTGACAGGATCCAGTACCACAGTCTCACTCGATGGTGAGTCACAGAGCAAATACAATAAAGCATAAAACCATGCATGGAAGAGTATTAGATTATTACATCACCATTGTCACCATCGGAGTTTTCGCAAAAGTAACCATCATTGTTTTGAAGTGCAGCGGAAATAAACTAACGATAAATAAATGGAGAGATGGGGAAGCCCGTCCCATCACTCCTCATGCTCCTCCTCAGCCGAGGCAGGGTCCCACTCGACAGTCCAACCCGGTGGCAGGGTGGATGGCCAAGTCACTCTAGCAACCATGTCCTCCAGAGAACCTGTAAAAATTATGCCACAAGCAAGGCTGAGTATACTAATACTCAGCTAGACTTACCCGGTGTGAGGAGTCTATACTCCTCTACCTCTAGACATGCAGCTGTTTGGCTGTGGGGGTTCGGTTGCCAAAAGCACTAGCTGAGTTTCTAAATCAAGATTTTAACTTTGTCAAAATTAAGTGTGACTCTCTTAAGGCTAAAAGTGTACTATCTATTCATACATAGTAGCAAGCATTTTTAGCAATCAACAGCTTGTATCATCTCAACACAGTTCCACTTGTTACTCAATGTAGCAGCATGGATCAAGCAGTCTCATTAGCTGCGAGAAGCAGACGATTCGAATCGAGTTTTTATCCTTGCAAGGTAAACCTAAACACACGACATGCAGGGGCACTCCGTCCCCACACGTATCAACCGTCCCCATCGATTCCCTGGCAGCAGATCAGGGCTCACCGCCTTGGCGTACAATGCCTCACTGACCCCGACTGGCCGTCGTGCAGTGACCGCACTTGTACCCACCATAACCGGAATGGGAGACTACATCTCAGGTCGCGTGAGGGGGTATGTCCACTGGCAGGTTCAATCAGGTACTAGGTTTACCGATTTACCATATTTCTCGGTATGTGCTTAGTACATTCAAACGCTTGACTCACGGTACCACACCTTAATCCTTAATCAACTTTTTATCCCGTGAACAACCAATCCCCATGGATTGTTGCCCACAACCCAACATCAATATGATAGGAAAGTGGATACAGCCAATTCCTGACCTCACGCGAGTGCTAGAAAAATCACTCGACTTCTACCGAGATCCTAATTAATAAAGCAGCTACTCGACCTAGCATACTAGTGTTCATCTCAATAGGATTCCTGAGATCATGCAACTAGGGTTCCAAACAATTCCTACACCTAAGTGCACAATCAATCCTACAATCATTAAGTGAAGTAAAATAGCATAAATAACAGGTTATGCATAAAACCGGGGCTTGCCTTCCAAAGCAGTGGCAGGCAGGTCCTCTGGTGCAGGCTCTGGTGCTGGGTCTGGGGCAACCTCCTGGGCAGCTCCTTGCTCCGGCACGGGGACGTACTCTCCGTCAGCAAGATTACAGTCTATCGAAATGCAATGAACATGTATGTCATGATTATGCAAGATTTAAGAACATTAAGCTACAAAAATTAAGTCAAGAATTAACTTAGGGTTCCCTGGCTATGTGGGCCTTCTAGTGGTATATATATACTTATTACCTTTTAGGTTTAGGTTTTTCTTTAGGATAACATATTGGATTTGCATTGCCTTTATGGATTTCAGTGGACAATTTACAAAGGTCTTAGGAGGACATTAAATTTCATCATCCATTTTCCTTTCCTTAATTTCCATCTAGGGTTTCTAGTAGGGGTTTGAACTATGACAGTAGTTTAAAAATTTCCAAAAATTTTGTAAAAATTACAGTGGGTTGTCACTGGCTATTCTAGCTTGTTTTAAGAATTTGAGGCTTAAAGTACAAAATCTAGTCTTTAAACAAAAATAACAATAGTTAGGCAAAAAGGGCCACTTTACACTACAATTCTTTTATTAAAGTGGGTTCTGACCTAAGGGTTATTTTTGTTGGCCTCTAGTAGTGATAAAAAGCTCTTGTACCAAAAATGGCAGAGAGCAACATGATGGTTAATTAATGATGGATTTTTGAAATTTGGTGCAAAAAGGGTGATTAGAACTAACTTGTCATTTGAAAAATATCAAACAACAGATTTCAGATTTTTCTTAAGTTCTTATTATCAATACATTAGTTATCCTAAGGTTTGGGGAGGTTTCACCTTAGGGTTATTTTTGTAGGGTTTTTCTAAGTTATCCTTGTTTTATTAATTTAAAAGGTAGCTTTCTTATTTTACACTACAACAGGGTATGATATATTTTTCCAGTGAACTACATTGCCTAAGTATCTCAACAAAAATAGGGGTGCCCTCTGGTTCATTATTTATGTCACTTTTTCTATTTTTCTTATACTTAAGCATATTATGGAATAAGGGGTTAAAACTAACTTAATGCAGTGGACAGAGGGGTTTAACATTTTTAACTAGGTCAGTTAGTAGATATAAACCTCTCCAAATTTTTCTAACCTTAGTTAAATAGTACAACCATTTTTCTTGCTATTATTAAGCTTTTGGTCCAAACTATAATTAAATCATAACCTTATATTTTTCTTTAGTACTCATGGGGTTTTATATTTTTCTTAGACAGTTTACATTATTTAGAGTCTGGCAAAATTAGTTTGACCAAATTTGGATAAACCAAACAGAAGTTATGGGTTTTTAATGTTTCTGTTTGAATTTAAATCAGGTTTTAATTAAGTTTTTCTGGAAAAGCAGTTTGCGCCGAGGCCCCTGGGTTTAAACCGACTCAACCCTCGCAGATCTACCCTCGGGCCACTATTCATTTGAGTCTCTGGCTTTTCACTTAACCCCCTGGATTCCTCTCCCTCTCACCCGCAGTCCTTCCCTAAACTAAAACAGTAGCCGCGGAAGAGAAAGGATGGCGCGGCTTACTGGCGGCGAGGGAGGCCCGGCGAGGTGGTCAGCGATGTTCAGGAGGTCGCGACGGTCACGTCGATGTGCGGGTCGGCGCCAGAGGTGGTCGGAGCTCCCCTGGCCACGAACACAGGCGGCGGGGATCGACGGCGGCGCCTGCTCCGGCCAAACCACGGCGGGAGAGTTCAATCAAAGGGCACGAGGAGCTTCACGGGATGACACAGAGGCCATACGTGCAACGAATCGGAAAATGGTGAAGGGGTTTACCCGGTCCACGTGCGTCGGCGAGTTCTAGAACTCCGGTGAGCGCGATATGGCTTCTCCGGTGACGCGGGCCCTCGGTTCAAGCTTGAGCAAGGCTCACGGCTTCACCAGGAAGCTATCTGGGGGCTTGGTTCGAACGGAGGAGGACGGAAGAGGGGTCGGCCACGGCGGTGGCTTTCGGGCGGCACTGGCGGGTCGCGGGGAGGTCGCCGGAGGCAACGGCTGGCTCGGGCAAGTCCGGCGAGGTACGGAGGAGGCAATGGGGAAGGCAACCGAGCGCTGGGGCGGGTTTTATAGGCGCGGACGCGGCCGGGGCGCCGGCTCGACCGTTTGGCGCGACGCGGGCACGCGGGGCGCGCGCGCGGGCGTGCTCTGGCGAGCTCAGAGCGCGTCGAACACGTGGCGCGTTGCTTCTGCCCGTGTTCTTCGCTCTGCTGAGCGGCCAGGCGTACGAATCTCGCCCTACCGCCTGTGGAAGATCTCTTCCCTGCACCTAGGGCTACCTAGTTCATGTAAGTTCCAAGAGGAGATGTGGTCTGGTTGAAGAGATATGGCAGCGCCAAGTCTTGTCTGTCTGCCCTGTGCAAACCGAGACAAAACCAATGCCAATGCGTGTCAAACGGTTTTGGCTTGGGTTCAAACTTTTCCAGGGCATTCTAGGGTTCATTTGGTGCCACTTTGTTAATTGGGTCGACTGGTTTTGAAAAGGGGATCAAGGTGAACATGAGGGATCTTTGCTCAAGGGTTGGTTTTTGACTTAGACAAAATCTGCATTTTTCCCTTGTGTTCAACCTTTGGTGATCTTTTTAGGACTTTTCTGAAAACTTTTTGGGGGTACTTCCTTACTATTAATTGTAGGTTATTAAGTATATTACAACTTTTATATTTGGCCCAAACCATGATCATGATGTTTACATGATCTTTTGATCATGGCTTCAATTAGGGTTATAATTGCCTATGGGGGTTTTGCTCTAGGGTTTTGGAAGATCCCCACTTAGATGTGCATTACAAGCTAGGGCATAACATCCAAAATAGTTTGTACTTGATTAGGACCTTGAATTCCAAGATTGAAGTACTTTGCCCACAATTCTCTATGTAACTATGGGTTAAAAGGGGGGTAACCCTGGGGTGGGCACCCTGAGTAACACCTAGGGTGTTACAGCCCTCCCCCCTTAAAGGAATCTCGTCCCAAGATTTCAGGTAGAGTCCCTTGGAGGGTTGCTTTGAAGGTGTGCTGGTGCTATTTTCCCCTTAAACTCAAGTTTAACCTTTATAACTGCTCTTCGAATGTCATCCTCTTTGCAACTTCAGAAGGAAGCCCTTCTTAAATTAAATTCACAACTCAGACTATCCTTGTTATCTAAGTTTTTCTTATAATTGACTTCAAAGGGCAGGTGGGGGTGGGGTTTTGGGGCTACATACCGATTCCTTTAGGCAGAAAGTCGGGGAAGCGAGAATGTAGAAAATCCTCCGTCTCCCATGTAGCTTCTTCTGCTGAATGGTGACTCCACTGAATCTTATACATTCTGATTGATCTTGCCTGAGTTGATCTTTCCTTCTGATCCAATACCTTGACGGGGTATTCTTGGTAGGTCAAGTCTGGTTCTAACTCAATGTCCGGCTCCGGTAGCACTTCAGTGGGTAGACGGACACATTTCCGCAGCTGAGATACATGGAACACATTGTGAACTGCTGCCATGCAAGGTGGCAATTCCAATTGGTAAGCTACGGGTCCACAAATTGCTTTGACCTTAAAGGGTCCAATGTAGCGAGGGGCTAACTTGCCCTTGATCCCAAATCTCTGGACACCCTTGGTTGGTGATATCTTAAGATAGACATGATCTCCCACCTCAAACTGTAGAGGCTTCCGCCTCTTGTCATGATAACTCTTTTGTCTGGCCTGAGCAGCTTCTAGGTTCTTCTTGATAATTCTAACCTTTGCCTCTGCTTCAAGCACCAAATCTGGCCCAAATATTTCCCTTTCTCCTGCTTGAGACCAATTTAGCGGGGTTCTGCATCTTCTCCCATACAAAGCTTCAAAAGGTGCCATCTTCAGACTAGACTGATAGCTGTAATTGTAAGAAAACTCTGCCAAGGAAAGACACCTGTCCCAGTCCTTTCCATAGTGTAGTGCACATGCTCGCAACATATCTTCCAAAATCTGATTTACCCTTTCTGTTTGACCATCTGTCTGGGGGTGGTATGCTGAGCTTCATATGACCTGAGTTCCGAGTGATTCCTGTAGTTGCTCCCAAAATCATGCCACAAAAGGTGCTCCTCGGTCGGAGACTATAGTCCTTGGTATCCCATGCAGACGAACTATCTGGTCAATGTAGATCTCCGCATACTTCTCCGCCCGGTGGGTGGTATGTACTGGCAAGAAATGAGCAGTCTTGGTCAATCTGTCCACAATAACCCATATGGAATCATGGTGCCTGGAGGTATTGGGTAATCCCACTATGAAGTCCATGCAAACGTCCTCCCATTTCCAAGATGGTATGGGAAGGGGTTGCAAAGGGCCTGCTGCCTTCAAGTGACTGGCTTTTACCCTCTGGCAAGTGTCACACTCTGATATGTACTTGGCAATTTCCCTCTTCATTCTGGTCCACCAATATAAAGACCTGAGGTCATGGTACATCTTGTTGCTACCAGGGTGCATAGAGAACTTGGAAAGGTGAGCTTCATCCAATATCTTCTTTCTGAGCTCAAGGTCCTTGGGAACAACCAATCGATCTTCAAACCATAAAATTCCCTTGCTGTCCTGACGGAAACACTTGTATTTCTCTGCCTTCTGCTTGAGCATTTCTTTGATAACCTGAACACCCTTATCCCCAAGCTGTGCCTGAACTATTTGCTCTTGCAATGTGGGTTCCACCGCGATATATCTCAATTCACCAGGAAGAACAACTTCCAGGTTTAGCCTACACAGATCATCACACAGGGTGGTGACTCTTGCATCCATGTTCATACAATTGCACTGGGCCTTTCTGCTCAAAGCATCTGCCACAACATTGGCTTTGCCAGGATGGTAGTGCACCTCCAAATCATAGTCCTTGATCAATTCCAACCATCTTCTCTGCCTCATGTTCAGATCAGCCTGAGTGAAAATGTACTTGAGGCTCTTGTGATCAGTGTAAATGTTACAGTGAGCTCCCATCAAGTAGTGTCTCCATATCTTGAGGGCATGAACTACTGCTGCCAACTCCAAATCATGTGTCGGGTAGTTCTGCTCATGGGGCCTGAGTGCTCGGGAAGCATAAGCAATCACTCTGTTCTCTTGCATCAAGACACATCCCAATCCGGTACCAGAAGCATCACAATAAACTTCAAATGGCTTGGTATTGTCGGGTTGGGCTAGCACTGGGGCTGTTGTCAATTGTTGCCTCAAGGTATGAAAAGCCTCTTCACACTTTTGGCTCCACACAAATTTGACTCCCTTCTTCAACAGTTCAGTCATTGGCTTGGCAATTCTGGAGAAATCCGGAATAAATCGTCGGTAATATCCTGCTAATCCCAGAAAACTCCTAATTTGCTTTACCGTAGTCGGGGGTTTCCAGTCCATCACCTCTTGCACTTTCTCAAGGTCGACTGATATCCCCTCCTGAGAGATCGTGTGACCCAAGAATTTTATTTCTTTCAGCCAGAACTCACACTTGGACAACTTAGCATACAACTGATGGTCACGAAGTCTCTGAAGCACGATATGCAGATGTTTAGTGTGCTCAGCTTCATTCTTGGAATAAACCAGAATGTCATCAATGAAAACAACCACGAACTTATCCAATTCTGGCATGAATACTGAGTTCATCAAGTACATAAAATAAGCCGGGGCATTGGTCAACCCAAAAGACATCACCAAAAACTCATAAAGCCCATATCTGGTAGAGAAGGCCGTCTTGGGAATATCACTGGCACGGATCTTGATCTGATGGTAGCCTGAGCGAAGGTCTATCTTGGAGAATACCTTGGCTCCTACCAACTGATCAAACAGAACATCAATGCGGGGTAACGTGTACTTGTTCTTGATAGTCACCGCATTGAGAGGGCGGTAGTCAACACACATCCTCAAACTCTCATCCTTCTTCTTCACGAACAAGGCGGGACATCCCCATGGTGAAGTGCTTGGACGAATAAACCCCTTGTCCAACAATTCTTGCAATTGTTTCTTCATTTCTGCCAATTCTGCGGGAGGCATCCTATAAGGTCTCTTAGAGATAGGAGCAGTCCCGGGTTGCAATTCAATGGCAAACTCAATGTCTCTGCCAGGTGGCATTCCTGGCAATTCATCCGGAAAAACATCGGGGTAGTCGCAGACTACTGGGATCTGCCTTACTGGGGATTCTGCCATAACAAATGCACAAGACCGGGTACCACCCTGGTTGGGTAAATACAAAACAGTCTCGCCATAAGCAGGGGAATGAATTTCAATGGCTCTGGCTGCAATATCCAATATTGCCTGATGTTTGGTCAACCAATCAGTTCCCAAGATGATATCCACGCTGTCCAAACCCAAAATGAGGAGGGTGGTTTTAATTATTAGACTACCAAACTTTATGGGCACATTCTTGCTGATTTGATTAGTGGCAATCCTGCCTCCCGGGGTTGAAATGGTAATACCCCCGTTGGTGTGGTGAAAGGGCAGTTGACACTTGACACTAAATTTGGCACTAACAAAGCTATGCGAAGCACCGGAATCAAAAAGAACAATAGCAGGATAATTTAAAACTGTAAAGATACCAGTCATGACGGGTGCTCCCTCTGGAATGTCAGCCATTGTGGTGAAGTTCAGCTTGCCCTGCCTCACTTGCACTTTCTGCCTCTTTCCTTGGTTCTGATTAACATTCTGCCCCTGCCTCTGCTGATTCTTGGGGCAATTCTTGGCATAATGCTCAGTGCTACCACAAGTGAAACACCTGTTATCATTGGCTTGGCGGTACTGCTGCTGCTGATTGTTCCTCTGAGCTGGAAACTGGGCGCGGTTGGGTGCCTGCTGCTGCTGCTGCTGCGGTGGCCTGATCACCCATCTCCCTTGCTGCTGCTGAGGTCCCTTGTTCTGCGTGTCAGACACAATCCTGAAGCGCTGTGGCTGAGATGAGGGTCCTGCCACAGGGGTCTTCCTCTTCTTCTCCGCCTGTCGAGCCAAGATGTAGTCCTCCTGGGAGATAGCCATGTTGACCAACTCATTGTAACTGTTGGCCCTGACGGTGTTGAGACGGTCACGGAGCTTAGTGCTGAGCCCCCTCCTGAACCTGTCTCGCTTCTTCTCATCCGTATCTGCATGATATCCAGCATACTGACACAAATCATTGAAGGCCTGGGCATATTGCAACACTGTCCGGCTGCCCTGAGTAAGTGCCAGAAACTCATTGAGCTTCCGGTCCATGATGCCAGCGGGGATATGGTGCCCTCTGAAAGCCGCCTTGAACTCCCTCCATTCCACTTCTCTACCTTCTGGCTGCATGGCAAGAAAATGGTCCCACCAAGTCCTTGCGGGTCCGCGAAGCTGCTGGGTGGCGAACCTGACCTTGGTGACCTCTGAGCAAATTCCATGGAGCAGTGGGAATTTGGATTCTACCACCCTCAACCACACATCTGCATCAAGTGGGTCCTCCGTCCTGGTAAACAATGGTGGCTGGGTGCTGAGAAACTCCTGGTAGGTAGCAGCGACGGGGTGACGCTGATGGTCTCCACCATAATGCTGAGGTGGTGGCTGACGCTGAGCTAGCTGTCTCAGGATCTCATTCTGCTGGGCCATGAGCTCCTGCAGAGTGGGAGGCGGTGGTGGTGGAGGAACGTGCTCATTCTGACCACGGCACGCTCTCCCAGCCATCTGAAAAATCACATGGTTGCTTAATAACACATCTTCTCAGTTTAGGGTTTAAACATGGTAGGGGAGTTAAAGCAATTTGGTAGATTCCTCATAGAACAAAACAAAAACATAAACCTTCCGTCCAAATTTAAACTGCCATTAAACATCCCTGAACTTCCAAAAGAGTTTAACATGGTTACATCAAGGATCCAAAAGACTCAACTCTACCTAGCCTAGTACCCTAAGGGTGCAAAAGCTAAGCTAGCGGCGACGAGTCCAACTATCATCAATCTCTAGGATTAGCCTGGCATCTAGTGGGCGAACGAGGCAACGCTGGACTCGGGGGAAGGTGGTCTCCCTGAGCCAGCGGTGTCCACACTGGAAGCAGACTCGTCTCCTCCCTCGATGTCAACGTCCTCGTCAGCTTCCTCACCATGGATCTCTTGGTGATGCATGTCCAGGTGCTCATTTGCTTCTGCCAGCTGCTGCTGAGTGTTGAGGAGCTGATCCTCGAGAACCTCGATGGTGTTCTCCCGGGTGCCCACTAGCTCCTCCAACTCATGAATCTCATCAGACAGCTGCTCCACTTGCAAATCTTTTTCCACGAGCTCCTGGGACAAGTCCACCACGAGCTCCTCCCTGTTGTCCAGGGTGATCTTGGTTGCCTCCAGTAGTGCCATCAAATGAGACATGACCTCCCCACGCATCACTTGCAGACGATACAGAGCATTCATGCATCGTACCGACAAGTGAGCGGTGTGGCCTGGGTAGAGAGCCCAGATGTCCTTGGCATGCTCCACCCGATCCCTCCACATCGGGTCGTCTTCCTTTTCCGCGGGGAACAACCCCATGGGGTGGGTAGCCAGCTCCAGGGGATGGAATCCGCAGAAGGTAGTCAGTCCATGCAGAGCGATTGCCTCGATTGTGTCCTCTGCTCGGTACCCGAAAGACTCAGAGTCCAAGGAGCGCCAACCTGGCTGCAGGGGATGAGGCTCCAAAGTCATCCTCACCCTACAGCGAGGCACTTGGTGCTTCTCGAACTGCTGCACCGCGTACTGAGGGGGTGTCAAATATCCTGCCCCCTGAAGTACCTCCCACAAGATGCGGGGAAAACCCTCTCGTGCAAGTCCGTCAGTGTGGGTCAGTGCATTTCCGTCATCGGAGGATCCGTGGGAAGTCATCTGTGCACGGTTAAGCGTAAGTAAAAGAAAAAGAATTACAAAAAGAACAAGAAAAATAAGACTCAGCCTGTCTCTAATTATAAGAAAAGGCACTGGGGACCTAGTTGATTGTTACCTTGTTCTTATGTTTCTTTTACTCAGTTATCCATTTGCTTAATTATGAATGCATGCATGCGCGTCCTAAACGACCTCTCCAGAAAATAAAAAGGACTAGGGAAGAACTCCCATCCTTGAAAAAGTGGCCTGTAGGGCCCAGTCACTTAGCCACCTAGCTACCCTTCTATTATCCTAAGGCTTCACGTCCTAGGTCTATCCTGCTCGTCCTACAATCTATCCAACATTGTTTCTATCAAATTTTACTTTAGAAAAGGGATGGCATTTATGTTTTATTGATTCCTCTGTGGTGGTACAAGCTCCGATACCAGCTGTGGCGGAACTGCCCGAATTATTCCAACTTAAGTGCCTCAGCCCTGCCTTAGAGGCTAGACCACACTTAAATGGGAATAACCCGTCAATCCCTCGGATCTAGTCCGACTCGGCCACTGACAGGATCCAGTACCACAGTCTCACTCGATGGTGAGTCACAGAGCAAATACAATAAAGCATAAAACCATGCATGGAAGAGTATTAGATTATTACATCACCATTGTCACCATCGGAGTTTTCGCAAAAGTAACCATCATTGTTTTGAAGTGCAGCGGAAATAAACTAACGATAAATAAATGGAGAGATGGGGAAGCCCGTCCCATCACTCCTCATGCTCCTCCTCAGCCGAGGCAGGGTCCCACTCGACAGTCCAACCCGGTGGCAGGGTGGATGGCCAAGTCACTCCAGCAACCATGTCCTCCAGAGAACCTGTAAAAATTATGCCACAAGCAAGGCTGAGTATACTAATACTCAGCTAGACTTACCCGGTGTGAGGAGTCTATACTCCTCTACCTCTAGACATGCAGCTGTTTGGCTGTGGGGGTTCGGTTGCCAAAAGCACTAGCTGAGTTTCTAAATCAAGATTTTAACTTTGTCAAAATTAAGTGTGACTCTCTTAAGGCTAAAAGTGTACTATCTATTCATACATAGTAGCAAGCATTTTTAGCAATCAACAGCTTGTATCATCTCAACACAGTTCCACTTGTTACTCAATGTAGCAGCATGGATCAAGCAATCTCATTAGCTGCGAGAAGCAGACGATTCGAATCGAGTTTTTATCCTTGCAAGGTAAACCTAAACACACGACATGCAGGGGCACTCCGTCCCCACACATATCAACCGTCCCCATTGATTCCCTGGCAGCAGATCAGGGCTCACCGCCTTGGCGTACAATGCCTCACTGACCCCGACTGGCCGTCGTGCAGTGACCGCACTTGTACCCACCATAACCGGAATGGGAGACTACGTCTCAGGTCGCGTGAGGGGGTATGTCCACTGGCAGGTTCAATCAGGTACTAGGTTTACCGATTTACCATATTTCTCGGTATGTGCTTAGTACATTCAAACGCTTGACTCACGGTACCACACCTTAATCCTTAATCAACTTTTTATCCCGTGAACAACCAATCCCCATGGATTGTTGCCCACAACCCAACATCAATATGATAGGAAAGTGGATACAGCCAATTCCTGACCTCGCGCGAGTGCTAGAAAAATCACTCGACTTCTACCGAGATCCTAATTAATAAAGCAGCTACTCGACCTAGCATACTAGTGTTCATCTCAATAGGATTCCTGAGATCATGCAACTAGGGTTCCAAACAATTCCTACACCTAAGTGCACAATCAATCCTACAATCATTAAGTGAAGTAAAATAGCATAAATAACAGGTTATGCATAAAACCGGGGCTTGCCTTCCAAAGCAGTGGCAGGCAGGTCCTCTGGTGCAGGCTCTGGTGCTGGGTCTGGGGCAACCTCCTGGGCAGCTCCTTGCTCCGGCACGAGGACGTACTCTCCGTCAGCAAGATTACAGTCTATCGAAATGCAATGAACATGTATGTCATGATTATGAAAGATTTAAGAACATTAAGCTACAAAAATTAAGTCAAGAATTAACTTAGGGTTCCCTGGCTATGTGGGCCTTCTAGTGGTATATATATACTTATTACCTTTTAGGTTTAGGTTTTTCTTTAGGATAACATATTGGATTTGCATTGCCTTTATGGATTTCAGTGGACAATTTACAAAGGTCTTAGGCGGATATTAAATTTCATCATCCATTTTCCTTTCCTTAATTTCCATCTAGGGTTTCTAGTAGGGGTTTGAACTATGACAGTAGTTTAAAAATTTCCAAAAATTTTGTAAAAATTACAGTGGGTTGTCACTGGCTATTCTAGCTTGTTTTAAGAATTTGAGGCTTAAAGTACAAAAGCTAGTCTTTAAACAAAAATAACAATAGTTAGGCAAAAAGGGCCACTTTACACTACAATTCTTTTATTAAAGTGGGTTCTGACCTAAGGGTTATTTTTGTTGGCCTCTAGTAGTGATAAAAAGCTCTTGTACCAAAAATGGCAGAGAGCAACATGATGGTTAATTAATGATGGATTTTTGAAATTTGGTGCAAAAAGGGTGATTAGAACTAACTTGTCATTTGAAAAATATCAAACAACAGATTTCAGATTTTTCTTAAGTTCTTATTATCAATACATTAGTTATCCTAAGGTTTGGGGAGGTTTCACCTTAGGGTTATTTTTGTAGGGTTTTTCTAAGTTATCCTTGTTTTATTAATTTAAAAGGTAGCTTTCTTATTTTACACTACAATAGGGTATGATATATTTTTCCAGTGAACTACATTGCCTAAGTATCTCAACAAAAATAGGGGTGCCCTCTGGTTCATTATTTATGTCACTTTTTCTATTTTTCTTATACTTAAGCATATTATGGAATAAGGGGTTAAAACTAACTTAATGCAGTGGACAGAGGGGTTTAACATTTTTAACTAGGTCAGTTAGCAGATATAAACCTCTCCAAATTTTTCTAACCTTAGTTAAATAGTACAACCATTTTTCTTGCTATTATTAAGCTTTTGGTCCAAACTGTAATTAAATCATAACCTTATATTTTTCTTTAGTACTCATGGGGTTTTATATTTTTCTTAGACAGTTTACATTATTTAGAGTCTGGCAAAATTAGTTTGACCAAATTTGGATAAACCAAACAGAAGTTATGGGTTTTTAAAGTTTCTGTTTGAATTTAAATCAGGTTTAGTTAAGTTTTTCTGGAAAAGCAGTTTGCGCCGAGGCCCCTGGGTTTAAACGGACTCAACCCTCGCAGATCTACCCTCGAGCCACTATTCATTTGAGTCTCTGGCTTTTCACTTAACCCCATGGATTCCTCTCCCTCTCACCCGCAGTCCTTCCCTGAACTAAAACAGTAGCCGCGGAAGAGAAAGGATGGCGCGGCTTACCGGCGGCGAGGGAGGCCCGGCGAGGTGGTCAGCGATGTTCAGGAGGTCGCGACGGTCACGTCGATGTGCGGGTCGGCGCCAGAGGTGGTCGGAGCTCCCCTGGCCACGAACACAGGCGGCGGGGATCGACGGCGGCGCCTGCTCCGGCCAAACCACGGCGGGAGAGTTCAATCAAAGGGCACGAGGAGCTTCACGGGATGACACAGAGGCCATACGTGCAACGAATCGGAAAATGGTGAAGGGGTTTACCCGGTCCACGTGCGCCGGCGAGTTCTAGAACTCCGGTGAGCGCGATTTGGCTTCTCCGGTGACGCGGGCCCTCGGTTCAAGCTTGAGCAAGGCTCACGGCTTCACCAGGAAGCTATCTGGGGGCTTGGTTCGAACGGAGGAGGACGGAAGAGGGGTCGGCCACGGCGGTGGCTTTCGGGCGGCACTGGCGGGTTGCGGGGAGGTCGCCGGAGGCAACGGCTGGCTCGGGCATGTCCGGCGAGGTACGGAGGAGGCAATGGGGAAGGCAACCGAGCGCTGGGGCGGGTTTTATAGGCGCGGACGCGGCCAGGGCGCCGGCTCGACCGTTTGGCGCGACGCGGGCACGCGGGGCGCGCGCGCGGGCGTGCTCTGGCGAGCTCAGAGCGCGTCGAACACGTGGCGCGTTGCTTCTGCCCGTGTTCTTCGCTCTGCTGAGCGGCCAGGCGTACGAATCTCGCCCTACCGCCTGTGGAAGATCTCTTCCCTGCACCTAGGGCTACCTAGTTCATGTAAGTTCCAAGAGGAGATGTGGTCTGGTTGAAGAGATATGGCAGCGCCAAGTCTTGTCTATCTGCCCTGTGCAAACCGAGACAAAACCAATGCCAATGCGTGTCAAACGGTTTTGGCTTGGGTTCAAACTTTTCCAGGGCATTCTAGGGTTCATTTGGCGCCACTTTGTTAATTGGGTCGACTGGTTTTGAAAAGGGGATCAAGGTGAACATGAGGGATCTTTGCTCAAGGGTTGGTTTTTGACTTAGACAAAATCTGCATTTTTCCCTTGTGTTCAACCTTTGGTGATCTTTTTAGGACTTTTCTGAAAACTTTTTGGGGGTACTTCCTTACTATTAATTGTAGGTTATTAAGTATATTACAACTTTTATATTTGGCCCAAACCATGATCATGATGTTTACATGATCTTTTGATCATGGCTTCAATTAGGGTTATAATTGCCTATGGGGGTTTTGCTCTAGGGTTTTGGAAGATCCCCACTTAGATGTGCATTACAAGCTAGGGCATAACATCCAAAATAGTTTGTACTTGATTAGGACCTTGAATTCCAAGATTGAAGTACTTTTCCCACAATTCTCTATGTAACTATGGGTTAAAAGGGGGGTAACCCTGGGGTGGGCACCCTGAGTAACACCTAGGGTGTTACAGCCCTCCCCCCTTAAAGGAATCTCGTCCCGAGATTTCAGGTAGAGTCCCTTGGAGGGTTGCTTTGAAGGTGTGCTGGTGCTATTTTCCCCTTAAACTCAAGTTTAACCTTTATAACTGCTCTTCGAATGTCATCCTCTTTGCAACTTCAGAAGGAAGCCCTTCTTAAATTAAATTCACAACTCAGACTATCCTTGTTATCTAAGTTTTTCTTATAATTGACTTCAAAGGGCAGGTGGGGGTGGGGTTTTGGGGCTACATACCGATTCCTTTGGGCAGAAAGTCGGGGAAGCGAGAATGTAGAAAATCCTCCGTCTCCCATGTAGCTTCTTCTGCTGAATGGTGACTCCACTAAATCTTATACATTCTGATTGATCTTGCCTGAGTTGATCTTTCCTTCTGATCCAATACCTTGACGGGGTATTCTTGGTAGGTCAAGTCTGGTTCTAACTCAATGTCCGGCTCCGGTAGCACTTCAGTGGGTAGACGGACACATTTCCGCAGCTGAGATACATGGAACACATTGTGAACTGCTGCCATGCAAGGTGGCAATTCCAATTGGTAAGCTACGGGTCCACAAATTGCTTTGACCTTAAAGGGTCCAATGTAGCGAGGGGCTAACTTGCCCTTGATCCCAAATCTCTGGACACCCTTGGTTGGTGATATCTTAAGATAGACATGATCTCCCACCTCAAACTGTAGAGGCTTCCGCCTCTTGTCATGATAACTCTTTTGTCTGGCCTGAGCAGCTTCTAGGTTCTTCTTGATAATTCTAACCTTTGCCTCTGCTTCAAGCACCAAATCTGGCCCAAATATTTCCCTTTCTCCTGCTTGAGACCAATTTAGCGGGGTTCTGCATCTTCTCCCATACAAAGCTTCAAAAGGTGCCATCTTCAGACTAGACTGATAGCTGTAATTGTAAGAAAACTCTGCCAAGGAAAGACACCTGTCCCAGTCCTTTCCATAGTGTAGTGCACATGCTCGCAACATATCTTCCAAAATCTGATTTACCCTTTCTGTTTGACCATCTGTCTGGGGGTGGTATGCTGAGCTTCGTATGACCTGAGTTCCGAGTGATTCCTGTAGTTGCTCCCAAAATCATGCCACAAAAGGTGCTCCTCGGTCGGAGACTATAGTCCTTGGTATCCCATGCAGACGAACTATCTGGTCGATGTAGATCTCCGCATACTTCTCCGCCCGGTGGGTGGTATGTACTGGCAAGAAATGAGCAGTCTTGGTCAATCTGTCCACAATAACCCATATGGAATCATGGTGCCTGGAGGTATTGGGTAATCCCACTATGAAGTCCATGCAAACGTCCTCCCATTTCCAAGATGGTATGGGAAGGGGTTGCAAAGGGCCTGCTGCCTTCAAGTGACTGGCTTTTACCCTCTGGCAAGTGTCACACTCTGATACGTACTTGGCAATTTCCCTCTTCATTCTGGTCCACCAATATAAAGACCTGAGGTCATGGTACATCTTGTTGCTACCAGGGTGCATAGAGAACTTGGAAAGGTGAGCTTCATCCAATATCTTCTTTCTGAGCTCAAGGTCCTTGGGAACAACCAATCGATCTTCAAACCATAAAATTCCCTTGCTGTCCTGACGGAAACACTTGTATTTCTCTGCCTTCTGCTTGAGCATTTCTTTGATAACCTGAACACCCTTATCCCCAAGCTGTGCCTGAACTATTTGCTCTTGCAATGTGGGTTCCACCGCGATATATCTCAATTCACCGGGAAGAACAACTTCCAGGTTTAGCCTACACAGATCATCACAAAGGGTGGTGACTCTTGCATCCATGTTCATACAATTGCACTGGGCCTTTCTGCTCAAAGCATCTGCCACAACATTGGCTTTGCCAGGATGGTAGTGCACCTCCAAATCATAGTCCTTGATCAATTCCAACCATCTTCTCTGCCTCATGTTCAGATCAGCCTGAGTGAAAATGTACTTGAGGCTCTTGTGATCAGTGTAAATGTTACAGTGAGCTCCCATCAAGTAGTGTCTCCATATCTTGAGGGCATGAACTACTGCTGCCAACTCCAAATCATGTGTCGGGTAGTTCTGCTCATGGGGCCTGAGTGCTCAGGAAGCATAAGCAATCACTCTGTTCTCTTGCATCAAGACACATCCCAATCCGGTACCAGAAGCATCACAATAAACTTCAAATGGCTTGGTATTGTCGGGTTGGGCTAGCACTGGGGCTGTTGTCAATTGTTGCCTCAAGGTATGAAAAGCCTCTTCACACTTTTGGCTCCACACAAATTTGACTCCCTTCTTCAACAGTTCAGTCATTGGCTTGGCAATTCTGGAGAAATCCGGAATAAATCGTCGGTAATATCCTGCTAATCCCAGAAAACTCCTAATTTGCTTTACCGTAGTCGGGGGTTTCCAGTCCATCACCTCTTGCACTTTCTCAGGGTCGACTGATATCCCCTCCTGAGAGATCGTGTGACCCAAGAATTTTATTTCTTTCAGCCAGAACTCACACTTGGACAACTTAGCATACAACTGATGGTCACGAAGTCTCTGAAGCACGATATGCAGATGTTTAGTGTGCTCAGCTTCATTCTTGGAATAAACCAGAATGTCATCAATGAAAACAACCATGAACTTATCCAATTCTGGCATGAATACTGAGTTCATCAAGTACATAAAATAAGCCGGGGCATTGGTCAACCCAAAAGACATCACCAAAAACTCATACAGCCCATATCTGGTAGAGAAGGCCATCTTGGGAATATCACTGGCACGGATCTTGATCTGATGGTAGCCTGAGCGAAGGTCTATCTTGGAGAATACCTTGGCTCCTACCAACTGATCAAACAGAACATCAATGCGGGGTAACGGGTACTTGTTCTTGATAGTCACCGCATTGAGAGGGCGGTAGTCAACACACATCCTCAAACTCTCATCCTTCTTCTTCACGAACAAGGCGGGACATCCCCATGGTGAAGTGCTTGGACGAATAAACCCCTTGTCCAACAATTCTTGCAATTGTTTCTTCATTTCTGCCAATTCTGCGGGAGGCATCCTATAAGGTCTCTTAGAGATAGGAGCAGTCCCGGGTTGCAATTCAATGGCAAACTCAATGTCTCTGCCAGGTGGCATTCCTGGCAATTCATCCGGAAAAACATCGGGGTAGTCGTAGACTACTGGGATCTGCCTTACTGGGGATTCTGCCATAACAAATGCACAAGACCGGGTACCACCCTGGTTGGGTAAATACAAAACAGTCTCGCCATAAGCAGGGGAATGAATTTCAATGGCTCTGGCTGCAATATCCAATATTTCCTGATGTTTGGTCAACCAATCAGTTCCCAAGATGATATCCACGCTGTCCAAACCCAAAATGAGGAGGGTGGTTTTAATTATTAGACTACCAAACTTTATGGGCACATTCTTGCTGATTTGATTAGTGGCAATCCTGCCTCCCGGGGTTGAAATGGTAATACCCCCGTTGGTGTGGTGAAAGGGCAGTTGACACTTGACACTAAATTTGGCACTAACAAAGCTATGCGAAGCACCGGAATCAAAAAGAACAATAGCAGGATAATTTAAAACTGTAAAGATACCAGTCATGACGGGTGCTCCCTCTGGAATGTCAGCCATTGTGGTGAAGTTCAGCTTGCCCTGCCTCACTTGCACTTTCTGCCTCTTTCCTTGGTTCTGATTAACATTCTGCCCCTGCCTCTGCTGATTCTTGGGGCAATTCTTGGCATAATGCTCAGTGCTGCCACAAGTGAAACACCTGTTATCATTGGCTTGGCGGTACTGCTGCTGCTGATTGTTCCTCTGAGCTGGAAACTGGGCGCGGTTAGGTGCCTGCTGCTGCTGCTGCTGCGGTGGCCTGATCACCCATCTCCCTTGCTGCTGCTGAGGTCCCTTGTTCTGCGTGTCAGACACAATCCTGAAGCGATGTGGCTGAGATGAGGGTCCTGCCACAGGGGTCTTCCTCTTCTTCTCCGCCTGTCGAGCCAAGATGCAGTCCTCCTGGGAGATAGCCATGTTGACCAACTCATTGTAACTGTTGGCCCTGACGGTGTTGAGACGGTCACGGAGCTTAGTGCTGAGCCCCCTCCTGAACCTGTCTCGCTTCTTCTCATCCGTATCTGCATGATATCCAGCATACTGACACAAATCATTGAAGGCCTGGGCATATTGCAACACTGTCCGGCTGCCCTGAGTAAGTGCCAGAAACTCATTGAGCTTCCGGTCCATGATGCCAGCGGGGATATGGTGCCCTCTGAAAGCCGCCTTGAACTCCCTCCATTCCACTTCTCTACCTTCTGGCTGCATGGCAAGAAAATGGTCCCACCAAGTCCTTGCGGGTCCGCGAAGCTGCTGGGTGGCGAACCTGACCTTGGTGACCTCTGAGCAAATTCCATGGAGCAGTGGGAATTTGGATTCTACCACCCTCAACCACACATCTGCATCAAGTGGGTCCTCCGTCCTGGTAAACAATGGTGGCTGGGTGCTGAGAAACTCCTGGTAGGTAGCAGCAACGGGGTGACGCTGATGGTCTCCACCATAATGCTGAGGTGGTGGCTGACGCTGAGCTAGCTGTCTCAGGATCTCATTCTGCTGGGCCATGAGCTCCTGCAGAGTGGGAGGCGGTGGTGGTGGAGGAACGTGCTCATTCTGACCACGGCGCGCTCTCCCAGCCATCTGAAAAATCACATGGTTGCTTAATAACACATCTTCTCAGTTTAGGGTTTAAACATGGTAGGGGAGTTAAAGCAATTTGGTAGATTCCTCATAGAACAAAACAAAAACATAAACCTTCCGTCCAAATTTAAACTGCCATTAAACATCCCTGAACTTCCAAAAGAGTTTAACATGGTTACATCAAGGATCCAAAAGACTCAACTCTACCTAGCCTAGTACCCTAAGGGTGCAAAAGCTAAGCTAGCGGCGAGGAGTCCAACTATCATCAATCTCTAGGATTAGCCTGGCATCTAGTGGGCGAACGAGGCAACGCTGGACTCGGGGGAAGGTGGTCTCCCTGAGCCAGCGGTGTCCACACTGGAAGCAGACTCGTCTCCTCCCTCGATGTCAACGTCCTCGTCAGCTTCCTCACCATGGATCTCTTGGTGATGCATGTCCAGGTGCTCATTTGCTTCTGCCAGCTGCTGCTGAGTGTTGAGGAGCTGATCCTCGAGAACCTCGATGGTGTTCTCCCGGGTGCCCACTAGCTCCTCCAACTCATGAATCTCATCAGACAGCTGCTCCACTTGCAAATCTTTTTCCACGAGCTCCTGGGACAAGTCCACCACGAGCTCCTCCCTGTTGTCCAGGGTGATCTTGGTTGCCTCCAGTAGTGCCATCAAATGAGACATGGCCTCCCCACGCATCACTTGCAGACGATACAGAGCATTCATGCATCGTACCGACAAGTGAGCGGTGTGGCCTGGGTAGAGAGCCCAGATGTCCTTGGCATGCTCCACCCGATCCCTCCACATCGGGTCGTCTTCCTTTTCCGCGGGGAACAACCCCATGGGGTGGGTAGCCAGCTCCAGGGGATGGAATCCGCAGAAGGTAGTCAGTCCATGCAGAGCGATTGCCTCGATTGTGTCCTCTGCTCGGTACCCGAAAGACTCAGAGTCCAAGGAGCGCCAACCTGGCTGCAGGGGATGAGGCTCCAAAGTCATCCTCACCCTACAGCGAGGCACTCGGTGCTTCTCGAACTGCTGCACCGCGTACTGAGGGGGTGTCAAATATCCTGCCCCCTGAAGTACCTCCCACAAGATGCGGGGAAAACCCTCTCGTGCAAGTCCGTCAGTGTGGGTCAGTGCATTTCCGTCATCGGAGGATCCGTGGGAAGTCATCTGTGCACGGTTAAGCGTAAGTAAAAGAAAAAGAATTACAAAAAGAACAAGAAAAATAAGACTCAGCCTGTCTCTAATTATAAGAAAAGGCACTGGGGACCTAGTTGATTGTTACCTTGTTCTTATGTTTCTTTTACTCAGTTATCCATTTGCTTAATTATGAATGCATGCATGCGCGTCCTGAACGACCTCTCCAGAAAATAAAAAGGAATAGGGAAGAACTCCCATCCTTGAAAAAGTGGCCTGTAGGGCCCAGTCACTTAGCCACCTAGCTACCCTTCTATTATCCTAAGGCTTCACGTCCTAGGTCTATCCTGCTCGTCCTACAATCTATCCAACATTGTTTCTATCAAATTTTACTTTAGAAAAGGGATGGCATTTATGTTTTATTGATTCCTCTGTGGTGGTACAAGCTCCGATACCAGCTGTGGCGGAACTGCCCGAATTATTCCAACTTAAGTGCCTCAGCCCTGCCTTAGAGGCTAGACCACACTTAAATGGGAATAACCCGTCAATCCCTCGGATCTAGTCCGACTCGGCCACTGACAGGATCCAGTACCACAGTCTCACTCGATGGTGAGTCACAGAGCAAATACAATAAAGCATAAAACCATGCATGGAAGAGTATTAGATTATTACATCACCATTGTCACCATCGGAGTTTTCGCAAAAGTAACCATCATTGTTTTGAAGTGCAGCGGAAATAAACTAACGATAAATAAATGGAGAGATGGGGAAGCCCGTCCCATCACTCCTCATGCTCCTCCTCAGCCGAGGCAGGGTCCCACTCGACAGTCCAACCCGGTGGCAGGGTGGATGGCCAAGTCACTCCAGCAACCATGTCCTCCAGAGAACCTGTAAAAATTATGCCACAAGCAAGGCTGAGTATACTAATACTCAGCTAGACTTACCCGGTGTGAGGAGTCTATACTCCTCTACCTCTAGACATGCAGCTGTTTGGCTGTGGGGGTTCGGTTGCCAAAAGCACTAGCTGAGTTTCTAAATCAAGATTTTAACTTTGTCAAAATTAAGTGTGACTCTCTTAAGGCTAAAAGTGTACTATCTATTCATACATAGTAGCAAGCATTTTTAGCAATCAACAGCTTGTATCATCTCAACACAGTTCCACTTGTTACTCAATGTAGCAGCATGGATCAAGCAGTCTCATTAGCTGCGAGAAGCAGACGATTCGAATCGAGTTTTTATCCTTGCAAGGTAAACCTAAACACACGACATGCAGGGGCACTCCGTCCCCACACATATCAACCGTCCCCATCGATTCACTGGCAGCAGATCAGGGCTCACCGCCTTGGCGTACAATGCCTCACTGACCCCGACTGGCCGTCGTGCAGTGACCGCACTTGTACCCACCATAACCGGAATGGGAGACTACGTCTCAGGTCGCGTGAGGGGGTATGTCCACTGGCAGGTTCAATCAGGTACTAGGTTTACCGATTTACCATATTTCTCGGTATGTGCTTAGTACATTCAAACGCTTGACTCACGGTACCACACCTTAATCCTTAATCAACTTTTATCCCGTGAACAACCAATCCCCATGGATTGTTGCCCACAACCCAACATCAATATGATAGGAAAGTGGATACAGCCAATTCCTGACCTCGCGCGAGTGCTAGAAAAATCACTCGACTTCTACCGAGATCCTAATTAATAAAGCAGCTACTCGACCTAGCATACTAGTGTTCATCTCAATAGGATTCCTGAGATCATGCAACTAGGGTTCCAAACAATTCCTACACCTAAGTGCACAATCAATCCTACAATCATTAAGTGAAGTAAAATAGCATAAATAACAGGTTATGCATAAAACCGGGGCTTGCCTTCCAAAGCAGTGGCAGGCAGGTCCTCTGGTGCAGGCTCTGGTGCTGGGTCTGGGGCAACCTCCTGGGCAGCTCCTTGCTCCGGCACGAGGACGTACTCTCCGTCAGCAAGATTACAGTCTATCGAAATGCAATGAACATGTATGTCATGATTATGCAAGATTTAAGAACATTAAGCTACAAAAATTAAGTCAAGAATTAACTTAGGGTTCCCTGGCTATGTGGGCCTTCTAGTGGTATATATATACTTATTACCTTTTAGGTTTAGGTTTTTCTTTAGGATAACATATTGGATTTGCATTGCCTTTATGGATTTCAGTGGACAATTTACAAAGGTCTTAGGAGGAAATTAAATTTCATCATCCATTTTCCTTTCCTTAATTTCCATCTAGGGTTTCTAGTAGGGGTTTGAACTATGACAGTAGTTTAAAAATTTCCAAAAATTTTGTAAAAATTACAGTGGGTTGTCACTGGCTATTCTAGCTTGTTTTAAGAATTTGAGGCTTAAAGTACAAAAGCTAGTCTTTAAACAAAAATAACAATAGTTAGGCAAAAAGGGCCACTTTACACTACAATTCTTTTATTAAAGTGGGTTCTAACCTAAGGGTTATTTTTGTTGGCCTCTAGTAGTGATAAAAAGCTCTTGTACCAAAAATGGCAGAGAGCAACATGATGGTTAATTAATGATGGATTTTTGAAATTTGGTGCAAAAAGGGTGATTAGAACTAACTTGTCATTTGAAAAATATCAAACAACAGATTTCAGATTTTTCTTAAGTTCTTATTATCAATACATTAGTTATCCTAAGGTTTGGGGAGGTTTCACCTTAGGGTTATTTTTGTAGGGTTTTTCTAAGTTATCCTTGTTTTATTAATTTAAAAGGTAGCTTTCTTATTTTACACTACAATAGGGTATGATATATTTTTCCAGTGAACTACATTGCCTAAGTATCTCAACAAAAATAGGGGTACCCTCTGGTTCATTATTTATGTCACTTTTTCTATTTTTCTTATACTTAAGCATATTATGGAATAAGGGGTTAAAACTAACTTAATGCAGTGGACAGAGGGGTTTAACATTTTTAACTAGGTCAGTTAGTAGATATAAACCTCTCCAAATTTTTCTAACCTTAGTTAAATAGTACAACCATTTTTCTTGCTATTATTAAGCTTTTGGTCCAAACTGTAATTAAATCATAACCTTATATTTTTCTTTAGTACTCATGGGGTTTTATATTTTTCTTAGACAGTTTACATTATTTAGAGTCTGGCAAAATTAGTTTGACCAAATTTGGATAAACCAAACAGAAGTTATGGGTTTTTAAAGTTTCTGTTTGAATTTAAATCAGGTTTTAATTAAGTTTTTCTGGAAAAGCAGTTTGTGCCGAGGCCCCTGGGTTTAAACCGACTCAACCCTCGCAGATCTACCCTCGGGCCATATTCATTTGAGTCTCTGGCTTTTCACTTAACCCCATGGATTCCTCTCCCTCTCACCCGCAGTCCTTCCCTAAACTAAAACAGTAGCCGCGGAAGAGAAAGGATAGCGCGGCTTACCGGCGGCGAGGGAGGCCCGGCGAGGTGGTCAGCGATGTTCAGGAGGTCGCGACGGTCACGTCGATGTGCGGGTCAGCGCCAGAGGTGGTCGGAGCTCCCCTGGCCACGAACACAGGCGGCGGGGATCGACGGCGGCGCCTGCTCCGGCCAAACCACGGCGGGAGAGTTCAATCAAAGGGCACGAGGAGCTTCACGGGATGACACAGAGGCCATACGTGCAACGAATCGGAAAATGGTGAAGGGGTTTACCCGGTCCACGTGCGCCGGCGAGTTCTAGAACTCCGGTGAGCGCGATTTGGCTTCTCCGGTGACGTGGGCCCTCGGTTCAAGCTTGAGCAAGGCTCACGGCTTCACCAGGAAGCTATCTGGGGGCTTGGTTCGAACGAAGGAGGACGGAAGAGGGGTCGGCCACGGCGGTGGCTTTCGGGCGGCACTGGCGGGTCGCGGGGAGGTCGCCGGAGGCAACGGCTGGCTCGGGCAAGTCCGGCGAGGTACGGAGGAGGCAATGGGGAAGGCAACCGAGCGCTGGGGCGGGTTTTATAGGCGCGGACGCGGCCGGGGCGCCGGCTCGACCGTTTGGCGCGACGCGGGCACGCGGGGCGCGCGCGCGGGCGTGCTCTGGCGAGCTCAGAGCGCGTCGAACACGTGGCGCGTTGCTTCTGCCCGTGTTCTTCGCTCTACTGAGCGGCCAGCGTACGAATCTCGCCCTACCGCCTGTGGAAGATCTCTTCCCTGCACCTAGGGCTACCTAGTTCATGTAAGTTCCAAGAGGAGATGTGGTCTGGTTGAAGAGATATGGCAGCGCCAAGTCTTGTCTGTCTGCCCTGTGCAAACCGAGACAAAACCAATGCCAATGCGTGTCAAACGGTTTTGGCTTGGGTTCAAACTTTTCCAGGGCATTCTAGGGTTCATTTGGCGCCACTTTGTTAATTGGGTCGACTGGTTTTGAAAAGGGGATCAAGGTGAACATGAGGGATCTTTGCTCAAGGGTTGGTTTTTGACTTAGACAAAATCTGCATTTTTCCCTTGTGTTCAACCTTTGGTGATCTTTTTAGGACTTTTCTGAAAACTTTTTGGGGGTACTTCCTTACTATTAATTGTAGGTTATTAAGTATATTACAACTTTTATATTTGGCCCAAACCATGATCATGATGTTTACATGATCTTTTGATCATGGCTTCAATTAGGGTTATAATTGCCTATGGGGGTTTTGCTCTAGGGTTTTGGAAGATCCCCACTTAGATGTGCATTACAAGCTAGGGCATAACATCCAAAATAGTTTGTACTTGATTAGGACCTTGAATTCCAAGATTGAAGTACTTTGCCCACAATTCTCTATGTAACTATGGGTTAAAAGGGGGGTAACCCTGGGGTGGGCACCCTGAGTAACACCTAGGGTGTTACACTTTTTCTTTTTCTTTTTCTTCTGGACTTAGGGAATTCCTAGCAAATTATAGAAAAATGCTAAAAATACCAGACCAATTTTACTAAGCTTCTAATTTCTTATAGTATTTTATAAAAATAGTTTCAGGATTTTTAGTTTTAATAAGGAATTTTGGGGCATTTAAAATAGCCAAAATCCATACTTCTAGAATTTTAGAGAATAATTAATAATTCCAAAATTTACCAAACTTTTCAGGTAAACTCTAAATAATATTTAGAAGCCTTGGGTAAAGTTTGGTATGGTTTGGACTATGTTTGATATTTAGAACCCAAAACCCTAGCCCCCCTGCTCTATGAACTTCACTATAGACTCCGAAAACCCTAGTTTCTCGGAGATCCGTAAAGGAAAGTTGTATTCAAGACATTAGATAATAAACTTTTAGTATCTTTGCATTTCCATGAGCATTACATGAGCCTTCATGATTAAATATGGCCACGTCTAGAGAACGAGGAGGAAATAGAGGTTGAAGAAGCCAGGACTACACCACCACCACCACCTGAAGAACCTCAGGCAGGAAACTACTTTTATTTTGATATCTGTGGAGCAGAGCCTGATTCACCTATCACACAAGGCAAGCCCCGGTGCATTTGCCCCCTCCTTGTTATTTTGAAATCTTTCTCACTTACTTGATGCATTAAGTGATAGGAGTTGTGTGCTAAACCAATTGTTGCATTTCCTTCCTTGGAATTGATTACCTTAGTCCCCTGTTTTATCAAAAAGGTTTTTCTTATGCTTAGCTTTGCTCTAGAAAAATAAAGTGTTTTGTTTTGACAAAAGATGATGCTCCAAAGTGGGTGGGATGTTTTCAAAAATAAAACATGATGGTGGATCCATCATGGCCATGATGGGTTCAACATCGGAAAAGATGTACCTCTGCCAGGTACCCAACTTTGGGTTGAAATAATAAAGCTGAGACCGGGCGGGTGACTTGCACGAGAAGAGAGTCTCGGTGTTGTGTCTCCGTCTGAGTCGATTAAGAACCTTCTCGATGTAGGCCTGCTGACCGAGGACCCTTTAACTGGTCACATGCCTCGTCATGGGTAAGCTTTGCCTCGGGCAGACTAATACCAAAATAAGATAACACGCAATGGGAGTGGAGAGATGGCGAGAGTAGCATGTACCCTCCGTGGCTAGAGGCTGGACGGTGGTGTATATGTGCTCTCGGTTGGCGTGAACCTGATCTGGTCTTAAGAACCCCAGTGGCAAGTTGACATATGCAAGGGTTAAGTGCTACATATGTCGTGTGATTGGAGATCCTCAGCTGAGTATAATCGATTCGGATCGCCGTAACTTCGCGGACATGAAGACTTGGTCACTGACTTACACGTAGCAATCCAGTGAAGATGAAGGTTGTTAAGAAATTGGCTAGTATAGGTCAAGTGATTGAACTAGGGTAGAAAAAACTCTAGATGCAGGTAACTTTACTTAACCTGACAAGTAAAACTGGATTTTTAACGATCCACTAATAGTAAGCATTTCTGCAAACAGAGTCATTGATTCTTGACAAATCATACCTTGATTCCCAAAGGCCAGCATATCCTTGAGAGTCTTTTATTTTGACGGGTAAGACTTGCGAAAGTACACTTCGTACTCAGGGCTTTATCCCATGTTATTTTAGGTGAGGAAGCGGCAAATTTTTGCTGCTTTTGTTCAAAGGTGGTGCCCAAAGAAGAAAACCAGGAGTGAAGCTTCGGGAGGAAAGGATCCTCCGTTAAAAACTTTTGTTTGATGTTTATCGGGAGGGGTTTTTGCCTCCCAGTGATGTAATATTAATACCTCAGCACTCTTATATTTGTTTTGGTCTGTAATAAATACTACTCTTTCTTACTTTTCAATAAAGTAAATTATTGTAACTGCTTCCGCATTTTCGTACCTCCGATGTATTGTAATGTCTGCGTGACGGGTGAAACGCTCTTGGGAAAGCTAAGGAATTCAGATACCGAACTTGTCAAGTGATCAGGTGCACCTGCAGGGTTGTCTGAGGTTCGTGAGACAAGGACAACTGTAGGTGGGCCTAATGACTTAGGAGGTTCTGTCACAGCTGGTATCGGAGCGAAGCCTATCTCTGCAGATGTTATGAGGCATTTTCAAATAGAAATTTCAAAGACTTATCTAGAAAATTTCTTTCATTCTTATCTAACCATCTTCTAAAGAACTTATTTTAAAGACCAGATGGTAGAGTGCAATATATAGAAGGTTGTGAATCAACTAAGGTTGATTCTGTAATAATGCATGCATCATGATAAAAGCTATATTAATAAGGTTTCCCCCTCATGGAGATATGCCGCCGCGCACAAGGAAAACTGTGCGCAAGTCTACTAGACCAATTGGCGTACTCGCCATCAACTAGCTCCAAGGCATGAGGACAGTAGTAGTGGTAGCAATGATCCCATTGGAGATTTGGAAGCTCAGGTAGAACAGCTTCAAACGGAACTCCATTACAGGAACAATGTGTGGGTTGAGGATGGTCAGCAAATAAATGAGTTAAGAACTGACATCCGACACTTGCAAGACCAACTTGCTGAACGAGATTTAGCGCTCAATTGGGCTGTTAACTCGCGTTCACTTGCTTGGACCAAGGAAGCCAAAGTTCGAGCCCGTGTGGAGGAGCTTAGCACTCGTGGACCACTTGCAAGTGTATTGTAATACACTACATGAGGAGGTTCATGTGTTGTATTCACAACTGCACCCTAACGTACCTGCGGATCCTGTTGGAATGGGAGCCAGACCTTCTGGAGTAGCGGGAGAAGCACTTGGTGGTGAACTGGACCTTTTCAGGCCTCCTCCCTCTATGAAGCTGGTTGACGAATGGTCTCCTACGCCCGACAGTGAAGCTACCAAAAGTGATAAGAAGCTAGAATAGTGTAGTATATAAACAGTGGTAATGTGTAATAGGTAATGTAATCCTGTTGTAAATTCGAGTATGTATCATTACCCTTTTTAGTAATGTAAAATGGATAGTTGCTTTGGCATATTATATTTTTCCAAATGTTCTTTGCCTTAGATGTCGTCCAAGACTCGTGCACAGGATAGTGCAGGAACCTCCCGGGGGAGGGAAGAAACTCCTAACCCGCCCCCAACATTAGCTGAGGACATCGCTGCCTTTGTTAATGCCACGGCCGACAACACCCGCTTTCTTTAGGAAATGGTGGGACAACAAATGCAACAGCAAGGCAGGCGAGCCTATCCGCAAGGACCCCGTGAAACTTCATATTTGGATTTCTCTGAAACAGGTCCCTCATTACTTGTCAAGGCTGAAGATCCTATTGAAGCAGATGAGTGGATCCGGGTTATCGAACAAAAGTTCGGGCTTCTCTGATGCACGGAGACTCAAAAGCCCTTATTTTCGGCACAGTAGTTGCGAGGCCCTGCCAGTACCTGGTGGGGAAATTATGTGGCTATTCAACCGGCTGGCCATCAAGTTACCTGGGATGAATTCAAACTGGCATTTTGGGAGCACTATATTCCTGAAGGAGTGCTCCACATGAAACAGGAAGAATTTATGAAGCTCAAACAAGGTGGAGATACTGTCACGCAATATCTCAACAAGTTCAACCACCTGTCTCAGTATGCCATCGATCAGGTCAACACTGACCTGAAGAAGAAAATTTGTTTTATGAGGGGTGTTGGGGGCCTTCGTCCTCCGAAGGTCCTCAAAAACGAGGTGTAACAAAATCTTCCAAGTATAGCATATGAATAGGTACCTTCAGACTTGAGCTAAAAGCATGATCGCGACGAAGGCTGGAGTTGCTCCAAAGCTATGCATGGGGGGAGCTTCGGCTAAATGACAAAGAAAGGAACCGACTTAAAGGGGAAAAGGCTATCTAGTCCTCATAGAGTTGACTATTAGTTAACAATGAATGTAAAGGGCATGGATGTAATTTCTCACAGGTTGCGTCCTGTGCCTATAAATAGATGAACAGTTCCCCCATACTGTTCACGCTGACTGGTACTCGCACGTGCATCACGCTTGTACCTTTGCCTTCTATCAAGCCGAAGGTATAAATGTAATTCAATATTATTCTGATTCATTCATTCATGATCATATAATAAAAGATATATTAACAATTTCATATGATTATTCATGTTATTTCTCATGTTTCATATGCTCTGTCTTTCATTAATATATGCTATGATGATGAAGGTATGTCCTTCATGACCTTCGTCCGAAGATCGTTATATCCTTAGGGAAATAATGCTTCGAAGGACGAAAGGCATTAACATGTAATATTTTGTGTTGCCTTGTTCTTAATTCATAATATTTGAGAACAAGTCCCCAACATTGACGCCCACCTCCGGGGAACTCACTTCCACAAGCCTTGTCAAGCACTGACCTCCGTCATGCCGCCAAAGAAAGCTTCAGCACCAGGGACCACTACACTGCAGCCGCTGGACCCAAACCAAGAAACTTTTTCTCTTCGAGAGGCTCGAAGCCAGAAAAGGAAAGCCACCAGTCCAACACTCCAGGAGGAGGAGTTGGACCAAGGGATCAGGGATATGGAGATCATCCTTCAGCAAGTACAAAGGAAGAAGGAGAAGATGGCGCGATTAGCTGATCTTCAAAGGAAGATCGACGAAGCCACTGAAGAAGTGCATCATCTTGTTCAAAATGAACAAGATCGAAGGCCTCAACACAGGGAGCTTCGTCAAGAAGGCCTATTCAATGAGGATGCATGGTATGATGATTTTAATCATGATGTTTTCACTTTTGATGATGCTTCTCCCTTGGCAGCAGAACTACAGGCTACCCCATGGCCCCCATCATACAAGCCACCCGAGCTCCCCATGTATGATGGACACTCAGATCCAAAGCAGTTTCTGATGAGTTACGAAGCAACTATATCTTCATATGGGGGCAACACTGTAGTCATGGCTAAGTCCTTCATCATGGCAGTCCGAAATGTAGCCCAAACATGGTATTCTTCTCTTCGGCCAGGGACCATCACGTCGTGGTAGAAGCTTAAGGACATGTTGGTTACCAGCTTCCAAGGCTTTCAAACGAAGCCGGTCACAGCTCAGGCTTTGTTTCAATGTACGCAAGACCATAAAGAATACCTTCAGGCATACGTACGAAGGTTCTTGAGACTAAGGGCACAAGTGCCTACAGTGCCCAATGAGATTGTCATTGAGGCCATGATTAAGGGCCTTCAGCCAGGACCTACGGCTCAGTACTTCGCTAGGAAGCCCCCGCAAACTCTGGAGAAGCTGCTTCAGAAGATGGATGAGTATATCCGAGCTGACAATGACTTCCGCCAAAGAAGGGAGGAAGCTTACAGATTCTCCGAAATGACCAGGGGCTTCGGAGGAAGAATCCATCCGAGGCACGTCAGGTCAATCCATAACTCCACTCAAAGCGATGACAAAGGAAGTCAGTCTCAGAGGTCACAATATACCTCACAATCCTTGGGGCAACAGCAAAGCTCCTTCAGGCGACCAGCTCCAGGGGGCAGAGGCGCCAGGGGCTTCGGAGGAAGGTTTGGGGATCAACCTAGGAAGATCTACTGCTTATTATGTGGTGAGGACAAGGGCCACACTACAAGAATGTGCCAAATCACTATCCAAAAGCAGAGGGGGATTGCAGAAGCCGAAGCTCGGCAAAATCAACCGAAGCAGGTCTTGCACACTGCTTTGTGCCATTCACCCTATATACCAGAATATGTGGGTAATCACTCTGTAGCTTCTGTTGCTTTGGCTAGTCAGCCACATGCTTCTTGGCCACAGCTTCCACCTCCGCCACCACTACAACCTACTTATTCACGGGGTTAGCAGCCAGAAGGGAGCCAGCACACCCAGCAACAGAGGGATTTCAGGGAAGAACCCGAAGCTCACATAGTCAACAATACTGTGTCGGAGTCAAAGCACATCTATTGAGAGATATCCTACCCTCTGAAGCACTTTTTTACTCTATGCCACTTTGTTTTTTTAATAAAGGACAAGTAATGAAAATCTAGATTTAATTCTTTGTAATAGTTTCGCTTCTGTTAAAATGAAATATATCTTCTTCACAGATTTATGAAGCTCGAAAATTGCCAAAGCTTCAAAAGTCGCTCTTAAGGGAGCGCAGCAAAAGTCTTGCCGAAGCTTAAAAAGTCGTTCCCAAGGGAGCGTAGAGTAAGTTTTTTGCTCAAAAGTCGTTCTTAAGGGAATGCAGAGCCAAATACCACCGAAATACAAGGCGAAGCGTGAAAAGTCAACGCAAAAAATACCGCCGAAATATAAGGCGAAGCGCGAAAAGTCAACACGAAAAATACCGCCGAAATATAAGGCGAAGCGCGAAAAGTCAACGCGAAAAGTACCGCCAAAATAGAAGGCGAAGAAGTTCAAAAGACATTCCTAAGAGGATGCAGAACCTACACCGAAAAATAAGCGGTGAAGCCGAAAAATAAACGGCAAAGAGATTTTGATCGTTCCTAAGGGGACGCAGAGATGGTGTGTTCCAGTGTGGGTGTGTGGGTGTGTATCTTCAGCATTAGCATCATCTTTTGCATCATATCATCACATTATCTCGCATATCATCACATCATACATCATATTGCACCAATGACACGAATTGAATACAAAGTCGATCTTTGGAGGCTTTATAAAAAATGAAAGCGTGCTAAGGCACAAAGCTGAGAAATACAACTTCGTCTGTTCTAATGCTAAAGAAAGGATCCTTTTCTTATGAAGATGGGATGTTTCTACGAAGCAAGGATATTTTTTCCAAAGCATGAATTTTCTTCTTTACGAAGCATGAAAAGAAGAGAAGGTGTTTTTTCGCCGAAGGCTCAAAAAGCGGTATGTATATAAAGTTTCATGCCTCACAAAGAACTGAATTACAAAAAATTTACATTCAAAAACGTATACATCGAGCATCGCAGTCTTGATACAGCAAAGTTACATTGATTATCTAAAAATGTTTTTACAAACAATTACTAGTCCTCTCTCAGGACCTTCTCCACAACTTCATTTAGCAGCTTGTTAACAACTTCGTCAACAATAGATTCTGCTACATTAATGATATCTATTGCTTCTTTCGTTTCCGAGTCTGCCAGGGGGTCGAACGGTTTTGGTGGAGGAGATAGTTCAGCTGCAATAGAAAAAATCAATCAGTTCGAAGCCACGAAAACAAACAACGAAGCTAAAACCAATTAAACGATACCTATCCGTCTCTCGAGTTCTGCAGCTTTCTCAGCTTCTTTCGCTGCTTCTCGAGCATCATGAATATCTTTTTCGCTCTTCTTCATTATCTCGTGGGCCATTTCTTGGCCACCATTCTCCCAGATGTCAGTGAAAAATTTTCCGCCTAGAAAACTTGCTTCAGCCGAGGGATCCTTTGTGTCATCCACGGAGAGGGCAGCTTCAGCCTGGGCCAAGGTTTTAACATGATTACAACACACCTTCTCCAAAATAGCTGAAACTCCTCTCGCACCAGAAAACAAGCAGACATCCCCATGAGCACCTAAGATTCCTTCAAAAGCTTCGGCTTCTCCGCTGATCCACTCGATAACACCCTCAGGGTCGCCTCGTATGAAGTTATCTTCGTTTGAATAGGCACCTAAGTTGGCGAAGCTAGCATTTATCTTCTTCACGTAGCCCAAAAATTTTTCAAAACATCTTTCCTTGGATGCGCGAAGTTCTTCAACTGTTTTTTCAAAATAATTTTTCCAATATTCACTGGCCTCTCGATCAGCTTCTACAACAGCGCATTTTTCCTTAGCTTCTGCTAGTTGTTTCCGAAGCTCTTTGATCTCATTCTTTTGGACCTCAGCTTGAGCCTTGGAATTAGCGTCGTCTTCTTTTATTTTGTTTATCAATGAAATTAATATCTTGTCTTTTTCAAGGCCTTCGTTCCTTAGTTCAATCACCTCTGAATGAAGGTTGTTCAAAGCCATTGTATACCCTTCATATTCAATGTCTTTCTGTGCTCTAAGGGCATTGCTAAGGATTAGGCCCTGCAAGAGGAGGACAAGATCAGGTATAAGCAAATGAAGAAATTTGTTTTCAAATACAAAACTAGCTTTTATACCTTTATGTTATTATATGCTAAACTGTCAGCCAATTCATCCTTTGATAACACCGAAAGGCCTTCTTCTAGCTTCAGAAATCCGAAGCTTCTACTCATCTCCTGACAGACGGATATTTCTTTATTATCCGGGAGATAGTACAAAAAATCTTCCTCCCCGCTGCCATTGAACACTAATGCCCCCTTCGGGTATTTCAGTTTTTGGGCATAATGTTGAGCCTCTCGTTTCTCTTCCTTAGAGAGTCCCTTTCCTGAAGCATGGCGGATGATGTAATCAATGGTCTCTTCTAAAGCTTCGGGAGCAGGAGTGGTAACCTTTTTAGGCGAAACTCACTCTATGGCCCTCTCTTCTGTTGCCCTTTCTTCAATTTCCGAAGGCCTTTTCTTAGCGGGCTCTGAAGGCCCAGCTTCGGTATCAGCTTGGATTACTACAGCTTCAATTTCGACCGGCTTTGTTTCAGCTTCGGTTGGCACTTTTGAAGCCTCGGCAACTTTCCTTGAAGGAGTAGAGCTCAAAGTCTTTACTGATTCTAACACATCTAGTACATTTGCCATCCTTCTCCTCTTGGGAGTTGTGGTAGAACTTTTTTGTGCCCTCAGCACTGTCACTTCTGATGAAGGGCTTAGAATTCCTAGCGCTTTTGTTTCTTCAATGTTTGGCTTTTTAGCTTTATCTTTATCAGTCTTCAACTCAGCCAGCTCGGCTGAGGATACCTTTGGCATTTCAACCGGCTCTTCAGTTTTCTGTGTGGGAGGAACGGGTTCTCTTGGTTCAGCAGCTGAAGAAGCCTCCCCAAAAAATTCAGGCACCACAGCTGGCTCAATATAGCATGGCCGGTGGGTAAGTACCTTCATCTTTTTGCTTATAGCCTTCGGCCGAGGTGATCACAGCAGTAGCTTTCCTCTTCTTCCCTTGCCCCCACAGTGGATAGCGGTAGTCGGGATAAACGAAGCCAATAGCGTCAAAAACTCTGTTCAATCTCTTCTTTCCCCGACTTCCAAAGGCTATGGACAATGCATTATCTTCTGCCTTGGAATATGATCCAAGCAGTTCATCACTTGTTACTTCGATGCATTTTAACCAGTCATCGTTTGGCTCGTCGAATTTATCCCCATATCTGAAAGTATACTTTAGCCGGACCAGCTCACCTTCGCTTGATTCGGCGACAGTTTCCTTCGGCATTTCCTAGTTCTCTACAAGTGGCCATACTCTGAAGGCTATATGCTCATGGATTAAGTCTCTTCTACCAATGAAAAACAGACAGTACCAAATGCCTTCTGGCATGCTTTGGCGGCTTCATCAATTTCAACCTTCGGCCTTCGGAGGCCGAAGCGGGACCAAATGGGGCGCATAATAACTTCCTTAATATCCTCCCTCGCTGACAAGTCGTTCTTCACATAAAACCATTCTTCCATCCAATTCCCGGGCCATCTCTTTCGAAACGTCGGCACAGGGTGACTGGCATTAGGACAGGCAATAAACCCATAACAACCGAAGTTGTTATGATACTGTTCTTTCCCCACGGCTTTTGTCTCATACAAAAGTTCGTGCATGCTACAGAAACTCTTCACACTTGGTTCTATCCCTTGGCTTTTCGCTGCCAAGACGAAGATTCCCATCCTCAATATAGCTTCGGGGGTCAGTTGGTGAAGGAAAACTTGGTAGGTCTTCAATACTTCAACTACAAACTTACTCAGCGGAAACCGAAGCCCAGCTTTGAAGAAGCTTCAGAAAATCACAACTTCGTTTTCCTCAGGGGCCGGGACGTTGTTGTCTCCGCCAGCCCTCACAATAGACATATCTCGAAAGTATCTTCCCCTCATGTTTTCGAGGTGACTTTGCTTAATGGAAGATTTTCCGAAAATTGTATGGCTAGGCCTCCAAGGTCGATCATCAGAATCTTCGTCACCACTTTCTGCATCATAACTATCACTGTCACCAGTATCCTCAGACAGGCCCTCCAATGTCTCCTTAGTAATCTTTTATGTATTTGTTTTTGCCATTAACTCGACAAATCCAGCAATGTATGGATTCACAGCCTTCTTCTCCTCAAAAACCTTCTCCTCTTCAGCAAGCTTCATCTCAGCAACAACCTTCTTGTCCTGAGACATTCTTTCTTTCAGAAATGACAAAAATGTGTCTTTCAAACCGAAGCTTAAAAAGCTTTGAAAAACTAGCAAGTGTTGGTGAGCAACATCTATGAAATTGAGAAAATAAAGCAAATGGCATAGGCAGTGTACCAAATGAGGTTGGTGCGAGCTCTTATTTATACGCTCGGCGCGCTCTAAACCAAGGGGCCCCACCTGTCATTGACTGTGTTGGAGACTTGTTCTCAAATGCTAGGAATTAAGAACAAGGCAACACAAAATGTTAAATGTTAATATCCTTCGCCCTTCGAAGCATTATTTCCCTAAGGATATAATGATTTTTGGATGAAGGTTATGAAGGACATACCTTCATCAGCATAAAATATAATAATGAAGAAGGAATCATATGAAGCATATAAGTTAACATGAACGATTATGTATCATTGACAAATCATTTCTATTTTATTATGATGGAAGAATAGAAATGATATCAAATTACAAATGTACCTTCAGCTTGTGAGAAGGTAAAAGTACAAGTGTGACGCAAAAGTCAATGCCAAATCAGCGTGAACAGTACAGGAATACTGTTCACCTATTTATAGGCACGGGTCGCTGCCCATGCAAAATTACATTAATACCCATTACATTTAACAATAACCCTATAGTAATTCTTCGAGGTCTAATTTGGCTTTTCATCTTTAAGTCGGTTCCCCTTTTCTGTCGTTATGCCGAAGCTTTTCTGCATATAGCTTCGTAATCGTCTTATCCTTCGTCGTGATCACCTTTCGTCCCAGTCAAGCTTCGTCTTTAACCGTGCTTTTGTATACCCGCAATCTAACTTCGAAGGTACCTGTTTGCATATTTCTCTTGGAAAACATTGTTAAATCATGTTTTTGAGGACCTTCCAAAGCCGAAGGCCCCCAACAGTAGCCCCTCGCAATATTAATTTGTTAGAATGATAAATTCAGATTGCGAAATGGACGAAGGCTATAAGCTGAAGGTCCGAAAAAACACCTTCCTTTTGCTAGAATAGCAACAGTCATTGGCAAATGGGGCCCTCCAGTCTCCGACATAATAGGTTTATAAATACGGGCTCGCCACAATTTATTGGGCACGCTCTCTTGCCATCTGTTTTTCCTGCTCAAATAGTTTTCTGCCTACAAATATTTGGTTGCCTCCCTAGTTTTAAGCTTCGGAAGCGAGAGGCAAGAATTCCGAAGGAATGTCTGAGGAGAAGAAGGTTGCTGCCGAAATGAAGCTGAGCCTTTCTGAAGAGATGCATCTGGGTTTTCTTGAGTCAATGGCGAAGACGAATACGGAGAAGATTACAAGGGAGATTTTAGAAGGTTTATCTGAAGATACTGGTGAGAGTGACAGTTACGATGCAGATAGCGGGGGTGAAGATTCCGAAGATCGGCCATGGCGACCAAGCCATTCAGTCTTCGGAAAATCAACTATTGGGCAAAGTCACCTTGAAAACATGAAGGGGAGATACTTTCGAGATATGTCCATTGTGAGAGCAGATGCCGAAGAAAGAACTGTGCCGAGCCCTGAAGATGATGAAGTCGTTATCTTCCGAAGCTTTTTAAAACCTGGGCTACGATTCCCTCTAAGCAGATTCGTGGTAGAAGTTCTGAAAATATATCAGGTTTACCTTCATCAACTTACCCCTGAAGCAATAATAAGAATGGGAATCTTCGTCTGGGCTGTGAAGAGTCAAGGTCTAGAGCCAAGTGCGAAAAGCTTTTGCAATATACATGAATTGTTATATGAAACAAAACCCTGGGGTAAAGAGCAGTATCATAACAACTTTGGTTGCTACAACTTCGGTGCTCGCTCTGGATCAAGCTGTCCCGTGCCCACCTTTCGGAAGAGATGGCCCGGAGAATGGATGAAAGAATGGTTCTATGTAAAAAATGATTTGAAGGTTCGAGAAGATATTAAGGATATCATCATGCGCCCCATCTGGCAGCGCTTCGGATTCCGGAAACCGAAGGTAGAAACTGATAAAGTAGCCGAAGAATGCCAACGTCCTTCGGCTTAGTCTGCTCCTTTATCGGGACAAGGGATTTGATACAAGAACACATTGCCTTCAGAGTATGGCCTCTTGCAGATAATTGGGAAATGCCAAAAGAGACTATTAAAGAAACTGACGAAGGTGGGCTAGTCAGGCTGAAGTATACATTCAAGTATGGAGACAAATTTGTTGAACCAGATGATGATTGGTTAAAGAGCATTGAAACTGTAAGTGATGAATTGCTTGGGGCATACTCGAAGGCCGAAGATACTGCAATGTCAGCAGCCTTCGGAGGCCGAAGAAAGAAAAGACTGAACCGAGTTTTTGATGCAATCGGGTTCGTGTACCCCGACTACCATTATCCAGTGCGGGGGCAGAAAAGGAAAGGTACAGTTTCTGCGAAAGAAACTGCTCCAGCTGCTCCTATCGAGCCAGCGCCGAAGAGAAAAAGGGTGAAAGTTCTCACACACTGGCCACGTTACATTGAACTAGCCACAGTGCCTGAATTCAGCAGCGGAGCATCTTCAGCCCCCGAAGCTAAGGAATCAACTTCGTTGCCCGGAGCCAAAGAGCTGGCCGAAGTGCCAATTACAAAAGAATTGGAAGAACCAAAGACTCTGTTACCAGAAATCAAAGAGGTGGCCGAAGCTCCATCGACAGAAAAGATGGAAGAAGCAAAAGCATCAACTGAGGGAACGAAAATATCAGAAATTTTGAGTCCCTCAGAAGAAATTAAAGCAACAAAAATTAAAAAGGGGCCAACAGCGACCCCAAAAAGAAAAAGAATGGTTAATGTGTTAGATGTTTTGGAAACAATTAAACTTCCAAGCACAACCCCGAAGAAGACTGCTGAAACTTCTGAGGGGCTTGCTGAAGTATCCATTGCTGAGGCTCCGAAGCAACAAACTGAAGTTGGAACCGGGCTTTCAGAACCAACCAAGGTAATACCTTTGGAAGCAGAAGAAACAAAAATTGCAAGGGCAACTGAAGAAATGAAAATGTCAGAGCCTACTTTGGTCGAAGAAATTGATACTGCTGTCCCCGAAGCAACTTCCAAAATATACGATTATATTGTGCGTCATGCTTCGGGGAAAAAGTTATCGGAAGAAGTTTTTGAAGCTAATCACTATGCCAAGGAATTGAAATATCCTAAGGGGGCACTAGTGTTCAATGGGACTGACAAAGAGGATTTCCTATACTGCCTCCCAGATAATAAAGAATTATTCGTCTGTCGGGAGATGTCTAGAAGTATGGGGTTTCCGAAGCTTGAGGCTGGATTATGTGCTATGACGAAGGAGGATCTTGCGGATAGTCTTGCGTACAATAGCCTGAAGGTATGAGAATTGGATGTTTACAAATTTTATAATTCGTAGCTCATTCTTTTGTTCTTATACCAACCTTTTTACATATAGGGTTTAATTCTAAGCAACGCATTGAGAGCACAAAAGAGTGCCGAAGATGAGAGCTATGAAATTGCGTTCAACAACCTACGATCAGAAGTTATTAAACTGAGAAATGAAGCTCTGGAAAAGGATAAAATTCTGCTCACATTGGTGGACAAGGTAAAGAAGGACGAAGCTACCTCAAAGGCCCAGGCCGAAGCCCAAAGATGTGAAATTAAAGATCTTCAGAAACAACTAGCTAGAGCTAAAGAAGAGCGTATACTTGAAGAAACAAAACGCGAGCTTAGTGATCAACTGGCGAATCATTTAGAGATGAGTATTAAAGAGCTTCGTGTATCCCAGAGGAAATGTTATGTTAAATCCATAGAGTGCGTCAAAAGGATAAAATCTAGCTTCGCCAGCGTTGGCGCATTCTCTAGTGAAGAGAATTTTTCAAGAGGCAATCCTAAAGGCCCAATGGAGTGGATCAGTCATGAAGCAGAGGCCTTCGAGGAAATTTTGAATAGTCGTGGTGACATTTGCGCTTTTTCGGGTGCTAGGGGGATTGCTGCTGTTTTGGAGAGGAAAGGCTGCGAGCATGTAAAATCCCTAGCGCAGTCCGAAGCTACCTTGTCTTCTGAAGAAATTAAAGACCCCTCACCCGAAGCAAGCATGGTTGGTGGGAAATTCTTCACCGATATCTAGGATAACGGCGGCCGAGAATTGGCGCAAGAAATTATTCAAAGGAGTGAAAAAGGCATCCACGATGCTAGAAAAATAGCGGAAGCTACCGAAAAAAGTACAGAGCCCGAAGGGCAAATAGGTATTAATTAGTGGTTTTTATTATGCTGTAATTTTTAATTCCAGACTCTGCTCTCGGTTTGTAATAGTAATATAGCCGTATCTTTTCTTCCCCTAGAACCTGTTGAGACATTTCCGGGCCCCCACCCGAAGGGGGACGATGAAATTAGAAAAATGGCTGAAGCCATTATGGACAAGGTTGTCAACCAACTATTGAACGAAGCTGCAGAGATAGTACTTAAAGAGGATTAAATGCTATTGTAGAAACATTTGAAGCGTAAAGATGTGTAATATATTGTAACTTTAAATGTAATATATAATCTATTTATAGTTTAATTCTTTACGATGCATGAAACTTTGCATACATACCGCTTTTTGAGCCTTCGGCGAAAAAACACCTTCCCTTCTTTTCATGCTTCATGAAGAAAATCCTTTCTATATCTCAGGAATGTCCAAGCTTCGTGAAATATTTTCCGAAGCTATAAAAAAGTTTTGTGTTGCGTTTCCGATGTGGCTACACTTTATCTCGATTTGTCTTGTGCCTTAGCACGATTTTCTCTTTTCCAAAATGTGTTCCGCAAGTCAACACTGTATCCCCTTCTTGTTCCAGATGCATTATGCTGTATGATGCTTATGTTATGCAAAAATGATGTGATGATGTTATGCCATGCAAAATGATATTTGTGCCACAGATATATATCCCTGTAATAAAGCACACACACTTTTTATATTAGCGCTGACTTTTCGCTGTAAGCCTCCCTTAGGAGCTTCTTCGCCTTTTACTTTCAGCGGAATCAGCGTTTATTTTTCGCTGTAAGCCTCCCTTAGGAGCTTCTTCGCCTTTTACTTTCAGCGGAATCAGCGTTTATTTTTCGCTGTAAGCCTCCCTTAGGAGCTTCTTCGCCTTTTACTTTCGGTGGAATCAGCGCTTATTTTTCGCTGTAGGTTTAGAAAACTTACACTGCGCTCCCTTAGGAACGACTTTTTACTGTTTCGAACAATTTGTACTGTGTGCGTTAGATCAAGTTTTTGGTAATTCAAGGGTCCTCCAAATCAGTATAAGTTCGTATGCTTCGGCAACTCAAGCCTATGGAAAAAACATATTTTTATTATAGTAGAAAACGAAAGTATTACAGGGAATTGAAATTCAATAAAAGACATTTAAACTCTTCATAATTGTTTCTTATTGACAAAAGGGTAATAGTGAATGTAGAAGATGCAAAAGAACTGCTGTTGAGGTAGGATATTTGTCAATAAATATGCTTCGACTCTCGCACCGTGCTGTTGACTGTGCGAGCTTCGGACCCCTCTCTGAATTCCCTCTGAAGATGATTGTGCTGACTCCCTTCTGGCTGTTGTCCTTGCTGGGTCGGCGGTGGCGGTGGAGGTTGCTGCCAAGATGCTTGGGGTTGGCTCGCCGAAGTAACAGAAGCTGCAGGGTGGTTGCCTACATATTCTGGAATATAAGGTGAATGATACGAAGCAGTATGCATGACCTGCTTCGGCTGACTCTGTTGCGCTGCTGCTTCCGCTATTTCCTTCTGCTTCTGGATGGTGACATGGCACATCCTGGTAGTATGGCCCTTGTCTTCACCACAGAATAGGCAATATATTTTTCTTGGCTGGTCTCCAAACCTTCCCCCGAAGCCCCTGGCGCCTCTGCCCCTTTGCGCTGGCGGCTGAAAAGAACTCTGCTGTTGGGCCGAAGCTTGTGAAGAGTGTTGTGGCCTTTGCTGCTGGCTCCCTCGGTCATCAGTTTGAGCAGAGTTATGGATTGACCTAACATGCCTCGGGTGAAATCTTCCTCCAAAGCCCCTGGTCATTTCAGAGAACCTGAATGCTTCCTCCCTTCTTTGGCGGAAGTCATTGTCAGCTCGAATGTATTCGTCCATCTTCTGGAGCAGCTTCTCCAACGTTTGTGGTGGCTTCCTAGCGAAGTACTGCGCTGATGGTCCCAGCCGAAGCCCCTTAATCATGGCCTCAATGACAATTTCATTGGGCACTGTTGGCGCTTGTGCCCTCAGGCGCAGAAACCTCTGGACATACGCCTAAAGGTACTCTTCATGGTCCTGGGTACACTGGAAGAGAGCCTGAGCGGTGACTGGCTTCGTCTGAAACCCTTGGAAACTACTTATCAGCATATCCTTCAACTTCTGCCAAGAAGTGATTGTCCCTGGCCGAAGAGAAGAGTACCAAGTCTGGGCGACGCTCCTGACGGCCATGACGAAAGATTTTGCCATGACTGCCGTATTGCCACCATACGAAGATATGGTTGCTTCATAGCTCATTAGGAATTGCTTCGGGTCTGTGTGACCATCATACATGGGGAGCTGGGGTGGCTTGTAAGACTGTGGCCATGGTGTAGCCTGCAATTCTAGTTGAGAGAGGAGAAGCATCATCAAAAGCAAAGTTTCCATGATGGAAATCTTCATACCAGTCATCCTCATTGTGGAAGCCTTCCTGATGAAGCTCTCTGCGTGGAGGCCTTCGGCTTTGATCATCTTGAACAAGATGACGAACCTCCTCAGAAGCTTCGTCTATCTGTCTCTGAAGATCAGCTAGACGAGCCATCTTCTCCTTCTTGCGTTGCACCTATTGCTGAAGGATCTCCAGGTTTTGGATCTCCTGATCCAGGTCATCCTCCGGACATGTTGGACTAACAGTCTTCCTCTTCTGGCTTCGGGCCTCTCTGAGAGAAAGGACATCCTGATTGGGATCCAGCGGCTGTAAAGTACCAGCCCCTGTCGCTGAAGCTTTTTTCGGCGGCATGACGAAGGTGATGCTTGCCGAAGTTGTTCAAAACTCAAGAAATGGAAGTGAGTTCACCGGAGGTGGGCGCCAATGTTGGAGACTTGTTCTCAAATGCTAGGGATTAAGAACAAGGCAACACAAAATGTTAAATGTTAATATCCTTCGCCCTTCGAAGCATTATTTCCCTAAGGATATAATGATTTTTGGACGAAGGTTATGAAGGACATACCTTCATCAGCATAAAATATAATAATGAAGAAGGAATCATATGAAGCATATAAGTTAACATGAACGATTATGTATCATTGACAAATCATTTCTATTTTATTATGATGGAAGAATAGAAATGATATCAAATTACAAATGTACCTTCAGCTTGTGAGAAGGTAAAAGTACAAGTGTGACGCAAAAGTCAATGCCAAATCAGCGTGAACAGTACAGGAATACTGTTCACCTATTTATAGGCACGGGTCGCAGCCCATGCAAAATTACATTAATACCCATTACATTTAACAATAACCCTATAGTAATTCTTCGAGGTCTAATTTAGCTTTTCATCTTTAAGTCGGTTCCCCTTTTCTGTCGTTATGCCGAAGCTTTTCTGCATATAGCTTCATAATCGTCTTATCCTTCGTCGTGATCACCTTTCGTCCCAGTCAAGCTTCGTCTTTAACCGTGCTTTTGTATACCCGCAATCTAACTTCGAAGGTACCTGTTTGCATATTTCTCTTAGAAAACATTGTTAAATCATGTTTTTGAGGACCTTCCAAAGCCGAAGGCCCCCAACAGACTGTTGCTATTCTAGTGAAGGGAAGGTGTTTTTCGGACCTTCGGCTTTGGGCCTTCGTCCATATCGCAGTTTGAATTTGTTATCCTAAACAAATTAATAATGCGAGGGGCTACTGTTGGGGGCTTTCGTCCTCCAAAGGTCCTAAAAACGAGGTCTAACAAAATCTTTCAAGTATAGCATATGAACAGGTACCTTCGGACTTGAGCTAAAAGCATGATCGCGACAAAGGCTGGAGTTGCTCCGAAGCTATGCACGGGGGGAGCTTCGGGTAAATGACAGAGAAAGGAACCGACTTAAAGGGGAAAAGGCTATCTAGTCCTCATAGAGTTGACTATTAGTTAACAATGAATGTAAAGGGCATGGATGTAATTTCTCACAGGCTGCGTCCTGTGCCTATAAATAGATGAACAGTTCCCCCGTACTGCTCACGCTGACTGGTACTCGCACGTGCGTCACGCTTGTACATTTGCCTTCTATCAAGCCGAAGGTATAAATGTAATTCAATATTATTCTTATTCATTCATTCATGATCATATAATAAAAGATATATTAACAATGTCATATGATTATTCATGTTATTTCTCATGTTTTATATGCTCTGTCTTTCATTAATATATGTTGTGATGATGAAGGTATATCCTTCATGACCTTCGTCCGAAGATCGTTATATCCTTAGGGAAATAATGCTTCGAAGGATGAAGGGCATTAACATTTAACATTTTGTGTTGCCTTGTTCTTAATTCATAGTATTTGAGAACAAGTCCCCAACAAGGGGCCTCAGTGGTCGGCTGCAGTGGAAAATGGCCACCTGTCTCGACCTCACTTACAGCCGGGCTGTCAGCACAGCACTGGCAGTCGACGCCAAATATGCAGGCCCAGGAAAATCGAAGGGCTATGAAGGTGACCGGCCTAATCAGGGGCCTAAGAAAAGACAAAGGTTGGTGATCCGACCTTTTAATCTGAATCGCTTGGCCCAGGAAAATCGAAGGGCTATGGAGGTGACTGGCCCAATCAGGGGCCTGAGAAAAGACAAAGGTTGGTGATCCGACCTTTTAATCTGAATTGCTCTTCCCCACGCCCACCCTCCTACCCTTTTAAACAACCTGCTTTTATCCGCCCCGCCATTGCCCCCACCTCAACCACTCAGCCGGGTGCCACTGGTACTCGTTTCCCTGCCCTCCCAAGCTCTTCAACATGCTGCTTTAATTGTGGAAAGTCCGGATATTTTATCAAGGACTGTCCATACCCGAAGCAGAAAAGATCAAATAATCAGCAGAGTTCAGGGAGTTCCACTCAAGGCAAGGGAAATACGGCAAGCAATACCGTGAGCAAAAATATGAAGAAAGCTAGGCGGATTTATTATACGCAAGTGGCTACGACACTGAAAGGAGAACTGGTTATGATGGGTACGTTTCTCGTGGCCAATCACCCTGCAGTTATTCTTTTTGATTCTGGTGCTTCACATACATTCATAAGCAAGAAATTTGTGGAGCAACATTGCATTCCATACAATGAATCAAGGGAAGGGTTTACTGTTCATTCACCCGGGGGACAAATATTCACTAAAGAAGTGGCTTTCCATGTGCCCGTAACATTGGCTGAACGGGACTCTCCTGCGAACATGATTGTTCTAAAAGGCCAAGATATAGATGTAATTCTGGGCATGAATTGGTTAGCCCAACATAAAGCTATCCTCAACACTGATCTGAGAACCATCAGGTTGAGTTATGGCCAAGAAGAGGTTCTCTTGTCCATCCCCGTAGCTATTCCACCTAAACCATTTGGCAGAGTGTATCAAGCCATCATACCGGAGATCCAAGATATTCTGGTAGTATGTGAATTCCCGGATGTCTTTCCGGAAGATCTGCCTGGATTGCCTCCAGAGAGAGATGTAGAATTTGTGATTGAGTTGAAGCCTGGTACGACTCCTATTTCTAGAAGGTCGTACCAAATGCCTCCGAATGAATTGGCAGAACTCAAGACCCAGTTACAAGATCTACTAGAAAAAGGATTCATCCGACCAAGTTCATCACCTTGGGTTTGTCCAGCCATCTTTGTCAAGAAGAAGGATCAAACACTTCGGATGTGCATGGATTATAGACCCCTTAATGAGGTCACAATCAAGAATAAGTACCCTCTTCCCCGGATTGACATCCTATTTGACCAACTTACCGGAGCTCGAGTATTTTTCATGATTGACCTCAGGTCGGGTTATCATCAGATCCGTATCCGGCCCGAAGATATACCAAAGACCGCATTCACTATGTGGTATGGATTATTTGAATATCTGGTTATGTCTTTCGGACTAACAAATGCTCCTGCCCACTTCACATATCTTATGAACTCGGTATTCATGCCCGAGCTAGATAAATTTGTGGTGGTATTCATTGATGATATCTTGATATACTCCAAGAATGAAGAGGAACATGCTCGGCATTTGCGGATCGTATTAACGCGCTTAAGAGAGCACCAATTATATGCTAAGTTTAGTAAGTGCGTGATACGACCACGCCATTAAGCAACACATTACAACCCCCAAGTTATACTACATCAACTCAAGTACAACTAACATCATCACCAACCCGAGTCTTTGATGGACCAATTACACGTAGCCGAGCTAAGAAGCTACAGCAAGAGGTGCACGCACTAGTCTTTGATGGACCAATTACACATAGCCGAGCTAAGAAGCTACAGCAAGAGGTGCACGCGCTACTTTATGAATTTCAATTAAACACTAATGCAAACTTTATGCTACCTAAGTCGTGTATGTTGATATTACTTAGGTTCACCAAGAGGAAGGACAAAACATATCAAAGGCGAATCAGCAAGAAGAGCTACGTTCAAGTCAGTCCAGCGCTAGAGAACCGTCCAGAAGAAACAGTCATAACTTTTGATTCCCAAAAGCTATGAAGGCCCATAAGTACTTTTTGGAAAGCTATTGAAGTCTAGTTTCCAATGCTTCTAAAGCCGAATTAATCAAATCCACCAGAAAGGCAGCCGACCTACTTTTGTGCTGACTGGTCAGAAGGTCAACAGTCTGCTTGATGACCAAGTTTTCGTATTAAACCGCATCATTCTACGAAGTTTCATTAAGCATGCTATATATGGTGAGAAAGCTTATCAAGTTAGCTTTCCAATGCATCCAGTCCCACGTCATTTGAAGATTTCTAGAAGAAGTTATTGTCAAAATACTGAAGGCTGCGCAGAAGTCAAACAGCCACACGGAAATCAGCTCTGCAGATCTCCCGAAGAGGCTCCTTCACATTAGCACGTGAAAATACTTTTGTTTCGTGTTTATACCTCTCTAAGGCTGGTTGTTACTAGTATAAATACCTCCCTATGTCTATGATGTAAGGCAGCTTATGATAATCTAAAACAGAACCCTTTTGTTCAGCTGTGTGCTAACAAATATTGAGAGTGATCTCTACCCCTTTGCTCTTGTAAATTCCTTCGCGGGATTGCAGAAGCGGCGGCTTCATCCGCTCCCAATTGGTGCTCCTACTCGCTTCGAGGTCTCCTCGATTGATTGTAGGCTGTGTTGGTTGATTCTTTGAGAGTGTGGTTGGGCGAATCCTCGATTCAGGCTGCCGGTTAAAGACGGTGGTTGGCTTCGAGTTTTATTTGTAAGGTTGCACTAGTTATCGCTGCTTGCAGCAAGTTATCTTGGCTTCTTCGAAGCTAGTTATCTGAAGATTGATCCTACGTCATGAAGATCGGGCATCGTGACGCATCAGTGCGTGTTCTGGCTGGAGGAGATCCAATTTCTAGGACATGTATTATCTGCCAAGGGGATTGCGGTGGATCCCAGCAAAGTCAAGGATATTTTGGAGTGGAAACCCCTAACCACTGTACATCAAGTTTGAAGTTTCCTTGGACTGGCTGGTTATTACCGCTGATTCATTCCAGATTTTCTCAAGCTTGTGAAACCAATCACAAGTTTATTGAAGAATGATACTAAATTTAATTGGTCTTCAAAATGTAATGAAGCCTTTGAGCACCTGAAAGTATTATTGACCACTGCTCCGGTATTAGCTCAACCGGACATTGAAAAGCCCTTTGATGTGTATTGTGACGCATCAGACAGTGGTCTCGGCTGTGTTCTAATGCAAGAGGGCCGAGTGATAGTGTATGCTTCAAGGCAGTTTGCGCCGGCATGAGGAGCATTATCCAACTCATGACCTGGAGTTAGCTGCTGTGGTTCATGCCCTAAAAATATGGCGTCATTATCTGCTGGGAAATATCTGTCATATTTATACAGATAAAAGTTTGAAGTACATCTTTACCCAGTTAGAGCTAAATATGAGGTAGAGGAGATGGCTTGAGCTTATTAAGGATTATGAATTAGAGATTCACTATCATCCAGGTAAGGCCAATGTAGTGGCAGATGCACTAAGTCGCAAGGCTTTTTGCCATTATCTGACGATGAAGACTTTGACATTACATTATGCCATGAAATGGAGAAGTTGAACCTAGGAATGATTCAACATGAAACTTTGAATCACTTGAAGCTTGAGTCAGTCGTCCTACAGAGGATAATTGATGCACAAAGAAGTGATGAGGGTATGAAACACATTCATGAGAAAATGGAAGCCGGTAAAGCCAACTGCTTCAGAAAAGATGATCAAGGTGTTGTATGGTTTAATAATCGCATAGTTGTGCCTAAGAATGAAGAGATCCGCCAACAAACTCTAGATGAAGCACATCTTAGTCACTATTCTATTCATCCCAGAAGCACTAAGATGTATCATGATCTAAAACAGCATTATTGGTGGACAAAGATGAAGATTGAAATCGCACGCTATGTGGCAAGATGTGACACTTGCAGACGTGTCAAGGCCATACATATGAAGACTGCTGGTCCGTTGCAATCTTTACCTATACCAACATGGAAATGGGAAGATATTAGCATGGACTTTATTGTGGGATTGCCCAGGACAGCAAAAGGATATGTTTCTATTTGGGTTATAGTTGATCGACTTACCAAGATAGCCCATTTTCTGCCAGTCAAGACAGATCACCCGATTGCTGTCTATGCCCAAGTATACATTGCTCGTATTCTTAGTCTGCATGGGGTTCCAAAGACTATAGTGTCAGATCGTGGACCGCAATTTGTATCCAAATTTTGGGAAGAACTTCACAAATCCTTGGGTACCAAGTTGCTCCATAGTTCGGCCTATCATCCTCAGACAAGTGGGCAGACTGAAAGAGTAAATCAGATACTTGAAGATATGTTGTGAGCATGTGTTCTGGAATTCCTACAGAAATGGGATGATTGTTTACCATTAGCGGAGTTCTTGTACAATAATAGCTATCAAGAGAGCATTAAAATGGCACCATTTGAAGCTTTGTATGGGCGACGGTGTCGTACTCCGCTAAACTGGTCTGAACCAGGTGAAAGAAGTTTCTTCAGGCCTGATATGGTAAAGGAGACTGAAGAGAAAGTTCGGCGAATAATTCATAATTTGAAAGAAGCTCATGCTCGACAGAAGAGTTATGCAGACAAGCGACGACAACCCTTGCACTTTCAAGTTGAAGATTATGTCTACCTGAAAGTTTCACCAATGAAGGGTGTATCATGTTTCGGGGTAAAGGGGAAACTTGCACCTCGATACATTGGTCCTTTTCCTGTCCTTGAAAGATATGGACCAGTGGCATACCGACTCCAGTTACCCAAAACCTTGTCTGCAGTACATAATGTGTTCCACGTGTCTCAATTGAAGAAGTGTCTTCGGGTTCCCGATCGAACCATTGAAGCAACAAATGTTACCTTAAAACCAGCCTTAACATATTCTGAACATCCTATTCGAGTCTTGGATCAAAAGGACAGGATTACCCGAAGGAAAACTTTGAAATTTTACAATATACAGTGGAACCAACATACAGAAGATGAAGCTACTTGGGAAACCCAAGACTTTTTAGATAAGAATTTCCTAGACTTTTTAGCTTCGTGTAAATTGTAATATGTTACATTTGTTGTAATAGAGGAATGAACCCCATACCACCCCTGCCTTGTACCAAAAATAAAGAAATAAAAGTATGACACGTTTCCTTTTCCATTACTTACCCTAGGACTTTTTAATCTCGGGATGAAATTCTTTTATGGGGGGAAGGATGTAACACCCCTGGTGTTACTGCCACTAAAACTTGAGCATGACATCATAAGTATGGGCATATCATGTGTTTGTCACACCTAGAATGCATTCACTAGGCAAGAATTTCAAACAAGTTGTGTGGATATGTGGATTGTAACACCCCTGGTGTTACGATAATTAAAACCTTGTCATGTCATCATCTGCACTTGCATTAACTGCTTGATACACCTAGAATGCATTCACTAGGTCAAAAATTTTCAATGAATGTGGTGTTGTGTATAAGAGTATAGGGCTCAGATTAAGAACTTTCCTTAAGAGATGGGAAGTGAAGTCGTCCCTTGAGCAAGTAATAAGTTGGCTTGGAATTTAAAGTATTAAAGGTAAGACTTAGGACCTAGAACAACTTTGCTTTCAAAGGTGGAAGAATTAATTGAGGAACTGGATTAACCTTAAAAACCTTAAGTGAGATTTGAAAACCTTGTTTGGAATTGAGTATAAGCAAACAACTCCTAAACCAAGGATACTTTGGACCTAAGTTCCATAAGCCAAAGTTGGATTTGAGATTAAGGAGTAATTTTGCTTTAAAAGGATGGAGAATTTTGCTTTTGATATGTGGATTAGAAGTGGTGAAGCACTTAGGGTGGTTGAGTATCTATAAGCCCTAAACTAGCCCAAAAGTGGAATTTAAAATCTAGAAAGGACTGGTTAAAAGTTCATATACCAAAGTTGTAGAGCTTGGAAAAGTGGATATGTTTCTTATTTGGAGATTCCAAAGTTGTGTGGAAGAATTTGGAGTTAAGTACAAAAATTCAGTTTCGGGTTCATTTTGGAATTTCTTAAAATAATATAAACTAGTCAACTTTGGACCCTTGTAACTTCTGATCTAGAACCATTTTGAAGATGATCATTATAACAAATTTATAGAGCTACATGAGGAGTATAAGTTTGGTTGAGTTACCTAGCCCTAAAGCTATTTGGAACATGGATAAAAACTAATCCAAAGTAGAGCTAACAGAGTTTCTGGATTTCAGACTTGGTAGAATTCAGAGTCTGAATTCAGCAATTGGAGCAAACTTTGAGCTATTGTAGTTTGGGATCCAAGAGGTTTTGGTTAATGACCACTATAGCAAACTTGTAGAATAAGTATAAGAGAACAACTGTTATTAAGTGTGACAGCCGTAGAACTATATACAACTAGGATAAAAAGGTGATCCAAAGTGAGGCTGTCAGACTTTTGACTTTCAGATTGTGAACAGTGTCTGAAATCAGATTTCTATGTTTTGATAGCTGTTTTAGAGCCTATTTGTGGCTGATCTAGAGGGTTTTGGGCTGTGATGTTTATGAAGGAAGTAAAGACCATATGATAGTGAACAAATCTACTAAAGTGACTTTGACTTAATTCCACACAGAAAATGGAGAAAAACTTGTTCAGAGTTGGACTGGCAGATAGTGTTTCAACTGAACTTAGTTCAGTTTTGCGAACTGAAATTGCAGCAGGATGCCTAGTTTAGAGATCATTTGTGATTAATTCAGTAGGTTTTAGACTATGATGCTTATAGAGGAATTAGAGACCACCTAATGGTGAACAACTTTATTAAAGGATGATGGACATGATCCCAGATAAAAAGTGGAGTAACAGCTGCTCAAAGTTTAACTGTCAGGTGGTTGGTGACTTAGTTTATTCAAAACTGAAATTCTGAAATCAGTAATTTTAGTGCAGTTTTGGAGCTGTGTAGTGCCTGTTCTAGGTGGTTTTGAACCAAAGTTTCTGCAGCAAGTTTGAAGAACATGTGTTAAAGAACAACATACTTTAAGTGAGTTGGGCTTGACCCCTCACACAAAGTGGTGTAAAGACTGCCCAAAGATGGACTTTCAGTTGCAGAGACTGAATTTCATTCAGCTGCCTGAAAACTGAATTTGCAATGTGTGGTGTCAGTTTGGGAACACTTTTGTAACCATTCCATCAGGTTTTAGACTAGGAACTATATAACAAAGTTGGAGACCAAGTGATGAGGAACAAGTTCCCTAAAGTGAGATAGACTTGGTTCTATATAAAGTTGGGAGTAAAATACCCTCAAACTTCCCCTGTCAGACATGTGGACTGCAGTTGTAATTCAGCCAACTATTGATTTGGTTCAGTGATTTTCTCTAGGTTTTTGGAGCTATCTTGTGTCTGATCTAAAGGTGATAAGGCTTAGATCCTTGTGACAAATTGATAGAAGGTCAGTTGGAGATCTAGATTCATTAAGAATGATTCCCTTGTTGCTGTAAGAAGTTTAAAGATGTAACGGTGTGAAGCTGTTTGTTCAGGCAAACGGTAGCAGTTCAGGGCTGGTCCCAAACGTATCTAAAGAAGATTGCTCCCTCCTTGTTGTGTTTCATCTATTGATATGGCTTCAGATAGAGATAGATATTGTGGAAGTACACAGCTAGGGTCCAAGAGCCCCTCCCTGCTGAATTGCCCAAGGGCTTTGGATTATTTGTGTGCATTAAAACCTTGGTTGCTGGTTGTTGATAGGATGCACTGGACAGCAGAAGCTCTAATGACCTCCCCCTGCAAAGTATTAAACCTTAGGTCCCTTAATGTTTATCCACCAGTGGTGTACGCAAGCTGTCTATAGTATGTGACAAAATGGATATTTTGGCTGCTAGAAGTGACCAAGTTCAGTTTTTCTTGCCATGTTCAGAGGTCCCACTAGCCCCTGTTGAAAATATCAACTTCAAACCATATGAGCCTATGTTGGACTGGTGCATAAGAGCCACGTATTGGAGTCCATATGTATTGCTCGCACCATGGGAATACGCCCTTGCTGCATGTTGAACAGGTTTAAGGGGCATCTGTCCATTCTAGCTGTTTAAAAGGCAAAATTCAATGAAGGTCGCCCTCCCTGCCTTGAGTTCCACCTACAGACCACTGCAGGGTGTGGAGCTACTTGTGTTCTAGTTGGTGTAGCCTCTCCCCAGTCATCAAGCTTGGTCTGCCTAGGGCTGGCATGCCACCCTCACCGTGGCTAGGTAACTTCAAGGGTTTCCTTAGTTGAGTTGTGCATGTTTTGTGCTCTGCATAAGTAGAGAAACTCATATGATGGTAAACCAATTTCCTTAAGTAGGTTTGGCTTGGGGGTGTATAGAAAATAAAGTGAAACCTGCCCAAAAATGGACTGTCAGTTTGCACTGACTGAATTTTTGTTCAGATTAGCTGAAAACTGGATTGCAGCAGATTGCTTAGTTTGGAGCTCTCCTGTGACCAGTTCATGAGGTTTTGGGTTACCAGTTGTATAGCAGAGTTAGCAAAGTCAAAGATCAGATGAAGGTGAACAAGTTTCATCAGAGGAGTGGGGCTTGCTACTGTGTAAAATATGGAGAAATATGTGCTGCAATTTTCTATGTCAGGTGTTGTGTTCAGGTCTTTTTCAGTTAGCTGAAATTTAGCCTTTGCGTTTTCACCTCAAGTTTGGTGCTCTGTAACTTGAGATCTGTTTAGGGTTAGCTAGTAGCTGTTGTAACAAAGATGGAGAGAGATTATAGAGGAACCATTCCTAGTAAGGAAATACATTGAGCCCTCTTATGGAATTGCGAGAAAATAGTGTTACAAAACCCTCTGTCAGAGTTGGAGTGGGTTGTTTCAGCTAACTGAAAACCTGTTCAGGGTGTTGTTTAGTCAACTTTGGAGCTCTGTGGTAATTAATAAAACCAGAATTGGGTTAAGAGTTTTATAGAAAAGTGAAAGACCAAGTGTAGGAGAACCAGTGTTATACAAGTAGATTGGCTTGTTGATGTATGGAATTTAGAGAAAAGCCTGTTGCAAAACTCTCTGTCAGACATGGTAAGGTGCTGTTTCAGATCGAGGAGCTGAACTTTTCAGTGTTTTGTTCTAACTTTGGTGCACCATAGCTACTGTTCTAAGTATTTTTAGCTTAGGGGTTTTATACCAAATGGGAAGGGCTATAGTAGGAGAGTAATATTGGTTAAGAAAGGTTGGTTGGTTGTTGAGAAGAATTGTGAGATATCTGGGCTTGAACAAAGAAGAAAGCAAAAGGGAGCTGTAGTGTAATGAACTGGATTCAGTTAACTGAAAACTAGAATTTCACTGTTGGTGCTCAGTTTGGAACTCTTTGGTGACCAAATCATGGGGTTTTAGGTTAGCAGTTCCATAACAAAGTGAAATACCAAGGTAAGGCAAACAAGTTTCATGTGAATAGCTGGGCTTGTTACTGTGAAGAAATTGGGGAAAACCCTATTGTAAAATTCTATGTCAGACTTGGTATAGAGTTATTTTAGTTAACCTGAAACTGGACTTTTCAGTAGATTTTGTTCTACTTTAGTGCACCATAGCTATTGCTCTGTGTATTTTCAGTCTTGGAGTGTTATATCAAAGTGGAAGAGCAATACTTAGGGAATAGATTTGGTTAAGTAAGTGGGGTCTCTTGTCATGAGAGTTTATGAGATAAAAGGCATTGAACAGAGGAGAGAGGAATGGAGCAATGGAAGATGAATTTAGAGAACTTAAAGTAGGTTCAGTGAATTGTGGCTGATTCTTGGACACTATAACTTGTAGTACATGCAGTTTGGATCCTTGCTTAAGGCATAAATAAAGTGCTTGGTTGGTTATGGAGGCAAGGTTTCCTAGTTTAGTTGGTGAATTGAGTTGTGATATTAGAGTATTTAGCTCTCTTAAGGTTTTGTTAGTTTTTGTGTGCACCTTTAGAGAGGTGTAAGTCTTATGATGCTTTTTAGTATTTTCTTTTCAAGTTGCATCAGCATAAGCATTCATGTTCATATCTTTACATGTAGAATTCCCAGAAGAAGAAGATGAAATTCAAGAAGTTGTTTCTGAAGAGGAGTCTGCTTTAGTGCCTGCTCATCAAGTGATGGGAGCCATCTAACTGGGGTTTAATAGAGGGATTTAGACCTCCGTCTCTGCAACAAAGGCAAGCCCCGGTGCATTTGCCACTTCCTTGTATTTTTAAAAATACTTTTATACACTTAAGTCTAGTGAAATGTGCATTAAGTTTATAAGAATTGTTTGGAAACTATTTGATGCATTGACTACCTTGATATCCATTCCTATTATAGATACTTCTTTGGAAGTATCAAATATTGTTTACAAAAATGCTTAGCCCTACTTAGATCTTGTGGATAGAGGTTGTCTTTTGCAATACTGCCTAGCTTAGGGGTTATCCTGAGGAAGGATGGCTTCTACCTGCAAGAATATTTTTATTGGGAGCATGGTGGGATCTTACTGCAAAGTTCCCTATAATGCTCTTTTCATCCTTAGGAACACAAAACAATCCTAAGGATGGAAGTACTTAAATCGAGACTTGGGCTAGGAACAGGTGATGTTCTACCCAGGTTAATTAAGGATTGGATGCGTATGTAGGCCTGTATGATCAAGGACTATCTTAACTGGCCACATGCCCTGGATATGGGACAGGGTAAGCTTGAACCCGGCTATTCCATACGTGAAAAGACAACCGCGCACTGGGCGTGGGAGATGGTGGGAGTAGCGTGTACCCTCCTGGCTAGAGGCTGGACGGAGGAGTACTGTGCTCCCGGGTAGCGCGGACCGGTTCATGTTGTGGAGGATCTGTGGGAATGGTTGACATATGCAAGGGTTAAGTGCTACATATGTCGTGTGGTTAGAGATCCTCAGCTGAGTAAATCGATTCGGATCGCCGTTATATCCCAGGACAGTGGAGACTTGATCTCTAACCTGCAACCTAAGTCAGGATGTAAACATTATGAATAAAAATGATGTTGTATTGATGAGATGGTGAAATTAGACTAGTTGCAACTAGAGTATATTAATATTTAATCTGGCATTAAAATATGGAAAGTAAGGACTCACTTTAGTAAGCTATTTCTGCAAAAGTATCTAATTGATTCTTGTTAAAGACTTTTCCTTGATTCCTATTTAACCAGCATATACTTGAGAGTCATTTTTCCTTAGTCGGGTAAGACTTGCGAAAGTACACTCCGTACTCAGGGTTTTCGAACCCATGATGTTGTAGGTGATCAGGAGCACTCTAGATGTTCCCGAGGTTGGAGGGCGTTTCCAGTTCTGAAGGAAGATTAGTTATGCTCATGTATAAGCTTTGGAGGGTTCCTACCTTCCTGCTATTGTAATAAGTTATGCACTTTGGGTATATCAGGACTTGTAATAAATGTAACCTTCCTATGTAATAAACTTCAGTTTTAGAAATGAAAAGAATGTTTTATAAAGTCTTCCGCTCTTATCTCCGAAGTGTGTGTGTATCGAATGTGATTACTATAATATGCATGTATGGTGGGAGATCCTTGGGATGATGAGTTCAAGTGGTTAAACTCGTGATAGCCTTGTTAAGTTACCTGGTACACGTGCATAGCCATCTGAGGCCATCAAGGCAAGGATTGGTGCATGTGGGCCTGATAACTTGGGAGGGCTGCCACATGGGTAAAACCCTTGAGTAGGGTACTTAACCCTAAACTGGGCTCAAAAGAATAAACAAAGCTTAACAAAGAGAAAACTTCAAAACTTAGTAGAAATGATCATAAAATATCACCATGGATGGACTTAAGTAGCATCCAAACCCTAGAAGCACCAAAAACCCTAAATGGACCCCTGAGAAACCCTGGACTGAAGCCCTAGGGAGTTGTATGCAAAGTGTGCACATTTTTGGACCTAAGTGCAAAAAAACCATGAAATTAGGGTATCTTAGGTCATATGGTTCACATATTTGGAGATTTGCAAAGGAAACCCTAAGTTTCGGGCCTATTTGCAAAAAGCCACATTTGGGATCCATGGGCTAAGTCTGAATTGCAGTGGTATAGAGCCAACTTTGATGCCCTATATTTTCCAAATTATGAAGATTGTGCCCTAGGTCAACGCATCAAGTTTATAAAGCTATGTAAGGAGAACAACTTTGCTATAGGGATTAAACCATGGTCACATGAAAAATTTGGAGAAAAAATGTGCCCAAAGATGGGCTGTCAGGCTGCCCTAGGTCTGAAATCAGGCTGACAGTGTGATTGAGCCATCTTTGAGCTGGTTTTCGAGCATGATCTAGTAAGAATTTGGGAGTAACTGTTGTAGTAAGATTGTAGCTGGATCATCAGGCAACAATTTTGTTACTGGTAGATTAGCAAGTCATCACATGAAAAATCGTGATTCTAGCCCTACAAAATGGTCTGTCAGGCTGACTGATAGAGCTGCACGATGGTACAGTGTATTGATCAGAACGCCAACTCAGAGACCTCGCCTCCGGTGATCTTGCGCTCAGATCCGCGCCGGTGTCACAATTCATGCCCGACCAAACTCAGATAAGCGCTCCTCGGCAAGAAATATCGCACTGGAGATAAACTCCGGCCATTGTTCTCACCGTCGTCGTGTCCCGCCATGGTCAGTCGCGTTGGCACCATCGGCGTTTGCAGTTATCCGGCCAGGCTACGTGCCTTAATGTTTTACCACGTCGCAGTGAGTCACCATAAGCCACTCTCTGCTACTGGTTCATCGCCAGTGAGGCCGCCACAGTGAAGGCCACGAATCACCGCACCAGTGACTCATTCCTTCTCCGACCGCCACCGCGCCCAACCCAAATTCACCGATCACCGCTCAAGCCTGCTATAAATTGCGCGTACCCTCGGCTCCGTTAAGCAGTCAAACGCCTCATCCAGCAAACCGTGCCTCGAATCATCCCCTAGAGCTCGCCAATATGGGTTTCCCCCAAATCGGTTTTCGCCATCGTAGAAACACCCTCGCTGTGGCCAGCCTGTTCTAGGTATGTTCATACCCACTGCTCCTTTGTTTTAGCATTCGTAGGTTCTCTTGATGCTCCTCGACCTGTTTGATTGAGTTAAGCTACCTCAGATCATCGGGGACACGTTTGTTCCTCCGATTGTCCGTGCAGCGTCGTGGACCGGAGGATTTAGAACCTCATTAGTGAAATTAAGTGAGGAGAAATGATTAGGAGGGGTCCGATTTGATGTCTGCCGCATGGGAGCACCGGTCGTTGCGGGATTCGGCCAGTATAGGCTCGCCGGAGCTCGGTCCTCCGCCGCTCCCCGTCGGGGACTTGGCACTGTGAAGAATTAGAAGAAGGGGTTTCCTGTAAACGTCAGCGACTGTAATAAATAGTGTCGTGGGCTCTTGTAGATTATTCAAAAGGTCAGGGCCCTTTCTGCAAAGTCGGTACGCGTGGGCGCGCGTGGGCGCGCTTCTGCCTGTTGATGGGCCAACTTGGGCCGGTTTCAGCCCAGCTCTGTTAATTCTTTTCCTTTTTCGTTTTCTTCTGGACTTAAGGAATTCCTAACAAATTATAGAAAAATGCTAAAAATACCAGACCAATTTTGCTAAGCTTCTAATTTCTTATAGTATTTTATAAAAATAGTTTTAGGATTTTTAGTTTTAATAAGGAATTTTGGGGCATTTAAAATAGCCAAAATCCATACTTCTGGAATTTTAGAGAATAATTAATAATTCCAAAATTTACCAAACTTTTTAGGTAAACTCTAAATAATATTTAGAAGCCTTGGGTAAAGTTTGGTATGATTTGGACCATGTCTGATATTTAGAACCCAAAACACTAGCCCCCCTGCTCTATGAACTTCACTATAGACTCTGAAAACTCTAGTTTCTCGGAGATCCGTGAAGGAAAGTTGTATTCAAGACATTAGATAATAAACTTTTAGTATCTTTGCATTCCCATGAGCATTCATGATTAAATATGGCTACATCTAGAGAACGAGGAGGAAATAGAGGTTGAAGAAGCCAGGACTACACCACCACCACCACCTGAAGAACCTCAGACAGGAAACTGCTTTTATTTTGATATCTGTGGAGCAGAGCCTGATTCACCTATCACACAAGGCAAGCCCCGGTGCATTTGCCCCCTCCTTGTTATTTTGAAATCTTTCTCACTTACTTGATGCATTAAGTGATAGGAGTTGTGTGCTAAACCAATTGCTGCATTTCCTTCCTTGGAATTGATTACCTTAGTCCCCTGTTTTATCAAAAAGGTTTTTCTTATGCTTAGCTTTGCTCTAGAAAAACAAAGTGTTTTGTTTTGACAAAAGATGATGCTCCAAAGTGGATGGGATGTTTTCAAAAATAAAACTTGATGGTGGATCCATCATGGCCATGATGGGTTCAACATCGGAAAAGATATACCTCTGCCAGGTACCCAACTTTGGGTTGAAATAATAAAGCTGAGACCGAGCGGGTGACTTGCACGAGAAGAGAGTCTCGGTGTAGTGTCTCTGTCCGAGTCGATTAAGGACCTTCTCGATGTAGGCCTGCTGACCAAGGACCCTTTAACTGGTCACATGCCTCGTCATGGGTAAGCTTTGCCTCGGCCAGACTAATACCAAAATAAGATAACACGCAATGGGAGTGGAGAGATGGCGAGAGTAGCGTGTACCCTCCGTGGCAAGAGGCTGGACGGTAGTGTATCTGTGCTCTCGGTTGGCGTGAACCTGATCTGGTCTTAAGAACCCTGGTGGCAAGTTGAGATATGCAAGGGTTAAGTGCTACATATGTCGTGTGATTGGAGATCCTCAGCTGAGTATAATCGATTCGGATCGCCGTAACTTCGCGGACATGAAGACTTGGTCGCTGACTTACACATAGCAATCCAGTGAAGATGAAGGGTTGTTAAGAAATTGGCTAGTATAGGTCAAGTGATTGAACTAGGGTAGAAAGAACTCTAGATGCAGGTAACTTTACTTAACCTGACAAGTAAAACTAGATTTTTAAGGATCCACTATTAGTAAGCATTTCTGCAAACAAAGTCATTGATTCTTGACAAGTCATACCTTGATTCCAAAAGGCCAGCATATCCTTGAGAGTCTTTTATTTTGACGGGTAAGACTTGCAAAAGTACACTTCGTACTCAGGGCTTTGTCCCATGTTGTTTTAGGTGAGAAAGCGGCAAATTTTTGCTGCTTTTGTTCAAAGGTGGTGCCCAAAGAAGAAAACCAGGAGTGAAGCTTCAGGAGGAAAGGATCCTCCGTTAAAAACTTTTGTTTGATGTTTATCGGGAGGGGTTTTTGCCTCCCAGTGATGTAATAATAATACCTCAGCACTCTTATATTTGTTCTGGTCTGTAATAAATACTAATCTTTCTTACTTTTCAATAAAGTAAATTATTGTAACTTCTTCTGCATTTTCATACCTCCGATGTATTGTAATGTCTGCGTGACGGGTGAAACGCTCTTGGGAAAGGTAAGGAATTCAGATACCGAACTTGTCAAGTGATTAGGTGCACCTATAGGGTTGTCTGAGGTCCGTAGGACAAGGACAACTGTAGGTGGGCCTAATGACTTGGGAGGTTCTGTCACAGCCACAGATCTAATCTCAGCCGTTGGTTTTAGATCTAACGGTTGGAATCACCCGATACCCCTTCGCGTGGCTATTTTATTAAAGAGACCCTCGGTTTGTTGGAAATAAACCTGCCGTCCCTAGTTTTCGCACGCAGACCCCTGTAATCTTGCATATTTAACCCTGGACTTTTAAATATTCACAGAATTAGACCTAATTTCATACTTTGAATTCCCAAACTTGTTTATTTCATATGTTTTGCATATGAACTCCAAATTTAGTGATTTAAATTGCAAAATATTCATATGATTATTCTCTGTTTAAATAAAATAGTCTCATTTACTGTCTGCACATTCTAATTTTTGTGGTTAAGTAGGAACTAATGTAGGTATAGATTATTTATTTAATAAAATAAATAAAAGGAGAACCCTAGAGAATTAAGCATGTGTGATCTTGTGAAGATTAATAAGGTGTATTATATGAAATCATCTCTGTTCTAATTTTTAGGTCACAATAAAATAAATTGAACTATGTTATGTAATTGTGAGTAACACTTAGAGGAATAATAATCTATTTTCAAATGAAGTTAATTTATGTTATAGTTTTTGTTATGCTTTGAACTCATTATCCCTTATGTAGTATTGTGTCCTTTTAAGATGCATTCCTATGTTTATACATGTTTGGTGTGTTGTTTATTTGTATTTTCCAAATGTATTGAATGCATGCTTGCTCTATTTAGACAACGAGCAGTCCGAGGTTCCTGAGTGTGTTGTTGGAGATCTCCCTGAGCAACAACCTGGTGAAGGCAAGTGTCCTCTGACCTATTATGTCCTACATACTTTATGATCCACTGTCCCACATTACATTATCTAAACCTAAGGATTGACTAGTTTGTACTTACTTATCCTTGTTTACCTTTTGGGTTATCATGGTTAGCATTTTGCTATTGCCTTAATTTTAATCAATGAACATGATGTGAATATTTATGATACGATACTGTTATCCTGATTATGTTGATGATCTTATGATACTCTAGGGGGCTCAGGCCTTTTCCCTGAGTACCTCTCTGTAAGGACCTGTTCGTGGAGTGACCACCTGGGATAACAGTGCAACCATGAGGGTGGAATGGGACACCCTTAGCTAATTAATTAGATGAACCTGGGGGTGTTGTTGGCTTTGCCGGAGGGCCGTCAATGGGGGCCGAGGCGTAGTGCTTGCTCTTCCAAGGTTGGGGTGCTGGGGATCATTCAATTTGGTTTTGTTAGTCACCTACCTTGGGGAGGTGTACTGTGTTTGTACGACTGGCGAAACCTAACGAGCAGCTATGCACCAGGGGAGTCTTTGTAAAGGCTACGTAGTGAAACCTTGCCGACTCACCTTGTTAGTGTTTGAGGGTTTGATCGACCTGAGGCATAAAGGGATCACGACTTGTGGGTAAAGTGTGCAACCTCTACAGAGTGTTAGAAATTGGTATATCAGCCAAGCTCACGGTTAAGAGCAGCCTTGGGATCCTCTTTGATTAGAAGAACTTTGGATACTTTTATGATGATGGTTAATAATGATGTTATAAAATCTGATCTCTGGTATTTCCTCTTTTGAGGGGGTACTTCTAGGTAGTAACTGGGTTTATCGCTAAAACTTGGCTCTACTGACAACAATAAATATTTGACCAACTAAAAGCAACTGCTTAACCTCAACTCCATATACAACTAGTCCACTTTAGCCAAACGAGACATTTGCTGAGTATGTTGATGTGTACTCATCCTTGCTTTACAAACCACCCCACCCCAGGTTGTCCCCACTGCACTCAGTGCTGAGGAGGTGATGCTGGCAACATGGATGACTTCGAGGAGTTTCAGGATTACGACGAGTTCTAGTTCTTTCTTAGTGGCAAACTCCCAATCAGCTGCCTGTGTAGGCTTAGCTTCTACGTTTCGTATTACCGCACTTTGATAGTTATGTTAAAGACAATGGTTATGTAATAGACTCTGTGGATGTCTTGGACATCTTGATGTAATTAAGTACCTTTCCGCTATTTATTTCAAGCATTGTGTGATGATGTCCAATTATGTAATCGCTGTGTACGTGAGTTTCTGATCCTGGCACGTACATGGTTCGCATTTGGTTTACCTTCTAAAACCGGGTGTGACAGGTTATCATGTTTATCTTCTAAACATATCTACTAAAGCACCAGAGGGGCTTGATCAAGAATCCGTAGCTTTCTTCAAAGAACCTATTGGGGGCCTTCCTCTTTCGAAGGTCCTAAAAAACATGACTAACCATATATTTTTAGTATGATAGACTATTACAGGAAGCTTCGGTTTTGGGATGAAGGTGTGATATGAGGATACAGCCCGAAGGCAACATGGATGGACGCCGAAGCTATGGCTAAAAGAGCTTAGATTTGGTATGATAGCGAAGATGAAGGACGAAACCGACCTAAGGGGGAAAAGACTGCTTAGTCCTTGATAGTTTGCATTATGATTAAGAGTAGATGTCAGGGGCATGAATGTAATCTTATCCGGGCTGTGTCCCGTGCTTATAAATAGATGAACAGTAACACCGTACTGTTCATGCTGAATGGTATTCACTCTAGCGTCACTCTCACATTTTCACCTTCTGGCAAGCCAAAGGTATTAATGTAATATAAATATTGTTGATGTTTATTCATGTTTATGAAATGAGAATATAAGTAACTTATTGATGAGGACATCACTTCTATACATACAATGAATGGACCGATAACACGATCGTGTGCACGACAGCTAAATCTCCAGGTACGTTCTACCCTAGTCAATTGTGTTTCAGAGCTTACGCTTGGGGCCATGGATGTTTTGATGATTAGTTACCTTGGAGAGGACCAGCAAGGACTTGGGAAAGGCCAAGGTGTTGAGGAGGAGTAGCAAGGGCGCCCACAACAGAAGGAGATCAAGTCCGACTCGGCTGCGACTCCATCTCGGGTTCCAGGACCAGTCTCCACTAAAATGGATGCCTAGGATGCATCCGGACTCCAATTATGACGGACTTGATATGGTTGGAAATATAAGGAAATTTCCTAACCAACTAAACTGGTTCCACCTTAAAATTCATCTGGAGTCAACAGAAATCGTCGAAACAATTCAGCGTCAGATTCTGTTTTGGTGCTACGACACCGTCTGTTGGGCCATTGGGTCGTGTATCGCGTCGGAGCCCATTAGGGGCGAGACCAGGGGTCACGCATGCCCTAATACTCTATTTATTCATCAGCTGCCACCACATTAGGTTTTGGGTTTTGCTTAGATCATTCTGTCATCGAACAGTGTCGCCGTCATCGGTTTGAGAGACCCCAATCCCGTAATCAATACAATTTTGGTTGTGTTTCTTTTCTATTCTTGCTTGTGTTCTTGATTGCGCTTGCAGGGATAAGCCTTCGTGGCGAGGTCACTCGTATGTCACGGGTGATAATCAATGGAGCCGTGGTGTAGTGATTGCGAGGAACCGTTCGCTTGGAGCCTTGGATCATCAATGTCGAGATCTCCACTCAATCAAGTTATCGTATCTCACGGAAGATCGGGCCTCGTCTTCTATCAACTGGTATCAGATTTCTAGGTTGCCCGTGAGGTATAGTCCTACCTTTAGATTAGTTTTGTTTTGTCCCATAGTCCACAAAAAGCCAAAAAAATAATTACGATCAGTTTATCCTGACCTAAAACCATCGCCTTAGCCTTTGCACAATTCAGTTTTAGAGTCCGCAGTTCTGAGTTCGTGTTCTAGGTTGAGTTTGGTTGTTGGTTTAGATTTGTTTTTGTTCAGTTTGATTCTTTCCATCCGCTTCCATCCTACAAAATCGACCCTATCCACAAAATAGATCCTATCTCTAAAACCGACCCTATCCACAAAACAGATCCTATCTCTAAAACCGACCCTATCCACAAAACAAATCCTATCTCTAAAACCGACCCTATCCACAAAACAGATCCTATCTCTAAAACCGACCCTATCCATAAACAGATCCTATCTATAAAACCGACCCTATCCACAAAATTGAACCCCCACCCTTCCAACACCTCGTCAGAAACCCTGATTCGGAGTCCAAACTTAAAACGACCATAACTTTCGCCTCGGAACTCAAATCGGGCCCATTTTTTCAAATCGCACAGAATTAAATTTCGCATCCGATTCTTTCCCGCTTTGCCGGATTCGCTGTTTTTAAAATTCCCAAATTCGGCTTGGAAATTTGACTTCTCATTTTCCAAACATTTATTCCGATTTTAGGGCAAACTTGAAGAAATTCCAGAGGACACGTCTTTGCACAAAAAAATCTGAAACTTGGTGTGTTTCCTTCTAATGTGCTGCTACAAAAGAGAAAAATATTTGAAAAAAATATTTGAAAAAAAATCACAAGAAAAAGAGAGAAAAAAGAGTAGCACATAAGTAGAAACGCCAGTGTTCTGTGCACCTCTGTGATTATTTTGCCCCAAGCCTGTTTTCTTGCTGCACCTAGATACTTGTACCTCCTTTCTTGTTCCTTGGTCCAACTGTTCTATTACATTTTCTAGGCCAGCAACTAGGACAAGTACTTGGAACACTTATTCAGCATTGCTATCTGTTACTGACTTGTGTGCCACATATATATATATAGATTGTATATTAGGAGCCCTGGGCTTCCAATAACTAAAGGAAGCCCGGGCCAGACAGTGCAATCCGGTCGAGCCGGACCACATCCGGACGTCTATAAAACAGGACCCGGAGTGCTAGGGTTCAGTTTTTCACGCCCCATCTCGATTCATTAGCGACGACGGTTGCCCGATAGCGCGCGCGGCGGTGGACCCCGGCCAGTGGCTGCGGTGGCCGTGGCTCCCCGACCTCGACATGCGGTGGCGGCGGTTCCTAGGCCGGCGGTGGCGGCCCCCGATCCAGAGGGCGAGCGGCTGATCCCAGGCCGGTGGCCGCAACTCCATTACCTCGACGCGCGGTGGCGGAGGTTCCTCGATCCGCAGCGAGGCCCTTGTGCAGGCAAGCGGCGGCGTCCCTGAAGCCCCGAGGAGGCGGCACTTCCAAGGCCGGCGAGCAAGCGACGCCCGTCGACGTGCGAGTAGCGACGGCGACGCATGAGGCGCGATGTTCGAGCGAGCGACGTCACGGAAGGGGCGAGATGCGCGCAGCGATGATCGCGCGTGACATCCTCTGATCCGACGCATTTTTCTTTTCGTTTATTGTGTTTTATGCCTACCACATGTATTATTTACGCTAAAAACTGTATGATTTTATGCTTTAACACAGAGTTCGTATATCAGTTTACTGCATGCACATTGGAAAGGCAATTCCTTGATTTATGCTGTTCTTAATTTGCGCGCATGCAATGGAAACTCCCACGATTTTGCCATAATTTTTGGATCTGTATAAAAATAGAAACCGCATGAATGCGGCTGCCATGTTTTTCGGATCTGTCATAAAAATAGGATCGTAATAACAACCTACTAAAGCTATCAACCTCTAATTGACTCGGTATTTACGCTTATAATTGAGGGATTTTATGCTCAAAACTTAAGGTTTTTACGCTCCACCCGGAGATGCGTCCACCAGTGAACAACATGCCAGATTTTTTACGCAGTGTAAGGAATTGCATAAATACCTACACCGTGTAGTATAATTTGTTTCAGTATACATCATAAACTAGTTCTAATGCGTTTAGTTGCATGGCTGTTGGAGGGATCCTATATTTATGAAGGAAATAAAACATTAAATGTGATTTTTTGTTTCTATACATGCAATTCATTTCCTTTCATTGCATATTCTTTCCATCATAAATTCGTGTGCATGCAGCCTGTAGCAGATTTTTACGCAGTATACCGAATTGCATAATTATCTACACAGTGTAGCATATTTAGTATAAGTATATAGCATAAAATGGTCATTACGAGTTTTAGTTGCATGTCTATTGCAGCGATCCTAAATTTATGGAGGAAATAAAGCATTTAAAATAGAAACCGCTACACATATCTTTCCTAAATTTACGCGCATGCAAGGGAACATGTTTGACTCATACATGCATTTTGCCATAATTTTAGGATCTGTATAACCGCATGCATGCGACTGCCATGTTTTTCGAATCTGCCATAAAAATAGGATCGTAATAACAACCTACTAGAGCTATCAACCTCTCACATTGGCTCGGTATATACGCTTATAATTGAGGGATTTTATGCTCAAAACTTAAGGTTATTACGCTCCAACCCGGAGGTGCGTCCACCAGTGAACAACATGCCAGATTTTTTACGCAGTGTAACGAATTGCATAAATACCTACACCATGTAGTATAATTTGTATCAGTATATATCATAAACTAGATTTAATGTGTTTTAGCTGCATGGCTGTTGGAGAGATCTTATATTTATGAAGGAAATAAAACATTAAATACGATTTTTTGTTTCTATGCGTGTAATTCATTCCCTTTCATTGCACATTATTTTTATCATAAATTCGTGTGCATGCAGCTGGTAACAGATTTTTACGCAGTATATCGAATTGCATAATTATTAACACAGTGTAGCATATTTAGTCTCAGTATATAGCATAAAATGATCCTTACGCGTCTAGCTGCATGGCTGTTGCAGCGATCCTAAATTTATGGAGGAAATAAAGGATTTTAAAAACAAAAACTGCCGCACATATATTTCCTAAATTTATGCGCATGCATTGGATCGTGTTTGACTCATGCATGCATTCCTTTTTTTGCGCTAACAGACGTGGGGCAGGTGGCGCACCCGACAGCCTGTTTGGGCGCGCTGGTTGAACCAGTTTGCAGGGGTGGTCGGCCTGGGCTTCCTTTAACTATTGGAAGCCCAGGGCTCCCGTTATACCTGCCCTATATATATATATATATATATATATATATTTAGTCAGCCTTCCCAGAGCTCCAGCTTTCTCTCAAGCAGAACAGGTGCTCCTTTGCAATCGCACCCACGCTCGTTGGACAGTCACACTAGTCACCGTTTGCCACCTACAGTGCTGGTAAGAACCTTGTAAGAGCGAGGTAAGACGCTTCATAACTTGTGTTCCACCACCACCACCCTAAGAGATAGTTGTAGGGTTCACATTGTTTGTTGCCTTTTTGTCTCTGTTTTGTGCTAACAATGAAAGGACCAAAGAACCAAATGGACAAGGAGAAGGGGCCTAAGCTTAACGACGATGAGTGTGTCTCTCAGCTGGAATTGAAGGAGATGATGCGTGCGATGACTGAAGCTTCTAAAAAATACCAGGACTCTGCGGCGACATCCTATGAGCAGCTTGATCGATGAGTTGCTGAACTTGTTACATGCATGGACGTACTGGAGGCTCGTCCCCCACCACCAACTCTAGCCCCAGCTCACTCTCCTGTGGACGACGACGACGGCGATGTTTATGCACCGCTGTGACGACACCTCGCACATAATCGACAAGGTATGGGAGGTAATGGTAGACGTCGTCATCATAATCCTAAACCAGACCATGATCCATTTGCTAAGATTAAGTTCTCTATTCCACTGTTTATGGGTTCTTATGATGTTGAAGCTTACTTAGACTGGGAGATGATGGTAGAACAAAAATTTAATTCCCATCTTGTTCCTGAGCAGCATAGGGTTAGACAAGCCACTAGTGAATTTAAAGATTTTGCTATCATTTGGTGGAATGAACTTGTTAACACACGTGCTGCACCACAAACATGGAATGCATTAAAAGAGGAGATGTGAGCTCGCTTTGTTCCCCCTTCTTATAGACGTGATCTTCGAAAAAATTGCAACGCTTAGATCAGGGAGACATGTCGGTACAGGAATACTACCAAGAGCTTCAGAAAGGTATGCTATGATGTGGGGTAGTTGAGGATCCGGAGGATCAAATGGTTAGGTTTTATGGGGAGTTGAGGAGGGAGATTCAGGATATTGTTGATTATAAAGAATAACATTCTATACAACGCTTGTTCTATCTTTCTATGTTGGCAGAAAAAGAATTGCAGGGTCATCAACAGCGGAGGAGCAGCACCTTCGCGCCACGACATCCACCGGCGCCAGCTAAGGCGTCATCCTCTTCGGGCGTACGGACGTCCACATCTTCCTCCACCAGTGGCACACGTAGCACCGCACCTTCGACATCACAGGGACACGACAACAACAAGTCCTTGGTGCCTTTGGGTGTTGCAGCAAAACCTGCTACAACCACCTCTTCCACAGGCCGCTCCTCTGACATCAAGTGCCACCGCTGCTAGGGACATGGCCATATTCAGCGAGACTGCCCCAGCAAATGGGCATACATTGCTACTGGTGATAGTGGGTATGTTAGTGCTTCTGATGTTGAAGATGAAGATACTATTGGAGCTAACATTACAGAGACTTATGATGCTGATGAAGAGGTTCTTGGTACAACAGCGATCGAGACCTATAAGGCCTTGATTGTGCAACGAGCTTTGAGTGCCATGGCTGGTGACGACGACAACAGACAGCGCCACAACCTCTTCAACATGTTCCTCATCGTCAAGGACTGTCGTGTACATACCATCATTGACAGTGGTAGCTGCAACAACTTGGTGAATGTTGAGGTGGTCAAGAAGCTTGGCTTGACCACACAAGAGCATCCCCACCCTTATCACATTCAATGGTTTAACAACAGCGGTAAGTTCAAGGTAACAAAAACAACAAGTGTGCATTTTTCTATTGGCTCTTACCATGACTTTGCTGATTTCGATTTGGTGAGTATGGATGCTTGCTCTCTTTTATTGGTGTTGGGGGCCTTCATCCTCCGAAGGTCCTCAAAAACATGATTTGACAATGTTTTCCAAGTGGATTATGTGAACAGGTATCTTCGGACTCAGAATTATGAACATAAAGCACGGTCAGGACGAAGCCTGAACCAGACGAAGGACGAGCTGATTACCAAGCTCTACGAAGGTGCACAGTCGAAGCTGTGTGCAAGGAAGCTTCGTCGCGATAGCGGAAAGGGGAACCGACTTAAAGATGAAAAGACTACGTGGGCCTTGACAGATTTCCATAAGTCATTAACAAATGTAATGGACATGGATGTAATTTTACGTGGGCTGCGTCCCGCGTCTATAAATAGATGAACAGTACTCCCGTACTGTTCACGCTGACTTGGCATTGGCATTTGCGTCACGCTTGTACTTTTTACCTTCTCTCAAGACCGAAGGTACATTTGTAATTTGTAATCATTTCTATTTCTCTGTGTTAATAAAATAGAAATGATTCTATGATTTACATTTCATGTTTTGTATGAATCCTTCGTTATTACTTGTTATATTTACGAAGGTATGTCTCTTGTGACCTTCGTCCGGAACTCATTATTCCCGAAGGGGAATAATGTTTGGTAGGACGAAGGGCCTTAACATTTAACACTTTTTATGTTGCCTTGTTCTTAATCCGAAGCATTTGAGAACAAGTCCCCAACATTGGCGCCCACCTCCGGTGAACTCACTTCCACTTCGAGCTTTTTTGAACACCTTCGGAAGCTGTAGATCTTCGCTATGGCACCGAAGAAAGCTTCAGCGGCTGGGGCTGCAGCACTGCAACCGCTGGACCACAACCAGGAGACCGTCTCTCTTCGGGAGGCCCGAAGCCAGAAGAGAAAGGCCGTCAGCCCAACGCTTCAGGAGGAAGAGCTAGACCAAGAAATCAGGGATATGGAGATCCTACATCAACAGGTGCAAAGGAAGAAGGAGAAGATGGCCCGGCTAGCTGAGTTGCAACGGCAGATAGACGAAGCCTCTGAGGAAGTCCGCCATCTTACCCATGATGAGCAAAACAGAAGGCCTCAGCAGAAAGACCTTCATCAGGAGGGCTTCGTCAACGAAGATGACTGGTATGACAATTTCCATCAGGGAAATTTTGTTTTCGATGATGCTTCTCCTTTGTCCGCTGAGCTGCAGGCTACACCTTGGCCTCCATCCTATAAGCCACCCCAGCTTCCCATGTTCGACGACCACTCAGACCCGAAGCAGTTCTTGATGAGCTACGAAGCAACAGTGTCTTCGTATGGGGGCAATGCTGCAGTCATGGCGAAGTCTTTCATCATGGCCGTCAGGAATGTTGCTCAGACCTGGTACTCCTCCCTTCGACCAGGAACGATCACCTCATGGCAGAAGCTGAAGGATATGTTGTTAACCAGCTTTCAAGGATTTCAGACGAAGCCGGTCACTGCTCAAGCCTTGTTCCAGTGCACTCAGGACCATGAAGAATACCTTCAGGCGTATGTCAGAAGGTTCTTGCGTCTGAGGGCGCAGGCTCCAACAGTGCCCAATGAAATTGTCATCGAAGCCATGATCAAGGGGCTTCGTCCTGCACCTGCAGCCCAATACTTTGCTAGGAAGCCTCCTCAGACTTTGGAGAAGCTGCTCCAAAAGATGGACGAGTACATTCGTGCTGATAATGACTTTCGCCAAAGAAGGGAGGAGGCCTTCAGATTTTCTGAGATGACCAGGGGCTTCGGGGGACGATTCTATCCGAGGCATGTCAGGTCCATCCACAACACTCAAAATGATGATAAGGGGAGTCAACAGAACAGGCCGCAGTGCTCCTCACAGGCTTCGGGGCAGCAGCAAACTTTCTTTCGGCCACCAGCTCCAAGAGGCAGAGGCGCCAGGGGCTTCGGCGGGAGATTTGGAGATCAACCAAGGAGGACATTTTGCTTATTCTGCGGTGAGAACAAGGGCCATACCACCAGGATGTGCCATGTTACCATCCAGAAACAAAAGGAGCTAGCAGAAGCTGCAGCACAACAGGGACAGCCGAAGCAGGTCATGCATACTGCTTCGTACCATCAGCCTTACATCCCGGAATATGTGGGCAACCACCCTGTAGTTTCCGTAGCTTCGGCAAGTCAACCTCAAGCTTCATGGCAACAGCCCCCGCCTCCACCTCCGCTGCAACAAGGCCAACAGCCAGAAGGGAGCCAGTATGCTCCGCACCAAAGGGATCTCAGAGAGCAATCTGAAGCCCGTACAGTCAACAGTACTGTGCCGGAGTCGAAGCACATTTATTGACAGATATCCTACTTTGATAACAGTCTTTTCCATTTAAGTTCTGTTTTCGCTGTAATAAAGAACACTTCAGTTTTCATATAATAGTTTTGTGGTTGGTTGTCAGAAAAACCTATCTTCTCTACAGGCTTAAGTTGCTGAAGCTTAAAAATTTGCGGTAACAAGGAGGGTCTTCGGATTATTAAAAATCCTTCGAAGCAACAAAAAGTCGTTCTAAGGAGCGCAGAGTAAGTTGCCGAAGTTACAAAAAGCCGTTCCAAAGGGAGCGCAGTGTAAGTTTTTTGCTCCAAAGACGTTCCTAAGGGAATGCAGAGCATACAGCGAAAAGTCAACGCTGATACCGTCTAAGTAAAAGGCGAAGAAGCTCCAAAGACGTTCCTAAGGGAATGCAGAGCTTATACCGTCTAAGTAAAAGGCGAAGAAGCTCCAAAGACGTTCCTAAGGGAATGCAGAGCTTACGAATATATTTTGTGTGTATCTTCGGAACAAATGTCATTTGCATAACATAACATCATCACATCATTTTGCATAACATAAGCATCATACATCATGTTGCATTTGGCAAAAGAAGGGGACACAGTATCAACCTTCGAAAGGACGCTTTGAGAAAGTGAAAATTGTGTAAAGTCACGAAGGAATACAATGATAATCTTCGGAATACAGCTTCGGAGAATATTTTTACGAAGCATGGTCGAGCTTCATCAGAGCAATATCGAAATTGTATACCTTCGGTGAATGTTTTCATGAAGTATGAACGTGTTTCATCAGAATAATTTTAACGGAGAATGTCTTCTTCACGAAGCATGAAAAGAAGGGAAGGTGTTTTTTCGCCGAAGGCTCAAAAATGGTATGTATGTAGAGTTTCATGCATCGTAAAGAATTGAATACTGAAAAGAAACTTGTATATTACATTCAAATGTACAAAATGTTACATAGATCACACTTCCAATGTTTTTTCTAATAGCATCTAGTCTTCTCTTAATACTGCTTCGGCGGCTTCGTTTAGAAGTTGATCAACAACTTTGTCCATGATAGCTTCGGCCATTTGTTTAATTTCGTCATCCCCTTTTGTGTGGGGGTCGGCAGTCGATCCAGCAGCTTCTGAGGGAAGAGAACGTTTCTTCATTACTATTACAAACCATGAGCAAAGTTTGAAATAAAAATTACAACACACTAAGAACGACTAATTAATACATAAATGCCTTTCGGGCTCTGAACTTTTTTCGGCAGCTTCTGCTACTTTCCTGGCATCATGGATGCCTTTTTCGCTCCTTTGGATGATTTCTTGCGCCATTCCTCGGCCGCCGTCGTTCCAGATATCAGTAAAAAATTTGCCACCAACCACGCTTGCTTCGGCCGAGGGGTCCTTGATGTCTTCGGAAGATAGGGCAGCTTCGGACTGGGCTAAAAATTTTACATGCCCGCAACCTTTCTTCTCTAAGACAGAAGCAATTCCTCTGGCGCCCGAAAAAGCGCAGATGTCGCCACGACTGCTCAGGATCTCCTCGAAGGCCTCTGCTTCGTGACTAATCCATTCCAGTGGACCTTCGGGATTGCCTCGAGAGAAATTCTCTTCGCTGGAAAAGGCGCCCACGCTGGCGAAGCTGGTTTTAATTTTATTCACGCATTCTACAGATTTAACATAACAGTTCCTCTGAGAAGCACGAAGCTCTTTAACACTTAACTCCAATTTGCTGACCATATAATCACTGAGTTCTCGTTTTGTTTCTTCAAGCACGCGTTCCTCTTTAGCTCTAGCCAGCTGTTTTTGAAGATCTTTAATTTCACGTTTTTGGGCTTCGGCCTGGGTTTTTGAAGCAACTTCGTCTTTCTTTACTTTATCTACCAGTGTAAGCAGAATCTTATCCTTTTCCAGAGCTTCGTTTCTTAGCTTGATAACTTCGGAGCGTAAATTGTTAAACGCAATGTCATAGCTTTCATCTTCGGCGCTTTTTTGGGCTCTTAATGCGTTGCTTAGAATCAAGCCCTATACGAAAGAGAATCCATATAAGAATAAAGGAATGAATTACGTATTAAAAAAGTTTTTTCAAACGCTTAATTTCCATACCTTTAGGCTATTATATGCAAGACTGTCTGCGAGATCCTCTTTCGTCATGGCGCATAATCCAGCTTCGAGTTTCGGGAACCCCATGCTTCTAGCCATTTCCCGGCACACGGATAGTTCCTTATTGTCTGGGAGACAGTACAGGAAATCATCTTCGTCTGTCCCATTGAATACTACTGCCCCCTTCGGATACTTCAACTCTCTAGCATAGTGATTCGCTTCATAGATTTCTTCTTCAGACAGTTTCTTCCCCGAAGCATGTCGCACGATGTAATCGCGTATGCTGGAGGGAGCTTCGGGGGCGGCAGTGTCAATTTCTTCAACTAAAGCTGGTTCTGATATTTTCTCGGATTGTTCCTTGGCGGGCTCTGAAGGCCCAGCTTCAGCTTCAGCTTCAGCTTCAGCTTGTTGTTTCGAAGTTTCCGTAGATGCTTCAGCGAGTTCAACAGACTCCTTTGCGGTTGTGCTTGAAGACTTAATTGTCTCCAAGACATCCAGTACGTTCACCATTCTTTTTCTTCTTGGGGTCACCAATGGGCCCTTTTGATTTTTTGTTGTGTCGACATTTGTTGAAGGACTTAAAATTTCTGATGTTTTTGGCCCTTCAATCTTCGGTTTTTCTACTGCTGAAGGCGCTTCAGTCTTCTCTTCCATCTTCGGCACTGGAGCTGGTTCTGTAGCTTCAGAGGCCAAAGAAACTTCACCAAGAATTCTGGCACTGTGGCCGGCTCAATAAAGCGTGTCCGATGGGTGAGCACCTTCATCTTTTTTCTTTGAGGCGCTGGCTCACTAGGGGCACTCGCGGTAGCTTCCGTCGCAGGAGAAGTATTTTTCCTTTTGCGACTCAATACCGGATAGTGATAGTCAGGGTACATAAACCCGACTGCGTCAAACACACGGTTGAGCCTTTTCTTTTTTCGGCCTCCGAAGGCTGCTGATAGCGCAGTATTTTCGGCCTTCGAATATGCCCCAAGTAGTTCATCACTTAATGTTTCAATGCTTTTCAGCCAGTCATCATCAGGTTCAACAAATTTATCTGCATATTTGAATGTGTATTTCAGTCTGACCAGTCCGCCCTCGTCGGACTCTTTAATGGTCTCCTTCGGCATTTCCCACTTTTCTGCAAGTGGCCATACCCTGAAGGCAATGTGCTCTTGGACCAAGTCCCTTGTCCCAATGAAAGAGCAGATTATGCCGAAGGCTCTCTGGCATTCCTCGGCTGCTTCGTCCATTTCAACCTTCGGCCTTCGAAGTCCGAAGCGTTGCCAGATGGGGCGCATAATGATACTCTTGACATTTTCTTGCGCTGTTAAGTCATTTTTTACGTAGAACCATTCAGTCATCCAGGCTCCGGGCCATCTCTTCCGAAAGGTTGGCACAGGGCGGCTTGACCCGGAGCGGGCACCGAAGCTGTAGCACCCAAAATTATTGTGATATTGTTCTTTTCCCCACGGCTTCGTCTCATATAACAATTCATGAATGTTGCAAAAACTTTCAGCATTTGGTTCTAAACCTTGGCTTCTTGCAGCCCAGACAAACATCCCCATTCTTATGATAGCTTCGGGAGTAAGTTGATGAAGGTAGACTTGAAATGTTTTCAGTACCTCAACAACGAAGTTGCTCAGGGGGAATCGAAGCCCAGCCTTGAGAAAGCTTCGGAAGACTACAACTTCATCTTCTTCCGGGGTGGGAGAAGTCTTTTCTCCAGCGTCAGCCCTCACAATAGATATATCTCGAAAATACCGCCCCCTCATATTATCAATATGATTCTGCTTGATAGTGGTCTTCCCGAAAACCGTGTGACTTGGCCGCCATGGTCGATCTTCGGCCTCTTCTCCACCACTTTCTACATCATAGCTGTCGCTGTCATCAGTATCTTCGGACAAACCTTCGAGAATCTCTTTGGTGATTTTCTCTGTATTGGTCTCCGCCATCGCAATCAGAAAACCCAGATTCTTCTCTTCCTCGAGACTCAGCTTCGTATCAGCAGGAATCTTCTTACCTTCAGACATCTTCGGAAACGCTAAAAAACTGCTCTCGAGGCCGAAGCTTCAAAATCAAAAAGACCAGCAAATCTTAAAGCACAAGAGCTAAAAATTTAGTGGACCGAAGCAGATGGCAAGTGTGCGTACCAAATGAGTTCGCGATGTGATCTTATTTATACGCCCAGGGCGTTGAAAATTGAAAGGCCCCGCTTGTCAGTGGATGATGCTATTCTAGCAAAGGGAAGGTGTTTTTTCGGACCTTCGGCTCAAGGCCTTCGTCCAACTCGCAATCTGAATTTAATACTAAATTAATATTGCGAGGGGCTACTGTTGGGGGCCTTCGTCCTCCGAAGGTCCTCAAAAACATGATTTGACAATGTTTTCCAAGTGGATTATGTGAACAGGTATCTTCGGACTCAGAATTATGAACATAAAGCACGGTCAGGACGAAGCCTGAACCAGACGAAGGACGAGCTGATTACCAAGCTCTACGAAGGTGCACAGCCGAAGCTGTGTGCAAGGAAGCTTCGTCGCGATAGCGGAAAGGGGAACCGACTTAAAGATGAAAAGACTACGTGGGCCTTGACAGATTTCCATAAGTCATTAACAAATGTAATGGACATGGATGTAATTTTACGTGGGCTGCGTCCCGCGTCTATAAATAGATGAACAGTACTCCCGTACTGTTCACGCTGACTTGGCATTGGCATTTGCGTCACGCTTGTACTTTTTACCTTCTCTCAAGACCGAAGGTACATTTGTAATTTGTAATCATTTCTATTTCTCTGTGTTAATAAAATAGAAATGATTCTATGATTTACATTTCATGTTTTGTATGAATCCTTCGTTATTACTTGTTATATTTACGAAGGTATGTCTCTTGTGACCTTCGTCCGGAACTCATTATTCCCGAAGGGGAATAATGTTTGGTAGGACGAAGGGCCTTAACATTTAACACTTTTTATGTTGCCTTGTTCTTAATCCGAAGCATTTGAGAACAAGTCCCCAACAATTGGGATGTCCTTGGGAGTTTGATACTGATGCTATTCACCATGGTAGATCTAATAAATATACTTTCATGCATAAGGGAAAGAAAATTGTGTTGCTTCCTATGACTCCCACTGAAATTGTCCACTTTGAACATGAGAAAAAGACTAATGCTAAGCAAAAAAGGTGTTTTGAACTCTGAAAATCAGCAACCTATTAAGTTAAAAACTCCTACTTTGCTAGCTACTAAATCTGATCTTGATGAGTTACATGCCTTTGTTGGACTTTGCTATGCCTTAGTGTGCAAAAATGCTTTCTGTTCCATTGATGATACGTCTATTGCTTTGCCACCGGCTGTTGATAACCTTTTGCAAGAGTATATGAATGTGTTTCCCTCTGAGATACCCTTGGATTACCACCTGTGCGAGGCATTGAGCACAAGATTGATTTAATTCTAGGGGCAAGCTTGCCCAACCGTGCGGCCTATAGGACCAACCCCGAGGAGACTAAGGAGATTCAGCACCAGGTCTAGGACCTTCTGGACCGTGGGTACATTCGTGAGAGCCTTAGTCCTTGTTCTGTTCCTGTTCTTTTGGTTCCTAAGAAAGATGGCACCTGGCGCATGTGTGTTGATTGTAGAGCCATTAATAACATCACATTTCGGTACCGATATCCTATTCCTAGATTGGATGACATGATTGATGAATTAAGTGGTTCTATTGTTTTCTCTAAAATTGACTTGTGTAGTGGATACCACCAGATTCGTATGTCTTTAGGTGATGAATGGAAAACTGCATTTAAAACTAAGTTCGGTCTTTATGAGTGGTTAGTCATGCCTTTTGGGTTAACTAATGCACCTAGCACTTTCATGAGATTGATGATCGAGGTTTTACGTGCTTTCATTGGTAAATTTGTGGTGGTATATTTTGATGATATTCTTATCTATAGTAAGTCTCATGATGATCATATTAAACACTTACGTGCTGTTTTTGATGTTTTGCGTGATGCACATTTATTTGGTAACCTTGAGAAGTGCACCTTCAGCACCGATCGTGTAACTTTTCTTGGATATGTTGTGGCATCGCATGGCATTGAGATGAATGAGGAAAAAATTGTTGCCATCACGAACTGGCCACTTCCGACCACGGTCACGCAAGTTCGAAGTTTTCTTGGTCTTGCAGGATTCTACACGCGATTTGTGCGGGATTTCAGCACCATTGCAGCACCTCTCCATGAGTTGACAAAGAATAGAGTGCCATTTCATTGGGGACCAGCACAACAACAAGCTTTTGATGCCCTCAAGTCGAAGCTCACACAAGCACCACTGCTCCAACTTCCTGATTTTGACAAGACATTCGAGCTCGAGTGTGATGCGAGCGGCATTGGGATTGGAGGAGTGCTCATTCAAGGAGGTAATCCTGTTGCTTTCTTTAGTGAAAAATTGCATGGTCCAACTCTGAATTATTCTACATATGACAAAGAATTATATGCTTTAGTACGAGTTTTACAAACTTGGCAACATTATCTATGGTCTAAAGAATTTGTCATACATTCGGATAATGAATCTTTGAAGTATCTTAAGGGACAATCTAATCTAAACAAACGACATGCTAAATGGATTGAATTCATAGAATCATTTCCTTACAATATTAAGCATAAAAAAGGAAAGGATAATGTGATTGTCGATGCTTTATCTAGACGTTATACTATGATGTCCCAACTTAATCATAAAATCTTTGGTTTGGAGACTATAAAGGAATTATATGCTACTGATTTGGACTTCAAAGATGCTTTTAAAAATTGCAAAGAGGGAAGAACGTGGCAAAAATTTGTGCTGCGTGAAGGCCTTCTCTACCAGTGCTAACAAGCTGTGTGTTCCAGCTAACTCCGTTCGTCTTCTACTCTTACAGGAAGCGCATGGAGGTGGCTTGATGGGACATTTTGGTGTTAAGAAGACCAAGGATGTGTTGTCTACTCATTTCTATTGGCCTCGGATGCGGTGTGATGTTGAGCGCTACGTCTCTCGTTGCACCACGTGCAACAAAGCTAAGTCCCGACTTAACCCCCATGGTCTTTTATTTGCCTCTTCCTGTTCTTCATGCACCTTGAGAGGATATTTCTATGGATTTTGTTTTGGGATTGCTTAGAACAAAAAGGGGGAGTGATAGTGTTTTTGTCGTTGTCGATCGTTTTTCAAAGATGGCACATTTTATACCCTGTCACAAAACTGATAATGCTTCACATGTTGCTGATTTGTTCTTCACTGAGATTGTGTGTTTGCATGGTGTCCAAATATTATTGTTTCTGATAGGGATGCTAAGTTTTTAAGTCATTTTTGGAGAACCTTGTGGTTTAAATTGGGAACAAAGTTGCTGTTTTCTACTATTTGTCATCCCCAAACTGACGGGCAAACAGAGGTTGTTAGTCGCACTTTATCTACCATGTTGCGGGCTATTTTGAAGGATAATTTGAGGTTGTGGGAGGAATGTTTGCCACATATTGAGTTTGCTTATAACAGATCAATTCATTCCACAACCAAGCTTAGTCCATTTATGGTAGTATATGGTTTTAATCCTCGTGCTCCAATTGATTTGCTACCTTTACCAACTTTTGAAATAGTGAACTATGATGCTACACAACGTTCTGAATTCACTCTTAAGTTACATGAAACAACTAAGTTGCAAATTGAAAAGATGAATGAAAAGTATCGTATTGCTACTAATAAAGGCAAGAAGGAAATGAAATTGGAACCTGGTGACTTGGTGGGTTCATTTGAGAAAGGATAGGTTTCCTGATTTGAGAAAGTCTAAACTCATGCCACGTGCTGCTGGTCCTTATAAAGTTCTTGCAAAAATTAATGATAATGCATATACACTTGAGTTGCCTCTAGATTTTGGGGTCAGCCCCACCTTTAACATTTCAGATTTGAAGCCATATATGGGTGACAAAGATGAGATCGAGTCGAGGACAACTCCAATTTAAGAGGGGGAGCATGATGAGGACATCACTTCTATACATACAAAGAATGGACCGATAACACGATCGCGTGCACGACAGCTAAATCTCCAGGTACGTTCTACCCTAGTCAATTGTGTTTTAGAGCATGCGCTTGGGGCCATGAATGTTTTGATGATTAGGAACCTTGGAGAGTACCAGCAAGGACTTGGGAAAGGCCAAGGTGTTGAGGAGGAGCAGCAAGGGCGCCCACAACAAGAAGGAGATCAAGTCTGACTCGGCTGCGACTCCATCTCGGGTTCCAGGACCACTCTGCACTAAAATGGACGCCCAGGATGCACCCGGACCCCGATTGTGACGAACTTGATATGGTTGGAAATATAAGGAGATTATCTAACCAACCCAACTAGTTCCACCTTAAAATTCATTAGGAGTCAATGAGAATCGTCGAAACAATTCAGCGTTCAGATTATGTTTTGGTGCTGCGACACCGTCTGTTGGGTCGTGTATCGCGTCGGAGCCCATTAGGGGCGAGACCAGAGGTCATGCATGCCCTAATACTCTATTTATTCAGCAGCTGCCACCACATTAGGTTTTGGGTTTTCTTAGATCATTCTGTCATCGAACAGTGTCGCCGTCATCGGTTTGTGAGACCCCATCCCGTAATCAATATAATTTTGGTTGCGTTTCTTTCCTGTTCTTGCTTGTGTTCTTGATTGCGCTTGCAGGGATAAGCCTTCGTGGCGAGGTCACTCGTGTGTCACGGGTGATAACCAACGGAGCCGTGGTGTAGTGATTGCGAGGAACCGTTCACTTAGAGCCTTGGATCATCAACGTTGAGATCTCCACTCAATCAAGTTATCGTATCTCACGGAAGATCGGGCCTCGTCTTCTATCACTTATTAATTCATAGTCGTTGTATAAATTCTATTATATCTCATGTACCCTTATTCATATATGTTCACTGGGATGATGAAGGTATACCCTTCATGACCTTCGTCTGGAGACCATTATATCCGAAAGGAGATAATGCTTCGAAGGACGAAGGTCTCTAATTATTGACAATCGTGTTATCCTGTTCTTGATGTATAGCATTTGAGAACAAGGACTAACATTGGCGCCCACCTCTGGTGAATTCAATCAACCACCTTCGGCAAGCATCGACTTTCGTAATGCCGCCGAAGAAGACAACAGTTCCAGGGACTGTCTTGCAGCCATTGGACATAAATCAGGAGACACTACGAGAAGCTAGAAGCCAGAAGAGGAAGGCTACAAGCCCAACACCTTAGGAGGAGGAGCTAGATCAGGAGATCAGGGATTTGGGGGCTATCCACCAACAGGTACAAAGGAAAAGGGAAAAGATGCTTCGGCTCACCGACCTTTAGAGAAAGATCGATGAAGTTGCTGAAGAAATGCGTCACCTTACCCAGGATGACCAAGACCGAAGGCCCCAACATAGGGAGCTTCATCAAGAAAGCCCAATTAATGATGATGAGTGGTATGGTGACTTTCATCATGGCAATTTTGCTTTTGATGATGCTTCTCCCTTGGCAGCAGAATTGCAGGCTACCCTGTGGCCACCGTCATACAAGCCACCTCAGCTCCCCATGTATGACGGGCACTCAGACCCGAAGCAATTTTTGATGAGCTACGAAGCAACCATATCCTCATATGGGGGCAATACTGCGGTCATGGCGAAGTCCTTTGTCATGGCAGTTAGAAGCGTGGCTCAAACATGGTACTCTTCTCTTCAGCCAAGGACAATTACGTCGTGGCAGAAGCTAAAAGACATGCTGGTCACTAGCTTCTAGGGTTTCCAAACGAAACTAGTTACTGCCCAAGCTTTGTTCCAGTGCACACAGGATCAAGAAGAATACTTCCAAGTGTATGTCTGAAGGTTTCTGCGGTTGAGAGCTCAGGCGCCCATAGTGCCCAATGAGATTGTCATCGAGGCCATGATCAAGGGGCTCAAACCAGGACCAACGACACAATACTTTGCATGAAAGCCACCACAAACCTTGGAGAAGCTTCTCTGGAAAATGGATGAGTACATTAGAGACGACAATGACTTTCAGCAAAGAAGGGAAGAAGCCTAGAGATACTCTGAGATGGCCAGGGGCTTCAGAGGAAGATTCCACCCTATGCATGTCAGATCAATCCATAATGCCACCTCAAGTGACGACAGGGGAAACAATACCCAAAGGCAGCACCACAGCTCCCAGTCATTAGGAGCACAACAAAGCTCTTTCAGGCCACTGGCCCCAAGAGGCAGAGGGGGTAGAAACTTCGGAGGAAGATATGGAGATCAGCCCATGAAACTATTTTGTTTGTTCTATGGTGAAGATAAGGGGCACACCACAAGAATGTGTCAGGTTATGATTCAGAAGCAGAAAGAAATTGCCGAAGCTGAAGCGCAACAGAATCAGCCGAAGCAGGTTCTGCATACCACTTCGTGCTACTCTCCCTATGTCCCGGAGTATGTAGGCAATCAACAGCCTACGGCTTCGGTCGCTTCGGCAAGCCATTCTCAAGCTTCCTGGGCCTAGTTGCCACCACCACCACCACAAGCACCTACCCTGGTTCGTAGTCAACAACTAGAAGGGCACAACCACGTGCAGCAACAGCATGACCTTCGGGAGGAGTCCGAAGCTCACACAGTCAACAACACTGTGCCTGAGTCAAAGCACATCTATTAAAGGTGTCACAGTGATTCGATTAAAGAATATCCTACCCTGATGTATCTTAGTTTTTTCTGCCATTTTATTTTCTTGCATGAAAAACAATTCACGAAGGATTAATTTCCAGTTTGATGTAATAATATTGTGTTCGCACAAATGAGTGTGGAGTGCATCGCCTTAACAATATTTCTGAGGCTACAAAGTCATTCATAAGGGAGTGTAGAGTAAGTTTCGAAGCTACAAAGTCATTCCTAAGGGAGCGCTGAGTAAGTTTCCGAAGCTACAAAGTCATTCCTAAGGGAGCACAGAGTAAGTTTCGAAGCTACAAAGTCGTTCCTAAGGGAGCGTAGAGTAAGTTTCGAAGCTACAAAGTCGTTCCTAACGGAGCGCAGAGTAAGTTTCGAAGCTACAGAGTCGTTCCTAAGGGAGCACAGAGTAAGTTCCAAAGCTTAAAAGTCGTTCCTAAGGGAATGCAGAGCTTAATGCCACCGAAATAAAAGGTGAAGAAGCTCCAAAGTCGTTCCTAAGGGGATGCAAAGCTTAAATGCCACTGAAACAGAAGGTGAAGAAGCTCCAAAGTCGTTCCTATGGGGATGCAGAGCATAGCTCCAAAGTCATTCTTAAGGGGATGCAGAGCTGAAATATCACCTAAGTAAATGATAAAGAGACTCAAAAGTCGTTCCTAAGGGGATGCAGAGTCTAGGTACATTTTTGAGTGGGTCTGTGTCTTCTGCATAAACATCATGCTGCATCATATTATCGCATCATTTTGTATAGCATTACATCATATATCATATCGCATCAGCAACAGAACTGTGAAGAAGCAAAGCTGTTTCTTTCAAAATATTTGATAATTGGAACAATGTGCTGAAGCACAAAGGGTACCTTCAGCAGCCATTATTTTACATACCAAGAAAATCTTCGTCGACAACAATATTATATAACAGCTACGACATAAGAAGGGGTGATTTTTTATTTGCAAAGCATGAAAAGAAGGGAAGGTGTTTTTTCGCTGAAGGCTCAAAAACAGGTAAGTATATAGATTTCATGCATTGCAAGGAAATATATTACATTAATATACATACAATTGTTCTATGTTCGACTCATACACGAATATTACATTTTTTAGTACACAAGAATTCAGTCTTCTTTCAACATCTTCTCGGCAGCTTCATTTAGGAGTCTGTTGACAGCTTCATCGTCAGCTTCTTCGGCAACCCTTATCGTTTCTAATGCCGCCCTCATGGCTGGATCGGCCTCGGGATCATATGGCTCAGGTGGCGGTGAAAGTTCAGTTTTAGTAAAGAACAAGTTGTTAATCCAAAGCCAGAAACAAACACCGAAGCTAAAATTCAGCAATAATACCTATACGCCTTGCGAGCTCAGCAGCCTCTTTGGCTCGCTTAGCTTCTTCTCAGGCATCATGGGATTATTTTTCATTTTTCTTTATTGCTTCGTCGAATATCTCGCGGCTGCCTTTCATCCAAACATTGGAATAAAATTTCCCACCCATCAAAGTAGCTTCGGCCGAAGGCTCCTTTGTGTCGTCTATGGAGAAGACCGTTTCTGCCTGGGCTGCAGTTTTAAGATGTTCACAGCCAGATTTCTCCAAAACTGCTGCAACCCCTCGAGCACCGGTGAAGGCATAGAAATCTCCACGGTCGCTAAGTATTTCGTCAAAAGCTTCAGCTTCTTCGCCGATCCATTCAATGACTCATTCGAGATCGCCTCGAATAAATTTTTGCTCCGATGAGTATGCACCCACCTTTGCAAAACTATCTTTCAATTTCTTTGCGTAATCCATGGATTTCTCATAACACCTCTCGTTCGATTCATGAAGCTCATCCACATTCTTTTGCAATCTCGAACTAGTCCATTCGCTTATTTCTTGCTTCGCTTTCGCTACTTCAAAATCCTCATTCTTTTCAACAAGCTTTTTCTTTAGGCTTTCAATTTTGGCTTTATGAGCTCCGAATTGTGCATTAAATTTTGCTTCGCTGCTCTTCAGTCTATCCACTAAGGCAAGCAGTATTTTATCTTTTTCAAGCGCCTCGTTTCTTAGTGTAATAACTTCTGACCGAAGGTTCCCAAGGGCTATTTGGCAGCTTTCGTCTTCTGCTTTCTTTTGTGCCCTTAAAGCATTGCTTAGGATTAAGCCCTACAAAAAATGAAGGATGAGCACACAATAATAAGGAAAGATACAAAAAATACTCTGCGTATAAGCTAAAACATCCTCACCTTCAGACTGTTATAGGCAAGGTTGTCTGCAATCTTCGACATGGCAGATAGGTCAAGCTCTAGCTCTAGCTTCGGTGCTCTTCACAGCCAATATAAGTACATACAGTGTTAAAAGCCATCTGGCATGCTTGAATATCATCTCCAAGGACAGTGGCTGGCCTCCTAATGACGAAACGAGACCAGATAGGGCGTGAATGATCCCCTTTATATCTTCTCTTTCAACTAAGTTGTTCTTCACATAAAACCACTCTTGCATCCAGGCTCCTGGCCACCTCTTCTAGAATGTTGGGACGGGATAGCTCACATCAGAGCGAGGCACGAAGCCGTAACAACCAAAATTATTATGATATTGCTCTTTGCTAGTAGCCTTCGTTTCATATGATAGCTCATACATGTTGCAGAAGCATCTTGCATTCGGCTCCAAACCCTGGCTCCTCATGGCCCAAACGAAAATCCCCATTCTGATGATAGCTTTGGGGGTAATCTGATGAAGGTAAATTTCAAAAGTCTTCAAAACTTCAACTAAAAATTTGTTCAGGGGGAATCGAAGCCCTGCTTTAATGAAGCTCCTGTACACAACCACTTCATCAACTTCGGGTATAGGGGCACTGCTATCTCCTCCAGCCCTCACGATAGAAATATCGCAGAAGTATATTCCTTTCATTGCATCAATCTGACTCTATTTGATGGTTGATTTATCGAAGATGGCATGACTCAGCCGCCAGGGCTGATCTTCGGCACCTTCGTTTCCACTTTTTAAATCGAAACTTTCACTATCATCAGAATCTTCAGATAACCCAGCTAGCATCTCATTGGTAATCTTATCTGTATTTGTCTTCTCCATAGCTTCATAAAACCCGGCCAATGCAGGGTCAGCAATCTTCTTCTCTTCATCCATTTAGACAACAGTTGCACGATTGCTGAAGCTTAAAACTCAATTAAAACTCAGCAGAGCACGAGAATTAAGAATGTCTAAAATAGCGCAAGCAGCTGAAATGGCACAACAAATGCCATCAATGCGAGTCCCTATTTATATGCCTAGCGCCTCACAACTTGGTGGGTCCAATGTGTCAGTGTCTTTCGCTATTCTAGCAAAGGGAAGGTGTTTTTTCGGACCTTTGGCTAAAGGCTTTCATTCATGCCACAGTCTAAATTTGTTACAAAGAAACAAATTCATACCGCGAGGGGCTACTGTTGGGGCCTTCCTCTTCCGAAGGTCCTCAAAAACATGACTAACCATATGTTTTCAGTATGACTTAGACTATTACAGGAAGCTTCGGTTTTGGGATGAAGGTGTGATATGAGGATACAGCCCGAAGGCAACACGGATGGACGTCAAAGCTATGACTAAAAGAGCTTTGACTTGGTATGATAGCGAAGATGAAGGATGAAACCGACCTAAGGGGGAAAAGACTACTTAGTCCTTGATAGTTTGCATTATGATTAAGAGTAGATGTCAGGGGCATGAATGTAATCTTATACGGGCTGCGTCTCGTGCCTATAAATAGATGAACAGTAACACCGTACTGTTCATGCCGAATGGTATTCACTCTGGCGTCACTCTCACATTCTCACCTTCTGGCAAGCCGAAGGTATTAATGTAATATAAATATTGTTGATGTTTATTCATGTTTATGAAATGAGAATATAAGTAACTTATTAATTCATAGTCGTTGTTTAAATTCTATTATATCTCATGTACCCTTATTTATATATGTTCACTGGGATGATGAAGGTATACCCTTCATGACGTTCGTCTGGAGACCATTATATCTTAAAGAAGATAATGCTTCGAAGGACGAAGGTCTCTAATTATTAACAATCGTGTTGTCCTGTTCTTGATGTATAGCATTGAGAACAAGGACTAACATAACCTATTGTAATTTTTGTTTCTTTTGCTTTACATTTGCCCCCAAAAATACTTTGAGAAGGTACATCCTTAGGCGCTCTATAATAAATATGAGGTTACACCATCTAGTGTAAACGAAAAGTGCTAAAGAAGCTCCAAAGTCGTTCCTACGGGGATGCAGAGCTCAAAATACCACCTAATAAAGGAGAAGATCTAAAGTCGTTCATACGGGGATGCAGAGCTCAAAATACAACCTAGTAAAGGTGAAGATGCTCCAAAGTCGTTCCTAAGGGGATGCAGAGCTAAAATACCACCTATTAAAGGTGAAGAGACTCCAAAGTCGTTCCTAAGGGGATGCAGAGTCTTATTATAATATTTTTTCTATCATCATATTAATCCAAGCATCTTTGCATCATATCATCACATCATTATGCATCATACCATCATGCATCATATCATCCTGCATTAACCATAAAGAGAAAAGAAGGGATATTGCTTCTTCATCTACAGATGAAGCTTAGTTACAAAGCTAAATACATGTTTTTTGAGAAATCTTCAAGGAATGAAAACAGGAGGACAAAAAGAAGGGGAAAATACTACATATCCAATAGTCATCATCATCAATAGGACTGTCGGTGGGAAAATCCTCCGGACGGGTGGTGGAATGCACCCGCCCTAATCCTAAGATGAGGAGGGGGCCTAAGCGGTTGCCTGTTTGGTGAATTTCGGATGAACACAAGAGGACTCAAGGGATTATAGTGGTTTAGGCTGCCAGAGCGTAATACCCTACCTCCACTGTGTGTAAGTTGTATTTTGTGTTTCCCTTGTAACGCTGTGTGCCTTCCCTTTTATAGTTTAAGGGAGGCACATACAAGGATGTTGAGCCCTGACATGCGGGCCCAGGAGCATAATGGAAGAAATACATTATGTGAATAATTAATGCCGACAGCACACCAAGATCTTTACTGGACGTTGTGTTGCTACATCTGTCTTAATAACGCATGAGTAATCAGCGGGAGCATAATGACTGCAGTCCATGCAGCATTGATAGGCAGTAACCCTTTTCATGGAAATGCACGAGTAATGGTGAGTCATTGTCCTCGCTATGGTAACGTATGAGTAACGACACGGCCCATGCAACGTGTACTGGGCGTGCCGCCTGTCACTGGAATGGACAGACACACGTCTTATCCGTAATAAATGCCAAGACGCGTGTAGCCTAGAGGCTTTATGTCAGGCTCTGCCCGTTGGCTTATGCCACGCGCAGTAGGCCACGTGGCAGCATCGGGTCTCCGCCTGGGCGGGAGTAGGAGTGTATGTGATAAGGTATGGATCCCACCAGATCAGGTCTGGACACGTGTCAGCTCTGGACCCCTACCTGGATCCTGATTAAGGCCCGAGTATGTTCTGTCCTAGAACCCTGGGACCCCACTGTGGGTGGCGTGGACCCCATAGGGGGGGTTCGGATCCCATTCTAGGGGTCCGTTCGCACACGTGGAGGTCCTAGGCCAAACTTGGAGGCCTGGATCGTATATATAGGGGTCCGGCACTCTCCCATGGGGGTCCGGACTCACTGTTGATGCCTTGGAGTATATCACTTGTAGGATTACGGGGAGGCTACGCTAGCGCAAAACAAAATTTTCATCCCCATAATACCAAGAACTACTGCGGTTATAGGTCATGGAATTACCACTAGACGCGCAGAGCAGCGGAAGATGTCTCGATGTAGACGAACGCGTCGAGCAGTGCCGTGCAGTCGCCGGCGTCCTTCACGTCCTCGCACGGTTCATCCAAGTGCTCCAGATGCAGCACCTCCGAGGTATCCACACGTACAGGGAGGAAGCGCCGCGTACCGAACTGCTAGGTTCGCGACGACGGCTTGGCGAGGGCGAGAGGCGAGCGACGGCTCTGGTTTGCAGGTGGCGAATTAGGTTATCTCTTAACCGCGCCCCCGCCCCTCATTATATAGGCGTTATGGTGGGCTTCTGACGCCGAGGCCCATCATTAACCCTAAAGCCCAGTCTAATTTCGGATCTAATCCGAATTAGGCTTCCTTCCCCTTAAGTGTGTGACCCTATAGGTTCACGTACAAATAGACATAGCCCGAGTACTCTTACTTGGTCCAATAATTGACAGCGGCCTCTAGCAAGACATGTCAACTCCTATGTGTACGTAAAGATCATATCAGACGAACCATTGCGACATTACGTACATGCTGTTCCCTTTGTCTCACGATATTTGGTCTGGCTCTAAGCTGACCTCTCTTTCTCGATACTGTGAATTGGAATCCTTTCAATGGTTAACTCTTAACCCTAGCATGGCCATGCATTTCTTGATCCAATCACTCGAGGGGCCCAGAGATATCTCTCTCACAAAGAGAGGGACAAATTCCATCTTGACTGACCATGCCTCATAGCATGCTTCCTGACAAACCCAAAACTACCTTTATAACTACCCAGTTACGGGATAGCGTTTGATAGTCCCTAAGTAAGTCAATTCACATCTTGAGAACATGCGACAATCTCAGGTCTAAGGATACAGTATTCATGTTGCAAGAAGAGAACTATATTACAATATCTCACGTTGGGTCGGTCCAGCCTCATGTCATACATGCACCCACATTATTAATTTAACATCTCCATGTTCATGACTTGTGAAATGTAGTCATCAACTAATACATGTGCTAGTCATCGACTCTGACTAGGGACATCATTTAGAATAACCATATAAGTAAAGAATCTCACAAACAATTCACATAATTGCTAATCAATACAAGGTGCCTTCCATGGATATTCAATTAAGCAATATATATATCATGGATACAAAGAAATATGCTCATCTCTATGATTATCTCTAGGGCATATTTCTAACATCACTTTCTCTAGACACGTGGCGGCCCCGGACCCGCCCATGTGGTGGGGTTAGGCGCTGTTGCAACCCGCCCATGTGGTGGGGTCAGGCGCTGTTGCTGGCCTAGAGTAGTCGCCCGAGGCTGGGGCGAGTCATGGCATGGTCCCACGTACAGCTCTTTTACCATGCGACTAAAGATAGCCACTGGGTACTGCATCTTTATACAGTAGTAAGGGGTACCCTAGTTTTAGGGTACCGACAGTGGCCCCCGGGCCCACCTCAGGGGAGGATGCGAGCCTGCAGGTGGGGCCAAAGCTTGTACTTTGCCTCAACATGACCTGATCGGTGATTGGCGCGCTGTTTTAGCGCGTCTGCTGATGCGCCCGCTGTCAATCCACCTTCAGTCTTGTCAACTGCCATATCTGTCCCGCGGCTGACTGACCCACGACCCCCATGCCTGGTGGTTTCATCGGGCCACGCGCGAGGCGCCTCGTTGCCGCTGCCTTGGTTTAAAAGATAACCTTTTGTCTTCTGCAGCGGCCCCAAGGCGGCGCGCTATCGCGTGCGGCGGTTCACTCTTTCCGCACCCAAAATCCGGCACACAAACCATATGACTTGTGGACCCGGGCCCCTGTGTCACAGACTGGGTTGCCTTGGTCCTTGGTGCCCGTCGAACGAGATTTCCTGCGACGATTTAGGGGCGTGTGGAAGGGTTTCCCTGAACAAGGATTCAGGTTTCCTTGAAAAAGGATTCACCCCGCGTGCAGCAGTTACCTTTTCGCATTCTCTCCCAATCAGCTGCGCCCCTTTGCCTTCATGCTTCTCTGCTCTACGCCCGCGCCGCCGCACTCGCCATGGCTTCGCTTGGCCATCCTGACCACTTTTAGTCTGAGGAAGCGCTTAACCTGGTGCGTGGCCTACATAGGTGGAGCGTGCCAGGGCTCGCTGGAAGAATCCATGCCGGCGCTACCCCCCTTGGCGATCTCGCCGCCGGGGAGTTCATGCTGTTCACCTCCTACATCTCTTGCGGGTTGGCGCTGCCGATTTTGCCCTTCTTTCTGCCGCTGCTGGAGGAGTTCAGGCTTCAGCTTGAACACCTCATGCCCCACTCCATCCTCCAGGCAGCCATCTTCGTCCAGCTCTATGAGATGTTCGTGGGTGTGGCCCCCTGCACTTCCCTCTTCCGCTACTTCTTCGTGCTGGTAAAGTCCGAGAAGGCTAGGGACCACACCGGTGCCTACTACTTCCAGACGAGGCCAGATCCGACCGTCGTCTACATCCCCACCTTTGGCGGTGCGAGGTGGGAAAACTGGTGTAGCGACTGGGTGATTGTCAGCATCGAGGCCAATGACCGCCTCATCCTGCCGAGCGATGGGCCAGCGCTCGACTGCAAGCAATGGAGGACCAAGCCATCCCTCTCACCAGAGTTCATGCCTGTACTAGACAGGATCAAGGTCTTGGCTACGGGCGGCCTGACATCAATGCATGTGGTCGGTGATCTCCTGAAGCGCTGGATCGCACCGCTACAGAGGAGGTCGCGCCTGTCCTATTGGTTCACCGGCCCGAACGACATCGGTAGGATCCAGCGCAGGCTGGGTACCGATCTATCCTGGGACGAGCTGGAAACTCCTAGTGGGAGGGATTACTGGGGAGACTTTTGTCCCTAAATCCCTGATACTCCCCTAGGACATCCCGACACTCTATGACGACCCAGGCCTGAGGACGGCGATCTTGGCCACATTGCCGACCCTCGATGACAGCGGCGTGGCGGTTCACCAGACCGGCGGCCGGGACCCCCACCGCGGGATCCGGATCTTCGATGCACTGGCTAGAGGTCCCCAGCCCACCGGCGTGGCTCGCAGCACCAATCCCACCGAGGCCCCTAGCCCCTTGGACAAGGGCAAAGGGGCTGCAAGCAGTGCCTCTGCCCTAGGTAGCTCCGGGGGGTCGAAGGAGGAGAGGCGATGCAGGCTACGTCGCGCTGACGGGTCGCTCGTTTTGGAGCCACCCTAGAAGAGCCAGAGGATTGCAGGTGGGGCCGAGGAGGCCAGCTCCTAGGCCCATGACGCGCAGAGGCGCGTCAGTCCTCCGGTCCCGCCGCCACCACCACCATCTAGGGGTGATCACCCCCAGGGGCACCAACAGCAGCAACAGCAACAGCAGCAGGAGCGGCGATCGCCTCGCTTCTAGGGTCACTAGAAAGTCCAGGGCCCCAAGTAAGTGTAGTCCCTTTTTCCACGAGTCTAATCATCGTGCCGACAAGTCTTAACCCATCATCTGTTTGCCAGGGCTTCTTCCCTCGCCGCTCCCAAGGTCATGCCTCCTTCGCCAGATACTATGCCCATCGACGGGTCTGGCTCTCAGTAGTAGGAATCTGCTGAGGGTGGTGCCGGCGGTCTGCCCCTGGATGCTACCAAGACAGCGCCAGCGGCTTCCCATGCCCCAGACGGGGATCCGGCGGCAGCGGCGCCAGCATCGGGTGGCATCACAGCGGCGGAGGAGGTCCCAGCTGGGGGATCCGCGCCCACTCCCAACACTAGGGGGTGGCGCTGGAGGCGCGTCCAGCTCCAACCCCCGCCTGCTCCAGAGGAGATGGAGGTGGTGTTTGGGTGGCGACTCCGGTCAGGTGCCGAGCAAGAAGCGGCGCCAGTCCCGCTCCCTCGCATGTTGTCCCGTGCCCACCAGGTCCTCAGTGACACTGAGGCAGCAATGTTGCGGGAGTGGGAGGCACTTGAGGCTGAGCACTAGTGCCTCAGCGACTGGCGCACCCAACTGGAGGAAAGCACCAGGACGGCGTCCCGATAGTTTGCTCCGAGCGGTCCCAACTCGAGCGGGACTGCAAGGAGTACAAGAGAGACCTCCAGAAGGTGTGTGATAGGGAGCTAGAGGCGGTCTAGAGGGAAAAGAAGGTGACCAGGAGGGAAGAAGCCATGACCCAGTGGGAGGCCCTCACGACAGAGTACCAGGCCAAGCTGAGCACCCTAGACCAGACTTTGGAAGCCCAGCGGGCCCAGCAGGTCAAGGCTATGGAGAGGCCGCAAAAGTGGCAACAAGAGCTCGAGGACAAGGCTAGCGACGCCGCCCTCGCCGAGGAAAACCTTAAGGCGAAGGAGCATTCCTTGGAGAGGCGGGAGATGGACCTTGCTAGGCGAGAGACGGATCTCACCTTCAGGGAAGAAAGGGAGAGGAAGCTGGAGGAGCAGATCCGCCAGTTCAACGCAGCGCAGGCGGTGCCGAGTCCCCAAGCGGTGGAGGCCACTAGAAAGGGCCTTGAAGACCTCTAAGCAGAGCACCGCATTAGGGTCCAGCGCATTGCCGCATGGGCCGGCGAGGCAAGCAAGACACTGGTGCCGCTAGGGGTGAGCCCCATCCTAGTGTCATAGCCACCAGCGTCGATCACCGATGCCCTCTCGGTGCTAGACTCCACCGTCGATCGCCTCCGACGCCTGGATCAGATTCTCGGTGCCCGCCTGGAGGCAGAGGGCAGCAAGCTCTGTCGGGCGGTGGTTGAATACATCCTAACGTGCTTCCGGAGTCACGACCCTGCCATATCCTTGGCGCCGGTGATCGATGGTCCAGTAGCCACCACAGAAGACATCGCCCGGGAGAGCGTACAAGATGCCGTGGAGATGGTGGCCACACGCTTCTAGCGTGATCCTGCCGACACCGAGAAGCTGAATCTATAGAGACAAGGCGAGGGTTCCGCTGGGAGGTGACTGTAATAACTTTTGGTCTTGTAACATACTTTGAGAACCATTAATCAAGTAAAACTGGAACTTATCTTGTATGTTATTTGTCCTTGCTATGTGTAGCGTCATCAACTTCCCCCTGGTACTTTGCCCCCCTGGTAGGTAGGCTCGACATGTCGAGGCTAGATACCAGTATACCAAAGAGAAAATTGGCTACCCGTTCCCTAGGGGGTAGTCTCTACAATTTGAGACTACCTACCTCAGGACTGGGACCTGGTCCTGCACATAGCTTTGGTTTTGAAGTTTTAGGAGCACACCCGTAGGACCCACCATCTGGTATCTTTCATCCTTTGATTCATGCAATAGGACCTGCAGGATCTAGCTTGGGAAGCCAAGCCATATGCCCGGATCCAGAGGATCATAGTTCCAAATACTGGGGCACCCATTGCAGAGTGATGGAGCGTGCAGGCTTAGGGTACGAAACCATGCTAAGCAGCTACACAGCTCCGGACCACTCCAGGAGACGAGCGCCCATTCTCTAGAACTGGCCCCCAGGTTGCTGGACCCCCTGCAGCAGTAGAGGGGTCCTGAACTGCAAGCCTGGCTACTCAATTCGGATGTCATCATACCAGCGAGGGTGGGAAACTGTATGGGTGGGTTAGACAAAAAATAATGCTTGTATATTGAAGTAGAATAAAACCATCACAAAAGCACATCTGGGGGGTAATTCTTTTCCTAATAACTTGATATACATGGGTGTAGACCAACAGACCGGGGTTATGAGGACGGGCCTCACCGGATTGACGTACACATATGTGCAACCTAGTTACAAAGGAAGAAAACTCAACCCCCCAGTTTTGCTTCTATGGGTAGAACTTACGGAGATGCTCTATATTCTAGGGATTGGGAAGAGGTACTCCTTCTGTTGTAGCAAGGCGGACACACCCGGGTCGGCATATTTCCGTCGCCTTGAAGGGTCCTTCCCAACTGGGGGAGAGTTTGTGGAGCCCCTCTCGGTTCAGTACTCGCCTTAGGACCAGGTCCCCGACCTTGAGCTCCCTACTATGCATAAACCACTGGTGGTAGCGTCTGAGCGCTTGGTTGTACTGTGCATTTCGGATCGCCGCTCGCCATCTATGTTCGTCGATGAAGTCCACGTCCTCACGCCGTAGTTGTTCCTGCATAGATTCATCGAAAGACTGGACCCGCGGGGAGCCCATAATGATTTCTGGGGGAAGGCAGGCTTCAGCCCCGTAGACCAGGAAGAACGGGGTTTCTCGGTAGCTCGGCTGGGTGTGGTCTGGTTCCCCCATAGTACGCACGGGAGCTCCTTGACCCAATTTGCACCATGCTTTTTTAAGCAGTCATAGGTGTGTGTCTTGAGCCCCTTGAGGATTTCTACGTTTGCCCTCTCGGCTTGGCTGTTGCTCTTGGGATGAGCTACAGACGCAAAGCAGAGCTGGGTGCCAATGCCCTCGCAATACTCTTGGAAGAACCGACTTTTGAACTAGGTCCCATTGTTTGTAATGATACGGCTTGGGACCCCAAATATATAGACAATTGACTTGAGGAAGGCAACAGTGGCACCTTGGGTGATATTGACCACAGGGGTAGCCTCTAGCCACTTTGTGAATTTGTCGATAGCGACGAAGAGGAAACGGTACCCACCGACAGCCCTGGGGAATGGCCCTAGGATATCCACCCCCCATACGGCGAATGGCCAGGAGGGTGGAATCATTTGCAGAGCCTGAGCCGGTGTGTGTATCTACTTTGCATGGAACTGACATGCTTCGCAGGACTTTACCAACTCAGCTGCATCCTGGAGAGCAGTTGGCTAGTAGAAGCCGTGCCGAAAGGCCTTACCAACCAGTGTGCGGGATGATGAATGACTTCCACACTCTCCTCCATGGATCTCCGCGAGTAGCTCATGGCCCTGCTCCTGGGTGATGCACCACATGAGAATGTCGTTGGCGCCACAGTGGTATAAATCCCCTTCTACCACCATGTATCATTTAGCTAACCGCACTATGCGCTCTGCAGACACATGATCTTCAGAAAGGATATTTTCTTTCAGGTAGTCCTAGATCTCAGAGATTCATGCATCGGGACCACTCTGAGCTACTAGTTGTGGCGCTAAGAGGTTGGCAGGACCTCTGTAGCACACACAATCCTTGGTGGGTTGTGCAGATGGAACGCCACCGGGACCGCTAGCTTCGAGGTGCTAGTCTCGCCCCCTTCGCTTGGTTCAGCAGGCTGGGCGGTAGGTCTCAGCAGCCGCCTCTCGAAGACGCCCTCAAGCACGGGTGCCCAAGTTGATGCCCTCGTGGAGAGTTCATCTGCTGCTGAGTTGTTAGCCCAAGGAACATGTTGCAGTTCCAGGGCAATGAAATCCTTTTCCAGCTTCCTTACGTGGAGGAGGTAAGCTATGAGCTTGGGATCGTTGTAGCTACATTCTCCGTGGACCTGCTTGATAATCAGCTGGGAGTCCCCCTTCACAAGGAGCTGGCAGATCCCTAGGGATAGGGCCACAGTCAAGCTGAAAATCAGTGCTTCATACTCTGCCATGTTGTTGGTGGCCTTGAACTCAAGGTGCACCATACTTCACTTGATCTCCGCTTGGGTCGATGAGGACCACTCCAGCACTGCCACCTTGCTAGCGAGTGGACCCGTCGAAGAAGAGCGTCCAGTGGGGCTCGGTGAAGATTGGAACCCTAAGCTCCACATGTGTGGGGTCCGAATCGGGATCCGGAACCCCAGGAGCGCTCGGGGAAGGGGTCCATTCCACGATGAAGTCAACCAGGACCTGGCTCTTGACAGCGTGGCGAGGCTGGAAGTCCAGTTGGAACTCAGCAAGCTCCATGGCCCACTTGGTGATGTTGCCTGTGGCGTTAGAGTTGTGGAGAATGGCCCTTAACGGGAAGGAGGTCACCACCACAACTCTGTGTGCCTGAAAATAGTGGCGCAACTTCCTGAACGCAACAAGTATAGCATAGATAAGCTTGTGCGTCTCAAGGTACCTGGCTTTTGCCTCATGGAGGACTTCGCTTACGTAGTAGACTGGCTTCTGGATGGTTTGGACCCCTGCGGTTGGCCCTGAGCCATCAAACTCTTGACCTTCCATCACCATCGTGGTGGTCGGACCACCACCTTCTCCTGGGGGAACTTTCTGACTCCCCTGGGTTGTTGTGCCGTCCCTTCAGTGACCAGCACCATGCTCACCGCTTCTGTAGCCGCTGCAATGTATAAGTACAATGGCTCCCTTAGCTCTGGATCTACCAGTATTGGTAGGGACACAAGGTGCTGCTTCAACTCTTGAAAGGCTCGTTCTGCCTCTTCGGTCCAAGAGAATGGCCCAGACTTCTGCAATAGCTTGAAGAAGGGTAGCGCCCTCTCAGCCAGTCTTGAGATGAAGCGGGTAAGGGTGGCCAGTGACCTCGTAAGCTTCTGGACGTCCTTGATGTGGGCCGAAGGTCTCATTGTCTCAATTGCCTTGATCTTCTCTGGGTTTTCTTCAATGCCCCGGTGCGAAACCAGGAATCCCAGCAACTTCCCTGCAGAGACACCAAAGACACACTTTTCTAGGTTTAGCTTCGTGCGGGTTGCCCGCAGCTTGTCAAAGACTAGGGTTAAGTCTTCCACTAGGGTTGACCCTCTCTTAGTCTTGACCACGATGTCATCAACATATACCTCTACCCTGTCCCTAATTAGGTCACCAAAAGTCTTACTCATCGCCCGTACAAATGTTGGTAAGGCGTTTTTCAGACCGTAAGGCATTACAACATAACAGTAGAGCCCATCCATGGTTACAAAAGCGGTATGCTTCCTATCTTGTCTAGGCATCTAGATCTAATGGAAACCAGAGTAAGCATCTAGGAAGGACAAGAGGTCGCATCCAGAGGTAGAATCCACGATTTGATCTATTCGTGGAAGTGGATATGGGTCCTTGGGATAGGCCTTATTGAGGTTGGTGTAGTCGATGCACATCCAAAGCTTCCCGTTTGCCTTGGGAACGATGACTAGATTGGCCAGCCATACTGGGTGATGGACCTCTTCGATGAAGCCAGTGTCCAGCAGCTTCTAGACCTCCTCACGGATGAAATCCTGCCGCTCAATGGACTGTCTCCGAGGCTTCTGACTCACCGGTTTGGCGTCAGGGTGGATCTTCAGATGGTGCTCGATCCCTCCTTGGGGATCCTAGGCATCTGTGATGGTTCCCATGCGAATACGTCGGCATTTGCCTGGAGGAAGGCGATGAGCGTGATTTCCTATTTCTCCTCGAGATCGCCCGCGATGCGAGTGGTCTGGGAAGAATTCCTGCTGAGCCGGATGGTCTTGACGGGGACGCCGTCTGCTCCAGATGGTTGCACCTTAGGCACCTTAGTAGGCGTCTTGGTACAGGGAGTCGAGGGGTCCCTCCCCTCGTCATCCGGGCGAGTGGCTTCTACCACCAGGGCGTGCAACTTCTCGACAGCTGCAAGCGTAGCGGGGCGGTTGCCCCGCATGGTGAGGAACCCAGCAGGGGACGAAATCTTGAGGACCAAGTACCCGTAATGGGCAATGGCCATGAACCGGTATAGGGCCAGCTTGCCAATGATGGCATTGAAAGGGAGGTTAACCTCCGCAACGTCGAACTGGACGTTCTCAGTGCGAAAATTTTCCTCAGTCCCGAATGTAACCGGGAGTGCGATGCTCCCAAGGGGATACACCGGTTGAGGGCCCACTCCGGAGAATGGGCGAGAGGGTCCCAGTCGGGATCCTAGGATCTGCAGCTGCTTGAACGCAGCATGGCTGATGACGTTGAGCCCAGCCCCACCATCAATCAGGACATGATGTAGCTTCATGTTGGCGATGACAGGGGCGGTGATGAGTGGTAGCATACCAGCCCCTGCCATGTTTTCGGGGCAGTCGGATGCCCCAAAGGAGATAGTGGTGCTCCGCCACCGTTGATGTGGTGCTGCCTTTGGGACCCTAGGGTCGCCGAAAGAACCTCGCGGCATAGGGACTTCACATTCCTACAGGAGGTGAGCTCCCAGCTTCCGCCATACATAACGTACAACTTCTTGTGGCGGTCGTTGTCATCACCGAAGTCGGAGTCTCCAGTGAGGATGTCCTTGAGGACTTGCTTGGGGGCCTGATACCCGAAGTCTCGTTCTCCCGCGACTACGTCACCTTCGTCGACCTTCTCCTTGCTAGGCCGGCGCCGAGGCGGCGAGCCATCATTGGAGGCCTGCTCACGCCGCTCGCTGATGCGCTTCACGAGCTTCAGGATCTCTCAGCATTCCGAGGTGCTATGGCGACTGTTGGGGTGGATAGGGCATGACCCACTGTCACTTCCCTGTTGCCGTGGGCGCTTGCTGCGCTTGTCCCGGCCCCTAGCCGTAGCTGCGGCGACCGGAGCACCAGACTGTGGCTTATCGTAACCACGATTCTTATCCTTGCTACCGCCCTAGGTGGCGACACCTGAGCCGCCCATCTGGGTAACTCTAGTCTACAGTGCCGAGTGCCATGCATGCCCTCAGCAGCTCTGGCACATTTATCGGCCAGAGTAAAGAACATAGTGATGGTTTCCACGTCATGCATCGCCAATTTCTCCAACATCTTCTTATCACGCACCCCCGGTCGGAAAGCAGTGATAATGGAGGCATCGGAGATGCGAGGTATAGTCCTCCGTACTTTGGTGAAGCGGGAGATGAAAGCCCGGAGAGTCTCCCCGGGTTCCTGCCTCACTGCATGGAGATGAGCCTCCATGCCATGCTGCTGATAAGCACTGGCGAAGTTCACTGTGAACCGTGCACAGAGCTCTTCCCAGGAGTAGATCGACCCCGGGGTGAGGTTCATGAGCCAGGTCCATGCCAGCCCGGTCAAGGCTACATGGAAGTAGCTTGCCATCATAGCAGTGTTTCACTGGCTACCGTAATGGTGGTAACGTAGACCTACAAGAATTTCGATGGGTTTGATGTACCGTCATACTTCTCCGGCAGGTGCGACCGGAACTTAGGTGGCCAAGTCACCGTGCGGAGATGATCTGCTAGTGTGGCACAGCCCACGCCGACCAATGGGACACCCGTCTGGATTCGGGTGTCCCTTGCAGTGAAGTCTTGGTCGAGGTTGCGACCCTTGAAGTTTTGTCGGTGCTCACGCGCCCTCTCCAGAGAGATTCGAGCATCCTCACCCGCACGCCTGCGGTTGAATTCTGCCCACAGGTCGTCAGTCTGTGCACCCCTTACTAAGGGTGAACGCACAGATGCCGACGCCTCGCATTAACGCCAGAGTAATCGAGGCCTGGACCTGGCTGAGCTAGGATGGGCCATACCGAGGAGACGGTCGACATCTTCGCGCCACTGCCTCGTGGCCCTCGACGAGGCCGTGGAACTTGGTGGGTTACGCAGCAACTCCCTGGCTGTAGATAACGCCCCACCATGAGCAGCCCTCGACGGAGCCCTAGATGTCTGCACGGGCATGTGTTGCTGTGCAGCGTGCATAGTAGCAGCACCAGACATAGGGCGGTAAGAGCCTTGTGGCACAGAAGATGCTGCCCCTTCCTCCATTAGGAAGTCCTCGGGAGACAAGTCGCAGTGCTCAACAATCTGAACCATCATGTCGAGCAAGAAAACAGGCGAAAAACCTAAAGCCAGACCCCCTACCTGGCGCGCCAAATGTCGGTGGGAAAATCCTTGGCCGGGTGGCGGAATGCACCTGCCCTAATCCTAAGATGAGGAGGGGGCCTAAGCGGTTGCCTGTTTGGTGAATTTCGGATGAACACAAGAGGACTTGAGGGATTGTAGTGGTTCAGGCCGCCGGAGCGTAATACCCTACCTCCACTGTGTGTAAGTTGTATTTTGTGTGGCCCTTGTAACGTTGTGTGCCTTCCCTTTTATAGTTTAAGGGAGGCACATACAAGGATGTTGAGCCCTGACATGCGAGCCCAGGAGCATAATGGAAGAAATACATTATGTGAATAATTAATGCCGACAGCACGCCAAGATCTTTACTAGACGCTGTGTTGCTCCCTCTGTCTTAGTAACGCATGAGTAATCAGCGGGAGCATAATGATTGCAGTCCATGCAGCATTGATAGGCAGTAACCCTTTTCTTGGAAACACACGAGTAATGGTGAGTCATTGCCCTCACTATGGTAACGTATGAGTAACGGCACGGCCCACGCAACGTGGACTGGGCGTGCCGCCTGTCACTGGAATGGACAAACACACATCTTATCTGTAATAAATGCTAAGACGCGTGTAGCCCAGAGGCTTTATGTTAGGCTCCGCCCGTTGGCTTACGCCGCGCACAGTAGGCCACGTGGCAGCATCGGGTCTCCGCCTAGGCAGGTAGCAGGAGTGTATGTGATAAGGTCCGGATCCCACCAGATCAGGTCTAGACACGTGTCGGCTCTAGACCCCTACCTGGGTCCTAATTAAGGCTTGGGTATGTTCTTTCCTGGAACCCTAGGAGCCCACTGTGGGCAGCCCGGACCCCATACGAGGGGGTTCGGATCCCATTCTAGGGGTTCGATTCGCACACGTGGAGGTCTTGGGCCAAACTTGGAGGCCTAGACCGTATATACAGGGGTCCGTCACTCTCCCATGGGGGTCCGTGTAACACCCCAGGTGTTACCTTGGTTGGAGCCCACCTTAATACTAAAGGCTTTGATCACATGTGGTAGAGGCTTAGGGCCACACCAAAGAACTTTGGAGATCATGTGCTAACCATGTTGCCAATGACCTAAGAAGCATTACTCTAATCCTTGCTCACTTACTACCTTGGATAAGAGGGGAGAAGAACCCTAGACCTCTTTTTAAACTCTATCTTCCAAAACCCTAAGTAAAGGGGGGAAAGAGAGTGAGCAAATGTGCAAAGCATGGACAATCTTTACCCAAACCCTAAGCAACCTTGTAACCAGCAATTAGGGGAGGGAAATAATGCAAAAAGACCCCTGGAGAAACCCCAATTCAAATCTCCAAGTGGAGAGAGAGCTAGAGCTCTCTATTTCTCTCTAAGTCCATTTTTAACCCTAGTTTAAGGATCAACCGTGTTCACCTTGAAGATGGCACCAAAACCACTTGGGTTCTATACCAAAAATGTGGTATACCACCTAAGGCACCCCCTGGAAGAAGTGGAGACCGAGACTTGGACGTTTGACAGGGATTGGCATCAGTTTTGTCGCGTGGTGGGCAGTGAGACAAGCCAGATTTGGCGCGCGTCTATCTCCTGATCTAGGGCGTATCTTCCTTTGGAACTCACACATGTGACATAGCCCTAGGTGCCAGGAGGAGGTCTGCGCCGGATTCATGGCAAGATTCGCACGTTTGCAATCTCTGGAGACGTTTGAACAATGGAAGAAACTCACCTCCACGTGTTCGACGCCTTCTGCCCGCGCCAGAGCACGCCCGCGCGCGCTCCCGCGTGCCCAGCGCCGCGCCCGAGCCAAACCAGCGCCGTGGCCCGCGCCCGAGCCTATAAAACCCTCCCAGGCTTCGAATACACTCTTCCGCGCACCCTCAAAACCTCACCGGAGTTAGCTCGTCGCCGTTTGCCCGTGCGCAGCGAGTCCGCGGCCGCCCAATCCCCCTGTCACCGTAGACCGGCCAGCAAAGCCATTCCCAACCCCGTCCAGCCCTCGGAGAAGACTGTGCACGCCTCCGTGAAGCTCCTCGAGCGAGGAATCGGAGATTGCTTCGCCGGAGAAACCAGTCCACGCTCGCCGGAGCTCTCAACCCCGCCGGAGTACGTGGACCGGGTAAACCGCTCAACCATCCTTCGATTCCTTGTGCACATAGTCGCTACGTTACACCGTGAAGCTCACCGTGCCCTTGGATTGAACCAGTTCGCCGTAGTTTGGCCGGTACACTCGCCGCCGACGAGCACACCCGCCTACGCTCGTGGACCGGGCGATTCCGGCCATCCCCGACGTCAAGCCGTACCTCGACGTGACCGCCAGAGTCTCCCCGAGCCAACCCCACCCTTCGCCGGACCTCCCTCGCTGCCGGTAAGCCGCGCCACCCTTTTCTTTCCCGCGGTTATTGTTTCAGTTGGGGGAAGGACTGCGGGTGAGAGGGAGAGAAGGTCGGGGGGTTTTGTGAAATGTCAGAGACACAGGGGAACAGTGGCGCAAGGGTAGATCTGCGAGGGTTGATTTGATTTAAACCCAGGGACCCCGGTGTAAACTGTTTTTCCAGGAAACTCTTTTTAAAATCTATTTTAAAATTGAACAGAGACTTTAAAAATTCATAACTTATGTTTAGTTCATCCAAATTTGGTCAAACCAATTTTGTCAGACTCTAATTAATGTAACCTATTTAAGAAAAATATAAAACCCCTTGGTATTAAGGAAGATTTTAAAACTTTGATTTAATGTTAGTTTTGGCCAAAAGCTCAATAATAGTAAGAAAAATAGTTGTGCTATTTGACTAGGGTTAGAAAAATTTGGAGAAGTTTATATCTACCTACTGACCTGTTTAAAAATATTGAACCTCTCTATCCACTCTATTAAGTTGGTTTTCACCCCTTATTCCATAATATGCTTAAAGATAAGAAAAATAGAAAATGTAATTTAAGCCATGAACCAGAGAGCACCCCTATTTTTGTTAGGATACTTATTCAATGTAGTTCACTGGAAAAATATATCATACCCTGGTTTAGTATAAAATAAGAAGGATACCTTTTAAATTAATAAAATAAGGATAACTTAGAAAAACCCTACAAAAATAACCCTAAGGCAAAGACACCCCAAACCTTGGGATAACTAATGTTTGGTTATTATGCACAGAGGAAAAATACAAAATCTGTTGTTTGATATTTTTCAAATGACAAGTTAGTTATAAGCACCTTTTTGGCATTAAACTTTAGAAAATCACAATTAAATAATCACCAATTAACTTTCTATGGATTTTGGCACAGAGGTTTAGTATTACTGTTAGATCCCAACAAAAATTACCATTAGGAAGAAACTCAACTCTAATGGTGAGGTGTAGTGTAAAGTGGCCCATTTTACACCACCCTTGTTATTTTTGTCTAAAGCATAGCCCTTATAGTTTAAGCCTCAAATTCCTAAAACCAACTAGGATAGCCAATGGCAACCCACTGCAATTTTTACAGAATTTTTTGGAAATTATTAACCCACTATCATAGTTCAAACCTACACTAAAAACCATAAGTAGAAATTAAAGAAAGGAAAATAAATACTGGTCATTAGTGTCACCCTAAAACCCTTATAACATTTCCCATTGAAATGTGTAAGGACAATGCAAATCCACTATGTTATCCTCAACAAACATCTAAACCTAGGAGTAATAAGCCTAAACCACTAAAAGCCCTGTATGACCCAGAAACCCTAAGTTACTCCTTAACTCAGTCTTCTTTTTGCATAATGTTATTAATCCTGCATAATCATAACATACATGTTCATTGCATTCGATAGATTGTAATCTTGCTGACGGAGAGTACATCCTCGTGCCGGAGCAAGGAGCTGCTCAGGAGGTAGCCCCAGATCCAGCACCCGAGCCTGCACCAGAGGACCTGCCTGCCACTGCTTTGGAAGGCAAGCCCCGGTTTTATGCATAACCTGTTATTTATGCTATTTTACTTCACTTAATGATTGTAGGATTGATTGTGCACTTAGGTGTAGGAATTGTTTGAAACCCTAGTTGCATGATCTCAGGAATCCTTTTGAGATGAATACTAGTATGACAGGTCGAGTAGTTGCTTTATTTAATTAGGATCTCGGTAGAAGACGAGTGATTTTTTTAGCACTCGCGCGAGATCAGGAAATTGATTGTACCCACTTTCACACTGTCATGATACTAGTTGGTGGACAACAATCCATGGGGATTGGTTGTCCACGAGATGGAAAATGGAATAAGGATTAACGTGCGGATACCTGTGTCAAGCGTTTGAACATACTAAACACATACCGAGAAATACGGTAAATCGGTAAGCCTAGTACCTGAGTGAACCTGCCCGCAGATTGCCCTCCTCACGCGACCTGAGACGAGGTCTCCCATTCCGGTTATGGTGGGTACAAGTGCGGTCACTGCACGACGGCCAGTCGGGGTCAGTGAGGCATTGTACGCCAAGGCGGTGAGCCCCTTTCTGTTGCCAGGGAATCGATGGGGACGGTTGATATGTGTGGGGACGGAGTGCCCCTGCATGTCGTGTGTTTAGGTTTACCTTGCAAGGATAAAAAAACTCGAATCGAATCGTCTGCTTCTCGCAGCTAATGAGACTGCTTGATCCATTGTACTGCATTGAGTAACAAGTGGAACTGTGTTGAGATGATACAAGATATTGATTGCTAAAAATGCTTGCTACTATGTATGAGTAGATAGTACACTTTTAGCCTTAAGAGAGTCACACTTAATTTTGACAAAGTTAAAATCTTGATTTAGAAACTCAGCTAGTGCTTTTGGCAACCAAATCCCACAGCCAAACAGCGGCATGTCTAGAGGTAGAGGAGTAGAGTCCTCACACCGGGTAAGTCTAGCTGAGTATTAGTATACTCAGCCTTGCTTGTGGCATAATTTTACAGGTTCTCTGGAGGAAATGGTTGCTGGAGTGACTTGGCCGTCCACCTTGCCACCGGGTTGGACTGTCGAGTGGGACCCTGCCTCGGCTGAGGAGGAGAATGAGGAGTGATGGGACAGGCTTCCCCATCTCTCTATTTATTTACCGCTAGTTTATTTCCGCTGCAGTCCGAAACAATGATGGTCACTTTTGCAGAAACTCCGATGATGATGATGATGTAATAATTTAATACCCTGACATGTATGGGTTTATGCTTTATTGTATTTGCTCTGTGACTCACCATCGAGTGAGATTGTGGTACTTGATCCTGTCAGTGGCCGTGTCGGACTAGATCCGAGGGATTGACGGATTATTCCCATTTAAGTGTGGTCTAGCCTCTAAGGCAGGGCTTAGGCACTTAATTTGGAATAACTCGGGCAGTTCCGCCACAGCTGGTATCGGAGCTTGTACCACCACAGAGGAATCAATAAAATGTAAACACCATCAAGTTTCCAAGTAAAATTTGATAGAAACAATATTGAATAGATAGTAGGACGAGCAGGATAGACCTAGGACGTGAAGCCTTAGGGTAATAAAAGGGTAGCTAGGTGGCTAAGTAACTAGGCCCTACAGGCCACTTTTACAGGATGGGAGTTCCTCCCGATTCCTTTTATCTTGTGCGGTCGTTCAGGACGAGCATGCATGCATTCATAATTAAGCAAATGGATAACTGAGTAAAGGACTTACAAACAAGATAACAACCAACTAGGTCCACAGTGCCTTTTCATTTAACTAGAGAAAGGCTGAGTTTTATTGTTCCTTGTTCTTTTTTTTATAATTTGTTTTCTTTTACTTACGCTTAACCATACACAGATGACTTCCCGCGGATCCTCCGATGACGGAAATGCACTGACCCACACTGACGGACTTGCACGAGAGGGTTTTCCCCGCATCTTGTGGGAGGTACTTCAGGGGGCCGGATACTTGACACCCCCTCAGTACACGGTGCAGCAATTTGAGAAGCACCGGGTGCCTCGCTGTAGGGTGAGGATGATCTTAGAGCCTCATCCCCTGCAGCCAGGCTGGCGTTCTCTGGACTCCGAATCTTTCGGATACCGGGCGGAGGACACGATCGAGGCGATCGCTCTGCACGGGTTGACGACTTTTTGTGGGTTCCATCCCTTGGAGCTCTCTACCCACCCCATTGGGTTGTTCCCCGCGGAAAAGGAGGACGACCCGATGTGGAAGGATCGGGTGGAGCATGCCAAGGACATCTGGGCTCTCTACCCAGGCCACACGGCTCACTTGTCGGTGCGATGCATGAACGCCCTGTATCGTCTGCAAGTGATGCGTGGGGAGGCAATGTCTCATTTGATGGCACTGCTAGAGGCGACCAAGATCACCTTGGACAACAGGGAGGAGCTCGTGGTTGACTTGTCCCAGGAGCTGGTAGAAAAAGATTTGCAAGTGGAGCAGCTGTCTGATGAGGTTCATGAGTTGGAGGAGCTAGTGGGCACCAGGGAGAACACCATCGAGGTTTTAGAGGATCAGCTCATTAACACTCAGCAGCAGCTTGCTGAGGCTAACGAGCACCTGGACATGCATCACCAGGAGATCCAGGACCAGGAGGCCAACGAGGACGTCGACATCGAGGGAGGAGATGAGCCTGCCTCCAGTGTAGACACTGCTGGCTCGGGAAGACCACCTTCCCCCGAGTCGAGTGCGGCCTCATTCGCGCACTAGGTGACCAGAGTAGAGTTAGACGTTGGTAGTGGTAGGACTCCTCATGGCTAGCTTAGCTTTTGCGCCCTTGGGGGTACTAGGCTAGATAGAGTTGAGTCATTTTGGGACAAATCGATGTAATCGTGCTAAACTCTCCTGGAAGCCTGTTTGATGGATGCTACTATCAGTTTAAATTTGGAAAGAGGAATTTATGACTTTAAAAAAAATCTTTATGTTGAAGTTGGAGTCTATCATGTTGTTTTAACTTTTTCTCCACGATGAAATCTTGAACTTGGAGATGTGGTGTTAAGCATGTATGTGGCTTTTCAGATGGCCGGGAGGCAGCGTCGTGGCCAGAATGAGCACGTTCCTCCACCGCCACCGCCTCCCACTCTGCAGGAGCTCATGGCTCAGCAGAATGAGATCTTGAGGCAGATGGCTCAGCGTCAGCCACCACCTCAGCACTATGGTGGTGGAGACCATCAGCGTCACCCCGCAGCGGCTACCTATCAGGAGTTCCTCAGCACCCAGCCTCCATTGTTCACAAGGGCAGAGGACCCACTTGATGCAGATGTATGGTTGCGGGTGGTGGAATCCAAATTCCCACTGCTCCATGGAGCTTGCTCAGAGGTCACCAAAGTCAGGTTTGCCACCCAGCAGCTTCGCGGACCCGCAAGGACTTGGTGGGATCATTTTCTTGCTATGCAGCCAGAGGACCGAGAGGTGGAGTGGAGGGAGTTCAAGGCAGCTTTCAGAGGACACCATATACCAGCCGGGATCATGGACCGGAAGCTCAATGAGTTTTTGGCACTCACTCAAGGCAACAGGACAGTGTTGCAGTATGCCCAGGCCTTTAATGACTTGTGCCAGTATGCTGGATACCATGCAGACACGGACGAGAAGAAGATGGACAGGTTCAGACGGGGGCTCAGCACCAAGCTCCGTGATCGTCTCAACACCGTCAGGGCCAACAGCTACAATGAGTTGGTCAACATGGCTATCTCCCAGGAGGACTGCATTATAGCTCGACAGCCAGAGAAGAAGAGGAAGACCCCTGTGGCAGGACCCTCAGCTCAGCCACAGCGCTTCAGGATTGTGTCCGACACGCAGAACAGGGGACCCCAGCAGCAGCAAGGGAGATGGGTGATCAGACCACCGCAGCAGCAGCAGCAGGCACCCAACCGCACCCAGTTTCCAGCTCAGAGGAACAATCAGCAGCAGCAGTACCGCCAGGCAAATGACAACAGGTGTTTCACCTGTGGTAACACTGGGCATTATGCCAAGAATTGCCCCAGGAATCAGCAGAGGTAGGGGCAGAATGTAAATCAGAACCAAGGGAAGAGGCAGAAGGTGCAAGTGCGGCAGGGCAGGCTAAACTTTACCACCATGGCTGATATTCCAGAGGGAGCACCCGTCATGACTGGTATCTTTACAGTTTTAAATTTTCCCGCTATTGTTCTTTTTGATTCCGGTGCTTCACATAGTTTTATCAGTGCCAAGTTTAGTGCCAAATGCCAGTTGCCCTTTCACCATACCGATGGGGGCATTACAATTTCAACGCCAGGAGGCAGAGTTGCCACTTATCAAATCAACAGGCAAGTGCCTATAAAATTTGGTAGACTGGTGATTAGAACCACCCTTCTCATCTTAGGATTGGATAGCGTGGATATTATTTTGGGAGCTGACTGGTTGACCAGGCATCAGGCAGTATTGGACATTGCAGCCAGAGCCATTAAAATCCATTCCCCTGCTTATGGCGAGACTGTTTTGCATTTACCCAACCAGGGTTGTACCCGATCTTGTGCCTTTGTTATGTTAGAATCCCCGGTGGAAAGGATCCCAGTGGTCCGTGACTACCCAGATGTTTTTCCGGAGGAATTGCCAGGGATGCCACCTGACCGAGACATTGAGTTCGCAATTGAGTTGCAACCTGGAACTGCTCCTATCTCCAAGAGACCCTATAGGATGCCTCCCGCAGAATTGGCAGAATTGAAAAAGCAATTGCAAGAATTGTTGGACAAGGGGTTTATTCGTCCAAGCACTTCACCATGGGGATGTCCAGCATTATTTGTGAAGAAAAAGGATGAGAGTTTGAGGATGTGTGTTGACTACCGCCCTCTCAATGCGGTGACTATCAAGAACAAATACCCGCTGCCCCACATTGATGTTCTGTTCGATCAGTTGGTAGGAGCCAAGGTATTCTCCAAGATAGACCTTCGCTCAGGTTACCATCAGATTAAGATCCGTGCCAGTGACATTCCCAAGACGGCTTTCTCTACTAGATATGGGCTCTATGAGTTTTTGGTGATGTCTTTTGGGCTGACCAATGCCCCGGCTTATTTTATGTACTTGATGAACTCAGTATTCATGCCAGAGCTAGACAAGTTCGTGGTCGTTTTCATTGATGACATTCTGGTTTATTCCAAGAATGAAGCCGAGCACACCAAACACTTGCATACTGTACTTCAGAGACTGCGTGATCATCAGTTGTATGCTAAGTTGAGTAAGTGTGAGTTCTGGCAGAAGGAGATTAAATTCTTGGGTCACACAATTTCTCAGAATGGGATATCAGTTGATCCTGAGAAGGTACAAGAGGTAATGGATTGGAAACCCCCGACTACAGTGAAGCAAATTCGGAGTTTTCTGGGATTGGCAGGGTATTATCGACGATTTATTCCGGATTTCTCCAGAATTGCCAAACCAATGACTGAACTGTTAAAGAAGGGAGTCAAATTTGAGTGGAGCCAAAAGTGTGAAGATGCCTTTCATACCTTGAGGCAGCATTTGACAACAGCCCCAGTGCTGGCTCAACCCGATAACACTAAGCCCTTCGAAGTTTATTGTGATGCTTCTGGTACAGGATTGGGATGTGTCTTGATGCAAGAGAACAGAGTGATTGCTTATGCTTCCCGAGCACTCAGGCCCCATGAGCAGAACTACCCTACACATGATCTAGAATTGGCAGCTGTGGTTTATGCTCTTAAGATATGGAGACACTACTTGATGGGGGCTCACTGTAACATCTACACTGATCATAAGAGCCTCAAATACATCTTCACTCAGGCAGATCTGAACATGAGGCAGAGGAGATGGTTGGAATTAATCAAGGACTATGATTTGGAGGTGCATTACCATCCTGGCAAAGCCAATGTTGTGGCAGATGCTTTGAGCAGAAAGGCCCAGTGCAATTGTATGAACATGGATGCAAGAGTCACCACCCTGTGTGATGAGCTGTGTAAGCTGAACCTGGAAGTTGTTCCTTCCGGTGAATTGAGATATATCTCGGTGGAGCCCACATTGCAAGAGCAAATAGTTTAGGCACAGATTGGGGATAAGGGTGTTCAGGTTATCAAAGATATGCTCAAGCAAAAGGCAGAAAAATACAAGTGTTTCCGTCAGGACAGCAAGGGAATTTTATGGTTTGGAGACCGATTGGTGGTTCCCAAGGACCCTGAACTTAGAAAGAAGATACTGGATGAAGCTCACCTTTCCAAATTCTCCATGCACCCTGGTGGCAACAAGATGTACCATGATCTTAGACCTTTTTACTGGTGGACCAGAATGAAGAGGGAAATTGCCAAGTACATCTCCGAGTGTGACACTTGCCAGAGAATAAAAGCTAGTCACTTGAAGACAGCAGGCCCTTTGCAACCCCTTCCCATACCATCTTGGAAATGGGAGGACATTTGCATGGATTTCATAGTGGGATTACCCAATACCTCCAGACACCATGATTCTATTTGGGTTATCGTGGACAGATTGACCAAGACTGCTCATTTCTTGCCAGTGCACACCACCCACAAGACAGAGAAGTACGCCGAAATTTATGTTGATCAGATAGTAAGATTGCATGGTATTCCAAAGACCATTATATCTGACAGAGGAGCACTGTTTGTGGCACGCTTTTGGGAGAAACTGCAAGAATCACTTGGGACCCAAGTAATCCGAAGCTCAGCATATCACCCGCAAACAGATGGCCAGACAGAAAGGGTAAATCAGATTTTGGAAGACATGTTGCGGGCATGTGCACTACATTATGGAAAGGATTGGGACAAGTGTCTGTCTTTGGTAGAGTTTTCTTACAATAACAGCTATCAATCCAGTCTGAGGATGGCACCTTTTGAAGCCTTATATGGGAGAAGGTGTAGGACCCCACTAAATTGGTCTCAAGCAGGAGAAAGGGAAATTTTTGGGCCCGATTTGGTACTTGAAGCAGAAGCAAAAGTCAGAATTATCAAGAAGAACCTAGAAGCTGCTCAGGCCAGGCAAAAGAGTTATCATGACAAGAGGCGGAAGCCTCTACAGTTTGAGGTGGGAGATCATGTCTACCTTAAGATATCACCAACCAAGGGTGTCCAGAGATTCGGGATCAAGGGCAAGTTAGCCCCTCGTTACATTGGACCCTATGAGATCAAGGCAAGTTGTGGACCCGTAGCTTACCAATTGGAATTGCCACCCCGTATGTCAGCAGTTCACAATGTGTTCCATGTATCTCAGCTGCGGAAATGTGTTCGTCTACCCACTGAAGTGCTACCGGAACCGGACATTGAGATAGAACCAGACTTGTCCTACCAAGAGTACCCCGTCAAGGTATTGGATCAGAAGGAAAGATCAACTCGGGCAAGATCAATCAGAATGTATAAGGTTCAGTGGAGTCACCATTCAGCAGAAGAAGCTACCTAGGAGACGGAGGATTTTCTACGCTCTCGCTTCCCCGACTTTCTGCCCAAAGGAGTCGGTATGTAACCCCAAAAACCCAACCCCCACCTGCCCTTTGAATTCAATTATAAGAAAACTTAGATAACAAGGATAGTCTAAGTTGTGGATTTAACTTAAGAAGGGCTTCCTTCTGAAGTTGCAAAGAGGATGACATTCGAAGAGCAGTTAATAAGTGAAACTTGAGCATAAAGGAAGAGTAACACTAACACATCTTCAAGCACCCTCCAAGGGACTCTACCTAAAATCTCGGGACGAGATTCCTTTAAGGGGGGAGGGCTGTAACACCCCAGGTGTTACCTTGGTTGGAGCCCACCTTAATACTAAAGGCTTTGATCACATGTGGTAGAGGCTTAGGGCCACACCAAAGAACTTTGGAGATCATGTGCTAACCATGTTGCCAATGACCTAAGAAGCATTACTCTAATCCTTGCTCACTTACTACCTTGGATAAGAGGGGAGAAGAACCCTAGACCTCTTTTTAAACTCTATCTTCCAAAACCCTAAGTAAAGGGGGGGAAAGAGAGTGAGCAAATGTGCAAAGCATGGACAATCTTTACCCAAACCCTAAGCAACCTTGTAACCAGCAATTATGGGAGGGAAATAATGCAAAAAGACCCCTGGAGAAACCCCAATTCAAATCTCCAAGTGGAGAGAGAGCTAGAGCTCTCTATTTCTCTCTAAGTCCATTTTTAACCCTAGTTTAAGGATCAACCGTGTTCACCTTGAAGATGGCACCAAAACCACATGGGTTCTATACCAAAAATGTGGTATACCACCTAAGGCACCCCCTGGAAGAAGTGGAGACCGAGACTTGGACGTTTGACAGGGATTGGAATCAGTTTTGTCGCGTGGTGGGCAGTGAGACAAGCCAGATTTGGCGCCCGTCTATCTCCTGATCTAGGGCGTATCTTCCTTTGGAACTCACACATGTGAGATAGCCCTAGGTGCCAGGAGGAGGTCTGCGCCGGATTCATGGCAAGATTCGCACGTTTGCGATCTCTGGAGACGTTTGAACAATGGAAGAAACTCACCTCCACATGTTCGACGCCTTCTGCCTGCGCCAGAGCACGCCCGCGCGCGCTCCCGCGTGCCCAGCGCCGCGCCCGAGCCAAACCAGCGCCGTGGCCCGCGCCCGAGCCTATAAAACCCTCCCAGGCTTCGAATACACTCTTCCGCGCACCCTCAAAACCTCACCGGAGTTAGCTCGTCGCCGTTTGCCCGTGCGCAGCGAGTCCGCGGCCGCCCAATCCCCCTGTCACCGTAGACCGGCCAGCAGAGCCATTCCCAACCCCGTCCAGCCCTCGGAGAAGACTGTGCACGCCTCCGTGAAGCTCCCCGAGCGAGGAATTGGAGATTGCTTCGCCGGAGAAACCAGTCCACGCTCGCCGGAGCTCTCAACCCCGCCGGAGTACGTGGACCGGGTAAACCGCTCAACCATCCTTCGATTCCTTGTGCACATAGTCGCTATGTTACACCGTGAAGCTCACCGTGCCCTTGGATTGAACCAGTTCGCCGTAGTTTGGCCGGTACACTCGCCGCCGACGAGCACACCCGCCCGCGCTCGTGGACCGGGCGATTCCGGCCATCCCCGACGTCAAGCCGTACCTCGACGTGACCGCCAGAGTCTCCCCGAGCCAACCCCACCCTTCGCCGGACCTCCCTCGCCGCCGGTAAGCCGCGCCACCCTTTTCTTTCCCGCGGTTACTGTTTCAGTTGGGGGAAGGACTGCGGGTGAGAGGGAGAGAAGGTCGGGGGGTTTTGTGAAATGTCAGAGACACAGGGGAACAGTGGCGCAAGGGTAGATCTGCGAGGGTTGATTTGATTTAAACCCAGGGACCCCGGTGTAAACTGTTTTTCCAGGAAACTCTTTTTAAAATCTATTTTAAAATTGAACAGAGACTTTAAAAATTCATAACTTATGTTTAGTTCATCCAAATTTGGTCAAACCAATTTTGTCAGACTCTAATTAATGTAACCTATTTAAGAAAAATATAAAACCCCTTGGTATTAAGGAAGATTTTAAAACTCTGATTTAATGTTAGTTTTGGCCAAAAGCTCAATAATAGTAAGAAAAATAGTTGTGCTATTTGACTAGGGTTAGAAAAATTTGGAGAAGTTTATATCTACCTACTGACCTGTTTAAAAATATTGAACCTCTCTGTCCACTCTATTAAGTTGGTTTTCACCCCTTATTCCATAATATGCTTAAAGATAAGAAAAATAGAAAATGTAATTTAAGCCATGAACCAGAGAGCACCCCTATTTTTGTTAGGATACTTATTTAATGTAGTTCACTGGAAAAATATATCATACCCTGGTTTAGTATAAAATAAGAAGGATACCTTTTAAATTAATAAAATAAGGATAACTTAGAAAAACCCTACAAAAATAACCCTAAGGCAAAGACACCCCAAACCTTGGGATAACTAATGTTTGGTTATTATGCACAGAGGAAAAATACAAAATCTGTTGTTTGATATTTTTCAAATGACAAGTTAGTTATAAGCACCTTTTTGGCATTAAACTTTAGAAAATCACAATTAAATAATCACCAATTAACTTTCTATGGATTTTGGCACAGAGGTTTAGTATTACTGTTAGATCCCAACAAAAATGACCCTTAGGAAGAAATTCAACTCTAATGGTGAGGTGTAGTGTAAAGTGGCCCATTTTACACCACCCTTGTTATTTTTGTCTAAAGCATAGCCCTTATAGTTTAAGCCTCAAATTCCTAAAACCAACTAGGATAGCCAATGGCAACCCACTGCAATTTTTACAGAATTTTTTGGAAATTATTAACCCACTATCATAGTTCAAACCTACACTAAAAACCATAAGTAGAAATTAAAGAAAGGAAAATAAATACTGGTCATTAGTGTCACCCTAAAACCCTTATAACATTTCCCATTGAAATGTGTAAGGACAATGCAAATCCACTATGTTATCCTCAACAAACATCTAAACCTAGGAGTAATAAGCCTAAACCACTAAAAGCCCTGTATGACCTAGAAACCCTAAGTTACTCCTTAACTCAGTCTTCTTTTTGCATAATGTTATTAATCCTGCATAATCATAACATACATGTTCATTGCATTCGATAGACTGTAATCTTGCTGACGGAGAGTACATCCTCGTGCCGGAGCAAGGAGCTGCTCAGGAGGTAGCCCCAGATCCAGCACCCGAGCCTGCACCAGAGGACCTGCCTGCCACTGCTTTGGAAGGCAAGCCCCGGTTTTATGCATAACCTGTTATTTATGCTATTTTACTTCACTTAATGATTGTAGGATTGATTGTGCACTTAGGTGTAGGAATTGTTTGAAACCCTAGTTGCATGATCTCAGGAATCCTTTTGAGATGAATACTAGTATGACAGGTCGAGTAGTTGCTTTATTTAATTAGGATCTCGGTAGAAGACGAGTGATTTTTTAGCACTCGCGCGAGATCAGGAAATTGATTGTACCCACTTTCACACTGTCATGATACTAGTTGGTGGACAACAATCCATGGGGATTGGTTGTCCACGAGATGGAAAATGGAATAAGGATTAACGTGCGGATACCTATGTCAAGCGTTTGAACGTACTAAACACATACCGAGAAATATGGTAAATCGGTAAGCCTAGTACCTGAGTGAACCTGCCCGCAGATTGCCCTCCTCATGCAACCTGAGACGAGGTCTCCCATTCCGGTTATGGTGGGTACAAGTGCGGTCACTGCACGACGGCCAGTCGGGGTCAGTGAGGCATTGTACGCCAAGGCGGTGAGCCCCTTTCTGTTGCCAGGGAATCGATGGGGACGGTTGATATGTGTGGGGACGGAGTGCCCCTGCATGTCGTGTGTTTAGGTTTACCTTGCAAGGATAAAAAAACTCGAATCGAATCGTCTGCTTCTCGCAGCTAATGAGACTGCTTGATCCATTGTACTGCATTGAGTAACAAGTGGAACTGTGTTGAGATGATACAAGATATTGATTGCTAAAAATGCTTGCTACTATGTATGAGTAGATAGTACACTTTTAGCCTTAAGAGAGTCACACTTAATTTTGACAAAGTTAAAATCTTGATTTAGAAACTCAGCTAGTGCTTTTGGCAACCAAATCCCACAGCCAAACAGCGGCATGTCTAGAGGTAGAGGAGTAGACTCCTCACACCGGGTAAGTCTAGCTGAGTATTAGTATACTCAGCCTTGCTTGTGGCATAATTTTACAGGTTCTCTGGAGGAAATGGTTGCTGGAGTGACTTGGCCGTCCACCTTGCCACCGGGTTGGACTGTCGAGTGGGACCCTGCCTTGGCTGAGGAGGAGCATGAGGAGTGATGGGACAGGCTTCCCCATCTCTCTATTTATTTACCGCTAGTTTATTTCCGCTGCACTCCGAAACAATGATGGTCACTTTTGCAGAAACTCCGATGATGATGATGATGATGTAATAATTTAATACCCTGACATGTATGGGTTTATGCTTTATTGTATTTGCTCTGTGACTAAACATCGAGTGAGATTGTGGTACTTGATCCTGTCAGTGGCCGTGTCGGACTAGATCCGAGGGATTGACGGATTATTCCCATTTAAGTGTGGTCTAGCCTCTAAGGCAGGGCTTAGGCACTTAATTTGGAATAACTCGGGCAGTTCCGCCACAGTCCGGACTCACTGTTGATGCCTTGGAGTATATCATTTTCTCTAGACATGTGGCGGCCCCAGACCCGCCCATGTGGTGGGGTCAGGCGCTGTTGCAACCCGCCCATTTGGTGGGGTCATACGCTGTTGCTGGCCCAGAGTAGTCACCCGAGGCTAGGGCAAGTCATGGCCTGGTCCCAGATACAGCTCTTTTACCACGCGACTAAAGATAGCCGCGTGGATACTACGTCTTTATACAGTAATAAGGGGTACCCTAGTTTCAGGGTACTAACAAGGACAAAGAAGGGACCAATGCTTTAACTCCGCCAATAGACATTTTATGACATTACAAGACCTTCGGCTGAAAAGGGCTTTTCTTTATGAAGTGTGAAAGTATGTACTTTAATTTCACGCTACATAAAAAATATAGTACTGTTGGGGGCTTGTTCTCAAATGCTATGAATTAAGAACAAGACAACATAAAAGTGTTAAATGTCGAACTCCTTCGTCATTAGAAACATTATATCCCTTCGGGTATAATGAATCTCGGACAAAGGTTATGAAAGAAAAGACCTTCGTTAGGTTGATAAATGAATAAACAGAGCAATTATATAAATAACGTGCGAGTAATAATACCAGCATTATCATCGATATATTTCTATTATTGAAGTCGTAAAAACGAATTACAAATGTACCTTCAGATTGATGCAAAGTAAAGGTACAAACGTGATGTGAAAAAGCGTATGCCGAGTCAGCGTGACCAGTACGGGAGTACTGTTCACCTATTTATAGGCACGGGACGCAGCCCGTGTAAAATTACATTGACGCCCTTTACATTTATCAATAACTATAGTAATTCTTCGAGGTCCAATTTGGCTTTTCATCTTTAAGTCGGTTCCTCTTTTCTGTTATCGTGCCGAAGCCTTTCTGCACATAGCTTCGTGATCGTCTTATCCTTCGTCATGATCGCTTTTCATTCCAGTCAAGCTTCGTCTTAACCATGCTCTTGTATATTCGCGACCTGACTCCGAAGGTGCCTGTTCCGAAGGTGCCTGTTCACATATTACACTTGGAAAATATTGTCAAATTATGTTTTTTGAGGACCTTCGGGAGCCGAAGGCCCCCCAACAGTAGCCCCTCGCAATATCAATTTACTGTAAAGATAAATTCATATTGCGACATGGACGAAGGCTTTAAGCCGAAGGTCCGAAAAAAACACCTTCCTTTTGCTAGAATAGCAATAGTCATTAACAAGCGGGGCCCTCCAGTTTTCGACATACTGGGTGTATAAATACAAGCCCACCACGAGTTTATTTGGCACGCTCTTTTGCCACCTGCTTTTTACTCACCCAGCTTTTTAGCCTGCGCGCGACAGCATTTGCTCGGTCTTAAGTTTTTAAGCTTCGGTTTCAAGTCTGGTTTGCCAGCATTCGCGAAGATGTCTGAGGATAAGATAGTTGCTGGTGCTTCGAAGCTAAGCCTTTCTGAGGAAATGCACTTGGGTTTTCTTGAGTCAATGTCAAAGACCAATACGGAAAAGATTGTCAAGAAAACTTTGGAGGGTTTATCTGAAGATACTGGCGACAGCGATAGTTATGATGTGGATAGTGGTGGAGAGGACTCCGAAGATCGCCCGTGGCGGCCTAGTCACTCAAACTTCGGAAAATCGACTATAAAGCAGAGTCACCTTGAAAATATGAGGGGGAGATATTTCCGAGATATATCCATCGTGAGGGCAGATGACGGAGAAAAAACTACGCCGACCCCCGAAGATAATGAAGTCGTGATCTTCCGAAGCTTTTTAAAGGCTGGGCTACGATTCCCTCTAAGCAGGTTTGTGGTAGAAGTTCTGAAAATATATCAAGTTTACCTTCATCAACTTACCCCTGAGGCAGTGATAAGATTGGGAATCTTCGTCTGGGTCGTGAGGAGCCAGGGCCTGGAGCCAAGTGCAAAAAGCTTTTGCAATATACACGAGCTAGTATATGAGATGAAGCCCTGGGGTAAGGAGCAATATCATAATAATTTTGGTTGCTATAGCTTTGGTGCCCGCTCTGGGTCAAGCTGTCCCGTGCCAACTTTTCGGAAGAAGTGGCCCGAGGAATGGATGAAGGAATGGTTCTATGTGAAGAACGATTTGAAGGTTCAGGAAGATATCAAAGATATCATCATGCGCCCTATCTGGCAGCGCTTCGGACTTCGGAAACCAAAGGTAGAAATGGACGAAGCAGCTGAAGAATGTCAGAGGGCCTTTGGCGTAGTCTGTTCTTTTATTGGGACCAGGGATTTCATGCAAGAGCATATTGCCTTCAGAGTGTGGCCACTTACAGATAACTGGGAAATGCCGAAGGAGACCGTTAAAGAAACTGACGAGGGTGGACTAATCAGGCTGAAATATACATTCAAGTACGGGGATAAGTTTGTTGAACCGGATGATGATTGGCTGAAAAGCATTGAGAATGTAAGTGATGAATTGCTTGGGGCATACTCAAAGGCCGAAAACACTACGTTATCAGCGGCTTTCGGAGGCCGAAAGAAGAAGAGACTCAATCGAGTATTCGATGCAATTGGGTTTATCTATCCCGACTACTATTATCCAATGCGAGGTCAAAAAAGAAAAAATACTTCTCCTGCAAAGGACACTGCTTCGGCTGCTCCCGGGGAGCCAGCGCCGAAGAGGAAGAAGGTAAAAGTGTTCACACACCCACCACGCTGTATTGAGCCGGCCATAGTGCCCGAGTTTATTGGCGAGGCCTCTTCGGCCACCGAAGCCAGAGAACCAACTCCAGCGCCAAAATCCGAAGAAATGGTCGAAGCACCAGCAATAGAAAAAACAGGAGAAGAGGGAACTGAACAAAGAAAAACACTAGATGTTTTAAGTCCTTCATCAAAAGTTGAGGCAGCTAAAAGCCAGAAGGGGCCAGCAGCGACCCCGAAAAGAAAAAGGATGGTTAATGTGCTGGATGTTTTGGAGACAATTAAATCTTCAAGCACAACTCCAAAGAAAACTGTTGAAGTGTCTACTGAAGCCTTTGTTGCTGAGACTTCAAAGCAGCAATTTGAAACTGAAGCTGGGCCTTCGGAATTCACCAAGATACAAACTTTGGAGGTCGAAAAAATGTCAAAGGCAAGTTTAGAAGCTGAAAAAGCAAAAATAATAGAGCCGATTCTGACTGAGGAAATTGGCACTGCCACCCTCGAAGCATGTTCCAAAATACATGATTACATTGTGCGACATGCTTCGGGGAAGAAACTATCTGAAGAAGAGATTTTTGAAGCCAATCACTATGCCCGAGAACTGAAGTATCCAAGGGGGGCCGTGGTGTTCAATGGGACAAACGAAGATGATTTCCTGTACTGTCTCCCAGACAATAAAGAATTATCCGTGTGCCGAGAGATGGCTAGAAGCATGGGGTTCCCAAAACTCGAAGCTGGCCTTTGCGCCATGACGAAGGACGATCTTGCGGATAGCCTAGCATACAATAGTCTGAAGGTACAAAAATTGTGAATTTTGAAATTTATGAATTTTGAATTAGTTTTTTGCTCTTATGTTAACTCATTCATTCTTTTGAATAGGGCTTAATACTCAGCAATGCCTTAAGGGCTCAGAAGAATGCCGAAGATGAGAGCTGCACCATTGCTCTTAACAACCTTCGAACAGAGGTTATCAGGCTAAGAAACAAAGCCTTGGAGAAGGACAAAATTCTGCTTACATTAGTGGAAAAAATCAAGGAAGACGAAGCTAACTCTAAAACTCAAGCCGAAGCTCAGAAGCGTGAAATCGAAGATCTTCGTAAACAACTAGCCCGAGCCAAAGAAGAACGCATTCTTGAAGAAACAAAACGAGAATTAAGTGATCAAGGGGCAGATCATTTGGAAGTAAATGTTAAAGAGCTTCGTGCTTCGAAGATGAAGTGCTACGATAAATCCATAGAGTGTGTGAAGAAAATAAAATCCAGCTTCGCCAGCGTTGGCGCGTTCTCTAGTGAAGAAAATTTCACAAGAGGAAATCCAGAAGGCCCAATTGAATGGATTAGTTGCGAAGCTGATGCCTTCGACAAAATCTTGAATAGTCGCGGGGACATTTGTGCTTTTTCGGGCACCAGGGGAATTGTTACTATTTTAGAGAAGAAAGGGTGCGAGCATGTGAAATCTTTGGCGCAGTCTGAAGCTACTTTATCCTTCGAAGATATCAAAGACCCTTCAGCCGAAGCAAGCCAAGTTGGTGGAAAATTTTTCACTGACATTTGGGACAATGGCGGCCAAGAAATGGCTCAAGAGATCATTTAGAGAAGTGAAAAAGGCATCCATGATGCTAGGGAGGTAGCAAGAGCTGCTGAAAAAAACACAGGGCCCGAAGGGCAAATAGGTATTAATTAGTGATTTTTATTTTATTGTAATTTTTGATTTTGAACTTTATTCGTAGTTTGTAATAGTAATATAGCCGTGTCCTCTCCTCCCTCAGAACCCGCTGAGGCATCCGCGGACCCTCCCCCGAAGGGAGACGATGATATTAGACAAATGGCCGAAGCCATTATGGATGAAGTTGTCAACCAGCTGCTAAACGAAGCTGCAGAAGTAGTTCTTAGGGAAGATTAAATGCTATTGTAAAAATATTTGGAACATGACATGTGTAAAGCTTTGTAACCTTGAATGTGATATATAATCTATTTATGGTTCAATTCTTTACGATGCATAAAATTTTTTTCATACATACCGCTTTTTGAGCCTTCGGCGAAAAAACACCTTCCCTTCTTTTCATGCTTCGTAAAGAAAATCTTTTCTGTGTCACAAGAATTGCCATACTTCTTTGATGAAGAATCCCCAAACTTCGTGAAAACATTCTTTGAATCCATAAGAAAGTCTTATGTTGCCTCTCAAATGAAGCTACACTTCTTCTCAATTTATCTTGTGTCTTGGCACGATTTTCTCTTTTTCAAAACATTCTTCGAAGATCAATGCTGTGTCCCCTTCCTGTTCTCCATGCGAAATGATGGATGATGCTTATGTTATGCAAGATGATGTAATGATGTTATGTTATGCAAAATGACATTTGTGCTGAAAATACACATATCCCTGCCATAGAGCACACAATCTTTTTATCTCAGCGCTGACTTTTCGCTGTAAGCCTCCCTTAGGAGCTTCTTCGCTTTTTACTTTCAGCGGAATCAGCGTTTATTTTTCGCTGTAAGCCTCCCTTAGGAGCTTCTTCGCCTTTTACTTTCAGCGGAATCAGCATTTATTTTTCGCTGTAAGCCTCCCTTAAGAGCTTCTTCGCCTTTTACTTTCAGCGGAATCAGCGTTTATTTTTCGCTGTAAGCCTCCCTTAGGAGCTTCTTCGCCTTTTACTTTCAGCGGAATCAGCGTTTATTTTTCGCTGTAAGCTCTGCATTCCCTTTGGAACGACTTTCGAGCAGAAAACTTACACTGCGCTCCCTTAGGAGCGACTTTTTATTACTTCAAAAAAGTTACGGCTCATTCCTTAGAACAAGTCTTCGATATTCCGAAGGTTCTCCGTGCCTCCATAAATTCTTGTGCTTCGGTAACTAAAGCCTTTGGAGGAAATATATTTTCATTATGATAATACGGTAAACTGTTACAAGAATTTGAAAAACGATAAAAAACACTTAACCTTCCCATAATTGTTCTTTACTACAAAGAAAATAAAACTGAACGTTAAAGCATAAAAAACTGCTGTGGGAGTAGGATATTTTGTCAGTAAATGTGCTTCGACTCTGGCACAGTGCTATTGACTGTGCGAGCTTCGGATTCTTCTCTGAAGTCCCTCTGAGGGTGAGAGTGCTGGCTCCCTTCTGACTGCGGAGCTCGTTGTATTGGTGGTGGCGGTGGAAGCTGTTGCCAGGAAGCTTGGGGTTGGCTTGCCAAAGCAACAGAGGCTGCAGGGTGATTGCCTACATATTCTAGAATGTAAGGTGAATGATACGAAGCAATATGCATAACCTGCTTTGGCTGGCTCTGTTGTGCTGCAGCCTCTGCTAGCTCCTTTTGCTTTTGAATGGTAACATGACACATTCTGGTGGTATGGCCCTTGCCTTCACCGCAGAATAAACAGTATATTTTTCTTGGTTGATCTCCAAATCTTCCCCCGAAGCCCCTGGCGCCTCTACCTCTTGGCGCTGGCGGCCGAAAAGAGCTTTGCTGTTGCCCCGACGCTTGCTGTTGCCCCGAAGCTTGCGAGGAATACTGTGACCTTTGCTGCTGACTCCCTTTGTCATCATTTTGAGTAGAATTGTGAATTGACCTGACATGCCTCGGATAAAACCTTCCTCCGAAGCCCCTGGTCATTTCAGAAAACCTAAAAGCTTCCTCCCTTCTTTGGCGAAAATCATTGTCAGCTCGAATATACTCGTCCATCTTCTGGAGCAGCTTCTCCAAAGTTTGAGGAGGTTTCCTGGCAAAGTACTGAGTTGAAGGTCCTGGCCGAAGCCCCTTAATCATGGCCTCAATGACAATTTCATTGGGCACTGTTGGTGCCTGTGCCCTCAGACGTAGAAACCTTCGGACATATGCCTGAAGGTACTCTTCGTGATCCTGGGTGCACTGGAATAAAGCTTGAGCAGTGACTGGCTTCGTCTGGAAACCTTGGAAGCTGGTTATCAACATATCCTTCAGCTTTTGCCATGAGGTGATTGTTCCTGGCCTAAGGGAGGAGTACCAGGTTTGTGCAACGCTCCTGACAACCATGACGAAGGACTTTGCCATGACCGCTGTGTTGCCACCATACGAAGATATAGTTGCCTCATAGCTCATCAAGAATTGCTTCGGGTCTGAATGACCGTCATACATAGGGAGCTGAGGTGGCTTATAAGACTGTGGCCAAGGTGTAGCCTGCAGTTCTGTTGACAGGGGAGAAGTGTCATCAAAAGCAAAATTTCCATGATGGAAATCTTCATACCAGTCGTCCTCGTTGTAGAAACCCTTTTGATGAAGCTCTCTGCGCGGGGGCCTTTGATTCTGGTCATCTTGAGCGAGGTGTCGAAGCTCTTCAGAGGCTTCATCTATCTGCTTTTGAAGATCAGCTAGACGAGCCATCTTCTCCTTCTTCCGTTGAACTTGCTGATGGAGCATCTCCATTTTTTGTATTTCTTGATCCAAGTCATCTTCCGGAGGCGTTGGACTGATGGCCTTCCTCTTCTGGCTTCGGGCCTCCCTAAGAGAGACGACATTCTGATTGGGGTCCAGCGGCTGCAGAGTGGCAGCCCCTGTCGTTGAAGCTTTTTTCGGCGGCATGACGAAGGTGACGCTTGTCGAAGATTTTCAAAACCCAAAAAATGGAAGTGAGTTCACCGGAGGTGGGCGCCAATGTTGGGGGCTTGTTCTCAAATGCTATGAATTAAGAACAAGACAACATAAAAGTGTTAAATGTCGAACTCCTTCGTCATTAGAAACATTATATCCCTTCGGGTATAATGAATCTCGGACGAAGGTTATGAAAGAAAAGACCTTCGTTAGGTTGATAAATGAATAAACAGAGCAATTATATAAATAACGTGCGAGTAATAATACCAGCATTATCATCGATATATTTCTATTATTGAAGTCGTAAAAACGAATTACAAATGTACCTTCAGATTGATGTAAAGTAAAGGTACAAACATGATGTGAAAAAGCGTATGTCGAGTCAGCGTGAACAGTACGGGAGTACTGTTCACCTATTTATAGGCACGGGACGTAGCCCGTGTAAAATTACATTGACGCCCTTTACATTTATCAATAACTATAGTAATTCTTCATGGTCCAATTTGGCTTTTCATCTTTAAGTCGGTTCCTCTTTTCTGTTATCGTGTCGAAGCCTTTCTGCACATAGATTCGTGATCGTCTTATCCTTCGTCATGATCGCTTTTCATTCCAGTCAAGCTTCGTCTTAACCATGCTCTTGTATATTCGCGACCTGACTCCGAAGGTGCCTGTTCCGAAGGTGCCTGTTCACATATTACACTTGGAAAATATTGTCAAATTATGTTTTTTGAGGACCTTCGGGAGCCGAAGGCCCCCAACAAGTACACAATGCAAGTATAAATAGAACACAATTGTTTTTACATAGAGCAACACAAACTTTAGAATGTTTTTACATATTTTCTAGACATAAATTTGGCAAAGTCTTTACAACAATTCAATCATCTTCCTTCAAAACATTCTCAATAGCTTCATTCAGTAAGGTGTTAACGGCTTCATCTATCGCCTCGTTCACCACCCTGAATTCATCGAAGATTCCTTTTAATGATGAATCAGCTTCAGGATTATTGGGGGCCTTCCTATTTCGAAGGTCCTCAAAAACATGACTAACCATTTGCTTCTAGCTTAATATTGATTACTACAGGGAGTTTCGGTTCATGATGGGAGTCTTCTCCTATGTTGAAGGTATACAAGACGACGATATAGCCCGAGGATGATAAGAATGAACGCTAAAGCTATAGCCGAAGAGTAGCAGCTTCGGCTTAAAATGGTGATGAAGACCAAGCATGGTGCTGAGTCGAAGAGGAAAATACTAGCTAGTCCCTAATGATTTATGTTATAGTTCTAAATAAATGTTAATGACATAAATGTATTTTTACCCAGACTGTGTTCTGTGCCTATAAATAGGTGAACAGTGCCACCGTATTGTTCACGCTGAATTGTAATCGCTCTCACATCAACACCATCGAACAAGCCGAAGGTATCAATGTAATGTAAATTCTATTAATATTCATGAATGCATTATGAAATGCATGTGTATGAGCCGATGGATTACATTCACTATCTCTATATATTCTTATTCTCATGAATCATGAAGGCATGTCCTTCATGACCTTCGTCTGAAGATCATTATATCTAAGAGGAGATAATGCTTCAGAGGATGAAGGTCCTTGACCTTTAACAATTGTGTTGCCTTGTTCTTGATTCACAACATTTGAGAACAAGTTACCAACATTGGCGCCCACCTCCGGTGAACTCAAACGACCACCTTCAGCAACATCTCAAGCATTCGCCTTCATTTTGCCGCCGAAGAAGGCAATAGCGCCAGGGGCCGCCCTTCAGCCACTGGACACCAACCAAGAAGGGCACTCTCTGAGAGAAACCCAAAACCAGAAGAGGAAGGCTACTAGCCCAACAACGCTAGAGGAGGAGCTAGACCAAGAGATCAGAGACTTAAAAGCCATACACCAGCAAGTGCAAAGAAAGAGAGAAAATATGCTTCGACTAGCCGAACTTCAAAGGAAGATTGATAAAGCTGCTGAAGAAATGTGTCATATCATGCAAGATGACCAAGCACGAAGGCCACAACAGAGAGAGCTTCACCAAGAAAGTCCAAACAATGATGATGAATGGTATGATGACTTTCATCATGGTAACTTCGCTTTTGATGATGCTTCTCCTCTAGTAGTAGAACTGCATGCTACTTCTTGGCCACCATCCTACATGCCACTGCAGCTTCCCATGTATGATGGGCATTTTGATCTGAAGCAGTTCCTTATGAGCTACGAGGCAACCATATCATCATATGGTGGCAACACGGCTGTCATGGCAAAATCCTTCATCATGGCAGTCAGGAGTGTAGCTCAGATGTGGTATTCTTCCCTTCACCCGAGAACGATCACGTCGTGGCAAATTCTAAAGGACATGCTGGTAACAAGCTTTTAGGGTTTCCAGACCAAGCCGGTAACTGCTCAAGCCCTATTCCAGTGCACGCAAGGCCATGAAGAATATTTGTAGGCATATGTTCGAAGGTTTCTGTGACTCAGGGCCCAGGCATCGACAGTGCCAAATGGGATTGTTATCAAAGCTATGATCAAAGGGCTACGACCAGGACCAACGATGTAGTATTTTGCCAGGAAGCCACCACAAACTTTGGAAAAGCTTCTACAGAAGATGGATGAGTACATCATGGCCGATAATGATTTTCGGCAGAGAAGGGAAGAGGCTTACAGATACTCCACGATGACTAGGGGCTTCGGAGGAAGGCTTGAAAGGGAAATGTGCCCTTGGGCCATTTCTAAGTATTTTGGTGATTGAGTGCCAACATAAGTGGTCTTGTGGTAATCTATGCGAAGTGATGGACAAAGTGCAAATCAAGTCTAAAGGTATGTTTCTAGACTTGGTACATTGTTTTAAGAACTAATGTATTGTGTCTAAGTGCTAGAAACAGGAGAAATCAAATTAGAAAAGAGATGGCTTTGTTCAGCCAAAGACAGCTCGGTCTGAGTGCACCGGACTGTCCGGTGGTGCACCGGACAGTGTCCGGTGCGCCAGGCTGGTGACTGTCAACTGGCTGCTCTCGGGAGGCGATCAACGGCGTACGGCTATAAATCACCGGACTGTCCGGTGAGCCATTCACAGGCGAAGTCGTAGCTCTCGGGAAGTGATTAATGGCGTACGGCTATAATTCATCGGACTGTCCGGTGAGGCACCGGACTGTCCGGTGAACCAAACGTCAACCGGGCCAACGGTTGGCCGAGGATTCCGCGCGTGACGCGTGGCCGAGCCAACGGTCACAAGGGGCACCGGACTGTCAGGTGTGCACTGGACAGTGTCCGGTGCGCCAACGGCTCTGAATCTGCAATGGTCGGCTTCGCCAAATAAGGAAAGAAATCCGCACCAGACAGTGTCCGGTGGTGCACCGGACTGTCCGGTGCGCCAGGCGACTGAAGGCAAGAATTGCCTTCCTGGAATGCTCTCAATGGCTCCTAGCTACCTTGGGGCTATAAAAGGGACCCCTAGGCGCATGGAGGAGAACACCAAGCATCCTTTGAGCATTGTTGATCACTCACACTTCATTCTTGCGCACTTGTTCGTCATTCTTAGTGATTTGAGCTCCGTTCTAGTGAGAACCTCGTGACATTCTTTTGAGCTCAAGTCTGGGTCCTGTGTGTGCGTATTTGCTGTGATTTTTGTGTCTTGTGTGCGTTGCTCATCCCTCCCTTATTCCGTGCTTCTTTGTGAACATCAAAGTGTAAGGGCGAGAGGCTCCAAGTTGTGGAGATTCCTCGCGAGCGGGATATAGTAAACAAAGCAAAACACCATGGTATTCAAGTGGGTCTTTGGACCGCTTGAGAGGGGTTGATTGCAACCCTCGTCCGTTGGGACGCCACAACGTGGAGTAGGCAAGCGTTGGACTTGGCCGAACCACGGGATAAACCACTGTGCCATCTCTGTGTTGATCTCTTTGTGGTTATTGTGTTTTGCTAAGACTCCTCTCTAGCCACTTGGCATTATTGTGCTAACTCCTAACCAAGTTTTGTGGCATTAAGTTTTCAAGTTTCACAGGATCACCTATTCACCCCGCCCCCTCTAGGTGCTCTCAATTGGTATCGGAGCCGTTCTCTTCAAGAAAGGGACTAATCGCCCGAAGAGATGGATCCTAAGGGCAAGGGGATTGTGATCAATGATAAGGAGAAGGAGTCCTTCGTCAACGAGCCGAAAGATGACAAGCCTACCGACTCGGGCTCGGGCTACAAATGAAAAGATGGGAAGAAGAAGAAGACAAGGCACATCAAGGAGATCGTCTACTACGACGACAGTGACGAGTCCTCTTCTTCCCAAAAGGACAACAACGACAACGACTACGAGAAAAAGAAAACGGTCAATTCGAACTTTTCTTTTGATTACTCTCGTATTCCGCAAAGTACCAATGCTCACTTACTCTCCATTCCACTTGGTAAACCTCCTCACTTTGATGGAGAGGACTATGGATTTTAGAGTCACAAAATGCATAGTCACTTGTTCTCTCTCCATCCAAGCATATGGGAGATAGTAGAGAGTGGAATGAAATTTGATAGTACTGATAGTCCCATGTTCATTAATGAGCAAATTCACAAAAATGCACAAGCTACTACTGTTCTTCTAGCTTCATTGTGCAGGGACGAATACCATAAGGTGAGCGGCTTGGATAACGCCAAGAAGATTTGGGACACCCTCAAGATCTCACATGAGGGGAACGATGTCACCATGCTCACCAAAATGGAGTTGGTGGAGGGCGAACTTGGGAGATTCGCGATGATCAGGGGCGAGGAGCCAACCCAAACGTACAACCGGCCCAAGACCCTCGTCAACAAAATAAGGAGCTATGGAAGCACGCGATGGACGGACCACGACGTCGTCCGCCTAATGCTAAGGTCCTTTACTATCCTCGATCCACATCTTGTGAACAATATTCGTGAGAATCCTAGGTACACCAAGATGTTGCCTGAGGAGATACTGGGAATGTTCATAAGTGGGTGGATGATGATTAAGGAGGCTAGATACGTCGACGATGCATTAAATGGCCCAATCCAAGAGCCTCAAACTATTGCTCTCAAGGCAACGAGGAGCAAGGAGGCGCTACCTAGCAAGGTGGCGCAAGTTGAGGCGGCCGGGCTTAATGATGAAGAGATGGCCCTCATCATCAAGCGCTTCAAGACGGCGCTAAAGGGTCGCAAGGGGCAGCCTAACAAGAACAAGACGAAGGGGAAGCGCTTATGCTTCAAATGTGGTAAGATTGCTCATTTTATCGCTAATTGTCCTGATAATGATAGTGACCAGGAACAAGGGAACAAGAGGGAAAAGAAGAAGTCTTACAAGAAGGCTAAGGGCGAGGCACACCTTGGCAAGGAGTGGGACTCGGATTGTTCGTCGTCCGACTCCGACAATGAAGGACTCGCCGCCACCGCCTTCAACAAGTCATCCCTCTTCCCCAACGAGCATCACACTTGCCTCATGGCAAGGGAAAAGAAGGTAAGCACTCGTAATACTAGTACTTACGCTTCCTCAAGTGATGAAGAATCTAGCGATGATGAAATAGACTATTCATGTTTATTCAAGGGCCTAGATAAAACTAAGGTTGATAAGATTAATGAATTAATTGATGCCTTGAATGATAAGAATAGGTTATTAGAAAAGCAAGAGGATCTTTTGTATGAAGAACATGATAAGTTTGTAGAGGCACAAAAATCCCTTGCTTTAGAAATTAAAAGGAATGAAATGCTCTCTTGTGAATTGTCTACATACCATGACTCTATTTCTAGCTTAAAGAGCATAAATGATGATTTGAATGCTAAGTTAGAAATAGCTAATATATCAACATCTTGTGTAGAACATGTTACAATTTGCAATAGGTGTAAAGACTTTGATGTTAATGCTTGTAGTGAACACCTAGTTTGAATTTCTAAATTGAATGATGAGGTGGCTAGTCTTAATGTCCAACTTAAGACTAGCAAGAGTGAATTTGATAAGCTAAAATTTGCAAGGGATGCCTACACGATTGGTAGACACCCCTCAATTAAGGATGGTCTTGGCTTCAAGAGGGAGGTCAAGAACTTAACAAGCCATAAGGTTTCCATCTCCGCCAAGGAGAAAGGGAAGGCCCCTATGGCTAGTAGTGCTCATAAGAACCATGCTTTCATGTATCATGATAGGAGACATTCTAGGAATGCTTTTAGAAGTTGTGATGCTTTTGATTCTCATGCCATGTTTGCTTGTAGTTCTTCTATTATGCATGATAGAAATTTAGATAAGAAAAATGCTATGCCTAGAAGAAGTGTTGTTCATTTTCCTAGAAAAGTTAACAATGAACCTTCTACAATTTTTCATACTTGCAATGCTTCCTTTGCTATTTGTAGAAAGGATAAGAAGGTAACTGCTACGAAGTTAGGGGCAAGATGCAAGGGAGATAAAACTTGCATTTGGGTCCCTAAGACCATTGTGACTAACCTTGTAGGACCCAACAAGAGTTGGGTACCTAAGACCCAAGCCTAAATTTGCCTTGCAGGTTTATGCATCCGGGGGTACAAGCTGGATTATCGACAGCGGATGCACAAACCACATGACAGGGGAGAAGAAGATGTTCACCTCCTACGTCAAGAACAAGGATTCTCAAGATTCAATCATATTCGGTGATGGGAACCAAGGCAAGGTAAAAGGGTTAGGAAAGATTGCTATTTCATCCGAGCACTCTATTTCTAATGTGTTTTTAGTTGAGTCACTTGGATATAACTTGTTGTCTGTGAGTCAGCTTTGCAATATGGGATATAATTGCTTATTCACAAATGTAGATGTGTCTGTCTTTAGAAGGTGTGATGGTTCACTAGCTTTTAAGGGTGTACTAGACGACAAACTTTATTTAGTTGATTTTGCAAATGAGGAGGCCAGTCTAGATGTATGCTTAATTGCTAAGACTTGCATGGGCTGGCTGTGGCATCGCCGTCTAGCACATGTGGGGATGAAGAACCTTCACAAACTCCTAAAGGGAGAACATGTGTTAGGTCTAACTAATGTGCATTTCGAAAAATATAGACCTTGTGCAGCTTGTCAAGCAGGTAAACAAGTGGGAAGCTCTCATCATACCAAAAATGTGATGACCACATCAAGACCTTTGGAGATGCTTCATATGGACCTCTTCGGACCCGTCGCCTATCTAAGCATAGGAGGAAGTAAGTATGGTCTTGTTATAGTTGATGATTTTTCCCGCTTCACTTGGGTATTCTTTTTGCAGGATAAGTCTGAAACCCAAGGGATCCTCAAGCGCTTCCTAAGGAGAGCTCAAAATGAGTTTGAGCTCAAGGTGAAGAAGATAAGGAGTGACAACGGGTCCGAGTTCAAGAACCTTCAAGTGGAGGAGTACCTTGAGGAGGAAGGGATCAAGCACGAGTTCTTCGCTCCCTACACACCACAGCAAAATGGTGTGGTAGAGAGGAAGAACAGGACGCTCATAGACATGGCGAGGACGATGCTTGGAGAGTTCAAGACCCCCGAGCGGTTTTGGTCGGAAGCCGTGAACACGGCTTGCCACGCCATCAACCGGGTCTACCTTCACCGCCTCCTCAAGAAGACTTCATATGAGCTTCTAACCGGTAACAAAACCAATGTGTCTTACTTTCGTGTATTTGGGAGCAAATGCTATATTCTAGTGAAGAAAGGTAGAAATTCTAAGTTTGCTCCCAAAGCTGTAGAAGGGTTTTTGTTAGGTTATGACTCAAATACAAAGGCATATAGGGTCTTCAACAAATCATCGGGTTTGGTTGAAGTCTCTAGCGACGTTGTATTTGATGAGACTAATGGCTCTCCAAGAGAGCAAGTTGTTGATCTTGATGATGTAGATGAAGGAGACGTTCCAACGGCCGCAATACGCACCATGGCGATTGGCGATGTGCGACCGCAGGAACTCGAGGAGCAAGATCAACCTTCTTCCTCAACGATGGTGCATCCCCCAACTCAAGACGATGAACAGGTTCGTCAAGAAGAGTCGTGTGATCAAGGGGGAGCACAAGATGATCATGTGATGGAGGAAGAAGCACAACCGGCACCTCCAACCCAAGTTCGAGCGACGATTCAAAGGAATCATCCCGTTGACCAAATTTTGGGTGACATTAGCAAGGGAGTAACTACTCGTTCTAGATTAGTTAATTTTTGTGAGCATTACTCCTTTGTCTCTTCTATTGAGCCTTTCAGGGTAGAAGAGGCCTTGCTAGATCCGGACTGGGTGTTGGCCATGCAGGAAGAGCTCAATAATTTCAAGAGAAATGAAGTTTGGACACTGGTGCCGCGTCCCAAGCAAAATGTTGTGGGAACCAAGTGGGTGTTCCGCAACAAACAAGACGAGCACGGGGTGGTGAGAAGGAACAAGGCTAGACTTGTGGCAAAAGGTTATGACCAAGTCGCAGGTTTGGAATTTGAGGAGACTTTTGCTCCTATGGCTAGGCTAGAGTCCATTAGTATTTTGCTAGCATATGCCGCTCACCATTCTTTCAGGTTGTTCCAAATGGATGTAAAGAGCGCTTTCCTCAACGGGCCAATTAAGGAGGAGGTGTACATGGAGCAACCCCCTGGCTTCGAGGATGAACGGTACCCCGACCACGTATGTAAGCTCTCTAAGGCGCTCTATGGACTTAAGCAAGCCCCAAGAGCATGGTATGACACTACAAAACAAACCCCCTTATGGCAACGTATACCTAGCAACGTATAGTTATATGTGTTGGAAGTGATTAGGTTGCAACGCTTGTTACATGTTGCAAGCCACATTCGTTAATAATAATGGTACTAGCAACGTTTAACATGCGTTGCAAACTGCATCCGTAGAGTAACTACGATCACGACAACGTTTACCATGCGTTGCAACCGTATGCGTAGAGTAATTTGAATGGTGGCAACATTTACATCTGTTGAGTAATGTTGGTACTGATGAGGCAATAATGAAATTGTGTTGTTTATTCTTTTAATGAAGCATAGTGGTATGATACTTAATTGTGCAAAAATATAGAATGAGAAATTGAACAACAAACATGTAGAATGTAACAAAAGGCAACCAACTCAAGTATGAAGTCATTTTGGTCCACTTTTGTATTGGTGTTTTATTTTATTAAAATATTTGTTGCATCCTTTTTGTGATTTTACTTATCAAACACCCTCTAGCCATGTGAAAATAGTAGTTGCGATTTGTCAACGCACTTAAAGTTATATATTTGTTGTAATTTTGTTTACTCGGCAAAAAAGAGCTTAAAGTTTTATATTTGTTTATTCAGCAAAAAAAGGCCTTCAGCAAGCCTCGAACTCAAGACCAATTGTTCAACATTAACACCAGCTAACCAACAGACCCTAGTAGATTTGCATGTATGGATGACACTTCAGTTTCTTATAACTATTCAATCCGCTCGGCCTCCCTAGATACCTGCAAGACCAACAAATTCGCGCTAGACTGGATCCTAGAAATCCGCGCCTCCATTTTCTGGCCGCGTCCGGCTGCGCCTGCCAAGCTCGCCGTGTCCATTTTCTGGCCGCGCCCGGCGCCGCCTGCCAAGCCCGCCCACACGGCCACACCCAAGCCAGCCACACCAACGCCCTGCTGGCCGCTGCGCACCACCGCCTCCTCAAAAGTCAGTGCGCGCCCTCTGTAGGACAGCGAGAGGAGACGAGGAACAGGATCGCGCTGGTCTCCCACAGTGAAGGACGTGATCCCCACGACTTCATTAAGGCCTGCTCCCCGCCACAAGCGCTCAGGCAAGGTATCCCTCTCATTCCCCATGGAGATATTGGTGTGCTGCGTAGACATCATTATGTGATGCATTTACTCAATGGAGTTACCAATGTCTCAAAGATAGCTATCTATGAATTTTGGATCAATGTATTGTAGTTACGTTTGGAGAAATAAACATATGTAGATGAATGGTTGTATTTTGTTCCAGTGTTGGAATGGATATTGGCCTGGTCAAGCGTCTTCTGCGTTACTCTAAAGGTTCTGATCCATATCTAGCTAGTGTAGAGAAATTCCTTGAATTTGCATTTAAAGATAAACCTGAAGGTATCAAGATTTATTGTCCATGTCAGACATGTGTGCACACTACTGTTCAAACAAGGGATGACATGTATGGGCATTTGGTGTGCAATGGGATACTTGAGAATTATGATGAATGGAATTTTCAAGGTAATGTTTCAGTGCAACACACAAGTAGTCCAGAACCAAATTCGAATATTGACGAAAGGTATGTTAATGTTGACCAGCTGATTCAAGACGCCGTTGGTCATTTGTATGATGACACACCTATGACTGATGGTCAAGAATCGGTCCAGGGACCCATTATAGAAGCACAACAGTTTTATAAACAGCTTGAAGATTCAAAAAGGCCATTATGGATAGGTTGTGAACTCACACAACTAACTTTATTTGTGCTTTTGTTTAATATCAAGTCCATGAACAAATGGTCAAATAAATCTTTTGGGGATCTACTTGAGGTTCTGCATATGGCTATTCCTAATGGAAATGAACTGCCCAAGAACTTTTATGAGGCTAAGAAAATAATATCTAAATTTGGACTTGGATACGAAAATATTGATGCCTGCCCAAACAACTGCCAGTTGTATTGGAAGGAAAAGAAGAATGATGATTTTTGTGCAATCTGTAAGGTTTCGAGGTGGAAGGATAAGGATCCCACGTCTGTATTAACAAAGAAGGAAAGAAAGAAAGCAACACCCTGCAAAGTTTTACGATACTTTCCAATTAAAGAGAGGCTGAAAAGAATGTTTATGTGTAGAGAAACAACTTCTCTTCTAAGATGGCATGACGAGGAGCGCATTAAGGATGGTGCATTAAGACATCCTGCTGATGCACCAGTGTGGAAGAGGTTTGATGAAAAGTCCCTAGGATTTGCAGCAGAATCACGTAATATTCGTTTTGGTTTGGCTACTGATGGATTTAATCCATTTGGGATGATGAGCTCTACACATAGTTGTTGGCATGTTATATTGGTGGTATATAACCTTCCTCCATGGCTTTGCATGAAAGATCACAACCTTATGCTCTCTTTATTGATTCCTGGTCCTAAAAGTCCTGGAGATAGAATTCATGTGTTCCTTGAGCCACTCTTGGATGACCTAAAGGAATTATTTCTAACCGGCTTGTACACATATGATGCATCAAGAGATGAGAGTTTTACTATGCGAGGGGCCGTGCTTATGACCATAAGTGATCTTCCTGGTTTAGGAATGCTTGCTTCTCATATGGTTCATGGGAAATTCGCATGCCCTCCTTGTGGTGAAAATGTCTGGACAAAACAGCTGAAGAATGGTCGTAAATCTTGTTTTATGGGAAATCGCCAATATATTGATCTTGATCATTCTTATCGCTTGGATGCAGACTCATTTGATGGAACGATAGAGCTTTAAACAAAACCTAAAACCTATTATGATCGTCCAATTTTGGATGAAATCATCACACTTGGTGATTTCAAGAACTCAAAAACTTACAAGTCAGTTAGTAGTCTATTCAAATTGCCATATTGGGATGATAATATTCTTCGATACAATCTTGATGTGATGCATATAGAGAAGAATGTATTTGACAATTGTTATGGTACAATATCCAATTTGGATGGAAGGACAAAAGATAACTACAAGCTCGTCCTGATCTTGTTGAGATGAACATTAGACCGGACCTCCATCCACAAGAAAACCTTCAGGAAAGTTTTACTTGCCACCAACTTTATTTGCTATGTCTAAAAGTGAGAGACGAGTGTTTTGTGATTTTCTTAGAAAGGTTAAAGTTCCTGATGGTTATTGTAGAAACATATCAAAATGTGTTAATGTTACTGAAGGAAAGATTGTTGGCCTTAAAACACATGACTGTCATGTCCTGATGCAGCAGCTCATGCCTATTGGTTTGAGGGGTCTTCTTCTAGATGATATCACAGCTGTAATATTTGAGTTGTCTGCTTATTTTCGAGGGATATGTTCTAAAGTGCTTCATGTTAACGAGTTGGACCATATGGAAAAATCAATTGGCATTACTCTATGCAAAATGGAGATGATCTTTCCACCAGGGTTTTTCACGGTTATGGTTCATTTAGTAGTCCATCTAGCAACTGAATGTAAGCTTGGTGGACCAGTTAACTATAGATGGATGTATTTTATTGAGAGGTACATCTTCTAACTATTACATGATTCATGTTATAAGAATTTCTTGTGGGGTTGAATAATTCACTTGTCTTGCATTGGTTGTAGGTACCTAGGAAAATTGAAATCATATGTTCGGAACAAAGCATATCCAGAAGCTTCAATAGCAAATTCATTCTTGGCAGATGAGTGTATGGTGTTTTGTTCTATGTACATAGAAGGTTTCGCTATCAAGCATAATAAACCATCAAGGAACGATGATAGTTTGGACCATACCCAATCGAAGATGGTTGGAGAAGATTCATCTTTATTCCCTTCAGTAGGGAAATCATTGGGAAAACCAACCAATTTTGAATTAAGTCATCTAGAGAAATTGCAAGCGCATAGATATGTGTTGTACAATTGTGATGTTGTTAATCCATATCTAAAGTAAGTGTTTTGGTTAACTAATGAACTATGCATATAGATTATGAATTATATAATTATATGGTAATCATGGTATAGGGAACATGCTTCTAATCTGAAACGAAAGAGACGCGACCGTCGCCTAACTCCTAAAGATATTGAGCAGATACAGAATAAAGAATTTCCAGAATGGTTTAGACAACATGTAAGTAGCCTAATCTGATATTTATATTGAATGTAATTTGGGTTTTCTTACATGTATAAATATACCTTTTTTTGTGTGTCTACAGATCTTGCATTTAGAAGAAAAAAATGGACCCGGCAGCATTAACGAAGACATTAGATGGTTGGCACGAGGTCCATTGGAGTTTGCAAGAGACATAGAGCATATAACATACGTGGGTTCAGATTTAGGGCCAAAAGGTATGATAAGGCGACACAAAATAGTGGAGTTTATACATGTCCAAATGGGCGTGCCGGGCCAGCCCGGCACGGGCATGGCTGGACCCGGCACGACTTTGGCGTGCTCAGGCACGGCACGACAGTGTCACGGGCCGGGCCGGGCTGGCACATGGGCCCAAATCCCTGCCTAGGCACGACACGCCTACTGTTAATCGAGCCGGGCCAGGCCGGGGGCACGGGCAGCCCGTTGGTGCTGTGCCGGGCTCGGGCCCAGTTACATAATGCACATGACAAAATTCATCAGAGTTAACAGAATACAAGATTACAAGTCAAATAGGCTACAAAATAGTCTTTAAATGGTTTGGAGCTTTAGTGCAATGCTGCCTCATTAAAAACCTTCCCAGGTAAAAACTCACACTTCGTGAGAAAACCCTAGGAAGGAAAAGAGTACAGCCAGCTCCTTAAAGTATTTATAAGTTCATAGTTCAGTGTTCAGTCCACAGTCAGTCCATATGAGCATATTACAGCAGATAAGAGAAGTAGTGAACTTAAATAGGTAGAAACGGAGAGAATAAGTTCATAGTCCAGCCCTTCTTGAACTCTGTGGTGCTGCTTCCTTTCTTTTGTTCCCTGGTGATACTCGCTGCTCATCATCTAGGTACATATCCTCAAAGGTTGCTTCAAGGTCTTTGGTTTCCTTCTCCACAGTATGCTGCTTGTGCTGGTCAGCCAACTCCCAATCTTTGATACAGGAGAGCACCTCCACCATGTCTATCGTCAACCGTCGTCGTCGCTCCTCGAGCACCCTGCTAGCTAGACTGAAAGTAGATTCTGAAGATATTGTAGAAACAGGGACAGTCAACATATCTTTAGCTAGTATAGAAAGAATAGGATAAGTTTGATTGTGGCGTTGCCACCACATAAGAATGTTGAAATCAGGCCCAAATTTAGTTTCAGCGTCACTGTCAAGGTAAGAAGTTAACTCAGATAAACCAGTAGATGTACCAGATGTACCACCTGTACCAGTATTGCTATAACTTTCATCATCACCATATATATCATCCCATGCCTCTATGGCCTTACTAGAACCACTAGCTGACTGTGGTTGAGGAGTCAAGCAAATACCTCCAAATTTGGCCTCATAAATTTGGTACATCTTAGTTAATTTGGTTCTAATACATGAAGGATATCTACTATAATCAGTCCCATTAAGAGTAGATAATCTTTGAAGAACTTTATGAAAGCCCCTCATCTTTGCTCTAGGATCAAGAATGAAAGCAAATGCATAAAGAATGGGTATGTCCCTCCAATATTTCAGAAATTTTGTTTTCATAGGCACTACAGCAGTTCTTAAAAGCTCATGGTTCTCATATGCATTTAGATGTCTAGCAATTTTCAAAATATGATGCAACATTAAGGGTGATGTAGGGTAATATATTCCAGATAGTGCAACAGTTGAGTCATAGAATAACTGAAAGAAAGACAATAATTTTTCTGCAACAACCCAATGATTATCACTCAACAAACAAGACCCATCATCTTTGGCAGGAGAATTAGTTCTAATCCACACAGAGAAAGTGCTTTGATAAGGAACTAAATGTTTAAGCATCAGGAATGTTGAATTCCATCTAACTTCCATATCTACTCCAAATTTACGTGGTCTAACACCAACACTCATGCAATATTGTTTATAAGAAGCAATTCTTTGATTTGAAGAGTTTAAAAAAAAGTTATAGCAGTCCTAAAGTCTTCAAGATATGGTTGTAAACGTTTCAAACAACTTTTAACAATCAGATTAATAATATGGCAAGCACAACGCTGATGCAAAAATATTTTACTCAAATCACTCTCATTCCTAGTAGGTGCAGGTACCAAATGCCCAATATAACCAGCAAAGACAGGTTTCAGAACATCAATAGCAGTTTTGTTAGATGAGGCATTATCAAGCACAATGGCAAAAATCTTATCCGTAATGCTAAAGTCATTTGCAACCATTTCAACACGTTCAGCAATGTTAAGACCTGTATGAGCTACCTCTATAGGTCTAAGACCAAGTAATCTCTTTTCTAAACACCAATCAGAGTTCACAAAATGAGCAACAACACTTATATAGTCCTCTTTAGCTTTACCAGACCATATATCAGATGTCAAAGCAACAGATGAAACATGTTTAAGTACTTCAATCAGTTGTTCAACACGCTCATTAAACAGTCGGATCAAGTCTCTAGCAGTAGTTTGCCTAGAAGATTTAATAAACCTTGGATTGTGGGCATGGGTTATATACTCCTGAAAAGCACTAGATTCACCAAAACAAAGTGGCAGGTCTAGCCTAGCTATTAAACAACAAAGCTCAGTTCTAGCAACAGAAGGGGAATACTCCCAATGATTAACAGATCCATCAGCATTATATTTAAGCAAAGACTGTGTTTTTCCAGTTCTATCTTTTTCTTTCTTAGCAGGGCAAACATCCAGGTGTCGGATCAAATGGCCAGTTCCAGATGAAGATTTAGCAGATATGCTATTCTTGCAGTGAAGACAAATGGCAGATACTCTTACCTCCTTACCATTTTGAACGGCAGTTACCTCCTCAAAGTGTAGCCATACCTTAGAGGTCGGACCTCTCCTTCTAGAACATTTACTAGCCACAGGGACAGAGGTGCTCGCGTCGGCCGTCGGGCTTGTGGAGCCCGTCCCCGTTTGTGCACCGGCGCCGTCCAGATCGATGGCACCAGCGGAGGTGGTACCAAGGAGGAGGCACCGGGCATCGTCGGCCTCGTTCTGCGCTTCAAGCCTCCGCTCCTCGATCACTGTTTCGAGACTAAGCTCGTCGTCAGCCGAGGCCGTGGACATGGCCACCGCCTCGGTCGGCTTCTCCGGCTCCTCACGGCGCACGGCGCACACACACGGTGCACACCTAGACGAATCGAAGCAACAAGATCAAGCACAAGAAGACGAATCGGATTAAGAGAGAGAGACGAGAGCAAGAGCAAGAAAACCTTACCTGCAACACCGGAGCACCGGATCCACGAACCGGATGGCTGACGACAGAGGCAGAGGAGCGAGCTTGGCAAAGATCGAGTTCTAGGGTTAGGGTTAGTGAGGGTCGAGGGAGAGAGGAGCGAGGATGGAGCAAGAGAGGAGAGGAGCAGCGAGCAGGAGGTGAGGACACCGGAGTTCACCGCTCCGTGGACACCGTAGGGCGGAGGCGAGGACACCGGAGCGGCGGAGCTGAGTCACCTGTCGCCGGTCACGAGCCCACAGGAGAGGAGACTGTCGATGTTTTGGGTCCGACCGCACACCCGGGGTTGCCCCTCGAGGTGTTTTTAGGAGTAGGACGGTGTCGCCGACTGTAGCAAAATGGTTCGTGCCGGATGCACGAGAGACAATAGACAATGTTTACAGGTTCGGGCCGCTTAGAGATGCGTAACACCCTACGTCCTGGCGAAGATGCTTTGTGTAAGGGGTTACAAGGTAGTTCTCTAGAGCGATGATGTGGAGGGTTGAGATAGATGGCGGGGTAGTGTAGAGTTTGAATCGATCGTTCTGAAGGGGTGCCTCCTGGGCCTTATATATTCGACCGTGGGGCAATACATATGGATATGATAACAACGTGCGCCTAAAGGATAGTGAACTGTTTGAGTCTATCTTCCTATGATTCAGCCGACCTATCCTCGCCTGGCTTTGCTGCATGGGGCTCCAGCGCGGGAAAGTCGGATCTTCTGTTGTGGTTTCTTGCTCAACGTTGTGGGGCCATCTGGACTCGCGTCGATCCGGCCTTATATTGATCTGCTTTACTGATTGTCCCTCCCCAGGCCCATGAAGGAATGACCTTACGATTTATTGGGCCTTTGGGCCTTTAGTGAGGTCTTTTACCCTTCCAGTGGACCCAGGGGATATATGTCCCCCACAAGCCCCCGATCTTTGGGTTGATTTTGAGATAATCGGCCCAAAGATCCTAGGCCCAACTTGCAGGTTTTGTTTACGACAAGAAATGCTTCTCGGGCAGTCTGGTGAAAATGATTTCTTACTGTCTTCTTCTGCTCTGCTTTACTCGAAATCTGTAGTTTTGCCTCACACTTGTGCCTTAGAGGTCGGCTTCTCATTTTGTAGGACCCTGAACTTCATTGGGTGCACCAGAGGTGCACCCAATGGGTGTAGCCCCCGAGCTTCGAGTAGATTTTAGAAGATAATCTACTCGAAGGTCTTCATCAGATATTATTTTTATTTTCTTCTCATACTTTGGTTGAGGGCCAGCCTTGTCTTTTAATCTTGTCTTATGCCTTAAAAGTCGGCACTATCTTGGCTTGAAATGATGATCCATGGGGTGCACCCAATGGGTGTAGCCCCCGAGCTTTGAGTGGATTTTTGAAAACAATCCTCTCGAAGGTCTTTACTTCATGTCCTCTTTGCCGAGAGTCATATTTTCTTTTTTTTTTGAATGCCTTAGGAGTCGGCGCTATGTCATCCATGTTATGCTTTAGAGGTCAGCATTATGTCATCAGTATTATGCATCCGAGGTCAGCACGTATTTTGTCTTTTGCAGCCGAGTTCGCGATCCGCCCATATCTCGCTAGGTGGTGCAATTTATTTGCTCTGCGACTGATTGGACATTTGATGGACGTTCCCTGGCTAGTCTTCACGTTGCTTCCATTGGTCAGATTTTGTACTTCACCGGCTATATTTGGCTTTCCTCTGATCCTTACTGATATCTCATTTTTGTCTTGAGGTGTTCATTGCACGCTCTGCACGGATGTGACAGTTTTTTGAAAAATATACTGATAATTCTTGGGCGTCCCCCCAATGGGTGTGGGCAAGGGACGGCTTGGTACGCTGAGCGTTTTAGCCGGCTGCTTCTGAGTAGTAATGTGATGTGATGGCGGGCGTAATCATATCCCCCGCGCTGTTTGATTGGAGTCCCAATGGGTGTTGCATTGCGTAAAACGGCATCAGCCGCGCGTCTTCAGACGGGTTGAAGTGTGTATTGAATGCCTCGCGACTGTTCAGTGACCGCGGTTGGAGGTGAGCGGTTGCCTTCTTCTCCTATAAATAGTGCCTTTGCCTCTCTGATTTTTTCACATCTCTTGCTGTTCTTCACTGCTTGTTTCCTTCTTCTCCCTGCATTTCCACCATGGGCAAGAAACGCAAGTGCGAGCCGACTCCTCCGCCTGAGGACTTTGGTGACTCGGAATACTCAGAGGAGGAGTTCTCCTCTAAGTCCGAGGGGTCTCCGGCTCCCATCCCTCTGCGTGACGACTCCCAGGGGCTCGCGGCGGAGGTCTGGACTTACATCCGGGCCGTCGAGCGCTCCGGGCTCGCGGGCTCGGATGAGTCGGAGTACTCCTCGGATGAGGAGGACTCGTCCGAGGAGGACGGCGGCGGCGGTGGCGAGGGCGATGACGACGACGACGATGACGGAGGCGGTGGCGGCGACGACGACGGTGACGGCGGCGGTGGCGGCGGCAGGGGTGGCAACGGCAGAAGCAGGGGCAGCAGCAGCAGTGGCAGGGGCAGCAGCAGCAGGGGCGGCAGTAGCGGTAGTGGCTAAATGCCACTGGTTTTTAAATATTAGTATAGATTAGAAGTAGTATAGTGAAATAACATAGTAGTATTAGTAATGTAAAGTAGTATAGTGTTGCGTAGTAGTAGTAGTAGTTGTAGTAGCAGTAGTAGTAGGGAAGTTATCAACTCATAATGAGTTGATTTGTAAGTATGACAACTTCCCTTTAATGAAGAGTAGTTTCGTCTCCTCTATGCAGATCATCTTGCTGTTGTGTCTGTGGTATAACTTAGAGTTTTTGAGTCCTTCCTCCGCCTGCCTTATTCATGAAGTTGACTCCTTTGGGATAGTGACTTAAACAACTCGGGCATCATATCGCCGCTTCAGGGGTGATGGCCGAGTTATTATTGTCGGTATTTATGTATTTGACATAGAGTCCGAGTGATGACGAAATTATGTCAGCGTCGGAATAACTGTTGACCGCATCGGCGCTTCTTAGATGTAATGGCCGAGTGACTTGTAGCGTTGTCGGCGTTTTAGGAGCAACTGCCGAGTGACTAAGGGTATCGTTGGTGCTTTAGAGATAGCTGCCGAGCGACTGATGATAACGTCAGCGTTTTAGAAATAACAGCCGAGTTAAAACGGGCCGTGTCGGCTACTTTTGAGTATAATAGCCGAGTGATGATGTGGCATGTCACACCCGGTTTTGGAAGGCAAACCGAATGCGAACTATGTACGTGCCAGGATCAGAACTCACGTACACAGCGATTACATAAATGAACATCATCGCACAATGCTCGAATAATAACATAAAGGAGTATTAACTTGTTACATCACAGAGTCATAGACATCCACATAGTCATCAACTTAACAGTTAAATCAAAGTGCTAGCGAAACGCAGTAAAGATAAGGCCTTCACAGGCAGCTGACTGGGGGTTGCCGCCAACCCGCATCTAGAATTCGTCGTAGTCTTGGAACTCCTGGAAGTCTCCTTCCACGGCTTCGCCTTCTCCTGAGCAGTGGTTACAATGCGGACAACCTGGTGTTTTGTGGTAAAGCAAGGATGAGTACACATCAACGTACTCAGCAAATGTCCCGTTTGGCTGAAGTGGACTAGCTTTATGTGGGGTTAGGCTCAAGCAGTTGCTTTTAGTAGGTCAGGTATTTATCATTAGTAGAAGCCAGATTTTAGCTTTAACCAACCCATGAACCATTTCCTCATCGAGGAACAACATCATCATATTCGAACCAAAACCATAACATAATCCTTGTATCTCGAACCATCTGTATCTCTAATCAAAGAGGATCCCAAGGCTGCTCTTAACCGTGAGCACGGCTGATATATCAGTTTCACTACCCTCTGCAGAGGTCGCACACTTTACCCATGAGTCATGATTCCCTTTCTGCCCGGGGAGAGCTAATCCCCATTGACCACTACCTAGGTGGTCCGGCAGGGTATCACTACGTAGCTTTTACAAAGATTCCCTAGAGATCATAGCTGCCCGTTAGGTTTCTCCAGTTTGATAAACACAGTACTCCTCCCCGCAGGAGAGTGACTAACAAACGCAAAACGAAAGAACCTCGGCACTTAGCCCCGGTAGAGGAAGCACTGTGCCTGGACCCCATTGACGGCACGACGGCGAAGCAACTACACCTCTAGTTCCTCTAATTAATTAGCTAAGGGCACCCCATTTCACCCTCATGGTTGCACTGTTATCCCGGGTGGTCTCTCAACGAACAGGTCCTTACGGAGAGGTACTCAGGAAACAGCCTGAGCCCCCTAGAGTATCACAAGATCATCAACATCATCAGGATAACAGTATCATAAATATTCACATCATGTTCATTGATTAAGTTAAGGCAATAGCAGAATGTTAACCATAAGGTCATCAAGGATAAAGTAAAGTGTAAAGCTAGTCAATCCTTAGGTTTCAAGTAAGTAATGCGGGATAGTAAGTTATAAGTGAATAGGACATAATGGGTCAGAGGACACTTGCCTTCACCAAACTGCTGATCAGGAACTTCCTCTGCAACTTCCTCGGGAAACACAGACTGCTCGTTGTCTACGTAAAGTAACCATTCACACTATGCACTTGGGAAATAACAAACAAAAACAATATACCAAACATATGCAGCAGAGAGAGATCACCAGTTCATAATAGAAAAGGGACAGGCACTCTGGTATTCTCTAGGTCTGGGGTAGAGGACTATACAAAGTGATTTCGTTATCCACTAATCAGGTTTAAGTCAGTGGTGGGATTAAATCATCATCTGGTTTTAAGTTCCTACACTTAGGTGTTTAAGTCTATAAACTTAAGTGCTCCAACTTTTATTAAAGTCTACCAACTTCTAATTATCTCAAATAAGGTTCCAATAACCTTAATCCTATCCTAATGATTAATCATCAATTGGGACATGGAAACAGCAGGGAAACATTGTTTAAATAGATAGACAAAAACATCATGAGCATTTTGCAATTTGAAGCACCTAATTTGGAGTTCATATGGCAAAGTTATGAATTTTACAAGTTTAGGGGTTAAAAATATACCCTAAATACTTATTTTGAATTAAATAAAAGGTCTGAGGACCTAACTGTAAGAAACCAGGGACGGCGGGTTCAAATTCCAGAAAACAGGGGGGCTCTTTAAGAAAACGCGCGGGCGAAGGGGTATCGGACTCCCACGGCCGTTGGATCTCAAGCGGACGGCCAGGATTAGATCCTGCGGGCGGGCGCGCGAGCGCGCGGCGGCCTGGGTGGCTGACAGGCGGGACCGGTAGGCAGCGCGAGCGCGCGGGCGGGCTGACAGGCGGGACCAACGGGCAGCGCGAGCGCGCGGGCGGGCTGACAGGCGGGACCCAAACGGCAGGGAGACGGGGTGTGGGGGAAGCGGGCCTGGGCCGCTGGATCTCCGACGGACGGCCAGGATCAGGTTTGGCCTAATTAAAACGGGACCGCCCGATCTGGGACGGACGGTGGGGATTGGGTGGCCGGCCTGGGCTTCTCCTACGGCTAGCTGGGGCGGCGGCGCTCGTCCCCGCGGCGGAGAACTCGCCTGAGACGAGGGGCGCAGGCGCTTGGCGGGTCTCTGGGGCGACCTGAGTGGCCGGGAAGGTTGGGAAGGGCACAGGGAATTCTTTGGTGGGGTCTGGGTCGGGGCAGGGGCACCGGAGGGGGGCGGTTCACGGCGGAGTGGTTCGGCGGCGGCATAAATCTACTCCGGCGAGGAATTAAACGCAGCAGAGAGCAAAACAACGGTCAATAGGGGCGGGAGAGGTTCTTTACCTCAAGGCGGGCTCCGGGGACTCCTCGGTGGCGGCGATGACGCGACGGTGACCCGGGGCGACGGTGGCGGACCTCCGCGGCTGCACGGAGGACGGTGGGTGAGCGCGGGCAGAGAGAAATAAGGAGGGGGAGAGGGAATTGGGGCGCGTCCCGGGTTGCGGACGCCGGGGCGAAGCTCACCGTGGCAATGGACACGGCGGAGCTCCAACGGCGGCCGGGAAACGAGCTCGGGACGGCGGGGGTTTATGGCGGCGGCGCTCTGGCGTGCGCGCAGCGAGGGGGAGGTGAGAGAGGGGCCTGCAGGTGCGCAAATGAAGGAGGGGGAGAGGGCGAGTGGGGTTCCGGGCTCAAGTGGCCGGGGGTGGGGCAGTTGCGAGCTCCACGCGCGACGTGGGCGCGGAGACCGCGGCAGACGGGCGGCAGTTACGCGAGGACGAGGGAGCTGACAGCCCGGGCCCACGAGCAGAGAGAGAGAGAAACGCGGGCGCGGGCGCGGAGAACGGTTGCGCTGACGGGCGGGCCCGCCAGGGCAGAGAGAGCGGGGGAAGCAGGCGCGCGGAAGGCGGCCGCGCTGACGGGTGGGCCCGCCAGGGCAGAGAGAGGAGGGGGGGAGAGGCGCGCGCGCGGGATGGGCCTAGCTGGGCTGAAAGGCTGAGGGGGGCGGGGGAGTGGGCTTCTTTCCCTTTTCTTTTTAATCTGGAATTTGTTTTTCCCTTTTTCTTTTTATTTACTCTATTTGATTCAAATCCAAATAAGCCACAAATTCAAATTAACATTTCTAAGAATTATGCACCAAACAAAAGTAGAATTTAGGGTTTGACATGATGCAACATTTCATACCCCTTGGAGTTTTAGTCTAATAAACTTTAATTACACAAAGTAAATAGCCCCTTTTCTTCTATATAAAAAAAGAGAAAGAGGGGATTGGGAAGGGTGTGAAAAGAGAAGTAACACCTGAATTTGTGAATATGAGCAAAGAAATTTTATACCCCCAAATTCAGGGTGTTACAAACCTATCCCCCTTAAAAGAATCTCGCCCCGAGATTCAAGGTTGGTCAGCAAAGAGTTCAGGGTATTTGGCCTTCAGATCATCTTCTCGTTCCCAGGTTGCTTCTTCCTCCGAGTGGTGACCCCATCTGACTTTGCACATTCTGATGGTGTTCCTCCGGGTGACTCTGTCTGCAAACTCCAGAATCTGCGTTGGCTTCTCTATGTATGTCAGATCCTCCTGGACTTCCAAACCCTCTACTGGCAACTGTTCTTCTGGTACTCGCAGACACTTCTTCAATTGTGACATGTGGAACACATTGTGCACTGCCGACAAACTTTCTGGTAGGTTGAGTTGGTAAGCCACTTCTCCACGCTTTGCTTGAATCTGATATGGTCCAACGTACCGGGGTGCTAACTTGCCTTTAACTCCAAACCTTCTGACTCCCCTGATAGGTGACACCTTCAGATAGACGAAATCCCCCACTTCAAAACTCAGTTCTCTTCTCCTTCGGTCCGCATAGCTTCGCTGTCTTGACTGGGCTATCTTCAGGTTCTCCCGAACCATTTTGATATTCTCTTCGGCTTCAAGCAGGATGTCGGGGCCAAACACCTGTCTCTCTCCAGGCTGGTCCCAATGCAGCGGAGTCCTACAACTCCGTCCATAGAGTGCCTAAAACGGTGACATCTTCAAGCTAGCCTGATAGCTATTGTTGTAGGAGAATTCTGCATAAGGTAACCTTTTGTCCCATCCTGACCTGTCTTGCAACGCACAGGCTCTCAGCATATCTTCTAGGATCTGATTAGTTCTTTCAGTCTGACCGTCTGTCTGCGGGTGATAAGCCGAGCTGAAGTTCAAATGGGTGCCCAAAGCTTCTTGTAGCTGCTGCCAAAAATGAGAGGTGAACTGCGTTCCTCGATCTGACACTATCTTCTTCGGCACACCATGAAGGCAAACTATCCGTGACATGTATAACTCAGCTAACGTTGCTCCGGTGTATGTGGTCTTCACAGGTATGAAATGGGCCACCTTTGTTAAGCGGTCCACAACCACCCAGATGGAATCATAGCCGGCCCGGGTACGGGGTAGGCCAACTATAAAATCCATCCCGATCTCATCCCACTTCCACTGAGGAATCCGCAATGGCTGCAACAATCCGGCGGGCCTTTGATGCTCTGCTTTGGTCCTCTGACAGCTATCACAGATGGCGACATATTCTGCGATTTCTCTTTTCATGCCATACCACCAAAACCTCCTTTTTAAATCCTGGTACATCTTTTCACTCCCCGGGTGTATGGAGTAGGCTGTCTCATGAGCTTCCTTTAGGATCAGCTCCCGAATAGGTTTGAGGTCGGGGACACACAATCGGTCCTTAAACCATATTACCCCCTCTTCATCCTCTCGAAAGTCTTTGCCTCTTCCTTCTAAGATTAGCTGTCGAATTTTGTTGATGCTTTCATCATCCTTCTGCCCTTCTTTGATCTCCCGCTCTAGGGTGGGCTCTAATTCCACTGTTACTCCTTGCGTACTATTCAAAAAACCAAGACTCAGTCTGTCGAACTCCTTGGCTAACTCATATGGCATTGGGTACGTGGCCATCATATTGACTTGACTCTTCCTGCTCAGAGCATCTGCAACAACATTGGCTTTGCCCGGATGGTAATGTATCTCCAACTCATAGTCCTTGATCAATTCCAACCATCTTCGCTGTCTCATGTTTAACTCTGACTGGGTGAATATGTACTTCAGACTTTTATGATCTGTGTAGATGTCGCACTTCTGTCCATACAAGTAATGTCTCCAGGTCTTCAAAGCATGAACTACTGCTGCTAACTCCAGGTCATGTGTGGGATAATTTTTCTCATGGATCTTCAGCTGTCGAGATGAGTATGCTACAACTCTTCCTTCTTGCATTAGCACACATCCCAATCCGGTGTAAGAAGCATCGCAATACACTGAGAATGGCTTATGAACATCAGGCAGGACTAACACCGGAGCTGTAGTCAATCTATTTTTCAGTTCTTCAAATGCTTCCTGACACTTTTGGGTCCACTTGAACTCAACTTTCTTCGCTAGTAACGCTGTCATTGGTCTAGCAATCTTTGAGAAGCCTTCGATGAAACGCCTGTAATACCCAGCCATTCCAATGAAGCTCTTGATCCCACGAACATCCTTTGGTGCTTTCCAGTTCAGGATATCTGCTACTTTCTTTGGATCCACTGCCAACCCATCTTGATTTATGATATGACCCAGAAATAAGACTTCATGAATCCAGAACTCGCATTTACTCAGCTTGGCATACAACTGATGCTCTCGAAGTCTTTGCAATACCATCTTCAAATGCTCTACATGATCTTCCTCACTTTGAGAGTATATAAGAATATCATCGATAAACACTACCACAAACTTGTCCAGATAATCCATGAACACACTATTCATCAGGTACATAAAGAAGGCTGGCGCATTTGTCAAACCAAAGGACATAACTGTGAATTCATATAACCCGTACTTGGTGATGAATGCCGTCTTCGGTATGTCCGAGGGTCGGATTCTGAGTTGATGGTAACCTGATCTTAGATCTATCTTCGAGAATACGCTGGCACCTCTGAGCTGGTCGAACAAATCTTCTATCCTTGGCAGGGGGTACTTGTTCTTGACAGTGACTTCATTCAAGGCTCTGTAATCTATGCACATCCTTTTGGTACCATCTTTCTTCTCTACAAACAACACTGGAGCGGCCCAAGGCGAGGTACTTGGTCTGATGTAACCCTTCTCCAACATCTCATCTATCTGCTTCTTGAGTTCCACCAATTCTGGTCCAGACACTCGGTAGGCTCTTTTGGAAATGGGGGCGGTACCAGGGATAAGCTCTATGGCAAATTCGACTTTTCTCTCGGGTGGCATGCCCGTTAGCTCCTCGGGAAATACGTCCGGAAAGTCCGACACAACCTTGATAGCCTTGAGCGGGTTGGGCTCCTTACTATCAACTGAAATCTAGTGACAGACACCCTCCGCTGATTTAGGCATCCTTAGCTCGGCCACTACCTCTTCTCCTGACGGGGACTTCAATGTTACGGTCCTTTTGTCACAGCTAACATTCGCTTCATACTTCATTAACCAATTCATCCCTAGAATGACATCTATCCCAGGGGTGTCTATTACTATTAAGTCACTGGGGAATTCTATCCCCCTTATTTCCACCCTTATATTTGAGCATATTTTATCTGTTTGCACCTTGCCACCAACCGAATTAATCCTCATGGGCGGCATCATTGCCTCTACTGAGATGTTATGCAATTCTACCCAGGTTGCAGTGACAAATGAATGAGTTGCACCAGTATCAAATAGCACTTTCGTGGGATGAGATTCGACTGAGAACATACCTACTGCCACATTTGGTGCATCCTGGACCGCTTCGGCCTCCAAGTGGTTCACCTTTCCACGGTTGTACGCTTGGTTACGATTGCCTGCTGTCGGCTGCAGTACACCTTGCCTTGTTGGAGCATTGGGGTTGGTCTGCTGCTGCGCCGCCTACTTCGGGCATTGCATCGCCCAGTGGCCTTGTTCTCCACAGTGGAAACATCCTCTGCCTCCTCCTTGTGCTGGGGCTGCTTGGTTGCTCTGATTTGCTGCTGGGGCAGGAAGACGAGGTACCTAGTTGTTCTGCTTCTGATACTGATTACTTCCCTGCTGGCTGTGCTGACGATACTGCTGCTGCTGCTGTGGGTACTGCCTCTGAAACTGCTGCTGATGCGGACGCTGGTTCTGATTCTGATATCCTTGTGGGTGACCGGGCCTGCCTTGCTGAGATGAACTGCCTGAGAAACGTGGACGGCTGATGCCTCCAGTCTGGGGTCCACTCATCTTGCGCTTCCGATCTTCCATATCCTTACGCTTCTTCTCAGTCATAATTGCCCTATCGATCAGGTGCTGGAAGGTGGGAAAGGTGTGATTCATCAGCTGGTAATGCAGGGGATCCACCAAACCCCTCATGAACCTGTACTGCCTTTTAGCATCAGTGTTGACATCCTCAGGTGCATACCGAGATAGCTGCAGAAACTTATCTCTGTATTCACTAACAGACAGGGGTCCCTGCTTCAGAGCCAGAAACTCCTCCTTCTTCACGATCATCAGTCCCTCTGGCACATGGTACCTGCGGAAACTCTCGCTGAATTCTTCCCAAGTGATGGCTTCGGGGACAGCATGGGTGGCGAGGTAGGACTCCCACCAGGACTGGGCTGCTCCCCTTAGCTGACGGGGACCATACAGAACCTTCTCCCTGTCGTTACATTGGGCGGTGCGCAGTTCCCTTTCCACTGCGCGCAGCCAGTCTTCTGCATCCATGGGGTCGGCAGAATGGGCGAAGGTAGGAGGGTGCCCTCTCATGAACTCACCACGCTTATCCCGTGGCATCTGGGGCATCTGCACTTGCAACTGGGGTTGGGGTTGCTGTTGAGCCTGTTGCATGGCTGCCAGAGTCTGCCCAATGGCCTGCACTGCCTGGGTCTGCATCAAGAACATCTGCTCCACTGTCATCGGGGGTGGCGGGGGAGGCTGCCTCTGTTGTTCCTCATGCTGGTCATGCTGCTCTTGCTGAGCACGCATGTTGCATCGGCGCCTGTTGTCAGACATCTGTGGAAGACATTCATACATCAGCATTGACCTTACAACCCTCCAGCATAAGAAAAGAGAATACAGAGTTCTTCATGACACTGAGTGAACAAAGAGCTTCACTGATCCTCATTACGATTCAACACAGCTTCTCAGATAAGAAGGAAAGTAGAAGTAAATGGCTTCCCCACTAAATAACTGACTTCATTAACATTACTAGCTAGGCCAAAATGCAGGGGAAACCCACAGGTTGGCAACAGTCATTACAAAGATTCGAATCCAGCACAAGTTCATCATAACAAGCATGCGAGCAACTGATAAGCAAACTAAGCTAACTATTTAAGACTGAGACATCTGACTTAAGAATTATTACAAACTTCGACGCTAACGATCTAAGGATCCAGATCTATCCTGGTCTTACAGGCAGGGGAACCATAAGTGTGGTGACCACGTGGCGGCGAGCGGTAAGGGTGTTGAGTCCCAACAAGAGCGGGAGAACCACCCTCCTGGTGATGGCGCTCTGCCAGTTTAGCACGCAACTCCGCAATCTCCGTTCGAGCCCTGCTCAGCTCGTCCAGAGAGTGATCCAGCTCAGTGTTAAGCACTGCGACTAGGTTGACTGTGCTGCTCAACCTAGGGTTAGCCTCACCAACAGGGGAGACAACCACACTCTCTGTGCTGCCAGTAGGGCGGCGGGGGTAGTACCGAAGGTTAAGACCGTCGGCCACCCCACCGAACAAAGAACAGTACTGGGAGAGTGCACGTCGTGCTGCATCCTGCATAGCTGCCTCTGCAGTGTCCCTCTCGGAGATGGAATAGTGCTCCGAAACGGCCTCCGCACCCCGGAGGTCATCCTCCGGACGGCGAACTAGGCAGGTAGCCTCCCAGCGGTCCGGGTACCTCCCGCGACTGTGCTGGTAGACTACACAACGATACTCGATCGACCAGGTGTGCCGGTCAAAAGCCTGGCGCAGCAAGGTGTCGAATGCGTCGTGGAAGTGACAACCGCGAGCGGCGTCACGGGTGATGGGTCGGGCAACCCATCCTTCCGCCTCCTGCGGCTCAGAAGACTCCGTGCTGTGGTCTGAGTCGTCGTCGGGGTCTCCTCCAGTAGCTCCTCCAACAGCCGGGGTGTCCCGCGGTGGTGCAGAGGGCACCTCCAACTGGGCAACAGAGGAACGGGGCCTCACGGACTCCACCTCTTGCTGGGGTGGGGAGGAAGAGTCCTGCTGCTCTCTGTGCTGGCGCCGGCGTTCCTGCTCCTCACGCAGGCGGTGGTGCAGTCTCTCCAGGTGACTCGACTGACCGGACACGGTGCGGCGCAGAGGACGCTCCGCAAGTCGAGACGGCAGGAAAGGAATCACCGACTTACGTGCAGTGTGTCTAAGACGAGCCATCTACAAAAGACACCGTAAGCATAAGAGTAAGAGCAGAACTAATATGACAAGTGAATAAACCATAGACAGAATAAGATAAAAATTTTAACAAGGTACAATATAGTACATATATGTAGTAAAACATAGGGTTGGTCGAGGTGACCGACTTTTGAAGTAACATCAGAGGTCAAGGTGAGGGGGAAGGTCAATAGTCCTTAGTACGACCAGTGCTACTCTAGGTCAGCGGTCCTACAGTCAGCACGGCTTTGATACCACTTATGTCACACCCGGTTTTGGAAGGCAAACCGAATGCGAACTATGTACGTGCCAGGATCAGAACTCACGTACACAGCGATTACATAAATGAACATCGTCGCACAATGCTCGAATAATAACATAAAGGAGTATTAACTTGTTACATCACAGAGTCATAGACATCCACATAGTCATCAACTTAATAGTTAAATCAAAGTGCTAGCGAAACGCAGTAAAGATAAGGCCTTCACAGGCAGCTGACTGGGGGTTGCCGCCAACCCGCATCTAGAATTCGTCATAGTCTTGGAACTCTTGGAAGTCTCCTTCCACGGCTTCGCCTTCTCCTGAGCAGTGGTTACAATGCGGACAACCTGGTGTTTTGTGGTAAAGCAAGGATGAGTACACATCAACGTACTCAGCAAATGTCCCGTTTGGCTGAAGTGGACTAGCTTTATGTGGGGTTAGGCTCAAGCAGTTGCTTTTAGTAGGTCAGGTATTTATCATTAGTAGAAGCCAGATTTTAGCTTTAACCAACCCATGAACCATTTCCTCATCGAGGAACAACATCATCATATTCGAACCAAAACCATAACATAATCCTTGTATCTCGAACCATCTGTATCTCTAATCAAAGAGGATCCCAAGGCTGCTCTTAACCGTGAGCACGGCTGATATATCAGTTTCACTACCCTCTGCGGAGGTCGCACACTTTACCCATGAGTCATGATTCCCTTTCTGCCCGGGGAGAGCTAATCCCCATTGACCACTACCTAGGTGGTCCGGCAGGGTATCACTACGTAGCTTTTACAAAGATTCCCTAGAGATCATAGCTGCCCGTTAGGTTTCTCCAGTTTGATAAACACAGTACTCCTCCCCGCAGGAGAGTGACTAACAAACGCAAAACGAAAGAACCTCGGCACTTAGCCCCGGCAGAGCAAGCACTATGCCTAGACCCCATTGACGGCACGACGGCGAAGCAACTACACCTCTAGTTCCTCTAATTAATTAGCTAAGGGCACCCCATTTCACCCTCATGGTTGCACTGTTATCCCGGGTGGTCTCTCAATGAACAGGTCCTTACGGAGAGGTACTCAGGAAACAGCCTGAGCCCCCTAGAGTATCACAAGATCATCAACATCATCAGGATAACAGTATCATAAATATTCAAATCATGTTCATTGATTAAGTTAAGGCAATAGCAGAATGTTAACCATAAGGTCATCAAGGATAAAGTAAAGTGTAAAGCTAGTCAATCCTTAGGTTTCAAGTAAGTAATGCGGGATAGTAAGTTATAAGTGAATAGGACATAATGGGTCAGAGGACACTTGCCTTCACCAAACTGCTGATCAGGAACTTCCTCTGCAACTTCCTCGGGAAACACAGACTGCTCGTTGTCTACGTAAAGTAACCATTCACACTATGCACTTGGGAAATAACAAACAAAAACAATATACCAAACATATGCATCAGAGAGAGATCACCAGTTCATAATAGAAAAGGGACAGGCACTCTGGTATTCTCTAGGTCTGGGGTAGAGGACTATACAAAGTGATTTCGTTATCCACTAATCAGGTTTAAGTCAGTGGTGGGATTAAATCATCATCTGGTTTTATGTTCCTAAACTTAGGTGTTTAAGTCTATAAACTTAAGTGCTCCAACTTTTATTAAAGTCTACCAACTTCTAATTATCTCAAATAAGGTTCCAATAACCTTAATCCTATCCTAATGATTAATCATCAATTGGGACATGGAAACAGCAGGGAAACATTGTTTAAATAGATAGACAAAAACATCATGAGCATTTTGCAATTTGAAGCACCTAATTTGGAGTTCATATGGCAAAGTTATGAATTTTACAAGTTTAGGGGTTAAAAATATACCCTAAATACTTATTTTGAATTAAATAAAAGGTCCGAGGACCTAACTGTAAGAAACCAGGGACGGCGGGTTCAAATTCCAGAAAACAGGGGGGCTCTTTAAGAAAACGCGCGGGCGAAGGGGTATCGGACTCCCACGGCCGTTGGATCTCAAGCGGACGGCCAGGATTAGATCCTGCGGGCGGGCGCGCGAGCGCGCGGCGGCCTGGGTGGCTGACAGGCGGGACCGGCAGGCAGCGCGAGTGCGCGGGCGGGCTGACAGGCGGGACCGACGGGAAGCGCGAGCGCGCGGGCGGGCTGACAGGCGGGACCGACGGGCAGCGCGAGCGCGCGGGCGGGCTGACAGGCGGGACCCAAACGGCAGGGAGACGGGGTGTGGGGGAAGCGGGCCTGGGCCGCTGGATCTCCGACGGACGGCCAGGATCAGGTTTGGCCTAATTAAAATGGGACCGCCCGATCTGGGACGGACGGTGGGGATTGGGTGGCCGGCCTGGGCTTCTCCTACGGCTAGCTGGGGCGGCGGCGCTCGTCCCCGCGGCGGAGAACTCGCCTGAGACGAGGGGCGCGGGCGCTTGGCGGGTCTCTGGGGCGACCTGAGTGGCCGGGAAGGTTGGGAAGGGCATGGAGAATTCTTTGGTGGGGTCTGGGTCGGGGCAGGGGCACCGGAGGGGGCGGTTCACGGCGGAGTGGTTCGGCGGCGGCATAAATCTACTCCGGCGAGGAATTAAACGCAGCAGAGAGCAAAACAACGGTCAATAGGGGCGGGAGAGGTTCTTTACCTCAAGGCGGGCTCCGGGGACTCCTCGGTGGCGGTGATGACGCGACGGTGACCCGGGGCGACGGTGGCGGACCTCCGTGGCTGCACGGAGGACGGCGGGTGAGCGCGGGCAGAGAGAAATAAGGAGGGGGAGAGGGAATTGGGGCGCGTCCCGGGTTGCGGACGCCGGGGCGAAGCTCACCGTGGCAATGGACACGGCGGAGCTCCAACGGCGGCCGGGAAACGAGCTCGGGACGGCGGGGGTTTATGGCGGCGGCGCTCTGGCGTGCGCGCAGCGAGGGGGAGGTGAGAGAGGGGCCTGCAGGTGCGCAAATGAAGGAGGGGGAGAGGGCGAGTGGGGTTCCGGGCTCAAGTGGCCGGGGGCGGGGCAGTTGCGAGCTCCACGCGCGACGTGGGCGCGGAGACCGCGGCAGACGGGCGGCAGTTACGCGAGGACGAGGGAGCTGACAGCCCGGGCCCGCGAGCAGAGAGAGAGAGAAACGCGGGCGCGGGCGCGGAGAACGGTTGCGCTGACGGGCGGGCCCGCCAGGGCAGAGAGAGCGGGGGAAGCAGGCGCGAGGAAGGCGGCCGCGCTGACGGGTGGGCCCGCCAGGGCAGAGAGAGGAGGGGGGGAGGCGCGCGCGCGGGATGGGCCTAGCTGGGCCGAAAGGCTGAGGGGGGCGAGGGAGTGGGCTTCTTTCCCTTTTCTTTTTAATCTGGAATTTGTTTTTCCCTTTTTCTTTTTATTTACTCTATTTGATTCAAATCCAAATAAGCCACAAATTCAAATTAACATTTCTAAGAATTATGCACCAAACAAAAGTAGAATTTAGGGTTTGACATGATGCAACATTTCATACCCCTTGGAGTTTTAGTCTAATAAACTTTAATTACACAAAGTAAATAGCCCCTTTTCTTCTATATAAAAAAAGAGAAAGAGGGGATTGGGAAGGGTGTGAAAAGAGAAGTAACACCTGAATTTGTGAATATGAGCAAAGAAATTTTATACCCCCAAATTCAGGGTGTTACATGGCACACCGGGGTTTTAGAGGTAACCGCCGAGTGACGACGTGGCACACCGGTGTTTTAGAAGTAACCGCCGAGTGCTGACTGGGCGCTTTTGGAGACGGTATCCAGCTCGGGAATATCCCGCTTATACAGTGCTTTCAGCCGCCTCTGTTTTACGTGCCCTAGTTCTTGCTTTTCTTCCTCCATATCCTTCCTGCAATTCGGCTCTCGCTCTGTTCGCCAATAGATTTGAGATGGCGCCCAAGAGAAAGGCCTCGAGTTCATTCGCTGTGGTAATTCCCCCTATCGACCCCAACAACCAATTGCCTTTCGCAGGTAATCACATGTCTGTTGTCTCCGAGTCTGATCTCCTCCACCTCGTGTCCATCGGGGTTCTTCCCCCGAGGGAGCTTTGTTCTTGGCGGATTTGTCATGGGGTCACTGTCCTGATAGAGGATACCCATGAGTCAGTGATTTACGTTCCTTTTCTTCTCCGCGGTCTCGCTCTCCCCATTTCACCCTTCTTCCGCGGTCTCCTTGATTTTTATCACCTTAACTTGACCCACCTGAATCCCAATTCTATTCTTCAAATTTCTATTTACGTTCATTTGTGCGAAGCTTTCCTGGGCGTGCTGCCACATTTTGGGTTGTGGAAGTACTTGTATCACTGCCGCCCTGGAATGGCTGGGGGTCAGCATCAGCTGGTCAGGGGTGCTAGTGTAACACCCTAAAGTTCAATTTTGTGAAGACAAGGAAAATTTCTCAAAAAGTTTAAATCAAAACACCTTTCCTTAAAGATAATCATAATTTAGAAGTTTCTAGTCCCGAAATGAATATGTTAAAAATATATAATTAAAGATACTTAGATAATCTAAATTGCCTTTGGATTAGGTTATACAGAAGAATTATGATTAAACTATTTCTTAATATATAAAGTCTACAATATAAATTTGATTTCCCTAGAATTAATAAGGTATGGATTATTCTCTACTATATGATTAAAAGCTTGTCTAAAAGAACTGAAATAAATAAAGAAATATATAAAATATGTTTTTGCACATTATGCTGAAGTTCTATATGTGTATCCAAATTAAGGGTTTGAACTTTAAACTTGTGTTGATTTGAAATTCAAATGGAAAGGAAAATAGAAAAGGAAAAATAGAAAGAAAAAGGAAAAAGAATAAAACCTGCTGTTGGGCCGCAACCACACAATTCGGCCCAGCCAAACTTAACACCCGCGCGGCCCAGGTTTCTCTCCCGCGCGCGCCCCCGTCATCTTCTCGCTGACGCGTGGGGCCCACAGACCAGTCTCTCACGCGCTTGCGCCTTGACTGGCTCGTGCGCCGACAGGTGGGGCCCACGAGTCAGCCAGTGCACTCTTGCGGGCGCGTCGCATTTCTCTGGCGGGTGGGGCCCCCTCGTCAGTCGACCGGGGCTCTTCTGGCTTGCCCTCATCTTATCGCCGCCAGGTGGGCCCGCTCGGACAGCTCGTTCTCCTACCTCCAACAAACCGCGACTTCTTCTCCGCTTCCACCGCTGGCCGGATTGTTCTCGCTGGCCGTTCTCCTCACCTCGGACCCTATCGTCGTGCTATAAAACCCAACGCCACCCTTCCTGCTCCTTCATCCACCCGTGAGCCGCCACCATCGGCGTGTGGAAGACAAGAGTTGTTTCCTCACCAATTCCGCGCCGTCACCGCGGGATCTCACCGTGGCTGCGGTATCGACCTCAAAGACCCATTCCGGGGATCGGCGTCGGGCCACGAAGCGCTTGGTGTCGTCGGTGGGCGGCGAGGAACCTCGTGCTCACCGGAATTCCATACCGTCGTCGTGACTTCCGCCGTGCGCCGTGGGCAAGCCTCCTGGTGACCTAATCCCCGGTATTGTTCCCACCTCTGTGCTCGCCATCTTCCCCTCTCGGTGTAGTAGCGATCAATTTCTATATGGAGGCGGTTTTCATCGGATTGCGTGCTCGCCGGCGAACCGGCCGCCGTGAATGGGCGGCGCTGCCGTCGCTCGTTGGGCGAATTGGGGGAGACGGCCGCGGGCCGTTGGATCTAGCATGTGCGGCTCAGATTAGAATTGAATACCCCTTCGCGTTGGAGTTGATCCTGGCCGTTGGCACCAGATCGTAAGCATCACGTTGGATCGCGATTAATTGAATCTGGACCCTCGATTTTGAATCCAGCGGCCGGGAGCGCATACCGCTTCGCGGTGGGCTCCGTCTAATCTGATCCGTTGGGATCGGATCGGACGGCTAAGATCATCCGATACCCCTTCGGCCCTGGTCGTTTTTCTAATGAGCCCCTGGACTTTGCAGAAAACAACCCGCCGTCCTCGCTCACTGTTCGTTGAGTCGGGGAAAATTTACGCTGTGGCCCCTGAGTTTCTTTTTATTTGACGCGCAGTCCAGATAACAGAGAAATAAGATTATTAATATAAAAAAATTGATTTTTAGTATAAAAATAAATCTTAAAACTTGTATAATTCATATTTAATTCATTTTAACTCCAAATTGAGTCATTCCAGTTGCAATAATTTTGTTATAATATTGCCTATCAACTAGTAACACTTTTTAGCCATGAAACTCGAAGTGAAATTGTTCATTTGAATTAATCTGTTCTAGGTGCTTAATAACTTCGGAAATTCATAACTAAATAACTATAACTCCAAATTTAGTGATTCTTGTTCCTACGATCTCGTAGCAACGCGTAGATTATTATTATTCAGTTTGTACTTATGTTTGGTGTAATGTTAATTTTGCCTATACAATGTTTGTTTGTATTGCTACGACTAGAGCGAGGTCACGTGTCATCTGAAGAGCAAGTTGGTACCTGGATTCTCAAGGCCCAGGCAAGTTGTGCCCTTGATCACTTCTTTTTACCCACTCATGTTCTAATTAATCATAATGATCTGCATAGGTTAATTTTGATGGGACCCAATAGGTTACCTTAGTTTGATTATCTTTATACCTTGTTTACCACTGAACCTTTTTGGGTAGTACTTGCTAGTGCTTTATGTGGTTTTGGGTATGAAGATACATTATTCATGATCACACTTTTATTATCTGTTTATTATTATTGTTCATGTTAAGATCATTATGTTAATTGGAACATGGAGAACCACCCGGGAAAACAGTGCTACCACAAGGGAGGAATGGGACCCCTTGGCTGATTAATTAGGAAAGCTAGTGGAAGACTACCTTACCCGAAAGGGGCAAGGGCAGTAGGGGAGTGGTCAGTGTAGGGAGGCCCTCGGGAGGATTTTGCTGCGATGGCGGTCCTGCAAGGGATTCCTGCATTGGAACTTCCTATAAACTGTAGCGGGTTTTCGGAAGCTAGTGGAACTTTGTAAAGGCCTCGTAGTGGATCCCTAGCCATTCACCTCGGTAGTGTCTAAGGGCCTTGCAAACCCTGGCGACATGGGATACACGACTTGTGGGTAAAGATGCGCAACCTCTGCAGAGTGTAAAACTGGTATACTAGCCGTGCTCACGGTCATGAGCAGCTCGGACCCTCACATGATTAAATTATGGAACTTAAACTCAATTTGTCATATGCATTGTATCGCAGGTGAAGTTGTTACTTTTGTTCTACTATTTAACTGGGTTGGTATTTACTTATACTTAGTAACTGCTAATAAAATTTTGACCAACTTTAAAAGCAATGCTCAGCTCTAACCATCTCCTTTGGTAAGCCTTACACTTCACGTGAGCTCCCACCTTTGGCGAGTTCATGCACATTTTTCCCCACAACTTGTTGAGCGATGAACGTATGTGAGCTCACTCTTGCTGTCTCACACACACCACAGGTCAAGAACAGGTACCACAGGATGAGGCGCTTGGAGGATGCTGCGATGAGTTCGTGAGAGGTCTAGGCCGTCGTCTCCCAGTCAACTTTGGGTTGCTGGACCGTTGTCTCCTTATAATGTAATTATTTATTTTGTATAGAACTCCTGTTATGTAGTAAAGATGTGACATTCGATCCTGTGCCATGATTCATCATATGTGTGAGACTTGGTCCCAGCACACCTGGTGATTATGTTTACGCCCGGGTTTTGGACCCCTAAAATCCGGGTGTTACAGAAGTGGTATCAGAGGAATGTTGACTATAGGACGAAACCTAGATAGAACTGGACAACCCTTGTCTACTTACCTCTGCTACTCTGATTCTTTTCTAAGCTTATCTTAATCTTTTCTCATCTAATTCCGCTTAACTCTGATTATTCTTATCTTTCTTTCTAAAAGACAAATGTGGATTTCACACTTTGAAATCCGTACCTAAAGCGACTTTAGGAATAGGAGACCTAATCCTAGGAACAAAAACAAAACTATTTTATGTATTTGAATGTTTGTTCTTATGATATTTGTCTTGTCGGCGTTCCGAGACCGGGGGGTCCCCGAGCCGACGAGTGAGAGTGCCGCGTGCCCCAGCCCAGATGGGTCGAGCGCGTGGGCGAGCGCGAAGGGGGGAGTAGAGCGAGAGGTCGGTGGCCGGAGCCGGGTCGCGACGAGGGAGTCGGAGAATTCCCGCGGCCTTCGTGTTCGTCCCGCGCCCAGGTCGGGTGCGCTTGCAGTAGGGGGTTACAAGCGTCCGCGCGAGGTGAGGGGAGCGAGCGGCCCCGAGAGAGCGCCTGCCCCTGCCCTTCGTCCCCGCGAGGCCAACCTTCTCTAAGAAGGCCCTGGTCCTTCCTTTTATAGTCGTAAGGAGAGGACCCAGGTGTACAAGATGGGGGTGTAGCAAGGTGCTACGTGTCTAGCGAGGGAGAGCTAGCGCCCTAAGTACATGCCAAGGTGGCAGCCGGAGAGATCTTGGCACCCTGTTGGTGTGGCGTTGTGGCTGTTGGAGGAGTAACGGAGCCGGACGGAGGGACAGCTGTCGGAGTGGCTGGGCCCTTGCTGATGTCTTCCTGCTTTCGTAAGGGAGCTGGGAGCCGCCGTCGTCATGGTCTAGTGAGGCGCCATCATTGCCTATCTGGCGGAGCTGGCCAGATGGGACGCCGGTCTTGTTCTCTGCGACCCAAGTCGGCTCAGGGCAGGGTGATGATGACGCTTCTTGTTGACGTGGAGGTCTCGTGTCCTAGGTCGGGCGTCGTGGAGGCTCCTCCGAAGCCGAGGTCGAGTCCGTCCTGCAAGACAGAGACAAAGTCCGAGCCCTGGGTCGGGCGAGGCGGAGGTCGTTTGGCAGAGGCCGAGGCGGGGTCCGAGCCCTGGGTCGGGCGAGGCGGAGTTCGCCGTCTTCCGGGGCCTTAGCCCGAGTCCGAGCCCTGGGTCGGGCGGAGCGGAGTTCGCCGTCTTCCGGGGCCTTAGCCCGAGTCCGAGCCCTGGGTCGGGCGGAGCGGAGTTCGCCGTCTTCCGGGGCCTTAGCCCGAGTCCGAGCCCTGGGTCGGGCGGAGCGGAGTTCGTCGTCTTCCGGGGCCTTAGCCCGAGTCCGAGCCCTGGGTCGGGCGGAGCGGAGTTCGCCGTCTTCCGGGGCCTTAGCCCGAGTCCGAGCCCTGGGTCGGGCGGAGCGGAGTTTGGTCGCCCGTCGGTCTTACCTTTTGCGTTAAACGCCCCGGTGACTTGGTCGGTTGGCGCGGTGATTTAGTCAGGGTTACTTCTTATCGAAGGCGGGGCCTCGGGCGAGCCGGTGATGCGTCTGCCGTGAAAGAGGAGACCTCAGGCGAGACGGAGTCATCTTAGGGCCGGCTGCCCTCGCCCGAGGCTAGGCTCGGGCGTGGCGTGATCGAGTCACTCGTATGGACTGATCCCTGACTTAATCAAACCCATCAGGCCTTTGCAGCTTTATGCTGATGGGGGTTACCAGCTGAGAATTAGGCGTCTTGAGGGTACCCCTAATTATGGTCCCCGACAGTAGCCCCCGAGCCTCGAAGAGAGTGTTAACACTCACTTGGAGGCTTGCGTCGCACTTTTTTGCAAGGGGACCAGCCTTTCTCGGAGGTACTTTGTTCCGGTGGGTGCGCGCGAGCGCACCCGCCGGGTGTAGCCCCCGAGGCCTCGGAGGAGTGGTTTCACTCCTTCGAGGTCTTAATGCCTTGCGTAATGCCTCGGCTGGTCTGGCGGTTCCCTCATGCGAGCAGGGCGTAGCCCAGGTGCACTGTCGGGGCCCAAGTTCTCGGGCTGGTATGTTGACGCTGTCAACGGTTTGGCCGGAGCCGGGTTTGCGAGAGCAGCCCCCGAGCCTCCGCACGGAGCGAGAGGACGATCAGGGACAGACTCGGCTTTTTTTATATACGCCCCTACGTCGCCTTTCCGCAAGGAGGAGGGGGGGAGTGCGCCATGTTACCCTCGATGGGCACCGAACATGGTGTCTCCGGTGAGCTGCAATCGGGTAATCCGAGTGGACGTCCGTGCCCCGTTCGTTGGGGGTCGGCTAGGGGCCCGGAGGCACGCCCAAAAGTACCTGCGGGTGATCTGCCGGACCCGGTCCCCTAGCGACGGGGTCCGAGGGCTCGTTGCCTCCCTCCGATGGGATTCCGTTACAGAGTCGTTCCCGCTGGTCTCGGAAATGTCCTAGGGTACCTCGGGAGCGTAGCCCGAGCCTTGGTTATGTATCGAACGTACCCCTGGTCATCCCTCGCTCGGCGTCTGAGGCGACTGTGAACCCTTCGACAGGCCAGCCTTCGAACCCCTGATCAGTAGGGGTCACGGAGCCCGAGTAGCCTGAGGCGGTCGTGGGACCTTTCGGGGGCCGACCTTCGAACCCCTGACCAGTAGTGGGTGTCGGGCCCACGCGATCTGGGGCGGCTGTTGAACCCTTCGGGGGGCCAGCCTTCGAACCCCTGATCAGTAAGGAGGCTCGGAGCCTAGTTCCTTCACGGGGAAGGATCCCTTTGGGGTTATCCCCCTTCTCGGTCCCTGTTGCAAGAGATAGAGAAAGAAGGAAAAGGGAAAAAGGATTCGAAATTGAACGTCGTGGCGTACCTTTTTCGGCGCGGTTGTTTTGGCGGAGGCGAAGCGTCGCTAGCTTCCCCTGCCAGAAACATCACCTGTCTAGTCGCGGAGTTAATGCGCCGGGGTAAGCGGTCGGCGAGGCTGCCGTTGCGTGCGCGAGCCGTTCGAGGAACGGCTGTTTCGCTTCGCGTTTTTTGAACCCCGCGTCCGGTTCGGGCGGTACGTTGGAACCGTCTTGACCTTGGCCTTTATGTGCCCCGGGGAGGGTCCAGTGACGGTTCTCGACTCCACTTCTCGCCTCCTTCTCAGGTTTTTTGCAGCCTGAGAGATCTAGCCAGGAAAAGGAAACCGCCCTCCCCTGTCCTTCACGCCGCCACCCCTTCTGCCTTGGCGATGGCTGACCGGGTGACCATCCTCCCGCCGCGCGACCCGTGGCCCTTCTCCACGGTGACGGCGGGTGATCTGGAGGACCTCGTCGGCGAGGGTTTGCTCCGCCCCCTCACCGATAAGGAGCGGCCGGAATGGATTCCTCCCACGGGCGGAGTCGCTCCATCCCCTCCGCCGGGGTATGTCGTGAGCTTCATCTCCTTCCATGAGCGGGGATTTGGAGTGCCGTCGAGCCGCTTTATGCGGGCCATCCTGTTCCACTACGGGGTGGAACTGCACAACCTCACTCCCAACTCCATCGCGCAAGCCGCTATCTTTGTAGCGGTGTGCGAGGGGTATCTGGGGATCGCCCCCCATTGGGATTTGTGGACTCACCTCTTCTTTGCCGAGCTTTTTGCTTCGTCGACGGGGGAGAGGAAGGTCCGTGCGGCGGTGCGGGCCGGCGGCTGCACCCTCTTGCTGAGGCAGTCGCGGTCGTTGCAGTATATCCCTGCCATCCTTTCATCCTCAAACAAGGGTTGGCAGCGCCGGTGGTTCTACCTCCGGAATGACGGAGGGTCGCTCCCGCCGTTCTCTCAGCGGGTTGTTACCGCCGCCCCCGACGCCTGGCGCCACGGGACTCCACACGAGAGGCAGAAGAAACTCGAACCTCTTCTCCAGGCCCTGAAGGCGTTGCGGGAGGAAGGGCTCACCGCCGCGGGAGTGGTTGCCGCCATCCACCGCCGGAGGGTGCTCCCCCTGGTGGAGCGGCGGTTGTCGCTTTGGGAGATGACCCAGGAGGCCGACTGGGAGGGGTCACGGATGTCCCCTGATCTTCTTCCCCACGATGCCCTCCACCGGCGGGTGTCGGCCGCGATGGGGAAGTCGGACCCCCACGCCTTCTCCCAGCCTCGAATGCGCCCCGACCAGGGGTGCGTCGCTCTGGTGAGTGTTCGTCCCTTCCTTCTTCACGTACCGGGTTGCTCCTGATTCTCACTGTCGGGTTTCTTTCTCCCCCCTCTTTAGGAGGTGGGACGGCACAAACCCTCCCTGCCGCCGGTCCCGGAGGACGCGGTGGGTCGGGCGGTGCGGCGGGTCGCCGCGGAGGAGGAGAAGAAGAAAAAGGATGCGGAGAAGGCCCGGGCCCGCAGGCGGAGGCGGGCTCGGGACGCCCTGGAGAAACGCCGCCGTCAGCAGGAGAGGGAAGGACTTCCCAGGGAGCTGTCGCCGGAGACGTCCGATGATGACGACGACGACGACGACGAAGAGGAGGAGGACGACATGGCCGCCCGTCTCGGTCTCAGCCCCGGCTTGGGGCGTGGCCGGGAGCCGTCGAGTCAGCCCCCGAGCGGGCCTACGTCGTCGGTCCCTGGAGCCGAGGCGCCGGATCTCCGACCTGAGGGGCGGGGGCAACCCGAGAGGGTTCTTGACCCCGCGGCTGGAGGAGCTGACGCGACTCCAGGGAGCCGGGCCGAGGGGTCCGTTCCTCGGGAACCGTCGCCCGCGCCGGCAGCATGGGGGAGCGGTCCTCAGGTTGCCATGGCGGCGCTTGGGCAGTCCTGCCTCCCAGGCCTCAGGGGCGTCCGAGGCGAGGGCGGCGCCGGGGCTGTTGGTGAGGCGGACCTCGGCGGTGGTTCCAGGAAGCGGGAGCCAAGAGACCTCCCCCCAGACACCGTGGATCATGGTCCGGAGCGGGTAGGTACCTTGGAATGTCTCCGTCCCGGCGCTTCTTTCATATGTCTGGGCCGTGATTTTCCCTTTCTTGTTTTCTCCAGCAAACGGAGCCATGGCCCTACTGACCTGGCGCCTCGGAAGGCCCTCAAGACGGCGTTGGTCCAGGCAGCTGGCGCCACCTCGGGCCCTGCCGCTCAGCCGACCCTTTCGCAGGGTGCTCCGCCGCACGGGGCTCAGGCGTCGCATGTTCCGGGGGAGCAGGTCCCCGAGGCGGGCTCCTCTGCCGAGGTGGCCATCGTGATCGGGGAGGCGGCTGGCGCCGATGCAGTCCCGGGCTCGCCTGCCACGTCGGCCATGCCGGCGTCTGCCGCTACCGCAGTTGGCACCGTCCCAGTCGGAGAGCGTACAGTTGCCGCCGACGTCGAGACGGCCGCAGCGTCGGCGCCCGGAGCCTCGGAAGAGGTGGGCGCGGACGCGCAGTGCTTCCGGGCGGGCGGCAGCCTTGTCGCTGTGGGGCGGAGCCCCGAGGCCCGGGGCCAGTTGCTCCGATTCCGGACCCGTGAGGCTTCGGGCCCTATCTTCGTTCTCGACGACGAAGAGGAGGACCAGTCCTGGGACGAGCTCCGCAAGCGTGCGGAGGCGACAGTGGGGTTGCTCCGATCGTCGCTGGAGGTTCTCTGCGGGGACGTCCCCAAAATCCTTCAGGTAATGGTTTCAGGCATACCTTCTTGCTTCTGCGAGTGAAGCGTTCGCCGTGATATCTTGTTTTCCTTTCCAGGACCTGACGGACCGGAGCGCTGCCAAGTCGTCGTTCATTTGCCGCGAGGCCGTCGTCTGGGGCTCGCTGCGGTCCCTGAGGACTTCGCTCGCCGGGGCTACCGCGCGCCTTTCTCAGCAAGACGCTAAGATAGCGGATCTCCAGTTGCTTTGCGCTGACCTGAAGGCCGAGGCGGCGGCAGCGCGCACGGAGGCGCTACAACGGCGGTCGGAGCTCGCCCAGGTTGCCGAGGAGCGGGACCAAACTCGGGGCCAGGCCGCCGAGGCCGAGAGCCGGGCCAAGATCCTTGCAGCCGATCTGGCCGCAGCCCAAGTCGCAGCCTCGGAGCAGCACGTCCGAACCAGAGGTATGGCTCGACCGTCCTCGGTTCTCGATCTTGTCCGTTTCTTCCGCTTGGGTTTGAGGTCTTTCTTCTGGTCGTTCGCAGAGCTCAAGTCTGCCCTCGACGAGTCTGCCAAGGCGCTTGCCGAGGCGCTCGACGGGGCTGCTGAGCAAAGGGAGGCCGATCTCGCGGCCATGTCCGAGGCCGTCTCGGAGGTCTATCGGAAACTCGGTCCCGGCGACGTCCCTTCAGGGAGCTCTCCCCAAAGCCGCCTTCAAGCCCTAGGTGATTACACGAGCGGTAAAGTCCGCGGGGCGCTGCACCACGGCGTCAGGCGGGCTTTCGCCGTGCTCGCTTCCCACTACGTCGTGGACTTGGAGCGGGTCAGCGAGGGGTACTGCCTGCCTGACGAAGACGAGGCGGCCCTGGCGGAGGTTCAGCGGCTCGACGCGGTCGCTGCGGGTCCGAGCGCGGCGCTGGCGACCGTCTTCGAAGCGGAGATTCTTCCTCCTGCGCCGCCGCCTGAAGCGGAGGTGGACCTTACCGACGGCGGGGGTGGAGTTGAGGGCGCGGCCCCTGCCCGAGGCGACGCCTGATTTTTGTTGGGACAATTTCTGTTGGATGTGTGATTTGCCGCGGCCATCGGGGCCTGGACATTTTACTTCTCTTCCGTGAAGTCATGCTCCTTTTTGTTTCGATTTTCGCGCCTGGCCCGTAGTGTCGACAACAGGGTGATTTCCCGAGCTGGGTCCTTTTTCGTGGCAGGCGACGAGTGAGGTGTCCCTAGCCCGGAGGCATAGGTGTTCCCCAGCCCAGTCGGTCTCGCCATTTACTCGTACCCAAGTTCGCTCCTCAGGACCCTGCTTCTGACGCATCCGGGAGAACGCAAAAAACCCTTCTTGACCGAAAAAAGAGTTTTTCTGACGCGGAACGGTACGTCCGAACTCGACGAGAGGGGTTCCCCCTTTTTAGCCCCCGAGGGAGGGTCGGGCTCTGCCGGGGCGAGGCCGACCCTTCCTTGATGACTGATTCTTATGTGTGAGTGGGGAAAGGGCGCAGCCCCCGGGCGTCGTTCGCGCAGAGGCCGTTTGGCGAGTCAGGCTCCTGCCCAGATATTCGGCGAGTGCTCGGTGACATCCCTCGGCATGCCGGGCATGCCCGAGGCACCCCATGCAAAAATGTCGACGTTTGCGCGAGGAAAGTCGACGAGTACTGCTTCTTGTTTGGGGCCAAGTCCAGAACTGATCCGGACATGCTTGGAGGCGTCGCCACTGGGGTCGAGAGGGACGGCCTTGACCGTCTCCGCTGGCTCGAAGTTGCCGGCACGTCGCTTCACGTCCGGCACCTCTCGGGAGAGGCTTTCCAGGTCGGCAATGAGGGCCTCGGACTCGGCGAGGGCCTCGGCGTACTCCACGCACTCCACATCGCATTCGAATGCGTGTTCGTACGTGGGGCCGACGGTGATGACCCCGTTGGGGCCCGGCATCTTGAGCTTCAGGTAAGTGTAGTTGGGGATGGCCATGAACTTCGCGTAGCATGGCCTTCCCAACACCGCGTGGTAGGTCCCTCGGAACCCGACCACCTCGAACGTCAAAGTCTCCCTTCGGAAGTTGGAGGGTGTTCCGAAGCAGACAGGGAGGTCGAGCTGTCCGAGGGGCTGGACGCGCTTCCCGGGAATGATCCCGTGGAAGGGCGCAGCGCCTGCTCGGACGGATGACAGGTCGACGCGCAGGAGCCTGAGGGTCTCAGCGTAGATGATGTTGAGGCAGCTGCCTCCATCCATCAGGACCTTGGTGAGCCTGACGTCACCGATGACGGGGTCGACGACGAGCGGGTACTTCCCCGGGCTCGGCACGTGGTCGGGATGGTCATCCCGGTCGAAGGTGATGGGCTTGTCGGACCAGTCTAGGTAGACTGGCGCCGCCACCTTCACCGAGCAGACCTCCCGACGCTCCTGCTTATGATGCCGAGCCGAGGCGTTTGCCGCATGCCCTCCGTAGATCATGAAGCAGTCGCGGACCTCTGGGAACTCTTCTGCTTGGCGATCCTCCCTTTTGTCGTCGTCGCGGGCCTTGCCACCCTCTGCGGGTGGCCCGGCCCGATGGAAGTGGCGCCGAAGCATGACGCACTCCTCAAGGGTGTGCTTGACGGGCCCCTGATGGTAGGGGCACGTCTCCTTGAGTGCCTTGTCGAAGAGGTTAGCACCTCCGGGGGGCTTCCGAGGGTTCTTGTGCTCGGCGGCGGCGACAAGGTCTGCATCGGGAACGTCGCGTTTCGCTTGCGACTTCCTCCTGCCTTTCTTCTTGGCGCCGCGCGGAGTAGATGCCTCGGGAGCATCTTCCGACGGGCGGCCCTGGGGCTGCTTGTCCTTTCGGAAGATGGCCTCTACCGCCTCCTGGCCGGAGGCGAACTTGGTGGCGATGTCCATCAGCTCGCTCGCCCTGGTGGGGGTCTTGCGACCCAACATGCTCACCAGGTCACGGCAGGTGGTGCCGGCGAGGAACGCGCCAATGACATCAGAGTCGGTGACGTTGGGCAGCTCGGTGCGCTGCTTCGAGAACCGCCGGATGTAGTCCCGGAGAGACTCTCCCGGCAGTTGCCGACAGCTTCGGAGGTCCCAGGAATTCCCGGGGCGCACGTATGTGCCCTGGAAGTTGCCGGCGAAAGCCTGGACCAGATCCTCCCAGTTGGAAATCTGCCCCGGAGGCAGGTGCTCCAACCAGGCACGAGCAGTGTCGGAGAGGAACAGGGGGAGGTTTCGGATGATGAGGTTGTCATCGTCCGTTCCACCCAGTTGACAGGCCAGGCGGTAGTCCGCGAGCCACAATTCCGGTCTCGTTTCCCCCGAGTACTTCGTGATAGTAGTCGGGGGTCGGAATCGGGGCGGAAACGGCGCCCGCCGAATTGCTCGGCTAAAGACCTGCGGACCGGGTGGTTCGGGCGAGGGACTCCGATCCTCCCCGCTGTCGTAGCGTCCCCCACGCCTGGGGTGATAGCCTCGGCGCACCCTTTCGTCGAGGCGTGCCCGACGGTCGCGATGAGGGTGCTCGTCGCCGAGGTGGCCCGGGGCCGCAGGCGCGGTGTTGCGTGTGCGCCCGGTGAAGACCGAGGCTTCCCGCGTGAGTCGGGAAGTCGCGGCACGAGGTTCCGAGGGGTACCCCTGCCTTCGGGAGGCAGAGCTTTCGGCCCGCCGGGCCGCAGCGCCTTCCAGGAGATGCTTGAGTTCTCCCTGGATTCGCCGACCCTCGGTGGTTGATGACTCCGGCATTGCGCGGAGGAGCATCGCTGCGGCGGCCAGGTCCTGACCGGTTCCGCCGGACGTGGGTGGCGGTCTGTCCCTGGCATTGTTGGTGATGCGGTGCTGGACACCTTGGGGCAGGTGACGTATTCCTCCGGCCGGGGGCTGGCTCGCCCATACCTGCCCGATGTTCTGGCGGATTACCTCGAGCGCTCCCGCTCCCTCATCGAGCCCGGCCTGCGCCCCGCGGACTTGCTCGAGCTGTGGGTCGTGACCCCCCGCCGGAACGGGGACCACAGCTAGCTCCCGCGGGATGTCGGCGCGAGGCGCCGGCCTAGGGGGATCACCATCCTCCGGCATGCCGAGACAGCCGCCTCCGGAGGGACCCCCTAGCTCGATGTGGAAACATTCGCGGCTCGGGCCGCAGTCCTTGTCGCCAAGGCTGCGGCTGCCGTCAGAACAGTCGGAGAGGCAGTAGTCACATGCGGTCATGAAGTCCCACATGGCACTAGGGTTGCCAGATCCGGAGAAATCCCAGCAGATGCAGGGGTCGTCATCTTCCTCGGACCCAGAGGGTCCGTAGGTCGAGACACCCGTCAATTGGTCCCAAGGCGACCGCACACGAAACCCCAGAGAGGTTGCACTCGCCTCAACGTGAGTGCCCGCCAAAGCGAGGTCGCCAGGCGGGCTGAGGTCGAGTCGAAATAACGAAAGATGGGTAGCAGTCGGTACCTTTTTGTCGACGAGGAGCGATGAAGTCACGTCGGGGGTTGATCGCGCCGTCGTCCTGGGTACGAGGGCGACGTCCTGCATGCCCTTCGTGAGCGTGCTGGCGTCGTCCACCTGCTCGGGGTCGACGTGCTGCGGGGGGATGGCGCTCGCCTTTGCCTCGAACGCGAGGGCGACGCTTGGCGTGTCCTCCGTCGGGGCGCCGGGGATGTCGATTTGCTCGACAGCCGTCGGAGCGCGGCCTCCCGCTCGGCCCTGGTTGCCCCGCCTCCTCCTCCTCCGATGGCGAGGGAGAGGATGGGGCGAGCTCGAAAGTTGTCCTTCCCCCACGCGGGAAAGACGTCGTCGGTTCCGCCGCCGGCGAACGGGCTGTCTGCCACCATTGTCGCTGTCGCGCGGCGGTGGAAGGAGTATCATGTCGTAGCCGCTGTCGAGAGACATGAACTCGAGACTCCCGAAACGGAGCACCGATCCGGGTTGAAGAGGTCGTTGGAGACTGCCCATCTGGAGCTTGACGGGAAACTGCTCGTCAACACGCAGCAGGCCCCTACCTGGCGCGCCAACTGTCGGCGTTCCGAGACCGGGGGGTCCCCGAGCCGACGAGTGAGAGTGCCGCGTGCCCCAGCCCAGATGGGTCGAGCACGTGGGCGAGCGCGAAGGGGGGAGTAGAGCGAGAGGTCGGTGGCCGGAGCCGGGTCGCGACGAGGGAGTCGGAGAATTCCCGCGGCCTTCGTGTTCGTCCCGCGCCCAGGTCGGGTGCGCTTGCAGTAGGGGGTTACAAGCGTCCGCGCGAGGTGAGGGGAGCGAGCGGCCCCGAGAGAGCGCCTGCCCCTGCCCTTCGTCCCCGCGAGGCCAACCTTCTCTAAGAAGGCCCTGGTCCTTCCTTTTATAGTCGTAAGGAGAGGATCCAGGTGTACAAGATGGGGGTGTAGCAAGGTGCTACGTGTCTAGCGAGGGAGAGCTAGCGCCCTAAGTACATGCCAAGGTGGCAGCCGGAGAGATCTTGGCACCCTGTTGGTGTGGCGTCGTGGCTGTTAGAGGAGTAACGGAGCCGGACGGAGGGACAGCTGTCGGAGTGGCTGGGCCCTTGCTGACGTCTTCCTGCTTTCGTAAGGGAGCTGGGAGCCGCCGTCGTCATGGTCTAGTGAGGCGCCATCATTGCCTATCTGGCGGAGCTGGCCAGATGGGACGCCGGTCTTGTTCTCTGCGACCCAAGTCGGCTCAGGGCAGGGTGATGATGACGCTTCTTGTTGACGTGGCGGTCTCGTGTCCTAGGTCGAGCGTCGTGGAGGCTCCTCCGAAGCCGAGGTCAAGTCCGTCCTGCAAGACAGAGACAGAGTCCGAGCCCTGGGTCGGGCGAGGCGGAGGTCGTTTGGCAGAGGCCGAGGCGGGGTCCGAGCCCTGGGTCGGGCGAGGCGGAGTTCGCCGTCTTCCGGGGCCTTAGCCCGAGTCCGAGCCCTGGGTCGGGCGGAGCGGAGTTCGCCGTCTTCCGGGGCCTTAGCCCGAGTCCGAGCCCTGGGTCGGGCGGAGCGGAGTTCGCCGTCTTCCGGGGCCTTAGCCCGAGTCCGAGCCCTGGGTCGGGCGGAGCGGAGTTCGCCGTCTTCTGGGGCCTTAGCCCGAGTCCGAGCCCTGGGTCGGGCGGAGCGGAGTTCGCCGTCTTCCGGGGCCTTAGCCCGAGTCCGAGCCCTGGGTCGGGCGGAGCGGAGTTTGGTCGCCCGTCGGTCTTACCTTTTGCGTTAAACGCCCCGGTGACTTGGTCGGTTGGCGCGGTGATTTAGTCAGGGTTACTTCTTATCGAAGGCGGGGCCTCGGGCGAGCCGGTGATGCGTCTGCCGTGAAAGAGGAGACCTCAGGCGAGACGGAGTCATCTTAGGGCTGGCTGCCCTCGCCCGAGGCTAGGCTCGGGCGTGGCGTGATCGAGTCACTCGTATGGACTGATCCCTGACTTAATCAAACCCATCAGGCCTTTGCAGCTTTATGCTGATGGGGGTTACCAGCTGAGAATTAGGCGTCTTGAGGGTACCCCTAATTATGGTCCCCGACATGTCTGATTTGGATTTTTGATTGAGTGTGATGGGTTGTGGAGTGATGCCCACAATTACATCTGCAGATACGTATAGGCATAAATAGAATTCATAAGAAAAAAAACTAAGCAACTTAGATTATCCTCCATTAAAATGTAGCTATCTCATCTGGACATATTCTATCTTACCTTCGGACATTCACCTCGTACAACTAATTACCCTAGTCTTGACATAGAATATCTGGCCCAGCCCTGCCAAAGAAGTTTCAGTACATAACTGTCGGCGTTCCGAGACCGGGGGGTCCCCGAGCCGACGAGTGAGAGTGCCGCGTGCCCCAGCCCAGATGGGTCGAGCGCGTGGGCGAGCGCGAAGGGGGGAGTAGAGCGAGAGGTCGGTGGCCGGAGCCGGGTCGCGACGAGGGAGTCGGAGAATTCCCGCGGCCTTCGTGTTCGTCCCGCGCCCAGGTCGGGTGCGCTTGCAGTAGGGGGTTACAAGCGTCCGCGCGAGGTGAGGGGAGCGAGCGGCCCCGAGAGAGCGCCTGCCCCTGCCCTTCGTCCCCGCGAGGCCAACCTTCTCTAAGAAGGCCCTGGTCCTTCCTTTTATAGTCGTAAGGAGAGGATCCAGGTGTACAAAATGGGGGCGTAGCAAGGTGCTACGTGTCTAGCGAGGGAGAGCTAGCGCCCTAAGTACATGCCAAGGTGGCAGCCGGAGAGATCTTGGCACCCTGTTGGTGTGGCGTCGTGGCTGTTGGAGGAGTAACGGAGCCGGACGGAGGGACAGCTGTCGGAGTGGCTGGGCCCTTGCTGACGTCTTCCTGCTTTCGTAAGGGAGCTGGGAGCCGCCGTCGTCATGGTCTAGTGAGGCGCCATCATTGCCTATCTGGCGGAGCTGGCCAGATGGGACGCCGGTCTTGTTCTCTGCGACCCAAGTCGGCTCAGGGCAGGGTGATGATGACGCTTCTTGTTGACGTGGCGGTCTCGTGTCCTAGGTCGGGCGTCGTGGAGGCTCCTCCGAGGCCGAGGTCGAGTCCGTCCTGCAAGACAGAGACAGAGTCCGAGCCCTGGGTCGGGCGAGGCGGAGGTCGTTTGGCAGAGGCCGAGGCGGGGTCCGAGCCCTGGGTCGGGCGAGGCGGAGTTCGCCGTCTTCCGGGGCCTTAGCCCGAGTCCGAGCCCTGGGTCGGGCGGAGCGGAGTTCGCCGTCTTCTGGGGCCTTAGCCCGAGTCCGAGCCCTGGGTCGGGCGGAGCGGAGTTCGCCGTCTTCCGGGGCCTTAGCCCAAGTCCGAGCCCTGGGTCGGGCGGAGCGGAGTTCGCCGTCTTCCGGGGCCTTAGCCCGAGTCCGAGCCCTGGGTCGGGCGGAGCGGAGTTTGGTCGCCCGTCGGTCTTACCTTTTGCGTTAAACGCCCCGGTGACTTGGTCGGTTGGCGCGGTGATTTAGTCAGGGTTACTTCTTATCGAAGGCGGGGCCTCGGGCGAGCCGGTGATGCGTCTGCCGTGAAAGAGGAGACCTCAGGCGAGACGGAGTCATCTTAGGGCCGGCTGCCCTCGCCCGAGGCTAGGCTCGGGCGTGGCGTGATCGAGTCACTCGTATGGACTGATCCCTGACTTAATCAAACCCATCAGGCCTTTGCAGCTTTATGCTGATGGGGGTTACCAGCTGAGAATTAGGCGCCTTGAGGGTACCCCTAATTATGGTCCCCGACAGTAGCCCCCGAGCCTCGAAGAGAGTGTTAACACTCACTTGGAGGCTTGCGTCGCACTTTTTTGCAAGGGGACCAGCCTTTCTCGGAGGTACTTTGTTCCGGTGGGTGCGCGCGAGCGCACCCGCCGGGTGTAGCCCCCGAGGCCTCGGAGGAGTGGTTTCACTCCTTCGAGGTCTTAATGCCTTGCGTAATGCCTCGGCTGGTCTGGCGGTTCCCTCATGCGAGCAGGGCGTAGCCCAGGTGCACTATCGGGGCCCAAGTTCTCGGGCTGGTATGTTGACGCTGTCAACGGTTTGGCCGGAGCCGGGTTTGCGAGAGCAGCCCCCGAGCCTCCGCACGGAGCGAGAGGACGATCAGGGACAGACTCGGCTTTTTTATATACGCCCCTACGTCGCCTTTCCGCAAGGAGGAGGGGGGGAGTGCGCCATGTTACCCTCGATGGGCACCGAACATGGTGTCTCCGGTGAGCTGCAATCGGGTAATCCGAGTGGACGTCCGTGCCCCGTTCGTTGGGGGTCGGCTAGGGGCCCGGAGGCACGCCCAAAAGTACCTGCGGGTGATCTGCCGGACCCGGTCCCCTAGCGACGGGGTCCGAGGGCTCGTTGCCTCCCTCCGATGGGATTCCGTTACAGAGTCGTTCCCGCTGGTCTCGGAAATGTCCTAGGGTACCTCGGGAGCGCAGCCCGAGCCTTGGTTATGTATCGAACGTACCCCTGGTCATCCCTCGCTCGGCGTCTGAGGCGACTGTGAACCCTTCGATAGGCCAGCCTTCGAACCCCTGATCAGTAGGGGGCACGGAGCCCGAGTAGCCTGAGGCGGTCGTGGAACCTTTCGGGGGCCGACCTTCGAACCCCTGACCAGTAGTGGGTGTCGGGCCCACGCGATCTGAGGCGGCTGTTGAACCCTTCGGGGGGCCAGCCTTCGAACCCCTGATCAGTAAGGAGGCTCGGAGCCTAGTTCCTTCACGGGGAAGGATCCCTTTGGGGTTATCCCCCTTCTCGGTCCCTGTTGCAAGAGATAGAGAAAGAAGGAAAAGGGAAAAAGGATTCGAAATTGAACGTCGTGGCGTACCTTTTTCGGCGCGGTTGTTTTGGCAGAGGCGAAGCGTCGCTAGCTTCCCCTGCCAGAAACATCACCTGTCTAGTCGCGGAGTTAATGCGCCGGGGTAAGCGGTCGGCGAGGCTGCCGTTGCGTGCGCGAGCCGTTCGAGGAACGGCTGTTTCGCTTCGCGTTTTTTGAACCCCGCGTCCGGTTCGGGCGGTACGTTGGAACCGTCTTGACCTTGGCCTTTATGTGCCCTGGGGAGGGTCCAGTGACGGTTCTCGACTCCACTTCTTGCCTCCTTCTCAGGTTTTTTGCAGCCTGAGAGATCTAGCCAGGAAAAGGAAACCGCCCTCCCCTGTCCTTCACGCCGCCACCCCTTCTGCCTTGGCGATGGCTGACCGGGTGACCATCCTCCCGCCGCGCGACCCGTGGCCCTTCTCCACGGTGACGGCGGGTGATCTGGAGGACCTCGTCGGCGAGGGTTTGCTCCGCCCCCTCACCGATAAGGAGCGGCCGGAATGGATTCCTCCCACGGGCGGAGTCGCTCCATCCCCTCCGCCGGGGTATGTCGTGAGCTTCATCTCCTTCCATGAGCGGGGATTTGGAGTGCCGTCGAGCCGCTTTATGCGGGCCATCCTGTTCCACTACGGGGTGGAACTGCACAACCTCACTCCCAACTCCATCGCGCAAGCCGCTATCTTTGTAGCGGTGTGTGAGGGGTATCTGGGGATCGCCCCCCATTGGGATTTGTGGACTCACCTCTTCTTTGCCGAGCTTTTTGCTTCGTCGACGGGGGAGAGGAAGGTCCGTGCGGCGGTGCGGGCCGGCGGCTGCACCCTCTTGCTGAGGCAGTCGCGGTCGTTGCAGTATATCCCTGCCATCCTTTCATCCTCAAACAAGGGTTGGCAGCGCCGGTGGTTCTACCTCCGGAATGACGGAGGGTCGCTCCCGCCGTTCTCTCAGCGGGTTGTTACCGCTGCCCCCGACGCCTGGCGCCACGGGACTCCACACGAGAGGCAGAAGAAACTCGAACCTCTTCTCCAGGCCCTGAAGGCGTTGCGGGAGGAAGGGCTCACCGCCGCGGGAGTGGTTGCCGCCATCCACCGCCGGAGGGTGCTCCCCCTGGCGGAGCGGCGGTTGTCGCTTTGGGAGATGACCCAGGAGGCCGACTGGGAGGGGTCACGGATGTCCCCTGATCTTCTTCCCCACGATGCCCTCCACCGGCGGGTGTCGGCCGCGATGGGGAAGTCGGACCCCCACGCCTTCTCCCAGCCTCGAATGCGCCCCGACCAGGGGTGCGTCGCTCTGGTGAGTGTTCGTCCCTTCCTTCTTCACGTACCGGGTTGCTCCTGATTCTCACTGTCGGGTTTCTTTCTCCCCCCTCTTTAGGAGGTGGGACGGCACAAACCCTCCCTGCCGCCGGTCCCGGAGGACGCGGTGGGTCGGGCGGCGCGGCGGGTCGCCGCGGAGGAGGAGAAGAAGAAAAAGGATGCGGAGAAGGCCCGGGCCCGCAGGCGGAGGCGGGCTCGGGACGCCCTGGAGAAACGCCGCCGTCAGCAGGAGAGGGAAGGACTTCCCAGGGAGCTGTCGCCGGAGACGTCCGATGATGACGACGACGACGATGACGAAGAGGAGGAGGACGACATGGCCGCCCGTCTCGGTCTCAGCCCCGGCTTGGGGCGTGGCCGGGAGCCGTCGAGTCAGCCCACGAGCGGGCCTACGTCGTCGGTCCCTGGAGCCGAGGCGCCGGATCTCCGACCTGAGGGGCGGGGGCAACCCGAGAGGGTTCTTGACCCCGCGGCTGGAGGAGCTGACGTGACTCCAGGGAGCCGGGCCGAGGGGTCCGTTCCTCGGGAACCGTCGCCCGCGCCGGCAGCATGGGGGAGCGGTCCTCAGGTTGCCATGGCGGCGCCTGGGCAGTCCGCCTCCCAGGCCTCAGGGGCGTCCGAGGCGAGGGCGGCGCCGGGGCTGTTGGTGAGGCGGACCTCGGCGGTGGTTCCAGGAAGCGGGAGCCAAGAGACCTCCCCCCAGACACCGTGGATCATGGTCCGGAACGGGTAGGTACCTTGGAATGTCTCCGTCCCGGCGCTTCTTTCATATGTCTGGGCCGTGATTTTCCCTTTCTTGTTTTCTCCAGCAAACGGAGCCATGGCCCTACTGACCTGGCGCCTCGGAAGGCCCTCAAGACGGCGTTGGTCCAGGCAGCTGGCGCCACCTCGGGCCCTGCCGCTCAGCCGACCCTTTCGCAGGGTGCTCCGCCGCACGGGGCTCAGGCGTCGCGTGTTCCGGGGGAGCAGGTCCCCGAGGCGGGCTCCTCTGCCGAGGTGGCCATCGTGATCGGGGAGGCGGCTGGCGCCGACGCGGTCCCGAGCTCGCCTGCCACGTCGGCCATGCCGGCGTCTGCCGCTACCGCAGTTGGCACCGTCCCAGTCGGAGAGCGTACAGTTGCCGCCGACGTCGAGACGGCTGCAGCGTCGGCGCCCGGAGCCTCGGAAGAGGTGGGCGCGGACGCGCAGTGCTTCCGGGCGGGCGGCAGCCTTGTCGCTGTGGGGCGGAGCCCCGAGGCCCGGGGCCAGTTGCTCCGATTCCGGACCCGTGAGGCTTCGGGCCCTATCTTCGTTCTCGACGACGAAGAGGAGGACCAGTCCTGGGACGAGCTCCGCAAGCGTGCGGAGGCGACAGTGGGGTTGCTCCGATCGTCGCTGGAGGTTCTCTGCGGGGACGTCCCCAAAATCCTTCAGGTAATGGTTTCAGGCATACCTTCTTGCTTCTGCGAGTGAAGCGTTCGCCGTGATATCTTGTTTTCCTTTCCAGGACCTGACGGACCGGAGCGCTGCCAAGTCGTCGTTCATTCGCCGCGAGGCCGTCGTCTGGGGCTCGCTGCGGTCCCTGAGGACTTTGCTCGCCGGGGCTACCGCGCGCCTTTCTCAGCAAGACGCTAAGATAGCGGATCTCCAGTTGCTCTGCGCTGACCTGAAGGCCGAGGCGGCGGCAGCGCGCACGGAGGCGCTACAACGGCGGTCGGAGCTCGCCCAGGTTGCCGAGGAGCGGGACCAAACTCGGGGCCAGGCCGCCGAGGCCGAGAGCCGGGCCAAGATCCTTGCAGCCGATCTGGCCGCAGCCCAAGTCGCAGCCTCGGAGCAGCACGTCCGAACCAGAGGTATGGCTCGACCGTCCTCGGTTCTCGATCTTGTCCGTTTCTTCCGCTTGGGTTTGAGGTCTTTCTTCTGGTCGTTCGCAGAGCTCGAGTCTGCCCTCGACGAGTCTGCCAAGGCGCTTGCCGAGGCGCTCGACGGGGCTGCTGAGCAAAGGGAGGCCGATCTCGCGGCCATGTCCGAGGCCGTCTCGGAGGTCTATCGGAAACTCGGTCCCGGCGACGTCCCTTCAGGGAGCTCTCCCCAAAGCCGCCTTCAAGCCCTAGGTGATTACGCGAGCGGTAAAGTCCGCGGGGCGCTGCACCACGGCGTCAGGCGGGCTTTCGCCGTGCTCGCTTCCCACTACGTCGTGGACTTGGAGCGGGTCAGCGAGGGGTACTGCCTGCCTGACGAAGACGAGGCGGCCCTGGCGGAGGTTCAGCGGCTCGACGCGGTCGCTGCGGGTCCGAGCGCGGCGCTGGCGACCGTCTTCGAAGCGGAGATTCTTCCTCCTGCGCCGCCGCCTGAAGCGGAGGTGGACCTTACCGACGGCGGGGGTGGAGTTGAGGGCGCGGCCCCTGCCCGAGGCGACGCCTGATTTTTGTTGGGACAATTTCTGTTGGATGTGTGATTTGCCGCGGCCATCGGGGCCTGGACATTTTACTTCTCTTCCGTGAAGTCATGCTCCTTTTTGTTTCGATTTTCGCGCCTGGCCCGTAGTGTCGACAACAGGGTGATTTCCCGAGCTGGGTCCTTTTTCGTGGCAGGCGACGAGTGAGGTGTCCCTAGCCCGGAGGCATAGGTGTTCCCCAGCCCAGTCGGTCTCGCCATTTACTCGTACCCAAGTTCGCTCCTCAGGACCCTGCTTCTGACGCATCCGGGAGAACGCAAAAAACCCTTCTTGACCGAAAAAAGAGTTTTTCTGACGCGGAACGGTACGTCCGAACTCGACGAGAGGGGTTCCCCCTTTTTAGCCCCCGAGGGAGGGTCGGGCTCTGCCGGGGCGAGGCCGACCCTTCCTTGATGACTGATTCTTATGTGTGAGTGGGGAAAGGGCGCAGCCCCCGGGCGTCGTTCGCGCAGAGGCCGTTTGGCGAGTCAGGCTCCTGCCCAGATATCCGGCGAGTGCTCGGTGACATCCCTCGGCATGCCGGGCATGCCCGAGGCACCCCACGCAAAAATGTTGACGTTTGCGCGAGGAAAGTCGACGAGTACTGCTTCTTGTTTGGGGCCAAGTCCAGAACTGATCCGGACATGCTTGGAGGCGTCGCCACTGGGGTCGAGAGGGACGGCCTTGACCGTTTCCGCTGGCTCGAAGTTGCCGGCACGTCGCTTCACGTCCGGCACCTCTCGGGAGAGGCTTTCCAGGTCGGCAATGAGGGCCTCGGACTCGGCGAGGGCCTCGGCGTACTCCACGCACTCCACATCGCATTCGAATGCGTGTTCGTACGTGGGGCCGACGGTGATGACCCCGTTGGGGCCCGGCATCTTGAGCTTCAGGTAGGTGTAGTTGGGGATGGCCATGAACTTCGCGTAGCATGGCCTTCCCAACACCGCGTGGTAGGTCCCTCGGAACCCGACCACCTCGAACGTCAAAGTCTCCCTTCGGAAGTTGGAGGGTGTTCCGAAGCAGACAGGGAGGTCAAGCTGTCCGAGGGGCTGGACACGCTTCCCGGGGATGATCCCATGGAAGGGCGCAGCGCCTGCTCGGACGGATGACAGGTCGACGCGCAGGAGCCTGAGGGTCTCGGCGTAGATGATGTTGAGGCAGCTGCCTCCATCCATCAGGACCTTGGTGAGCCTGACGTCGCCGATGACGGGGTCGACGACGAGCGGGTACTTCCCCGGGCTCGGCACGTGGTCGGGATGGTCATCCCGGTCGAAGGTGATGGGCTTGTCGGACCAGTCTAGGTAGACTGGCGCCGCCACCTTCACCGAGCAGACCTCCCGACGCTCCTGCTTACGATGCCGAGCCGAGGCGTTTGCCGCATGCCCTCCGTAGATCATGAAGCAGTCGCGGACCTCTGGGAACTCTCCCGCTTGGCGATCCTCCCTTTTGTCGTCGTCGCGGGCCTTGCCACCCTCTGCGGGTGGCCCGGCCCGATGGAAGTGGCGCCGAAGCATGACGCACTCCTCGAGGGTGTGCTTGACGGGCCCCTGATGGTAGGGGCACGTCTCCTTGAGTGCCATGTCGAAGAGGTTAGCACCTCCGGGGGGCTTCCGAGGGTTCTTGTGCTCGGCGGCGGCGACAAGGTCTACATCGGGAACGTCGCGTTTCGCTTGTGACTTCCTCCTGCCTTTCTTCTTGGCGCCGCGCGGAGTAGACGCCTCGGGAGCATCTTCCGACGGGCGGCCCTGGGGCTGCTTGTCCTTTCGGAAGATGGCCTCTACCGCCTCCTGGCCGGAGGCGAACTTGGTGGCGATGTCCATCAGCTCGCTCGCCCTGGTGGGGGTCTTGCGACCCAACTTGCTCACCAGGTCACGGCAGGTGGTGCCGGCGAGGAACGCGCCAATGACATCAGAGTCGGTGACGTTGGGCAGCTCGGTGCGCTGCTTCGAGAACCGCCGGATGTAGTCCCGGAGAGACTCTCCCGGCAGTTGCCGACAGCTTCGGAGGTCCCAGGAATTCCCGGGGCGCACGTATGTGCCCTGGAAGTTGCCGGCGAAAGCCTGGACCAGATCCTCCCAGTTGGAAATCTGCCCCGGAGGCAGGTGCTCCAACCAGGCACGAGCAGTGTCGGAGAGGAACAGGGGGAGGTTTCGGATGATGAGGTTGTCATCGTCCGTTCCACCCAGTTGACAGGCCAGGCGGTAGTCCGCGAGCCACAATTCCGGTCTCGTTTCCCCCGAGTACTTCGTGATAGTAGTCGGGGGTCAGAATCGGGGCGGAAATGGCGCCCGCCGAATGGCTCGGCTAAAGACCTGCGGACCGGGTGGTTCGGGCGAGGGACTCCGATCCTCCCCGCTGTCGTAGCGTCCCCCACGCCTGGGGTGATAGCCCCGGCGCACCCTTTCGTCGAGGCGTGCCCGACGGTCGTGATGAGGGTGCTCGTCGCCGAGGTGGCCCGGGGCCGCAGGCGCGGTGTTGCGCGTGCGCCCGGTGAAGACCGAGGCTTCCCGCGTGAGTCGGGAAGTCGCGGCACGAGGTTCCGAGGGGTACCCCTGCCTTCGGGAGGCAGAGCTTTCGGCCCGCCGGGCCTGCAGCGCCTTCCAGGAGATGCTTGAGTTCTCCCTGGATTCGCCGACCCTCGGTGGTTGATGACTCCGGCATTGCGCGGAGGAGCATCGCTGCGGCGGCCAGGTCCTGACCGGTTCCGCCGGACGCGGGTGGCGGTCTGTCCCTGGCATCGTTGGTGATGCGGTGCTGGAGACCTTGGGGCAGGTGACGTATTCCTCCGGCCGGGGGCTGGCTCGCCCATACCTGCCCGATGTTCTGGCGGATTACCTCGAGCGCTCCCGCTCCCTCATCGAGCCCGGCCTGCGCCCCGCGGACTTGCTCGAGCTGTGGGTCGTGACCCCCCGCCGGAACGGGGACCACAGCTAGCTCCCGCGGGATGTCGGCGCGAGGCGCCGGCCTAGGGGGATCACCATCCTCCGGCATGCCGAGACAGCCGCCTCCGGAGGGACCCCCTAGCTCGATGTGGAAACATTCGCGGCTCGGGCCGCAGTCCTTGTCGCCAAGGCTGCGGCTGCCGTCAGAACAGTCGGAGAGGCAGTAGTCACATGCGGTCATGAAGTCCCACATGGCACTAGGGTTGCCAGATCCGGAGAAATCCCAGCAGATGCTGGGGTCGTCATCTTCCTCGGACCCAGAGGGTCCGTAGGTCGAGACACCCGTCAATCGGTCCCAAGGCGACCGCACACGAAACCCTAGAGAGGTTGCACTCGCCTCAACGTGAGTGCCCGCCAAAGCGAGGTCGCCAGGCGGGCTGAGGTCGAGTCGAAATAACGAAAGATGGGTAGCAGTCGGTACCTTTTTGTCGACGAGGAGCGATGAAGTCACGTCGGGGGTTGATCGCGCCATCGTCCTGGGTACGAGGGCGACGTCCTGCAGGCCCTTCGTGAGCGTGCTGGCGTCGTCCACCTGCTCGGGGTCGACGTGCTGCGGGGGGATGGCGCTCGCCTTTGCCTCGAACGCGAGGGCGACGCTTGGCGTGTCCTCCGTCGGGGCGCCGGGGATGTCGATTTGCTCGACAGCCGTCGGAGCACGGCCTCCCGCTCGGCCCTGGTTGCCCCGCCTCCTCCTCCTCCGATGGCGAGGGAGAGGATGGGGCGAGCTCGAAAGTTGTCCTTCCCCCACGCGGGAAAGGCGTCGTCGATTCCGCCGCCGGCGAGCGGGCTGTCTGCCACCATTGTCGCTGTCGCGCGGCGGTGGAAGGAGTATCATGTCGTAGCCGCTGTCGAGAGACATGAACTCGAGACTCCCGAAACGGAGCACCGATCCGGGTTGAAGAGGTCGTTGGAGACTGCCCATCTGGAGCTTGACGGGAAACTGCTCGTCAACACGCAGCAGGCCCCTACCTGGCGCGCCAACTGTCGGCGTTCCGAGACCGGGGGGTCCCCGAGCCGACGAGTGAGAGTGCCGCGTGCCCCAGCCCAGATGGGTCGAGCGCGTGGGCGAGCGCGAAGGGGGGAGTAGAGCGAGAGGTCGGTGGCCGGAGCCGGGTCGCGACGAGGGAGTCGGAGAATTCCTGCGGCCTTCGTGTTCGTCCCGCGCCCAGGTCGGGTGCGCTTGCAGTAGGGGGTTACAAGCGTCCGCGCGAGGTGAGGGGAGCGAGCGGCCCCGAGAGAGCGCCTGCCCCTGCCCTTCGTCCCCGCGAGGCCAACCTTCTCTAAGAAGGCCCTGGTCCTTCCTTTTATAGTCGTAAGGAGAGGATCCAGGTGTACAAAATGGGGGTGTAGCAAGGTGCTACGTGTCTAGCGAGGGAGAGCTAGCGCCCTAAGTACATGCCAAGGTGGCAGCCGGAGAGATCTTGGCACCCTGTTGGTGTGGCGTCGTGGCTGTTGGAGGAGTAACGGAGCCGGACGGAGGGACAGCTGTCGGAGTGGCTGGGCCCTTGCTGACGTCTTCCTGCTTTCGTAAGGGAGCTGGGAGCCGCCGTCGTCATGGTCTAGTGAGGCGCCATCATTGCCTATCTGGCGGAGCTGGCCAGATGGGACGCCGGTCTTGTTCTCTGCGACCCAAGTCGGCTCAGGGCAGGGTGATGATGACGCTTCTTGTTGACGTGGCGGTCTCGTGTCCTAGGTCGGGCGTCGTGGAGGCTCCTCCGAGGCCGAGGTCGAGTCCGTCCTGCAAGACAGAGACAGAGTCCGAGCCCTGGGTCGGGCGAGGCGGAGGTCGTTTGGCAGAGGCCGAGGCGGGGTCCGAGCCCTGGGTCGGGCGAGGCGGAGTTCGCCGTCTTCCGGGGCCTTAGCCCGAGTCCGAGCCCTGGGTCGGGCGGAGCGGAGTTCGCCGTCTTCCGGGGCCTTAGCCCGAGTCCAAGCCCTGGGTCGGGCGGAGCGGAGTTCGCCGTCTTCCGGGGCCTTAGCCCGAGTCCGAGCCCTGGGTCGGGCGGAGCGGAGTTCGCCGTCTTCCGGGGCCTTAGCCCGAGTCCGAGCCCTGGGTCGGGCGGAGCGGAGTTTGGTCGCCCGTCGGTCTTACCTTTTGCGTTAAACGCCCCGGTGACTTGGTCGGTTGGCGCGGTGATTTAGTCAGGGTTACTTCTTATCGAAGGCGGGGCCTCGGGCGAGCCGGTGATGCGTCTGCCGTGAAAGAGGAGACCTCAGGCGAGACGGAGTCATCTTAGGGCCGGCTGCCCTCGCCCGAGGCTAGGCTCGGGCGTGGCGTGATCGAGTCACTCATATGGACTGATCGCTGACTTAATCAAACCCATCAGGCCTTTGCAGCTTTATGCTGATGGGGGTTACCAGCTGAGAATTAGGCGCCTTGAGGGTACCCCTAATTATGGTCCCCGACAGTAACCAACTATTAGCTTATTCATTCTGTCTACTAAATGATTCCCTTGCAAAACTATCTTACCGTATGCTTCTAACTTAGATGGTCAATACCAGGCGGGGTGGTGGAATTGATTTACCTGCTAATCGACACACTCGGTGGATATATCGACAACCCCAACCACAGCCAACAGAGATGAATCCTCCTAATCCCCCACCAGGCGGAGTTGATCCACTAGTCGCAGCTCAAATGAGAATGATGCAGCAAATGGCGGACACTATGGCAGATATGCGCACCCAAATGCAGCAAGAACGCCAAGAAATGCACCAGGAAAGAGAGGATGCACGTCGGGAAATGCGCCAAGAGCGGGAAGAGATACGCCAGGAGAGAAGGGTACAACAACAGCAGCTGCACCAACAACTTCAACAACAGCAGCAACAACAACAAGTGCCATTGCCTCCACCTCCACCACCAGTTCCACCCCGGGACAAGCACCGGGAATTCATGAGCCACAAACCACCAACCTTCTCCAACTCCGCAGATCCGCTGCAAGCAGATGACTGGTTAAAGTCCATAGAGAAGATGCTCAACATAGCCCAGTGCTCGGACCGAGAGAAAGTACTCTATGCATCGGGTCATCTTGCTGGTCCCGCTGCGGATTGGTGGGATGCGTACTGTGCAGCTCATGCTGCTGCCGATACAATTACCTGGGAAGAATTCGCCACACAATTCAGGAATTACCATATTCCTGCTGGACTCATGAAGATTAAGAGGAAGGAGTTTCTATCCCTCAAGCAAGGAAGTATGTCCGTGAGTGAATATAGGGACAAATTCATCCAGTTATCTCGATATGCTCCCAGAGATGTTGAGGATGATGAGCAAAAGCAGGAGCTCTTTCTGGACGGATTGATTGGACCCTTGCAATATCAACTGGTATCGCACACATTCCCATCCTTCCAAAGGCTACTTGACAAAGCTATTGCTGTAGAAAACAAGAGGAGTATATTTGGAGAGAAAAGAAAGGCTGTCAACCAAGGGCAGGCTGGAAGTAGTTCCCGTCCTCGCTATACTACCACTCCAAGTACACCAGCTAGTGGCAGTTCTGGACAACAAACTCATCAGGCACCAACTGCTCCTCCAAAAGCAAGCACTCCAGTAGGAACCGTTGCTCCTAACACAACCGCCATCAGGACATGCTTCAAGTGTGGACAACCGGGACACTACGCCAACTACTGCCCCAACAGAGCTGCCTACACTACACCGGCTCCGATGAAGCAAGGACAAGCCTCGGCAGGGAAGAGTCAGCCCCTATCCATCAACCGGGGATATGCCCATCATGCAGAAGTAGAAGCTGAACCCGGTGAACTTGAAATTCAAGAAGAAGAGCCAGTTGGAGATGAAGTAGTTGGTGAAGAAGTCAACGAGCAACAAGAATAGAGATAAACATAGATATAGATACATATATATATATATTTTACTATTTGTAAGACCTAAATATTAGTTTAGCTATTAGTTAGTATTATTACTATTTTAGTGATAATAGTAAGGTCTATTAAACCTATGTTTTGTTAAAGGATTATGCATCATGCCGAGATTTCTTTGTTTGTGCATATGTTCCGAGAACAATATGAGCATACATCCCTTTTATCACAAATCTCGAGGACGAGATTTCTGTTAAGGGGGGTAGGATTTGTAACACCCTAAAGTTCAATTTTGTGAAGACAAGGAAAATTTCTCAAAAAGTTTAAATCAAAACACCTTTCCTTAAAGATAATCATAATTTAGAAGTTTCTAGTCCCGAAATGAATATGTTAAAAATATATAATTAAAGATACTTAGATAATCTAAATTGCCTTTGGATTAGGTTATACAGAAGAATTATGATTAAACTATTTCTTAATATATAAAGTCTACAATATAAATTTGATTTCCCTAGAATTAATAAGGTATGGATTATTCTCTACTATATGATTAAAAGCTTGTCTAAAAGAACTGAAATAAATAAAGAAATATATAAAATATGTTTTTGCACATTATGCTGAAGTTCTATATGTGTATCCAAATTAAGGGTTTGAACTTTAAACTTGTGTTGATTTGAAATTCAAATGGAAAGGAAAATAGAAAAGGAAAAATAGAAAGAAAAAGGAAAAAGAATAAAACCTGCTGTTGGGCCGCAACCACACAATTCGGCCCAGCCAAACTTAACACCCGCGCGGCCCAGGTTTCTCTCCCGCGCGCGCCCCCGTCATCTTCTCGCTGACGCGTGGGGCCCACAGACCAGTCTCTCACGCGCTTGCGCCTTGACTGGCTCGTGCGCCGACAGGTGGGGCCCGCGAGTCAGCCAGTGCACTCTTGCGGGCGCGTCGCGTTTCACTGGCGGGTGGGGCCCCCTCGTCAGTCGACCGGGGCTCTTCTGGCTTGCCCTCATCTTATCGCCGCCAGGTGGGCCCGCTCGGACAGCTCGTTCTCCTACCTCCAACAAACCGCGACTTCTTCTCCGCTTCCACCGCTGGCCGGATTGTTCTCGCTGGCCGTTCTCCTCACCTCGGACCCTATCGCCGTGCTATAAAACCCAACGCCACCCTTCCTGCTCCTTCATCCACCCGTGAGCCGCCACCATCGGCGTGTGGAAGACAAGAGTTGTTTCCTCACCAATTCCGCGCCGTCACCGCGGGATCTCACCGTGGCTGCGGTATCGACCTCAAAGACCCATTCCGGGGATCGGCGTCGGGCCACGAAGCGCTTGGTGTCGTCGGTGGGCGGCGAGGAACCTCGTGCTCACCGGAATTCCATACCGTCGTCGTGACTTCCGCCGTGCGCCGTGGGCAAGCCTCCTGGTGACCTAATCCCCGGTATTGTTCCCACCTCTATGCTCGCCATCTTCCCCTCTCGGTGTAGTAGCGATCAATTTCTATATGGAGGCGGTTTTCATCGGATTGCGTGCTCGCCGGCGAACCGGCCGCCGTGAATGGGCGGCGCTGCCGTCGCTCGTTGGGCGAATTGGGGGAGACGGCCGCGGGCCGTTGGATCTAGCATGTGCGGCTCAGATTAGAATTGAATACCCCTTCGCTTTGGAGTTGATCCTGGCCGTTGGCACCAGATCGTAAGCATCACGTTGGATCGCGATTAATTGAATCTGGACCCTCGATTTTGAATCCAGCGGCCGGGAGCGCATACCGCTTCGCGGTGGGCTCTGTCTAATCTGATCCGTTGGGATCGGATCGGACGGCTAAGATCATCCGATACCCCTTCGGCCCTGGTCGTTTTTCTAATGAGCCCCTGGACTTTGCAGAAAACAACCTGCCGTCCTCGCTCACTGTTCGTTGAGTCGGGGAAAACTTACGCTGTGGCCCCTGAGTTTCTTTTTATTTGACGCGCAGTCCAGATAACAGAGAAATAAGATTATTAATATAAAAAAATTGATTTTTAGTATAAAAATAAATCTTAAAACTTGTATAATTCATATTTAATTCATTTTAACTCCAAATTGAGTCATTCCAGTTGCAATAATTTTGTTATAATATTGCCTATCAACTAGTAACACTTTTTAGCCATGAAACTCGAAGTGAAATTGTTCATTTGAATTAATCTGTTCTAGGTGCTTAATAACTTCGGAAATTCATAACTAAATAACTATAACTCCAAATTTAGTGATTCTTGTTCCTACGATCTCGTAGCAACGCGTAGATTATTATTATTCAGTTTGTACTTATGTTTGGTGTAATGTTAATTTTGCCTATACAATGTTTGTTTGTATTGCTACGACTAGAGCGAGGTCACGTGTCATCTGAAGAGCAAGTTGGTACCTGGATTCTCAAGGCCCAGGCAAGTTGTGCCCTTGATCACTTCTTTTTACCCACTCATGTTCTAATTAATCATAATGATCTGCATAGGTTAATTTTGATGGGACCCAATAGGTTACCTTAGTTTGATTATCTTTATACCTTGTTTACCACTGAACCTTTTTGGGTAGTACTTGCTAGTGCTTTATGTGGTTTTGGGTATGAAGATACATTATTCATGATCACACTTTTATTATCTGTTTATTATTATTGTTCATGTTAAGATCATTATGTTAATTGGAACATGGAGAACCACCCGGGAAAACAGTGCTACCACAAGGGAGGAATGGGACCCCTTGGCTGATTAATTAGGAAAGCTAGTGGAAGACTACCTTACCCGAAAGGGGCAAGGGCAGTAGGGGAGTGGTCAGTGTAGGGAGGCCCTCGGGAGGATTTTGCTGCGATGGCGGTCCTGCAAGGGATTCCTGCATTGGAACTTCCTATAAACTGTAGCGGGTTTTCGGAAGCTAGTGGAACTTTGTAAAGGCCTCGTAGTGGATCCCTAGCCATTCACCTCGGTAGTGTCTAAGGGCCTTGCAAACCCTGGCGACATGGGATACACGACTTGAGGGTAAAGATGCGCAACCTCTGCAGAGTGTAAAACTGGTATACTAGCCGTGCTCACGGTCATGAGCAGCTCGGACCCTCACATGATTAAATTATGGAACTTAAACTCAATTTGTCATATGCATTGTATCGCAGGTGAAGTTGTTACTTTTGTTCTACTATTTAACTGGGTTGGTATTTACTTATACTTAGTAACTGCTAATAAAATTTTGACCAACTTTAAAAGCAATGCTCAGCTCTAACCATCTCCTTTGGTAAGCCTTACACTTCACGTGAGCTCCCACCTTTGGCGAGTTCATGCACATTTTTCCCCACAACTTGTTGAGCGATGAACGTATGTGAGCTCACTCTTGCTGTCTCACACACACCACAGGTCAAGAACAGGTACCACAGGATGAGGCGCTTGGAGGATGCTGCGATGAGTTCGTGAGAGGTCTAGGCCGTCGTCTCCCAGTCAACTTTGGGTTGCTGGACCGTTGTCTCCTTATAATGTAATTATTTATTTTGTATAGAACTCCTGTTATGTAGTAAAGATGTGACATTCGATCCTGTGCCATGATTCATCATATGTGTGAGACTTGGTCCCAGCACACCTGGTGATTATGTTTACGCCCGGGTTTTGGACCCCTAAAATCCGGGTGTTACAGCTAGTTTGGAAATGCGCCGTGGGAGGAAGACTAAGTATCTTGAAATTCCTCTCAAAGACAGTATCAAGGGATGGCGCTTGGAATGGTTTATTGTTGAGAACCATGGGAATTCCCTCCCCCCACGGTCGGGAAGACAACCGGATGTTCGCACTCCGAGTTGGACTGAGTCTCCCACGGATCAGGAGGTAGCTAAAGCAAGGGCTTTGCTAGCTGAAGTTGGTCTGCTGAAAGAAAGGGGTCTGACTGCTGAAGCTGTGGTTGCTGATTTTGTTTTCAAGAATGTTCAGCCGTTGAAGGACAGAGCATATCCGGCTTATCTGTATAGAGGCCTAGCTGACCCGACTCGGGTTACCAACAGGAGAATTCCCTCTGTAGACTTGGTGAACCGACTTGAGATGATCCTTAGAGGCAAGGTATCAAATGTTGGCGCCCCAGTGGCATATTCAGCATGGAACCTGCCTTCTCCCAAGACCTTCACTCTTTTTGTGTCGAATCCACCTGTCACTGATGGCGGTTTGGGCCTTAGAGTGCGACCCTCTGTCGACGAGGTTAACACTTTGGTTGCTTCGCTCGGGGAAATTCCTGACGACGAACGCAAGTCCACTTTGAGGTGCCTTTGGATCCTAGTGACGCAGAAATAAGTGCTATGCTTGATTTGCTGGCTGAGGACTCTCCTGATGCTGCTCCTGTTGGGACATTGGTGGTGGCGCCTTTCCCAGAAGCTAGTATAACTTTGGATGTTCAGAAACCTGCTAGTGCTCGCCCGAGACGCCCTTGCCGAGCCAATCAACTTGATCCTTCTGCGGATGAGCAGAAAAAGAAAAAGAGACGTCTCCGACAAGTATCTAGTTTGGATCGGGGTGCTGGTCCTTCGGCTCCTGCCGCTGAGGAGGTTCTCGTGCCTGATTTCACTGACGCCGACCCCAATGGATGTGCTCCATCTGCTGTTGATCCCAATGGGTGTGCCCCATCCGATGATGATCCCAATGGGTGTGCTGCTTATGTTGTTGATGAAAACGACAGGGAGGAAGAAGATGAGGTCCCTCTGACCCGGAAGAACAGTCGGCAGTATATTGCTAGTGGGGAGAGTAGTGGAGTTCCTTCTCCTGCTTTGTCAGCCCTCGTTGGCTTACAGGAGTTATCCCTGGCAAACTTTGATCAGACCCTGGAGGATATGGTTCCAGAGGACCTTTTGTTAGAGCCAGCGGATGATGGTGTGATGGAGGTTTGTGCTGATGTGCTTGATACTAGGTTGAGGTCATCCCGCGCCTCATCGACCTTAGAGCGCGGTCTTGAAGGCCAGGAGACTGATTTGGATCGTCTCGGTCCCATGGAAGCAACTGAGGGGCCTTCAGCCTTAGAGGTGGCCACTGTAGAGAACTCGGCTCTCAAGGATGGTGTTGACGCTTACCCAGCCCCCGAGGGTGTTGCCGAGGGTGACTCGGCCCGGGTGGGAAGTGCAAGCCACTGTCCAGCCCCCGAGGGTACTGCCGGAGATGATCCGGCTCGCGTGGGTAGCGCAAACTATGACCCAGCCCCCGAGAGTGTCCGAGCGGAGTCCCCCTCTTGTACTTCCATGGACATTCATGCGGGATCACCCCCGCACTCCGACTGCATGGTGATTGCCCAAGCTTTGAACCAGGGAGTCGCTTTAGAGGGCAGTGTCCCCGCTAGCCAAGTTTTGAGCTCTGTTGATGGCACTGAGTTGGTTTCTGCCGGTTTGTTGCAAACTGCTTTGGGTGGTGACCTTATGCCAGGCCATCAACTGATCTCTCATGATTTGGGAGTCCCTTCGTTCTTTTCCAATCTCTAGGTATTGTAATATATCTTGTCTTGACTTTCGCGCTGTGTGAACTGTTGTCATTGCACTCATCTGTCCTTCTTATCAGGCTTTGGTGGACGGGATGGCTAGCCAGCTGAGGTTGCAGGGTGCTTCTATTCTAGAAGGAGCTTTGTCTCTTGCACGTTGGAATCCGGTGTTACTTCAACAACGTGTCTCTGACTTGGAGGCGACCAATGCTGGTTAGTGCTTTTCTGCTTCTTTTTGTCTCCATTATTGAACTACCTTGCATTCTGACCCTTTTTTTTGATTGTCTCCTGCTAGATATGACTCGGCAAATTTCCACTTTTGAAGAAAAACATTCTCGAGATCAGGCTGAGCTGGTCCAGCGGTGCTCTGATTTTGAAGGAAAGTATTTTCAAAGCCAAACTGAACTAGCCCAGGTTTCTGCTGCCTTAGATGACGCCAATGCACTGAGCTCCTCCCTTCGCACTCAGCTTGATTCTGAAAAGGTGACTTGTGAAGATGTACCTTGCATTGTTGTGTTCCTATTGCTTGTTTGATGTTTGAAAGGAGTTGATTCTTGTTTGCAGGAAGAAAAACGTGCCCTTGCTGCATCTCGCGACAATCTTGACAGACTGTATCGCGATTCTAGCAACTCGTTGACCATCCTGGAGAGGAGTCATCGCTTTTCCATGGAGGAGTTAGATAATCTTCGCTGCAGACCAGGAGCTAGAAAACGCTCGATTGGCTGCCAAGGTTGCTGAAGAAACTTCCACTACTCTGAGAGCTCAGCGCGACAAGGCCATGGATAAGGCCATTCGAGCGGGACGAATCTTGATGAGGAGACCCGGTGTAGTCGTTCCTGAAGATATAAGGGCTGATGTGAATGTCGCGCCTGATTCCTCAAGTCGCCCTTCCTCGTCGGTTGCTCCTGAGAAAGACATCGCGAAATAGAGAAATGTTTTGCGTGCTTTGAGCGCGCGGTTAGCACGGTCATATATTTGTTAGAGGACACCAGTTTAGCATTTGAAAGATATTGCTATTCTCCTACTGTTTTAGAATTCAACAGTGCATAAATTTGTAGTAGTAAAAAGGCTGTGTGATGGTTTTGAAACTTGTTTACGGGATATAGAAGTCATCCCTGTATGAGTAGTCGTAAGCGCGTCAGATCGCCTTAAATCGCTGCTGACTTAAGTCGATTGCTTCTGTTTATAGGGCATAGTGGTCACCCCGAGTTAAGCAAGCGTGAGCATGTTGCATCATCTTAAGTCTTTGTCGACTTAAGCCGATTGCTCCGTTAGCAGGGCATAGTGGTCACCCTGAGTTACGTAAGCGTGAGCATGTTGCACCGTCTTAAGTCTTTGCCGACTTAAGCCGATTGCTCCGTTAACAGGGCATAGTGGTCACCCTGAGTTAAGTAAGCGTGAGCATGTTGCATCGTCTTAAGTCTTTGCCGACTTAAGCCGATTGCTCCGTTAGCAGGGTATACTGGTCACCCTGAGTTAAGTAAGCATGAGCATGTTGCACCGTCTTAAGTCTTTGTCGACTTAAGCCAATTGCTCCGTTAACAGGGCATAGTAGTCACCCTGAGTTAAGTAAGCGCGAGCATGTTGCACCGTCTTAAGTCTTTGCCGACTTGAGCCAATTGCTCCGTTAACAGGGCATAGTGGTCACCCTGAGTTAAGTAAGCGTGAGCATGTTGCACCGTCTTAAGTCTTTGCCGACTTGAGCCGATTGCTCCGTTAACAGGGCATAGTGGTCACCCTGAGTTAAGTAAGAGTGCTAGTCAATCATGAACAAATTGAGTATCTTTGCCACCTTATTGATGACATATCTCTCGTTTTACAGAGTACATTGTCGTCCCGATAGCTTTTGAAATTCAGCTAGGGGTAAAACTTCCTGAGGTGTTCTATATTCCAGGAGTTCCCAATTTCTGTGCCGTCCATCTGAGTTAGACGATATGATCCCGGCCGAGTGACTTCTGCTACTATGAATGGTCCCTCCCATAAGGGTGACAACTTGTGCCGTCCCTCCCCCGTTAGAATTCGGCGGAGGACGAGATCTCCCACTGAGAAGGATCGTTGTCGCACGGCCTTGTCGTGATAGCGTCTCAGAGTCTACTGGTATCGTGCTGATTGAATTACTGCATTCAGCCGTTCTTCTTCGAGTACATCAATGTCCTCCAGCCTAGTAGCTTCGGCTTCTGCTATGTTTTCGAAGACCAACCTTGGCGCTCCGAATTTGAGATCGGCGGGTAATACTGCCTCTGACCCATAGACCATGAAGAAAGGAGTATTTCCATGTAGAGCTCGGCTAGGTTGGGTTCTTAGGCTCCAAACGACGTAGGGCAATTCCCTTATCCACTTTCCCGCGAACTTTTCATTCTTTTTGAAGACCCTTTTCCTGAGTGCCTCCAGTATCATCCCGTTAGCTCGCTCGACCTGCCCATTGGCCCTCGGGTGTGCTACCGAAGCATACTTGATCTGGATGCTCTTTTGCCCGCAGAAATCGAAGAATTCTGAACTCGTGAAGTTGGATCCCAAGTCAGTTATGATATTGTTTGGTATTCCGAATCTGAATATTATGTCTTGTATGAATTCCACGGCCTTGGCTGAGGTTAAGGAAGCAATGGGTTTGAATTCTATCCATTTGGTGAATTTGTCGATTGCTACCAGTACATGAGTGTATCCTCCTTGAGCTTTCTTAAAAGGTCCAATCATATCCAGTCCCCAGCATGCGAAGGGCCAAGTTACTGGTATGGTCTGCAACTGCTGTGCTGGTAGATGTTGTTGCTTTGACAAGTACTGGCATGCTTCGCACCTCTGAACTAACTCGGCTGCATCGCTTTTCGCTGTTGGCCAATAGAATCCTGACCTGAAGACCTTCCCGACTAGTGTCTTGGATGCTGCGTGAATTCCGCATTGCCCAGCATGGACCTCATCTAGAAGTTGCTTCCCAGTAGATGAGAGAATGCACTTCATGAGGATGCCTAATGCACCCCTTCTGTATAATGTTTCTCCAATGAGTGTGTAGTGGGCTGACTGTCTGGTGATGCGCTCGGCTATATTTTTGTCATCTGGCTCCTCTTCATTCTTTATGTATCTGATGATCGGCCTTCTCCAGTCGTCAGAGTCTGACTCGGGTTGATCCACGATATTACATTCTTCTGCTTGATCTGTTGAGATGCTTGGTCGTGGTATTTCTTGCACGAAGACTCCGGGTGGGACCTGAGTTCGGCTGGATCCTAACTTGGACAATACATCAGCTGCCGTGTTTTGATCTCTCTCTACATGATGAAATTATAGACCTTCAAACTTATCTTCTAGTTTCCAGACGGCAGTGCAGTATTTTCCCATCGAATCATTCGAACAGTCCCATTCTTTGTTTATCTGACTTATGACCACCAGAGAATCTCCGTATACCATTAATCTCTTGATGCCCAATGATATGGCGATGTTTAGTCCATGTATCAGAGCTTCATACTCGGCTGCGTTATTAGAGGCTGGAAATAACAGTTGGAGGGCATATTTGAGGTGTTCGCCTCCAGGCGCGATGAAGAGAATTCCTGCGCCTGCTCCCTGCTGTGGCAGAACCACCCGAATTATTCCAGCTTAAGTGCCCAAGTCATGCCTCAAGGGCCGTGACACACTTAAATCGGAATAACCCGTCAGTCCTTCATATCTAGTCTGATAGAGCCACTTAACCAGGATCAAATTCCACAATCTCACTCGAAGGTGAGTCACAGAAGAAATACAATAAAACAGGAAACCTCAAATTAAGTACTGAATTATTACATGAATCGGAGATTTTGAGTAGCAATAAAGTTCATAAAGTAAAGTGCAGCGGATAATCGATGTCGTCGGTGATGAGGAAATGGGCAAGGCCTAGCCCACTACTCCTCATGCTCCACTCCTGCCGGAGTAACATCCCACTCGACCGTCCAACCCGGTGGCAGGGTGGTAGGCCAAGTCACACCATCAATCAAATCCTGCATGGTACCTGCAAAAATGGTGCCACAAGCAAGGCTGAGTATACTAATACTCAGCTAGACTTACCCGGTGTGAGGAGTCTACTCCTCTACCTCTAGACTATGCAGCTGTTTGGCTGAGGGGTTTGGTTTGCCAAAAGCACTAGCTGTTACTAAAAGCAATTTTTAGCTTTTCCAAATTTTACCATCATTAACTTAGCTAGATTTGCTCCTTCTAAGCATACATGGTAACAATCAATTAGTTCAATCAACAAGTTATCTCATGTAACCACATTTCACTTCTTACTCGATGCAGTACAAGGAATCAAGCAGTCTCATTAGCTGCGAGAAGCAGACGATTCGAATCGAGTTTTAACCTTGCAAGGTAAACCTAAACACACGGCATGTCAGGGTACTCCGACCCTGCACATGACAACCGTCCCCATCGATTCCCCGTTCGCGTCCAGGCCTCACCGCCTTGGCATACAATGCTCCACTGACCCCGGCTACCGCCGTGCAGTGACCGCACTTGTACCCACCATAGCTAGCATGGGAGACCCAGTCTCAGGTCGCATGAGGGATAAAGTCCGCGCCCGGCTTCACTCAGGTACTAGGTTTACCGGACACCATATTTCCCGGCATGTGCTTAGTACGTTCAAAAGCTTGACTCAGGTATCCACACATTAATCCTTAATTCATTTTCCCGTCTCATGGACAAGGCATCCTCCCTGGATCCAAGTCCATAGACCAACATATATCCCATTATCAAGATGAATACAATCAATTCCTGACCTTGCGCGAGTGCTAGAAAAATCACTCGACTTCTACCGAGATCCTGATTAGCAAGCAGCTACTCGACCTAGCATACTAGTATTCATCTCAAAAAGGAGTCCTAAGTTCATGCAACTAGAGGTTTCAAGCAACTCCTACACTTAAGTGCACATTGCAATCCTACAAGCATTAAGTGTAGTAAAATAGCATAATTAATAGGTTATGCATAAAACCGGGGCTTGCCTTCAATTGCTGGGGTTGCGGGGAGATCCTCGATAGCAGCCTCTGAAGCCTGCTCCTGGTCCTCCTCTTGGACAGGTCCTTGCTCGGGGATGAGCACGTACTCTCCGTCGGCAAGATTACAATCTAATGAATGCAATGCGTAAGATATATGCATGATATGATATGTGCTTTTAGAAATCACAACTTAAAAGGTGTATGATCTTTCTTGAGTTAAACAAGGTTAACTTTACTTATGCAAGACCCTTGGGTGGTATACTTGGTAACTGGTTCAAATTTAGCTAAGGTAAAAGGTAGGTTTAATTTTTGGGGTTCCTCTGAATTCTTTTTAAGTCTTAGGAAGAATTGATAAGTACTCAAGTTAGACTTATTGAGGTGGGGTTTATTTCTTCTTTCCTTTTCCTTTATTCTCTTTAATGTTTTGGAGTAGGTTTGAATTACAAGTTGCTTTTATAAAATTCTAAAAATTCTGTAAAAATTACAGTAGCTTGCTACTGGTGTGTGTTTCTCTGTCTTAAAATTTGGGGATCAGAAGGTGAATAGTTTTCTCTGCACAAAATTATTAAACTCTAGGGTAGAAGGGGTGCTTTGAACTACAACTACTATTTAACAGTGGGTAATTCTTCAGAACTTATTTTTGCTGGCTTTTAGGTGTTATAACATGACTTGATACAAATTTCTAGTCATTAATATCTTTTAATTATTTTTCTATGGTTTTCTCAAGTTTCTAGCCAAATGGGTGCTTTCTACTACCACTACACTTGAAAAATATCAAACAACAGAGTTCTTATCTTTCTTAGTTATTATTTTGTGCAAGAGCAATCATTCTGAAGTTTGGCATCTTTTTGCTTAAGGGAAGGGGTGGTATGCATTATTTGAATTAAATGGCATTTCTCTTAAATCATTAGCAATTGGTAAGAGTTTGCCTCCTTTTCATGGGTTTGCATTTTTCTCTGGTAGTTTACCTCATCATAGGCTTAGCTAATTTTTGGTTGCCCATTATCACATTATTTGGGGTTGTTCATGATTTAGTTGGAAAATGCCTTATTATCACCTTGTATTTATTTCCCTTACTTAAAAAGTTGGACTGAGGTGCTCTGTATTTTTGTAGTGGGGCTCTGGTGGTTATAAGTCCACTGGAATTTTGTTAAGCATTTTGGTTATGGTTTTGCCTCTTTAATAATTGATTTTCAGTCTTATTTAGGCTAAACAAATCATTTTAATTTAAAACTGATCCAAATTAATGGTCTCTGTATTTTTCCTAAGGTACACCCTACAATACACTACTCTAATATAACAGTACACCCTACAATACACTACTCTACTCTTATTACACCACTAGTCCTGTTTTCCATTGCTTTTGGCGGCTTCATCATCAGGTGTGGGAGTCCAAACGTCAACCAACCTCAAAGAAGGAGGGGGTTCATACAAGTCTAATTCCCCACCCAATGCGCGTCCCGCAAAGTGAGAGGGTCCGGCTTCCGCCTCAGAAGGGGGTGTAGGCTCACTAGGGTGTAGTTGCGAATAGAGCACATGGACTTCTTCATGCAATGAATTGCAGTAAACCTGCAAGTCATCGACAGCTGAGCTGAGTTCTTTCACTCGGGCCTGAGCCCTTGCCTCCTTGGCCCATGCCAATGAACGAGATTGAACAGCCCAATCGAGTGCCAAATCCCGATCGGCCAGCTGATCTTGTAGATGGCGAACGTCTCTTCGTAACTCATTTATACGGTCACCATCTCCAATCCATATAGCTGTCCTGCGGCGTAGTTCCAATTGGAGCCTGCTTACTTCTGCTTCCAGATCCCCTATAGGATCATTGCTCCCGCTACTACTATCTACATCTCGCGGAGCAAGTTGATGTCGAGGCACTCCAAGTGGTCCAGTCGACTTACGCGCGGTCTTTCTTGTGCGCGGCGGCATTTTCTAAAGGGGAAATTTATTAGTATAATTCTTAGCATGATGCATGAGTAAGTACAGAATCAACCTTGGTTGATTCAACCTTCTATACATTGCACTCTTCCTATCTGGTCTTTAAGATAAACTCTTCAGAATACTTAGGTAAGAAGAGAAAAGAATCTTTAGGTAAGACTTTTGAAAATCTTTTTGAAGATGTCCCGGAATATCTGCAAAGAAGGGCTACGCTCCGATACCAGCTGTGACGGAACCTCCCAAGTAATCAGGCCCACCTACAGTTGTCCTTATCTAACAGACATCAGACACCCTGTAGATGTTCCTAAGTTACTCGACAAGCTCGGTATCTTTCCTTACCTCACCAGGAACGTTTCACCCGTCTTGCAGACATTACAGATCATCGGAGATAAAGATATGCGGAAGCGAATTACATAATTTTACATTTATTTCCAAAGTAAGCTCAAGTTAAGTTATTACAGACCAGTTCTAAAAGTGAGTGCATAAAAGTAATAATTATACAAACCAGGGAGACACAAACTTCTCCCGAAGGACTAAAAACAAAAGATCTTAAGTGGAGGACCGAGTCCTCCCGCACTTCAGTCCTGTTTCTCTTCGTTGGGAACCACCTTAGCACAGAAGCAGCAAAAGTCTGCTACTTCCCCACCTAAAAACAACAAAGGGATAAACCCTGAGTATGGAATTACTCAGCAAGTCTTACCCGACTAAGGAAAAGACTCTCAAGGGTATGCTGGATAACTAGGAGTCAAGGGGAGGCTTTAGCAAAAATCAACTTATATTTTCGCAGAAGTTGCTTACTAAAGTGAGTCCTTACTTTCAATCTTTTAACGCCATAATAAGTATTAATAGACTCCATTTGCATCTAGTCTAATTTCGCATCACATCAAGACAACATCATTTTTATCCATCATTTTCACATCCTGACTCTAGGTTGTAGAAAAGTGACCAAGTCTTCATAACCGCGAAGGTACGGCGATCCGAATCGATTATACTCAGCTGAGGATCTCCAATCACACGACATATGTAGCACTTAACCCTTGCATATGTCAACCCGCTACCGGGGTTCTTAAGACCGGATCAGGTTCACGCAAACCGAGAGCACAGATACACCACCGTCCAGCCTCTTGCCACGGAGGGTACACGCTACTCTCGCCACCGCTCCACTCCCATTTCGTGTTATCTTATTCCGGCCTTAGTCTGCCCGAGGCAAGGCTTACCCATGACGAGGCATGTGACCAGTTAAAGGGTCCTCGGTCAGCACGCCTACATACGCGTTAATCCTTAACCAACCTGGGTAGAACATCACCTGTTCCTACCCCCAAGTCTCAATTTGAGTATTCCCATCCTTAGGATTGTGTCTGTTCCTTAGGAGGAAAGAGCATCTCAGGGAACTTTGCGGTAAGATCCCACTATTGCTCCAAATGAAAATATTCTTGTGGGTAGAAGCCATCCTCTCCATGGTTAAATTGAGGACAACCTCTATCCACAAGATCTAAGCAAGGCTAAGCATTTTTGTAAATCATATTTTGATACTTCACAGAAGTATCTATAAAGGTATGGATTTCAAGGAAAGCAATGCATCAAAGGGTTTTAGGTAACTCCTATAAACCTAATGCACATTACACTAGACTTAAAGTGTGCGAAAAGTATTTAAAAGCATCAAGGAAGGTGGCAAATGCACCGGGGCTTGCCTTTGTTATCAGATGTGTCTGGCTCGGATCCACAGATATCAAAATAGAAGCAGTTGTCTGCCTGGGGATCAGAGGTGGGTGGTATCCCTTCTTCAACAACTTCTTCTTCTTCTTCTTGCTCTAATATAAACATATACATGCATAAGAATGGATGTCATGGAATGCTCATGAGGATGCAAAGGTAGCATAAACTTATTAGTTATGTCTTGAATACAACTTTCCTTCACGGTACTCCGAGAACCTAGGGTTTCCGAAGTCAGTAAAGGAGTTCATGGAGCAGGGGGGGTGGTTTTGGGTTTAGTGATCAAACAAGGTCCAAATCAAACCAAACTCTACCCATGGCTTCTAAATAATGTGATAGGCTCACATAAAAAGTTTGGGGAATTTTGGACTTATTATTTATTCTCTAAAAATCCAGAATCAATAGTTTAGGCTATTTTAAATATCCTAAAATTCCCTATTCCAACTAAAAATCATAAAACTATTTTTCTTAAATACTATGGAAAATAACAAGCCTAGGAAAATTGGTCTCACAATTTTAGGATTTTTCTACAGTTTCCTACAAATTTCCCAAGCTTCACTGAAAAAGAAAAAGAAAAACATTAAACAGCTCTGGGCCGAATCTAGCCCAACAAGCCCAGGCCCAGGGAGAACAGCGCCCGCGCGCGCGCGTCCGCGCCCAGGCAGTTTTGCAGAAAAGGCCTCGCGTTTCTGGCTAAACAGAAATCGGTCCTTTCACTATTGTTTCGAGTCACTGACGATTTGCAGAAAGGTCCTCGGATTTCTGTTTCTTCCCCGCGATTGCCCCTGGTCACAGAACGCTCCCGTTCATCCCTGCCGTGATTCGTACCGGCCATGATCGGCGATGATCGCCTTGTCTAGCTACAGGGGAGGCATAACCGACCCAAGGTTCCCTAGAACATGCTCTAATCGGACTAATTTGGGCCAGGATGTGCCTGACCACGGTGACCGCGGATACAGAACTCGGATCGAGGTGTTCCGGTTGATTAGGTGAAGTCAAGCTCCAAGGGCTGGGCAGGTAACGATCACAAGTATATGTGGGTGCTGAAACACGAACAACGAGGGCGAGGACGGACCTGGAATCCTCTGACCGCGAGCAGGTGTTCTTGCGGGGTGTTCAACTCGATTTGGGGGAAATCCCGAATTCGCGTTCTCAGGTGAACGATTGAGGACGATATTCGGTGGCTGGGTGGGTAATTAAGCTACGCAGCTAGGGGAGGGCTCAATTTATAAGCGGCTTAGACGGTGGCCGTGAATTTTGCGAAGGACGCGCGGCGGCCGGAGGGAGGGAAGAACACTGGCGCAAGTAAATTCGTGGCAACCGGTGTGGCAGCCTCCCCGGCGACGATGGGACAGCATTAAGGTGTCACGGTGGTGCGGTGGAAAGGCTACGCCACGCGGCACATGGCCGGGAGGCGGCGGTCACCGGCGAGGTAATCCGCGCAAGCCGCAAAGCAGAAGAGGCAGACGGCGGTGAGCTACCGGAGTGACGTCCAGCGCATGGGCGGTGAAGATCTTTTCAAGGTGAGCGATATCCACACGGCCGCGGCACCAATCCCGGCAAAGCGGTCGCCGGCGGTAAGATTTTTACACGGCGGCCGATCTGATCGGTTAGCGCACTGTACCATGGACTATGTTCGTCAGTCGCCTGAACCGCCCATGATCTCACCGGATTAACTCATGAATCTTGTTAAGAACATAGCAATCCTGCTTAATAAAAGTTGTTCACTGATCAACAATCTCCCAACTTACTATAGGATTCCTGGATCAAAACTGATCACACAAAAAGTTATGGCTCATCAAACTTGCACTTATCTCACTGGAACCTTATTTTAGTCTTGGGTTCAGTTTCAGTTTCCTGAAACGGTTCTGACAGAGCAACTTGGAGCAAGCTTTTCTCTAAATTCTTCATAACAACTAGGCTCACACTCTTTAGCAATGTTGTTCTCCTATAATAGGTCTTCAACTTTGATGTGGTGACCTAGGGTAAAAACCCTATACTTTGCAAGTTACAAAGCCCCAAAGTTGAGCCCATGCACTGATTTTTCAGACTTAGAGATAAACTCATGTGAGGTCCATTTTGCATTTAGGTCCAAAATTTAGGGTTTGGCTTGCAAAATCACATATTTGTGAATCAAAGGACTTAAAATACTTATTTGGCTTGGTTTTTGCACTTTAGCCCAAAAGTGGACTAATTTTGCACTTAGGTCCCTAGGGTTTAGTTTTAGGGTTTCCCAGGGTTCCAATTAGGGTTTCTAGTATTCCAGGGGTGCAAATGTGATTCAACTTAGTGTTTGGGGATATTTTATGACTTTTCTCACAAGCCCTAAAGTTTTTCTCAACTTAGGTTAAGTTTTACCCCTTTAACCACTATTTAGGGTTAAGTCCTTAAACCAGGGTCCTATTTGTAAAACAGTAAAACAATACAACTTGTTTGAAATTTTTTTGCCTAGTGAATGCACTCTAGGTGTGTCAAACATATGCAATGCCCATGCTCATGATGCCATGCTCAAGTTTTAGTTATAGTAACACCAGGGGTGTTACATCCTTCCCCCCATAAAAGAATCTCGTCCCGAGATTTAAAGTCCTAGAGTGAGTAATGGAAAAGGAAATGTGTCATGTTTTTATTTCCTGATTTTTGGTACAAGGCAGGGGTGGTGTGGGGGTTTATTCCTTTATTACATAGCTATACAAACTTTACAACTTACAAGAGGCTAGGAAGCCTGGGAAATTCTTATCTAAGAAATCTTGGGTTTCCCATGTAGCCTCATCTTCCGAATGCTGGTTCCACTGTATTTTATAAAACTTGAGAGTCTTTCTCCGGGTAACCCTGTCCTTTTGATCCAGAACTCGAATGGGATGTTCCGAGTACGTTAAATTTGGTTCTAGGACAACATCAGTCACTTCAACGGTTCGATCGGGAACCCGAAGACACTTCTTCAATTGTGACACGTGGAACACATTATGCACGGCAGACAATGTTTCGGGTAGTTGGAGTCGGTACGCCACTGGTCCACATTGTTCAAGTACCAGGAATGGACCAATGTACCTGGGTGCAAGTTTTCCTTTAACCCCAAAACGCGATACACCCTTCATTGGTGAAACTTTCAAGTAGACGTAATCGCCTACCAGAAAACATAAGGGTTGTCGTCGTCGGTCTGCATAACTCTTTTGTCGAGTCTGAGCTTTCTTCATATTATGAATAATTTTCTGAACTTTTTCTTCGATTTCTTTTACCATATCAGGCCTAAAGAAGTATCTTTCTCCAGGTTCAGACCAATTTAGCGGAGTTCGACACCGTTGCCCATATAAAGCTTCAAAAGGTGCCATCTTGATACTCTCCTGATAACTGTTATTGTATGAAAATTCCGCTAGGGGCAAACATTCATCCCATTTTTGCGAGAAATCCAGGACACATGCCCGCAGCATATCCTCGAGGATTTGATTTACTCTCTCAGTCTGTCCACTGGTTTGAGGATGATAAGCCGAACTGTGGATCAACTTAGTACCCAGGGACTTATGAAGTTCTTCCCAGAATTTGGATACGAATGGAGGTCCACGATCCGACACTATAGTCTTCGGAATACCATGTAGACTGAGAATACGGGCAATGTATAATGCTGCATAAGTGGCTACTGTATATGTGACCTTGACAGGTAAGAAGTGGGCAATCTTGGTGAGTCGATCAACGATAACCCAAATAGAATCATACCCTTTGGCCGTCCTGGGCAATCCCACAATAAAGTCCATGCTGATGTCTTCCCATTTCCATGTTGGTATTGGTAATGACTGCAATGGACCAGCAGTTTTCATGTGTATGGCTTTGACACGTCTGCAAGTGTCACACTTAGCCACATAGCGTGCAATTTCAATCTTCATCTTCGTCCACCAGTAGTGTTGTTTCAGATCATGATACATCTTAGTGCTTCCCGGATGAATGGAATAGCGACTAAGATGCGCTTCATCTAAGATTTGCTGGCGGAGTTCTTCATTCTTCGGCACTACTATGCGGTTGTTGAACCATAACACACCTTGATCATCTTTCTTGAAACATTGGGCTGTTCCAGCCCTGATCTTCTCTCGTATGTGCTTCATGCCTAGATTATCCTTTTGAGCATCAATTATCCTTTGCAAAATGGTTGACTCAAGCTTTAGTTGATTCAGAGTCCCTTGCTGGATTATCCCCAGGTTTAACTTCTCCATGTCTTGACATAAAGTGTTCTCGAGGGTTTTTGCCATAAGACAGTGGCAGGTAGTCTTACGACTTAATGCATCTGCCACCACATTGGCCTTGCCTGGGTGATAATGGATTTCCAGTTCATAATCTTTAATAAGCTCAAGCCATCGCCTTTGCCTCATGTTTAACTCTGACTGGGTAAATATATACTTCAAACTCTTATGATCTGTATATATGTGGCAGATATTTCCCAGCAGATAGTGACGCCATATTTTCAGGGCATGAACCACAGCAGCTAGCTCTAAATCATGTGTTGGATAGTGCTCTTCATGTCGGCGTAACTGCCTTGAAGCATACGCAATTACTCGGCCTTCTTGCATCAGCACACAGCCGAGTCCACTGCCTGACGCATCACAGTATACATCAAAAGGCTTAGTGATGTCCGGTTGAGCCAATACCGGAGCAGTGGTCAATAATGTCTTCAATTCCTCAAAGGCTTCATTACATTTAGAAGACCAATTGAACTTAGTATCATTCTTCAATAAACTTGTGATTGGCTTCACAAGCTTCGAAAAATCAGGTATGAATCTGCGATAATATCCCGCTAGTCCAAGAAAACTCCGGACTTGGTGAACAGTTGTTGGAGGTTTCCATTCCAGAATATCCTTGACCTTGCTAGGATCTACCGCAATTCCCTTGGCTGATAACACGTGCCCCAGAAATTGAATTTCCTCCAGCCAGAACGCGCACTTGCTGAACTTGGCATACAGCTGATGTTCCCTCAGGCGCGTCAATACAATCCGTAAGTGCTGAGCATGCTCCTCTTCATTTTTAGAATATATCAAAATATCATCGATGAAGACCACCACGAACTTGTCTAACTCGGGCATGAACACCGAGTTCATTAAATAGGTGAAGTGGGCAGGAGCATTTGTGAGCCCGAAAGACATTACTAGATATTCAAACAATCCATACCGCGTAGTAAAAGCGGTCTTCGGTATATCCTCGGGCCGAATACGGATTTGATGATAGCCCGACCTGAGATCAATTTTGGAAAACACCCTCGCCCCAGTCAGTTGATCAAATAAGATATCGATCCTTGGAAGAGGGTACTTATTCTTAATGGTGACCTCATTTAGGGGCCGATAGTCCACGCACATGTGCAAGGTTTGATCCTTCTTCTTCACAAAGATGGCGGGACAACCCCACGGGGACGAGCTTGGCCGGATAAATCCTTTATTCAGCAGATCTTGCAATTGAATCTTCAATTCTGCTAACTCATTAGGGGGCATACGGTACGATCTTCGGGAAATGGGAGCCGTACCGGGCTTTAGCTCAATTACAAATTCTACATCTCTTTCAGGGGGCAGTCCAGGCAAATCTTCCGGAAATACATCTGGAAACTCACATACTACCGGAATGTTCTTGATCTCCGGTACAATGGCTTCAAAGACTCTACCAGAAGCTTTGGCTGGATTGGTTTTGGGGAGAGACAGGAGAATTTCTTCTTGATTATAACTCAACCTGACGGTTCTGAGTTCAGTGTTGAGAATTGCCTTGTGTTGAGTTAACCAATTCATCCCCAAAATTACATCTATATCCTGGCCTCTTAGAACAATCATGTTAGCAGGAAAGTTCCGTTCGGCCATAGTTACTGGCACTCCATAGGCCACTTCTTTAGTAAAAATATGTCCCCCAGGTGAATGAATTTTAAATCCCTCTTTTGATTCATGACATGTAATGTGATGTTGCTCCACAAATGTCTTGCTAATGAAGGTATGCGAAGCACCAGAATCAAAAAGAATTATTGCAGGGTAACTGGCCACAGGGAACGTACCCATCATCACCGGCTCTCCCTCCGGTGTGGTAGCCACTTGCGTATAATATACTCGTCCCGTTTTCTTGGTATTCTTGCCCGAAGTACTTCCCTTGCCTGGAGATGAATTTCCCGATCCTTGCTGATTATTGGCCTGATTTTGCCGAGGATAGGGACAATCTTTAATAAAGTGCCCAGATTTGCCACAGTTAAAACATCCAGTTGAAGAACTTGGCAGAGCAGGGAATCGAGTGCCTGGGGCACCCGGCTGACTTGAGGCAGTAGGGGCTTTGTTGGGACGAATAATTATAGGCTGCTTGAAAGGGAAAGATGGTGCACTTGAACGGTTCTGGTTAGAGGGCCGGAGAATAAACCGTTGCCTCTTTACCGGGCCCTGACTAGGCCGATCACCACTAAATCCCTTACTTTTCCCAGTATTTACATATTTGGCCTCCACAGATAGGGCTGTGCTGACAGCCTTTCCATAAGTAAGATCAATACATGCAGCCATTTTCCGCTGCATCCGGTCGTTCAGACCTCTCATAAAACAATTCTTCTTTTTCAAATCTGTATTCACCTGATCAATTGCGTACTGGGACAGGTGATTGAACTTGTTGAGGTACTGGTTCACAGTATCTCCCCCTTGTTTCAATTTCATGAACTCTTCTTGCTTCATGTGCAGCACTCCCTCAGGAATATAATGCTCGCGGAATGCTGCTTTGAACTCGTTCCATGTAATTTGATGGTTGTCTGGTTGGATGGCCACAAAATTTCCCCACCAAGTACTGGCAGGGCCTCGAAGTTGCTGTGCCACAAACAACGGCTTCTGGGTTTCTGAACAACGTAGAAGGCCAAATTTCTGTTCAATGACCCTTATCCATTCGTCGGCTTCGAGCGGATCTTCTGCTTTGACGAAGAGAGGCGGACGAGTCTCAGAGAAATCCTGATAAGTGGTCTCACGGGGACCCTGTTGAAATCCTCTTCCTGCTTGTTGCTGAAGCTGTTGCTGACCCGCCATCTCCCTCAGGAAGCGGGTATTGTCGGCTGTAGCATTTACCAAGGCAGCGATTGCCTCGGCAAGCGTGGGTGGAACGGGAGGTGGATTCGGGGTAGCATCCCGACCCCCGGATGTTCCAGCTGCATCCTGTCCTCGAGTACGGGTCGGCATCTGAGGCAAAAACATTTGAATAAACATAATGTGCCAAAGAAAACCTTCCGTTATACATTACTGTAAAAAGTAATGGTACAGACTCGACATTACACAACAGGATACATTTCCCACATTACAAAAGTTTAACCTATTATACAACCGTACACCCTACAATACACTACTCTAATATAACAGTACACCCTACAATACACTACTCTACTCTTATTACACCACTAGTCCTGTTTTCCATTGCTTTTGGCGGCTTCATCATCAGGTGTGGGAGTCCAAACGTCAACCAACCTCAAAGAAGGAGGGGGTTCATACAAGTCTAATTCCCCACCCAATGCGCGTCCCGCAACGTGAGAGGGTCCGGCTTCCGCCTCAGAAGGGGGTGTAGGCTCACTAGGGTGTAGTTGCGAATAGAGCACATGGACTTCTTCATGCAATGAATTGCAGTAAACCTGCAAGTCATCGACAGCTGAGCTGAGTTCTTTCACTCGGGCCTGAGCCCTTGCCTCCTTGGCCCATGCCAATGAACGAGATTGAACAGCCCAATCGAGTGCCAAATCCCGATCGGCCAGCTGATCTTGTAGATGGCGAACGTCTCTTCGTAACTCATTTATACGGTCACCATCTCCAATCCATATAGCTGTCCTGCGGCGTAGTTCCAATTGGAGCCTGCTTACTTCTGCTTCCAGATCCCCTATAGGATCATTGCTCCCGCTACTACTATCTACATCTCGCGGAGCAAGTTGATGTCGAGGCACTCCAAGTGGTCCAGTCGACTTACGCGCGGTCTTTCTTGTGCACGGCGGCATTTTCTAAAGGGGAAATTTATTAGTATAATTCTTAGCATGATGCATGAGTAAGTACAGAATCAACCTTGATTGATTCAACCTTCTATACATTGCACTCTTCCTATCTGGTCTTTAAGATAAACTCTTCAGAATACTTAGGTAAGAAGAGAAAAGAATCTTTAGGTAAGACTTTTGAAAATCTTTTTGAAGATGTCCCGGAATATCTGCAAAGAAGGGCTACGCTCCGATACCAGCTGTGACGGAACCTCCCAAGTAATCAGGCCCACCTACAGTTGTCCTTGTCTAACAGACATCAGACACCCTGTAGATGTTCCTAAGTTACTCGACAAGCTCGGTATCTTTCCTTACCTCACCAGGAACGTTTCACCCGTCTTGCAGACATTACAGATCATCGGAGATAAAGATATGCGGAAGCGAATTACATAATTTTACATTTATTTCCAAAGTAAGCTCAAGTTAAGTTATTACAGACCAGTTCTAAAAGTGAGTGCATAAAAGTAATAATTATACAAACCAGGGAGACACAAACTTCTCCCGAAGGACTAAAAACAAAAGATCTTAAGTGGAGGACCGAGTCCTCCCGCACTTCAGTCCTGTTTCTCTTCGTTGGGAACCACCTTAGCACAGAAGCAGCAAAAGTCTGCTACTTCCCCACCTAAAAACAACAAAGGGATAAACCCTGAGTATGGAATTACTCAGCAAGTCTTACCCGACTAAGGAAAAGACTCTCAAGGGTATGCTGGATAACTAGGAGTCAAGGGGAGGCTTTAGCAAAAATCAACTTATATTTTCGCAGAAGTTGCTTACTAAAGTGAGTCCTTACTTTCAATCTTTTAACGCCATAATAAGTATTAATAGACTCCATTTGCATCTAGTCTAATTTCGCATCACATCAAGACAACATCATTTTTATCCATCATTTTCACATCCTGACTCTAGGTTGTAGAAAACTGACCAAGTCTTCATAACCGCGAAGGTACGGCGATCCAAATCGATTATACTCAGCTGAGGATCTCCAATCACACGACATATGTAGCACTTAACCCTTGCATATGTCAACCCGCCACCGGGGTTCTTAAGACCGGATCAGGTTCACGCAAACCGAGAGCACAGATACACCACCGGCCAGCCTCTTGCCACGGAGGGTACACGCTACTCTCGCCACCGCTCCACTCCCATTTCGTGTTATCTTATTCCGGCCTTAGTCTGCCCGAGGCAAGGCTTACCCATGACGAGGCATGTGACCAGTTAAAGGGTCCTCGGTCAGCACGCCTACATACGCGTTAATCCTTAACCAACCTAGGTAGAACATCACCTGTTCCTACCCCCAAGTCTCAATTTGAGTATTCCCATCCTTAGGATTGTGTCTGTTCCTTAGGAGGAAAGAGCATCTCAGGGAACTTTGCGGTAAGATCCCACTATTGCTCCAAATGAAAATATTCTTGTGGGTAGAAGCCATCCTCTCCATGGTTAAATTGAGGACAACCTCTATCCACAAGATCTAAGCAAGGCTAAGCATTTTTGTAAATCATATTTTGATACTTCACAGAAGTATCTATAAAGGTATGGATTTCAAGGAAAGCAATGCATCAAAGGGTTTTAGGTAACTCCTATAAACCTAATGCACATTACACTAGACTTAAAGTGTGCGAAAAGTATTTAAAAGCATCAAGGAAGGTGGCAAATGCACCGGGGCTTGCCTTTGTTATCAGATGTGTCTGGCTCGGATCCACAGATATCAAAATAGAAGCAGTTGTCTGCCTGGGGATCAGAGGTGGGTGGTATCCCTTCTTCAACAACTTCTTCTTCTTCTTCTTGCTCTAATATAAACATATACATGCATAAGAATGGATGTCATGGAATGCTCATGAGGATGCAAAGGTAGCATAAACTTATTAGTTATGTCTTGAATACAACTTTCCTTCACGGTACTCCGAGAACCTAGGGTTTCCGAAGTCAGTAAAGGAGTTCATGGAGCAGGGGGGGTGGTTTTGGGTTTAGTGATCAAACAAGGTCCAAATCAAACCAAACTCTACCCATGGCTTCTAAATAATGTGATAGGCTCACATAAAAAGTTTGGGGAATTTTGGACTTATTATTTATTCTCTAAAAATCCAGAATCAATAGTTTAGGCTATTTTAAATATCCTAAAATTCCCTATTCCAACTAAAAATCATAAAACTATTTTTCTTAAATACTATGGAAAATAACAAGCCTAGGAAAATTGGTCTCACAATTTTAGGATTTTTCTACAGTTTCCTACAAATTTCCCAAGCTTCACTGAAAAAGAAAAAGAAAAACATTAAACAGCTCTGGGCCGAATCTAGCCCAACAAGCCCAGGCCCAGGGAGAACAGCGCCCGCGTCCGCGCGCGCGCGTCCGCGCCCAGGCAGTTTTGCAGAAAAGGCCTCGCGTTTCTGGCTAAACAGAAATCGGTCCTTTCACTATTGTTTCGAGTCACTGACGATTTGCAGAAAGGTCCTCGGATTTCTGTTTCTTCCCCGCGATTGCCCCTGGTCACAGAACGCTCCCGTTCATCCCTGCCGTGATTCGTACCGGCCATGATCGGCGATGATCGCCTTGTCTAGCTACAGGGGAGGCATAACCGACCCAAGGTTACCCTAGAACATGCTCTAATCGGACTAATTTGGGCCAGGATGTGCCTGACCACGGTGACCGCGGATACAGAACTCGGATCGAGGTGTTCCGGTTGATTAGGTGAAGTCAAGCTCCAAGGGCTGGGCAGGTAACGATCACAAGTATATGTGGGTGCTGAAACACGAACAACGAGGGCGAGGACGGACCTGGAATCCTCTGACCGCGAGCAGGTGTTCTTGCGGGGTGTTCAACTCGATTTGGGGGAAATCCCGAATTCGCGTTCTTAGGTGAACGATTGAGGACGATATTCGGTGGCTGGGTGGGTAATTAAGCTACGCAGCTAGGGGAGGGCTCAATTTATAAGCGGCTTAGACGGTGGCCGTGAATTTTGCGAAGGACGCGCGGCGGCCGGAGGGAGGGAAGAACACTGGCGCAAGTAAATTCGTGGCAACCGGTGTGGCAGCCTCCCCGGCGACGATGGGACAGCATTAAGGTGTCACGGTGGTGCGGTGGAAAGGCTACGCCACGCGGCACATGGCCGGGAGGCGGCGGTCACCGGCGAGGTAATCCGCGCAAGCCGCAAAGCAGAAGAGGCAGACGGCGGTGAGCTACCGGAGTGACGTCCAACGCATGGGCGGTGAAGATCTTTTCAAGGTGAGCGATATCCACACGGCCGCGGCACCAATCCCGGCAAAGCGGTCGCCGGCGGTAAGATTTTTACACGGCGGCCGATCTGATCGGTTAGCGCACTGTACCATGGACTATGTTCGTCAGTCGCCTGAACCGCCCATGATCTCACCGGATTAACTCATGAATCTTGTTAAGAACATAGCAATCCTGCTTAATAAAAGTTGTTCACTGATCAACAATCTCCCAACTTACTATAGGATTCCTGGATCAAAACCGATCACACAAAAAGTTATGGCTCATCAAACTTGCACTTATCTCACTGGAACCTTATTTTAGTCTTGGGTTCAGTTTCAGTTTCCTGAAACGGTTCTGACAGAGCAACTTGGAGCAAGCTTTTCTCTAAATTCTTCATAACAACTAGGCTCACACTCTTTAGCAATGTTGTTCTCCTATAATAGGTCTTCAACTTTGATGTGGTGACCTAGGGTAAAAACCCTATACTTTGCAAGTTACAAAGCCCCAAAGTTGAGCCCATGCACTGATTTTTCAGACTTAGAGATAAACTCATGTGAGGTCCATTTTGCATTTAGGTCCAAAATTTAGGGTTTGGCTTGCAAAATCACATATTTGTGAATCAAAGGACTTAAAATACTTATTTGGCTTGGTTTTTGCACTTTAGCCCAAAAGTGGACTAATTTTGCACTTAGGTCCCTAGGGTTTAGTTTTAGGGTTTCCCAGGGTTCCAATTAGGGTTTCTAGTATTCCAGGGGTGCAAATGTGATTCAACTTAGTGTTTGGGGATATTTTATGACTTTTCTCACAAGCCCTAAAGTTTTTCTCAACTTAGGTTAAGTTTTACCCCTTTAACCACTATTTAGGGTTAAGTCCTTAAACCAGGGTCCTATTTGTAAAACAGTAAAACAATACAACTTGTTTGAAATTTTTTTTGCCTAGTGAATGCACTCTAGGTGTGTCAAACATATGCAATGCCCATGCTCATGATGCCATGCTCAAGTTTTAGTTATAGTAACACCAGGGGTGTTACATTGTGGTCCCGGCATCTTCAATATCATGTACGTGTAATGCGGGATGGCCATGAACTTTGCCAACCCTGGCCTTCCAATGATGGCGTTGTACCCGCAATCGAAGTTTGCTACCTCGAACCTTAGGAACTCGGTTCTGTAGTTCTCCGGAGTTCTGAAGGTGACGGGCATGTAGATGTGGTCCAGCGGGTATTCCCCCTCAGTCGGCACGATGCCGAAGAAAGGAGTGTCTGACTCGCGGAGTTCTTTAAGGTGAACTCCCAAGCCTCGGAGTGTTCGGGGGAAAGTGACGTTGATGCTGCTCCCCCCGTCCACTAACACTTTCTTCACCCTGCTCTCTCGGATCACCGGATCGACGAGGAGCGGGTATTTGCCCGGGTGGTCGAAGTTGATCCATTGATCTGCCCGAGTGAAGGTGATTGGGTGCTCCGACCATCGGTACGGAGCGGGTGGACCGGTGGTTGCCACCAGTATCTGGCGATCATTGAGCTTTTGCTGTCTTTTGTTCTCCTGCGATCCGTGTCCGCCGAAGATGACGTTGACCTCCCTGTCAACACGCGGGAAAGCTCCTCCTCCTCCCTCCTCCTGCTGCTGGGGTTGTCGTGGTTCTTCTGGTCCTCCCCGCGGCGGAGGAGGAGGTAGAGGTTGGAAGGGTCGGCCGTGTCCGACGGAATGCTTGAAGTCCCGGCAGTTCCGAAGGGTGTGGCGCATGTCCTTGTGGTACGGGCACTGGGCGTCGAGGATGTCGTCCAGCGTTCGCTCGCCTCCGCGAGGTCCTCCCCGGGCGCGAGAGGCAGATGGTTCAGCGGCATGCACCTCTTCGCGCGGTCTCTTCTCCCAGCGTTTGTCAGGTTGCTGGTTCGTGTCGCGTCGTGGCGCTGCCGGTGCGGGCTTCGCTCCTCCGATGAGGTCCTGGGCTCGTTCGTCAGCGGTGATGTAGAGGTCGACTTCCCGGAACAGCTCTTCGGAGGTAGTTGGCGCCTTCTGTAGTATGGCTCGGACGAAGGCCGAGTCATTAGATCCTCTGTAGAAGTCCTCGATCACGGCCGCCTCCGTGACCTCGGGGATATGATTTCTCATGGTCTGGAACCTTTTGAGGTATGATCGGAGAGTTTTGTCCCCCGGCGCTTGATGGATTTGAGGTCCCATGGTTGCGCCGGTTTGTCGGAGAGGGACTGAAAATTGGCAGTGAAGCACCGACTGAAGTCGCTCCAGTCGTCAATGCAGTGTCGAGGTAGGTGTCGTAGCCATTGCAGTGCGTCTTGCCCGAGGACAATGGGTAAGTACGTGGTCATCACGTCTTCAGATGCTCCGGCGGCTCGAGCGGCGGTGGTGTAGACGGCCAGCCAGCCTCCTAGATCCTGCTTAGGTTCATACTTGTCGACGTTGGATACCTTGAAGTTAGGGGGCCACTGAATAGCCCTAAGGCGCGGAGTAAGGGCGGAAACCCCGCATGTGTCCTCCTGTCGTCGGGGATGATGTCTGTCCCAAAGAGGGGAGTAGTTGTTGTGGTTCCTCGTCCGTCCCCAGGTAGTTCCACCAGTCGAGGCCGTCGTTGATTCGGCTTTGGTGGCTTGACTCCGAGTTGGGATGCCATGATCCCTGTCGTACTCTTCTCGGCGGCGGATCTCGTTCTCATGCCATCGTTCACGCGAAGCGTTGATGGTGCTCCGCGCGTCTCGACGACTGTTGATGGCGTGTCGCAAGTCGTTCGGCGGGTGAGCGAGAGGTAGAAGATGGTTGGCGGCTTGGGTGAACAAGCGTCGATAGCCCTCGGCGTCTGGAGTCCGAGGGAGTCCGTCAGCTATCCGAGCTAGTACTCCTCCGACTTCACTTAGCGTGTTCATGGCCCGGGCGAAGTCGGGGTTCAGGTTGCGACCGAAGAGTGGATTTTCTCGGCGCTGCCTTGCGTCTTGCTCGGCTTGTTCCTGAGCTCGTCGACGATCACGTCGTCGGGAGTTCCTTCTTTCTCTGAAGACGCGTTCTTCCGGAGTTTCTCCCATCTCCGAGACCTCGTCTCGCGAGACAGGCTGCTCCGGATCCCGTTCTCCGGCTTGGTGATGTCTCCGGATGTTTCGGCGCCGATTTCTTCGTCGACGGGATTCCTGCTGAGGTGGTTCTTCCCCAGGCGCAGTCGGCTCGTCGTCAGAGACGGGAGGTGACTCCACTCTCCCAATGAAAAGAACGTCAGGGTGGAATGGCGTGGCTGTCGTGGCGATCTTCTTTCGGAGAGCTAGAGATTGCGCTTCTCCGGTATTTTTGGAGTTTGTTGGAGGAGGCTTCTTTCTCGGCGGATCTCAAACGCGGTGTAGAGTTCCCTCTTCATCGGCTATGGACGAGATCGTCCCAAAGCAGAACGTGGATCCGGGACGGAAAGTGATTTTGCTATGGATGGTGACGGCCATTGAGCTAACTTAGATCGTTGACACCCCCCTACCTGGCGCGCCAGCTGTCGGTGTTTTGGGTCCGACCGCACACCCGGGGTTGCCCCTCGAGGTGTTTTTAGGAGTAGGACGGTGTCGCCGACTGTAGCAAAATGGTTCGTGCCGGATGCACGAGAGACAATAGACAATGTTTACAGGTTCGGGCCGCTTAGAGATGCGTAACACCCTACGTCCTGGTGAAGATGCTTTGTGTAAGGGGTTACAAGGTAGTTCTCTAGAGCGATGATGTGGAGGGTTGAGATAGATGGCGGGGTAGTGTAGAGTTGGAATCGATCGTTCTGAAGGGGTGCCCCCTGGGCCTTATATATTCGACCGTGGGGCAATACATATGGATATGATAACAACGTGCGCCTAAAGGATAGTGAACTGTTTGAGTCTATCTTCCTATGATTCAGCCGACCTATCCTCGCCTGGCTTTGCTGCATGGGGCTCCAGCGCGGGAAAGTCGGATCTTCTGTTGTGGTTTCTTGCTCAACGTTGTGGGGCCATCTGGACTCGCGTTGATCCGACCTTATATTGATCTTCTTTACTGATTGTCCCTCCCCAGGCCCATGAAGGAATGACCTTACGATTTATTGGGCCTTTGGGCCTTTAGTGAGGTCTTTTACCCTTCCAGTGGACCCAGGGGATATCTGTCCCCCACAGAGACGGAGAGGCCGAGACAGAAAAATGGGATGCTAGGGTTACACACACGTACTCCTTACGCGACGCCGCGACGCCTTATACGCCTTAACGGGTCGGCGCTGTGCTGCGGCTTACGTGGGCCGGGCTCGTGCCTGCACCACGGGCCCACTTGGCAGCCCAAGCACGGCACGGGCACCATGCCGGGCTGGCACGGGCACGCCAGCCGTCGTGCCGAGCCGGGCTTTTCCCGTGCTTGGGCGTGCCGGGTGCCGGGCTGCACCACGGGCCGGCCCGTTTTGGACATGTATAGTGGAGTTGTTGTCACTGCAAAGACCTCTAGCTATTCTTCAGCTGGTGATAATAAGCCTATACTTGGAGATATTTTGTATTATGGCAGGATTCTTTATATCATAGAGATCGATTATTATGGAAGATTTTCAGTGGTACTGTTTAAATGTGAATGGGTTGATGTCACTCGAGGAAAGGGAGTTAAAAGGGATAAGTTTGGCTTATCCCTTGTGAATTTCTCACATCAAATTCACAGAGGTGATAGAATTGAGCATGAACCATTTGTGTTTGCCAATCAAGTTGACCAAGTGTTCTACTTGGAAGATCGGACGAACCCTGGGTGGTCAGTTGTCTTGAAGATGAAGCCCAGAGATGTATATGACATGGGAGAAGATTGGAATGATGTACAATCTGAACCTTTTCATGTCAGCAAGCTTGGGGACCTGTTTAAGAATGCACACGACAACCATTCATGGACTAGAAGTGATATGGAAGGCAATACGGTAGATGGAACTGCTAAAGACCATGACATTGGTAGTGATATAGAAGATGAGTTCTAAATAAGAATACTCCATCAGGTACACAAAGTTTCTCTTTCTTATAATCTGAACCATTTGGGTGGTCTGCAAATACACATCTATTAGTGTTTGTCTTCCTTGCTTATTTTAAATTCAGGTAATTATGCAGTGCAGAAATTTAGGTTTCTTGATCTACATATTAATTGACCAATGCTGAATAAACCAATGTTGAATACACATCTAATAGAAGCATTTAAGTATCAAAATTTTGTCTGTAGTGAATGCAAATTGTTGGAAGCAATTGCAGTAGAGTTATGTTTTAGTTTTTTTGATGGAAATCAACATGGACACTAGGGATCATGTGGCTGTCAAGGTCCTCGACAAGGCAAAGGTTCACAAGAACAAACTAGCTGAACAGGTAGACTGTCATCAAGACTTTAACTATTTGCACTAGTACTTCCTTAGATTTCATTGTTTTCCATATATCTGAACTGCATAGCAAATCAGAATTTCGTTTTTGTCAAGCTGAAAGAAACTGTCTTCTGTTCTGGATTCAGTTTATGTCTGAAATCAATCTGAAAGAACAACTTAATTTTTTTTCATTCCTGAGAGGCCTGCATGCTTATATGTGTTGTTTTTCTCTTTTTGTAGCTCAAGGAATGTAGCTCAAAGAACATGTTGTTGTGCAGATCTCCCTAGCAAATACAAGCCTAGAAAGAAGCATTGCTTGACTGCTTCGACCATCGGCGTTGGTGGCAGCCTGGACAAAGCTCCTTGTCGAAGCACCAAGACGACAAGACTCATCAACAGCGAGAACTAGGAGTATAGACAGATGGTGTGGAGATCTCTTGTACAAATATGAGGACAAATTGTAGGGCATTGAACTACCGCGTAGCTTAGTGCTGACTGTTAGTTTTGGGGTGCTTCCTTGTAATCTGCTACTTGTACCGCGTAGCTTAGTGCTGACAAAATGCCTGTACAGATAGATGTTTCAGCTACTTGTACTAGCATAAGATGAACTTGTGCAGATTCAGCATACATATGTTTCAGCTAAAACATGAATTATCAATCCTTAAGGTAGTCTGCCAACTAATGAGTAATCTGTTGTTCCTCCTTTTCTCCATTGGGGTGTCTTCTTCATCTGTTGCTTGAAATCTGCAATGGTGGATGTACCTCCTCTGTTGCATCCCACAGATCAGTTAGAGACCTGTATCTCAATGGTGGATGTTGTGAACTTTGAGTGCTCGGGGTCTGAGGACTGTTGTTAGTAGCTACACTGGAACTTGACCCCTGTAATCCCCCCTGTTACACTTGTGGTGTTACTGTTATTTGTGGTGTCACTGGTGTGTGAGGTGAGGGTGGAGAATTTTGTGCACCCCCTGAATCTTCAACACTTCCACCTGAAACACCTGGCTGCTACAACACCTGACCAGGCACAGTGTACTGAAACTAGAATTCACAAGGACCAGATTCTGTCTCAGCTTGCTGAACATTTTCATCACTGTCCCAATTCCACCCCACTTCTTCAAACACAACATCTCTGCTGATATACAGTCTCCCAGCTGAAGGATCATACATCTTCTGTAGTGATGCCAATGCCTGATCCTTTGTGTTCAACAGATCTACCCACATATACCTGCTGTAATCATCTACTACAAGCAGGAAATAGGATTTTGCACCAACTGTCTTTGGTCTGATCTGCCCACACAAATCTGCATGAAACAATTCTAGTCCCTTTTGAGCTATCCCCTTAGTACTTGCAGAAACCTGAGAAGAAACTGGCTGCAGTCAAAATAATATGATGTGTAGCTCATGCCTCTGTCTGGCTGCTGATCGTAGTTGCTCTAGTTTCTGTCCACACAAAAAGGGTCGACTTTAGTATTTAACCAACTAAATTCATTTCAACAGCTACAATATGAAAAACACTGATTGCTAGGTAGTAAATGTTAGTGCTTACAATGTAATAGGAGAAAATTAAAAGGTTTAATTATTACATAATCCTCGTGGGAATCAGTGAAGACAAAAACTTACTTTGTCTTGCTTGATTCTATCATTCCACTCCTTTGTCTTGCTCTTTGTCTCCTTGTAATTTGAGTCAACATGCTACAGAAACAAATGTAGTAGTTTATATGTCTGATATATAGAACAATCTTCAATCTAAGGGCATCCCTTCCACCATCTTCAATCTACCTAGTTCTCTAAGTGACCTGAAATTCAGGTGCCAAAATCTGGCATGCCATTTCCAGGCAGGATCAGTGTGCTTTGCCAGGAAACAAACAGGTGAATCAGCATCTAGTTTCAGAGTGTACAGCCTGTTACCAGTGCGAGGTGCACTAATTAGCAGGTTATTTTCAGGATCTAGTACACTCAACCTCCCATTAAACAGTCTAATATCACATCCACCCTCTTCAAGCTGACCAAGACTGATTATATTACTCTTCAGTTGTGGGATGTAATAAACACTTGTGAAGACTTTGTGCTGATTTTGCTTTCCCTGAACAACTAGAGCTCCCAAACCACATATTTTAACAGTTGATCCATCCCCAAATCTAACTGATCCACTCACAGATTCATCAAGGTGTGAGAGTGCAGACTTTGTACCTGTCATGTGATTACTGGCACTAGTATCAAGTACCCACACGCCTTTAGGACATATCATCGGGATCACTTTTTCTTCAGACAAATGAACAAACTGTGGTGCTCCATGCACTGTGCCTTGTACTTCAGCAAACAGAAGTGCCCCAGTTTCAACACCACCACCAGCAACTGCAAGATTTGCCTCTTGTTGTTTTTGTTCCTTGCCTTTCTCCCTCTTAGGACGCTTACAGTCTTGAGCCCAATGACCATATATCCCACAATTTCTGCATCTCCCTTTTCTCCTAGGTGTGCCTTGTGAAGTGAGTTTCTGCTTACTGAAACTTCCTGAACTCCCTCCATCAGATCGATGGGGAGCCTTAGGCTTCCACTGACATGAGTCACTACTGCTACTGTCTTTATTTGAGACAATTGAAAATGATGCTTATGCTTTTCAAGCCAATCTTCTTCAGCTAACAGTAAACGACCTGTTTTATCAATGATGTGCTCAACCTTGTCTTCTAGTCGATCTTCAGCAGCACGAAGTCTGCCAACAAGATCTTCAACTGTAAGATCCTTCATCTCACAAAACATTTCAATGGATACTGCTACTTGATTAAACCAGGGTGGTACAACACGCAGGAACTTTTTGACCACACGGGTATCATCTATAGATTCACCAAGGGATTTGATATTTGTGACAAGGTTAGTAATTCTCATCCCAAAATCCTCAACACTCTCCCCCTCCTTGAACTCTATATTGTCAAATTCTTAACCTTGCCCACTCTGCATAGTTGGATCGGGTCAGCATGGGCCATACCATAGAACTTTCCTTGATGCCTGACGTCGTGGCACTTGGCCATACCCTTCGAAACAATCCAGTCCACGAAGAAGGGGGCTCGTCAGCTGTCATCGTTGCCGAGCTACAACCCCTGATGCAACAGCTTCGACTTCACCTTACAAAACCCCATCTTCACCCGCATACCAGACGCCGAGAATCAAAAGCAACCATCGAAGGCGAAGCTGAGGCCGAGACAAACTTCAATGCGACGCCTTCAGGATTGGAGTGACGTCGGGGACGACACCGTCGCGAGTCCGAGATGGACCAGGCTTTTGCCCAAGGAAGAACATGTTGGGGAATACGACGCCCCCAATAGGGGAAGCGGCGCCCAAGGGCGTCGCCGTCGCCGAGGCTCTCGCCCAAGAAGCCCCCAGCACCAACGTTAGGCCAAGAGCTACCGTCGTCGCCGTCCTCCATACCATATGCGTCACACAAGCACGTGCTAGAGCCGCACCCAGCAGCCGATGGCACTAGCACACACAACCACCGAATCTAGATGTCGCTGAGCACACTGCCACCTTACGCCGTCCTGGTTGTTTGGTCCTTACCGGTTGTTTGGTCCTTACCAGTAAGGTTTGTTCTAGTATCTATACTTACGTGTGAAGCTCATTGAACCGGTTGTTTGGTCCTTACCAGTAAAGTATGTTTAGAACACTTGTCCATCGTCACAAAACACCATTGTGGACCACCCCATCGTCGACCGAGCTGCTCACGGTTTCTCCAGACAAGTTTAGGTGAGCACCATGACTTTTGTACGCCGGTGAGGCTTTCTGTATTTCTGAATTGCACGCTACCGTATTCAAACTCTTCCGGTTACCCTACCAGGATCCCAATGTCCGTCGTCGCCCTGATCTGGGCAGTCTAGACTATTTGAATCCGATTCGCTTACGGGTTAGGTCGGGCCGGGCTCGGGTGACGTTTAAGAATGCAAATCCTTGCCGGAGATAACCTGCGTCGGTTTCGTCCTAGTCACTTCCGCTCAACTCCTGTTTTTTAAAGTTTATGTTCTGGATTGGTTATTGTAATATTTGCAACTTTGCGTGAATGGTCCTTGGAAATGAACGAGTTCATCGAAACTCAGCAACTCGAGTAAGTTATCCGATCCACTTACATATCTATCCGAGGCCTTGAGGGCAAGGATTGGTGTACGTGGGCCCGATAACTTGGTTGGGTTGTGACAGCGATGATAAATCCACTAAAGAAGCAAAACAAATTTTATTTTGATATAGAGAGAGTATTATAAACTATACATGTGATGGTTGCTTCGGTAGAGAGAAGCTTTTTAAAATTAAATTTTTTATGAACTATTTATGGTCAACAATAACTCAAGAGAGGTTAAATGGCTTGGTGATTCTATATATCAAAAAAAGTTGTTGGATGAGGCTTCTATATCGAATTTCGCACTGGGCCCCTGAAAAGCCAGGAACGGCCCTGCTTGATCTGCTTCAAGTGTTTCATCAATTTATTGCGCGACGGTATCAATTGAAATGTACATTAATATTATAATTGTGTAACAAATCTTCCCTGTATTATGGTTAAAATTTAACAATACAAGTATTTTGAATTACACAATCAGTTTTTAGCAAAATATTTGAAAACCATATTGAATTAATTAAATAATTAAGGTATTATTTTCTGTTTCCCTCCCATTATTTTATTTCCCTCCAATTTATTTTACTGACATACTATATTTCCCTCCGTTGTTTTGGATCCCTCCAGTTCTTTTCGTAGTGGGCCCACTCTCCATAGACATAGCAAACTTCTTTCATCTCCTGCAGACCTCCCCACCACTTTTCCTTCATCCGCGAGGGGCACAACGGAGGGCTCTCCATCCGTCGTCCAGGGGGCTCCATCCACGCCGTAGTCGCTCGTCCAAGTCGTGACCCCTCTCTGGTTCGCCGCCCCGACCTTGCCTCCCACCGCGCCCTTGCCTCCCACCGCCATCGCCGCCTCCACGGCCATCACCACTGCCTCGTCCACCGGCGCCACGGCCCCGCCCTTGGCCGCCACCGACACGTACACAGCCTACTTTCGTGGCCGCCGTCGTCCGCTGTTGGCGCACGCTGAGCCGGAGGTCGGATATCTGCCAAGTCGAGCTGGAGACGCAGGTCAGCCTCTACCTATGAATCATCATCATCAGCCAACAGGTGCTAATCTGCCTTTTTTTATTCAGCAAGAGTCGACGTCAGAATCTTACCTCGGTCCATCCAAATTTACTTGCATCATATGATTCTTAGACGACCAAATTATTGTCATTGATTGGTCTGCAAATACATATGGACTGTTAGTATTTTCCTTCCCTACTTGTTTTTAATTTAGGTCATTGTGCAGTGGTAACTGGTAATGGCACGGGGTGGGAAACAACGCATTACCCGTAGCCATGATGAGTACTTGTCTGAGGACCATATTGGAGAGAAAAGTCCCCAAAAAATGTTGCATCATCTGAACAAAACATAAGTAATAAAGAAGACCATTTAGATAGCAGAAGCGATAATGAGTCCCAAGGTATGCACACATTACTTGTAATACCACACCTTGTCTTTATGGATACTTGCATATGTCATTCTCACTACTGAAAATTGTTTTTTGGAGACATAACTATGTCAAATAACATAAATGGAGAGGACCAACTTGATGGCGCTGATGAGGTTAAAGAGGTTAAAAGGCGTGGGAAGACAAAACTTATTAATGTTTGGAACATTCCAAGAGGCCATAGGATTGTAGTTAATTGTAATGAGCTGAATCAGCATATCGGAGAAGAGGCATGAGTCCTTGCAAAATTCCTTGGCATGGTTGCTAGGAATGGCTCCTTCTGTAGCTTAAGCTTCAAGGATTAGAGACTACTTATAGGAAAGAAAGATAGGAACCATAAACAAATCAATAAGGAGGCCATTCTTAATCAAGTAAAGGTAAACTTTCACATTTTTTTAGTTGCCATGTAGTAATAGTACACTTTCACAATTCTTTTCCAATTGTTATGCAGAAGAGATTTCTTTACCCTGCCCGCATGGAAACATGGGTGCTGCGAACAATTGGAGAGAGATGCAGGCAACACAAGTCCAATTTGAAATCCATTTATTTTGACCCACATAAGAGTCAGGATGCTAATAATAGTAATGCTCCTGATGGTGTATTAGCTGATCAGTGGGTTGCGCTTGTCAATAATTGGATGGCCCCTAAAGCACAGGTACATTACTATAGTCATGATAATCATTTCGTTATTTATCTAATGAACCATCTAATTTACTTTTGTTCCTATATACTCTTTGTTTCGTAGGATTTAAGTGAGGCCAATAGGATAAATTGTACAAGAAGAAAGTCAATGCATACATCTGGAACAAAAAGCTTTGCTCGGAATAGAGAAGAATTGGTATTATTTTTGCAATTATAATTCACAGCATGTTCTTTACAAATGTCAAAAATCCATGTTAATTACATTACCTTAGTTATATTTTTATTAACATGTTTACAGAGGGAACAAGATCCTGAGAAGAAATACCCTCATAGGGCTGTTTTGTATATCCATACACACAAGTCTAACATCGGCAATAACAAAAATGCACATGTGGTACAGTAATTGCAAAAAAATGTTTCATTTACTTTTCTTCAAATCCAATTGTTCTTCCATGGTGTTTATTGAGTATTGTTATTATCTTGCAAGGGTGAATTGAAGGAACTTTTAGCACAACAACCTGATTTAGCGGACTCTAGTAATGGAAAGGATGCATGGGAAGGAGATGCACTAAACAGAATATTAGGAAAGAAAAGCCTGGCCATATCCATGGTCTGGGCCTTGTTCCAAATCCAAAACTAGTTTTTGATGCCTCGACATCAAGCCGTATGAAGCATCTAAATGTAACCACTTTGGATGAAACATCCAGTGAAGATGTAGTGTCACTTAGACTTGAATTGGAAAAACTTCAAAAGCATGTCCAGAAGCAAGATGATACTATACTAGATTTGCAACATACCATGGAGCGACAGAAAAGGCAACATGTAAATCCAAATAACCTTATTTCTAACTCACTAAAGATTGCATGGACTTAGCATTTTTATGTCCTAATGTTTTTATGCTATTACAGGGCTATCCAGATGCTCCTTTATCGCCACCAACAGATGTTCGTCCTGCTATGAAACGACAAGTATGTATCTCTATGAAAATATATAAGTTTACTACTTTACTTGCTCGTACAATCCAGCATCGCCATGAGCTTATTTTAAAAAAAATGGTGATGCAAATGTCTTTGATTCGGATAAGTTCATACCATAGTAAAATTACTCTTCATCTGCAAAATAGCAATCCTACTCTACAACTCCTAGTGGATCTTAACCAAAATTCTCAAACCAAAGTTCTACCCTCTCAACTGATCTGAACCGTCTGGACAGCAGCCTCAAGAATGTTAAGTTTTAAATGGTAAGGGCTCCCTCCAGTGGCTCTGCCACTTGAGGCTTCGGCTTTGGCTTCTCAACAACAATGGTCTGTGTGGTTAGGACCATTCCAGGTACAGAGGCCGCATTCTGGAGCGCACACCTGGTCACCTTGGCAGGGTCAATCACACTAGCTCTAAAGGATCTAGTATATGTGTCTGCTGTGACAAGAACTAGTCTGAATTGTCTAAAACAATTCCAATGCCAGCAACACACACTACGATGGTATAGGTCTACTCATGAACTTAGTGCCGCACATAATAGATGATGGGTCCTAGTCACATTTACCAGCACAGATAAACATATTAACAGCATTGGACCTCTGGCAAATACAGTTCATACCATCTAACTGCATAGGCACAGATAAACATATTTACTCTTTTGCAGAGTGTCACTTCTATTGAAATCTTCAATATTTAGGGTTTAGGACATAAGATGTTTTTATGTCCTAATGTTTTTATGCTATTACAGGGCTATCTAGATGCTCCTTTATCGCCACCAACAGATGTTCGTCCTGCTATGAAACGACAAGTATGTATCTCTATGAAAATATATAAGTTTACTGATTTTTTTGCACATTTATCTGAATCTTATATATATATATATAAGAGCGAATTTATTGTCAACTTCGTAGTGAAGATTCTAGTATGTTTGGTGAACGGAATAACACAATGGTATGAATGCATTACCATGAATTCCATCCTAGTTTTAAAATTTTCAAGCTGTCATTTATCCAATAACTCTACAGGAGGATGAAAACGAAGGTGATGAGTACGAGGAACTGCACTCACACTACAAATGTTCTAAAATTCAGGATAAGGTTAGTACATTATGAGTACGAGGAACTGCAATCATAGATTTACTCCACCCTAAGGCCATACTGAAGCAATCATATTTTTGTCCTTGTTAGAAATCTAGTTTATATGATAGTGTATACATGCTGAAAGTAGCAGCAAGCATCAGATTTCCTAAACTACGTTCCATAGTAGTTCACTGATGTGTGTTCTTTAAATGCAGAGCTAGCCACCACAGTCACGACGTGAAGCACTCCATGCTAGTAGAGTTTCTGCATCAATAAAGGTAAAAACAACAGTACTAATGCAGCCAAGGTGATCAATGTGGTCCTTTTGAAACTCAGTGTAGTCTACACGTCTCGAAAATCCTCTAATTATGCACCAAATAAGAACCATCAAGTAACTATTTATTAGTAAAAATTCTTATGCATCCTGCATATTTATAGCTACTTGCTAACCACTAACATCCAAAATTCACTTGTAGGTTTCCACAGATATTTTCTTAAAGAGCACAAGATATCCAAACAGGAAGGTTGCCTTAGGCAGAGTACTTAGCCAGGACCCCAAAACCAAAGTTGGAGATGTTGCTTTAGGCAAAGAATTTTGGATGGTGCGTGTTAGTCTGGTATCTGTGCGCGATGAACCACTAATAAGGCCATATAACAACTTCAAGGTTCTTGGACAAGTAGGCAATAATCCAATTGCATGGCCTTCAAGTTGTGTAAGTTCATCACTTCACTTAACAAGACATTATTCTCCTCATTATTGCATTTGGTTAAAGTATTCTAATTCATTCCTTTTGTAGATTGAAAAGGTTAACTGATAACATGGATGAATAATAGTGTCGGGATTGCTAAGGTATTTAATTGGCCCCATAAATACTCTATATCTCCCATGAATAGAGACATCAAGTTTGAGCTAATAGGTTAGGAGACATCAGTGTGTTAGATGTACATATATAAATTTGGGCAGGGCCATTCATATGGGAAGCCCTCACTGATATATGACACTAATAAAACCATAGTAGGGGGGTTTGTGTGACCAAATCTTGAATGCCATAGCCAAGCTGCATCATCTAGCTTTGACAGCAAACAAACTGGAGGTATCACACTCAACTGTACTGTGTACAGTCTGTTCCCAGTGCGAGGTGCACTGACCAACAGGTTATACTCTGGATCAAATACTTTCAGTCTACCAGCAAATAGTCTGATGTCATAGCCTGCTTCCTCTAGTTGTCCAAGACTAATTATGTTGCTTTTCAATTGTGGAATGTAGTACACACTAGTGAGTACCTTGTGGTCACCTTGTCTGGTTTTCATCACCACCAAACCTAGTCCATAGATTTTGACAGTAGACCCATCACCAAACTTCACTGACCCACTGACAGTGTCATCAAGTTGAGTAAGTGTAGACTTGGTGCCTATAATGTGGTTACTAGCTCCAGTGTCTAATACCCAGACTTCATCTGAACAGACTGCATGCACTACTTTTTCTTCAGACAGGTGTATTTCCTGAGAAGTTCCACCTAATGAGTCGTGCACCTCAGCGAAGAGTAGTGCTGCATTCTCCACATCTCCAACTGCAACATTTGCCTCCTGCTGTTTGTGATCCTTCTTATCTCTTTTTGGTCTTTTACAGTCTTCTGCCCAATGACCATAGATGCCACAGTTTCTGCATCTCCCTTTTCTTCTGGGTGTTCCTTATGATGTCAATTTGACCTTGTGAGGAGTACTGGAGCTAGCACCTTCAGATTTGTTAGAAACCTTTGCCTTCCACTGGTTTGTCCCTCCACTATTACTATTCTTGTGTGAATTGGACTGAAACCTTTGCTTGTGTTTCTCCAACCATTCCTCTTCAGCTAGTAGTAGTCTTCCTGCTTTGTCTGTGACTTGCTCCATTTTGGCTTCAAATCGATCTTCAGCTGCCCGAAGCCTTCCAACTAGGTCTTCAACTGAAAGTGTCTTGACATCACAGAACATCTCGATTGAGACAACAACTTGATTGAACTGGGGTGGCACAACTCTTAGAAACTTATTGACAACACGAGTATCTTCTAAGGGTTCACCAAGTGATTTGATAGAAATTTTGACACTTAATAGGAAATATAATTTAAAAAGTTAGGTGGTGTACTCATCTGTATTTTTTACTATTCTTTGTTTTCTTGCATTCTATGAGATGCATGCTTTGTAAGGAATATGATTTGTTTCGTGATAACAAAATTGATAGAATATGTATTTTAAAGTCTAAATTGATGACTATGATGCACCAGGTGACACTCCACTGGACAGTCAACTCCAGATAGGGCTAGACATGTAACGGTCTCAGAAAGAAGGTTGGATATTTTATTTTTAATTGAACTGTTGTTTTACCTTTTTCCTTGCTTGCTTTTGCTTTTGCAGAGCTGATGAACTTTAGACGTGCTTGTACCCATCCTCAGCGCAAAACACAGTGGCAACGAAAGATTTAAGGATGCATGAATATGTACTTCGAACTTTCTTTGTAATAAACCTGGCGCTACCATGTTGCGGCACTTACTGTGGAGGTGGAGCTTTGCTATGCCCCTAGCTATCCCCTCCATTCAAAGGATTGTCATCGCCAGCGCTAGGGATAATTGCCTCTGGTTAGATTTCTAGAAAAAATGTCCACAGTTGAACAGCCTTTTGTTTCTCGTCTGCACCCTCTAATTAGTAGCTTAGTCTCAGTCTCCATGTTATGTGCAATTATATATGAAACTATGGATCAACTTTTTGTAATGCAACTATTGATTTTAAATATATATATATATATATTTTGCTTATTTGCCATGTGTGTGTGTGGATGATTCCAGAAATATCAAATGTGCATTGTTCAGCTTGTTGTAATCTTAACCTCAAAATAAAATATTCAAATATTTTTATTGGTTTATTGCTTGCAACGGATAAAAATGTTGCTACAACTCGAAACTAAACATTGTAGCATCCTATGATAACGAGCTGGTCTTGGGCGGCACCAACACATGTAAGTGTTGTTGTATCTTATAAAAATTTGTTGCAGTTTACCAACGCTTATTTATATGACTTACCAACGTATGTACAAGCGTTGCAGTAGCCCCTAGCAACGGCAGTATAGGCAACACATAATTATGCGTTGGTATAGACCCTAGCAACGCTTATATAGGCTTGTACCAAAACATATATGCATTGCTAAAGGGGGGGCCATTTTGTAGTGTGAATGCCTTAGAGACTTTCTAATTGCTAATGCTTTCAAGGTTGGGAAAGCCGATCCGACTTTATTCACTAAGACTTGTGATGGTGACCTATTTGTGTGCCAAATTTATGTCGATGACATAATATTTAGTTCTACTAACCAAAAGTCTTGTGAAGTGTTTAGTAGGGTGATGACGCAGAAATTCGAGATGTCGATGATGGGTGAGTTGAACTACTTCCTTGGGTTCCAAGTGAAGCAACTCAAGGACGGCACTTTCATCTCCCAAACGAAGTACACGCAAGACTTGCTAAAGCGGTTTGGGATGAAGGACGCCAAGCCCGCAAAGACTCCGATGGGAACTGACGGACACGTCGACCTCAACAAAAGAGGTAAGTCCGTTGATCAAAAAGCATACCGGTCCATGACAGGTTCTTTGCTTTATTTATGCGCTAGTAGACCGGATATTATGCTTAGTGTATGCATGTGTGCTAGATTTCAATCCGATCCAAGGGAGTGTCACTTAGTGGCCGTGAAGAGAATTCTTAGATATTTAGTCGCTACGCCTTGCTTCGGGATCTGGTATCCAAAGGGGTCTACCTTTGACTTGATTGGATATTCAGACTCCGACTATGCTGGATGTAAGGTCGATAGGAAGAGTACATCAGGGACGTGCCAATTCTTAGGAAGGTCCCTGGTGTCATGGAGCTCTAAGAAACAAACCTCCGTTGCCCTATCCACCGTTGAGGCCGAGTATGTTGCCGCAGGACAGTGTTGCGCGCAACTACTTTGGATGAGGCAAACCCTTCGGGACTTTGGCTACAATCTGAGCAAAGTCCCACTCCTATGTGACAATGAGAGTGTTATCCGCATAGCGGATAATCCTGTCGAGCACAGCCGCACAAAGCACATTGACATCCGGCATCACTTTTTGAGAGACCACCAGCAAAAGGGACATATCGAAGTGTTTTATATTAGCACCGAGAACCAGCTAGCCGATATCTTTACCAAGCCTCTAGATGAGAAGACCTTTTGCAGGCTGCGTAGTGAGCTAAATGTCTTAGATTCACGGAACCTGGATTGATTTGTAGCATACATGTGTATTATGCTTTGATCATGTTCCTTATGCATTTTGTTGTTTATTTGTGGTGCTCAAGTTGTACAAACACTCCCCGTACCTCGCAAGTTCTTTTGCAAGTGATGCACATATTTAGGGGGAGATGTGCTACAACTTGACCCTTTGAGACTAACCGTGTGCTTGAGTTTGCTTGATTTAGTCTCAAAGGTGGATTGAAAGGGAAAGGTGGACTTGGACCATGAAAGACTTCCACTGCACTCCGATGAGAGGGTAACTCACTCCAAGTTCATCTCTATCTTATTATTGCCTTTGTACTCTTATGTGAAGATTTTGGTGAGGCAATGAGGTTTAAGGGCCAAGATTGATCTCGTTTTGGTGCTTGATGCCAAAGGGGGAGAAAATAAGGCCAAAGCTTGAAATGGATCAGCTACCACTTGAGAATTTTGAAAACAGTAGAATAGAGCTTTTGTTTTGTCAAAATCCTCTTATTGTCTCTCTTTGTCAAAAGTTGGTCTCTTGTAGGGAGAATGTTTGATTATGGGAAAAAGGGGGAGTTTTTGAATCTTTGATCAATTTCTCTTGGAATACTTCTCTTTATGTCTCTACAAGTGAATTTGACTTAGAGATAGGAAATTGAGTTTGATTTGCAAAAACAAACCACGTGGTGGCAAAGTATGATCCAAATATGCCAAAGTTGAATCAAAACAATTTGTGTTCTTATTTGCATTGATATTGCACTTGTTCTAGTTGCTTTGTGTTGTGTTGGCATAAATCACCAAAAAGGGGGAGATTGAAAGGGAAATGTGCCCTTGGGCCATTTCTAAGTATTTTGGTGATTGAGTGCCAACACAAGTGGTCTTGTGGTAATCTATGCGAAGTGATGGACAAAGTGCAAATCAAGTCTAAAGGTATGTTTCTAGACTTGGTACATTGTTTTAAGAACTAATGTATTGTGTCTAAGTGCTGGAAACAGGAGAAATCAAATTGGAAAAGAGATGGCTTTGTTCAGCCAAAGACAGCTCGGTCTGAGTGCACCGGACTGTCCGGTGGTGCACCGGACAGTGTCCGGTGCGCCAGGCTGGCGACTGTCAACTGGCTGCTCTCGGGAGGCGATCAACGGCGTACGGCTATAAATCACCGGACTGTCCGGTGGTGCACCGGACTGTCCGGTGAGCCATTCACAGGCGAAGTCGTAGCTCTCGAGAAGTGATTAATGGCGTATGGCTATAATTCACCGGACTGTCCGGTGAGGCACCGGACTGTCCGGTGAACCAAACGTCAGCCGGGCCAACGGTCGGCCGAGAATTCCGCGCGTGACGCGTGGCCGAGCCAACGGTCACAAGGGGGCACCGGACTGTCCGGTGTGCACCGGACAGTGTCCGGTGCGCCAACGGCTCTGAATCTGCAACGGTTGGCTTCGCCAAATAAGGAAAGAAATCCGCACCGGATAGTGTCCGGTGGTGCACCGGACTATCCGGTGCGCCAGGCGACTGAAGGCAAGAATTGCCTTCCTGGAATTCTCTCAACGGCTCCTAGCTGCCTTGGGGCTATAAAAGGGACCCCTAGGCGCATGGAGGAGAACACCAAGCATCCTTTGAGCATTGTTGATCACTCACACTTCATTCTTGCGCACTTGTTCGTCATTCTTAGTGATTTGAGCTCCGTTCTAGTGAGAACCTCGTGACATTCTTTTGAGCTCAAGTCTGGGTCCTGTGTGTGCGTATTTGCTGTGATTTTTGTGTCTTGTGTGCGTTGCTCATCCCTCCCTTATTCCGTGCTTCTTTGTGAACATCAAAGTGTAAGGGCGAGAGGCTCCAAGTTGTGGAGATTCCTCGCGAGCGGGATATAGTAAACAAAGCAAAACACCGTGGTATTCAAGTGGGTCTTTGGACCGCTTGAGAGGGGTTGATTGCAACCCTCGTTCGTTGGGACGCCACAACGTGGAGTAGGCAAGCGTTGGACTTGGCCGAACCACGGGATAAACCACTGTGCCATCTCTGTGTTGATCTCTTTGTGGTTATTGTGTTTTGCTAAGACTCCTCTCTAGCCACTTGGCATTATTGTGCTAACTCCTAATCAAGTTTTGTGGCATTAAGTTTTCAAGTTTCACAGGATCACCTATTCACCCCCCCCCCCCTCTAGGTGCTCTCAAGGCTCCACCCTAGGCATGTCAGAAAAATCCACAATCCCAGCTCAAGCGACGATAGGGGAAACCACGCTCAAGGCCATCAACAAAGCTCTCAATCTTTAGGGACACAACAAAGTTCTTATAGGCCACCAGCTCCAAGAGGCAGAGGAGGAAGAAGCTTCGAAGGAAGGTTCAGCTCCCAACCCAGAAGGTTGTTCTATTTATTCTGTGGGGAGGATTAGGGACATACAACAAGGATGTGCCAAGTCACAATCCAGAAGCAAAAAGAAATAGCTGAAGCCGAAGCACGACAGAATTAGCCGAAGCAGGTCCTGCATACTGCTTCGTGCTATTCTCCGTACTTTCTGGAGTATGTGGGCAACCAGCAGCCCACAACATCAGTTGCTTCGGTAAGTCATTCTCAAGCTGCATGGACCCCACTACTACCACCACCACCTATAGCAACAACCTTGACTCACAATCAGCAGCCAGAAGGGCATCGCCAAGTGCAGCAACAACGTGATACACGTGAACAATCTGAAGCTCGCACAGTCAACAGTACCATGCCCGAGTCAAGGCATATTTACTGAAGTAACACAAGGGCTTGATCAAAAAAATTTCATACCTAATGTACTCTTTACTTTTCTGTCTTTTTATTTTTTCTCCAAAAGACAATATAAGAAGGTTCAACCTTCGACCCGATGTAATGAATCTGGGGTTACACCATCAAGTGTAACACAAAGGGTGACGAAGCTCCAAAGTCGTTCCTAAGGGAATGTAGAGCTAAAATACCACCTAAGTAAAAGGTGAAGAAAGCTCCAAAGTCGTTCCTAAGGGGATGCAGAGCTTAGCTCCAAAGTCATTTCTAAGGGAATACAGAGCTAAAATACTAGCTAATTAAAAGGTGAAGAAGCTCCAAAGTCGTTCCTAAGGGGATGCAGAGCTTAGCTCCAAAGTCGTTCCTAAGGGAATGCAGAGCTGAAATACCACCTAAGTAAATGGTGAAGAGACTCCAAAGTCATTCCTAAGGGGATGCATAGTCTTATTTTTATGTTTTGTGCATCAACGTCATTTGCACCATACCATCACATCATATTGCATAGCATCACATCATACATCATTTTTGCATTCACATAAACAGTGGGAAAAGAAGGAAAATTCTCCTCCAAACAAGCCAGCTTCGACAAACACTCACTAAAGAAAGAATCAATAACACAAGATTCATGCCTTTGACAGAGGAATTGTCATATGTGGTTTATACCTTTGGCAATGGTATTCTTAAACAACATCCACGACGAGATATTCACAGCGGCTTCGGCAAAGAAGGGAGATTTCTTTCTTTATGAAGCGTGAAAAGAAGGGAAGGTGTTTTTTCGCCTGCGGCTCAAAAATGGTACGTACAAAAGTTTCACGCCTCATAAAGAATTATATTACATCATTAAACATACAAATAGTTGGTAATTGTTTCTTACAAAAACAAAACTACATGCAAAGATTTTAAATTCTCAATAGACAGGCCCTAGTCATCTTTCAAAACTTTGCCAGCAGCTTCGTCTAGTAGTCTGTTGACAGCTTCGTCAACGGCTTCATTAGCTATTCTAATTATGTCAAAGGCCCTCTTCAGAGATGGATAAACTTCAAGATCATATGGTTCTGCAGGGGGAGAGAGCTCAGCTGCACCAAAATACAAGTGTTTGTTAGTTCAAAGCTAAAATAATTTACGAAGCTAGGTTGATTGATGTATCTATAAGTCTAGCACGTTTAGTAGCTTCTTTAATTCTTTTAGCCTCTTCCAAGGCATCATGGGATTCTTTCTCTTTCTTTCTAATAGCTCCGTGTGCTATCTCTCGGCCACCCTTCAGCCATACTTTGAATAAAGTTTTGCACCTAGTGCAGTGGCTTCGGCCGAAGGGTTTTTAATATCGTTGGCCGAGAGCGAAATTCCTGGCTGAACCACAGCCTTGGCATATTCACAACCGACCTTTTCTAGGACTAATACGGCCCCACGGGCACCGGCGAAGGCACAAAAATCCCCTCTGTCACTGAGAATCTCTTCAAAAGCTTCGGCTTCGCCATTAATCCATCGGATAACCCCACCAGGATCACCGCGGATAAAATTCTGCTCTAAGAAAAATGCGCCAACTTTAGAAAAGCTATTCTTAAAATTCTTAGCACAATCTGTAGCAACATTGTAGCATTTCTCTTTAGCTTGACGAAGCTCTTTGACATTTTTTTGTACCCTTGATCGTTCAATATCAGAAATTTCACATTTTGTTAGCTCCACATTGAATTTTTCCATTGCTTCGCTAAGTTTCTTTTCTAATTCTTGTACTTCAGATTTTTGTAGTTCTACTTGAGTAGACAGCTTAGCTTTGCTGGATTTTAGCCTTTCGACCAAAGATAGTTGAATCTTATATTTTTCAAGAGCTTCGTTTCTCAAAGTTATAACCTCCGATCGAAGGTTTCCAATTGCCATCTGGTAGCTTTCATCCAATGCATCTTTTTGAGCTTTTTATACCCTGCCAGACAAAGAATGAACAAAAAATAACAGTAAGAATTACCACACAAATAGTTCACCATAACAAAAATTACCAAATGCAAAGCCAAAATGTATAAACCTTCAAGCTGTTGTGGTCGATGCTATCCGCAAGCTGACCCTTCGTCATCTCAAACAGACCAAGCTCAAGTTTTGGATAGCCCATGTTGTCCATCATCTCGTGGCAAACATTAATCTCTTTACTGTCTAGCAGACAGTAGAGGATGTCATCTTCGTCATTTCCTCTGTATACCAACAACCCTCGAGGATATTTCAAGTCTTTGGTATAATGTTGCACTTCGGCAATTTGTTCTGATGATAAATGTTTTGCCGAAGCGTGTCGAACAATATATTCCAAATCACTCTAGGAGGTGCTTTGGGAGTAGGTGATGCGGACTTTTCTGGAAGACTCTCTTCCACCAGCTTTACTGGCGTAGTCTTTAATTTTCTCGCTAGAGGCTCCGGCAGAAGTAGGAGTTGGCGTTTTCAAGGATTCCAAAACAGCATCCAAAACACTAGCCATCCTTCTCTTCCTCGGAGTTGTTGTTGCAGTAGTTGATAGCTTTGACACCTCTGTTACAGCTGTAGGGCTCAGCAGTTTTGGTTGTTCTGCTGTTTTCTTTGTTTCCGGCTCTTCTACTAGATCTACACTAGCTTCGGCTGTCACGGCCAGAGCCCATTCCGTAGCTAAGGGGACAATCTCGGCACTCTTAATAAGCTTTGGCACTATAGCAGTCCCAATAGGCTTCGGCCTATGGGTTAGGACCTTGGATCTCTTCGGTTTCGGTGCACTGGAAGAGGTCGAGGTGGTAATTTTTCTTTTCCCTCCTTGCTTTCGAGCAGGAAAACAATAGTCAGGATAAACAAACCCGATCACATCAAAAAGCCTATTTAGTCTCCTTTTTCCTCAAGCACCGAAGGCAACAGTCATGGCCTCGTCCTCTGCCTTCGTATAGGCTCCCAGCAGCTCATCACTGGTTGCCTCAACAGCATCTAGCCAATTGTCATTTGGCTCGTCAAACTGGCTTCTATACCGGAAGGTGTATCTAAGATAAACCAAACCACCTTGGCTGGAGCCAGCAGCAGTTTCCTTTGGCATCTCCTACTCATTCACAAGAGGCCATACCTTGTAAGCAATGTGTTCCTGTACCAAATCCTTGGTACGGATGTAAGTACACACGGTGTTGAAAGCCATTAGGCACGCTTGCACCTCATTCCCAATTGAAATTGACGGCCTTCTAATGCCGAAGCGTGACCATATGGGACGCTGAATAATGCCCCTCACATCCTCCCTCTCGCTCAGATCATTCTTCACAAAGAACCATTACTTCATCCAACAACTCGGTCATTTCTTCTAAAATGTTGGCACTGGATAACTTGCCTCAGAGCGGGGCACGGAGCTGTAGCACCCGAAGTTGTTATGGTATTGCTCCTTCCCAGTTGCCTTTGTTTGGTAAGATAATTCATGTACATTATAGAAGCACCTAGCATCTAGCTCTAGCCCTTGGCTCCTCATAGCTCAAATGAAAACCCACACTGTAATCAGAGCTTCGGGAGTAAGTTGATGAAGGTATATTTTGAATGTCTTCAGTACTTCGACTAGCATTTTGTGCATTGGAAAACGAAGCCCAGCCTTCATGAAGCTTTTGAAAACCACTACTTTCACCTGCTTCGGGAAGAGGAACAATACTTTCTCCCCTAGCCCTCACTATAGATATATCATGAAAATATTTGCCCTTCATCTCTTTAGTCTGCCCTTGTTTGATAGTTGACTTCCCAAAAACAACATGGCTGGGCCTCCACAACCGTTCTTCAGCATCCTCGTTATCACTCTCCACATCAAAGCTATTATTGTCGCTGGAATCCCCAGATATTCCAGCCAGCATTTCATTAGTGATTTTTCAATGTTGGTCTTTTCCATTGCTTCGTAAAAACCAGCAGCTGTGGGGTCTACAATCTTCTTATTCTCAGCCATTTGGATGATGATCACAGCAAATGCCGAAGCTCAAAAAACAATCACGCTCGCAAAAAGAAGGCTAAAATGGCAATCACAGCACAAACAACTAGATGGCACGAAAAATATTCACAGCACATGCCTCTCTATATATACTCAGAGCTCCACCACTCGGTGGGTCCCACAGTTCAGAACGATTCGCTATTCTAGCGAAGGGAAGGTGTTTTTTCGGACCTTCGGCTAAAGGCCTTCATTCATATCGCAGTCTGAACTTGTTACAAAGAAACAAATTAATACTGCGAGGGGCTACTGTTGGGGCCTTCCTCTTCCGAAGGTCCTCAAAAACATGACTAACCATTTGCTTCTAGCATAATATTGATTACTACAGGGAGTTTCGATTCATGATGGGAGTATTCTCCTATGTCAAAGGTATACAAGACGAAGGTATAGCCTGAGGATGATAAGAATGAACGTTGAAGCTATAGCCGAAGAGTAGCAGCTTCAACTTAAAATGGTGACGAAGACCAAGCATGGTGCTGAGCCAAAGAGGAAAAGACTAGCTAGTCTCTAATGATTTATATAATAGTTATGAATAAATGTCAAGGACATAAATGTATTTTTATCCATACCACGTCTCGTGCCTATGAATAGGTGAACAATGTCACCGTACTGTTCACGCTAAATTGTAATCACTCTCGCATCAACACCTTCGAACAAGCCAAAGGTATCAATGTAATGTAAATTCTATTAATATTCATGAATGCATTATGAAATGCATGTGTATGAGCCGATGGATTACATTCACTATCTCTATGTATTCTTATTCTCATTAATCATGAAGGCATGTCCTTCATGACCTTTGTTTGAAGATCATTATATCCAAGAGGAGATAATGCTTCGGAGGACAAAGGACCTTGACCTTTAACAATTGTGTTGTCTTGTTCTTGATTCACAACATTTGAGAACAAGTGACCAACAGGGATCACACTGTTCTAGTGGTGGAGATAGTTCCGCTGCACAAAGGGGTCGATCCATCATGGATTACAAAAATAAATAATTACAAAGTCAAGGTTTAATGGTAAAAACATGTACCTATGTGTCTTTCTATCTCTGCAGCCTCTTCAACTTTCTTAGCTTCTTCCAAAGCTCGGCCAGTCTGAAAAAGTCATAAGAATAAATTAGGCATAATAAGTAAGGTGTAAATGCAAAAAAAATGAGAGTTAAGTATATGAAATGACCTCTTCTTCGTTCTGTCTAATAGCTTCATTCGCTATCTCCCTTCCACCATTAGGACAAATTTCAGAATAAAACTTTCCCCTAGAGTAATGGCTTCGGCAGAAGGTTTCTTCACGTCATCAACAGAAATTGCGAAATCTGGTTGAATTACAAGCTTTGCATGTTAACATCCAGCCTTTTCAAGCAATGACACTGCTCCTTGGGCCCCTACACAGGTGCAGAAGTCTCCTCGACCAGTGAGTACTTCGTCAAAAGCTTCGATTTCACCCTTGTCACACCCGGTTTTGAAGGTAAACCGAATGCGAACCATGTACGTGCTAGGATCAGTAATTCACGTACACAGTGATTACATAAATGACTCATCATAGCATAATGCTTCAAATTACAATAAAGAGTAAGTAATAATATTATAGACTAGAGCCATTTACATAATATAAATCAAACTACACAGAATCGAAACGTAGCCAATGTAAACAACCCACCACAGGCAGCTGACTGGGAGAGGTTGCTAGCCTAATCCTCGAACTCATCGACGTCATGGAACTCCTAGAGATCCACCTCGACGCCTTCTTCTCTTTCTTTACCTGAGCATAGATTGCATCAAAGACAATCTGGTGTTTTGTGAAAGCAAGGGTGAGTACACATCAACGTACTCAGCAATGTCCTGTTTGGCTAAAGTGGACTAGCTTTATGTGGGGTTAAGGTCAAGCAGTTGCTTTTAGTTGGTCAGGTAATTATTAATAGTAGAGAGCCAGGTTTTAACATTAACCCAAGTTGTTAACCCAAAAGTACTCTTTCCAAATGGAAAGAATACCAGAAACCATAAGCATAATCATAATCATAAATACCGTCATTATCCTCATCATCGTCTGTAAACAAAGCCATGATTCACTGTGTCTCTAATCAATGGAGCTCCTTTGGCCGCTCATAACCGCGAGCACGGTTGATATATCAGTTTCATAACACTCTGCAGAGGTTGCGCACTTTACCCATAAGTCATGATTCCCTCTCTAGCCCGGGCTTGCAAGACCCTTATTCACTCCCAAGGTGAATGGCCAGGGATTCACTACAAAGCCTTTACAAACATTTCTTGAGGCTGTAGCCGCATGTTAGGTTTCCTAAATGCACTGCACTCCTCCCCAAGGGGCGAACCAACCTTAGCAGAGCGAGTCGCATACACTGAGCCCCATTAACGGCACGACGAAGAAGCGAACTACACCCCAGTTCCTCTAATTATTCAGCTAAGGGCGTCCTATTCCACCCTCATGGTTGCAGTGTTTTCCCGGGCGGTCATCCAACGAACCAGTCCTTACGGAGAGGCACTCGAGAAACAGCTCGAGTCCCCTTAAATGCCACAAGTATATCATCATATCCAGAATAAAACCATAGTATCATTATTGCATCTCATCATGTTCATTGATTAAAGTAAAGCACTAGCATGAAGCTAACCATAGTAACCCAAAAGGTAATCAAGGATAAGGTAAATAGAAAGCTAGTCAATCCTTATGTTGTTCATAGTATGCGGGACAATGAATTATACAGTAAATGGGACATAATGGGTCAGAGGACACTTGCCTTCACCAAACAGATGCTCAAGGTCTTCGATCTCGTAGAACTCGAAGAGTTCGATCACTTGGTCGCCATGCTTGATCGTCGATTCCTAGAAGCTCAGAAACGAATTGCGATCTAATCGCAACGCGAAGCGAAGACGAACATGCACAAGCAAACAAACATATGCATATGCATAATACCATACAATATAAAATATTATAAAAGCGAGCAATATAAAATAGAGAGCGCATCTACGGTTATGCGAGAAAAAGAACCACGATAGTCGAAGCTACGGTCCAGGGGTTAGCGTGTTTACACTAAGTAAATATTAATTAGAATATTTAATCCGACATTTCTATATTAATTGATATTAATCAAATATAAATTAATACTAGTAATTATTTTTGACTAACTTACTATTTTAATAGTTGATGATTAAATAAATAACTAATTAATTCACATGAGTAATTATAAGCGAACGGTTTAATCTCGCGCGCGGACAACGCGCGCGGCAAGGCGCGCGACACACATGAACGACGCGCGACAACACGAACGGCGTGCAACAACGCGTGCGAACAACACGCGCGACACTCGCGAACGACGCGCGCAAAACAGCACCGCGGCACGCGCACGGTACGCGCGGACCGACATGCGAAACTAATAAATAAATGACAACATGATTACACTAAATGATTATTAATAAATAACATTTCAGTTAAGGTTAATCATATTGGTGACTAATTATAAATGCGCAAATCGAATTCCGAAATTAGATTTTAAAGTTGAATTGTCGCTCTAGTAGCCATTGGTTAAACAAACGTTTAAATAAATTAAATAAAATGTGCAATAGTGGTGATAAATATTTTTAAATTATGATAATTTTAATATGAATCTAACGCAACTTGAATGGATCGAATCGGGTTTAAAACGCAAAAGTTATGAATGTTTTAAACCATAGTGTAATTCGCGCGTACTAATTTACGAAATTATCATCATCTTCTTCCTCTCATCCATGGAAGAGATAGGGGAGGGGAAGGGGAGGGGCTGCGCATGGAGAGGCCGAGTCGGGCGTGGGCGCGGCTGCACAGGGCGCACGGGGAGCGGCCACCGCCGCCGGGGAGCGGCGTGCGCGGGCGCGGGAGCGCGAGCGCCGCCGGGGAGGGAGAAAGGGGCGCCGCCGGGGAGGGGAAACGGAGGGGGGAGGGGCGCCGCCGCCGGGAAAGGTGAGGGGAGAGTGAGGGAGGCCTTGTACGGACGGGAAAACAAAGAACACGAAGAAATCCTAGGTACAACAATGGAGGTTCTCACCGGGGAATAAGACCCTCGCCGGAGTCGAGAGGAAATCCATCGATTGCCGGAGATTCGGGGATCCAATCGACGAACTGAACGCGTTGCGATGAAGCCCTCGACGAGACGAACGCAGTGGTACCCTCGGATTCGGCAGACGATGCATGGATTGGGAGTAATTGCTCGCCGGAGTTGGAACCGCCCCGAACTTCGGCGAGCAATACCGGGAGCTAGGGATTGGATTTGAAGAAATCGTTTCAGTGTTCTGGAACGGGCTCGACGAGATGAAGCCAGACATGTATATATATCTAGGGTTCGGATGAGATGAAAATTCGGTTAAAATTCGGATTTTACCATTTTTAAAATTCGGAAAAGCCTAGAAATCCATATTTTGTGCTCAAAATATTATATATGCTTTCAAAAATTCCAGAAAAAATCCTATAAATGTTTTGGCACCTAATGAACTCAGAAAACATAATTAAAATTTCTAGAAACATTTTTAAGTTCCTCAAATAAATAGATTTTGGTTTTCGGAAAATAGAAAATTATTCCAAAAAATATGAAAATTTACTGAGCGCTTCTATAAGATATGTTAACATGTTTAAAACACATCTTGCACTTAGAAACACCATGCAACGGCATGAATGCAACAACCATAGTGCCTCTAGGGCTCATTCCACTAGGTTTACGCTATTATAAAACAAAATAATTCTCCATTTTTAGGAAAAAGAGAAAGGAAAGCAAAGAACTGAGAGAGTAACACCTGAATTTGGTGGATATTCGAAAAGAAATTTTATACCCCAAATTCAGGGTGTTACAATCCTCTATCCATTTAACAGCCCCTTCAGCACACCACAAATAAAGTTTTCATCATTTGAAAAGGTTCGACATTAGCAAACATGTTCTTCAGCTTCTCACAGCAATGGATGGCAACATAATAACATTGCTCTTTAGAGTTCCGAAGCTCATCAACGTTCCTTTGAACTCTTTCTGTTCGGTCTCGGCTATTGCACATTTTTTCTTTTCAACTTCAAAATTCCCGCTTTCTTCATCAAGCTTCTTTTCTAATCTTAACACTTCGAACTTATGAAGCTCCACTTGTGTAGATAGTGCATATTCTAAGTCGGCAATGCGCTTTGCATCAGCTTCTTTTTCTTTTTTCTAGCCTCGAGATTTTTGAGCCCCCTTCAAAAAGTTTAGCCAAATCAGCTTGGCTCTTCTTCAACTTTTCAACAAGAGAAATAAAGATTTTGTCCTTTTCAACAGCTTGATGCCGAAGGTCTATAACTTCGGAACGTAGATTTCCGAAGGATATCTGGGTACTTTCGTCCTCGGCATCTTTTTGTGCTTTTAAAACTTTGCTTAGGATAAGCCCCAAATAGTAACAAAGTAAAAAGAGTAAATACCATAGAAAAACATTCTACTAATTGGTAAGCTAAAAAGAAAGGTAAAATATAAAATCCTTCAAGTTATTGTACGCTAGGCAGTCGGCAAGTTGATCTTTTGGCATAGCACATAATCCAAGGTCAAGCTTCAGATAACCCATATTGTCCATTATTTCATGACAAACATCTATCGCTTTATTATCTGGGAGACAGTACAAATAATCATCTTCGTCGTTGCCTCCATAAACTAGAGAGCCTCGAGGATACCTCAGGTCTCGAGTATAGTGTTGCACCTCAATAATTTGTCCTTTACTTAACTCCTCTCTTGAAGCATGACTAAAAGCATCTAGGCCCCTGGTTGGTTTTAGTGATTAATGACAACATAAGATTATATGTGACTAACATGTGTTTTGCAGAGCAAAAGGTAAGTTAGGTCGCATTACAGGAGGTTGCGTTGAAACGATGAAAACAATCCCTCAGATGAGAACTTGAAGCGACGGCTGAAAAATGCAAATCAAAAGATGAAGGTCTTCATATTCCGAGTGTCGAAGGAGTTGTGGACACTTGGTATAGAATTAGGTCTTCTATTTTTATTTTAGACGTACTATAAAGAGAGGTTGTGGATGAGTAGTTTGACATAGAGATTTCTAGTGTAGTGTTGGTGCATGTTCAAACTCATAGCTAGTGCTGGGTGTCACTCTATAACACACTCACAAGTTAGAACGAAAATGGTTTAGAAAAACCTAAGAAATAGAATTTGGATTTGCTGTCCTAGGGGCACCAGACTTTCCGGTGTGCACCAGACCGTCTGGTGTGCCCTCCGACAGTGGTGCTAGCCAGCCCCGGGGGTAGCCCCTCTGCCCCCGAGAAACCTAAGAGCGACGAGTTCGCTGAGGCAAATTTTAGCGCATGCACCAGACTGTCTGGTGCACATCGGACAGCCATTGTTCACTGTCCAATGCGCCGTCAGAGCAATGGCTAGCTGTAAGAACTAGCCATTAGATTGCACCATTGGCGCACCGAACTGTCTGGTGCGCCCATGCGCAGAAAGTTCCAGCAACGACTAGTTTGGTGGTTGGGGCTATTTATACCCCCTCCACCATCCACATTTAGTGTCTTGCTATCCACATTCAACTATATTCATTGCTAGAGCATTGCAAGCCCCACAAAGCCAAGTGAAGTGATTACAAAATTATAATCCAGTGTAAGGACCTCATTAATACACGTTAGAGCCACCTAGAGCTCACACCACATGCATTAGGCTTCTTTTGGTCAAGTAAAAGTGTATAGCTTGTTACTCTTGGCGATCAGCATCACCTAGATGTCTTGGTGGTAATCGGAGTGCGGTGATCACCTCAGAGGATTTGTTGGTGACCCGGCTCAATGTTGTATGCGGTCGTGAGGGATCCACCATGCCGAAGTGGCAAAGGATCATCTCATAGAGAGCACTTGATTCTTGTGAGGACCAAGGGGGAGTGATACCCTTGCGCAGGTGCTCCAACGAGGACTAGGAAAGAGTGTCGACCCTTCGGTACCTCGGCAAAAAATTGGAGGAGTCTTCTTACCCTTGCTTTACATTCCACATTTACTTTGAGCATTTCACTTTGTGCAATTGCTTAGTAAGTATTTGTAGTAATGACCTATGGTTGTTGTTTTTCTAGTAGTATTTATTTATTGCTAGTAGTTGGGTGAAGTTGGGCTCTTGCTTAGGGTTTAAATTTTGTTGGAATTTTAGAAAAGCCCAATTCACCCCTCCTCTTGGGTATCACGATCCTTTCAAATGGTATCAGAGCCTAGTTTCTTCTAGTTTAGCTTAATCGCTAGAGTAGCGATGTTCGGCGGGGATGGACCTCCTCTCGTTTTTTATGGTGACGATTTTCCTTACTGGAAAATTCATATGGAAGCTTATCTAGAGGCTATAGACATTGGTGTCTATAAAGCCGACACCCAAGAGTTCTCTGAATCTAGAGATCCCACAAATCTTGTAGGTGATGAGTATAATTATGAAAAATAGAATGCTTAGACCAAAACACTCTCTTTATGGGCCTTTGCAAATATGTTTTCAATAGAGCAGGAAACCACAAAAATGCTCATGATTTGTGGTTAGATATTTGTGCTCTACATGAAGGAACTAAAAGTGAGTGTGAGGAAAGGTATCATATTGCAATGAAAAATTAAATTCTTTTGAAATGCTTACAAATGAGAATGCTAATTACATGTACTCATGACTTAACATTCTTGTAGAGGATGTCAATGGTTTGGGGCTCACCCAAATTTCACAACCCGATGTTGTGAGGAAAATTATCAGTGTCTTGCCAATTGAGAAGTATGGACACATTGTCACTGTGCTACACCAAATGGATCTTTCCATCACTACACCAACTCAAATATTGGGAAGGATCAATGCTCATGAAATGATGCACATAAATGACAAGGATGAGTCTTCTTCCAAGAGAAAAGATTTAGCTCTCAAAGCTTGCCAAGAAAAGAAAGGCAAGGCCAAAATGCAAGTTGAGGAAGAATCCTCAAGTGATGATGATCTTGATACAAACATTGCCTTGATGGTGAGAAAGACCACAAAATGTTGAAGAAACTCAATCGAGAAGGTATCCAATTTGATTCAAGAAAGAAGAAGTTTTTCTCTAGCAAAAGAAAGCCCATCTCCAAGATGGATTGCTATAATTGTGGAGAACTTGGTCATCTTGCTCATTAATGCAACAAGCTCAAGAAAAACAAGTTCAAGGGAAAGAAAGATGATGAAAGTGATGATGGGAAGAAGGAAAAGAAATTCTTCAAGAGGAAAGAAGGCAAGCACAAGAGATTTCATAAAAAGAAAAATGGAAAAGCATATATTATTGGTGACTGGCTCACTGACATTGAATCCTCAAGCGGGTCTTCTTCAAGTGAAGAAGAAAATGGTGAAAAGGTTGTCGTCATCGCTGGGGAATTCTCTTCACCACCACCATCACCCTCATCCACTTCACACCTATGCCTCATGGCTAAAGGTGAACAGAAGGTACAACTTGAAAATGATATTGTTGATGATAGTGATAGTGATGATGAATATGCTTCTCCTACCTATGATAAATTAGCTGACTTACTCAAAGAATATACTCAAATCATTAGAAAGTCAAAAGCTAAATGTGATAAGATTATGGATGAAAATGAGTTCTTAACTGCCAAGTATGACATAATTGTTAAAGCTAGTGAAGAAATGAAGGAAGAAAATAAAACTATGTCATCCATCAAAAATGAGCTCAAGACCTCCCTTAAAGATGCTAAAGAAAAATGTGAAAAATTAAGTGAAGCAAATAGGGAGCTAAAAGATAGGCTTGTCAAAATAAAGGAAGATTATACAAAGATTAAATTGTATTATGATAATCTTCTTGTTGCAAATGAGCTTTTATCCTGTAACACACATGAGTCTATTAACCCTATTGTTAAGATTGATGTAGCAACCTCATGTGATGATTTGAGCAAAGATGATCAGTCTAGTCTTCATGATGAATTGATTGAAAAAGTTGAAGTCATGACACTAGAGAACCAGAAATTGAAGAAGTACTTGACAGATGCAACCACTAGAGGAAAAGTTGCCATAGAAAGCAATGGTGTTAATAATGAGTTTGCAGTGAACAATGAAAGGCCTAGAGATGAAGTCAAGAAACTTAAGCTTGAGAAAGAACATCTTGCCACAAGTGTACAAAAGTTCAACAAAGGCCAATACCTTCAAAATGAGTTACTCATGAACATTGTCATGAAAAATAATTAGAGTGGTATTGGATACAATTCTTTTGTGCAAAAGAAAGCAACAAGTCAATACAAGGCAAAACAACTCCTAAGCCAATCAAGTGCTTTGAGTATGGAAAAGAAGGACATTTTGCCCACATCTGCAAAGCCAAACCACCAACTCTTTTGCCAAAGCACTAAAAACCATTTTGTCGCATCTGGTTTTGGGAGGCAAACCGAATGCGAACTATGTACGTGCCAGGATTAGAAACTCACGTACACAGCGATTACATAATTGGACATCATCACACATTGCTCAAAGTAAATAGCGGAAAGGTACTTTATTACATCAAGATGTCCAAGACATCCACAGTCATTACTTAACATAGTCATTAACATTATCAAAGTGTGGAATATGAAATGTAGCAAATAAGGCCTTCACAGGCAGCTGACTTGGGGTTTGCCACTAACACAACTAGAACTCATCGTAGTCCTGGAACTCCTCAAAGTCCTCCATGTTGCATGCATCTCCTCCTGAGCACTGAATACAGTGAGGACAACCTGGGGTGAGGTGGTTTTTAAAGCAAGGGTGAGTACACATCAACATAGTCAGCAAATGTCCCATTTGGCTAAAGTCGATTGGTCGTATGTGGAGTTAACGTGAAGCAGTTGCTTTTAGTTGGTCAAGTATTTATTACTAATAGTAGAGCCAAATTTTAGTAATATACCCAGTTATTACCGAAACGTACTCCCTCCAAGAGGAAATACCAGAGATCATAATTATAACCATCATCATTAAAGTATCCAAAGATATTCTAATCAAAGAGGATCCCAAGGCTTCTCTTAACCGTGACCTCGACTAATATACCAGTTTCTAACACTCTGCAGAGGTTGCACACTTTACCCACGAGTCGTGATACCTTTTTGCCTCGGGTCGATCCAACCCTCAATCACTACCAAGGTGAGTAGGCAAGGTTTCACTATGTAGCCTTTACAAAGACTCCCCTGGCGCATAGCTGCTTGTTAGGTTTTGCCAGTCGTACAAACACAGTACAACTCCATAAGGTGGGTGACTAACAAAACCAAATCGAATGAACCTCGACACCCACCCTTAGTAGAGCGAGAACTATGCCCCGGCCTCCATTGACGGCCCTCCAGCAAAGCTAACTACACCCCCAGGTTCATTAAATTATTTAGCTAAAGGCGCCCCATTCCACCCTCATGGTTGCACTGTTATCCCGGGTGGTTACTCAACGAACAGGTCCTTACGGAGAGGTACCCAGGAAACAGTCTAAGTCTCCTAAAAAATCACAAGGTCATCATCAGGATAACATCATCGTATGAAATAAAATAATTTATTTGGACAGAGAATAATTCTATGAACATTTTACAATTTGAATCAGTCAATTTGGAGTTCATATGCAAAAGATATGAAATAAACATGTTTTGAAGTTTAAAATACAAAATCAAGTCCAATCCTGCGATTAACTAAAAGTCTAGGGTTCAATCTACAAGATTACAGGTGCCTACTTGCGAAAACCAGGGACAGCGGGTTGATTTCTAAAAAACCGGGGGTCACTTTAACAATTTTACCACACGTAGGGGTATCGGGCTCTCTCGGCCATCGGATCTCAGATCAATGGCCGAGAACAGATCCGCGAGCGAGCACGCGGGCGTGCACTGACCAGCTTGCTAGGGCGGTCAGCAACCGAGGGCAGGGAGGCGGACTGATCGATCGGGCCCAGTGCGAGGGGCAAAGGCGACCGACAGATGGGTCCAGGCGCTGGGCGTGCGTGCGCGAAGCGGTATCCCGAGATCTAGGCCGTGCGTTTGAGATTGGACGATTGAGATCAATGTTGTGGGGGTTTACGGTTGCGGGTGGCGCCGCTCCTGCTCCTCGGTGGTGAAGTCGTTGGAGCTAGGGCGGGTGTGGGCTACAGGGGCTCCAAGGTCACCAGGGTTGGCCATGGCCTACGAGAAGGACCCGACGAACTCACTGGTGGGATTCTGGCCACGAGACCAGGACCAGAGACGAAAGAATGGCGGAGGGAAAGCTTCGGGTGGGTCGGGGTAACTCTAGTGAGGAATCCCGGTCATGGGGAGGGGCAATCGGGTGCGCTAAGGCTCAGACTAGCTCCGACGAGGGTAGGGCAGTGCTATCGGCCAACACAGGGGCATGGGACGAGGCTGAATTGGCCCGACACCACGCGGAAGCGGCAAGCAAGCGCCTCCGAGCTCTAGCAAGGCCAAATTGGCCAAGATCAGACGTGAATAAGGAAAACTGAGCACAGGAATGAGTTTCTCACATCAGGACAGAGCTTGGGGTGGCTTGGCATGGCTTCTGACGGGCTGGATGGCCGGCATGGTGGGCGCGGAACTCTGGCGAGCATGAGCAGCGAGAGTAGAGTGCGAGAGAGGGTGAGCTTGCGCAAAATGAGGCAGGAGAGATAGAGCAGATGTGGGCGGTGCTCAAAAGGCAGCTGGGGTGCGTGGGTAGGCGACGTGGCCAGGTTCTCAGCATGCGTGCGCGCTGGTCCATGGTGGTTCATTGGGAAGGCGAAGCTGACAGGGTGGTCCCAAGGTGTAGAGAGAGGGAGCGAACGTGCGATGGAAACGTCTCATCGCACTAATGAAGCGGGTCCGCGAGGCAGAGAGGAAAAGGTGGCGCGCGAGCGACTGGTGCCGACAAACCGGCTCCACTGGGTAGAGAGAGCGGGGGAATAGAGCGTGCGGGGAAGGAAACCGCCGCTGACAGGTGGAGCCCACCTTTTAGGTGGCATGGGCGTGCGTGCGACCCCGCTGGGCTAGACTGGGCTGTGCTGGGCCGAAAGTGGTTTTTCCTTTTTCTCCGAATTTCTAATTGCTTTTCTTTTTATTTTCTCTAGGGATTTCAAATCACATTCAAACCAAGTTTCAAATTCAAACCAAATCAAACATGTTCATCCATTCAAAGAATATTTTAAGCTCAACATGATGCAACAAATCATGACTCACATAAGTTTTGACAAAATAAATAATAAATCCCTCACTTAATTAACCTAATTCTACTCAAAAGGAAAAGAGAGAGAGACTAGAGAGAGACAAAGGGTAACACCTAAATTTGGTAGGCATTTAGAGAAGAAATTTTATACCCCCAAATTCAGGGTGTTACAAACCTATCCCCCTTAAAAAGAATCTCGCCCTCGAGATTCAGGGTTGGCTAGCAAAGAGTTTAGGTTACTTGGCTTTCAAATCATCTTCTCTTTCCCAGGTTGCTTCTTCCTCTGAGTGATGGCCCCATTTGACTTTGCACATCCTGATGGTGCTTCTTCGTGTGACTCTGTCCATTGTCTCTAGAATCTGAGTTGGCTTCTCAATATAAGTTAGATCTTCTTGAACCTCAAGATCCGCTGTTGGCAATTGCTCTTCCGGCACACGCAAGCAATTCTTCAGCTGAGACACATGGAATACATCATGCACGACTGATAGACTTTCTGGTAAGCTGAGTTGGTATGCCACTTCTCCTCGTCTTGCTTGAATCTGGTATGGTCTGATGTATCGAGGTGCTAGCTTGCCTTTGACTCTAAACCTTTTGATCCCTCTGATGGGTGACACCTACAAGTAGACATAATCTCCCACTTTAAAACTCAATTCTCTTCTTCTGGTGTCAGCATAGCTTCGTTGCTTGGACTGCGTTGTCTTCAGATTCTCCCGAACCATTCTGATGTTCTCCTCAGCTTCAAGTAAAATATCTAGACCGAACACCTGCCTTTCGCCGGGTTGGTCCCAATGCAACAGAGTCCTACAATTCCTCCCTTAGAGTGCTTGGAATGGTGACATCTTCAGACTGGCATGGTAACTGTTGTTGTAGGAGAATTCTGCATATTGTAGCCTTTTGTCCCAACCTAACTTGTCTTGCAATGCACAAGCTCTCAACATATCTTCAAGAATCTGGTTGGATCTCTCTGTTTGACCATCTATCTGCGGGTGATAAGCTGAACTAAACTTTAAATGTGTGCCTAAAGCTTCATGTAACTGTTGCCAAAAATGAGAAGTGAATTGGGTACCTCTGTCTAATACTATCTTCTTTGGAACGCCATGCAAGCATACAATCCGAGACATATATAGTTCTGCCAACACTGCACTATTATAGGTGGTCTTGACTGGTATGAAATGAGTTGCCTTTGTTAAGCGGTTCACTATTGCCTAGATGGAGTCATAACTAGCATGAGTGCGAGGTAGACCGACTATAAAGTCCATCACAATTTCATCTCATTTCCACTGCGGAATCTGCAACGGCTGCAACAAACCTGTGGGCCTCTGATGCTCTGCCTTGATCCTCTGACAAATGTCGCATATAGCCACATACTCGACTATATCCCTTTTCATACCATACCACCAGAATCTTTTCTTCAGGTCTTAGTACATCTTCTCGCTGCCAGGGTGTATGGAATATGTTGTCTCATGAGCTTCTTTGAGAATCAGTTCCCATATCGATTTGATGTTGGGAACACACAGTCTATCCTTGAACCATACCACTGCTTCTGTGTCTTCGCGGAAGTCTTTGCCTTTCCCATCTATGATCAGCTGTTGAATTTCGTTGATCTTCTCATTGTCTTTCTGACCCTTTCTGATATCTTGCTCTAGTGTGGGTTCTAGCTCAACTGCCACTCCATGAATGTTGTTTAGAAATCCGAGACTCGGCCTATCAAATTCCTTTGCTAGCTCATACGACATTGGGTGAGCGGCCATCATGTTGACTTGGCTTGTTGGGGGCCTTCGTCCTCCGAAGGTCCTCAAAAACATGATTTGACAATGTTTTGCAAGTGGATCATATGAACAGGTACCTTCGGACTCAGAGTTATGAACATGAAGTACGGTCAGGACGAAGCCTGAACCAGACGAAGGGGGATTAAAATGGAGGACGGGCTGATTACCAAGTTCCACGAAGGATGGTGCGCAGCCGAAGCTGTGCGCAGGGAAGCTTCGGCGCGATGGCAGAGAAAGGGAACCGACTTAAAGACGAAAAGACTACTTGGGCCTTGACAGATTTCCATGAGTCATTGGCAAATGTAATGGTCATGAATGTAATTTTACATGGGCTGCGTCCCGCGTCTATAAATAGGTGAACAGTACTCCCGTACTGTTCACGCTGACTGGGCATTTACTTTTGCGTCACGCTTGTACTTTTTACCTTCTCTCAGGACCGAAGCATTTGAGAACAAGTCCCCAACATTGGCGCCCACCTCCGGTGAACTCACTTCCATTTCGAGTTTTTCGAACAACTTCGGAAGCTATAGACCCTCGCTATGGCGCCGAAGAAAGCTTCAGCGGCTGGGGCTGCAGCACTACAACCGCTGGATCCCAACCAGGAGACCGCCTCTCTTCGAGAGGCCCGAAGCCAGAAAAGGAAGGCCGTCAGCCCGACGCTTCAGGAGGATGAACTCGACCAAGAAATCAGAGATATGGAGATGCTTCATCAACAGGTGCAGAGGAAAAAAGAAAAGATGGCCAGGCTAGCTGAGCTGCAAAGGCAGATAGACGAAGCTTCTGAAGAAGTACGTCATCTTACTCACGATGAGCAGAACCGAAGGCCTCAACAAAACGACCTTCGTCAGGAGGGCTTCTTCAATGAAGATGACTGGTATGACAATTTCCATTATGGAAATTTTGTTTTCGATGATGCTTCTCCTCTGTCCGCTGAGCTGCAGGCTACACCTTGGCCTCCGTCCTATAAGCCACCCCAGCTTCCCATGTTTGATGGCCATTCAGACCCGAAGCAGTTCTTGATGAGTTACGAAGCAACAGTGTCTTCGTATGGTGGCAATGCTGCAGTCATGGCAAAGTCTTTCGTTATGGCCGTCAGGAGTGTTGCTCAGACCTGGTATTCCTCCCTTCGACCAGGAACGATCACTTCATGGCAAAAGCTGAAGGATATGTTGTTAACCAGCTTTCAAGGATTTCAGACGAAGCTGGTCACTGCTCAAGCCTTGTTCCAGTGCACTCAGGATCATGAAGAATACCTTCAGGCGTATGTCAGAAGGTTCTTGCGTTTGAGGGCGCAGGCTCCAACGGTGCCCAATGAAATTGTTATCGAAGCCATGATCAAGGGGCTTCGTCCTGGACCTGCAGCTCAATACTTTGCTAGGAAGCCTCCTCAGACTCTAGAGAAGCTGCTCCAAAAGATGGACGAGTACATTCGTGCCGATAATGACTTTCGCCAAAGAAGGGAGGAGGCCTTCAGATTTTCTGAAATGACCAGGGGCTTCGGAGGAAGATTCTATCCGAGGCATGTCAGGTCCATTCACAACTCCACTCAAAATGATGATAAGGGGAGTCAGCAGAACAGGCCGCAGAGCTCCTCACAAGCTTCGGGGCAACAGCAAACTTTCTTCCGGCCACCAGCTCCAAGAGGCAGAGGCGCCAGGGGCTTCGGCGGAAGATTTGGAGATCAATCAAGGAGGGTATTTTGCTTATTTTGTGGTGAAAACAAGGGCCATACCACCAGGATGTGCCATGTTACCATCCAGAAACAAAAGGAACTAGCAGAAGCTGCAGCGCAACAGGGCCAGCCGAAGCAGGTCATGCATACTGCTTCGTACCATCAGCCTTACATCCCGGAATACGTGGGCAATCACCCTGCAGTTTCCGTAGCTTCGGCGAGTCAACCTCAAGCTTCATGGCAACAGCCCCCGCCCCCACCTCCGCTGCAACAAGGTCAACAGCCAGAAGGAAGCCAATATGCTCCGCACCAAAGGGATCTCAGAGAGCAATCTGAAGCTCGCACAGTCAATAGTACTGTGCCAGAGTCGAAGCACATTTATTGACAAATATCCTACTTTGATAGCAGTCTTTTCTGTTTAGTTCTGTTTTCTGTGTAATAAAGAACATTTCAGTTTTCATGTAATAGTTTTGTGGTTGGTTATCAGGAAAACCTATCTTCTCCACAGGCTTAAGATGCTGAAGCTTAATAATTTGCGGTAACAAGGAGGACCTTCGAACTATTAAAAATCCTTCGAAGTAACAAAAAGTCGTTCTAAGGAACGCAGAGTAAGTTGCCGAAGTCACAAAAAGCCGTTCCAAAGGGAGCGCAGTGTAAGTTTTTTGCTCCAAAGACGTTCCTAAGGGAATGCAGAGCATACAGCGAAAAGTCAACGCTGATACCGCCTAAAGTAAAAGGCGAAGAAGCTCCAAAGACGTTCCTAAGGGAATGCAGAGCTTACAGCGAAAAGTCAACGCTGATACCGCCTAAGTAAAAGGCGAAGAAGCTCCAAAGACGTTCCTAAGGGAATGCAGAGCTTATAAATATATTTTGTGTGTATCTTCGGAACAAACGTCATTTGCATAACATAACATCATCACACCATTTTGCATAGCATAAGCATCATACATCATGTTGCATATGGCAAAAGAAGGGGACACAGTATCAACCTTCGAAAGGACGTTTTGAGAAAGTGCAAAATGTGCAAAGTCACAAGGGAATACAATGATAATCTCCGGAGTACAGCTTCGGAGAATGTTTTTACGAAGCATGGATGAGCTTCATCAGAGTAATATCGAAATTATACAGCTTCGGAGAATGTTTTCACGAAGCGCGGATCTGATTCATCAGAATAATTTTAACGGAGAATATCTTCTTCACGAAGCATGAAAAGAAGGGAAGGTGTTTTTTCGCCGAAGGCTCAAAAATGGTATGTATGTAGAATTTCATGCATCGTAAAGAATTGAATAATGAAAAGAGACTTGTATATTACATTCAAATGTACAAAATATTACATAGATCACAATTCAAATGTTTTTTCTAATAACACCTAGTCTTCTCTTAATACTACTTCGGCAGCCTCATTTAGAAGTTGTTCAACAACTTTATCCATGATAGCTTCGGCCATTTGTTTAATTTCGTCATCCCCTTTTGTGTGAGGGTCACCAGACGATCCGGCAGGTTCTGAGGGAAGAGAATATTTTTGCATTATTATTACAAACCGCGAGCAAAGTTCAAAATAAAAATTACAACACAATAAGAGCGACTAATTAATACCTATTTGCCCTTCGGCAGCTTCTGTCACTTTCCTAGCATCATGGATGCCTTTTTCACTCCTTTGAATAATTTCTTGCGCCATTTCTCGGCCGCCGTTGTCCCAGACATCAGTAAAGAATTTGCCACCAACCATGCTTGCTTCGGCCGAGGGGTCTTTGATGTCTTCGGAGGATAAGGCAGCTTCGGATTGAGCTATAGCTTTTACATGCTCACAACCTTTCTTCTCCAAGACAGTAGCAACTCCCCTGGCGCCCGAAAAAGCGCAGATGTCACCGCGGCTACTCAGGATTTCCTCAAAGGCTTCTGCTTCGTGACTGATCCATTCTATCGGACCTTCGGGATTGCCTCTTGAGAAATTTTCTTCACTGGAAAATGCGCCCACGTTGGCGAAGCTGGTTTTAATTTTCTTTATGCATTCCAGGGATTTTTCGTAGCATTTTTTCTTAGAAGACCGAAGCTTTTCCACGGTTGCTTCCAAATGACCGGCCCATTGATCGCTGCATTCCCGCTTTGTTTCTTCAAGCATGCGTTCTTCTTTCGCCCGGGCCAATTGCTTCTGAAGATCTTTAATTTCGCGTCTCTGAGCTTCGGCCTGAACCTTTGCAGCAGCTTCGTCCTTTTTTATTTTGTCTACTAGTGTAAGCAGAATTTTATCTTTTTCTAGAGCTTCGTTTCTCAGTTTAATAACTTCTGAACGTAAATTGTTGAACGCAATTTCGTAGCTCTCATCTTCGGCACTCTTTTGTGCTCTTAATGCATTACTTAGGATTAAGCCCTATACGAAAAAGAATTCATGTAAGAATAAAAGAATGAATTATGTATTAAAAAAATTTTCAAGTGTATAATTCCCATACCTTTAGGCTATTGTACGCAAGACTGTCCGCAAGATCCTCCTTTGTCATAGCACTTAATCCAGCTTCGAGCTTCGGGAACCCCATACTTCTAGCCATCTCTCGGCAGACGGATAGTTCTTTATTATCAGGAAGGCAGTACAGGAAGTCATCTTCATTTGTCCCATTAAATACTACCGCCCCCTTCGGGTATTTTAGCTCTCTAGCATAGTGGTTGGCTTCATAGGTCTCTTCTTCAGACAATTTCTTCCCCGAAGCATGTCGCACGATGTAATCGCATATGCTGGCAGGAGCTTCGGGGGCGGCAGTATCAATTTCTTTAACCAAAACTGGTTTTGATATTTTCTCGGTTTCCAAAGATTGTTCCTTGGTGGGCTCTGAAGGCCCAGCTTCAGCCTCAGCTTCAGCTTCAGCTTGTTGCTTCGAAGCTTCGAAAGACGCTTCAGCAGATTCAACAGTTTTCTTTGGTGTTGTGCTTGAAGACTTAATTGTCTCCAAGACATCTAGTACATTCACCATTCTTTTCCTTTTTGGGGTCACCAATGGGCCCTTTTGATTCTTTGTTGTTTCGATAGTTGCTGAAGGACTTAAGATTTCTGATATTTTTGGCCCTTCAATCTTCGATTTTTCTGCTTTTTCTGCTGGAGGCGCTTCAGTTGTCTCTTCCATCTTCGGCACTGGAGCTGGTTCTGTAGCTTCAGGGGCCAAAGAGACTTCACCAATAAATTCTGGCACTGTGGCCGGCTCAATAAAACGCGCTCGGTGGGTGAGCACCTTCATCTTTTTCCTTTGTGGCGCTGGCTCACTAGTAGCACTCGTGGTAGCTTCTATCGCAGGAGATGTATTCTTTCTTTTGCGACCCAATACCGGATAGTGATAGTCAGGGTAGACAAACCCGACTGCGTCTAATACCCGGTTGAGCCTTTTCTTCTTTCGGCCTCCGAAGGCTGCTGATAACGCAGTGTTCTCGGCCTTCGAATATGACCCAAGCAGTTCGTCACTTAATGTTTCAATGCTTTTCAACCAGTCGTCATCAGGTTCAACAAATTTATCCCCGTATTTGAATGTGTATTTCAGTCTGACCAGTCCGCCTTCGTCGGACTCTTTGATGGTCTCCTTCGGCATTTCCCACTTTTCTGCAAGTGGCCACACCCTGAAAGCAATATGTTCTTGAATCAAGTCCCTTGTCCCAATAAAGGAGCAGACTACGCCGAAGGCTCTTTGACATTCCTCGGCTGCTTCATCCATTTCAACCTTCGGCCTTCGAAGTCCGAAGCGTTGCCAGATGGGGCGCATAATGATACTCTTCACATCTTCTTGCGCTGTTAAGTCATTCTTTACATAAAACCATTCAGTCATCCAGGCTCCAGGCCACCTCTTCCGAAAGGTCGGCACAGGGCGACTTGACCCGGAGCGGGCACCGAAGCTGTAACACCCAAAGTTGTTGTGATATTGTTCTTTCCCCCAGGGCTTCGTCTCATATAACAACTCATGAATGTTGCAAAAGCTTTTAGCATTCGGTTCTAATCCTTGGCTCCTCGCAGCCCAGATAAACATCCCCATTCTCAAGATAGCTTCGGGAGTAATTTGATGGAGGTAGACTTGAAATGTTTTCAGGACTTCAACAACAAAGTTGCTTAGCGGGAATCGAAGCCCAGCCTTAAGAAAGCTTCGGAAGATTACGACTTCATCTTCTTCTGGGGTGGGAGAAGTTTTTTCTCCAGCATCAGCCCTCACAATAGATATGTCTCGAAAATACCTCCCCCTCATATTATCAATATGACTCTGCTTAATAGTGGTCTTCCCGAAAACCGTGTGACTTGGCCGCCATGGTCGATCTTCGGCCTCTTCCCCACCACTTTCTACATCATAGCTGTCGCTGTCACCAGTATCTTCGGACAAACCTTCAAGAATCTCCTTGGTGATTTTCTCCGTATTGGTCTCCGCCATCGCTATAAGGAACCCCAAATTCTTCTCTTCCTCGAGACTCAGCTTCGTCTCAGCAGGGATCTTCTTACCTTTAGACATCTTCGGAAACGCTAAAAAACTGTTTTCAGGGCCGAAGCTTCAAAATCAAAAAGGTCACAAATCTTAATGCATAAGAGCTAAAAAATTTAGTGGGCCGAAGCAGATGGCAAGTATGCGTAACAAATGAGTTTGCGGTGTGATCTTATTTATACGCCCAGGGCGTTGAAAATTGAAAGGTCCCGCTTGTCAGTGAATGTTGCTATTCTAGCAAAGGGAAGGTGTTTTTTCGGACCTTCGGCTCAAGGCCTTCGTCCATATCGCAATCTGAATTTATCATTAACAAATTAATATTGCGAGGGGCTACTGTTGGGGGCCTTCGTCCTCCGAAGGTCCTCAAAAACATGATTTGACAATGTTTTCCAAGTGGATCATATGAACAAGTACCTTCGGACTCAGAGTTATGAACATGAAGTACGGTCAGGACGAAGCCTGAACCAGACGAAGGGGGATTAAAATGGAGGACGGGCTGATTACCAAGTTCCACGAAGGATGGTGCGCAGCCGAAGCTGTGCGCAGGGAAGCTTCGGCGCGATGGCAGAGAAAGGGAACCGACTTAAAGACGAAAAGACTACTTGGGCCTTGACAGATTTCCATGAGTCATTGGCAAATGTAATGGTCATGAATGTAATTTTACGTGGGCTGCGTCCCGCGTCTATAAATAGGTGAACAGTACTCCCGTACTGTTCACGCTGACTGGGCATTTACTTTTGCGTCACGCTTGTACTTTTTACCTTCTCTCAGGACCGAAGCATTTGAGAACAAGTCCCCAACATGGCTCTTTCTGCTCAAAGCATCTGCAGCCACATTTGCTTTGCCTGGATGATAATTTATCTCTAACTCATAGTCTTTGATTAGCTCCAGCCATCTTCGCTGCCTCGTGTTTAGCTCTGACTGGGTGAATATGTACTTGAGACTCTTGTGGTCTGTTGGAGACTTGTTCTCAAATGCTATGAATTAAGAACAAGGCAACATAAAAATGTTAAATGTTAATGCCCTTTGTCCGCTGAAGCATTATCTCCCCAAGGATTTAATGAACTTCGGACGAAGGTCGCGGGCAAAATATCATGAAGGTCATACCTTCGTGATTAAACTTATACAATAATGTAAAATGAAGTATAACATGTAAAACCTATGTTAGAAACAGATAACATTATTCGTATATTTCATTATATGGATCTGAATATTAAAACATGATATTTGGGCACGTTTACACCTTTTTCTTGACGGAAAACAATAATTCCAGTGTGATGCGTCAGCAATTACAAGATTTCATGAACAGTACAGGGGTACTGTTCATCTATTTATAGGCACAGGACATAGCCTATGTGAAATTACATTTATGCCCTAAGAGACTTTTTTCACGGATCAAGCTCGTTACGAAAAACGATCTAGCACCGCGAAGGGGCTACTGTTGGGGTCATGCTTCGTCGCCGAAGGTCCTGCAGGAAGAAACAGCTTCGGCTAAAGCTGCTTATACATGATGACCGAAGCTACCACTCATAATGCTTCGATGTTGCAGCATGCCCGAAGACGAAGGATCGAACCGACTTAAAGATAGAATGACATTTTAGCCCATAAGGGTATGAGTCAATGTTGTAAACTTTTATGAGGGACATGATTGTAATTCCTCATAGGCTGTGTCCTGTGCCTATAAATAGTGAACAGTATTCCTTTACTGTTCACGATTTCCTGTAATTGCAAACGCATTGCTCGGGAATTATCATCTGTCAAGGAGAAGCATTTGAGAACAAGTCCCCAACAATAATCAATTACAATACTGACACATAACATCATGGGTCTTTGAGTCATTTCATCTTTAAGTCGGTTCGCCCCCTTCGTCTTGAGATTTGTCACTGTGCCGAAGCTCTATCGGTGATAACTTCGGCGCTGCTTCTGAAAGGATCTGCCGAAGATGTTTTCCTCTTTTAGGATCCTCAGCTATGAAGCATACCCCTAACATGGTCCGTGTAGATATCACACTTCTACCCATACAAATAGTGCCTCCAGGTCTTCAGTGCATGAACCACTGCTGTTAACTCCAGATCATGAGTGGGGTAATTCTTCTTATGGATCTTCATTTGTTGGCACAAGTACACCACTACTCTCCCTTCCTGCATTAATACGCACCCCAGTCCGGTGTACGAAGCATCACAATACACTGAGAATGGCTTGTGAACATCTAGCAGAATCAATATTGGTGTTGTTGTCAACTTCCTCTTTAGTGTCTCAAAGGACTCTTGGCACGCTGGGGTCCACTTGAACTCAACTTTCTTTGCCAGCAAGGCTGTCATTGGCCTGACAATCTTGGAGAAACCTTCAATGAAACACCGATAGTAGCCGACCATTCCAATGAAACTCTTGATTCCCTAGACATCTTTCGGTGCTTTCCAATCTAGAATAACTGCTACCTTCTTCGGATCCATGGCCAATCCGTCTTGGTTTATAATATGACCTAAGAACAGAACTTCACGGATCCAGAACTCATAGTTGCTCAACTTGGCATACAGGTGACAAACTCGTAGCCTCAGCAATACTTTCCTCAAATGCTCTTCATGCTCTTGCTCATTCTGGATATCATCGATGAACACCACTACGAACTTGTCGAGATAGTCCATGGACACACTATTCATCAAGTACATGAAATAAGCTGCACATTCGTCAAACCGAATGACATGGCCATGAACTCATATAGTCCATACTTGGTGATAAATGATGTCTTCGATATATCCGAAGGTCGAATCCTAAGCTAATGGTTACCTGACCTCATATCTATCTTCGAGAACATACTAGCTCCTCTCAACTGATCCAACAAATCTTCAATCCTAGGCAGGAGGTACTTGTTCTTGATAGTGACTTCATTCAAAGATCTGTAATCAATGCACATCCTCTTTGTACCATCTTTCTTCTCAACAAATAACACTAGGGTGGCCCAAGGCAAAGTACTTGGTCTGATGTAGCCTTTCTCTAACAACTCATCAATCTACTTCTTGAGTTCCACCAATTCTGGTCCAGACACTCAATAGGCTCTAATGGAAATAAGGGCGGTGCTAGGTTTAAGTTCTATGGAAAACTCAACTTTTCTTTCGGGTGGCATGCCTGGTAAATCCTCGAGAAACACATCTGGGAATTCTGATACTACTTTGATAGCTTCTAATGGCTCAATTTCCTAAATATGGGTGGTGACTTGGTGATAGCTTCCTTTCCTTGGTCCAGACAAGACCAACTCCACTAACACTTCCTCTCCTGATAAGGACACTAACTTCACAGTCCTCTTGTAAAAGCTAAGGCTTCCTTGATGTTTGGTTAGTCAATTCATCCCTAGGATGACATCTATGGTTACATCCCGGGTACCCATTACTATCAGATCAGCGGGGAACTCTATCCCCTTATTTGAATTCTTGCACTAGGGCAAAATTTATCTGTTTGGGTCCTCCCACCAATTGAACTAACCCTCAGGTGGATACATGGGTGCTACTGGTATATTGTGTGATTCTACACATGATGCAGCCATAAAAGAATGTGTTGCTCTAGTATCAAATAACATATTTGTAGAATGATATTCGATTGAGAACGTACCTAGTGCCACTCCTGGGGTCTCCTGAAATGTGTCGGCCTCCAGGTGATTCACCTTTCCATACTGGGCACGAGGCTACCCACAATTGTTGCCTCCTTGTTGCGATGCATTCTACCTGGTAGGGGCATTGGGAGCGAGCTACTGTTGAGCTGCTTTCTTTGGGCAATGATTCACCCAGTGACCTTGTTCCCCACAATGGAAACATGTGCGACCTCCTCGTTACACTGGAGTTGCTTGGTTGTTCTGGTTGGTTGCGGGGGTAGGAAGGCGAGGTGCCTGGTTGTTCTAGCGCTAGTACGGATTTCCTCCTTGTTGACTGTTCTGATGGTACTGCTGCTACTACTGCTGAGGGAACTATCTCTCGTAGTTGACGTTGATGCTGAGGCTGATGCTGTTGACCCTGCTTGAACTGCTGAGGTGGGTTGCCTAAGTAACGAGGATGGCTGCTACTCCCGGCCTGAGATCCACCAATCTTGTGTTTCCAGTCCTCCATCTCCTGGCGCTTCCTTTAAGTCATTATGACTCTGTCAATAAAATGCTGGAAGGTGGGGAAAGTGTAATTCATCAACTGGTAGTGAAGGGGATCAACCAAACCTCTCAGGAAACGGTACTGCCTTTTGGCATCTGTATTGACATCTTTAGGTGCATAACGTGACAGCAGGAGAAACTTGCCCTGTACTCACTAACAGACAGGGGCCCTTGCTTCAATGCAAAAAATTCCTCCTTCCTTACTATCATTAGTCCTTCAGGCACATGGTAGCGATGGAAGTTGTCCCTGAACTCCTCCTAGGTGATGGCTTTAGGGTCAGCATGGCTGGCAAGATAAGACTCCCACCAAGACTGTGATGCTCCCCTTAGCCGACGGGGACCATACAGAACCTTCTCACGATCATTGCACTGAGCAGTGTGCAACTCGTGCTCCACCGTACGCAGCCAATCTTCGGCGTCCATTGGGTCTGCATAATGGGCAAAGATAGGGGATAGCCCCTCATTAACTCCGCTCGCTTGTCTCTAGGCATCGGTGGCATCTAAAGTTGCATCTGAGGTTGAGGTGGGGGTTGCTGCTGCTGCACCTGCTTGTATTGCTGCTAAAGTCTGGCCAATTCCTTGGACTACTTGGGTTTGCATCAGGAACATCTGCTCAATAGTCATCGGGGGTGGCGGTGGCAACTGCTGCTAAGCTGCCTCCTCCTGGGGTGCCTCCTACTCTTGCTGAGCACGCCTTCCACCTCTGCGCCTGTTTTCAGACATCTGTAGAAAGCACACACACATCAGATCTGACTCTGCAGTCTTTCAGCATAAGAAAAGATATATGGAAATCTTCACAACATTGAACAATTGACCATCTTCACTGACTCTCAACACAGCCAACACAGCTTCTCAGATAAAGAGGAAAGTGGAAATAAATAGGTTGCCCAACTAAATAACTGACTTTATTAATAACTACACCAAGTGGCAGGGGATACCCACACCTTGGTGACAATCATTACAAAGATCCAACTTCATTACAAGTTCATCACGATAGGCATAAAAGAATATGATAAGCAAACTAACACTAACTAGGACTGACTGAGACCAAGACATTGATTTAAGTATTATTACAGACTCCGATTCTGTCGATCTATGACTCCAAATCTATCTGGGTCCTGCAGTCAGGGGTGCCATAAGCAAAGCGACCACGAGGCAGCGAGCGGTAAGGGTGCTGAATCCCACCAAGAGCGGGGGAACCACCATCTTGATAGTGGCATGCTGTGTGCTTAGCACGTAGTTCCGCAACCTCCGCCCGAACCTTGCCTAACTCGTCAAGAGCTGGGTCCAGCTCGGTGTTGAGCATGACGACCAGGTTGACCATGCTGTTCAGCCTAGGATTGCCCTGCCCAACAGGCGAGACATTCACACCTCCAGCACTGCCGGTCGAATGGCAAGGATAGTACTTTAGGTTGAGGTCGTCAGCTACCCCGCTGAATAATGAGTCGTACTGCGAAAGCGCACGTCGTGCAACATCTTGCATGGATGCCTCGGCAGTATCCCTCTAAGTAATAGAATAATGCTCTAAAAAGGCCTCTGCACCCCGGAGATCATCGTCCGGACGGCACACCAAGAAAGTAGCCTCCCACTGGTCCGGATATAACCCACGACGATGTTGGTAGACTACACAACGATACTCAATGGACCTGTTGGTCCTTGTTCTTGAATGCTATACACCAAGAACAAAGCAACACAATCGTTAATGGATAAGGACCTTTGTCCGTTGAAACATTATCTCCCTTCAGAAATAATGATTTTCGGACGAAGGCCATGAAGGACGTACCTTCATCATCTTGATAAATGAATGCAAATAAAGTGACATAAAACATATAAGAATGTAAATAATGGTGACACAGAAGTAGATTATTTACATTCCTATTTTATTTCATAAACATAAATAAATGCTCATAATATTTATGCTTTATTTATACCTTCGGTTCGATAGAAGGTGAAAATGCGAGAGACACGGGAGCAAATACAATGCAGCGTGAACCATACAGGGATACTATTCATCTATTTATAGACACGGGACACAGCCCGGACGAAATTACATTCATGTCTCTGATAACTAATTATGATCATAATACAGACTATCAAGGACTATACCGTCTTTTCCTCTTTAAGTCGGTATCGTCCTTCGTCTTTAGCATGACACCAAGCTGAAGCTCTTTCAATCGTAGCTTCGGCTTATATCTTCATGTCACACCTGCCTTTGTACTGTCTTGCCAAAGGTGTTTTTGCTTAGAGGACCTTCGGCGGAGAAGAAGACCCCCAACAGTAGCCCCTTTGCGGTGCTAGATCGTTTTTCGTAACGAGCTCGATCCGCGAAAAACACGAAGACTTCGGAATGCCGAAGGTCCGAAAAACACCTTCCCTGAGCTCGTTGCCGAGAAACGATTATAATATTCTAGGCACCGGACGGTCCACCGCTCAGCGAGTGCGAGCGGCATGGCGGTTCACCTTCCCCCTGCAGCACTATATAAACAGACGGGTTGGTGAGGAGTTACCACATCATTCATTGCCATTGCACTGTTGTGCTATTAAAAAATTTAACCATAGCCAAAGCTTTCTGCATTGCGGTTTCGAGCAAACAATTCGGCACTTGAGATTAGCTTCGTCTCGAAAGCGCAAAAACACTGAAATGGCTAGAGTACGATTGACTGCTAGAGTGTCTCGTGAGGGAGACGAGGCCGAAGTAACTGAAATAGTACCAATATTAGAGGTAATGAGGCAATCAGGTCTTGTTGTGCGAGAGAGTCCTGTTGCCGAAGGTATTTTGGCTGCTGAAGCTGAGCAAATCACAGTTGGGGCGAAAAGTGATAATGAAGATGAAGAGGATTACACCATCCTAAGCCTAGAAAAACCTAGTCACCTCGAATTTGGTAGATCCACTGTGACGGCAGATGACATGGTTATAATGAAGAAATTGGGTTACTTTGGGGAAGCTGAGAGTAAACTTGTTCATTTTTCTGGCAAGGAATTGGTTCCAGAGCCGAAGGATGATGAAATTATTGTGTTTAAAAGCTTCTTCAGAGCAGGGCTTCGGTTCCCTCTTTATGATATAATAGGAGAGATTTTGAAGAATTTTGAAATATACCTTCATCAATTGACACCCAATGCAATTGTTAGACTTAGTGTCTACATCTGGTCCCTCAGAAGCCAGGGGATGAGTCCTAATGCCGTAGCTTTCTGCCGGGTGCACGAGCTGCATTACCAGACGAAGACCAGGGCAGATGGCCTTCATGAGAATTTTGGTTGCTACAATTTTGTGTATCAAAAGGATACAAAGGCACCGGTTCTTAGCTATCGTACTAAGTGGCCAACTGGCTGGAAAAGTGAATGGTTTTACATGAAAGCAGACGAGAAAAGGAGGGAGAAGCTGATGACTATGGTTATGAGTCCACTGAAATTGAGCTTTGGAATGACAAGGCCCCTGTGCCATATGCAACTTGGCTCACCATGCCAAGTAGCCGAAGTAGAGTTCAGAGTGGTTGCAGCCGAGGTCAGCACTAGGGATTTAGTGCAGGAATTCTTGGCAAATAGAGTATTTCTGACCTCTAGTGGCTGGGGAATGCCCAAGAAGAAGGATGGAAAAAAACACGAACTCATTCAGCTCCCTTACCAATTCAAGTTTGAGGAAGAGTTCAAGAAGCCATGCCAAGAATGGTTAGAAATGTTGAAACAATGTGCAATGAAATCCTTGGCAACTACACCAAAAAGGAGGACCCGTTAATGACTTCTACCTTTGGCACCCGGCCAAAACAAAGGCTGAATCGCATGATGGACGCACTAAATTTTGAATATCCAGACTATGAAAGGTTTGACAAGGGTGCCGAAGGTTTGAAAAGGAAAAGGATTGTCAGTATTTTAAACAGGCAAGCTGCCAGGCAAGTAAAGGAGGATGAGAATATACTGAAGAAGGCAAAGTCAACTACTGAGCCGAAAGTGGCAATCTTAAAAAAGCAGAAGCTTGACACGGCTCCTTCTACTGAGCCAAAGATGGATGAAACAAGAGAAGAAGCTCCTTCAACGCCCTTTGCTACTGAAGTAGCAGAAATTTTAAAGGTAATGACTGATTCTTTGCCTATCAAGCTGCTAAGTCCCCTGGGGCCGGAAATGACAAAATTTTTAAAGAAGAAGGATCAACCTTCAGCCACAAAGGAGAAGGCTGAAGGTCAAAAGAAACGAAGAATTGTCAATGTTATGCAAGCTATTGATTGAACACCACCCCTAGCCTCGGCGTCTAGAATGGTGCCTGTTGCAAGTGCCGAGGCTGAAGCCGCTGCCGAAGCTGAAGCTGCTACCAAAACTACTAATCTTGTGAGCACAATGTCAGGAATTCACAAGCTCATTTCAGACATGGTCGCGAAGAGACAATTGCAACCGTAGAGGAAAACATGGCTGCAGTGCTTGACAAGGGGGAAAAAGTTGTTGATGCTTCGTCAAAAGAAAAAGAATTTGACCTTCGGCACCTGGGAGGTCAGGAATTGTCCGAGGCAGAGAAAGAGGAGCTAGAAGAATATGGAAAATCTTGTGGCTACCAGTCGGGATCCATGCTCTTCAGCGAAGTTGATGAGGAAATCCTGGGATGTATCCGTGACCGTATTGGGGCAAAAATAATCAGCACTCTGTCAAAGAGTGTTGGTTTCCCAAAGCTGGAATCTGATATTAGTGGTTACCGATGGCAACATATTGTCGACAGCCTATTTTACTCCAATTTCAGGGTAAAATCTTTTAGCTAGATTCCTATTATCTTTGTGATGGATTAGAATATTCTAAAGTTAACTTATTTTTGCAGAGCATGCTGCTAAGCAAAGCATTAAGAATGCAACAAGATCTCGAAGATAAGAAAAATGAGATAATAATTGAAGGCTTGGCAAGCAATATCAAAGATTGTGAAGCTTCTCTTGAAAAGAAAGACTTCTTGCTTCAAGCAACCGAAGGTTCCCTTGCGGAATTACAAGCTGAAAATGCTAGATTAAACGAGGAGCTTCTCAAAGCTCAAACATCCTTAAAGGAAAAATCAGAGCGCTTCGAGCAAGAGAAGAAATAAGTGCAAGCGAAAACCAAAGTCGAAGCTGAGAAGAACATGAAGCTGCACGAATCCCTGAGGGACCTTTAGAATACATGCTCGAAGTTTGCTACTCGCTACGTGCATCGGTTGAAAAGAATCTTCAACTCGGTTGGGGTCAGCTCTGAAGAAATTGCCCCTTCGGCTGAAGATATATCGAAAACCTTCGAGCATATCAAGAATGAAGTTGATGCACTCGACGAAGTAATAACTGGGCATGGTGATTTCTGTGTCCTGTTAGCTTCTCGTGGCACGGCTGCTGCATTTTTGAAGGCCTGGTGCACGCATGCTAAAACAGTAAACAAGCCAAACTTCAGCCTGTCACAATCGGACTTGGTTAATATTCCTAGTGAAGCCCAAAGTATTGGAAATAGATTTATTACTCAAATTTGGGCTAAAGGTGGACGAGAGTTAGCTAGAGACGAAGCTCGGAATTTGCTTAAATCGGTACAAAACTTGTACCTGTTGTTTTCTTGATTTTTCTTTATTACCATCGCATTTACCTTATACCGTTGTTTGTCTGCAGGATGCCGGCGCCGAAGGTTAGTAAGCCTAAGCACATTCCAAAGATTGCGGGGCTAAAGCTTCCTTTTATAACTTCCTGTATAGAACTTAGGATCTATTTGCATTATTTTTGCAAAAGATTGTAATTGAGAACTGAATCCAAAATTGTATATATTTGTTCATACCTTGTAATATAATTTTACCTTTTTGTCCACGTGTGAATTGCTTTGCTGTGGACAAAACCCATGAGTATAACTTTTTGAGCCGAAGGCGAAAAACACCTTCCCTTCTTTTCTACACATCGAAGCATTTCATTGCATAAAATGCATGTGTTCATGTTTGCAACGAAGCCTCTTCGTATTCAACGAAGCACTTTGTCACTGAAGCCGGACCTCTTTATGTTCATATTATCGTTCGTGCTTCATGTCATGATAATGATGATCCTACGAGTGTCTAATGAATGTTTGTATGAATGCAAAGAATGATGCGATGTAATATGCAAATGTATGACCCGAATGCACACGAAACCATACCCAGACTCTGCATCCCCTTAGGAACGACTTTGGAGTCTCTTAACCTTCTATTTCGGTGGCATTTAAGCTCTGCATTCCCTTAGAAACGACTTTGGAGCTTCTTCACCTTCTATTTCGGTGGTATTTAAGCTCTATATTCCCTTAGGAACGACTTTGGAGCTTCTTCACCTTCTATTTCGGTGGTATTTGGCTCTGCATTCCCTTAGGAACGACTTTTGAGCTTCGAGACTTACTCTGCGCTCCCTTAGGAATGACTTTTGCAGCTTCAGAACTTACTCTGTGCTCCCTTAGGAACGACTTTGGTAGCTTCGTCACCTTTGGAGTGATTACAGCTCTGCATCCCCCTAGGGACGTCTTTTGAGCTTTTCCCTGTTCTCTTTGCACTCGATGGTGCGAATTCTGATAGTACATGTTACATTTTTGGGGGATTTCGGCCCTTGTATTGCATAGGGCTAAACAAGAATGAAAATTACAAACTATGGCCCCATTAAAAACCTTTCTCCCCTCTTGAAAGGAAAAGGGTGCCATAGGAAAATAAAAAAGATTACATCAATTACACATAATATTGCCGAAGCTCATCCGCATTCCAAGATCTGGGTATGTCGTTGCTGTCCATATCCTTCAATCTGTAAGAACCAGGTCTTGACGAAGATACTACCAGAAAAGGACCTTCCCATTTCAGCTATAGCTTCCCCACTGTATCTGGGTTGGCTATCCTTCGAAGCACCAAATGGCCTGGCTTGATATTTTCCAATCAAACTTTTCTATCACGCCATTTTATTGTTTCGGCCTGATACTTATTGATGTGCTCTATGGCCTGAAGTCTGGTCCCTTCTATGGCGTCTTTTGTTATTTGATAATCAGTTTCGTCCTCCACAGAAGTTGTGGTTCTTATTGATCCTGTTCTTGCTTCTTCTGGTGTTATTGCTTCGTCACCAAACAGGAGCTTGAAGGGAGTAAAACCTATTGACCGTGAGACAACAGTGTTGTGACTCCACACCACTTTTATCAACTCATCTGGCCACTTTCCTCTAGGCTGATTGAAGATTAACTTCATTATTCCTATCATTATAATTCAATTTGATCTCTCTCTACTAACCCATTTGATTCTGGATGCCTTATTGATGCAAAATGTATTCTTGTACCAATCTGGTCACAAAAAACCTTGAACATTTCAGCATCAAATTGAGCTCCATTGTCCACTGTAATAGCTTTCAGCACACTGAAGCAACAAACAATATTTTGCCAGAAGAACTTCTGGACTGTGGCCAAAGTTATGGTAGCTAGAGGCTTAGCTTCGATCCACTTTAAGAAATATTCTGATGAGGACATCCTCCACTATTACCCGTTGGCAAAGACGCAATTGGCCCAGTTGGCCCAATTGTAGTCGGACGGCGACCGGGTGAGCCTCAGAATTGTCCCACCTCACTTAACTTGGGAGGAGGAAGCCACTTTAAAAGGGAGAGCCACCCTTCCCCCATTGGACTAGTCTTTTGGGGCGATTGGGATTTTCCCTGAGTTGGGTGTGCTTAATGAACTATTGGGCTCTGGGCAACCCTAATTTGTTGGGCCTCGACCAACCCCACTTGGCTAGGTGTATCATCTGGTATCAGAGCTAGAGCCCATTTTAAGAAGGTGGGAATGATGAGGACATCCTCCACTATTACCCATTGGCAAAGACGCAATTGGCCCAGTTGGCCCAATTGTAGTCGGACGGCGACCGTGTGAGCCTCAGAATTATCCCACCTCGCTTAACTTGGGAGGAGGAAGCCACTTTAAAAGAGAGAGCCAGCCTTCCCCCATTGGACTAGTCTTTTGGGGCGATTGGGCATTTCCCTAAGTTGGGTGTGCTTAATGAACTGTTGGGCCACGGGCAACCCTAATTTGTTGGGCCTCGGCCAACCCCACCTGGGCTGGGTGTATCATATTCCACCGCTACCACAACATATTTTAAGTTTCCTTGTGCTGGTGGGAGCGGTCCTAACAAATCTAGGCCCATCTTTGCAATGGCCAAGTAGGTTGAATCAATTGTGTTAGAGACGAAGGTTGTTTCTGGTCTCTAGCACACTTCTGACAGTTTTCACATTTCTGGACCAAGTATGTAGCATCTGAAGCTACCTTCAGCCAATAAAAACCTTGTCTAAAGACGTTTCCCAGTAGAGGCCTGAATCCAATGTGGGCTCCACACAATCCTGCATGTATTTCCTTCATTAATTCCTGTCCTTCATTCCTAGAAAGGCATTTAAGCAATGGGGAACAAACTCCATGCTTGTATAGCTCCCCCTCAATTATTACATAAGGTCTTGTTCTTGCCTCCATTCTCTTATTGTAAGCTTCGTCATCTGAGAGGCGGTTGCCTTGGAGGAAGGATATTATTTCGGTCCTCCAGTCTTCACTATGTACAGGTGAGATTGTGAGCACTGCTCTCTCCATGAGCTCGATTGAAGGTGCTTTTATTGTTTCAAAAAATACCTCCGAAGGCAAAGGGAGCCCCTGTGCCGCTGACTTAGCTAGCAAATCTGCATGCTCATTTTCTCCCCTTGGGATATTTTTTACAGAAAATCCCTCAAAAGAAGCCTCCAATCTTCAGACTGCATCCAAATACTTTTCAAGCTTCGGATCTCTTGCCTTGCTACTCTTATCCACATGGCCAGATATAAATTGCGAATTAGTTTTGAGAATTGCCCTTCTTATTCCCATTGCCTTTAGTTTCCGAAGCCCTAAAAGAAGAGCTTCGTACTCGGCAATGTTATTTGTACAACTGAAGTCTAACTTTATTGCATAACATGTTCTGACTTTAGAGGGTGCCCCTAAAATAGCAGCTGCTCCTACATCGAAGGTCCCCCAAGATCCATCACAGAATACCGTCCAAGCTTTGGCATCTCTTGTTGCTTCTTCACCCTGAGCCCCTGGCGTCCAATCAGCTAACGCCTAGGATTGAATTGAGGATCTGTGTACATAATCAATGGTGAATTCGTTAAGTTCTATGGCCCATTTTTTGATCCTTCTTGTAGCTTATCTATTCCTCATTATGTCTTTCAGGGGTTGTGATGAAGGCACTATTATATGATATGCTTGAAAGTAGTACCAAAGCTTCCTAGAGGCCATCAATACAGCATACAGTACCTTCTCCAATTATGTGTAATTTTTCTTTGACAGGCTGAGTACTTCGGAGACGAAGTATACCGGTGCTTGTTTTTTTATTTGGCCATCTTGCTTTTCCTGTACAAGTGCCACACTAACTGCAGCATGGGAAGCAGCCACATACAGAAGTAGCGGAGTTCCTGATGAAGGTGGGATTAGAGTTGTCAAATCTATCAAATATTGCTTTAACTCTTCGAAGGCTTTCTGTTGAGCCGGACCCCACTGGAAGACTTCGGCTGACTTCAGTATTTCAAAGAATGGTAAACTCCTCTATGCTGATCTTGATATAAATCTATTTAACGATGCCAGCCTACATGCCAACCGTTGAGCCCCCTTCTTTGAATTTGGTGGTTCCATCCGAAGGATGGCTTCGATCTTGCTTGGATTAGCTTCGATGCCTTTTGTTGATACCAGGCAACCAAGAAACTTGCCCTTCTTCACTCCAAAAACACATTTTTCTGGGTTCAACTTGAGACGAGCTTGTCTAAAATTGGCAAACGTCTCTTGCAAATCGGCAACATGATTTTCTTGTTTTTTGCTTTTCACTATGATGTCATCAACATAAGTCAGCACATTTCTGCCTATTTGAGAGTGAAGAACCTTGACAGTCATTCTGCTGAAGCTTCCTCCAGCATTTTTGAGCCCCTCAGGCATCCGAAGGTAGCAATAGGTACCACTAGGAGTTATGAAGCTTGTATTTGGCTCATCCTCTTTCTTCATCCAAATTTGGTGATAACCCGAGTAGCAGTCCAATAGGCTCATGAGCTCTAAAGAAGCTGCTGCATCTACAAGGGAGTCTATTCTCGGTAAAGGGAACTCATCCTTCGGACATGCCTTGTTGAGATCTATGAAATCAATACACATTCTCCATTTCCCATTAGCTTTTTTCACCATAACGGTGTTAGCCAGCCACTCTGGATATGTTACTTCTCTGATAACACCGGCACTGAGAAGTCTCTTTACTTTGTTTCACGCACCTTTGGCTTTATCATCAGACATTTTCCGAAGCCTCTGCTTTCTTGGTCTGAAGGATGGGTCCACATTGAGTGAGTGCTCAATAACATCTCTGTTGACACCACAAAGGTCATTGGCTGTCCAAGCAAAAACATCTTTGTTATTAAACAGGAATCTTAACAGAGTTTTTTCCTGTTCATCAGATAGCGGAGATCCCAACAATACTTTTTGCTCTGCTACGTCTTCACAGAGAAGCATAGGCTTTAGTTGATCTGCTGAAGCAGCCTTCTCTCTTTTATGCTTATACTACTGATAAGCTTTGGCTTCATCTATACTGTGAATAGCCTTCGAATCCGTCCAACTCCCTTCAGCCCTCCTGGTAGCTTCTTGACTCTCATGTATAGAGATGGGCCCTTGTTCCGAAGGTATCTTCATGCATAGATATGCTGAATGAAGTATTGCTTCGAAGGCATTGAGTGTTCCTCGACCAATAATTGCATTGTATGGATACTCCATATCAACAATGTCAAAGACAACATGTTCTATTCTTGTGTTATGGATATAGCCGAAGGTAACTGACATTGTTATCTTGCCAAGTGCCACTATTGGGGACTTGTTCTCAAATGCTATGAGTTAAGAACAAGGCAACACAAAATATTAATGGTTAAAGACCTTCGTCCTTCAAAGCATTATCTCCCTTAGGGTATAATGATCTTCAGACGAAGGTTATGAAGGGCATACCTTAATCATCTCAATATATAATAAAGTAAGTAGAAGCATATGAAACTTTGAAAATAACATGAATAATTATATGATGTTATCAGAACGTTTTTATTATCATATTATGAATAAACATAAAAAATATCGAATCATATTTATACCTTCGGCTTGACTGAAGGTAAAAATCCAAGCGTGACGTGCGAGTGAATACAAGTCAGCGTGGACAGTACAGGGTTACTGTTCACCTATTTATAGACGCGAGACGTAGCCCGGTCAAAATTACATTTATGTCCTTGATGACAAATTACAAATGCGACACAAACTATTAGGGACTAAACAGTCTTTTCCTCTTTAAGTCGGTGCCGCCCTTCGTCTCAAGGCACGTCATTATGCCGAAGCTTTCTAGGTTGTAGCTTCGTCTTGTGCCTTCATGTTGTGTCAGTTCGCATATCATACTGCAAAGGTGTTTTTGCTTGGAGGACCTTCGGTGAAGAAGCATGCCCCCAACAGTAGCCCCTTCGCGGTGCTAGATCGTTTTTCGTAATGAGCTTGACCCGTGAAAAAATCTCAAAGGCCTCGGAATGCTGAAGGTCCGAAAAACACCTTCCCTGAGCTTGTTGTCGAGAAACGATTAAAATATTCCAAGCCTCAGATGGCCCATCGCTCAGCGGGTACGAGCGATCTATCGATTCACCTTCTAGACGCCGAGTGGCCCACCATTCAGCGGGTGTGGGCGATTTGGCGGTTTACCTTCCCACCTGCAGCACTATATAAACAGACGGGTAAGTGTGGAGTTACCACAACATTCATTGCCATTGCACTGTTGTGCTGTTAAAAAATTTAACCATAACCGAAGCTTTTTCACTTCACTCTCGAGCGGACCATCATTTTGAGTTAGCTTCATCAAAAAAGAGAACTTCGTCAAAACTGCGAAAGACATCAACTTCGTAAAAACCGCAAAAATCCATCAGATGGCCAGAGTACGCTCGACTGCAAGGGTGACTCATGAAGGAGAGGAGAGCGAGGCCACCGAGTCAGCTCCGATTTCTGAAGTCATGAGACAGTCAGGTTTAGTTGTGACAGAGGGAACCATTGACGAAGATACACCTGCTGCTGAAGCTGAACAGGCTGATATTGAGGAAGAAAATGTTGATGAAGAAGAGGAGGATTATAGCATTTTGATCCCATCAAAACCCAGCCACCTAGATTTTGAGAAGTCTACTGTGTATGAAGCTGACGTGCCCATGATGATGAAACTGGGCTACTTTGGAGAAGCTGAGAGGAAGCTTGTTCGTTTTGCCGGAGAAGAAACCACTCCAACGCCGAAGGATGATGAAGTAGTGGTTTTCAAAAGTTCCTTCAGAGCAGGATTACGGTTTCCTCTGAACGAGATGATAGAAGAAGTTTTGAAAATTTTTGAAATTTATCTTCATCAGCTGACCCCTAACACTATCATTAGGCTCAGTATCTTCATCTGGGCCCTCCGAAGCCAAGGGATGGACCCAGATGCCGAAGCATTCTACCGGGTGCATGAGTTGCACTACCAAACGAAGGCCAGAGTAGATGGTTTACATGAGAATTTTGGTTGTTATAATTTCGTGTATCACAAAGATACGAAAGCTCCGGTCCTCAGCTATCGCACCAAGTGGCCAACCGGCTGGAAGAGTGAATGGTTTTATATTAAAGCCAATGAAAAGAGAAGGGGGAAATTGATGACGATGGTCATGTGCCCGTTGGCTTTAAGCTTCGAATGACCAGACCTTCATGCAACATGTAGCCAGGGTCAGCATGCCAACTGCCTGTATCAGAATTCAGGGTGTTGGCTGAACAGATCAGTACTAGAGATTTGGTTCAAGAATACTTGGCTAATAGAACATCTCCAACATCAAGTGAATGGAGCATGCCGAAGCTAAAGGGAACAAAGAAAAAACTTGAGCTTGTTCGATTGCCTTATCGTTTTAAATTTGAGAAACAGTTCAAGGAGCCTTGCCAAGAGTGGCTAGAAATGATTGAGACAATGTGCAATGAAATTTTGGGAAACTATACCAAAAAAGAAGATCAATTAATGACTGCGGCCTTCGACACCCGACCAAAATGAAGGTTGAACCGGGTAATGGACGCTCTAAATTTTGAATACCCTTATTATGAGCGACTCAACAAAGGTGCCGAAGGGGCAAAAAGAAAAAGGGTTGTCAGCGTTCTGAGCAGGCAGGCTGCCAGAATGGTGAAGGAAGATGAAAAAACTTTAAAGAAGAGAAAATCTAGTCCTGAGTCGAAAGCGGCGGCTTTGAAGAAGAGAAAGGCTGCAACTCCAGAGCCAAAGGTGACTGAGGTGGAAGAGGAAACTCCTTCAACACCTCCTGCTGCCGAAGTAGAAGAGATTTTAAAGGTAATGAGTGAATCTTTACCTATCAAGCTACTAAGTCCTCTGGGACCGGAACTGACGAAGTTTTTTTAGAAGAAAGGAGAACCTTCGGCCACAAAGAAGGCAGATGGGCTAAAGAAGCAAAGGATTGGTAGCGTAATGCAAGCCATTGAAAAGACACCACCACCGGTCTCGGGATCTAAAATAGCGCCTACTGCAAACGCCGAGGCCACTGCCGAAGCAAACACATTGGCCAAAGCTGCAGCTGCCACTAAAGCTGCCAACCTGGAGGCTACCTTATCTAGGATTGATAAAATGATATTGTGTATGCCTATGGAAGAGACATCTACAGCTGCAGAACAAGTCATGGCCCCAGTGCCTGACAAAGGGAAAAGAATTGCCGAAGCTAATTCGGAAGAAAAAGGTTTCGATCTTCGGAACCTGGTTTGTCAAGAACTCTCTGAGGCCAAGAAGAAGGAGCTACATGAATATGGCATTTCCTGTGGCTACCAGCCAGGAGCCATGCTCTTCGGTGGAATCGATGAAGAGGCCTTGGGATGTGTTCGCGACCGTACCGGGGCGAAGGTAATCGGCAGTCTATCAAAGAGTGTCGGTTTTCCGAAGCTTGAAGTCGATATTAACAGCTATCGACGACAGCATATCATCGGTAGTTTGTTTTATTCCAACATTAAGGTAAAATTCTTATAATAAAGCAAAATTTTATTATTTGTTTTGTTTTTACGACAAAGTTTGCTGATGAAGGTCTATTTTGTATAGAGCATGCTGCTGAGCAAAGCGCTGCAAATGCAACAGGACCTCGAGGATAAAAAGAACGAAATTATAATCGAGGGTCTAGAGAGCAAAATCAAAGAATACGAAGCTTCTCTTGAAAAGAAAGATTTCCTACTCTAAGCAGTGGAAGGTTCCCTTGCAGAAGCACAAACCGAAAATGCTAGATTAAATAGGGAGCTTCTCCAAAAATCAGAGAGCTTCGAACAAGAAAGAGAAGATTTGCAAACAAAATACGAAGCTGAAGCTGCTGAAAATACGAAGCTGAAGCAATCCTTGGAAGAGCTTCAGAACATGTGTCTGGATTTTGGCAGCCGCTGCGTACATATCTGCATCGGATTTGGTTGGGGCCAGCGCTGAAAAGTTTACCCCTTCGGCCGAAAACATATCTAGCACCTTCGAACATATTGAAGGTGAAAGTTCCCTTTGACCCGGGAACAGGATCTGGATGTCGCCTAGAGGGGGGGGTGAATAGGCGAATAAAACTTATTACTTTAAAACTTAAATTCTTACTCTACTCGAAGACTTAGTACGCAGTGGAGTGAGAAGACTCTTCGAGTAGGTTGCAGCGGAATCAGAGATCCTGTCTCAAAAATGTCCTGCACTTCAAATAAAGCTTATACCACAGATAAGTATTGAAGTGCAGATATAAAGACGAGTAAGACAGAGAGTCAGGATACAATACAGAACAGAGCACACAGACGCAAGGATTTATCCCGAGGTTCGGCCAAGCCTGAAATGCTTGCCTAGTCCTCGTTGGAGTTAGCCACACCTGGGCTTGGAGTCTATTTCAACTCCTTCCTCCGTTTGCTTAGATCTGTCAGAATGACAGATAGAGCCTTTCACTATTGAGTGGGGTTACAACAGAACCGCGGCTGCTTACAAACTTCTTGGCAGCACCCCGGCAGAGTAACGATACGCTCAAGACCTTGCTCTAGCTCTTAGCAGCACTACTCCTCTCTCTGAAGGCTTATAGCTGTGCCTTCTACACAAACTATAGAGTTACACACAAGAGGGAGAGTGAGAATTGATCCGAGTGATGTCTACACTTGTTGGCTGCACTTGTTGGCTGCACTTGTATTTTGCTTGAGGCGCCTAGGGGTCCCTTTTATAGGCACAAGGGGCCTAGGAGCCGTTGGAGGCAATTCTGGAAGGCCAATCTTGCCTTCTGTCGTCGGGTGCACCGGACAGTCCGGTGCACACCGGACACTGTCCGGTGCCCGATATGTTTCCTTATCTGGCGCTGCCGACCGTTGCAGCTCGTTGGAGATCTGCGAGCCGTTGGCGCACCGGACAGTCCGGTGCACACCGGACAGTCCGGTGCCGTCTTCCGACCGTTGGCTCGGCCACGTGTCCCGCGCGGATTGCGCGGCCGACCGTTGGCCCTGGCCGACCGTTGGCTCACCGGACAGTCCGGTGCACACCGGACAGTCCGGTGAATTTTAGCCGTACGCCGTCGGCGAATTCCCGAGAGCGGCCAGTTCGAGCCGAGTCAGCCTGGCGCACCGGACACTGTCCGGTGCACACCGGACAGTCCGGTGCTCCAGACCGAGCTGGGTCTTGGCAGCGCACAACCAAGTCATTTTCTCCTCTTCTTTCTTCTTCTTCTTTCTGTTTCTAACACTTAGACAAATATATTAGTACACAAAACCAATGTACTAAGTCTAGAAACATACCTTCTCTTAATTATTACATCTATAGCATTTCACATGCATGAGCTTCGATGTTGGACTCATAAATCATCAAGTCTGCTTGACTTGATCTAGATTGACATTTCTTGGCTCCAACATCCTGCAAAGATCACATAGAACATCTCCAAACCTAGGAACAACCCAAACTAAAGATCAAGGTGAACTTAGCTCTTTTAGGCTGCTTCCAGTTCTGGCTTTGACACTTGTTCTCCTTCTAGTGACCTTGATCTCCTTCTTAGAGTTTGGTCTTGAGCCTTATGACTTACACCACATAACTGTAGCTGTTACCTCATTGGTTGTAAGTCACGTCCTAATGTAGTGATCCTTGGTGTGTTATAGCTCTTCTCAACTCGATCACCCTTGACTTTGCAAGCCTTCTTCTTCACCCTTGGCTTTGGGTTCCTCAGCCTCCTTGACCTTCTCCCGTGCACTTGGTACCTCGAAGCTTCTCTTGCCTCCGTCCTTGGCTTGATCAGTTGTCTCTGAGCTTCGCACCCGAGTCTCACTTTATGCAATGTCCATCTTACTTGTGATGTCCATCATGTATCCATAATCCAGTTCTTGGACCATCATAATTGTTCACTTGTGTTGAACCCTGTAGGCTTTGCCTTAAGCACCTGTTCAACACTTAGTACACTTGTTAGTCCTTTAATTGAGTTGTCATCCAAACACCAAAACTCACAAGAGAGCTTTCAATCTCCCCCTTTTTGGTGATTGATGGCAACACAATTAAAGCTTACATAAGAATAAGATTTGAAGCACAAATTTTGAATTCTAAGTTTATAGAATGCTCCCCCTAAATATGTGCTTACTTCAAAAACATAATCTGCACCTCAGACGCCAATTTGCACATACTTAGCAATTCGAAACATTTCTACACCTTAGCACTTTTTAGGATGCATTGTGTCAAGAATCAAATCATGATACTATACCACACAAATGCACATAATCAGAGTTAAACACAATTCAAATTAGTGGATATATCACAGGAATATCAACCTACCACTATTCACCATTAAGATACAGATTTAAACTAAGATACCAATTTCAAGCAATCTTAAAGCACTATTGACCACATGCAATTCAAATTAGTGGATATATCACAGGAATATCAACCTACCACTATTCACCATTAAGATACAGATTTAAACTAAGATACCAATTTCAAGCAATCTTAAAGCACTATTGACCACATGCATCATTATCCACATGACTGTCTATTTCAGAATGAACACAATCGATGCCAATTAATTCATGGCAACGGAAGCACTAGTCCATATGATGCAACACATATAATACTGCAGGAAGCATATGAAAAACACACTTCCAAAGCATAAACTAACACATCACCCCTTAGGATGAGCAGGATAAGCTACACATCACCCCTTAGGATGAGCAGGATAAGCTTTCCTCTCAGGTTGAGATAAGCTTTAATACACACAAATTCTCCCCCTTTGACATCAAACACCAAAAACTATACTCAAGCAAGAACATAGGATGATGTCAAGGGACAGCAGGGTGTCAAGGGGAAAAACGACTATCAAAGACTCCCCCTTACTTATTGAACATATGCACTATCAACATTTAGGTAAGATACATATATGCAAAAAGATTAATACTCCCTTTTGTACCTTTACCATGTTGTAGTGTACTTCCCATCTTGAAAGTAGTTAATCTTTCGAGAGCATCGCCACACTTGTGCCTGATTCTTTATCCTAACTTTCCTTGTTGCTAAGACACCAAACTTAGAACAAGTTATAGTATTGGACACACGAAGACTTCTATTCTCATGATTATCAAAAGATGTCAATTGAAGCGAACTATTATGGCTACCAATTGAAAGATACCAATTTAAAGATACCAATTGCAAAGTTCACTTATTATCATGGCTCCATGATTTTTAAGAATAAGCATTAAGAATAAGCATTTATTATCACCAGATATTATAGAGCATGAGCAATCTAAAGATATACAATTACTCACACCTTGAGATACCAATTTCTTGACTTACAGAGGTACCCAAGTCCTGATTGCTCCATTTCTTGCTTATCTTCTCTTTTCCACCTAGAGACTATACAAGATTGCTCAAGAAACAGTTAGTCTCAAAGGACACAAGTTATGTGTGCTCCCCCTCAAGTTGTGCATCAAGTATTTGAATGACTTGCACTTTGCACATTCTAGCTTCCTTAGAACTAGAGGAGAACACAAACATACCTTGGTCAAACCATACTCTATTACTTTCATCACACAAGAATGCCAATTTGAATATCAATTGTAAAACCACTTAACACTAATTGAGGGCTAAATGAAAGATCAACAATGCATGCCTCAGTGGTACCTAAGCCAATTCAATACTCAAGGAAGTATAACATTTATACGCAACTTGTACATGCTTCTTACTTAACTATCATTGCATATACCAATTCAAGATCAACACAATCATGTATATAAAGTGAAACATCTAAGCATGTCATAATTAAGAAGGTTTCTTAGGTGCACAAAAGAAACAACATTTCAAAGGCATAAATTACCTAAGCTAAGATATTACCAATTGAAAAACAAGAACATCGCTATGATCACACTTAACGGAATTTCAAGAATATTTAATGAAATTGCATAGCTCCATTTTCCATACCTTTGCCTTTATGAGAGCCCGTGTTAACACCAATTTGGGGCTCCTTTTGCTTACACACCTCATAGCTCAAAGGGGCACGACATGGATTTGAAATTCACACAATATTAAACTAGGGAGATCATGTGAACATGCACTAAACAAAATGTCATCTTTGCACATAGCATGACTTACAAAAAGTTACAGGTTTATCCATATACACCAAGAGAGTTGATCGTTGTGGATATAACAAATGAAAGAACTACCCATGAATGATTCAAAAGATATATCCTATATAACACCAGTCATGATTAAGCAAATATCATTATGATTCATTTAACGCAGGCAATCATATAACTACTCTAAGGACAGGTAGCACATCAAGCCAACTTAAGAGCAATACTAAATTGCAATGATATACTTAAAATACACAGGTACCGTCCTTTGGAGAGCAGGTTTTAGATTCTCATCAAGGTCCTTTACTTGATTCACCAATAATGATTCAGGACCTACACACCTTATTTCACTTGAGATGAACATGGGATTAGTGTTTCACAATAAAGGCACCAAAACAATTAACAGCTTAAGCATAGAGTTTAAGATAACCGTCTTAAGCTCTCCCATGGTCTCCAGTCCATCTCAAGGCACCTGCATGGTCTAGTTAGCAAAGTTTGGTACCCATCTCGAGATGGGTCCATAACGTTCATCTAAAAGGGCCTTTGGTACCCAAATAGCAGTTGTGCTAGTTCTAGGTGATCTCATTACTGATCTAGCACAAGTGTATGATTTGGGTCTCCTAAGCGAATAAGATTGACACAAATTCACTTGCTTAGGAATCTTACCTTTATAACATACCTTGGATAGATGACCCTGCTTACCACACTTGTAGCAGAAGCGTCGCTCAACTTGACACGACGCTTGCTGTGTGTTATTTTCCTTGGTGAGGGTCACCTTGGAGGATGCACATCCTTGATTCTTCATGACCGGACATGAAGTGATCGTGTGGTCCTTTTTGTTGCATCCAAAACAACTCCTTGTCCCTTCATTTTTGTCTTTGTACGGACAAGACGTGATGAGGTGGCCTAACTTCTTGCACTTGAAACACCTCCTTTTTTCTTTTCCCTTTGTGTACTTGAATGACATGGAGAGAGGGTCAGTGCAAACAACATGATTAATTGAATCTTTACCTTTTTCCAAGCTCATGTTGATTTCTTCATCTTTAGGAACATTTTTCTTATTGAGCTTGACACTTGCTGCAGTTTTTCCTTTCTCAAGCTTCTTCACCACGCGCCCGTGGATATCTTGAGAGAGTTGAGCAAAGTGTCTTCTCCTCAGTTGTCGTTGCTTCTTATTCCCACATAATTTCTTTTGTGACCCTAAAACTTGTTGCTCAATCAATGATTGGCTTTCTTTTGAGCAACGGGGGTTAGCACATGATGATATACAATTCAATTTCTCACACGTGCGAGAATGAGGTTCACATGAATTTAAGTTTGCAATTATAACCTCATGAGCAACATTAAGCATGATATGGTCATCAACTATTTTATTATGAGAATATGACAACATATCATACTCTTCACCTAGAGCAAGTTTTTTTAAATTTAGAATTTCTACTTGTCTCTTAAGCATGGCGTTTTCCATTTTAAGTTGAGCAACACAAGATAAAGCATCATCATTATTTCTTTGCTCAAATAAAATAGATTCATACCGTTGGACCAAATCGTCATGAGAGCACTTTAGCTCCTCATGTTCTTTGGTCATCTTCTCCAGGCTGTTGTTGGTTTTGATGAGGGTCTCCTCTAGCCTGAGAAGCGTCTCGCCTTGTTCCTTGTTCCTTCTCAACAACTTAACCAAGAGAGCTTTGTCCGCTTTGTTGAGATGATTGTAGAAACGGCGAATCTCCTCTTCTTCCACACCATCGGTCTCATTTTCCCTGTCATTAATGTCAGTGGAAGCAATATAGGAAAATGTACCTTGTGATGATGAAGACTCGTCCTCGCTATCATCCTCATATTCCTCCTCCTCATCGCTTTCGTCTCCACTATCATTGTTAGCAATAAGACATTTATAACTAGTGGAAGACAAACCTGTCGGTGAGGTGGATTCATCGTTTGGTGCCCATCGTTCTTGATCTTCTCCTTTTGAAAGGTTAGTATCACAAGCAATATGGGGAGTAGACGCAGTACAATTTGCCACACAATATTTTACTTTAATTCTATTCCATAAATCATGAGCATCAACAATTAAATCATTACCACTACTCATGATGGCAAAATAAGCACCTCTAGAAAGAGAATCAACTAAGATGCTGCAAGCACGGTGATTGAGAGAAAAACATCTTAGTTCATTATTAGAGGGATTTTTACTAATATCAGATGGAAAAATACTTCTACTAAAGATCTGTCTCAAATCAGGATCAACACTTAAGAAAGCATTATAAATAGAGACAGACCAAGATTTGTAATTAGAGCCATCGCCTAAAAGAAGTTCTACAGTTACCTCTTGTGGCGACATCGTCATCTCCGGACGGCTAAGCCCACACTGGAGAGGCCTAGCTCCGATACCAATTGAAAGTTCCCTTTGACCCGGGAACAGGATCTGGATGTCGCCTAGAGGGGGGGTGAATAGGCGAATAAAACTTATTACTTTAAAACTTAAATTCTTACTCTACTCGAAGACTTAGTACGCAGTGGAGTGAGAAGACTCTTCGAGTAGGTTGCAGCGGAATCAGAGATCCTGTCTCAAAAATGTCCTCCACTTCAAATAAAGCTTATACCACAGATAAGTATTGAAGTGCAGATATAAAGACGAGTAAGACAGAGAGTCAGGATACAATACAGAACAGAGCACACAGACGCAAGGATTTATCCCGAGGTTCGGCCAAGCCTGAAATGCTTGCCTAGTCCTCGTTGGAGTTAGCCACACCTGGGCTTGGAGTCTATTTCAACTCCTTCCTCCGTTTGCTCAGATCTGTCAGAATGACAGATAGAGCCTTTCACTATTGAGTGGGGTTACAACAGAACCGCGGCTGCTTACAAACTTCTTGGCAGCACCCCGGCAGAGTAACGATACGCTCAAGACCTTGCTCTAGCTCTTAGCAGCACTACTCCTCTCTCTGAAGGCTTATAGCTGTGCCTTCTACACAAACTATAGAGTTACACACAAGAGGGAGAGTGAGAATTGATCCGAGTGATGTCTACACTTGTTGGCTGCACTTGTATTTTGCTTGAGGCGCCTAGGGGTCCCTTTTATAGGCACAAGGGGCCTAGGAGCCGTTGGAGGCAATTCTGGAAGGCCAATCTTGCCTTCTGTCGTCGGGTGCACCGGACAGTCCGGTGCACACCGGACACTGTCCGGTGCCCGATATGTTTCCTTATCTGGCGCTGCCGACCGTTGCAGCTCGTTGGAGATCTGCGAGCCGTTGGCGCACCGGACAGTCCGGTGCACACCGGACAGTCCGGTGCCGTCTTCCGACCGTTGGCTCGGCCACGTGTCCCGCGCGGATTGCGCGGCCGACCGTTGGCCCTGGCCGACCGTTGGCTCACCGGACAGTCCGGTGCACACCGGACAGTCCGGTGAATTTTAGCCGTACACCGTCGGCGAATTCCCGAGAGCGGCCAGTTCGAGCCGAGTCAGCCTGGCGCACCGGACACTGTCCGGTGCACACCGGACAGTCCGGTGCTCCAGACCGAGCTGGGTCTTGGCAGCGCACAGCCAAGTCATTTTCTCCTCTTCTTTCTTCTTCTTCTTTCTGTTTCTAACACTTAGACAAATATATTAGTACACAAAACCAATGTACTAAGTCTAGAAACATACCTTCTCTTAATTATTACATCTATAGCATTTCACATGCATGAGCTTCGATGTTGGACTCATAAATCATCAAGTCTGCTTGACTTGATCTAGATTGACATTTCTTGGCTCCAACATCCTGCAAAGATCACATAGAACATCTCCAAACCTAGGAACAACCCAAACTAAAGATCAAGGTGAACTTAGCTCTTTTAGGCTGCTTCCAGTTCTGGCTTTGACACTTGTTCTCCTTCTAGTGACCTTGATCTCCTTCTTAGAGTTTGGTCTTGAGCCTTATGACTTACACCACATAACTGTAGCTGTTACCTCATTGGTTGTAAGTCACGTCCTAATGTAGTGATCCTTGGTGTGTTATAGCTCTTCTCAACTCGATCACCCTTGACTTTGCAAGCCTTCTTCTTCACCCTTGGCTTTGGGTTCCTCAGCCTCCTTGACCTTCTCCCGTGCACTTGGTACCTCGAAGCTTCTCTTGCCTCCGTCCTTGGCTTGATCAGTTGTCTCCGAGCTTCGCACCCGAGTCTCACTTTATGCAATGTCCATCTTACTTGTGATGTCCATCATGTATCCATAATCCAGTTCTTGGACCATCATAATTGTTCACTTGTGTTGAACCCTGTAGGCTTTGCCTTAAGCACCTGTTCAACACTTAGTACACTTGTTAGTCCTTTAATTGAGTTGTCATCCAAACACCAAAACTCACAAGAGAGCTTTCAGAAGGCGAAATAGAGGCACTCGACGAAGTAATAGCCGGGCATGGTGACTTCTGTGCCCTGCTAGCTTCTCGTGGCAAAGCCGTAGCATTTTTGAAGGCTGGCTGTACGCACGCAAAAATTTTAAATAGACCAAACTTCAGCCTATCTACATCGGATTTGGTTGACATCCCCAATATAGCCCAAAGCATAGGGAGCAGATTTATAACACAAATTTGGGCGAAGGGTGGTCAAGAGTTGGCTAGTGACGAGGCCCGAAGCCTGTTAAAGTCGGTACGATACTTATACCTGTTGCTTGCTCTCTTGTAATTACTTTTACCTTATACTGCTTTGTTGTGTACAGGATGATGATGCTGAAGGTCAATAGTTCGAAGCTCATTTCAAAGATTGCTGAAGCTGCTGAACAAAGCTTAGAAACATTTGAAATATCTTTTGTAAAAGACATTGTAATTAGGAATCGAACATTACTTTGTAAATTTGTCCATACCTTGTAATATATTTTTACCTTTCCATCCATGTATGAATTGCTTGGCTATGGACGAAACTTGTATCTTTTGAGCCGAAGGCGAAAAACACCTTCCCTTCTTTTCATACACAACGAAACGTATTCTTGCTTCTTTATGCTCATCGAAGCATTGTTATCAAAGCTGAGGTATCTGTTTGTGTTTTATGTTAGGATGATGATGATCCTACGAATGTCTACATGAATGTGTATGAATGCAATGAATTATGTAATGTAATGTGTAAATGAATGTTCAAACACACACACGAAGCCACACCCAAACTCTGCATCCCCTTAGGAACGTCTTTTGAGTCTTAAGCTCTGCATCCCCTAAGGAACGACTTTTGAGCTTCTTCACCTTCTGTTTCGGTGGTATAAGTTCTGCATCCCCTTAGGAACGACTTTTGAACTTCTTCGCCTTATATTTCGGTGGTATTTGGCTCTGCATTCCTTTTGGAGCGACTTTTGAGCAGAAAACTTATGTTACGCTCCCTTAGGAACGACTTTTTGTAACTTCGTCATGCTCTTGGCTCTGCATTCCCTTAGGAACGACTTTTGAGCAGAAAACTTACGATGTGCTCCCTTAGGAATGACTTTTGTAGCTTCGTCATGCTCTGCATCCCCTTGGGGACGTCTTTTGAGCTTCTCCCTATTTTTCTTTTTGCACTCGATGGTGCATGCTCATATTTTACATATTACATCTTTTGGGGGATTCTGCCCTCGTAGGGCTAAATAAGTGAAAAATTACAAAATATGGCCCCATTAAAAACCTTTCTCCCCTCTTGAAAGGAAAAGGGTGCCATAGAAAAAATGAAAAGGAAAGATTACATCAAATTACACATAATATCGTCGAAGCTCATCCGCATTCCAAGATCTGGGTATGTCGTTGTCGTCCATATCCTTCAATCTGTAAGAACCGGGTCTTGATGAAGATAATACCTATTGGGGGTATGCTTCGTCGCCGAAGATCCTATAAGAAGAAACACCTTCGGCAGATCCTCTCAAAAGCAGCGCCAAAGCTACCATCCATGAAGCTTCGGCACAGTGACATGTCTCAAGACGAAGGATCGCAACGACTTAAAGATGAAATGACCGATTAGTCCATGAGAGCCTGTGTCATAATTGTAATCTTAAGCCAACAGCAAATATGAAGGGCATGGATGTAATTTTACACAGGCTACGCCCTGTGCCTATAAATAGATGAACAGTAACCCCGTACTATTCACGCGGACATGTATTTGCTCGCGCGTCACGCTTGGACTTTTGCCTTCTATAAAGCCAAAGGTATAAATGTAATTCAATATTGTTCACGTTTGTTCATGATGATATAATTTAAAGATATCAATGACGCCATATGATTATTTATGTTATTTCTCATGTTTCATATGCTTCTTCCTTCATTAATATGTATTGAAATGTCGAAGGTATGTCCTTCATGCCCTTCGTCTGAAGATCATTATATCCTAAGGGATATAATGCTTCGAAGGATGAAGGGTATTAACCATTAACCCTTTTATGTTGCCTTGTTCTTAACTCATAGCATTTGAGAACAAGTCTCCAACATTGGCGCCCACCTCCGGTGAACTCACTTCCACTGATTGAGCTGATGGCTTCGTCCAACAAGCAAGCTGAAGTTGCTTCGGCTACGAAGCTGGTGCTTCTGATAACAGGCAGTTCATGCTCAGAGCCGGCCAACAAGAAGTAGAAAAAGGAAGCTTAGAGAAGGGTGCAGCATGTTGTGGTGCAGGGACCCTTCATTAAGTCGAAATGGTCCCACATCCCAATCACCTTCTCCCAGGAGGACCTTCAGCTCAAGGATTACCCCCACAATGATGCTATGGTCATATCTTGTGTCATCAAGGGATTTCTGGTCCATAATGTTCTAGTTGATACAGGCAGTGCAGCCGATATCGTATTTGCTAAAGCCTTCAGATAGATGCAAGAGCCAGAGGACAAGATTCATGATGCTACACACCCTCTTTGTGGCTTCGGAGGAAGGCAGATTATAGCACTTGGTAAGATCACAATGCCAGTGACCTTAGGATTTGTCCACAGTACAAGGACTGAACAGGTTGTGTTTGATATTGTTGACATGGAATACCCCTACAATGCAATCATTGGTCGTGGGACACTTAATGCTTTCGAAGCAATTCTTGATCCAGCATATCTATGCATGAAGATACCTTCGGAACAAGGGCCTATTGCTATTCATGGAAGTCAGGAAGCTGCCAGAAAGGCTGAGGGAAATTGGACAGACTCAAAAGCCATCCACAATATAGACGGAGCTGAAGCTTGTGAGCAGTACAAGTACAGAAGAGAGAAGGCTGCTTCGGCTGATCAGCCGAAGCCCATGCTTCTATGTGAAGACATAGCAGAGCAGAAGGTATTGCTAGGGTCCCAATTATTTGAAGAGCAGGAGAAAAATTTGATAAGGTTTTTATTCAACAACAAAGATGTTTTTGCATGGTCGGCCAATGATCTCTGTGGTGTCAACAGAGACGTCATCGAACATTCACTCAATGTCGATCCATCTTTTAGGCCCAGAAAGCAAAGGCTTCGGAAAATGTCTGATGATAAAGCCAAAGGTGTCGGAATGAAGTGAAAAGACTTCTCAGTGCTGGTGTTATTAGAGAGGTAAAATATCCAGAGTGGCTAGCAAACACTGTTATGGTGAAGAAGGCCAATGGCAAATGGAGAATGTGTATCGATTTCACGGATCTTAACAAGGCCTGTCCGAAGGATGAATTTCCATTACCAAGGATAGACTCCCTAGTGGATGCGGCAGCTTCTTCAGAACTTATGAGTCTGCTGGATTGCTATTCAGGATATCATCAAATATGGATGAAGAAGGAGGATGAGCCAAAGACTAGCTTCATAACTCCCAGTGGCACCTATTGTTATCTTCGGATGCCTGAGGGGCTCAAGAATGCTAGAGGCAGTTTCAGCAGGATGACAGCCAAGGTCATTCATTCCCAGATAGGCAGAAATGTGCTAACATACGTTGATGATATTATAGTAAAAAGCACGAAGCAAGAAAATCATATCACTGATCTGCAAGAAACATTTGCTAATTTTAGGCAAGCTGGCCTGAAATTAAATCCTGAAAAATGTGTCTTTGGAGTGAAGAAGGGTAAGTTCCTTGGCTGTCTAGTTTCAACGAAGGGGATCGAAGCTAACCCAAGCAAGATCGAAGCCATCCTTCAAATGGAACCACCAAGCACAAAAAAGGGGCCCAACAGTTGACAGGAACATTGGCTTCATTGAATAGATTTGTATCTAGATCAGCAGAAAGAAACTTGCCATTTTTTGAAATACTTAAGTCAGCCGAAGTCTTTCAATGGGGCCCAGTTCAACAGAAAGCCTTTGAAGAGCTAAAACAATATTTAATTGATCTAACAACACTAACTCCACCAGTGCCAGGGGCTCCATTACTATTGTATGTGGCAGCTTCGCACTCTGTAGTAAGTGCGGCACTTGTGCGGGAGAAATTGGAAGGACAAATTAAAAAGCAAGCTCCAGTATACTTTGTTTCCGAAGTTCTAAGCTTATCAAAGAAAAACTATACAGAATTGGAGAAGGTGTTGTATGTTGTCTTAATGGCCTCCAGGAAGCTTTGGCATTATTTTCAAGCATTCCATATAATTGTTCCTTCATCACAACCTCTGAAGGATATCATGAGGAACAGAGAAGCTACTAGAAGAATTGGAAAGTGGGTTGCGGAACTAAACGAATTCAGCATTGATTATGTGCATAGATCCTCAATTCAGTCCCAGGCGTTAGCAGACTTCATCGCTGACTGGACGCCAGGGGCTCAGGAAGAAGAAGCAAATAAAGATGCCGAAGCCTGAACAGTGTTCTGCGACGGTTCCTAGGGAACCTTCGGGGCAGGTGCGGCTACTGTCTTAGTTGCACCTTCCAAAGTCAGAACATGCTATGCAATAAGGCTTGATTTTAGTTGTACAAACAATATTGCTGAATACGAAGCTTTACTTTTGGGGCTTCGGAAGTTAAAGGCAATGGGGATAAGAAGGGCGGTCCTTAAAACCGACTCCTAAGTTATTTCTGGACATGTCGACAAGAGTTGCAAAGCAAGAGATCCGAAGCTTGAGAAATACCTAGACACAGTTCGAAGGCTTGAGGCTTCATTCGAAGGGTTTTCTGTTAAGAATATTCCACGAGGAGAAAATGAGCACGCTGATCTGCTAGCCAAGTCAGCGGCACAGGGGCTGCCTCTACCTTTGGAAGTATTTTTTGAAACGATAAGAGCACCTTCGGTGGAACTCCTCGAAAGAGCAGTGCTCACTATATCTCCTGTTCATAGTGAAGATTGGAGGACTGAGATTATATCTTTCCTCCAAGGTAATTGCCTTTCAGACGGCGAAGCTTATAATAAGAGAATGGAGGCAAGAACAAGACCATATGTAATAATAGAAGGGGAATTATACAAGCATGGAGTCTGCTCTCCACTTCTTAAGTGTTTATCCAGAGCCGAAGGTATAGAGCTGATGAAGGAGATGCATGCAGGATTGTGTGGATCTCACATTAGGTCTAGGCCTTTGCTAGGAAAAGTTTTTCGATAAGGATTTTACTAGCCGAAGGCAGCTTCGGATGCAGCAGAGCTAGTCCAAAAGTGTGAAGGCTGTCAAAAATGTGCAAGAGACCAGAAGCAACCTTCATCTCTTACTCAGTTAATACAGCTCACTTGGCCGTTGCAAAGATGGGGTCTTGATTTGCTAGGACCACTTCCACCAGCACAAGGCAATTTAAAATATGTTATGGTGGCGGTAGAATATTTTTCCAAGTGGATTGAGGCAAAGCCGTTGGCCACAATAACTTCGGTCACAGTCCAAAAGTTTTTCTGGCAAAATATTGTTTGTCGCTTCGGTGTGTCGAAGGCTATCACAGTAGACAATGGAACACAGTTTGATGTCGAAGCTTTCAAGGAATTCTGTGATCAGATTGGCACGAAGATCCATTTTGCATCAGTCAGACATCTAGAGTTAAATGGACTTGTCAAAAGGGCAAATGGCATCATAATGACGGGAATAATGAAGTTAATCTTCAATCGGCCCAGAGGAAAATGGCTAGACAAGTTGATTAAAGTGGTGTGGAGCCACAACACAATAGTATCAAGGTCAACAGGTTTTACACCATTCAAGTTATTATTTGGTGACGAAGCAATAACTCCAGAAGAAGCTAAGGCAGGGTCAATCAGAACAGTAGCTTCGGCAGAGGACGAAGCTGATTATTCTGTGGCAAAAGATGCTATAGAAGGGACCAGACTTCATGCTGTGGAGAATATCAATAAATACCAAGCCGAAACAATAAAATGGCGTGATAGAAAGGTTCGGCTAAAAAACATTAGGCCAGGGCATCTGGTGCTTCGAAGAGTGGCCAATCCAGACACAGTAGGCAAGTTACAGCTGAAATGGGAAGGACCCTTTCTTGTGGTATCTTCGTCAAGACCCGGTTCTTACAGATTGAAGGATATGGACGGCAACGACATTCCTAGATCTTGGAATGCGGATGAGCTTTGGCTATACTATGTGTAATTGGATGTAATCTTTTTTCATTTTTCCTATGGTACCATTTTCCTTTCCGAAGGGGGAGAAAGGTTTTTAATGGGACCATAATTTGTAATCTTTCTTTTCTTATTCAGCTCCATGAGAGCAAAATCCCCCAAAATATGTAAATGTAAAATCTGAGCATGCACCATCGAGTGCAGAGAAAAAGGAAAAATAGGGAGAAGCTCGAAAGTCGTCCCTAAGGGGATGCAGAGCACGACGAAGCTACAAAAAAGCCGTTCCTAAGGGAGCGCAGCGTAAGTTTTCTGCTCAAAAGTCATTCCTAAGGGAATGCAGAGCAAAATACCGCCAAAATATAAGGCAAAGCGCGAAAAGTCAACGCGAATACCGCTGAAATAGAAGGCGAAGAAGTTCAAAAGACGTTCCTAAGGGGATGCAGAACTTACACCGAAAAATAAGCGGTGAAGCCGAAAAATAAGCGGCAAAGAGACTTCAGTCATTCCCAAGGGAATGAAGGCTATGGTTGTGGCTTCGTATGTGTGTGTTTGGACATTCATTTGCACGTCACATTACATCATACATTGCATTCATAAAACATTCATTTAGACATACATAGGATCATCATTATCATATCATACAAACATGGGCACATGCTTCTGTTGGGGACTTGTTCTCAAAGGCTATGAATTAAAAACAAGGCAACATAAAAATGTTAAATGATAATACCCTTCGTCCGTTGAAGCATTGTCTCCCCAAGGATTCAATGAACTTCGGACGAAGGTTGCAGATTATATATCACGAAGGTCATACCTTCGTGTTCAGGTTTAAAGAATATTGAAAAATGAAGAATAACATACAAAACATGTGTTAGAAGAAAATAACTTTTTCCTTATATTTCATTATATCAATCTGAATATTAAAACATAACATTTGAATGCATTTATACCTTTTTCCTGACGGAAAACAATTCCAGTGTGATGCGTCAACAATTACAAGATTGCGTGAACAGTATAGGGGCACTGTTCATCTATTTATAGGCACAGGACACAGCCTATGTGAAATTACATCTATCCCCTTTATAATTAATTACAACACTAACACAAAACATCATGAGTTTTTGAGTCATTTGATCTTTAAGTCGGTTTGCCCCCTTCGTCTTGGGACTTGTCACTGTGCCGAAGCTCTATCGATGGTAGCTTCAGCGCTGTTTCTTGAAAGGATCTTGTCGAAGGTGTTTTCCTCTTTTAGGATCTTTGGCTACAAAGCATACCCCCAACAGCTTCGGTTATAAGGATAAGACTTTGGCAAAAAGAAAAAGAAGCAGTTTCAGGCTTCATTGTGTACGAAAAGAAGGGAAGGTGTTTTTCGCCTTCGGCTCAAAAAAATATAAGTTTCATCCACATCAAAGCAGTTCATACATGGACCAAGAGGTAAAAATATATTACAAGGTATGGACAAATTTATAGAATTAGTATCTGATTCTTAAAATTACAATATTTTTACAACGATATTACAAGATTTTTTCTAGAGTTTTTTCGCAGCAAGGTCTTCAGCTTCGGCATCATTGAGCTTCGGATCATTTGTCAAGCTTTGGCTCACTGTTCCTCAGCTTCGTCATCCTATACATATTAAAATGGTATGAGAAAAGTGCAAAGTTCAAGGAGAAGGTAAAGTAATAGGTACAAATTTTTTACCGGCTTAAGGTGGCTTCGAGCTTCGTCGCCAGCCATGTTTCGCCCGCCATTCATCCAAATTTGCATTATGAATCTATTTCCTATGCTCCGAGCTAGGCTGGGGATATCAGTTAAATCTGCCGGTGATAAGCTGAAGTTTGGCCAATTAACAATTTTCCCATGCGTGCAGCCAGATTTCATGAAGGCAACAGCTGTGCCCCGAGAAGCTAGTAGGGCACAAAAATCGGCGTGTCCAGCTATAACTTCATCAAGAGCATCAACTTCGCCTTCAATGTGTTCGAAGGTCTCCGGCAGGTTTTCAACCGAAGGATTGAATTTCTCAGCACTGGCTCCAACCGAATTGAAAACCTGTTTTAGCCGCTGCAGGCATCGGTTGCTGAAGTCTACACATTTTTCTTGAAGCTCTTTCAGTGATTTCTGTAAATTTGAACTTTTCTCAGCTTCAGCTTCGAGTTTGGTTTCGAAAATTTTCTTTTTCATGGAAAATTCACTGTTCAATCTAGCAATTTCAACCTGGGCTTCCGCCAGTGAACCTTCCATGGATTGAAGTATGAAGTCTTTTTTCTCTAGGGCAGCTTCATGGTCTTTAATCTTCTTCTCCAGGCCCTCAATTATAGCTTCGTTTTTCTTGTCCTCGAGGTCTTGTTGCATCCTCAGGACTTTTCTTAGCAGTAAGCTCTGACAAAATAACCTTCATCAGAAGACATCTTCATATCAAAACAATAAAAAGTTTAGAATTTTACCTTAAAGTTAGCATAAAATAGGCTACCGGCGATATGCTGTCGTCGATACCTGCTGAGGTCTGCCTCAATCTTTGGAAGGCCAACACTCTTCGATAGAGTACTCACAATCTTTGCCCTAGTCTGGTCCCAAAGGCAACCTAAGTCTTCTTCGGCAACTCCGCCGAAGAGTAACGCCCCTGGTCTGTACCTGCAAGATATGGCATATTCCTTCAGTTCTTCTTTTTCAGCCTTTGACAATTCTTGCCCAAGTATGTCTTGAAAATTGAAGTCTTCTTCTTCCGAAGTATCTTTGGTTCTCTCCTTTTCTTTTCCAGGCGCTGTGGCCATAGTCTCTTCAGCGGTTGTAGCACCTTCTTCCTCCGCCATATTCACTAGCATTTTATCAATATCGGAAAGCGTGGTCTCTAGATTTGAATCTTCGACAGCTTCAGCTTCGGCAGTTTCAACTTCGGTGGGTGCAGCTTCGGTAGCAGCAGTGCCCTCGACGGCTGGTGTTTTGGATGCCGAGGCCGGCGGTGGTGTCTGCTCAATGACTTCAACCACATGAATAATTCTCCGTTTTTTCGGCTCGGCAGGCTTCTTCGCTGCCGAGGGCTCCTTTTCCTTCTGAAAAAGCTTCGTCAGATGTGGCCCTAGTGGACTTAGCTTGATAGGCAAAGATTCAGTCATTACCTTTAAAATTTCTTCCACGTCAGCAGCAGAAGGCATTGAAGGAGCCTCATCCTCTATATCAGTCGTTTTTTGCTTCGGAGCCGCAGCTTTCCTTTTCTTCGGAACAACTATCTTTGGCTTAGGGCTTAATTTCCTTTTCTTCAGAATTTCTTCATCCTTTTTCACCAATTTAGCAGCTTCTCTACCCAGAACGCTAACAACTCTTTTTCTTTTTTGCCCTTCGATACCTCTGTTCAATCGCTCATAGTCAGGATTTTCAAAATTCAGGGCATCCATCACCCGGTTCAACCTTCACTTCGGTCGAGTGCCGAAGGCTGCAGTCATTAATTGATCTTCTTTTTTAGAATAGTTGCCCAGGATTTCGTTGCACATAACTTCAATCGTGTCTAACCATTCTTGGCAAGGTTCTTTGAAGTGTTTCTTGAATTTAAAATGGTAGGGCAGCCGAACAAGTTCCTTCTTTTTCTTTTCCCCTTTGAGCTTCGGCATGTCCCATTCTTTCAAAGTTGGGAATACTCTATAAGCTAAGAATTCTGCACCAAATCCCTAGTACCAATATGCTCCGAAACAACTCGAAATTCGCCCAAAGAAATTTGGCATGGTCCCCCCGGTGTCATGTCACACTGGGGCCTAGTTTCTCCGAAGATTAAGTCCAATGGGCTCTAAACCAGCTTCTCCTTTTTCTAATCAACCTTAACATAAAACCACTCAGCCTTCTAGCCGGTTGGCCATTTGGTACGGTAGCTAATAACCGGAGCCTTTGCATCTTTGCAATAAGCAAAATTGTAGCAGCCGAAGTTCTCGTGCAGCCCATCTTCTCTAGCTTTTGTCTGATAGTGAAGCTCATGTACCTGGCAGAAGCCTTCGACAAGCGGTTCCGCCCCTGGCTTCGAAGAGCCCAAATATAGACGCTAAGCCTAACGATGGTGTTAGGAGTTAGCTAATGAAGATAAATCCCGAAGTTCTCCAAAACATCCGCAATCATTTCATGCAAAGGAAATCTCAATCCTACTTTAAGGAAGCTTTTAAAAACTACCACCTCATCCTTTTCTGGCTTCGGGGTGATCTCCTCTCTGCCAAAACGAATCATCTTCTTCTTGGCTTCACTGAAATAGCCTAGCTTTAACAACTTTGGCATATCGTCCTTGGTAACAGTAGACTTTCCAAACTCCAGGTGGCTGGGTTTAGATGGCAGGGCATTGTAATCTTCTTCAGTTTCACCTTCTTCAACATCAACCTGCTCAGCTTCGGCAGCAGGTGCACCTTCGTCAGAAACGTCCTCTGGAACTACTAGCCCTGACCGTCTCATTACTTCGGAAATTGGAGCAGTTTTAGCGGCTTCGGCTTCTTCTCCGTCATGCGTAACCCTGGCAGTGGAGCGCACCCTTGCCATTTGATGATGAATTTCTTACAATTTTTGATGAAGTCGTTAACTTTTTTTGATTTTGCCGAAACTCCCTTTTGTGATGAAGCAAAAGCAAAAGCGGTGCTTCGGTTGAGTGCAATGAATAAGCTTCGGCTATGGTCAAATTTTTGGTAGCAAAACAGTGCAATAGCAATGAATGCTATGGTAACTTCACACCTACCCGTCTGTTTATATAGTGCCGCAGGCGGGAAGGTGAATCGTCAAGTCTTCCGCACCGGATGAACAGTCGCCCGCACCCACTGAATGGAGGGCCGCAAAACTTGAGAAGGTGAATCGCCAGGACACGCGTGCCCGCCGCATGGTGGGACCATTTCGTGCTTGGAATATTTTAATCGTTTCTCAGCAACAAGCTCAGGGAAGGTGTTTTTCGGACCTTTGGCTTTCCAAAGCCTAGGATACTTTTTCACGGATCAAGCTCGTTACGAAAAACGATCTAGCACCGCGAAGGGGCTACTGTTGGGGGTATGCTTCGTCGCCGAAGAACCTGTAAGAAGAAACACCTTCGGCAGATCCTCTCAAAAGTAGCACCGAAGCTACCATCCATGAAGCTTCGGCACAGTGACATGTCTCAAGACGAAGGATCGCACCGACTTAAAGATGAAATGACCGATTAGTCCATGAGAGCCTGTGTCATAATTGTAATCTTAAGCCAACAGTAAATATGAAGGGCATGGATGTAATTTTACACAGGCTGCGCCCTGTGCCTATAAATAGATGAACAGTACCCCCGTACTGTTCACGTGGACTTGTATTTGCTCGCGCGTCACGCTTGGACTTTTGCTTTCTATAAAGCCGAAGGTATAAATGTAATTCAATATTGTTCATGTTTGTTCATGATGATATAATTTAAAGATATCAATGACGCCATATGATTATTTATGTTATTTCTCATGTTTCATATGCTTCTTCCTTCATTAATATGTATTGAAATGTCGAAGGTATGTCCTTCATGCCCTTCGTCTGAAGATCATTATATCCTAAGGGATATAATGCTTCGAAGGACGAAGGGTATTAACCATTAACCCTTTTATGTTGCCTTGTTCTTAACTCATAGCATTTGAGAACAAGTCTCCAACAATACCAGAAAAGGACCTTCCCACTTTAGTTGCAACTTGACCACGTGTCTGGGTTGGCCACTCTCCAAAGCACCAAATGCCCTGGCTTGATGTTTTTCAATCGAACTTTTCTGTCATGCCATTTTACTGTTTCGTCCAGATATTTATTGATGTGCTCTATTGCCTGAAGTATGTTCCCCTCTATAGTGTCTATTGTTACTTGATAATCAGCTTCGTCTTCTGTTGAAGCTATTGTTCTTATTGACCCTGTCTTTGCTTCTTCTGGAGTTATTGCTTCGTCACCAAATAGGAGCTTGAAGGGTGTAAATTCTGTTGATCTTGACGCAGTTGTGTTGTGGCTCCACACCACTTTAATCAGCTCATCTGGCCACTTTCCTCTGGGCTGGTTGAAGATTAGCTTCATTATTCCTGTCATTATAATGCCATTCACTCTTTCTACCAGCCCATTTGATTCTGGATGCCTAACGGATGCAAAGTGAATCTTCGTGCCAATTTGTTCACAAAAATCTTTGAATGCTTTGGCCTCAAATTGTGTACCATTGTCCACAGCTATTGCCTTTGGTACGCCGAAGCGACAAACAATATTTTGCTAGAAAAAAATTTTGGACGGTAACCGAAGTTATTGTAGCCAAAGGCTTCGCCTCAATCCACTTGGAAAATATTCCACTGCCACCACAACATATTTAAAGTTGTCTTGTGCTAGTGGAAGTGGACCCAACAAATCTAGGCCCCATCTTTGCAATGGCCAGGTTGGCTGTATTAACTGTATCAGCGACGAAGGTTGCTTCCGGTCTTTTGCACATTTTTGGCAACTCTCGCGCTTTTGAACCAGAGCTGCTGCGTCTGAAGCTGCCTTCGGCCAATAAAATCCTTGCCTAAAAACCTTTCCCAGCAAAGGCCTAGACCCAATGTGAGATCCACACAGACCTGTGTGTATTTCCTTCATTAGCTCTATACCTTCGGTTCTGGATAAGCACTTGAGAAGTGGAGAGCACACTCCATGTTTGTATAACTCCCCTTCTATCATGACATATGGTCTTGTCCTTGCTTCCATTCTTTTATTATAAACTTCGTCATCCGAAAGACAATTGCCTTGGAGGAAGGATATGATTTCAGTCCTCCAATCTTCACTATGTATAGGTGATATTGTGAGGACTGCTCTCTCCATAAGTTCAACCGAAGGTGCTTTTATTGTCTCAAAGAATACTTCCAAAGGTAGAGGGAGCCCCTGTGCCGCTGAATTGGCCAGTAGGTCTACATGCTCATTTTCCCCTCTTAGAATATTTTTTACAGAAAAACCTTCGAAAGAAGCCTCTAGCCTTCGGACTGTGTCCAAATATTTTTCAAGATTCGGGTCCCTTGCCTTACTGCTTTTATCTACATGGCCAGAGATGACTTGGGAGTCAGTTTTAAGAATCGCCCTTCTTATTCCTATTGCCTTTAGCTTCCGAAGTCCCAACAAAAGGGCTTCGTATTCAGCAATGTTGTTTGTACAACTAAAGTCCAGTCTTGCTGCATAGCATGTTTTGACTTTAGAGGGCGCTACTAAGACAGCAGCAGCTCCTGCGCCGAAGGTTCCCCAAGAACCATCACAGAAAATTGTTCATGCTTCAACGTCCTTTGTTACTTCTTCATGAGCCCCTGGCGTCCAATCAGCGATGAAATCTGCTAAAGCCTGGGACTGAATTGAGGATCTATGCACATAATCTATAGAAAATTCATTGAGCTCAGCAGCTCATTTTCCAATTCTCCAGTAGCTTCTCTATTCCTCATTATGTCTTTTAAAGGTTGCGACAAAGGAATAATTATATGATATGCTTGAAAGTAATGCCGAAGCTTCCTGGAGGCCATCAACACAACATATAGCACCTTCTCCAGTTCTATGTAATTTTTCATTGATAAGCTTAAAACTTCGGAGACAAAATATACTGGTGCTTGTTTTTTGACCTGGCCATCTTACTTCTCCTATACAAGCACCGCACTAACTGCAGAGTGGGAGGTTGTTACATACAAGAGCAGTGGAGCCCCTGGCGAAGGTGGAGTTAGTGTTGTCAAGTCAATCAAGTATTGCTTTAACTCTTCGAAAGCCCTTTGCTGAGCCGGACCCCACTGGAAAACTTCGGCTAACTTCAATATTTGAAAGAATGGTAAATTTCTTTCTGCTGATCTGGATATAAATCTATTTAATGATGCCAGCCTTCCTACCAACCGTTGGGCCCCTTTTTTCGTATTTGGCGACTCCATCCAAAGGATAGCTTTGATTTTATTTGGATTAGCTTCGATTCCCTTTGTCGATACTAGACAACCAAGGAACTTGCCCTTCTTTACTCCAAAAACACACTTTTCTGGGTTTAATTTCAGACCAGCTTGCCTAAAATTGGCGAATGTCTCCTGCAAGTCAGCAATATGATTCTCTTGCTTTGTGCTCTTTATTATGATGTCATCAACATAAGTCAGCACATTTCTGCCTATTTGAGAACAAAGGTGTTGGGGACCTTCGTCTTCCGAAGGTCCTCAAAAACATGATTTAACAATGTTTCCCGAGTGTAATATATGAACAGGTGCCCTCGGACTCGGATCAGAACCACACAGTGTGAGAGGAAGGAACAATACGAAGGTTGACACAGCGCTGAAGCTACGCGCAAGGAAGCTTCGACATAACGGCAGGAAAGGGAACCGACTTATAAGGGAAAAGACTATTTAGACCTCGGTTGATTACCTTAGAGTCATTAGCAAAGGTAAAGGGCATGGATGTAATTTCACATGGGCTGCATCCCGTGCCTATAAATAGGTGAACACTACTCCTGTACTGTTCACGCTGACTTGGCATTTGCTTTTGCGTCACGCTTGTACCTTCATCTTCTGTCGAATCGAAGGTACCTTTTGTAATTGAATATTATTCATGTTTTTCCATGATTATATAATGAAAGAGGAATCAATAATATTACATAATCATTCATGTTGTTTTTATGTCTTACATGCTTCTCCTTTCATTATTATTCACTGCAATCATGAAGGTATGTCCTTCATGACCTTCATCTGAAGATCATTATGTCCTAAGGGGAATAATGCTTTGAAAGACGAAGGGCTTTAACCTTTTACATTTTATGTTGCCTTGTTCTTGATTCATAGCATCTGAGAACAAGTCCCCAACATTGGCGCCCACCTCTGGTGAACCCTTTTTCGACCACCTTCGGCAAGCATCAACCTTCGTCATGCCGCCGAAGAAAACTTCAGCGCGAGGAGCTACCGCACTACAGCCACTGGACCCAAATCAAGAGACCCTTTCTCTCTGAGAGGCCAGAAGCTAGAAGAGGAAGGCCACTAGTTCAACACTCCAGGAGGAAGAGTTGGACCAAGAAATCAGAAACATGGAGATAATCCATCAGCAAGTACAAAGGAAGAAGGAGAAGATGGCCCGACTGGCTGATCTTCAAAGGCAGATCGACAAAGCCACTGAAGAAGTACGCCATCTTGTTCAAGACGAACAAGATCAAAGGCCCCAACACAGGGAGCTTCATCAAGAAGGTTTATTCAACGAGGATGGATGGTATGATGACTTTAATCATGATACCTTTACCTTTGATGCTACTTCTCCCTTAGCACCAGAACTGCAAGCTATCCCATGGCCTCCATCATACAAGCCACCTCAGCTCCCTATGTATGATGGGCATTCGGATCTGAAGCAGTTTTTGATGAGTTATGAAGCAACCATATCTTCATATGGAGGCAATGCAGTTGTCATGGCCAAGTCCTTCATCATGGCAGTTCGGAGTGTGGCTCAAACATGGTATTCTTCTCTTCGGCCAGGGACTATTACTTCGTGGCAAAAGCTCAAGGATATGCTATTGACAAGTTTCCAAGGTTTTCAGACGAAGCCGGTCACAGCTCAGGCCCTGTTTCAATGCACGCAAGACCATGAGGAGTATCTTCAGGCATATGTCTGAAGGTTCTTGCGACTAAGAGCACAAGTGCCTACAGTGCCCAATGAAATTGTCATTGAGGCCATGATTGAGGGGCTTCGTCCAGGACCAACTGCCCAGTATTTTGCTAGAAAGCCTCCATAGACTTTGGAGAAGCTGCTTCAAAAGATGGATGAATACATCCGGGCTGACAATAACTTTTGCCAAAGAAGGGAGGAAGCCTACAGATTCTCTGAGATGACCAGGGGCTTCGGAGGAAGAATCCACCCGAGGCATGTCAGGTCAATTCATAACTCCACTCAGAGTGATGACAAAGGAAATCAGCTGCAGAAGTCCTAGTATTCTTCACAATCTTCGGGGCAGCAACAAAGCTCTTTTCGGCCGCCAGCTCCAAGAGGCAGAGGCGCCAGGGGCTTCGGAGGAAGATATGGGGACCAACCCAGGAAGATTTACTATCTATTTTGTGGTGAAGACAAGGGCCATATTACAAGAATGTGCCAAATCACCATCCAAAAGCAGAAGGAGATCGCAGAAGCCGAAGCCCAGCAAAGTCAACCGAAGCAGGTCCTACATACTTCTTCGTGTCACTCACCCTACATACCAGAGTATGTGGGTAATCATCCTGCAGCTTCTGTTGCTTCGGCTAGTCAGCCACAGGCTTCTTGGCCACAGCTTCCACCTTCGCCGCCACTACAACCTGCCTATTCACGAGGTCAGCAGCCAGAAGGGAGCCATTAGACTCATCAGCAGCGAGAGCTCAGGGAGGAATCCGAAGCTCGCACAGTCAACAGTACTGTGCCAGAGTCAAAACACATCTATTGAGAGATATCCTACCTCTGAAACATTTTACATTCATTGTCATTTTCTTTTTAATAAGGAACAATTGGTGTAAATCTAGTCTTCTTGTCACTTTTAATTTCTTGTAATAGCTTCGTTCTTGTCATAATGAAATATTTCCTACAGACTTACGAAGCTCAAAAACTGTCAAAGCTAAAAAGTCGTTCCTAAGGGAATGCAAACCTAAAAATTGCATTGCAAGTTTTACCAAAGCTACAAAAAGTCGTTCCTAGGGAGCGCAGCGTAAGTTTGCCGAAGCTACAAAAAGTCGTTCCCAAGGGAGCGCAGTGTAAGTTTTCTGCTCAAAAGTCATTCCAAAGGGAATGCAGAGCCAAATACCACCAAAATATAAGGCGAAGCGGGAAAAGTCAACGCGAATACTGTCGAAATAGAAGGCGAAGAAGTTCAAAAGACGTTACTAAGGGGATGCAGAACTTACACCGAAAAATAAGCGGTGAAGCCGAAAAATAAACGGCAAAGAGATTTTTGATGGTTCCTAAGGGAACGCAGATATTGTGTTTCAGTGTGGGTACGTGTCTTGGGCATTAGCATCATTCTTTGCATCATATCATCACATCATATCGCATAGCATCACATCATACATCATATCACATCAATAACAGCAATGGGAAGCGAGGCCGATCTCCGGAGAATGCTTTATAAAAAATGAAAAGATGCCAAGGCACAAAGTAAGCTGAGAGTTATAGCTTCATCAGTTCTGATGTGGAAGGAGGGATCTATTCTTTACGAAGCATTGATGATTTTACAAAGGGTGGATGATTCTTACGAGGCATAAAAACTCTTCTTTACGAAGCATGAAAAAGGGAAGGTGTTTTTTCGCCGTGGGCTCAAAAACGGTATGCACATAAAGTTTCATGCATCGCAAAGAACTGAATTACAAGCAATTCATATATTACATTCAAATCTTGTAAGCACCGAATATTATAAACATAGTTCAGCAAATGTTACATTAATATTCTAGAAAATGTTTTTACAATAGCTACTCTTCTTCCTTCAGAACTTTTTCTGCAACTTCGGTTAGCAGTTTGGTAACAACTTCATCTACAATAGCTTCGGCCATATTAATAATTTCTACTGCTTCTTTGTCTCTGGGTCGGCCAATGGGTCGAATGGCTCTAGGGGAGGAGATAGTTCAGCTGCGGTAGAAGACATAAATTAGTTCGAAGTTACAAAAATAAACAACAAAGCTAAAAGCCATTAAGTGATACCTATCCGTCTTTCGAGTTCCATAGCTTTTTCAGCTTCTTTCGTAGTTTCTCGAGTGTCATGAATATCTTTTTCGCTCTTCTTCATTATTTCATGAGCCATCCCTCGGCCGCCATTTTCCCAGATATCAGTAAAAAAATTTCCACCTATTGAACTCGCTTCGGCCGAGGGGTCCTTCGTATCGTCGACGGAGAAGGCAGCTTCGGTCTAGGCCAAGGTTTTAACATGTTCACAACATGCCTTCTCCAAAATGGCTGCAACCCCCCTCGCACCAGAGAATGCACAGATGTCCCCGTGGTCACTCAAATTCTTTCTAAAGGAGAACACTCATTTAGGGGGAGTATCAATTTGGTGTTTCAATTGGTATTATTTTACAAATCCTTTTTTAGGGCAAGTCTTATTTGCTTCCTACATGTTTTAATGTCTTCCTTTTCGGTGGTTGATGCCAAAGGGGGAGAAGTTGTAGGGACCAAAGCAATGAAAATGCTATCAAACACCAAACACCACCAAATTAAAATTTTGATCCTTCAAGTGGTTTTGGCACTTTGGTCTAAAATAGGAAGTGAGTGAATTATGGAGTTAGGGGGAGCTTAAGTCCATAATATCACACTATGGGGACAAACATGCATCCTAGCAAGTAGATTGCATATTTTCACTCAAATGTTTGTTATATTTGCTTGCTTTGGTTGTGTTGTCATCAATCACCAAAAAGGGGGAGATTGTAAGGAAAATGGACCCCGAACCATTTAGCTTAATAGATTTTGGTGTTTGATGATCAACATAACCTGTGGACTAATGTATTTCCCAAGTGTTTGTGTGTTGTAGTTCACAGGATGCGAAGTGAATTGGACTGAGGCTCTAAGGATGCAACACCTCAAAGAAGACATTATAAGACCCATATAATACATTACAAAGTCATATTGAAGACACTTTATACATGCTAAGAGTCCAACACATCAAGAAGTAGAAGTGAGATACAAAGATGCAAAACAAAAGTGAAGTTGACAAAGTTGAGAGGAAGGGCTGACTGAATTAGAAGTGTTTCACAAAATCAAATCTACTCAAACTGACATGTCTTCAACTCTAAGATGTAGATAATTTTATAAGCTTTCCAAAAAGTCCAAGATCATCAAAATCGGAGTTCGGAGCTAAAAGTTATGCCCACAATACGAAGTCGGAATTGCTGAAAAAACTGCACCAGCATATGGGATGTCCAGTGCACACCGGACTGTCCGGTGTGCCAAATTTGCTCAAACTGATATGGCTTCAATTCTGGGATGTAGAGAATTTCATAAGCTTTCCAAAAAGTACAAGATCATCAAAATCGGAGTTCGGAGCTCAAAGTTATGGCCAAATTACGACAAGCGAACATAGGCTATCCGGTGCACACCGGACCGTCCGATGCGCCATCTTCGGAAGCTCCAACGGCTACTTTTAACGGCTAGTTCACGTGGCATGTCCGGTGCACCATCGGACAGTCCGGTGCACCTGTCCGGTGCGCCGCAGAAAGCTGCAGAACTGCTTTCCAACGGCTATATTCGAGTTGGGGCCTATATATACTTCACCCAACCGGCCATTTGGAGGTGTGGGAGCCCAAGCAACATACCAAGGCATATTGTAGACATTTTCAAGTGCTCAAACACCCAAGTGCTTAATATAATCACTCGGTGATTAGCGTAGGTGCTTTGCGAAGTGCTTAGGTTAGTTAGACCGCATTAGCGCTTGCTCTAGGTGAATCCTAGTTAGTTGAGTGAGTTTAGACAAACCACACAACCCCTCGGCTCTTGCACGGGCCGTTGTAATTGTACCGAGTGGGGCAAGAGTCTTGCGAGACCGTGACAACCGCGTTTGTGTCACGGCCACCACCGTGTACCAGAGGGAACGAGGCCCGTGGCGTTTCGGCCGAAAGCTCGATAGTGGAGACGGCGGGGAGCGTCTGAGAGGAGCCAGAAGCGGAGCACCACTTGCACATGGAGAAGGCTCGCGGCTCTCTACGGAGTTACTCGACCAGTGGTGCTTGGCCCTCGCGTGGGCTTCCCTTTGCGTAGGGGAACCAACGAGGATTAGTCGGGACCTTGCGTGGTTCCGGATACCTCGATAAATGTACCAGCGTCATCCACGAGAGTTTGCTTCTCTACTTTGCTCTTTAAGTTTCCGCATTTATATTAAGCATTTAAGTTTCAATCTTGTATGCATACTTATTTAGTGTAGATTGAAACTTAGCCATTGCGGTAGAGATAGCAACACTTAGACAAAACCTAGTTTGCACATTCTAGTTTGATTACTTGCATAGGTTTTGCTCTAGGGATTTATTTGTGGCCTAGTTTAGTGAAAGTTTTAGAAGTCCTAATTCACCCCCCCCCCCCCTTAGGCATCACCCGTTTCCTACAATGGCACAAAGGCCAGCTTCGAGCTTCAGAAAACCCATACTTCTGGCCATCTCCCGGCAGACGGATAATTCTTTGTTGTCTGGGAGACAATACAAGAAATCATCTTCATCCATACCATTAAACACTAAGGCCCCTTTCGGGTACTTCAGTTCTCGAGCATAGTGTCTAGCTTCAAAAATTTCTTTCTCAGATAATCTTTTTCCCAAAGCATGTCGAATAACATAATCAAGGTCTTCGGAAGGTGCTTCGGGAGTAGGAGCAGCAGCTCTTTCAGGCAAAGTTTGTTCTATAGCATCTTCCTCCGCTGCCCTCTCTTCAATTTTCGAGGGTTTTTCTTAACAGGCTCTGAAGGCCTGGCTTCGACACTAGCCTGGCTCATTGCAGCTTCGGTTTCAGTCAGTTTTGTTTTAGCTTCGATTTGCATTTTCGTAGCCTTGGCAATTTTCCCTGGAGTAGAGCTTGAAGCCTTTACCGTTTCTAGCACATCTAGTACACTTGCCATCCTTCTTCTTTTGGGAGTGGCCGCAAGACCTTTTTGTATCTTCGGCATTGGTACTTCTGCCGAAGGGTTGAAAACTTCTAACATTTTTATTCCTTCAGTATCTGGCTTTTTGGCCTTATCTTTACCTGTCTTTGCCTCAGCCTGCTCGGCTGAGGGTGCCTTCGGCATGGTAGCCGGTTCTTCAGCCTTCTGCGTAGGAGGAATTGGCTCTTTCGGATCAGCAGCTAAAGAAGTCTCCCCACCAAACTCGGGCACCACGGCCGACTCAATATAACGGGGCCGGTGGGTGAGGACTTTCAACTTTTTACTCTTCAGCGCAGGCTCGCTTGGAGCAGCCGAAGCAACAACCTTTCCAGAGGTTGCACGCTTTCTTTTCTGCCCCCATGGCGGGTAGCGATAGTCAGGGTACACAAATCCAATAGCATCAAAAACCCTTTTAATCTTTTCTTTTTTCGGCTCTTGAAGGCCGCAGATAGTGCATTATCTTCGGACTTGGAATATGCTCCAAGTAACTCATCGCTAGTATTTTCAACACACTTCAGCCTGTCATCATCTGGTTCAACAAACTGGTCCCCAAACCTGAAGGTGTATTTCAATCGAACCAGGTCGCCTTCGCTAGGGTTAGTGATGGTTTCTTTCGGCATTTCCCAGTTGTCTATCAGTGGCCATATCCTGTAGGCTACATGTTCTTGAAGTAAGTCTCTTGTCCCAATAAAAGAGCAAACTGTGCTGAAGGCCGTTCGGCATGCTTCGGCTGTCTCATCAATTTCTACCTTCGGCTTTCGGAGGCCGAAGCGGGACCAGATGGGGCGCATGATGATCTCTTTAATGTCTTCTCTCGCCTTCAAATCATTTTTCACATAGAACCACTCTTCCATCCAGGCCCCGGGCCATCTCTTCCGAAACATTGGCATTGGGTAGCTTGCGCCAGAGCGAGTAACGAAGCTATAGCAACCGAAATTGTTATGATATTGTTCTTTACCCCAGGGCTTCGTCTCATATGAAAGTTCATGCATACTGCAAAAACATCTTGCACATGGCTCTAGACCTTGACTTCTCATAGCCTAGACGAAGATCCCCATTCTAATAACTGCTTCGGGAGTGATCTGGTGAAGGAAAATCTGGTATGTCTTTAAAACTTCAACCACAAATCTGCTCAACGGGAACTGAAGTCCAGCTTTGAAGAAGCTCTGGAAGATCACAACTTCGTTTTCTTCGGGAGCAGGAACGGCTCTGTCTACGTCAGCCCTCACAATAGACATATCTCGAAAATACCTTCCTCTCATATTATCAAGATGACTTTGTTTGATTGTTGATTTTCCAAAGACTGTATGTCTTGGCCGCCAGGGCCAATCTTCGGAGTCTTCGCCTCCACTCTCCACATCATAGCTGTCACTGTCACCAGTATCTTCAAACAGTCCTTCCAGTATTTCCTTAGTAATCTTCTCTGTGTTTGTTTTTGCTATTGACTCAATAAAACCAGCATTCTTCTCCTCAAGAAGCTTCTCCTCTTCGGTTAGCTTCGTCTAAACAACAGCCTTTTTGTCTTGAGACATCTTCTCTTCGGAAATAATGAAAATGTGACCTTCAAACCGAAGCTCAAAAGCTTGAAAACTAACAAGCCTTAGTGAGCAAGAGCTATAAAATTGAGAAAACAAAGTAAATGGCACAAGCAGCGTACCAAATATGGTTGGTGTGAGTTCTTATTTATACGCTCGACGCGCTCCAAATTGGAGGGCCCCATCTGTCATTGACTGTTGCTATTCTAGCAAAGGGAAGGTGTTTTTTCGGACCTTCGGCTTAGGGCCTTCATCCATGTCGCAATCTGAATTCGTTATTCTAACAAATTAATATTGCGAGGGGCTACTATTGGGGACCTTCGTCTTCCGAAGGTCCTCAAAAACATGATTTAACAATGTTTCCCGAGTGTAATATATGAACAGGTGCCCTCGGACTCGGATCAGAACCACACAGTGTGAGAGGTAGGAACAATACGAAGGTTGACATAGAGCCGAAGCTACGCGCAAGGAAGCTTCGGCATAACGGCAGGAAAGGGAACCGACTTAAAAGGGAAAGACTATTTATACCTCGGTGGATTACCTTAGAGTCATTAGCAAAGGTAAAGGGCATGGATGTAATTTCACATGGGCTGCATCCCATGCCTATAAATAGGTGAACCATACTCCCGTATTGTTCACGCTGACTTGGCATTTGCTTTTGCGTCACGCTTGTACCTTCGTCTTCTGTCGAATCGAAGGTATCTTTTGTAATTGAATATTATTCATGTTTTTCCATGATTATATAATGAAAGAGGAATCAATAATGTTACATAATCATTCATGTTGTTTTTATGTCTTACATGCTTCTCCTTTCATTATTATTCACTGCAATCATGAAGGTATGTCCTTCATGACCTTCGTCTGAAGATCATTATGTCCTAAGGGGAATAATGCTTCGAAAAACGAAGGGCTTTAACCTTTAACATTTTATGTTGCCTTGTTCTTGATTCATAGCATCTAAGAACAAGTCCCCAACAGAAGGACTTTGGCTGTCTTTCTGCTGAAGCTTCCTCCAGCGTTCTTGAGCCCCTCAGGCATCCGAAGGTAACAATAAGTGCCACTAGGAGTTATGAAGCTAGTCTTTGGCTCATCTTCCTTCTTCATCCAAATTTGATGATAGCCTGAATAGCAGTCCAGTAGACTCATGAGCTCCGAAGAAGCTGCTGCATCTACAAGGGAGTCTATTCTTGGTAATAGGAATTCATCCTTTGGGCATGCTTTATTGAGATCTGTGAAATCAATACACATTCTCCATTTGCCATTAGCCTTCTTCACCATAACAGTGTTAGCTAGTCATTCTGGATATGTTACTTCTCTGATAACACCAGCACTAAGAAGCCTCTTTACTTCATTCTGAGCACCTTCAGCTTTGTCATCAGACATCTTCCGAAGGCTTTGCTTCCTTGGTCTGAAAGATGGATCCACATTAAGTGAATGTTCGATGACATCTCTGTTGACACCACAAAGATCATTGGCTGTCCAAGCAAAGACATCTTTGTTGTTGAACAAAAACCTTATCAGAGTTTTTTCTTGCTCATCAGATAGCTGAGATCCCAGCAGTACCCTTTGATCTACTATGTCTTCACATAGAAGCATAGGCTTCGGCTGATCTGTCGAAGCAGCCTTCTCTCTTTTGTGCTTATATTGTTGACAAGCTTCGGCTCCATCTATGTTGTGGATTGCCTTTGAATCTGTCCAACTCCCTTCAGCCCTTCTGGTACCTTCTTGACTTCCATGGATGGCAATGGGCCCTTGCTCCGAAGGTATCTTCATGCATAAGTATGCTGGATGAAGTATTGCTTCCAAGGCATTAAGTGTTCCTTGACCAATGATTGCATTGTACGGGTATTCCATGTCGACAATGTCAAAGACAACTTGCTCAGTTCTTGTGTTGTGGACATAACCGAAGGTAACTGACATTGTGATTTTGTCAAGTGCCACAATCTGCCGTCCTCCGAAGCCACAAAGCGGGTGTGTAGCATCATGAATCTTGTCCACTGGTTCTTGCATCTGCTTAAAGGCCTTTGCAAATATAATGTCCTCTGCACTACCTGTGTCAACCAGAACATTGTGGACCAGAAAACCCTTGATGACACAAGATATGACCATAGCATCATTGTGAGGATAGTCTTTTAGCTGAAGATCCTCCTGGGAGAAGGTGATTGGGATGTGGGACCACTTGGACCTGATGAAGGGTCCTTGCACCCTAACATGCTGCACTCTTCTCTGTGCTTCCTTCTTCTGCTTTTTGTTAGCTGGCTCTGTGCTTGAACCGCCCATGATTGGGAGCACCAGCTTCATAGCCGAAGGTGCTACGACTTGGTTGTTGAATGAAGCCATCAGCTCAACAGTGGAAGTGAGTTCACCGGAGGTGGGTGCCAATGTTGGGGACTTGTTCTCAAATGCTATGAGTTAAGAACAAGGCAACACAAAATATTAATGGTTAAAGACCTTTGTCCTTCGAAGCATTATCTCTCTTAGGGTATAATGATCTTTAGATGAAGGTTATGAAGGACAAACCTTCATCATCTCAGTATATAATAAAGTAAGTAGAAGCATATGAAACATGGAAAATAACATGAATAATTATATGACATTATCTGAACGTTTTTATTATCATATTATGAATAAACATAAACAATATCGAATCATATTTATACCTTCGGCTTGACAGAAGGTAAAAATCCAAGCGTGACGTGCGAGTGAATACAAGTCAGCATGAACAGTACAGGGTTACTGTTCACCTATTTATAGGCACGGGACGCAGCCCGGTCGAAATTACATTTATGTCCTTGATGACAAATTACAAATGCGACACAAACTATTAGGGACTAAACGGTCTTTTCCTCTTTAAGTCGGTGCCACCCTTCGTCTCAAGGCGCGTCATTATGCCAAAGCTTTCTGGGTTGTAACTTCGGCTTATGCCTTCATGCTGTGTCAGTTCGCATATCATACTGCCGAAGGTGTTTTTTCTTGGAGGACCTTCAGTGAAGAAGCATGCCTCCAACAGCCACAATATGTCTTCCTCCGAAGCCACAAAGAGGGTGTGTTGCATCATGTATCTTATCCTCTAGCTCTTGCATTTGCCTGAAAGCCGTTGCAAAGATGATGTCCGCTACACTACCTGTGTCAACCATGACATTGTGGACCAGAAATCCCTTGATGACACAAGGTATAACCATTGCATCATTGTGAGGATAATCCTTGAGTCGAAGGTCTTCCTGAGAGAAGGTAATTGGAATGTGAGACCACTTGGATTTGATGAAGGGTCCTTGCACCCCAACATGATGTACCCTTCTTTGTGCTTCCTTCTTCTGCTTTTTGTTGGCTGGTTCAGAACTTGAATCGCCTATGATTGGGAGCACCAGCTTCGTGGCCAAACGTGCTACAACTTGGTTGTTGTGCGAAGCCATTATCACAACTGTGGAAGTGAGTTCACCGGAGGTGGGCGCCAATGTTGGTCCTTGTTCTTGAATGCTATACACCAAGAACAAAGCAACACAATTGTTAATGAATAAGGACCTTCGTCCTTTGAAACATTATCTCCCTTCGGAAATAATGATTTTCGGACGAAGGCCATGAAGGACGTACCTTCATCATCTTGATAAATGAATGCAAATAAAGTGACATAAAACATATAAGAATGTAAAAAATGGTGACACAGAAGTAGATTATTTACATTCCTATTTTATTTCATAAACATAAATAAATGCTCACAATATTTATGCTTTATTTATACCTTCGGTTCGATAGAAGGTAAAAATGCGAGAGATGCGGGAGCAAATACAATGCAGCATGAAACGTACAGGGACACTATTCATCTATTTATAGACACGGGACACAGCCCGGATGAAATTATATTCATGTCCCTGATAACTAATTATGATCATAATACAGAATATCAAGGACTATATGGTCTTTTCCTCTTTAAGTCGGTATCGTCATTTGTCTTTAGCATGACACCAAGCCGAAGCTCTTTCAATTGTAGCTTCGACTTATATCTTCATGTCACACCTGCCTTTGTACTGTCTTGCCGAAGGTGTTTTTGCTTAGAGGATCTTCGACGGAGAAGAAGATCCCCAACAGGACCAAGTATGTTGGTCGAAGGGCCGACGCGCCAAGGTGTCGAGAGCGTTGTGGAAGTGACAACCGCGAGCGGTGTCACGAGTGATGGGTCTAGCGATCCATCCCTCTGGCTCCTGCTCCTTCGAAAGCTCCATGCTATGGCTAGAACTGCCATTGGCGTCATCGTCGTCTCCGTCTCTGTAAGGGTCTCCTCCAGCAGCCAGGATGCCATGTGGTGGTGCAGGGGGCATCTCTGGCTGAGGTGCAGGGGAAGGCTTCCTCCCAGACTCCACCTCCTGCTGAGGCGAGGGGGAAGAGTCCTGCTTCTCCTGCTCCTGGCATCGGCGCTCCTGCTTCACGTGCAGGCGATGATGCAGTGTATCTAAATAGGTAGATTGACCCGTCACTGTGCGGCACAGTGGGCGCTCCGCAAGGTGAGAGGGCAAAAAGGGGATCACTGACTTACGTGCAGTGCATCTAATACGGGCCATGTACAAAAGACATCGTAAGCACAAGAGTGAGAGTAGAACTATATGACAAGTAAGTAAACAGAAAGCAAAGTGAGACAAAAATTTTGTAAGATGAGAATATAGATAGTAATATAACATAGAATTGGTCAAGATGACTGACTTTTGAAGTGACACCAGAGGTCAAGGTAAGGGTAGGGGTCTATAATCCTTAAGGCGACCATTCTAGTCTAGTTTAGCGGTCCTACAGTCAGCAAGGCTTTGATACCACTTATGTCATACCCGGTTTTAGGAGGCAAACCGAATGCGAACTATGTACGTGCCAGGATCAGAAACTCAGGTACACAGCGATTACATAATTGGACATCATCACACATTGCTCAAAGTAAATAGCGGAAAAGTACTTTCTTACAACAAGTTGTCCAAGACATCCACAAAGTCATTACTTAACATAGTCATTAACATTATCAAAGTGTGGAATACGAAACGTAGCAGATAAGGCCTTCACAGGTTGCCACTAACACAACTAGAACTCGTCATAGTCCTGGAACTCCTCAAAGTCCTCCATGTTGCCTGCATCTCCTCCTAAGCACTGAATACAGTGGGGACAACTTGGGGTGGGTGGTTTTTAAAGCAAGGGTGAGTACACATCAACGTACTCAAAAATTGTCCCGTTTGGCTAAAATGGACTGGTTGTATACTTGTATGTGGAGTTAAGGTTAAGCAGTTGCGTTTAGTTGGTCAAGTAATTATTACTAATAGTAGAGCCAAATTTTAGTAATAAACCTAGTTATTACTGAAACGTACTCCCTCCAAGAGGAAATACCAGAGATCATAATTATAACCATCATCATAAAAGTATCCAAAGTTCTTCTAATCAAAGAGGATCCCAAGGCTGCTCTTAACCGAGCTCAACTAATATACCAGTTTCTAACGCTCTACAGATGTTGCACACTTTACCCACGAGTCATGATCCCTTTTTGCCTCGGGTTGATCAAACCCTCAATCACTACTAAGGTGAGTAGGCAAGGTTTCACTATGTAGCCTTCATAAAGACTCTCCTGGTGCATATCTGCTCCTTAGGTTTCGCCAGTCGTACAAACACAGTACACCTCCCTAAGGTGGGTGACTAATAAAACCAAATCGAATGAACCTCGGCACCCACCCTTAGTAGAGCGAGCACTATGCCTCGGCCCCCATTGACGGCCCTCCGGCAAAGCCAACTACACCCCCAGGTTCATCTAATTATTCAGCTAAGGGTGTCCCATTCCACCCTCATGGTTGCACTGTTATCCCGGGTGGTCACTCAACGAACAGGTCCTTACGGAGAGGTACCCAGGAAACAGCCTAAGTCTCCTAAAGTATCACAAGATCATCATCGGGATAACATCATCGTATCATAAATATTCACATCATGTTCATTGATTAAGTTAAAGCAATAGCATAAAGCTAACCATAGTAACCCAAAAAGGTAACAAGGATAAAGTAAATACAGACTAGTCAATCCTTAGGTTTCAATAATGTAATGCGGGACGGTGAATTATAAAGTAAGTAGGACATAGTAGGTCAGAGGACACTTGCCTTCACCAGGTTGTTGCTCAGGAAGGTCTTCAGCAACACACTCAGGAACCATGGGCTGCTCGTCGTCTAAATAAAGCGATCATGCATTCAATACATTTGGATAAAGAAAATGAACAACACACCAATCATGTACAAGCAAGTGAACACATCTAAAAAGAACAACATAAACTTAAGAGGTAGTTTAGGTTTTATGGTGAACTAACACATTTAGAAATTTGTTATTCTTTAAGTGTTGTCTATCTCCACGATTACATAATCTAATTCCACTTATTTTAATGAGACACAAAAGTTAAACCAAGGATATATCCATACATTACATATTATTAGTCTCACAAGATTAAACATCTAATTACCACTAGGTTTTCCTTTTTATATCTCTTAATAACTAAATAAACTATTACATAAACTAACTGTCGAGGACCGTAATTAGGGGTACCCCCAAGACTCCTAATCTCAGCTGGTAACCCCCATCAGCACAAAGCTGCAAAGGCCTGATGGGCGCAATTCAGGTCAAGGCTCCGTCCACTCAAGGGAAACGATCTCGCCTCACCCGAGCCCAGCCTCGAGCAGGAACGGTAGGCCAAGGCAGACTCACGCCTCGCCCGAGGGTCTCCTCAAGCAACGGGCACACCTTCGACTCACCCGAGGCCCAGCTCGGGAAGGCTTCACGGAGAAGCAACCTTGGCCAGATCGCCATGCCAACCGACCGTATCGCAGGAGCATTCAATGCAAGGATCTCCTGACACCTTATCCTGACTCACGCTCTCCGGTCGACAAGGCCGAAGTGACTGCAGTCACTTCGCCCCTCCACTGACTGACCTGACAGGAAAACAGCACTGCCTGCGCTGCTCCGACTGCTGTGCCCCCTGCCAGGGTGAGGATGACAGCAGCCAAGTCTAGCCTCGGGCGCCATAGGAATCTCCGCCTCGCCCGACCCCAGGGCTCGGACTCAACCTCACCTCCGGAAGACAGTCTCCGCCTCGCCCGACCCCAGGGCTCAGACTCGACCTCGCCTCCGGAAGACAGTCTCCGCCTCGCCCGACCCCAGGGCTCGGACTTGACCTCGCCTTGGATGACGGTCTCCACCTCGCCCGACCCCAGGGCTCGGACTCGACCTCGCCTCGGATGACGGTCTCCGCCTCGCCCGACCCAGGGCTCGGACTCAACCTTGACCTCGGACAACGGTCTCTGCCTCGCCCAACCCCCGGGGTCGGACTCAGCCTCGACCACGGAGGAGCCACCGCCTCGCCCGACCTCAGGCTTGGACCGACCACGTCGCAGGGGGGTACATCATTACCCTACCCCTAGCTAGCTCAGACTACGGGGAACAAGATCGGCGTCCCATCTGGCTCGCCCCGGTAAAACAAGTAATGATGGCACCCCGCATGCTCCATGACGACGGCGGTTCTCAGCCCCCTACGGAAGCAAGGATACATCAGCAAGGATCCGATAGCCCTGACAGCTGTACTTCTACAGGGCTCGAGCGCTCCTCCGATGGCCACGACGCCACATGAACAGGGCTCCAACACCTCTCCGACAGCCACGTCGGCATGTACATGGGGCTCTGGCTCCCCTCTGCTAGACACGTTAGCACACTGCTTCACCCCCCGTTGTACACCTGGACCCTCTCCTTACATCTATAAATGGAAGGTCAAGGGCCCTCGTACGAAAAGGTGGCCGCGCGGGAGAACGGGCTGACGCACAGGCTCTCTCTCTCTTTCTCCCTCGCGAACGCTTGTAACCCCCTACTGCAAGCGCATCCGCCTTGGGCGCAGGACAACACGAGGCCGCGGTTCCCCTTACTGTTTTCCCCCCTTGTGTTCCGTCTCGCTCTGACCCATCTGGGCTGGGACACGTAGCGACAATTTACTCGTCGGTCCAGGGACCCCCCGGGGTCGAAACGCTGACATAACTTATAGCCTAGGCATAAAATTAGGATGTGCAGACAAAGAATGATCATTGTTGGGGGCCTTCAGCTTCCGAAGGTCCTCAAAAACATGATTTAACAATATTCCTGGAAGTATAATGCATGAACAGGTACCTTCGGACTTGAGTTGAAACCACAGCATGAAGAAGCATAAGGAGTACGAAGGATAGCGCGAAGCCAAAGCTGCGCGCAGGAGAGCTTCGGCGTGATAGCAGAAAAGGGAAACCGACTTAAAGATGAAAAGGCTATTTAGACCTCGATGGATTACTATAGAGTTATTAGCAAATGTAAAGGGCATGAGTGTAATTTTGCATGGGCTGCGTCCCGTGCCTATAAATAGATGAATAGTAACCCCGTACTGTTCACGTTGACTGGGCATTGGTCCTTGCGCCACGCTGGTACTTTTACCTTCTTTCAAGTCGAAGGTATACTTGTAATTTGATATCATTTCTATTTTTCCATAGTAATAAAATAGAAATGAGATAATAATAATATGTGATTGTTTATATTATCTTTTATGTTATATGTGGTTCTTTCTTCATCTCTATATGTTATGTTGATGAAGGTATGTCCTTCATTACCTTCGTCCGAAAACCATTATATCCAAAGGGAAATAATGCTTCGAAGGACGAAGGGCTTTAACATTTAACGTTTTCTGTGTTGTCTTGTTCTTAACTCATAGCATTTGAGAACAAGTCACCAACATTGGCGCCCACCTCCGGTGAAACCTTTTTCGACCACCTTCAGTAAGCATCGACCTTCGTCATGCCGCCAAAGAAAGCTTCGGCAACAGGGGCTACCGCTCTGCAGCCGCTGGACCCGAACCAGGAGACCCTTTCTCTTCGGGAGGCCCGAAGCCAGAAGAGGAAGGCCACCAGTCCAACACCACAAGAGGATGAGTTGGACCATGAAATCAGGAAAATGGAGATGCTTCATCAGTAGGTACAGAAGAAGAAGGAGAAGATGGCTCAGTTAGCTGACCTGCAAAGGCAGATTGACGAAGCTACCGAAGAAGTGTGTCATCTTGCTCAAGATGAGCAGAACCGAAGGCCCCAGCACAGAGAGCTGCACCAAGAAGGCTTCTTCAACGAGGATGACTGGTATGAGGATTTCCATCATGGAAATTTTGCTTTTGATGATGCTTCTCCTCTGTCAGCCGAACTGCAAGCTACACCCTGGCCCCCGTCTTACAAGCCACCCCAGCTTCCCATGTATGATGGACATTTAGATCCAAAGCAATTTCTGATGAGCTACGAAGCAACTATATCTTCGTATGGTGGCAACACTACAGTCATGGCGAAATCCTTCATCATGGCAGTCAAAAATGTTGCACAAACCTAGTACTCCTCTCTTCGGCCAGGAACAATCACATCATGCCAGAAGCTGAAGGACATGCTGGTCACCAGTTTTCAAGGGTTTCAGACGAAGCCGGTTACCGCTCAAGCCTTGTTCCAGTGCATGCAAGATCAAGAGGAATATCTTCAGGCATATGTCCGAAGGTTCTTGCGTCTGAGGGCACAAGCGCCAACAGTGCCCAATGAAATTGTCATTAAGGCCATGATTAAGGGGCTTCGGCCAAGACCTTCAGCCCAATACTTCGCCAGGAAACCCCCTCAAACCCTGGAGAAACTGCTTCAGAAGATGGATGAATACATCCGCGCTGACAATGATTTTCGACAGAGAAGGGAGGAAGCCTACAGGTTCTCCGAAATGGTCAGGGGCTTCGGAGGGAGAATCCACCCTAGGCACGTCAGATCAATTCATTCCACTCAGAACGACGACAGGGGAAGTCAACAACAGAGGCCGCAATATTCTTCCCAAGCTTCGGGGCAGCAACAGAGCTATCCTCGGCCCCCAGCTCCAAGGGGCAGAGGCGCCAGGGGCTTCGGAGGAAGGTTTGGGGATCAGCCCAGGGAAATTTATTGTCTATTCTGCGGTGAGGACAAGGGCCACACTACCAGGATGTGCCACGTCACCATCCAGAAACAGAAACAGATAGCAGAAGCTGCAGCCCAACAGAGCCAGCCGAAGCAAGTCATGCATACTGCTTCGTACCACTCACCGTACATTCCAGAGTTTGTAGGTAACCATCCTGCAGCCTCTGTTGCTTCGGCAAGCCAACCTCAGGCATCTTGGCAACAGCCTCCACCTCCACCACCATTGCAACGAGGCCAGCAGCCAGAAGGGAGCCAGCACACTCATTAGCAACGAGACTTTAGAGAGGAGTCCGAAGCTCGCACAGTCAACAGTACTGTGCCAGAATCGAAGCACATCTACTAGAAGATATCCTACTTCTGAAATAGTTCTGGCATTCGTTATCATTTTTCTTTTTTTAAAAGAGAATAATCGTTAAAAGCCTAAGTTTTTCCTGTCGTTTTCAATTCCTTGTAATAGCTTCGTTTTGTCCATAGTGGAAATGTATCTCTTTTACAGACTCACAAAGTCCAAAAAGTTGGTGAAGCACGAAAGTTGCTCTCAAGAGAGCGCGGGGTTCACAATCACATTACAAGTTTTGCCGAAGCAATAGAAAGTCGTTCTAAGGAACGCAGTGTAAGTTTCCCGAAGCAACAAAAAGTCGTTCCTAAGGGAGCGCAGTGTAAGTTTTCTGCTCAAAAGTCATTCCAAAGGGAATGCAGAGCTTACAGCGAAAAATAAACGTTGATTCCGCCGAAGTAAAAGGCGAAGCACGAAAAGTCAACACGAATACCGCTGAAGTAAAAGGCGAAGAAGCTCCTAAGGGAGGCTTACAGCGAAAAGTCAGCGCTGATACACTGAAAAATAGACGGTGAAGCCGAAAAATAAATAGCAAAAAGATTGTGTGCTTTACTGAGGGAATGTGTGTGTATCTTCGGCACAAATACCATTTTGCATAGCATAGCATCATTACATCATTTTGCATAGCATAACATCATACATCATATCGCATCAATGGCGCAAGAAGGGGATTCAATGTTGATCTTTGGAGATTGTTTCGAAGAAGCAGTGCCAAGGCACAAAATAAGTATTGAAGAAGTATAGCTTCGTCAAACTCTAAAATGAAAAGGAGATCTATTGCTTACGAAGCATAATGATTTTACGAAGATTGGATGTTTTAACCAAATATGGATATTCTTCACAACGCATGAAAAGAAGGGAAGGTGTTTTTTCGCCGAAGGCTCAAAAACGGTATGTACGTAGAGTTTCATGCATCGTAAAGAATTCAGTTACAAGCAGCTTAAATATTACATTCAAAATTATAAAAAGTATTATGCACTTTGTTCAGCAAATGTTACATTCCAAATGTTTTTACAATAAAAGCTATTCTTCTTTTAAAACTGCTTCCGCAGCTTCGTTCAGCAATCGATTAACAGCTTCGTCCAGAATAACTTCGGCCACTTTAGTGACTTCATCTTCTTTCTCTACTTCTGGGTTGGCCATCGGCTCGAAGGGCTCTGGAGGAGGAAATAGTTCAGCTGCGATATAAAACGTAAATAAGTCCGAAGTCGCAAAATTAGTAAATAAAGTTAAAAAGTTATCAAGCAATACCTATCCGCCTCTCAAGTTCCGCCGCTTTCTTAGCTGCCTTCGTCGCTTCTTTTGAATCATGGGAATCTTTTTTGCTCTTTTTTATCATCTCGTGCGCCATCCCTCGGCCGCCATTCTCCCAGATGTCAGTAAAGAATTTTCCGCCAATTAAGCTTGCTTCGGCCGAGGGATCTTTTGTATCTTCAATGGATAAAGTAGCTTCAGCTTGAGCCAAAGCTTTCACATGGTCGCAGCCTGATTTCTCTAAAATAGTTGTGATTCCCCTAGCACCCGAGAAAGCACAGATATCCCCGCGACCACTCAAAACTTCCTCAAAAGCTTCAGCTTCGTTGCTGATCCAATCAATTGGGCCTTCAGGATCACCCCTTACGAAGTCGTCTTCGTTAGAGAATGCGCCAACATTGGCGAAGCTAGTTTTTATTTTCTTAACACACTCTATAGACTTTTCATAGCACCTCTCCTTGGATGCACGAAGTTCATCAACTGTTTTTTGTAAGTGGTTCCTCCAGTATACACTAATATCTCGATCAGCCTCTGTAAGACCACATTTTTCTTTAGCTTCAAATAGCTGTTTCCGAAGATCTTCGATTTCGTATTTCTGAGCTTCAGCTTAGGCTTTGGAAGCAACTTCGTCTTCTTTTATTTTGTTCAACAATGAGTTTAATATTTTATCTTTTTCAAGACCTTCGTTCCTTAGTTCAATTACTTCGGAACGAAGGTTGTTTAAAGCTATGGTATACCCTTCATCTTCAGCACTTTTTTGCGCCCTGAGGGCGTTGCTAAGGATAAGGCCCTGCAAAAAATGCGGTATTGAGTGTAAGCAAATGGAAATTTTGTTTTTAAATACAAAAATCTCATTTTCTCACCTTTAAACTATTGTATGCTAAGCTGTCGGCCAACTCATCTTTTGATAACACTGAGAGCCCATCTTCTAGTGTCGGGAACCCAAAGCTCTTGCCCATCTCTCGGCAGACAGAAATCTCTTTGTTGTCTGGGAGACAATACAAGAAGTCTTCTTCCCCGCTGCCGTTGAACACCAGTGCCCCCTTTGGATATTTTAATCTTTGAGCATAGAATTGAGCCTCACGCTTTTATTTCTTAGATAATCTTTTTCCCAAAGCATGTCGTATAATATAATCAGGAGCTTCAGATGATGCTTCGGGAATAGGAATGGCGGTTTTTCCAGTTAAAATTACTTCTGCAGCTTCTTTCTCCGTCTTTTCTCTGATTTCCAAGGATTTCTCCTTGGCGGGCTCTGAAGGCCCAGCTTCGGTCTCGATTTGGATCTTGGCAGCTTCGGCCTCAATTTGTGTTTCTGAGGCTTCGGCAGCTTTCTTCGGAGTAGAGCTTGAAGTTTTTATTGTTTCTAGCACATCTAATACGTTGACCATTCTCTTCCTCTTGGGAGTCGTTGAAAGATCCTTTTGTGCCTTCGACATTGTCACCTCTACCGAAGGACTTATTACTTCTGATATCCTCGTTTTCTCAACCTTCATCTCTTCAATGTTAATGGCCTTCGGCTCATCTGATTTGGCTGATGATGCCTTCGACGATACAGACGGTTCTTCAATTTTCTGTGTAATCGCAGGTTTCTTGCCTTCAGTCACCGAAGAGGTCTCACCGCCAAATTAAGGCACTATGGCCGGTTCAATATAGCGCAGTCAATGAGTAAGGACCTTCACCCTTCTCCTCTTCGGCACAGGCTCGCTCGGAGCGGCTGAAACATCATCTCTCCCGGAAACTCCACTTTTTCTTTTTTGCCCCCGGGGCGGGTAACGGTAGTTAGGATACATGAACCCAAGAGCATCAAAAACTCTATTTAGTCTCTTCTTTTTCCGGTTCCCGAAGGTCGTAGATAATGCGTTATCTTCTGCTCTGGAGTATAGCCCAAGCAGATCATCGCTTGTAGCTTCGACGCTTTTCAGCCAGTCGTCGTCTGGCTCGATAAACTGGTCTCTAAACCTGAAGGTATATTTTAGTCAAACCAAACCACCTTCGTGGGGATTGCTGATGGATTCTTTTGGCATCTCCTAGTTGGCTATCAATGGCCATATTCTGTAGGCCACATGCTCTTGAACTAAGTCCCTTGTCCTGATGAAAGAGCAGACTAAGCCGAAGGCCTTGCGACATTCTTTGGCCGCTTCGTCAATTTCTACCTTCGGTTTCCAGAGCCCAAAGCGTTGCCAGATAGGGCGCATGATTATCACTTTAATGTCTTCTCGTGCCTTTAAATCATTTTTTACATAGAACCATTCTTTCATCCAGTCTCCGGGCCATCTCTTCCGAAAAGTCGGTACTGGGGAGCTTGAGCCAGAACGGGCAACGAAGCTATAGCAGCCAAAATTGTTATGATACTGTTCTTTACCCTAGGGCTTCGTCTCATATAACAGTTCATGCATACTGCAGAAACTTTTTGCATTTGGCTCCAAGCCCTGACTCCTTACAGCCCATACGAAGATTCCCATTCTTATAATGGCTTCGGGGGTAATCTGGTGAAGGTAAATCTGGAATATCTTCAAAACCTCGACTACGAAGCTGCTCAGAGGGAGCCGAAGCCCAGCCTTCAAAAAGCTTCGGAAGATCACGACTTCATTCTCCTCTGGAGTAGGACAAGTCTTCTCTCCGTCATCAGCCCTCACAATAGACATATCCCGAAAGTATCTCCCCCTCATGTTGTCAAGATGACTTTGTTTAATAGTTGATTTTCCAAAAACTGCATGGCTCGGTCGCCAGGGTCGATCTTCGGAGTCTTCCCTGCCGCTTTCTACATCATAGCTGTCACTATCATCAGTGTCTTCAGATAAACCCTCCAAAATCTCCCTAGTAATCTTCTCTGCATTTGTCTTTGCTATTGATTCAATAAAGCCAAGATTCATCTCCTTAGAAAGGCTCAGCTTCGATTCAGCGACAGCTTTTTTATCTTCAGACATCTTCGAAAATGCTGAGAAAGTGCTCTCAAAGCCGAAGCTTAAAAATTTTAAAAAGCCAAGCAAGTGTTGGTGCGCAAGAGCTAAAAATTGAGTAAGCAAGAGCAGATGGCAAGAAAGCGTGCCAAATCAGCTCGTGGTGTGCTCTTATTTATACGCCTGGTGCGTTGTATGCTGAAGGGCCCGCCTGTCAGTGGCTGTTGCTATTCTAGCAAAGGGAAGGTGTTTTTTTGGACCTTCGGCTCAGGGCCTTCGTCCTTGTCGCAATTTGAATTTATCATTCTAACAAATTAATATTGCGAGGGGCTACTGTTGGGGGCCTTCGGCTTCCAAAGGTCCTCAAAAACATGATTTAACAATATTCCTGGAAGTATAAAGCATGAACAGGTACCTTCGGACTTGAGTTGAAACCACAGCATGAAGAAGCATAAGGAGTACGAAGGATAGCGCGAAGCCGAAGCTGTGCGCAGGAGAGCTTCGGCGTGATAGCAGAAAAGGGAAACTGACTTAAAGATGAAAAGGCTATTTAGACCTCGATGGATTACTATAGAGTTATTAGCAAATGTAAAGGGCATGAGTGTAATTTTGCATGGGCTGCGTCCCGTGCCTATAAATAGATGAACAGTAACTCCGTACTATTCATGCTGACTGGGCATTGGTCCTTGCGCCACGCTGGTACTTTTACCTTCTTTCAAGTCAAAGGTATACTTGTAATTTGATATCATTTCTATTTTTCCGTAGTAATAAAATAGAAATGAGATAATAATAATATGTGATTGTTTATATTATCTTTTATGTTTTATGTGGTTCTTTCTTCATCTCTATATGTTATGTTGATGAAGGTATGTCCTTCATTACCTTCGTCCGAAAGCCATTATATCCTAAGGGAAATAATGCTTCGAAGGACGAAGGGCTTTAACATTTAACATTTTCTGTGTTGTCTTGTTCTTAACTCTTAGCATTTGAGAACAAGTCACCAACAATCATAATTTATTTGGACATAGAAAAATTCTATGAACATTTTGTAATTTGAATCACTCAATTTGGAGTTCATATCCAAAAGATATGAAATAAACAAGTTTTGAAGTTTAAAATACAAAATCAAGTCCAATTTTGTGATTAACTAAAAGTCTAGCGTTCAATCTGCAATATTACAGGGGGCCTGCGCGCGAAAATTAGGGACGATGGGTTGATTTCTAAAAACCGGGGGTCTCTTTAACAATTTTACCACGTGAAGGGGTATCGGGCTCTCTTGGCCATTAAATCTCAGATCAACGGCCGAGAACAGATCCACGGGCGAGCGCGTGGATGCGGGCGTGGGCGCACACTGACCAGCGGGCCAGGGCGGTCAGCGATAGAGGGTGGGGAGGCAGACTGACCGGTCGGGCCCAATGCCAGGGGCACAAATAGCCCATAGATGGGTCTAGGCTCTAGGCGCGCGTGCACGAAGTGGTATCCCGAGATCTAGGCCGTGCGATCAAGATCGGACGGTTGAGATCAACGCCGGGAGGTTTATGGCTGCGAGCGGCGCCGCTCCTGCTCCTCAGCGGTGAAGTCGCCGGAGCTAAGGCAGGTGTGGGCTATAGGGGCTACGAGGTCACCAGGGTTAGCCAGGACTAGCGAGAAGGACTCGGCGAACTCACTGGTGGGATTCCAGCCACGTGACAGGACGAGAGACGAGAGAATGGCGGGGGGAAGCTCCGGGAGTGTCGGGGTAACTCTGGTGAGGAATCCTAGCCACGTGGAGGGGCAATCGGGTGCGCTAAGGCTCGGACTAGCTACGACGAGGGTAGGGGAGTGCTATGGGCCAACACAGGGGCACGGGACGGGGCTGAATTGGTCGAACACCGCGCGGAGGCGTCAAGCAAGCGCGGCCGAGCTCTAGCAAGGCCAAATTGGCTAAGATCAAGCGCGAATAAGGAAAACCGAGCACGAAAACATGTTTCTCACCTCAGGACGGAGCTTGGGGTGGCTAGGCGCAGCTTCTAACGGGTTGGATGGCTGTCACGGCGGGCGCGGAACTCCGGCAAGTGGCGAGAGCAGAGCACGAGAGAGGGTGAGCTTGCGCGAAATGAGGCAGGGGAGGGAGAGAGGGTGTGGGCGGTGCTCAAAACGGAGCTAGGGTGCATGGGTAGGTGATGTGGCCGGGGTTCTCGGCGGGCATGCGCGCTGGTCCACGGCGGTTCGCGGGGAAGGCAGAGCTGACAAGGCGGTCCCACGGTGTAGAGAGAGGGAGCGCGCGTGCGGGGGAAATGGCTCATCGCGCTTACGAAGCGGGCCCGGGAGGTAGAGAGGGAAAGGGGCGCACGGGTGAGGACGACTGGCGCTGACAAACCAGCTCCACTAGGCAGAGGGAGGGGGAAGAGAGCGTGTGGGGAAGGAAACTGCCGCTGACAGGTGGAGCTCAACTATCAAGCGGCGTAAGCGTGCGTGCAGGGCCTCGCGGGGCTGGACTGGGCTATGCTAGGCCGAAAGTGGTTTTTTTCCTTTTTCTCCGAATTTCTAATTGCTTTTCTTTTTATTTTCTCTAGGGATTTCAAATCAAATTCAAACCAAATCAAACATGTTCATCCATTCAAAGAATATTTTAGGCTCAGCATAATGCAACAAATCATGACTCACATAAGTTTTGACAAAATAAATAATAAATTCTTCGCTTAATTAACCTAATTCTACTCAAAGGAAGAGAGAGAGAGACTAGAGAGAGACAAAGGGTAACACCTGAATTTGGTAGGCATTTAGAGAAGAAATTTTATACCTCAAATTCAGGGTGTTACACATTTGCTTTCAAAGCTAATTATGTACTAAGAAAAGTAGCAAATGGAAAAGTCAAAGTAACATTCCTAGGTCCACCAAGCAAGAATAGACCTAGAAAAATTTGGGTTGCAAAGTCCTTGATTGAGAAAGTTATTGGTCCTATGCAAAATAGGGCCCCCAAGATTGTAGCTTGATTTGTTTTGTTCATGTAGGTGAACTACAAGACCGGTGGGAGCCATTGAGTAATTGACAGTGGATGCACTCAACATATGACTGGCAACCCACGAATGTTCACCTCACTAGATGAAGATGATGATGAACAAGATAAAATCACTTGTGGGGATAATTCAAAAGGAAAAGTTCAAGGGCTTGGCAAGGTGGCAATTTCAAATGTTCTCTTGGTTGCACCATTAAGCTTCAACTTGTTATCAGTGGGTCAACTTTGTGATCTTGACCTTCAGTGCTTATTCACTCCTACAGAGGTTCTTGTGTCTAAAATGGATGATGAGTTAGTGATATTCAAAGGATTTAGATATAGCAACCTATACTTAGTGGATTTCTCCTCTGAAGATGCAAACCTAAGGACTTGCCTCTTTACCAAAGCATCTCTTGGATGGCTATGGCATAGAAGGCTTGCACATATTGGAATGAGCACACTCAAGAAGATTCTAAGGAAAGACATGGATAGACGATTAAAGGATGTTGTATTTGAAAAGGACAAGCTTTGTAGTGCATGTCAGGCTGGAAAACAAGTTGTTAACACTCATCCTACAAAAGATTTTATGTCAACATTGAGGCCACTAGAGTTACTTCACATGGATCTATTTGGACCAACAACTTATGCTAGTGCTGGTGGCAACCTCTATTGTCTAGTAATTGTTGATGATTTTTCAAGATATACTTGGGTGTTCTTTCTTCATGACAAGTCTGAGGATGCATCAACATTCAGGAAATTTGCCAAGAAGGCTCAAAACGAATTTGACTGCAAAATCAAGAAAATAAGAAGTGACAATGGAAAGAAATTTGACAACACCAATATTCATGAGTACTTTGATGAAATTGGTATCAAGCATGAAGTTTCTACAACATATACACCTCAACAAATGGAGTTGTTGAAAGAAAGAACATGACTTTGATCACTCTTGCAAGGATAATGATCGAAGAGTATAACACACCAGAGAGGTTTTGGGCTAAAGCTGTCAACACTACTTGTTATGCATCAAACAGACTATTTCCTCACCGGCTACTTGAGAAGACTCCCTATGAACTGCTAAATGGGAAAAGACAAATGTCTCCTTCTTTCGAGTGTTTGGATGCAAATGCTATATCAACAAGAAACGCTATCACCTAGGGAAGTTTCAAAGACGTTGTGACATTGGTTTCTTACTTGGTTATTCATCAAAATTCAAAGCATATCGAGTATTCAATCATGCACTGGCGTGGTAGAAGAAACATATGATATGGAATTTGATGAGACTAATGGCTCCCAAGGAGCACTTGAAAATCTTGATGATGTAGGTGATGAATCACTCAGGGAAGCCATGAAGAATATGCGATTTGGAGCCATCAAACCAAAAGAAGATGAAGAAGAAGTGCAAAATATTGACATGCCTTCTTCATCAAATGTATCGCATGATGATGAAAAAGATGAGAGGCATGCAAATGAAGATACATTTGTCTCTCATGAACAAGCAAGGGTACAAGCTGAAGATGTTGATGCTCCAAGATCTTCTTCCCAAGTGGTTGACAAGAGGAACTCATCACTACTTCAAGCACACCCACAAGATATTATAATTGGGAGTCCTTCACAAGGGGTTATCACTCATCTCAAAAGATATGCTTCATTTATTGAACATCACTCTTTTGTTTTTGTGTTGAGCCTACATGTATAGATGAGGCGCTATAGGATCCGGACTGGGTGAATGCCATGCATGACGAATTAAACAACTTCACCTGGAATCAAGTTTGGACCCTGGAGAAGCCTCCATAAGATACAAGAATCATTGGAACAAAGTGGGTGTTCCGAAACAAACAAGATGATCAAGGTGTTATTGTGCGAAACAAGGCAAGGCTTGTTGCAAAGGGGTTCTCTCAAGTTGAAGGTTTAGATTTTGGAGAGACCTTTGCACCGGTTGCTCGACTTAAAGCTATTTGTATCCTTCGTGCATATGCATCCTGCTATGACATAAAACTTTATCAAATGGATATAAAAAGTGCATTTTTAAATGGCTTTATAAATGATATAGTATATGATGCGAAACCACCCGAGTTTGAAGACCCTAGATATCCTAATCATGCTTACAGGTTGTCCAAGGCGCTATATGGTCTAAAGCAAGCTCCAAGAGCTTGGTATGAGCGTCTTCACGACTTCCTCATTGAGAAGGGCTTCAAGATCGGGACCATCGACACCACTCTATTCACAAAGAAACATAACAGTGATATTTTCATTTTTCATGTTTATGTTGATGATATAATCTTTGGCTCGACAAATGATTGTCATTGCAAGGAATTTGGTGAGTTGATGTCGAAGGAGTTCGAGATGTCAATGATTGGTGAGCTAATCTTCTTCCTCGGCTTCCAAGTCAAGCAAATGAAAGATGACAACTTCCTCTCACAAGAGAAGTACACCAAAGACTTGTTCAAAAAATTCAAAATGGAGAAGTGCAAACCAATCAAGACACCCATGCCTACCAATGGACATCTCGACCTAGATGAGGGAGGTAACCCAGTTGATCAAACTCTCTACCGTTCTATGATTGGTAGTTTATTGTATATTACCGCATCTAGGCCTGATATCATGTTTAGTGTCTATATGTGTGCTCGATTTCAAGCAAATCCTAAGAAAGCTCATCTTAGTGTTGTTAAAAGAATTCTTAGGTATCTTAAGCACACCCCAAAGCGTTGGTCTTTGGTATCCCAAAGGAGCTACTTTTGAATTAATTGGCTATTCCGATTCGGATTACGTCGGCTGTAAAATTGATAGGAAAAGTACATCCGGAGGATGCCACTTGCTTGGGAGATCACTAGTTTCATGGACCTCTAAAAAGCAAAATAGTGTTGCCTTGCCAACCGCCGAAGCGGAATACATTATCACGGGTGCTTGTTGCACACAAATTCTTTATATGAAACAAACTCTTCTAGACTATGGTGTGGTTCTAGAAAAGGTACCTTTGTTGTGTGATAATGAGAGAGCTGTTAAAATTGCTAATAATCATGTACAACACCCTCGCACCAAGCACACTGAAATCTGTCATCACTTCCTTAGAGATCATGTTGCTAAAGGAGATATTATATTAGAAGGAGTGAGATCGGAAGATCAATTAGCGGATATTTTCACAAAGCCTTTAGACAAAACCCGCTTTTGTATGTTGAGGAATGAGCTAAATATTCTTGATCTCAGAAATTTTACTTAATCATAAAATGGTGATGTCAAGCTTGCATTGCATATTTAAATTTCTTGTATTGTATCTAGGGCTTGTCTAACCTAGTTGAGAGAATCGCCAACAAAGCAAGTGAAAAGCTTAACTCGGGCTCAAACTTGACAAGTTCTAGCTTTTAAGCTTTTGGTACTTAAATTTCATTTACTATATGCAATTGTTGGTCTTTGAGATATGCATGTGGTACTGCACTTAGGGCGAGTATTCACAACTCAATTCATACATGAAGCCTCTAGTGCAATACTCAAATGCAAAATTTCACCATTTGCCTACTTTCTCTAAAAAATTATTTAGCCTATGGCACAATATTTTGTAAAATATGAGAGAATATGTGAGGTACCAATAGCTATCCCAATAGGTGTTCTTTTGTGTGTTTATAAGTTGGGATTTGGTTTGGTTTAAAATTTCCTAGAAAATTCAAAATTCCCTCTGTTTGGGCTCACCGGACAGTCCGGTGTGCACCGGACACTACATTGTGCAATGTCCGGTGCACCGGCTAGGCGCGCGTGGATCTGCCACTATGCTACCCTGTGCGGTGGTTCACCGGACAGTGACTATGTGTTGTCCGGTGTGCACCGGACAAGCACTATACACTGTCCGGTGAGCCCATGAAGAGTTTTTAAAAAAGTTTTCCTCGTCCGTGCCCGAGGCCTATCTCATTTCCCCAGCGCGCCTGCCCTCATATCTTCTCTGTTTGCCCTTTGTCCATCTCACCGCCCAGGCTCACTGCCGGCCATCACCATCGTCCGAGCTCCGATGAGCTCTTCTCCAGCTAGGGCTCAATCCCCTTCCTTCCCTTGGGAGCAGATCTCCTCTCCTCTCTCTCTCTCTGGTATTCTGTGTAGTGAAGGAGCTCCACCATCCCTTTGAATTCTATTCAAAATTTTTCCAAATCTTGTGAATGTGAGAGTCCCCGGTAGTCTATTGAGCTTCCTTGCAGGTTATCGTCTCCCGTTAGGAGGTTTCCAACCCTAAAAAGGGCATTTTCCCACCTAACCTAATCACCGCGCACCACATGTTCGGTGAAATGCCCAAAACAGTCAAAATAGCTCAAATCAACCCCAACTTTTTCCAGCACACTCTAGTTACCACCAGTACCTCTCACGCCAAATTTCACACCAATCCGATATTCCAGACACCTATTTCACAACCTATTTGCCTTTATGGCGATTTGTTTCGATCTGAGTGCCTAAAATGTTTTTCTTCTGCCAAACTTCAAACCAAGCACTCACTTCACTCATTTTCATACATATATTCCTATTCGTGAAGTATCAACTTAATTCTCAGTCATTTCATGCCCCATTTCAAATTTCAAACTCTCTATCGCATAATTCATCGTTCAAACGTCGTTCTTGCGGTGTTTGACCTCTGTTTCTCCAAATCACTTCATTTTTGTGTCATAACTCTCTGTGTATGTATTTATTCACATTTATTTTACTTATGACTATGTGACTAATACGTGCTCACCTCTTTTGTAATTTTAGTGATTTTGCCTGCCCGCCTGCGCGTCTCCTGTCCTCCCTGGTTCCTCTCTCTCTCAAGAAGTTCCCAGCGTGTCAGTAGCCTTTTCAGTATAGTGCGAACGAAGAATGTCACACCGTCAGGCAGAGGAGACGACCAGGACCCTCCTTGCCCCTTCAAACAGGACAAGGGGAAGACTGTCTATCTTGAGCAATAAGGGGGCAAAAAGAAGAGATGTCTGGACAGAGCCTCATGTGCAGCGATTGCCGCAGCAGCAGTAGCAGATCAGGCAGAGCAGGGAGGTCAGTTGAGGATTTCTTCTGATCAGATTGCCTTCTGAGTTCATCGCCTCGCGTCTCGGACTCGCTCCTCCACTGCTCGATCCACTCCTTCTGACCCAGTCTCCACTCCACCTCCCACTTCGCCAGCTCCTGCCGCTCTCGAGCCATGCACCACTCCTGCTGCTACCACCACCTCCACCACTCCAACTTCCACTGCTCCTGCTCCCACTTCCGCTCCACCTATTCCTTCACCTCACTTCCAGGAGCGTGATGAGACTAAGGTGCGACCGCTCACGGCTGATCCTCAACTGCTCGACCTTTAGCGAGCCACAACTGTCAGGGTATGTCGGTTCAGACACGTACCCATGGACTCATGATTGACAGCTTAGAGAGACCTAGTAGCTGCGCCACTATTCAGCACCAGGACCTAGGAGTCCTTCTTCAGGGCGTAATTGTCTACTTAGATTACCATGAGAGCTCACCGGCGATTGGATCTCACTGCCTTTCGTTCAACAGCCGGTGCAGAGTTAGAGGGTCACATCACATATCTGCCAGGATTATGCTCTCTCCTAACCTTTGGTGCCAGATATGTTGAGGAATGGGTCAGAGTTTTCTATGCCATTGTTTTGATTGACCCAGATCATCAGTGGATGAAGTTCAGATTTGAGCAAGAGGATGTGACCTTGCATGCTACTAAGATCAGAGAGCTATTTGGATTTCCTGAGTCGTCGAGGAGGCTCCACAGCTTGTGCTATGGCACTTCAAACCCTCCTCGTGGCCCTCACGACGGAGTAGCCCCTGTCACTACTCATGTTGCTGCCATGTTTCGACCTCCATTCACAGATGGGTTGGAGTGTTCTCCAGTAGATTTCACTCCAGCAGTGAAATTTCTATATGAGCTCATGAGGCGCACATTGCTATCGAGGATGGGCTACAGAGAGGCCACCACTCATATCTAGCTCTGGCTCCTCGGTGCCTTGATCTCTCACTCAAAGTTTGACGTGGTTGATTTTTTGATTTGTGAGATCGAGGATAAAATTTTGGATGGTCTCTGTGCTCGGTGTCAGCTACCATACACTCACTATCTGTGCCACATGTTTGCTCAACTGATCTAGCCTCCTCAGTTCCAAGCCACCCTTGAGGCCTCCAGACTGCAGTTTGGTTTCTACCGCTCAGCTCCTGAGGACTCAGCTCCATCTCTAGTTGATCCACTGACACCATATATCAGGGTTGAGGACAAGGCCATAAGACAGTTTGAGGATCAGGGTGCAACTGCTGATACTTCTTCCGACGATGATGAGGATCTAGGGATTCTGCCACCACCTTCTGTGCCACCTTGTTCCCATGATCACGAGGCTGGTGGCTCCAGTGCTGCTCCTCCAGTGATTGACCTCGCTCTGGCTGCCATCCTATAGTCACTCGCTCAGCAGAAGGCCCACATGGCCGCAGAGCAGGCCCGTCAGGCAGCCGAGCAGGCGAGGCAGGCAGCTATTTAGTAGCAGTTGTCCAAGCGGATGTTATAGATGTTCGAGACTATTCAGGACCACCAGGACACTCTCCAGTAGCTGCTTCTTGCAGACAGGGCAGAGCACTAGACGTTCATGACTCATATTCTCCAGCACACGGGTGTTCCGATCCCTCCAGTGGAGTTTGCTCGTCCTCCAGCACTTCAGACTACCATTGTGCCAGTTATTCAGTGATACGACCATGCCATTAAGCAACACATTACAACCCCCAAGTCATACTACATCAACTCAAGTACAACCAACATCATCACCAACCCAAGCCTTTGATGCACCAATTACACGTAGCCGAGCTAAGAAGCTACAGCAAAAGGTACACACGCTACTTTATGAATTTCATTTAAACACTAATGAGAACTTTATGCTACCTAAGTCGTGTATGTTGATATTACTTAGGTTCACCAAAGAGGAAGGACAAAACATATCAAGGACGAATCAACAAGAAGAGCTATATCCGAGTCAGTCCAACGCAATAGAACTGTCTAGAAGAAACAGTCATATCTTTTGATTCCCAAAAGCTATGAAGGCCCATAAGTACTTTTTGGAAAGCTCTTGAAGTCTAGTTTCCAATGCTTCTAAAGCCGACTTAATCAAATCTACCAAAAAAGCAGCCGACCTACTTTAGTGCTGACTGGTCAGAAGGTCAATAGTCAGCTTGATGACCAAGTTTTCGTATTAAACTGCATCATTCTACGAAGTTTCATTAAGCATGCTATATATGGCGAGAAAGCTTATCAAGTTAGCTTTCCAACACAACCAGTCCCACGTCATTTAGAGATTCCTAGGAAAAGTTATTATCAAAATACTGAAGGCTGTGCAGAAGTCAAATAGCTACACGGAATTCAGCTCTGCAGATCTCCTGAAGAGGCTCCTTCACATCAGCATGTGAAAATACTTTTGTTTCATGTTTATACCTTTCATGTTTATACCTCTCTAAGGCTGGTTGTTACTAGTATAAATACCCCCTATGTCTATGATGTAAGGCAGCTTATGATAATCTAAAATAGAACCCTTTTGTTCAGCTGTGTCCTAACAAATATTGAGAGTGATCTCTACCCCTTTGCTCTTGTGAATTCCTTCACGGGATTGCAGAAGCGGCAGCTTCATCCGCTCCCAATTGGTGCTCCTACTCCCTTCGAGGTCTCCTCGATTGATTGTAGGTTGTGTTGGTTGGTTCTTTGAGAGTGTGGTTGGGCGAATCCTCGATTCAGGCTGCCGGTTAAACACGATGGTTGGCTTCGAGCTTTATTTGTCAGGTCGTACTAGTTATCGCTCCTTGCAGCAAGTTATCTTCGCTTCTTCGAAGCTAGTTATCTGAAGATTGATCCTACGTCGTGAAGATCGGGCATCGTGACGCATCATCTGGTATCAAAGCCTCAGTTGCCACGGTAGGATTCTTTACCCTTAGCTACATATATTTTGTGTTCGTCCTATCCACCAAAAAGCCATAAAATATTTTTGCCATAGCCCTTTGTTTCAATCTGTTGTTGTCGGGTACCATAATTAGGGGTACCCCCAACGCTCCTAATCATGGCCGGTAAACACCCTCAGACCAACTGACGGGTGCGATTCAAGCCAAGACTTTGTCTACCCGAGGGACGCGATCTCACCCGAGCCCAGCCTCGGGTTGGAACAGTAGTCCCAGACGAGTTCACGCCTCGCCCAGGGCCTCCTCAGGCAGCGGGCGCCCCCTCAGCTCTCCCGAGGCCTGGCTCGGGCAGGCTTCGTTGTGAAGCAACCTTGGCCAGACCGCCTCACCAACCGATCGCTTCGCAGGCGCATTAAATGCAGGGGATGCCTGACGCCGTATCCTGACACACGCGCCTCAGACGGGCAGGCCGAAGTGACCGCAGTCACTCCGCCCCTCTTCTTTACTGTCTGATATGACAGGAAAACAGTGTCGCTCGCTCCGCTCCGACTGCCGTGTCAGCCACCCCGGCGATGACTAATAACAAGTCACGATCAACCACCGAGTTCAGCCTCGGGCGTAATAGGAAGCTCCGCGTCGCCCGACCTCACGCTCCGACCTCAGGAGGAGGTCTCCGCCTCACCCAACCTCAGGCTCCAGCCTCGGGAGGAGGTCTCCGCCTCACCCGACCCCCGGACTCGGCCTCGACCCCGGTCTCGGGAGGAATCGCGTCCTCGCCCGACCCCGGCCTCGACCTCAAGAGAAGTCTCCGCCTTGACCGACCCTGGGCTCGGACCGACCGCTCTAACAGGGGATACATCATTTCCCTATTCCTAGCCTGCTCAGGCTACAAGGAACAAGACCGGTGTCCCATCTGGCTTACCCCGACGACGGGTAATGATGGTGCCCCGTGTGCACCATGACGCTGGTGGCTCTCAGCCCCTTACGACAGCAAGGAGACGTCAGCAGGATCCTCGCCGCGCTGCCAGCTGTGCTCCTACAGGACTCAGGTGCTCCTCCGATGGCCATGCCATCACATGTACAGGGCCCAAGCTCTCCCCCAACGGCCACGTTGGCATGTACACAGGGCTTAGGCACTCCACTGTCGGACACGTTAGTGCATAGCTACGCCCCCCATTGTACGTCTGGACCCTCTCCTTGCCTCTATAAAAGGGAGGTCCAGGGCCATCCTGAGGGGGGTTCGCGCGGGGGGAAGCGGCGGACGAACTCTGTGTCTCTCTCTCCCCCACGCGACGTGCTTGTAACCCCTACTACGAGCGGCACCCCTGGTGCAGGATAATACAAGGCTTGTCCCACCTCTTGTGTTCCATCCCGCGCCAACCCATCTAGGCAGGGGCACGCAGCGATTTCACTGGTCGGTCCAAGGGACCCCCCCCCCCCCCCGAGTCCGAGACATCGACAGTTGGCGCACCAGGTAGGGGCCTGCTGCGTGTTAATGAACAACTTCCCGTTGAGATCCAGATGGGGAGTCTTCAGCAACCTCTCCAGCCTGGGACAGTGCTCCGCTTCGGGAGTCTTGAGTTCATGTCCCTCGACGGCAGCTACGACATGGTACTCCTCCCCCCGCGGCGTGACGACAACGACGGTCTCCGACTCGCCCGGCGGCGGCGAGCTCTACGACAGCATCTCCCCGCGGCAGAAGAGGAGCACTCCGGTCGTCCCCGCCACCCTCCTCGTCGGAGGAGGCGGAGACGAGGCAACCATGGCCACACAGGAGGCGACACCTTGTCGGCTGTCGCACCAGAGCGAGTCAACGACACCGGCACTTCCCCGAGGGACATGTCGGGCATTGTCCTCGCACCTGAGGCGACGGCGGGTGTCACTTCCCCGCGACGTGTCAGCCCCAAGCGGACTGATGATGCCAGCACCCTCACAAAGGACCTACTGGGCGTTACCCTCGTACCTAAGATGACGGTGTGCTCTGCCCCCGACACGACTTCACCACCGTCCAACGACCAAGAGGTACCGTCCGTTTTCCATCCCGTACCTTTTCGGTTCAGCTTCGATCCACCTAGCGACCCCTCTATGGTGAGCGCCTTCGTAAAGGCGTATCCAATCCTTCCGGGGTACCACATGTGGTCGACCTGGGACCGACTGACAGCCGTCTCAACCTTCGGACCGGCGGGTTCTGAGGAAGAGGACGACCCCGACTCTGGTTGGGATTTCTCTGCCCTCAATGACCCCGGTGCCATGCGGGGCTTCATGTCCGCATGTGACCACTGCCTCTCCGGTTGTTCTGACGATGGCCATGACCTTGACGACGAGGGTTACGGCCCAAGTCGCGAATGTTTCCACGTCGATCTGGGAGATCACAACGAAGGCAACCACCTCGGTATGCCAGAGGTTGACGATCCCCCTGGGCCCGCATCTCGCGTTGACATCCCGCGGGAGCTAGCTGTGGTCCCAGTCCCTATGGGGGTCAGGACATACAGCTCGAGCAAATCCGTGAGATGCAGGCCCAGGTCGATGGGGAAGCAGGCCGGCTTGTACAGCTCCGACAGAACATCGAACAGGAGTGGGCAGGCCGAACACTCACCGGAGAAGCCTGTCACCGGGCCCAAGACATCCGGCGCCGCATCGTCGACAATGCCAGGGCAGCGCTGCCCCCGGCCGTCAGCGGGTCCGGCTAGGACCTAGCTACAGCGGCGATGCTGCTTCGAGCCATGCCGGAGCCATCAACCACCGAGGGACGGTGTATCCAGGGCAAACTCAAGAATCTCCTAGAAGGCGCCGTGGTTCGACGAGCCGAGAGCTCCGCCTCCCGCAGGCGAGCTGACCCCTCGGAGCATCACGCGGTGTCCTCCCAGTGCATTCGGGAAGCCTCGGTCCATCCCGAGCGCACACGGGATGAGGCGCCCGCTGCCCGGGAACGCCTCGGCAACGAGCACCACCATCTCGACCATCGAGCCCGCCTCGACGAGAAGGTGCACCAAGGCTACCATCCTAGGCGTGGGGGACGCTGCAACAGTGAGGAGGATCGCAGTCCTTCGCCCGAACCACCCGGTCCGCAAGTCTTCAGCCGAGCCATACGACGAGCGCCGTTCCCTGCCCATTTCCGAGCCCCGACTACCATCACCAAGTACTCAGGGGAGACGAGGCCGGAGCTGTGGCTCGCGGACTACCGACTGGCATGCTAGTTGGGAGAAGCGGATGATGACAACCTCATCATCCGTAATCTATCCCTTTTCCTCTCCAACGCCGCCCGAGCCTGGCTGGAGCATCTGCCTCCTGCGTAGATCTCCGACTGGTACGATCTGGTCAAAGCTTTCGTGGGAAACTTCTAAGGCACGTACGTGCGCCCTGGGAACTCGTGGGACCTCCAAAGCTACCGCCAGCAGCCAGGGGAGTCCCTCCGAGAGTACATCCAGCGGTTTTCAAAGCAGCGCACCGAGCTGCCCAACGTTACCGACTCGGATGTCATCGGGGCTTTCCTTGCCGGCACCACTTGCCGAGACCTGGTGAGCAAACTGGGGCGCAAGACTCCCACCCGTGCGAGCGAACTGATGGACTTCACCACCAAGTTCGCCTCGGGTCAAGAGGCGGTTGAAGCCATCTTCCGAAAGGACAAGCAGCCTCAGGGAGAGCCAAAGACAGACGCCCCTGAGGCGTCCGCCCAGCGAGGCATGAAGAAGAAGGCTAAAAACAAGTCACGAGCGAAGCGCGACGCCACAGACGCGAATCTCGTCGCTGCGGCTGAGCACAGGAACCCTCGGAAACCTCCTGGAGGGGCCGGCGCGTTCGACAAAATGCTCAAAGAGTCGTGCCCCTATCACCAGGGGCCCGTCAAGCACACCCTCGAAGAATATGTCATGCTCCGGCGCTACTTCCATAAGACCGGGCCCCCGGCGGAGGATGGCAAGGGCCATGACAACGACAAGAAGGAGGGCGGCAAGGAAGAGGGATTCCCGGAAGTCCATAACTGCTTCATGATCTACGGCGGGCAGGCGGCGAACGCCTCGGCTCGGCACCGCAAGCAGGAGCGCCGGGAAGTCTGCTTGGTGAAGGTGGCGGCCCCAGTCTACCTAGACTGGTCTGACAAGCCTATCACCTTCGACCAAGGCGACCACCCCGACTTCGTGCCAAGCCCGGGAAGGTACCTGCTCGTCGTCGATCCGATCATCGGCAACGTTAGGCTCTCCAAGGTCCTCATGGACGGAGGCAGCAGCCTTAACATCATCTACGTCGAGACCCTAGAACTCTTAGGGGTTGATCGGTCCAAAGTCCAGGCTGGTGCGGCACCCTTCCACGGGATCGCGCCCGGGAAGCGAATCCTACCCCTCGGACGGATCGACTTACCCGTCTACTTTGGAACTCCCTCTAACTTCTGAAAGGAAGCTCAAACCTTTGAGGTCGTCGGGTTCCGAGGAACCTACCATGCGGTATTGGGAAGACCGTGCTACGCTAAGTTCATGGCCGTCCCCAACTACACCTACCTCAAGCTCAAGATGACGGGCCCGAATGGGATCATCACCGTCGGATCCACGTACCGCCACGCGTACGAATGCGACGTGGAGTGCATGGAGTACGCCGAGGCTCTTGCCGAGTCCGAGGCCCTCATCGCCGACCTGGAACGCCTCTCCAAGGAGGCGCCTGACGCAAAGCGGCACGCCGGCAACTTCGAACCAGTTGAGGCGGTCAAGTCCGTCTCTCTCGACCCCAGCAACGACGCCAGCAAGAAAGTTCGGATCGGCTCCAAGCTCGACCCCAAATAGGAAGCAGTGCTCATCGACTTTCTCCGTGCAAACGCCGAAGTCTTTGCGTGGAGTCCCTCGGACATGCCCGGCATACCGAGGGATGTCGCCGAGCACTCACTGGACATCAGAGCTGGAGCCCGACCCGTGAAGCAAACCCTACGCTGTTTTGACGAAGAAAAGCGCAGGGCCATAGGCGAGGAGATCCACAAGCTACTCACGGCAGGGTTTATCAAAGAGGTATTCCATCCCGAATGGTTAGCTAACCCTGTTCTTGTAAGGAAGAAGAATGGGAAATGGAGGATGTGTGTAGACTACACTGGTCTAAACAAAGCATGTCCGAAAGTTCCCTACCCTCTACCTCGCATCGATCAAATCGTGGACTCCACTGCTGGGTGCAAAACCCTGTCATTCCTCGATGCCTACTCAGGCTATCACCAAATCAAGATGAAAGAGTCCGACCAGCTCGCGACTTCTTTCATCACACCTTTTGGCATGTACTGTTACACTACAATGCCATTTGGGTTTAGGAATGCAGGCGCCACTTACCAGAGGTGCATGAACCACGTGTTCGGAGAACACATTGGCAGAACGGTCGAGGCTTATGTCGACGACATCGTTGTCAAGATGAAGAGAGCCTCCGACCTCCTCTCTAACCTTGAAACGACATTCAAGTGTCTGAGAGCGAAAGGCGTGAAACTCAATCCCGAGAAGTGTGTCTTCGGAGTCCCCCGAGGCATGCTCCTTGGATTCATCGTCTCCGAGCGGGGCATCGAGGCCAATCTGGAGAAAATCGTGGCCATCATCAACATGGGACCGATCAAAGATTTGAAAGGAGTACAGAGGGTCATGGGATGCCTTGCAGCTCTGAGTCGCTTCATCTCACGCCTTGGCGAGAAAGGCTTGCCTCTGTACCGCCTCTTAAGGAAGGCCGAGTGCTTCACTTGGACCCCCGAGGCCGAGGAAGCCCTCGGAAACCTTAAGGCGCTCCTTACGAACACACCCATCCTGGTGCCCCCCGCCGCAGGAGAAGCCCTCTTGATCTACGTAGCCGCGACTACTCAGGTGGTCAGCGCCGCGATCGTAGTCGAGAGATGAGAAGAAGGGCATGCGCTGCCTGTCTAGAGGCCAGTCTACTTCATTAGCAAAGTGCTTTCCGAGACCAAAGTCCGCTACCCACAGATCCAGAAGCTGCTCTACGCAGTGATTCTGACACGACGAAAGTTGCGACACTACTACGAGTCTCATCCGGTGACTGTGGTGTCATCCTTCCCCCTGGGTGAGACCATCCAGTGCCGCGAGGCCTCGGGTAGGATAGCAAAGTGGGAGGTGGAGCTTATGGGCGAAACGCTATCATTCGCTCCTCGGAAGGCCATAAAATCCCAGATCTTGGCAGACTTTCTGGCCGAGTGGACTTACACCCAGTTACCGACAACTCCAATCCAGCCCGAGCTCTGGACCTTGTACTTCGATGGGTCACTCATGAAAACAGGAGCAGGCGCTGGTTAATGGGCTACGCATCGCCATCGAGCTAGGGGTCCGGTGCCTCGACGCTCGAGGCGACTCACAGCTTGTCATCGACCAAGTCATGAAGAACTCCCACTGCTGTGACCGGAGGATGGAAGCCTACTGCGACAAAGTCCGGCGCCTGGAAAACAAGTTCTACGGGCTGGAGCTCAACCACATCGCCCGACGGTACAACGAGACTGCGGATGAGCAGGCGAAAATAGCCTCGGGGCGAACGACGGTTCCCCCGGACGTCTTCTCCAGAGACCTACATCCACCATCCGTCAAGATCAACGACACGCCTGAGCCTGAGGAAGCCTCGGCCTAGCCCGAGGTACCCTCGGCCGGACCCGAGGCACCCTCGGCCATCGAGGAAGAGGCCTTGCCCGTCGAGGAGGAACAGAATAGGGTCACGCCAGATCCGAACTGGCAGACCCCGTACTTGGAATATCTCCTCTGAGGAGAGCTTCCCATCGACAAGACCAAAGCTCGGCGGCTAGCTCGGCGCGCCAAGTCATTCGTCTTGCTGGGGGATGAAAAAGAGCTCTATCACCGTAGCCTCTCGGGCATCCTCCAACGATGCATATCTATCGCCCAAGGACAAGAACTGTTGCAAGAAATACACTCGGGGGCTTGTGGCCACCATGCAGCACCTCGAGCCCTCGTGGGGAATGCCTTCCGACAAGGTTTCTACTGGCCAACCGCGGTGGCCGACGCCACTAGGATTGTGCGCTCCTGCTGGGGGTGTCAATTCTACGCAAAGCAGACGCATCTGCCCGCTCAGGCCTTGCAGACGATACCCATCACCTGGCCATTTGTTGTGTGGGGTCTAGACCTCGTCGGTCCCTTGCAGAAGGCACCCGGGGGCTTCTCGCACCTTCTGGTCGCCATCGACAAATTCTCCAAGTGGATCGAGGTCCAGCCCTTGACCAGCATCAGGTCCGAGCAGGCGGTGGCGTTTTTTTACCAACACCATCCATCGATTCGGGGTTCCAAACTCAATCATCACCGACAATGGCACGCAGTTCATCGGAAAGAAGTTCCTGGACTTCTGCGACGACCACCACATCCGTGTGAACTGGGCCGCCGTAGCTCATCCCATGATGAATGGGCAGGTGGAGCGTGCCAACGGTATGATTTTGCAGGGGCTAAAACCAAGGATCTACAACGACCTCAACAAGTTCGGCAAGCGGTGGATGAAAGAGCTACCCTCGGTATTCTGGAGTCTGAGGACGACGCCGAGCCACGCCACGGGTTTATCGCCATTCTTTCTAGTCTATGGGGCCGAGGCCGTCCTCCCCACGGACTTAGAATATGGCTCCCCGAGGACCAAGGCGTACGACGACCGAAGCAACCAGACCAGCTGAGAAGACTCGCTGGACAAACTCGAGGAGGCTCGGGACGTCGCCTTACTACATTCGGCATGGTACCAGCAGTCGCTACGGCGCTACCACGCCCGAAGCGTTTGGTCCCGAGGCTTCCAAGTGGGAGACTTGGTGCTTCGCCTGCAACAGGACGCCCGAGGGCACCACAAGCTCACTCCTCCCTGGGAAGGGCCCTTCATCATCGCCAAGATCTTGAAGCCCGGAACATACAAGCTGGCCAACGACCAAGGCGAGGTCTACAGCAACGCTTGGAACATCCAACAGCTACGTCGCTTCTACCCTTAAGATGTTTTAAGTCATTCATGTACCTCGTTTACATACACAAAGTCTAACCGTCAAGGAAGGGTCGGCCTTGCCTCAGCAAAGCCCGACCCTTCCTCGGGGGCTAGAAGGGGGGAACCCCCTCTGCATCAAAATTTTCCTCAGAAAAATTTTCTACCAAAACAACCTTTGTGCTTTCGACTTCTGTATTGATACCGGGATCCTGAGAACGACGAGAGTACACATAAGCGGCAAGGCCGACCGAGCCGAGGAACTCCTACGCCTCCGGGATACGGATACCTCACTCATCACCTTCCGCGAGAAGTAACTCACGCTCGGATAAGCGATCCTGCTACCGAACAAGTCCTAACACTTGGGTAGAAAACAACTTTCGCGCCTTCTCGACTGTACAAATAATGGAATCCTTCGACCAAATGAGAGTGCACGTAAGTGGCAAGGCCGACCGAGCCGAGGGACTCCTACGCCTCCGGTATACGGATACCTCACTCATCACCTTCCACGAAAAGTAACTCTCGCTCGGATAAACGATTCTACTACCAACGAACAAGTCGTGATGCTCGAAACAAGAGGGGAGAAGACGCAACTTTTTAAACACGACGATAAAGTGTTTAGGCCTCGGCGACCGCGAAAAAGCATGCGCATGCTACAGACAAACTGTTCATGCAGGTTTGGGCATCGGTAGGGGGAGCAGCAGCACCCTCGGCGTTGTTTCCACCCTCGGCGGAACCTGGCCCGGCCTCGGATGGCGACCCGGGCAAAAGGACCTCCACCTAAGGGAGGACACCAGCACCGCACCAGCAGATGTCTTGGCCAAACTCCAGCGGCTGCTACCACATCTTCCTCGGCCTAGGAAGCCGCCATCTCTCGGGTCGATGAAGTCTCTTTCCGAGCCGACTCCGCTTCTGTCCGCGCTAACACCGCTGCCTCCGGCCCCAGCTCATCGCAGAGCAGCCGAGGGTTCCAAAAACTGAGCAAGAGAAGCCTAGAGCGGCAAGGCCGACAGAGCCGAGGGACTCCTACGCCCCCAGGATACGGACACCTCACTCGTCACCTTCCGCGAAAGGCAACCAACGCTCGGTTAAGTGGTTCGGCTAGCCAACAGACAAGTCCCAGCGCTCGGAATGAGGAAGACACACAGCTTCATTCTTGAATACCCAAATGTTTAGGCCTCGACAGCCACAAAGAACAAACACATATACTTGGGGGTAACTATGCTACACAGACTTAGACGTCGGTAGAACCCTCGGCAGTTCTCCCGACCTACGACAAATGTCTAAGTACTTGAAGCGGTTACATTTTGCTCCGGCAAAAAACCAGTATATCTCCTTACAAATGGGACTCTGGTTCCATTCCCGCGGATATGAACAACCTCCACACCGGGGGGCCAGCGGGATGATGAACTCCTAGGTACAGGGATCGGGAAAGGGGATGTTGTGGAAAGGATCCTTCTCGGCGAAGGAAGTAGGCCCCGAGCCCTCCTACTGATCAGGGGTTCAAAGGTTGGCCCCTCAGGAGGGTTTCGACAGCCGCCCCAGAGCACTCGGACCTCAAGCCCATTACTGATCAGGGGTTCGAAGGCTGGCCCCTCGGAAGGGTTTCGATAGCCGCCCTAGAGCGCTCGGGCTCCATGCCCACTACTGATCAGGGGTTTGTAGGCTGGCCCCTCGGAAGGGTTCGACAGTCGCCCCAGAGCACGCAGAGTGAGGGATGACTCTGGGTACGTTTGATACATAGCCGAGGCTCGGGCTACACTCCCGAGGTACCCTAGGACATTTCCAAGACCGGCGGGAACGATTTGTAACAGAATCCCACCGGAGGGAGGCATCGAGCCCTTGGACCCTGTCAAAGGGGTTTGGGTCCGGCAAATCACCCGCAGGTACTTTTGGAGCGCGCCTCTGGGCCACCAGCCGACCCCTAACGAACGGGGCACGGGCGTCCACTCGGATCACCCATTAGCAGCTCGCTGGAAACACCATGTTCGACGCCCTCCAAGGGCAACATGGCGCTTTCCCCCCTCCTCCTTGCGGAAAGGCGACGCATGGGCGTATGATAAAAGTCAGGAAAGTCCTTGATCGTCCTCTCGCTCCATGCAGAGGCTCGGGGGCTGCTCTCGCACCCGGCTACGGCCAAAACTGTTGACAGCGTCAACAAACCAGCTTGATAACTTGGAACCCAACCACGCACCCGGGCTACGGCCGGGCCGCATGAGGGAACGATCAGACCGGCCGAAGCACCACGAAAAGCATTCAGACCTCAGAGGAGTCAAACCACTCCTCCGAGGCCTCGGGGGCTACACCCGGCGGGTGCGCTCACGCGCACCCACCAGAGCAAGGCAAAAACCGAGAAAGGTCGGTCCCCTCACCGAAAACGCGGCAAAAGCCTCCAAGCGAGTACCAACACTCCCTTCGAAGCTCGGGGGCTAGTGTCGGGTACCATAATTAGGGGTACCCCCAACGCTCCTAATCATGGCCGGTAAACACCCTAAGACCAACTGACGGGTGCGGTTCAAGCCAAGACTTCGTCTACCCGAGGGACGCGATCTCACCCGAGCCCAGCCTCGGGTTGGAACAGTAGTCCCAGACGAGTTCACGCCTCGCCCGAGGGCCTCCTCAGGCAGCAGGCGCCCCCTCGGTTCTCCCGAGGCCCGGCCCGGGCAGGCTTCGTTGTGAAGCAACCTTGGCCAGACCACCTCACCAACCGACCGCTTCGCAGGTGCATTAAATCCAGGGGATGCCTGATGCCGTATCCTGACACACGCGCCTCAGACGGGCAGGCCAAAGTGACCGCAGTCACTCCGCCCCTCTTCTTTACTGTCTGATATGACAGGAAAACAGCGCCGCTTGCTCTGCTCCGACTGCCGTGTCAGCCACCCTAGCGACGACTGACAACAAGTCACGATCAACCACCGAGTTCAGCCTCGGGCACAACAGGAAGCTCCGCCTCGCCCGACCTCATGCTCCGGCCTCGAGAGGAGGTTTCCGCCTCGCCCGACCTCAGGCTCCGACCTCGGGAGGAGGTCTCCGCCTCGCCCGACCCCCGGACTCGGCCTCGACCCCGGTCTCGGGAGGAATCGCGTCCTCGCCCAACCCCGGCCTCGGCCTCAAGAGAAGTCTCCGCCTCGACCGACCCTGGGCTCAGACCGACCGCGCTAATAGGGGATACATCATTTCCCTATTCCTATCCTGCTCAGGCTACAAGGAACAAGACCGGTGTCCCATCTGCCTTACCCGGCGACGGGTAATGATGGTGCCCCGCGTGCACCATGACGCTGGTGGCTCTCAGCCCCTTATGACAGCAAGGAGACATCAGCAGGATCCTCGCCGCGCTGCCAGCTGTGCTCCTACAGGACTCAGGCGCTCCTCCGACGGCCACGCCATCACATGTATAGGGCCCAAGCTCTCCCCCAACGGCCACGTTGGCATGTACACAGGGCTTAGGCACTCCACTGCCGGACACGTTAGCGCATAGCTACGCCCCCCGTTGTACGTCTGGACCCTCTCCTTGCCTCTATAAAAGGGAGGTCTAGGGCCACCCTGAGGGGGGTTCGCGCGGGGGGAAGCAGCGGACGAACTCTGTGTCTCTCTCTCCCCCACGCGACGCGCTTGTAACCCCTACTACGAGCGGCACCCCTGGTGCAGGATAATACAAGGCTTGTCCCACCTCTTGTGTTCCATCCTGCGCCAACCCATCTAGGCAGGGGCACGCAGCGATTTCATTGGTCGGTCCAAGGGACCCCCCCCCCCGGGTCCGAGACGCCGACAGTTGTTCCAGTGAGTTTTGTTAAGTTTCGGTCCTTAGAGTCTTTGTTTAGTTGCTGGTCATTCTATTCTTTGTGTTCCCTTTGAGCCTCTTATATATATCTGAAAATATCCACAAAAAGAAAAATCTGAAAAACCCTCATCATTTCCTTCGCGTTAACTTTGATCCTATTTAAGTTATAGCTACTGGTTGAGTTCTTTGTTGATTATTATAAAGTGTGCAATATCATATCAGATCTCTGTGTTTAGTTCTATAAAAAAAGAGTATCAAAAAAGAAGAAAGAAAAGTACCAAAAAAGTGTCGAACAAAGATTGTGAAAGAAAAGTAGAACGATCAGTTTGTTTATATGCACAAGTGCTGAAAGTTCATCAAGTTGTTCAACCAGTTTGCTATTGTCATTTGGTGCAAAATTTTGGTTGGGTCTGATCGCAACACTTGCATTCCAACCATACTCCTTGATTTGCATCAAATCTGAAAATTCTTTGCGCGTGTGTTTGATCTACTTACATCACTCGTATCTTGTGGTCAGCACTAGGCAGTGAACTTCTAGTTGGATGGTTATTTAACTTTACAACAACTAGGATTCAGATTGCATTCCTTGTTTACTATTCCCCACCAAGCTCCACATATAAGCCATCGTAATCGGTACTCTGTTCTTGTATTCGCTTAACCATCACTTTCTTGTTACCACCACACATTTTTCTTGCAACCCGCAGGGACCTCATAAGAGCTTTGGTTGGTAAGCATGGTGAGGTTGTGAGATTCTATATAGCTTCATATTCCACCTATATTTGTTGCCTTGTTGCTACTAATTTCGCAGGAGGATGGATCCCAACATTGAGATTGAAGAATGTGTCACCATGATACAATTCAATGAGCTCAAACAAAGCATAGAAGCCAAGCAAGATCTGTTGGCACAAGATCTTCAGACACTTATGGCTGAAATCAGAGGTCATCGTCGACTCCCTGACGGTGTAAGAAACCATGATGAAGATGGGGAAGAAGGTGAAGGAAATTATTCTAGAAGAGCAAGTGAACATGGGAGGAGGAATCAAGGTGTTGCACGTGGTAGAGGAAGAGGACGGAATCGAAGAAATGATGACAATGAAGAATCTGAATTTGGGGATGATGATGGTCAGTCCCAACATTGCTATGGTCGTCGTCATCATAGAGGCATCAACCAAGAAGAGAGATTTGGGAAACTTAAGTTTACCATGCCAAAATTTGATGGTAGATCTGATCCTGAAGATTATTTCACATGGGAATTGAAGGTGGAGAAAATCTTCCGCCTACATAATTATTCAGAGGAGAAGAAACTTGCAATGGCATCTCTTGAGTTTGAAGGATATGCTCTGATTTGGTGGGGAGCAACTTCTTCGTGATCGTGAAGAATATGGAGAGGACCCTATTATTACTTAGCAAGAGATGAAGCGAGAAATGAGAATTCGTTTTGTGCCAAAGCATTATCGGCGTGATCTTTTCGATAAATTGCAAAATTTGAGGCAAGGAAGTTTCTCTGTTGAGGAGTATTATAAGGAGATGGAGAAGGCCATGATTAGAGCCAATGTGTATGAAGACGAAGAGCAAACCATTGCACGTTTCATGGCTGGGTTACACCGCAGCATTCAGCGTATTATTGAGTTTCAGTCGTACTAATGTCTTATTGATTTGGTACATCAAGCCACCAAAGCTGAACGCTAGCTACAACAAGATGCTAAGAGCAGCAAGCCCTTATCATATGGTGCACGAACCATGACTGGAGGAAGCAAATCGATCTCAAGGTTTACTGCTGCATCCTCAGCGACAAAAGGTTCAACTGGAAGCTTGTGATCCAATATTCAAGGCAATTCAAGTGGAAAGAACGGTGCTGCTCCAAATACGAGTTATAAACCAACAGCATCCACTTCAACATCAGTGGGTTCAACAGCCAAGAGTAGTGGTATTCAGTGCTTCAAGTGTGGAGGTCGTGGTCATGTCATAAAGGAGTGTCCAAATAATCGTGTGATCCTTGTGACTGATGATGGAGAATATACATCAGCTAGTGAAGAGGAAGATGAAGCAGGAAATGAAGATGACATTGATAAATCTGAAGAACATACGGGATGTGAATTTGAGCATGGTACTACTCTTGTGGTTACACAAATCTTGAGTGTTCAAATGAAAGAAGCTGAAATTGGACAGCGACATAATCTTTTTCAGACGCGAGCCAAAGTGCAAGACAAAGTAGTAAAGGTGATCGTTGATGGAGGGAGCTGCCATAATCTTGCGAGTTGTGAGATGGTTGAAAAGCTTGGTTTGAAGTTGCAGCGACACCCTCATCCATATCATGTCCAATGGTAGAATGAATCGGGAGATATCAAGATTGGTTATAAGGTGAAAGTTCCGTTCAAGATTGGAGAGTATGTTGGCACAGTGGAGTGCGATGTTGCACCCATGTCTGTGTGTCACATGCTGCTAGGGAGATCTTGGCAATATGACCGATATTCTCAGCATTATGGAAGAACAAATCAATACACGCTAGATCTAAAAGGGAGAAAGTTTGTACTCAAGCCTATGACCCCTCAACAAATCATGGTTGAACACTTACAAAAGAAAACTGAAATTAGTACAGCAAGTAGAGGAGGAGAAGAGCAAAAGAAATTGAGTGCCATCCACAATTCGGTGAGCGAGTGCTACAAGCCAAATTCCAGAGATAAAAAGAAGGAAGAGGGAGAACATCTAGTTATGCTAGCCACAAAATCTAAGCTGAGAGAAGTGAGGAACAACCCATATCAAGTGCTCTTTGTACTTGCGAACAAAGATGTTTTGATTTCTCCTAACGACATAACATCTCTTCCTAGTGTTGTGGCTGATCTTTTGCAGGATTTTGAAGACGTGTTTCCACAAGTAACATCGGCTGGACTACCTCCAATTCGAGGGATTGAGCATCAAATCGATCTTATTCTAGGGGCTGCACTTCCTAACCGTCCACCATATCAAACCAATCCTGAAGAAACTAAGGAAATACAAAGGCAAGTGCAAGAACTTCTTGATAAAGGTTTTGTTCGTGAAAGCTTAAGCCCTTGTGTTGTTCCTATGATTTTAGTACCTAAGAAAGATGGCTCTTGGAGGATGTGTGTTGATTGTAGAGCTATAAATAATATTACCGTTCGCTATCGCCATCCTATTCCACGGCTAGATGATATGCTTGATGAATTAAGTGGTTCCATAATTTTTACTAAAATTGATTTGAGAAGTGGATACCATCAAATAAGAATGAAAACTGGAGATGAATGGAAGACTGCATTTAAAACAAAATTTGGGTTGTATGAATGGCTAGTGATGCCCTTTGGGTTAACTAATGCTCCTAGTACCTTTATGAGATTAATGAACCATGTCTTAAGAACTTTCATTGGAAAATTTGTTGTTTTCTACTTCGATGATATTCTAATTTACAGTAAGTCTTTTGATGAACATGTGAAACACATTCGACAAGTTTTAGATGAGCTAAGAAAGGAGAAATTATTTGCTAATATTGAGAAGTGCAGTTTTTGCACAGACCATGTTGTGTTTCTTGGCTTTGTTGTTTCAGCAAAAGGAATAGAGGTGGATGAATCTAAGGTGAAAGCCATGAAGGATTGGCCAGCTCCAACGAATGTAAGTCAAGTAAGAAGTTGTCATGGTCTTGCTAGTTTTTATAGAAGATTTGTGTGAGATTTCAGTACTATCGCTTCCCCTTTAAATGAATTGACAAAGAAAGGTGTTGAATTTAAATGGGAAAACTCACAAGAAGATGCTTTTCAAGAATTGAAGAAACGTTTGACTGAAGCACCTGTACTTATTCTTCCTGATTTCACTAAAACTTTTGAAGTAGAATGTGATGCTAGTGGGATTGGGATAGGAGGAGTGTTAATGCAACAAAGAAAACCTATAGCATATTTTAGTGAAAAATTGGGAGGTGCTCAATTAAATTATTCTGTGTATAACAAAGAATTGTATGCTTTGGTCCGAACGCTTGAAACATGGCAGCACTACTTATGGCCAAAAGAGTTTGTTATTCATTCTGATCATGAAGCTTTGAAGTATTTGAAAGGGCAAGACAAACTGAACCGTCGCCATGCCAAATGGGTTGAGTTTATCGAAACATTTCCATACATTGTGAAATATAAGAAATGTAAGGACAATGTGGTCGCTGATGCCTTGTCTCGAAGGAATGTGTTTTTGAATCAACTAGAGGTAAAAGTTTTGGGTCTTGAAAATTTGAAAGAAATGTATAATGATGATCCTGAATTTTCAGAACCATACATTCATTGTAAAGATGGAAAAGGTTGGGAAAAATATCATATACATGATGGATTTTTGTTTAGAGCTAACAAACTTTGTGTACCAAATTCTTCGGTTAGATTGCTTTTATTGCAGGAGTCACATGGAGGAGGTCTAATAGGTCATTTTGGACAAAAGAAGACTTACGAAATGCTCAGTGATCATTTCTATTGGCCCAAGATGAGGAGAGACGTCATCAGATTTGTGGAGCATTGTGTCACCTGTCACAAAGCTAAGTCAAAACTGAACCCTCATGGTTTATATACTCCTTTACCCGCTCCTAAAATTCCTTGGGAAGACATAAGCATGTATTTTATTTTAGGGCTATCTAAGACTCAAAAAAAGAGAGATTCTATTTTTGTTGTGGTTGATAGATTTTCAAAAATGGCTCATTTTATTCCATGCAACAAGAGCGACGATGCTTCACATGTTGCCAATTTGTTTTTCAGATAAATCTTGAGACTACATGGAATGCCCAAGACCATTGTATCTGACCATGATATGAAGTTCATGAGCTATTTTTGGAAAACATTGTGGGCAAAGCTTGGGACTAAACTTTTGTTCTCCACCACATGCCACCCCTAAACTTATGGACAAACTGAAGTGGTGAATTGTACATTGTCAATGCTGTTGTGAACAATGGTAAAGAAGAACTTGAAGGATTGTGTCGGGGACCATAATTAGGGGTACCCTCAAGACGCCTAATTCTCAGCTGGTAACCCCCATCAGCATAAAGCTGCAGAGGCCTGATGGGTGCGATTAAGTCAGGGATCAGTCCATACGAGCGACTCGATCACGCCTCGCCCGAGCCTAGCCTCGGGCAAGGGCAGCCGACCCTGAGGTGTTTCCGTCTCGCCCGAGGCCCCCTTTTTTGCGGCAGACGCATCTCCGACTCGCCCGAGGCCTTGCCTTCGTTGAGAAGCAACCCTGACTAAATCGCCGCGCCGACCGACCAAGTCATAGGGGCATTTAACGCAAAGGTAGCCTGGCACCCTTATCCTGACGCGCGCCCCCTGGCAGAGCCGAAGTGACCGCCGTCACTTCGCCGCTCCACTGACCGGTCTGGCAAAAGGACAGCGCCGCCTGCGCCGTCTCGACCGCGGTGCCACTTGACAGAGTGAGACTGACAGGCAGTCAGGCCTTGCCAAAGGCGCCATAGGAAGCTCCGCCCGACCCAGGGCTCGGACTCGGGCCAAGGCCCCGGAAGACGGCGAACTCCGCTCCGCCCGACCCAGGGCTCGGACTCGGGCTAAGGCCCCGGAAGACGGCGAACTCCGCTCCGCCCGACCCAGGGCTCGGACTCGGGCTAAGGCCCCGGAAGACGGCGAACTACTCGGGCTAAGGCCCCGGAAGACGGCGAACTCCGCTCCGCCTGACCCAGGGCTCGGACTCGGGCTAAGGCCCCGGAAGACGGCGAACTCCGCTCCGCCCGACCCAGGGCTCGGAGTCGGGCTAAGGCCCCGGAAGACGGCGAACCCCGCATCGCCCGACCCCTGGGGTCGGACTCCGCCCTGGCCTCTGCCGAACGACCTCCGCCTCGCCCGACCCAGGAGCTCGGGCTCGGCCTCGGCCATGGAAGACAGACTCGACCTCGGCCTCGGAGGAGCCTCCACGTCGCCCGACCTAGGGCACAAGTCCGCCACGTCAACAGGAAGCGCCATCATCACCCTACCCCGAGCCGACTCGGGCCGCAGAGAACAAGACCGACGTCCCATCTGGCTAGCTCCGCCAGATAGGCAATGATGGCGCCCCGCTAGACCCATGACGACGGCGGCTCTCAGCTCCCTTACGGAAGCAGGGGGACGTCAGCAAGGGCCCAACCGCTCCGACAGCTGTCCCTCCACCAGGCTCCGTTACTCCTCCGACAGCCACGACACCACACCAGCTGGGTGCCAAGATCTCTCCGGCTGCCACCTTGGCATGTACTTAGGGCACTAGCTCCCCCCCGCTAGACACGTAGCACTCTGCTGCACCCCCATTGTACACCTGGATCCTCTCCTTACGCCTATAAAAGGAAGGACCAGGGCCTTCTTAGAGAAGGTTGGCCCCGCGGGAATGAGGGCAGGGGCAGGCGCTCTCTTGGGGCCGCTCGCTTCCCTCACCCGCGTGGACGCTTGTAACCCCCTACTGCAAGCGCACCCGACCTAGGCGCGGGACGAACACGAAGGCCGCGGGATCTCCACCTCCCTCACGACTCGGCTCCGGCCACCTCGCTCTCCCCCCTTCGCGCTCGCCCACGCGCTCGACCCATCTGGGCTGGGGCACGCGGCACACTCACTCGTCGGCTTAGGGACCCCCCGGTCTCGAAACGCCGACAGTTGGCGCGCCAGGTAGGGGCCTGCTGCGTGTTGACGAGCAGTTTCCCGTCAAGCTCCAGATGGGCAGTCTCCAACGACCTCTCCAACCCGGGACGGTGCTCCGTTTCGGGAGCCTCGAGTTCATGTCTTTCGACGGCAGCTACGACATGATACTCCTTCCACCGCCGCGCGACGGCGACAATGGTGGCCGACAGCCCGCCCTCCGGCGGCGGAATCGACGACGTCTTCCCCGCGTGGGGGAAGAACAACATTCGAGCTCGCCCCATCCTCTCCCTCGCCATCGGAGGAGGAGGCGGGGCAACCAGGGCCGAGCGGGAGGCTGCGCTCCGTCGGCTGTCGAGCGAATCGACATCCCCAGCGCCCCAACGGAGGACGCGTCGGGCGTCACCCTCGCGTTTGAGGCGAAGGCGAGCGCCGTCCCCCCGCAACACGCCAACCCCGAGCAAGTGGACGACGCCAGCACGCTCGCGGAGGGCCTACAGGACGTCGCCCTCGTACCCAGGACGACGGCGCGATTAGTCCCGGACGTGACTTCGTCGCTCCTCGTCGACCAAAAGGTACTGACTGATTCCCATCCTTCGTCATTTCGACTCGACCTCAACCCGCCTAGCGACCTCGCTCTGGCGGGCGCTCACGTTGAGGTGAGTGCAACCTCTCTTGGGTTTCGTGTGCGGTCGCCTTGGGACCGATTGACGGGCGTCTCGACCTACGGGCCCTCTGGGTCCGAGGAAGATGACGACCCCAGCATCTGCTGGGATTTCTCTGGATCTGGCAACCCCAGTGCCATGCGGGACTTCATGACCGCATGCGACTACTGCCTCTCCGACTGTTCCGACGGCAGCCGCAGCCTTGATGACAAGGACTGCGGCCCGAGCCGCGAATGTTTCCACGTCGAGCTAGGGGATCCCTCCGGAGGCAACCGTCTCGGCATGCCGGAGGATGGTGATCTCCCTAGGCCAGTGCCTCGCGCCGACATCCCGCGGGAGCTAGCTGTGGTCCCCGTTCCGGCGGGGGGTCATGACCCACAGCTCGAGCAAGTCCGCGGGGCGCAGGCCGGGCTCGGCGAGGGGGCAGGAGCGCTCGAGTCGATCCGCCGGGACGTCGGGCAGGTATGGGCGGGCCAGCCCCCGGCCGGAGAAATACGTCACCTGCCCCAGGGTCTCCAGCACCGCATCGCCAATGATGCCAGGGACAGGCCGCCGCCTGCATCCAGCGGGACCGGTCAGGACCTGGCAGCCGCAGCGATGCTCCTCCGCGCGATGCCGGAGTCATCAACCACCGAGGGTCGGCGAATCCAGGGAGAGCTCAAGCATCTCCTGGAAGGCGCTGCGGCCCGGCGGGCCGAGAGCTCTGCCTCCCGAAGGCAGGGGTACCCCTCGGAACCTCGTGCCGCGACTTCCCGACTCATGCGGGAAGCCTCGGTCTACACCGGGCGCACGCGCAACACCGCGCCTGCGGCCCCGGGCCACCTCGGCGACGAGCACCCTCATCGCGACCGTCGGGCCCGCCTCGACGAAAGGGTGCGCCGAGGCTATCACCCCAGGCGTGGGGGACGCTACGACAGCGGGGAGGATCGGAGTCCCTCGCCCGAACCACCCGGTCCGCAGGTCTTCAGCCGGGCCATTCGGCGGGCGCCGTTTCCGGCCCGATTCCGACCCCCGACTACTATCACAAAGTACTCGGGGGAAACAAGACCAGAATTGTGGCTCGCGGACTACCGCCTGACCTGTCAACTGGGTGGAACGGACGACGACAACCTCATCATCCGCAACCTCCCCCTGTTCCTCTCCGACACTGCTCGCGCTTGGCTGGAGCACCTGCCCCCGGGGCAGATTTCCAACTGGGAGGATTTGGTCCAAGCTTTCGCCGGCAACTTCCAGGGCACGTACGTGCGCCCCGGGAATTCCTGGGACCTCCGAAGCTGCCGGCAACAGCCGGGAGAGTCTCATCGGGACTACATCCGGCGGTTCTCGAAGCAGCGCACCGAGCTGCCCAACATCACCGACTCAGATGTCATCGGCGCGTTCCTTGCCGGCACCACTTGCCGTGACCTGGTGAGCAAGTTGGGTCGCAAGACCCCCACCAGGGCGAGCGAGCTGATGGACATCGCCACCAAGTTCGCCTCTGGCCAGGAGGCGGTCGAGGCCATCTTCCGAAAGGACAAGCAGCCCCAGGGCCGCCCGTCGGAGGAAGATCACCAAGCAGGAGAGTTCCCCGAGGTCCGCGACTGCTTCATGATCTGCGGAGGGCATGCGGCGAATGCCTCGGCTCGGTATCGTAAGCGAGAGCGTCGGGAGGTCTGCTCGGTGAAGGTGGCGGCGCCAGTCTACCTAGACTGGTCCGACAAGCCCATCACCTTCGACCAAGATGACCACCCCGACCACGTGCCGAGCCCGGGGAAGTACCCGCTCGTCGTCGACCCCATCATCGGCGACGTTAGGCTCACCAAGGTCCTGATGGATGGGGGCAGCTGCCTCAATATCATCTACGCCGAGACCCTCAGGCTCCTGCGCGTCGATCTGTCCTCCATCCGAGCAGGCGCTGCGCCCTTCCACGGGATCATTCCTGGCAAGCGCGTCCAGCCCCTCGGACGGCTCGACCTTCTTGTCTGCTTCGGAACACCCTCCAACTTCCGAAGGGAGACTTTGACGTTCGAGGTGGTCGGGTTCCGAGGAACCTACCACGCAGTATTGGGGAGGCCATGCTACGCGAAGTTCATGGCCATCCCCAACTACACCTACCTGAAGCTCAAGATGCCGGGCCCCAACGGGGTCATCACCGTCGGCCCCACGTACAAACACGCGTTCGAATGCGATGTGGAGTGCGTGGAGTACGCCGAGGCCCTCGCCGAGTCCGAGGCCCTCATCGCCGACCTGGAAAACCTCTCCCGAGAGGTGCCGGACGTGAAGCGACACACCGGCAACTTCGAGCCAGCGGAGACGGTTAAGGCCGTCCCTCTCGACCCCAGTGGCGACACCTCCAAGCAGATCCGGATCGGTTCCGGGCTCGACCCCAAATAGGAAGCAGTGCTCGTCGACTTTCTCCGTGCAAACGCCGACGTCTTTGCGTGGAGTCCCTCGGACATGCCCGGCATACCGAGGGATGTCGCCGAGCACTCGCTGGATATTCAGGCCGGAGCCCGACCGGTCAGGCAGCCTCTGCGCCGATTCGACGAGGAAAGGCGCAGGGTGATAGGCGAGGAGATCCACAAGCTAATGGCAGCAGGGTTCATCAAAGAGGTATTCCATCCCGAATGGCTTGCCAACCCTGTGCTTATGAGGAAGAAAGGGGGGAAATGGCGGATGTGTGTAGACTACACTGGTCTCAACAAAGCATGTCCGAAGGTTCCCTACCCTCTACCCCGCATCGATCAAATCGTGGATTCCACTGCTGGGTGCGAAACCCTGTCTTTCCTCGATGCCTACTCAGGGTATCATCAAATCAAGATGAAAGAGTCCGACCAGCTCGCGACTTCTTTCATCACGCCCTTCGGCATGTACTGCTATGTCACCATGCCGTTCGGTTTGAGGAACGCGGGTGCAACGTACCAGCGGTGCATGAACCATGTGTTCGGCGAACACATCGGTCGCACGGTTGAGGCCTACGTCGATGACATTGTAGTCAAGACAAGGAAAGCCTCCGACCTTCTCTCCGACCTTGAAGTGACATTCCGGTGTCTCAAGGCAAAGGACGTCAAGCTCAACCCCGAGAAGTGTGTCTTCGGGGTGCCCCGAGGCATGCTCCTGGGATTCATCGTCTCCGAGCGGGGCATCGAAGCCAACCCGGAGAAGATCGCAGCCATCACCAGCATGGGGCCCATCAAGGACTTAAAAGGCGTACAGAGGGTCATGGGATGTCTCGCGGCCTTGAGCCGTTTCATCTCGCGCCTCGGCGAAAGAGGCCTGCCTCTGTACCGTCTCTTAAGCAAGGCCGAGTGCTTCACTTGGACCCCCGAGGCCGAGGAAGCTCTCGGGAACCTGAAGGCTCTCCTCACCCAGGCGCCTGTCTTGGTACCCCCAGCTGATGGAGAAGCCCTCTTGGTCTACGTCGCCGCTACCACTCAGGTGGTTAGCGCCGCGATCGTGGTCGAAAGGCAAGAAGAGGGGCATGCATTGCCCATTCAGAGGCCAGTTTACTTCATCAGCGAGGTGCTGTCCGAAACCAAGATCCGCTACCCACAAGTTCAGAAGCTGCTGTATGCAGTGATCCTGACGAGGCGAAAGTTGCGACATTACTTCGAGTCTCATCCGGTAACTGTGGTGTCATCCTTCCCCCTGGGGGAGATCATCCAGTGCCGAGAGGCCTCGGGACGGATCGCAAAGTGGGCGGTGGAAATCATGGGCGAGACAATCTCGTTCGCCCCTCGGAAGGCCATCAAGTCCCAGGTACTGGCGGACTTCGTAGCCGAATGGGTCGACACACAGTTGCCGACGGCTCCGATCTAACCGGAGCTCTGGACCATGTTTTTCGACAGGTCGCTGATGAAGACAGGAGCCGGCGCGGGCCTGCTCTTCGTCTCGCCCCTCGGGAAACACCTGCGCTACGTGCTGCGCCTCCATTTCCCGGCGTCCAACAATGTGGCTGAGTACGAAGCTCTGATCAACGGATTGCGAATCGCCATCGAGCTAGGGGTCCGACGCCTCGACGCTCGCGGCGACTCGCAGCTCGTCATCAACCAGGTCATGAAGAACTCCCACTGCCGCGACCCGAAGATGGAGGCCTACTGTGATGAGGTTCGACGCCTGGAAGACAAGTTCTACGGGCTCGAGCTTAACCACATCGCCCGGCGCTACAACGAGACTCCGGGCGAACGACGGTTCCCCCGGACGTCTTCTCCCAGGATCTGCACCAACCCTCCGTCAAGATCAGCGACACGCCCGAGCCCGAGGCGCCCTCGGCCCCGTCCGAGGTGACCTCGGCCCAGCCCGAGCCGTCCTCGGTTCAGCCCGAGGAACCCTCGGCTCCCGAGGGCGAGTCGCTGCGCATCGAGGAGGAGTGGAGCGGGGTCACGCCTGATCAAGATTGGCAGGCCCCGTACCTGCAATATCTCCGCCAAGGAGAGCTACCCCTCGACCAGGCCGGGGCGCGGCGGGTAGCGCGACGCGCCAAGTCATTCGTCTTGCTGGGCGATGAGAAGGAGCTCTACCACCGCAGCCCCTCGGGCATCCTCCAGCGATGCATCTCCATCGCCGAAGGTCAGGAACTCCTGCAAGAGATACACTCGGGGGCTTGCGGCCATCATGCAGCGCCTCGAGCCCTCGTCGGGAACGCTTTTCGACAAGGCTTCTACTGGCCGACGGTGGTGGCTGACGCCACTAGAATTTTCCGCACCTGCGAAGGGTGTCAATTCTATGCGAAGCAGACCCACCTGCCCGCTCAGGCTCTGCAGACGATACCCATCACCTGGCCCTTCGCTGTGTGGGGTCTGGACCTTGTCAGCCCTCTGCAGAAGGCGCCCGGGGGCTACACGCACCTGCTGGTCGCCGTCGACAAATTCTCCAAGTGGATCGAGGTCCGACCCCTGAACAGCATCAGGTCCGAGCAGGCGGTGGCGTTCTTCACCAACATCATCCATCGCTTCGGGGTCCCAAACTCCATCATCACCGACAACGGCACCCAGTTCACCGGCAAAAAATTCTTGGATTTTTGCGAGGATCACAACATCCGGGTGGACTGGGCTGCCGTAGCTCATCCCATGTCGAATGGGCAAGTAGAGCGTGCCAATGGCATGATTCTACAAGGGCTCAAGCCTCGGATTTACAATGACCTCAACAAGTTCGGCAAGCGATGGATGAAGGAACTCCCCTCGGTGGTCTGGAGCCTGAGGACGACGCCGAGCCGAGCCACGGGTTTCACGCCGTTCTTCCTGGTCTACGGGGCCGAGGCCGTCTTGCCCACGGACCTGGAATACGGTTCCCCGAGGACGAGAGCCTACGACGATCAAAGCAACCAAGCTAGCCGAGAAGACTCGCTGGACCAGCTGGAAGAGGCTCGGGACAGGGCCTTACTACACTCGGCGCGGTATCAGCAGTCCCTGCGACGCTACCACGCCCGAGGGGTCCGACCCCGAGACCTCCAGGTGGGCGACCTGGTGCTTCGGCTGCGACAAGACGCCCGAGGGAGGCACAAGCTCACGCCCCCCTGGGAGGGGCCATTCGTCATCGCCAAAGTTCTGAAGCCCGGAACGTACAAGCTGGCCAACAGTCAAGGCGAGGTCTACGGCAACGCTTGGAACATCCAACAGCTACGTCGCTTCTACCCTTAAGATGTTTCCAAGTTGTTCATATACCTCGCACCCACGCAAAGTTTGGTCAACAAGGAAGGGTCGGCCTCGCCTCGGCAAAGCCCGACCCTCCCTCGGGGGCTAAAAGGGGGGAAACCCCCTCTGCGTCAAAATTTTCCTCGAAAAAAAAATCTCTTTTACCAGAATATCTTTCGTGCTTTTTGACTACTTCGAAAAGTGGGTCCTGGAAACGACGGAGTACACGTAAGCAGTCAAGGCTGACCGAGCCGAGGGACTCCTACGCCTCCGGGATACGGATACCTCACTCATCACCTTCTGCGATAAGTAACTCGTGTTCGGATAAAGTGGCTCCGTGGATCGAACAAGTCTTTACGTTCGGAAGCCCTTCTGCCGAAGCGATCCTTCGAGCCTTCTCGACCGAGTCGGCGACAGGGCCTCATGGACGGGTGAAAATACGCGTAAGCGGCAAGGCCGACCGAGCCGAGGGACTCCTACGCCTCCGGGATACGGATACCTCACTCATCACCTTCCGCGAGAAGCAACTCTCGCTCGCACAAACATCCCTGTTACCGACAAAAAGTCCAGATACTCGAAACAAGAGGAAAAGAGACGCAGCTTTACAACGCAGCGAGGGTGTGTGTTCTGGCCTCCACGGCCGTACAAGGCACACACTACAAGATAATCCGATCCTGCAGGCTCGGATCTTGACGGCTAAAGGGAGCGGCAGCACCCTCGGCATCGACAACACCTTTGGCGAGGTCCGACCTAGCCTTGGATGGCGACGCGGTCCAAGGGTCTCTGCTCTGAAGGACAACGTCACCGCCAAGACCGGGCCATCGCCGCCAGGGTCTTCCTCAAGAATCCGGCCCGAGCAGGCGGCCCGGCCGGTCACCCCGAGGCCTCGGCAGGTCAATTCCGGCGTCAGTCCCGCTAACGGACGACCCGGCCAGGCTCCGACCGACCCGGTCTTCTTTTCGAGCCAACTATGCCTCTGTTCACGCTGGCACCGCTACCCCTGGCCTCGGCTCATCAAAGAGCGGCCGAGGGTTTCCTCTAACTAAGCAAGGGAAGCCTCGGACAACAAGGCTGACCGAGCCGAGGGACTCCTACGCCTCCGGGATACGGATACCTCACTCGTCACCTTTACACGGGGCGACTCACGCTTGGTGAAGCGGTTCAGACAACCAACAGGTGAGTCTTAGTGCTCGAAAATGGGGAAAAACACGGCTCCGTGCCGAATTTACATACATGTTCAGGCCTCGACAGCCACAGTGAACAAAAACACTGGCATTCGAAGTGCCATTACAAACGGAACTCCGGTTCCACCTCCGCAGGTACGAACAACCCCACTCGACGGAGGAGAGGCCTGCGGAGCAACAGAAGACCGACGAACGGCTTGTCGTCGCCCGCCCCAGCCGCGGCGACGACGACGACTCCTGTCCCGGGGGGCCGAACAACAGCAGCGATGACCTCAGGGCGGATGCTGCTGCCAGGAGGCCCCCGCCCGTGCCCAAACTCGAGAGGCAAGGACAGGCAGAAGGCCGTAGAGTTGGAGGTCGGTCCGCGGGTGGCGCCGGCAAACTCGTCGGCGGCGGAACCTCTTCCAGCTGCCATGGCGGAGGCGGCACCGGGAGCGGCTCCGAAGCTGCTCGGCTCAGCGAGCCGGGCACGGTGCAGCTGTCAGCGCCACGGACGACTCCCGCCCTTCCCCCCGATCACTGAGGGAAGGAGCGGGCCACCGCCCACGCAGGGGCCGACCCCAACTCGGCACACTCCCCTCCCCAGCACTAGTGATGAAAATCCTTGAGGCTGAGGGAGGGGCAGAGGCCACAGCCCGGCTCGCTTTCCCCCACCATCAAACTGGAGGTCACCATCTTGGGTGACCGCCGGTGGAGGGGTGCAGCCGGGCTGCATGATGAAAATCCTTGAAGCCGAACGATGGCTGAAAGGTACCAACTCCCACGGAGTTGCGTTCCTCCAACGATGAGGCGAAAAGATGGCGGTTTCCCCCATCCGGGGGCTCGGAAGGTGGAAAGACACAGTGCATAAGGGAGAAAGAAGACGTGGTCGCCTTACGGGAGGGGTCGCCCTCCTTTTAAAGGCGACTCTCCCTGCTTGCGCCCCCAACCGTCACGGGCTGAGTCTTCTCCAACACGCCTCCAAAGCCCTCCCCTGCGGCGCGGGGGCTGGGTCCCACATGTCATGCAGACCGGCTCCGAGCAGAAGAAGCCAAACCGCCGCGCACGGCGCACGCAACCACCCAGCGGTTACAAGTGACCCTCCACTTTTGCCCAGACCAACGGGCGAAAGGGGCAGGCAGCCATGCAGGTGGCATGCAACCGCGCCAAGTGGACGCGCCTCTCTGACTCCTGACATGCCAGCACGGAGGCCCAAGCCCACGCGTCACGCGACCGGCACGCCGGATACTGCATGCAAGCAACTGTACCACTTGCGCCACCACCGCACCTCCTCGATTGCGGAACCGATACCGCGACCCGAGGAGACCCAGCGCGCGACCCAACAGCGCCAGCCTGACGCAGCGGTCAAACACGGTCAAAAGTGGGCCGGCAGTAATGACGGTGGCAGGCACGCGGGGGCAGCGGTCACGCCGTCAGCCAAGCTCACGTCCCATCCGGAGGCAGCGAGAGAACCCCCTCTCACGGCGTGAAGACGACGCGCCCGTGACCCGTTCCTCGAACGGCTCGCACACGCGCAACGGCAGCCTCGCCAACTACTCGCCCCGTCGCATTAACTCCGTGGCTGGACAGGCGGCGCTTCTGGCAGGAGCAGCTGGCGACGCTTCGCCTTTGCCAAAACAACCGCGCCAAAAAAGGTACGCCGCGTCGTTCAATTTCGTATCCTTTTTCCTCTTTCTCTATCTCTTGCAACAGGGACCGGGAAAGGGGATACCCCTAAAGGGATCCTTCCCCGTGAAGGAACTAGGCTCCGAGCCTCCTTACTGATCAGGGGTTCGAAGGCTGGCCCCCCGAAGGGTTCAACAGCCGCCTCAGATCGCGTGGGCCCGACACCCACTACTGGTCAGAGGTTTGAAGGTCGGCCTCCCGAAAGGTTCCACGGCCGCCTCAAGCTACTCGGGCTCCGTGCCCATTACTGATCAGGGGTTCGAAGGCTGGCCCCCTGAAGGGTTCACAGTCGCCTCAGACACCAAGCGAGGGATGACCAGGGGTACGTTCGATACATAACCGAGGCTCGGGCTGCGCTCCCGAGGTACCCTAGGACATTTCCGAGACCAGCGGGAACGATCCTGTAACGGAATCCCATCGGAGGGAGGCATCGAGCCCTCGGACCCCGTCGCCAGGGGACCAGGTCCGGCAGATCACCCGCAGGTACTTTTGGGCGTGCCTCCAGGCCCCTAGCCGACCCCCAACGAACGGGGCACGGACGTCCACTCGGATTACCCGCTTGCAGCTCACCGGAGACACCATGTTCGGTGCCCATCGAGGGTAACATGGCGCTCTCCCCCCCTCCTCCTTGCGGAAAGGCGACGTAGGGGCGTATGTAAAAAAGCCGAGTCTGTCCCTGATCGCCCTCTCGCCCTGTGCGGAGGCTCGGGGGCTTCTCTCGCAAACCCGGCTCCGGCCAAACCGTTGACAGCGTCAACATACCAGCCCGAGAACTTGGGCCCCGACAGTGCACCCGGGCTACGGCCAATTCGCATGAGGGAACCACCAGACCAGCCGAAGCATTACGCAAGGCATTAAGACCTCGAAGGAGTGAAACCACTCCTCCGAGGCCTCGGGGGCTACACCCGGCGGGTGCGCTCGCGCGCACCCACCGGAACAAAATGCAACCGAGAAAGGCTGGTCCCCTTGCAAAAAAATGCGACGAAAGCCTCCAAGCGAGTGCTAACACTCCCTTCGAGGCTCGAGGGCTACTGTCGGGGACCATAATTAGGGGTACCCTCAAGACGCCTAATTCTCAGCTGGTAACCCCCATCAGCATAAAGCTGCAGAGGCCTGATGGGTGCGATTAAGTCAGGGATCAGTCCATACGAGCGACTCGATCACGCCTCGCCCGAGCCTAGCCTCGGGCAAGGGCAGCCGACCCTGAGGTGTTTCCGTCTCGCCCGAGGCCCCCTTTTTTGCGGCAGACGCATCTCCGGCTCGCCCGAGGCCTTGCCTTCGTTGAGAAGCAACCCTGACTAAATCGCAGCGCCGACCGACCAAGTCGCAGGGGCATTTAACGCAAAGGTAGCCTGGCACCCTTATCCTGACGCGCGCCCCCTGGCAGAGCCGAAGTGACCGCCGTCACTTCGCCGCTCCACTGACCGGTCTGGCAAAAGGACAGCGCCGCCTGCGCCGTCCCGACCGCAGTGCCACTTGACAGAGTGAGACTGACAGGCAGTCAGGCCTTGCCAAAGGCGCCATAGGAAGCTCCGCCCGACCCAGGGCTCGGACTCGGGCCAAGGCCCCGGAAGACGGCGAACTCCGCTCCGCCCGACCCAGGGCTCGGACTCGGGCTAAGGCCCCGGAAGACGGCGAACTCCGCTCCGCCCGACCTAGGGCTCGGACTCGGGCTAAGGCCCCGGAAGACGGCGAACTACTCGGGCTAAGGCCCCGGAAGACGGCGAACTCCGCTCCGCCCGACCCAGGGCTCGGACTCGGGCTAAGGCCCCGGAAGACGGTGAACTCCGCTCCGCCTGACCCAGGGCTCGGACTCGGGCTAAGGCCCCGGAAGACGGCGAACCCCGCATCGCCCGACCCCTGGGGTCGGACTCCGCCCTGGCCTCTGCCGAACGACCTCCGCCTCGCCCGACCCAGGAGCTCGGGCTCGGCCTCGGCCATGGAAGACAGACTCGACCTCGGCCTCGGAGGAGCCTCCACGTCGCCCGACCTAGGGCACAAGTCCGCCACGTCAACAGGAAGCGCCATCATCACCCTACCCCGAGCCGACTCGGGCCGCAGAGAACAAGACCGACGTCCCATCTGGCTAGCTCCGCCAGATAGGCAATGATGGCGCCCCGCTAGACCCATGACGACGGCGGCTCTCAGCTCCCTTACGGAAGCAGGGGGACGTCAGCAAGGGCCCAACCGCTCCGACAGCTGTCCCTCCACCAGGCTCCGTTACTCCTCCGACAGCCACGACACCACACCAGCTGGGTGCCAAGATCTCTCCGGCTGCCACCTTGGCATGTACTTAGGGCACTAGCTCCCCCCGCTAGACACGTAGCACTCTACTGCACCCCCATTGTACACCTGGATCCTCTCCTTACGCCTATAAAAGGAAGGACCAGGGCCTTCTTAGAGAAGGTTGGCCCCGCGGGAACGAGGGCAGGGGCAGGCGCTCTCTTGGGGCCGCTCGCTTCCCTCACCCGCGTGGACGCTTGTAACCCCCTACTGCAAGCGCACCCGACCTGGGCGCGGGACGAACACGAAGGCCGCGGGATCTCCACCTCCCTCACGACTCGGCTCCGGCCACCTCGCTCTCCCCCCTTCGCGCTCGCCCACGCGCTCGACCCATCTGGGCTGGGGCACGCGGCACACTCACTCGTCGGCTTAGGGACCCCCCGGTCTCGAAACGCCGACAGATTGGGAGGAATGTTTGCCACACATGGAGTTTGCTTATAACAGGGCAGTACATTCTACAACTAATTTATGCTCCTTCGAAATTGTATATGGGTTCAAACCTATTGCTCCGATAGATTTGTTGCCCCTTCCATTGCAGGAAAGAACCAATATAGAAGCTTCCAAGCATGTTGCATACATAAAAAAATACATGAGAAGACCAAGGAAACAATTGAGCTCAAAGCAGTGCGCAAGGCTGCAAGCATGAACAAGCATAGGAAGAAAGTGTTATTTGAACCGGGGGACTTGGTTTGGATTCACTTGCGCAAGGAGTGTTTTCCTAATCAGCGCAAATCCAAATTGATGCCACGAGGGGATGGTCCATTTCGTGTTCTTGCCAAGATCAATGATAATGCATACAAGATAGATCTTCCACCAAGCTATGGCGTGAGCAACACGTTCAATGTTGCTGACCTCTTACCATATACAAGTGAAGACACTTCAGAGTCGAAGACGACTCCTTTTCAAGGGGGGGAGGATGATACGACCATGCCATTAAGCAACACATTACAACCCCCAAGTCATACTACATCAACTCAAGTACAACCAACATCATCACCAACCCAAGCCTTTGATGGGCCAATTACACGTAGCCGAGCTAAGAAGCTACAGCAAGAGGTGCACGCGCTACTTTATGAATTTCATTTAAACACTAATGAGAACTTTATGCTACCTAAGTCGTGTATGTTGATATTACTTAGGTTCACCAAAGAGGAAGGACAAAACATATCAAGGGCGAATCAGCAAGAAGAGCTATGTCCGAGTCAGTCCAGCGCAATAGAACCGTCCAGAAGAAACAATCATATCTTTTGATTCCTAAAAGCTATGAAGGCCCATAAGTACTTTTTGGAAAGCTCTTGAAGTCTAGTTTCCAATGCTTCTAAAGCCGACTTAATCAAATCTACCAGAAAAGCAGCCGACCTACTTTAGTGCTGACTGGTCAGAAGGTCAACAGTCAGCTTGATGACCAAGTTTTCGTATTAAACTGTATCATTCTACAAAGTTTCATTAAGCATGCTATATATGGTGAGAAAGCTTATTAAGTTAGCTTTACAACACAACCAGTCCCATGTCATTTGGAGATTCCTAGGAAAAGTTATTATCAAAATACTGAAGGCTGCGCAGAAGTCAAACAACCACACGAAATTCAGCTCTGCAGATCTCCCGAAGAGGCTCCTTCACATCAGCACGTGAAAATACTTTTGTTCCGTGTTTATACCTCTCTAAGGCTGGTTGTTACTAGTATAAATACCCCCTATGTCTATGATGTAAGGCAGCTTATGATAATCTAAAACAGAACCCTTTTGTTCAGCTCTGTGCTAACAAATATTGAGAGTGATCTCTACCCCTTTGCTCTTGTGAATTCCTTCGCGGGATTGCAGAAGCGGCGACTTCATCCACTCCCAATTGGTGCTCCTACCTCCTTTGATGTCTCCTCGATTGATTGTAGGTTGTGTTGGTTGGTTCTTTGAGAGTGTGGTTGGGCGAATCCTCGATTCAGGCAGACAGTTAAAGACGGTGGTTGGCTTCGAGTTTTATTTGTCAGGTTGCACTAGTTATCGCTGCTTGCAGCAAGTTATCTTGGCTTCTTTGAAGCTAGTTATCTGAAGATTGATCCTACGTCATGAAGATCGGGCATCGTGACGCATCATTCAGTCTGGAACCCAGCTCCACTCCTTTGGTCCCTCCATCTCTCCGCTCAGGCCGGTCACACTGGACTTCTTGACCCAGGTCATCAGACTTGTCAGCGCTCAGCCAACAGCGCCTCCAGCGTCTGCTGTTATCACTGCTGCTGTGGTTATTTCCGTGACTGCTCTAGCTCTGGCAGATACTGCATCGCAGCCAGCATCAGAGTCAGCAGCAGCTCCAGCCTCTGCTACAGATCCTGGATCCGAGACTGACTTAGATACTCTGCTCGCGTTTGCTCTTCTGCCTCGACCATGACCTGATGTGCCTTCACCTCCTCCTTCTGGGCTGTAGGTTTGGGTCACCCTTTTGGTGTTTGACGCTAAAGGGGGAGAGATGTGAGTTGTGAGAGCTTGGGGGGTTAGGGAGTTAGTTGAGAGAGCTCATGATCTTTTGATGTAATATATATATGCATGTACTCTATGTATTAGCTCCACTTTTGTATGATGATTAACTCTTTGTATGATGATTAACTCACAAACTCTATGATATGCTCTCAGGAAGTTTGTTAATGACTGTGTGTGTATTATGTTTTCACCTATTATGTTGTCACCAGTCGTTCAGTTCTTGTTCATGGATTTCATTTCATACTTATGTGAACAATAAACTTATGTCGTGTATGCGCTTATGCTTACTATTCTATTACATAACCTTTTTTGTCAAACTTGTTGAGTATCACTAACCATTTCCACTATTGATAGAAAAAACAAACAAACTACTCTCACACTCTTGTAGGGTTGTCATTAATCAACAAAAAGGGGGACATTGAAAGCATCTAGGCCCATGGTTGGTTTTAGTGATTAATGACAACATAAGATTATATGTGACTAGCGTGTGTTTTGCAGAGTAAATGGTAAGTTAGGTTGCATTACAGGAGGTTGCGTTGCAACGATGAAAATAATCCCTCAGATGAGAACTTGAAGCGATGGCTAAAAAGGCGAATCAAAAGATGAAGGTCTTCATATTCCGAGTGTCGAAGAAGTTGTGGACACTTGGTATAGGATTAGGTCTTCTATTTTTATTTTAGTCATACTATAAAGAGGGTTGTGGATGAGTAGTTTGACCAAGAGATTTCTAGTGTAGTGTTGGTGCATGTTTACACTCACAACTAGTGTTGGGTGTCACTCTATAACACACTCACAAGTTAGAACAAAAACGGTTTAGAAAAACCTAAGAAATAGAATTTGGGTTTGTTGTCCTAGGGGCACCGGACTGTCCGGTGTGCACACATAGTTTTCTTTTCCAGGAAGCATAAATGAATCAAACCTCTTATACCACTGAAAGCCATTAGAAAGCATAAATGAATCAAACCTCTTATACCACTGTCTAGGAGATTGTTTCAGACCATATAAGGACTTCCTTCAACTTGCACACATAGTTTTCTTTTCCAGGAACAACGAATCCTTCAAGCTGGTCCCTGGTCCATATAAATGTCCTCCTCCAAATCATCATGTAAGAAAGCAGTTTTCACATCTAACTGCTCAAGCTCATAGTCATGCATAGCAACGAGGCTAAGAAAGGTACGAATTGAACTATGCTTGACAACAGGAGAAAAGACATCAGCTTAATCAATTCCTAGAATCTGGCTAAAACATTTTGCAACTAGCCTTGCTTTAGCGTGGAGGCTCTTTTGGAATCATACCTTCTTTTCTTTTGGAGATCCATTTGCACTTAACTGTCTTTTTGCCAGGAGGCAGCCGAACTAGTTCCCAAGTGTCATTCTTCTCAAGAGACTCCATCTCTTCATGCATAGCACCAATCCACTTTTCACTATTTGTAGACAATATAGCTTTGGAGTAATTCAATGGTTCCTGAACATTATCAACCTCTTCAGCAATAGCCAAAGCAAAAGCAACATTGCACTCTTGAATTAGTCTTTTGAGCTGAACTATCTTCCCCTAGCTCGGCCTTCAGCAAGAGATTGAGGGTGAGACTCCACAACAGGTGACAAGGCACTGATAAGAGATGAATTTTCAGCAGGTTCAGTAGATGACACTCTTGAATCAGTCTTTTGGGTCGAACTATCTTCCTCCTAGCTCGGCCTTCAGCAAGAGATTAAGGGTGAGACTCCACAACAGGTGACGAGGCACTGATAGGAGATGAATTTTCAGCAGGTTCAGCAGATGGTGGAGCATGATCATCAACATCCCCACGTGCTCCAACTGCACACTGATAGACTCAGAATTCTGGTTAGTAGCACTGGTAGATACAATCGAAGTGAACATATCAGATTCATTGAACACAATGTTCCTACTATAAAATGCCTTCAGTGTATCAGGATTCCATAATTTATATGCTTTAACACCACATCCATAACCCAAGAAAACACCCTTAATTGCTCTAGGCTCCAGTTTACCATTATCAACATGTGCATATGCAGTACAACCAAACATTTTCAACTGAGAATAATCATAGGGAGAGCCAGACCAAACCTCAAGTGGAGTTTTCTTATTGATAGCAGTGGATGGTGAACAATTGATCAAATGACAAGTAGTGGAAGCCCTCTGCATCCCATCTAGTACTGGTCATGGCACGATTCCTCCCATCAGTTTGCTGCAGTAATGATACAATCTGATCCCATGTACTATCTGGGACATGTTTAGCTGCACTCCCACTACCATTTGCCGCTGCAAAAGCTTAATGAAGCAAATCGACTGCCTTGGAGACATCAGGTGCTACCGGAGAACTTACCAAAGCCCCTTAACGCCTTCCATCAGCGTAAACTGACACAAGCCCTCCAAGTGTAGGTCTACCGTGGTTTCCTTCATTTGTACTTTGAAACGGCGCAACTCTATCCCTGATGTTTCGACCCTTGACCGAGCTTCCTCTTCCACCACGCCAAGAACTATGACGTCCACAAACTCCTCCCCGACCCCATAGGAACGATCAGCACCCCCATAATTATGGAACACTGGATGATTTCTGACCCGGCCAAAGACGGACCCCTGTCCCTGACCAGTGATAAAGCCACCTGCTCCACTGCGTTGTTGATGACCCGCGAACCCCCCCCCCCCCCCCTACACCACCGGATTGTTTTTTACTTCTACCACTGTCGCGACCGCCATGGTCACCGCCTAGCACCATTCTTTGCCTAACCACCTCCACGAACGAGATAGTAGCCAAATTCCTTTGTGATGTATGAACTGGTCGAGCATTAGTCACCTAGGTGCCTGTCCGTGCAAAAAGGGAAGCTAGTCCTGGCATAGATCTATATGGAATCCTAGGGCTGAGTTTCAGCTACTGGGCCCTCCCAAATCTACGCCTACCATAATTATTTGAGCTACAACACCTTAATTCCGGAAATAAAGATGTGTGTGGATCCTGCATATATGCCCGATCTCTAGCCATTCTAGTTAAGCGAGAATTCATATTTGAATTTGGAACCAGTGGCACCCCTAACACAGCCGTAAATTTCGACTTCTTCAACCCCTAAACACGACGACCAATGAGGTTCCAATCGACGTGATTATGTTTCGCACTCGTGTGCACCTTTGATAGGATATCTCCAACTATGAGCTTTGATGAACATCGTGGTGATGGCAGTTTGCCCTGCCATGGCTTCACCTTACTCCTAGAAGAAGGGCTCAAAGGAGGAGGATGAAGCAAGCTATGCACAGATGTCCGCCTAGGTCCCGACTTGCACACCCTAGTGCCCCTTCACCAACGGACTGCAACATCTCCTTCCATTGGGACTTTGCCGGAGCAGAGTCACAGCCAGGCTGACTACCAACACCTCCAACCTCTGACAAAGTCATGAGTAGGGGAGGGAGACAACAAGGTCTCCATCGTCACGGAGGTAATCATAGTTCTCGAGAAGACAAGCGGTCTAGGCATGTGGCAGTCCGCGTGTGGGTGAAACTCGACGCATTCACGAAGGACATGGCTCATGGCACAATCGAAGGCCACAAAGGTGCCTCGGACAAGTCGGTCATCATGGAGGAGGACGCACACAACGATCCCGACAGAAATGGGTGAAGCCAGGAGCCACGGGAGCAGCGGGCGAGGTAAAGCTCATGGATGTGGGGGGTGAAGCCATGGAACCGGTGAGGGGAGGCAGGGATGGGAGGAGAAGTCCAAGTCGCGTGCACACTAGGACCAAGAACTGACATGGGGGCAACGCCGAGGAGACCGGGAGCTATAAGAGTAGAGAATGTCTAGGGGGCGACTACGCAAGGGGGACGCCGCAGAGGGGAACAACGGCAGCATCCTAGGAACCAGCAGGGACACTATGGGCGTTGTGGGTTGGATGCCTATCGCCTGGTCAGCTGGGGGCTGGGATGAGGCGGCACCTAGACGGGAAGGTTAGTTGGGGGAATGTAGGTCGAGCTTCTGGGAGGAGCAGAGGAGCACTAGACACGGCATGGCCAACACCGAGCAGGGAGAGGTGCGAGCGCCAGGGGGCCGACCATCAGTGCAGACAACGCGAGGAGTCGTGCGTGCGCGGCCAAGGGGCGGCGGCGTGGAGCTCGGCAGCTCCTGGTGGCGGTGCCTAGGAAGGGGGGGCGCCTAGCAACGGTGATGGAGGAGTACCAGGCGGAGGTAGTCAGCGACTGGGGAGAGGGGGCTGACAGCTAGGGAGTGGGGTGGGAGTGTGGGGAAGAGAGAGAAACTAGCTCTGGTACCAAGTTGGAATGGGAAACTCTAACCCTAATCAGGGTTGGGGTGTCTGAGTGTTGTGGGCCAAGGCCCATTATAATGGAGGAATATACAGTAACGTAAATAACACTCTAACATTTTCTTATGTTATCAAGCACATTATCACAAATAAGAATATTTTTTGCATAAATTATTTTATACATTATTTGCTCCCTACAAAAATGTGAAAAATATCTGTATTTGTGTCCCAATTGTATTTGAATTTTATATCTATAATTTGAGAAGATATATGATAGGTTTGAGGTTTACCTTTTATGAATCTTAACAAGCTCAATGCTAAAAACAAAAATATGAATTTGCATAGCAGATTCTATATCCTATTATTCACAATCAAAGAAAAATATGAAAAATTGATATCTGGATAAATATTCGTATTCATCCCTTCTAGATTCCACAACACACCCCAACATAGCACAAGACCACAACCAGAAACTAGCCGGTAATATCATTCTCATCTTTTTTCTACAAGTCTGTAATTGTCTGGTGTATACTAGTTGTAGCAATGCCATGAAAAATTATCACTTTACCTGTAGATGAATTGAAGGATCTTCCTTCTCTTGAGTTGTCCAGCCTTCCTTCACTTTTAAAGGTGTGAGAACAATTATTGTTATTTTTCTATGAATTCGTATATTTTTTCTCTGTGCATGTTTGGACATGGAGCTGGGGCTATTTAGTTCTAGTAAACAATTCCCAATAATTTTAGAGCAACCCAGTTGATCATTTGTTTACTGGTTGTGTGTTCGCTAAAGAATTCTAGTTGAAGCTCGTCAACCTTTTCTCCCTACAAGGCTTGGCGTCTTCTCCTAGAGATGATTCTTTGGATATCTAGTGGCAGAACAACAATGAGAGAGTGACGAGTGAATCTAAAAAAAGGCTTCAACTCCTTAGTCCTTCTTGGCTCGTGGTGCATTTGGAAGCATCGTAATAGTTGTGTTTTTGATGGTGCTTCTCCTTCCATAGATAGGATCATGTCCTTAGCTAAGGAAGAGGCTAATTTTTGGGTTCTTGTTGGGGCAAGATGAATCTCCTTTCTCTCCTTACAGTAGATGTCGCTGTTCTTTGTGCACTTAGTCTTTTTTTTTGACTGATCGTTCAAAGTGTTTTATATGGGGTCTACCTCTTTTCTTTCTTCTTTTAATATTATGCACAACTCTCCTGCGTGTTTGAGAAAAAAACCTATGCTTCAAAAAGGTTTCGTATGGTGTATGTGTGGTGCACAGGACCTACGTACCCTTAGGGCTTGTTTGGGAGAAAGGGGATCAATCGCCTTGCTCCCAAACAAGCCCTTAGTGGCTTGGTCACGAAAAGCAGCACACACATTTTTGCAATGGACCAAGGCATGCTAAATCCGTAGCATCATACCTAATAATAAAAAATCGTCCACCTGCTGCACACCCCTAAGAAATACACAGGAACAAAGGCTGCTACATTCGAAACCTACAATGAATATAGAAAATGTAAGAGACAAAAGGAACCTAAAAACAAGTAAGAGTAATTATTATGAAATGGGCCTTCGACGAAAAATGTGGGCCAGATACACAGGATTTAGGTCGAAGTAGTGGTGCTTGATGAGATTTTCGCCCGTACTGTGATCCCTATGGATTATTCGACGAGGCAAGGAAGAACGCCTATGATGCCTGCTCGAACCTCCAACGCCTAGTTGCTCAAGGGCTTGCAAAACGAACAAGTTGTCGAGCTTGTCTTCGGAATCGTCGGAGGACAAAGAGTCGACAAACTCTTTGAAATAGTCCATGACGAACTCTGGCAACTACTTGTGGTAGAGAATACAAAGAGTGGATGTGAGGATGGCTTGGCCTAGGGTGGAAACGAGCTAAGCCGAGCCTGGCTTCGCTCACTACGTCTCGGTCAAATAACGAGCCGAGCTCGGCTCGGCTCGGCTCGTTCTTCTATCGAGCCTGAAAAGTTGACTCGATTCGCTCCAGGCTCGCGAGCCGGTTCGCTGAGCCAACGAGCCTGACCATAAATATGAAATTGCCCTCTAAATTATAATATAAAATCTCAAAAATAATTTAACTAACATATTTTAAAATAGAAAAATAAACATATTACTAATATAATATAGAAAATAGATTAATTTTGTATTGTAATCTCAACTAACATAAACTAATCCTCTATTTGGTACTAGCAGCATATGCTAATTAGATTTTTTTAACAAATTGTTGTTGGATCGAGCCACGAGCCAACTCGCAAGATGTAGCGAGCCAAGCCGAGTTGGCTCGTACTTTTCACGAGCTACAAAAATAGGCTTGGCCCGAGCTCGTTCTAAGCGTTGAGCCGCTCCGAGCCAAGTTGTTGCGAGCCCGAGCCAGCTCATCGAGCTCCAACTTTTTTTCCCAACCCTATCATATTCATATTTATATTGTAGTAACAATAATTGTGCTCTAGAATTAAATAAGCGTTTATTAAAAAAATTCAGAAAATGTTCAACGAATATGAGCAAAATAATTATAATACCACGGATCTTCAAATTTTGCACAAGGCGCTGTAACACTGTACAAAGAGAAAAAAAAGAAATAGATGTTAGCTGAGTTAGTCGAAGAGATATGGACTCTCATCAATTAAAAAAAGCCGTTTTGAACAAGCTTTGAGTCAAACATATAAAATTTTGACTACTAATAACGACTTTGTTATTTAGTTTTAAATTTTAATAGTCATATATATAGATTTATCTTAAAAAATACTTTTGCAAAAGTATAAATATATTAAAAGTTTATTTATATTTTAACAAAAAAATTAATCAATACTATATTTTGGAGACCGTGTCTGTTGGGATTATGCTTCATCGCCGAAGGTCTTGTAGGAAGAAACGGCTTCGGCTGAAGCTGTCTGCATGTGATGACCGAAGGTTCCTCTTCATGGAGCTTCGGCATTGCAAACCGACTTAAGAGTAGAATGACCTTTTAGTCTATAAATGTTTGAGTCGCTGTTGTAATCCCTTATGAGGGGCATAATTGTAATTTTTCACAGGCTATGTCCCGCGCCTATAAATAGTGAACAGTATTCCTTTACTGTTCACGCATTCCTGTAATTGCAATCGCATCATTCGGGAAACGATCTTTGTCAAGACAGAGGTATAATTGTATCCAATGTTATAATACATTAAATAGATATAGTATGAAAATAATGTTGCTCGTTTATAATTTATCTACCTTTGACATTTCATATTACTTTGTACAATCTATTAGAATTCAATTACGAAGATTTAACCTTCGTAATTGTATTGACTTTTACCTTCGTCCAAAGTTCATTAGTCCTTAAAGGAATAATGTTTCGTTGGACAAAGGGCATTAACATTTAACACTTTATGTTGCCTTGTTCTTAATTCGTAGTATTTGAGAACAAGTCCCTAACATTGGCGCCCACCTCCGGTCAACTCACTTCCACTTTTTGAGCTGATGGCTTCGTTCAACGATCAAGTTGGAGCTGCTTCGGCCCCGAAGCTGGTGCTCCCGATAACAGGTGGTTCATGCTCAGAGTCAGCCAACAAAAAGCAGAAGAAAGAAGCACAGAGAAGGGTACAGCATGTTGGGGTGCAAGGACCCTTCATCAAGTCAAGATGGTCCCACATTCCAATTACCTTCTCCCAAGAGGATCTTCAACTCAAGGATTATCCACACAATGATGCTATGGTTATCTCTTGATCAAAGGATTTCTGGTCCATAATGTCTTGGTTGACACAGGCAGCGCAGCTGATATCATATTTGCCAAAGCTTTCATACAAATGCAAGAGCCCGAAGACAAGATTCATGATGCTACACACCCTCTCTGTGGCTTCGGAGGAAGACAAATTGTAGCACTGGGCAAGATCACCATGCCAGTGACCTTCGGTTTCATCAACAACACCAGAACTGAGCAAGTTGTGTTTGATATTGTTGATATGGAATACCCTTACAATGCAATTATTGGTCGTGGCACCCTCAATGCTTTTGAAGCAATTCTTCATCCTGCTTATCTTTGTATGAAGATACCTTCAGATCAAGGACCCATTGCTATTCATGGAAGTCAGGAAGCTGCCAGAAGGGCCGAAGGAAACTGGACTGACTCAAAAGCAATCCATAATATAGATGGAGCTGAAGCTTGTGAACAGTACAAATTCAGAAGGGAGAAAGCAGCTTCGGCAGATCAGCCGAAGCCCATGCTCTTATGTGAGGACATAGCAGAGCAGAAGGTGTTGTTGGGCTCCCAATTATCCGAAGAACAGGAGAAAACCTTGATAAGGTTTTTGTTCAACAACAAAGATGTTTTTGCATGGTCAGCTAATGATCTTTGCGGAGTTAACAGGGATGTTATTGAACATTCGCTCAATGTTGATCCATCCTTCAGACCCAGAAAGCAGAGGCTTCGGAAAATGTCTGATGACAAGGCCGAATGAGCTTGGAATGAAGTCAAAAGACTCCTCAGTGCAGGAGTTATCAGAGAAGTAAAGTACCCAGAATGGCTAGCTAACACTGTTATGGTAAAAAAGGCCAATGGCAAATGGCGAATGTGTATCGATTTTACAGATCTCAACAAGGCCTGTCCGAAGGACGAATTCCCATTGCCAAGGATAGACTCCTTAGTTGATGCAACAGCTTCGTTAGAGCTTATGAGTCTTTTGGACTGTTATTCAGGCTATCATCAAATTTGGATGAAGAAGGAGGATGAGCCGAAGACCAGTTTCATAACCCCTAGTGGAACATATTGTTACCTTCGGATGCCTGAGGGGCTCAAGAACGCTGGAGGAAGTTTCAGCAGAATGACTTCGAAGGTTCTTCAGTCTCAGATAGGCAGAAATATGCTAACTTATGTTGATGATATCATTATTAAAAGCACGAAACAAGAAAATCACATTGCTGATCTGCAGGAGACCTTCGCCAATTTTAGACAAGCTGGTCTAAAGCTGAATCCAGAAAAATGTGTCTTCGGAGTAAAGAAGGGGAAATTTCTTGGATGCTTGGTTTCAACAAAGGGAATTGAAGCTAATCCAAGTAAAATTGAAGCTATACTTCGAATGGAGCCACCAAATACAAAAAAGGGGGCCCAAAGGTTGACGGGGAGGCTGGCATCTCTCAATAGATTCATATCCAGATCAGCAGAGAGAAATTTACCATTCTTTGAAGTACTGAAATCAGCCGAAGTCTTCCAATGGGGACCAAGCCAACAAAAAGCCTTCGAGCAAATGAAGCAATATTTGATGGATCTAACAACATTAACCCCACCAACGCCAGGGGCTCCTTTGTTATTATATGTGGCAGCTTCGCACTCAGCGGTAAGTGCAGCACTTGTCCAGGAAAAGCTTGATGGCCAAGTTAAGAAGCAGGTTCCAGTATATTTTGTATCTGAAGTTCTTAGTGTATCAAAGAAAAACTATACAGAATTGGAGAAGGTGTTACATGCTGTTTTGATGGCATCCAGGAAGCTTCGGCATTACTTTCAAGCATATAATATTGTTGTTCCTTCTTCGCAACCGTTGAAGGATATTATGCGAAATAGAGAAGCTACTGGACGGATTGGAAAATGGGCTGCGGAGCTCAATGAATTTTGCATTGATTATGTACATAGATCTTCGATCCAGTCTCAAGCATTGGCAGATTTCATTGCCGACTGGACGCCAGGGGCTCAGGATGAAGAAACAAATAAAGATGCTGAAGTATGGATGGTGTTTTGCGATGGGTCGTGGGGAACCTTCGGAGTAGGAGCAGCTGCTGTGTTGGTCTCACCATCCAAAGTTAAAACTTGTTATGCGGCAAGACTTGATTTTAGTTGCACAAACAATATTACTGAATACGAAGCCCTGCTTTTGGGTCTTCGGAAGTTAAAAGCAATGGGAATCAGAAGGGCCATTCTTAAAACTGATTCCCATGTTGTTTCCGGTCATATTGACAAGAGTTGTAAGGCCAAAGATCCGAAGCTCGAAAAATATCTAGACACGGTCCGAAGGATTGAAGCCTCTTTCGAAGGATTTTCTGTCAAAAATATTCCTCGAGGAGAAAATGAGCATGCTGATTTGCTAGCTAAGTCAGCGGCACAGGGGTTGCCCTTACCTTCGGATGTGTTCTTCGAAACAATCAAAGCACCTTCAGTGGAGCTTCTTGAAAGAGCAGTTCTCAATATATCTCCTGTTTATAGTGAAGACTGGAGAACCGAGATCATCTCTTACCTTCAGGGTAACTTCCTTTCAGATGACGAAGCTTATAACAAAAGGATAGAGGCAAGAGCTCGTCCATATGTCATGATAAAAGGGGAGTTGTATAAGCATGGAGTTTGTGCTCCATTACTCAAGTGTTTGTCTAGAGCTGAAGGCATAGAATTGATGAAAGAAATACATGCAGGCCTGTGTGGATCTCACATTGGATCTAGGCCGTTACTTGGAAAAGTTTTTCGTCAAGGGTTTTATTGGCCGAAGGCAGCTTCGGATGCAGCGGAATTAGTTCAAAAGTGTGAAGGTTGTCAGAAATGTGCAAGAGATCAAAAACAACCTTCGTCTCTAACTCAGCTGATACAACCCATCTGGCCATTGCAAAGGTGGGGCCTTGACTTGTTGGGTCCGTTACCACCGGCCCAAGGAAACTTAAGATATGTTGTAGTGGCCGTGGAATATTTTTCTAAATGGATTGAGGCAAAGCCTTTAGCCACAATAACTTCGGCCACCATTCAAAAGTTTTTCTGGCAGAATATTGTTTGTCGTTTCGGAGTACCAAAGGCCATCACTGTAGATAATGGAACACAGTTCGACTCCGAAGATTTCAGACAATTTTGTGATCAAATTGGCACGAAGATTCATTTTGCATCAGTTAGACATCCGGAGTCAAATGGACTTGTTGAAAGAGCCAATGGCATCATAATGACAGGAATAATGAAGTTAATCTTCAATCAACCTAGGGGAAAGTGGCCAGATCAATTAATCAAAGTGGTGTGGAGCCACAATACAACAACATCAAGGTCAACAAGCTTTACTCCATTCAAATTATTGTTTGGTGACGAAGCAATAACTCCGGAGGAAGCTAAAACCGGATCAATAAGAGTAGTAGCTTCGGCAGAATCAGATTTCGAAGCTGATCACTCTGTAGAAAAAGATGCTATAGAAGGGATCAGGCTTCAAGCTATGGAGAACATCAATAAATATCAAGCCGAAACAATCAAATGGCGTGATAGAAAGGTTCGGCTAAAGAATATTGAGCCAGGACATTTGGTGCTTCGGAGAGTGGCAAACCCAGATACAGTAGGCAAGTTGCAGTTGAAATGGGAGGGACCTTTTTTGGTAGCATCTTCGTCATAACCCGGTTCATACAGATTGAAGGATATGGACGGCAACGACATTCCTAGATCTTGGAATGCGAATGAGCTTCGGCGATTTTATGTATAACTCGATGTAATTTTTTATATTTTTTATTTTTCTTTTATGGCCCCCTTTTCCTTTCTAAAGGGGGAGAAAGGTTTTTAATGGGGCCATCACATGTAATTTCTTTTTTATTTTTACCTCTATAAGAGCAAAATCCCCCAAGAGATGTAAATGTAAAAACTGAGAACGCACCATCGAGTGCCGAAAAAGAAAAAAAAAGAGAAGAAACAGGAAAGAAGCTCGAAAGTCGTCCCTAAGGGGATGCGGAGCACGACGAAGCTACTAAAGAAGTCGCTCCAAAGGGGGCGCAGTGTAAGTTTTCTGCTCAGAAGTCGTTCCAAAGGGAATGCAGAGCTTACAGCGAAAAATCAACGCTAATACCGCCGAAAGTAAAAGGCGAAGAAGCTCCTAAGGGAGGCTTACAGCGAAAAATCAACGCTGATACCGCCAAAAGTAAAAGGCAAAGAAGCTCCTAAGGGAGGCTTACAACGAAAAATCAACGCTGATACCGCCGAAAGTAAAAGGCGAAGAAGCTCCTAAGGGAGGCTTTCAGCGAAAAGTCAACGCTGATATGTGATTGTTTCTAAGGAAATAATGGTTGTGATTACGGCTTCGGATATGTGTTTGAACATTCATTTGCACACCACATTACATCATAACATTTGCATTCATAAACATTCATCCAGGCATATGTAGGTTAACCATCATCATAGCATAAGTAGGCTGCTTCGGCAAAAAGGAAAAAACTGTCTTTTGTACTTCGTCGTATACGAAAAGAAGAGCTTCGGCAGAAAGGAAAACCTGTTTTTTTTGCTTTGCTGTGTACGAAAAGAAGGGAAGGTGTTTTTTTTCGCCTTAGGCTCAAAAAGATAATTTCGTCCACATCAAAGCACCCCACACATTAATGGAAGGGTAAGAGCATATTACAAGGTATGAACAAAATTCATTAAGAACAGTTTAGCCATATTTACAAAAGTCATTTTAAAAGTTTCTTGAGTTTTTCTACAGTCTATTTCTACTGATCTCCATGGGGCCTCAGCTTCGGCGTCATACTCTTCAAGCATCGGTCTCGGCGGCTTCATCACCCTACATGAATTAAGTTGTGAGTCAAAACCGAGTTTGAAGGAAAAGGTAAACACAAGGTATGATCTCTTACTGGTTCAAGATGACTCCGAGATTCGTCTCCAGCCTTTTCTCGCCCGCCTTTTGTCCATATCATCTTTACAAATCTATTAGAAATGCTTCGGGCGAGGTCAGGAATGTCATCTAAAATTGATGGTGGCAGGGTGAAATTGGGCCTGTTAACAATTTTTCCATGGTCGCAGCCAGCTTTCAGAAAAGCTGCAGCAGTGCCCCGAGAAGCTACCCAGGCACAGAAGTCACCATGCCCGGCTATAACTTCGTCAAGCTCATCAATTTCACCCTCAATATGTTCGAAGGTCTTTTGTAAATCTTCAGTTGACGGAGTGAATTTCTCGCTGCTAGCCCCAACTGAGTGGAAGATCTTTCTCAGTCGCTCAATACATTTATTGCTAAACTCCAAACATTTGTCTTGAAGGCTTGCCAATGATTTTTTCAACTTTGAATTTTGTTGGACTTCGGCTTCAAGTTTCGCATTGAGTTCTTGCTTTTCTTGTTCAAATTGTTCAGATTGGTAGAGAAGCTTCGTATTCAATTCTGCTATTTTAGTTTCGGCTTCTGCCAATAAGCCTTCAGTTGACTGAAGCTCGAAGTCTTTCTTTTCAATAGCAGCTGATTGCTCTTTTATTTTGTTCTCTAAATTTCCAATCATAACCTCCTGTTTTTTGTCTTCCAGATCCTGCTGCATTTTCAAAGCCTTACTCAACAGCATACTCTGCACATAAACAACCTTTGTTAGAAATGTTTTCATTATTAAAAAACAATAAATGTCAAGGGAAAAGTAATTCACCTTGAAATTGGAATAAAATAAACTACCAACAATGTGTTGTCGTCGGTAGCGGCTAATATCTGTTTCTAGCTTCGGAAAACCGATACTCTTTGATAGAGTACCGATAATCTTAGCTCCAGTCTGATCCCGGATACAGCCTAATTTTTCATCGTCAATACCTCCGAAGAGGAGTGCTCCTAGTTTATATCCGCAAGATTTGGCATATTCTTTAAGCTCTTCTATTTCGGTTTTTGACAATTCTTGTCCAGCTAAATTTTGAAACATGAAGGTTTCGTCCTCCGAAGTATCGTCAGCTATTTCTTTTCCTTTCCCAGACACTGCGGCCATGGTCTCTTCGGCGGCAGTAGTAGCTTCTTCTGTGGCCATCTCTAGTAGTATTTTGTCGATATGTTCAATCGTAGTTTCCAAGTTCAAATCTTCGGCTGAGGTAGCTTCGGTAGCCGCGATTTCCGAAGGTGCGACTTCAACATTTGATATTTCCTCAAACGCTGCTATCTTCCGAGCTGAAGCTCTCGGTGGTGTCTTGTCAATGACTTCGGTCACTGCGATGATTCTTTGTCTCTTTGTTGTTTTCTTCGTTTTTTCGGGCTCCTTTTCCTTCTGAAAAAACTTCGTCAGTTGAGGCCCTAATGGACTTAGCTTCACAGGTAGGGATTCAGTCATTACCTTCAAAATCTCTTCCACGTCAGTGGCAGAGCGTGATGTGGCAGTTTCTTCTTCGTCAGATGCTTTTCGCTTCAGAGATGTTACTTTTCTTTTCTTCAGAATATTTTTCTTTTTTGGTGGTTCTTTCTCATCTTCATTTAAAGCTTCGGCTACCCTTCTCCTCTTCCGGCCTTCGACAATTTTATTCAGTTGTTCATAATCAGGGTATTCAAAACCCAAGGCGTCCAGCACTCGATTCAGTCTTCGCTTCGGACGGGTACCGAAGGCCGCAGTCATCAACTGATCTTCTTTTTTGGAGTAATTACCAAGTATTTCATTGCACATTACTTCAATTGTGTCCAGCCACTCTTGGCAAGGTGTTTTAAAGTATTTCTTAAACTTGTAATAGTAAGGTAGCCGCACAAGCTCCCCTTTCTTCTTCTCCCCCTCTAGCTTCGGCATTTCCCATTCTTTTAAAGTAGGGAAAACCCTGAAGGCCAAGAACTCTTGAACCAGGTCCCTAGTGCTGATATGCTCTGAAATAATTTTAAACTCACCCAGTGCAGCCCAAGTGGGACCTTCTAATGTCATGTGGCATCGCGGTCTTGTTTCTCCGAAGATCAATTCAAGTGGGCTTTGTACCAGCTTCTCTTTGTCTTTGTCAACTTTCACATAAAACCACTCTGACTTCCAGCCTGCCGGCCATTTGCTTCGGTAGCTAATTACAGGAAACTTTGTGGTTTTCCGATAGGCAAAATTATAGCAACCAAAGTTATCATGTAATCCATCTTTTCTAGCCTTCGTCTGGTAGTGTAGTTCATGAACTCGACAAAAGCTGTCGGCAAATGGCTCAACCGCCTGGCTTCAGAGGGCCCAGATATAAACACTAAGTCTAACGATAGCGTTAGGAGTCAGCTGATGAAAGTAGATCCCAAACTCCTTCAATACATCTGCAATAATCCCATGGAGGGGGAATCTCAACCCAGCCTTTAGAAAACTCTTGAAAATGACTATTTCATCCTTCTCTGGCTTCGGGGTGGTTTCTTCCCCCCCGAAGCGAAGTAGCTTCTTCTGACTCTCGCTGAAATAGCCCGACTTCACCATCTTGGAGAGATCAGCCTTAGAGACAGTCGACTTGCCGAAGTCCAAGTGACTGGGCTTACTTGGCACGGCAATATGATAATCATCTCCGGGATCAATTTCTTCAATATTTCCTTCTTCCGCTTCGGCAGCAGCTTCGGAGATGGGAGCAGTCTGCTCTGTCTCGGCGGTACGGATTCCTTCCGAGGTCACCAGTCCGGATCGTTGCATCGCTTCGGAGATGAGAACAGTATCCGATCCTTCAGCTTCGCCTTCCTCACGCTCAACTCTAGCGGTAGAGCGCACTCTGGCCATTTAATTCTGAATTTTGTGGGAACTAAATACTTTTTCTTCCGAAGCTTTTTCTTCTGACGAAGTAGGCTTCAAACTGGAGCTTCGTTTGATTCCGAGAGTTAACCTTCGGCTATGGTTAAAGATTTTGGCAGCAAAACAGTGCAAATAGCAATGAATGTTGTGGTAACTTCACATCTACCCATCTGTTTATATAGTGACGCAGGTAAGGAGGTGAATCGCTAGGATTTTTTACACCTAGGCGAACAGCTGCTTGCACTCGCTGCAAGGTGGGACCGCTACGCGCTCGGAAACTAAATCGTTTCTCGACAACGAGCTCAGGGAAGGTGTTTTTCGGACCTTCGGCCTCCCGAAGCCTAAGAGACTTTTTTTCACGGATCAAGCTCGTTACGAAAAACGATCTAGCACCGTGAAGGGGCTACTGTTGGGATTATGCTTCGTCGCCGAAGGTCTTGCAGGAAGAAACGGCTTCGGCTGAAGCTGTCCGCATGTGATGACCGAAGGTTCCTCTTCATGGAGCTTCGGCATTGCAAACCGACTTAAGAGTAGAATGACCTTTTAGTCTATAAATGTTTGAGTCGCTGTTGTAATCCCTTATGAGGGGCATAATTGTAATTTTTCACAGGCTATGTCCCGCGCCTATAAATAGTGAACAGTATTCCTTTACTGTTCACGCATTCCTGTAATTGCAATCGCATCATTCGGGAAACGATCTTTGTCAAGACAGAGGTATAATTGTATCCAATGTTATAATACATTAAATAGATATAGTATGAAAATAATGTTGCTCGTTTATAATTTATCTACCTTTGACATTTCATATTACTTTGTACAATCTATTAGAATTCAATTATGAAGATTTAACCTTCGTAATTGTATTGACTTTTACCTTCGTCCAAAGTTCATTAGTCCTTAAAGGAATAATGTTTCGTTGGACAAAGGGCATTAACATTTAACACTTTATGTTGCCTTGTTCTTAATTCGTAGTATTTGAGAACAAGTCCCCAACAGTGTCATTGTCCTAAACGATTTGTATTTGATATCGCAGGGAGTATACAATAATAGTACGGTGGGGTATAAAGATTTGATATAGGGAGAACCGCTGCAGAGGGTATAGATATAGGGGAGAGAGGTTGCTAACGTGGTGCGTGGGAAAATATAGGAGGAGAAATTTAGAGATAATCGTTGAACTCAGTCTTAAAGCTAGGTACAGCGCCTGAGCGCGCCCCTCCCCTTGCATTGTTGCAGTTTAGCGTCACTAGATCACTCGATAGCCTCTGAGACTGTCTTTAACGCATGCCGCCAGGCGCCCCCTCCCCTAACATTGTAGCCGTTTTAGGGGCTACAGTGCGACCCTAGACCCTTCACCGGCATCCTCTTCCTCCTCCTCTCCCCTCCCGATTCCTTCTCTATCCCGCTAAATGGATGAGCACGCTACGACAGAAACCTCCCCCGCAGCCGCTTCCTTCGCACACAAGCGCGCGCTCGGAATACTCTGAGGAGGGAGCTCCAGGCGAACCAAGGGCGACAGAACCGCCACCGGAGAAGGTACCCGTCGATCTGCCCTCGGCCGTGATTCGTTTGTCTTGCTCCGGGCGGCGAGCAGCAGTGGGGGTCCCCCACGCGGATCCACCGTCCACCTTCGTGGACCGACGACCCGGCTGATCCGTGCGAAGACGCCACCGCCGCTTGTCTCTGTCCGCCGGCACGTCGGCTGCGGGGTCGAGGTCAAAGGGAGTTCATCGATTCGGCGACAGATCTACGCTCAACCGATCTGCATCATTCGAGCTTCAAGGTCCAAGGTACGCTTTGTCGCTTCTCCAAGTTCTACACCTCGGATTCAAACCGTATCCCAAAAAAACGTACCTTGGATTACCACTAGGGTTTAGATGTACTTAACTTGTTTGACTGGTATGATTTATGTGTTCTTCGCCAACTTTGACAGTTAGGGTTAAGGTTAAGTCGGATCTACGATTCGCCTATTGTATATGTAGAACAACCAAGTTTCATATTATGGTTTACTTAGATCTGTACCTATACTCAATCACGTTTTGCTAACTGATCCGTGCTAATAATGTACAGGTTTACTTAGATCTGTACCTATACTCAATCACGTTTTGCTAACTGATCCGTGTTAATAATGTACAACATTTAAGCTACTTTTAGTATGGTACATAGGAAACAACATTCAGACTGTTGTGTCATTTGCATATTCCTCATCGTCGTGTGCTCAATTTTGTGTAGCCACCATTTTGTCGCATGTGAATTCATTTGCAGTCATGTGGTTTGTATGTTGTTTGCTCAATGTTGCTGGTACACAAATGCATGTTAATCTTCCTATTCGAACAACTAAGTAGCAATATCGTTCAATTCCCCAACAGAACCCCTTGTTCCTTCCATATCCATTTCTTTGAATTGGACTAAGTACCTCTGTCTATGAATTGGACTCAGTCAACCTACAATTTCGAGTAGTCTTTCCTTACATGACTAACCATTGCATGCAACTAACGAAAACTTTACTTATTATGCAGCTTGATAAAATTATTTGATTATTTGACGTCCACTTCAACTAATTGAGGTTCTAAATCCTTTTTCGCTATAGTACATTGTTTTTAATCAATTGCATAAGTCTCTTTCCATGTATGTTGTCTGTGCTTTAATGTTTTTTCTGCAACTTTAGTTTATTATATGCAACGAACACATGTACCAACAAACAGGTCAAAGTGTTTATATAATGTGTATACATACTTTAGCATTTTAGGCCCAACAATTTATGGTGTTTGGTAACTGCCAACAACACTTCAATTTCACTAATTAGTAACAACAGTGGCCCTAATTTTTTTCATGTATGTACCTTGTCTAGCCAAGGCGATTCTGCTTGAGGATAGGAATCAAGATGAGCAGCCATGATGCCAAAGTGTTGCAAAACTTGGTCCTCAATCTTGCATCCTCAATGGAAAGTCGTGCATTCAATATTAGAAGCTTTCTAGAAGAAGCTTTCCGGCATTTGGGTGATGAGCATTACCTTCTTAATGCACTACTTGCAATTGGAAAGGAGGTCGACCTGATGGAGTAGGATGCACTAGAGAGCAAAGCAAGGTCAGACCCAGAGAAGGAGAGGATGGAGGAAGAAATTAAACTTGTGGAGCCTATGAACCCAGTTCCTAGACAATTTCCTTTCACCCCCCCTTCCTCACCAGAATTGTATGAGGCCAGTGACAATGACTCGTACGACTCCGACAGGTCCACTAGGTATAGCATTTGGAACCTGTAATTCTGGTACCTAGACCAAGGTCTTCGTGGTAGTAATGCATCTAAATAAGTAGGAGTTTCTGTGTTGTGTCTGTGATGCATTGGTAACCGATGTACGAATGCTTGAACCTTATGTTCCTTTTGTAGTAACCTTATGTGGAATGCTTGAACCTTATGTTCCTTTTGTATGAACCTAATGTGGAATGCATGAAACTTTCTACTTTGTACTACAAGTTTGTTATCTGTTGTCCAAATTAATTTATTGGTGTATTTCATTCCTAGAATGGCTGAGAACAACAGAAACACACCTATTCGACCTACTGGTGCTAGCCCCAATACGGGTAACCAGATTTTCCCCCCACCAATGTGGGATCCTCAGTTGTGGCAGGGCCAAGGTGTAGACCCAACCCATCCTTCTACATTTAGTAGTCCTACATCCCAGATGAGCAATCCTAACTGGTCCCAGGGAGCTAATGACACATCTTCATATCCCTATAGGAATGCATGGAACCCATTTTTTGGTATGATGAATCCTGGGGGTCCTCCACCACAAACATCATTCGGTCAACCCCAGTTTGTAGTACCCAATCCATGTCCCCCGGTTTATACCCATGTCACCAACCAGACTGATCCTATCAATTTTGAATCAGAAGCAGAGCACAGTGTCCAGGAAGTTAACAGTCCTACCAAACCTTCAGACACACCTGGGACAGTTAGGAGGACAAAGGAACAGAACTTCAAACCAGATGAAGACCTTTTGCTTTGCAAAACTTGGCTAGAGATTAGTAGTGACCCAGTCATTAGCACAGGGCAGAGGAAGGAGGGGTTATGGGCTAGAATTGAGAAAAGGTACAATGAACTTAGAGGTGAGTTTCCAATGAGACTTAATAGGGCTTTGAGCAGCAGATGGGACAAAATAAGAGGTGAAATAGGCAAATTTGTTGGATTCTACGCTAGAGTCCTAAGGGAAAACCAGAGTGGCCTAACAGATAACGACAAGGTACAATAACATTCCTTGTTACTACTTAATGTCTAGTGACAGTTTATGTGTAATTATTGTTATTCATTATCTGACAACTTTTATAATTCTTTTGTAGACTTCGAAAGCTGCAACTCTATATGCTACCTCACAGAAAAAGCCTTTTCATTTCATGCATTGCTGGACGCGCCTCAAAAATGAATCGAAATGGGATGCCATGGTTCATGGAACCTCGTGGAGAGGCAATGCGGGGATGGAGCCTGTTGGTAGTCGTACACCTTCAGGTTCTGTTAATGATGTGGAAGATGAGGAAGGTGGTTCAAAGGGTAAGAGGCCATTAGGACGTGACTCCACGAAAGCATCAAGGAAGAAGGCAATGTCCAGTTCATCTCAGTCCACTGACTACCTTTCAAGAATCCATGACATTTCCTTAGCAAGATTGAAGCAAAGCGAAGAAAAATCAGAGCTAAAACAACAGAATATTGAGTTCTTGAAGGAAGTTGAACTCAAAAAGTTGGAGGTTCAATCCAAGGAAATAGAAATGCAGGAAAGAAAATTGTTGATCGAAGAAAGGATCTGAAAGGACGAAGAGCTGACTAAACTCCAAGCTATGGATATGGATGCTTTACCAGAAGATTTGAGAGCTATATACATCGCGAGGAGAAAAGGTTTAATCGAGTTTTTCATCAACAATCCTGTCTGAAGAGTAGTATTTTATTTCATAAGGTGTTGCTCACCTTGTATCGGTGTACCTTGGTCCTGTGTGTTTCAACTTGTGTCATTTCGAGTGTTTGAACATTTCCTTATTTGTTTGAGAACATGAGCTTGGTTTTTGAACATTATTTATTTTCAGAATGTTGATATTCATAATAAGTTTTTTTCATACATGACTTCACGTTTGGCAACATATGCAAATTATTTGTAGCAGATGCATTACAGAAACAAGTTACCATGACTTGTTAACTGCCGACCATGATACATGACTTGCTTTCCTGGTACGAATGACTTAGTTCATAAAACAAATAGAACAACATTGTTGTACCACATAATATGGATGAAGGCCTTCAACCCATCGACCCTCGACGTGCCCACAGGTGTTCTATCAGGTTGTGCTGCAAAGACAAGTATGTGGCCTGAGATGTGATGTCCTGCTCGGGATCGTTGGGTAATTCAGATTGGATATGATTGTTTAGCCACTCGTTGCGGACCTCAGGAATATTATTACAAACTTCTGGGGGGCCAGTGGGCCCAATGAAATCCACATTTGCTGCACCATCTCCTTCGTCCTCGACAATCATGTTGTGCATAATAATGGAAGCAGTCATCATCTCTGCGAGGTGATTACGATCCCAACCATAAGCAGGGCCACGAAGAACTACCCACCTCGCCTGCAAAACTCCAAATGTGCGCTCTATGTCCTTTTGACAACTCTCCTGCTTAGCTGTGAAGTGAACCTTTTTTTCCTCAAATGCGTGACGAATCGCTTTTATAAAGGTAGGCCAATTTGGATATATGCCATCTGCTAAGTAGTATCTGAAATTGTACGTCGTACCATTAATAGTGAAGTGCACTGGTGGCATCGTCCCATTACGTAACGGATCAAACACTGGTGAGCGATGAAGCACGTTGAGATCATTGTTAGTACCTGGCATTCCAAAGAAGGCATGCCAAATCCACAGGTCATACCCCGCGACTGCCTCTAGTATAATTGTTGGCCTCGAATTGCGCCCACAAAACTATCTGCGCCATGCAGTAGGACAGTTGCGCCATTCCCAATGCATACAATCGATGAAGCCTAGCATACCCGGAAACCCCCTGTCGGCGTTTACACTAAGTATGCGAGCAATGTCTTCGTGGTTAGGGACACGGAGGTATCGTTCGCTAAAGGAAGAGATGATTGCGCGACAGAAACGAATAAGACAGTCCCTAGACGTAGTCTGTCCAATCTGTATGTACTCATCGACCGCATCGGTTGGTAACCCGTACGCAAGGATACGCAAAGCAGCACATACTTTTTGCAATGGACCGAGCCCTACTAAACCTGTTGCATCACATCGAATAGTGAAATAATCGTCTTCTTGCTGAACGGCACGAAGGATACGTAGGAACAAAGGACGATGCATCCGAAACCTAAAAACCAAAACAAAGCAAAAAAATAAGAAAACAAACCTCGAAATCAAAATAAAAGTATTACTTAGGAAATGTACCTTCGACGAAAAACATGTGGTGGATACACTGGATTAGGTCCGAAGTAGTGGTGCTTGATGAGATTTTCTCCAGCAGCGTGGTACATAAGAGAGGAGTGTGTAGATGAGTGGAGCATGCCCGCAGGGGTATCTTATTTATAGATGGCTTTGGTGTGTGAAGGAAGCCAGGAGGTCGTGGCTTGCCGTAGAAGCCAGTCGTGTGGTGGAAGCCACTCGTGTCGTGTACTAGAAGAATGCGAATTTCTATTTTTTAAAAACATAAAATTTGAACGTATTAATACTAACGTATTAATACTAATTATGAAGTTTGCTAATTAATTGTGCACCAAGTTACGCCCGTGTACTGTGCATAGAACAAATAAAAATAAAATTAATATTGGATGGTAGTTGAGTTAGTTGATGATGAAAGTATATAATATTGGTCTGGTGGGGTATAGAGGTTTGATATAGAGGGAACCGCTATAGAGCGTGGAGATATAGGGGGAGAGAAAACGCTGACGTGGCACGTGAGTGAGATATAGGGAGAAAAATTTAGGGGGAACCGCTGAACACAGTCTTAGGGAGAGCAAGACGACCCCCTTTCCTCAGAGCACGTGCACGGTAGTAATTATTGGTTGAGAAAAAACGAGAATATATTAATAATAGGTAAGAAAATAATTTTTTATGGTTGTAGTGATGGTATAGAGTGAGAATTAGGGGTAACTGTCGCGAGCAGAAGAAAATTAGGAGATAGAATTTGGATGACGTGACTGCATAGTGCGGTATAGGGAAAAATTTAGAAGATAATGTTACAAATAGTCTAAGCTGTCTACGACGCCTTCTGCCAGCCGCCCTCCCCTACCGATGTAGAAGTTTAATGTCCATCCAGCGCTGCAACGCTACACACTCCGACGTCCTCTTCGCGGCTGTGGCACGCACGAGCACGCCAACGCTACACACTACGACGTCCTTTTCGCAGCTGTGGCACACACGAGCACGCCACACGTGGGGCTGTGGCATCTCGCACCTTCCATCTGTTCTTGTGCATACAATGACTTGTCAGTAGCGAAAAAATTAGTATTTGACGATGAATAGATTTGAAAAATAATATGTTATAGTTAGGTGGGTCATATAGGGAGAATTTAAGGAGAATTTAGAGGAAACCACTTCGGAAAGGAAAAAAAATAGATGATAAACTGGATGACATGACTAAATAATGCGGTATAGGGAAAAATTTAAAGAATAATGTCGTAGGTAGTGTTAGATTATCTCTAGTAGTTTATTTATACCTATACTAGGTGAGTGCCCGTGCGTTGCGATGGGAACATATAATAACACGATAACTTATATATAAACGTGTGTTATAATCTTATGAGAAAAGATTTCGTGATCCAATTTAAAAGAACCACACATGTTATAAACCTCGATATCTTATAAATAAACTAAACTAATAAAAATCAAATTATACTACAACGTGAATATCAGAAAAACAAGGTCTACAATGCAAATTACAATCCGTTGCAGATGAAGCACCAAAGATTGATTGCTTCGATCGAAAACTAAATTCATGATGTCTCTGTGATTACTATATGCAAACTCCAAATGGTTCTCCTTGCAACAAGTGATGGATCATGCAACTCTTCCGTGTGACATATTTTGCTAACGCGAAAACATTATACTACATTTAGTTACTGTACACATGCATCTTAAATCTTCATTGTTTCTTGTTTTTGGAAGAAACTACACAAAAACTGGAAGAATATAAAAAGAATTAGCATAAAAATACATTAGGAAAAAGGGCACCAATTATTCAGAAAGAAGCATGAATAAGAGAGTAGTGTCCTCAGGGATCAGATTCAGATTATTTGGAGCAGAGGCTGGGGAAGCCGAAGATCCCCCATGATATCTTAATCAAGAACCGACCAAAGAAATAGAACCAAGGCCACTCACTGAAAAAGTCCAACTTGCTCTGCATGGCCTTCATTTTATTTCATTATGAGGTCCACCTTGCAGACCGTAAAGGTCGCAGTATTGATCTTGTCCTAAAAATCATCCATAGCCTATAACATATTAAATATATCATTAGTCCTTTTGTTTTTAATGCAAGAAACAGCTTCAACGCCCTATGCTAGTTTTTATTGTTTTTCTCATGACATACCTTTTTCCGTTGCTTATTTATTTCTTTCTCTCCAATCCTATAAAAGATCATGGTTCCAGGTGGCCCACATAGTGATTTCTGAGTAGTGGTAGTCACTACACCAGCCGTGACAAATGTGCCATGTCTGCTAGAAGCATTACCTTCTCCAGCCGTGAGAAATTTTGGCTTGAAAAGAACAACACTTTTCTCCAGCTGTACATAGGCAAGAAATCAAATATATGAGCAAAAGGCAAGCTGAAATGTAAACAAGCATAGTGCTCTATATAGTATTAGTGGGGTGATACACTTAATTTAGGGGACCTTAGAATTTGGGGACCTTGTTCGGTTGGACCAGCTACACTCCCCAGGGACAGCCCTATCTGGAGGTTATGGATCATCATGTACATAGAGTTTGATCTCTCTTCAAGGAAATAAGGAATCATTTCATAAGTTTAGAATAAATTTGTTGTACCTGAATGCTTACTGCAAGAATATCCAACCCATAAAGTTGAGCAGCTAATGAGCTAGCAACTGCAACATTTTTTTGGAGCTTTTGTTTTGCAATAAGCTAGAAAAATGCAGTATAGTTACATGATTAATAGTTAATTTTATAGCGTGGACAACCAAACAATCAATTTTTCAGCTTGCTACGCAAATTTCCCAAAGCAAACATACAAACTGGGATGGCCAAGCAACTTCAGGTAAAGCTCAACCATGAAAATCCTTATACTAAATTGACTTAAAAGGTACAATTGGGATGCAGGGGTTGTAGAGCAAGAGTTATATTCTTTTTCAAATACCAATGTAATTGTTAGTAGTAAGAATAGTTTGTAGAAACAAACGTTAAATGATCAAAACCGATTATATTAAAACAAACAACTCTATAGTCATCAATTGCCATATGAGAACACAGATCAAAACATTAATATATCAGCCAATCAATAAACACATCAAGAAAATCATAGCATCAATAAGGTACCTTAATCCAAGTTGAGCAAACTCCCTTATGTACCCTTCTAGCGGGCGTTGTTTTGTGCACGAGCGGTCATGGGACATGAATCCATACTATTCACAAGACACCGATCAAATGTGTTTGCTTCAAAAAGGATACATGTTTGTGTTTGAAAAATGAAAACAAACCTTCTATTATGCAGCCAGCCTCAAGCACTTACCTACCAGATTATGACACAATGGATTTTATGTTCTACATGCGATTCATATTTAATACAAAAACCCCTTAACAGGTTATTACAAGTTAAAACAAAAACCCCTTAACTACGACCTTGGGGCACTGTGCTCCTGCTGCTACAGAAAATAAAGCCTTTTTCTGCTTGAGTCTGTGGACTACAAACGGATCAGAGAAACGACAGTATTGTTGTCCACTTTATCTCTTTATTGCCATTTGACATTAATTAATGAAATAACATTTTCCTTCACCTAAATTATTTATTTTGTCTTAGTAAAACATCTCCTAATTTGTTTTTGGTATTTCTTTTTTGTCTTTTGTTATTTTTTTACTTAGCCCACTTGAATACCTTTACTAAACCATATTTGTGAAACCTAGTAATGGCACTAAAGACTTGGAAAAACTTACAGGTCGTGAGTGACATATGCCCTGCAACAGCAGGAGGTCCTCTACTCCTTTTCTCAAGCTTTGAAGATCTTTCTTTTGAGATCTTAAGGGTATTCATGAATAAATCTATTTTATTAGGCTAATTCCTTCTCTCTCTCTCTCTCTCTCTCTCTCTCTCTCTTTCTCTCTTTCACTTATCTGTTCTTTTTATTAGAACTTATTAAATGTTTTTTTGGTTGATATATAGGAAATCAAACTCATGTTCTACTGCCTATTTGGCATCAACATGGCTAAGTTCCAGGACTTAAACAACTTTATCGAAAGATAAATATACAATGTAGGAACATTGTTTGGATATTATTCGCCAGTCCCCTATTGTGCCCAGAAAAAAAGACCCATTAAAATATTCATCAAAGGACTTTGCTCATACTATTAATCTGTATTGTACATCTGACCACGATATCCACAAGAAATGCCAACGAAAAACAAATGGTCCTTTGATAGTATCAATGCCACTTGATTTTAACTAAACACTGAAAAACTAAAAATAAGTTTTATTAAAAATATCTAAGCAAATTACCTCTTTTTGAAGTGCTTCATCAAGTTCCTGTTTCTCATCCAGAGTGACGTCCTTTGCAAAAAGTTGAGTTAAACACCTGCAAATTGAATTGTAAAGTATATAAGACATTGAAAAGGCACATATAACATATGGTTCAACATGGCTCAAGAAATATATTGTTTTCTCTATTGATGTTGTTTCTTAAAAGGCAAACTACCACAAAAGCACACAAGGAAGACTTACACATTAAAAAAGGAAAAAGTGGACAAATAGACATCAGGTTTTTCTATGAAAGTGGTATGCAAAATTCAGTGTGAACAAACTGCATTGCTCTGGTGCTTATATAGAAGTCAGGATGAGGGCAACACTTTGATTCTTGAGAGCATTAAATACCTCGAGAGAGGATTTCTTAAGCTGATGCATAAGCCTCTTTAGTGTCTCCTTGATGTCTAATTCAGTTGTTGCTGAGTTCTCATCCACAAAGTCACCATATACCTTATGTTCCTGATAACGGATTTAGAGATCAATGCCTCTTGCAGGGCGCTAGCTACAACAGTTGCCGCGAGATATCTCCGTTCAAAAGCTTCATGAAATTTGGTAGAAATTATATTAGAAACTAAGGTCAAGTCAGCAACACTAAAAGGAGATTGAGAGCCAATAAAATAAAACTACAATCGCTTACCTTGCCTATTTTTGAGAGTTTATCAGGAAGTGCGTCCAAAGGAATAACATCATCTACTACAAAGGAATATTCTCATAGCCTTAACACAATAAATCTAGACTTTCAATTATGTTTATATGCTAACATCTAAGATATAAGACTGCATATATAAATGTCATGGTTCTACTCGTTATTTGATATCTATAGTGCTATTATTGCCATCATGGTATATGGCGATGGCAATTAAAATATCTCTGCTCAGTACCAATACAAATTCACATAACATAACTTAAAATACATTATATGGCGATGGCAATTAAGATGAGAATTTTACAAATACACATAACACAACTCCAAACCAATCAAGATGAGAATTTTACCAAGGAATATGTGGTGATGGCAATTATGAGTAGACGGGCAGACCTAATTGATCCCTTTTTCTCTGGAATGGGATAAGACTCATAAGAGGATGTCATAGTTGAGAATAAATAACAATATAGAATATAAAAATGTAACTACTACTGGACTCACAATAGTCCTGTAAAGAATAAATAAGTCGTCGATGCTATAGTCCTGCAAGGAATAAATCAAATTGGTTCTATCAAGGTAGTTGATCTCCTACTGAACTCAGAATGTGAAAACAAAAAGGGAGCATGACCTGCTTCTATACACTAAGTAGAGAAAACTATAGTTTGGCCTATTTTAAAAATCATATGAAAATCCAAATTTGACTCTGATTGACATAAACCAGATGTCAGGACGACATTGGGGTGCAACATACCCACTCATCTGTTTGCCTTCTGAGTTGTTCCCAGTCTTAGGAGGAGGTGCATTTTCGACATATTCAAATTGGTAACTATGGGGTTTGCTCCTGGTTGTAGTATCTCAATCACCAATGATGTCAGGACGAGAGTTGGTTCTTCAGGCTTCTTCTCATAGAGGCTTTCATTTGGCTACAATGCAAAAATTGGATAGGAAATTACACTTTACTTAAACAAAAAATAAAACATGTTCATAGAGTTTTTTAATTAGCAGGTAAAAGTAAAATTAGAGAATTATAAAGCAAACTCCCTTTTGTCACATTATAAAATAGAAAAATAGAGGTCGTTACTTGACAAATGACAACTATATGTAGAGAAACAGGACAAAATGGTTGTGTGTTCTCCAGTCAATATATAAAACATAGCTTTGATGTAAGCTTTCGTGCACCAAGTCCACCAGTCTTATTTCTAGGCTTTTTAGCAACGATCGTCTTCTTTTTAATTACTTTTTTTTTCTCTTAACACCTATGTCAGCTTCAGATCTGGAAATGCTACAATGCATTGTAGTAATAGTAATCTGCAATAGTGAATGATTGATTGATCACTTGCACATATTAGTAATATTAATCTGCTACACCCAGTGTGATTGATCACATGTTCATATGTACAAATACAATATATAATAAATATGATCATTTGAATGAAAATTCCAAATGTTGTTCTACCTGATGTAAATTTTTTGCTTCTCTCTTTTTTCAGTTTTATTTGCTTATAAATTTTTTTGTGTGTTCTGGTATGCGTGCCACACTTGTTTGGATGCCACATGATAGCAAACAAGAAGCCAAGCTAAAAAATGTGCATGCCATAGGTCTATTCTTATGTTTTTCTTATATCACAAGGCTATAACTCAATGTTCAAATTTATATACCAATACAGTGCTTTCAATTTCACTACTCATATATAGTTTACCAATTACACATATGACATGCTCTATTTGTTGTTTAGATGATAATTAATGCAGATTGCCAATTTGGACAGAACACATTCACATTGCAAGTTCTCAATGAGGCAGGTAACTAAAAAATTAAATGGACATTTATGTGCTTTGGTAGTTCCTAACGATGTAGATAAAATCAAATGGACATTCATGCAAACAAGCTAAAAATGGCGGCGTAATACTCAACAACTTATTGCTTCTAGAAAATTATGGGAGGGAAACTACTTTCCAATATGTTGACCCTGGCATAGTTTCATGCTCACTGTACATAAAACCTTAACCCAAAGGATTGAACACAAGAAATAAATTTTAGAACGATTAGGCTCTAGACAAACACACGGGCATACTCTGAAGAAAGAATAAGCAAAATTATTCTACCTAGGTTTCCTTCACGATGTACCGTTCTACAAGAGTCTTCTTGTATTCCTATGCCAGGAGCACATGTGTTACCTCGTGGTAATCACTAATCAGTCCGCTGGAACTTGGCATTCTGCTTGGAGTGACAGATCTTCTTCATGGTGTAGTTGACGAGCATCGAAAAGGCAAAAAGGGGAAAATCATCACAAAGGAGTTCAAAGAAACACAAAACAGAGCCCAGGTATGAGCGTATGAAAATTCATTTAATTTGGCACATAGTGCAACCAATTCATTCTATTTAAACTTTTAGCTTATGGTAACGCTAACACATATTGGCTAGCAAAATACTGTCCACAAACAACAGGATGGTAGAAGCAAGTCGATCTGGGAAATGAAACCTTCTCACCTTTCGGTTCGTCTTGCAGCCCCTTCTCCTCCTTTGATGCGATTGCCACCGCCTTAGCTTCCTGATTCAAAGCTATCGTAATCTTCAATGTCTTCTCCTCAGATACATCTTCAGTGGGTCGGTCCGCCTCCACTGCCCCCGCGGCCTTGCGAGACATCGTCCTCCTCCGGGTGGCTGGGACCAGCGGTGCCACCTCGCCCATCTTACGAACGGCGATCCTCGTCGCTGTTGGGCGCACGCTGAATGTCGAAACCGGAGAAGGAATCGGGGCGGGCCTCAGAATCGCGGGCATATCAATGTGAAACACTGAAACCATTTACAGAAAAATAAGTGCTAGTCATAACCAATATCTAGTTTCACAGGTGCAATGAAGCTCCCAAAAAAACAAAGTGATAGAACAACAAGGTTTACTTAAGACCAAGTAAAACAATGGTAGCATATATGATGCTAGTGGTACTAAATTTTAATCAGACATTTTACTATCCAAGTATCAAAACATTGTATCTACACGCAACAAAAGGAAGGGCTAGACGACAACATACCCAGATGAGGCAATATTTGGGCTCGAACTTCTTGGAGTCGAGGTTGTCGTAGATGAGGCCAGAGCCAGTGGAACCGGCACGGAACTTGAAGACAAATATGGTGTTGCGGTCCTTCACCTTGTACATCTTGGCAAGCCTCTCCTTCAACTCCATCTACAAAAAGCGAACAAAAAGAACATCCCTGAGATCTAGGCCAAACGTTGGAGTAGAGATCTGAGACCGGGACGGCAGGACCGAGATCTCACCTTGGACACGTTGGCGTGGTCGAGGTGGATCACCTCAAGCACCTGCAAGATACAGGGAGGAGAGGCAGAGATTTGCACCTCAACGGTGTACCACCCCGGTTCTTGGAGGTGGTCGCACGACGTCGCGGGCGGCTGAGGCGAGGGGCCGTCACCGGGAGGGAGCGCGAGGGGGAGTTTGGACCCGCCGCACACCACAAACCATGCGCTGCCAGGCCATCGCCTCCACGACCGGCCGCCTCGGATGGATCTCCCGTGTCGGGGATGACAGGCGAGTGGGGTGGAGAGAGGTGCGGCGGAGGCGGGTGGGGTGGAGAGAGGTGCGGCGGGTGGATCCCCGCGTGAGCGACTGCGACGGCGGTGTGTGGGTGTCGGTTGCTGAGAGTCGTGCGGAGGGTGGTGGTCTGTGTGTGGACGGCGACGGCGTCGGGAGGTGGGGTTAGGGACAGCGGACGCGAGAGGGGACAAATGGGCCTAACCAAATAACTCGCCCCACGCGGGCTACTGTCGCCGTGGTGCAAATAATATACCATAACGACCAGCCAAATGTTGCAGTACCACCTTATAAACCCTCCCTGTTTAAAAGAAATAGTTGTGTTCATGTGCTCTTACTTGTTTGTGTTAACTTGTGGTATTTTTTGCGCTGGCTCGTGGGCCTAGCTTGCGTTGAGGCTATCGCATGGGCTCGGCTGGCAGAACACACGCCTTGGAGAACACAGCCTCTGGCAGAACATGTCAGAGACAGACTACTATTGCTTACTTAATAAGTAGTAAAGATTTATATTTAAACTCCACTTTTCAAATATTGCTGTCTATGTAGTGCAAAACAGTAATTATAAAGTAAACTTTATGTGAACTCTTATATAAAAAGTGGGCACTCCAAGGTCGCTCGTGCGCGCACACGTTGCCCCGTTTTTTTTTCTTGCACTTGCCGCATTTCCCCAAAATAATTTTGCCACGGGAAAGCGGGGAAGAGCTCGAGGGGACAAGCGTGGGAGAAGGGAACGCCAAGTGCAGCTGCAAAGCGAGAGCGAAGGAGAGAGAGAGAGAGCGAGCCCGCGCGACCTTGATTTGCTTGCTCGTGAATGGTGGCTTAGGGTTTTGCCACCTTCCATCTCCCGCTTCTAGCCACCGTCTCGGCTCCAGAAGATGTCGAAGGATGGGGCGGCGTTGGGCTTGTTCATGATGGCGGGGGGTGACGCCAGTGGGAGTGACCCGGAGGTGCACGCGAATATGCAGGTGAGCTCTCCCGCTTGGTTGGTCTTGGTAGAAGTTCTGGAAGCTTTTGGTGGCGAGTTAGTGCGGTGGATACAACCTGCGGCTGTTTTGCGGCTTGGCCGCCTTTTCTTCGTTTTGCGGTTTGCGCGCGGGCCTGTCGTGGCTATTGTGCTTCCTTTTGCTGCGCAGTTGGAGGACACGGAAACTTCTAGAACTCCGTGCGGTTGCTGCTGCATTACCCGCAATCTTGGTTTTCTGTTAATGTTTTGTGGGGGGTCGCGAGGAACAGCGGGTGGCCTGGGTGGCGTATGGGTTGAGGATTTCGAATTGGCCCAGAGCTGCTGGGTAGGGGCGATGTTTTGTTTTTGTATGATTTAAGTCTGAGAACCGTGATTCCTTGATAATCAGCATGTGCAGATTATTGCTAGCAACTCTGAGTACATGCCTTCTGGGCTACCTGACTTACGTGAATTTGGAAGAGGTGCGGGTTGGATTTTTTTTTTGTTATTTTGGAGTTCAGCGAATTTATTGACTGACCAGTGAAGCAAAGATGAAACCCGCTCCTTCTATGGAAATGTATGTCTGATGGTAGTACCGACAGACCATGCGTTTTTAGTGCCCCTTTTGAGGATTGAAGACATTTAACTTGCCTGGGGATGGGATATCCTGCATGTGAATTGTAGATATACTTGATGTTGTTGGACTGTCAGCTTTTGCTAATTTGTGTTTATTAAGAACAATATTTTGTAAACAATCTAGAATAGGGAATTTAGACCAGCCTGCTGGCCACCGTGAGAAGATTGTATCGATCTATTGTTTTGTGTTCTACTTCATGTTAATTTTAAATTATGCATCTATGAACGAACCCCTATGCCATCTAAACTTCGTATCAACCAAATATTGCCAGTGCTGAGTAGTTACTAGCCACCAATTGCAATGTCTTACCTGCACTAAGTAACCTAGGATGGCTATTTGAATTATCCTTCTCCTCATATAAGGCGTATGTTATCTTTATATATTTGCAAAGTCACTCTTAAGCAAGATAAACCTCTTTTTAACTGTTGGTCTACTTACTGTGTCTGTTCATTTTGTGATGTTTCAAAACAATGTCCAGCGTGTCAAAGTATACCGTTTAACCAATGACGGGCAGTGGGATGATCAGGGAACGGGCCACATAACAATTGACTATATTGAGGTATGGTCAACTCTTGACTCATATCTTCTGCAAACATCCTCTAAAATGATAACTGCAATATTTGTCTCATACTGAGGTATTGGTAAATTACTCTCTGTTGGTATTCTATTTTTAGCTTCCACTGTCATTTGATGATGTAAACATTGCTTCACATATGTAACTGGATTTGGTTTCCTCAACCTTCTCTGTTTTATATTTTCCATTTGAGTGGTATGTATTCTGCTAAGTCCTTTATGGCATGGTCATCATGCTATTTCTTTTTCTCAGAAAAAGATCATCATCATCATATTTTCTAATTTGACCAAACACAATGGAATTTTTTTTGCATAATTTTTGGGCCATCATATTTGCTCCGTTGAAGCTTATTATATGTTTAGATCTGATTTCGAAATGCTGCTTATGGCATTGCCCTATTATGTGCTTTGGTTTGCGTATAGTTATTTATATTATTATTCCCTTCGGACACAAATAATGATATTGATGTTCAAGACAACACTACAATCTCCAAATTGACTACTTATTTCTATTAGATTATGTCTGTACTATAGACTTATAACCTAATGTACTTTCAAGACTGTTAGAGTAACTGTTAGTGTATGTGTTAGTGTATACCTCTATTGTAATGGGCATTGGCCCACCTAACTCTAATATATCAATGCATTCCCAACCCTGATTAGGGTTTTCCTCATCTAACGTGGTATCTAGCCGAAAAATTCTACCTTTCCCTCCCTCCCTCCCCTCTCACCTGAGCGCCGCCACCTCCCTCCTCATGGCGGGCCCTCCTCCCCTCGCCAGTGGTTGGCTGTGGTGGCCGGCACTGTGTCCCTGACACTCTTTCCCCCTCTGGCGCCACCCCACCGTCCGCCCTCACGTCCTTCGGAGCCATGCTCTCTGCCGGCGTCGCACCACCGCCGCCGGACGTGCCTCCCTTTGCCGACGTCACGCCACCGCCACTGAGCCTGCCTCCACCTGTCGGCATCGACCACCGCTGGCGAGCGCGCCTCCTCCGACCGGTGCCGTGCCGCCACCGCACACTGTAGGCCGCATGTCTCTCCCCTAGCGCGCCTCCCTCTGTCGGCACCGCGCAGCTGTTCCTAGGCCACTCCCCCTTCCCTACTGCAGCGCCGACGGGCTTCTCCACTCCTCGCCTGTGGTGCTCTCCGACCCCACCGCCTGCGCTCGCGTGGCCCTCTCTCCGCCGTTGGCTCTCCCCCATGGCTAGAGCCGCCTACGCGACGCCCCCCTCTGTGCTCGCGGCGGACTCCCTGAGTCCTGCGCCCCTAGCATCGATAGTGGCGCCCCTAGCATCGATAGTGGCGCCCCTTCCCCTTTCTTGGTGCCCGACGCCCATTCCTCGGCTGGCGCAGCCCCCTGCAGATGTGACGCCGACGACTCCATCCCCTGCCTTTCATTAGCGTGGCGCAAACCCTACCTCATCGCCGCCGTCGACGTCGCCTCGGCCACCGCTGACCCCCTGTTCCTGTGTCGCGCCGGCCCCCACTCTGTCGCCCATGGCTGCACCGCCCTGCGTCGACACCAAGCATTTACCGCCCCTATGCGCCGCCTCCTCTGTCGCGCCGGCCCCCTGCGTGGCATCCTCTCTCTAGGGCCAGCACACCGCCCCGAAGCCATATGTGGACGCGTCACACTCCACGACGAAGGACTTGGCGAAGTCCGGTAATGCCAGTATAGGGGCCGACGTCACTGCCCCTTTGAGGGCGTGAAAGGCTGCCGCGTCGTCGTCGTTCCACATGAACCCCTCCTTTTTCAGGAGTGCGGTGAGGGGTGCTGCGATAACGCTGTAGTTGTGGATGAATTTCCTGTAGTAGCCTACCAGGCCGAGGAAACCGCGCATAGTCCGCGCGGAGCGGAGCTGTGGCTGGTCGTGGATGGCCTGGACCTTGGCGGGATCCATAGCAACGCCCATTGCGGAGATGATGTGGCCGCGGTAGATGACAGAGTCGACGCCGAACGGGCACTTGGACCTCTTCACAAAGAGGCGGTGTTGGCGAAGTATGGTGAGGACGACGCAGAGGTGTCGAAGGTGGTCCACCCAGCTCGTGCTGTAAATCAAAATGTCGTCGAAGAAAACAAGCACGAACCGACGGAGGTAGGCGCGCAACACGTTGTTCATGAGCGCTTGGAAAGTCGATGGGGCGTTGCACAACCCAAACGACATAACCAAGAACTCGTAGAGGTCGTCGTGGGTGCGGAACGTTGTCTTGTGGACGTCCTCCGGCCGCATCCGTACCTGGTGGTATCCCGACCATAGGTCGAGCTTGGTGGAGAAGCATGTGCCATGGAGCTTGTCCAGGAGCTCGTTGACGACTGGGATGGGGAACACATCCTTGATGGTGAGGGCGTTCAGGGAGTGGTAGTCGACGCAGAAACGCCACGAGCCGTCGGCCTTCTTGACGAGGAGGACCAGTGAGGAGAACGGCGAGTCGCTGCAACTGCGACAAACGATCCCTTGTGCGAGCATGGCGGCGCACTGTCGCTCCAGCTTGTCCTTGTGGGCCGCGGGGTACTGGTACGGGCAGACTGCCACAGGAGGAATGCCCGGCTTGAGGATGATGCTGTGGTCGCGGTCGCGCGGCGGAGGCAAGCCCGAGGGTTTGGCAAGATATCGCTAAAGGTGACTAGTAACTCGTCGAGAAGGGACGCGCTGGCCGTTGCGGTGTGGAGCCATGGTGCGCTGGCGGAGGGCACACCAACCCAGCAGAAGCTGTGCCTCCGGAACTGGAACGACATGGTACGCTCGGCGAAGTCCTAGACAATCGGCCAGAGGGTGGCCAACCACTGGGTCCCAAGCACGAGATCATAACCTGCGAGGGGCATGGCAAAGAGGTCGATGTCGAAGTCAATGCCGTCGATGGTGACCGACGCGTTTCGGAGGACGCCGAGGTAGGCGACTTTCTCGTCATTAGCCACGGTCGCTGTGAGATGTGGCTTGACTGGACAGCCAGCTCGGTACGCAGTGCAGCGCTCTCGACCATGAAGTTGTGGGTGGACCCACTGTCGGGGAGGGCGACGAACGTGGTACCGCCCAGCGACACGATGATCTGCATCGTCTCGCATAGCGGCACGCCAGCCACCGCGTGCAGGGAAAAGACCGGCGCCTCGGTGTCCGGTTCGTCGCCCACTGCTGTGTTGTCGGTGTCGGTGATCTCCACGTTGTCAATGTAGAAGAGCCGCCGACAGACACGATTGTGCCCACACGTGTACTTCTCATTGTAGTTGTAGGAGAGGCCCAAGCGGCGACGCTCTTCCTGCTCTGCCTGGGACAAGCGCTTTACCTAACAGTTGTCCACCGTGACCGAGGGGGTGGCTGCCTTGTCGACTGTGGGTGTCAGTAGGGCGAGGCGTGGTGCTGGCGACCCCAGTAGGCCACGTTCATGGGCCCTGGCTGGCACCGACGTGTACTGCTCCCAAAGTTCCAGTTGCCTCGCCAAGCTCATGGCAACCGCCAGCGACTGGGGTTGTGGATGCGGATGTCGTAACTGAGTGGTGGACCGAGTCCTCCGGTGAAGAGCTGCACCCACTGCCGTTCCTCCAGCAGCCCAATGCGCGGTAGAAGGGCATGGAAACGGTCCTGGTATTCCGCGTCGTGCCCGTGCGTCGGCACTCAGTGAGCTCGAACAGTGGGTCGGATCGCAGCGGTGGCCCGAAGCGCACGTTGAGGAGGTCGACGAATCGGCGCTAGGACGGAGTGCCGCCGTCCTGCTGGACTTGGATATACCACATCTGGGCTTCGTCCTCCAGATTGTACGACACCGTCTAGACCTTCTCCTCCTCTAGGATTCACTATTGATGGAAATCCGACTCGCATCGATTTGTAAAATTAGCGGGTCGGACTTGCCATCATATCGAGGAAAATCCAGTTTCTGGAAATCGTGGAGGTCGATCGGTGTGGTGTTCGCCGGTGGCCGCCTTGCTGCTGGAGGATGAGAAGCGATCGGAGGTCAGGGCCTAGATGGCCTTGGCGTTGGCTTCTACGGTCGCCTGCAGGGCCTTGACAGTCCCGATGAGTGCCTTGAGGTCATCCCCCATGGCGCTGGCGCAGGAGGACGCAGGTGACGATGGTGGCGCGACAGCTAGGTGTGGTGATGGTGTGGCTGCGGATGGTGGTGAGGAGGATCTCCGGGACAGGTTGTCAAGTGCCTCTACACCCAACGACGCAGGACCGCGATTACGTAACTCGTAGCCGCGGTCCAGTCCTCACCGCGATGTTTTACTCCTCTGCTGGTGGCTTAACGAGAGCAGGAGAGAAGTTTAGATGGAAAATTCTTCATTGATTCTATAGTGCCGGTTACAAGAATAAATAGCCCCTAGGCTTCAACCGCCAGAGGCAGTGAAGAGGGACCTGAAGGAGTGGAATATTGATAAAGAGCTCGCCGTGGATAGGAAGGGGTGGAAGTGTGCAATTCACGTGCCAGAACCTTGATTTATAGTTCCGCTTTTCCTCCTTAATCGTTTGACCTTTTCTTGTGCCCATTTAGACCTTGCTGGTTCTTGTGGGTTTTATCTCTTTTATGTGTTCCCCCGTTTCGTCGTTTTCGGTTCTCCTTTGCCTTTGTTTCCTCTGTTTTCTTTGGGGGTTGAGCTCTGGGGTTTTCATACGGGGTTTCATCTCTAGCCTACCCCAACGTGCTCGGGACAAAAGGCTTTGTTGTTGTTGTTGTTGTAGGCTTCAACCGCCACTCCTTTTCTTAAGGAGATAAGTGCCGGTTGGTTACAAGGATAAGCAACCAAAGACCCTAACAACCACTCCTATTCTTAATGAAATAGATAAGAAGCCAATCTAATCTTTTCTTTCCTAATCTTATCCACTCTCAGTGGCTTCGGGCGCCCGCCTAGCGCGCTCAACAGCGCGACGCACATCTCGTGCTCGCCGACGCCTAGTATAGTGGTGCCCCCACATGACATTTATTTGCTTTCTTGCCCCATCTCTTTCCTCTTGTGTTGCCCCACCCTATGCCCTTGCCATTGCTGCCACTGCCTCCACTTGGCATCGCTGTCTTGGTCACCCGGACCACGACATCCTGTCTAGACTCTTGTCCAACTCGGCCATTCCCTTCCCCCATGGCCATGCTACCTCGCTTGCCATGTTTTTTAGTTTGGTCATCACACTCGCTTACCTTACACCTCTTCCATGTCCTGCGCAGCTGTCCCCTTTGATCTCATCCATTGTGACCTTTGGGCCTCCTTGATATCGAGCCTCTCCGGTAACCAGTACTATTTTGTGATCCTGGTTGACTTCTCTCATTACCTCTGGACTTTTCCCATCCCTCATAAGTCTGACACATTCCCCACCCTCTCTCACATCTTTGCTTGGATGTTGACTCGTTTCGGTTGCAGCATCCGAGCTGTTCAGTGTGACAACGGGTGGGAGTTCGACAACTCCATGTCTTATGCCTTCTTCCTGTCGCGCGGCGTGCAGCTGCGGATGTCCTAGCCCTACACCTCTCCTCAGAACGGCAAGGCCGAACGCATGATTTGCACCGTCACCAATCTCATTCGCACCCTCCAGTTTCAAGCCTCCCTTTCCGTTTCTTACTAGATTGAGGCCCTCCATAATCCACACGCCACTTACCTCCTGAACCGCCTCCCCTCCAAGGCGGTCAGTCATCCCATTCCTTTCTTTGCCCTCTTTGGAGTGGACTACAATGAGACCTTCAGCCCCGTCAAGTTCGCCACTGTTCGGACCGTGCTCTCCCTACACGGTACTTCGATCGAGACGGTGCACGACATCCAGCCCGCCGGCTTCGTCAATTCCGCTCGCCCCGAGTCTGCTCTATAAGTTGAACCGCTCTCTGTATGGTCACAAGCAGGCACCACAGGTTTGGTACAGTCGCTTCGCCTCCTACTTGGTCTCCCTCGGGTCGAGGCCAAATCAGACACGTCCCTGTTCATCCATCGGCACGACGACGACGACACCGTCTACCTCATCCTCTACGTTGACGATATCGTGCTCACGACGTCCAATGTTGCCTCCTCTAGCACACGATCGTCGCCCTTCAGCGCGAGTTCGCGATGAAGGACTTGGGTCTGCTCCACCATTTCCTCGAGGTCATCGTGGAGCGGCGCCCCTAGGGCCTTTTCCTTCACCAACGCCAATACGTCCTTGACATCCTGGAGCGGGCAGGCATGTACGATTGCAAGCCCTGCTCCACGCTTATCGACACTCAAGCAAAGCTCTCCGCCATTGTCGCTGCCTAGGTCAGCGACACGATGGCCTACCAGAGCCTCACCGGGGGCTCTCTAGTACCTCACGTTCACCAGGACCGACATCGCCTACGCGGTCTAGCTGGTCTTCACATGCATACGGTGCAGGAGCCCCACCTCACCACTCTCAAGCGGACCCTTCTCTATCTTTGCATCCCCCTCGACTTTTGGCCTCCTTTGGCCCTCTTCGACTTTTGAGCTGGCGGTCTACATCGACGCTGATTGGGTTGACCGCCCTGACATGCGTCGATCCACATCCGGGTACGCCGTTTTTCTCACCGCCAACCTCGTCTCCTGGTCCTTGAAGCAGCAACCCGTCATCTCTCGCTCCAGCGTTGAGGCCGAGTATTGTGTTGTGGCAAATGGCGTGGCTGAGGCTTCCTGGCTCTGTCAGCTTCTTCATGAGCTTCATAGCCTCCTCGCGCCCGCCACCCTCGTCTACTGTGACGTCAGTGCGGTCTGCCTCTCAACCAATCCCGTGCAGCATCAGTGCACCAAGCACGTGGAGATCGACCTCTACTTCGTCCACGAGCGTGTCGCTGTCGTTGATGTCAGTGTCCTCGTCGCGATCACTTCGCAGTTTGTCGACATCTTCACCAAGGAGCTTCCTTCCACCATTTTCACCAAGTTCCGGTCCAGTCTCAACATCTATATATGATAGAGTTGTGATTGCGAGGGGTGTTAGCGTAACTGTTAGTGTATACCTCTATTGTAATGGGCGTTGACCCACCTAACTCTAATATATCTAATTATCTATGCATTCCCAACCTTGATTAGGGTTATTTTTTTCCTCATTTAACAAAGACAAATTTACACATACAACCTTATTTTGAAACTACATATTGTAAAACATATTGGTAGTCAAAGGTTCAAAAGTTTGTCTGAAACTATAATTATTTGTGATTCAACAGAGTGAAAAAAATGAATAGGACTTTAGCAAAAAAAGTAAGAGATAAAGCAATTTCCTAGGATGATTATGTACAATACTATTGACAACTAGCCATAGCGCAATACATTTTTTATATAGTGGCTCAATTTTTGAATCATTGCCATTGTTCTTGGGGTTTAGCTTTTCAATTTTTTTTTCTCATCTAGGGGTCAAGAGAAATTGCTCTGGCTGTCGTGGATGAGGTGGATAATGACACACTACTACTTCACCATCTTACTTCAGATAATATCTACAAGAGACAAGAACGTAAGATGGTGTTCTATTCTTTTAATTCTGGACATTTTTCGTCGCCCTGATAGACTAATGCACATGTCCATTTTTGTTGGTAGAAACACTTATCTCATTGAAGGATCCTGAAAAAGCACTAGATTTACTGCTGAGCTTTCAAGAAGCTAAAGGATGCTTACATATATGGTGACTCAGTGATTAATGGATATTGCTGTGCCCTGTGCCCCCTTATATGCTTACACATGTCTTCACATTATGGTAATTTATGCAGGCAGAGCTTAACTTCCTTACAGCAAAAGCTACAGTCTGGTGACCTTGGCTGTGAGTTTGCTAAACATACTGTGTATTTTTTTAATCTTCTGTTGCCCTAGTGTGCTCTTTTTTTCCAAGTCTTTCCATGTCCAACATTTGAATTGTTAGAAGTTTCTAGTGGTTCATTGTGACATGGTACCGAAGTTCGGTAACTAGTTGTGGGCGGATCTAGAACCTTCTCATGCCTTGGGCCGAGCCTACTTATTTTCGCTCTTTCCTTTCATCTTGATCATTTCGGGCTGGGAGCAAATGGAGTTACATGAGCCATGCTTCGGGCCACGGCTTGGGTGGCCCATGTTGTAGATCCTCCCCTGCATGTACTTGCACATTGCTTTGCACTAATTTCAGATCAAAGTGATTTAACAATCCATATTTGTTTGCTTCATTTGTTATTAATTTATTTAATGGCCTTGATAAAGTTGTTTGATTCTGATCAGGAACAATGCCCAAAGGTTCAAATACAAAATTCTGATTATCTGACAGTCGATGCCTTAATGTTCTTAAATTCTTATTCCTCTGTTTGGCTTTGTGATGGTTTTATCAAAAGTATTTTGTTCCCAGCTGTAGATCAAGCTATTAGTTGGAAGTATCTTTTCTGGATCTGTAACAGCAAAATTCTTTTTCTGGATCTGTAACAGCAGAATTCTTTTTTCTGGATTTGTAACAGTAAAATTATGCTAGTTTTACCTTACCTTAAGGGGAAATACTTCATGGATTTTTTTTAGATAACGGAAACAAAGTCCGGTCTTGGCCTCAAACGAGTTTACGGCCAAAGTTTACAATAAGAGGCAGCATTCTGCCTTGACACATCACACAACCTCACTAGAAAATACTAGTGACATAACCAAAGGTACTACATAGTTAAATGCAAAGCAAAACCCCATCCGAAATTGTGAAAAAACTGTAGCAGCACCATCTCCATACTACGACATGAAGACTTTATTAACTCTTGGTTCTCTATCTTAAGCTTTAGCTGTGACCAAAAGCGACACCAGAAGGTTGCCCTGGAGGTTACCTGCAAACAAGATGATTTAGAAGATTTATTGAAAACCACATCATTCCTACTTAACCAAACGGCCCAACAAATTGCAGATGCTGCAGTTAGTAGCAAGCGACGCGATATGATCGGGAGAACCTTGCCTAGTCCCCAAACAATTCATTCTCATCCCGGGGAGGTCTCAATCCTGTGCTAATCTGAACCAAGCGCCAAATGAAAGCCGCATAAGTGCATCTGAAAAGCAAGTGATTTATTGTCTCCGGCCTGCTACAAAAGCAGCAACACTGATTACCCTGCCAATTTCTCTTAGCTAAGTTATCCTTTGTTAAGGTTACACCTCTTTTGAGGTACCACAAAAAAACTTTTATTTTCAGAGGTATCTTGAGTTTCTAGATATCCTTGTTATTAACTCCCGCTCCATTGTTCATAATTGCCTGATACAAGGACTTAACAATATACACCCTGTTAGCAGTCAGGTCCCATCTGAATGAATCTCTATTAGTTATTCAAATTAGTATGCGCCACCAACGCCACTAGTTGAAACCATTGGACCCGCAACTGGTGTACAAAACACCTACGAAAGGATATGCTTAAGGGTATCGAGGAAAAGACAAAAGCAATCGTTGAATTCTTTCTCCTTGCTAGGTTATACAGAAGAGGGAATCGAAATTTAAGCGCCCCCAACCCTAGCCAATTGTCCTCCCAGAAACGCACTTGGGACCCATCATGTACCTGAAAGGTGCCTTTATTGATGAATAGATCCTTACTCTTCATAAGGCCACTCCAAAAGTGTGAATTCGTGGCTCGTCGTTGTGCCTAGGATAAAGTTCGATTGGCTAGATATTTTCGTCTCAGTAAAGATTACCACATTCCTTCTTCATTAAGAAGTTTATACAACCATCTACTTAGGAGACATCTATTTTGTATCTCTAGATTCTGAATGCCTAACCCGCCTAGCTCTTTTGGTTAGCAAATTACTTCCCATCTAGCCAGCCTATATTTTTTCTTATGGCCCTCACCTTGCCAGAAAAAACGCGATCAGAAATAATCTATCTTCTTTTTGGTACTTCAAAGAAAGACATCATGAACATCGCTAGACTGGTTAGGACAAAATTAATTAATACTAACTAAACGCCCTCCCACTGACATGAGCTTTCCTTTTTCAACTACTTAGCTTTTTCTCAATTTTTTCTTCCACTGTTTTCCAATCACCATTGTTCAACCTACGATGGTGCTCGGAATCCCAAGATATTTGAAAGCCATGCTTCCACTTTTACAGCCAAACAACCTTGTATACCTCCCTTCATCTTCTTTTGCCTTCCCATAGCAGAAGAATTCACTCTTGTGAAAATTTATTTTAAGCTACGACATCTGCTCAAAGGCACATAATATGAGTTTCATATTCGTTGCCTTCTCTAGGTCGTGATCCATAAACAAGATTGTATTATCTGCGTATTGCAGTATGGACAACCCTCCATCTACCAAGTGCAGAACCAAACCCTCTACTGGTTCGTTTTCCTTTGCTCTATTAATCAAAGTGTCATTTGGGGCTGGACCTATAACAGACTCAGGCACGCCCGCGACGTGCGCAGGGCGGCCGAGGCGCCGAGCGCACAGACCACAAGGGCACACCAATAGCTAGGGCTGATTAGGAGTCGGTTTGGATAAGTCTAGAGAATAAGATTTATACGAGAGAATTGAGGAGAGTTAGTTAGTTAGATAAGTCCAAGATTAGATGAGAGGTTATAGGAAGAGTTGGTTAGCAACATGGCTATATGTAAGCCGCATGGCAGCAAATAATAATCAAGTAATTTGTTACCTGTTTAGTCCCCTCTTCCCAGTTTCTAACAAGCCTACGACAGAGGTGATTAACCTCCCCGGAGAAGACGGACCGAGACTACAATCTCCGTAGTCGAGGGCCAGCTACCCTAGGGGTCGACGCCCTTGACAACCTGGTATCGCGATCCCGATGAATCCTCCTCCGCTCGCACCTCCTCGCCACCACCAGCCGCCGCCCACTCTCCACCATCTGCCGCCCACTCTCCACCATCCGCCGCTTCGGTGACATTGCCGCCTGCCACCGGTACCATGGGAGACGACCTCAAGTCCACCTTGGAAACACTCATGGCCAACATGCAGACACTACAGTCCACTGTCCAGGCCAATGCTGCAGCAATCCAGGCCCTGACCGATCGCTCATCATCGTCCAACGGGCCTCGCCCGAACACGGGCGGACACCATACCGATCGTCCGCCGCGGTTCCAGAAAATGGATTTTCCCGTTATGACGGGGTCCGACCCTCTCTCATCTTCATCAACCGCTGCGAATCGTACTTTCATCAGCAACACATCATGGAGGAAGAAAAGGTTTGGATGTCATCATACAACCTGGAGGAAGGCACTCAGATGTGGTACATTCAAATCCAGCAGGACGAGGGCGACATTCCCACATGGCGGCCATTTCAAGCACCTCCTCAACCTCCACTACGGGCCGCCGCTCCGTTCCCCACCGCTGTTTGAACTCGCCGACTGCCGACGCACAGGTACGGTCACTGAATACCGGGATCGTTTCCAGGCTCTTCTACCTTGGACCGGGCCACTGTAGGAGATCCAGAGGGTGCAGCTATTCACGGGCGGGCTGGAGCCTCCACTCAACCACGCTGTGCGCATCCACAATCCGCAGTCGCTCGTGGTCGCTATGTGTCTGGCGCGGCAGATCGAGCAAATGTCCACGCCGGCATCCACCAATGCTGCGCGCCGCGGCATTCTGCCGGCCCCTCCATTTCTCCTCTTCTTTCCTTTCTTCCACAGCAGTCCGGGCGGCTACACCACCTGCCACGGTGGTCGGGCAGCTGGTGAAGCGTTTGTAACGACCGGAGCAGGAGGAGCACCACCGTTTGGGCCTGTGCTTCAACTGCGACGAGAAATATACGCGGGGGCACAACTGCACCTGCAAGCGACTCTTTTACGTCCATGGCGTGGACATCGACGACGGCGATGACACCACTGAGGCGGAGACTCCTGTCTTCTCCCTGCACGCACTGGCAGGGGTCCGCTTCACCGACACAATGCAGGTCGCCGTCAAGTTGGGAGCCTCCCCTCTTCTGGCACTCCTCGACTCCGGGTCGACCCATGACTTCATCTCCGAGTCCGCAGCTAGACGTACTGGCCTGCCTCTCCAAAGCCGACTGCGACTTATGACGACTGTGGTGAATGGCGAACGCGTCCCTGTGTGGACGTCCTCCGGCAGGCCGAATTCACTATCCACGGCGCAACCTTCCATGCCGATTTGTTTGTGATGCCCCTTGCAGGTTTCAACATGGTGTTGGGCACTTGCTGGCTGCCACGTTGGGGCCGGTCCTCTGGGATTTTGGCGCCCGAAAATTGACGTTCTATCGGTAGGGCTAGCCAATCTGCTGGCAGGGTGTCCAGGGGTTGGTGGCCCCCATACTGCGCACCACATCGGCGTCACCATCCTTACTAGACGAGCTACTCGCGTCCTTCGCCGGCGTCTTCTCGGAACCGCGGGTCTCCCACCGGTACGCTCCCGCGACCACGACATCACTCTTGTCCAGGGCTCGGAGCCGGTCGCGGTGCGCCCCTACCTCTACCCAGCGTCCCACAAGGATGAGCTGGAGCGACAGTGCACCGCCATGCTCGAGCAAGGGCTCGTTCGATGGAGCTCCTCGGCGTTCTCCTCACCCGTCCTCCTTGTCAAGAAATCGGATGGCTCATGGAGGTTCTGCGTCGATTACCGCGCCTTGAACGCCATCACTGTCAAGGATGCTTTTCCCATCCCTGTCGTGGATGAGCTCCTCGATGAACTCCATGGCGCCAAATTCTTCACCAAACTCGACCTGCACTTGGGCTATCATCAAGTTCGCATGCGTCCAGCTGACATCAACAAGACGGCGTTCCGTACCCACGATGGCTTCTACGAATTTCTAGTGATGCCGTTCGGCCTGTGCAATGCACCAACGACGTTCCAGGCATTAATGAATGATGTGCTACGACCGTTCCTGCGCCGTTTCGTGCTGGTATTTTTGACGACATTTTGATCTACAATGCGTCATGGGCGGACCATCTTCGACATCTTCGGGCCGTCCTCACGGTGCTGCAGCAGCACCTCCTCTTTGCCAAGCGCTCCAAATGCATGTTCGGTGAGTGCTCCATCGCCTATCTGGGGCACGTCATCTCCGACGCTGGCGTCGCCATGGATTCTGCTAAGGTGCAGGCTGTGGCTGATTGCCGCAAACCCCGGTCCGCGCGGGCTGTACGGGGGTTCTTGGGTCTTGTGGGCTACTACCGCAAGTTTGTCCACGACTACGTCACGATTGCGGCCCCACTGACTGCACTTGTTAAGAAGGACGACTTCACGTGGAACGACGACGACGCCGTGACTTTCTAGGCCCTCAAAGTCGCGGTGACCTCCGCTCCAGTCTTGGCGCTTCCCGACTTCACGCGCCTGTTCATGGTGGAGTGCGATGCATCAACCTATGGCTTTGGGGCGGTATTGACCCAGGACAAGCACCTCATTGCATACTTCAGCCGGCCGATGGCTTCCTGGCATCGATCCCTAGCTGCCTATGAGCGGGAACTCATCGGTCTTGTGCAAGCCATTCGAAATTGGCGGTCGTACCTGTGGGGCCGACGTTTCACGGTGCGGACAGACCATTATAGCCTTAAATTTCTACTTGATCAACGCCTCGCCACGATCTCGCAACATCATTAGGTCCACAAGTTCCTCGGCTTCAACTTCACCGTCGAATAAAAATTAGGTGCCCTCAAGACGGTGGCGGATGCCCTCTCCCGCCGCGATACAGAGGAGGCTAACAACGACGCGGTTCTCGCTGTCTCCGCACCGCGCTTCGACTTCATCACACGTCTCCACGACCTTCAGGCCTCCGATCTGGCACTGGTAACCCTCCGCGAGGAGTTTGTTGCTGGATCTCGATCGGCCCCATGGGCTCTCACCGAAGACTTGGTGACCTACGTGTGGCGGAACCGCCCGATTTATTCAAACTTAAGTGCCTAAGTCCCGCCTTAAAGGCTAGACCACACTTAAGTAGGAATAAATCGTCAGTCCCTCGGATCTAGTCCGACAAGGCCACTTATCCAGGATCGAATACCACTAGCTCACACGAAGGTGAGGCACAGAGAAATACAATAAAACATAATACCACAAATTTAATAAGTATCATTAGTGATTACATTATCGGAGTTTCAGAAATAATCACCATAAATTTTAATGCAGCGGAGATAACTAACGGAGAAAACCGAGTAACATGGCGAAGCCTGGCCACGCTACTCCTCCTGGTCCTCTCCTGCGGAAGCAATAACCCACTCGACCATCTATCCCGGTGGCAGGGATGAAGGCCAAGTCACACCAGCAACCAATCATCCTAAGAAGTACCTGCAAAAATTGTGCCACAAGCAAGGCTGAGTATACTAATACTCAGCTAGACTTACCCGGTGTGAGGAGTCTACTCCTCTACCTCTAGACATGCAGCTGTTTGGCTGAGGGGTTTGGTTTGCCAAAAGCACTAGCTGAGTCTAAAATCAAGTTTTAGCTTTTCAAGTTTTAGTATGATCCTTTTAACTAGATGTGTACCTAGCTAGTCATACATGGTATCAAACATATTTATCAATCAACATCTTTTGCCAGTCACCTCATTTCCACTTATTACTCAATGTAGCAGCATGGATCAAGCAGTCTCATTAGCTGCGAGAAGCAGACGATTCGAATCGAGTTTTTATCCTTGCAAGGTAAACCTAAACACACGACATGTAGGGGCACTCCGTCCCCACACACATCAACCGTCCCCATCGATTCTCCGTCAGCAGATCAGGGCTCACCGCCTTGGCGTACAATGCCTCACTGACCCCGACTGGCCGTCGTGCAGTGACCGCACTTGTACCCACCATAACCGGAATGGGAGACCTCGTCTCAGGTCGCGTGAGGGGATATGTCCACTGCCAGGTTCACTCAGGTACTAGGCTTACCGATTTACCATATTTCTCGGCATGTGCTTAGTACGTTCAAACGCTTGACTCACGGTACCACACCTTAATCCTTATTCAAATTTTTATCCCGTGAACAACCAATCCCCATGGATTGTTGCCCACAAACCAACATCAATATGATAAGAAAGTGGATACAGCCAATTCCTGACCTCGCGCGAGTGCTAGAAAAATCACTCGACTTCTACCGAGATCCTAATTGATAAAGCAGCTACTCGACTTAGCATACTAGTGTTCATCTCAATGGGATTCCTGAGATCATGCAACTAGGGTTTCAGTCAACTCCTACACTTAAGTGCACAATACAAGCCTACAAACATTAAGTGTAGTAAAATATCATATAGAACAGGTTATGCATAAAACCGGGGCTTGCCTTTATTTTAACACTTAGATAGTGTTTGCTGGGGGGTACTCGCTTGGCGAGCATCCACTGGTTATGTCCATCCTTCAGGTCGTCCACCACGGCATCTTGTGGTTGGCACCACATCGCTGGCTCGATCAACATCTCTCGGTCCTATATGAGGTGCAAGATGCATATGTATGAATATAATGGAATAGCACAAGATACTTTAAGTACACGCTAGCGAATTTAACACTAAGTAGCGAGACATCACAAGCAACCACACCCACTAGCGTTAGCTAACTACATATCGTCGGGCGCACAACATTACACCACTAAAAAGACGACAAACATTTTGGATATTTACGCAACACAATACTACATCACAATTAACTAGAGAAAGAACGTATAAAAACATGACACATATATTATCTCAAGCTTAGCCATGGCAATTCTATGTGAATTTAGTGCCAACCAATCATTTTTAGCCAAAAGGGTGAACTAACAATTAAATGAGTGCTTGCAGATTTTTGGGACAGCAATACAGCAGTCACTTGTTTCAATCATAACTTTTCAATTATTAGTCCAAAAATATTAAACTAGGACTTTCTGGAAAGCTTAAAAAGTGCTTTACAACTTTGGTATTGTCATCACAACATGATTCAGCACTTAGCAAGGTCAAAACATGCTAATACAACAGCGCTGTCCAGATTTGGACAGATTCAGGCTAGCAACTTCAAAAATTCACAACTGAAGATTCAGACATCCAAACAAAGTGATCCTAGACTTTTTGAAAAGCTAATTAAATGCTCTACAAATTGTTTATAAACATCCTAGGGTGATTCAATATTTAACTAAGCGTAAACATCACTAAAAGACCTTGCTGTCCAGAACTGGACAGATTCAGTCTTTATATTTGAAACATTCATAACTTAAGCTTCAGACCACCAAAAAAGGTGATCTAAGACTTTTTGGAAAGCTCAGCAAAAGTACTACACAACTTTTATAATCACCAAGAGGTGATTCCAGGTTTAACTAAATCAAACATTTCAGTCTTCAAAATCTGTTCTGTCAGGGGACAGAACACAGCAAGCAGTTTGTAAAATTCATAACTCTTAAACCGTCAGGCCTATAGTTATGAAATTTTAACACAAGCAAGATCCGAAAAGCATCTACAACTTTCTTATAACAACCATGAACAGATTGCAAAATTAAATTGAGCAAACAGTACAGTTTCTGAAATCTGTACAGAATTGAGACAGATTCAGTTACTGAATTTCGAAAAAGCATAGCTCCTAAACTGTCGAACCTATGGCTGTCAAATTTTAACACCAGCAAGATAATAAAGTTGTCCACAACTTTCTTATGAACACCAATAACTGATTTCAACATTAACTTAAGCAACAATTGCAATTTCCGAAATCTGTTCTGAAATTCGACAGATTCAGATGCTGGGCTTGCGAAAAACACAACTCCTAAACGATCAGGTTTATGGCTGTCAAATTTTTGTACAGGCAAGATAATCATGTTATCTACAACTTTTCTATAGCACATATCCACAGAAAACACAATTTAGTTCATCAAACATACAGCACGACAAAAACAGCGCATGCAGTCCAAAACAGCAGTCAATAAATTTCAGCTTCTATACAATTCAAGAATTGCCGCGTTCTAGAGACTTGAATTATTATAACACTTTGACATTTGTTAGAGTTAAAATAACCAAGTGAGAACTAACAAGTGAACTTACTAATTTTTATCCGTGCCATTTAGTGCACTAAAATTACCACATAAATTCAACAAACACATTCACCATGTAAATAGCATGATCACACATGATCTCGACTTAACCGCCGAGAAAGCAATGACTACTTCGGCATGTCACTACCCCTCTACAGTCCGATCCATATTAGCTACATCGATCGAACCTCATATCGCGCAACTCTTATAATTTACTACCTCAAATACAACCATAGCACGACATGCACTTGAGACTCTTATTCAAGTTAACGCAATTACTACTACAACGTACTTCGACATACACGTCCAACAACACAGTGCTCAACAAAAACCACACTTCCAATCTACTTATCACATCCAGCAAACTTCTGATCGAGTAAGACTTACACCTCCTCATCACGAGTACAACCATATACTATGCGCGACGTGAAAATAAATGAACGCCTAATGGGTATCGACTCGGCTTATAAACATAGGAAAGCAGTGACTACTTGGGCAATGTCACCACCTCACCTCACATGCAAAATCATTCTTAATTGGAATGACCAATTTGAATGACTGTTCTTCCAATTATTATTATTAATCCACATGCCTAGATAAGCATAATTTCAACTCAACTTGTCCATATTTTAAATTTCGGCATAAGCTTGGCTTATTGGCTAACGTCGTGACTAGTTTCTAATTACCAACATACACCAATTATCACCATTTTCGGATACTCGTTCGACAAATAACTAAGACATCACAAGTACATTCACCCCATCAGTAAAACACCAGCACCTTTCCGAAAATTCCCCGAGGCTACGACGACAAGGCATCGATCCGCCATACAACAAAATCATGACGATGTCGATAGGTGTTATTAACTAATCGTTTACAAATATTGAACTTACTTCTCGCTTGCCACTATATCACCTTTTAGTCACATGACCATCGCGAGCATTCTTCACACGGTTATACGACAGCAACCTAACGTTGTGTTAACAAGACATACATATTTCTTTGTTGCGAGTATAACCATATTACGGCATATACCCGCACACCTCAAACAAATATCTTATGCCACCACTACTAAAATACACCACGACACCACACACATACGTGCACTAATTCAATCCTCACATCACATATATTTCCAAACTTACTCATCACATAAAACAAGCACGACACACGTGTTTACCAAAACGTGAATGCGACCTTGCCACGGCCTATAATCCAAACATTTTATGCCCACATCTAATCAAACACCACTATACACCATATCGACCCAAAACGTAATTTGACAACTACAAATCGCACACCTCAACAACCGCTTATTCTTTAACCGCAAATGCGATCCTACTAACGTGTATTGCCGAAACATATTACACACATCCACCTATATACATGCATTGCCCGACATCAACCAAAGCGTATGTATTATAAACTATAAATCAATCAACCTGAACGGGTCGTGACTAGACGCATGGCTGTCCACATGGCTCGGTATTTCATCGAACGGGCAAGGCGCGACGTCGACCACTAGCTGCGAAAACACACAAATTTGTTGGCGACAGTTCATCGAACATCACACACATCGGAAAGTAACATCGAGAACAGCGGGGGTTTCTCACCACGGTTTTTTTGACGGCGTCGCGGATGGGCTGCGCAAAACAGCGAGCACACGGCGGGCGTCGACGGCGTGCTGCTCACTGCGCAACAAAACAGCCACCAACCGGTGAGCGCCGACGGTGCTGCAACAACCCGTCTCCCTCGACATTTTGCCGAACACTGGGCATGCGCGCAGCGGTGGCAGCGAGACGAAGCAAGGAAGGTGTCGGGGCTGTTGGGTGCCATCACGAAGGGTGTCGGGGAGGAGATAGCAGGGGGAGGCGCTGCTCCACCCAAACCAGAGAGAGGGCGCGAGTTCCTGCATTTCCTGGCCACGACAGGGAAGAGGAAGGAGGGGGCGCCATGGATGGAGCTGGGTTGGGTAGGGGTGCCGAACCTGGGGTAGAGCAGGCCGGCGTTGAGGAGGTGAGCGGCTGCTCCCTAGAATCTTCTGTGCGCTGGGCGGAGAGGGTCACGGCAATGGAGGGCAAGGGCGTCGGCGTGCTCCCAGGGGGCTCCTGTTCCTGCGGCAAGAACAGAGGGAGGAGGAGCGCAGAGCACTGGGCAGAGGGAGGCGCCTGCTGGCTTGAGGAAGGAGAAGGGGAGGAGGGCTGGACGCCATAGCTGCTGAAGGCGCCAAGGGAGCTGGCCTTGCTCCCTGCTGCCGCCGTGGTAAACAGGGAAGAAGGAGATGGCGTGAGGAGAAAAAAAAATGGAGTTGGCTGGTGGCGGCTAGGGGGGTGGATGCAAATTTTCCAATTTGCAAGGGGAGGCACTTCTATTTATAGAGGAGTCCTAGGGTTAGGGTTCCAAATGAGCTGGGTTGGGCTGGCCCAAACACGTAATCAGGCTGCGCTAAATTATTTCCGGAATAAAAATGCTTCTGCGGAATCCGTCTGTACGCAGAAACAGAGCGAAATAGAGTTCTGACGAACGGACGATTGAGCGATTAATTCGACCGAGAGTCTGATTTGAATTTGCTCAGAAATAATTCGCTACGCAAGATTTGAAAATAAATCATCCTGAGATTTGATCGGCATTCGGATTTTTAGTCGGAGAAGGTGAATCGTGGCATTTTAAAAATCGCAGTCGATACGGGGTTTTGAGTTTGGTTCGGACACGAAATATTTAGCCGAGTCGGATAAATTTGATTAGAGGATGACGTACTGAGTATTCCGTTTGAGAATACGGATCCAGATAAAATAGTCGAACATCGATCGAGGTTCGGGAAATTAGACTCGGACTCAGATCAAATAACAGTCGTTGAGAGTTCAATTTAAATGAGCTTCAGATGAGATTTCTAATTCGAGAATGATCTTCGAGTCTGCATGAGTTCCGAGAATTAAAAGTTTTAACACGCTCCGAAATTGGCTGTTTCTCGCGATCGATTAACTCTGAATTCGGTGAACTTCCGAGAGAAAGCCTGATAAACAGAGATAGACACGATCGAGAAATAGAAATTTTTACTGAGCATCCGAGATTAGGATTAATCTCCTGACGTGACACGAAACTGACACCTGGGGTGTCACAGCCTTCTCCCCTTAAAAAGAATCTCGTCCCGAGATTCGAATGAGGATCTTTAAGGGTGGAGAAGCATGTAACTCCCAGACTGAAGATAGATGCAAATTCATGAGAGGGTATCTGACAAGATACTGAAGACAGATTTGGTTAGAATATCGCGACATATCGAGACAAAATGCAGCGATCATTCTGAGAATGTCCACAAAAGATAGAGCATCGGTGTAGTCTTATAATGGATCACAACTATTAACCGCGATACCAGCGCGTGCCGAGCAGCTCAACCATGTGTGCACCATAGTAGGCTCTCGTTCTCGTCGCGGCACCATCGGTCGTTTAGTCGTAATGTCATTACCAAACGCAACCAATGAGGAATCCACATAGCATAGATAGATGGAGCCCATGAGAGTACGGCTCATAAAACAAGAATGTGACCAGAGTTGAAGCAAAGATTGTTGGCAAAAGAGCATCACATGAGAATTCTTCGATTCCACGAACTTGTCATGATCATAACATGGATTATCAAGTCAAAGATTGATACGATATTTGATATGAGGAGGAACCAACCATAAGATCAAGATTGAGGAGCTTTTAGAGACATGAGAGAACTAAAGTCAACAGCATAATCCATTGAACCAAAAGTATCTACTGCTTAGAGATAAAACCGATAAAACAGCGTCATGATCCTCAAAGAAGGGGTATGAGACTGACCAGAAATGAGAGATTTAGGCAGATCAACATCTGATACTTGAGAACGGGTTATAGCCGATAACCAGATAACGAGGCAGAATCATTAAGGGATCCAGAAGTTTGGATGATAAAGCCAACATGATTCACAAGGAAAAAGATCACTAGATCCATGTGAAAGGAGAGGTAGGCAATAAGATCAGCTGGATGATCAACAGGAATGCTATGAAGTTTTAGGGGCAAGGATTTATGGAAAGAAACATGGCCTTGATAGGGTTCACGCAACTAGACACCAACAATAATTTTTTTTGACACAACAAGTGCACAAGGAAGTTTTAGTCGATTTAGGGGTCAAGCTATGGGTGTCTACAAGCCGTGTAGGTGCAACTTCAAGGGGGAAACACATAAGGGTTCGAAAACACCAACACAAGCATGTTTTTTTTTCTACAAGGGTTTCACTTGCTAACTCAAGGTTGTTTGGAGGGGGAAATCTTTTCATGAGCAGAACAGACAACATTTTTTTTTGTAAAAGGGTTGAACCTTTAGAATACCACCTAGATAGCAAGGCAAGACAAACACATAACACAACCTAGCAAGACTTACTAATTAGGCGAGAGATAAGGCATTTCTTATATTTCATAACATAGCAATACAACACATTATTCAAAAATTCTTATTATTGGAATAAAGGTGAGAGAAGCATGTTGGTGCAGAAGAAACAATTATGCGACAATCATGATGCATGCTCATTCTAGTCGTTTTCTCAGACCTAACTAATTTTCGGGTGCTTCTACAGCATCCCTATTAATAGTAGTAGGAGCCTTTATGGCCTATATAATTAGCCACCTAGCTACCCATCTATTTCCTAAGGCTTCACATCCTAGGTCTATCCTTATCGTCCTGACTTCTATCCAACTTGGTTTCTAAGCAAGTTTTTACTTTAGAAAAGGTTGGTAATCATGACTTATTGACTTCTCTGTACTGATATTCGCTCCGATACCAGCTGTGGCGGAACCGCCCGATTTATTCAAACTTAAGTGCCTAAGTCCCGCCTTAAAGGCTAGACCACACTTAAATAGGAATAAATCGTCAGTCCCTCGGATCTAGTCCGACAAGGCCACTTATCCAGGATCGAATACCACTAGCTCACACGAAGGTGAGGCACAGAGAAATACAATAAAACATAATACCACAAATTTAATAAGTATCATTAGTGATTACATTATCGGAGTTTCAGAAATAATCACCATAAATTTTAATGCAGCGGAGATAACTAACGGAGAAAACCGAGTAACATGGCGAAGCCTGGCCACGCTACTCCTCCTGGTCCTCTCCTGCGGAAGCAATAACCCACTCGACCATCTATCCCGGTGGCAGGGATGAAGGCCAAGTCACACCAGCAACCAATCATCCTAAGAAGTACCTGCAAAAATTGTGCCACAAGCAAGGCTGAGTATACTAATACTCAGCTAGACTTACCCGGTGTGAGGAGTCTACTCCTCTACCTCTAGACATGCAGCTGTTTGGCTGAGGGGTTTGGTTTGCCAAAAGCACTAGCTGAGTCTAAAATCAAGTTTTAGCTTTTCAAGTTTTAGTATGATCCTTTTAACTAGATGTGTACCTAGCTAGTCATACATGGTATCAAACATATTTATCAATCAACATCTTTTGCCAGTCACCTCATTTCCACTTATTACTCAATGTAGCAGCATGGATCAAGCAGTCTCATTAGCTGCGAGAAGCAGACGATTCGAATCGAGTTTTTATCCTTGCAAGGTAAACCTAAACACACGACATGTAGGGGCACTCCGTCCCCACACACATCAACCGTCCCCATCGATTCTCCGTCAGCAGATCAGGGCTCACCGCCTTGGCGTACAATGCCTCACTGACCCCGACTGGCCGTCGTGCAGTGACCGCACTTGTACCCACCATAACCGGAATGGGAGACCTCGTCTCAGGTCGCGTGAGGGGATATGTCCACTGCCAGGTTCACTCAGGTACTAGGCTTACCGATTTACCATATTTCTCGGCATGTGCTTAGTACGTTCAAACGCTTGACTCACGGTACCACACCTTAATCCTTATTCAAATTTTTATCCCGTGAACAACCAATCCCCATGGATTGTTGCCCACAAACCAACATCAATATGATAAGAAAGTGGATACAGCCAATTCCTGACCTCGCGCGAGTGCTAGAAAAATCACTCGACTTCTACCGAGATCCTAATTGATAAAGCAGCTACTCGACTTAGCATACTAGTGTTCATCTCAATGGGATTCCTGAGATCATGCAACTAGGGTTTCAGTCAACTCCTACACTTAAGTGCACAATACAAGCCTACAAACATTAAGTGTAGTAAAATATCATATAGAACAGGTTATGCATAAAACCGGGGCTTGCCTTTATTTTAACACTTAGATAGTGTTTGCTGGGGGGTACTCGCTTGGCGAGCATCCACTGGTTATGTCCATCCTTCAGGTCGTCCACCACGGCATCTTGTGGTTGGCACCACATCGCTGGCTCGATCAACATCTCTCGGTCCTATATGAGGTGCAAGATGCATATGTATGAATATAATGGAATAGCACAAGATACTTTAAGTACACGCTAGCGAATTTAACACTAAGTAGCGAGACATCACAAGCAACCACACCCACTAGCGTTAGCTAACTACATATCGTCGGGCGCACAACATTACACCACTAAAAAGACGACAAACATTTTGGATATTTACGCAACACAATACTACATCACAATTAACTAGAGAAAGAACGTATAAAAACATGACACATATATTATCTCAAGCTTAGCCATGGCAATTCTATGTGAATTTAGTGCCAACCAATCATTTTTAGCCAAAAGGGTGAACTAACAATTAAATGAGTGCTTGCAGATTTTTGGGACAGCAATACAGCAGTCACTTGTTTCAATCATAACTTTTCAATTATTAGTCCAAAAATATTAAACTAGGACTTTCTGGAAAGCTTAAAAAGTGCTTTACAACTTTGGTATTGTCATCACAACATGATTCAGCACTTAGCAAGGTCAAAACATGCTAATACAACAGCGCTGTCCAGATTTGGACAGATTCAGGCTAGCAACTTCAAAAATTCACAACTGAAGATTCAGACATCCAAACAAAGTGATCCTAGACTTTTTGAAAAGCTAATTAAATGCTCTACAAATTGTTTATAAACATCCTAGGGTGATTCAATATTTAACTAAGCGTAAACATCACTAAAAGACCTTGCTGTCCAGAACTGGACAGATTCAGTCTTTATATTTGAAACATTCATAACTTAAGCTTCAGACCACCAAAAAAGGTGATCTAAGACTTTTTGGAAAGCTCAGCAAAAGTACTACACAACTTTTATAATCACCAAGAGGTGATTCCAGGTTTAACTAAATCAAACATTTCAGTCTTCAAAATCTGTTCTGTCAGGGGACAGAACACAGCAAGCAGTTTGTAAAATTCATAACTCTTAAACCGTCAGGCCTATAGTTATGAAATTTTAACACAAGCAAGATCCGAAAAGCATCTACAACTTTCTTATAACAACCATGAACAGATTGCAAAATTAAATTGAGCAAACAGTACAGTTTCTGAAATCTGTACAGAATTGAGACAGATTCAGTTACTGAATTTCGAAAAAGCATAGCTCCTAAACTGTCGAACCTATGGCTGTCAAATTTTAACACCAGCAAGATAATAAAGTTGTCCACAACTTTCTTATGAACACCAATAACTGATTTCAACATTAACTTAAGCAACAATTGCAATTTCCGAAATCTGTTCTGAAATTCGACAGATTCAGATGCTGGGCTTGCGAAAAACACAACTCCTAAACGATCAGGTTTATGGCTGTCAAATTTTTGTACAGGCAAGATAATCATGTTATCTACAACTTTTCTATAGCACATATCCACAGAAAACACAATTTAGTTCATCAAACATACAGCACGACAAAAACAGCGCGTGCAGTCCAAAACAGCAGTCAATAAATTTCAGCTTCTATACAATTCAAGAATTGCCGCGTTCTAGAGACTTGAATTATTATAACACTTTGACATTTGTTAGAGTTAAAATAACCAAGTGAGAACTAACAAGTGAACTTACTAATTTTTATCCGTGCCATTTAGTGCACTAAAATTACCACATAAATTCAACAAACACATTCACCATGTAAATAGCATGATCACACATGATCTCGACTTAACCGCCGAGAAAGCAATGACTACTTCGGCATGTCACTACCCCTCTACAGTCCGATCCATATTAGCTACATCGATCGAACCTCATATCGCGCAACTCTTATAATTTACTACCTCAAATACAACCATAGCACGACATGCACTTGAGACTCTTATTCAAGTTAACGCAATTACTACTACAACGTACTTCGACATACACGTCCAACAACACAGTGCTCAACAAAAACCACACTTCCAATCTACTTATCACATCCAGCAAACTTCTGATCGAGTAAGACTTACACCTCCTCATCACGAGTACAACCATATACTATGCGCGACGTGAAAATAAATGAACGCCTAATGGGTATCGACTCGGCTTATAAACATAGGAAAGCAGTGACTACTTGGGCAATGTCACCACCTCACCTCACATGCAAAATCATTCTTAATTGGAATGACCAATTTGAATGACTGTTCTTCCAATTATTATTATTAATCCACATGCCTAGATAAGCATAATTTCAACTCAACTTGTCCATATTTTAAATTTCGGCATAAGCTTGGCTTATTGGCTAACGTCGTGACTAGTTTCTAATTACCAACATACACCAATTATCACCATTTTCGGATACTCGTTCGACAAATAACTAAGACATCACAAGTACATTCACCCCATCAGTAAAACACCAGCACCTTTCCGAAAATTCCCCGAGGCTACGACGACAAGGCATCGATCCGCCATACAACAAAATCATGACGATGTCGATAGGTGTTATTAACTAATCGTTTACAAATATTGAACTTACTTCTCGCTTGCCACTATATCACCTTTTAGTCACATGACCATCGCGAGCATTCTTCACACGGTTATACGACAGCAACCTAACGTTGTGTTAACAAGACATACATATTTCTTTGTTGCGAGTATAACCATATTACGGCATATACCCGCACACCTCAAACAAATATCTTATGCCACCACTACTAAAATACACCACGACACCACACACATACGTGCACTAATTCAATCCTCACATCACATATATTTCCAAACTTACTCATCACATAAAACAAGCACGACACACGTGTTTACCAAAACGTGAATGCGACCTTGCCACGGCCTATAATCCAAACATTTTATGCCCACATCTAATCAAACACCACTATACACCATATCGACCCAAAACGTAATTTGACAACTACAAATCGCACACCTCAACAACCGCTTATTCTTTAACCGCAAATGCGATCCTACTAACGTGTATTGCCGAAACATATTACACACATCCACCTATATACATGCATTGCCCGACATCAACCAAAGCGTATGTATTATAAACTATAAATCAATCAACCTGAACGGGTCGTGACTAGACGCATGGCTGTCCACATGGCTCGGTATTTCATCGAACGGGCAAGGCGCGACGTCGACCACTAGCTGCGAAAACACACAAATTTGTTGGCGACAGTTCATCGAACATCACACACATCGGAAAGTAACATCGAGAACAGCGGGGGTTTCTCACCACGGTTTTTTTGACGGCGTCGCGGATGGGCTGCGCAAAACAGCGAGCACACGGCGGGCGTCGACGGCGTGCTGCTCACTGCGCAACAAAACAGCCACCAACCGGTGAGCGCCGACGGTGCTGCAACAACCCGTCTCCCTCGACATTTTGCCGAACACTGGGCATGCGCGCAGCGGTGGCAGCGAGACGAAGCAAGGAAGGTGTCGGGGCTGTTGGGTGCCATCACGAAGGGTGTCGGGGAGGAGATAGCAGGGGGAGGCGCTGCTCCACCCAAACCAGAGAGAGGGCGCGAGTTCCTGCATTTCCTGGCCACGACAGGGAAGAGGAAGGAGGGGGCGCCATGGATGGAGCTGGGTTGGGTAGGGGTGCCGAACCTGGGGTAGAGCAGGCCGGCGTTGAGGAGGTGAGCGGCTGCTCCCTAGAATCTTCTGTGCGCTGGGCGGAGAGGGTCACGGCAATGGAGGGCAAGGGCGTCGGCGTGCTCCCAGGGGGCTCCTGTTCCTGCGGCAAGAACAGAGGGAGGAGGAGCGCAGAGCACTGGGCAGAGGGAGGCGCCTGCTGGCTTGAGGAAGGAGAAGGGGAGGAGGGCTGGACGCCATAGCTGCTGAAGGCGCCAAGGGAGCTGGCCTTGCTCCCTGCTGCCGCCGTGGTAAACAGGGAAGAAGGAGATGGCGTGAGGAGAAAAAAAATGGAGTTGGCTGGTGGCGGCTAGGGGGTGGATGCAAATTTTCCAATTTGCAAGGGGAGGCACTTCTATTTATAGAGGAGTCCTAGGGTTAGGGTTCCAAATGAGCTGGGTTGGGCTGGCCCAAACACGTAATCGGGCTGCGCTAAATTATTTCCGGAATAAAAATGCTTCTGCGGAATCCGTCTGTACGCAGAAACAGAGCGAAATAGAGTTCTGACGAACGGACGATTGAGCGATTAATTCGACCGAGAGTCTGATTTGAATTTGCTCAGAAATAATTCGCTACGCAAGATTTGAAAATAAATCATCCTGAGATTTGATCGGCATTCGGATTTTTAGTCGGAGAAGGTGAATCGTGGCATTTTAAAAATCGCAGTCGATACGGGGTTTTGAGTTTGGTTCGGACACGAAATATTTAGCCGAGTCGGATAAATTTGATTAGAGGATGACGTACTGAGTATTCCGTTTGAGAATACGGATCCAGATAAAATAGTCGAACATCGATCGAGGTTCGGGAAATTAGACTCGGACTCAGATCAAATAACAGTCGTTGAGAGTTCGATTTAAATGAGCTTCAGATGAGATTTCTAATTCGAGAATGATCTTCGAGTCTGCATGAGTTCCGAGAATTAAAAGTTTTAACACGCTCCGAAATTGGCTGTTTCTCGTGATCGATTAACTCTGAATTCGGTGAACTTCCGAGAGAAAGCCTGATAAACAGAGATAGACACGATCGAGAAATAGAAATTTTTACTGAGCATCCGAGATTAGGATTAATCTCCTGACGTGACACGAAACTGACACCTGGGGTGTCACACTACGACGGCCGGCTGTACGTGCCACCAACATCGCCGCTCCTGCAGGAGTTGGTGGCGGCAATACATGAGGACGACCATGAAGGGGTGCAACGCACCTTGCATCGTTTTCGCCGAGACTTTCACTTCCCCGACATGCGTCGTGTCGTTCAGGATTTTGTGCGCGCCTGCGCCACACGCCAAAGGTACAAATCGGAGCACCTACATCCAACGGGCCTCCTTCTGCTACCCGTCCCAACAGCTGTCTGGGCGGACTTTGGCCTTGACTTCGTGGAAGCACTGCCACACGTTCGAGGCAAGTCGGTCATCCTCACGGTGGTGGATCGCTTCAGCAAGTACTGCCACTTCATTCCGCTCGCCCATCCATATTCGGCGGAATCAGTGGCCCAGGCGTTCTTCACCGACATTGTCCACCTCCACGGGATGCCGCAGTCCATGGTGTCCGATCGGGATCCCGTGTTCACCTCGACGTTCTGGAAGGAGTTGATGCGCCTGATGGGTGCCAAGCTGCACATGACGTCGGCATTCCATCCACAGTTCGACGGCCAAACGGAGGCTGCTAACCGTGTTATTACCATGGACCTCCGCTGTTTTATAGGTGATCGTATCGTCCCTGCCATTGGCTCCGATGGTTACCATGGGCTGAGTACACGTACAACACTGCTTACTAGTCGTCCCTACGAGGTACGCCCTTTAGGGTGGTCTATGGCCTAGATCCTTTGTCCATCCGGCCATACGAGCCTAGAGATACGCGAGTGGCCGCTGTGGCCAAGACGATGGAAGAACGGGAAGAGTTCTTGGCCGATGTGCGGTACAGACTGGAGCAAGCACAAGCTGTTCAGAAGCTCCACTATGACAAACACCACTGCCATGTCTCCTATGAAGTGGGTGATTGGGTCCTGCTCCGCCTTCAACATTGCCCAGTTGCCTCCCTGTCATCGACGGTCCAAGGCAAGTTGTAGCCAAGGTACTTCGGGCCATACCACATCTCGGAGCTCATCAACGACGTCGCTGTTCGTCTGGAGCTCCCACCTCGCGCCAAGCTCCACGACGTCTTTCATGTGGGCCTATTGAAGAAGTGGGTGGGCGCCCCTCCAGCCGCTCCGCCACCGCTGCCCAACATTCATCATGGCGCGGTAGAGCTAGAACCAGACCAGGTCGTACGCGCCCGCGTGGCTCGAGGCGTCTGTCAAGTGCTAGTCCATTGGAAGGGCCAGTCTGCGGCATCAACAACATGGGAGGACTTGGACTCATTCCGTGATAAGTACCTCGACTTTCAGCTCGAGGACGAGCTAGATCTCGAGGGAGGGAGATATGTCATGTGGGGCCGGACCTACAACAGACTCAGGCGCGCTCGCGACGTGCGCGGGGCGGCCGAGCGCATAGACCACAAGTGGGCACCAATAGCCAGGGGCTGATTAGGAGTCGGTTTGGATAAGTTTAGAGAATAAGATTTAGATGAGAGAATTGAGGAGAGTTAGTTAAATAAGTCCAAGATTAGATGAGAGTTTTTAGGAAGAGTTGGTTAGCAACAGGGCTATATGTAAGCCGCATGGCAGCAAGGAATAATCAAGTAATTTGTTACCTATTTAATCCCCTCTTCCCAGTTTCTAACAACCCTGCGGCAGAGGTGATTAACCTCGCCGGAGAAGATGGATCGAGACTACAATCTCCGTAGTCGAGGGCCAGCTACTCTAGGGGTCGACGCCCTTGACACAAAGTAGCAAGCATATCCACTACCAAATTAAAGAGTATAGGTGACAACAGATCACCCTGTCTCACCCCTTCGAGTCTGGAAAAACGGGTCCATTTGATCATTAACTTTAACCGCAACATGGGCCCCTTTCATAAAGGTCTCGATCCAACTACACCACATACTTGAAAAGCCTTTCATATGTAGGGTTTGCTGAACAAAGCTCCACTTCACCTTATCATAAGCTTTCTCAAAGTCAATCCTGAAAATGACCCCATCTCTTTTCTTGGTATGAAGCTCATGTATAGTCTCATGTAGGGCCACCACGCCCTCCAAGATATTCCTTCCTGGAAGGAATGCAGTCTGCGAGGGATTGATTACATTCTGTGCAACCTTCGTAATCCTTTGAGTCGCCACTTTTGTGAAAATTTTGAAATTGACATTTAGGAGGCATATCGGTCGATACTGTTGACACCGTGGTGCTCTCCTGGATCCACGGAACCATCACCGTCGAGCTACAGGACATCATCTGCGACTAGGCGGACACGGGCCGTTAGGCGTGGCTCGCCCTCGAGGAACAGTTCCTCGGGAATCGGGACGCTCGAGCTCTTCACCTCGACGCCCAGTTTCACCAGTTCTCCCAAGGGGAACTCGAAGTGGGGGAGTACTGCCGCTAGATGAAGGGCCTGACGGACTCCCTCCGTGACCTCGGCGAGCCGGTGGCGGATCGCACCTTGGTGCTGAACCTCCTACGTGGCCTCAGCCCCCGCTACGGTCACCTAAAGGCTCTCATCAAGAGGACTGTGCCTTTCCCCACCTTCCATGCGGTGCGGAATGAGCTTCTCCTCGAGGAGCTCACCATGGCGCACGAGGCTCCCACACCGGCCTCGGCATTCTACATAGCCCCCCCGCACTTCGTCTGCCGGGGCCCTCGCTCGCCCCCCTACCACGACCCCCTGACACGCCTCCACCACCACCAGCGGCCGTCGCCCTCGCAAGGGCGGTCGTGGGGGTGGCGGCTCCTTACGCGGTGATACCACCGGTTGGGGCGGCGACCAAAACTGGTCGTCCTTCTACAACCCCTGGATCGGCACCATCTCCATGTGTCCAGGTTAGACTCCCGGTGCCCCTCGCCCTTCGGCTCCAGCACCGGCTCTTCTGACCACACCACCTGCCTATGGTGCGCCACCGACGACCCTGGCACCACCTCTGCTCCAGCCTATGGGGCCATCTACCACAACACCATGGTCCCCGTTCGCTGGTGGTTGGGACACCAACGCCCTCGCCGCCGCCTACAGCACCATGGCATTGGCTTCACCATCCTCTGACTGGGTCATCGACTCTGGTGCATCCTATCACACCACTCCCACCACAGACATGCTATCTTACTCCCACCCACCTCCTTCCTCACACCCTACCTCGATCGTTGTTGGAAACGGGTCCACTCTTCCCGTCACCTCTGTGGGTGCCTCGGTTCTTCCTGGACCGTTCTACCTCAACGACTTTCTCGTAGCCCCTCACATCACCCACAATCTCCTCTCTGTCCGTCGGTTCTCCACCGACAATTCTTGTTCCATTGAATTTGACCCTTCTGGTTTTTCTGTGAAGGATCTGGCCACCAGGACCCCACTCGCCCGATGTGACAGCGTCGGGCCCCTCTACACACTCCGGTCGTCGTCCACCGGCGTGTATTCACCTCCTGCCCTAGTCTCCACCACCACCTCCACCACTTGGCATCATCGTCTCGGGCACCCAGGACCTGACGTCATGACCAAGCTCTCCAGCACTTTAGCTTCTTGTAATAGGGGACATTCTGCGGGCCTCTGTCATGCTTGTCAGCTTGGCCGCCATACCCGTCTCCCTTTTACTACATCTTCCTCTAGGGCTACCAGGCTTTTGACCTGGTTCACTGTGACCTGTGGACCTCCCCTGTACTCATTCTGTCTGGCTACAAATACTATTTGCTGATTTTGGACGATTTTTTCCATTTTCTCTGGACTTTTCCTCTCCGCTTGAAGTCCGACACGTTTCCCACCCTCACTCACTTCTTCGCCTGGGTCTCCACCCAGTTCAGTCGCCCCATCAGTGCGCTACAGTGTGACACTGGCTGCGAGTTTGACAACCATGCCTCTCGGTCGTTCTTCCTAGCCAGTGGCGTTCAATTGCGTCTCGTGCCCCTACACCTCTGCCCAGAACGGTCGGGCTGAGCGTATGATTCGCACTATCACCAACATGATCCGCTGCCTCCTCTTTCAGGCGTCTCTCCCCGCTAGCTACTGAGCAGAGGCTCTTCACACAGCCACCCACCTCCTCAACTGCCTCCCATCAAGGCGGTGAGCCACCCCACCCCCCACTTCTCCCTATACGACACGACCCCCTCCTACGACCACCTTCGTGTGTTCGGCTGTGCTTGCTATCCCAACACTTCTGCTTCTACTCCTCATAAGTTGTCTCCACGCTCTACCCGCTGTCCCTTCCTTGGCTACTCCCCTGACCACAAGGGGTATCGCTGTCTAGACCTCACCACCCATCGCATCATCATCTCTCGCCATGTCGTCTTCGACGAAGATGTGTTTCCCCTTGCCGGTTCCTCTCCGCCCACCGACCTTGACTCCCTCCTTGAGTCCGATCTGGGTACCTGTCACACCCGGGTTTTAGGGGCACCAAGACCCGGGCGCGAACATAAACACCAGGTATGCTGGGACCAAGTCTCACACATATGATGTATAGTGGCACAGGATCGAATGTCATATCTTTACTACATAACAGGAATTCTGTACAAAATAAATAATTACATTATAAGGAGACAACGGTCCAGCAACCCAAAGTTGACTGGGAGACGACGGCGTAGACTTCTCTCGAATACACCACGACATCCTCCAAGCGCCTCATCCTGCGGTACCTGTTCTTGACCTGTGGGGGGTGTGAGACAGCAAGAGTGAGCTCACATACGTTCATCGCTCAACAAGTTGTGGGGAATAATGTGCATGAACTCGCCAAAGGTGGGAGCTCACGTGAAGTGTAAGGCTTACCAAAGAAGATGGTTAGAGCTGAGCATTGCTTTTAAAGTTGGTCAAAATTTTATTAGCAGTTACTAAGTATAAGTAAATACCAACCCAGTTAAATAGTAGAACAAAAGTAACAACTTCACCTGCGACGCAATGCATATGACAAATTGAGTTTAAATTCCATAATTTAATCATGTGAGTGTCCGAGCTGCTCTTGACCGTGAGCACGGCTAGTATACCAGTTTTACACTCTGCAGAGGTTGCGCATCTTTACCCACAAGTCGTGTATCCCATGTCGCCAGGGTTTGCAAGGCCCTTAGACACTACCGAGGTGAATGGCTAGGGATCCACTACGAGGCCTTTACAAAGTTCCACTAGCTTCCGAAAACCCGCTACAGTTTATAGGAAGTTCCAATGCAGGAATCCCTTGCAGGACCGCCATCGCAGCAAAATCCTCCCGAGGGCCTCCCTACACTGACCACTCCCCTACTGCCCTTGCCCCTTTCGGGTAAGGTAATCTTCCACTAGCTTTCCTAATTAATCAGCCAAGGGGTCCCATTCCTCCCTTGTGGTAGCACTGTTTTCCCGGGTGGTTCTCCATGTTCCAATTAACATAACGATCTTAACATGAACAGTAAATAACAACTGATAATAAAAGTATAATCATGAATAAAATGTATCTCCATACCCAAAACCACATATAGCACTAGCAAGTACTACCCAGAAAGTTCAGTGGTAAACAAGGTATAAAGATAGACAAACTGGGGTATCCTATTGGGTCCCATCAAAATTAACCTATGCAGATCATTATGATTAATTAGAACATGAGTGGGTAAAAAGAAGTGATCAAGGGCACAACTTGCCTGGGACTTGAGATTCCAGGTACCAGGATGATCTTCAGATGACACGTGTCCTCACTGCTAAACGTAGCAATACAGACATACATCGTATAGGCAAAATTAACATTACACCAAACATAAGAACAAAATACACATTAATAATATACATATTAAAATAAGATCATAGGAACAGGAATCATTAATTTTGGAGTTATAGGTTTTAAGTTATGAATTTCCAAAGATTCTATGTGCTTAGTACAAAATTAATTAGGATCACAATTTAATGAGACTTTCAAGTCAAAACAGTGGCACTATTTGATGAACAATATTATTATAAAATTATAGGAACTGGAATGGGCAAATTTGGACTTCATATGCATTTTCTATGGATTATACAAGTTCTAGGGTTTATTTTCATATTAAAAATCTATTTCTTAACTCATTATTCAATTTACTGCCGACTCTGGACTGGGCCTCAAATTCATAAAAGGCCAGGGGCTACGGTGCAAACATTCCTAAGACTCAGAAAGTCCCAGGCGTGGACGGCGGGTTATTTTCCGAAAACCGCAGGGTCTCTTTAGTAAAATGAACATGACGAAGGGGTATCTAGCATCCTGAGCCGTTAGATCAATGATCAATGTCCAAGATTAGAAGCCCCCCAATCCAAACCGGTATGCGCTCGGACCCCTTAGATCATAAATGAACGGTTCGGATTTAATGAAGCCAGATCAGCTCCGGGCCACTCGATCATGATCCAAAGGTTCCGCACAGAACACCCCCATCGGGACCTAACACCTAATCGCAGCCACCGACCCCAGATCCAACGGCCGAGGCACCTTCTTCATCCTCAGTCCAAGCTAGGCGATACCTTGCCCAACCGCGGCGGCGCCCCTCACCGGAGAAACACGATCCGACGCCCCAAGCGCCCAACAGAGAATCCGAACGATGCAACACGACCCAAGAACCGAGGCGAATCGCATGAGGGAATTCTCACCAGTGGGGAAGTCATGGCGAAGTCAGGCCACGGTGTGGCGCAACACACGCTGACGACGAGAAATTCCGAGCTTCCCAGGGCGGCATAGATCACCGGCACGTAGAGGTCTGGCGACCCGGCGCGAGCATGACAGAATCGCGCGAGAGCAGAGGCAGCTGGAGTTGAAGCTGGGCGACCGCCGTGCAGGGGCTGTCGCACGAGCAGAGCTAGTTGACGACGGAGCGTGGGTCACGGAGCGTATTTATCCCGCGGAAGCAACTACTAGCGAGGTTGCCAGGCGAGAATCCTGGCGGTGAGGATCAACCAACCAAGCTATCCCGAATTCACCGGCATCTGTTGCGCGCCCATGGCGGAGTTCGTCGTGGAGCAGCAGACATGGGCGTGGGAGTAGAAGGGCTAGGGCGCCGAGTACCGATGGGAATGGGATACCGGGCATCCGGCCGTGGGATGGGGATGGCAAGGCAGCCACGGAGTTTGCGTTTTATATCCCAGGCGAACCACAACAGCCCCGCGATCCCAGCGGACATGGCGATTCTGTTGCAGCGGATTTGGGATAGGGACGGACCTGACTATGCGGTCCCACACGTCAGTGACATCACAGGTTTGAGGAGAGGCCGCCAAGTGGGCCCGGCTAGCCAGTGACCGCGCAGACGCGCCGGTTCTCTGGGCCGCGCGGTTCTTATGGTGTTCTGGGCCGAATGATGATTAAGGCCCAAACCGAATTCCTTTCCTCCTTTCTATTTTCCCTTTTTATTCTCTATTTTCTTTTTCCTTTCTTTTCACCTTTAGATTCCAGATTTGAATCCAAAGTTTTGTGGTGAAATTGGCACTAAATTTTGAATCTATAATTTGAGTCATACCATTATAGGATAAATTTATTTATTTATAAATTTATCTTGTATTTTATAGTGTTTCTCTCTTCTTTCCCATTTTAAATTCCAAATTCCAACTTAGGTTTTAATCCCAATCTTCAAACCATTATTATATTTTATTATTGTTATTGTTTTTATTATTAAATTCACAAACAAACTCCAATATGATGCATGGCTTTTTTTTTTAATCATTTGTTTGAATTGAACTCTAAATTTTGTGTATGCTCTTTTTATGATGCAAATGAGGCACAGGAAATTAAAAAAATCACTATATTTTCCTTGTATACAATTTTGAGTATTACAGTACCCATCCCTCCCCAGCCCCGTCGACCATGCCTGCACCACGCACGACCCCGTCGACCTCATCTGCGCCGCGCGCGGCCCCGTCGATCCCACCCGCGCCACGCGCGGCCACGCTGACCCCGCCTGCGTCACGCGCGGCCACACCGATCCCGCCTGCGCCACGCGTGGCCACGCGACCCAGCCTGCGCCGCGTATGACCCCGGCGACTCCGGCCCCCTCGACGAGCGGGACCCGCTTCGCCGACCCCGCCGTCGTCTACTGCCGTCGGGGGAGTGTTCCTCCCTCGGCGCCCACGGACTCGGGACCTTCGACGGACTTGGCCCGATTCGCCGACCCCGCCGTCGTCAATCGCTGTGGGCTGGCCACGCCCGTGGCCCCTGCGCCGTCGGTGTACCACCCCGTCGTCATTCACCGCACTTTCGGGCACACTCACCCCATGGTGACTCGACGGGCCGCCGGTGTCCTTCGACCTGTCAACAGGCTGATCCTGGCCGCCGACACGTCCTCTACTCCATCGAACGCCTCCGCTGTCCCCTCCTCCGTCCGCACCGCCCTGGCCGACCCTCACTGGCGTCGGGCCATAGAGGAGGAGTATGTGGCCCTACTGGCCAACCACACCTAAGACCTGGTGCCTCGTCCTCCCGGCACTAACGTGGTCACTGGCAAGTGGCTCTTTCGCCACAAGCTGACTTTGGATGGCTCCCTCGATCGCTACAAGGCCCACTAGGTTCTTCGGGGCTTCACCCAGCGCCCTAGCGTGGACCACAATGAGACCTTCAGCCCCGTCGTCAAGTTCGTCATCGTCCGCGCCGTCCTCTCCCTCGCCCTCTCTAGGAATTGGGCGATCCATCAGCTCGACGTCAAGAACGCCTTCCTTCATGGCACTTTGACGGAGACTGTCTACTGCAGCCAGCCCACCGGCTTCGTCGACGCCGCCAACCCGGACATGGTCTGCAGGATGAACCACTCCCTCTATGGCCTCAAGCAAGCGCCGAGGGCCTGGTACAGCCGCTTTGCCACCTACTTGGCCTCCATCGGCTTCGTCGAGGCCAAGTCGGACACATCCCTCTTCATCTACAGGCGGGGCGACAACATCGTCTACCTCCTCCTCTACGTCGATGACATTGTGCTCACCGCATCCACCGCCGACCTCCTACAGCGCACGATCATCACCCTCCAGGGAGAGTTTGCGATGAAGGACCTGGGGCCTTTCCGTCACTTCCTCGGCATCACTACCGAACGTCGGCCCATGGTCTCTTCCTGCACCAGCGTCAGTATGCCATCGACATCCTGGAGCGGGCTGGCATGTCCGACTGCAAGCCCTGCTCCACGCCTGTGGACACGCAGGCGAAGCTCTTTGAGGACGACGACCCCCCGGTCACCGACGCGACGTCTTACCGGAGCTTGATGGGCGCCCTCCAGTACCTCACCTTCTCTCGGCCTAACATCGCCTACGCCGTCCAGCAGGTGTGCCTCCATATGCACACACCACAAGAGCCCCACCTCATCGCTCTCAAGCGGATCCTACGCTACCTCCGGGGCTCACTCGATTATGGCCTTGTCCTCCGACCATCCTCGACGTTGGATCTTGTGGTCTACATCGACGTTGACTGGGCCGGCTGCCCCGACACGCGCCGGTCCACCTCTGGCTATGCCGTGTTCCTGGGCACCAAGCGGCAGCCCATCGTCTCCCGCTCCAGCGCCGAGGCTGAGTATCGCGCTGTGGCCAACGGCATGGTAGAGGCTTCCTGGCTGCGCCAACTCCTTCATGAGCTCCACAGCCCCCTCCAGCATGCCACCCTGGGCTACTGCGACAACGTCAGTGCCGTCTACCTCTCCACCAATCCCGTGCAACATCAGCGCACGAAGCATGTGGAGATCGACCTGCACTTCATCCGGAAGCGTGTCGCCGCAGGCGACGTTCGAGTCCTAAGCGTCCCCACTACGTTGCAGTTCGCCGACATCTTCACCAAGGGCCTACCGTCCAGTCTTTTCCTAGACTTCTGCTCCAGTCTCAACATCTGTACGGGATAGAGTTGTGACTGCGGGGGGGGGGGGTGGGTGTTACATACTTATTTGTATTCTGTCTAGGTATTATGGGCCTTGAGCCCAACCCATGTAACTCTAATATATGTATCACTCAGCCCACTCAATGAGTTAGGGTTTACTGTTCAACAGAAACTAGCCGGTAATATCATTCTCATCTTTTTTCTACAAGTCTGTAATTGTCTGGTGTATACTAGTTGTAGCAGTGCCATGAAAAATTATCACTTTACCTGTAGATGAATTGAAGGATCTTCCTTCTCTTGAGCTGTCCAGCCTTCCTTCACTTTTAAAGGTGTGAGAACAATCATTGTTATCTTCCTATGAATTCATATATTTTTTCTTTGTGCATGTTTGGACATGGAGCTGGGGCTATTTAGTTCTAATAAACAATTCCCAATAATTTTAGAGCAACCCAGTTGATCATTTATTTACTGGTTGTGTGTTCGCTAAAGAATTCTGGTTCAAGCTCGTCAACCTTTTCTCCCTACAAGGCTTGGCGCCTTCTCCTAGAGAGGATTCTCTGGATATCTAGTGGCAGAACGACAATGAGAGAGTGACGAGTGAATCTAAAAAAGGCTTCAACTCCTTAGTCCTTGGCTCGTGGTGCATTTGGAAGCATCGTAATAGTTGTGTTTTTGATGGTGCTTCTCCTTCCATAGATAGGATCATGTCCTTAGCTAAGGAAGAGGCTAATTTTTGGTTTCTTGCTGGGGCGAGATGAATCTCCTTTTTCGCCTTACAGTAGATGTCGTGTTCTTTGTGCACTCAGTCTTTTTTTTGACTGATCGTGCAAAGTGTTTTGTACGGGGTCTACCCCTTTCCTTTCTTCTTTTAATATAATGATACACAACTCTCCTGCGTGTTTGAGAAAAAAGCCTATGCTTCAAAAAGCTTTCGTATGGTCTATGTGTGGTGCATGGGACCTGCGTACCCTTAGGGTTTGTTTGGGAGCAAGGGGATTGATCCCCTTTCTCCCAAACAAGCCCTTAGTGTCTTGGTCATGAAGTAGAGCTGGGATAGTTCAGCTCCTTTGTTTTAGGTCACGCCTTTGTATGCGTGGTTTATTTAAGTTTACACTGGTATGTAACACTCACCCCTCATGGCTCGGCGCGGAGTGAGGTGGTGAGAGCTTGCAAGGGGTCGTTTCTGCTCTCTTAATACGAAGATACAAAGATCTCCTGTGTATTCAAGAAAAAAACATCCCTAATGTCTTCATGATGTTGAATATCGATATATCGTTTGGGTTGCTAACTTGCTATGGTAGTTAGGTGACATGGGTGAGTGGGTTTGGGTTGGGGGAGGAGGGGCCAACTTAACTTTATATTTCACTTGAACATTGTCTAAAGCATGGGCTCCAAAACATGATCGGTAAAACTTTGGGAAGTGGACAACTACATATAATTTCAAGAGTAATATATGGTTTATATGCCTGAACCGTCACGTTATTATGAATCATAATACATTTTAAATTATGTATTGATTGTTGAAATGTTGTCAACCAAATGCCCAGACTATATTGGAGTGCGGAAAGAAGGATGGGACACGCGTTGCAAAGTTAATATCTCGAAATGTAAGTTATGAATTTATTTTTATGGTGGCATGGTGTTCCATTAAGCATGTTTATGTCCCTGTGGATAACTGTATGCACATCTCAAATGACATATGGCAAAGCATAGCACAAAGTATTTTGATAGCAGATTGCGGTAAGCATCTTTATATGGATGGGGTGCAACATGGCTGTGTATATTGCACAAATATGAGGTTGGCTAGTAAATTTTGTAGTAAAATGACACTTCTTGTTTTAGAGATGGGTGCAGTTGTTGAGAAACTGATTGATATGGTAGTGGTCTCAAATGTGGGTGATGGAGCTAACACCTATTCTGGAAAGATCGATGGCTGGATGGCAGAAGTATTAGAGACATTGCACCTGCTATGGTGAAACTAGTATCGAAACGCAGGACAACCAAAAAATTGGTTAGAGATGCCCTGTTGAACTTCCAATGGTTGGCAGATTTGAGGGGCACCATTTCGGTGAGATTCCTTGCTGAATTGTTGGAGCTGTGTGAGATGTTAAATGTTAAGGTGCTTCAACAAGGGGTTCAGGACCAGCAGCATGTATGGAAATTTGAGTGCCTCTTGTTCCTACTCGGTCAACTCAGCATATAGCGCCATGTTTCAAGGTACAGTGTGGAAAAGTTGGGCACCTGGGAAGTGCAAGTTTTTTATGCGGCTGGTTCAATATGATAGATTCAGTACAACAGATAGACTCGCGAAACATGATCTTGACCATCCAGAGTGGTGCCTCTTGTGTTACCAAGCACGTGAAACCATCAACCATTTTGGTTTGAGCTCCTTGTTAGAGTACATGTCTAGGGTTTTGGGGTTAGCCCCTTGTAATTACAGTCTCACCCCTATGTAATGGGCTAGGCCCAACTAATCTGGTCTATTAATACAACACCCAACCCTGAGCTAGGGTTAGGGTTTCCCGTTCCAACTTGGTTTAACCAGAGTCAGTTTCTCTCTCTTCTCCACCCTCCGTCATCCACAGCTGGCCGCCGTTCCTCTTGCGGGCCATCCCTGGACATCAGCCCAGCCATGCCATGCCCCCTCCCCCCGTGCGGCGGTCCCACCAGCCACCTCTGCCGTGCCGCCTGTGCTCCTCCCCGCCTCTACTCGGTCAGTATTTGGAATCCCGAGCTGCTACCTCCTCTGCCCGGCTTCTAACGTCCCTGGTCACCGTCGCTGCACGCCGGACCGCGCCACCCTATGCCGTCATCTGCACTGGCCGCCAGCCCACCTTCAGCCGCCGCCAGGACATCAGCAACAACAGCCGCTTCGCCCATGTGCCGCCGTTCGCGTGCGCCGGACCGCGCCGCCCCTGTGCCGTCGTCTGCACTGGCCGTCGACCCACCTTCAGCCGCCACCAGGACGTCAACAGCAGCAGCTGCACGAGCCGCTTCCCCCACGTTAGACACGCGCAGGCGTCGTGCCCACCCGACCCTGCTCCCACCTTTAAGACGTCACCACCTCCCTGCTCTGCTCTGCCCCCTCTCCATGGCCGAGCCATGTGACTGGGACGTCGATAGCTCGCCTGTGCCAAGTCATGTGCCTCCTTCGCCACACCCTTAGCTCTCCGCCACTTGGTCGGACGCTCCCTCCCACCCGCGGTACCTGCAGCAACCGCGCGGGTCGCCCCCCGCCTCGACGGCTGCAACCCTCCTCATGGCGGCTCTCTTGGCCCCCCCTCTCCGCGATTGGCCTCCCGGCTAGCGCCTCAGGCACTCTTCTACACGCTGGCATGCACGCCGGCCCTTCGTCGACATCCTTCTATGGGGTTCCACCATCCTCCGCCCCTCTGGCTTCGCCTCAGGGGACTCCTACCTCCACCGCTGCTCCTGTCCTAGGTCCCGTACCTGTGCGCGTCCTTCTCCATGACGACCAGCTTGTCTGGGGCACCTTCATGGCCTTCGATCGCACCGTGAGTCCTGTCCTTCGTGACTGCGTCGAGCTAAACCCAGATGCGGACCGCCATGTGCATGGACCGCTTGTCTTCCCTAGAGCTATGATTGCCTCCCTGGCGATCGAGATCTTGTTGTCTCCCTCCCCTACTCGTGACTTCGTCGGAGCACCTCTCCGGGCTCTTTCCGTGCACCCCGTGGCTTCACCACCCTCTGCCTCTACCACCGATTGGGTGGTCGACTCCGGAGCCTCCTTTCACACTACTCCTACCACCAGCTCCTTATCCCATTACCATCCACCAAACCCCTCACATCCTCCCTCTATCGTTGTGGGCAACGGTTCCACCCTCTCGGTCACCTCAGTAGGTGCATCAGTTCTTCCGGGACCATTCTACCTTAACAACGTTCTTGTTGCTCTCGGTCTGACTCATCTCCTTTCCTCGATTCGTCGCTTCACTAGTGATAACCACTGTTCTATGGAGTTCTATCCCTGGGGGCTCACCATACGCCACCTTCCCACTCGTGTCGTGATCGCTCGCTGTGAAAGCTCCGCCCCCTCTACTCTATTCACTTGCCATCCACTTCCTCTACCAGCGTTGCCTCCCCCCATGATCCTTCTACTACCACCACCTCCGTCGTTTGGCATCATCGTCTTGGGCACCCTGGACCTGACGTGATGCCCTAGCTTTCCAGCCGTTCGGCATCTCCTATACCTGGGACTCCTCTGAGCGCCTATGTCATGCTTGTCAGCTCGGCCGTCACTCTCATCTTCCTTCTTCCTCTTTCATGTCTAGGTCTACTCAGACCTTTGATCTAATCCATTGTGATCTCTGGACTTCTCTTGTCCTCAACTTCTATGGTTAGAAATACTACCTGGTCATTCTTGGATGACTTTTCTCATTTTTTGGACTTCCTAGTTCGGCTTAAGTCCGACACGTTCAGCACCCTCACCCACTTCTTCGCCTCGGTCTCCATCAAGTTCCGTTGCCCGGTCCGTGCCCTCTAGTGTGATAATGGGCGCGAGTTCGACAACAACGCCTCTCACTCCTTCCTCACCCAAGGCGTCCAGTTGCGTCTCTCGTGCTCCTACACATCTCCCCAGAATGGTCGGGCCGAATGCATCATTCGCATCACCACCAACATGACCCGTTGCCTAATCTTTTAGGCGTCTCTCCCTGCCAGCTACTGGGTAGAGGTAGGGGTGGTAATGGATCGTGATCCAAATGCTTCATAAAATGGTAGGTCCCTAAATAATTTTTAATTCAAAAATGAATATAAATAGGACCAGATCCTAATTTGATGATCCTTAAATCTTATAGTGTAAAATTTAGAGCCCATTGTCACCCCTAGGTAGAGGCCTTGAACACCACCACACATCTCAACTGCCTCCCCTCGAAGGTGGTGAGCCTCCCCACTCCCCACTCCGCCCTTTATGGCACAACCCTCTCTTACGACCACCTTCACGTGTTCGACTGTGCCTGCTATCTCAACACTTCCGCCACCGCTCCTCATAAGCTATCTCCTCGCTCCACTCGCTGCCTCTTCCTTGGTTACTCTCCTGACCACAAGGGGTATCACTGTCTTGACCACATCTCCCACCGCATACTCATCCTCCGTCACGTTGTTTTTGGCGAAGATGTGCTTCACCTTGTTGTGGCTCCTCCCACCCACCGATCTTGACTCTCTCCATGAGTTCGATCCGGTTCTCCCTCTACCCTAGGCGCCTTGCCTTGTGCCGTTGCCCGCGCCACGCGCGGCTCCACCGCCTCCGCACACGCCTCTACCCACGCCATGTGTGGCCTCGACGACTTCGCTCTCGCCTCTACTCTCGCCACGTGCGGCCTTGATGCCTCTGCTCGCGCCTCTTCCCGCGCCACGTGTGTCGTTGTTGACCCACCTGCGCCACGCACGATCCCATCGACCCTGCCTGCGCCACGTGCGGCCCCGTCGACGAGCGCGGTTCGCTTCGCTGATCCCGCCCTAGTCTACCACAGCCGCAGGCGGGCCACTCCCTCGGCTCCTGCTGACCCGACCCCGTCGACGAGCGTGGCTCGCTTTGTCGACTCCGCCCTCGTCTACCATCGTCGTGAGCGGGCCTCTTCCTCATCTCCCGATGCCCCGCCACCACACGGTCGCCATCCACTGCGACCTCGGGTGAAGCGTCCCCAATCCTCTGGGACCCAAATGTGATACAATTACTAGTCCCAGGAGGCTAGTAAACACATTTATACATCAGATGATTACAGATCTGCTTGAACGAGACAAACCTATAAAGGTGGCGAACAACTTTAAGAGTTGGTCCACAACTCGGGACATATCATCAGAGTGGGGCTGAAGCAGCCCGATATACGCAGCGAAGCAAATCAGCGGTCCAACAGCCACAGGCAAGGTTGGGAACAGTCGTAACTCTTACCCGATCTCCTTTTTCTGAAAAACAACAAATAAGCAAGGGTGAGTACAAACGTACTCAGCAGCCCACCTTCACCCGCGGAATGGGGAAATCAGATATAATGCATGGAATATGTAGAGCTCAGGATATTTGCAGAAACAGCAATATTTAATGCAGGGTTGTTTTGAAAAAACAATTTGTATTTTGCAAAGCGCATCCTCTCCAAAAGGAGCAGAAAGTTTTTCAATATTAGAACAAAATCCTCTGGACTAAACCATCCAAGTATCTCAGCAGTTTCCCACTGGTTTTCATTTTCAAAAACAGCTACTGGACTTCCCGTCCACCATAGCTCATGGCTCAACCGCCGGACCTTTTAAAAACCACTTTTCTCAAACACACCTCTTTTTTTGAAAAACAAAACACTAATTGCCATACCACACCAGACTCGTCCATTCCTGTGGACACAGACTATTCGAATAGGTTTTCAAACTCTGCGCAGAGGTGTACACTTTACCCACTAGTCCGACTCTGCGATCCCATGGCCAATGAGACCCGAATCCGACTCTCTTTCTTTCCCCGCACGTCCTAACCTTAACGGTTATCCGGAAGGAGTCAGGCCACCACCATGTCCAAACCGGACAAAACTTTCCCCCTCCTTATCCTCCCGGTGCTCCCCAGCCTTCATAACCCTGGGGTTGGACCGTACGAGTTCAGATTGAGTGACTGCCCACACAGTCTCGAGTGGTTGTACTTATCATGAGTACAGGTAGTGAAAGATGACAAACCGGTCCTTATAAGAGGGGACAATCCTTCTGCTCACGCCTAAACCAGCTGAGCCATCACCTTAGGCCCTCCCCTAAACCAGGGAGTCCTTGATCATCCCTACTCAAAGGTGATAAGGGTGAAAACCCTTCATCAAACATATTTTGAAAAGCATTTTCTTTTGAAAACTCACACCTTTCCTCAAATCATTTGTAACAATTATATCAGGGATTGATTGCGGCAAGCGGCTGGGTGGCCATAATAACTTGTCTCAAAATCATATTATGCATAAAATAACAGGCTGAGGGTTGTGGTTGTAAAACATAGGTAATTTATGCATCAAAGGGATCCAGTGAGCTTGCCGTGCTTATTCGGCGAAGGGGGAAGGGGAGCTCGCGGAACTGGCTTCTGGCTCCACCGCCTGGCGTAGACTTGCAGATCTGGCCTCCACGAGACGACACGAACGCTCTGATAACTATGCAACATGAACAAGCAAACATACAAACCAGCAAGTATACCAACAAATATTTAGTATAGTGGTCAGAATAGCGATATATGGATGGGTAGAGTCTTGAGTAGAATCTGTGTCATGTGGTGTTGTGATATTACTGGTGGTGGAGCGGAGGTGCTTACCAGGAGGGTGGACTGGAGGCGAAGCGACACTATGCGTGTAGCCGGCGGAGCAGAGTAACTGAGTGGGTGGGGTGTTTGCCTTGGCTGAGGGTGTTGAGTGTGTGTGGAGAGGGAGAGGGTAGCTGGGTGTATTTATAGCTGGGTGTCTGTGGTGCAGCACAGTGAAGTTCACTGTTGGTGAGAATAGTGACGAATGAATCGTCTGACTTAGTATGAACAGGAGAGTTATAGGCAGAATATGGGACAAGAGTATTTTGGGAGTTTTCTAGAATATGAACCATGCTTAAGGGATGACATGGTTGGGTAGGGAATAATTCGATAAGAATTTAGAAACAAGAATTATTGGAATCGGAGTTTGGAAGCCTGGTTCGAAGGAATCTCAAAGTTAAGCGTGTTCAACTTGGAGAAACCTGAGATGGGTGACCAGATGGGAAGTTCCCACTGGAAGGAAAATCACAGTCACCGGAGTTCGCATGACTGGAATATGGGTCTGGCTGGTCTTAGGTGGACTGGACAACATGATGTATGAGTAGTTGAAATTTGGGGTGATCGGCTAATCGATGAATAGTAACGATGAATAGTAACGGTGAATAGTGATGACAAAAAAGTTACATATATATCATCGATGAGTAGTAACGATGATGAATAGTAAAGCTGAATAGTAACGATGGTGAATAGTGTCAGTGAATAGTAATGATGAATAGTAACGGTGAATAGTGATGGTGAATAGTTCGTATGAACGAACGATGAACGATGAATAGGAACTATGAACGAACGATGAACGATGAATAGGAACTATGAACGAACGAACGAACGATCGAATGATCGGACGAACGAACGATCGGAATTTCGGCAGCATAACGGCAGGACAAAGATTATCTGGAAGAACGATGAATAGGGACTATGAACTAACGATGAACGATGAATAGGAACTATGAACGAACGATGAACGATCGAATGATCGAACGAACGAACGATCGGAATTTCGGCAGCATAACGGCAGGAAAAAGATTATTTAGATGAACGAACGGACGAACGATCGGAATTTCGGCAGCATAACGGCAGGACAAAGATTATCTGGAAGAACGATGAATAGGGACTATGAACGAACGATGAACGATGAATAGGAACTATGAACGAACGATGAACGATGAATAGGAACTATGAACGAACAATCAGAATTTCGGCAGCATAACGGTAGGAAAAAGATTATTTGGACGAACGGACGAACGATCGAATGATCGGACGAACGGACGAACGAACCATGAACGATCGGACGAACGATCGAACGATCGGACGAACGAACGAACAAACTAAGAATAGGGGGACGAACGATCGAAGAACGATCGAACGATCCTTGTGCTAGTGTGTGCTTGTGTGGAACATGGAGTGGGTGTGTGGGGGGGGGGGGGAGAGTTGCCATGAAATGGCTTGGGGTGGGATGAGAGGAGGCCCTTGCCCCTCTATTTATAGCCATGGTGGGGGGATTAGGGGGAGGGATGAGAGGATTAGTGGAGATTAGCATGTATTTGTCTTGTATAAGTGTAATTAGCTTGTAGAGCTCACCGTATGACACCGGAGGCATATGTATACGTATGAGCATGAGGAAAGTTATGAAGAAAATATTTGTAGGGACTTGAAAAATGATTATGAAGGTATTTCTCAAGAGGAAAATACCTGGAGAATTATCGGTGAAATATCTGGGCAGTATTTCTAGAAAGAATTTGAGGGGGCTCACTGGGGAAATATATGGGCAGCATTTCTGGAAAGAATTTGAGGGGGTCATGGGGAAATATCTGGGCAGTATTTCTGGAAAGAATTTGAGGGATCACTCGGGAAATATTTGTAGGATATTTTGAGGAGGATTTTGGAGAGAATGTAGACCACTATATTTTATTTGTTGATATCAACTCGCAAACAAACATTTTGAAAAGAAATTTGAAATTCATTTTGAATTTAGAGCAAGTTTGAGAAAATTTTAAGATTTGAATTTTTGGGATGCTACATCGGGCATGTCCACCCGATGGTGACTCGCCGCGTAGCCGGCGTTCCTCGCCCCATCGATCGGCTGATCCTGATGGCTGACACAGCTGCCACCCCTCCGGATGCTTCCCTGGTCTCCTCCTTCGTTCGCGTCGCCCTCGCCGACCCGCACTAGCGTCGCGCTATGGAGGAGTACGAGGCCTTGCTGGCCAACCACACTTGGGACCTAGTGTCGCGTCCACCAGACACTAACGTGGTCACCGACAAGTGGCTCTTTCGCCACAAGCTGACCTTGGATGACTCCCTCGACCGCTACAAGGCCCGTTGGGTCCTTCGGGGCTTCACCCAGCGCCCCGGAGTGGACTACGACGAGACCTTCAACCCCGTTGTCAAGTTCGCTACCATTCGAGCCGTCCTCTCCCATGTCGTCTCCTGGGACTGGGTGATCCATCAGCTCAATGTCAAGAATGCCTTCCTCCACGACACTCTGATGGAGACTGTCTACTGCAGCCAATCCACTGGCTTCGTCGACGCCGCTCGTTCGGATCTGGTGTGCCGGCTGAATCGCTCCGTGTACGGCCTCAAGCAGGCGCCGCGGGCATGGTACAACCGCTTGGCCTCCTACTTGGCCTCCATCGGTTTCGTCGAGGTCAAGTCAGACACGTCCCTGTTCATCTACAAGCGCGGCGACGACACCGTACCTCCTGCTCTAAGTCGACGACATTGTGCTCACGACATCCATCGTCGACCTTTTACAACGCACGATCGTCACCCTTCAGCGGTAGTTCGCGATGAAGGACCTGGAGCCTCTTCACCACTTCCTCGGCATCACCATCGAGCGCCGGCCTTAGGGTCTCTTCCTCCACTAGCGCTAGTACACCATCGACATCCTGGAGCGGGCTGGCATGTTCGACTGCAAGCCTTGCTCCACACCTGTTGACACTCAGACGAAGCTCTCTGAGGATGACGAGCCCTTGGTCGTTGACTTGGCGTCCTACCGGAGCCTGACCGGCATGCTCCAGTACCTGACCTTCTCTAGGCCTGACATCGCCTACTCCGTCTAGCGGGTGTGCCTACATATGCACACCCCGCGAGAGCCTCATCTCATCGCTCTCAAGCGGATCCTCCCCTACCTTCGTGGCTCCCTCGACTACGGCCTTCTACTCCGACCTTCCCCGACGTCGGAGCTTGTGGTCTACACCGACGCTGACTGGGCTGGCTGTCTCGACACGCGCCGGTCCACTTCCGGTTATGTTGTGTTCCTGGGCGCCAACCTCGTCTCTTGGGCCCCAAGCGGCAGCCCGTTGTCTTCCTCTCCAGTGCCGAGGCTGAGTACTACGCTTTGGCCAACGACGTGGTAGAGGCCTCCTGGCTGCACAGCTCCACAGCTCCCTTCAGCGCGCCACCCTCATCTACTGCAACAATGTCAGCGCAGTCTACCTATCCACCAATCCCGTGCATCATTAGTGCACGAAGCACGTGGAGATCGACCTGCATTTTGTCCGCGAGCGTGTCGTTGCCGGTGACGTTCGGGTTCTCAGCGTTCCCACCATGCCGCAGTTCGTCGACATTTTCACCAAGGGGTTACCGTCGAGTGTATTCACTGATTTTCGATCCAGTCTCAACGTCTGTACAAGATAGAATTGAGACTGTGGATTGGTGGGGGGGTGGGGGGTGTTAGAGTACCCTTCTAGGGTTTTGGGGTTAGCCACTTATAATTACAGGCTCACCCCTATGTAATGGGCTAGGGCCAACTAACTTGGTCTATTAATACAACACCCAACCCTGAGCTAGGGTTAAGGTTTCCCATTCCAACTCTCCTAAAGATTTGTGGATTGCAAAACCTCTGTCCACAATAAGGTGTTCTTTCTTTTGAAGCCTGGTGGAGGAACAACAACTTAGCAGTGACAGGACATGCTAAATTTTTATAACTGCCTAGTGATTCTGGTTGCACGGATTATCTGGAATCATAGAAATAGATTTGTGTTTGAGGGTTGCAATCCCAACCTTGCTAATGCTTTGCAGGCAACCAGGAAAGAGGTAGGTCTTTGGGATATAGCTAGAGCCAAGTCTTCGGCTTTGTCCAGGTTGAGGGGCTGTTAATATAGAGTAGGGGTTTGTTCTAAGATTGGGCCGTGATGGTCTAGTAAGTTTTTCATGTAGGTGTTCCTGTACGCTATATTCTGGCCACCGTAATGAGGCCATGTTGTACTTGGTCCTCTTTGGACCTTTTTTCTTCTTAATGTATTAATTCGTAGCTCTCCTGCGTATTCAAAAAAACAACGATTCATAGTTTGACGTTTGAATATAGAGAAGTGATGATATATTTTCTGTTTGCATGCATTGTTGTTTTTTTTAACCTTTTTAATTTTTATATTTGTCATATGTAGCAGCATGAATTTTTCCCCAAGCTAGTGGACCTTTTCAGAGTGTGTGAGAATTCAAGAAACATGGATCATCTCCACATGATCTTTAGACTAGTCAAGGGAATCAGTATGTAAAAACCTGTTAAACTTGGTCGTTTGTTATTTTAGATTGCAGCTCACATTGTTTATTCTTTTGCAGTATTGTTGAACGATGCTGGCATATTTCACAAGATTTTCTCTGATGATTTTATCCTTGACATAGTTGGGGCCCTTGAGTGTAAGCACTGTACAAGTCATTCTGCTCCACCTAAGTAGTTTTAAGAAATTGTGCTGTGTCCATTTTAATTGAAACTTTTACACTATCACATACCTATAAAATGGCATACATTGTTCTTTGTTAATGCTTTCTTGTGCGAGCAGATGATCCAGAGGTTCCCAGTGTGCAGAGTCATCGTGAATTCGTGAAGAATCAAACCCTCAATGAGGTAATGGAGTTCTTATGCATATTAGCCTGAGCCTGATTGAGATATATTTCTTATTTGTGTGAACTTTATTTTTCACCTAGGCCATACACATTGGGAATGTTTCTGTGGTCTCAAAGATTCGTCAAACATACATAGTAGGTTATATAAAGGTCAGCCATACCCCACTGTCTCTCCCTACTTGGGAGTTTATTTATCGTCTAGCTATCTTTTGTGCTCAACCATTTCAAATTGGAATGCTTGCTACTGACAGGATGTTATATTACTGAATGCACTTGATGGTCCTACTTTGTCAAGCCTTAACTCAATCATTGAGAGGAACAAGCCTTTTGTTAGTGTTTCAACACTTCAAGTTTTCACGTGCTTCAAGTCAAAATTTTCTTTTGCCAATTGAAATTTATAATCCATCTATAGGTTGTTTCTGTACTAAAGGATGATGCTTCTTTTATCCAAGATCTGATTGCAAGGATAATATCTTCGAATACCTCTGCTGAATCAAAAAGCAAACTGGTGAGACTAGTATCACGTTCTACTGTTTTTTTTTATTTTCTGTATTGAGATATTACCTTCTTTACGAGAATCTTATCTTATATATGTCAATTAAGATATAATAATTAGTGATTTTAGCATTCTATGAATTAAAAAATGATCTTTTCCGAAGAAATATCTATTTGCTATTATACTGCTGCAAAAAGGAAAAGTTTCTTCTTGCAAATTGTTAGCCATGCATGATTGACTGCTTTTCTTGTGGTGCTGTTACTTGTTAGTACATGATGAACAATGCCATATTGATTGTCTTGTTTTTTTCTTGACAACTAGGATGAATTTTAGATTAACTTTTGCATGTTAATCCCATGTGTACTACCAGGGGCAGAACTCAGTTGAGGCGAAACTGGGCTCCTGCTCCTGCTTGCCTGCGACAAAATTATGAAGAAGCAGTTAGCTTCCTAGCCTATCAGTTAATAAGTTTAACAGTTAAGCCTGTTACACTAGGGCTTATTTTGTCAGCCTTCTTGTACTCGGTTCTCAAGTGCAACAATTGTACCAGCTGTTCATAGGTCTGCACAAAATACAGGCTGCATGGAGTAGAAAGCCGGCACCATGTTACCAGTTAGCACAATACTCGGCTCTCAGGCGCTACCAAGACATATACTAATGCTAGGAAATCCTTGTTCTAAATTACTCTTTATTTTCATGAACACACATGTTGTAGTGCTTACTATAGAGATTAGGACAATAATGTTTATTAGTGGGTTACGTTGAGGACGACGACATGCGTCAACGCTGCTGCCCGAGAAGGCGACACAGCGACATTGCTCTTGCTTGGCGAAACATCTCGCGAAAGACGACAGACGACAGACGTCTCGAGAGGGTGGTTCGCTCACGATCGGTTGATCAGGCCGATGGCGTGCGAGGTGGAGATGACGATGGCAAAGGTGATGTCGAAGGTGGGCCTCTCGATCGGTGGTGGCGACGCCAAGCCGACGTAGGTGGACGTGCAGACGATGAGGTGCGGCACAGGCAGGCGTTCTGGTTACGCTGCATGCCACGCCCGCTGCACGGTCAAAGAAGATGAGGAAGTTGGTGTTGTCGAAGTTGATGTCGATGACGCGCGAGTCGACGAGTAGTGGGTGATGGAGACACAAATTCGATTTCTGACCGGGAAGAAAAGAAAACACAACACCAACAAACTGGGTGCAACACTGAGTACGCCTAGCCAATCTCATCTTACCCCTCTATCGCATCAGCAAAGTAACACACGATAGAGAGGAGGGCCCTCCGCTTGTGTCCCTTAGCAAGGACGAGAGACAGACGGGGTAAGAGAGCAGATCAAGCAGGGGCTAGGCACCCACCAGCGCGGGGTGGCACGGCTAGGACGAGCGGCGGTAGCGCGCGGCCTCGTGTCCTCCTGACCAGCGGCAGCACGACCTGCAGCCCCCGGCGACTCCGGATCGATGGCGGTGTGGCATGTCGCTATCGGATCCACGGTGGCAAGGCCTATGGCCCCTAGATCGGCTGCGGCGTGGCCCACAACCTCCGGATTTGCGCGCACGGCGTAGCAGGCCGGGGACGATGCGGCGGAGACTCGGCGGTAGCCAGGCACAAGCCCGACGGCGCGCCCCGCAGGCCGACCGGCAGAGACGTCATTGCACGATGATGAGAATCTGCCACCACAGGGCCCAACCCAGCCCAGCCCCTTAGACCCGAGTTCTCCCCCCACGCCCGTCACCCGATAGCATAGGGAGGGGAAGTTTGGGTGCAACCGTCTCCATGATGGCTTGTAGAGAGGCGTGGGGGGTGACCGACAGTTGAGGCCATAGCTACGCACGATGACGCTCGAAGCAGCCTGGTGTAGTTCCAATTTGTTGTGCTTGGCGATGCAACGACGACGGGCGGCAAGATCAGATCGATCTACCGCAGACTCGAGGACGATGAACGCGACAGTTGGAGGCATCAGACGCGCATCCTAGGAAGGCGTTGCCTTTAGCGGAGAGCGATCTCCCATGGGCCGGCGCGCCGGTGGCAGCGGAAGTCGAAGACAAAGGGTTTGAACCTAGACTCGTGATACCATATAGGAAGGAGAGATTGCGTATCATGTGTGAGATGGTGAGATGTAGTGCATTGAGCCTCTAGGGAGAATATATAGGAGTACATAACTTGGAGAGCAAGAAGCCTATCCTAGAGATGAGGGAAGGTTATTGTCGGGTATCTGAGAGCACCTAGAGGGGGGGTGAATAGGTGATCCTGTAACACTTAAAACTTAGGCCACAAAAACTTGGTTAAGTGTTAGCGCAATAACCGCCAAGTGGCTAGAGAGGAGTCTTCAACAAAACACAATAACCAACAAGAGATCAATCACAGAGATGGCACGGTGGTTATCCCGTGGTTCGGCCAAGACCAACGCTTGCCTACTCCACGTTGTGGCGTCCCAACGGACGAGGGTTGCAATCAACCCCTCTCAAGCGGTCCAAAGACCCACTTGAATACCACGGTGTTTTGCTTGCTTTTCTTAATCCCGTTTGCGAGGAATCTCCACAACTTGGAGCCTCTCGCCCTTACAGTTGAAGTTCACAAAGAAGCACGGAGCAAGGGAGGGATTAGCAATTCACACAAGACACTAAGATCACAGCAAGCACACACAAGACCCAGACTTAAGCTCAAGAGACTAGCACACTAGAACGGAGCTCAAATCACTAGAATGTCGAACAAGTGCACAAGAATGAAGTGTGAGTGATCAAGAGTGCTCAAGGAATGCTTGGTCTGCTCCTCCATGCGCCTAGGGGTCCCTTTTATAGCCCCAAGGCAGCTAGGAGCCGTTGAGAGCAATCCTGGAAGGCAGATCTTGCCTTCTGTCGACTGGCGCACCGGACAGTCCGGTGCACCACCGGACACTGTCCGGTGCAGATCTCCTTCCTTATTTGGGGAAGCCGACCGTTGGAGTCTGAGAGCCATTGGCGCACCGGACACTGTCCGGTGCACACCGGACAGTCCGGTGCACCAATGTGACCGTTGGCTCGGCCACGCGTCACGCGCGGAATTCTCGGCCGACCGTTGCCCCGGCTGACTGTTGACTCACCGGACAGTCCGGTGCACCACCGGACAGACCGGTGAATTTTAGCCGTACGCCGTTAATCATCTCCCGAGAGCGACGAGTTCGCCTGTGAACGGCTCACCGGACAGTCCGGTGCGCCACCGGACCGACCGGTGAATTTTAGCCGTACACCGTCGTCGAAGTCCCGAGAGCATCCTGTTCGCCAGAGCTAGCCTGGCGCACCGGACACTGTCCGGTGCACCCAGACTGCGCAAACTTTGGCTAAACAAAGCCATCTCTTTTCCAATTCAATCTTTCCTGTTTCCAGCACTTAGACACAATACATTAGTCCATAAAAACAATGTACTAAGTCTAAAAACATACCTTTTGACAAGATTTTCACTTTGTCCACCACTTTGCATAGATTAGCATAAAAACACTTGTGTTGGCACTCAATCACCAAAATACTTAGAAATGGCCCAAGGGCACATTTCCCTTTCAATCTCCCTCTTTTTGGTGATTTATGCCAACACAACATAAAGCAACTAGAACAAATGCAATATCACTGCAAATGAGTACTCAAAATTGTTTTGATTCAATTTTGACATATATGGATCATACTTTGCCACCACTTGGTTTGTTTTTGCAAATCAAACTCAATTTCCTATCTCTAAGTCAAATCCACTTGTAGAGACATAAAGAGAGGTATTCCAAAGGAAATTGATCAAGGATTTCAAAAACTCCCCCTTTTTCCCGTGATCAACACTTCTCCCCACAAGAGGCCAACTTTTGACAAAAGAGACAATAAAAGAGTTTTGACAAACCAAAAGCTCTAATCTACCATTTTCAAAATTTCTCAAGTGGTAGCTGATCCATCTATTGCTTTGGCCTTTATTTCTCCCCCTTTGGCATCAAGCACCAAAACAGGATCAATCTTGGCCCTTAAACCCCATTGCCTCACCAAAATCTTCAAATAAGAACATAAAGGCAATAAGAGTACGTGAGATGAACTTGGAATAAGTTACCCTCTCATCGGAGTGCAGTGGAAGTCTTTCATGGTCCAAGTCCACCTTTTTCCCTTTCAAACTTCCTTTGAGACTAAAACAAGCAAACTCAAGCAAACGATTAGTCTCAAAGGGTCAAGTTGTAGCACAACTCCCCCTAAATATGTGCATCACTTGCACAAGGACTTGTGAGGTCCGGGGAGTGATTGTACAACTTGAGCACCATAGTAAGCAACAAGATGCATAAGGAACATGATCAAAGGCATAAATACATGTATGCTATGAATCAATCCAAGTTCCGCGAATCTAGGATATTTAGCTCACTACGCAGCCTGCAAAAGGTCTTTTCATCTAAAGGCTTAGTGAAGATATCGGCTAGCTGGTTCTCGGTGCTAACATGAAACACTTCGATATCTCCCTTTTGCTGGTGGTCTCTCAAAAAGTGATGCCGGATGTCAATGTGCTTTGTGCGGCTGTGCTCAACAGGATTTTCCGCTATTCGGATAGCACTCTCATTGTCACATAGGAGTGGGACTTTGCTCAGATTGTAGCCAAAGTCCCGGAGGGTTTGCCTCATCCAAAGTAGTTGCGCACAACACTGTCCTGCGGCAACGTACTCGGCCTCAGCGGTGGATAGGGCAACGGATGTTTGTTTCTTAGAGTTCCACGACACCAGGGACCTTCCTAAGAATTGGCACGTCCCCGATGTACTCTTCCTATCGACCTTACATCCAGCATAATCGAAATCTGAATATCCAATCAAGTCAAAGTTAGACCCCTTTGGATACCAGATCCCGAAGCAAGGCGTAGCGACTAAATATCTAAGAATTCGCTTCACAGCCACTAAGTGACACTCCTTAGGATCGGATTGAAATCTAGCACACATGCATACGCTAAGCATAATATCCGGTCTACTAGCACATAAATAAAGCAAAGAACCTATCATGGACCGGTATGCTTTTTGATCAACGGACTTACCTCCTTTGTTGAGGTCGGTGTGTCCGTCAGTTCCCATCGGCGTCTTTGCGGGCTTGGCGTCCTTCATCCCAAACCGTTTCAGCAAGTCTTGCGTGTACTTCGTTTGGGAGATGAAGGTGCCATCCTTGAGTTGCTTCACTTGGAACCCAAGGAAGTAGTTCAACTCGCCCATCATCGACATCTCGAATTTCTGCGTCATCACCCTGCTAAACTCTTCACAAGACTTTTGGTTAGTAGAACCAAATATTATGTCATCGACATAAATTTGGCACACAAAAAGATCACCATCGCAAGTCTTAGTAAAAAGAGTTGGATCGGCTTTCCCAACCTTGAAAGCATTAGCAATTAAAAAGTCTCTAAGGCATTCATACCATGCTCTTGGGGCTTGCTTAAGTTCATAGAGCGCCTTAGAGAGCTTACACACGTGGTCGGGGTACCGTTCATCCTCGAAGCTAGGGGGTTGCTCCACATACACCTCCTCCTTGATCGGCCCGTTGAGGAAAGCGCTCTTCACATCCATTTGGTACAACCTGAAAGAATGGTGAGCGGCATATGCTAGCAAAATACGAATTGATTCTAGCCTAGCCACAGGAGCAAACGTCTCCTCAAAGTCCAAACCTGCGACTTGGGCATAACCTTTTGCCACAAGTCGAGCCTTGTTCCTCGTCACCACCCCGTGCTCGTCCTGTTTATTGCGGAACACCCATTTGGTTCCCACAACATTTTGCTTGGGACGAGGCACCAGTGTCCAAACTTCATTACGCTTGAAGTTGTTGAGCTCTTCCTGCATGGCCAACACCCAGTCCGGATCTAGCAAGGCCTCTTCTACCCTGAAAGGCTCAATAGAAGAGACAAATGAGTAATGCTCACAAAAATTAACTAATCTTGAACGAGTAGTTATTCCCTTGCTAATATCACCCAAAATTTGGTCGACGGGATGATCCCTTTGAATCGTCGCTCGAACTTGGGTTGGAGGTGCCTGAGGTGCTTCTTCCTCTTCAACTTGAACATCCTGTGCTCCCCCTTGATCACGAGCCTCCACTTGAGGTACCTGTTCGTCATCTTGGATTGGGGGATGCACCATAGTTGAGGAAGATGTTTGATCTTGCTCCAATTGTTCCTGTGGTCGCACATCGCCAATTGCCATGGTGCGTATTGCAGCCGTTGGAACGTCTTCTTTATCTACATCATCAAGATCAACAACTTGCTCTCTTGGAGAGCCATTAGTCTCATCAAATACAACGTCGCTAGAGACTTCAACCAAATCCGATGATTTGTTGAAGACCCTATACGCCTTTGTATTTGAATCATAACCTAATAAAAACCCTTCTACAGCTTTGGGAGCAAATTTAGAAGTTCTACCTTTCTTCACAAGAATATAGCACTTGCTCCCAAATACACGAAAATAAGACACATTGGGTTTGTTACCAGTTAGCAGCTCATATGAAGTCTTCTTGAGGAGGCGGTGAAGATAGACCCTGTTGATGGCGTGGCAAGCCGTGTTCACGGCTTCCGACCAAAAACGCTCGGGGGTCTTGAACTCTCCAAGCATAGTCCTCGCCATATCGATGAGCGTCCTGTTCTTCCTCTCTACCACACCATTTTGCTGAGGTGTGTAGGGAGCGGAGAACTCGTGCTTGATCCCCTCCTCCTTAAGGAACTCCTCCACTTGAAGGTTCTTGAATTCGGACCCGTTGTCGCTCCTTATCTTCTTCACCTTGAGCTCAAACTCATTTTGAGCTCTCCTGAGGAAGCGCTTGAGGGTCCCTTGAGTTTCAGATTTATCCTGCAAAAAGAATACCCAAGTGAAGCGGGAAAAATCATCAACTATAACAAGACCATACTTACTTCCTCCTATACTTAGATAGGCGACGGGTCCGAAGAGGTCCATATGAAACATCTCTAAGGGTCTTGATGTGGTCATCACATTTTTGGTGTGATGAGAGCCTCCCACCTATTTCCCTGCTTGACAAGCTGCACAAGGTCTATCTTTTTCGAAATGTACGTTGGTTAGACCTATCACGTGTTCTCCCTTTAGAAGCTTGTGGAGGTTCTTCATCCCCACATGTGCTAAGCGGCGATGCCACAGCCAGTCCATGCAAGTCTTAGCAATTAAGCATGCATCTAGACTGGCCTCTTCTTTTGCAAAATCAACCAAATAAAGTTTGCCGTCTAGTACACCCTTAAAAGACAGTGAACCATCACATCTTCTAAAGACAGACACATCTACATTTATAAATAGATAATTATATCCCATTTTGCATAATTGACTAACAGATAACAAATTATATCCAAGCGACTCAACTAAAAACACATTAGAAATAGAGTGCTCAGATGAAATAGCAATTTTACCTAACCCTTTTACCTTGCCTTGGTTCCCATCACCGAATATTATTGAATCTTGGGAATCCTTGTTTTTGACGTAGGAGGTGAACATCTTCTTCTCCCCCGTCATATGGTTTGTGCATCCGCTGTCGATAATCCAGCTTGAACCCCCGGATGCATAAACCTGCAAGGCAAATTTAGGCTTGGGTTTTAGGTACCCAACTCTTGTTGGGTCCTACAAGGTTAGTCACAATTGTCTTAGGGACCCAAATGCAAGTTTTATCTCCCTTGCATCTTGCCCTTAATTTCCTAGCAATTACCTTCTTACCCTTTCTACAAATGGTAAATGAAGCATTGCAAGCATGATATATTGTAGATGGTTCATTAACTTTCCTAGGAACATTAACAACATTTCTCCTAGGCATATTATGAACAACATTTCTCCTACCAACATTTCTATCATGCACATAGGAAGAACTAGAAGCAAACATGGCATGAGAATCAAAAGCATCATATGCATTATAACTCTTATAAGCATTTCTATATTGTCTCTTGTCATGATACATAAAAGCATGGTTCTTTTTAGCACTACTAGCCATAGGGGCCTTCCCTTTCTCCTTGGTGGAGATGGGAGCCTTATGGCTTGTTAAGTCCTTGGCTTCCCTCTTGAAGCCAAGTCCATCCTTAATTGAGGGGTGTCTACCAATCGTGTAGGCATCCCTTGCAAATTTTAGCTTATCGAAATCACTTTTGCTAGTCTTAAGTTGGGCATTAAGACTAGCCAATTCATCATTTAATTTGGAAATTCAAACTAGGTGTTCACTACAAGCATCAATATCAAAATCTTTACACCTAGTGCAAATCATAACATGTTCTACACAAGAATTATATTTATTTGCTACTTCTAATTTAGCATTTAAATCATTGTTAACACCTTTTAAAGTAGAAATGGTTTCATGACAAGTAGATAGTTCATAAGAAAGCATTTCATTTCTTTTAACTTCTAAAGCATAGGATTTTTGTGCCTCTACAAATTTATCATGTTCTTCATACAACAAATCCTCTTGCTTTTCTAAAAGCCTATCCTTTTCATTCAAGGCATCAATCAATTCATTGATTTTATCAATTTTATTTCTATCCAATCCCTTGAACAAACTAGAGTAATCTATTTCCTCATCGCTAGAATCATCATCACTTGAAGAAGCATAAGTGGTATCCCGAGTACATACCTTCTTCTCCTTCGCCATGAGGCATGTGTGATGCTCGTTGGGGAAGAGGGATGACTTGTTGAAGGCAGTGGCGGCGAGTCCTTCATTGTCGGAGTCGGAGGAGGAGCAATCCGAATCCCACTCCTTTCCGATATGTGCCTCGCCCTTGGCCTTCTTGTAACTCTTCTTCTCCTTCTTGTTTCCCTTTTCCTGGTCACTATCATTGTCGGGACAGTTAGCAATAAAATGACCAAGCTTACCACATTTGAAGCATGAGCGCTTCCCCTTTGACTTGGTCTTGCTTGGCTGTCCCTTGCGACCCTTAAGCGCCGTCTTGAAACGCTTGATGATGAGGGCCATCTCTTCATCATTGAGACCTACCGCCTCAACTTGCGCCACCTTGCTAGGTAACGCCTCCTTGCTTCTCGTTGCCTTGAGAGCAACAGTTTGAGGCTCATTGATTGGACCATTCAGTGCGTCGTCCACGTACCTCGCCTCCTTGATCATCATTCGCCAGCTTACGAATTTTCCAAGGACTTCTTCGGGCGACATTTTGGTGTACCTGGGATTCTCATGAATATTATTCACCAAATGAGGATCAAGAACGGTAAAGGACCTTAGCATTAGTCGGACGACGTCGTGGTCCGTCCATCGCGTGCTTCCATAGCTCCTTATTTTGTTGATAAGGGTCTTGAGCCGGTTGTATGTTTGGGTTGGCTCCTCGCCCCTTATCATCGCAAATCTTCCGAGCTCGCCTTCTACCAACTCCATCTTGGTGAGCAAGGTGACGTCATTCCCCTCATGAGAGATCTTGAGGGTGTCCCAGATTTGCTTGGCATTGTTCAAGCCGCTCACCTTATGGTACTCGTCCCTGCACAAGGAGGCTAACAACACAGTAGTAGCTTGTGCATTTCTATGAATTTGTTCATTAATAAAAATAGGACTATCCGAGCTATCAAATTTCATCCCATTCTCAACAATCTCCTATATGCTTGGATGGAGAGAGAACAGGTGACTACGCATTTTGTGGCTCCAAAATCCGTAGTCCTCCCCATCAAAGTGTGGAGGCTTGCCGAGAGGAATGGAGAGCAAATGTGAATTTGAACTTTGAGGAATACGCGAATAATCGAAAGAAAAGTTTGAGTTAACCGTCTTTCGTTTGTCGTAGTCAAGGTCGTCGTTGTCCTTATGGGAAGAAGTGGACTCATCACTGTCGTCGTAGTAGACGATCTCCTTGATGCGTCTCGTCTTCTTCTTCTTTCCATCTTTGTGTCTGTGGCCTGAGCCCGAGTCGGTAGGCTTGTCATCCTTCGGCTCGTTGACGAAGGACTCCTTCTCTTTATCGTTGATCACGATTCCCTTCCCCTTAGGATCCATCTCTTCGGGCGATTAGTCCCTTTGTGAAGAGAACGGCTCTGATACCAATTGAGAGCACCTAGAGGGGGGGTGAATAGGTGATCCTGTAACACTTAAAACTTAGGCCACAAAAACTTGGTTAAGTGTTAGCGTAATAACCACCAAGTGGCTAGAGAGGAGTCTTCAACAAAACACAATAACCAACAAGAGATCAATCACAGAGATGGCACGGTGGTTATCCCGTGGTTCGGCCAAGACCAACGCTTGCCTACTCCACGTTGTGGCGTCCCAACGGACGAGGGTTGCAATCAACCCCTCTCAAGCGGTCCAAAGACCCACTTGAATACCACGGTGTTTTGCTTGCTTTTCTTAATCCCGTTTGCGAGGAATCTCCACAACTTGGAGCCTCTCGCCCTTACACTTGAAGTTCACAAAGAAGCACGGAGCAAGGGAGGGATTAGCAACTCACACAAGACACTAAGATCACAGCAAAAGCACACACACAAGACCCAGACTTAAGCTCAAGAGACTAGCACACTAGAACGGAGCTCAAATCACTAGAATGTCGAACAAGTGCGCAAGAATGAAGTGTGAGTGATCAAGAGTGCTCAAGGAATGCTTGGTCTGCTCCTCCATGCGCCTAGGGGTCCCTTTTGTAGCCCCAAGGCAGCTAGGAGCCGTTGAGAGCAATCCTGGAAGGCAGATCTTGTCTTCTGTCGACTGGCGCACCGGACAGTCCGGTGCACCACCGGACACTGTCCGGTGCAGATCTCCTTCCTTATTTGGCGAAGCCGACCGTTGGAGTCTGAGAGCCATTGGCGCACCGGACACTGTCCAGTGCACACCGGACAGTCCGGTGCACCAATGTGACCGTTGGCTCGGCCACGCGTCACGCGCGGAATCCTCGGCCGACCGTTGCCCCGGCTGACTGTTGACTCACCGGACAGTCCGGTGCACCACCGGACAGACCGGTGAATTTTAGCCGTACGCCGTTAATCATCTCCCGAGAGCGACGAGTTCGCCTGTGAACGGCTCACCGGACAGTCCGGTGCGCCACCGGACCGACCGGTGAATTTTAGCCGTACACCGCCGTCGAAGTCCCGAGAGCATCCTGTTCGCCAGAGCTAGCCTGGCGCACCGGACACTGTCCGGTGCACCACCGGACACTGTCCGGTGCACCCGGACTGCGCAGACTTTGGTTGAACAAAGCCATCTCATTTCCAATTCAATCTTTCCTGTTTCCAGCACTTAGACACAATACATTAGTCCATAAAAACAATGTACTAAGTCTAAAAACATACCTTTTGACAAGATTTTCACTTTGTCCACCACTTTGCATAGATTAGCATAAAAGCACTTGTGTTGGCACTCAATCACCAAAATACTTTGAAATGGCCCAAGGGCACATTTCCCTTTCAGTATCGTAATTAGGGGTACCTGGATTACACCCCTAAACGTGCTTAACCCCAAGGCAACCGTCAAACACCCTCCCTGAGGTCAAGAAAGTATGAACCATGATTTGGCCGAGGCTCCACTCGGCGGTCACTCAAAACTTTGCCTCGCTCGAGCCTGCCCTCGGACGAGGGATGTACTCAGGGAAATCCTCATCGCCCCCCCCCCCCCCCCCCCGAGGTTCTCCCATCATGGAACAGATGTTTTCGCCTCGCCCAAGCCTGTCTTAGGCAAGGAGGACAACCCTGAGCTAGGCCTCAGCCAAAGGCCGCAGGGGATATAAGCATTCAATGCGCATGCCTAGCAACAACGGCTACTGCTCCCCCATGCCGTCTACCAACTCCGGATGGGACGCGCGTATGACAGAGCATGGTCTGACCCTCGGGAGGAAACTACGCCTTTCCCAAAGCCGGTCTCAGCCTCGGAACAACTCTGCCTCGCCCAAGCTCGGCTTCGACCACCTGCCCCCCGCGAATCCCGCAGGAGGCCATTCCTTCAGCTGTTCCCCGCACGACCGCGAGCCCCAGGGCAGGCTCGGGCACGACCTTGGGAAGACTTCCGCCTCGCCCGAGCGTGGCTTCGGCCTTGATAATACTGACGAAAGGACGCCCAACGTCATCAGAAGTTGTAGAGTTGATGTCGGGTACCCTACGTATTACCAACAACTTTTTGTCATACTTACTACTGCTCCAACCACTACGACTCTGACAGCTTGCCCATCAGACAGGCTCGGGTACGTGACCGAGCCCTCGGCTCTCTCCATAGTCAAAAATGCAAATATAGGAATCAGACATCCCCTTCCTGGCACATGTTAACAGCGTGTACAAGTGCCATACCAAAGGCCATAGCGGCTACAGGGGCTCGACCACGCCTCCTCTCCCATACGCGACAAACCCCGACACTTCTGGAGGCCCTCCTTGAGGCTATGAATAGAAAGCGTTCAGGGCTTCAGGCAGGGCGAGCGAACACTTCACGGTTTTCACCTCCATGTAGATATTGGCACTTGCCTCAAGCAACCTCAGTGACTTGGGATCCTCTCCCGACCAGCTTGTATTCCCTACTGCAAGCACTTAGGTGCAGGTAATATAAGTCTCATCACCCCTCTGCTGGAAGTAGGGCCTTCTCTTGTTCGAACCAGGATAAAGACTTGTGTCTCCTTGTATCACCCATCTGGGCCAGGGCATGCAACATTCATTCACTAATCGGTAGGATCCTAGGGTTGAAACACCGGCAGTTTTCCTAGACATAAGGAAGGTTACCCCAGGATTGTAATCAATTCTAAACCAACCATATCAGGAGTTACCTAATATACTCTAACATATACCATGTTGGAAGTGAAACCCCTGACCCTAAACTAGGGTTTGGTGATCTATTATAATAGAGGTGTGTGGGCCTAGGCCAATACAGGGACAATCACACACAATACATTAGTACACACACAATACATTTAACACTAGTCATTTCTATTGGTATGGCCTCTCATTTGTGGTATATTTGTGATCATGTTTATTAATGGTCATGATGTCTACATTAACAATATCCTGTTCTTTGTAGGTCTTGTTTTTGCGTGAGCTTTGCATTATCAGCAAAAGTTTGGAGCCGAAAGTACTATCACATATGTCTAGGTTAGTACTTTTTTTCTGGCATTAGCATAAGTTATGCTTGTGATGGCTTCGCATCAACAAATGCTATGATTGTGATGGCCAATTTTGACGTGATCAAATACTTTTTTCTCTCGAATACGTAGGAGAGCTGCGCATCATTATATGAAAAGAAGGAAAAAAGGGGGAATACCCCTGAGAAAGCCTTAAAGATACATCACAACTCCGCACTAACCTGGATCAAATGCCTGGAGGAAGGAGACCCTTCGCTCTAGCCAAACACCAAGCCCAAACCTCCTCCCTAGCAGTGAGGAGAGCCTCAGCGAGACTAGGGGAGGCACCCTGGAACACACACTTATTCCTATGCTTTCGAAGAACCTAAGAACCAAGAATCACAAAGGAATTAAAACCCTTTTTTTAGCATCAGTAGAAGGCTGGACCAGTATTTCATCTATCCTAGCCATGAATGCAAGAGGTAGTACGAGTGGTAGGTTTGGGGTGTAGGACCAGGACCCCGACGCTTGGACGCCGTCGGGCTGTTGGCTGGGGAGGCGTGGTAGTGTGGTACTGTTCACGCGAATGTCAGTGGATGAACAATACTACAGTACCCGCGGTACTGTTCACTGGATGGGCTATGAGGGGTTTGAGGGCGACGGCTAGGGTTAGGGGCGCTGGGGAGGTCGACCGCAAAGATATCCCCATGGCCGTCAAGAGAGAAGGGATTTCCTTCTAATCTTTTGATTACCTTCAAATGATACAATCCCTCTCCTTATATAGATAGGGTTACTTGACCTCTAAGCACTAGATCTAATCTTATATCTAATTCTAATCTTATCGCAAACTAGCCTTATCTTTATCTAACCAACCTAAGGGCGTGCTACAGGACCGACGTCACTGTAGCGGGCCTTCTTGGGCCCTGACACTACACCCCACTTGGACAAGCAGGTCGTCCTCGAGCTGCAACCTAACGATGACTCCGCTAGACACAAGCTTAACACCTAAAAAGAAGTCTTTTACATCTCTGCTTATTTTATTATTCTGAATCTGATTTTTTTCTCGAACGCGAAGGAGAACTTCACATCATTATATTAAGAAGAAAGAGAGGGCCCAAAATAGGCAAGTACAGAACAGTGCCACTGTTATGGTCGCTAGATCGGTGAGGGATTGGAGAGGGGTATCGATGGGCAGGAACGTCGGCCGGGGGCCACTGCCCACGGCCGAGCAAGAGGAGGGTTTCTCCCTTCTAATTCTTGCCTGCTTTATTTCTCATCCATTGATTACATAAACAGGCCGGTTGGCCGCCCCTATCTAGCTAGAGATCCTTATCTGCTTAAAACTCTCCTAAAAACTCTCAGCAAACTACTAACTGATAACCTTCCTAGATAATCCTAAATAATCTCAACTAATCTTCTAATTTTATCTCTAACTATCCTTATCTAATCCCCCTTGGAGGTTCCATGGTTGCTGCTGTCGTAGCCCCTCCGTGGGCCTCCTTAGGCCCTGACACTACACCCCTCCTGGACAAGCAGCTAGTCCTCGAGCTGCAGCATGACGGGTGCTCAAAGACCGAGTCTACTTGACCCAAAACCAGACACCTAGAAGACAAGCCTTTTACATCTCGGCTTATCTTATTATTCCGAATATGAATTTTTTTGACCCCATAAGATAAGGCAGACACCCTCCGCGCATTGGACTTGCACGTGTGCAGCCACCTGGATCCCATGGACGTCATCTGGACGAAAGGGGAGCACATGGATGAGCACGTGGAGTAGGTCGCAACAATAACCAGCGGAGGCGTCCTCGTGGCGGCCGGTAGCGGAATGTGGTGGCGCTAAATAGTGCGCCCTTGCCGATGACGAGGGGAGTGCCTTCCCTACCGCTGCTGCCGTAGAGTTGAAGTTCATTGCCCGCGGGACACGTACCATGCTCGCAGTTGGAGATAGCGGCCCGGTGTCGCTGCTGATGGCCGTCCGACAGGGCGAGGTCGCGCCCCTGTGTGCCGAGATCAACCGTCACCAAGGCTGCCTCGAGCATTTGCCGGCGCATCTCCCGTGCTCTCCGTCGTGCAAGGAAGCCACGAGCAGCAGCTTGTATGCCCGCAGCCGCCGACGTCTGGAGCCGTGCGGACAACGCGAGCTGGTGCTGCTCATGTTGTACTGCTGCCTTGATTTGCAGCAGCCTTGCTCAACCCTCTGGAGCGTGGCTTGCATCTTTGCGAGATCAGCCCTTATGTTAGTCCACAAGTCCCCCATCAATGGAGCTGGTGATTGCTGAGCCGTGGCTGCCCCTAGTGGTGTCGCCCACAGGAACGGAGACGCCGTCAACGAAAATGATGTGACGAAATTTGGCGTTGTCCCTAGGGATGGGCACGCCAGCATCCAAGATGTGGTGATAAAATTGGCAGGCGATGCTGCCCATGGAGATAGGGACGCCGGTTGCCAGGATGGCGTGACGAAGGTGGCATGTGGCGCAGCCCATGGAGATGGGGACGTCGGTTGCCAGGCGTGACGAAGGTGGCATGCGTCGCAGTCCATGGATATGGGGACGCCGTTTCCCAGGATGACTCCGCGATATTGGTAGCAGAAGCCATGGGATCAGATCGAAACCCAAGCTATCCGATACCAGATGTTATGGTCGCTAGATCGGTGAGGGATTGGAGAGGGGTATCGATGGGCAGGAACGTCGGTCGGGGGCCTCTGCCCACGGTCGAGCAAGATGAGAGTTTCTCCCTTCTAATTCTTTCCTGCTTTATTTCTCATCCATTGATTACATAAATAGGCCGGTTGGCCGCCCCTATCTAGCTAGAGATCCTTATCTCCTTAAAACTCTCCTAAAAACTCTCAACAAACTACTAACTGATAACCTTCCTAAATAATCCTAAATAATCTCAACTAATCTTCTAATCTTATCTCTAACTATCCTTATCTAATCCCCCTTGGAGGGCCCATGGTTGCTGCTGCCGCAGCCCCTCCGTGGGCCTCCTTAGGCCCTGACAGCCACCAATTCTCGGTGGCCAATACCAAAGATACAAGAACACATCCATGGTAAAACTACTATACGACTCCCACACTAAGTTGGCCAAATGGCGCGCAGGCCGCTCCATCCCTACACCAAACAGCAGCTTCTGCTTTGATATCCTGAAGGAGACGCTGAGCATTTGGGGGCACTCCATCGAATACACATGAGTTCTGATGCTTCCAAGTCCACCAGGCCACAAGGATTACCAGGGAATTGAGCCCGTTTCTGAAAGGTTTGGCGACTTGCTGCTCAGCTCTACTCCACCATTCTTGCAAATCCTGGTCCTCAGGTCCTGGGGCATGCTGGGGCAGATGCACCAGGCCGAGCACATTAAACCAAATGCACGTCGTGAAAGACACAAGAAATCAGCAAGTGCTGGATAGATTCCGATTCTTGATCGCAAAGAGGACAATTATCCGAGTGATCAAGACCCCGACGAGCGAGTGGATCCGAAGTCCAACAGCAATTCAAAGTAGCCAACCACATGAAGTACTTGCACCTCCAAGCAGCCCAGCTATGCCAAATGCGATTAGCTGGCTCAAATCTGATGGCACCAACAAAATATCTATCATAAGCGGAACTAGAAGAATAAATACCCGAGGTAACCGGTTGCCAAATATGGTGATCCGGGACACCTTCCAGTAATTGAACTTGCTGTAGCATGTCCCATAAGAGCAGGAATTCTGACAGGGCCTGGGCAGACAAATGTCCCTGGTTATCTTTGATCCATTGCAGGTTAAACATGGCGTCCTGGACTGTTCTCTTGCGCTGTAGGCGCCTTGGGATTAGTCCGGAGAGAGCAGGAGTAAGAACTGCTATTGATTGGCCATGTAACCACCTGTCCATCCAGAATAAGGTGCCTGTGCCATCTCCAACTGCAGAGTACACAGAAGCTGAGAAGAGAGCAGTCGCATTGGGGTGGACGTGGGGCTGGAGTTCACTCCAAATGCCGCCCGGATTGGTTTTCTTCTTCCACAGCCACCTCATATTTAGTGTCCAGCCGAGAATCTCCAAATTGTGAATACTAAGACCACCGAGATTAAGAGGCATGCAGACCCTTTTCCACCTGACCAAACAATGACCCCCTTGAATATCCTTTCTGGCTTTCCACAGAAATCCCCTCCTATTTTGTTGATGGTCTTGATCACCCATTTTTTTTTCTCGAACACGCAGGAGAACTGCGCATCATTATATTGAAAGAGAGAAAGGTCCGAAATGGACCAAAGTACAATGCCATAACAGGCAAAAATAAAAAGAAAAATAAAACAGTGCATAATGAAGCCAGAAGCCCAAGACTCCACCTCATCCAAGAAAAGCCTCTAAATAGTGCTCAATGAAGGGTTGACACCATCAAAAACCGCCTTATTGCGATGCAGCCATAAGCACCAGGCCCCCAGGATAATGAGACTATGGAAACCTTTTCTGATATGTTTGGGGACCCTCCTATACACCTTGCCCCACCAATCCACAAAAGAGCCCGCCTCCCTAGTAGGCGTAAGATGTCCCATCCTCAAAGCTGAAAATATAACATGCCAAAATTGTCTAGCGAAACTGCAAGAGCACAAGAGGTGCAAGATAGTTTCCTGCTCTTGGTCACATAGTGGACAGACTACCGGGTGTGGTAGTCCTTTCCTTTGAAGTCTATCCGCAATCCAACATTTATTCCTTATCGCCAGCCAAACAAAAAATTTGCATTTGGGGGGTGCCCACGACTTCCACACCCATTTCCATGGCTGGAAAGTAATAGCTCCCATAAACAACGCCGAATAACAAGATTTGGAGGAGAAAACACCAGAGCTCGAGTGCACCCACACATGTCTGTCCTCCTTCTGATTAAGCACCACACCACTTAAAGCATCCCACAGCTGCAAATACTGATGTAGGCCAATCAAAGATAAAGTATTCGTGATATCGCAAACCCATTGCCAATTATGCAACGCCTGAGCAACAGTTCTCGAACTAAATGGCCTGCTGCCCACCATCTTAACAACTTCAGGTGCAAAATCCTGAATCCTCTGTCCATTCAACCATCTGTCTGACCAGAAATAAGTATTGGTCCCATTCCCAACAACCGAGATCACCGAAGCATTAAAAAATTGTCTAACTTGCTGCTGCACAGGGATACTCAAACCAAGCCACGGTCGAGTTGGATCAGTCTTCTCTAGCCAGAGCCACTTAGCCTGCAGTGCCCAACTCATCAATTGCAAATTAGGAACACCAAGACCCCCTAAACTTAGTGGCCTTGTCACACTTTCTCAGGGAACAATACAACTTCCACCATTCACCTCCTTTCGCCCTTTCCAAAGAAACCCTCTTCGAATCTTGTCAATTGATTTAATAACCCATTTGGGAATTTTAATGCCAATAAGGAGATAAATTGGGATGGCTGATAAGACAAACCGCATGAATGTTGTCCTCCCGGCCAGGTTCAATAAACGAGCCTTCCGGTTAGGGAGTCTGTCTGCAATTTTATCTATCCACAGCTTAAGATCATTTCGCTTCAGCTTCCTGTCTGAGATTGGCAGACCCAAGTAAGAGCAAGGAAATGAGGCCAAACTGCACTTCAGCACATTGCAGCCCTCTTGAACCACATGCTCCTCACATCTGATAGGGATAGCATAACTCTTATTCATATTGGTAACCAATCCAGAGGCCGACCCAAAACAATTCAGTATCAATCTAACACATTTCAGATCTTCCTCAATGGGTTTAACAAACAGGACCACATCATCAGCATAGATAGAAAGCCTATTACGGACTCCTGCCCTTTCCAAACTATGCAACAATCCCCTACATTCAGCAGCCCTAAAAAGACTGCTAAGCACGTCCATGATCAGCACAAACAACATAGGGGAGAGAGGGTCTCCCTGACGAAGACCTCTACGATGCTTTATATGGATTCCAGGAGAACCATTCAATAACACTTGCGTAGAAGATGAAGCCAGCAGATTTGAAATCAAATTGCGCCAAATAGGACTGAAACCCAGGTAAGATAAAACTTCAAGAAGAAAAGCCCACGAGACCGAGTCAAAGGCCTTGGAAATGTCTAGCTTCAGAAACAGGCTATCAACCTTTCTCTTGTGAAGGGATTTGATCGATTGTTGGACCAACATAAAATTATCATGAATCGATCTTCCTCTGATAAAAGCACTTTGATTAGATTCTACCAATTCATGCAGACGAGGGCCCAAACGATTAGCGAGTAATTTTGTGACCAATTTAGCAACACTATGAATTAGGCTAATTGGCCTAAAATCTCCAGCCATCGAAGCATCCATCTTTTTAGGAATCAAAATAATGTAAGAGGAATTCAGTTGACCCAATCTCTGCACATTGCCCTTGTGTATGATAGACAGAGCCGCCAGCAGATCCACCTTAATGATATTCCAACAAGATTTATAGAACCTCCCTGTAAACCCATCAGGCCCAGGAGCCTTATCAGACGGAAGGCACGCAATAGTATCTAACACTTCTTTCTCTGAGAAGGGGCACTCAAGATCACTGAGATCCACGGCCTCTCTGTGACAACTCGACAGATTAATAGTGCTTTGCCTCTGAAAATCAGCACCCAAAAGACCGGAAAAAATCCATCTAGCACCTCCTGCGTATCCTCATTGGTTAGAGACCACTCTTCGTTCATCTTCTAGATATGAAATGAAATTTCTTTTCTTCCTGAAACGAGCCTGCATATGAAAGAATTTAGTATTTGCATCCCCCTCTTTTAGGTACTTAATCCTGGACCTCAACCGTGCAATTGTTCTTTCCATAGAAGCATAAACAAAACAATGCTGCTTCAGCTTTCCAAGCAGCCAAAACTCATCTCCTGACAAAACTCTAAAGTCCTATGCTGATTCCAACCTATGCATCACCTCCCTAGCAAGACCCAACTGGTTACTCACATTCCCCACCTCTCTATGCCCCCAGGACTGCAGCTGTTTAGCAAGCCTCCTGAGCTTTTGGGACAGCCTTTCCAAAGGGCAGGTTGCCAACATTGGCTGATTCCATGAATCAGCCACCACCTCATTGAAACCAGGGAGCTTGGGCCAGAAACCTTCAAAATGAAATCTGCGCTTCCCTCTACAATCCTCTCGAAATTTGAGGGTTAAAGGGCAATGATCAGAGCAAACAGAGGCGTTGCTATACAGCAGACAATCAGGGAAAAAATCCTCCCAACTAGAAGTGCAAAAAACATGATCAAGCTTCACAAGGGTGGGATCCTGCCTCTGGTTCGACCAAGTAAATTTTCTGCCAATCAACGGAATTTCTTTCAGCTCCATGGAGTTAATTAGGCTCCTGAAATTACCCATCAAAGTCCTATTGATGTTGGAATTATTCTTATCCTCGGGCTTGAAGATCAAATTAAAATCACCACATAAAAGCCAAGGACCAATACAAACATCTCTGATTTCTCGTAATTCCTGCAGAAAAGAGAGCTTGAGACTGTCCTGATGAGGCCCATACACTCCTGTAAACCACCAAGCATCACCAGACTCATCCTAGAATTGAACTGAGATAGAATAATCTTTTATAATAGACGCAACAGAGGAGAAAGATCCATCACGCCAAGCAATCAGCACTCCCCCCTAGATCCCTGAGCTGGTTTAAAAACAAAGTTACTGAAACCAGCCCCAAGGATGGAGAGTATATCAAAATCTGAAACGAAACTTAATTTGGTTTCCTGCAAACAAATGATTGAAGGCCTAAGGTCAACCACCACAGATTTAACAGAATCCCTCTTCGCTCGATCATTAAGGCCTCTCACATTCCAACACAAAAAACAGCGATCTATCATTGACATATAGAAATCCACCTAATGGGATCAACCAGCAAAATGTCCTAACAATGCCCCACAAGAGGCACCTGCCAACCAAAAAGCGCAGCAACTGCAGCAACATGGCTACCAGAGAGCCCATCTTTGAATAACCTTGCATAACCGTTGGCATCCTCAAGAGAGATGTTCTCCATTTCATCACAGAAACCCAATTGTCTACAGACCTGGGCAGCAGAACTAGAACCCAATTCTGGAGGAAACTTGGCCACCCTCCTGCTACGCCTGGGAATGAAATTAGCAGGCACAGTCCTCCTATTGGTGATTCGAGGAGGTGGCAGCAAACTATTAATAGGACCAGTGACAACATTCTTGAACTCCTGCAGCTGTGAAGAAAGCACACACTCCTCATCCTGAACTGGCTCTAGAACAAGCTTCTTTCTCCTGGAATAAACCTTGAGGCAGGGAGAAGCATCTTTCCACCCATGAATCATCGGACACTGCAAAGCAATAAAGTGATAGATAGGGACAGCAGTGAGGACTGCTTTGACAAGAATGACATGACCATACGAGTGAAGCAAGGCCGCCTTCCAACCAGGGAGATGGTCAACAACCTTATCAATCATAGAGAGTAGAGCCCCTCTAGTGAGCTTTTTAGATGCCAATAGTAGGCCCAGGTAAGTGCATGGAAATTGGACCACATTACACGGCAAGGTATCCTGCAACATTGTCATGTCAAGATCTTGACAATGTATAGGGGTCATTGAGCACTTGGACAGATTGGTCACAAGGCCCGAAGCCACCCCGAATACCCTGAGAATTTCTTTAATCAGTCGCAGCTCCGTAACACATGTTCGAAAGTAGAGAACGACATCATCCACATATAATGAAATCCTCTGACCGCTGCCTTTATGCAATAAAGGTTGCAACAACCCTAGCTCACAAGCCTTTACCACCAGAGAATTAAGCACATCCATAACGAGAATAAATACCATAGGGGATAGAGGATCCCCTTGCCTCAAACCTCGTTGATGACAAATAAGGTCCCCAGGTTCCCCATTTACCAACACTCTAGTGGAGGAGCGAAGCGAAACATCTTGCAGATGATATTGCACCACAATGGACCGAATCCCAAATGCCTCAGCACTTCCAACAAAAAGGGCCAAGAAACTAAGTCGAAAGCCTTACTTATATCCAATTTATAGAGGACCCGAGGCTCCTCCTGTCTGTGCAACGCCCTGGCTGTGTGATGAACCAACATGAAGCTATCATGAATACTCCGCCCTTTAACAAAAGGACTCTGGTTCGGTGATACCAAGTTTGGGAGCAAGGCGATTGGCCAAAAACTTAGTCATAACTTTTGCAAAGCAATGAATAAGACTTACCGGCCTAAAGTCCTTTACCTCCAAGACATACGGTTTCTTTGGCAGAAGGGTAATCTATGCAGAATTGAGGAGGTAGAGCTTAGTAACATCCCCTTGAAACACTCTCTCAATGGCAGCCATGAAGTCAGCCTTTATAATCAGCCAAGCAGCCTTAAGAAAGCGACCCGTATAGCCATCCGGGCCTGGAGCCTTGTCCGTGGACATTGACTTAATAGTAGACTAGACCTCTTCCGAAATCGGTTGCTCTAGATCAGATAAATCCACCCCAGGCACATGAGATGACTAAAGATTAAGAGAATTCTATGTCAACAGAATACCCCAGCAGCTGATTATAATATTCTCCCACCACTTCATGTTTATCCTTTTGATCAGAGACAATGTGATCTCCACTTTTCAGCTTAGCCACAAAGTTCTTTTGCTTCCTGTACCGAGCGTGGTGGTGAAAATATGATGTGTTGGCATCACCCTCCTTAACCTAGCTAAGCCTCGACCTCATGCGAACCATAGTTCTCTCGAGGGAAGCAAGGCCAAGGATATGCCGCTTAAGCTGACGGCGGAGCCAGTCCTCTTGCTGCGACAGCAACCGAGACTCCTGAGCGATCCCAAACTGATGTATGATCTCCCTGGCATATGCGAGCTGCTGCTTGATGTGACCAACCTTGCTTTGGCTCCAGGACTGCAAATCACGAGAGAGGCGATGCAACTTTTTTTGCTAGATTTTTAAAAGGACAAACTGAAGAACCCGGTTGGGACCAAGAGCTAGTTACCTCTCAAGAAAACCGTCCAGCCAGTGCCAGAAACATTCGAAGTGGAAGCGGCGCTTGCCTTGAGTGAATTCTTGCAGTCCCAACAACAAGGGGCAGTGGTCTGAGATCATAAAGGTGGTGGTCTGAAGCACACAATTATGGAAGAGGTCTTCCCATTCAGCCGTAGCAAAAATCCGATCAAGTCTGACCAGGGTAGGGGCTTCATGCTCATTAGACCATGTATACTTTCTTCCCAAGAGCTCAATCTCCCTTAGATGGAGATCACTAATGAAGCCTCTAAAGCGCCCCGTCATTGCCCTGTCACATTATCATTGTTTTTGTCTTCAGCTCGATAGATAAGATTGAAGTCGCCTCCCAAAACCCAGGGTCCATTACAGGCTAATTTGATATCTCGCAGCTCTTGCAGGAATTGACACTTCAAAGCATCAAATTGTGGTCCATAAACCCCTATAAACCACCAAAGTACCCCATCCACATGTGCAAAAAGAACTGAAGCCGAAAACACATCAACTCTAGTATTCAAAGCCTGATAGACATGCCCTCTTCAAGCAACCAGAAACCCCCGCGAGTTCTAGCCGCAGGCAGAAAAACAAAGTCAGAGAATTCGACCCCAAGAGTGGACAAAACCATTCTTCTAGAAATAGCCATTTTCTTAGTCTCTTGAAGACAAATAAGATCAGGTTTAACATAATTGACGACCACCCGAACAACATCTCTTCTAGACTTGCGATTCAAACCTCTCACATTCCAAATTAAGAATTCTGACGGATCCACAGACATTAAAATATAGGAGAAGGAACAACCTGGAGATAACAGAAGGGGGGTGGTTGGGTGGGGGGGGGGGTGAATCAAGTTTCCATGTCAGCCGCCCCTCTGATGACTTCCACGGTCCCAATTTCTTCAATCTGCTCCGGAACTGTCCAACCGAACAGAGCTGCAAGAGCAGCGGACTTAGAGAGTGGCATACTGAACAGACGGCAATATACTTCCAAGGCTTCGTTACTTGGTACTTCTTGACCCTTGCTCAGGTTAAGAGATTGGGCAAGATTCAGCTGAACTTGCTGCACTACCGGGGAGTGCAGCGTGTTTCGCTTCATGGCCAAGCGTCTATTGTGACGAGGAACGAAATCTTGCGAATTAGACCACGACTCTTTATTTTTTTGACCTTTTAAGATAAGGCGGACACCCTCCGCGCTTGGACCTGCACGTGTGCAGCCACCTAGATCCCATGGATGCCATCTAGACGAAATGGGGAGCACATGGATGGCCACCTGAGATGCCCTCGTGGAGGCCGGTAGCGGAATGTGGTGGCGCTAAGCAGTGCGCCCTTGCCGATGACGAGGGAGCGCCTTCCCTACCGCCGCTGCCGTATAGTTGGAGTTTGTCGCCCGCGGGACACGCACCATGCTTGCGCTTGGAGACAACAAGCAAGCACGGTTGCTGATGGCTGTCCGATAGGGCTAGGTCGCGCCATCGTGTGTCGAGGTCGACCGCCACCAAGGTTGCCTCGAGCATCTGCTGACGCACCTCGTGCAACCGCCGCTGCACTAGGAGGCCACGTGCCGCAGCCCGCAGCCGCACCGCCGCTAATACCTTGTAGGCACTTGCCTGCGCAATCGGCTTCCTCCCCGCGAGCTGCTGCAAGGTTGCTGGGACGATTGGTCGCCACCGCTTGAAGATGGGGCGATGTCCTTGCCGGGCACTAGGAGGCAGCGTGCCGCCGCCTGTAGCTACGTCATCGATGCCCGGATGCCATCCACGCCCCCGTAGAAGACGTAATCGCAATGCTGCTGTGGTAGCACAGGCATGGGGGCGGTGAACGACAGGGTCGGTGAAGAAGACGTTGCCATTGTGGATTGTGGCACCATCGTTGATGAAGAGGGCGTACGATGGAATTGGTGATAGTGATGGTGGCATGGAGATGAGGTAAAGGTCAGGCCTCCTGAGGGATGACTGCGCCTGATGTCGCAATCTATGTTTGCGGCGAGGGCATGGTGTACTGGGTACCCCCATATCCATGGTGTATGATGGAATAAGGAAGGCGACGACGACATGGGCAACAAATGAATGGGCAGGCATGGTGCCGCTGGGGCTTTGGGTGGGTGGATTGAGCCTGGCAATGCATGCAGCGGCGGAGGAAGGGTGGTATGGGACGTGTGCTCTTGCGGTGGAAAATTGTGGAGAGGAAGGCGGTGATGGTCACCACGGAACTGCCAAGATCAGCAACTGCCTGTGTACGACTTCCAGGGTGAGGGTCGGCGCCGTCGCCCCTGATGCAACGATAGGGGCTGAAGCGGCCGGTGGTGGCGCAGAGGACGCTGGAGGCGAGGTTGTGGTGGGTGGAGGGCTGACATCACTGATACCAGATTGTTATGGATCTAGGGTTACAGAGGTAGTACGAGGGGTAGGTTGAGGTCTAGGACCAGTACTTCGACGCTTGGACACCATCGGGCTGTTGGCTGGGGAGGCGCGATACTGTTCACGAGGATGGCAGCAACCGCAGACGAACAGTGCTACAGTACCCGCGGTACTGTTCACTAGATGGACTTGCGAGGGGTTTGAGGGCGACGGCTAGGGTTAGGGGCGCTGGTGTGGCTGGCCATAGGGATTTCCCCACGGCCGGTAAGAGAGAAGGGATTTCCTTCTAATCTCTTGCTTACTTTCAATTGATACAATCCCTCTCATTATATAGAGAGAGGGTTACATGACCTCTAAGCACTAGATCTAATCTTATCTCTAATTGTAATCTTATCCCAAACTAGACTTATCTTTATCTAACTAACACTCACTGTCTACTAGCCATTCTGTTTTATGTTAGAAGTTTAATTAGGATACCTTTTTTTCTTAAAACATCAATTAGGATACTTCATATTGTATTCATAACGAAAAACATGTCCTGTCATCTTTAACTGGCTTTTATTTTCATTTTTGCCTTTTTATTCTAATGTATAATACGGAAAATCTCTTGCTGTCCTTAAAAAACATATTGTATTCATGAGGGGAACTTCCTACCTCTGGTCAGTATTGTTTCTCATGTTCTTTGATACACTATTGAAAATGGCTGGACTCAGAATGCATGCAATTTTTCCAATGACACAACATTCAAGTACAATATGTTTTGATCTCGATGCTCATCAAACTTTTCTTATCCTTTAATCATATTTTTCTTTCCTTTATCTAGGTATCTCATTGATGTAGGAGCGCTAAACATAATTTCTGATGTGTTACAGAGTCAGGATAAAGAACTCTTTTCAGCTGGGTAATCTATGCATCAACGAATGCTTTACTCTTCTTCGTTTAAACCTATTCCTTTTTTTCCTCTGATCGCACTATTTCTTTGGGAAATGCAGGGCAAACATACTCGGGTATTTTGTTGATCTGCATCCTGACTTAGTTAGAACATTTATTGCCAATCATGAAGAGAACCTGGAAGGCAGTTCTCTTCTTGAGTTTCTGGTAAGTTTGCACTCTTCATTTTCAAATCATTGTCCAACATTCATGTGCTTTTTTAGTCCAAGTAGCAAATTATATTATAGAATCATCTATTACTATGTGTATTTCTTCTTGTTTTCCTTGAACACTCCCCTACCGTTGTACTTTCTTTTAGGAGAATTGTACTGTATATATATATATATATATATATATATATATATATATATATATATATATTCTGTCCTTGGGTTATTACATTTTTGCTGTCTGAGATTTTGTTGGTCCCTGTTGAGTATGAATTGCTTGCCCCTTCTCCTTTTGTCCTTCAACTTTATATGAATTTTCTTCTATTACCGTTTGTTCTAGCCATTGTCAATAACTGCATGATTTGATAGTTAGCACTTGTTATGTACATCTGCTTCAAGTTACGGTAGAATCATGCAATAGTTTCTTTAATTGGTAGTTGAAATATCAACTTAAGTAACCGATGGCTGAGTTGTTTATCTCTACTGCGGGCATTGTTTACCGTTCTCAAAATAATCTCTAGTGTTAGAGATTGTATGCAGACATATCTTTTAGATTTGTAATTGCCTTGTAATCTAATTCATATTGGCTTGCCTTGTATTCCAAGCCATATTGGCCACACACACATATGACAACGCTATTAGTCACCCTAGGTGAAGCTTCACCCAACCGGTAATTACTGAAGAACACTAAGGAATTTTCAGTAATGACTGAATATCACTCAGTCATTACCGGTAATCTAAGTCATTACCAGTGTACATTATTAATCTTCAGTAATTATCGGTTGGGCGAATCTTCACCTAGGCTGACGAATAACGTGTATATATATATATACTCTATTCGTTACCTAGGATGATGGACCCAACGTTCCATCACCCGGACCAACCGCCGAGTGCGCTCGTTTGCCCCGCGTGGCTCGTTCCCAGCCACACGCGGCTCATTCCCCACGTGGCTCCCTCTACGCCACGCGTCGGCTCCTCCCCTACGAGCGGCTCCCTCTGTGCCACAAGCGGCTCCATAGGCACACACCTATTAAGTCATTTCCCTTCTAATTCAGGCATTCCAGTGTACATTAAGTCATTCTTCATGTATCTCAGACATTCTTTGTTAGTGGTTCAGTCATTCTAGGCAATATTAAGTCATTTTAGTATTCTGACAACATTAAGTCATTTCAGAGTCCAGGCAAAGTCATTCAAGCATTCAGACAACGTTAATGAAAGTCGCCTAGAGGGGGGGGGGGTGAATAGGGCGAAACTGAAATTTACAAAGTTCATCACAACTACAAGCCGGGTTAGCATTAGAAATAAAATCGAGTCCGAGAGAGAGGGTGAAAAACAAATCGCAAGCAAATAAGGAATGAGACACAAGGATTTATTTTACCGAGGTTCGGTTCTTGCAAACCTACTCCCCGTTGAGGTGGTCACAAAGACCGGGTCTCTTTCAACCCTTTCCCTCTCTTAAACGGTCACTTAGACCGAGTGAGCTTCTCTTCTCAATCACACGGGAGACTAAGTCCCCGCAAGGACCACCACACAATTGGTGTCTCTTGCCTTAGTTACAATTGAGTTTGATCACAAGAGGAATGAGAAAGAAAAGAAGCAATCCAAGCGCAAGAGCTCAAATGAACACAACAAATCTCTCTCTCTAATCACTAAAGCTTTGTGTGGAGTTAGGAGAGGATTTGATCTCTTTGGTGTGTCTTGTATTGAATGCTATAGCTCTTGTAAGGTGTAGAAGTGTAGAAACTTGGATACCATTGAATGTGGGGTGGTTGGGGTATTTATAGCCCCAACCACCAAAATGTGGCCGTTGGAAGCTTGCTGTCGCATGGCGCACCGGACAGTCCGGTGCGCCACCGGACACTGTTCGGTGCGCCAGCCACGTCAGCCAGCCGTTCGGGTTCGACCGTTGGAGCTCTGACTTGTGGGGCCTCTGGGCTGTCCGGTGGCGCACCGGACATCTCCTGTAGACTGTCCGGTGCGCCAACTGCGCGTGCTCTGACCTCTGCGCGCGCTGGCGCGCATTTAATGCGTTGCAGTCGACCGTTGCGCTTGAAGTAGCCGTTGCTCCGCTGGCACACCGGATGGTCCGGTGAATTATAGCGGAGCGCCCTCTGATTTTCCCGAAGGTGAGGAGTTCAGCGTCGAGTTCCCTGGTGCACCGGACACTGTCCGGTGGCACACCGGACAGTCCGGTGTGCCAGACCAGGGTACCTTTGGGTTGTCTTTAGCTCTCTTTGTTTGAACCCTCTCTTGGTCATTTTATTGGTCTATTGTGAACCTTTGGCACCTGTAAAACTTATAGACTAGAGCAAACTAGTTAGTCCAATTATTTGTGTTGGGCAATTCAACCACCAAAATCTATTTAGGAAAAGGTGTAAGCCTATTTCCCTTTCAATCTCCCCCTTTTTGGTGATTGATGCCAACACAAACCAAAGCAAATATGGAAGTGCAGAATTGAACTAGTTTGAATAATGTAAGTGCAAAGGTTGCTTGGAATGAAACCAATAATACTTACAGATGCGCATGGATGTCTTTTTTTTTATTAACATTTTGGACCACGCTTGCACCATATGTTTTGTTTTTGCAAAAAGTTTTAGAAATTCTTTTCAAAGTTCTTTTGCAAATAGTCAAAGGTAAATGAATAAGATTTTTTGAGAAGCATTTTCAAGTTTTGAAATTTTCTCCCCCTGTTTCAAATGCTTTTCCTTTGACTAAACAAAACTCCCCCTTAATGAAATCCTCCTCTTAGTGTTCAAGAGGGTTTTAGATATTAATTTTGAAGAGGGTGTACAAATTTGAAATTGTATCAAAATAAGATACCAATTGAAAAAAAAACTTCACCACTTAATAGTTAATAGACTCCATACCAAATAAATTTTTGAAATTGGTGGTGGTGCGGTCCTTTTGCTTTGGGCTAATACTCTCTCCCCCTTTGGTATGAATCGCCAAAAACGGATGCTTGAGTGAAATATAAGCCCTTTGTAACTACTTTCTCCCCCTTTGGATAGAAGTATAGAAGTGAAGATTATACCAAAGTTGGAGAGGTGGAGCGACGACGAAGGATGAATGAGTCGATGAAGCGGAGTGGAAGCCTTGTCTTCGCCGAAGACTCCTTTTCCCTTTCAATTTATGACTTAGCATGAAATGGACTTGAAAGAATACATTAGTCATAGCACATGAAAGAGATGATCAAAGGTATATATATGAGCTATGTGTGCAAAACATCAATAAAAGTTTCTAGAATCAAGAATATTTAGCTCATGCCTAAGTTTGGTAAAAGTTTGTTCATCCAATGGCTTGGTAAAGATATCGGCTAATTGTTCTTTGGTGCTAACATATGCAATCTCGATATCCCCCTTTTGTTGGTGATCCTTTAGAAAATGATACCGAATGGTTATGTGTTTAGTGCGGCTATGCTCAACGGGATTATCCGCCATGCGGATTGCACTCTCATTATCACATAAAAGAGGAACTTTGGTTAATTTGTAACCATAGTCCCTAAGGGTTTGCCTCATCCAAAGCAATTGCACGCAACAATGGCCTGCGGCAATATACTCGGCTTCGGCGGTTGAAAGAACCACAGAATTTTGCTTCTTTGAAGCCCAAGACACCAGAGATCTTCCCAAGAACTGGCAAGTCCCCGATGTGCTCTTTCTATTAATTTTGCACCCTGCCCAATCGGCATCGAAATAACCAATTAAATCAGATGTGGATCCCCTGGGGTACCAAAGGCCAAACTTAGGAGTATAAACTAAATATCTCAAGATTCGTTTTATGGCCCTAAGGTGAGATTCCTTAGGATCGGCTTTGAATCTTGCACACATGCATACGGAAAGCATAATATCCGGTCGTGAAGCACATAAATAAAGTAAGGAACCTATCATCGACCGGTATACCTTTTGATCTACGGATTTACCTCCCCTGTCGAGGTCGAGATGCCCATTTGTTCCCATGGGTGTCTTGATGGGCTTGGCGTCCTTCATACCAAACTTGTTTAGAATGTCTTGAATGTACTTCGTTTGGCTAATGAAGGTGCACTCTTGGAGTTGCTTCACTTGAAATCCTAAGAAGTACTTCAACTCTCGCATCATAGACATCTCGAATTTTTGTGTCATGATCCTACTAAATTCCTCACATGTAGATTCATTAGTCGACCCAAATATAATATCATCAACATAAATTTGGCATACAAACAAATCATTTGCAAGAGTTTTAGTAAATAAAGTAGGATCGGCCTTTCCGACTTTGAAGCCATTAGCAATAAGGAAATCTCTTAGGCATTCATACCATGCTCTTGGAGCTTGCTTGAGCCCATAAAGCGCCTTAGAGAGCCTATAGACATGGTTAGGATACTCACTATCTTCAAAGCCGGGACGTTGCTGAACATAGATCTCTTCCTTGATTGGTCTATTGAGGAAGACACTCTTCACGTCCATTTGGTAAAGCTTGAAGCCATGGTAAGTAGCATAGGCTAATAATATACGAATGGACTCAAGCCTAGCTACGGGTGCATAGGTTTCACCAAAATCCAAACCTTCGACTTGTGAATATCCCTTGGCCACAAGTCGGGCTTTGTTTCTAGTCACCACACCATGCTCGTCTTGTTTGTTGCGGAAGACCCACTTGGTTCCTACAATATTTTGGTTAGGACGTGGAACTAAATGTCATACCTCATTCCTCGTGAAGTTGTTGAGCTCCTCTTGCATCGCCATCATCCAATCCGAATTTTGGAGTGTTTCCTCTACCCTGTGTGGCTCAATAGAGGAAACAAAGGAGTAGTGCTCACAAAAATGTGCAACACGAGATCTGGTGGTTACCCTAGAGGGGGGGGGTGAATAGGGCGAAACTGAAATTTACAAAGTTAATCACAACTACAAGCCGGGTTAGCGTTAGAAATAAAATCGAGTCCGAGAGAGAGGGTGAAAAACAAATCGCAAGCAAATAAGGAATGAGACACAAGGATTTGTTTTATCGAGGTTCGGTTCTTGCAAACCTACTCCCCGTTGAGGTGGTCATAAAGACCGGATCTCTTTCAACCCTTTCCCTCTCTCAAACGGTCATTTAGACCGAGTGAGCTTCTCTTCTCAATCACACGGGACACTAAGTCCCCGCAAGGACCACCACACAATTGGTGTCTCTTGCCTTGGTTACAATTGAGTTTGATCACAAGAGGAATGAGAAAGAAAAGAAGCAATCCAAGCGCAAGAGTTCAAATGAACACAACAAATCTCTTTCTCTAATCACTAAAACTTTGTGTGGAGTTGGGAGAGAATTTGATCTCTTTGGTGTGTCTTGTATTGAATGCTATAACTCTTGTAAGTTATAGAAGTGTGGAAACTTGGATACCATTGAATGTGGGGTGGTTGGGGTATTTATAGCCCCAACCACCAAAATGTGGCCGTTGGAAGCTTGCTGTCGCATGGCGCACCGGACAGTCCGGTGCGCCACCGGACACTGTCCGGTGCGCTAGCCACGTCAGCCAGCCGTTGGGGTTCGACCGTTGGAGCTCTAACTCTTGGGGCCTCTGGGCTGTCCGGTGGCGCACCGGACATCTCCTGTAGACTGTCCGGTGCGCCAATTGCGCGTGCTCTGACCTCTGCGCGCGCTGGCGCGCATTTAATGCGTTGCAGTCGACCGTTGCGCTTGAAGTAGCTGTTGCTCCGCTGGCACACCGGACAGTCCGGTGTGTCACCGGACACTGTCCGGTGCCTCACCGGACGGTCCGGTGAATTATAGCGGAGCGCCCTCTGATTTTCCCGAAGGTGAGGAGTTCAGCGTCGAGTTCCCTGGTGCACCGGACACTGTCCGGTGCGCCAGACCAGGGTACCTTTGGGTTGTCTTTAGCTATCTTTGTTTGAACCCTCCCTTGGTCATTTTATTGGTCTATTGTGAACCTTTGGCACCTGTAAAACTTATAGACTAGAGCAAATTAGTTAGTCCAATTATTTGTGTTGGGCAATTCAACCACCAAAATCTATTTAGGAAAAGGTGTAAGCCTATTTCCCTTTCAGTTAAGTTATTTCAATAAACATGAAGTCATTCCAATAAATATTAATTCATTTTTAGACAACATTAATTTATTCTTGTTTTTAGCCATTCTTTCTATTTTTTCTCAGACATTTGTTTATTATTTGTTCAGTCATTCTAGAAAATATTTAAGTCATTCTAGCGTACAAACAACATTTAAGTCATCTGAGGTAACATTAAATCATTCCATAGTCCAGGTAAAGTCATTCAAGCATCTAGGCAACATTAAGAGGGTGTTTGAATGCACTATAACTAATAGTTAATGGCTAAAATTAGTTAAAACATCCAAACACCCTAGCTAATAGTTCAGCTATTAGCTATTTTTGGTAAATAGTTGATAGTTAGGTAGTTATTTGTTAGCTAGCTAATTTCACTAACAAAGTTTAGCCAACTAACTATTAGTTTTAGTGCATTCAAACACCCCCTAAGTCATTGTGGTAAACATTAAGTCATTTCAGGTGAGGTGGCTCACCTCCTGGTAAAAGACTGGCTCGGCTCTACTCTTGCGGGGGGTGAGGTGGCTCAACCCATGGTCGCAGGAGGGCGGCACGTCATGAGGGAGTGTGCGCACGGGAGGCGGCTCGGTCGGTCGGCTGAGAGTCACGGGCTGGCGCGCTGGGTCGGGTCTAGGTGATGGACCACTGGTCCATCACCCTAGGTGATATATATATATATGCTATTCGGCACCATTTCTATCGAAGCACGACACCAAACCCATAATGCAAATTCATGGTATTCTATAATCTGTATTCACTAGGGGCATATACCTTATGCACCCACGTACTACCCTCCATCTCCATAGATACCTTATCCACCCAACGTGATTAGAGTAGATTGGGCGCCGGCCAAATGCTGTTTTTTTTCTTCTTTGGCTTGTGATGCACAACCGGTGTTGGAAAGCTGATAGGTTGGCTAAAAGAGGCCTTCCGGATCCAGCCTTTTGTCCCTTATGAGATCAAAAGGTGTCCCATATGAGATCAAAAGGACGAAACAATTCATCATTTGTTGGTGTCTTGCGTTTTCGGTAGACAATTTTAGTTCAACATCTTCCAGAAGAGGGGACTGGCTACACTATCGCTCTCGTCGTAGATCCGGTCATAGGCTCTAAGCGCCTCGCCAATGTGCTCATGGACGGGGGAAGTGGCCTCAACATCATGTACATTGAGACCTTCGACGGACTAGGGATCACACGCTCCACGCTACGAGCTAACACGGTGCCGTTCCATGGCGTCATACCCGACCGCTAGGCCTACCCCCTCGGGCGAATCACTCTCCCCATCACGTTCGGCGACCTAGCCATTTTCTACACCGAACCCCTGCAGTTCGAGGTGGTGGACTTCCCAGGGTTCTACAACGCCATACTCGGGAGGATGTGTGTAACACCCTATCCATTCCCGGACCAGCGGTACTTACTCCTGTCAGCTCTCTAGGATCATATATTGTCACCACAGACCAACATGGGTCTTTTGTGCGCACTTTGTCCTCACTCATGCGCACTCGAGAAAACTTCCTGGTCGGTCATCCATCCCAAATTGCTCCAAGCCAAGCACGCTTAACTTAGAGGAGGTTCTTTTGAGATAGGCTTTCGAAAATGAAGATGCACCTTGTTGGTATGAGTACACTATTAATTCTATTCAGCCTTGGTCCATGATATCACCATCCACCGGGGCCAGGATGTCACACTGTGCTACGCCATGTTCATGGTTGTGCCTAACTACACATACCTAAAGCTGAAGATGCCCAGACCACACGGGATCATCACGACCTCCACGTCCATCAAAACGGTGTACACTTGCGAGCGAGCGAACTGCGTACTCGCCTCCACGATGGTCAGTCTCCAGGAGCACGACTCCAAGGACCATGACGACAAGACGGACGCGTCATCCAGCGCCACGGACATCGCAAAGCGCGCGTGGATCGAAGTGTAGCTTGGCGGAGAAAAGCGAGGGAAGGCCCGTGTGGGAACACTTAGCAGATAAGCTTTGTAAGGAGAGGCGGATCCGATTGATTGGGTGCTGCAAACCCTGTATCTGTTAAGAAAGAAACCGATGAAGATCAAGACGTTCCCGTCGATCGCTTTGCCCTCGTGAGACCCCGCTAAACAGAAGACAAAAATTTTCGACCTAAAGTACCAATGGCCAAGACCGCTTTCAATAATGGCACTACGAATAAGTCACCTAGACAACTAGGCCGCCGTGCCCAGCGAGAAGCAAGTAAAAAGGTCTACACCTACCGAAAATCACGCCAGTTGACCCAGGAGAAACCATCGCCACAAAAATATAAGAACACCAAAGGCGCCACTGAGACCGGGATTGGAAGAGCAAAAGGTTCAAAGTAAAGACAACACGTCACACAAAGACCTTGTTTAAGGGAGTTATTACAAAATGGAGTAGGCGCGAAAAGTGGCCTAGGCGTCGTGGGGCGAGCCACCAGCAGGCGACGCCAGACTCCAGGGGCCGGTAAGTAGGGTCTTCACGTCCACCCTTTCGGCAAGCGCTCTGGCGTGGAGGCGAACTTGGTCTTCAATTACGTCGAGCTCCTCATCGTTTCGATCGGCCGCGAAGCCCTCGACGATCATGGCAACGTCAATCTCATCGAACTGAGAGACCATTTGCCCTAGAGCCAGGCCGCTGCCATGGAATGCGCTATCGGCAACGACACACTCCACGTGGCTGGTGAGCGACCCCAGCCGGTCGACCAAAGGCATCTCGATTGGAGGCGGTGGCGAAAGGTGGGAACACACCTGGCCGACAACCAGGCGGAACCTCTAAGGCTCGGTGCTTCACTCGGAAAGCGCGGCAGCCGCCTCGGTCGACGCAGCAACGACGCCATTGCGAGCCAACGAAAGCTCTCGCACTTGGGCCTCAGCCACTGCCTTCATCTTCTCGGCTGTCCTCTTTGCGTCGTCGGCCCGAGAGAGCATCTTCCGGAGCTCTGAGTAGGAAGAAAGGATAAAACAACCGAAGACAAAGGGGACGGAAGCGCGAAAGGGGACCTACCTCAGTGGTGCCATGCTCTCGCAAGAGCTCCGCATTCGTCCTCTCCAGGTGGGCGTTGGCCTCACCGAGGGAAGACTCGACCTCGACGACCCGGAGGCTCACCTCGCAGAGGGTCGCCCGAAGTTGGGTCTCCTCTCCCCGGAGGCGATCGGCTTCGGTCTGGGCACCCTCACCCTCAGAGCGGAGTTGGCCTTCCTCGCTCTCAAGATGCTCGGCTAGCTCCCGTTGCTTCGCCACAGAATGGGCGACCGTCACACGGAGCTGCTCCATCTCCCGTCGGATGGATAGCAACTCCTCCGCCCTAGCCCTTGATCGCGTAAAGAGGCGCTATGAAAGGATAACTCGACAATCATCTTAGGCGACGACAAAAAAGCAAGAAACAAGGAGTAATCGACAAGCGGCGTTTTACCTGCCCAAAGGGGATGAAATCCCGTGCCATCGAAGCCCGAGCAATCGAGACCACATCCCGGAAGCTACCGAGCGTCTCCTCGATAGTGTCGAGGCTAAGATCGGCCCGGGACGAAGCTAACTCGACTCACCGCCAATCTTCCATGTTCGCCCTCGGCATCTCGGGGGTGGGGGGGTGAGGACATTCCCCCGGCGGCGAGGGGACCACGACCCTTCCTAATGAAAAGTAGGCCGAGGCCTCTTTGATCTGTGATGGTGCTCCCAGGGTCTGATCTGTGATGAGGGTGGCAATTAAGCAACACACGAGTGGAGGTATGGAGCAGCCTAGACAAGATGTCTCTCCACACTTGACCAAAACCCAGTCTCTGCATGACCTCAAGGAGGAAGGGCCACGATACCGAATCTAGGTATATATTTTAGATTTGTATTTGCCTTGTACTCCAAAGCCATATTTATATACATAGACACACACATACGCGCGAAGGTCACCCCCACCTAAGGGCTTGTTCGGTTTTATCCCAATCCATATGGATTGAGGGGGATTGAGGGGGTTTCAATCCCCAGTAAGTCAAAATCCCCTCCAATCCGTATCAATCCCCTCCAATCCATATGGATTGAAAATAACCGAACAATGCCTAATGGGGTGTGGTCTTTCCCATCTATCTTTCTACATTTAGTACAATTGAGCATTTGTCATTCTGATTAAATTACGTGGATATCTTCTATCATTGCCTCATCTAGCAATATATATTTATGGTCTTCTCAAATTCAGGTTCAAGGGATGGTAGTTGACTCCGCCAATGAAATGCTCTATCAGTCTTGTCTAAAGGAACTGTTAGGTTCTTCTGATACAACTGTGAATCATGTAAGATGCATTATCTTATATGATTTCTTCTGTTACTTTGATGTAAAATGCGGTGACTGGACAACAAATCTTTTTGGACTAAGAATGTTAGGCACCTGTAGGGTAGTGAAACTATTTTTAGAATAGGAAAATAGTGTATTTGCCATATTATGGCTAGTTTTCTATCCTCATTTTGATTTGTTTTTGGATGCATATGAGAAGCATGGCTGTATGATAAATGCAAATATTGAAGTTCTGATTGCTGGTATTCAATGAGGTTGCATTGGTGTGAAGATCTTTTTCTCTATTGCAGCATGATGTTGTTCTTCGGCTTTTCTTTGACAAGCATCTTCAAAAATTGATTGACGCAATAGCGTCGTCCTGCGCTCCAAAGGGCATTGCCAGATCAACGTCTGGTTTAGCTGGTGTTCGCACAACGGTTGAACAGCATTCTGCTAAGCCTGAAACATTGTTGAAAATTTGTGAACTTTTATCCTTCTGTGCACTTCATCATACAAACCGGATGAAGTAATCCTCTATCCAAATGCTTCTCTTTTCCCTGTTTTCTCATTCAGTCGTGCTCTGGGTTTTCTCTGTTACCATCTTTTTTTTGTTTCTTTGCTAAAACGAAGCTCTCGATGTTGCAGGATATTTTTCTTAACCAATGCAATGGAGAAAATTCTGACATTAACTCATAGGAGAGAGAAGGTTTTGGTTCTGGCAGCAGTCCAATTCGTGCGGATTATAATTGGTAGAAAGGTAAGAAATTTACTTCGTTCCATGACGCAGGTCATGTCTCAGCATTGAAGGCTCATTTGCATTATGACAGGAATAATCAAAATAAAAAACTCTGTTCTTCAGTTGCATGTGGAAAGAGGGAGTAAGAGGAGACTTAGGGGGTGTTTGAAACTTTGAATACACTAGAACTAATAGTTAGCTAAAAATTGTTAGTGGAATTAGCTAGCTAACAAATAGTTACCTAACTATTAACTAATTTACCAAAAATAGCTAATAGCTGAACTATTAGCTATGATATTTGGATGTCTTAACTAATTTTAGCCACTAATTAGCTCTAGTGCATTCAAACATCCCCTTAAGGGCTAATTTGGGAACTCCATTTTCCCAAGGGATTCTTATTTTCCCAAGGGAAAATGAACTAATTTTCCTTGGGAAAATGAAAATCCCTTGGAAAAATGTGGTTCCCAAATTAGTCCTAAAAGGATAGAATATACCCAAAGATTTAGTCTTGAATAGGAGTGCATGGAAAACAACTAACCATGTGTCCGAACCTTGGCTTTGTTTTTTGTTGGGTTTTAACTTTAGCCTACCCTAACTTGTTTGGGATGAAAAGGCTTTGTTGCTGTTCTTCAGTTGCACTATTATGCTTATTGGTGCTTGACAACATTTTCGTGGGACCAGCAAGCATATTCTAATTGCCATGATATTAAAATTTGCCATCTTGTCTTTTGTGGTCTTGAGTTAACAAAATTGTCTGTATTATGTAGGATGACTTTCTTGTTGACCGTGTTATCAAGCTCAACCTGTTGAAGCCAGTTATTAAGGCTTTTGATGAAAATGAAGGTAGAGACAACATGCTACAATGTGTGGTCCTTGAACTGTTGGAGTACATAAGAAAGGTAAGTACTGGAGCTGTTTGCTTATTTGCAAATCATGATTCAACATGCTACTTCATTTGGTGTTCTTTTTTATGTGCATAGGAAAATATCGAGCCTCTTATTGAATATGTTGCTGAGTCTTGTTGGGGCCAACTTGTGAAGTTTGAACGATTACAGAGTATTATGGCCTTCAAACTTAAGGTACCACCTCAAAATCTGATGCAATGTTTTCAAGTCATCCGATTAATATCGTCCAAGTCGGTTTGTGTTAGAATACTGTTAGGGTTTTGGGTCAGTCCTTGTATATTTTACCTGTATACCCCTCTGTGTAATGGATTTGGCCCAACTCTTGGCTTATATATATGCACTCCCAACCCTGATTGGGGTTAGTTTTCCATTCTAACTTGGTATCGAAGCCAGTCACTCTCTCTCTTCCCCACCCTACCTCACCCACGCCACCAGTTCCTTGGGCCCCTGCCCAGCCGGCCGCCTCCTCTCCGGGTCGCGCCGGCACCTTCCCCCCGTCCCCTGGCCACGCCCCTTCGCCGCGCGTCGCCGTAACTCGGCTTGCGCCCTCCTCCGTGCCACCGGGACCACCCCCCTAGCCGTGCCCCTTCACCGCACGCCGTCGGGACTCGACCTGAGCCATTCTCATCACTGGCCGACGCGCCCCACCACGGCGAGCTCCTTCGCCGCCCCTACCCCGGCATCCTTCGGTCGCTGGTTCACCACGGTGAGCTCCTTCGCTGCCCCTGCTTCCGCACCGCCCGTCGTCGGAGCAGTAGCAGCGCTTAGCCACCAGATCCTGACCTCCCAGCTCCTTACCTATCGCCAGTGACACGCGCCCAACCACCTCGTCGGTGCTCCTCGCCTCGCTGTGCCCTCCCTGTTGCTGCCCTATAAAGCTGTACCTCCCTCGGCGCGCCCTTTGCTGCTCTCCATCCCGTCGTCTCGATGGCTCTTGCCTCGCCCGCCAGCTCTACTGCCCTCGTTGTGCACGTCCTCCTCCATGTCTACCAACTTGTCCGGGGCACCTTCGTGGCCTTCGATCACGCCATGAGCCCTGTTCTTCGTGACTGCATCGAGTTTCACCCACATGTTGGCTGCCACGTGCTTGGACCGCTTCTCTTCCTCAGATTTATGATCACCTCCCTGGCGATCGAGACCTTATTGTCTCCCTCCCCCCACTAGTGATTGTGTCATAGCCCTCCCCTGGCTCTTTCCGCGCACCTTGTGGCCTCTCCACCCTCTTCCTCTCACACCGACTAGGTGGTCGACTCCGGAGCCTCCTTCACACTACTCCTATCTCTAGCTCGTTATTCCACTCCCACCCACCACACCCCTCACATCCTCCATCTATCGTTGTGGGCAACGATTCCACCCTCTCGGTCATCTCAGTGGGTGCATTGGTTCTTCTGAGACCATTCTACCTTAACAACGTCCTTGTTGCTCTCGGTGTGACTCATCCCCTTCTCTCGGTTCGTCGCTTCACTAGTGACAACCACTGTTCTATGGAGTTCGATCCCTAGGGGCTCACCATACACCGCCTTCCCACTCGTGCCGTGCTCACTGCGATAGCTCCGGCACCCTCTACTCTATTCAATTGTCATCCCCTTCCCCCACTAGTGTAGCCTCCTCCATGCCATTGCTACCACCACCACCTCCGCCGTTTGGCATCGTCGTTTCAGGCACCCTGGATTTGACGTGATGTCCCAGCTTTCTAGCCACTTAGGTATCTCCTATCCTCTAAGCGCATTTGTCATGCTTGTCAACTTGACCGTCACTCTCGTCTTCCCTTTTCCACTTCCACGTACAGGGCTGCTCAGGCCTTTGATCTTTTCCATTATGACCTCTGGAGTTCTCCTATCCTCAGCTTCTCTGGTTACAAATACTACCTGGTTATTTTGGACGACTTCTCTCATTTTCTGTGGACTTTCCCTCTTCAGCTGAAGTTTGACACGTTCGCCGCCCTCACCCACTTCTTCTCATGGGTCTCCACCCAGTTTCGTCGCATGGTCCATGCCCTCAAGTGTGATAATGGTCGTGAGTTCGACAACGCCTCTCGTTCCTTCTTCCTCATGGCGTCCAGTTGCGTCTCTCGTGTCCCTACACCTCTTCCCATAACGGTCGGGCCGAACACATCATTCGCACCACCACCAACATGATCTGTTGCCTTCTCTTTCAGGTGTCTCTCCGTACCAGCTATTGGGCAGAGGCCCTGAACACTGTCATACATCTCCTCAACCGCCTCCTCTCGAAGGCGGTGAGCCACCCCACCCCTCACTTTGCCCTATATGGCACAACCCCCTCTTACAACCACCTTCGCGCGTTCAGCTGTGCCTGCTATCCCAACACCTCCGCTACCGCTCCTCATAAGCTATTTCCTCGCTCCACCTGTTGCCTCTTCCTCGATTACTTCCCTGACCACAAGGGGTATCGTTGCCTTGACCTCATCTGCCACCGCATACACCTCTTGTCACATTGTTTTCGATGAAGATGTGTTTCCCCCTACTGGGTCCTCCCCACCCACCGATCTCGACTCTCTCCTTGAGTCTGATCCGGTTCCCCCTTCACCCTAGGCGCCCCATCTTGCACTGTTGCCCATGCCACGTTTGGCTCGAACGCCTCCGCTCGTGCCTCTACCCGTGCCATGCGCGGCCTCGATGCATTCGCTCGCGCCTCTAACCGGGCCACGTGCGGCCTCGTCGATCACGCCTGCTGTCTTTTCGCATGGTGCCTCTTTCTCCTGTTGCCACGAACCGGTGGAGCAACCTCTACGGAGTCCGGCGCCAACGGTATGGGTGAAAGGTGATCACCCTCGTGGCCGGCTGCAATGGAGTGACTCGCTTCCACACCGATTCCCTATGCTTGAACTCTTGCAATGCACCACCACGCAGGCTGGAGCCTTGTGTCGTTGACAGGCGTTGCCACACCAGAACACGAATACTCTGGCGCTCACGGTGCGGCCCCGCCGCCTTCTTTGTACTCGCTTGAAGCGAATACACAGAAGCACGATGGACAAACCCCTGTCACCTAAAGCAGCGGGTAGGTCGTCTACATGCAGCACCAAAGTGGGAGGGAGAAAAACAATTGTAGCACCTTCCTCGGAGATCCTCTGGGGACCATCGACGAGGACCAAGTGCCGCATGTCTATATCTCCGACGCACCACTTCCTGCCACCCGTGTTTAGAACGGGTACGAAGCGCTGGTTCCTGACTTTGCAGCACCGGGCGCACGCGGACTGTCTTCTTCACCGCTTGCAACTGGTGGGCACCCCTCAGCTGAGAAGAAGCAGCAACACACAGCGGAGGAGAAAAGGCTACTCTCTCATCATTGGAGAGCACAACTTCTTTATAAGAGTAAGGCACGGCACAGGATCCTCCAGAAAACGAGGGAGTAGGACTGGCGTCACTGCATCTCTAGAACCTTAGCCCGCCCGGACTGGGAAGCCAAACAGTGTTTGCTGTGGGCCCTGACGCCATAAGAGAGGGGGGTTCGTGGAGGTGTTCGCCGGGTTTGGAGTGAGGTCGGGTGAGGGGCTGAGGTGGTGGACGATGACACCACGGAGGGAGGGGACGGGGATGGGGCTGGGGTTGGGAGATGAGGGGCTGGGGCTAGGGGCTGAGCGTGGAGGGGCCATCTCCTTGTGAAGTAATTAAGCACGCCTTTTATTATGGGATAAGAATAAAAAGTAGTTACACCTTGTAAACTGGGGCCTTATAAACTAGGACGGAGGGAGTACTATAGTCAGGCAATGATGGTTGGCATGTGTTCTTGTTAGATTGAGGAGAGTGCCGAAACAAAGCAAAGTACCAGTGTGGTTGACATGAGAATGAAGAAAGCAGACGAAAGAGGTGCTGATAAACGACAGGAAGGTTATTTTGAGGACAGGTTTGTCTGTTTCATTTTCTTTGTCTGCTGCCTATTTTATGTTGGTGAGCCCAATGAAGTTTGGAGTTCCATTGTTTATAACCAACCAACATGAAGTTCCTTTTCTTTTACCTTTTAGTGACAGAGTAGATTCTTCTACACCTACAATGCATTCACAGGAGCAATCTATCCCAGCAAGGTATCTCAATCTTCTGCAAGTGTAGATGGATGTTCAGTTCATTTGTATCTAACATTTATTTTCTTGCTTTTGCTGGTTAAGATTGATGCTAACTTGTTGATTGTTGTTTTACTGCACTATCTTCAGTTTCTGAACTTCGTATCTTGTGTCTCACTGATATTTTGTTTTCTCTTCTGGCATGAATCTGGTGGGCTTGCGGATTGTGATGTTGCTGATGGCGATGATAAATATTCGATCCACCTCACAGAAAGCCTGAAAATGCTGATGGTTGTTCGAAAGATAAGGAGGGCCCCCCCTCGCCTTCTAGAAGCACGAAAAATTCTGATGGCAGTGGCGAAGGGGATGGAAGCCGAGGCTCTTAGAATCAACAACGTGCCCTGGAAACTTCTAGAAGCACGAAAAAACTTCTAGAAGCACGAAAGATAAGGACTGCAACGAAGCTGCAGGGGATTTGTCTCCCAAGATGGTCCATACTTCCTAGATACAATGAAACCTATTGACGTAGAGCCTCGGTGAGGTGATACTATTGTTTTTTCAAGTTACACTTCAACATGCCGTTGCTTATGATGAAATCGAGAGTACACATCTCAACTTGGAACCCGAGAAATGATTGGATGTGAGACAGTTTTGGCCACAGTTGTGTTCATCTCAGACATCAATTTTGGCTGAGTTGTGAACATGTACAGATAAATCCCCGAGAAAAGAATTGGAAGTTGAGTATGAATTCCTTTTTGTGCAGCATTATAGTAGGAAAGCTAATCCTACTTTTTATTGAATTAGTGTAGTAAGACTAACAGCACTTAGGGCCGAAAAAATGCATGCCCCGTTCTCGAAAATCGAAATTGTTTCCTGTGGGACCATTGGCTAAGCTGTTACTCTTGTAGAAGTGGCAGGACAGGTCATTTTGGCGTCAGTAGCATTGTAATCTCATAGAACTGTGATTCGTTGATTCGTGGATAATGCATGATGCAAAATCCAACTGAGGCTTTGTTTAGCTAGACTTTGCTACAGCACAATCCACATAAATCTCTCTTATTTAAACTCCATCCCCTTTGCTTGTCGCGGAGGCGCTTCAACATTGTTTGGTGCCGACGCGTTGCTGGGCTGTGGACCCGAATATTTTATCAGATTAGTTAGGTACCCGTACATTTTTATGGTTTCCATTTATATGTATAGAGTGAAACACTCCAAAGACATGTGTATGCTAACATTCAAAGAAATAGCTATTGGTAACATTTAAGCAAATAATTATAAAGTACCTCCTCTGTCTCATAATATAAGGTGTTTATACGTACATCAATGCAGTGGTATAAAGAGAATTAAATATATTTCTTGGTCGTTAAACCAGAGGTGGTTATACCTTATATACTGAGACGGAGGGAGTTCTAATAAAAGTACTTTAGAAAACAAACATGACTTGACTGTTCTAATTCATCAATCAGGTTTCTCTTCGGCATCTAACGTGGACCTACCTGTCAATGTTGTTGACAATGATGCTGCTCTAAAGAAGGTGGGAGAACCTGAGCGAGAGCCAAGAGTTTTCCGATGTGTGAGCAATCTAAATTCCAGAGTAATGGGTTGTGATTAGGTCATGTAACGACCTAGCCTTGTAATAGAATTACTTAGGTCTCGTAAAGGAGGCGAGGAACGTGAAGAATGATAACACTACTGCCACTCTTCTCCTCTGCCGACTACTCCATTCCCTTCGAGAACCTTCTTCTGTTGTTTGGAGATCTGGGTAGCTAACAAATTGGTATCAAAGGCACTGGTTCCTAGGCTGGTGTCCGTCTACTACACGCACCAAACCATACAATCTGGCGTCATGGAGCCAAATCTGAAGATGGCCGACGACGAGCAATCGAAGCTTCTCCGGGAGATCAGCGATCGTCTTACTGCGCAGGACGCCCGGTGGCGCTCGCTGGAGGTAACTGTGGCTTGGAATTCCTCATCGATCCAGCATCTGGAGGCCGCATTGGCTGCTCCTCCATGGACGCTGCGATCTGAGATAGATGCTCAAGTGGTGGCGACCATTGAGCGCTTGGACGCTGTTGAGGCGGCGCGACAACCAGGGGCGGCGCTCTTAGTTGTGGAAAGATATGGCATCTGCCATATACCTTAATTTTCTAGTGAATTTACCCCAAAATCACTGTGTACCATAACCACATAGAAGGAAATTAAGTTTCGCTGCGAGAAACTTAGCATCGGCAGCCGGAGGAAGAACAGAAACACATGTACTTTATAAACCGTTACAAGGCATCCAGGCTGCTACTCTCTATGGGCCCTTTGGCCTTTGCTTGGCACGTTGACACTTGACTACACCCTTCTTGCTAGCTAGCTAGACTTGGAGCCAACCACATGAGTACGGTTTATGACTTCACCAAATCACTGTTTTGTGTCTCCATGGCTCAGGTGTCCATCGCTCAATTGTCGTTCCGTCTCCCACAACACCAAGGTCACCCGTTCATCGTGAGAGCTGAGCAAGAGTCATGGCATCTTTGACAAGTCCGTGATGGTGGTGGCTACGCAGCGAGTATCCTACTTATGCCACTAAGTGAAAAATCTTTGTTATGTTTCACCAGACCTTAGATCTTTTCCGTCCTCCGCCATTGGCGATAACTCGAGTCGGTGCGTTGGAATCGGGCACAACAGCGTTTGATTCCTTATGCTCGTACATGGAGGCTTCCGTGGATGACATCATGTACTCCATGGAGCGACTACGTGGGGAGTTTTTGAAGATGATACCACCGACACCTCCCACCCTGTCACCTTCCATCCTCCATGCGACGGGCGTTCTGGATTCTTATCCATCGGCCATGTGGTGCCCACCTTCTCCCATCGGTAAGGCCGACGACCCTATGGGGCACCGCGTCAAACACAATCGCCCGGAGTCTGGCTTTGGGCGTGTTTTCACCCAAACCAACCTCCCACCCAATGGTACACCTGAGTTCTTGTTCCACTCTCCATTTCATCACCTTGATCTATTTTCGGACAGTAGTGGCCATAGATCCCAGGGTTTCCATCTTAATTCTTAATTGGGGCGGCTGCCACGAGTTAACTTTCCATGTTTCGACAGTGAGAATCTAAACCCATGGCAAACTCGATGTGAGGACTACTTCTCAATGTATGAGGTCCATCGTCGAGTATGGGTCAAGGTGGCCATGACCATGATGCATTTTTTGGGGGCTGTGGCTAGGTGGTTACAGTCTATTGAGCCTAAGCTAGTTCATATGACATGGTCTGAATTTGGGCTAATGCAAATGGAAAATTTTGGGAACGATTAGCATGCCCTCTTAGTCATGAACTTATTGCATATCAAATAGCGTGGGTCGGTCATAGAGTTTATCGATCAGTTTGCACAATTGGTCGATCAACTCAATAGCTATCAAGTGATGTTTGATTCTCTATATTATACCATGTGTTTCCTAGATGGTTTACACCACAATTAAATCTATCGTTATGATTCAGCGCCAAAAAGAACTAGATACTACCTTTGTTCTTGCTCAATTGCAGGATGAAATTGTCCACGCTTCCAAGCCGTGGAATTCAAGAAGTTGGACAAAGGGCTCTACACCAAGAATTATTAGTGAGGCCCCCTTCCATTGCCTCCTCCCAATGGGGTTGTAGTACAGGATCCTGACCTAAAGATGTCGGGTGTAGATCACCAACCAGGTGTGGGGGATCATCTATCTTCAGTTTATGCCTATAGCAAGGCAAAAGGCCTTTGCTACAAATGTGGTATGACTTATGCTCGAGGTCATCAGTGTCCTGACAATGTTCATTTACATATGGTTGAGTTGTGGAACCAGTTTCAAGTGCCACCTGATGATGTGCATTCAGAGTATGATCATTCTGAACAAATCTATGGTTTGCATCTATGTGCATCCAAGCTAGATGGGGTACCCCAAACTAAAACTATGAGGTTTGTGGGTGAACTTGGTGGATTATCAGTGTCGATATTGCTGGATTTGGGCAGTTCTATCTCCTTTCTCAGTTTGTCCATAGCCCATCAACCCCCAACAGCTCGTGTCGGTTGTCCCTCCTTGCTAGTGCAGGTAGCTAATGGGTATCGCTTGTCTTGTATCTCTAAAATCCCTGATGCAGTGTGGTCCATTCAAGGATACTAGTTTATATTGACTCTCAAGGTTTTGGATCTCCAACCTTATGATATGATCCTCGACATGGATTGGCTCTCAACTCATAGTACAGTGATGATACACTAGTGATAGAGGCCACTTGATAGAAGGCAAGACCTGATCTTCCGTGAGGTAGGATAGCTTGATTGGGTGGAGATCTTGACGTTGATGATCCAAGGCTCTGAGCGAATGGATCCTCGCAATCACTACACCACTGCTCCATTGATTATCACCCATGACACACGAGTGACCTTGCCATGAAGGCTTATCACTGCAAGTGCAATCAAGAACACAACCAAGAATAGGAAGAACACAATTAAAACTGTATTGATCACGAGGTGGGGTCTCACAAACCGATGAACGACGATACTGTTCGAAGACATATATGATCTAAGCAAAACCTAAACCCTAATATAGTAGTGGTTGCTGTTAAAATAGATGTTAGGGGCGTGCGCAACCCCTAAAGGTACCCCTAATGGGCTCCAACACGATACATAGGCCAACAACCCAACAGATGGTGTCGCAACACCAAAACAGAATCTGAACGCTGGCTTGTTTCAATGATTCCCGTTGACTCTGGATGAATTTTAAGTTGGTTCCAATTGGATTGAAAAGTCTATCGCCTTAGCTTTCCATCCATATAAAGCCCAACCTAGTCAGTTGTAGGATGCATCCTAGGCATCCATTTTAGTGCAGAATGGTCCTAAACTCCATGGTGGAGACGAAGTTGACTTGGCCTTTTCTTGTTGTGAACGTCCTAGCTTCTCCTTTTTGACATCTTGGCCTTTCCTAAGTCCTTTATGGCCCTTTCTAAGGTTCCTAATCATCAAAACATCCGTGGCACAAAGCATAAGCTCTAAAATACAATTGACTAGGTAAGAATGAACTTGGAGATTTAGTTGTCGTGCACGTGCTCGTCTTGTTGGTCCATGCATTATTTATATGGGAGTGATGTCCTCATCATCCTCCACCACTTGAATTGGAGTCGTTCTTGACTCAGGCGGTGTCCAAGGGGGTGGCCAAGCAACCATAAGATGTACAAGGCCTTTAGGCTCAAAAACAGGTGTCGCTGATTTCTGGCAGATTCTGGACATGATCTTGTTATGACGATTTCCATCAGCTCCGAGCATATTTTGACATGGGACAAGTTGGTTGGAAAGTTTATCTTCTTAGCTTTCCAATGGTATCTAGAACGTCAAAAACGAATTCCATATGTAGCCTGGGCGTCCATTTTCGTGAGACTCACTCCTGCAATCCAAACCAGATTCACGAATAAACTGGACTTCAACTCCCCTTGAGCTTGGGACTCTGATTGATTGGGCCTTGACCATATAGTTGACATCCATGTACTCATGATTCTCCCCTGATTGGTTTCGAGTCGTCCTCGACTCAAAGTCATTGATGCCTGCAAAAGGTATTGATGTAGTGCTTGATGTCATCCAATATTGTTCCCCTTCTTGAAGTTGACCCTGTTGTTGTAAAACATACAAAGAAGGACAAGTGGAACTAGATGTGATATGGTTAGCTTTAACACAACCCTCTAGTCGATCATACTGTTTCATGGCAAAAGGAGAATTCATATTTGAACAAATATATACTCGATGTACCATATATTCTCCTTTCCAATTATATCTTGTAATAAAATGATATGTATGTTTAGATGTCCATAGAAAATCAGCAATAAAAGAAAGTTTATCCTCTAAATTATTTAGATTACATAGAACATCAAATTCAATACAAGCCAAAGTATTTAAAAAGATAGCAATTTCAGCTCATCCTGCACACTAGTTATGTGAATGCTTGTTCGAAATTCTTGCATAAGATGTGGCACAGAAATAATAGAAGCATCATCATACAACTCTTCTTTACCAGAAGGAATATGTTGATGATTAGGAGAAAAAAATTAACACATCAAGAGAAGTCTCACCATGAGCATTACCTTTATTCTCACTAGCAAAAGGAATACTTGATGAATTATGAAATGATGGGTCTAAACTTTCTGATGCTGCTATGAGTACCTCATTTTCTTTAACATCATCCTCTCGCTTTTGTATCTGATCCTACAAAAGGTTAGTCACAACAAGACAAATAGCAATAGTTTGATCCATTAGATGATGCACCTCATTAGATGAATTTAATTTAGGAGGTGTATTAATAAAAGTTTCTCGCATAAGAATTTTTAGATCTTTGCAAGTTTGTGGTTTATCAGATGGAGTTAAGGACTCCCACCAAGATAAAGCATAATGAGTCAAAACACTAGTTGCCTTTTTTATATTTTTCCGTTCACACATAAAATATTTTCCAAAAAGACAATCTATCTTAGTTTCCCACTCAATATATTTTTCAGCATCTATACCATCATAAGATCAAAAGGCAAGAATAGAATCACCTGTGGAAGAAGTTGTAGGCTTTGGTAGACGAGTCTCCATCATGTCCATCTATTCTACAAGTTCTAAAACTCTCTTCAACTTTTCAGTGTTCATGTTGAGTGCATCTCACATAGCTCTCATCATGTCGTGGAGCTCCAGATGGGATGTTCATGTCATTGTTAGTACAAAATAGAAACAAAGCGACAAGCAAAAGGTGTGAACCCTACAACTACTCTCAAGGATGGTGGTGGAACACAAGTTGCGTTGCGTCTTACCCTGATCTTATAAGGTTCTTACCAGCACTGCAGGTGGCAAAGGGTGGCTGGTGTGACAGCCCAATGAGCATGGGTGTGATTGAAAATGAGTACTTGTTCTGCTCAAGAGAAAGGTGGAGCTTTGAGAAGGCTCAGTAAATATATATCTATGGCACACAAGTCAGTAATATATACCAATGTTGAATAAGTGTTTCAAGTACCCGTTCTAGCTGATGGCCTAGAGAATATATTAGAACAGTTGGATCAAAGCACAAAGGAGGTGACAAGGATCTAGGAACAACACGGAAACAAGTTGCGAGCAAAACAATTACAGAGGTGCACAGATCAATGGTGTTTATAGACTAGTTTAAGCAAACAAGTCACACATCTAAAGCACCAAGGACACTTATGTTTTTTTATTTTTTCTTTTGTTTTGTGCGGCTCTTTTCTTGCACTTGCCTTTTATGTTCTATTTTTCGATAAAAGTGCCGCAAAAACAAGAAACAACACAAGAATATCAAAAACAATTCTCATCTGTCTGCTACAGATTTTCTGTTCTAAATTCAATAGACTCTTCGTCTAATTTAAAGACCTCAAAAGCAAACAATCACAACATGAAAGTTGTAGGTCTCCTTTTTATCTTTCTTTTATATATATGGATCGACTATTTTGGATGAAAGAAGTGGGAGATATTAACCCGAAAAACAAACTAGTCCAAAACTTCAAGATCACAAACAGATTTACTTCGAATACCAATAACTCCTTGATACTGATGTTTTCTGGAAATATCGTAAATAATAAAGTTGTATATAATTTTCTAATGTTTCCAGAAAGTATAAGAACACTAAATTCTGAGTTTGTATGTGAGATTTATGCTCAAAATATCGAATTGGGCAGAAACTAATGTGATAAGGACGAGATGATGAGATAAAATAGGATGGAATCTGTTTTGGAGATTGAATTTGTGGGATGGCAGAGGATAAAATGGATCAAACTAAACAAAAAATAAATCTAAACCAGCAACAAGACCTTGACCTAGGACACAAACTCAATATGGCAAAATCTAAGATCAAATTGTGCAAAGGCTAAGGCGAAGTCTATAAGTCAGGATACACTAATGGTTTTTAATGTTATGATAAAACATTTAGTTAGTTTTTTGGCCTTTTTGGGTTATGGGACAGACAAAACGAACCTAAATGTTAGATTATATCTCATGAGTAACCTAAATCTTGATACCACTTGATAGAGGACGAGGCCCAATCTTCCATGAGGTAGGATAACTTGATTGGGTGGAGATTCGACGTTGATGATCCAAGGATCCGAGCGAACGGATCCTCGCAATCACTACACCACTTTTCCGTTGGTTGTAACCCATAACACACGAGTGATCTTGCCACGAAAGCTTTTCTCTAAAAGCGCAATCAAGAACACAAGCAAGAACAGAAAGAATGTAATCAAAATTGTATTGATCACGAGGTGGGGTCTCACAAACCGATGAACGGCGATACTGTTCGAAGACAGATATGATCTAAGCAAAACCCAAACCCTAATGTAGCAATGGCTACTTTTAAAATAGAGTTTAGTTGTGTGCACAATCCCTAAAGGTACCCCTAATGGGCTCCAACAGGATACACGGGCCAACAGCCGAACAGACGATGTCGCAGTACCAAAACAGAATCTGAACGCTGACTTGTTTCGATGATTCTTGTTGACTCCGGATGAATTTTAAGATGGTTCCAATTGGGTTGGAAAGGTTATCTCCTTATCTTTCCATCCACATAAATCCCAACCTAATCGAAGGTCGAATGCATTCTAGGTGTCTATTTTAGTGCATACTGGTTCTGGACTCCGAGGTGGAGACGAAGTTGTGTCGGACTTGAATTTTTCTTGTTATGAACGTCCTAGCTTCTCCTTTTTGACATCTTGGCCTTTCCCAAGTCCTTTATGGTCCTCTCCAAGGTTCCTAATCATCAAAACATCCATGGAACAAAGTATAAGCTCTAAAATACAATTGATTAGGTTGGAAAGAACCTAGATATTTATTTATCGTGCATATGCTCGTGTTGTCGGTCCATGCATTATTTGTATGGAAGTGATGTCCTCATCAACTCGGGTGACAAGTGGTTGTCTCTTACAATGGGTCACACTGCAGTTAAGCTTTATGGTGTTTAGACATCAGACAGTTAGGGAGCTCTTGTTCAATTATGCAGCATTACAAATTTACCACCTACCGAGTAGACTCTGGTGTAGTCCCTCCATGCTGACTTGCAGTCTTTATTGGACACTTACTCATCTGTGTTCAGTGTTCCTCAGGGCCTTCCTCTAGTACACAACTGTGATCACTAGATACCCTAACTTCCTGGATCACGACTAGTGCAAATGAGTCCTTATAGATACGTGCCTGCACTCAAGTCAGAAAATGAGCAGCAAGTTGATGAGATGTTAAACTCTGAACTTATCCAACACAGCAAAAGTCCCTTTGCTTCCTTAGTGATTTTGGTTAAGAAAAAAGATGGTACTTATCGTTTTTGCATCAACTATTGCCACCTCAACACATTGACAACCAAGTCCATGTATCTGGTGCCAATTATCAATTAATTTCTTGATGGATTGTATGGGTTGCCTGGTTTTCAACCTTGGATCTCTGGGGGATTTCATCAAATCCGAATGGACCCTAAGGATCAAGACAAGACAACGTTCTAGACACACCATGGGTAGTTCGAATTCCATGTTATGGCCTCTGGCCTTACTGGTGCTCCTGCGACATTACAGGGCACCATGAACAGTACGCTGAAGCCCTTGTTGCGCAAGTGTGCCTTGGTCTTTTTTATGACATTCTAGTGTACAATGATACTTGGGATAATGACATGTTGCATTTAGAATGGGTGTTGTAGTTGCTTCTTCAGGACCATTTGCAAGTCAAATTGTTTAAGTGCTCGTTTTCCAAACAAGAGATTGCCTACTTGGGTCATGTTATTAGCAAGGCAGGAGTTGCAACCAATCCCACTAAGGTGGATGATGTCTCTTCTTGGCCTCAACCTAAGAATTGTAAAAGCTATGTGGATTCCTCGGGTTGGCTGGGTATTACAGGAAGCTTGTCAAGAACTTCGGTGTCATAGCCAAACCCCTTACTAATCTATTGAAAAAGAACGATGTTTTTGTGTGGACTCAAGAAAACTCCACTACATTTTATCTATTGAAGGAAGTTCTGTCTTCAGCGCCTATGCTTGCCCTCCCTAACTTTGTCCAGCATTTTACTATTGAGACCAATGCTTCCGGTGTGGGGGTGGGTGCAGTACTGTTGCAAGATAATAACCCTCTCGTATATGTTAGCAAACCTTTAGGCATGAAAACTATGGGTCTGTCGGCTTATGAAAAGGAATATCTCGCTATTCTGTTGGTAGTCGATCACTAGAGATCAAACTTGCATCATGGGACCTTCCTGATTTTCACAGACCCAAAAATCTAGTACATCTTAATGAGCAGCACTTGAAGACATCTTGGCAACAAAAAGTGTTTACTAAACTACTGGGCCTACAATACCAGGTGGTATATAAGCAAGGGTCAACCAAACGAGCTGCAGGTGCTCTTTCCCGCTAACCTCATTCAGTTATGGACCTTCACGCTCTATCAGTAAGCAACCCTTAGTGGTTATCCGATGTTGCTACCAGTTATCTCAAAGATACCAAGGCCAAACAATTGCTTTTTGAGTTGTCCACCGGTGCTACGCCCGCCGACCTTTATCAACTGTCTAACGGCCTCATCAAGTACAAAGGGCGGATTTGATTGGGTACTAATTTCGAGCTTCACTCCAAAGTTATTTCTTCCCTGCATGACAGTGCTATAGGAGGACATTCCGGGTTTCCAGTCAGTTATCGTAGGATTAGACATTTGTTCGCATGACTAGCTATGAAGAATGCAGTCCGGCAATTTGTGAGTTTATGTGACATCTGTGCCCGTGCCAAACTGGATCGATCGAAATGCCCATGCCTCTTACCAAAATCAGGGAAGTACGATTGCATTCTAGTTATAATTGACAAATTCTTAAAACCTTCTCACTCCGTGGCTTTGGCTCACCCCTTCACAGCCTTAAAAGTGGCACGACTATTCATGGATTCAGTTTATTGTTTGCACGGCCTTTCGGAAGCTATGGTGTTGGATCACGACTAGATTTTCACTAGTGCCCTATGCCAGGAGCTATTCAAGTTGTCTAGTGCCACGTTACGTATGAGCACTTCTTACCATCCACAAACGGATGGGAAAACAGAGTGAGTTAATCAATGTATGGAAACTTTCCTCGGGTGTTTTGTGATTTCACATCCCCGTCAGTGGAAACGGTGGCTTCCACTAGCCAAATTATGGTACCATACATCTCTGCATTCTTCCCTAGGTACCTCACCCTTAGAGGTGTTGTATGGCTGACCACCACACAGTCTTGGTATTTATTCTACACATACAGTACCCATGGGTGATATTAAGTCTTGGTTATCCCAACGGTAGCTGATGAATCATGCTATTAGGCAGCACCTGCTACAGGCACAACAAAGGATGACACATCAAGCTGATAAAATCGGGTTGATCGTGTGTTCGCGGTTGGGGATATGTTGTACCTCAAGTTACAACCTTATATTCAGAGCTCAGTTGCAGTTCGTGCCAGTCACAAATTGTCATATAAATATTTTTGTCCCAACAAAGTCTTGCAACACATTGGCTTGGTGGCGTACAAGCTGGAGTTGCCATCGTCCTTCATGATCCGCCCCGTCTTCCATGTTTCGCAGCTCAAACCAGGTGCAAAACCTACTACACCAGCTAATCAGTTTTTACTATTGGTTACTTTTTTCAATTGTTGTGAATAAAAAACAAGGCAACACAATATTAAACATTAAGGACCTTCGTCTTTCGAAGCATTATCTTATCTTGAAGATAATATTTCTTGAATGAAGATGATGGTGGATATGTAACTTCACTTTCAACCAACCCTTCACAGAAGGTTGCTTGTAAGTGAAGGTTTACAATATGACAAAGGTATTCATGTTAAAATGATGAGCAAATGATAAGATATTAACTCTCCCTTTCTTTTATTTATATATGTTAATAGATCATACTTTGAGCAATACAAGAACAAATGATTACATTTGTACCTTTGGCTCCGCACGAAGGGAAATACAAGAATAACCTTCGGAGAATGAATAATTGAGGTTGCACTTTGGGCTTTCCCTAATTACTCTCTTCAATGATCGCCTAAACAGTAAGGGGGTACTGTTCACCTATTTATAGGCATGGGAAGCAGCCCAGGCGAAATTACAATTGTGCCCTTGATATCTGTACATTTGTTCTAATACAAACACTGAGGATGAAGTTGTCTTTCTACCCTTGATCTGGTTTGTTGTGAGACCTTCGGAATCAACTTAAGCCAAAGCTATGACACTTGATGAAGCTTTGTCATGTCTCTTGCGTTCCTCGCTTCGTCGCTCTAGCATTGACATTTGGTCATGCAGTATGTCTATTGGATGAATCAAAGCAGCTTGTTTATTCTGAGGACCTTTGGTAGAAAAGGAGACCCCCAATAGTAGCCCCTTTATGGTGCTAGATCGTTTTTTCATAACAAGCTCGATCCACGAAACGTACGAAGGCCTTTGAATGCTGAAGGTCCGAAAACACCTTCTCTGAGCTTATTATTAAAAATGAATAAAAAAGTCACGGACTCCGTTGGTCCACCGATCAGCCGGTGTAACTAGCGTGATGGTTTGCCTTCTTCACCTGTAGGACTATAAAAATAGATTGGTTGGTGTTAAGTTATTACAGCTGTTGGGACCATGATTCGTCGCCGAAGGTCCTGCAGGAAGAAACAGCTTCGGCTAAAAGCTGCTTATACATGATGACCAAAGCTACCACTCATGAAGCTTCGGTGTTATAGTATGCCCAAAGACGAAGGATCGAACCGACTTAAAGATAGAATGACCTTTTAACCCATAAGGGTCTGAGTCATTGTTGTAAACTTTTATAAGGGGCATGATTGTAATTCTTTACAGGCTGTGTCCTGTGTCTATAAATAGTGAACAGTATTCCTTTATTGTTCACGCATTCCTGTAATTGCAAACTCATTGCCCGGGAATTGTTATTTGTCAAGGAGAAGGTATAAATGTATTTAAACTCTATGTTCTGACATTTTTATGTTCATATAATAAAATATGTGAATGATGTTATTTATTTCTGATACATCTATCTTTAATGTCTCATGTTTTATATATTATTTCATATTATTTTGTAAGTTTAATCACGAAGGTATGACCTTCGTGATACTTTACTCATGGTCTTCGTCCGAAGTTCATTAAATCCTTGGGGAAATAATGCTTCAGCGGACGAAGGGCATTAATATTTAACATTTTATGTTGCCTTGTTCTTAATTCATAGCATTTGAGAACAAGTCCCCAACATTGGCTTCGTTCAAGAACCAAGCTGGAACTGCTTCGGCTCCGAAGCTGATTCTCCCGATAACAAGCGGTTCATGCTCAGAGCTGGCTAACAAGAAACAGAAGAAGGAGGCATAGAGAAGAGTACAACATGTAGGGATACAAGGACCCTTCATCAAATCAAGATGGTCTCACATCCCAATTACCTTTTCTCAAGAGGATCTTCAGCTCAAGGATTACCCACACAATGATGCCATGGTTATTTCTTGTGTGATCAAAGGATTTCTGGTCCATAATGTTTTGATTGATACAGGCAGTGCAGCAGATATCATATTTGCTAAGGCCTTCAGACAAATGCAAGAGCCCGAAGACAAGATTCATGATGCTACGCACCCTCTTTATGGCTTCGGAGGGCGGCAGATTGTAGCACTTGGTAAGATTACCATGCTAGTAACCTTCGGATTCGTCAACAACACAAGGACTGAGCAAATTGTGTTTGACATTGTTGACATGGAGTATCCTTACAATGCTATCATTGGTCGCGGAACACTCAATGCTTTCGAAGCAATTCTTCATCCAGCATATCTTTGCATGAAGATACCTTCGGATCAGGGACCTATTGTTATTTATGGGAGTCAGGAAGCCGCCAGAAAGGCCGAAGGGAATTGGACTGATTCAAAGGCAATCCATAACATAGATGAAGCCAAAGCTTGTGAGCAGTACAAGCATAGAAGGGAGTAGGCTGCTTCGGTCGATCAGCCGAAACCCATGCTTTTATGCGAAGATATCGCAGAGCAGAAGGTGCTGCTGGGATCTCAATTGTCTGAGGAACAAGAGAAAACCTTGATAAGATTCTTGTTCAACAACAAAGATGTCTTTGCATGGTCGGCTAATGATCTTTGCGGAGTTAACAGGGATGTTATTGAACATTCGCTTAATGTTGATCCATCCTTCAGACCCAGAAAGGAGAGGCTTCGGAAGATGTCTGATGACAAGGCCGAAGGTGCTCGAAATGAAGTGAAAAGACTTCTCAGTGCTGGAGTTATTAGAGAGGTAAAATACCCAGAATGGCTGGCTAACACTGTTATGGTAAAAAAGGCCAATGGTAAATGGAGGATGTGTATCGATTTTACTGATCTCAACAAGGCCTGTCCGAAGGACGAGTTTCCATTGCCAAGGATAGATTCCTTAGTTGATGCAGCAGCTTCATCAGAGCTTATGAGTCTGCTGGACTGTTATTCAGGCTATCATCAAATCTGGATGAAGAAGGAGGATGAGCCGAAGACCAGCTTCATAACCCCTAGTGGAACATATTGTTACCTTCGGATGCCTGAGGGGCTCAAGAATGTTGGAGGAAGCTTCAGCAGAATGACAGCGAAGGTTCTTCAGTCTCAGATAGGCAGAAATGTGTTAACTTATGTTTATGATATCATTGTAAAAAGCACGAAGCAAGAGAATCACATTACTGACGTCCAGGAAACCTTCGCTAATTTCAGACAGGCCGGTTTAAAGTTGAATCCAGAAAAATGTGTCTTCGGGGTGAAGAAAGGGAAATTTCTTGGCTGCCTAGTTTCAACAAAAGGGATTGAGGCTAATCCAAATAAAATCGAAGCTATCCTTCGAATGGAACCACCCAGTACAAAGAAGGGGGCTCAAATATTGACAGGAAGACTGACATCTCTCAACAGATTCATATCTAGATCAGCATAGAGAAATTTACCATTTTTCGAAGTGCTGAAGTCAGCCGAAGTTTTTCAATGGGGACCGGTCCAGCAGAGAGCCTTCGAAGAGCTGAAGCAATATTTGATAAACCTAACAACGCTAACTCCACCAATGCCAGGGGCTCCTCTATTGTTATATGTGGCAGCCTCGCACTCAGCGGTAAGTGCGGCACTTGTCCAAGAGAAGCTTGAAGGGCAAATCAAGAAGCAAGCTCCAATATACTTTGTATCTGAAGTTCTTAGTTTATCAAAGAAAAATTATACAGAATTGGAGAAGGTGCTATATGCTGTTTTGATGGCTTCTAGAAAGCTTCGGCATTATTTCCAAGCATATAATATAATTGTCCCTTCTTCGCAACCATTGAAGGACATTATGAGAAATAGAGAAGCTACTGGAAGGATTGGAAAGTGGGCTGCGGAACTTAATGAATTCTGCATTGATTATGTACACAGATCTTCGATTCAGTCCCAGGCGTTAGCTGACTTCATTGCTGACTGGACGCCAGGGGCTCAAGTAGAAGAGGCAAATAAAGATGCCGAAGCATGGACAGTATTCTATGATGGTTCTTGGGGAACCTTCGGAGCAGGAGCAGCCGCTGTGTTGGTCGCACCCTCCAAAGTTAAAACTTGCTACGCAGCAAGACTTGATTTTAGCTGCACAAATAACATTGCTGAGTATGAAGCTTTACTTTTGGGTCTTCGGAAGTTAAAGGCAATGGGAATCAAAAGGGCGGTTCTTAAAACTGATTCCTAGGTTATCTCTGGTCATATTGACAAGAGTTGTAAGGCAAGAGACCCGAAGCTTGAGAAGTATCTAGATACTGTCCGAAGGATTGAAGCTTCCTTTGAAGGGTTTTCTGTAAAAAATATTCCTCGAGGAGAAAATGAGCATGCTGATTTGCTAGCCAAGTCAGCTGACTGGGGCTGCCCTTACCTTCGGAAGTATTTTTTGAAACAATAAAAGCACATTCGGTTGAACTTCTTGAAAGAGCGGTCCTCAACATATCTCCTGTTTATAGTGAAGACTGGAGAACTGAGATCATCTCTTACCTTAAGGGTAATTTCCTTTTAGATGACGAAGCTTATAACAAGAGAATAGAGGTAAGAGCTCGTCCATATGTAATAATAGAAGGGGAGCTGTACAAGCATGATGTCTGCTCTCCGTTACTCAAATGTTTATCCAGAGCCGAAGGTATAGAATTGATGAAGGAAATACATGCAGGCTTGTGTGGATCTCACATTGGATCTAGGCCTTTGCTGGGAAAAGTTTTTCGCCAAGGATTTTATTGGCCAAAAGCAGCTTCAGATGCAGCGGAACTAGTCCAAAAGTGCGAAGGTTGTCAGAAATGTGCAAGAGATCAAAAACAACCTTCGTCTCTAACTCAGTTAATACAACCCACTTGGCCGTTGCAAAGGTGGGGCCTTGATTTGTTAGGTCCGCTACCACCAGCACAAGGGAATTTAAGATATGTTGTAGTGGCAGTGGAATATTTTTCTAAATGGATTGAGGCAAAGCCTTTAGCCACAATAACTTCGGTTACTGTTCAAAAGTTTTTCTGGCAAAACATTGTTTGTCGCTTCGGAGTGCCGAAGGCTATCACTGTGGACAATGGAATGCAGTTTGACTCCGAAGCTTTCAAAGAATTTTGTGAACAAATTGGCACAAAGATCCATTTTGCGTCAGTTCGACATCCGGAATCAAATGGACTAGTTGAAAGGGCTAATGGCATCATAATGACATGAATAATGAAGTTAATATTCAATCAGCCGAGGGGAAAGTGGCCAGAAGAATTAATTAAAGTGGTGTGGAGCTACAACACAACAGTATCAAGGTCAACAGGTTTTACACCATTCAAATTGCTGTTTGGTGATGAAGCAATAACCCCAGAAGAGGCTAAGGCAAGATCAATAAGAACAGTGGCTTCGACGATAGACGAAGCTGATTGTTCTGTGGACAAAGATGCTATAGAAGGGATCAGGCTTCAGGCTGTGGAGAACATCAATAAATACCAAGCCGAAACAATAAAATGGCGTGATAGAAAGGTTCGGTTGAAGAACATTAAGCCAGGACATTTGGTGCTTCGAAGAGTGGCCAACCCAGACACAGTGGGCAAACTACAACTAAAATGGGAAGGCCCCTTTCTGGTAGTATCTTCGTTAAGACCCGGTTCCTATAGATTAAAGGATATGAACGGCAACGACATTCCTAGATCGTGGAATGCGGATGAGCTTCGGCGGTATTATGTGTAACTTGATGTAATCTTTTTTATTTTTTATTTTTTATTGTTGTTTTAGTTTTTCCTTATGGCACCCTTTTCCTTTCCAAAGGGGGAGAAAGGTTTTTAATGGGGCCACAACATGTAATTTTTCTTTTCCTTATTTCAATTCTATAAGAGTGATATCCCCCAAAAATGTAAATGTAAAAGCTGACAACGCACCATCGAGTGCAATGGAAAAAGAAAAGAAGGAGAAGCTCAAAAGTCGTTCCTAAGGGAATGCAGAGCTTACAGCTAAAAATAAACGCTGATTCCGCCGAAAGTAAAAGGCGAAGAAGCTCCTAAGGGAGGCTTACAGCGAAAAATAAACGCTGATTCCGCCGAAAGTAAAAGGCGAAGAAGCTCCTAAGGGAGGCTTACAGCGAAAAATAAACGCTGATTCCGCCGAAAGTAAAAGGTGAAGAAGCTCCTAAGGGAGGCTTACAGCGAAAAGTCAGCGCTGATACACCGAAAAGTAAACGGTGAAGCCGAAAAATAAACGGCAAAAAGATTTGAGTCATTCTCAAGGGAATGAGGGCTATGATTATGGTTTTTGGATGTACATTCAAATAATCATTTGCACAATGCATTACATCATGATATTTGCATTCATAAACATTCATTTAGACATATATAGGATCATCATCATCGTATCATACAGAAAAGGCAGATGCTTCGGCTATGAGGAAAAACTTCGGAGAAAGAGGAAATTTTCATGCTTCGTTGTGTACGAAAAGAAGGGAAGGTGTTTTTCGCCTTTGGCTCAAAAGTAAAGTTTCATTCACAGCAAAGCAGATTGTACACGGATAAAGGAGAAAAGATATATTACAAGGTATGCACAAATTTACATAAGTTTTTTCCACAATTATATTACAAAGATCTCTTCAGAATTTTTTGCAGGAAAGTCTTTTACAGCAACTGTTAAGCTTCAGCCCGTCATTCTTCAGCTTCATCGTCCTGCACATATTAAAGCAGAATAAAAAAGGTGCAAATTTCAAGGAGAAGGTGAAAGTAACAAGTATAAGTTTCTCACCGGCTTAAGGTGGCTCCGAGCTTCGTCACCAGCCATTTTTCGCCCGCCATTTACCCAAATCTGAGTCATAAATCTGTTTCCAATGCTTCGGGCTAGGCTTGGGATGTCAACCAAATCTGCTGGTGATAAGCTGAAGTTTGGCCTATTTACAATTTTTCCGTGCGTACAGCCAGCCTTCAGAAAAGCGGTGGCTGTGCCTCGAGAAGCTAGCAGGGCGCAGAAGTCAGCATGCCCAGCAATAACTTCATCAAGTGCATCAACCTCGCCTTCAATGTATTCTAGGGTGCTGGGCAGGTTCTCAGCTGAAGGTGTAAATGTATCAGAGCTGGCTCCAATTGAGTGAAACACATCCTTCAGCCGCTGCACGCATCGGCTGCCGAAATTTAAGCATTTCTCCTGAAGCTCCTTCAATGATTTTTGCAAATTTGAATTCTTCTCGATTTCGGTCTTGAGACTTGTTTCGAGGTTCTTCTTTTCCTGCTCAGATTTTTCTGACTTTTTGAGTAATTCATTGTTTAACCTGTTATTTTTGGCTTGGGCTTCAGCCAATGAACCTTCCATAGAATGAATGACGAAGTCCTTCTTTTTCCAAGGCAGCTTCGTGATCTTTAACTTTGATTTTAAGATCTTGAACAACGGAGTCTTTTTCCTTCAGAGAAGCTTCGTAATTTTTGACTTTGTTTTCTAGATCTTTGATAGTAGCTTCGTTCTTTTCATCCTCAAGATCTTGTTGCATTCTCAGCACTTCACTTAGAAGTATACTCTGCCAAAACAACCTTCGTCAGGAAACAACTTAATTCAAAATAAAAAAATATATAATAATAAAAAATCGAGACTTTTTTACCTTGAAATTAGCATAGAGCAAGCTACCGGCGATATGCTGTCGCTGGTATCTGCCAGAGGTCAGCTTCAATCTTCGGCAGGCCAACGCTTTTGGAGAAGGTCCTAACAACCTTGGCCTCGATTCGGTTCCGAAGGCATCTCAGCTTTCCTTCATTGACTCCACCAAATAGCAGAGACCCTGGTTTGTATCCACAAGATATAGCATATTTTTTCAGCTCTTCTTTTTCAGCGTCTGACAACTCTTGTCCAAGTATATCTTGAAAATTAAAATCTTCTTTTTCCAAAATGTCTTCAATCTGCTCTTTTCCTTTTTCTGTTGCCGTGTTCACTGTAACCACAGCAGTTTCTTCTTCAGCCATTCTCAGAAGCATATTGTCAATATCTTCAAGTGTAGTTTCCACGTTAGGATCTTCGTTGGTCCCGGTTTCGGCTCCGGTGGTTTCGGCTCCGGTGGTTTCGGCTCCGGTGGCTTCGGCTCCTCCGGTTTCGGCTTCGGCGGTTTCGGCTCCGATGGCTGTGGGATCGGCAGTGACAATTTTTGACGCCGAGGTCGATGGCGGTGTCTGATGAATGACATCAGCCACTTGGATAATTCTTCGTTTTTTCGGCTTTGCGGGACTTTCTGCTGCCGAAGCTTCTTTGCCCTTCTGAAAAAACTTCGTCAGTTCTGGCACCAGCGGGCTTAGCTTGACAGGCAAAGGTTCAGTCATTACCTTCAGAATCTCTTCCACTTCGGCAGCAGAAGGTGTCGCAGGAGCTTCCTCCTCCTGGGCCGACGTCTTTGGTTTTGGAGATGCAGGTTTTGGAGATGTATCTTTTCTTTTCCTTGAAACAGCTACCCTCAGTCCAGGGCTCAGTTTTTCAGAAATTTCTTTTTCCTTTTTGGCCAATTTGGTGCTTTCTTTGTCCAGGGCGCTGGCAATCCTCTTTCTCTTAGGGCCTTCGGCATCTCCGCCCAGTTGCTCGTAATCAGGGTAATCAAAATTCAAAGCATCTAGCACACGATTCAATCTTCGCTTCGGACGAGTGCCGAAGGCTGCAGTCATCAACTGATCTTCTTTCTTAGAGTAATTTCCGAGGATATCGTTGCACATAATCTCGATTGTGTCCAGCCACTCTTGGCAGGGCTTTTTAAAGTGTTTTTTAAACTTGTAGTAATACGACAATTGAACAAATTCTCCCTTTTTCTTTTCTCCCTCCAGCTTCGGCATCTCTCAACCCCTCATTGTTGGAAACACTTTAAAAGCCAGAAATTCCTGCACCAAGTCTCTAGTGCCAATATGATCTGAAATCACGCGAAATTCAGCCAAAGCAATTTGGCTCGGGCTTTCCACTTATCATGTTGCATCGGGGCCTCGTTTCTCCGAAGGTTAGCTATAGTGGACTCTGGACCAATTTATCTTCATCTTTATCAACTTTAACATAAAACCACTCAGATTTCCATCTGGCTGGCCATTTGCTTCGGTAGCTTATCACTGGAAACTTCGAAGTTTTGCGATAAGCAAAGTTGTAACATCCAAAATTCTCATGAAGACCATCTCCTCTAGCTTTAGTCTGATAGTGTAGTTCATGGACTCGACAGAAACCTTCACCGAACGGTTCCACTCCCTGGCTACGAAGGGCCCAAATATAAACACTTAATCTAACAATAGCGTTAGGGGTCAGCTAATGAAGGTAAACCCCAAATTTCTTCAACACATCAGCAATCATCCCATTCAAAGGAAATCTTAATCCTGCTTTAAAGAAGCTTTTGAACACAACCACTTCATTCTTTTCCGGCTTCGGAGTAATCTCCTCCCCGCCAAAACGAACCAGCTCCTTTTTTGTTTCACTAAAGTAGCCCAGCTTCACCATTTTTGGAAGATCAGCTTCAGAGATGGTGGACTTTCCAAAGTCCAAATGACTAGGTTTGCTTGGCATCCTGCAATTGTACTCATCTTCGGAACCAACTTCTTCAACATCAGCTTGCGTTGCTTCGGCAGCAGGTGTGTCTTCTGATGGAACCAGCCCGGAACGCCTCATCGCTTCAAAAATCGGAACAGTTTCAACGGCTTCAGTCTCGTCTCCATCACGCTCAACCCTAGCAGTGGAGCGTATTCTGGCCATTTGATTTTAAATTTTCTTGAAAAAATTCTTTGGAAGTCAATAACCTTTTTTCCGAAGCTATCCTCGTGACAAAGCACAAACCAAGCTGGAGCTTCGTTTTGAATGCAAAAATCAAGCTTCGGCTATGGTTAAATTTTTGGTAGCAAAAAAGTGCAATATCAATGAATGCCGTGGTAACTTCACACCTACCTGTCTGTTTATATAGTGCTACAGGTAAAAAGGTGAATCGTCAGGATTTTTTCACCGGGCAAACAGTCACTCGCACCCACTGCACGGTGGGCCGCAAAAACCAAGAAGGTGAACCTGCATGGTAGGACCGCTCCGCGCTTGAAAACTGTATCGTTTCTCGACAACGAGCTCAGGGAAGGTGTTTTTCGGACCTTCGGCTTCCCGAAGCCTAAGAGACTTTTTTAACGGATCAAGCTCGTTACGAAAAACGATCTAGCACCGCGAAGGGGCTACTGTTGGGACCATGCTTCGTCGCCGAAGGTCCTGTAGGAAGAAACAGCTTCGGCTAAAAGCTGCTTATACATGATGACCGAAGCTACCACTCATGAAGCTTCGGTGTTATAGTATGCCCAAAGAAGAAGGATCGAACCGACTTAAAGATAGAATGACCTTTTAGCCCATAAGGGTTTGAGTCATTGTTATAAACTTTTATAAGGGGCATGATTGTAATTCTTTACAGGCTGTGTTCTGTGTCTATAAATAGTGAACAGTATTCCTTTACTGTTCACGCATTCCTGTAATTGCAAACGCATTGCCCGGGAATTGTTATCTATCAAGGAGAAGGTATAAATGTATTTAAACTCTATGTTCTGACATTTTTATGTTCATATAATAAAATATGTGAATGATGTTACTTATTTCTGATACATCTATCTTTAATGTCTCATGTTTTATATATTATTTCATATTATTTTTTAAGTTTAATCACGAAGGTATGACCTTCGTGATACTTTACTCATGGTCTTCGTCCGAAGTTCATTAAATCCTTGGGGAAATAATGCTTCAGCGGACGAAGGGCATTAATATTTAACATTTTATGTTGCCTTGTTCTTAATTCATAGCATTTGAGAACAAGTCCCCAACAACAGCATTCATTGCACTTGCATCGTTGTGCTGCCAAAAATTTTTACTGCAGCTGAAGGTGTTTGCATCCTTCTTAGCTTTCGATTGTGGTTCATCTTTAGCACAAAAAACTCTTAGTTCAGCTTTGATTCAACACTACAATGGCTAGAATTAGATCCGCTGCTAGGTTGACGAATGAGGGTGGGGAAGCAGAAGCAACCGAGATGGCTCCTATTTCATAAATTATGAAGGATTCTGGGATGATTGCTCAGAGGGAAGAGAAGGGTGCTCTAGAGAAGAACACTTCTGATGCCGAAGGTAACACTGATGGGGATGATGCAGAAGATGATGTTGGTGTCTTAAGTCCAAGCAAGCCCAACCATATTGAGTTTGGCAGATCCACCGTGAAACCTGATGACTTAGTTTTAATGAAGAAGCTTGGTTATTTTGGAAAGAACGATGATGACTTGATAAGGTTACCGGGTGACAAAATAGTTCCAGAACCAAAGGATGATGAGGTGGTGGTTTTTAAGAGCTTATTCCGTGCCGGGCTTTGATTCCCGTTGTACGAGATGATTAGTGAAGTATTAAAATGATTTGAGATATATCTTCATTAGCTGACGCAAAATGCAATAGTCAGGCTCAGCGTCTACATATGGGCTCTCCGAAGCCAAGGCATGAGCACAAATGTTGAAGGCTTCTGTAGAGTCCACGAACTTCATTATCACACCAAGGCTAGGGCAGATGGACTCCACAAAAACTTTGGGTGCTACAACTTTGCATACCAAAAGGATACCTAGGCTCCCGTGATGGGGTATCGCACAAAATGGCCTACTGGCTGGACAAGTGAATGGTTTTATATGAAGGCTGATAGGAAAAGGAGGGAGAAGGTTATGTACATGGTGATGAGTCCTCTGAGATTAAGCTTTGACATGATGAGGCCCTTATGTTTATGCAAATAGGCTCCCCATGCCAGTTGGTCGAAGTTCAATTTAGAGTTGTGGCAGAGCATATCAGCACACGGCATTTGGTCCAAGGATATCTGGACAACAAAGTTTTTCCAACACTTAGCGGGTGGGGAATGCCGAAGATCAAGTTTGAACTTATGAGACTGCCCTATTGTTTCATGTACCTGGACACCTTCAGTGGCCCCTGTGCCGTGTGGCTAGAAATGATTGAAACAATTTGCAACGAGATTCTTGGTAACTATACCAAAAAAGACCAACTTATGACTGCCGCTTTCGGCACCCGAGAGAAATGAAGGTTGAACGGGGTGATGGACGCCCTGGGCTTCAAATACCCTAATTATGAAAAATTTGAAGAAGCTGGGGGTGAAGAGGAAAAGGGTTGTGAGCATTTTGAAGAGGTAGGCGATGAGGTCTATTGAAGAAGATAAGAAAAAGACACTTTCAAAGAAACGAAAGGTTTCAGGTGAGGCTAGAATTTCTAAGTTTGGGCCAAAATCATTGGCCCTTAAAAAACGGAAATCTTCGGAAGTGAGCTGTGTTGAGAAGAAGGTGCCTGCTCCATCAGAGCAGGTCCTTGAAACCCCTTCGGCTTCTTCTATCGGCGTGACAGAGATGAAAGGGAATTGGTGTCAACCATTTTCTATAATCGATTTTGGTGTTTGACGCCCATTACAAATCTTGTGGACTAACTAGTTTGCCTATTTGATCATTTCTCAGGTGCATAAAGTTCATCTATATCAATTCTAAGTCGACTATCCGGAATACCGTAGATTATTTTGGACAGGAGAACCTTTTTGGAAATTCACCCGTCCGAGCCCTTCTGGCAGACCATCTATGAAACCTAGGTGTGCCTCAGACAGGAAATATGCAAAACTTTGATTTATACAGTGGACTGTCTGAAGCAGAAGAGAGCACCATCCGAGACCAAGCTTGTCACACCCAGTTTTGGAAGGTAAACCGAATGCAAACCATGTACGTGCTAGGATCAGAACTCACGTACACAGTGATTACATAATTGGACATCATCACACAATGCTCGAATTAAATAACGAAGGGTACTTAATTACATCAAGATGTCTGAGACATCCACAGAGTAGCATATCCATAGTGTTTAACATTAACATCAAAGTGCGAAGTAACGAAACGTAGAAGATAAGCCTACACAGGCAGCTAACTGGGGGTTTGCCACTAAAGTAAACTAGAACTCGTCGTAGTCCTGGAACTCCTCAAAGTCCTCCATGTTGCCAACATCTCCTCCTGAGCACTGAGTACAGTGGGGACAACCTGGGGTGGGGTGGTTTGTAAATCAAGGGTGAGTACACATCAACGTACTCCGCAAATGTCCCGTTTGGCTAAAGTGGACTAGTTGTATATGGAGTTAAGGTTAAGTAGTTGCTTTTAGTCGGTCAAGTTTTATTATTATAAGTATAGCCAAATTTTAGTAATAACCCAATTATTACCCAAAAGTACTCCGTCCAAGAGGAAATACTAGAGATCAGAATTATAATCGTCATTGCTAATCATCATCATAAAAGTAACCAAAGTTCTTCTAATCAAAGAGGATCCAAAGGCTGCTCTTAACCGTGAGCACGGCTGATATACCAGTTTCTAACACTCTGCAGAGGTCGCACACTTTACCCACAAGCCATGATTCCCATTCTACTTGGGGTTCTAGCCTCCCCATTGATCACTACCAAGGTGACCTAGCAGGGTCTCACTACGTAGCCTTTACAAAGATTTCCCAGAGGTCATAGCCGCCCGTTAGGTTTCTCCAATTTGATAAACATAGTACATCTCCCCAGAGGAAGGGTGACTAACAAAACCAAATCAAAGAACCTCTGCAACCAGCCTCGGTAGAGCAAGTACTGTGCCCGGACCCCATTGACGGCCCTACGGAAAGCCAACTACTCATCTGGTTCCTCTAATTAATCAGCTAAGGGCGTCCCATTCCACCCTTAGGTAAACAAGGGTAAGGTAAATACAGACTAGTCAATCCTTAAGTTTCAATAATGTAATGCGGGACAATGAATTATAAAGTAAAGTAGGACATGATAGGTCTGAGGACATTTGCCTTCACTAGATTATTTCTCAGAGGGATCTTCATCAACAAACTCAGGAACCACGGGCTGCTCGTTGTCTAAATAAAGCAATCATACATTCAATACATTTGGAAAGTACAAATGAACAACATATCAAACATGTACAAACATTTGAACACAACTCAAAAGATGTAATATTAAATAAAGGAGTATGAGGTCAAGTTATAAAATGAACTAATCCTAATTAGGAGTTGATTACTCTCTAAGTGTTTGGAACATACCTCAAAAGGCTAAGTAGTAATTTAATCAAAGAAAGAGATTAAATTATAAGATGGACTAATCTCTTTTAGAAATTGATTATTCTTTAAGTGTTGTCCATAATTACATAACCTATTTCTATTAATTTTATTAAGACCTAAAAGTTAAACCAGAGATGAATTCATGTAGTACATATTATTAATCTCACAAGATTAAATGTACTTTAACTCCTAGGATTTTCCTTTTATTTATTTCATTAAATGAATAAATCAACATATACTTTAATCCTATATTCTAAGTGTAAAATTAAAGTATATAGACTATAGCTGGTAATATTTTTATTTGAACAGAGAATAATTTTATAAACATTTTGCAATTTGAACCACTAAATTTGGAGTTCATATGAAAAAGATATAAAATAAATAAGTTTTGAAGTTTGAAATATGAAATTAGGGCTAAATCTGTGATTAAATAAAAGTACAGGGGGCTATTCAAAATAAACCAGGGGCCTGCGTGCTAAAATAGAGGACGGCAGGTTAATTTCCTAAAACCAGGGGGTCTCTTAAGCAAAACTTACACGCGAAGGGGTACGGGGTAACCTTGGCCATCGGATCAGATATCAGCGGCCCAGATTAAATTGCACGGGCGCGCGCGCGGTCGCGCAGACACGGCTGACAAGCGGGGTCAGGGCGTTAGCGGACCAGGGCGGATTGACCAGTCAGGCCCAGAGACAGAGGCGCGGGTGAGGGAGAGAGAGAGGGGCGGTCAGATCTAGATCGGAGGGCTGGGATTAGATCCGCTCGGGTTAAGTCTAAACCGCCCGATCTCGGACGGACGCCCGAGATCTAACGGCCAGGGGCGGACATAGGCACGGTGGCGCCGCTCGGTCCAGCGGTGAGAGCTCGCCGGAGATGAGGAGGCTGGCCACGGCGGGGCTCAAGAGGCTTGGGGGCTAGCCCAGGCGCGATCAGGGCGGTCTAGCGGACTCGGCCATGGCCCTCACGCTGGCGCAGAGGCACCAGAGGGCACAGACCACGGCGAGGCGGTCTAACGGCGGCGCGGGATAGCTCCGGCGAGCAATTGCGCGAGCAACAGAGTAGGAACGACCAAATTAAGGGTACGGGCGGGTTGCTCACCTTGAGGGGAAGCGCTAGAGTCGTGAAGCAATGGCGGAGGCGCAAGGACGCGACGGGGCGACAGCGGCGGGGCTCTGGCTGCACAAGGATCGCTCCGGTGAGCATGTACCGGACGAAACAGAGAGGGGAAGGGCACACTGAAGGGTGTCCTGAGCAGCTGACAGTGAGGCGGAACTCACCGTGGCACGGGACAGGGCGCGGACACGACGGTGGCCGCAGAACAGGCAGCGGTCGACGGCCGGCGGTGGCGGAGCTCTCTGCTTGCATGGGCAAAGCGAGAGAGAGAGAGGGCGAGGAGGTTTGGCAGAGGGCGCAAATGAGCGAGGGGAGGTGGGCGAGCAGGGCGCGGGGCTCAAAAGGGGCACAGGCGCAGGGATGTGGCCGGAGAACGCACGGTCGTGGGCACGTCCACGGCGGGGAGATCATGGGCGAGAGGTTAGGGACGACTGACAGGTGGGGACGGTGGGACAGAGAGAGAGATGGCACGGGGAAAAGAACGGCGCTGATAGCTCGGCCCCATAGAGTAGCGAGAGAGCGAGGGAGTGAGCGCGCTCGGGTTGGCGCCGACAGGCAGGGCCCGCCTGTCAGGCACCAAGGGCGCGTGGGCGTGGGCGCGCGCGGGCTGGGCTTAGTGGGCTGGTTTGGGCCGAATTGGCCTTTCTTTTTTCCTGGAATTTCTAATTGCATTTCTATTTATTTTCTCTAAGGTTTTCAATTCAAATTCAAATCAAGTTTCAATTTCAAACCAAATCAAATATGTGCAACAATTCAAAGAATATTTAGGCTCAATATGATGCAACATTCCATGACTCATATGTTTTGGGCAAAATAAAATAAATAATCCTTCACTAATTCAACTAACCCTAATTAAAAAAAGAAAAAGAGAGGGAGAAAACTGGAGAGAGAGAAACTAGAGTGAGATAGAGAAGAGTAACACCTAAATTTGGATGATCATAAGAAAGAAATTTTTTACCCCCAAATTCAGGGTGTTACAGACCTATCCCCCTCAAAAGAATCTCACCCTTGAGATTCAGGGCTGGCTAGCAAAGATTTCAGGATACTTGGCTCTCAGATCATCTTCTCTTTCCTAGGTTGCTTCTTCTTCTGAGTGATGGCTCCATTTGACTTTGCACATCCTGATGGTGTTCCTCCGAGTGACCCGATCTGTTGTCTCTAGAATTTGGTTTGGCTTCTCAATGTACGTCAGATCTTCCTGAACTTCAAGGTCTTCCGCTGGCAACTGCTCTTCTGGTACCCATAAGCATTTCTTCAACTGCGACACGTGAAGCACATCATGCACTGCGGATAGATTCTCTGGTAAGCTGAGTTGATAAGCCACTTCTCCACGTCTTGCTTGAATCTGATACAGCCCGATATAGCGAGGTGCTAGCTTGCCTTTGACTCCAAACCTTTTGGTTCCTCTGATGGGTGACACTTTAAAATAGACGTAGTCTCCCACTTCAAAACTGGGTTCCCTTCTCCTGGTGTCAGCATAGCTTCGCTGTCTGGACTGCGCTGCCTTCAGATTTTCTCGGACCATCCTGATATTCTCTTTGGCTTCAAGCAAAATCTCTGGACCGAACACCTGTCTTTCACCAGGTTGGTCCCAATGCAACGGAGTTCGGCAATTCCTCCCATAGAGCGCTTCGAATGGTGACATCTTTAGACTGGCTTGACAGCTGTTGTTGTAGGAGAATTCTGCATACACTAGCCTCTTGTCCCAACCTAACTTGTCTTGCAAAGCACAAGCTCTCAACATATCCTTAAGAATCTAGTTGGTTCTCTCAGTCTAACCATCTGTCTGCGGGTGATAAGATGAACTGAATTTCAAGTAACTAACCAAAGCTTCATGTAGCTGCTGCAAAAAATGAGAGGTAAACTGGTGCCTCTATCCGATATTATCTTCTTCGGAATACCATGCAAGCACACAATCCGAGACATGTATAACTCTGCCAACACTGCACTATTATAGGTGGTCTTAACTGGTATGAAATGGGTCGCCTTTGTTAAACGGTCCACTACTACCCAGATGGAGTCATAACCAGCTCGAGTGCGGGGCAGACCGACTATAAAATCCATCCCAATCTCATCCGATTTCCACTGCGGAATCTGCAATGGCTGCAACACACCTGCGGGTCTCTGATGTTCTGCCTTGATCCTTTGACAACTGTCGCATCTGGCCACATACTCTGCTATCTCTCTTTTTATACCGTACCACCAGAATCTCTTCTTCAAGTCTTGGTACATTTTCTCGCTACCAGGGTGTATAGAATATGCTGTCTCATGAGCTTCCTTGAGAATCAATTCTCAGATCGGTGTGATATCTTGAACGCACAACCTATCCTTGAACCATATCACTCCTTCTACATCTTCATGGAAATCTGGACCTTTCCCATTGATGATTAGCTGCCGGATTTCGTTGATCTTCTCATCATACTTCTGGCCTTTCCTGATGTCTTGCTCTAGGGTGGGTTCCAACTCAATTGTCACTCTCTGAGTGTTGTTCAGAAATCCGAGACTCAACCTATCGAATTCCTTTGCTAGCTCGAATGGCATCGGGTGAGCGGCCAACATATTGACTTGACTCTTCCTGCTAAGAGCATCTGCAACCACATTTGCTTTGCCTGGGTGATAATGAATCTCCAGCTCATAATCTTTGATCAATTATAGCCATCTTCGCTGCCTCATGTTTAACTTTGACTGAGTGAATATGTACTTGAGGCTCTTGTGGTCCATGTAGATATCACACTTCTGCCCATAAAGATAATGTCTCCAGTTCTTCAGTGCATGAACCACTGCTGCTAGCTCCAAATCATGAGTGGGGTAATTCTTCTCATGAACTTTCAACTATCGGGACGAGTATGCCACTACTTTCCCTTCCTACATTAACACATATCCCAGTCCGGTGTACGAAGCATCGCAATATACTGAGAACGGCTTGTGGACTTCTGGCAGAACCAATACCGGTGCTGTTGTCAACTTCTACTTCAACATTTCAAATGTTTCTTGGCACGCTGTGGTCCACTTGAACTCAACCTTCTTTGCTAGTAAGGCTGTCATTGGCCTGGCAATCTTGGAGAAACCTTCAATGAAACACCGATAATAACCGGCCATTCCAATGAAACTCTTGATTCCTCTGACATCTTTTGGTGCTTTCCAGTCTAGAATCGCTGCTACCTTCTTTGAATCTACAGCTAGTCCATCTCGGTTTATAATATGACCCAAGAATAGAACTTCGCTGATCTAGAACTCGCACTTGCTAAGCTTGGTATACAACTAGCAATCTCGTAGCCTCTGAAGTACTTTCCTCAAATGTTCTTCATGCTCTTGCTCATTCTGGGAATATACGAGAATATCATCAATGAACACCACTACGAACTTGTTGAGGTAGTCCATGAACACACTGTTCATCAGGTACATGAAGTAAGCTGGCGCGTTCGTCAATCCGAATGACATAATCATGAACTCATATAATCCATACTTGGTGATGAATGTTGTCTTCGGTATATCTAAAGGTCGAATCCTGAGCTGATGGTAACCTGACCTCAGATCTATCTTTGAGAACACACTGGCTCCTCTCAACTGATCAAATAAGTCTTCAATTTGAGGCAGGGGATACTTGTTCCTGACAGTGACTTCATTCAAAGCTCTGTAATCAATGCACATCCTCTTCGTACCATCCTTCTTCTCCACAAATAGTACTGGGGCTGCCCAAGGCGAGGTACTTGGTCTAACCTAACCTTTCTCCAACAACTCATCAATCTGCTTCTTGAGTTCCACTAACTCTGGTCCGGACACTCGATAGGTTCTCTTGGAAATAGGGGCGGTGCCTGGGATAAGCTCTATGGCAAATTCAACTTTCCTTTCAGGTGGCATGCCTGGTAACTCCTCAAGGAATACATCGGGGAATTCTGACACAATCCTAATTGCCTCAATCGGATTGGACTTCTTGTCATCTACTAATAAATGGTGACAGGCTCCTTCTAGTTCAAGTAAGTATAGCTTAGTTACTACCTCCTTTCCAGATGGGGACACCAACTTAACTGTTCTCTTGTCACAACTGACAGTGGCTTGATTTCTATGTAGCTAATTCATCCCTAGGATGACATCTAACCCTTGAGTTCCCATTACTACTAGGTTAGCGGGGAAGTCTATCCCCCTTATTTCAATCCTTAGATTCGGACAAATCCTATCAAACTGAACTTTTCCCCCAACTGAATTAACTCTTAAAGGTGGGATCATTGGTTCTATGGGGATGCTATGTGATTCTACCCAAGATGTAGAAACAAAAGAATGTGTGACACCAGTATCAAATAGTACTTTTGCTGGGTAGGATTCGACTAGAAACATACCTACTGCCACGTCCTGAGCATCCTGGATTGCTTCGGCTTCTAGGTGATTCACCTTTCCACGGTTGTAGGCCTGACCACGGACTCCTGGTGGTTGCTGTGGTGCTCCTTGTCTTGCTGAGGCATTGACTGCTGGCGGTTGCTGAGCTGCTTTCTTGGGACAGTTCTTCACCCAGTGATTTTGTTCTCCACAGTAGAAGCATGCACGACCTCCTACTTGTGCTGGGGCCGCTTGGCCATTCTGGTTGGTTACTGGGGCAGGAAGGCGAGCTGCCTGGTTGCTCTGACATTGGAACTGATTTCCTCCAGTCTGGGTGTTCTGATGGTACTGCTGCTGCTGAGGAAACTGCCTCTGGTACTGGTGTTGATGCTGACACTGGTGCTGGTGCTGGTGACCTTGCTTGAATTGTTGTGGTGAATTGCCTGAGTAGCGGGTACGACTGCTACTCCCGGCCTAAGGTCCACCAATCTTGCGCTTCCTATCCTCCATCTCCCGACGCTTCCTTTCAGTCATGATTGCTCTGTCTATCAAATGCTGGAAGGTGGGGAAAGTGTGGTTCATCAGCTGATAATGGAGGGGATCGACCAATCCTCTCAGAAAGCGGTACTGCCTCTTGGCATCCGTGTTGACGTCTTCTGGGGCATAATGTGACAGCTGTAAAAACTTATCCTTGTACTCACTGACGGACATGGGACCTTGCTTCAGAGCGAGAAACTCCTCCTTCCTCACTATCATCAGTCCTTCGGGCACATGGTAGCGATGGAAGTTGTCCCTGAACTCCTCCCAAGTAATGGCTTTAGGGTCGACATGGGTGGCGAGGTAAGACTCCCACCAAGACTGTGCTGCTCCCCTCAGCTGTCGGGGACAATACAACACCTTCTCACGGTCGTTGCACTGGGCAGTGTGCAACTCACGCTCCACGGTACACAGCCAATCTTCCGCGTCCATGGGATCAGCAGAGTGGGCAAAGACAGGGGGATGGCCCCTCATGAACTCTGCCCGCTTGTCTCTAGGCTCTCGAGGCATCTAAACTTGCACTGGAGGCTGAGGTGGGGGTGGCTGCTGCTGCACCTGCTGCATCGCTGCTAGTGTCTGACCAATTGCTTGGACTGCCTGAGTTTGCATCATGCTCAACTGTCATCGGGGGTGGCGGTGGCAACTGACGTTGTTGGGCTGCATCCTCCTAGGATGCCTGTTGTTCTGGCTAAGCACGCCTCGCACCTCTACGCCTGTTCTTAGACATCTATAGAAATCACACACATATTAGATCTGATTCTGCAGTATTTCAACATAAGAAAAGATATACGGAAATCTTCATAGAACTGATCAATTGATCATCTCCACTGACAGTTTCTCAGATAAAGAGGAAAGTGGAAATAAATGGATTACCCAACTAAATAACTGACTTTATTAATAACTACACCAAGTTGTAGGGGATACCCACACCTTGGTGACAATCATTATGAAGATCCAACTTCATTACATGTTCATCATGACAAGCATCCAACATAAGATAAACAAACTAACTCTAACTAAGACTGACTAGACTAAGACACTGAATTAAGCATTATTACAGACTCCGACTCTGTCGATCTATGGATCTAAATCTATCCGGGTCCTGCAGTCTGGGGTACCATAGTCGAAGCGACCACGGGGCGGTGAGCGGTAAGGGTGCTGAATCCCGACAGGGGCGGGAGAACCACCATCAAGATAGTGGCGTGCCGCGCACTCAGCACACAATTCCGCAACCTCCGCCCGAACCTTGCCCAACTCGTCAAGGGCGTGGTCCAACTCTGTGTTGAGCACGGCGGCCAGGTTGACCATGTTGTTCAGCCTAGGATTGCCCTTACCAACTGGCGAGACAATCACACCTCCAGCACTGCCGGTTGAACGGCGAGGGTAGTACTTTAGGTCAAGGCCATCAGCTACCCCACTGAACAATGAGCAATACTGAGAAAGTGCCCGTCGTGCTGCATCCTGCATGGCTACCTCGGCAGTATCCCTCTCAGTGATAGAATAGTGCTCTGAGAAGGCCTCTACACCCCGGAGATCATCGTCCGGACGACGCACCAAGCAAGTAGCCTCCCACTGGTCCGGGTATAACCCACGACGATGCTGGTAGACTACACAACGGTACTCGTTGGACCAAGTGTGTCGGTCAAAGGACCAACGCAACAGGGTGTCGAAAGTGTCGTGGAAGTGACACCCGCGAGCGACGTCATGAGTGATAAGTCTAGCGATCCATCCCTCTGGCTCCGGCTCCTCCGACCACTCCGTGTCGTGGCTCGAACTACCACCGGCATTGTCGTCTCTGTCTCCGTCAAGGTCTCCTCCAGCAGCCGGGATGCCCTATGGTGGTGCAGGGGGCATCTCTGGCTGAGGTGCAGGGGAAGGCGGCCTCTCAGGCTCCACCTCCTACTGAGGCAAGGGGAAGAGTCCTACTGCTCCTGCTCCTGGCGTCGGCGCTCCTGCTCCTCGTGCAGGCGACGATGCAGTCTCTCCAGGTGACTGGACTGACCTAGCACCGTTCGACGCAGTGAACGCTCCACCAGGCGAGAAGGCAAAAAGGGGATCACAGACTTACGTGTAGTGCACCTGATACGGGCCATCTACAAAAGACATCATAAGCACAAGAGTAAGAGTAGAACTATGAGACCAGAAAGTAAACAGAAAGAAAAGTGAGACAAAACTTTTTGAGATAAGTAAATAACATAGAGTTGGTCAAGATGACCAACTTTTAAAAGGACACTAAGGTCAAGGTAAGAGTAGGGGTTTATAGTCCTTAAGGCGACCATTCTAGTCTAGGTTAGCGGTCCTACAGTCAGCAAGGCTTTGATACCACTTATGTCACACCCGATTTTGGAAGGTAAATTGAATGCAAACCATGTATGTGCCAGGATCAGAACTCACGTACACGCGATCACATAATTGGACATCATCACACAATGCTCGAATTAAATAATAGAAGGGTACTTAATTACATCAAGATGTCTGAGACATCCATAGAGTCTAATACATATCCATAGTGTTTAACATTAACATCAAAGTGCGGAGTAACAAAATGTAGAAGATAAGCCTACACAGGCAGCTAACTCAGAGTTTGCCACTAAAGTAAACTAGAACTCGTCGTAGTCCTGGAACTCCTCAACGTCCTTCATGTTGCCAACATCTCCTCCATAGCACTGAGTACAGTGGGGACAACCTGGGGTGGGGTGGTTTGTAAAGCAAGGGTGAGTACACATCAACATACTCAGCAAATGTCCCGTTTGGCTAAAGTGGACTAGCTGTATGTGGAGTTAAGGTTAAGCAGATGCTTTTAGTCGGTCAAGTTTTATTATTATAAGTATAGCCAAATTTTAGTAATAACCCAGTTATTACCCAAAAGTACTCCCCCCAAGAGGAAATACCAGAGATCAGAATTATAATCATCATTGCTAATCATCATCATAAAAGTAACCAAAGTTCTTCTAATCAAAGAGGATCCCAAGGCTGCTCTTAACTGTGAGCACAGCTGATATACCAGTTTCTAACACTTTGCAGAGGTCACACACTTTACCCACAAGCCATGATTCCCATTCTGCCCGAGGTTCTAGCCTCCCTATTGATCACTACGTAGCCTTTACAAAGATTTCCTAGAGGTCATAGCCACCCGTTAGGTTTCTCCAGATTGATAAACACAGTACATCTCCCAGGGAAAGGGTGACAAACAAAACTAAATCAAAGAACCTCTACAACCAGCCTCGGCAGAGCAAGAACTGTGCCCGAACCCCATTGACGGCCCTACGGCGAAGCCAACTACTCCTCTGGTTCCTCTAATTAATCAGCCAAGGGCGTCCCATTCCACCCTCATGGTTGCACTATTATCCTGTGTTGTCACTCCCTAAACAGGTCCTTACGGAGAGGTACTCAGGAAACAGCCTGAGTCCCCTAAAGTAATCACAAGAACCTCATCGGCATAACATCATCGTATCATAAATAATCACATCATGTTCATTGATTAAGTTTAAGCAATAGCATAAGCTAACCATGATTAACCCAAAAAGGTAAACAAGGGTAAGGTAAATACAGACTAGTCAATCCTTAAGTTTCAATAATGTAATGCGGGACAGTGAATTATAAAGTAAAGTAGGACATGTAGGTCTGAGGACATTTGCCTTCACTAGATTATTTCTCAGAGGGATCTTCAGCAACAAACTCAGGAACCACGGGCTGCTCATTGTCTAAATAAAGCAATCATACATTCAATACATTTGGAAAGTACAAATGAACAACACATCAAACATGTACAAACATTGGAACACAACTCAAAAGATGTAATATTAAATAAAGGAGTATGAGGTCAAGTTATAAAATGAACTAATCCTAATTAGGAGTTGATTACTCTCTAAGTGTTTGGAACATACCTCAAAAGGCTAAGTAGTAATTTAATCAAAGAAAGAGATTAAATTATAAGATGGACTAATCTCTTTTAGAAATTGATTATTCTTTAAGTGTTGTCCATAATTACATAACCTATTTCTGTTTATTTTATTAAGACCTAAAAGTTAAACCAGAGATAAATTCATGTAGTACATATTATTAATCTCACAAGATTAAATATACTTTAACTCCTAGGATTTTCCTTTTATTAATTTCATTAAATGAATAAATCAACATATACTTTAATCCTATATTCCAAGTGTAAAATTAAAGTATATAGATTATAGCCGGTCATATTTTATTTGAACAGAGAATAATTTTATGAACATTTTGCAATTTGAACCACTAAATTTGGAGTTCATATGAAAAAGATATGAAATAAACAAGTTTTGAAGTTTGAAATATGAAATTAGGGCTAAATCTGTGATTAAATAAAAGTACTGGGGGCTATTCAAAATAAACTAGGGGCCTGCGCGCTAAAATAGAGGACGGCGGGTTAATTTCCTGAAACCAGGGGGTCTCTTAAGCAAAACTTACATGCGAAGGGGTACGGGGTAACCTTGGCCATCGGATTAGAGATCAGCGGCCCAGATTACATCGCGTGGGTGCTCGCGGGCGCGGGCGTGTGGACGCGGCTGACAAGCGGGGCTAGGGCGTCAACGAGCTAGGGCGGGCTGACCAGCTGGGCCCAGAGGTAGAGACGCGGGTGAGGGAGAGAGAGGGGTGGCCAGATCTAGATCAGAGGGCTGGGATTAGATCCGCTCGGGTTAAGTCTAAACCGCCCGATCTCGGACGGACGCCCGAGATCTAACGGCCAGGGGCGGACACAGGCACGGTGGTGCTGCTCGGTCCCGCGGCGAGAGCTCGCCGGTGACGAGGAGGCTGGCCATGGCGGGGCTCCAGAGGCTTGGAGGCTAGCCCAGGCGCGATCAGGGCGATCTGGCGGACTCGGCCATGGCCCTCACGCTGGCGCAGGGGCACCAGAGGGCGCAGACCACGGTGAGGTGGGCTAATGGCGGTGCGGGATTGCTCCGGCGAGGAATCACGCGAGCAACAGAGCAGGAATGACCAAATTAAGGGTACGGGCGGGTTGCTCACCTTGAGGGGAAGCGTTGGAGTCACGAAGCAACGGCGGAAGCGCAAGGACGCGACGGGGCGACGACTGCGGGGCTCCGGCTGCGCAAGGATCGCTCCAGTGAGCGCAGACCGAATGAAACAGAGAGGGGAAGGCACACCGAAGAGTGTCCCGAGCAGCTGACGGTGAGGCGGAACTCACCGTGGCACGGGACGGGGCGCGGACGTGACGGTGGCCGCAGAACAGGCAGCGGTCAACGACGGGTGGTGGCAGAGCTTTCTGCTTGTGTGGGCAGAGAGAGAGAGAGAGGGCGAGGAGGTTTGGCAGAGGGCGCAAAATAGCGAGGGGAGGTGGGCGAGCAGGGCGCGGGGCTCAAAAGAGGCACGGGCGCAGGGACGTGGTCGAAGAACGCGCGGTCGTGGGCACATCCACGGCGGGGAGATCGTGGGCGAGAGGTTAGGGACGACTGACAGGTGGGGACGACGGGACAGAGAGAGAGGGCACGGGGAAAAGAACAGTGCCCATAGCTCGGCCCCACAAAGCAGCGAGAGAGCGAGGGAGTGAGCGCGCTCGGGTTGGCGCCGACAGGCGGGGCCCGTCTGTCAGGCACCGAGGGCGCGCGGGCGCAGGCGAGCGTGCGGGCTGGGCTTAGTGGGCTGATTTGGGCTGAATTGGCCTTTTCTTTTTTCCTGGAATTTTGAATTGCTTTTATATTTATTTTCTCTAAGGTTTTCAATTCAAATTCAAATCAAGTTTCAATTTCAAACCAAATCAAATATGTGCAATAATTCAAAGAATATTTAGGCTCAATATGATGCAACATTCCATGACTCATATGTTTTGGGCAAAATAAAATAAATAATCCTTCACTAATTCAACTAACCCTAATTAAAAAAGAAAAAGAGAGGGAGAAAACTAGAGAGAGAAACTAGATTGAGATAGAGAAGAGTAACACCTGAATTTGGATGATCATAAGAAAGAAATTTTATACCCCCAAATTCAAGGTGTTACAAAGCTCGGACCATCCGGCCTCAGGCGCGAACCGTACGGTCGTTGAAAAACCAAAAAAACCTGAAGGTGACGGGTTCAGTAAAATGCATTTTTAGCGTCCTCGCGGACCGTCCGGGGTTTATGGCCGGACTGCCCGCGATTGCTTTATTTGACATCTGACGACACATTTAATGCACTATAGCAGTTGATATAGCCGTTACTACTGGCCGTTGCGATTTCAGCCGTTGATGTGCAGGGGTGCACCATCCGGACCAGGGCCGTGGACCGTCCGCGGTTGGTAGACCAAGGGCAATGGCTTGGAAGTGGTTGGTGGTTATAAATACAACCCCAACCACCTCCATTCACATCACCCAAGCATTCTACTCACACACATTCAATACAAGAGCAAGCAATCCATTCCAAGACACATTCAAAGCTTCCAAAACTCTCCAAGTGCCACAATTGAGACAAGCGATCTTTAGTGATTAGTGACTTGAGAGAGTGTGAGTCATATTTCATTTGTTGCTCTTGTTGCTAGGCTTTTCATCGTGCTTTATTTATCTCCTTCTAAACTCTCTAGTGACTTGTAAAGCTAGCAAGAGACACCTAAGTGTGTGGTGGTCCTTGTGGGGTCTTAGTGATCCTTGAGATTAAGAAGAAGCACTCAACCGGTCCAAGTGATCATTTAAGAGAGCGAAATGGTTGAAAAAGACCCGGCCTCCGTGGCCTCCTCTGCGGGGAGTAAGTTCTTCAGAACCGAACCTCGGGAAACATATCGTTGTGTTCATTTGTGTTGATCATTATCCTACGATTTGATTCTTCCTCTCCCCTCTCTCTCTCTAAGTTTTCTTGCTCACAATCTTTTGAGTTTGCTCCCAAAGTTATCCACATTGATTGAGCAACTCATAGCAAGAAGAACTCTCTTCCACACTCCGTACTCACTATTATTTATTTCTAATCCTAACCCCGGGTGAAGTTCGTGTTGAAAGTTTATAATTTACAGGTTTCACCTATTCACCCCCCTTTAGGCGACTTTCAATTGGTATCAGAGCCTGGTACTTCAATAGAGTCTAACAACTCGAAGTGATGTCGGGAGAACACGCCAAAAGGGAGTTGATCACCAGGAAAAGCCCAGATCTTCGGGGAAGAAGAATGAAGGCAAGACTCCGTCAAAGGAGGTCAGCGACAAGCACAAGGAGGACAAGGAAGAATACACTGGCTCCATCAAATCACACAAGAAGGGCGACAAGAAGAAAAAGAAGATGACGAAGTTGGTCTACTATGAGACCGACTCATCCACGCCCTCAACCTCCGACGTAGAGTTGACATCTTCAAAGCGCCAAGAGGGTAAGAAGTATAGTAAGATTTCTCTTCGCTATCCTCGCATTCCTAAACGTGCTTATTTACCTTCCGTTCCCTTAGGAAAACCACCATACTTTGATGGTGAATATTATTGTATGTGGAGTGATAAAATGAGGCACCATCTAACCTCACTCCACGAAAGCATTTGGGATATTATTGTGTTTGGAGCGCATGCACCACAAGTGGGTGATGAGGACTATGACTCTGTTGAGGCCACCCAAGTGAGGCATACTGTTGGTGACTTGTTCTCAAATGCTATGAATTAAGAACAAGGCAACACAGAAAATGTTAAATGATAAAGCCCTTCGTCCTTTTTAGACATTATATCCCTTCGAGATATAATGTGTTCCGGACGAAGGTCACAAACAACATATCTTCGTAAGCATAATGAACCATGACGAAGATATTACATGCAACATAAAAAGTGATATAAGCATCCAAATATTATTATCATGTCATTTCTATTTTGTTATGATATAAAAATAGAAATGACTTTAGATTACAAGTGTACCTTCGGATTGCAGGAAGGCAAAAGTACAAGGATGACGAAAAGCAAATGCCAAGTCAGCGTGAACAGTACGGGAGTACTGTTCATCTATTTATAGGCGTGAGACGCAGCCCATGTAAAATTACATTCATGTCCAATACATTTGTTAATGACTTATGGGAATCTGTCAAGGCCTAAGTAGTCTTTTCATCTTTAAGTCGGTTCCCCTTCCTGCTATCGCGACGAAGCTTTCCTGCGCACAGCTTCGGCTGTGCACCATCCTTCGTACAGCTTGGTAATCAGCCCGTCCTTCATCTCAATCCCTCTTCGTCTGGCTTAAGCTTCGTCCTGACCGTACTCCATGTTCATAATTCTGAGTCCGAAGATACCTGTTCATATAATCCACTTGGAAAACATTGTCAAATCATGTTTTTGAGGACCTTCGGAGGACGAAGGCCCCCAATAGTAGCCCCTCGCGATATTAATTTGTTAATGATAAATTCAGATTGCGATATGGACGAAGGCCTTAAGCCGAAGGTCCGAAAAAACACCTTCCCTTTACTAGAATAGCAAAAGTCACTGACACGCGAGACCACACAGTTTCCGTTATATCGAGTGTATAAATAGAGGCCCGCCACAATTTGTTTGGTACGCTTTCTTGCCATCTGCTCCCGCTTACTAAATTTTTATCTCTTGCGCACTAAGATTTGCTGATCTTTTGGTTTTTGAAGCTTCGGCCTTGAAAACAGTTTTTTAGTGTTTCCGAAGATGTCTGAAGATAAGAAGGTCACTGCTGAGATGAAGCTGAGTCTCGACGAAGAGAAGAACTTGGGGTTCCTTATAGCGATGGCGGAGACTAATACGGAAAAAATCACCAAGGAGATTCTGGAAGGTTTGTCTGAAGATACTGGTGACAGCGACAGTTATGATGCAGAAAGCTGTGGGGGAGAGTCCGAAGATCGACCATGGCAGCCAAGTCACACGGTTTTCGGGAAAACCACTGTTAAGCAGAGCCATATTGACAATATGAGGGGGAGATATTTTCGAGATATGTCTATTGTGAGGGCTGATGCTGGAGAAAAAACTTCTCCCACCCCCGAAGAAGATGAAGTCGTAATCTTCCGAAGCTTTCTCAAGGCTGGGCTTCGATTCCCCCTAAGCAGCTTTGTTGTCGAAGTCCTGAAGACATTTCAAATCTACCTTCATCAAATTACTCCCGAAGCTATCATTAGAATGGGGATCTTTGTCTGGGCTGTAAGAAGCCAAGGTTTGGAACCAAATGCTAAAAGCTTTTGCAACATTCATGAGTTGTTATATGAGACGAAGCCCTGGGGGAAAGAACAATATCACAACAACTTTGGTTGTTACAGCTTCGGTGCCCGCACCGGGTCAAGCTGCCCCGTGCCAACCTTTCGGAAGAGGTGGCCCGGTGCCTGGATGACAGAATGGTTTTATGTAAAGAATGACTTGACAGCGCAGGAAGATATTAAAAGTATCATTATGCGTCCTATTTGGCAACGCTTCGGTCTCCGAAAGCCGAAGATTGAAATGGATGAAGCAGCCGAAGAATGCCAAAGAGCCTTCGACGTAGTCTGCTCTTTTATTGGGACAAGAGACTTGGTCCAAGAGCATATTGCCTTCAGGGTGTGGCCACTTACAGGAAGGTGGGAAATGCCAAAGGAGACCATCAAAGAGCCTGACGAAGGCGGACTGGTCAGACTGAAATACACATTCAAATACGGGGATAAGTTTGTTGAACCTAATGACGATTGGTTAAAAAGCATTGAAACGTTAAGTGACGAACTGCTTGGGGCATATTCGAAGGCCGAGAACACTGCGTTATCGGCAGCCTTCGGGGGCCGAAAGAAGAAAAGGCTCAACCGGGTATTTGATGCAGTCGGGTTTGTCTACCCTGACTATCACTATCCGGTATTGGGCCGCAAAAGAAAAAATACTTCTCCTGCGACAGAAGCTGCCACGAGTGCCACTAGTGAGCCAGCGCCGCAAAGAAAAAAGATGAAGGTGCTCACCCACCGGGCGCGTTTTATTGAGCCGGCCACAGTGCCTGAGTTTATTGGTGAAGCCTCTTTGGCCACTGAAACTTCAGAACCAGCTCCAGTGCCGAAGATAGAAGATAAAACTGAAGCGCCTTCAGCAGAGAAGGCAGAAAAACCGAGAATTGAAGGACAAAAAATATTGGAAATCTTAAGTCCTTCAGCAAATGTTGAAACAATAAAAAATCAAAAGGGCCCATCGGTGACCCCAAAAAGAAAAAGAATGGTGAACGTGCTAGATGTCTTGGAGACAATTAAGTCTTCAAGCACAACTCCAAAAAAGACTGTTGAACTTGCTGAAGCGTCTACTGAAGCTTCGAAGCAACAACTTGAAGCTGAAGCTGGGCCTTCAGAGCCCACCAAGGAACAATCTTTGGAAACCGAAAAAATAAAAATATCAGAACCAGTTTTGGTTGAAGAAATTGACACTGCCGCCCCCGAAGCTCCTTCCAACATATGCGATTACATCGTGCGACATGCTTCGGGGAAGAAATTATCTGAAGAAGAGACTTATGAAGCCAATCACTATGCCAGAGAGTTAAAATATCCGAAGGGGGCAGTAGTGTTCAATGGGACAAATGAAGATGACTTCCTATACTGCCTCCCTGATAACAAAGAATTATCTGTTTGCCGGGAGATGGCTAGAAGTATGGGGTTCCCGAAGCTCGAAGCTGGATTATGTGCTATGACGAAGGAGGATCTCGCGGATAGTCTTGCGTACAACAGCCTAAAGGTATGGGAATTGGGCGCTTGAAATTTTTTTTAATTCGTAACTCATTCTTTTATTCTTATAGCAACTTTTTTACATATAGGGTTTAATCCTAAGCAACGCATTAAGAGCACAAAAGAGTGCCGAAGATGAGAGCTATGAAATTGCGTTCAACAACCTACGGTCAGAAGTTATTAAACTGAGAAACGAAGCTCTGGAAAAGGATAAAATTCTGCTTACATTGGTAGACAAGGTAAAAAAGGACGAAGCTGCCTCAAAGGTCCAGGCCGAAGCCCAAAAACGTGAGATTAAAGATCTTCAGAAACAGCTAGCTAGAGCTAAAGAGGAACGTGTACTTGAAGGAACAAAACGAGAGCTTAGTGATCAGTTGGTCAATCATTTAGAGTTAAGTGTTAAGGAGCTTCGTGCATCCCAGAGGAAATGCTATGTTAAATCTATAGAATGCGTCAAAAAGATAAAATCCAGCTTCGCCAGCGTTGGCGCATTTTCTAGTGAAGAGAATTTCTCAAGAGGCAATCCCGAAGGTCCAATGGAATGGATCAGCCACGAAGCAGAGGCCTTCGAGGAAATCCTGAGTAGCCGCGGTGACATCTGCGCTTTTTCGGGCGCTAGAGGAGTTGCGACTATTTTGGAGAAGAAAGGTTGCGAGCATGTAAAATCCTTAGCTCAGTCCGAAGCTGCCTTGTCTTCTGAAGACATCAAAGACCCCTCGGCCGAAGCAAGCATGGTTGGCGGAAAATTCTTCACTGATATCTGGGACAACGGCGGCCGAGAAATGGCGCAAGAAATTATTCAAAAGAGTGAAAAAGGCATCCATGATGCTAGGAAAGTGACAGAAGTTGCCGAAAAAAGTATAGAGCCCGAAGGGCAAATAGGTATTAATTAGTCGTTCTTATTATATTGTAATTTTTAATTTCAGACTTTGTTCGCGGTCTGTGATAGTAATGTAGACATATTCTCTTCCCTCAGAACCTGCTGGATCGTCTGCAGACCCTCACACGAAAGGGGATGACGAAATTAAACAAATGGCCGAAGCTATCATGGATAAAGTTGTTGAACAACTTCTAAATGAGGCTGCGGAAGTAGTACTAAGAGAAGACTAGATGTTATTAGAAAAAACATTTGAAATGTGATCTATGTAATATTTTATACATTTGAATGTAATATACAAGTTTCTTTTCATTATTCAATTCTTTACGATGCATGAAATTCTACATACATACCATTTTTGAGCCTTCGGCGAAAAAACACCTTCCCTTCTTTTCATGCTTCGTGAAGAAGACATTCTCCTTTAATACTATTCTGATGAATCACGTCCACGCTTCGTGAAAATATTCTTCGAAGCTGTACAATTTCGATATTACTCTGATGAAGCACGTCCATGCTTCGTGAAAACATTCTCCGAAGCTGTATTCCGAAGATCAACATTGTATTCCCTCGTGACTGCACAATTTTCACTTTCTCAAAGCGTCCTTTCGAAGGTTGATACTGTGTCCCCTTCTTTTGCCATATGCAACATGATGTATGATGCTTATGCTATGCAAAATGATGTGATGATGCTATGTTATGTGGATGACATTTGTTCCGAAGATACACACATATCCTCATAAAACACAAAATATCTTTATATCAGCGCTGACTTTTCGCTGTAAGCTCTGCATTCCCTTAGGAACGTCTTTGGAGCTTCTTCGCCTTTTACTTAGGCGGTATCAGCGTTGACTTTTCGCTGTAAGCTCTGCATTCCCTTAGGAACGTCTTTGGAGCTTCTTCGCCTTTTACTTAGGCGGTATCAGCGTTGACTTTTCGCTGTATGCTCTGCATTCCCTTAGGAACGACTTTGGAGCAGAAAACTTACACTGTGCTCCTTTGGAACGGCTTTTTGTGACTTCAGCAACTTACTCTGCGTTCCTTAGAACGACTTGTTATCCTGAATTTGAAGGTCCTCCTTGTTATCACGAATTTGAAGGTCCTCCTTGCTCCTCCTGTGTTTTTTATAATTTAAAGGTCCTCCTTGTTATCACGAATTTTTAAGCTTCAGCAACTTAAGCCTGTGGAGAAGATAGGTTTTCCTCATGACCAACCACGAAACTATTACATGAAAACTGAAATGTTCTTTATTACACAGAAAATAGAACTAAATGGAAAAGACTGCTATCAAGGTAGGATATTTGTCAATAAATGTGCTTCGACTCTGGCACAGTGCTATTGACTGTGCGAGCTTCAGATTGTTCTCTGAGATCCCTTTGGTGTGGAACATATTGGCTCCCTTCCGGCTGTTGGCCTTGTTGCAGCGGTGGTGGAGGCGGGGCCTGTTGCCATGAAGCTTGAGGTTGACTCGCCGAAGCTACAGAAACTGCAGGGTGGTTGCCCACGTATTCTGGGATGTAAGGCTGATGGAATGAAGCAGTATGCATGACCTGCTTCGGCTGAACTTGTTGCGCTGCAGCTTCGGCTATCTCCTTTTGCTTTTGGATGGTAACATGGCACATCCTGGTGGTATGGCCCTTGTTTTCACCACAGAATAAGCAAAATACTCTCCTTGGTTGATCTCCAAATCTTCCGCCGAAGCCCCTGGCGCCTCTGCCTCTTGGAGCTGGTGGCCGGAAGAAAGTCTGCTGTTGCCCCGAAGCCTGTGAGGAGCACTGCGGCCTGTTCTGCTGACTCCCCTTATCATCATTTTGAGTAGAGTTGTGGATGGACCTGACATGCCTCGGATAGAATCTTCCTCCGAAGCCCCTGGTCATTTCAGAAAATCTGAAGGCCTCCTCCCTTCTTTGGCGAAAATCATTGTCGGCACGAATGTACTCGTCCATCTTCTGGAGCAGCTTCTCCAAAGTCTGAGGAGGCTTCCTAGCAAAGTATTGAGCTGAAGGTCCAGGACGAAGCCCCTTGATCATGGCTTCGATGACAATTTCATTGGGCACCGTTGGTGCCTGCGCCCTCAAACGTAAGAACCTTCTGACATACGCCTGAAGGTATTCTTCATGATCCTGAGTGCACTGGAACAAGGCTTGAGCAGTGACCGGCTTCGTCTGAAACCCTTGAAAGCTGGTTAACAACATGTCCTTCAGCTTTTGCCATGAAGTGATCGTTCCTGGCCGAAGGGAGGAATACCAGGTCTGAGCAACATTCCTGACAGCCATAACAAAAGACTTTGCCATGACTGCAGCATTGCCGCCATACGAAGATACTGTTGCTTCGTAGCTCATCAAAAACTGCTTCGGGTCTGAATGGCCATCGAACATGGGAAGCTGGGGCGGCTTGTAGGACGGAGGCCAAGGTGTAGCCTGCAGCTCAGCGGACAGGGGAGAAGCATCATCGAAAACAAAATTTCCATGATGGAAATTGTCATACCAGTCATCTTCGTTGAAGAAGCCCTCCTGATGAAGGTCTTTTTGTTGAGGCCTTCTGTTCTGCTCGTCGTGAGTAAGATGGCGAACTTCTTCAGAAGCTTCGTCTATCTGCCTTTGCAGCTCAGCTAGCCTGGCCATCTTTTCCTTCTTCCTCTGCATCTGTTGATGAAGCATCTCCATATCCCTGATCTCTTGGTCTAGCTCATCCTCCTGAAGTGTCGGGCTGACGGCCTTCCTCTTCTGGCTTCGGGCCTCCCGAAGAGAGACAGTCTCCTGGTTGGGGTCCAGCGGTTGCAGAGCTGCAGCCCCAGTCGCTGAAGCTTTCTTCGGCGCCATAGCGAGGGTCTGTGGCTTCCGAAGATGTTCAAAAAACTCAAAGTGGAAGTGAGTTCACCGGAAGTGGGCGCCAATGTTGGTGACTTGTTCTCAAATGCTACGAATTAAGAACAAGGCAACACAGAAAATGTTAAATGATAAAGCCCTTCGTCCTTTTTAGACATTATATCCCTTCGGGATATAATGTGTTCCGGACGAAGGTCACAAACAACATATCTTCGTAAGCATAATGAACCATGACGAAGATATTACATGCAACATAAAAAGTGATATAAGCATCCAAATATTATTATCATGTCATTTCTATTTTGTTATCATATAAAAATAGAAATGACTTTAGATTACAAGTGTACCTTCGGATTGCAGGAAGGCAAAAGTACAAGGATGACGAAAAGCAAATGCCAAGTCAGCGTGAACAGTACGGGAGTACTGTTCATCTATTTATAGGCGTGAGACGCAGCCCATGTAAAATTACATTCATGTCCAATACATTTGTTAATGACTTATGGGAATCTGTCAAGGCCTAAGTAGTCTTTTCATCTTTAAGTCGGTTCCCCTTCCTGCTATCGCGACGAAGCTTTCCTGCGCACAGCTTCGGCTGTGCACCATCCTTCGTACAGCTTGGTAATCAGCCCGTCCTTCATCTCAATCCCTCTTCGTCTGGCTTAAGCTTCGTCCTGACCGTACTCCATGTTCATAATTCTGAGTCCGAAGATACCTGTTCATATAATCCACTTGGAAAACATTGTCAAATCATGTTTTTGAGGACCTTCGGAGGACGAAGGCCCCCAACACATACTTCAACTCCCAAGCCACCTCCATACTCCATGCTTCCTTATGTAGAGAGGAGTATAACATGGTGTAAGTGTTGAAAAGTGCCAAAGAAATTTGGGACGTCCTCAAGACAGCACACGAAGGGGGTGAAGTAACCAAGATCACCAAGCGGGAAACAATTGAGGGAGAACTCAATCAGTTCATCCTAAACAAAGGAGAAGAGCCACGAGCCATGTACAACTGGCTCAAGACCATGGTGAATCAAGTCTACAACCTCGGGAGCACCATGTGGGATGACCATGAAATGGTGAAGGTTATTCTAAGATATCTTGTTTTTCGTAACCCCACTCAAGTACAATTAATTTGTGAGAATCCTAGGTATAAACAAATGTCTCCCGAGGAGGTGATTGACAAGTTTGTGAACTTTGAACTTATGGTCAAAGACTCCAAACACATTATTAACTTGAAGCAAGGTGCCACCTCCACACCCGAGGTGCAACCTATTGCATTCAAGGCAACAGAAGAAAAGAAGGAGGAGCCCATGCCAACCAAAAGGCTCCCAATTCATGCCTCCAAGCTTGACAAAGAGGAGATGGCTCATATCATTAAGAGCTTCTGGCAAATCCTCAAGCAAAGGAAGGGGTAGGAGTACAAACCCTGCTCCAAGAGGGTTCGCTACCGGTGTGGTAAGTCTGGTCACTATATTGCTAAATGTCCATATGCAAGTGATAGTGACAGGGACAATGATAAGAAAGGGAAGAAGAAGAAGATGGAGAAGAAGTAATACAACAAGAAGAAAGATGGCAAGGCACACATGGGAAAGGAGTGGGACTCTGATGAGAGCTCCACCAACTCCTCCTCCGACAAGGACGCTGTCAATATCGCCATTGTTGGTCACTTGTTCCCAAATACTATAAATCGAGAACAAGGCAACACAATTGTTAATGGTTAAAGACCTTCATCCTTCGAGACATTATTTCCTTTCGGATATAATGATATTCAGACGAAGGTCATGAAGGACGTACCTTCATCATCTCAATATATAAGCATGAATATAAGTATAAGTATAAATAAAAATGTGAAAGAACATTAAAGAATGCGGGATAATTATTAGATCCTCATAATTTATTTATATTTGTATTCACATGTAAGAATTAACATTAATGATATTCATAATACAATGGTACCTTCGGTTCGCCAGAAGGTGGGAATGCAAAGATGACGTGAGAAAGAGATTACAATCCCGCGTGAACAGCACGGTGGTACTGTTCATCTATTTATAGGCGTGGACACAGCCCGGACACAATTACATTTATGTCCCCGACATTTACATGTAATCATAATGCGAGTGATCAAGGACTAAACAGTCTTTTTCCCTTGAGTCGGTGACGACCTTCGGCTTCATAATACTAAGCCGAAGCTTCTTCAGTCATAGCTTCGGCTTCCATCCATGTCATTATGTCGCGTATGCCTTTGTATTATCTTGCCAAAGGTGTTTTTGCCTTGAGAACCTTCGGCGGGAAAGAAGACCCCCAACAGTAGCCCCTTCGCGGTACTAGATTGTTTTACGTAACGAGCTTGATCCGCAAAAAACATGAAGGCTTCGGAAAGCCGAAGGTCCAAAAAACACATTCCCTGAGCTCGTTGGCGGGAAACGATTAAAGTATTCCAACCATTAGTTGGTCCTCTGTTTAGCCAGTGTAAGCGGTATGGCGGTTTGCCTTCTCCCCCTGCAGCACTATATAAATAGACGGGTTGGTGAGAAGTTACCACAACATTCATTGCTATCGCGTCGTTGTGCTGTTAAAATTTTTAACCATAGCCAAAGCTTCCTGCGTTGCATTTTCAAACAAGCGCTTCGTCGCCTGAGATTAGCTTCGGCTTAGAGAACCTGAACACACAAATGGTTAGGGTAAGATCCACTGCCAGGGTGTCTCACGAAGGAGAGGAGACCGAAATCACCAAAACAGCACTGATTTCAGAAGTGATGAAGCGATCGGGTCTGGTTGTGTTAGAGAAAGCTACTGCCGAAGGTGCATCCAATGCCAAAGCTGAACAAATTGTAGCTGAAGGCGAAAGTGACAATGAAAGTGAAGAAGATAACGGTATTCTGAGCCCAACAAAGCCTAGCCACATTGAGTTTGGGAAATCTACTGTAACAGAGGATGACATGGTTATGATGAGGAAACTTGGCTATTTTGGGGAGGCTGAGAGCAAGCTTGTCCGGTTTGCTGGGGAGGAGATTGTTCTGGAACCAAAAGAGGACGAAGTTGTCATTTTCAAAAGCTTCTTCAGAGTAGGACTTCGGTTCCCTTTAAATGACATGATAGGGGAAGTTTTAAAGAACTTTGAGATATACCTTCATCAATTGACACCCAATGCTATTGTTAGGCTCAATGTTTTTATATGGGCTCTCCGAAGTCAGGGTATGGACGCTAATGCCGAAGCTTTTTGCTGGGAGCATGAATTGCACTATCAGACAAAGGCCAGAGCAGATGGTCTTCGTAAGAACTTTGGCTGTTACAACTTTGCATATAGAAAATATACGAAGGCTCCAGTAATTGGCTATCGCACTAAATGGCCAACTGGGTGGACAAATGAATGGTTTTATGTGAAAGTAGACGAGAAGAAGAGGGAAAAATTGATGACCATGGTCATGAAGCCCATGAAACTAAGCTTTAGAATGACGAGGCCCTTGTGCCATATGAACCTTGGCTCCCCATGCCAGGTAGCCGAAGTTGAGTTTAGGGTGGTAGCTGCCGAAATTAGTACTAGAGACCTGGTACAAGAATATTTGGCAAACAAGACATTTCCAACTTCCAGCGGTTGGAAAATTCCAAAGAAGAAAGAAGGGGGAAAAGCATGAGCTTGTATGGCTCCCCTATCGCTTTAAACTTGAGAAACAATTCAAGAAACCTTGCAACGAATGGTTGGAGATGATTGAGACCATGTGCAACGAGATACTTGGTAATTACACCAAAAAAGAAGATCAATTGATGACTGCCGCCTTCGGCACCCAGGCAAAACGAAGGCTGAACCGCGTTATGGATGCCGTAAACTTTGATTATCCTGACTATGAGAGGCTCGACGAAGGGGCTAAAGGGATAAAAAGAAAAAGAATAGCCAGCATTCTGAGTAGACAAGCTGCTCAATTGATAAAGGAAGATGAAAAAGCTTTGAAGAAACCAAGAATAGCTCAAGAGCCACAGATAGCAATTTCTAAGAAGCGAAAGCTTAGCATAGTGCCTTCTTCTGAGCCAAAGGCAAGGGAAGAAGCTCCTTCGACGCCCTCTGCTGCCGAAGTAGCATAAATTCTGAAGGTAATTACTAACTCCCCACCCTTCAAGCTGCTAAGTCCACTAGGATCAGAACTGACACAATTTTTACAGAAGAAAAGACAACCTTCGGCTGCAGAGGAGAAAGTGAAAGAACCAAAGAAATGATGAATAGTAAATGTGATGCAAGCCATTGAACGAACACTGCCTTCAGCTTCGGCAACTAAGACCGTGACTGCTACGGGTGCCGAAGCTGAAGCTGCTGCTACTATCGAAGCTAAGGATGCCGGTGAAACCGAAGCTACAATGTCGAATATTGATAGGATTATATCAGAGGTAGTTAAAGATGTTACTGTAGAGGAGGACATGGCCACAACGCCAGATAAAGAAAGGGGAATTGATTCCGGTCCTTCGGGCGAAGAAGATTTCGACCTTCGGCACCTGGGCGGTCAGGAGCTTTCGGAAGAAGAAAAATTGGAGCTAAAAGAATTTGCCATGTCATGCGGATACCAACCGGGAGCTTTGGTCTTCGGCGGGTTTGATGAGGAGATCCTAGGATGTATCCGTGACCGCGCCAGGGCGAAGATAGTCGACACTTTATCAAAGAGTGTTGGCTTCCCGAAGCTAGAAACTGATATCAGCTGCTACCGACGGCAACATATTGTCGGTACCTTATTTTATTCCAACTTCAAGGTGATAACTGTGATTAGGTTATTATTATTATCTTTGTGGTGAATTAAGGGCACGTTTGGTGTGGCGCCTAGGCGGCCACACCGCGCCTAACCCGCGGCGGCCAAATCGGCCGCCACACCTGCGGCGTGAAAAGTGTGGCGCGGTGTAGTGGTGTAGGCACCACACCAAACATGCCCTAAATGTTCTGACTATAATTTGTTGTTGCAGAGTATGTTGCTAAGCAAAGCGTTAAAAATGCAGCAGGATAACAAAGATAGGAAAAATGAAATTATAATTGAAGGATCGGAAAGTAAGATAAAAGATCTTGAAGCTTCTCTAGAGAAGAAAGATTTACTGCTGCAAGCGGTCGAAGGCTCCCTCGCGGAAGCACAATCTCAAAACAATAAATTAAGCGAGGAACTTGACAATGCTCGAACAATTTTGAACAAAAAATCAGAGTGCTTCGACCAAGAAATAAAAGAACTGTAATCAAGGGCTAAAGCCAAAGCTAAGAAAAATATGAAGCTTCGTGAGTCTATGAAAGACCTTCGGAACAAGTGCGCGGATTTTGCCACCCAGTGCATAAACCGACTGAAGGGAATATTCAACTCAGTTGGAGCTGCTGCCAAAGAGATTACCCTCGGCCGAAGGCATCCCCAGAGCCTTCGAACATATTGAAAACGAAGTTGAAGCCCTCGACGAAGTTATAAGCGGGCACGGAGATTTCTGTGCCTTGGTAGCTTCTCGCGGGACGGCTGCTGCGTTTACGTAGGCGAGATGTACTCACACCAAGGTGGTTAACAAGCCAACATTTAATCTCTCAGCGTCAGATATAATTGATATCTCGCTTGAAGCCCGAAGCATAGGGAATAGATTTATTACTCAAATTTGGGCTAAGGGCGGGCGCGAGCTAGCTGGGGATGAAGCTCGAAAATTGCTTCATTCGGAATGAGACATATACCTGTCCTTTACCTTTGTTCTCCTTTATTTCTGATTACCTCATACTTTCATTTGTGTGCAGGATGGTGGCACCGAAGGTTGTTGAGCCGAAGCTTGTTCCAAAGGGCTGAAGACTCTTATAGCTTCATTTTGTAGTTATCTATAAAAAAAACTTAGGATCTCTTTGCATTGTTTGGCAAAAGGTTGTAATTATTAGTTGAACAAAACATTGTACATATTTGACCATACCTTGTAATATAATTTTACCTCTTCATCCATGTGTGAATTGCTTTGTTGTGGACGAAATCCACACTTTCAATTTTTTGAGCCGAAGGCGAAAACACCTTCCCTTTTTTTTGTTCACATCGAAGCATTTTTTCGTTAAGAACGAAGTGCCTCCACACACATGAAGTTTTATCTGAGATGAAGCATCCTCGTATTCAACAAAGCATTTTGTCACCACAGACATGCATCTTTTTCCTTTCCTGTTAACGCCTGTGCCTCATGTCATGATGATGATAATGATGATCCTACGAATGTCTAATGATTGTTTGTATGAATGCAAGAATGATGTGATGGAATATGCAAATGTATGTCCCAAACGCACAATAAACCACACCCAGACTCTACATCCCCTTAGGAACGACTTTGGAGTCTCTTCACCTTTTACTTAGGTGGTATTTAAGCTCTGCATCCCCTTAGGAACGACTTTGGAGCTTCTTCACCTTTTATTTTGGTGGTATTTAAGCTTTGCATCCCCTTAGGAACGACTTTGGAGCTTCTTCACCTTTTATTTCGGTGGTATCTTGGTTCTGCATTCCCTTAGGAACGACTTTTGAGCTTCGAAACTTACTCTGTGCTCCCTTAGGAATGACTTTTGTAGCTTCGTCACCTCTTAGGTGACACTTTAGCTCCGCATCCCCTTAGGGACGACTTTGGAGCTTTTCCATGTGGTGCGGTTCCTGATGTTACATTTTACATGTGGGGGGGGGATTTGGCCCTTGTATTGCATAGGGCTAAACAAAAAGAATAAAAATTACAACCTATGGTCCCATTAAAAACCTTTCTCCCCTCTTGAAAGGAAAAGGGTGCCATAGTGAAAAATAAGAAAATTACATCAATTACACATGATATCACCGAAGCTCATCTGCATTCCAAGACCTAGGTATGTCATTGCCGTCCATATCCTTCAGTCTATAAGAACCGGGTCTTGACAAAGATACCACCAAAAATGGGCCTTCCCATTTGAGATGAAGCTTCCCCAATGTATCGGGGTTAGCTATCCTTTGAAGCACCAAATGACCTGGGTTGATATTTTTCAATCCAACTTTTCTGTCACACCATTTTATTGTTTCGGCCTGGTATTTATTGATGTGCTCTATGGCCTGAAGTCTGATCCCTCTATGGTCTCTTTTGTTACTTGGCAGTCAACTTCGTCCTCTATCGAAGCTAAGGTTCTTATTGAACCTGCTCTTGCTTCTTCCGGTGTTATTGCTTCGTCACCGAACAGAAGCTTGAATGGAGTAAACCCTGTTGATCTTGATACAGTAGTATTATGGCTCCAAACCACTTTTATTAATCCGTTTGGCCACTTTCCCTTCGGCTGATTGAAGATTGACTTCATTATTCCTGTTATTATGATTCCATTTGCCCTTTCTACCAACCCATTTGACTCCAGGTGCCTCACTGATGCAAAGTGTATTTTTGTACCAATTTGGCTACAAAAAGTTTTGAAAGTTTCAGCATTGAATTGAGTTCCATTATCAACGGTGATAGCCTTTGGTACACCGAAGCGACAGACTATGTTTTGCTAGAAGAATTTTTGTACTATGGTAACGGTCCTAACAAATCCAATCCCCATCTTTGCAATGGCCAAGTTGGTTGTATTAGTTGGGTTAGAGACGAAGGTTGTTTCTGGTCTCTGGCGCATCTTTGGCAATTTTCGCATTTCTATACTAAATCTGCTACATCCGAAGCTGCCTTCGGCCAATAAAAACCTTGTCTGAAAACCTTGCCTAGCAAAGGTCTGGACCCAATGTGGGCTCCACATAAGCCTGCATGTATCTCCTTCATTAATTCTTGTCCTTCGGCTCTGGACAAGCACTTGACCAATGGAGAGCAGACTCCATGCTTGTATAACTCCCCTTCTATTATTATATAAGGCCTTGTCCTTGCTTCCATTCTCTTGTTATAAGCTTCGTCATCTAAAAGACAGTTGCCTTGAAGGAAGGATACAATTTTAGTCCTCTAATCTTCACTATGTACAGGTGAAATTGTCCGTACTGCTCTTTGCATAAGCTCGACTGAAGGTGCTTTTATTGTTTCAAAAAATACTTCCGAAGGTAATAGAAGCCCCTGCACTGCCGATTAGGTAATAAGTATGCATGCTCATTCTCTCCCCTTGGGATATTTTTTACAGAAAAACCTTTAAAAGAAGCTTCCAACCTTCGAACTGCATCTAAATACTTTTCAAGCTTCAGATCTCTTGCCCTACTACTTTTGTCCACATGGCCCGAGATAACTTGCGAATCAGTCTTGAAGGTTGCCCTTCTTATTCCCATTGCCTTTAGCTTCCGAAGCCCCAAGAGAAGAGCTTCGTACTCGGCAATATTATTTGTACAGCTGAAGTCTAATTTTATTGCATAACATGTTCTGACCTTGGAAGGTGCAACTAGGACAGCAGTTGCCCCTGCACCGAAGGTCCCCCAAGGTCCATCATAAAATACCGTCCAAGCTTGGGCATCTTTCGTTGTTTCTTCATCCCGAGCCCCTGGCGTCCAATCAGCAATAAAGTCTGCCAACGCCTGAGATTGTATTAAAGATCTATGTACATAATCAATGGTGAATTCATTGAGTTCCGCAGCCCATTTTTCGACCCTTCATGTAGCTTCTCTGTTCCTCATTACGTCCTTTAGAGGTTGCGATGAAGGCACTATTATGTGGTATGCTTGAAAGTAATGTTGAAGCTTCTTGTAGGCCATCAATACAGCATACAGTACCTTCTCCAACTCTGTGTAATTTTTCTTTGAAGGACTGAGTACTTCAGAAACGAAGTATACCGGTGCTTTCTTTTTTACTTGGCCTTCTTGTTTCTCTTGTACAACTGTTGCACTAACCGCAGCATGGGAAGCAGCCACATATAGAATTAACAGGGCTCCTGAAGAAGGTGGAGTTAAAGTTGTTAGATCTATCAAATACTCCTTCAGGTCTTCAAAGGCTTTCTGCTGAGTCGGACCCCATTGAAAGACTTCAGCTGATTTCAATATTTCAATGAAAGGTAGGTTCCTCTCTACTGATCTTGAAATGAATCTGTTTAATAATGCCAGCCTTTCTGCTAACCGTTGAGCCCCCTTTTTGGAATTTGGTGGCTCCATACAAAGGATTGCTTCAATTTTGTTTGGGTTAGCTTCGATGCCCTTTGTCGATACCAGACAACCAAGGAACTTGCCTGTGATATCCCAATTTTTTTGAAAAGAAGTTAAATTTCTTTTTCTCTTTTCTTTCATGTTCTGTGGCATTGGGGTTTGGAGTTTCAGGAGGCATTCCTCAGGGAAACAGTAGATCTTTTGGCATTTTTTCCGTTGGGGTCAGGAGCTCAGATGGGAGAGTGTGTTCGGGCCGTTGATCTTGATCCGATGGATGGGAGCCCCCCCCAACCCTAGCCGACCCCCTCTCCTCCCAATGGTTGCAGCCGCCCTCCCACCCTTTCCACCCCTTTGGCCGCCGCTCCCCACTCTCTTCCTCTCCTCCCCTTGGGCAGCCACCCTCTACCCTCTCCACGGCTTCCTCCTCCCTCTAGATCTCCACCCACACAGCAAGGATCGAGAAGAGGAGGAGCACGTTGAATTGAAGAGGAAGAGAGGATCAAGGAGATGTTCTTCCCCATCTGTTCTTGCAGAATTTCTTGGGGAAACCCTAGGTATGGATGGGATCCTTGTTCCTCCCTGTAATTATGTGCTTTTGGAGGTTGTGGATCATGGGGATTAAAGGATTAGAGGTTGGATTAGATGTGGGGTTAGGTTTTGATCTCGAATTTAGTTTTCTGCAGAATGGCAGATTCGACAGTTTCTGTTCATGCCAGTTTTCCGTGGTCTTAGTGACCTCAAAAAAATAAAAAGTCTATATATGAGTCGTAGATAATTTGTAGATCGTTCTGTGGCCGTGAAGAACACCTCAATCGAACATCAGATCATAAAGTTATTGCAGTTTGATTATAGCAGTTTTCAGTCTCATAATTCTGTGCAGAATCTGTTCTCTTAAGATTTAGGCAATTTTATCAACAGAATTAAACTTTAGGTTGGTAAAAGAAGTTGTATATAATTTCATAAGCTCTCTAGATTGTTAAAGAGTGCATTCATATGAATTTTGAAACTCCAGTTATGTTTGTTTTACTGTGGTTGTTCCTGTTTGCCTGACAAAAATGAGCGGGTCTGTTCAGTAGGTTTCATTTAGTAAATGGCCGAATCGGCTCTTCCATCTATGGAGACTTTTGTAGAGGGATAAAAGTTCTTACTGCCAGCAGATTTTCATGATTTTTGGTTGAGTAGTTTGGGAGATATCGAATTTTGAAGTTAACTATGCTGCTGTCTGAAACAAATTGAGTCAGTTATCTTGTCAGATGTTTTAGAACTTATAGATGGCAGAATTTAATTATCCATTGAATACCGAAGTTGTAGAGTATTTTGTGTAGATACTTCTAAAGTATTTGTTTGATATCACCACTGTTATAATTTTAAAGATACAAAACTAACAAACAGTGCTGCTGCTGTTTGGCATGTGGTTCAGGGTGGGAGTCATTCCACCGGATCTTGGTTTCAAGTGTAGGAGCGATTTGTTGATTGTTGGCAAATGTTTGTGAAATATTTGTACTAAATTTTATGCCCCGCAGCAGGTGTCTACACTCTGGATCATGCCTAGTACATTTTTCTTCTTCGATGAAGGCAAGTGAATGTAGCGGTGGTTGGTACTGTTTTGACTTGTTGTTTCATCGCCTACACTCCAATATTCAGAATCATCGAATTCTTTCATATTGAACCCTATGGTGATGCTTTACTTGATTGTGTTATATTGATGCTTAATCATATATTGATGATGATGATGATTCGAGTATGACCCACGAGATTAATTCACACCCCTGAAGGTAAACGAAGTATTATTTGAGGTTTATATTGTATCTGAAGGTAAACGAAGTAATGTTTGAGGTTTGTTTTGTATGTGAAGGAAGTGAAGTATATTGATAAATGCAGCATGCCATATACATTGCATGATTCACTTGCATCTGAAGTTTTGTCGTGACCTCTGGTCCAACCGTACCGGTACAACTTAGCATCGTACGTTGCCCGAGGAGGTGTACGATGCGGCTTCATACCCTTAGAGGTATGAAGGCAGAGGACATATGCATTGCATTCATATGCATTCATTGAAGTGATATTTGCAGATAGTGTGGTTTTATACTCTAAGAGGTATGAAGGCAGAGGACTTACACATTGCATTCCTATCCATACATTGAAGTGATATTTGCAGGTATTGTTGACGCAGGGAAGTGTTATACAACCTATTGTGGTTGTTCGAGGAAATGAGATGGCATTGGTTATTTTGGGACTACTGAGTTCTATATCTACAAGTATTTCTGATCTCAATTCTGATCCCTTTAAAATGTTGATTAATCCAATTTTTTGGTTTAAATATCTCGTCAAAACAATTTACTTGCTAAGATGTTTCATCTCACTCTTGCATTACTCAATGCAGGTACTTGATTCATGTTGGGAATGAGGGAAGTAGCAGCACGTCCACCTTCAGTCTCATAATAACGCTGCCCAGGCACAGCCATGATTTAATTAGAAACTTCTTGTCAAAGGATGTTTGTTTTTTTAACTAGTCGTGCACACTAGTTAATTCAGTTCATGTCGTTATGGTTATCTTACCATTGCTAGCAAATTATTAATGTCTAGTATGTTTTCTTATCATGATATCTGTTTATACTCTGTTGCTTCCACGTTTATGCAAATTTTCAAAGAAGATGTTGTCGAAATTTTATATATGAATGTCAGTTGTGTAGTTTAGTAGCATTTCAGGGTGTTTGTGGATCCCAGGGTGTTACATTGCCCTTCTTCACTCCGAAGACACATTTTTTTGGATTCAACTTGAGACTAGCTTGTCTGAAATTAGCAAATATCTCTTGCAAATCAGTGACATGGTTTTCTTGCTTTGTGCTTTTTACTATGATATCGTCAACATATGTCAGCACATTTCTGCCAATTTGGGAGTGGAGGACCTTGGCAGTCATTCTGCTAAAGCTTCCTCCAGCATTCTTGAGCCCCTCAGGCATCCGAAGGTAACAATAGGTGCCACTAGGAGTTATGAAGCTTGTCTTCGGCTCATCCTCCTTCTTCATCCAAATCTGATAATAACCCGAGTAACAGTCCAATAAACTCATGAGCTCCGAAGAAGCTGCTGCATCCATAAGGGAATCTATTCTTGGTAGTAGAAATTCATCCTTCAGACACGCCTTGTTGAGGTCTGTGAAGTCGATGCACATTCTCCATTTTCCGTTAGCCTTTTTTTACCATAATGGTGTTGGCCAACCATTCTGGATATGTTACTTCTCTGATAACGCCGGCACTTAGGAGTCTTTTTACTTCATTTCGTGCACCTGCGGCTTTATCATTGGACATTTTCCGAAGCCTCTGCTTTCTTGGTCTGAAAGACAGGTCCACATTGAGTGAGTGCTCAATGATGTCTCTATTGACACCACAGAGATCATTGGCTATCCAAGCAAAAACATCCTTGTTGTTAAAAAAAATCTTATCAAGGTCTTTTCTTGTTCGTCAGATAGTTGAGATCCTAGCAATACTTTTTGCTCTGCTATGTCTTCACACAAAAGCATAGGCTTTGGCTGATCTGCTGAAGCAACCTTCTCTCTTTTATGCTTATACTATTGACAAGCTTCGGCTTCATCTATATTATGAATAGCCTTCGAATCCGTCCAACTTCCTTCAGCTCTCCTAGCGGCTTCTTGGCTCCCATGTACAACAATGGGCCCTTGTTCCGAAGGTATCTTTCATGCAAAGATGTGCTGGATGAAGTATTGCTTCGAAGACATTAAGTGTGCCCTAACCAATGATTGCATTGTATGGATACTCCATATCAACAATGTCAAAGACAAACCTGTTCTGTTCTTGTGTTGTGAACATAGTCGAAGGTGACCGGCATTGTTATCTTGTCAAGTGCCACAATCTGTCTTCTTTCGAAGCCACAAAGAGGGTGTGTTGCATCATGTATCTTGTCGTCTGGCTCTTGCATTTGCCTGAAAGCCTTTACAAAGATGATATCTACTGCACTGCCTGTGTCCACCAGGACATTATGGACCAGAAATCCCTTGATGACACAAGATATGACCATTGCATCGTTGTGAGGATAATCCTTAAGCTAAAGGTCTTCCTAAGAGAAGGTGATTGGAATATGAGACCATTTGGATCTGATGAAGGATCCTTACACTCCAACATGTTGCACTCTTCTCTGCGCTTCTTTTTTCTGCTTCTTGTTAGCTGGTTCAGAACCTAAGCCGCCTGTGATCGGGAGTACCAGCTTCGTAGCCAAAGGTGGCACGACTTGGTTGCCTTGCGAAGCCATCGTCACAATTGTGCAAGTGAGTTCACCGGAGGTGGGCGCCAATGTTGGTCACTTGTTCCCAAATGCTATAAATTGAGAACAAGGCAACACAATTGTTAATGGTTAAAGACCTTCGTCCTTCAAGACATTATTTCCTTTCGGATATAATGATATTCAGACGAAGGTCATGAAGGACGTACCTTCATCATCTCAATATATAAGCATGAATATAAGTATAAGTATAAATAAAAATGTGAAAGAACATTAAAGAATGGGGGATAATGATCAGATCCTCACAATTTATTTATATTTGTATCCACATGTAAGAATTAACATTAATGATATTCATAATATAATGGTACCTTTGGTTCGCCAGAAGGTGGGAATGCAAAGATGACGTGAGAAAGAGATTACAATCCCACGTGAACAGTACGCGGGTACTGTTCATCTATTTATAGACGCAGGACGCAGCCCGGACACAATTACATTTATGACCCCGACATTTACATGCAATCATAGTGCGAGTGATCAAGGACTAAACAGTCTTTTTCCCTTGAGTCGGTGACGATCTTCGGCTTCTTCATAATACTAAGCCGAAGCTTCTTTAGTCATAGCTTCGGCTTCCATCCGTGTCATCATGTCGCGTATGCCATTGTATTATCTTGCCGAAGGTGTTTTTGCCTTGAGGACCTTCGGTGGGGAAGAAGACCCCCAACAACCATCAACAAGGGTCTTCTCTTCCATAACGTTGGCCACAAGTGCCTCATGGCTAAGGAGGGCAAAAAGAAGAAGGTATACTCTAGACACACCCCCAAATATACTACTTCCGATGATGAGGGTAGCTCTAGTGAAAAAATGATGATTTGCCTTCTCTTATTGCAAACGTTACCATAGAACAAAAGGAGAAATCAATGAATTGATAAAATCCATTAACGAGAAGGATAAAATCTTGGAATGCCAAGAAGATCTACTCGTTAAGGAGAACAAAAAAATTGTTAAGCTAAAAGATGCTTTTGCTCTTGAAGTTGAAAAATGCAAAAACTTGACTAAAGAGCTAAAAACAAGCAATGATTCAATTTCTTGTCCCAAAACTGAAAATGCTAGTTTAATTGCCAAGATTGACGAATTGAATGCTTGTCATGTCCCTATATCTACCATTGAGCGTGTTACTATTTGCCGTAGATGTAGAGATGTTGATGTTAATGTTATGAATGATCACATTGCTATGATTAAAGAACAAAATAATCACATAGCTAAGTTGAATGCCAAAATTGTCAAGCATGAGCTTGAAAATTTTAAATTTGCTCGTAGTATGCTTTACAATGGGACTAGCTTCCAACCTGGGAGCCAAAACAACATCAAACTTAATGCCCATAGAAACAATATTTCCAACTTTGTTAAGGGCAATGCTCCCATGGTGCAAGATAGAGAAGGTTACATTTTACATCCTGAGAACTATCCTGAGCTTAAAATTTGAAAAATTCATGCTAAGAAATCTCATCCAGTTGCTCATCATGCTTATATTTATAAAGATGAGGCTTCTAGTTCTAGGCATACAACTCATGTTAAGATGCCTAAGAAAAAGATTGTTGATGCTTAAAATGAACATATTATTTCATTTAAGACCTTTGATGCATCCTTTGTTCTTACTAACAAATCTGGCAAAGTAGTTGCCAAATATGTTGGGGGTAAGCACAAGAGTCCAAAGACTTGTGTTTGGGTACCCAAGGTGCTTGTTTCTAATGTAAAAGGACCCAAGACCATTTGTGTACCTAAGGACAAGGCCTAAATTTGTGTTGTAGGTTTATGCATCTGGTTAAACAAATTGGATAATCGACAGCGGGTGCACAAACCACATGACAGGGGAGAAAAGAATGTTCTCCTCATATGAGAAAAATGATGATCCTCAAAGAGCAATCACATTCAGGGATGAGAATCAAGGTTTGGTCAAAGGATTGGGTAAAATTGCTATATCACCTGACCATTCCATTTCTAATGTATTTCTTATAGAATCTCTAGGTTACAACTTGCTTTATGTGTCTCAGTTATGCAAAATGGGCTACAACAGTTTATTTACTGATGTTGATGTTACCGTCTTTAGAAGAAATGATGATTCACTAGCTTTTAAAGTAGTGTTAGATGGTCAGCTATATTTAGTCGATTTCACTGAAAATAATGCTAAACTAAACACTTGCCTAATTGCTAAGACTAATATGGGCTGGCTCTAGCATCGCTGACTTGCTCATGTTGGGATGAAGAATCTTCACAAGCTTCTAAAGGGAGAACACATTTTAGGACTAACCAGTTTTTATTTTGATAAAGACAGAATTTGTAGTGCATGTCAAGCAGGGAAGTAGGTTAGAACTCATCATCCACACAAGAACATCATGACGACCGAGAGGCCACTTGAGCTACTCCACATGGATTTATTCGGTTCGATTGCTTACATAAGCATCGGCGGCAGTAAGTATTATCTTGTAATTATGGATGACTATTCTCACTTCACTTGGGTATTTTTTGCAGGATAAATTACAAACCCAATAAAGCTTAAAGAAATTCTTGAGACGGGCTCAAAAAACTGAGTTCGGATTAAGAATTAAAAAGATTAGAAGCGACAATGGAACGAAGTTCAAAAACTCTCAATTTGAAGGAGTTCTTGAGGAGGAGGGCATCAAGAATGAGTTCTCTTCTCCTTACACACCTCAAAAAATGGTGTTGTGGAGAGAAAGAATAGAAACCTTATGGATATGGCGAGGACCATGGTTGAGGAATACAAGACATCGGATCGATTTTGGGCAGAGGCGATTAACACCGCTTGCTACTCCATCAACCGGCTCTACCTTCACCAAATCCTCAAGAAAACATCATATGAACTCCTCACCGGTAAAAGCAATGTTTCTTATTTTAGAGTTTTTGGGAGCAAGTGCTTTATTCTTGTGAAGACAGGTAGAAATTCAAAATTTGCTCCTAAAGCAATAGAAGGTTTTTTACTTGGTTATGTCTCAAACACAAGGGCATATAGAGTCTTCAATAAGTCTACTGGATTAGTTGAAGTTTCTTGTGACATTGTGTTTGATGAGACTAATGGCTCTCAAGTAGAGCAAGTTGATCTTGATGAGTTAGGTGATGAAGAGGCTCCGTGCATCGCGCTAAGGAACGTGTCCATTGGAGATGTGTGTCTAGAAGAACCCGAAGAGCCTTCACAAGCACAAGATCAACCATCATCCTCCATACAAGCATCTCCACCAACTCAAGATGAGGAACTGGCTCAAGAAGAAGAAGATCAAGTTCAAGACAATGAGCCACCTCAAGAAGAAGGCATAGATCTAGGGGGAGATGAAGTTGATCAAGAAAAGGAGGATTAACAAGAGATCCAAGATCAAAGACCACCTCACCCAAGAGTCCACCAAGTAATTCAACGAGATCACCCTGTCAACTCCATACTTGGTGACATTCAAAAGGGGGTAACCACTTGCTCTCAAGTTGCTCATTTTTATGAACATTACTCTTTTGTGTCTTCTATTAAGCCATACAGGATAGAGGATGCACTTAGAGATCCAGACTGGGTGGTGGCAATGCAAGAGGAGCTCAACAACTTCACGAGAAATGAGGTCTGTCATTTAGTTCCACGTACTAACCAAAATGTTGTAGGTACCAAGTGGGTATTCCTCAACAAACAAGATAAGCATGGTGTGGTGACTAGGAACAAATCTCGAATTGTTGCCAAGGGGTATTCACAAGTCGAAGGTTTGGATTTCGATGAAACCTATGCACCCGAGCTAGGCTTGAGTCAATTCGAATATTACTTGCCTATGCTACTTACCATGGCTTTAAGTTGTATCAAATGGATGTGAAAAGTGTCTTCCTCAATGGTCCTATCAAGGAAGAGGTGTATGTTGAGCAACCTTCCGGCTTTGAAGATAGTGGGTATCCTTCACATGTTTATAAGTTCTCAAAGGCGCTTTATGGGCTCAAACAAGCCCCAAGAGCATGGTATAAATGCCTGAGAGACTTTCTTATTGCTAATGGTTTTAAAGTTGGAAAAGCTGACCCTACTCTCTTCACTAAAACAATTGACAAAGACTTGTTTATATGCCAAATTTATGTTGATGATATTATCTTTGGGTCTACTAACAAGTCATCCTGTGAAGAGTTTAGTAGAATTATGATACATAAAATTTGAGATGTCCATGATGGGGGAGTTGAAGTATTTCCTTAGATTCCAAATCAAGTAACTCCAAGAAGGCACCTTCATCAACCAAACAAAATACACTCAAGACATTCTCAAGAAGTTTGGAATGAAGAATGCCAAGCCCATCAAGACTCCTATGGGAACAAATGGGCATCTCGACCTCGATACACGAGGTAAATCTGTAGATCAAAAGGTATACCGGTCGATGATAGGATCTTTACTCTATTTATATGCTTCACGACCAGATATTATGCTTTTAGTATGCATGTGTGCAAGATTTCAGGATGAGATATTTAGTTTACACTTCTAAGTTTGGGCTATGGTACCCCAAGGGATCTACCTTTGATCTAATTGGGTATTCTGATGCTGATTATGTCGGATGTAAGATTGATAAAAAGAGTACATCAAGGACTTGTCAGTTTCTGAGGAGAACACTGGTGTCTTGGGCTTCAAAGAAACAAAATTCAATTGATCTATCTGATGGGCGCACGCGTATAAATTACGTGGGAGCAATTGTTGTGGCCCAATCTTCTCGAAGGATCTTTGAAACTTGATAAATATCGTTGCATGACCTGACAAAGAGGCTGCGCACCGTGAGATCTTGCACACGCGACGAACAACCGAGACAATCGCCCTTCCACGTACCGATGAAGCTAGCCCACGTAATCACGCAGTATAGACGTAAAGGCACAAACTGGGTGAACCGCAGTTCGGCGTTCTACAACTCCCTCGGGAATCAAAAGAACAAGTCTGCAAGTCTCTCAAGGCTCACGTTGAATGAACTCAAAGAGTTTGTATTTCTGAATTGGCAGCCAAAAGATCCACTCGTCATCTATTACATGGATACATATAGCACTAGTGGTGTTTTCAGTTTAGATAAAATAAATGGGAACACGCAGCGGAAAGTTGTTGCACTCCTATTAATAGCCTGGCCTAATGGAACTCTTTGGATGGTTGATACTCTTCTGCATGCTTGTACGTGTGTGGACAACAACCTGGTTGCTAACTGCCTTCTTAACTCACAAATTTATTTGACATCCACGGCTGATCTGCATGGTAGCTGAATGGTCCGTCCTCCCTTTATTCTCACAAGCACGTCCAATCACCAAGCTATCATTATTCTTCTAAGTTTCACACTACAATATCAGCATGTCATAGAGAGAGCTGATCATCACAATGTTGGAAGGCAAAATCCATCATCGTCCCATGAACTTAGGTACACGTCATCATTCCTAAGAATATTCAAACAACAATTTGAAAGCACTGACTGATCTGGATTGTTGTGATTAATTAAAATAAGGTTAGCATTCACCTGAGAATAAATTTCCTTCTCTAGTTGTTTAGCTCGCATTCTTGTAATTGGACCATCAATATTTGTTGCATTCTTATTCATTACAATTTTAGTGTCAATGCTAGGGGTGTCCTCATCAGCCTCCCTCTCTTGAGAAGGAATCGTCCTCGACTCTGACTCACCAACAAATGGAAGCAAGTCTTTGACATTGAATGTTGCACTCACATTGGAATATTTAGAAGGGAGCTCTAGTTTATAAGCATTATCATTTATTTTTGCAAGAACCCTGAATGGACCATCTCCTCGGGGTGATAACTTACTCTTGCGGTGTTGAGGAAATCGATCCTTGCGCAAATGTAGCCACTCAACTTAAATAAATGGATCATTGGTGTATCTATCGAGAAGTTGAGAAAAGTATGAAGGACTGTCACACGCGCGCGTCGCCAGCCAGGCCGAAGACGAGGTCGTGGCACGTGGTAGATCGGACCTTGGTCCGAATATTCCTTCCTAACGGTTGCGCATTTTGCCCGGATTGATGACCGTCCATTATTGCCATCATTTATTGTCCGTTTTCTGTGTTATGGCTTGTAACGGATGGGCTGTAGTGGCTGTCAGTTTCTGGTCCTAATGGTTACGGTTACCTGTCTGTTTTCCTCCCTTTGCACGTGTACAAATACGGAGGAGGTGGGGCTGCTTCTGGTCACACGCACGAACAGTCTCAGACGCGTTGCACTCAACCCTTTCTCGTCCCACCTTCTGCGACCATAGAGAGAGTGGGTGAGCAGGCCTCCGAAATTGTCGTCCATAGAGCTACACTTGCACGGGTGTGCGGGCAATCAGGTTTTTGGGGAGCGTATTCGCGACTACTCGCTTCGTCCGCTTGACCAGCGCTGATCAGGTTCCTCGTCGCCAACGCCGTTCGAGGGACTGCACTGCGTACATCTGCCTTCATTGACTCCTTACGATTACATCGAACATACACATGAGATGTCTCGTGTGAATGGAGCCACTGATGCCTTGAGCATCGATCCCTCCACAGGATACACTCTGATCTTCATACCGCAGGATACACTCTGATCTTCGTATTTGTGCATGTTTTACTGTTGTTTACTACTTATATGAGTAGTGATACACAAATGCACATACATGTCGTCACATACTTCACACTGGTTTTCTGGATCAAATTAAAACTGGCAATGCCTATTTCTTTAACATGGTTTCTTGATGCCAATACATATAATAGTTTTTTCTGGTCATATTCCAAAAATATGTTTTTTTACTAAAGTAATTGTTGGTATTTTGTTTCATCTTACCTTTATTTATGATGAAGTACTTCCTCCCAAACTGTCATATAATTATACTTTTGGTGAAACAACATACACTCTCTACACCAACAGCTTTTTAAACTTTGGTCAAGTGAGTTATTTATATCCAAAGACTCTTCTACTTTGTATAATCTTGTGGATCCTACAAAGGTTAGCCGGCTGACAAACCGTTTATTTTCATAGAATGCAGCTCAAGACTCATTCCATGAAATGCTGAGGTCAAGAGGCATTTAGGGGAAGTTTGGTTTCTAGGGACTAATTTTTAGTCCCTCTATTTTATTCTATTTTAGTTCTTAAATTATCAAATATGAAAAACTAAAACTCTATTTTAATTTTCGTATTTGATAATTTAGGGACTAAAATAGAATAAATTAAAGAGACTAAAAATTAGTCCCTAGAAACAAACACCCCCTTATTTTGATTTAATTTTCCTCACTCTATCAGCATAGCCAGTCTAGACTTAAGCACTCCTGGAGCATGCATCAACTGATGGAGTTACCAATTTTTGAAGCCTACTGTCGCAGGTTTCCTTTTTGCAGAAGGTTACCTTTCTATTTCTATATCTCTACTCGTTTCATTTTGTAACTCTACGAAAGACGGGATCAAAGAAAAAAGTGTTGCATGTTGTACTTTTTGATGTCACAAGATGTCTTCCTCTGTGCATGAAATTTATAGTTCGAGAACATTAAAAATTCTTCCGGTCTTACCACCACACTGAAGTGGCCATTGAAAGCTGAATATTGCTTCTCTCATGGTGATCTACACATGATGGTTACTTTGAGCCAAACGTCACCCCGAAGATGATAAATATTAAGGATATATTTGGTTTGACTTTTGGCTTTAGCTTTTGCTCCCTAAAAGACAAAAGTCAAATCAAATGACTGGATCCAGAAAACAACTTTTTATAAAAGTCGACTTTTCTTGCAGTATAAAACAGAAATCACCTCTAGACCTGCTTTTAACGGCTTTCGGATGGAACTGTGAAAATATATATGGAAAACTTTTAGAGTTTTTTAGTGGGTTTTACAAATGGTTTTAAGATTTTTAACCGCTCATAGTCTACAACAGCTTCTTCACAACTCACAGTCCACAACAACTTTTTTTACAACCACAGCCAAACAGACACTAAGCATTATTGATTGTTTCCGTAACAACTTCGATAATAGTTGTATGCGGATAGTCAGGACAGAAACTGGCCCGATAATGCTACTCTCTCAGTCTCTCATGTATGTGAAAATCAGATATGGGATTTAAAGACAAGAAAAGTTGATCACACTCTTAGCTTGAGGGTGGGCGCAAAACAACCTGCATTGCTTGCCACCCTTACCACGTTAGATGATGGGACTGTATGTTCTTTGGATGCGTATCTATGGTAATCAGTGTTTTCTGTTCTATATACCCCCTCTCTTTTATAATGAACACACATATATTCCATGATGATTCATACACACTCATTTTCACCAACTATATATAGTTAGTTTACAATTCAAAGAATGCCTTGTGATTTTATAACCTAATAAAGATTGATTGTCCAAGCAAACATGACAGTCTGCAGTTAGTCTATCTACATTTTTGCACATTTCATGGTTTCTTGTTTTGGGGTTTGTGGGGCCATGGCCAGGCATTGCATGATATGTAAGGTTTCTGTTTGTTTTTGTAGGCAAAAAATATAGGGTTTTTTATATTGATGCCTTTAATTATGTCGTGGTACTCAACTCTATCCTTACTTTTTCTTATTGCTCAATTTTACCCATCCACTCGTTCCTTTTCTCAAATAAAAGCCCGCACGCCATCTCCATGATTTTTGTCGTGCCTGACAGCACGGTCCCACCTGTAGCCCACAAGAATAGAATCGATCTCATATCCTAGAAATCAATTCCTATCTTCATCGGAGCCATTTGCCCCGCCGCCAGCTAGCCGCCCCGCCACTGCTCCTCGCCGGCCGGCTGCCCCACTGTGTCACGTTCGCCGTCCCCCTTGGCTGTTGGTGAGCAACCACAGTGTGAGGTCTGGCCTGCCAACGAAGAAGACAGCACTTAACTCAGGGTAAATGGCAAGGTATATTCTCTATTTCAATTTCCATCCCTTCTTCAATACAGCATGGTAGCCTTTATAGGCGCCAAAATGAGCTAGCCCATTTCCACGGCCCACTCACACAAGCCTCCATGGCGTTACATACAAATCAACGCTACGCACGCCACACACACCCGCGTCTAGGTATCGGCCAAAACTTGCTTGTCCCCAAGTAAAGCAATTTTAAAGAAATGAGTCTTCGCTGCATGAAAATCTGTCCACGTAGAGAGCTCTGACATTTCTGACCGTTGGATCAACACCTTGAGGAATATCTTGGTCCCGCAAAACCAGTTCTCTAGTCTTCGAGTTTCCCAAAGGATCACATGATCCTCCTCATGCAAACAGACACAAATCATGTTACTCTCTACCTCCTTGAACTCCATCTCATCGAAGATGATGTGCTTGCACAGCTCCTTGCCATTGAAGAGATCCTATAACAGTTGCTGGACCCTGGGGACCCTAGTGATGCTGCCAACAAGAACCACCTCATAGAAGCTACTCTTGTCCATCTTAGCACACATCACGTTCTTGGAGTCCCACATCTGTTGGGTCAGCTCTGGCACAATGAGGACACGGTATTGCTGGGAGCACCGTGAGGTTAGTGAATGGAATCCAACCATGAAAAAAGGAAGATGCGAAAAGGAAATCAGATTAACTGCAAGCTTCTGCAAATCGGAATTCCGTTGTTCCTGGACACGAAGGCAGCACTTCACACTAGTCATTGTTGCAGAAATAAGGTAGTGGAGAACACCAAAAAATGGTATGGCAAACTGGCGCATGTCATTGTTGAACACTATGCACTCCTCGTTACTTTCCATGAACTATTCATCCCTGACCAATTGCTCTTTAAGCATGGAACTAACAGCAGTCATCTGCTAAATTCGAACAACCCCTCCTAGATCTTTATTCCCTTTGAGTACTAGGACCGCCCACCCCAAGGTTGCATACCCATAGCACACTTTTAAGGAGCAACAACTGAGTGAATAGTAATATGAGGTCTTATACCACAGTTCATCAAGTGACAACCAAGTTTTCCACTGTGGAAGATGGCTCTGTACAACACACTGAAACAACATAATCATATCACAGCCTTCAGGTTTGGAAGAATTCTGATGAAAATCTAAATTGATGTCCTCCCAGACCCCATGTAGCACTAAAAACAAACGCACTAACCCAGCAAAGAACTGCTGCTCTTCTTTCTCTTGCTCAGAAACTGAACTCCGCTTCCCAAACTGCTCACCATCAGTTACCAGACCTTGCCACCAAAATAGTCTTGCTGCCCCAAAATAAAAAACAGCCCTTCCAAAATACTCCCAAACAATGGAATCATGAAATGTTGAAATCAATATAGTGCTGAAAGTTGCACTTCTACCCACCCCATGTTGATGGAGCCTTATAACTTTGTCCTACTGAATTGAGAACACAGCCTCATATGGACTATGAATGGTCACTATTGGCAACATATTCTGTACATAATAATTAGTCACTAAATTCTCCTTGCCTTTATCATACACCATTCTGAACTGTAAGCCCACTAATTTGTTCATGGCTTTTCTTTGATTGTCGAACTGTGACTGAACTACCATACCACTATTTCCCGAGCTAAAAACATTTAGCCACCATTGTCTCAGTCCAGTTATCCCATATTGAACACTGCCTTTGCTCTGACTATCATAGTGACCATGAACATCGTTCAGTAATGTTATTAGGAAGATGCTTCCAATGCCAACAAATGATGTAGGAACATCTGAGACTCGGTGTAGAAATTCCATACTTGAATTAGAGAAAAAATTTACACCATCACATTCAGGCATCTGTTTTGTGGTTTCACCATACTTGTATTGAACAGGATCACCATGTGGACTAATCATCAACAGCACTTCAGAACAGTAGATGGATACACTATCTAGTCCACTCCAAGCTATTTACTTTGATGACAATATTGAGTCTGCAAGAAGTTTGCCAATGGTTGCAACTGCCATTTTCTGCACAAGTCCAATCTCCAGCTCTACACCTATCCTCTCTTTTGTAGGGTAAACCGTAGCTATACGAGCTTTAAAAGGCTAAAAGAATTTGATCGAGCAGGGCTGAAATCATGCTGCAAATAAAGGTCTGATGAACCAAATACTTTCTCCTTCTCATCATCTTCATCCTCATCAGCATCAGATTCATCAAATATCATCTGCCCAAACCTGCTACTGATGAAGTCTCGAGAGCTACTACCACTAGAGAAGCCTTCTGTTAACTCCTTCAAGTTCTGCTTCACAGCCTCCAAGCTCCCTGCACCATTAAATTCATCATTTGATTCCAGAGCCAATATTTGAGACAGAATACCGCCAACTCTAGTAGCATCAACATTTTTAGCCTCTATGCTAACATCTTCCACTTTACTAACAACGACCTAATCTTTAGCATTCTGCTCCTTCTCCAGGCTATCCTCTAGCACACTGCCAACACTAGCAGGAAGAAGCTCCTCCATACTTCCACCATTCTTAACCACCGCAGTTGCCTCACTTGGTGGGTCAGGCCTACTAGCTTTAACTTCAATGTGATCATCCTTGCTAGTCGATTCTTCTAAATCTTCTCCACCTCGAGCAAGCTGCTTCAGTAAACCTTCATGCATGTGAGTTTCAAATTGTATATCCTCATCCCATGCCACTTTTAGACCCAATTCACCAAACACCGAGGAATCTAAATCTTCAGGGAACAGGACAACCAACGCCTCGCTGCCGTTGTGAGGCATTTCATCAAACATTGGGGTCATACCTCCAAAACCAGTGCAACAAGCCTAAACTGACATCCCCATTCACCAGACCGTGAACCAACCAACCCCGTTCCCCAGACCACATCTCCATATCCCTAGATCTAGTTTCCTTCATTTGACGTGTGAACAGAGTCCATTCTATTGCCACCTCTACTGTGAACCCTGGCTGAATCAAGATTATCTGCTGGACGTCATCCACCACTTCCAACTTCTGAATCAAACGATCCAACCGGTTCATCACCCTATCCCAATGCCATGCATCCTCCTTCCTCCACTCTTCCATAGCGAATATGATGAATCGAGTGTGTAGTCTGTACCTCGCACACCTCCCGACGAGGACCGATCTAGTCCTGTTTCGATCCCGATGGCAAGAGGAGTTCCATGTCAAGAAACATAGCCACGTCATGAGACGATTCGACACCGAGGTAGACAAGGAAGATGGGGAAGAGGGAAAATGCCGAAGAAGAATCAGATGCGTTAGAGCCATTAAAGAAGAAACGCTTGCACCGCGAGAATCCAATTTGTAGGAATGGAATCGCCACCGATGAGGACGTGACCCGCACGCACCTCGCCGAGGATTGGAGAGCTTTGATACCACTTGCCACGTTCGCCGTCCCCCTTGGCCGTTGGTGAGCAACCACAGCATCAGGTCTAGCCTGCCGACGAAGAAGACAACACTTAACTCAGGGTAAATGGCAAGGTATATTCTCTATTTCAATTTCCATCCCTTCTTCAATACAGCATGGTAGCCTTTATAGGCGCCAAAATGAGCTGGCCCATTTCCACGGCCCACTCACACAAGCCTCCAAGGCCCACACGCGAATACAGTTACATACAAGTCAACTCTACGCATGCCACACACACCCGCGTCCAGGTATCGGCCATGACACACTGCCAGCTCCTCACCGTCTCTGCTAGCTCCTCGCCGCGATTCCGCCCCGCCGCTAGCTTCTCGCCGTCTCTGCCAACTCCCAGCCTTTCCTTCCCTATAGACACCTCCACGCCCAGAGATCTTCCTGCGTCTTGCCTTATCGAGCTCCTCTCCACGCCTGCCCGTTGAGCTCCTGTCCCTGGGAGACAATGTGTAATATGTGCCAATTTGCTGAATGTGTTCACTGCTTTCTGCAATTGTATCTGCATAGTGTGATCCATTTCAACAGAAGCCTCCTCTTGTCAAATAAAACCAACTTATTTGCATTTTAGCGCTTTTTGGGTTTTTTCACAATTATGGCCTTTGCAGTTTCATTTCAAAAAATGGACCCCAACCTCGGTGCCATCATCATTGGCGCAGAGCTAACGCAAAGCGGTGCCGACATCATTGGCACCAACTTTTCCTACATGGCAGGTGACATCTATGGCGCCGACCCCCTGGACGGCGAATCCCACGTGGCAGGGGGTCGGCGCCAAGATCTATGGCGCTGACCCCCTATATACCATTAGTCGACCTCTTCGTTGTCCAACATCCTCGCCGCGCCTCTCCTGCCCAGCCCCACCTCCGCCCCGCCTCCACCCTCCCCTAGCCGGCTGCGCCTCCCCCACCCTCCCCCGGCGTGCCTCCCCCGCTGCGCCGCTCCTTTGCCCCACTGCGCCTCCCCCGGCTGGCCCGCCCCTCCCCGTCACGCCTCCCACGGCCGGCCCCGCCGCGCCCCGGCCAATGCCACCGAGTCGTTGCTCCCCGCCGCCCCTCGCCGTCCCACACCCGTCCGGCCGCGCCACCGTTGCTCCCCACCGCCCCGATCTTGTTCGTCCCGCTCCCAGCGAACTCCTAGTCGAGGTATTAAATTTGCCAATTGCAGTATAATTAGTTGTTGGTTTAATGTAATTATCGTGATTATTAATGTGATTATCATGAATATGAATGTGTTGCATGTGATGAATGTGAGTTGAATATGCAGATTTTAGTATCCTCCCCGTGCAGGGGAGGTGCTATCAAAATTTATATTTAGTGCTATTTTTATTTTGCATGTGATGAATGTGAATAGTGCTATTGTTAGTTATTCGTTATTAATTAATAGTTATTTAGTAGTTAGTTATTAGGTGGTTCATATTTAGTTATTAGTATCTAGCTAGTTATTAGTGGATTGTGGTTACGCAATAACCATCCATAGTGGACATTGAATGTTTAATTCATGTTTCAAATAGATGGACAATTTTTTGAGCTTATATCATGGAGGCAATGTGGAAGAAGATCCCTATGGAAATGCCAAGTTCATTGACATGCGACATGTGCCCGTTCTATTCGTTGGTAGACCATCCTTGAGTGATGTGTTTACTAAGGCTAAACAAAAGCTAGGTTACCATGAAGATGATGACATTGCGGTTGACGGAGTGCTTAACATTGGTCATCCACCAAATGTCATAAGACGAGTCATCCCAATTGATTCTCAATAGGCGACTGCACGTCATGGATGTACATCCCATGTCTAACCGACTGGGATACAGCTAGACACTACAGTTGGGCCTCCATCGTGCTTTCTTTTTTGTACCGACAGCTTTGGGGGCTTGCCGTCGTACCTCCTCCTCTTCGTCTGTAGGCAGTTGCATATACCTCCTACAGATATGGATGTGGTTTCGCATACCAGTTGGTCGGCCATGTGTTTTCCATCCTAGACCATGGAACATTGCTAGAAATGACCGTCTTCGACCAACATATGCTTATGTTTGGAACCAAGTGGCAGCTCCTTTTGCCAGAGCTTAGAGGGCATATATGGAGTATGTGAACGAGCTTGACACACTCTCGGCCTCTAGCATAAGTACTCAACATTTATATCTTATCATTATGAAATTTGTTTCATTAAACTTAACATTGATTTCTTCATTTATTTTAGGTCACATGGCAACCATACAACACACCTGAGTTGGATGGGATGATCTTTAGTTTAGTATGCAACAGCGAAGATGAAGTCTATAGGATGCAATGTCCTATGGTCTGTTTCTGGTGTGTTGAGTGGCACCTACCGCACAGGGTTCAGAGACAGTTTGGTAGGAACTAGATATGATCGGTTGAAGATATTCCAACTTCTAAGGAGCTGCACAAGTAAGTTTGTAATATACAAATTCAATTATTCCAGTTGACTTTGTAACATCAACAGTGACTTTAAATGATATGGTTTGTGTGTAGATTTGACCAGCGGAAGCAAAAGAAGATAACAGACTTTCGTCAACATCATCTGGCATTTATTGAAGAGTGGGATTTGGTTGTGGAGAATGTGCATGAAAACGATGAATTGCACAACAACAGTGACTACAGGCGGTACCAAGCTTGGTACCAGGGTGTGACTCGTTGTAAGCTTCGCCAGCAGTGGACAGCGGATGACTACGCCGACATTGATTCTTCCGACGATGAAGACATGGAGTACGACCAGTCCACTAGACTATGAACCCAAGTGGAGGCGGCACCCATCTTGGATCGAGTGGTAAGTTTTAAAATGGTTTTACTCAATTTTAATACTAGACATGTATCAAGTGTATGTTTGATTCAAATTGTGTTGTATAGGGTAACACATTGAGATGCTCGGTACAGGACATTGATCGCCAGCTTTTGACTGGGCGACAACAGCATGCGTAGCTTCTTGGAGGTAAGCCTACCTGCAGCGTTCATAGCCTTTAGCTTGTTATGATTATAGCTTTGATATGTTGTAAACTAATATGTCTTTGGCGTGCAGCGTTTATCTAGGCGCCTACGTGGAGCTGCTGCTCGCTGTGGTTGCAGGACTAATGTTGCACAGGACGTTCATGTACCATCGTATAGCCACATAGCAACGCCATCCACAGGACTGGGCGTTGGCTTGGACTACGATCAGGACGAGATCAGACCTTCACAGCTTCAGGGGGCTCCTTCGACACAACCGTTACAACCAGAACATCGTAGGCGACACCGCTCTCCACAACGTTATACTCCAGGCACCGATGCTTTAGGCAAGGGTAACACTAGAAGACATTGACTTGGTTTGGGCTAGTATGGACTGTATGGAGTTGTTATGTAGCGTATGCACTGGACAGGACTTGTAATGGACTTGTTTGACCTCTACGGACTTGTATGGACTTTTATGGACTTGTATGAACTCTATGGACTATTATGCACTTGTTTGGACTTTTATGAGCTTGTTTGGAATTTTTTTAAACTTATATTCACTTGTATGTTATATGCTTATGTATGTGTATATGTTGGATTGATATAAAATAGGGAAAACTCTACCAAAATTTTGTGAAAACTGTGCATATGTCATCTAGCATTTTCAGAGATATTACATAGCCTTTTCAGAAGCATCAATATCCTATATTATGAGTATGCCAACTAGCCTTTTCAGATCCATTTCGTAGCCTTTGTAGGAGCATTAATATCCTACATTGTTGTTGTTGCATCTAGCCTTTTCAGAACCTGTACATAGCCTTTTCAGAGTGTGACTTGTAGCCTTTTCGGAGCCTGTACATAACCTTTCGCCTATATATACATGATCCTTTATACATTTGCTTCATTGTGCAATACAAATTTGCTTCATTGTTTAATACAAATGCCTTCAAGGTCTTCTAGGGGCAAGGGTGTGGGAAATGAGACGAAAGGATGGAGGGAAGTTACCTCCAATATGTTTCGATGGCCCTCTTGGTCCAGATTTTTTTGAAGAGGCGGTTTTTAACTTTCCAGTTCAAAGTAAAAGAGATTTCAACAAAGAGGTTAGATTTAGGTCTTATGATAACAGGAGAGAAGATTGGCCGAAGTGCATGCATGGTGAGGATTACTTGGTACAGATGTTCGTCGAGGGGGATTTATGGAGGTCGATGTTTTGTCAGATGCCCTTATGCATATGTAAATATTAATTCTAATCTTTTGTTCTATATGATTTTGTTGTTGAGTGAAACTAACTATAAACATTTATACAACATTCATTGGTCAAGGAGAATTGTGGGTTCACTCGTTGGGTAGATCCTCGTCCGATTTTTCCGCATGCAGAATACATATCCTACCTACAGAATAGGATATTTGATCTAGAGAGGGAAGTAAGCAACATAAATGAGGAGGAAGGCAGAGACAACAACAATGGAGGTGGTTCACAAGTGCAAGTATACTCAGATCTATATTGTTGCTACCCTTGTCACAGCAAGAATGTTGGTCTTCCAACTTCTCCGCCACAGCCACAACAGACAACAACAATGGGAGGATACTGTGGAGAAGGGTCCACACAATTTGGAATGTGGGAGCACTACTAGAAAACTCTTATGTATCAATTGCTTTAAGCGTGTTGATTTTCTTTATCAATTGCTTTAAGTCATCTTCATCAATTGCTTTTAAAGTCCAATTTGAATCTATAATAAGTAGTTCATTATCAAATAACATTGTTCGACACTAAATAATACAGAATAAGAAGTTCATTACTACATAACATCAAATAAGCACCTAGACTACTGAGTGCAACGGGGCCATTTGCCCTTCCGAAATGCATCAAAGTTCTCCTCCATTGCGTCCTTTGCACGACGTGCATGCTCAAGCTTCTTCCCCTTCTCCTCCCTACATTCAGCAACACGCCTCATTTCCTGCTCGTCTACCTATTGTTGCTCGGCCGCAAGCTCCTCTCGTCTTTTCTCTATCCTCTCTTTGTCCTCTACATCCCACTTTTTAAGATTTTTCAACCACTTTTTGTCTTTCTATGATATTTCTGTTTCAATCCACTACTCCAAATCACAAAGCGATGGAGGAGTCTACAAAATATGCAATGGTTAGTAGGCAAAGAAAACATGCACCACTTTGAGTCTTCAAATTGTTAACATATTAAAAGATTATTCTCGCCATTAAATTCATTCGGAGCTGAACAATCGTTGGCTCAAATGCATAATTAGCACGCATCCAATACCTCTGTCGATAGGTGTCATGATTCTTAGACTTGTCAACCTTGCAAGGATCACCACAAAAACACATAGGCACTGGAACACCGGTTGGCAAAGGCAGCGGGTCGAAGGCAGTTCCGGTCAAAGGACCCTTCCTAAATTTCGATAAGATCTATAAGAAACACAAATATAATAGACTCACAAATATAATTTAATACAATGCTTACCTTTGTTTAGCAGATTTACCGCGCCTAGACATCCTACAAATCGATAATATGACAATAAAAATGCTTCTGAAAATGATATCCAAAACCTAACCATTACCCTATTAATCATACATAACATAATAGCCTATAAAAAGGAGAGAACTTACTTTAATACAGAGTAACAATGGATCCAAGTTAATAATTTAGGTTGATGTCTGTCGTTTCGAAGAATAGAAATGAGCACAAAAACTGACGGTCGAATGGGCATATTTATAGGCGCATACCTTGACGCCGTAGATCTTGGCACCGAGGTAGGCGCTGGCGCCAAGATCTACGGCGCCGAGGTACGCGCCACATCAGTTCCACCGTGACCCAGATTCTGACCTATGCAGGCCAAAAAAATTGGCGCCGACACGCACAAGCTAGGCGCCAATGATGACAGCGCCTAGCCAGGGGTCCAGTTTTTGAAATCAAACTACATAGGGCGTATTTGTGAAAATAAAACCCAAAAAGAACTAAATTGAAAAAAAGTTGGTCAAATAAAACTCACTTCATTACCCTAACGCTAACCTTCTTTGTAGCGTAATGGTGCGTCTTGACTTGGTATACCATGAGGCGGCGGGTTTTCTATTCTTGTTTCTATCGTGTAACTCATTTTTTGTAGATTTGCTAATTTTACAATGTGTAAAAAACCAGATTTTTTGCATCATGCTTTTGTATAATCATCTAATTTTTTATGTTAAGCAACTAGGACCAAGTTATGACTCCATGCTAAGTTTTACTATTTTTTTGACCATATTTGGTATTATTTATTTATTTCGGCTTAGAAATGTATTTGAACCATAGAAATTAGTAAATGGTCCAAAAAAGGGGACATCTTTACATGAAGTAAGTTTGTAACCATTAGATGAATGCTTGGTGTACTTTTGAAGCAAAAATAGATAGAAGCTAGAAATATATCTCAAACTGTGAAGTTGCAGTTGAATGTTACGAAACATAGTGAGAGACATGTCCATTTGTGAAACACCTATACTCATACTTTTGTATAATCATCTAATTTTTTATCTCAAGCAACTAGGACCAAGTTATGACTCCATACCAAGTTTTATTATTTTTTGACCACATTTGGTATTTATTTATTTATTTCGGCTTGGAAAGGCATTTGAACCATAGAAATTAGTAAATGGTCCAAAAAAGGGACACCTTTACACGAAGTAAGTTTGTAATAGTTAGATGAAGATTTGGTGTACTTTTGAAGCAAAAAATAGATAAAAGCTAGAAATATAGCTCAAACTATGAAGTTGCAGTTGAATGTTATGAAACATAGTGAGAGATGTGTCCATTTGTGAAGCATCTATATTCATACTTTTCTATGATCATCTAGTTTTTTATCTCAAGCAACTAGGACCAAGTTATGGCTCCATGCCAAGTTTCACTATTTTTTAACCACTTTTAGTTATTATTTATTGATTTCAGCTTGGAAAGGCATTTGAACCATAGAAATTAGTAAATGGTCCAAAAAAAGGGACATCTTTACATAAAGTAAGTTTGTAACAGTTAGATGTATGCTTGGTTAACTTTGTAAGCAAAAAAATAGATAAACTCTAGAAATATAGCTCAAACTGTGAAGTGCAGTTGAATGTTACGAAAAGTAGTGAGAGATGTGTCCATTTGTGAAGCACCTATATTCATACTTTTGTATAATCATCTTTTTTTTATCTCAAGCAACTAGGACCAAGTTATGACTCCATACCAAGTTTCTCTATTTTTGACCACATTTGTATTATTTATTTTTGGCTTGAAAAGGCATTTGAACCTTAGAAAATAGTAAATTGTCCAAAAAGAGGACATCTTTACATGAATTAAGTTTGTAACGGTTAGATGAATGGTTGGTGTGCTTTTTGAAGCAAAATAATAGACAAAAGTTAGAAATATAGACCATTGAAATGAGTAAATAATCCCAAAATACATATATACATGAAGTAACTTTATAACATTTAGATAACAAAATGGTAAATTTTGAATAGTACACGAGTTCTTAGATATATTTTAGGCCATATTTTAGATACATGTTGTTGAAATTATAATTTCTACCAATATGTGTGTAATAATTCATTTATATTATAGAAAATAGTAGATATATATCATATAATTCAACTGACGTCCCATAGTGTGATGGTGGTATCATCTTTGTTTGTTCGGTAAGGTTTTGGGTTTGATTCCTTTGGAACCATCTTTTGGCTATTTTTTGCCTTTCTTTTTTCTTTGCAACGGTAGCCCAGATATGTAACAACATCCTAGAGATGTAACAATGAAAACTATGTAACCCAAATAGACGTTTGGACCGAAGTTTGACGGAAACAACGTGGAAGGAGATCACTTATGGTAGTTTGGCAATGGAGGGGAAAAACTTAGCACAAAGTAAAACTAGGGGTAGCAACGAGAAGAGATTCAAAGTAAGGGGAGGAATATAAAAACCCAATGTTGGTCTCCTGATTATATAGGCTTGAGCAAACAGTTCAACTTGCAAACAACAGGGCTCTCGATTAGGTTTTCGTTGTCGATTTAATTTTAGTGGTAGGGCTAGGTACCTCTTAAGATTTTTCTATTGATGTTGTATTTTATCTACTGAAATAAGAGTTGTATGCCTCTGCTCTCTATAGTAACTAGACGATGCCATGCAAGTTGCTGTGGGATTTTATAGAGAGTACATATTGATAAAAGAATGTACTCCCTCTGTTCTTAAATATATGACGTCGTTGACTTTTTTGAAAACTTTATTTTAGTGCTGAATTGCTATGGTTATCTAAACATATGTATCATGTTATTGGAAGATATAACTAGAAAGGAGAATATATGGTACATCGAGTATATATTTGTTCAAATATGAATTCTCCTTTTATCATGAAACAATATGATCAACTAGAGGATTGTGTTAAAGATATCTATATCATGTCTAGTTCCACTTGTCCTTCTTTCTATGTTTTGCAACAATAGGGTCAACTTCAAGAAGGGGAGCAAGGTTGGATGATGTCAAGACCTACAACAACATCTGGTGCAGGCACCAACTACTTTGAGTCGAGGATGACTCAAAACCAAGAAGGGAGAATGATAAGTACATGGACATTAACTATATGGCCACACATAGACTCCGTTTTTATGTTTTAGACACCGTTGGAAATCTAAGGAGATAAGCTTTCTAGCCCAACTAGTCCCATGTCAAAATATGATCGGAGCTGATGGGAATCATCGTAAAAAGATGATGTCCAGAATATGGCAGAAATCAGTGACGCATGTTTTTTGCCCAAAGGCCTTGCACGTAATATGGTTGCTTGACCACCCGTTTGGCCACCGCCTAAGTCAAGCATAACTCAAATTTAAGTGGGGAGGATGATGAGGACATCACTCCCATATAAACAATGCATGGACCGACAACACGAGCACATACACGAGAGCTAAATCTCTAGGTTCGTTTTAACCTAATCAATTATGTTTTAGATCTTACGCTTGGTGCCATAGTTGTTTTGATGATTAGGAATCTTGGAGAGGACCAGCAAGGACTTGGAAAAGGCCAATATGTGAAGTAGGAGAAGCTAGGACGTTTACGACAAGAGAAAGCCAAGTTCGACTCAACTTCGTCTTCACCTCGGAATCTAGGACCAGTCTGCGCTAAAACGAACGCCCATGATGAATCCAAACTCTACTTAGGATGGGCTTTATATGGATGGAAAGTCAAGAAGATAAGCTTTCCAATCCAACTGGAACCACCTTACAATTCATCCGGAGTCAACAGGAATCATCAAAACAAGTTATCATTCAGATTCTATTTTGATGTTGTGACACTGTCCGTTGGGCTATTGGGCTGTGTATCACGTTAGAGCCTAATAGATGTGCGATCAGGGGGTCACGTATGCCCCTAACCTCTATTTTATCAGCAGCCGCCACCACATTAGGGTTTGTGGTTTTGTTTAGACCATATCTGTCATTGAACGGTTCGTTGTTCATCAATTAGTGAGACCCCAACTCGTAATCAACAAAATTTTGGTTACATGCTTCCTGTTCTTACTTGTGTTCTTGATATTGCTTGCAGGGGTAAGCCTTCGTGGCAAGGTCACTCTAGTGTGACAGGTGATAACCAACAGAGCAGTGGTGTAGTGATTGCGAGAATCCGTTTGTTCGGAGCCATATATTATCAACGTCGAGATCTCTACACAATCAAGTTATTATACCTCACGGAAGATCGGACCTCGCCCTCTATTTCAAACCCTATATCATAGGGCTTCTGTTTAATATGGTCGCTCAATTTGGGATGATAGATAATACCACACCGGTCTGGTGATCGATGGCTGACGATTTTCGGTGTTGCGTTATACTATCTTTCGTGAACAGATTAAGGTCATGTTTAGAAAACCAAAATTTTCTCCAAATCTTCTCACTTCTTTATGAACCAGTCTCTCTCAGGTTAGGCTTGTCACTTCTCTAGCAGCATATGTAGTTGCGCGATGCTTTAGCAGGCAGGAGAGACCAGCGACTAGCCGACTAGTGTTCGCGCTTTGCATTGCAGTTGCAGCATAACGAGCAACATATTTAAGGGTAAGATAAGAGGGCCAGACATGAATAAGCCTCCAACTCTGGTGGTCTGGCATTACTTGTTACAGGCTACATACACGACGATTATTCTTACTAACTGATCACGGCAAGTTAAAAGAGGCGGCTTGCGGCGACAGCCGGCGCCTTTGCCATGGAACGTCAGCAGCATGCATTGATCAGAGGTGGTCGAAGATGATGCCACCGTGCGCGGCGAAGAAGGGCGCGAAGACGAGCGACTCCACGGCCATAAGCTTGATGAGGATGTTGAGGGACGGTCCGGAGGTGTCCTTGAGCGGGTCGCCGATGGTGTCCCCGATCACCGCCGCTTTGTGCGCCTCCGATCCCTTGGGCCCCAGCGACCTCGCCTCCTCCGACAAGCCGGCCTGCAGGAGAGACAATGATTGCTTGGTTACTCCCCGCCGGCGTGCATGCTCAACTTGCGTTGAGACTTGAGAGGGATATAAGAAATAAATACGTTCTATTCTACGACCTCGATGTACTTCTTGGCGTTGTCCCATGCACCCCCGCTGTTGGAGGCAGAGATGGCGACCTGGACGCCGGAGACGAGTGCGCCGGCGAGGAGCCCCGCGAGCGTCTCGACCCCGAAGAGCGTACCGGCGACGAGCGGGCTGAACATGACGAGCGCGCCCGGCGCCATCATCTTCTTGAGCGAGGCGTCGGTGGAGATCCTGACGCAGGTGGCGTAGTCCGGCACGGCGAGGCCCTCGGCGAGGCCCGGGATGGTGTCGAACTGGCGGCGCACCTCCTCCACCATCCTCAGCGCCGCGCTTCCGACGCTCCGCATGGTCATCGCCGAGAACCAGTAGGGGAGCATGGCGCCGAGGAGGAGTCCCACGAACACGCGCGGGCTCAGCACGTCCACCGCCGTGATCCCGGCGCGGCTGACGTACGCGCCGAACAGCGCCAGCGACACCAGCGCCGCGGAGCCGATGGCGAAGCCTTTGCCGATGGCGGCCGTGGTGTTGCCCGCGGCGTCGAGCGCGTCCGTCCGCTCACGGACCCGGTGCGGCATGCCGGCCATCTCCGCGATGCCGCCGGCGTTGTCGCTGATGGGCCCGTAGGCATCGATGGCGAGCCCCGTGGCGATGGTGCTCAGCATCCCCAGCGCCGCCAGCGCGATGCCGTACATGGCCGCCAGGCGGAAGCTGGCGTAGATGGCCGCCGCGATGGCCATGATGGGCACGATCACCGACTTGTACCCCACCGCCAGGCCGAAGATGACGTTCGTCGCCGCGCCCGTCCTGCACGACCGCGCCACCGCCTGCACCGGGCCGTACGCATTGCTCGTGAAGTACTCGGTGACGTAGCCGATCACGAGCCCCGCCCACAGACCGGCCGACACGCAGATGAATAGGTGCCTGCAGTTTCAAGCGTGATTTCATATCATCAGGGCATGCAGCAGCAGATGTTAATCAGATAATAAACTTGAAATCTGACATGCACGTACCAGTTCTTGACGTGCTTGTCGTTGCCGAAGTCGAAGAGGGTGAAGCTGGGCGGCAGGGCGAGGAAGGTGATGGCGGCGATGCCGGCGGTCATAAGCACGGTGGAGATGAGGATCTGCCGCTTGAGCGCCGGCCCAACCTCGTCGGAGCCCTTCACCTCGGTGACGTCGGTGGCGACGACGGTGGTGATCGCGCACACGAGCAGGCCCACGGCGCTGATGAGCAGCGGGTACATCATCGCCGTGAGGTTGTGCTCCGCCCCGAAGGAGGAGATGGAAGCCACGAAGAGCGCCGCGCAGGACGACTCCGCGTACGACCCGAACAGGTCCGACCCCATCCCGGCGATGTCGCCGACGTTGTCCCCCACGTTGTCGGCGATCACCTACGTACAGTCCATCACACATACGGCACGGCATCAGGTACGTACATGTACATTGTGGGACGACCATAATACGTGTACGGAAAGCATATATGTGTGTGTGTGAGAGAGAGAGATTTGTTGGAGCTTTTGCATGTCGTATATGTGTGTTGTACTGTGTACCGTGGACGACTGTCGTGTGTACGTATGTACGGCCGGGCACGACCTATGTTTCACCTTACTTAGGGCTTGTTCGGTTAGCTCTCAATCCATATGGATTGAGTGGGATTGGATGGGTTTAAATCCCAAACAAGTCAAACTTCTTAACAATTTTTTCCAATCCCATCCAATCCATGTGTATTGGGAATAACCGAACAAGGCCTAATAATTATTTGTAGCAGGAAAAAAAAATGGAACACGAGTAGTGGGTGCAAACAGCGGTGATCGATTTTGCTTCGAGATACGTACGTGTAGGGCATGATGAATCAAAGCAACCAGAACCAGCCAGCATGACGTTGCATGCAGAGAGCGTGACAGTTACGTGCGTACCGCGGGGTTGCGAGGGTCGTCCTCGGGGATGTTGCGCTCGACCTTCCCGACGAGGTCGGCGCCGACGTCAGCGGCCTTGGTGTAGATGCCGCCGCCCACGCGGCCGAACAGCGCGACGGAGGACCCGCCGAGGCCGTATCCGGTGATGGACTCGTAGAGCCCGCCCCAGTCGTCGCCGTAGTAGAGGCCGAAGAGGTTGACGGCGGCGTAGAGCACGAGCAGCGCGCTGGAGGCGAGGAGGAACCCCATGGCGGCGCCCGACCGGAACGCGGCGGCGAAGGCGCGCCCCACGCCGTGGCGGGCCTCCAGCGCCGTGCGCGCGTTCGCGAACGTCGCCACGCGCATGCCGAGGTACCCGGACAGCACGGACGTCGCCGCGCCCAGCAGGAACGCCACCGCGCTGAACGCCGCGTTCGCCAGCGCCGGCCGGCACTCCCGCGACGGGTCGTACGCGCACGGCCCAGGGCGCGCGCTGAACCGCTGCGCCGAACCCAGGAACACGAAGATCACCACCGCGAACGCCGCCGTGAACACGGCCAGGTACTTGTACTCGGTTAGCAGGAACGACGTGGCGCCGACGGAGATGGCGCGCTGTATCTCGGCGCACCGGGCCTCCACGAGAAGGTAGTCCATGCCGTCCTCCTCCACATGCTCCTCCTCCTCCCTCACGTTCTTATTGCCTCCTCCACCGCCGTCCTCGCCGGCGTGCGAAGGCACGGGGACTCTGGCCACCACATACCACTGCAACAACGCGAAAGCGATGCCAACCAATGCCGCTACCGGGATGAGCACCTCAACCGCCGCGGTGCCGAGGACAGCCATGGCTGCGCACGCCTCAAGACGATGGAGGGAGTTGTTGGGAAGATGTTGGGAAGAGTAGTGATGACCAAACAGGGGGGTTTAAAAAAGAAGGGAAACGGGTGTATAACAACTTACGGGCGCACGCCTTGGTTTCGGTGTGTATCACAAATCAGTCCTCTGATGAGACATTATGAAGGTTAGCAACTAGTGAGCATGATAATATCCTACATTTTAAAGGGTTTAAATGAACGAATTAGTCATGCTTACTTGCGGCCACCGAGTGGCAACCTGTTAACGCGACCGTTTGTTGGAGACACAGTAACAGAAGGGACTGTACGGTGAATGCTTCGTGCTGTGCTGTGGTGTGTTCACAATTTTGTTGCTTATGCAACTGATTTTGTCGCTGCCTCATGCTTTTCGGAGAAAAAGTTGCCGAACGTGTCTAGATATCTCTATCTTACTTAATATATATATATATATATATATATATATATATATATATATATATATATATATATATATATATATATATATATATATATATATATATAAAGTTCAAACACATATATGGTACGTTGCATGAAGATGAGATGCATGTTTCGTTAAACCTTAGGATAGCAAGGGATGATGTTAGAGATGCAAGGTAGGTTACCTGCTGTTTTAATTTTTTGTGGGTTATCTATAAACCCGCAAAAATTTAGTCTATTGATAGGTTCATGAATAAACCGTCTTACATTCATAAGATCTTATCTTGTCATAAAGAGTTTAAAGCTAACCCTCTCTAGTACTCATTCACCAAAAGAAGAGGGAAACATAATGAACTTCTAAATACATGATAGATGCATGAACGATAATTGTCTGAAGCATGACACTTGGACAACTTAAGATGAAGCCATGATTTAAAGGGCGAGAACTCGGAGAAAAAGCATCGAATGCGATAGAAGTCTCACCTACTTTCCTTTCAGTGTTTCTCTCCTAGACAGCTCATTATAGCTATCCTTATGTATGCATTCACGTTTTCTTCCGGTCATAGAAGTTTCGTGGACTACCTTCTTTCTAGCCACCGGTTTCGAAGAGTAGAGAGTTATCCGTGACTTGCGATCTAGCTAACAAATCACTATAATTGTTCCTATAGTTTATTTTGGAGGATAGCATTGCAAAATGATAGCTTTGTTGGTTTTGGGTTCCTTATGGTGGAACCAATTCACCCGGATTCAAAATTTTGATTTGACACAAGTGCTCGCATTTTCCTAGATTTATTTCATGATTAATAGTGCTATTCTTTCAATGGTAAACGATATTGCTCCCATCGACAAGGAGACACCTATGGTGGCTTTGTCAATCTTGAGATCTACCAACAATTTTAGTATCTTGGAGGTGCTTGTAGAGGTAAGTGTGGTGCGTGCATATATGGATGTTTGCACCTATAATGTGTTTTGAAAAAAAAAAGAATAAATTTAGCATCTAGCATTCTAATTTACTGAGATGACTCACATGTTGCCACGCTATTATGACATTTTCAACTTTTAAGTTGGTTATGGAAATTCAAGGAGTGAAATGCACCTTGGAGGACTACGAAACACATATGCTTGTACGATCATACTTCTGGAACCCTTTTATAAGTTCTCTATATTTTGTTACACCGTTTCCAAACTATTGAAAATATGAAACGTTTAGTTGTCATAACCTAATGATAGTTCCAACTTAATCTTTTTAGACATGTCGCTTGAACCCCAAGATCCTCACCAAATTCTCCCTGGACTTTGACCCAAGCCCTTAATCCACCTCATGAAATTGTTGAATCATGAATCTTCTCCATCGAGGCACTACACCATAGCCCTAGTTACCTCTTCTTTGATGAAGGACAACTTTATCACTTCAACAAAGGCAATTGCTCTATCTTCTATAGTACAAGGTCTCCAAATCTGGTTCTCAACTCTCATGAAATTTTCCAATCAATCCAAGTGAACTAGAGTCATCCTTAGTCAACTTTATAGTTGACTCAGTGAAATTCTTCAAGATATCACCCAAGAAGTACCCCAACTCTATGAAGGTTTCTAACAACTGTACAATTGGAACTAATGGCTTCAAGATCCATCTTCCTTCAATTCCAAAATCCTAATTTGGTCTTCTTTTAGATAGTCTACCTTCCTGACGAACTGTCTATTAAATCACTTAGTCAGCAAAATCAATTTGGATGAGCTATCTCTCTCCCTTCATCTTGGCCCTACCTATAATCTCAAAATGGGGTAACTCCATCTACTGGTCCAGCTCTCCCATTCACCTACTCTCACTCACTCACTCATGCTCTCTCTCACAAGTGAAGGCAAGAGCAAACAAGAACATGAGAGGGAAGGTAAAGAAGAGAAATAAAAGAAGAAAAATATCAATGAATATCTAACATCAGCATCTCATGGAGAAGGTGGCGAGCGCCACCTTTATATCCATTCTTAGGTGAGCTCAATAAATCCCCTTTTCATTCTCCTCAATTCTTACTTCAAATCCTAACTTTGAACGAAAGATGAAGGTTGCTAGTTGCTCCAAGTTCCTCTAACTCAAACATCTCATATATTCCTCAAATTACTCTCCAAATTCGTATATTTTTTTTCAAGAGATTATTAATCTTGGCCTAAATTCACCTTTCCCACTTGGAAGAAAAGAAGAGCAAGGTTTAAGCATGATCTTAATGGACAAAGGGTCATCCAAATCTCAGAGGTAGGTTGCCTTGTTCAAAGCTCATGAATTTCCTTCTATCGGTGTCTAACGATCGACAATCTTACTATAGGGTTATCAAAAGTAAGGTTTAGTAAATATTGATGGAAAACTAAACTTGATGGTTAATGTGATACAATGATTTAAATAGGTTGGGACCATTGAATAGTGTAATACCCTATGTACTCTATGTTGGATTGCCTTGCTTTGGATTGTTGTATATGTTTTGTTACAAGAGATGCACCCTACTTCTCTTTATATAGTCCAAATGGTAGGTGCACAATTATAGTCCTAGTCAACTAAGATATAAGAGATCAAATCCTATTACAAACATTGTCCTTCCTTTGATTAACTAGGTTTGTTTTCTTACTGAGGAAGCTAGGCTACCTTGTTTTGTGCCTTCCTAGTAGCTCGTGGGCTGGCCATCTCCTTGCTACGTAGTCAGCCCATGTGGAACCCTTAGGATCTTGGTCCATCAAAGCCCCTAAGCTCTTCATGGGTGAACTTTGATGTCTTCTTGAATATTTATGTCATTGCCAAGTAGACTCAAGTAGTATCCGAGTACTCTTCTTGAGAGAAACCATGAATTTCTCTTTAAATATTACCTCAAATGGCATGTGCTTTATTACGTAGCACACCCATTAGGTTTAGTCCTCGAGTCTCATGCTATTTATCATAAAGATCTTAAGGATCCTTTTTGAAATCTTCCAAAAAATTATGAATGCATCCACTAAGGACATATATCATGCAACCCTCAAGCCTAAAACCAAGTAATCGAATATACAAAATCAATTTTAGGGTCTTAGACATCCTTAGAAGGGCTAAAGAGTAACCTCCCCATGACCATGATAATGACATAGATGTGTAAGTAAAATGGACCCCGACCCATTTGGCTAACTGATTTTGGTGTTTGATGATCAACATAACCTTGTGGACTAATGTTCTTCAAGTGTTTGTGATTGTAGTTCATAGGATGTAAAAGAGGATTGGACGGAGGCTCTAAGGATGCAACACCTCAAAAGAAGACCTAAAATATGCTTAGACGATTAACAAATATCAAGCACAAGTCCAAGACTCAAGACCAAAAGAGCCCAAGGAAAAAGTTTGAAGAATACAAGAAAAGGGTAGTCAGTCAGTACACTGGTGGTACACCGGACTGTCCGGTGTGAAACCGCCGGATTGTCCGGTGTGCACAGGACAACTTGCGTAGAGAGCTCCACAAATGGACTCTTAGGAGCTGGAGCACCAGACTATCCGGTGTGCACCGGACAGTCTGGCCAACGATCGATAGCAGCTTTATCAACAGTTGGCAGCAACTCCTCTCAATGTTTGGCTAACATGGCAGTGGCACCAGACATGTCCGATGTGCCCGTAGATAGAAAAAGTTGCTTTCTATCCAATAGCTCTATTTGAGGGGGAGGCTATTTATACCCCTCCCACCGGCCATTTGAGGTGTGTGGAGCACATGAAACATATCCCAAGCATAGAGGCACCTTTCCAAGAGCTCCAACACACAAGTGCATAAGAGATTCATCCGGTGATTAGTATAAGTGCTTTGCGAGGTGTTTAGGCTAGTTAGTCTGCTATTGCACTTGCTCTAGTGTAATGCTAGTTAGTTGAGTGAGGCAAGAAAAAACCCACCACAACCCTCGACTCTTGCACGAGCCATTGTAATATTGTATCGATTGGGGCGAGAGTCTCGCGAGACCGTGACAACCGAGTTTGTGTTATGGTCGCCATCGTGTACTGGAGAGAATGAGGACCGCGACGTTTTGGCCGAAAGCTCGATAGTGAAGACGACGGGGAGCATTCGAGAGAAGGCCAGAAGTAGAGCACCACTTGCACGTGGAGAAGGCTCGTGGCTCTCTACAGAGTTACTCGTCCATGGTGCTTGGCCCTCTTGTGCGCTACCCTTTGTATAGGGGCACCAACGAGGATTAGTCAGGACCTTGTGTGGTTCTGAATACCTCGGTAAAAATACTAGTGTCGTCCACAAGAGTTTGCTTTCTCTACTAGCTCTTTAATCGTCTACATTTACTCTCTCTACTTAAGTTGCAACCTTTACTATTCTTAGTGTAGATTATATAGGATTGGAACTTAGGTTGCATAACTCAGTTGCGATATAGATAGCAACACAAAGACAAAACCTAGTTTGCACAATCTAATAAATTATTTGCATAGGTTTTGTTCTAGGGAGTTATTTATAGCCTAGTTAAGAAAGAAGTTTTAGAAGTCCTAATTCACCTCCTCTTAGGTGTCACCGTTTCCTACAAGTGGTATCAAAGCCTAGTTTGGCTCATTTGAAACGTTTTAGTTTCACCGCTAATACAGCCGACACTTTTAGAGAAAGGGGATGGATACTCATAGGCCACCACACTTCGACGGCACTAACTTCCCATATTATAGTGCTAGAACGACTTGTTACCTAGAAGCGATTGATCTAGGTGTTTGGAGAGTCACTCGCGACGAGATGAAACCAGCTAAGAATCACGAGAAGCTCACCATGAGTGGCGAAAAACAAATTCATTTGAATGCTAGATCTAAAAATTGTTTGTATGAATCTCTTAGTATAGAAATTTTCAATCAAGTATTTACCTTGAAAACTGCTAATGAGATTTGGCTAAAATTGCATGAGCTCCATGACGACACATCAAATGTCCGTGAGCAAAAACGATATCTAGTCTTAAATGGGTACAATTATTTTGCTATGAAAGAAAATGAGCTTGTTGGAGACATGTATTCATGTTTAAATCTTGATATTAATGAGCTCAATTCTATTGGCATTAATAAGATAGACGATGTGGACATTGTGAGGAAGATCATCTCCCTATTACCTGAACAAAAATATGGGAGCATCATCACCATTCTTCACAATGGGAAGACTTGAGCCAAATGACCCCAACACTTGTGATTGCGAAAATTGTGGCATTTGAGATGTCATGGAAAATGGGTCAAGAAGAGGAGCCAACTTCTTCAAAGCCATGTAACACTCAAGTTGTGTACCAAGAGTAATAAAGAGAGTTCCTCATTTTGTGTGTCTTATTTGCATCATAAAAAGAGCACCTATGTAATTGAGAGTGACTAAATAAAACAATTATGCTAAAATAAAGAAAAAGTGCATTTGTTGGAGTTTTATGTGTTGTGCATTAAATAAACCATGAGGATAAAAATAATAAAGTATTAATTATTTGAAACTTGATTTAACCCTAAGTTTGAAATTAGGATTTTGAAAATAAGGAAAAGAGAAGAGATAGGAAAATATAAATAAAATGTATAAATAATTATCTTCAGTCTTAGTATTTTTAAGGGCAAAAATAGAGTTTATAAATGAAGATCCACAAAAAAAGTTTGAATTAAATCAAATTGGGTTTGAAAATAGAGAAAATGGAAAGAGAAATAAAAAGAAAAAGAAGAAAAACTTACCTGGGCCGCCAGATGGAATTCGGCCCAACTCGTCTTTCCCTCCGCGCGGCCCAATTTCCCCTGCTGGCGCGCTCACGCGCGTTCGCGGTCACTGGCATCGCGGGACCCGCCTGTCAGCCTCTCTCACGCGCGCGCGTTGGCTCTCTGCCGTGTGGGCCCCGTCTGTCATCGTTATCCCCTCCCCCTTCTTCGCTTCTTCTGTTTCCAATTCGCGTCAAGCGCCGTGCACGGAGCTCGCCCAGGATTCGCGCGTAAGGTTCGGAAGAAGGGAACGGCCTCCGGGACCGGGTCCGGGGCTATTTGAACCGCGCCGCTCTACCCTTCTCGCTCGCACACCCCTACCACCGTAGGTAGTTTACGCCCCGTTAGAAAGCTTGGTGAGGGAGAGCGAACACGGTGGCCGTCTTCTTGCCGTATCGCGCCGAGACATCGCCTTGGGGGCTCGACCGCGGCCAGGGATTCTATACGGAGGTACACCGGCGCAACTGGTGCGGTGGAGCGGCCCAATTTCACGCCGGTGTCCAGCTGGGAAGATTGGCTCGCCGCTCGCGCCGTGGATCGCCCGTCTGCGCGCACCATCTTCGGTATGGCTCCCGCAACGGCATTCGTTTTCATACCCTCATCGTGTAGCACCAACTAGAATTGAAGTTAGTTTACCAGAACCCCTGGGATTGCTCACCGGAATTCATGCGCCGCCGCAAATCCGCCCTACTCCGTGGCCAGGACGGTAGCGTTAGTCAAACGTCAAATTGGGGGCCCTATCGGGTTCGCCCTACCTTTGGCTTAGTGTGGCTCGGTTGGATTGGAAATTCGGGCGGGTTTGTGGCCGATTGGTCGGTGCTCCGGCGAGCGGGACGCCGTGGAAGCAGGCGCCGTCGCGCTCGGCCACCAGGGGGAGAAGAAAGCTTGCGCGCCGTCGATCTCTGGTTGAACGGCTGAGATTAGAAGTAGCGTACCCCTTCGTCCAATAGATCCGCGACCGTAGATCTGCGATCCGACGGTTGCGAGCGCGTCTGGTTATTTTAAATCCGGACCGTAGATGGTGATCCAACGGCTCTCTGCGCGTACCGCTTCGCGACCGCGCAGATCTAATCCCTACCGCCCGTGAGTGATCGGACGGCCAGAATACCACCGTACCCCTTCGGCCGGGTAAATTTGCTAAAGAGACCCCGCACTTCACAAGAATCAACCCGCCGTCCATTTTTACTGTTCGCTGTGTCTCTGTAGTTTTACCCCGAGCCCCCTGGGTTTCTCTGGATTTGAGGCCCAGTCCAGAGATTGTTTAAATTGAATAAAAGAAATAGAAAATAGATTTTTAATAGGAAAATAATTGCTAGAACTTTATAAATTCATAGAAAATCCATACTTGGTCCAAATTGATCCATTCCAGTTCCTAAAATTTTGTAATTTTATTCTCTAGCACTTAGTGTCTCTGTTTTGGCATAAAAATAGTAAGAAATTTATTTATCACTTAATCCTATCTAAAGCACATAAAACTTTTGGAAATGCATAACTTAAAATCTATAACTCAGAAAATTATGATTCCAGTTCCTAAGTTTTTATTTTAATATGTAGAATACCTCTGTGTAATTTGTTTATATGTTTGGTGTAATGTTAATTTCTCTATATGCACTGTGCTTGTTTGTATTGTGGCGAGTAGAAGAACCCGTTGCTGAGGATACTGGTGAGCAGCAGATTGAAGTAGCTGAGCAGGAGCTCATTGCAGGCAAGTTGTGCCCTTGATCACTTACTTTTCCCAGCCATGTTCTTATTAATTTTAATGATCTGCATAGGTTAATTTTGATGGGATCCTTTATGTACCCCAGTTTTGATTACCTCTATACCTTGTTCACCCCTGGCATATTTTTGGGTAGTACTTGCTATTGCTTTATGTGGATTGGGTATGGAGATTCATTATTCATGATTATTCTGTTATTATCTTGTTATTATTGTTGTTCATGTTAAGATCATTAAATTAATGGGAACATGGAGCGACCACCCGGGAAAACAGTGCTACCACAAGGGTTTAATGGGACGCCCTTGGCTGACTAATTAGGAAAGCTAGTGGAAGACTACCTTACCCGAAAGGGGCAAGGGCAGTAGGGGAGAGGTCAGTGCGGGGAGGTCCCTGGTTGATTTTGCTGCGATGGCTATCAGCCAGGAACCCTGTACTGGATCTTCCCATAAACTGTAGCGGGTTTTCGGAAGCTAGTGGAACTTTGTAAAGGCCTCGTAGTGGATCCCTAGCCATTCACCTCGGTAGTGTCTAAGGGCCTTGCAAACCCAGGCGACATGGGATACACGACTTGTGGGTAAAGATGCGCAACCTCTGCAGAGTGTAAAACTAGTATACTAGCCGTGCTCACGGTCATGAGCGGCTCGGACCCTCACATGATTAACTATGGAACTTAAGTTTAATTTGACATTTGCATCGCATTTGGGATTATTTTACTATTACTGTTCTTTATTATTATTAAGGTTTGGTATTTACTTACACTTAGTAATTGCTAATAAAATTTTGACCAACTTATAAAAGCAATGCTCAGCCTTAGCCTTTATTTCATTGATCAGCCTTACACTACATGAACTCCCACCTTTGGTGAATTCATGCCACATTATTCCCCACGACTTGTTGAGCTATGAACGTATGTGAGCTCACTCTTGCTGTCTCACACCCCCCCCCACAGGAGAAGAACAGGTGGTTGAAGAGGAGCTGCCTAACACCGAGGAGTTCGATCTGATCTAGGTGGCGTTTCTCAGTCGACATTGGCGCCATCGATCCTTAGTTCGTTTTATCTTTATTATTTTATCTTGTAATAAGACTTCCGCTATGTAATAAATACTCTGATGATTTATGACATTTATCTCTATACACTCTGTTATTATATATGTTGTCTTCTTGGCGCATGTATGAGATGCACCCGGCTTTGTTCTTTAAAACCGGGTGTTACAGAAGTGGTATAAGAGGAAATGTTGACTGTAGGACGAAACCTAGATAGACTGGACAAACCCTTACCTACTTATCTCATTCTGATTCATTCTACACTCACCTTACTCTGATTCTTTCTACACTCATCTTGATCCTGTCTCACCTTCTACTGTTCTACTCTGATCATTCTTACCTTTTCTACTCTTAGACAAGATGGATTTCACACCTTGGAATCCCTACCCCTATGACATTTTTAAGAGATAGGAAGCCTAAGACAAAATTAAAACTATTTTCTCTATTAAAAATATTGGTTGATTGTTCTGATGATCAATGCCTGATTTGCTTCTTTGATTGATTGAATTATTATAGATGGACATCTTAGCATGTACCACTATAAGGTATCAAATTAGCTATAGTAGGTGAAATATTAATCTGCTTAGCTAATAAATCCCCCGAAGTAACATGACTGTAATTACTGCCTTGTCTACTATTTTCTTACCATATGTATCTAACTCAGATGGTCAATACCAGGAGGGGTGGTGGAATTGATTTGCCTCCTAACCGACACACTCGAAGAATTTATAGACGACCTCAGCCACAGCCTGCAGAGATGAATCCTCCTAATCCTCCACCAGGCGGAGTTGACCCACTGGTTGCTGCTCAGATGGCGGTGATGCAGCAAATGGCGGACACTATGGCGGATATGCGTGCCCAGATGCAGCAAGAACGCCAAGAGATGCGTCAGGAAAGAGAAGACATACGCCAGGAGTTGCGCCAGGAGAGAGATGAGATACGCCAAGAAAGGAGGGCGCAACAACAGCTTCAACAACAGCAACAGCAGCAACAAGTGCCACTGCCTCCACCACCACCACCAGTTCCCCCTCGTGATAAGCACCGGGAGTTTATGAGTCATAAGCCACCGACCTTTGCCAGCTCGCCAGATCCACTTGATGCAGACGATTGGTTGAAGTCAATTGAGAAGATGCTGAATATTGCGCAATGCACTGATCGGGAGAAGGTCTTATATGCTTCTGGACGTCTGACTGGTCCTGCTGCTGACTGGTGGGATTCTTATACTGCTGCCCATGATGCTGCGGATACTATTACTTGGGCAGAGTTCAGTACGCAGTTCAGGAACTACCATATTCCAGCTGGGATGATAAAGATCAAGAAGAAGGAGTTTCTGTCGCTGAAGCAAGGAAGTATGTCAGTCAGCGAGTACCGCGACAAGTTTATTCAGCTATCCAGATATGCCCCTGAAGAAGTTGCTGAAGATGAGAGGAAGCAGGAGCATTTCATTGAGGGACTTAATGGGCCACTGCAGTATGCTCTAGTGGCACACACATTTCCATCATTTCAGAGGCTGCTTGATAAGGCACTGGCTATTGAACACAAGCGTGTTCAACTGGGAGATTTGAAGAGAAAGGCCATATCTCAAGGACAAGGAAGCAGCGGTGTTCGTCCTCGCTACAGTTCACCACAGAGTACACCGCCTCGACCAGGAGGACCGCGCCCAGTTCAGCAATCACCACTGAGGACACCTACTCGACAGGCTACACCCACTGGCACCCCGACGAAGTTTGCAGGACAGAGTCCGGGCACTCAATGTTTCAAGTGTGGGAAGATTGGTCATTATGCAAATGTCTGCCCACAGAGGATTGCTACTACTCCAGCTCAGAACAAGCAACAGACCCCTGGCAAGGGATATTCTATAGCCAGGGTGAATCAAGTCAGCGTTGATGATACTCCGGATGGAGGGGACCTCGTAATTGGTATGTTTTATGTTAATGCAATTCCTGCAACCATATTATTTGATTCTGGTGCCACACATTCATTCATGTCTGCTAGATATGCCAACACAAATGAAATACCACTGCTAAATATGAGAAAACCCCTGATAGTAATTACACCTAAAGGGCCTGTTGAGGCGAATCAAATGACACGTAGATTGACATTAACCATTATGGGTAGAGAATTTGGAGCTACTGCTATAATATTAGAGTCAAGCAGTATAGATCTGATCCTTGGTATGTCATGGCTAAGAAAGGCAAAAGCCGTTATAGCATGTGGTAGAGGTACCATAGAACTCACTACCACTAAAGGAGAAAGATTTCAAGTTAATATTGCAGTAACCTCCTCATCCATGCGTGCAATGTTCTTTATGCCTGAGGAGTTTGTTGGTGACAACATCCGGGTGGTTAGAGATTTTCCGGATGTCTTTCCAGAGGAGTTACCAGGGATGCCACCTGATAGAGAAGTTGAGTTTGTTATTGATCTCTTACCTGGAACCGCCCCTATTTCTAAACGGCCATATAGAATGTCCGTAGAGGAGTTGAAGGAACTGAAAAAGCAGTTAACGGAGTTACAAGAGGCTGGTTACATTCGTCCAAGTTCCTCACCTTGGGGAGCACCGGTGCTATTTGTGCAGAAGAAGGATGGATCGCAACGGATGTGTGTGGATTATAGATCTCTTAATGATGTTACGGTGAAGAACAAGTATCCGTTGCCCCGTATTGAGGATTTATTTGATCAGATGCGAGGTGCTAGAGTATTCTCGAAGATTGATCTCCGATCCGGTTACCATCAGATGAGGATTAGACCATCGGATATTCCCAAGACGGCTTTCTCAACTCGATATGGATTATATGAGTTTACTGTTATGTCATTTGGACTAACCAATGCACCAGCTTACTTCATGAATTTGATGAATAAGGTGTTTATGGAGTATTTGGACAGATTCGTCGTGGTGTTTATCGACGATATTCTTATCTATTCTAAGAATGAAAGTGATCATGAACAACATTTAAGATTGGTGCTACAGAAGCTACGAGATAATCAACTCTACGCTAAGTTCAGCAAGTGCGAGTTTTGGATTGGCGAAGTGCCATTTCTTGGTCATATTATTTCTAATGGAGGAATAGCAGTGGATCCTGCTAAGGTCAAGGAGATTATGGAGTGGAGAGTGCCCACTACAGTTACGGAGATTCGGAGTTTCTTGGGACTCGCAGGATATTATCGGAGATTTATCGAAGGATTTTCTAAGATTGCTAAGCCCATGACGTCGCTTTTGGAGAAAGGAAGAGAATTTAAGTGGGATGAGAAATGCCAAGAGAGTTTTGATCAGTTGAAGGAGAGATTGATGTCACCTCCAGTATTGATTATGCCAGACCTACAGAAGGGATTTGACATTTATTGTGATGCATGTGGCCAAGGACTTGGATGTGTGCTCATGCAAGAAGGACATGTGATTGCCTATGCATCTCGTCAGTTGAGGAAGCATGAATTGAACTACCCCACTCATGACTTGGAATTGGCTGCAGTTGTGCATGCACTTAAGATTTGGAGACACTACATTATGGGAACTAAGTGCCAAGTATACACGGATCATAAGAGTTTGAAGTATATATTCACTCAGAAGGATCTCAACCTTAGGCAACGCCGTTGGTTGGAGCTCATTAAGGATTATGACTTGGAGATTCACTATCACCCAGGCAAGGCAAATTTGGTTGCAGATGCCTTGAGTCGGAAGGAGCATGTTCACTCCGCTTTCGTTGTCCAGCTACCCGATGAATTAGCAAAAGACTTTGAGAGACTCAACCTGGGAATTGTCACACATACGGAAGGAGTGACTATTGAATTGGAACCTACCTTGGAACAAGAAATTCGGAAGGGTCAGATTGGTGATGCTAAGGTTCAGGAGATTAAGGATCTTATTACTGAAGGAAGAGGCCCAGAGTTCACGGAGGATGAGCAAGGCACGATATGGTTCAAGAATCGGATCTGTGTTCCCGATATTGATAGTCTTCGGGAAACCATATTGAAGGAAGCGCATGACTCAGTTTATTCTATCCACCCTGGGAGCACTAAGATGTATCAGGATTTGAAGCAAAAGTATTGGTGGTATGGACTAAAGAGAGATGTGGCTGCACATGTGGCTATGTGCGATGTATGCCAAAGAGTTAAAGCTGAACACCAGAGGCCAGCCGGACTATTGCACCCACTGAAGATACCTGAGTGGAAATGGGAAGAGATTGGCATGGACTTCATTGTTGGATTACCCCGCACGTCTGCTGGATATGATTCTATATGGGTGATTGTGGACAGGCTAACTAAAGTAGCCCACTTTATTCCAGTGAAGACCACTTATTCAGGAGCTAAGTTGGCAGAATTGTACATGGCACGGATTGTATGCCTGCATGGTGTGCCAAAGAAGATTGTGTCAGATCGAGGATCACAGTTTACCTCTCGATATTGGAAGCAGTTGCACGAGTCATTGGATACAAGATTGAATTTCAGTTCGGCTTACCATCCCCAGACTGATGGGCAGACTAAAAGGACTAACCAAGTGCTGGAAGATATGTTAAGAGCTTGTGCCCTTAAGCATGGTGGAAGTTGGGATAAGAGTCTACCGTATGCGGAGTTCTCATATAATAATAGCTATCAGGCCAGTTTGAAGATGTCACCGTTTGAGGCTTTGTATGGCAGAAAGTGCAGGACTCCCTTGTATTGGAATCAAACTGGTGAAAGGCAGTTGTTTGGACCTAAGATTATACAGGAAGCAGAAGAACAAGTTCAGCAAATAAGGGAGAATTTGAGAACTGCACAGTCGAGGCAGAAAAGCTATGCTGACACCCGGAGAAGACTACTTGAGTTTAAGGAGGGTGATTATGTCTATTTGAAGGTGTCACCACTCCGGGGCATGAGAAGGTTCAAAGTCAAAGGAAAGTTGTCCCCTCGCTTTATTGGACCCTTTTTAATCTTAAAGCGAGTGGGAGAAGTTGCATATCAATTGGAGTTACCGGATCATCTTGCAGATGTTCACGATGTTTTTCATGTATCTCAGCTGAAGAAATGTCTCAGGGTGCCTGAAGAACAGTTACCAATGGAAGACCTTAGTGTTCAAGAGGATTTGACTTATGCTGAGTACCCCATCAAGATTTTGGATACTTTGACCCGAGTTACGAGGAATAAGGTTATAAAGATGTGCAAAGTTCAATGGAGCCACCACGGTGAAGATGAAGCAACTTGGGAAAGAGAAGAAGAGCTTCGTATAGATTTTCCCCACCTTTTCCCTAGATCTTCTTAAATCTCGAGGACGAGATTATTTTTAAGGGGGGTAGGATTTGTAACACTCAAGTTGTGTACCAAGAGTAATAAAGAGAGTTCCTCATTTTGTGTGTCTTATTTGCATCATAAAAAGAGCACCTATGTAATTGAGAGTGACTAAATAAAACAATTATGCTAAAATAAAGAAAAAGTGCATTTGTTGGAGTTTTATGTGTTGTGCATTAAATAAACCATGAGGATAAAAATAATAAAGTATTAATTATTTGAAACTTGATTTAACCCTAAGTTTGAAATTAGGATTTTGAAAATAAGGAAAAGAGAAGAGATAGGAAAATATAAATAAAATGTATAAATAATTATCTTCAGTCTTAGTATTTTTAAGGGCAAAAATAGAGTTTATAAATGAAGATCCACAAAAAAAGTTTGAATTAAATCAAATTGGGTTTGAAAATAGAGAAAATGGAAAGAGAAATAAAAAGAAAAAGAAGAAAAACTTACCTGGGCCGCCAGATGGAATTCGGCCCAACTCGTCTTTCCCTCCGCGCGGCCCAATTTCCCCTGCTGGCGCGCTCACGCGCGTTCGCGGTCACTGGCATCGCGGGACCCGCCTGTCAGCCTCTCTCACGCGCGCGCGTTGGCTCTCTGCCGTGTGGGCCCCGTCTGTCATCGTTATCCCCTCCCCCTTCTTCGCTTCTTCTGTTTCCAATTCGCGTCAAGCGCCGTGCACGGAGCTCGCCCAGGATTCGCGCGTAAGGTTCGGAAGAAGGGAACGGCCTCCGGGACCGGGTCCGGGGCTATTTGAACCGCGCCGCTCTACCCTTCTCGCTCGCACACCCCTACCACCGTAGGTAGTTTACGCCCCGTTAGAAAGCTTGGTGAGGGAGAGCGAACACGGTGGCCATCTTCTTGCCGTATCGCGCCGAGACATCGCCTTGGGGGCTCGACCGCGGCCAGGGATTCTATACGGAGGTACATCGGCGCAACTGGTGCGGTGGAGCGGCCCAATTTCACGCCGGTGTCCAGCTGGGAAGATTGGCTCGCCGCTCGCGCCGTGGATCGCCCGTCTGCGCGCACCATCTTCGGTATGGCTCCCGCAACGACATTCGTTTTCATACCCTCATCGTGTAGCACCAACTAGAATTGAAGTTAGTTTACCAGAACCCCTGGGATTGCTCACCGGAATTCATGCGCCGCCGCAAATCCGCCCTACTCCGTGGCCAGGACGGTAGCGTTAGTCAAACGTCAAATTGGGGGCCCTATCGGGTTCGCCCTACCTTTGGCTTAGTGTGGCTCGGTTGGATTGGAAATTCGGGCGGGTTTGTGGCCGATTGGTCGGTGCTCCGGCGAGCGGGACGCCGTGGAAGCAGGCGCCGTCGCGCTCGGCCACCAGGGGGAGAAGAAAGCTTGCGCGCCGTCGATCTCTGGTTGAACGGCTGAGATTAGAAGTAGCGTACCCCTTCGTCCAATAGATCCGCGACCGTAGATCTGCGATCCGACGGTTGCGAGCGCGTCTGGTTATTTTAAATCCGGACCGTAGATGGTGATCCAACGGCTCTCTGCGCGTACCGCTTCGCGACCGCGCAGATCTAATCCCTACCGCCCGTGAGTGATCGGACGGCCAGAATACCACCGTACCCCTTCGGCCGGGTAAATTTGCTAAAGAGACCCCGCACTTCACAAGAATCAACCCGCCGTCCATTTTTACTGTTCGCTGTGTCTCTGTAGTTTTACCCCGAGCCCCCTGGGTTTCTCTGGATTTGAGGCCCAGTCCAGAGATTGTTTAAATTGAATAAAAGAAATAGAAAATAGATTTTTAATAGGAAAATAATTGCTAGAACTTTATAAATTCATAGAAAATCCATACTTGGTCCAAATTGATCCATTCCAGTTCCTAAAATTTTGTAATTTTATTCTCTAGCACTTAGTGTCTCTGTTTTGGCATAAAAATAGTAAGAAATTTATTTATCACTTAATCCTATCTAAAGCACATAAAACTTTTGGAAATGCATAACTTAAAATCTATAACTCAGAAAATTATGATTCCAGTTCCTAAGTTTTTATTTTAATATGTAGAATACCTCTGTGTAATTTGTTTATATGTTTGGTGTAATGTTAATTTCTCTATATGCACTGTGCTTGATTGTATTGTGGCGAGTAGAAGAACCCGTTGCTGAAGATACTGGTGAGCAGCAGATTGAAGTAGCTGAGCAGGAGCTCATTGCAGGCAAGTTGTGCCCTTGATCACTTACTTTTCCCAGCCATGTTCTTATTAATTTTAATGATCTGCATAGGTTAATTTTGATGGGATCCTTTATGTACCCCAGTTTTGATTACCTCTATACCTTGTTCACCCCTGGCATATTTTTGGGTAGTACTTGCTATTGCTTTATGTGGATTGGGTATGGAGATTCATTATTCATGATTATTCTGTTATTATCTTGTTATTATTGTTGTTCATGTTAAGATCATTAAATTAATGGGAACATGGAGCGACCACCCGGGAAAACAGTGCTACCACAAGGGTTTAATGGGACGCCCTTGGCTGACTAATTAGGAAAGCTAGTGGAAGACTACCTTACCCGAAAGGGGCAAGGGCAGTAGGGGAGAGGTCAGTGCGGGGAGGTCCCTGGTTGATTTTGCTGCGATGGCTATCAGCCAGGAACCCTGTACTGGATCTTCCCATAAACTGTAGCGGGTTTTCGGAAGCTAGTGGAACTTTGTAAAGGCCTCGTAGTGGATCCCTAGCCATTCACCTCGGTAGTGTCTAAGGGCCTTGCAAACCCAGGCGACATGGGATACACGACTTGTGGGTAAAGATGCGCAACCTCTGCAGAGTGTAAAACTAGTATACTAGCCGTGCTCACGGTCATGAGCGGCTCGGACCCTCACATGATTAACTATGGAACTTAAGTTTAATTTGACATTTGCATCGCATTTGGGATTATTTTACTATTACTGTTCTTTATTATTATTAAGGTTTGGTATTTACTTACACTTAGTAATTGCTAATAAAATTTTGACCAACTTATAAAAGCAATGCTCAGCCTTAGCCTTTATTTCATTGATCAGCCTTACACTACATGAACTCCCACCTTTGGTGAATTCATGCCACATTATTCCCCACGACTTGTTGAGCTATGAACGTATGTGAGCTCACTCTTGCTGTCTCACACCCCCCCCCCACAGGAGAAGAACAGGTGGTTGAAGAGGAGCTGCCTAACACCGAGGAGTTCGATCTGATCTAGGTGGCGTTTCTCAGTCGACATTGGCGCCATCGATCCTTAGTTCGTTTTATCTTTATTATTTTATCTTGTAATAAGACTTCCGCTATGTAATAAATACTCTGATGATTTATGACATTTATCTCTATACACTCTGTTATTATATATGTTGTCTTCTTGGCGCATGTATGAGATGCACCCGGCTTTGTTCTTTAAAACCGGGTGTTACAAGCCATATGCTTTTGCATGTGATGAACATAAAAACATGAAAGGCAAGAAGAAGGCTCCAAGCTCAAGTTCCTCAAGTGAAGAAGAGGAAGAAGGTGAAGATGATGATGATGATGATGAAGATGATGATCAAGCCTAACATCATCCTCCGAGGACGAAGAAACAGTCTGACGTGTTGGAAAGGTAATGAGGATGATTCGCAAAACTAATCTAATGGGTGTGCCCCTATAGGTCGAAGATCTTCTCTTTAACATTGACAGGAAAAACAAAAAGAGAGAGGATGCTTCGCATGTCGGGAGAAGGGCCATTTCTAGGATAATTGCCCTAATTCGGCTGAACCCAAGAAGAGGAGGAGCAAAGGCAATGCACTTACTAGTGTCAAGACTTGGGATGATTCTTCAAGCGAAGATGATCCTCCAAGGACTTGCAACCACCACTCTTCATCATGCTCTTCGCGGTCATCTCACAAATGCCTTATGGCAAGAGGTATATAAAGTATCCCATCCTCTAGTGATGATAGTGATGATGAGTGTGATGGTGAGGGAAAGGCCTCCTTAGATGAACTTGCGCATGCCATTAAGCTTTTTGAGGATGTTTGCACTAAACAAAAGGCTCAACTTAAAATTTTGAAAAATAAGTTGCTTAGCTCTTAAAATGATTATAAATGTTTGCTAGAAAATTTTGAAACATTTGCAAATTTAAATTGTGAGCTAACAACTAAAATTGAGCAACTAGAGTCCAAAGTTATATCCTCAACTACCGATGACAGTGTTGTTAAAAAGAACGAAAATTTTAAAGCTAAGTTAGCTAGCTCATAGGATACTATTAAAATTTTGCTAGAGAAATGGAAATTCTTAGCATTCACAATAATGAGCTAACTACTAAGCTAGAAAACATCGGTAGCACCTAGGAGCATCTTCAGTTGAAATTCCTAAAATTATTAAGAAAGATGCTTTTACTTTTTGCCTAGATTTAATTGATGATTATAACCCTTTAAACTAAGCTCATAAAGTAAGCCGGTGCATTAGTCAATCCAAATGACATGACCAAAAACTCGTATAATCCATTTCTTGTAGTGAAGGTTGTCTTAGGTATGTCTTCAGTTCGAATCTTCAACTGATGATACCCTGATCTTAGATCTATTTTCGAGAATATCTTAGCTCCTTTCATCTAATCAAACAAATCTTTGATCCTGTAAGGGTATTTGTTCTTAGTGGTTACTTCATTCAAACTCCTATAATCAACACACATTCTTTTTGAACCATCTTTCTTATCCACAAATAGAACTGGAGCTCCCCAAGGGGACGAGCTTGGACAGATAAAACCTTTTTCTAACAATTCTTCTATTTGTTTCTTAAGTTCACCAAATCCTTAACATCCATTCTATAAGGTCTTTTTGATATAGTGAAAGGGAAATGTGCCCTTGGGCCATTTCTATAAATGTTTTGGTGATTAAATGCTCAACACATATTGTTTTAGTGGATATGTGCTAAAGTGTTAAAGAGATGTAATCAAGAATCAAGGTATGTCTATAGCCTTAGTGAATTGTTTTTGGTACTAACATATTCCTCTAAGTGCTAGGAACCTTGTTAAATCAAATGAGATTGGATTGAAGAAGGTTGGCAGTGCTCAGCCAGACTTGCACTAGACTGCGAGTGCACCAAACTGTCCAGTGCCTAGGTTGGCACGCTCGACGAACTCGCTGCTCTCGGGAAAAGTTGGGGATGTTGTGGCTAAAATTCACCGGACTGTCCGGTGAGCCAACCACGCCCGCGCCAAGGGTCGGCAGCGCAATCAGTGTGCAATCAGTGGGTGACGCGTGGCCCGAGCCAACGGTCACCAGGCCGCACCAGACTGTTTGGTGTGCCAAGGGGACTGTGGTTGCAACGGTCGGCTTCACAAAAAAGGAAGGAGATCGCGCCTGTTCACTGTCCGGTGCGCCCACGGACAGAAGGCAACTATTGCCTACCAAATGGAGCTCCAATGGCTCCTAGCTGCATTGGGGCTATAAAAGGGACCTCTAGGCGCATGGAGCAGAAAACCAAGAACCTCTTGAACATTCTAAGATGCCGAGACCTCACATTCGCGCATTTGATTCATTGTGCTAGAGATTTTAGCACTTTTCTAAGTTGTAACTCCGCTATGCTGCTTTCTTGTGCTCGCTCTCGTCTTGTGTGCGTGTTAGTGCTGCGACTCTCACTTTTGTCTATGTTGCTATTCCCTCCTTACTCCCATGCTCATTCGAGGTCTTTTGTGTAAGGTGTGAGAGACTCCAAAGTGTGGAGATTCCTCACAAGTGGATAAACTTGAGATAAAGAGAACCATGGTATTCAAGTGGATCATTGGATCACTTGAAAGGGGTTGAGTGCAACCCTTGTCCTTTGGGACGCCACAACATGGACTAGGCAAGTATTCCACTTGGCCGAACCACAGGATAAAAATCGTTGTGTCACCTGTATTTATTCTTGTGTGATTCTCTCTACTTCTACTCACTTTATAATTGCTCTAAGTTTAAACTCATCTTGTGAAGAGCAATTAAGTGAAGAAGTTATCTCTTCTCGTTCTCTCCCTCTTTAGTCATAGCACCTTGGTTTTGACTTCACTAACATTTCATAAACCAAGTTTGTGTTGTTTAGTCTTGATTTTTATAGAATCACCTATTCACCCCCTCTAGGTGCTCCCATATAGGTGCAGTTCTGGGTAATAATTCAATAGAGAATTCTACAACACGATCAGGTGACATACCTGGTAATTCCTTCGGAAATACGTCTGGATACTCACACACCACCTTAATATTTTCTAGGGACTTTTCTTCCAAGTGATTCACCATTGTTTATGCTTCCACTTGCAAGTTGGTGCTGACATTGATTCTTTCTCCTTGTGGGCTTGTCAACACAATTGTTTCTTTGGCACATTGTATCACCCCATCACAACTTTTCAACAGATAATATCCAAGAATCACATCAATATCATTAGATCCTAGAACCACTAGGTTGACTAGAAAATCTATTCCTTGAATCTTGAGACAAACATGGGCGCATGAGTGTGTGGCCTTCATTTCACCTCCCGGTGAACTAATAAGTAACATCTTCTTAAGGGGATATTTTGGTATGTTATGTTTTTCCACGAATGTCTCACTTATAAATGAACGAGATGCTCTAGAATCAAACAAAACTGAAGCAGGTATGGAGTTGATACGTTTGGTGCGTCCTGAGCTAATTCTGTGGTGATATGGTTAACTCTTCCCTTATTCTGGTTTTGATAACTTTTTCCCTAGGTGTTATTACGAACAAGTGTACTTTGGTCAACCCATTGATTGCTATTTTTCTGAGGTGTCTGAGAGTTGCACTTTGGGCAATTATTGGCATAGTGCCCAGTTTTTCCGCACTTGAAGCACCCATTGGGCTGAACTGGGGTGATTGAATTATTATTCCTGGCCGATGTGTTCATGATGTTTTCTTGACGATCATGTGGATATCCGCTAGACCCTTGTCCTTGATGATAATTGGTTCTCTACTAATTGCTTCTCTGGCCTTGTTGTCTAGATCATTGCATTTGATAATTGTTATTTCCAATCTGATTTCCAGAGCCAAACTAAGAACCTTGAGAGTTGTTTTGTCGGGTATTCTTGCTGGCCTGTCCCTGTGATTGAAACTTCCTTTTATGATCAAATAACTCCTTCCTTTTGCTTTCCAAGCTAATTGCTTTGTTGAGTAGAGTCTGGAAGTTTAGAAAACTGTGGCTTTGCAGCTGATAGTTCAAAGGTCCAATTAAGCCTTCCAAGAAACGCTCTTGGCGCTTCTCATCAGTGTCCACCTCTTCCGGTGCATAGCGAGAAAGTTGCGTGAAATGATCCCGGTATTCACTAACGGACATACCTCCTTGATTGAGGGATAAGAATTATTTTTTTTCTTAAGTTTCATTATTCCTGAGGGAATATGATGAGCACGAAAGTTCTCCAGAAATTCCTGTCAAGTGATAGTGTTAGAATCTGCATGGGTTGCAATGTAGGCATCCCACCAGTCAGACGCGACGCCTTCAAGTCTTCCAGAAGCATACAAGACCTTCTCTTGGTCGTTGCATTGCGTAATGTCCAGCTTCTTGCTTATGACTTTAAGTCAGCCATCGGCATCCAATGGATCAACCAAGTGAGAAAAAGCAGGTGGATGATAGCTCATGAAATCCCTATGCTTATCCCTGGCTTGGGGTACATTTTGTTGTTGCTGGTTCTGCTGGTTCTACTGGTTCTGTTGTGTCTGTTGCACTGAAGCAGTGAGACCTTGCAGAAGTTGCATCTGTGCTACGATAAATTGCTCCATTGTTGGGTTAGGTGACGGTGGTGGCAACTGCTGACCAGCACGCTGATTGCGGGTGTTTCTAGGACCTAAGCGAGCATTCACCATCTGGTTGGTTAGAAAATGCATTCTTTTAGATAATTGAAGAATAGAGAAAGATTCCAGGGGGAATAGTTTTTAACTAAATTTAATTTTATTTGTTAAATGTTCTTATGGCCATCATTTCATAGGATCAGCACTCAAGCAAAAATCCAAATCAAACAATATGCAAACATCACCATCACATGATTGTTATTATAATATTAGTATCATAAAGAGTTTCCATTGTCTAATCACAAAATAGAACTTATTATGTCATGATCCATAATGTCCTAAAGCAGTCTAGTGATTGATCCTGGGGCTCCATAGTGTATCCTCTTGCGAGGCGGGGACATAGCTAAGGCTGGAACTTGAGCTTCATGGGGGTTCATTCCTTCAAGATGAGCTTCCAGGGCTGCAATCCTTGCATGTGCATCCTCCAGCTCCTCATGTACCTTTGAGAGATCCAGTGTAGCACTATCTAGGTCAATGTTAATACCTGCCACCACACCTACAAGGGTGTTGAGGCGATGTTCTCTAGCTTCACCTTGAACAACACCTGTCTGGCTCTCTCCACAAGGACGTAGAGGAAGATGCTTGTACGCCGTGTCGTGCAGCTACTGCCGATAGGTGTGGCTGAGGGACCACAAAGCTCTCCAAGTAGCATTGCTGACCAAAGCAGCGTAGGTAGACAGCGGCGTTAGAGACTCATGGGCTGATAGAGTCCTGAAACCTCTGTCCCCTGCATCCATCACTCTAATGTGCACACGAGTGATGTAGTAACAAGCCCGAGGGGGCTCAGACACTCATCGTGTGTCATAGAGAGTGAAAGGGAAATGTGCCCTTGGGCCATTTCTAAGTATTTTGGTGATTGAGTGCCAACACAAGTGCTTTTGTGTTAATCTATGTAAAGTGGTGGACAAAGTACAAATCATGTCAAAAGGTATGTTTCTAGACTTAGTACATTGTTTTATGGACTAATGTATTGTGTCTAAGTGCTGGAAATAGGAAAAATTGAATTGGAAATGAGATGGCTTTGTTCAGCCAAAGTCTGCTCAGTCTGGGTGCACCGGACAGTGTCCGGTGCGCCAGGCTGGCTCTCGCGAACAGGCTGCTCTCGGGACTTCGACGGCGGTGTACGGCTATAATTCACCGGACTGTCCGGTGGTGCACCGGACTGTCCGGTGATCTGTTCACAGGCGAACTCGTCGCTCTCGGGAGATGATTAACAGCGTACGGCTAAAATTCACCGGTCTGTCCGGTGGTGCACCGGACTGTCCGGTGAGCCAACGGTCAGCCGGGGCAACGGTCGGCCGAGGATTCCGCGCGTGACGCGTGGCCGAGCCAACGGTCACATTGGTGCACCGGACTGTCCGGTGTGCACCGGACAGTGTCCGGTGCGCCAACGGCTTTCAGACTCCAACGGTCGGCTTCGCCAAATAAGGAAGGATATCTGCACCGGATAGTGTCCGGTGGTGCACCGGACTGTCCGGTGCGCCAGTCGACAGAAGGCAAGATCTGCCTTCCAGGAATGTTCTCAACGGCTCCTATCTGCCTTGGGGCTATAAAAGGGACCCCTAGGCGCATGGAGGAGCACATCAAGCATACTCAAAGCATTCCTAAGCACCAAGACTTCGATTCCACGCATTTGTTTCTTCGTGATAGCATCTAGAGCTCTTGTTGAGTTGTGAACTCGTCGAGTTGTGTTGCGAGCTCTTGTTGCGACTTGTGTGCGTGTTGACATTCTGATTTTGTGTCTTGTGTGTGTTGCTCATCCCTCCCTTACTCCGTGATTCTTTGTGAACTTCAAGTGTAAGGGCGAGAGGCTCCAAGTTGTGGAGATTCCTCGCGAACGGGATTAAGAAAAGCAAAGCAAAACACTGTGGTATTCAAGTGGGTCTTTGGACCGCTTGAGAGGGGTTGATTGCAACCCTCGTCCGTTGGGACGCCACAACGTGGAGTAGGCAAGCGTTGGTCTTGGCCGAACCACGGGATAACCACCGTGCCATCTCTGTGATTGATCTCTTGTGGTTATTGTGTTTTGTTGAGACTCCTCTCCAGCCACTTGGCGATTATTATGCTAACGCTTAACCAAGTTTTTGTGGCTTAAGTTTCAAGTTTTACAGGATCACCTATTCACCCCCCCCCTCTAGGTGCTCTTAGAGAGGTCGGACGTAAGTTCCCAGCGCATGCAGTACACTTTGCAGCAAGTTTGGGAAGTGTCCCGTCTCGAACATTGAGGTGTAATGTTCGGTGACAGGCCACATTCCAGCAAAGTTGTCCTCCTGCTCATTATTGGCTTCTTCATTGTTGTTGTTTTCTTCTTCTTCTGCCTCATCATCATCGTCTCCACCATCACCAGAATCATCCAGATCGTCGCCTCTAGGAGCCAGGGCTTGAGGTGCTAGCACTGGCGGTGCTGAAGATGAAGCTCCAGCAGCAAAGAAATGAGACTTTGACAACAGAGTGGGTGTCGCCAAAATCTCCTCAGAGTTGTCCTCCAAGATTACTCCATTCTCCACATGAAGGTGGTACAGCTCCATCGGTACTTCTTCCACCACAACTAGGTAGAAAGGAGCCTGCCTGGGTGGAGGGATACTTTTAGTGTTCACGCGGGTGGTTTGGAGAGTGCGCACCATCTACAAGAAGAAAATGTCACCTTAGTTGGAATATTAAAGAGGCAAGATTAATAAAATAAATTTGTAAGAGCAAAATAAGTATATTTTGAACAGACTGGGCTTTCTATTTCTAATTAGTCTAACAACCTAGAGTCAACATAGCTTTGATACCACTTCTGTCACACCCAGTTTTAGGGGCAAAACCGAATGCATAGCATATGTGTGCCAGGATCCATTTCCACACATATGTTGACGTCACAAGTGTAATATATTAAAAATAATGCAATAAAGGTGTAAAAGAGAGTATAATAACTTTATTACATCATCCAGACTTAAAAGTCTTTAATAGTATCATAATCAAAGTATAGCAGAAATAACATGGGCAATCCTCCATAGGAAGATGATCGGAGCGTCGCTAGACTTAGTACTCGTCAATATCTTCGTCAAAGTCTTCCGCATCAGCTTTTGATCAAAAATTTAGCAAGGGGGAGCTCACTTATGGTGGGGGCTCAGCAAGTGGGAGGAGTTATGCAAGGTTAATAAGGTAGGCTATGGTTAAGCGGTAAGCATTTTAGTTGGTCAATATTTTATTAACACGCCTAACTTACTAATTGTAAGTGTATCCCAAAATTTCCAATTAATCATAAGCATATGTGTTGGAGACTTGTTCTCAAATACTAAGAGCTAAGAACAAGGCAACATAAAAAAGTGTTTAAATGTCAAATTCCTTCGTCCTTATAAACATTATGCCCCTTCGGATATAATGAATTTTGGATGAAGGTTACGAAGGAAAAGACGTTCGTAAGATTGATAAATGGTAAAAAAGAACACATATATAAAACATGAGTAATGATATGAGTATTATCATCAACTTATTTTTATTACCAAATTCATAAAAACAAATTACAAATGTACCTTAAGATTGATGAAAAGTAAAGGTACAGACGTGATGCGAAAAAGCGTATGCCAAGTCAGCGTGAACAGTACGGGAGTACTGTTCATCTATTTATAGGCACGGGACGCAGCCCGTGTAAAATTACATTCATGCCCTTTACATTTGTCAATAACTTTATAGCAATTCTTCGAGGTTTAATTTGACTTTTCATCTTTAAGTCGGTTCCTCTTTTCTGCCGTCATGCCGAAGCTTTTCTGCACATAGCTTCGTGATCGTCTTATCCTTCGTCGTGGTCGCTTTCTACCCCAGTCAAGCTTCGTCTTAACCATGCTCTTGTACACCCGCAACCTGACTCCGAAGATACCTGTTCACATGTTTCACTCGGAAAATATTGTCAAATCATGTTTTTGAGGACCTTCGAAAGCCGAAGGCCCCCAACAGTAGCCCCCAACAGTAGCCCCTCGCAATATTAATTTACAGTAGCCCCCAACAGTAGCCCCTCGCAAAATTCATATTGCGACATGGACGAAGGCTTTAAGCCGAAGGTCCGAAAAAACACCTTCCTTCTGCTAGAATAGCAACAGTCATTGACAAACGGGGCCCTCCAGTTTTCGACACACTGGGTGTATAAATAAGAGCTCACCGCAAGTTTATTTGGCACGCTCTTTTGCCATCTGCTTTTACTCACCCAACTTTTTAGTCTGCGCGCAACAGCACTTGCTCGGTTTTAAAATTTTAAGCTTCGGTTTCGAGTGTGTTTTGTCAGCATTTGCGAAGATGCCTGAGGATAAGAAAGTTGTTGGTGCTTCGAAGCTAAGCCTTTCTGAGGAGATGCACCTGGGCTTTCTTGAATCAATGTCAAAGACTAATACGGAGAAGATTACCAGGGAGATTTTGGAGGGTTTATCTGAAGATACTGGCGACAGTGAAAGTTACGATGTGGATAGTGGTGGTGAAGATTCCGAAGATCGACCCTGGCGACCAAGCCATGCAGTTTTTGGTAAGTCCAGTATTAAGGAAAATCATCTTGTCAATATGAGAGGGAGATACTTTCGGGACTTGTCTGTTGTGAGGGCTGACGAAGGAGAGAAGACTTGTCCGACTCTCGAGGAAAATGAGGTCGTGATATTCCGAAGCTTCTTAAAAGCTGGATTACGATTTCCCTTGAGCAGTTTTGTCGTGGAAGTACTGAAGACATTTGAAATCTACCTTCACCAACTTATCCCCGAAGCAATCATAAGGATGAACATCTTTGTGTGGGCCGTGAGAAGCCAAGGTTTGGAACCTAACGCAAAAAGCTTCTGTAACGTACATGAGCTATTGTATGAGACAAAACCTTGGGGCAAAGAGCAGTATCACAACAACTTTGGCTGCTACAGCTTCGGCGCTCGATCCGGGTCAAGCTGCCCTGTGCCAACCTTTCGAAAGAGGTGGCCCGGCGACTGGATGACAGAATGGTTTTATGTGAAAAATGACTTGAAATCACGTGAAGATATCAAGGGTATCATTATGCGCCCTATCTGGCAACGCTTCGGCCTCCGGAAGTCGAAGGTGGAAATGGATGAAGCAGCCGAAGAATGCTAGAGAGCCGTCGGCGTGGTTTGCTCTTTTATTGGGACAAGGGATTTGGTCCAAGAGCATATTGCCTTCAGAATATGGCCACTTGTAGAAAAGTGGGAAATACCGAAGGAGACCGTCAAGGAACCTGACGAAGGTGGACTAGTTAGGCTAAAATACACATTCAAATACGGAGATAAGTTTGTTGAACCAGATGATGACTGGTTAAAAAGTATTGAGGCCATAAGTGACGAATTGCTTGGGGTATACTCGAAAGCCGAAGATACTGCATTATCAGCGGCCTTCGGAGGCCGAAAGAAGAAGAGACTTAACCGAGTATTCGATGCAATTGGGTTTGTCTACCCCGACTACCATTACCCAGTGCGAGGCCAAAAAAGAAAGAATACTTCTCCTGCAAAGGAAATTGCTTCAGCTACTCCTAGCAAGCCAGCGCCGAAGAGAAAAAAGGTAAAGGTTCTCACACACCGGCCACGTTATATTGAACCGGCCACAGTGCCTGAGTTTATTGGCGAGGCCTCTTCGGCCACCGAAGCTAGAGAACCAACTCCAGTGCCAAAAATCGAAGAAATGGCCGAAGTACCAGCAACAGAGAAAACAGAAGAACCGAGGACTGAAGAAACAAAAACATTAGAAATTTTAAGTCCTTCAACAAAAATTGAGGCAACGGAAAGCCAAAAGGGTCCAGCAGCGACCCCGAAAAGAAAAAGGATGGTTAATGTGCTGGATGTTTTGGAAACAATTAAATCTTCAAGCATAACTCCGAAGAAAACTGTTGAAACTTCTGAAGTGTCTACTGAAGCCTTTGTTGCTGAAGCTTTGAAGCAACACTTTGAAACTGAAGCTGGGCCTTCAGAGCCCACCAAGGTAAAACCTTTGGAAGCTGAAGAAACAAAATTGACAGAAGCAACTTTGGAAACCGAAAAAACAAAAATGACAGAGCCGATTTTGGTTGAAGAAATTGACACTGCCGCCCCTGAAGCATCTTCCAAAATACGTGATTATATTGTGCGACATGCTTCGGGGAAGAGATTATCTGAAGAAGAGATTTTTGAAGCTAATCACTATGCCCGAGAACTGAAGTATCCGAACGGGGCCCTAGTGTTCAATGGGACAAACGAAGATGACTTCCTATATTGTCTCCCAGACAGTAAAGAATTATCCGTCTGCCGGGAGATGGCTAGAAGCATGGGGTTCTCGAAGCTTGAAGCTAGCCTTTGCGCCATGACGAAGGACGATCTTGCGGATAGGCTTGCATACAATAGTCTGAAGGTACAAAAATTGTGAAGTTTGAAGTTTATGAATTTTGAATTAGTCTTTTGTTCTTATGTTAATGCATTCATTCTTTTTAATAGGCCTTAATACTCAGCAATGCCTTAAGGGCACAAAAGAATGCTGAAGATGAGAGCTGCACTATTGCTCTCAACAACCTTCGAACGGAGGTTATCAGGCTAAGAAACGAAGCCTTGGAAAAAGACAAAATTCTGCTTACATTGATGGATAAGATAAAGGAAGACGAAGCTAGTTCTAAAGCTCAAGCCGAAGCTCAAAAGCACGAAATCGAAGATCTTCGGAAACAATTAGCCCGAGCTAAAGAAGAACACATACTTGAAGAAACAAAACGAGAACTTAGTGAACAATGGGCAAATCATTTAGAAATAAATGTTGAAGAGCTTCGTGCTTCCAGGAAAAGGTGCTATGATAAATCCATAGAGTGTGTTAAGAAGATAAAATCCAGCTTCGCCAGCGTTGGCGCATTCTCTATCGAAGAAAATTTCACAAGAGGGAATCCAGAAGGCCCAATTGAATGGATCAGTCACGAAGCTGAGGCCTTCGAGGAAATCTTGAATAGTCGCGGGGACATTTGTGCTTTTTCGGGCGCCAGGGGAATTGTTACTATTTTGGAGAGGAAAGGGTGCGAGCATGTGAAATCTTTAGCACAATCTGAAGCTGCTTTATCCTCTGAAGATATTAAAGACCCTTCAGCCGAAGCAAGCCTGGTCGGTGGAAAATTTTTCACTGACATTTGGGACAATGGCGGACGAGAAATGGCTCAAGAAATCATTCAAAGAAGCGAAAAAGGCATCCATGATGCTAGGAAGGTAGCGGAGGCTGCTGAGAAAAACGCAGAACCTGAAGGGCAAATAGGTATTAACTAGTGGTTTTTATTCTATTGTAATTTTTGATTTCAAACTTTATTCGCGGTTTGTAATAGTAATATAGCCGTATCCTCTCCTCCCTCAGAACCTGCTGAGGCATCTCCGGGCCCCCGCCCAAAGGGAGACGACGAAATTAGAAAAATGGCCGAAGCCATCATGGACAAAGTTGTCGATCAGCTACTGAACGAAGCTGCAGAAGTAGTTCTTAGGGAAGATTAAATGCTATTGTAAAAATATTTGGAATGTGACATGTGTAAAACTTTGTAACTTTGAATGTAATATATAATCTATTTATGGTTCAATTCTTTACGATGCATGAAATTTTGCATACATACCGTTTTTTGAGCCTTCGGCGAAAAAACACCTTCCCTTCTTTTCATGCTTCGTAAAGAAAATCTTTTATATATCACAAGAATTTCCATACTTCTCTGATGAAGAATATCCAAGCTTCGTGAAAACATTCTTCGAAGCTATAAAAAAGTTTTATGTTCTCTCTCTAATGAAGCTACATTTCTTCTTAATTTATCTTGTGCCTTAGCACGATTTTCTCTTTTTCAAAACATTCTCCGAAGATCAATACTGTGTCCCCTTCTTGTTCTACATGCAATATGATGTATGATGCTTATGTTATGCAAAATGATGTGATGATGTTATGTTATGCAAAATAATATTTGTGCCAAAGATACACACATCCCTGCAATAGAGCACACAATCTTTTTATATCAGCGCTGACTTTTCACTGTAAGCCTCCCTTAGGAGCTTCTTCGCCTTTTACTTCAGCGGAATCAGCATTTATTTTTCGCTGTAAGCCTCCCTTAGGAGCTTCTTCGCCTTTTACTTTCAGCGGAATCAGCGTTTATTTTTCGCTGTAAGCCTCCCTTAGGAGCTTCTTCGCCTTTTACTTTCAGCGGAATCAGCGTTTATTTTTCGCTGTAAGCTCTGCATTCCCTTCAGAACGACTTTTGAGCAAAAAACTTACACTGCGCTCCCTTAGGAACGACTTTTTACTACTTCGAAGAAGTTACAGTGCGTTCCTTAGAACAAGTTTTTGATAATTAGAAGGTTCTCCGTGCCACCATAAATTCTTGTGCTTCGGCAACTCAAGCCTATGGAAAAATATATTTTCATTATGATAATAAGCTAAACTGTTACAAGAAATTGAAAAAACGATAAAAGACACTTAAACTTCCTATAATTGTTCCTTACTACAAAGAAAGTAAAACTGAATGCGAAAATGCAAAAAGCTGCTGTCGAGGTAGGATATTTTGTCAGTAAATGTGCTTCGGACTCCTCTCTGAAGTCCCTCTGGGGGTGAGAGTGCTGGCTCCCTTCTGGCTGCGAACCTCGTTGTATTGGTGGTGGCGGTGGAAGCTGTTGCCAAGATGCTTGGGGTTGACTTGCCGAAGCAACAAAGGCTGCAGGGTGATTGCCTACATATTCTGGAATGTAAGGAGAATGGTACGAAGCAGTATGCATAACCTGCTTCGGCTGGCTCTGTTGCGCTGCAGCTTCTGCTAGCTCCTTTTGCTTCTGGATGGTAACATGGCACATCCTGGTGGTATGGCCCTTGCCTTCACCACAGAATAGGCAGTAAATTTTTCTTGGTTGATCTCCAAATCTTCCCCCGAAGCCCCTGGCGCCTCTGCCCCTTGGCGCTGGCGGCCAGAAAGAGCTTTGATGTTGCCCCGAAGCTTGCGAAGAGCACTGTGGCCTTTGCTGTTGACTCCCTTTGTCATCACTTTGAGTAGAATTGTGAATTGACCTGACGTGCCTCGGATAAAATCTTCCTCCGAAGCCCCTGGTCATTTCAGAGAACCTGAAAGCTTCCTCCCTTCTTTGGCGAAAATCATTGTCAGCTCGAATATACTCGTCCATCTTCTGGAGCAGCTTCTCCAAAGTTTGAGGAGGCTTCCTGGCAAAGTACTGAGCTGAAGGTCCTGGCCGAAGCCCCTTGATCATGGCCTCAATGACAATTTCATTGGGCACTATTGGTGCTTGTGCCCTCAGACGCAGGAACCTTCGGACATATGCCTGAAGGTATTCTTCGTGATCCTGGGTGCACTGGAATAAAGCTTGAGCAGTGACTGGCTTCGTCTGAAACCCTTGGAAGCTGGTTATCAACATATCCTTCAGCTTTTGCCATGAGGTGATTGTCCCTGGCCTAAGAGAGGAGTACTAGGTTTGTGCAACACTCTTGACAGCCATGACGAAAGACTTTGCCATGACCGCCGTGTTGCCACCATACGAAGATATGGTTGCCTCATAGCTCATCAAGAATTGTTTCGGTCTGAATGACCGTCGTACATGGGGAGCTGGGGTGGCTTGTAAGACTGTGGCCAGGGAGTAGCCTGCAGTTCTATTGACAGGGGAGAAGTATCATCAAAAGCAAAATTTTCGTGATGGAAATCTTCATACCAGTCGCCCTCGTTGTAGAAGCCCTCTTGATGAAGCTCTCTGCGCGGGGGCCTTTGGTTTTGGTCATCTTGAGCAAGATGTCGAAGCTCTTCAGAGGCTTCATCTATCTGCCTTTGAAGATCAGCTAGACGAACCATCTTCTCCTTCTTCCATTGGACCTGTTGATTGATCATCTCCAAATTTTGGATTTCTTGATCCAAGTCGTCCTCCGGAGGCGTTGGACTGGTGGCCTTCCTCTTCTGGCTTCGGGCCTCCCTAAGAGAAACGACATCTTGATTGGGGTCCAGCGGCTGCAGAGTGGCAGCCCCTGTCGCTGAAGCTTTTTTCGGCGGCATGACGAAGGTGATGCTTGCCGAAGGTGTTCAAAACTCAAAAAATGGACGTGAGTTCACCGGAGGTGGGCGCCAATGTTGGAGACTTGTTCTCAAATACTAAGAGCTAAGAACAAGGCAACATAAAAAAGTGTTTAAATGTCAAATTCCTTCGTCCTTATAAACATTATGCCCCTTCGGATATAATGAATTTTGGATGAAGGTTACGAAGGAAAAGACCTTCGTAAGATTGATAAATGGTAAAAAAGAACACATATATAAAACACGAGTAATGATATGAGTATTATCATCAACTTATTTTTATTACCAAATTCATAAAAATAAATTACAAATGTACCTTCAGATTGATGAAAAGTAAAGGTACAGACGTGATGCGAAAAAGCGTATGCCAAGTCAGCGTGAACAGTACGGGAGTACTGTTCATCTATTTATAGGCATGGGACGCAGCCCGTGTAAAATTACATTGATGCCCTTTACATTTGTCAATAACTTTATAGCAATTCTTCGAGGTTTAATTTGACTTTTCATCTTTAAGTCGGTTCCTCTTTTCTGCCGTCATGCCAAAGCTTTTCTGCACATAGCTTCGTGATCGTCTTATCCTTCGTCGTGGTCGCTTTCCACCCCAGTCAAGCTTCGTCTTAACCATGCTCTTGTACACCCGCAACTTGACTCCGAAGATACCTGTTCACATGTTTCACTCGGAAAATATTGTCAAATCATGTTTTTGAGGACCTTCGGAAGCCGAAGGCCCCCAACAATATGATTATATCAAAAGCACTTAAGTGAAACCACTTAAGCAAACCGTTTAAATCATCAGATCGCGATTTATTCTCCATCTTTGAGTTTAATTATCATATGAGGGTCCAGGTTGCTCTTAATCGTGAGCACGACTGATATATCAGTTTTACACTCTGTAGAGGTGGTACAACTTTACCCACAAGCCATGTATCCCATCTAGCCTAGGTTGTACGACCCGTAAACACTGTTGTGGTGCATGTCTAGGGATCGATTATGAGGTTTTCACAAAATACACTTAGTACGAAACAACCTGCTAAGGTTTCTAAGTCGGTGTGGAGGCCCTCTGGGCGAGGCAGCTTAGCCAAGACTACATCCCCATGTTAACATGAGTTGCCACCATTAACCACTCCCCCTCTTTCCCATATTTCAGGAAAGGAGGTGAGAGGACGCCAGAGAGGAAGTAATGGCCGTAGGCAGCCATTAACGCCATCAATGGCGTGACCACGATGGGGAGCAAGAGTGGGGGGAGAGGAAGAGATAGGGCGCGACGGTTCCTGGTGCTCCACTTGCGAGGAAGGGGAAGGGGTGCGGAGCCGGTTAGGCGGCCAGCCGGTTTGGCGCCGGGTGAGCCGTGCCACGGCGGCGACGCTCTGCCCGTACGGCCGCGCGACGCGTGAGGGGAAGGAGAGGGCCGCGGGGTGGGGGCCGTGTGCCATAGAGGGAGGGAGGCTTGGCTGGGGAAATGAGGGCGCGTGCTGCCCTAATGGGCCTCAGCTGGGCCGAAATTGGCGTGGCCGAGCGCTGAGCATTATTATTATTATTATTTACTATATATATTTATATATTCAGAAAATTGTAATCATTCCAGAAATAAATAAACCTTTAGAATAAATTAACAAACAAAAGCCATGCTCCAAAAATGAGTGCATCAAGCAACTTGAGTGAAAATTTTGTATACTCCAAAAAAGTTAATTAGTTGTTTATGATTGTTTTCCTAACTCTTGAAGATAATTTTTGTTCTCTAATGGATTTATCAAATAAAATCAAATTGTTTTTAACTGATAGATTTAAGGTGTTACACCAAGCTAGTTGAGGTATGTTAACAACTGACTGATCTTATCGACCTGACTAAACATCTAAGCAAAATATCTAGCTTACTGGTCTGGGCTAGCTCAAGCTGAGGGAGGCTTATTGGCATGTGGCCTTAGGCATGCACCACCATGTGGCCTTTTCTAGTTCTTTGTTATGGCTGATGAGGCTTGATACAAGTATTCTTGTTGCAGGCCTTATTTGGGTCGAAGAGGATGGATCACGACTGCTTGGCTTTTTGGTGTTTTGTTTAGGATAGCGAGGAGGTTAGATTTGGACTGTTGTAGTGTGATGACAACTTTGGTTATTTTACAAACCAGCTTATTTATTCCTTTTTGAATTTTGGTACTACTATTTTGTTTTTAATATAAGAAACTTTTGTGTTGTGTAGTAGCAGCTGGAATAGTGTCATGTTCTCTTGATGATGAATTTGAAATGGTATGTGATTGATGTATGTGAATTCTAACATGTAATATATGAGAATTGTGAAATATATTATCTGTGATTTGTTGTGTTAAAATGGGACAAAAAAGAGTAAACATGTTCTCTTGATGAATTTGAAGTGATATGTGATTGTTATATGTAAATTCTGATATGTAATACATGGGAATTGTGAAATATATTATTTGTGATTTGTTGTGTTAAAATGGGACAAAAAATAGAGGAAAATGTTTATTGGCAGCAATATAGAATAACTTCCAAGGGCTGCTAGAGTCCGACGGGAGTTATAAAAAGAATGCAATAATTCCCATGGGCTATTGGTGGCCGACGAGAATTATCAATTAATTCTCGTCGGCCAAATGGGCGAGTCGATGGGGATAACATCATTAATTCCCGTCGGCCAAAGTATGTGCCGACGAGAATTATTCGATTAATTCCCATGGGCCGAGATCCAAGCTGACACAAATTATCGACCGATGGGAATTATTCGATTAATTTCCATGGGCTAGGTTCAAGCCGACGGAAATTATTTAATCCCCATTGGCTACAGTAAGCCGATAGAAATTAATTAATTCCCATCGGTCATCGATGGAAATTAACTAAACCCCGTCCAGGGATTGTCGTCGGTCAAGAACCGACCAGAATTAACCATAAACCGATGGGAATTAGTTATTCCCATCGGTATAAGGCTAATTCCCGTCGGTTCTTGGCCGACAGGAATTACCTGGATTCCTGTTGTGCTTCTTGTTTAAATTGACTTTGAGTCTTCTACATTAATCCCTCACCATGCTATGAATTAAACTTACCCTATAAACTTAATTAAATAATCATTTTAGTTTCGTCTTGTTTCAATTGATGTTATGCATGATGTTTGTAAGGGTAATTTAGTTCATATTATGAGGTTTTCCTATTTTAGTAACCTTCTTGTTATTCATATACTAGAGGTTGCTAAATAGGAAACTATTGCTTGTGTTTCTAATGCAATCTCATTTAAGCTATTTCATGGAAATTAATAAGTAGAGATTATGCTCTTTTAAGTGGTAAAATCACAAGCATTAAAAGTTACTCTTCACCTAAAGAAAGGTTAAAATTGCTCAAGGAAAAGGTATAGAACTAATTGCTTCAATGGGTAGTTGATCAATAGTAGTTTCTTTCAAGTGACATTCTTTCAATTGGTATAACCTATTCTATGGAAAGAAATGTCATTATGAAGGTTAAATTTTTTTTGGCTTAAATTTGTAAATTGGTATATGTTGTTAATTTACTCCTACATGTGCATTAACTTAAAAGGAATTTAATTTATGCCTTTATACCTCATAAATTATGATTTGTTTGACATTCATATATAAATATCATCATTCATTAAATACTTCCTTGTACTACTAATATCTCTTTTCAAAGTTCTTTTTCAACTAGTTTCAAAAGGAAAAGAGATAACAAGCTAAAGAAGAAAGTCTCCGCAAATGAAGAAAAGAAGAACACTTAGATGACACCATCTCATATAATAAGATCTTTCAATTGATATAACAAATGGTATGTTCTATATGGTGGTAAGTATCCTTAGGCATAAGTTAATTCATTGCAAATTTGTCATGCCTTGACCAAGATATATAATGTACTCCTCATGAGACTCTTAACTGAATTGAAAGTGTATTTGGCAAGTCATTCAAATACTTGATGCACATATCTAAAGGGAGCACATTATACTTCTTGTGTCTTAGAGAATAAGTTTCTCTTGAGTATGCTTTACTACCTCAATCCATGATGGTAGAATTGTATCTCATTTTTATGGATTGCAATCCTCGTTTGCTAAATAGCTACTCTTAATGTAGTTTAAAATTTTTCTTTATCATATATAAAGTGCATATGAATCCTTTCTTTCAGTTGATATTCATCATATGCGTATGCACTAACATGGATATGTTTTTTAAAACTATAAAAGGTGAAATTAGTGATTCATACTTTCTAAAGTTTGGAAACATACAAATTGATATCTTAGAAATCTACTTCAATCGGTATCCATATGCTTCACACTGGATTGGATCACTAAGTTGTAAATTCTATGCTTAACTTGTCCTTATTGGTTAAGATATGATATGAATGCTTGTGTGACTAACCTTGATAAGCTAGGTGCACATAAGGTCAAGCGAGGTACATTATCAATAAGAAGTTCACCGACGATGAAGTATCAACAAAAGTTAATGCTAAGTATAAGCCCCTAAGAAACAACCATGGAAGAAGGGCACTTGGCGGCAACCCATTCAAGCTCATAACAGGATCAAGATGGGTTGTTTGAAGAGCAAGATAAGAGAAATGTAACAAAAGGAGAAAAGGCTGCTATTCTTAACTCTAGCTCTTATATGTGAGTTTACATATTAACTTGGAGCCACGGTAAGATGGTTGTCAAGTATATGTGGTTGCCTACACAAAGAAAAAGACCACAATACAGAACGTGTGGGTACCCAAGGCTCTCACCACTAATCTCAAAGGACCCAATTCAAATTGGGTACCAAAATACAAATCCTAAACTAGTTTTGCAGGTTTACTACTTCAACGGATCAAGCTAGGTGCTCAATAATGGATATATAAATCATATTTGGAGATAGTAGTAAGGGTGGTAACAACTGAATCTCAAGTGCATATTACTTTCAAATCTTATCTCTTTTGTGACTTGTGTAGCCACTAAGGAAAAAGAAGCACTTGAGGATATACATTAGTTGTTGATTATGAAATAAAGGTCCAATTGGAAGATAAATGAATATTACCATATGGTCAATAATCAAAAACTATGTGATGTATTCTCTCTAGTTAATTTGGATTTGATTCTTCTATATTAGACACTCACCATAATATGGATTAAGTCAGCCCTTTAGACTTCATTGAATAACCATGCATATTTTCCATGTCATTCAAAATATATTGTGCATGAGGGTCAAGGGAAATTTAGTCCATATTATGAGGTTTCTCTATTTTAGAAACTCACTTGCCTTCCACAAATAAAGGGTTGCTAAATAAGAAACTAGTGCTTGTGCTACTAATGCCATCTCTTGTGTTGAGTTTATCCATAGAAAATCTATGTTAAGAGATGGTGCTTGTTTTAAATTGGATAAATTACAAGCTTAAAGGATACTATTTAACTAAAGTAAGCTGAAGTTGATAAGAGGCCAAGGTATGAAAACTTCCTCTCCTTTAGTTGTTTTAGTATTCTATCTTTAGTGGGATGTACCATAGTGTCGGCGTTTCGAGACCGGGGGGTCCCCGAGCCGACGAGTGAGAGTGCCGCGTGCCCCAGCCCAGATGGGTCGAGTGCGTGGGCGAGCGCGAAGGGGGAATAGAGAGAGCGAGAGGTCGGTGGCCGGAGCCAGGTCGCGACGAGGGAGACGGAGATTCCCGCGGCCTTTCGTGTTCGCCCCGCGCCCAGGTCGGGTGCGCTTGCAGTAGGGGGTTACAAGCGTCCGCGCGGGTGAGGGGAGCGAGCGGCCCCAAGAGAGCGCCTGCCCCTGCCCTCGTTCCCGCGAGGCCAACCTTTTCTAAGAAGGCCCTGGTCCTTCCTTTTATAGTCGTAAGGAGAGGATCCAGGTGTACAGAATGGGGGTGTAGCAAGGTGCTACGTGTCTAGCGAGGGAGAGCTAGCGCCCTAAGTACATGCCAAGGTGGCAGCCGGAGAGATCTTGGCACCCTGTTGGTGTGGCGTCGTGGCTGTTGGAGAAGCAATGGAGCTTGATGGAGGGACAGCTGTTGGAACAGCGGTGCTCTTGCTGACGTCTCCCTGCTTTCGTAAGGGAGTCAAGAGTCGCCGTCGTCATGGTCTAGTGAGGCGCCATCATTGCCTGTCTGGCGGTGCTGGCCAGATGGGACGCCGGTCTTGTTCTCTGCGACCCGAGTCGGCTCAGGGCAGGGTGATGATGACGCTTCCTGTTGACGTGGCGGTCTTGTGTCCTAGGTCGGGCGTCGTGGAGGCTCCTCCGAAGTCGAGGTCGAGTCCGTCCTGCATGACAGAGGCCGAGCCCGAACTCCTGGGTCGGGCGAGGCGGAGGTCGTTCGGCAGAGGCCGAGGCGGAGTCCGAGCCCTGGGTCGGGCGAGGCGGAGTTCGTCGTCTTCCGGGGCCTTAGCCCGAGTCCGAGCCCTGGGTCGGGCGGAGCGGAGTTCGCCGTCTTTCGGGGCCTTAGCCCGAGTCCGAGCCCTGAGTCGGGCGGAGCGGAGTTCGCCGTCTTCCGGGGCCTTAGCCCGAGTCCGAGCCCTGGGTCGGGCGGAGCGGAGTTCGCCGTCTTCCGGGGCCTTAGCCCGAGTCCGAGCCCTGGGTCGGGCGGAGCGGAGTTCGCCGTCTTCCGGGGCCTTAGCCCGAGTCCGAGCCCTGGGTCGGGCAGAGCCTCCTATGGCACCTCTGGCGAAGTCTGGTCGCCCGTCGGTCTTACCTTTTGCGTTAAACGCCCCGGTGACTTGGTTGGTTGGCGCGGTGATTTAGTCAGGGTTACTTCTTATCGAAGGCGGGGCCTCGGGCGAGCCGGTGATGCGTCTGCCGTGAAAGAGGAGGCCTCAGGCGAGACGGAGTCATCTTAGGGTCGGCTGCCCTCGCCCGAGGCTAGGCTCGGGCGTGGCGTGATCGAGTCACTCGTATGGACTGATCCCTGACTTAATCAAACCCATCAGGCCTCTGCAGCTTTATGCTGATGGGGGTTACCAGCTGAGAATTAGGCGTCTTGAGGGTACCCCTAATTATGGTCCCCGACAGTAGCCCCCGAGCCTCGAAGAGAGTGTTAACACTCGCTTGGAGGCTTGCGTCGCACTTTTTTGCAAGGGGACCAGCCTTTCTCGGTGGTACTTTGTTCCGGTGGGTGCGCGCGAGCGCACCCGCCGGGTGTAGCCCCCGAGGCCTCGGAGGAGTGGTTTCACTCCTTCGAGGTCTTAATGCCTTGCGTAATGCCTCGGCTGGTCTGGCGGTTCCCTCATGCGAGCAGGGCGTAGCCCAGGTGCACTGTCGGGGCCCAAGTTCTCGGGCTGGTATGTTGACGCTGTCAACGGTTCGGCCGGAGCCGGGTTTGCGAGAGCAGCCCCCGAGCCTCCGCACGGAGCGAGAGGACGATCAGGGACAGACTCGACTTTTTACATACGCCCCTACGTCGCCTTTCCGCAAGGAGGAGGGGGGGAGGGCGCCATGTTACCCTCGATGGGCACCGAACATGGTGTCTCCGGTGAGCTGCAATCGGGTAATCCGAGTGGACGTCCGTGCCCCGTTCGTTGGGGGTCGGCTAGGGGCCCGGAGGCACGCCCAAAAGTACCTGCGGGTGATCTGCCGGACCCGGTCCCCTAGCGACGGGGTCCGAGGGCTCGTTGCCTCCCTCCGATGGGATTCCGTTACAGAGTCGTTCCCGCTGGTCTCGGAAATGTCCTAGGGTACCTCGGGAGCGCAGCCCGAGCCTTGGTTATGTATCGAACGTACCCCTGGTCATCCCTCGCTCGGCGTCTGAGGCGACTGTGAACCCTTCGACAGGCCAGCCTTCGAACCCCTGATCAGTAATGGGCGCGGAGCCCTAGTAGCCTGAGGCGGTCGTGGAACCTTTCGGGAGGCCGACCTTCGAACCCCTGACCAGTAGTGGGTGTCGGGCCCACGCGATCTGAGGCGGCTGTTGAACCCCTCGGGGGGCCAGCCTTCGAACCCCTGATCAGTAGGGAGGCTCGGAGCCTAGTTCCTTCACGGGGAAGGATCCCTTTGGGGGTATCCCCTTTCCCGGTCCCTGTTGCAAGAGATAGAGAAAGAAGGAAAAGGGAAAAAGGATTCGAAATTGAACGTCGTGGCGTACCTCTTTCGGTGTGGCCGTTTTGGCGAAGGCGAAACGTCGCCAGCCGCTCCTGCCAGTAGCGCTGTCCGTCGAGCCGCGGAGTTAATGCGCCGGGGCGAGTAGTTGGCGAGGTCGCCGTTGCACGTGCGCGAGCCGTTCGAGGAACGGGTCATGGGCGCGTCGTCTTCACGCCGTGAGAGGGGGTTCTCTTGCTGCCTCCGGATGGGACATGAGCTTGGCAGATGGCGTGACCGCTGCTCTCGCGCGCCTGCCACCGTCATTACTGCCGGCCCATCTTTGACCGCGTTTGACCGCTGCGCCAGGCTGGCGCTGCTGGGTCGCGGGCTGGGTCGCCTCGAATCGCGGTATCGGTTCCGCAATCGAGGAGGTGCGGTGGTGGAGCGAGTGGCACAGCGGTTCGCATGCAGCACCCGGCGCGCCAGTTGCACGACGCGTGGGCTTGAGCCGTCGCGCTGGCCTGTCAGGAGTCGGAGAGGCGCGTCCACTTGGCGCGGTTGCATGCCGCCTGCATGGCCGCCTGCCCCTTTCGCCCGCTGGTCCGGGCAAAAGTGGAGGGTTACTTGTAACCGCTGGGTGGTTGCGTGCGTCGTGCGCGGCAGTTCGGCTTCTTTTGCTCGGAGCCGGTCCGCATGACAGGTGGGTCCTAGCCCCCGCGCCGCAGGGGAGGGCTTTGGAGGTGTGTTGGAGAAGACTCAGCCCGTGACGGTTGGGGGCGCGAGCACGGAGAGTTGCCTTTAAAAGGAGGGCGACCCCTTTCGTAGGGTGACCGTGTCTTCTTCCTCCCTTATGCATTGTGTCTCTCCATCTTCCAAGCCCCCGGATGGGGGGAACCGCCGTCTTTTCGCTCCATCGTTGGAGGAACGCAACTCCGTGGGAGTTGGTACCTTTCGGCCATCGTTCGGCTTCAAGGATTTTCATCATGCAGCCCGGCTGCACCCCTCCACCGGCGGTCACCCAAGAGGGTGACTTCCGGCTTGAAGGTGGGGAGGGGCAAACCGGACTGCAATCTAGGTCCCACCCTCAGCTTCAAGGATGTTCATCATCCTCGCTGGGGTGGGTGCCGGGCTGAGCCGGCGCTCTACCTCCCATGGGTTGGTGGGTCATCCTCTCCCACTACGTTCATGGGAGAGGGCGCTCACTGACCCTACGGGCGGCCCGGACTTCGACAACGTGGGATGGATCGGCGGTGAACGCCGTCACCTCCAGCGTGTCGGGTCCGCTGGCTCGGCTCCGGCGGCCCCTTTTGTCGGGGGGCGGCTGCCGCGCCGTGTACACGGGAGGTCCACCCTAGACGCCGCACGCCGCTAGGGCGGCGCTCGTGTTCTGGGGTGGCCCTGCCTTTGCACCAGGACGACGTCCTCACGCGGAGGCCGGTGCCCCACTCATCTGGGAGGATTTGAGTGGGGATCTGCCGGGGGGCTGATGGCTTCTGCCGTCAGCGTCGAGGCGGAGGCGGCTCGAGAAGCCCCTGTCGCCGGCGGGGTCACCGCCACTATCCGCGCTTCGGGCCTCCGGCTCTTTGTACTTGTCCTCGCCCCTCGGGTGGCGTTATGGGCGAGGGCAAGACAGCAGCTGTGCCTTCTCCTGAGGCCTGCGCTGCTGCGGAGGGAGGGACCGGAGTTCTGTTTGTAATGGCACTTCGAGTGCCGGGTTTTTTGTTCATTTTGGCTTTCGGGGCCTGAACATGTATGTAATTACGGCGCGGAGCCGTGTTTTTTCCTCATTTCCGAGCACTAAGACTCGTCTGCTGATTGTCTGAACCGCTTCACCAAGCATGAGTCGCCCCGTGTCAAGGTGACGAGTGAGGTATCCGTATCCCGGAGGCGTAGGAGTCCCTCGGCTCGGTCGGACCTGTTGTCCGAGGCTCCTCTAGCTTAGTTAAAGAGACCCCTCGGCCGCTCTTCGACGAGCCGAGGCCAGGGGTAGCGATATCAGCACGAGCAGAGGCGGAGTTGGCTCGGAAATGAAACCTGGTTGGCCGGAGCCTAGCCGGGTTGTCTGTTGGCAGGATTGTCGTCGGAGTTGCTCAGCCGAGGCTTTGGATCGAGCTGGCGCCCTCGGAAGGCGGTCGGCCGAGGCCCCGGAGGTGGCCGGCCGAGCCGTCCGCTCGGGCCGGGTTCTCGGAGAAGTCCCTGGCAGAGATTGCTCGGGCGTGGTGATGACGTCGTCCTTCGGAGCGGAGGCCCTCGGACCGCGTCGCCGTCCGAGGCTAGGTCGGGCCTTGCCGAAGGTGCTGTCGATGCCGAGGGTGTCATCGCCCTCTTCCAGCGTCAAGATCCGAGCCTGCAGGGTCAAATCGTCTTGTAGCGTGGGCCTTGTGCGGCCGTTGAGGCCAGAACACACACTCTTGCTGCGTTATAAAGCTGCGTCTCTTTTCCTCTTGTTTCGAGTATCTGGACTTTTTGTCGGTAGCAGGGATGTTAGTGCGAGCGAGAGTTGCTTCTCGCGGAAGGTGATGAGTGAGGTATCCGTATCCCGGAGGCGTGGGAGTCCCTCGGCTCGGTCGGCCTTGCCGCTTACGCGTACTTTTACCCGTCCATGAGGCCCTGTCACCGACTCGGTCGAGAAGGCTCGAAGAATCGCTTCGACAGAAGGGCTTCCGTACGTAAAGACTCGTTCGATCCGCGGATTCGCCTTATCCGAGCGTGAGTTACTTATCGCAGAAGGTGATGAGTGAGGTATCCGTATCCCGGAGGCGTAGGAGTCCCTCGGCTCGGTCAGCCTTGACTGCTTACGTGTACCCCGTCGTTTCCAGGACCCACTTTTCGAAGTAGTCAAAAAGCACGAAAGATGTTCTGGTAAAAGAGATTTTCTTTTCGAGGAAAATTTTGACGCAGAGGGGGTTTCCCCCCTTTTAGCCCCCGAGGGAGGGTCGGGCCTTGCCGAGGCGAGGCCGACCCTTCCTTGTTGACTAAACTTTGCGTGGGTGCGGGGTATATGAACAACTTGGAAACATCTTAAGGGTAGAAGCGACGTAGCTGTTGGATGTTCCAAGCGTTGCCGTAGACCTCGCCTTGACTGTTGGCCAGCTTGTACGTTCCGGGCTTCAGAACTTTGGCGATGATGAACGGCCCCTCCCAGGGGGGCGTGAGCTTGTGCCTCCCTCGGGTGTCTTGCCGCAGCCGAAGCACCAGGTCGCCCACCTGGAGATCTCGGGGTCGGACCCCTCGGGCGTGGTAGCGTCGCAGGGACTGCTGGTACCGCGCCGAGTGTAGTAAGGCCATGTCCCGAGCCTCGTCCAGCTGGTCAAGCGAGTCTTCTCGGCTTGCTTGGTTACTTTCATCGTCGTAGGCCCTCGTCCTCGGGGAGCCGTACTCCAGGTCCGTGGGCAAGACGGCCTCGGCCCCGTAGACCAGGAAGAACGGCGTGAAACCCGTGGCTCGGCTTGGCGTCGTCCTCAGGCTCCAGACCACCGAGGGGAGTTCCTTCATCCACCGCTTGCCGAACTTGTTGAGATCGTTGTAAATTCGAGGCTTGAGCCCTTGTAGGATCATGCCGTTGGCACGTTCCACTTGCCCATTCGACATGGGATGAGCTACGGCGGCCCAGTCCACCCGGATGTTGTGATCCTCGCAAAAATCCAAGAATTTTTTGCCGGTGAACTGGGTGCCATTGTCGGTGATGATGGAGTTCGGGATCCCGAAGCGATGGATGATGTTGGTGAAGAACGCCACCGCCTGCTCGGATCTGATGCTGTTCAGGGGTCGGACCTCGATCCACTTGGAGAATTTGTCGATGGCGACCAGCAGGTGCGTGTAGCCCCCGGGCGCCTTCTGCAGAGGGCCGACGAGGTCCAGACCCCACACAGCGAAGGGCCAGGTGATGGGTATCGTTTGCAGAGCCTGAGCGGGCAGGTGGGTCTGCTTCGCATAGAATTGGCACCCTTCGCAGGCGCGGACAATTCTAGTGGCGTCAGCCACCGCCGTCGGCCAATAGAAGCCTTGGCGGAAAGCGTTCCCGACGAGGGTTCGGGGTGCTGCATGATGGCCGCAAGCCCCTGAGTGTATTTCCCGCAGGAGTTCCTGACCTTCGGCGATGGAGATGCATCGCTGGAGGATCCCCGAGGGGCTTCGGTGGTAGAGCTCCTTCTCATCGCCCAGCAAGACGAACGACTTGGCGCGTCGCGCTACCCGCCGAGCCTCGGCTCGGTCGAGGGGCAGTTCTCCTTGGCGGAGATATTGCAGGTACGGGGTTTGCCAATCTTGATCTGGCATGACCCCGCTCTGCTCCTCCTCGATGCGCAGTGCTTCGCCCTCGGGGGCCAAGGGTTCCTCGGGTTGAACCGAGGATGGCTCGGGCTGGGCCGAGGTCACCTCGGACGGGGCCGAGGGTGCCTCGGGCTCGGGCGCGTCGCCTATCTTGACGGAGGGTTGGTGCAGATCTCGGGAGAAGACGTCCGGGGGAACCGTCGTTCGCCCCGAGGCTATCTTCGCCAACTCGTCGGCAGTCTCGTTGTAGCGCCGGGCGATGTGGTTAAGCTCGAGCCCGTAGAACTTGTCTTCCAGGCGTCGAACCTCCTCACAGTAGGCCTCCATCTTCGGGTCACGGTAGAGGGAGTTCTTCATGACTTGGTCGATGACGAGCTGCGAGTCGCCGCGTGCATCGAGGCGTCGGACCCCTAGCTCGATGGCGATTCGCAATCCGTTGATCAGAGCCTCGTACTCAGCCACATTGTTGGACGCCGGGAAATGGAGGCGGAGCACGTAGCGCAGGTGTTTCCCGAGGGGCGAGACGAAGAGCAGGCCCGCGCCAGCTCCCGTCTTCATCAGCGACCCGTCGAAAAACATGGTCCAGAGCTCTGGTTGGATCGGAGCCGTTGGCAACTGGGTGTCGACCCATTCGGCTACGAAGTCCGCCAGTGCCTGGGACTTGATGGCCTTCCGAGGGGCGAACGAGATTGCCTCGCCCATGATTTCCACCACCCACTTCGCGATCCGTCCCGAGGCTTCTCGACACTGGATGATCTCCCCCAGGGGGAAGGATGACACCACAGTCACCGGATGAGACTCGAAGTAATGTCGCAGCTTTCGCCTCGTCAGGATCACTGCATATAGCAGCTTCTGGACTTGTGGGTAGCGGATCTTGGTCTCGGACAGCACTTCGCTGACGAAGTAAACTGGCCTCTGAATGGGCAAAGCATGCCCCTCTTCCTACCTTTCGACCACGATCGCGGCGCTGACCACCTGAGTGGTTGCGGCGACGTAGACCCGAAGGGCTTCTCCATCAGCTGGGGGTACCAAGACGGGCGCCTGGGTGAGGAGCGCCTTCAGGTTCCCGAGGGCTTCCTCGGCCTCGGGAGTCCAAGTGAAGCACTCGGCCTTCCTTAAGAGACGGTACAGGGGCAGGCCTCTTTCGCCGAGGCGCGAGATGAAACGGCTCAAGGCCGCGAGGCATCCCATGACCCTCTGTACGCCTTTTAAGTCCTTGATGGGCCCCATGTTTGTGATGGCCGCGATCTTCTCCGGGTTGGCTTCGATGCCCCGCTCGGAGACGATGAATCCCAAAAGCATGCCCCGGGGCACCCCGAAGACGCACTTCTCGGGATTGAGCTTGACGCCCTTCGCCTTGAGACACCGGAATGTCAGTTCGAGGTCGGAGAGAAGGTCGGAGGCTTTCCTCGTCTTGACTACGATGTCATCGACGTAGGCCTCGACCGTGCGACCGATGTGTTCGCCGAACACATGGTTCATGCACCGCTGGTACGTTGCACCCGCGTTCCTCAAACCGAACGGCATTGTGACATAACAGTACATGCCGAAGGGCGTGATGAAAGAAGTCGCGAGCTGGTCGGACTCTTTCATCTTGATTTGATGATACCCTGAGTAGGCATCAAGGAAAGACAGGGTTTCGCACCCTGCAGTGGAGTCCACGATTTGATCGATGCGAGGTAGAGGGTAGGGGACCTTCGGACATGCTTTGTTGAGACCAGTGTAGTCTACACACATCCGCCACTTCCCCCCTTTTTTCCTCACAAGTACAGGGTTGGCAAGCCATTCGGGATGGAATACCTCTTTAATGAACCCTGCTGCCATCAGCTTGCGGACCTCCTCGCCTATCACCCTGCGCCTTTCCTCGTCGAATCGGCGCAGAGGCTGTCTGACCGGTCGGGCCCCGGCCCGAATATCCAGCGAGTGCTCGGCGACATCCCTCGGTATGCCGGGCATGTCCGAGGGACTCCACGCAAAGACATCGGCGTTTGCGCGGAGAAAGTCGACGAGCACTGCTTCCTATTTGGGGTCGAGCCCGGATCCGATCCGAATCTGCTTGGAGGAGTCGCCACTGGGGTCGAGAGGGACGGCCTTAACCGTCTCCGCTGGCTCGAAGTTGCCGGCATGTTGCTTCACGTCCGGCACCTCTCGGGAGAGGCTTTCCAGGTCGGCACTGAGGGCCTCGGACTCGGCGAGGGCCTCGGCGTACTCCACGCACTCCACATCGCATTCGAATGCGTGTTTGTACGTGGGGCCGACGGTGATGACCCCGTTGGGGCCCGGCATCTTGAGCTTCAGGTAAGTGTAGTTGGGGATGGCCATGAACTTCGCGTAGCATGGTCTTCCCAACACTGCGTGGTAGGTTCCTCGGAACCCGACCACCTCAAACGTCAAAGTCTCCCTTCGGAAGTTGGAGGGTGTTCCGAAGTAGACAGGGAGGTCGAGCTGTCCGAGGGGCTAGACGCGCTTCCCGGGAATGATCCCGTGGAAGGGCGCAGCGCCTGCTCGGACGGATGACAGATCGACGCGCAGGAGCCTGAGGGTCTCGACGTAGATGATGTTGAGGCAGCTGCCCCCATCCATCAGGACCTTGGTGAGCCTGACGTCGCCGATGACAGGGTCGACGACGAGCGGGTACTTCCCCGGGCTCGGCACGTGGTCGGGGTGGTCGTCCCGGTCGAAGGTGATGGGCTTATCGGACCAGTCTAGGTAGACTGGCGCCGCCACCTTCACCGAGCAGACCTCCCGACGCTCTTGCTTACGATGCCGAGCCGAGGCATTCGCCGCATGCCCTCCGTAGATCATGAAGCAGTCGCGGACCTCTGGGAACTCTCCTGCTTGGCGATCCTCCCTTTTGTCGTCGTCGTGAGCCCTGCCACCCTCTACGGGTGGCCCGGCCCTGTGGAAGTGGCGCCGAAGCATGACGCACTCCTCGAGGGTGTGCTTGACGGGCCCCTGATGGTAGGGGCACGTCTCCTTGAGTGCCTTGTTGAAGAGGTTGGCGCCTCCGGGGGGCTTCCGAGGGTTCTTGTGCTCGGTGGCGGCGACAAGGTCTGCGTCGGGAGCGTCGCGTTTCGCTTGCGACTTCCTTCTGCCTTTCTTCTTGGCGCCGAGCGGAGCAGACGCCTCGGGAGCATCTTCCGACGGGCGGCCCTGGGGCTGCTTGTCCTTTCGGAAGATGGCTTCAACCGCCTCCTGGCCGGAGGCGAACTTGGTGGCGATGTCCATCAGCTCGCTCGCCCTGGTGGGGGTCTTGCGACCCAACTTGCTCACCAGGTCACGGCAGGTGGTGCCGGCAAGGAACGCGCCGATGACATCGGAGTCGGTGATGTTGGGCAGCTCGGTGCGCTGCTTCGAGAATCGCCGGATATAGTCCCGAAGGGACTCTCCCGGCTGTTGCCGACAGCTTTGGAGGTCCCAGGAATTCCCGGGGCGCACGTACGTGCCCTGGAAGTTGCCGGCGAAAGCCTGGACCAGATCCTCCCAGTTGGAAATCTGCCCCGGAGGCAGGTGCTCCAACCAGGCACGAGCGGTGTCGGAGAGAAACAGGGGGAGGTTGCGGATGATGAGGTTGTCATCGTCCGTCCCACCCAGTTGACAGGCCAGGCGGTAGTCCGCAAGCCACAATTCCGGTCTCGTTTCCCCCGAGTACTTTGTGATAGTAGTCGGGGGTCGGAATCGGGTCGGGAACGGTGCCCGCCGAATGGCTCGGCTAAAGACCTGCGGACCGGGTGGTTCGGGCGAGGGACTCCGATCCTCCCCGCTGTCGTAGCGTCCCCCACGCCTGGGGTGATAACCTCGGCGCACCCTTTCGTCGAGGCGGGCCCGATGGTCGCGATGAGGGTGCTCGTCGCCAAGGTGGCCCGGGGCCGCAGGCGCGGTGTTGCGCGTGCGCCCGGTGTAGACCGAGGCTTCCCGCGTGAGTCGGGAAGTCGCGGCACGAGGTTCCGAGGGGTACCCCTGCCTTCGGGAGGCAGAGCTCTCGGCCCGCCGGGCCGCAGCGCCTTCCAGGAGATGCTTGAGTTCTCCCTGGATTCGCCGACCCTCGGTGGTTGATGACTCCGGCATCGCGCGGAGGAGCATCGCTGCAGCGGCCAGGTCCTGACCGGTCCCGCCGGATGCGGGTGGCGGTCTGTCCCTGGCATCGTTGGCGATGCGGTGCTGGAGACCTTGGGGCAGGTGACGTATTCCTCCGGCTAGGGGCTGGCTCGCCCATACCTGCCCGATGTTCTGGCGGATTGCCTCGAGCGCTCCTGCTCCCTCATCGAGCCCGGCCTGCGCCCCGCGGACTTGCTCGAGCTGTGGGTCTTGACCCCCCACCGGAACGGGGACCACAGCTAGCTCCCGCGGGATGTCGGCGCGAGGCGCTGGCCTAGGGGGATCACCATCCTCCGGCATGCCGAGACAGCCGCCTCCGGAGGGATCCCCTAGCTCGACGTGGAGACATTCGCGGCTCGGGCCGCAGTCCTTGTCGTCAAGGCTGCGGCTGCCGTCGGAACAGTCGGAGAGGCAGTAGTCACATGCGGTCATGAAGTCCCGCATGGCACTGGGGTTGCCAAATCCGGAGAAATCCCAGCAGACGCTGGGGTCGTCATCTTCCTCAGACCCAGAGGGTCCGTAGGTCGAGACACCCGTCAATCGGTCCCAAGGCGACCGCACACGAAACCCCAGAGAGGTTGCACTCGCCTCAACGTGAGCGCCCGCCAAAGCGAGGTCGCCAGGCGGGTTGAGGCCGAGTCGAAATGACGAAAGATGGGTAGCAGTCGGTACCTTTTTGTCGACGAGGAGCGATGAAGTCACGTTGGGGGCTGATCGCGCCGTCGTCTTGGGTACGAGGGCGACGTCCTGCAGGCCCTCCGTGAGCGTGCTGGCGTCGTCCATCTGCTCGGGGTCGACGTGTTGCGGGGGGATGGCGCCCGCCGTTGCCTCGAACGCGAGGGCGACGCTTGGCGTGTCCTCCGTTGGGGCGCTGGGGGTGTCGATTTGCTCGACAGCTATCGGAGCGCAGCCTCCCGCTCGGCCTTGGTCGCCCCGCCTCCTCCTTCGACGGCGAGGGAGAGGACGGAGCGAGCTCGAAAGTTGTCCTTCCCCCACGCGGGAAAGGCGTCGTCGATTCCGCCGCCGGCGGGCGGGCTGTCCGCCACCATTGTCGCTGTCGCGCGGCGGTGGAAGGAGTATCATGTCATAGCTGCCGTCGAGAGACATGAACTCGAGGCTCCCGAAACGGAGCACCGTCCCGGGTTGGAGAGGTCGTTGGAGACTGCCCATCTGGAGCTTGACGGGAATCTACTCGTCAACACGCAGCGTGCCCCTACCTGGCGCGCCAACTGTCGGCGTTTCGAGACCGGGGGGTCCCCGAGCCGACGAGTGAGAGTGCCGCGTGCCCCAGCCCAGATGGGTCGAGCGCGTGGGCGAGCGCGAAGGGGGGAATAGAGAGAGCGAGAGGTCGGTGGCCGGAGCCGGGTCGCGACGAGGGAGACGGAGATTCCCGCGGCCTTTCGTGTTCGCCCCGCGCCCAGGTCGGGTGCGCTTGCAGTAGGGGGTTACAAGCGTCCGCGCGGGTGAGGGGAGCGAGCGGCCCCAAGAGAGCGCCTGCCCCTGCCCTCGTTCCCGCGAGGCCAACCTTTTCTAAGAAGGCCCTGGTCCTTCCTTTTATAGTCGTAAGGAGAGGATCCAGGTGTACAGAATGGGGGTGTAGCAAGGTGCTACGTGTCTAGCGAGGGAGAGCTAGCGCCCTAAGTACATGCCAAGGTGGCAGCCGGAGAGATCTTGGCACCCTGTTGGTGTGGCGTCGTGGCTGTTGGAGAAGCAGTGGAGCTTGATGGAGGGACAGCTGTTGGAACAGCGGTGCTCTTGCTGACGTCTCCCTGCTTTCGTAAGGGAGTCAAGAGTCGCCGTCGTCATGGTCTAGTGAGGCGCCATCATTGCCTGTCTGGCGGTGCTGGCCAGATGGGACGCCGGTCTTGTTCTCTGCGACCCGAGTCGGCTCAGGGCAGGGTGATGATGACGCTTCCTGTTGACGTGGCGGTCTTGTGTCCTAGGTCGGGCGTCGTGGAGGCTCCTCCGAAGTCGAGGTCAAGTCCGTCCTGCATGACAGAGGCCGAGCCCGAACTCCTGGGTCGGGCGAGGCGGAGGTCGTTCGGCAGAGGCCGAGGCGGAGTCCGAGCCCTGGGTCGGGCGAGGCGGAGTTCGTCGTCTTCCGGGGCCTTAGCCCGAGTCCGAGCCCTGGGTCGGGTGGAGCGGAGTTCGCCGTCTTCCGGGGCCTTAGCCCGAGTCCGAGCCCTGGGTCGGGCGGAGCGGAGTTCGCCGTCTTCCGGGGCCTTAGCCCGAGTCCGAGCCCTGGGTCGGGCGGAGCGGAGTTCGCCGTCTTCCGGGGCCTTAGCCCGAGTCTGAGCCCTGGGTCGGGCAGAGCCTCCTATGGCACCTCTAGCGATGTCTGGTCGCCCGTCGGTCTTACCTTTTGCGTTAAACGCCCCGGTGACTTGGTTGGTTGGCGCGGTGATTTAGTCAGGGTTACTTCTTATCGAAGGCGGGGCCTCGGGCGAGCCGGTGATGCGTCTGCCGTGAAAGAGGAGGCCTCAGGCGAGACGAAGTCATCTTAGGGTCGGCTGCCCTCGCCCGAGGCTAGGCTCGGGCGTGGCGTGATCGAGTCGCTCGTATGGACTGATCCCTGACTTAATCAAACCCATCAGGCCTCTGCAGCTTTATGCTGATGGGGGTTACCAGCTGAGAATTAGGCGTCTTGAGGGTACCCCTAATTATGGTCCCCGACACATAGTATAGGTTAAATTCATTGCAATATGAAATGTTCAATAGTGTATATAACTTTGACATCAACCATATGTGTGCACTAATTTAAAGGAATTTAATCTATCCTTTTGGGTTTCAAGAATGATGATTCATTAACCATCCACATATAAGGATCATCATTTGTGAAACCCTCCCTTGTGTTTTAATGCTTTCTTTTCTAAGTGTTTTAACAAGGTCCTTCTAAGTGTTTTCAAGATGGATTCAAAATCTACAAATATAAGAGTCTTGGCCTTTTAATTATTGAGTTTCAATTGGTCTCATATTAAGTATGATCAAATCAAGCAAAGATGAATGAAGTTCAAGATCAAAATTCAGTATGATGAACATACTTGAATAGTGTATAATGATCAGTGAACAAAGGTTCAACACGAGGTTAAATAACCAATGAGACAATACAAATGGATATAATCTGGTCTCTATATTGGTTTGAATATATGGACAAGACCTGAGAAATCACTATGCATAAATATCATCAGAATAGAGGTTAAAGTGATTAAGAGGATTCGTCAAGCCAAATTGAATAAGATATGAGGAATCGTGAATTGGCTTGACCATATTACTATTAGTACATATATGCTTCTATCAAAATCAAACTAGAGCTTGATTGATCTTAGCATTTATATCTAGATGACATTCAAGTAAGGTTCACAATATTGAAAAAATGGTTCTCTCAATGGATGCTCAATATGATGTGACTCAAGAATGGCTTGAAAGGGTGAAGATAGCAAGGAAAGAGTTTCGAGTGACTAAGCGAAGGTGAAGGCCAAGCAACGACTTGTGGAACGAGGTACCATGACTAAGGTGAAGAAGAGAGTACTTGCACTAAGTCGATGAACTAATCAGCTATGAAGAGTTATATTGTGTTGATGCATCAGTAAGGTGACTTGAAGCCATGATTTGAACTCATATATGGTGAAATGGTTCAAGTCACATGGCTTGATTTGTGTTTGCTTCAAAAGGTGAGACAAAGATATTTGTGATCCTTATGAAGAAACACCATGGAGAAATCACACAGGACACCAATGACTCAAGGAGTTTACTTAATTATATTTTATTTAACTTGAGTATAGGAATCGTCGTACTATCAAGGGGGTCCAAAAAGAAGGTTGGTATTTGCCAAAGCTCAAGCTTCTAAGATTCAAAAGCTATTTTGAAAACAAAATCTTTTGGACACTCTATGAGTTCAACAGGAGTGAGGTTTGGGAGACGGAGATCCTTCCTATTGAAAAGTAGTTGAGATTTTTCAAGTGAGTTGAACTTCTTCAGCTGAGTTGAGCTTCTTCAGCTGAGTTGAACTTCCTCAGCTGAGTTGAACTTCTTCAGCTGAGTTGAGCTTTTTCGACTAAGTTGAGCTTCTTTAGCTGCATTGAGCTTTTTCAAGTGAGTTGAACTTCACTTCAACTGGGGTCTAGGGAGGTTCAACAGGGGTCCAGGCGGTTCAACCGGGGTCTATGGCAAGTTCAACCGGGGTCCAGGCAGGTTCAACCAGGGTCCAAGGCAAGTTCAACTGGGGTCTAGGCAGGTTCAACCGGGGTCCAAGGTAGGTTCAACCGGGGTCCACTCCAACGTCGTCTAAAAATGGTAAATATGTATCACATCCTTTTAGATTGCAAATGTCTAAAGTAGCATAGCTTATAAATTCTCTGTCTAGACCTTAATTGATTAAATAGTGCACATTTTCCTTATGTTGCATGATTATGTTCAATTGATACTCCTTTTATGCCAATGGTACTTTAAATTGCAAATAAGTACTCTCAACAGGTATCAATTGAATTCATATATATGTGTGCACTAAAACTTGAGGAGAACTTAGTGTAATATGCAATTAGTGATATGCTTATCTATCAAATTATATCAATTGGTGATTTTCAATTGGTATTTTTCGTACATGATCAATTTCATGTTGCCTTTTGTTGTGATAAGAAAATGCTAGGTGACATCTAGACTCCAAGTATCAGGTTTCACCTTCGATTTAGTATGACAATCTTCATTTGATATCTTGGACCTATGTCACAACTATGCCAACAAGAGCTTGCAAATGAATTCTAAATCCAACATAAGTCTGGAACCCCCTTGAAAAGGTAAAATGCAAAGGTACATCACTTCATGTCACTTCTCCATTACCTTTGTGCCATCTACGGACCCTTTTCATGATATTGTGTTCAAATCTTGCTTAATTATAATTTCTACCCTTTATTTTCTTTGTATCCTTTTTGGAGATTTATGACAAAGGGGAGAAATTATGCATTAAAGCTTACAGTCTTATATAACTAAGTGTAAGAAGACTTTTGAAAGGGGAAAATAATTGACAAAAGAGGGAGAATAATAAGTAAAACATAAGATGTAGGAAATTGATTAGTGCATAGTATGTCATGAGCATCACATTTATTTTATGACACAATGCACCCCATGAATGATATGATATAAGTTGTCTCCATTCTTTGACCCAAATATGTGCTTTTGGCATTTGAGGCCAAAAATGGTATTTTCTGAAATGCACATATTTAGGGGGAGGAAACTCTATCTTAGGATTCAAAATCTTATTTATCAAATCTTATGTAAGCTTTAAATGTGTTGTCATCAATCACAAAAATGGGGGAGATTGAAAATGCATTCATCACTTATGTGGGTTTTGATGATTTGGATAACAACACATTTAAAGGGCTAACAACTTTGCTAAGTGTTGAACAGGAAATTCAGTATGATGAACATGCTTGAATAGTGTATAATGATCAGTGAACAAAAGTTCAACACAAGGTTAAATAACTAATGGGACAATACAAATGGATATAATATGGTCTCTATATTGGTTTGAATATATGGACAAGACCTGAGAAATCACTATGCATAAATATCATCAGAATAGAGGTTGAAGTGATTAAGAGGATTGATCAAGACAAATTGAATAAGATATGAGGAATCGTGAATTGGCTTCACCATATTACTATTAGTCCATATATGCTTCTATGAGAATCAAACTAGAGCTTGATTGATTTTAGCAATTATATCTAGATGACATTCAAGCAAGGTTCACAATATTGAAAAAAATGGTTCTCTCAATGGATGCTCAATATGATGTGACTCAATAATGGCTTGAAAGGGTGAAGATAGCAAGGAAAGGGCTTCGAGGGACTAAGCGAAGGTGAAGGCCAAGCGATGGCTTGTGGAACGAGGTACCATGACTAAGGTAAATAAGAGAGTACTTGCACTAAGTCAATGAACTAATCAACTATGAAGAATTATATTGTGTTTGTGCATCAGTAAGGTGACTTGAAGCCATGATTTGAACTCATATATGGTGAAATGGTTCAAGTCACAGGGCTTGATTTGTGTTTGCTTCAAAAGGTGAGACAAAGATGTTTGTGATCCTTATAAAGCAACACCATGGAGAAATCACACAGGACACACCAACGACTCAAGGAGTTTACTTAATTATATTTTATTTAACTTGAGTATAGGAATCGTCGTACTATCAAGAGGGTCCAAAAAGAAGGTTGGTGTTTGCCAAAGCTCAAGCTTCTAAGATTCAAATGCTATTTTGAAAACAAAAACTTTTGGACACTCTATGAGTTCAACAAGAGTGAGGTTTGGGAGACGGAGATCCTTCCTATTGAAAAGTAGTTGAGATTTTTCAGGTGAGTTGAACTTCTTTAGCTGAGTTGAGCTTCTTCAGCTGAGTTGAACTTCTTCAGCTGAGTTGAGCTTCTTTAGCTGAGTTGAGCTTCTTCAAAGCTGATTAGTTCATCGACTTAGTGCTCAATATGATGTGACTCAAGAATGGCTTGAAAGGGTGAAGATAGCAAGGAAAGAGTTTCGAGTGACTAAGCGAAGGTGAAGGCCAAGCAACGGCTTGTGGAACGAGGTACCATGACTAAGGTGAAGAAGAGAGTACTTGCACTAAGTCGATGAACTAATCAGCTATGAAGAGTTATATTGTGTTGATGCATCAGTAAGGTGACTTGAAGCCATGATTTGAACTCATATATGGTGAAATGGTTCAAGTCACAGGGCTTGATTTGTGTTTGCTTCAAAAGGTGAGACAAAGATATTTGTGATCCTTATGAAGAAACACCATGGAGAAATCACACAGGAGACACCAATGACTCAAGGAGTTTACTTAATTATATTTTATTTAACTAGAGTATAGGAATCGTCGTACTATCAAGAGGGTCCAAAAAGAAGGTTGGTGTTTGCCAAAGCTCAAGCTTCTAAGATTCAAAAGCTATTTCAAAAACAAAATCTTTTGGACACTCTATGAGTTCAACTAGAGTGAAGTTTGGGAGACAGAGATCCTTCCTATTGAAAAGCAGTTGAGATTTTTTAGCTGTGTTGAGCTTTTTTGGTTGAGTTGAGCTTCTTCAGCTGAGTTGAGTTTTTTAGCTGAGTTGAACTTAACTTCAACTGGATCTAGGGAGGTTCAACCGGGGTCTAGGCAAGTTCAACCGGGGTACGGGGCAAGTTCAACCGGGGTCCAGGTAGGTTCAACCAGGGTTCAGAGCAAGTTCAACTGGGTCCAGGCAGGTTCAACCTTGGTCTAGGGGCATGTTCAACCGGGGTCCAGGTAGGTTCAACCGGGGTCTAGGGCACGTTCAACCGAGGTCCAGGCAGGTTCAATCGGGGTTTTTCACTGGACCTCTCTAGTCAAAACCGATTGAACCGACCCTAGGGCGGTTCAACTGGTGTCAAGGTCAGCTAACCAGTCTGACCTGTAGTCTACCAGTCTGACTAGCAGACTGACTGTAAGTATGACTACCAGGCGGTTGAACTGACCCTAGGGGCAATTCAACCGATGTTAGGACCTGTTGACCATTCTGACCTGTAGTCTGCCAGTACGATTGGCAGACTGACTATCAGCCTGCCCTAAGCGGTTGAACCGGCCCTAGGGGCGGTTCAACTGGCCTCCCACAGAAAAGTCGGGTACAACGGCTAGGTTTGGAGCCCCACCTATATATACTCACTCCTACCACTCTCCCCATAGTAGAGCATGACCTAAACTCCATTTCTAACTTGAGAAACACCTCCCACTCTCTCTCACACATCTCCTGCCTCTCCCATTTCAAATCTTTGGAGAGAAATCTTTGAGTGAGATTGAAGAGCTACGGGTTTTTGTGCTTCATCTCTAAATCCTTCTTGTTCTTCTTGATTCGAGCTTTAGTACTAGATCGAGTTCTTTGTGGATTCATTACTCTAGGAGCTTATAGCTCCTAGACAACTAGGTGTCTCTTGTGAGTTTCCAAATCTTATGGAAGACCATAATAAGGTTTGTATTACCCGCTCGTTTGAGCAAAGATTAATGTGTGGGATTGACCTTTGTGGTCGGCAGAGGGAGGATTAGGGTTGAAGGAGACCCGGCTATATCTGGGCGCCTCAACAAGGAAGTAGGGCACCTTTTGTGGTGTGACCGAACCTCGGGATAAATATTGTGTTCTTACTTATTGTGTTTGTTTGTGTTCTTCTTTCTCTTACCATTTCGTGAAAGAATTGTTCATATCTTTTTGGTGTGTGGTTTTTGAGAAGTGCCCTTCTTAGATCTACTACTTTGAACCCAATGGATCATCTAGGACATCTCATTTCTAAAGATAACTGGGTGAATTTTGAGATCAATTCAGTTTTATATCTCTGTTGGTACTTGCCTTTTCGGGCAAGTGGATCCAACGGGAGAGTGGAAAGGGTGATTGCAAAGTTCAACGGGGAATATCGATAGCTCTATTAATCTGACCTCTCAAGGGCACTGTACGGGGGTATTTATAGGTACCTGAGTGTCCACCGTCCTAAGGCAAGGACGTTTATGCCCTCGAGTACCCAGACTATCCTCAGAATATTCCCTCAAAGGGAGGTTACAGACAGTCATTATAGAAAAGCTATTACAGAAGAGGCCCGTAACATGCTTGTCAGCACGGGGCCCGTTACAATGGGTCAAATCCTACGTGGGCCTCTGGGCAAGATGGGGACGCGGGACTAGCAGAATATGTCGAAGTCTTGCCTTCGTCTTGCAATGGAGAGGACGAAGGGCAACCGCGTCGGTCATCTCGTCTTTTTTGGTGTAGCGAGGCGACGAAGGCTTCGAGCGAAGGGTAGTGTCTTCGCCTTCGCCCCAACATTTGCCCTCCGAGGGACCAGTTCGACTGAGTCATCTGGTGCCGAAGACGTCGCTAGATGGTGGAGACGCTGCCCTCGCTCAAAGTGGTCCCGCGGGGGTTTTTGAGGTGACCATTGGTGGACGTGGCACTGTTGGACTGCGTGTTTCTCGAAGCGTCGTGCCCTGTCTATAAAAAGGCGGCACGGCTAGGGCTGTTGCTCACCCTTGCGTGCGCCTAAAAACCCTAGCTTTTTCAAGTCGCTCGCCCGCTCGCCTGCCCTCTTTGTTCTTCTGCTTCGGAGATCTAGCCCGCGTCAAGCAGACCGCGCGCCGCCGTCGACGGTACATAGCAATGTCTTCCTCCTCATCTGTGAGTGGGTCATCGGCCTATTCATCGTCCGAGGATACCCTAAGCGATTTGGCAGCGATGGAGTTGCAGCCGGGCCACACGGTGGAGTTCGGCACCTCGAGGATTTCCTCGGTTCGCGTGCAGGAGATGCAGCAGCTAGGGTATTTTGGTGACGGTGTTGGGCGTGTCCCGGGTGCTGAGGAGATTCCTGAACCTAAGGGCGAGTTAGTTGTGTTCGAGGCATTCTTTATCGCCGGCCTTCACCTACCGGCTCATCGTTTCGTGGCAGAGGTCTTGCAGAGGTTCGACATCCAGGTCCACTAGTTGACACCTAACGCCGTGGTTGCCCTGGCGAAGTATGTCTGGGTGGTGACTTCGTACGGCGGTCAGCCATCCATAGAGGTCTTCGCTAAGAACTATTGTCTGCACTGGTAAAAGAGAAAAATTGGAAATAAGATTGCACAATTTGGATCGTGCACCTTCACGCCGAGGACCAGAAAGACTTTGGCGGAAGTCGTGGAAATAGTCCCCTACGCTCGGAATAAGTGGGGCAACTGGTGGGACTATTGGTTTTATGTCTCAGGAGGGGAAGTCGAAGATCTCCCAGGGCTCCCTGCGGCTGTCATGTGCTCCCACTGTTATGTGTCATTCCCATCGTTTGAGGTGGCGGAGGACGATGATGACGAGGGGGCCCTACGGTATGCTGCCCGCATGAGTAGCGGACGTGATTTGGTTGAGGAGTTCATCAGTTATGGAGTATGGCCCTTGGCACACGGCTGGGTGCTTGACGAAGTGTGCCCTCGCTAGATGCCTACCTTGGGTGAGCAGTTGGTGCAAAGTCCTACCTTCGCTTTGGATTTGCGTGGCCCAAACCCGGCCGCGTTTGTGCATGAAGTAGAGGATGAAGCAGTGAGGATTGTGGGGCGATATGTTCCGAGGACGGAGGCTTTGCAGAGTTGGGATATTCGCGGTTCCAATGTCCATTTGAACCGTGTCTTCGAGTTGAGTCGTCTGCCATATGGCAGTTACCCAGGAGGCGACGCTGCTACTACTGTCGATCGCCGGGGAAAAAAGCCAGCGGCTGGGGTTGAGGAAGGCCCTTCACGGGGAGCTGTGCTGACCACTAAAAAGAGAAAACTAGGTACTGCGGCTGAGGGGTTGGGGGTCTTTGAATGTTTCGTTGTGGATTTAATGGGAACTTGTGCGGCCCCCAAGGGAAGGATGTCTTCGCCCGAGCTCCGAAAATCTTCGGCGCGAATGCTGGAGGTTACCGGGGGTCGCTGGCCAAGGAATGTTCTGATCCCCCGGGCGGCCGACGAGGACATGTTTACGTCTCGCTTAGCTCGTGAGATGAAGATTTTTCCTTATGGACGGAATATTGCTGGTGTTGTATCGGCAGTGATGGATAAGGACCGCCAAGATGCGACACGGAAGCGTCGGGTGTTCACTAGGGTCGGGGACCCTAGTTGCGAGGTAAAGAAGGCGCGGGGGATCACGAAGTCCGCCGCCCCTGGCCCCAGCAAGCCTTCATCGGGTGCGAGGGTCATCGCTCCTGGCTCGAGCAAACTGCCTTCTGCTGAGCCCACGCAGGAGCGAAGGCCATCGTCTCCGCTGCATGCTGCCGAGGCGGCGGCGTGCAGGGCCGACCTCTCTATGGACATCTGCATGGATGACTACCGCGTGGGTGGCGTCATGATGTTCGATGCTCGCACAGGGCGGGGACTTGCTGGTGAGTTTTTTCACTAAGTCTAGGTCTTGGACAAGATTGTGATGCAGGGTCGGAAGCTAGGCAACTGGCTGTTGTCCTGGCTCCGGTGGCAGCCGCGCCGGCCACGGTGGTGGCCGAGGTGAAGATGCTTCACAGGACCCATGGTCCAAGTTTTGCGCCAGCGGCGAGATTGTTTCGGCCGCCACCGCTAAAGACGTGGTGAGTTCTGTTGCTCAGCAGCTGAAGCATGTAAGTCGTCTTGGACTTCGTCAGTTTGTTGTGTTTATGTGATTGCGAATTTTGATTGACTTGTCATGGCAGGCGGCTGCCTTCGCCAATCATGTGGCGTCGGGCGCTCTGACCTCAGAGTTCGCTGCCGAGAGGCAGCGACTCGAGGGTAGGATTGAGCGCCTCCGGGCATAGCATACGGAGGCTGTGCGAGACAAGTCAGCTGCGGAAAACAATATCCATAGGCTGACGGAGAAGTTGGCGGCTACGGAGGCCGAGAAGGAGGACCTCAGCCATCAACTGGCGGTGGAGAGGAAAGATGCAAACAGGGCCTATGCTGAGGCGCAAGCTGCGCTTGCAGAGGCCAAACTAGCGCGTGCGGAGGCCAGTCTCGCTCGCCAACGCGCCGAGGAGGCAGAGACGAGCCACGACAGCCTGCGCGACCGCCTGGACAAGGTGGAGGCCTCTACCCGCGCAGAGGTGGACCAGACGCATGCACAGCTCGCGGACGCGTACTGGCAGCTTGGTGCGCTAACCGCTCCCTTTGACGCGTCCGGTAAGGAGGTGGGCCTCCGCTTCCTCGAGTGACTGCAGGAGGAGTTGGAGGTGCTCCCAACGATTATGACAGGCCTCATGTCCTTCACCTCACTGATCACCTGCGAAGGGGCCGTGAATGCCTTGTCCCATGAGGGGCGCACGCACTTCGAAGTCTTTGACCGTGAAAGGGAATTAGGCTTACACCTAGTTCCTAAATAATTTTGGTGGTTGAATTGCCCAAACACAAATTATTTGGACTAACTAGTTTGCTCTAGTGTATAAGTTATACAGGTGCAAAAGGTTCACACTTAGCCAATAAAAAGACAAAGTTTTGGGTTCAACCAAAGGAGCAAGGGACAACCGAAGGCACCTCTGGTCTGGCGCACCGGACTGTCCGGTGTGCCACCGGACATGTCCGGTGCACCAGAGGACTCAGACTTCAAACTCGTCACCTTCGGGAATTTCCAGATGCGACTCCGCTATAATTCACCGGACTGTCCGGTGTACACCGGACATGTCCGGTGCTCCAGGGAAGAGCGGCCTCCGGAACTCGCCAGCCTCGGGAATTCATTGAAGCTGCTTCGCTATAATTCACTGGACTGTCCGGTGTACACCGGACTGTCCGGTGTAACAGCGGGGCAACGGCTATTTCGGTGCCAACGGCTACCTGCGACGCATTAAATGCGCGCGCTGCGCGCGCAGAGGTCAGGCACGCCCATGCTGGCGCATCGGACAATCTACAGTGCATGTCCGGTGCGCCACCGGACATCCAGGCGGGCCCAGAAGACAGAGCTCCAACGGTCGACCCCAACGGCTTTGGTGACGTGGCTGTCGCACCGGACATGTCCGGTGTGCACCGGACTGTCCGGTGCGCCATCGAACAGACAGCCTCACCAAACGGCTAGTTTGGTGGTTGGGACTATAAATACCCCCAACCACCCACCATTCATTGAATCCAAGTTTTCCACTTCCCAACTACTTACAAGAGCTCTAGCATTCAATTCTAGACACACCAAAGAGATCAAATCCTCTCCAAATTCCACACAACGCCCTAGTGATTAGAGAGAGTGATTTGCTTGTGTTCTTTTGAGCTCTTGCGCTTGGATTGCTTTCTTCTTTCTTTGGCATTCTTTCTTGTGATCAAACACTCACTTGTAATTGAGGCAAGAGACACCAATCGTGTGGTGGTCCTTGCGGGAACTTTGTGTTCCAAGTGATTGAGAAGAGAAAGCTCACTCGGTCCGAGGGACCGTTTGAGAGAGGGTAAGGGTTGAAAGAGACCCTGCCTTTGTGGCCTCCTCAACGGGGAGTAGGTTTGAGAGAACCGAACCTCAGTAAAACAAATCCGCGTGTCTCACTTCATTATTTGCTTGCGATTTGTTTTGCACCCTCTCTCGCGGACTCTATTATATTTCTAACGCTAACCCGGCTTGTAGTTGTGATTATTTTTGAGAATTTCAGTTTCGCCCTATTCACCCCCCCCCCCTCTAGGCGACTTTCAATTGGTATCGGAGCCCGGTGCTTCATTAGAGCCTAACCGCTCGAAGTGATGTCGGGAGATCACACCAAGAGGGAGATGGAGACCGGTGACAAGCCCACTACGAGCCAAGGGAGCACTTCATCGGAAGAGTCCCGCACCAAGAGGAAGGAGAAGAAAAAGGACTCCTCCAAACGGAAGGAGAAAAGATCTTCTTCCTCACACCACAAAGAGAAGAAGGAAAAATCTTCTTCCCACAAGTCGCATCGGAAAGGCGACAAGCACAAGAGGATGAGGAAGGTGGTCTACTACGAGACCGACACTTCATCAACATCGACCTCCGACTCCGATGCGCCGTCCGTAACTTCTAAGCGCCAAGAGCGCAAGAAGTTTAGTAAGATCCCCTTACACTATCCCCGTACATCTAGACATACTCCATTACTTTCCGTTCCATTAGGCAAACCGCCAACCTTTGATGGCGAGGATTATGCTAGGTGGAGTGATTTAATGAAATTTCATCTAACCTCACTCCACAAAAGTATATGGAATGTTGTTGAGTTTGGAGCACAGGTACCATCCATAGGGGATGAGGATTATGATACGGACGAAGTGGCCCAAATCGAGCACTTCAACTCCCAAGCTACAACCATACTCCTCGCCTCTCTAAGCAAGGAGGAATACAACAAGGTGCAAGGGTTGAAGAATGCAAAGGAGATTTGGGACCTACTCAAGACCGCGCACGAGGGTGATGAACTCACCAAGATCACCAAGCGGGAAACGATCAAGGGGGAGCTCGGTCGCTTCCGTCTTCGCCAAGGGGAGGAGCCACAAGATATGTACAACCGGCTCAAAACCTTGGTGAACCAAGTGCGCAACCTCGGGAGCAAAAAGTGGGACGACCACGAGGTGGTTAAGGTTATTCTAAGATCTCTCATTTTCCTTAACCCCACTCAAGTTCAATTAATTCGTGGTAATCCTAGATACCCACTAATGACCCCCGAGGAAGTGATCGGGAATTTTGTGAGCTTTGAATGCATGATTAAAGGATCAAAGAAAATCAACGAGCTTGACGAACCCTCCACGTCCGAAGCACAACCGGTGGCTTTTAAGGCAACGGAGGAGAAGAAGGAGGAGTCTACACCAAGTAGACAACCAATTGACGCCTCCAAGCTCGACAATGAGGAGATGGCTTTAATCATTAAAAGCTTTCGCCAAATCCTCAAGCAACGGAGGGGGAAGGACTACAAACCCCGCTCCAAGAAAGTGTGCTACAAATGTGGTAAGCCCGGTCATTTCATAGCAAAATGTCCTATATCTAGTGACAGTGACAGGGGCGACGACAAGAAGGGAAAGAGGAGAGAAAAGAAGAAGTACTACAAGAAGAAGGGCGGCGATGCCCATGTTTGCCGGGAGTGGGACTCCGACGAGAGCTCCACCGAGTCCTCCTCCGACGAGGACGCCGCCAACATCGCCGTCACCAAGGGACTCCTCTTCCCTAACGTCGGCCACAAGTGCCTCATGGCAAAGGACGGCAAAAGGAAGAAGGTTAAATCTAAATCCTCCACTAAATATGAATCCTCTAGTGATGATAATGCTAGTGATGAGGAGAATAATTTGCGTACCCTTTTTGCCGATCTTAACATGCAACAAAAGCAAAAATTAAATGAATTGATTAGTGCTATTCATGAGAAGGATGATCTCTTGGACTCTCAAGAGGACTTCCTTATTAAGGAAAACAAAAAGCATGTTAAGGTTAAAAATGCTTATGCTCTAGAGGTAGAAAAATGTAACAAATTATCTAGTGAGCTAAGCACATGCCATGACACTATTGACAACCTTAGAAATGAAAATGCTAGATTAATTGCTAAGGTTGATTCTCATGTTTGTGATGCTTCAATTCCCAATCTTAGAAATGATAATGATGATTTGCTTGCTAAGATTAAGGAATTGAATGATTCTCTTGCTAGCCTTAGAATAGAAAATGAAAATTTGATTGCTAAGGCTAAGGATTTTGATGTTTGCAATACTACTATTTCCGACCTTAGAACTAAGAATGATATGTTGCATGCTAAGGTTGTAGAACTAAAATCTTGCAAACCCTCTACATCTAATGTTGAGCATGTTTCTATTTGTACTAGATGTAGAGATGTTGATATCAATGCTATTCATGATCACATGGTATTAATTAAACAACAAAATGATCATATAGCAAAATTAGATGCTAAAATTGCCGAGCATAACTTAGAAAATGAAAAGTTTAAATTTGCTAGAAGTATGCTCTATAATGGGAGACGCCCTGGCATCAAGGATGGCATTGGCTTCCAAAGGGGAGACAGTGTCAAACTTAATGCCCCTCCTAAGAACTTGTCTAACTTTGTTAAGGGCAAGGCTCCCATGCCTCAGGATAACGAGGTTACATTTTGTACCCTGCCGGCTATCCTGAGAGCAAAATTAGGAGAACTCATTCTAGGAAGTCTCACTCTGGCCCTAATTATGCTTTTATGTATAAGGGTGAGACATCTAGCTCTAGGCAACCAACCCGTGCCAAGTTGCCTAGAAAGAAAACTCCTATTGCATCAAATGGTCATAGCATTTCTGTTGGGGCCGTGCTTCGGTGCGCCGAAGGTCTTACACGAAGAAGCAGCTTCGGCTGAAGTCGTCTCCAAGTGATGGCCGAAGGTTCCTTTTCATGGAGCTTCAGCGTTACGAACCGACATAGAGATAGAATGACCTTTTTATCCATAGAGGTCTGAGTCAATGTTGTAAACTTTTGTAAGGGGCATAATTGTAATTTGTCACAGGCTGCGACCTGTGCCTATAAATAGATGAACAGTACCTCTGTACTGTTCACGCGAACCTGTCATTTGCCTTCGCATCACACTTGTATTCTTGCTTTCTTCAGGACCGAAGGTACATTTGTAATTTAAAATCATTTATATTCATTCATGATAGTAGAAGTAGAAATAATTCTATGATAACATTCAAATGTTTATTTTGTACCTCATGATTTATATGAACACTTCGTTCCTTGCTATTATGCTTACGAAGGTATGTCCTTCGTAACCTTCGTCCGAAATTCGTTATATCCCGAAAGGATATAAAGTCTTGGAGGACGAAGGACTTTAACTCTTAACATTTTCTATGTTGCCTTGTTCTTAATTCTTAGCATTTGAGAACAAGCCCCCAACATTGGCGCCCACCTCCGGTGAACTCACTTCCACTTTTCTGAGCTGATGGCTTCGTTCAACAATCAAGCTGGAGCTGCTTCGGCTTCGAAGCTGGTGCTCCCGATAACAGGCGGTTCTTGCTCAGAGCCGGCTAACAAGAAGCAGAAGAAGGAGGCTCAGAGAAGGGTGCAGCATGTTGGAGTGCAGGGACCCTTCATCAAGTCAAAATGGTCCCACATTCCAATTACTTTCTCTCAGGAAGACCTTCAGCTTAAGGATTATCCTCACAATGATGCCATGGTTATCTCTTGCGTGATCAAAGGATTTCTGGTTCACAATGTTCTAGTTGATACAGGCAGTGCAGCTGACATTATATTTGCTAAAGCCTTCAGACAAATGCAAGAGCCCGAAGACAAGATTCATGATGCTACGCACCCTCTTTGTGGCTTCGGAGGGCGACAGATTGTAGCACTTGGGAAGATTACCATGCCGGTAACCTTCGGATTTGTTAACAACACAAGGACTGAGCAAATTGTGTTTGATATTGTTGACATGGAGTATCCTTACAATGCCATCATTGGCCGTGGTACTCTTAATGCCTTCGAAGCAATTCTTCACCCAGCTTATCTCTGCATGAAGATACCTTCGGACCAAGGGCCTATTGCTATTCATGGAAGCCAGGAAGCTGCTAGAAGGGCCGAGGGAAGCTGGACTGACTCCAAGGCAATCCATAACATAGATGGAGCTGAAGCTTGTGAACAGTACAAATTCAGGAGGGAGAAGGCAGCTTCAGCGGATCAGCCGAAGCCCATGTTATTGTGTGAAGACATAGCAGAGCAGAAGGTGCTGTTAGGCTCGCAATTATCTGAAGACCAGGAGAAAACCCTGATAAGGTTTTTATTCAACAACAAAGATGTTTTTGCATGGTCAGCCAATGATCTCTGTGGAGTAAATCGGGATGTTATTGAACATTCGCTCAATGTTGACCCTTCCTTCAGACCCCGAAAGCAGAGGCTTCGGAAAATGTCTGATGACAAGGCTGAAGGGGCTCGCAATGAAGTAAAAAGACTCCTCAGTGCAGGAGTTATCAGAGAAGTGAAGTATCCAGAGTGGCTAGCTAACACTGTTATGGTGAAGAAGGCCAATGGCAAATGGAGAATGTGTATTGATTTCACAGATCTCAACAAGGCTTGTCCGAAGGATGAATTCCCGCTGCCAAGGATAGACTCTTTAGTCGATGCAGCAGCTTCTTCAGAGCTCATGAGTCTCCTAGACTGCTACTCAGGCTATCATCAAATTTGGATGAAGAAGGAAGATGAGCCAAAAACTAGCTTCATAACCCCAAGTGGTACATATTGCTATCTTCGGATGCCTGAGGGGCTCAAAAATGCTGGAGGAAGTTTCAGCCGAATGACAGCGAAGGTTCTCCAGTCTCAGATAGGCAGAAATGTGTTGACTTATGTCGATGACATTATTGTAAAAAGCACGAAGCAGGAGAATCATATTGCTGATCTGCAGGAGACCTTCGCCAGCTTCAGACAAGCTGGTCTGAAGCTGAACCCAGAAAAATGTGTCTTCGGAGTGAAGAAGGGTAAATTTCTTGGATGCTTGGTTTCAACAAAAGGAATCGAAGCTAATCCAAATAAAATCGAAGCTATACTTCGAATGGAGCCACCAACCACAAGAAAGGGGGCTCAAAGATTGACAGGAAGGCTGGCATCTCTCAACAGATTTATATCCAGATCAGCAGAAAGAAACTTACCATTCTTCGAGGTGCTGAAGTCAGCTGAAGTCTTTCAATGGGGCCCAAGTCAACAAAAAGCCTTCGAAGAGCTGAAGCAATACTTAATAGATCTAACAACATTAACTCCACCAACGCCAGGGGCTCCTCTGTTGTTATATGTGGCAGCTTCGCACTCAGCAGTAAGTGCGGCACTTGTCCAGGAGAAGTTTGATGGACAAGTCAAGAAGCAGGTCCCAGTATATTTTGTATCTGAAGTCCTTAGTGTCTCAAAGAAGAATTATACAGAGCTGGAGAAGGTATTGTATGCCGTTTTAATGGCATCCAGGAAGCTTCGGCATTATTTCCAGGCATACAACATTATTGTTCCTTCTTCGCAGCCATTGAAGGATATCATGAGAAATAGAGAAGCTACTGGCCGGATTGGAAAATGGGCTGCGGAGCTCAATGAATTTTACATTGATTATATATGTGCATAGATCCTCAATCCAGTCTCAAGCATTGGCAGATTTCATTGCCGACTGGACGCCAGGGGCTCAGGACGAAGAAGCAAATAAAGATGCCGAAGTATGGACAGTGTTTTGTGATGGCTCTTGGGGAACCTTCGGAGCAGGTGCAGCTGCTGTGTTGGTCTCACCGTCCAAGGTTAAAACTTGCTATGCAGCAAGACTTGACTTCAGCTGCACAAATAATATAACTGAATACGAAGCCCTGCTCCTGGGTCTTCGGAAATTAAAGGCAATGGGAATCAGAAGGGCGATTCTTAAAACTGATTCCCAGGTTGTTTCGGGTCATATTGACAAAAGTTGCAAGGCTAAAGATCCGAAGCTTGAAAAATACCTAGACACGGTTCGAAGGATCGAAGCTTCCTTCGAAGGATTTTCTGTTAAGAATATCCCTCGAGGACAAAATGAGCATGCTGATTTGTTAGCCAAGTCTGCAGCACAGGGGCTGCCGCTACCTTCGGATGTGTTCTTCGAAACAATAAAGGCACCTTCAGTGGAGCTACTGGAAAGAGCAGTCCTTAACATTTCTCCTGTTTACAGTGAAGATTGGAGAACTGAAATAATCTCTTACCTTCAGGGTAACTTTCTATCAGATGACGAAGCTTATAATAAAAGGATAGAGGCAAGAGCTCGTCCGTATGTCATGATAAAAGGGGAGTTATACAAGCATGGAGTTTGTGCCCCGCTGCTCAAGTGCTTGTCTAGAACCGAAGGTATAGAGTTAATGAAAGAAATACATGCAGGCCTGTGTGGATCCCACATCGGATCTAGGCCGTTACTTGGAAAAGTTTTCCGCCAAGGGTTTTATTGGCCCAAGGCAGCTTCGGATGCTGCGGAGTTGGTTCAAAAGTGCGAAGGTTGTCAGAAATGTGCGAGAGATCAGAAGCAACCTTCGTCTTTGACACAGCTGATACAGCCCGTATGGCCATTGCAAAGGTGGGGCCTCGACTTGCTGGGTCCATTACCACCGGCTCAAGGGAATCTAAAATATGTTATAGTAGCTGTGGAGTATTTTTCCAAGTGGATTGAGGCGAAGCCATTAGCCACAATAACTTCGGCCACTGTCCAAAAATTTTTCTGGCAGAACATTGTCTGTCGTTTCGGAGTACCGAAGGCCATCACTGTAGATAATGGAACGCAGTTCGACTCCGAAGATTTCAGAAATTTCTGTGATCAAATTGGAACGAAGATCCATTTTGCATCAGCCAGGCATCCGGAGTCGAATGGGCTTGTTGAAAGGGCCAACGGCATCATAATGACAGGAATAATGAAGCTAATCTTTAATCAACCAAGGGGAAAGTGGCCAGATCAGTTGACCAAAGTGGTGTGGAGCCACAATACAACAACATCAAGGTCTACAGGCTTTACCCCATTCAAGTTATTATTCGGTGACGAAGCAATAACTCCGGAAGAAGCTAAAGCTGGATCAATAAGAGTGGTAGATTCGGCAGAATCAGGTGCCGAAGATGCTTGTCTTGTGGAAAAAGATGCCTTAGAAGGGATCAGGCTTCAGGCCGTGGAGAATATCAATAAATATCAGGCTGAAACAGTTAGATGGCGAGATAGAAAGGTCCGGCTAAAAAATATTGAGCCGGGACACTTGGTGCTTCGGAGAGTGGCCAACCCAGATACAGTCGGCAAGTTACAATTGAAATGGGAAGGGCCTTTCTTAGTAGCATCCTCGTCAAGGCCTGGTTCCTACAGATTGAAGGACATGGATGGCAACGAAATTCCAAGGTCTTGGAATTCAGATGAGCTTCGGAGATATTATGTATAACTTGATGTAACTTTTTATGTTTTTCTTTTTCTTTTTCATGGCACCCTTTTCCTTTCTAAAGGGGGAGAAAGGTTTTTAATGGGGCCATCATCTGTAATTTCCTTTTTAGTTTTATAAGAGCAAAATCCCCCAAAGAATGTAAATGTAAAAGCTGAGAACGCACCATCGAGTGCCGAAACTAAAAAAAAGAGAGAAGAAGCTCCAAAGACGTCCCTAAGGGGATGCAGAGCTTACAGCGAAAAGTCAACGCTGATACCGCCTAAGTAAAAGGCGAAGAAGCTCCAAAGACGTTCCTAAGGGAATGCAGAGCTTATACTGCCTAAGTAAAAGGCGAAGAAGCTCCAAAGTCGTTCCTAAGGGAATGCAGAGCTGATGTGTGGTTGGTTCCAAAGAAATAATGGCTGAGAGTGTGGCTTCGGATATATGTTTTGGACATTCATTCGCACATTACATTACATCATGGCATTTGCATGCATAAGCATTCATTCATAGCATTTATGCACCAAAGTAGTTGCTTCGGCAAAAAGGAGAAGTGGTTTTTTATGATTCGTTATGCTTTATTGACTGCAAAAGAAGAAGTGGTCTCTTATGTTTTGTGTACAAAAAAGAAAAGCTTCGGCAAAAAGAAGAAGTGGTCTCTTATGTTTTGTGTACAAAAAAGAAAAGCTTCGGCAAAAAGAAGAAGTGGTCTCTTATGCTTCGTTGTGTACGAAAAGAAGGGAAGGTGTTTTTTCGCCCTCGGCTCAAAATACTGATTTCGTCCACATCAAAGCACTTCAGTAGAAGGGTAAGAATATATTACAGGGTATGTACAAAGTCCCTTGAGAACAGTTTAATTGTATTTACAAAAGTTGTTACAAAAGTATCCTGAGTTTTTTCCTATAGTATACTTCTACTGATCTTCATTAAGCTTCAGCTTCGGCGACAGCTTCGGCGACATATCTTAAGCATCATCTTCACCTTCGTCATCCTACATAAATCAAGGTATCGTGAGTAAAAATCAAGTGCAAAGGAGAAGGTAAGTACGAAGTATCATTTCTTACTGGTTCAAGATGACTTCGAGCTTCGTCTCCGGCCTTCTCCCGCCCGCCTTTTGTCCATATCATTTTTATAAATCTATTTGAGATACTTCGGGCGAGGTCAGGTATATCGTCCAGGATTGATGGAGACAAGGTGAAGTTGGGCCTGTTGACGATTTTTCCATGCTCGCAGCCGGCCTTCAGGAATGCTGCAGCGGTACCCCGAGAAGCTACCCAGGCACAGAAGTCACCGTGCCCGGCTATAACTTCGTCAAGTTCTTCGATCTCAGCTTCAATATGATCGAACGCTTGTGGTAAATTTTCCGCTGAAGGGTTAAACTTCCCGCTGCTAGCTCCAACAGAGTAAAATATCTTTTTTAATCGTTCAATACAATTATTGCTAAATCTCAAGCATTTGTCTTGAAGGCTTGTCAATGATTTCTTCAAGTCTGAGTTGGCCTGGACTTCGGCTTCAAGCTTCGAATTAAGCTCTAGCTTCTCCTGTTCAAATTGTTTTGATTCACTGATAAGCTTCGAATTCAACTCTGATACTTTAGCCTCAGTCTCTGCCAGCAAGCCTTCGGTCGATTGGAGCTCGAAGTCTTTCTTTTCAATGATAGCAGATTGTTCTTTTATCTTGCTTTCTAAGTTTTCAATTATAGCTTCGTGTTTTTTGTCCTCCAAATCTTGCTGCATTTTCAGAGCTTTGCTCAGTAGCATGCTCTGCACAGAAACAACTTACGTTAGTAACATTTTCATTATTAACAGCAATAAAAACCAGAGAAAAGGTTGTTTACCTTGAAGTTGGAGTAAAATAAGCTGCCGACGATATGTTGTCGTCGGTAGCGGCTGATGTCTGTCTCTAGCTTCGGAAAACCGATACTCTTTGATAGAGTACCGATTACCTTAGCTCCAGTTTGGTCTCGAATGCAGCCTAATTTTTCATCGTCCACACCTCCAAATAGGAGAGCTCCTGGCTTGTAGCCGCAAGATTTGGCGTAGTCCTTAAGTTCTTCCATTTCGGCCTTCGACAGTTTTTGCCCAATTAAATTTTGGAATGTGTAGGCTTCGTCGTCCGAAGTGTCCTCGGCTATTTCTTTCCCCTTCCCTGGCACTGTGGCCATGGTTTTTTCAGCGGCAGGGCAAGCTTCTTCTGCAGCCATGTCTTGCAAGATTTTGTCAATGTCCTCAATGGTAGTTTCTAAGTTTACATCTTCGGCTGTAGCGGCTTCGGTAGCCGCGACCTCCGAAGGTGCGACTTCGACGTTTGTGGTGCCTTCGACAGCTGGTGTTTTCTGAATTGACGCCCTAGGCGGCGTCTTGTCGATAACTTCAGTTACTGCAATAATTCTTTGCCGCTTGGGTTTGGTTATCTTCGTTTGATCCGGCTCGTCCACCTTTCGAAAAAGCTTCGTCAGTTGGAGCCCTAATGGACTTAGCTTCGTGGGCATGGGTTCAGTCATTACCTTTAAAATTTCCTCCACGTCGCTGGTAGAAGGTGGTGTGGGGGTCCCCTCTTCTTCGGATATTTTTCGCTTCGGAGTTGATATTTTTCTTTTCTTGGGAATTTTCTTCTCTTTTGCTGGTCTTTCTTCATCCTTGTTCAGAGTTTCGGCCACTCTTTTTCTTTTGTGGCCCTCGGCACCCTTGTTCAACTGCTCATAGTCAGGGTACTCGAAGCCCAGGGCATCAAGCACTCGGTTCAGCCTTCGCTTCGGTCGGGCGCCGAAGGCCGCTGTCATTAGTTGATCCTCTTTTTTGGAATAATTCCCCAGGATTTCATTGCACATCACCTCGACTGTGTCCAGCCACTCTTGGCAGGGCTTCTTAAAGAATTTCTTGAATTTGAAGTGATAGGGCAGCCGGACAAGATCCCCCTCCTTCTTCTCCCCCTTTAACTTTGGCATTTCCCATTCTTTCAGAGTAGGGAAGACTCTGAATGCCAAGAATTCTTGGACCAGATCCCTGGTACCGATATGCTCTGCAATAATTCCGAATTCATCCATTGCCTGCTGTGTTTCACCCTCTGGCGTCATGTTGCAGCGGGGTCGGGTTTCTCCGAAGATCAGCTCGATTGGACTTTGCACAAGCTTCTCCTTGTTGTCATCAACTTTGACATAGAACCATTCTGATTTCCAGCCTGCCGGCCATTTGCTTCGGTAGCTAATTACAGGAAACTTTGCCGTTTTCCGGTAGGCAAAATTGTAACAACCGAAGTTATCGTGTAGCCCATCTTTTCTGGCCTTGGTTTGATAATGCAACTCATGAACTCGACAGAAACTGTCGGCAAATGGCTCCACTGCTTGGCTTCGGAGGGCCCAAATATAAACGCTAAGTCTAACGATAGCGTTGGGAGTTAACTGGTGAAGGTAGATGCCAAACCTTTTCAGTATCTCCGCAATAATCTCGTGAAGAGGGAATCTAAGCCCAGCCTTTAAAAAGCTCTTGAAGATAACAATCTCGTCCTTCCCTGGCTTCGGGGTGGTTTCTTCTCCCCCGAAGCGAAGTAGCTTCTTCTGGTCTTCATTGAAATAACCTGCTTTCACCATCTTCGAAAGATCAGCCTTTGAAACAGTTGATTTCCCAAAATCCAGGTGACTGGGCTTGCTGGGCATGGCAATGCGGTAGTCATCTTCGGGATCAGTCCCTTCAATGTTTTCTTCTTCTCCTTCGGCAGTTGTCGGGTTTGCCTCAGCAGCAGGCATTTCTTCCGCAGTCACTAGACCGGAACGCTGCATCGCTTCGGAGATGGGCACAGTGTTCGAACCTTCGGCTTCGTCTCCCTCACGTACAACTTTGGCAGTAGATCGCACTCTCACCATTTGATTCTGAGTTTGGGGAAGTCAGATACTTTTTTCTTTTTTCTTTCCTCCCGAAGCTCTTCTTTCTGACGAAGCAGACGTCGAGATGGACCTTCGCTCGATTCTGAGAGTCAAGCTTCGGCTATGGTGGAAAATTTTGGCAGCAAAACAGTGCAAATAGCAATGAATGCTGTGGTAACTTCACACCTACCCGTCTGTTTATATAGTGCTGCAGGTAAGAAGGCGAAGCGGCAGGATTTTTTACACCAAGCGGGCAGTCACTCGTACTCGCTGTGCAGTGGACCGCAAAGATCAAACAGTAACTCGGCAAGGTGGGCCTGGCACGCGCTCGGAAGCCGGATCGTTTCTCCGCAACGAGCTCAGGGAAGGTGTTTTTTGGACCTTCGGCTTCCCGAAGCTGAAGAGGCTTTTTTCACGGGTCAAGCTCGTTACGAAAAACGATCTAGCACCGCGAAAGGGGCTACTGTTGGGGCCGTGCTTCGGTGCGCCGAAGGTCTTACACGAAGAAGCAGCTTCGGCTGAAGTCGTCTCCAAGTGATGGCCGAAGGTTCCTTTTCATGGAGCTTCGGCGTTACGAACCGACATAGAGATAGAATGACCTTTTTATCCATAGAGGTCTGAGTCAATGTTGTAAACTTTTGTAAGGGGCATAATTGTAATTTGTCACAGGCTGCGACCTGTGCCTATAAATAGATGAACAGTACCTCTGTACTGTTCACGCGAACCTGTCATTTGCCTTCGCATCACACTTGTATTCTTGCTTTCTTCAGGACCGAAGGTACATTTGTAATTTAAAATCATTTATATTCATTCATGATAGTAGAAGTAGAAATAATTCTATGATAACATTCAAATGTTTATTTTGTACCTCATGATTTATATGAACACTTCGTTCCTTGCTATTATGCTTACGAAGGTATGTCCTTCGTAACCTTCGTCCGAAATTCGTTATATCCCGAAAGGATATAAAGTCTTGGAGGATGAAGGACTTTAACTCTTAACATTTTCTATGTTGCCTTGTTCTTAATTCTTAGCATTTGAGAACAAGCCCCCAACAATTTCATTTAAGACTTTTGATGCATCTTATGTTTTGACTAACAAATCTGGCAAGGTAGTTGCCAAGTTTGTTGGGGGCAAACACAAGGGCTCCAAGACTTGTGTTTGGGTACCCAAAGTTCTTGTTTCTAATGCCAAAGGACCCAAAACCGTTTGGGTACCTAAAGTCAAGAACTAAAATTGTTTTGTAGGTTTATGCATCCGGGGGCTCAAGTTGGATACTCGACAGCGGGCGCACAAACCATATGACAGGGGAGAAAAAGATGTTCTCCTCATATGAGAAAAACCAAGATCCCCAACGAGCTATCACATTCGGGGATGGAAATCAAGGTTTGGTCAAAGGATTGGGTAAAATTGCTATATCACCTGACCATACTATTTCCAATGTTTTTCTTGTAGATTCTTTAGATTACAATTTGCTTTCCGTATCCCAATTATGTCAAATGGGCTACAACTGTCTATTTACTGATGTAGGTGTCACTGTCTTTAGAAGAAGTGATGATTCAATAGCATTTAAGGGAGTGTTAGAGGGTCAGCTATACTTGGTAGATTTTGATAGAGCTGAACTCGACACTTGCTTGGTTGCTAATACTTACTTGGGTTGGCTCTGGCACCGCCGACTAGCCCATGTTGGAATGAAGAATCTTCATAAGCTTCTAAAGGGAGAACACATTTTAGGACTAACCAATGTTCATTTTGAGAAAGACAGGATTTGTAGCGCATGCCAAGCCGGGAAGCAAGTTGGGACTCATCATCCACACAAGAACATCATGACTAGTGACAGGCCACTGGAGCTCCTACACATGGACCTATTCGGCCCGATCGCCTACATAAGCATCGGCGGGAGTAAGTACTGTCTAGTTATTGTGGATGATTATTCTCGCTTCACTTGGGTATTCTTTTTGCAGGAAAAATCTCATACCCAAGAGACCTTAAAGGGATTCCTGAGACGGGCTCAAAATGAGTTCGACTTAAGGATCAAGAAAATTCGAAGCGACAATGGGACGGAGTTCAAAAACTCACAAATAGAAGACTTTCTTGAGGAAGAGGGCATCAAGCATGAGTTCTCTTCTCCCTACACTCCACAACAAAATGGTGTAGTGGAGAGGAAGAATCGAACTCTATTGGACATGGCAAGAACCATGCTTGATGAGTACAAGACACCGGATCGGTTTTGGGCCGAGGCGGTGAACACCGCCTGCTACGCCATCAACCGGTTATATCTTCACCGAATCCTCAAGAAGACATCCTATGAACTTCTCACTGGTAAAAAGCCCAATATTTCATATTTTAGAGTTTTTGGTAGCAAATGCTTTATTCTTGTTAAGAGAGGTAGAAAATCCAAATTTGCTCCTAAAACTGTAGAAGGCTTTTTACTAGGATATGACTCAAACACAAGGGCATATAGAGTCTTTAACAAGTCCTCAGGACTTGTTGAAGTTTCTTGTGACGTTGTGTTTGATGAGACTAACGGCTCTCAAGTAGAGCAAGTTGATCTTGATGAGATAGGTGAAGAACAGGCTCCATGCATAGCGCTAAGGAACATGTCCATTGGGGATGTGTGTCCTAAGGAATCCGAAGAGCCCCCACATGCACAAGATCAACCATCCTCCTCCACGCAAGCATCTCCACCAACTCAAAATGAGGACGAAGCTCAAGTTGATGAAAGACAAGATCAAAGAGATGAGCCACCTCAAGATGACGGCAACGATCAAGGGGGAGATGCAAATGATCAAGACAAGGAGGATGAAGAACCAAGGCCGCCACACCCAAGAGTCCACCAAGCAATCCAATGAGATCACCCCGTCGACACCATCCTCGGCGACATTCATAAGGGGGTAACCACTCGATCTCGTATTGCACATTTTTGTGAGCATTACTCTTTTGTTTCCTCTATTGAGCCACACAGGGTAGAGGAAGCACTACAAGATTCGGATTGGGTGATGGCGATGCAAGAGGAGCTCAACAACTTCACGAGGAATGAGGTATGGCATTTAGTTCCACGTCCTAATCAAAATGTTGTAGGAACCAAGTGGGTCTTCCGCAACAAGCAAGACGAGCATGGTGTGGTGACAAGGAACAAAGCTCGACTCGTGGCCAAGGGGTATTCACAAGTCGAAGGTTTGGATTTTGGTGAAACCTATGCACCCGTAGCTAGGCTTGTGTCAATTCGTATATTATTGGCCTATGCTACTTACCATGGCTTCAAGCTCTACCAAATGGACGTGAAGAGTGCTTTCCTCAACGTACCGATCAAGGAGGAGGTCTATGTTGAGCAACCTCCCGGCTTTGAAGATAGTGAGTACCCTAACCATGTTTATAGGCTCTCTAAGGCGCTTTATGGGCTCAAGCAAGCCCCAAGAGCGTGGTATGAATGCCTTAGAGATTTCCTTATTGCAAATGGCTTCAAAGTCGGCAAGGCCGATCCTACTTTATTCACTAAAACTCTTGACAATGATTTGTTCGTATGCCAAATTTATGTTGATGATATTATATTTGGGTCTACTAACGAATCTACATGTGAAGAATTTAGTAGGATCATGACACAAAAATTCGAGATGTCTATGATGGGGGAGTTGAAGTATTTCTTAGGATTTCAAGTGAAGCAACTCCAAGAGGGCACCTTCATTTGCCAAACGAAGTACACTCAAGACATTCTAACCAAGTTTGGAATGAAGGATGCCAAGCCCATCAAGACACCCATGGGAACCAATGGGCATCTCGACCTCGACACGGGAGGTAAATCCGTCGATCAAAAGGTATATCGGTCGATGATTGGTTCATTGCTCTATTTATGTGCATCTCGACCGGACATTATGCTTTCCGTTTGCATGTGTGCAAGATTCCAAGCCGACCCTAAGGAATCACACCTTAAACGAATCTTGAGATATTTGGCTTATACTCCTAAGTTTGGGCTTTGGTACCCTCGGGGATCCACATTTGATTTGATTGGTTATTTGGATGCCGATTGGGTGGGGTATAAGATTAATAGGAAGAGCACATCGGGGACTTGCCAGTTCTTGGGAAGATCCTTGGTGTCTTGGGCTTCAAAGAAGCAAAATTCGGTTGCTCTTTCTACCGCCGAAGCCGAGTATATTGCCGCAGGCCATTGTTGCGCGCAATTGCTTTGGATGAGGCAAACCCTGTGGGACTACGGTTACAAACTAACCAAAGTTCCTCTTCTATGTGATAATGAGAGTGCAATCCGCATGGCGGATAATCCCGTTGAGCATAGCCGCACTAAACACATAGCCATTCGGTATCATTTTCTTCGGGATCACCAACAAAAGGGGGATATCGAGATTTCTTACATTAACACTAAAGATCAATTAGCCGATATCTTTACCAAGCCTCTTGATGAACAAACTTTTACCAAACTTAGGCATGAGCTCAATATTCTTGATTCTAGGAACTTCTTTTGTTAATTTGCACACATAGCACACAAGTATACCTTTGATCATATCTCTTTTATATATGCTATGACTAATGTGTTTTCAAGTGTATTTCAAACCAAGTCATAGGTATATTGAAAGGGAATTGGAGTCTTCGGCGAAGACAAAGGCTTCCACTCCACTCTACTACTCATCCTTCGCCGTCACTCCGAGCATCTCTCCAACTTTGGTATAATCTTCACTCATTTATTTTATGACCAAAGGAGGAGAAAGCACTTCGTTGGGCTCTAATGATTCCATTTTTGGTGATTCATGCCAAAGGGGGAGAAAATATGAGCCCAAAGCAAAAGGACCGCACCACCTAATTTTAAAAATTTGGAGATTTTCAATTGGTCAATTTCAAATTAGTATCCTATTATGTTCTAAAGGGGGAGGAAGTAGTATTTCAAAAGTGATATATCAAAACCCTCTTGAACACTAAGAGGAGGATCTCATTTAGGGGGAGTTTTGTTTAGTCAAAGAAAAAGCATTTGGACAAGGGGAGAAAATTTCAAATCTTGAAAATGCTTTGCAAAAATCTTATTCATTTACCTTTGACTATCTTGCAAAAGGTTTTTTTTTTAAAAAAAAGGAATTTACAAAAAGATTTGCAAAAACAAAACATGTGGTGCAATTGTGGTCCAATATGTTAAAAACAAAGAAACAATCCATGCACATCATGTAAGTATTTATATTGGCTCAATTCCAAGCAACCTTGGCACTTACATTATGCAAACTAGTTCAAATTATGCTCTTTTATATTTGCTCTGGTTTGTGTTGGCATCAATCACCAAAAAGGGGGAGATTGAAAGGGAATTAGGCTTACACCTAGTTCCTAAATAATTTTGGTGGTTGAATTGCCCAAACACAAATTATTTGGACTAACTAGTTTGCTCTAGTGTATAAGTTATACAGGTGCAAAAGGTTCACACTTAGCCAATAAAAAGACAAAGTTTTGGGTTCAACCAAAGGAGCAAGGGACAACCGAAGGCACCTCTGGTCTGGCGCACCGGACTGTCTGGTGTGCCATCGGACATGTCCGGTGCACCAGAGGACTCAGACTTCAAACTCGTCACCTTCGGGAATTTCCAGAGGCGACTCCGCTATAATTCACCGGACTGTCCGGTGTACACCGGACATGTCCGGTGCTCCAGGGAAGAGCGGCCTTCGGAACTCGCCAGCCTCGGGAATTCATTGAAGCTGCTTCGCTATAATTCACCGGACTGTCCAGTGTACACCGGACTGTCCGGTGTAACAGCGGGGCAACGGCTATTTCGGCGCCAACGGCTACCTGCGACGCATTAAATGCGCGCGCTGTGCGCGCAGAGGTCAGGCACGCCCATGCTGGCGCACCGGACAATCTACAGTGCATGTCTGGTGCGCCACCGGACATCCAGGCGGGCCCAGAAGACAGAGCTCCAACGGTCGACCCCAACGGCTTTGGTGACGTGGCTGTCGCACCGGACATGTCCGGTGTGCACCGGACTGTCCGGTGCGCCATCGAACAGACAGCCTCATCAAACGGCTAGTTTGGTGGTTGGGGCTATAAATACCCCCAACCACCCACCATTCATTGAATCCAAGTTTTCCACTTCCCAACTACTTACAAGAGCTCTAGCATTCAATTCTAGACACACCAAAGAGATCAAATCCTCTCCAAATTCCACACAACGCCCTAGTGATTAGAGAGAGTGATTTGCTTGTGTTCTTTTGAGCTCTTGCACTTGGATTGCTTTCTTCTTTCTTTGGCATTCTTTCTTGTGATCAAACACTCACTTGTAATTGAGGCAAGAGACACCAATCGTGTGGTGGTCCTTGCGGGAACTTTGTGTTCCAAGTGATTGAGAAGAGAAAGCTCACTCGGTCCGAGGGACCGTTTGAGAGAGGGTAAGGGTTGAAAGAGATCCGGCCTTTGTGGCCTCCTAACGGGGAGTAGGTTTGAGAGAACCGAACCTCGGTAAAACAAATCCGCGTGTCTCACTTCATTATTTGCTTGCGATTTGTTTTGCACCCTCTCTCGCGGACTCTATTATATTTCTAACGCTAACCCGGCTTGTAGTTGTGATTATTTTTGAGAATTTCAGTTTTGCCCTATTCACCCCCCCTCTAGGCGACTTTCAGACCGGTCAGTCGAAGACTTCGAACGCGAAATCTTCCAGGTTGAAGACTCGGTGCTGAAGTGATGGGCGGGGGCACTCTATGATAGGATGTGGGGCCCTCACGGCCATGAAACCATCCGTGAGAGGTCCGACCGGGCGATGGAGCAGGTATGTGGTTTTTGTGTGATTGTATGTATGGGTGTATGTATGTGTATTTGTATGCGGTTTTTGTTGAATGAGTATGCTACTTCTGTAGATGGTGCATGATGAGGAGGTCGAAGACTTTGGGGACCTGGAGAGCACGCTGCCCGAAGGGTTAGGTGCGAAGCAAGGGACTGAGGGGCAGCTGGCGTCGCTGCCCGATGTTGGCGAGGGCCTCGTGCTGACTCCCGCGCCGACCTGTGCCGACGAGGACCCTACGCAGGCCGCTGCGGCGACTGGTGGGGACACTTTGGTTGTGGTGGGTGAACCATCTGCCGAAGACCCTGCAGCGTCGTCCGGCCCTTTGCAGGTGGCGGGGTAGGGGCTAGGGCTATAGGATGTAGATTTTGTTATTGTGATACTGAAACTCGGTTGCTGCGCAGGTTCCGACGTATGGGCCTGCGCAAGTAACCGCTGCTGACGATACTAATTTTGTGGCGGCCGCAACCATAGTGCCTGCCAGTGGCAATTTGTTTGGTTCTGGGTCTGGGTCTTTTTCGTTTGATGGTGAATTTGGGAGTCCGTTTTCCTGGACCGAAGAGTCCTCGGATGAAGACTTGGATTATTTTGCTGCGTTAGATGTGGCCGCGGCGGAGTCCTCGCCGCGGGTGGTGGTTGGCGAAGTGGCTGATCTCCCTAGTGCGAGGACCAAGTGCCGGTGACGAAGGGTGGTGTCGAAGCATAGCGTGGGTGAGGTTTCGCGAAGTGGTAGGCGCTGTCGGATGGGGATGGAGCGGGACTGTCTGCAAGTAGATCGGTTTGGTAAGCGAGAGTTATTGTCTTCGCCGATTGGGACGAGCATTGGGGAGGGGGATCTGTGGAATCTTTTTGAGGGAGAGGAATTGAAAATAATGTAGTTCAATTATAGGGAGGCGGGCATCATCCTGAAGGTTGAGCGGATGTAGAATATGGTGCCCTCGCTGAGTGTATGTAACTGCAACTTGTATTGTAATGTGGCCTGCTGGCCGTCTTTGAGTGGGACTACTTGTCGCCGTCTTTGAGTGGGACTACTTGTCGCGCACTTGTGCTAATCCGGCTGCACCCTTGGGCGACTTTTGCGCGGAGTGTCTTTTTAATAAAAGACTTCGATTGATGCACATGTTGTGCTATTTCGGCTGCACCCTTAGTCGACTTTTGCGTGGAGTGTCTTTTTAATAAAAGACTTCAATTGACGCACTTGTTGCGCTATTCCAGCTGCACCCTTAGGTGACTTTTGCGTGGAGTGTCTTTTTAATAAAAGACTTCGATTGACGCACTTGTTGCGCTATTCCGGCTGCACCCTTAGGCGACTTTTGCGCGGAGTGTCTTTTTAATAAAAAAACTTCGATTGACGCACTTGTTGTGCTATTCCAGTTGTACTCTTAGGTGACTTTTGCGTGGAGTGTCTTTTTAATAAAATACTTTGATTGACGCACTTGTTGCGCTATTCCGGCTGCACCCTTAGGCGACTTTTTGCACGGAGTGTCTTTTTAATAAAAGACTTCGATTGACGCACTTGTTGTGCTATTCCGGCTACACCCTTAGGCGACTTTTGTGCGGAGTATCTTTTTAATAGAAGAATTTGATTGACGTACTTGTTGTGCTATTCCGGCTGCACCCTTAGGCGACTTTTGCGCAGAGAGTGTCGCACGCGAGGATATTCTACGCTACCTATCGCGGTGACTTCGAATTGGTCGAATGCCAAAGACCGTCGGAGCGGTCTTTTTCGACATGCTGCACCTGAGTTTTTGTCTTTGCGGGGGCTTTTGCTGGTATATTACATGGCTCTGCCTCGTTAAAAACCTCACCCCCCGGGAGGAAAAGAGTGCGGGCCGAAATAACATTGTTTACTGAATTACAAGGGTGTGTGGGCCCTAAGGGTTAAACAAAAAATTTCCGGAGGTTGTTAATGTTCCAGGAGTGCTCTAGGTCTTCGCCGGAAGGTGTGACTAGCCTGTACGCGCTGGGGGATGCCTTCGACTTGACGATGAATGGACCCTCCCATTTCGGTTCCAGCTTGCCCCGTGATTCTATCCGGGTGGTCCGGATGAGTACGGGGTCTCCTTTGTTGAACTCTCTTAGGACAACCGCGTTGTCGCGCCAGGCCTTGGTTTGAGCCTGATATTTGTTGAGGGCCTGTAGGGCGAGGACACGGTCTCCGTCGATGAGATCCTTGGATGTTGGTTCGTCGACGTCGGGGACTGCTGATGTGTTTGTTCGGGGCGACCCATGCTTTATCTCTTGCGGCGTCATGGCCTCAGATCCATACAATAGGCAAAATGGTGTGAATCTGGTTGCTTGGGATTCTGTCGTGTTTAGGGCCCATACCACTTCAGGTAGTTGGTCGGCCCATTTGCCCCTTTTTGTCGTCGAGGAGTTTTTTCTTGATGGCGGTAAAAATCTTGCCATTGGCGCGCTCAACGACGTCGTTGGATTGCGGGTGATATACCGAGGCGAAGATAGGCTTGGTGCCGATGGAGAAACAGAAATCCCTAAAGTCTTGGCTATCAAACTATTTGTCCGTTGTCGACTGTGAGTTCAGACGGGACTCCGAAGCGGCAGACAATGTTTTGCCAGAAGAACTTTTAGGCGGTCTTCGATGTTATTGTGGATACTACTCTGGCCTCGATCCACTTGGTGAAGTATTCAACGGCAACAAAGGTGAACTTAAGGTTCCCTTGAGCCGTAGGCAGAGGTCCGACAATATCCAGCCCCCAGCATTGAAGTGGCCAGGTATGGGCGATTAGCTTGGTGAATTGCGAAGGGTTGCCTGAGCGAGGGGAAAACTTTTGGCATGCTTCGCAAGACCTAGCGACTCGATTCGCAGTACAGATTATTGTGGGCCAGTAAAATCCTTGACGGATCACCTTGGCAGCGAGGGCCCTGGGTCCTGAGTGAGAGCCACAAGTTCCGCTGTGGACTTCGTGAAGGATTTGAATGCCTTCACTTTCAGTCACGCATTTTAGCATGGGCTGACTGATCCCCTTCTTGTACAGCTGGCCCCCGAGTAATGCGCAGTCCCGGCTTCGGTGCTTCAGGCATTTGGCCTCATTGATATCACTTGGATGGTAATGACCTTGCAGATACGAAGTTATTAGGGCCCGCCAATCTTCACCCATGATGAGGTTGACAATGCGATGGCCTTCAGCGTCATTAGTTATTTGTAAGCCTTCTGGGTTGCGGATAGCTAGTGTGCCGATGACGTGGTAGAACACGTCGGAGGGCAAGGCCTTGCCTTTGGCTGCTGTCTTAGCCAACGCGTCGGCCTCTTCATTCCTGGCACGGTCCACATGCTGTAGGGTGAAGCCCTTGAACTGTCTCTCGAGATTGTAGACAGATGTGAGATATTGCATGAGCGTGGGGTCTTTTGCTGGATATTCTTTTTTGACCTGGCCGACAACTACTTTGGAATCTGTCCTGACTATGCATGTGGTGACACCGAGTGCTCGCAGTTTGCGAAGGCCCAGGATGATGGCTTCATATTCTGCTATATTGTTGGTGCATCTATTAGATTCCATGGCAAAGCTAAGGCGTGCCGCGTATCTGTACTTGACGCCTGTGGGTGACGTGATAATTGCCACTGCGCCTGCCCCCGCATAGCACCACACGCCGTCACAGTGGATGGTCCACACCTTCTCTAGAGACTCTTCTTAGTGCCATGTTGGCCCTGTCCAGTCAATGATGAAGTCTGCCAGGACTTGTGACTTGATCGTTGTCCTGGGTTCAAAGGTGATGTGGTACCCGGAGAGTTCGGCTGCCCATTTGGCGATTCGGACGGACGCCTTCGGGTTTCTGAACAGTTCTACCAGACCCCTGTCCGAGGTGACCCGCACCTTGAACGCCTCGAAGTAGTGGCGCAGCTTGCGCGATGCCATGACAACTGCGTATGAAATTTTTCTAGTTCAGTCATGTTGCACTTGGAGGCCGTGAGGACTTCAGAGACATAGTAGACTGGGCATTGCTGGGTCGTGCCCTCTCTGTCTTGCTCCTGGACTAGCGCTGCGCTGACTGCACATGGCGAGGCTGCAATGTAGAGTAGCAGAGGCAGCGAGGGGTCGGGGCTGGCGAGAGTTGCCAAGTCTGACAGGTGTTGCTTGAGTGATTCGAAGGCTGCCGCCTGCTCTAGTCCCCACACGAAGTCTTTTGCGCCGTGCAGTGCCTTGAGAAAGGGTAGACTTCGCTCAGCGGACATGGAAATGAATCTGTTCAAGGCGACCAATCTGCCTGTCAGTCGCTGGACATCCCTGGCTGACTGCGGGGGTGTCATGTTGATGATTGCTTGAATCTTGGTTGGGTTGGCCTCGATCCCGTGGTGCGACACCAGGTAGCTGAGTATTTTTCCCTGGCGAACTCTGAAGACGCACTTTTCGGGGTTGAGACGAAGTCGTGCGTCCCGCATATTAGCGAACGTCTCTGCCAGGTCGGCCAGGTGATCTTCTTTATTTTTGCTCGCGACAACGATGTCATCCACGTATGTGAAAATGTTGCGGCCCACTTGGCTTTCGAGCACCGTCTTGGTGAGGCGAGAGAAGGTAGACCCGACGTTCTTGAGTCCCTCTGGCATCCTGATGAAGCAGTACGTGTCGAAGGGTGTCATGAAGCTGGTGCTAGCCTTATCTTTCTCTTTCATGTATATCTGGTGGTAGCCGGAGAAGCAGTCGAGAAGAGACATGACTTCGCATCCGGCTGCGCTATCGACTATTTTGTCGATCCGTGGCAGCGGGAAATTGTCCTTGGGATAGGCCTTATTGAGGCTGGTGAAGTCGATGCACATGCGCCACTTGCCGCTTTTCTTTTGTACCATGACCACGTTGGCGAGCCATGTAGGATAGGTGATTGGTTTGATGAAGTTGGCTTCCAGCAGGCGATGCACCTCGGCTTTGGCGGCTTCTGACTTTTTGTCGAACATTTTGCGCAGTCGCTGCTTTTTTGGGTGCACCGAAGGGTCGATGCCCAGATCATGCTCAAGGATGGTGCGGCTGACTCTGACCAGGTCGAGGGTGGACCAAGCGAAGACTTCCTTGTTTCAGGAGAGGCAGGAGATGAGTTTCTCCTCGTCTCACGAGGTCAGGTCTTCGCTTATCACGACTGTTTGCTTAGGCATCGCCGGATCGAGGGGTATCGCCTTCGTTCCATCGTTGCTCTGTAGCTACGCCTTTACTTTTTCATCAGCGACTGGGCGGGTCCCTTCGAAGACTTCGCGTTGTGTTGTGAGGTAGTGTACGTTCCATTGGCCTGGAACGAAGTCTCTCTCAATATTGCATGTTGTCTGTTAGTTACCATAAACTGTTATCACGCCTTGCGGACCCGGAATTTTCATGCAGAGGTAAAGTCCGTGAATGGCCGCTTCAAATTTATTGATGGAGCCCCGGCCCATTATAGCGTTGTACGAGTAAACCATGTCGACGATGTCGAAGGTGACCTGCTCACTCCGTGCATTGGGTGCTATGCCGAATGACAGGGGTAATTCTATCTTGCCGACGGGGAAGGTGCCCTTGCCACCGAAGCCGTATAGGGGGTTGTCCGAAGGCTTGAGTAAGCTATGGCTGATACCCATGCGGTCGAAGGCGTGCAGGAAGATGATGTCCGCTTGGCTGCCGTTGTCAACCAGGACTTTGTGTAGGTCCCATCCTGCTACGCTGTAGTTGATCACCATGGCGTCGATGTGAGGTGCGCTACGCAGATCAACATCTCTGGCGTCGAAGGTTAGTGGCACATGTGACCACCTTGTTTGTACCACTAGGCCGGTGAGAGCGACGTGGTTAACACTCCGGTAATGATCCCTCTTCTGCCGCTTTGTTTCGAAGTCGACGCTGGACCCTCCAGTGATCATGTGGATGACTCCGCGGTATGGCTGCTCGGCGAAGTCTTCCTGCTTTGGTGCTTGGGGGTGATTCTAGTGGTGTGGGTTCGGGTGATGCGGAGGCAGAGGCGAGGGTGGAACAACTTGCACTTCCTGTGCTGGTATGCGTGGTTGGGTGGATGCTAGACGTGGCTGTTGTTGTATGGTTGTTGGTGGTATGTGTGCGTGACGACTCTCTAGTTGTCGGCTGGCTATGCTCGAGACATCCTGTCCCTGGTGGCCTTCGTTTTCGGGCAATCTCTTGTTGGGTGCGCGCAATCCTCGCTATGAAACAGGCAATAAAATCTGCGTGGTTGCTACGCCCGTCCCCGACCCTGCCCTCTCATGCCATTACCGCGGCCCTAGGGGATATTCCTGACGGTGAACGGCCTCGCCTGCGGGGTGCTGATTGGCTATGTTGTGCACCTGCTACTGACTGTGGCTGTCCTGTCCGGAGTCTGGCTGCGAAGGCCTGGTCCAGGTTCTGCTGGACTGCGGAGGGTCCTTAGGCTTTCTTTGAGATTCGACCTTTCGCTGATGTAGCTCTTCGGATCTGGCATACTTCTCGAATAGCTGATATAGCTCTTGGAGGTTTTTGGGTGGGTCCTTGATGCAGTGACTGTATAGGACGCCAGCCCGAAGGCCGCTGATGGCGTAATGGATTGCGATGTGGTTGTCGACCGATGACAGTTGTGACTTGAAAGTGAGGAACTTTCGGTAGTACTCCCGAAGGGTTTCCTTCTCTTGTTGCTTGCAGAGTGACAGCTCGGCCAAGGCGTCAGTATCGGGTCGGTACCCTTGAAAGTTGAGCAGGAACTTGTCCTGGAGTCCTTTCCAGGAGTCGATGGACAGTGGCGGCAACATGGTGTACTAGGTCAGGGCCGGACCCTTGAGCACGATGATAAAATATTTGGCCATTGTGGCGTCATCCCCTTCGGACGAAGCGACGGCGACTTGGTAGCTCATTATGTATTGTGCTGGGTCAGTGCTGTCGTTGTACTTGGGGTAGGTCCCTGCCCTAAAGTTGGCGGGCCAAGGTGACGCTTGCAGTTGTGGAGCCAGGGGGCTTCGCTCATCCAGGTAGTTGATCCCTTGGAAAGCGGTGACATGTGGGATGAAGGGCCCGCGCTGAGGTATGAAGAGGTCTCCGGCTGGGACGCGCTGTTGGAGGGGCGATCCGTGCTGCAAGTCATGCTGGCCTTCGCTCTGCATGAGCGCGATTTCTTGCTCGAGCTCCCGAGCTCTCTGCTCTTCGTCTCGTATCATCTGGCGCACCTTGGCCTATGCGGTGACATGTTGGTGCTTGGCCTTGAGGATGTCTTTCTATTTTTGGAGGTTGTGGTTCTTGATGCGCAGGGCTCGCAGCTGTAGCTGTTCCTTGGCTGATATGCCGATGACTTCGCCGTCTTCTATTGCGTCTTCGCTCTCTGGTGGGGCGAAGCCTAGAGGTGGTGCTTGCGGTAGTCCTTCGGAGCTACAAGTGCGAAGGGTGCCTTCGGGGGTGGGGTGCTCTTGATGCTGTCTTTTGCTGACAGCTTCGTCTTCGGAGGCTTCTTGGTGGGTGTTGTCCGCGAGGGCCTTGCCTTTTTTCTCAGCTAGTAGCGCTGCCTTCGCCGCTTCATCGATGGATGGGACTGCCTTCGAACTAGCTCGCTTGGGTGCCATCACGGGTTGTTTGCTCGTAGCATGAACGGTGGGTGCCAAATGTTGGTACTTTCCTTTCCAGGCAAGTGGATCCAACAGGAGAGTGGAAAGGGTGTTTGCAAAGTTTAACGGGGAATAGCGATAGCTCTGTTAATTTGGCCTCTCAAGGGCACTGTACGGGGGTATTTATAGGTACCCGAGTGTCCATCATCCTAAGGCAAGGACGTTTATGCCCTCGGGTACCCGGACTATCCTCAAAATATTCCCTCAAAGGGAGGTTACAGACAGTCATTACAGAAAAGCTATTACAGAAGAGGCCCGTAACATGCTTGTCTGCGTGGGCCCGTTACAGTGGGCCAAATCCAACGTGGGCCTCTGGGCGAGATGGGGATGTGGGACTAGCAGAATACGTCAGAGTCTTGCCTTCGTCTTGCAATAGAGAGGACGAAGGGCAACCGCGTCGGTCATCTCGTCTTCGTTGGTGTAGCGAGGCAACGAAGGCTTCGAGCGAAGGGTAGCGTCTTCGCCTTCGCCCCAACAATCTCATTCTTTAGTTGAGCTCATGCAAACCAGTTGAACCGATTTTGACACCTATTGAACCGGTTTTACCTAGTTTATTTCTAGTTTTTGTTGAAAAACTTTCCACTTGCCTATTCACCCCCTCTAGGCAACTTTCAGTTTTGGTTTCACGTGCAACAAATTAAAGCATTTAGAATTAAAAGAAAAGGCGACAGAAAGTAAAGTGTTATAATACAATAGCATTAGTTTGGCTACATAAATGTTTATTCACAAACAAAAGTTCCTTTGGCCTAAAAGTCGATAATTCAGGCAAGTTGTATTATCAGATGAACTTCACCTTTTTCTCACTTCTTTGTTTTCTTCTTGGATTCTATGCTCTACAGATAGAAAAACAAAGTGGCTATCAAGGAAAAGCCATAATAAAAGCTTCGAGAATGCAGTCTTAAAGACAAAGCTTCTTTGTATAAGCCTCGTGCTCTGAAGCAGCCAGTTGCCGATCCCCTTGTTCTAGACCTCGAAGAAGAATCTCTTTGCAACATTTAGTGCATCCTTCGAAGGCATCTTTACATCTTCCGCAGTCATGCCAAAGTTGGGTCTTCCTATTGTCTTGATGTGTTTATAGCCCGCCTTTTCCAACACCGATGTCATACCGCGGGACCCAATCATTGCACAATAGTCACTTCAGGCGTTGATTACAGCTTCGAGCTCTCCTCATTCCTTCTCAGCCTAAGTGAGCACTCCTCTAGTGTGCCCGCTAGCAATGTCCCTGTAATATTTGTAAATCATAATTGTAAGCTTTGTGGGAATGCTTGTAATTTCGTACGAAGCTGTACCTCTCCCCTATAAATAGGTGAACATTGTCATGCATAAATTCATCCTTTTGGAGGGCCTTAAGTTCCGTCTCTCTTAGCTTTCGAAGTATCTTTGAGCTCTCTCACGTGTAAAGTCGATGGTACACTTGTAAATTTATATCTTATGGAGAAAGATGGAATGAAAAATGCTAAACCATTTGAGATGAATAACATGCTTCATTCTTCATTACACTTCTATATACTTTTGCTTCATCTACATTACATCTTCATACCTTCTCTCTTGAGTTACCCTTTGAAGAAGAGGTAATCAAAGGGAAAAGATCACAATCTTCTAACTTGTGCTGACTCTCAGTCCCTTACGTGTGTTTCTCTAATGCATAGAAATGAAGTACTTGCTCTTGGGTGACTTGGTGTTAACATTATCATGTATTGACAAATGTCAAGTCATGCTAACGATTTGTTTTTTTTAAACTATCTTTTTGAAAATTAAGTAAGAGTTGAATTGGAGCTCCTACTCGAATAGCCTATTTTTCTCCAGTAATAAATGGTGCATCTCATGTAAAATTTTCTGCATGATGGAGTGTTTAGGCATGATTTGGGTTTCTGCATTGACTGCGTGACCAAATAAAATCGAAACATAGTTTGAAGGAACCCTTTTAAATAAGAGAACATATAATGTGCAACCGAACTAATTGGTGCAACCAAGATACATGGGTGAAGGTAGGAGAGTATTTTTAAAAATACACAAAGAGAGATGTAAGGGTTATTTTAAAAAACTAATATTTTTAAGAAGATTCTTCCACCATACTTATGTCTTGGTTGCATTAATAAGTTCGGTTGCACCTCTCTTTAAACAAAAGGAAAAGCCTTTTCCAGCTTTCCTGTTCACCGGGACGAATGTAGCCCGTACTGTTTTCCCCTTTTTCCGCGGGCCCTTGCTTCTCCTTCCAGTTCGGCCCGACCCAAATGGCTTCTTCCCAAGTCCCCATCTCCTGGCCCGAACCGCTTCGCTGCTGGGCCTTCTCTTTCACCTTCAGCTGGACCCCGCCCCTGGCCCGCTCGTCAGGCACCCAAGCACCCCACGCGACGCAGCACTTCCACAAGGTGGATAGCGAACCCACAGCACGTCTCCATCTCTGGTTTGACCGCCGCCGCCGCCGCCGCCGCCCTACGCGGCTACGCCAGGCGCCGAGGCCTTCGTCGGCATTTTCGTCGGCAAGCACTCACCAGGTACTCCCATGCCTTCTCTTCCCTTCCTGCTTTGCGAGTCCCAGCGCCAAACGCCCAAACCCTAACTATTTGACTATTTGATGCGTACTACGAACATTTTGGCAAAAGAAAAAGGTACACCCATGTTCCTTTACTGTGTTCGCCCCTGCTCTGCGCACTTAATGATCTGTTGTTGGGTTGGCGTCATATAGGCAGAGTCAGTTAGTAATCGAGAGAAACTAGCACGAGGGTCTTTGTTGGTCTGTCTGATTTTTTACTTTGGGTTTGGTTGCAGTGAAAAGGAAAAATCCGTAAATAATGAAATCAGGTCTAGCATTCTTCTCGTGCAACTACAATTGGAAACTAGAAATGATATCGTACCCATGTTTTTTTCCGTATAATTTGTTCGGTTGTTCCATTACTTCTCATCCTCTCCGGTATTATGCTGGGATAGATCAACTATACTACACTAGTAGAATCCAATTGTTTGTACTCCAGTTATTGCTGCAGTGGGCACGTCCTCAGAGCTGGTGGATGGGGCCTTTAGGAGTTATGTCCTCAGAACTGCAGTGGGTTCATATCCGTACTCCTTGCTGCCACCACATAGTTTTGCAGTGGGTTCATCCTCTCCGCAGACCATGCATATGGTCGTGCAAAACACTGTTTTGCACTACTGTTTTACAGAGTATAGTTTGAAATAAGAGATCGTATAGGAAGTCCGCAGGGAATAGCCTATACAGTTCTGTGAAATCTGTTTGAAATGAGGAAAGTGTAACATATGAACCATACCTTCTTATAACCCCACTCGAAAGAACTTTATTTTGACTATTTTTTCATGAGAACTTCTCTGGGACACAGTATAGGGTGGGCTGTGGGGAAACAACAATTGTTAGTAGATAATTGATGTTAGATTATATAATGGCTAGGTTCCAGCATTGTTTTGATTCTAGTAGCTTCTGTAATCTGTAAGTTGTTAATAAGAGGGGTCCTCTACATAAATCTAGAGAGAACTGTATCAGACTATAAGCCTAGGTTCCAGCATTGTTTTGATTCCAGTAGTTTCTGTAAGCTTTTAGTAAGAGAAGTCCTCTATATATGCCTAGAAAAGAAAACTGTATCATATTAAAAGCTATCCTTTCCCTACATCTGCCACTAAATTCTTGTGATGATGAAGGGGGATGAGTCCTCAACCAACAGTAAATGTGCGACTGTGCAAACATCCTCCAACCTTTTGATATTTCCTATAATCATAACGGAAGTCATGCTACATAATTATGTCTTGACATTCAAATTTTAGTTAATGTCGCCTCCCAACATAGTTTTGTTTTATATTATTCAAGTTTACTGCATGACAATACTTCATTCGCAATTGTACGTCTTCTATGAAAGAATGGTTTACCCCAATTTTACCTGAAATGATCTAAATAAGCATGTCGTTTTGTTCCAGCTTAATTTTACCAATCTCCTAAAAGGTAGATATCTTGTATCTTTTTAGCAGGTATTCAGCCATGGTTTTTCTTGAGGCAGAGATGTCATGGAATGTGTTGATCTCACCTAGCCAGCTGGACCGCAAAGGCCTCCTGCTCCGCAAGGCTATCATTGTACGTCTTCTGGAGGATGTCACAAACAGGAGGGCTTCGAAAGAGCATGGCTACTACATTGCTGTTAATCAGCTGAAGGCAATATCTGAAGGGAAAGTGCGTGAGCTAACTGGAGATGTTCTGTTCCCAGTTTCATTTACTTGCATTACACAGAAGCCTATGAAGGGAGAGGTCATGGTTGGGCACGTGGACAGGATCCTCAAGCATGGCGTGTTCCTCAAATCCGGACCCGTGGAGAGCATCTTCCTGGCTGAGAAGTCGATGAGTAACTACAAGTACATAGGTGGGGAGAATGCGATGTTCATGAACGACCACTCGAAGCTGGAGAAGGACACCCCCGTGCGCTTCAAGGTCCTAGGGTTCCGCTGGATGGAGGCTGACCGCCAGTTCCAGCTCCTTGCTACAATCGCTGGTGACTTCCTTGGGCCGCTGTGAACTGCTTCCACAGGTCAAACAGGTTCTAATGTACATTGCTCGTTAGATGGTGGATGGATGGGTGGATCTGATGTGTAGAATTAAACTTTGCTACCAGTGGTTTGGTCTGTAGAACCTGAGACATGGTAGGTTTTCTAGATGCTGTTGCCGGTGATATTTAGCTCTGGTTTGAACGTATCAGTGTACCTGTGTGATGAACAAGCGTTGTCATGGATGTACCTTTTCTATGCTTGCTTGGAAGTTAACGTTACATGGTGTTCCCTGATCTGGTGAGTGGTTGAATTTGCATCTGTAGTGTTTCTTTATTTGCATTGCATATTGATAAACATCGCTCATACAGCACAGCGGAAGAATAATAGGCAAATGATCCACATCTTCAAACCCTCAAAGCTATAAACATCACTCATACAGCAACAAAGGCATGTCAACCATGTCCTTCATAAGGCACTTTGTCTATTATTATTACATTAGAATTGCCTGGTTCAACATGTTTCAAATAGCTAGAAACTAGTGCATGTTCTTCATCAGGCCAACCATCTTTATTACAACAGCAGATCCAGGCATCTCGGCGATAAGATCAACCTTCGGTGCTTGTTGACTTGACGACGGTGACAGGGCAGGTCGCATTGTTCACGACATAGTCGCTGACACTTCCCAAGAGCACCCTGCAAGAACATATCAGAAGAATCAGCACTGCTATTAGTGAAATAGTATGTTCAACTGCCCACAATTCACAAGAACAGCTTGCAAGCAGCTTGGTACAACCTCTTGAGCTTGCCAAGGCCCCTGCTTCCTATAACCAAGCAGCTCAGCGGGGTATCATGGATAACTTGACAGAGCTTCTCACGCGGATCACCCCACAGGACTTTCACAACCACCACGATCTGTTTAGCAAAAGAAACTCAAAACCTCGATAAAGCATCACTGAGAAGGAAATAGCAGACCACACAACCAAAGGCTTGGTGTGCTCACCTCCTTCTGGGTAGCTGTAGTGTTCAGGATGTCCAAGGTTTCTATGTCCGGCTTTGCTCCATATTTCTTCGCAATAATAGGGTCAGAGAATTCCGAGAGGGGAATCAACGCTGTTATATTTAACAAAAAAATACAAAGAGTTTAACAAAAAAAAAATACAAAGAGGGTATTGAGCATTCAGGCTGTCACATAATGATAATTATGATGATAAATCATGTTAGGATGAAAGTAACATCTACATCGATGCTATGAAATATCAAAACTATAGATACTAAGCTGCACCATATAGATTGCTGGAGGTGATTACTGAACATTGAGGCGGGAGAATAGGAAAAAAAAACTGAATTTCACTTCATGTATCCGAAAGATATATAACATCTGCGTGCGAATACAAGGTCATGTTCCTTACTCTAGCATCATCATCTCTAACGAAATTGTGATGTCACAGGCCAGCCAGGTTAATACTCAGAGAAGACGAAAGTGAACGGCCCATGAGTAATTGCAATGATTACTAGCATCAGATTTATTGCCTATCAGGCAAAAAAAATCAGCTGAGCAGTGGCATCTTTCTGAATAAAATGGAAAACAGTTCTGACCTCTGAGCTGAACAAAGAAGGCTTATGGTCAATGTGACTTCACAAAGGCAGGATATGGTAGTGGTAATTAGCAGAAATGGCACTGAACTAGCAATAGCATCCACTGGTGGTCGGCCGGCCAGTGGAAAATCGAGTAAAATGATGATGAATTTGACATAGATTTAATTCAAGGCATGATCCGTTGCAGGCACACTGTTGGACACTAAATTTTGTAGCTCCCCAACTATCTACGTTGTCTAGCTTGCAGATCCTAAAGAAATCCTACGATCTCTCCTTGCTGACAAGGTCCTCTAGGGAGGTGAGATCTAGATTTACCCGAGAGCTCTCTATGCCGTCGCGAACGGTCCACCGCTCTACCACGAACGGTCCGGTGCCCTACCGCGGATGGTCCGACGACCTATCGCAGAACGTCAGACATCTCACAGAGAGGTCTCAGGGTCTCGACCCCAGTGAGCTGAATCTAGGGATCATGTATTTAGCCTGAAAAAGACGCCAACACACACCCCACACCAATTTCCCCTGCATCATTCTATCTCAATCCCAACTCTTTAGGTTAAGGTAGGTCGTGATCCAGCTTTAGGAAAGCATGGTAAACCGATTGAAGGAAATAAATTAATCCAGACTCGAATAGCAAAGATACAATGGCGACCATGGCAGTTTCCGACAACACACATCAGATCAACGACTATTACTCCGAATCCCAAATCCAGATTACACCGAAAGAGGTTCAGATTAGGCTAGCACACCCGCTTAACGACCTTAAGCACAACGTACGAGCAACCAGCGAAGCGACGAAATCGCCTAGTATCGCGCGGTAAGGTTACTTGATATGCCGCCAAATCTTACAGACGTTACGAAGAGAAAGATAGAGAGGGAAGTGAAGTCGTGCTAGCGCTAGTGTCTGTGCGGTTAGGGCCGATTGGTTAGCGAGACTAGTAGCAGTAGCAGTAGCAACCTAGGAGGAATCGCAATTGCAAGCACCAAGCGAAGAGTAGGAGGAGATGGAGACTGGAGAAAGGGTGCATACGGGAGCCGGTGGATTCCCAGAGGATGGCCTCGCTCTGCTCGTAGTCGGGCTCCTTGATGACGTGCAGCACCAGCAGGTGGTCGCCGGCGCGCAGCAGGTTGGCCGCCGCCCACCGCAGCGCCGCCCGGCTCCCCTCCGAGAAGTCCGTCGCTAGCCCCACCCACCTCTCGCCCTCGGCGCCGGCCATCTCCTCCCCAAGCTCCTCTTCCTCTCCTCTGCAGGGTTCTTAGGTTCTAGATCTTGTGGAGTTGTGGTGGTGGCTTCGCGTGGAGGTCACTGTATTGGACTGCTGATGGCGGTGGCCTATGGATGCCAAGCCAAAGGACACTTGTCAGAGATTGTACCACGACGGTTTCTGCTGTTTGGTGTGTTTCTGGCGGCTCCTCTTCTTCTGACAAAACCAGACGTTTTTCGTTACCAGCTTGTCATTTGACCTCTTTTTCATGTTGTCATCTCAACTAGTACTACCTCATTTCATAAATATATAATACCTTTTTTTCGAAAATTTTGATTACTTATCTTATTCAAAATATTTATTAAAAATATATAAAATTTTAAGTTAAACGCAAACTATCTTAAGTTATAAAACAAATCACAAGAAAATAAATAATAAATTATTTTTTAATAAGATAAGTGGTGAAAATATTTTAAAAAATTTAACGGTATCATAAATATATATTTATGAACCGGTGGAGTACTATATTATAACAAGATAGATTATATATAGACATAGAAGGCAAGAGGCATCACGCTTCGTTTGAAAACGACGGCCGCTAGCTGCTCAAATTTTGTCAATGCTCATCTGCAGTTTAATCTGCAGATGACCGATATGGCCGGGCTGGTCAGCCAATTGGAAGGGCAAGCACCAAGCACCTTGTTTCACATGCACGGTTTTTTTTACAGAAAATTCAACTACGAGTATACTATATATACATCTACAACGAAGACAGAAGGAAACGTGAGATGTTTGTACCACCACGGCACTCCAGGTTCCAAAGGCCCTTGATAGTTTGATCCATCTAGAAGAAACGACCGACAACTGGCACTAGATTCCTCGTCCAATGATAACCTGTCACGGCTAAAAACATGCTGCGCTTTTTCTTCGCCTTCTCGATGGCTGTGTAGACCTCGAAGATAGGTATCTTACGTTTTATTGTGTCACGAGAACAGGTCGGAAGGACGGGATATATAACCCTTCACAGGTCCTGCTAATGACATAGCACCTTATAGGACAAGGATGGCCCAACACAGCCTTACTGTTTTTTATAGCTAGGATGAGGTGCGAGTATGAGTGTATGACCAAGGGGGTGTTTGTTTGGGATTATAATCCACCTAGATTATATAATCCAATAATTTTTGAACTAACTCTTAGTTCAAAAGTTGTTAGATTATATAATCTGGATAGATTATAATCTCAAACAAACACCCCCTAAGTTGGACTGTTTGGTTTCATTTCTGAGCTCGTTCTGGCTGCTTCAAGAATCTGATTGGTTGTCTATGTCGCATCAAATGACGCTCTCTGTTTCGTTGGTTGAATGAACCTGTGCGGCTAACTCTGGTTTTGGTGCCAACCGTGGTTTTGGCGCCAAATTGTGTATGGATAGATAGTTTTCACGCCACACTCAATATTATCCATAACACGATTGTCGGGGACCATAATTAGGGGTACCCCAAAGCTCCTAATCTCAGTTGGTAACCCCCATCAGCACAAAGCTGCAAAGGTCTGATGGGCGCGATTCGGGTCAGGGCTCAGTCCACTCAAGGGACACGATCTTGCCTCGCCCGAGCCCAGCCTCAGGCAAAGGCAGCCGACCCAGGAGAATTCACGTCTCTCCCGAGGGTCCCCTCAAGCAACAGACGCACCTTCGACTCGCCCGAGGCCCAGCTCGGGCAGGCTTCGCGGAGAAGCAACCTTGGCTAGATCGCCACGCCAACCGACCGTATCGCAGGAGCATTTAATGCAAAAATCGACTGACACCTTATCCTGACGCGCGCTCCTCAGTCGACAGGGCCAAAGTGACCGCAGTCACTTCGCCGCTCCACTGACCGACCTGACAGGAAAACAGCGCCGTCTGCGCTGCTCCGACTGCTGTGCCACTCGACAGAGTGAGGCTGACAGCAGCTAAGTCCAGCCTCGGGCGCCATAGGAAGCTCCGCCTCGCCCGACCCCAGAGCTCGGGCTCAACCTCGACGCCAGACGACGGACTCCGCCTCGCACGACCCTAGGGCTCAGACTCAGCCTCGACCTCGGACGACGGTCTCCGCCTCGCCCGACCCCAGGGCTCGGACTCAGCCTCGACCTCAGAGGAGTCTCCGCCTCGCCCGACCCCGGGCTCGGACCGACCACGTCACAAGGGGGGCCATCATTATCCTACCCCTAGCTAGCTCAGGCTACGGGGAACAAGACCGGCGTCCCATCTGGCTCGCCCCGGTAAAACATGTAATGATGGCACCCCGCGTGCTCCATGACGACGACGGTTCTCAGCCCCTTATGGAAGCAAGGAGACGTCAGCAAGGATCCGACAGCCCTGACAGCTGTACTTCCACGGGGCTCAAGCGCTCCTCCGACGGCCACGACATCACATGAACAGGGCGCCAAAACCTCTCCGACAGCCACGACGACATGTACTTAGGGCTCTGACTCCTCTCTGCTAGACACGTTAGCACATTGCTACACCCCCCATTGTACACCTGGGCCCTCTCCTTACGTCTATAAAAGGAAGGTCCAGGGCTCTCGTGCGAGAAGGTGGCCTCGCGGGAGAACGGGCCGACGCACAAGGCTCTCGCTCTCTCTCTCTCTCCCACGCGAACGCTTGTAACCCTCTACTGCAAGCGCATCCGCCCTGCGCGCAGGACAACACGAAGGCCGCGGTTTCCCCTTTGCTGTTTTCCCCCCTTTGTGTTCCGTCTCGTGCCGACCCATCTGGGCTGGGACACGCAGCGACAATTTACTCGTCGGTCCAGGGACCCCCCAGGGTCGAAACGCCGACAGCTGGCGCGCCAGGTAGGGGCCTGCTGCGTGTTGACAAACAGCTTCCCGTCAAGCTCCAGATGGGTAGTCTCCAGCAACCTCTCCAACCCAGAATGATGCTCCGTTTCTGGAGTCTTGAGCTCATGTCCCTCGACGACAGTTACGACATGATACTCCTTCCTCCGCCGCGCGACAACGACAATGATGGCTGTCAGCCCGCCCGCCCGCGGCGGAATCGACGACGTCTTCCCCGCGTGGTGGAAGAGCAACATCCGGGTCTGTCCCGTCACCTTCCCCGCTGACGGAGGAGGAGGCAGGGCAGACATGGCCTGTCACACCCGGATTTTAGGGGTCCAAAACCCGGGCGCGAACATAATCACCAGGTGTGCTGGGACCAAGTCTCACACATATGATGATTCATGGCACATGATCGAATGTCACATATTTACTAAATAATAGGAGTTCTTTACAAAATAAATAATTACATTATAAGGAGACAACGGTCTAGCAACCCAAAGTTGACTGGGAGACGACGGCCTAGATCTCTCACGAACTCATCGCAGCATCCTCCATGCGCCTCATCCGGTGGTACCTGTTCTTGACCTGTGGGGGGGGGTGTGAGACAGCAAGAGTGAGCTCACATACGTTCATCGCTCAACAAGTTGTGGGGAATAATGTGCATGAACTCGCCAAAGGTGGGAGCTCACGTGAAGTGTAAGGCTTTACCAAAGGAGATGGTTAGAGCTGAGCATTGCTTTTAAAGTTGGTCAAAATTTTATTAGCAATTACTAAGTATAAGTAAATACCAAACCCAATTAAGAAGTAGAACAAAAGTAACAACATCACCTGCGATGCAATGCATATGACAAATTGAATTTAAGTTCCATAAATTAATCATGTGAGGGTCCGAGCTGCTCATGACCGTGAGCACGGCTAGTATACCAGTTTTACACTCTGCAGAGGTGGCGCATCTTTACCCACAAGTCATGTTACCCATCTGCCAAGGGATCGCGACTTCCCATACACCTCTACCGAGGAGGCGAGGCAGGGTAACACTACGAGGCCTTTACAAAGTTCCACTAGCTTCAGAAAACCCGCTACAGTTTATAGGAAGCTCCAATGCAGGAATCCCTTGCAGGACCGCCATCACAGCAAAATCCTCCCGAGGGCCTCCCTACACTGACCACTCCCCTACTGCCCTTGCCCCTTTCGGGTAAGGTAGTCCTCCACTAGCTTTCCTAATTAATCAGCCAAGGGCGTCCCATTATACCCTTGTGGTAGCACTGTTTTCCCGGGTGGTCGCTCCATGTTCCAATTAACATAATGATCTTATCATGAGCGATAAATAACAACAGATAACAAAAGTATAATCATGAGTAATGTATCTTCATACCCAAAACCACATAAAGCACTAGCAAGTACTACCCAAAAAGTTCAGTGGTAACAAGGTATAAAGATAATCAAACTAGGGTAACCTATTGGGTCCCATCAAAATTAACCTATGCAGATCATTATGATTAATCAGAACATGAGTGGGTAGAAAGAAGTGATCAAGGGCACAACTTGCCTGGGACTTGAGATTCCAGGTACCAGGATGATCTTCGGGTGACTCGTGACCTTGCTCTAGTCGTAGCAATACAAACAAACATTACATAGACAAAAATTAACATTACACCAAACATAAGAACAAAATACATATTAATAATCTACCTATTAAAATAAAGTCATAGGAACAGGAACCATTAATTTTGGAGTTATATATTTTAAGTTATGAATTTCCAAAGATTTTATGCATTCAATATAAGGTTAAGTGAGAAATAAATTTTAATGTGTATTTCTTGTAAAAACAGTGGTACTATTTGATGAACAATAATATTACAAAATTATAGGAACTAGAATAGATCAATTTGGAGTTCATATGAATTTTCTATCAATTATACAAATTCTAGGAATTGTTTTTATATTAAAAACTCTTTTTCTAATTCATTAACCTGATTTTATAACTCTCTGGACGGGGCCTCATTTTCTGGAAAATGCAGGGGTTTCGGGGTAAGTTTTCCTGAGACACAAAAAACAACTCTACGGACCGCGGGTTGATTACTACAGAACAGAGGGGCCTAATAGCTAAACAGTCCAGCCGAAGGGGTACGGGCGGACGCTGACCGTCCGATCACAAACCGACGCGCAAGATTAGATTATCGCGTTATAAAACAGATAATCCGCCCCGATCGTTCGATCCAGAATCAACAGACGAAGGTCGATCCTACCCCGATCTAATCTAACCCGCCCGCCATGAATCCCACGGACACGGTTTAGTTGTGCAAAGGTTACCCTATCCTCTAATCTCGATCGTCAGCGCCGGATCCAACGGACCACGACGTTCTTCATCCCCACGGCGGTCTAGACAGCAGTGCCGCCCACCCACGGCGGAGCATCGCCGGCGGACGTGCAATCCGACGCCCGGACGCCCCTAACCTGAAATTAGCCGGTGCTAAACCTAGACGGGGTGATGGCGAGCACGGAAGGGAGATTCTTACCCGCGATTGAAGGAGTAGCGAGCTCGTCCACGGTTCGGGGCGGATCTGCGACATGAACAGATCGCCGGTGAGGGATTCCTAGTTCCCAGTCATGAATCCTGTTCAACGAGGCTAGGGAAACTATCCATGTATCACGACGAAGCTTCTGCGCCCAATGCGGTCGCCAGATTGTTGACATGGGCCACACTCCATTGCGGCGGACGAATTCCTCCCCGGCTCCCCTCACATTCGCACGACGGCTTTTCACCGATTCTCTTGGCCCGGCAGCGCTGTCACGGGTTGGAGCTTGATGGAGTTGGCCACGGGCGGGCATAAATTTATAGTGACAGGGCAGCTACCCCATGGTGGCACACGACCGGGTGAGCCCGAGCTCCCCGCGCAACTCGCGCATTTGGTTGAGCTCGGATCCGCGAAGAAGACGCAACAGAAAGGAGGGTCCCACGAGTCAGGGAGAACACCGTAAGCAAGCGCGGTCAGCAGGCAACGGAGTCCAGGCGCGTTTTGCCCAACGGAGTCCGATTTAGCTGCACGAGCGCGAGGATTTCGCCAGAGTCCGCGCGGGGTCTGTTGCGCGCAGGCGAGAGATAGATATGACAGGGCGGTCCCACACGTCATAGACTCGGATCCGCGCCCACAAGCCAGTGAAGGCCGAAGCGCGCGAGCTTGGGAGAGAGTTGGCGTGCAGTAGAGAAAGGGAGGTGGGCCGGCGGGGGAAAGTATGGAGATGGGCCGAGCAGGGGAAGTTGGCCCACGTCTGGACGGTGAGCTTGTCTTTTTTTTTTCCTGTTTTCTATTTTAATTCAAATCCAGGTTTGAACTTCAAAATTTTAGGTTAGATGCACAAACATAATCCAACATGATGCAGGTATAATTTATTTTAATTCATTTATTCATTTATTCATGAAAAAAATGATCCAATTATGCAACCCACACAATACTTTCCCCATAAATGATTATTATTTTTAGGAGTGCATCTGTATGTAGTTCATAAAGAGAATATTAATAAAATTCTTCCTTGTGTTCATGGTTCCAAGCTTTTAGTTTTATGTGTGTTTTTTTTAGAATAACAAAAAAAATATTAAAATATTTTTTTAACCCTAAACCTTATAAAGAAATACTTATAAATCTTAGAATGGGATTTTGGGTGTTACAAATCCTACCCCCCTTAACAGAAATCTCGTCCCCGAGATTAGTAAGAAAGGGGATCCAACAAGTTTGGTTTGTAGTCTATGCTTTAGTTTCTAGTTGGTTTTAATACCAAAAGATTTGTTTTTTTAATATCACAAATTATCATGTGATTAGGAAAGCATGGGTATATATATAGCTACTTTATTATGTAGGATAAAAGTTGTATCCAAAGCATGGATAGGTTTGGGTAGGGTAAGGAAGGACTCCATCCTAGATTGTGGATCTTGACTCATCTTGGTGATCCCGCTTGATCCTTGAAGACTTGAGTTGGTGCTTATCCTTTCTTGATGAGGTTGATCATCTTCGGTCTCCAATCTTGGTATCTCCATCTGAGCTAGGGAGCTGTAGTTAAGATAGCTAGGGTCTGTGGATAGGACTTTTTTTAATAGGTTTACATAGATGGATTATGTAACTTATTGGGAGTGTATGGCTGAGTTGATCTATGGCACTAACTTAGGCTTAAGTGAATTAGGAGTATGGTTTTATCCTTTGTACCAGCATTAAGAATCACCCACAAGGTTAAATCATAATAGATTAGATAGGGCCTAATTTTTGTCGCCAACACTATCTAACTTATTTAAGTAACTCAAATTTGGATTAGATCATGGTTGTTATTCTAGAGTGGGATCAATATGATAATTAGGGCAAGATAAATCCATAAGAATAAGGTAGAATCCTTTGAGGTCAGTTAGATCTATTAAGATGGGATAAGTAAAGTGGTTAGGATAAGATGAATCCTTCAAGATAAGATGAATCTATTAAGATAAGAGAATATTTTTAAGATAAGATGGATCTATGAGTGTAGGATAGAATCTTTTAAGATGAGATGGATATTGTTAGGTTAGATACTTTAATGAGGGGTAATCTAGTTTGTCTAGTTAGTTTTATAAGCATTATGTATATGCAGATGTAATCGTGGACATTACTCCACAACTCATCACACTCAATCAAAGATCCAAATCAGACATGTATCATAAGAACAAATAATCAATCATACAAATACTTATAAAAAAATAGTTTTGTTTTTGTTCCTAGGATTAGGTTTCCTATTCCTAAAGGTCACTTTAGGCACAGGATTTCAAAGTGTGAAATCCACATTTGTCTTTAGAATGAAAAGGTAAGAATAATCAGAGTAAGCGGAAATAGATGAGGAAAGATTAAGAAAAGTTTAGAAAGAATCAGAGTAGCAAGGTAAGTAGATAATGGTTGTCCTGTTCTATCTAGGTTTCGTCCTACAGTCAACATGCCTCTGATACCACTTCTGTCACACCCGGATTTTAGGGGTCCAAAACCCGGGCGCGAACATAATCACCAGGTGTGCTGGGACCAAGTCTCACACATATGATGATTCATGGCACATGATCGAATGTCACATATTTACTAAATAATAGGAGTTCTTTACAAAATAAATAATTACATTATAAGGAGACAACGGTCCAGCAACCCAAAGTTGACTGGGAGACGACGGCCTAGATCTCTCACGAACTCATCGCAGCATCCTCCATGCGCCTCATCCGGTGGTACCTGTTCTTGACCTGTGGGGGGGGGGGTGTGAGACAGCAAGAGTGAGCTCACATACGTTCATCGCTCAACAAGTTGTGGGGAATAATGTGCATGAACTCGCCAAAGGTGGGAGCTCACGTGAAGTGTAAGGCTTTACCAAAGGAGATGGTTAGAGCTGAGCATTGCTTTTAAAGTTGGTCAAAATTTTATTAGCAATTACTAAGTATAAGTAAATACCAAACCCAATTAAGAAGTAGAACAAAAGTAACAACATCACCTGCGATGCAATGCATATGACAAACTGAATTTAAGTTCCATAAATTAATCATGTGAGGGTCCGAGCTGCTCATGACCGTGAGCACGGCTAGTATACCAGTTTTACACTCTGCAGAGGTGGCGCATCTTTACCCACAAGTCATGTTACCCATCTGCCAAGGGATCGCGACTTCCCATACACCTCTACCGAGGAGGCGAGGCAGGGTAACACTACGAGGCCTTTACAAAGTTCCACTAGCTTCAGAAAACCCGCTACAGTTTATAGGAAGCTCCAATGCAGGAATCCCTTGCAGGACCGCCATCACAGCAAAATCCTCCCGAGGGCCTCCCTACACTGACCACTCCCCTACTGCCCTTGCCCCTTTCGGGTAAGGTAGTCCTCCACTAGCTTTCCTAATTAATCAGCCAAGGGCGTCCCATTATACCCTTGTGGTAGCACTGTTTTCCCGGGTGGTCGCTCCATGTTCCAATTAACATAATGATCTTATCATGAGCGATAAATAACAACGGATAACAAAAGTATAATCATGAGTAATGTATCTTCATACCCAAAACCACATAAAGCACTAGCAAGCACTACCCAAAAAGTTCAGTGGTAACAAGGTATAAAGATAATCAAACTAGGGTAACCTATTGGGTCCCATCAAAATTAACCTATGCAGATCATTATGATTAATCAGAACATGAGTGGGTAGAAAGAAGTGATCAAGGGCACAACTTGCCTGGGACTTGAGATTCCAGGTACCAGGATGATCTTCGGGTGACTCGTGACCTTGCTCTAGTCGTAGCAATACAAACAAACATTACATAGACAAAAATTAACATTACACCAAACATAAGAACAAAATACATATTAATAATCTACCTATTAAAATAAAGTCATAGGAACAGGAACCATTAATTTTGGAGTTATATATTTTAAGTTATGAATTTCCAAAGATTTTATGCATTCAATATAAGGTTAAGTGAGAAATAAATTTTAATGTGTATTTCTTGTAAAAACAGTGGTACTATTTGATGAACAATAATATTACAAAATTATAGGAACTAGAATAGATCAATTTGGAGTTCATATGAATTTTCTATCAATTATACAAATTCTAGGAATTGTTTTTATATTAAAAACTCTTTTTCTAATTCATTAACCTGATTTTATAACTCTCTGGACGGGGCCTCATTTTCTGGAAAATGCAGGGGTTTCGGGGTAAGTTTTCCTGAGACACAGAAAACAACTCTACGGACCGCGGGTTGATTACTACAGAACAGAGGGGCCTAATAGCTAAACAGTCCAGCCGAAGGGGTACGGGCGGACGCTGACCGTCCGATCACAAACCGACGCGCAAGATTAGATTATCGCGTTATAAAACAGATAATCCGCCCCGATCGTTCGATCCAGAATCAACGGACGAAGGTCGATCCTACCCCGATCTAATCTAACCCGCCCGCCATGAATCCCACGGACACGGTTTAGTTGTGCAAAGGTTACCCTATCCTCTAATCTCGATCGTCAGCGCCGGATCCAACGGACCACGACGTTCTTCATCCCCACAGCGGTCTGGACAGCAGTGCCGCCCACCCACGGCGGAGCATCACCGGCGGACGCGCAATCCGATGCCCGGACGCCCCTAACCTAAAATTAGCCGGTGCTAAACCTAGACGGGGTGATGGCGAGCACGGAAGGGAGATTCTTACCCGCGATTGAAGGAGTAGCGAGCTCGTCCACGGTTCGGGGCGGATCTGCGACATGAACAGATCGCCGGTGAGGGATTCCTAGTTCCCAGTCATGAATCCTGTTCAACGAGGCTAGGGAAACTATCCATGTATCACGACGAAGCTTCTGCGCCCAGTGCGGTCGCCAGATTGTTGACATGGGCCACACTCCATTGCGGCGGACGAATTCCTCCCCGGCTCCCCTCACATTCGCACGACGGCTTTTCACCGATTCTCTTGGCCCGGCAGCGCTGTCACGGGTTGGAGCTTGATGGAGTTGGCCACGAGCGGGCATAAATTTATAGTGACAGGCAGCTACCCCATGGTGGCACACGACCGGGTGAGCCCGAGCTCCCCGCGCAACTCGCGCATTTGGTTGAGCTCGGATCCGCGAAGAAGACGCAACAGAAAGGAGGGTCCCACGAGTCAGGGAGAACACCGCAAGCAAGCGCGGTCAGCAGGCAACGGAGTCCAGGCGCGTTTTGCCCAACGGAGTCCGGTTTAGCTGCACGAGCGCGAGGATTTCGCCAGAGTCCACGCGGGGTCTGTTGCGCGCAGGCGAGAGATAGATATGACAGGGCGGTCCCACACGTCATAGACTCGGATCCGCGCCCACAAGCCAGTGAAGGCCGAAGCGCGCGAGCTTGGGAGAGAGTTGGCGTGCAGTAGAGAAAGGGAGGTGGGCCGGCGGGGGAAAGTATGGAGATGGGCCGAGCAGGGGAAGTTGGCCCACGTCTGGACGGTGAGCTTGTCTTTTTTTATTTTTTTATTTTTATTTCCTGTTTTCTATTTTAATTCAAATCCAGGTTTGAACTTCAAAATTTTAGGTTAGATGCACAAACATACTCCAACATGATGCAGGTATAATTTATTTTAATTCATTTATTCATTTATTCATGAAAAAAATGATCCAATTATGCAACCCACACAATACTTTCCCCATAAATGATTATTATTTTTAGGAGTGCATCTGTATGTAGTTCATAAAGAGAATATTAATAAAATTCTTCCTTGTGTTCATGGTTCCAAGCTTTTAGTTTTATGTGTGTTTTTTTAGAATAACAAAAAAAATATTAAAATATTTTTTTAACCCTAAACCTTATAAAGAAATACTTATAAATCTTAGAATGGGATTTTGGGTGTTACATGGCCAAGCAGAAGGCAGCACCTCGTCGGCTGTCGAGCGAGTCGACGGCGCCGACGCCCCAGCGGGGGACACGTCGGGCGTTGACCTCGCGTCTGAGACGAAGACGAGCGTCGTTTCCCCGCAACACGCCAACCCCAAGCAGACGGACGACACCAGCACGCTCGCGAAGGACTTGCTGGGCGTTAGCCTCGTACCTCAGACAACGGTGCAGTCCGTCCCTGACGCGACTTCGTCACCACCCGTCGATCAAGAGGTATCGTCCGTTTCCCATCCCATGCCTTTTAAATTCAGCTGCGACCCACCAAGCGACCCCGCTTCGGTGGACGCTTTCATAAAGGCATGTCCAAACCCTCCGGGGTATCATATGCGGTCAACCTGGGACCGACTGACGACCGTCTCGACCTACGGGCCTCTGGGTTCCGAGGAAGATGACGAGCCCGACTCTGGTTGGGATTTCTCCGGGCTCTGTGACCCCAGTGCCATGCGGGAATTCATGACCGCATGTGACTACTGCATCTCCGATTGCTCCGATAGTAGCCACAGCCTCGGCGACGAGGACTATGGCCCAAGTCGCGAATGCTTCTACGTCGATCTAGGGGGTCTCGACGAAGGCAACCATCTTGGTATGCTGGAGGACGGTGATCCCCTAGGCCTGCGCCTCGCGTTGACATCCTTCGGGAGCTAGCTGTGGTCCCAGTCCCTGCGGGGGGTCAGGACGCACAACTCGAGCAAATCCGCGAGATGCAGGCCAGGCTCGACGAGGAAGCAGGACAACTTGTGCAGCTACGTCAAAATATCGGGCAGGAGTGGGCAGGTCGGGCACCGACCGGAGAAGCGTGTCATCTAGCCCAGGACGTCTAGCACTGCATCGCCGATGATGCCAGGGCGAGGCCACCCCCGGCTTCCAGTGGGGTCGGCCAGAACCTGGCAGCAGCAGCAATACTACTCCGAGCGATGCCGGAACCATCCACCACCGAGGGGCGGCTGAGAGCACCTAGAGGGGGGGGGTGAATAGGTGATCCTGTGAAACTTAAACTTATAGCCACAAAAGCTTGTTAAGTGTTAGCACAACAATCACCAAGTGGCTAGAGAGGAGTCTCAGCAAAACACAATACCACAAGAGATCAAACACAGAGATGACACGGTGGTTTATCCCGTGGTTCGGCCAAGACCAACTCTTGCCTACTCCACGTTGTGGCGTCCCAACGGACGAGGGTTGCAATCAACCCCTCTCAAGCGGTCCAAAGACCAACTTGAATACCACGGTGTTTTGCTTTGCCTTTCAATATCCCGTTTGCGAGGAATCTCCACAACTTGGAGCCTCTCGCCCTTACACTTGAGATTCACAAAGAAATACGGAGTAAGGGAGGAACAAGCAACGCACACAAGACTCAAAATCAGAACAACCTCACGCACACAAGTCGCAACAAGAGCTCGCAACACAACTCAATGAGTTCACAACTCAACAAGAGCTCTAGATGCTATCACAATGAACCAAATGCGCGGAATTGATGTCTTGGTGCTTAGGAATGTTGTAGGAATGCTTGGTGTTCTCCTCCATGCGCCTAGGGGTCCCTTTTATAGCCCCAAGGCAGCTAGGAGCCGTTGAGAACAAATCTGGAAGGCCATCCTTGCCTTCTGTCATCGGGCGCACCGGACAGTCCGGTGCACCACCGGACACTGTCCGGTGCCCGATTCCCTTCCTTAATTGGCGAAGCCGACCGTTGGCGCCTGAGAGCCGTTGGCGCACCGGACACTATCCGGTGCACACCGGACAGTCCGGTGCCCCCTTCTAGCCGTTGGCTCGGCCACGTGTCCCGCGCAGATTGCGCGGCAGACCGTTGGCTCGGCCGACCGTTGGCTCACCGGACAGTCCGGTGCACACCGGACAGTCCGGTGAATTTTAGCCGTACGCCGTCGGCGAATTCCCGAGAGCGGTCTCTTCACGCCGAGTCAGCCTGGCGCACCGGACACTGTCCGGTGCACCACCGGACAGTCCGGTGTGCCAGACCGAGCTGAGTCTTGGCTGTACACAGCCAAGTCTTTTGCACCTTTCTTCTTTTCTTCTTCTTTCTGTTTCTAACACTTAGACAAGTATATTAGTACACAAAACCAATGTACTAAGGCTTAGAAACATACCTTTACTTCATGATTTGCACTTTATTCATCCATGGACATAAATTCACATTTAAGCACTTGTGTTGGCACTCAATCACCAAAATACTTAGAAATGGCCCAAGGGCACATTTCCCTTTCAATCTCCCCCTTTTTGGTGATTTGTGCCAACACAACATAAAGCAACTAGAACAAGTGCAAACTCACTTCAAATAAAATAAATTTGAGTTTTATTCAATTTTGGCATATATGGATCATCCTTTGCCACCACTTGGTTTGTTTTTGCAAATCAAACTCAAATCTCTATCTCTAAGTCAAACACACATGTTGAAGCATAAAGAGAGTCATTCCAAAAGAGATTGATCAAAGATTTCAAAAACTCCCCCTTTTTCCCATAATTACTACTTCTCCCCACAAGAAGCCAACTTTTGACACAAGAGACAATAAAAGAGTTTTGTCAAACCAAAAGCTCTACTTTACTAATTTTAAATTTCTCAAGTGGTAGCTGATCCATTTATTGCTTTGGCCTTTATTTTCTCCCCCTTTGGCATCAAGCACCAAAACGGGATCAATCTTGGCCCTTTAACCCCATTGCCTCACCAAATCTTCAAATAAGAGCGAATAGGCAATAAGAGTTTAAAGATGAACTTGGAAAAGTTACTCTTTTCATCGGAGTGCAGTGGAAGTCTTTGCATGGTCCAAGTCCACCTTTTCCCTTTCAATTCTTCTTCAAGACTAAATCAAGCATACTCAAGCATATGGTTAGTCTCAAAGGGTCAAGTTGTAACACAACTCCCCCTAAACATGTGCATCACTTGCACAGGGACTTGTGAGATCCGGGGAGTGCTTGTACAACTTGAGCACCATAAATAAGCAAAAAAATGCAGAATGAACATGATCAAAGGCATAAACACATGTATGCTACAATTCAATCCAAGTTCCGCGAATCTAAGACATTTAGCTCACTACGCAGCCTGCAAAAGGTCTTCTCATCTAGAGGCTTGGTAAAGATATCGGCTAGCTGGTTCTCGGAGCTAACATGAAACACTTCGATATCCCCCTTTTGCTGGTGGTCTCTCAAAAAGTGATGCCGGATGTCAATGTGCTTTGTGCGGCTGTGTTCAACAGGATTTTCCGCCATGCGGATAGCACTCTCATTATCACATAGGAGTGGGACTTTGCTCAGATTGTAGCCAAAGTCCCTGAGGGTTTGCCTCATCCAAAGTAGTTGCGCGCAACACTGTCCTGCGGCAACGTACTCGGCCTCAGCGGTGGATAGGGCAACGGATGTTTGTTTCTTAGAGTTCCATGACACCAGGGACCTTCCTAAGAATTGGCACGTCCCCGATGTACTCTTCCTATCGACCTTACATCCAGCATAGTCGGAATCTGAATATCCAATTAAGTCAAAGGTAGACCCCTTTGGATACCAGATCCCGAAGCAAGGCGTAGCGACCAAATATCTAAAGATTCGCTTCACCGCCACTAAGTGACATTCCTTAGGATCGGATTGAAATCTCGCACACATGCATACGCTAAGCATAATATCCGGTCTACTAGCACATAAATAAAGCAAAGAACCTATCATGGACCGGTATGCTTTTTGATCGACGGACTTACCTCCTTTGTTGAGGTCGGTGTGTCCGTCAGTTCCCATCGGCGTCTTTGCGGGCTTGGCGTCCTTCATCCCAAACCTCTTTAACAAATCTTGCGTGTACTTCGTTTGGGAGATGAAGGTGCCGTCCTTGAGTTGCTTCACTTGGAACCCAAGGAAGTAGTTCAACTCGCCCATCATCGACATCTCGAATTTCTGCGTCATCACCCTGCTAAACTCTTCACAAGACTTTTGATTAGTAGAACCAAATATTATGTCATCGACATAAATTTGGCACACAAACAAATCACCATCACATGTCTTAGTGAAAAGAGTTGGATCGGCTTTCCCAACCTTGAAAGCATTAGTAATTAAGAAATCTCTAAGGCATTCATACCATGCTCTTGGGGCTTGCTTAAGTCCATAGAGCGCCTTAGAGAGCTTACACACATGGTCGGGGTACCGTTCATCCTCGAATCCAGGGGGTTGCTCCACGTACACCTCCTCCTTGATCGGCCCATTGAGGAAAGCGCTCTTCACATCCATTTGGTACAACCTGAAAGAATGGTGAGCGGCATATGCTAGCAGGATACGAATTGATTCTAGCCTGGCCACAGGAGCAAACGTCTCCTCAAAGTCCAAACCTGCGACTTGGGCATAACCTTTTGCCACAAGTCGAGCCTTGTTCCTTGTCACCACCCCGTGCTCGTCTTGTTTATTGCGGAACACCCACTTGGTTCCCACAATATTTTGCTTAGGACGAGGCACCAGCGTCCAAACTTCATTCCTTTTGAAGTTGTTGAGCTCCTCTTGCATGGCCAACACCCAGTCCGGATCTAGCAAGGCCTCTTCTACCCTGAAAGGCTCAATAGAAGAGACAAAGGAGTAATGCTCACAAAAATTAACTAATCGAGATCGAGTAGTTACTCCCTTGCTGATATCTCCCAGAATTTGGTCGACGGGATGATCCCTTTGAATCATCGCTCGAACTTGGGTTGGAGGTGCCGGTTGCGCTTCTTCCTCCATCACATGATCATTTAGTGCTCCCCCTTGATCACACGCCTCCTATTGATGAACCTGTTCATCGTCTTGAGTTGGGGGATGCACCAAGGTTGAAGGTTGATCTTGCTCCTTATGTTCCTGTGGTCGTACTTCACCAATCGCCATGGTTCGTATAGCGGCCATCGGAACATCTTCTTCATCTACATCATCAAGATCAACAACTTGCTCTCTTGGAGAGCCATTAGTCTCATCAAATACAACGTCGCTAGAGACTTCAACCAAACCCGATGATTTGTTGAAGACCCTATACGCCTTTGTATTTGAATCATAACCTAACAAAAACCCTTCTACAGCTTTGGGAGCAAACTTAGAATTTCTACCTTTCTTCACTAGAATGTAGCATTTGCTCCCAAATACACGAAAGTACGATACATTGGGTTTGTTACCGGTTAGCAGCTCATACGACGTCTTCTTGAGGAGGCGATGTAGGTAGACCCGGTTGATGGCGTGGCAAGCCGTGTTCACGGCTTCCGACCAAAAACACTCGGGGGTCTTGAATTCTCCAAGCATCGTCCTCGCCATGTCGATTAGCGTCCTGTTCTTCCTCTCTACCACACCATTTTGCTGTGGTGTGTAGGGAGCGGAGAACTCATGCTTGATCCCTTCCTCCTCAAGGAACTCGTCCACTTGAAGGTTCTTGAACTCGGACCCGTTGTCGCTCCTTATCTTCTTCACCTTGAGCTCAAACTCATTTTGAGCTCTCCTGAGGAAGCGCTTTAGGGTCCCTTGGGTTTCAGACTTATCCTGCAAAAAGAACACCCAAGTGAAGCGGGAAAAGTCATCAACAATAACTAGACCATACTTACTTCCTCCTATGCTCAGATAGGTGACGGGTCCGAAGAGGTCCATATGTAGCAGCTCCAGGGGTCTTGATGTTGTCATCACATTCTTGGTGTGATGAGAGCCTCCCACCTGTTTCCCTGCTTGACAAGCTGCACAAGGTCTATCTTTTTCGAAATGTACATTGGTTAGACCTATCACGTGTTCTCCCTTTAAAAGCTTGTGGAGGTTCTTCATCCCCACATGTGCTAAGCGGCGATGCCACAACCAGCCCATGCAAGTCTTAGCCATTAAGCATGCATCTAGACCAGCCTCTTCTTTTGCAAAATCAACTAAGTAAAGTTTGCCGTCTAGTACACCCTTAAAAGCTAGTGAACCATCACTTCTTCTAAAGACAGACACATCTACATTTGTAAATAAACAGTTGTATCCCATATTACACAATTGACTAACAGATAGTAGGTTATATCCAAGAGACTCTACTAAAAACACATTAGAGATAGAGTGCTCATTTGATATTGCAATTTTACCTAGCCCTTTTACCTTGCCTTGATTCCCATCACCAAATATTATCGAATCTTGGGAATCCTTGTTCTTGACGTAGGAAGAGAACATCCTCTTTTCCCCCGTCATGTGGTTTGTGCATCCGCTGTCGATAATCCAGCTTGAGCCCCCGGATGCATAAACCTGCAAGGCAAATTTAGGCTTGGGTCTTAGGTACCCAACTCATGTTGGGTCCTACAAGGTTAGCACATATATCCTTAGGGACCCAAATGCAAGTTTTGTCTCCCTTGCATCTTGCCCCTAACTTCCTAGCAATTATCTTCTTACCCTTTCTACAAATAGCAAAGGGAGCATTGCAAGCATAATAAATGGCAGAAGGTTCTTTTACTTTCCTAGGAACATTAGCAGCATTTCTCCTAGGCATATGCACGGCATTTCTCCTAGACATATCTCTATCATGCTTATATGAAGAGCTAGAAGCAAACATGGCATGAGAATCATAAACATGTGAATCAAAAGCATTATAAGCATTTCTAGCATATCTCCTATCATGATACATAAAAGCATGGTTCTTTTTATCCCTACTAGCCATAGGGGCCTTTCCTTTCTCCTTGGCGGAGATGGGAGCCTTATGGCTTGTTAAGTTCTTGGCTTCCCTCTTGAAGCCAAGCCCATCCTTAATTGAGGGGTGTCTACCCACCGTGTAGGCATCCCTAGCAAATTTTAGTTTCTCAAAATCACTCTTGCTAGTCTTAAGTTGAGCATTAAGACTAGCCAATTCATCATTAAGTTTTGAAATTGAAACTAGGTGTTCACTACAAGCATTAACATCAAAATCCTTACACCTAGTGCAAATTGCAACATTATCAACACAAGAGTTAGATTTACTTGCTACTTCTAGTTTAGCATTTAACTCATTAATTTCACCTTTTAAAGAAGAAATGGTTTCATTACAAGTAGAAAGTTCACAAGAAAGCATTCCATTTCTTTTAACTTCTAGAGCAAGTGAATTTTGTGCATTTACAAATTTATCATGCTCTTCATATAAAAGGTCTTCTTGTTTCTCTAAGATTCTATCCTTTTCATTTAAGGCATCAATCAATTCATTAATCTTAGCTATCTTAGTTCTATCCAATCCCTTGAATAAACTAGAGTAATCTATTTCATCCTCACTAGACTCATTATCACTAGAAGAATCATAAGTATTAGCATTACGAGTGATTACCTTCTTTTCCCTTGCCATGAGGCAAGTGTGATGTTCGTTGGGGAAGAGGGATGACTTGTTGAAGGCGGTGGCGGCGAGTCCTTCATTGTCGGAGTCGGAGGAGGAGCAATCCGAGTCCCACTCCTTTCCTAGATGTGCCTCGCCCTTGGCCTTCTTATAATTTTTCTTCTTTTCCCTCTTGTTCCCTTGTTCCTGATCACTATCATTGTCGGGACAATTAGCAATAAAATGACCAAGCTTACCGCATTTGAAGCATGAGCGCTTCCCTTTGGCTTTGGTCTTGCTTGGCTGTCCCTTGCGTCCTTTAAGCGCCGTCTTGAAGCGCTTAATGATGAGGGCCATTTCCTCATCATTAAGTCCGGCCGCCTCAATCTGTGCCACCTTGCTAGGTAGCGCCTCCTTGCTTCTTGTTGCCTTGAGAGCAAGGGGTTGTGGCTCGTTGATCGGTCCATTCAAGGCATCGTCCACGTACCTTGCCTCCTTGATCATCATTCGCCCGCTAACGAATTTTCCGAGGACTTCTTCGGGCGACATTTTGGTGTACCTGGGATTCTCACGAATATTATTCACCAAATGAGGATCAAGAACGGTAAAGGACCTTAGCATTAGGCGGACGACGTCGTGGTCCGTCCATCGTGTGCTTCCGTAGCTCCTTATTTTGTTGATAAGGGTCTTGAGCCGGTTGTATGTTTGAGTTGGCTCCTCGCCCCTTATCATTGCGAACCGTCCAAGCTCGCCCTCCACCAGCTCCGTCTTGGTGAGCAATGTGACGTCGTTCCCCTCATGTGAAATCTTGAGAGTGTCCCAGATCTGCTTGGCGTTGTCCAAGCCACTCACTTTGTTATATTCATCCCTGCACAATGAAGCTAGAAGAACAGTAGTAGCTTGTGCATTCTTATGAATTTGCTCATTAATGAACATGGGACTATCCGAACTATCAAAGTGCATTCCACTCTCTACAATCTCCCATATACTAGGATGGAGAGAGAACAAGTGAGTACGCATTTTGTGGCTCCAAAATCCGTAGTCCTCTCCATCAAAGTGAGGGGGCTTGCCAAGTGGAATGGGAAGCAAATGTGAATTTGAACTTTGCGGAATACGAGAGTAGTCAAAAGAAAAGTTTGAATTGACCGGTTTCCTTTTCTCGTAGTCGTTGTGGTCGTCGTCCTTTTGGGAAGAAGTAGATTCATCACTATCGTCGTAGTAGATGATCTCCTTGATGCGCTTTGTCTTCTTCTTCTTCCCATCTCTTCGCTTGTGGCCGGAGCCCGAGTCGATAGGTTTGTCTTCCTTCGGCTCGTTGAAGATAGACTCCTTCTCGTTGTTGTTGACCACCATCCCCTTTCCCTTAGGATCCATCTCTTCGGGCGATTAGTCCCTTTCTTGAAGAGAACGGCTCCGATACCAATTGAGAGCACCTAGAGGGGGGGGGGGTGAATAGGTGATCCTGTGAAACTTAAACTTATAGCCACAAAAGCTTGTTAAGTGTTAGCACAACAATCGCCAAGTGGCTAGAGAGGAGTCTCAGCAAAACACAATACCACAAGAGATCAAACACAGAGATGACACGGTGGTTTATCCCGTGGTTCGGCCAAGACCAACTCTTGCCTACTCCACGTTGTGGCGTCCCAACGGACGAGGGTTGCAATCAACCCCTCTCAAGCGGTCCAAAGACCAACTTGAATACCACGGTGTTTTGCTTTGCCTTTCAATATCCCGTTTGCGAGGAATCTCCACAACTTGGAGCCTCTCGCCCTTACACTTGAGATTCACAAAGAAATACGGAGTAAGGGAGGAACAAGCAACGCACACAAGACTCAAAATCAGAACAACCTCACGCACACAAGTCGCAACAAGAGCTCGCAACACAACTCAATGAGTTCACAACTCAACAAGAGCTCTAGATGCTATCACAATGAACCAAATGCGCGGAATTGATGTCTTGGTGCTTAGGAATGTTGTAGGAATGCTTGGTGTTCTCCTCCATGCGCCTAGGGGTCCCTTTTATAGCCCCAAGGCAGCTAGGAGCCGTTGAGAACAAATCTGGAAGGCCATCCTTGCCTTCTGTCATCGGGCGCACCGGACAGTCCGGTGCACCACCGGACACTGTCTGGTGCCCGATTCCCTTCCTTAATTGGCGAAGCCGACCGTTGGCGCCTGAGAGCCGTTGGCGCACCGGACACTGTCCGGTGCACACCGGACAGTCCGGTGCCCCCTTCTAGCCGTTGGCTCGGCCACGTGTCCCGCGCAGATTGCGCGGCAGACCGTTGGCTCGGCCGACCGTTGGCTCACCGGACAGTCCGGTGCACACCGGACAGTCCGGTGAATTTTAGCCGTACGCCGTCGGCGAATTCCCGAGAGCGGTCTCTTCACGCCGAGTCAGCCTGGCGCACCGGACACTGTCCGGTGCACCACCGGACAGTCCGGTGTGCCAGACCGAGCTGAGTCTTGGCTGTACACAGCCAAGTCTTTTGCACCTTTCTTCTTTTCTTCTTCTTTCTGTTTCTAACACTTAGACAAGTATATTAGTACACAAAACCAATGTACTAAGGCTTATAAACATACCTTTACTTCATGATTTGCACTTTATTCATCCATGGACATAAATTCACATTTAAGCACTTGTGTTGGCACTCAATCACCAAAATACTTAGAAATGGCCCAAGGGCACATTTCCCTTTCAGCGGCGTATCCAGGGAGAGCTCAAGAATCTCCTGGAAGATGCCGCGGTCCGACGGGCCGAAAGCTCTGCCTCTCGAAGGCAGGGGTACCCCCCGGAGCATCGCGCCGCGACTTCCCGATTCATGCGGGAAGCCTCGGTCCACACCGGGCGCACGCGGAACACAGCGCCTGCGGCCCCGGGTCGCCTCGGCAACGAGCACCATCGCCACGACCGTCGAGCCCACCTCGACGAGAAGGTGCGCCGAGGCTACCACCCCAGGCGTGGGGGACGCTACGACAGTGGGGAGGATCGAAGCCCCTCGCCCGAACCACCCGGTCCACGAGCTTTCAGCCGGGCCATACGACGGGCGCCGTTCCCGACCCGGTTCCGAACCCCGACTACCATCACCAAGTACTCGGGGGAGTCAAAGCCGGAACTGTGGCTCACGGACTACCGGCTGGCCTGCCAGCTGGGTGGAACGGACGATGACAACCTCATCATCCACAACCTTCCCCTGTTCCTCTCCGACGCCACCCGAGCCTGGCTGGAGCATCTGCCTCCTGCGTAGATCTCCAATTGGGACGACCTGGTCAAAGCCTTTGCCGGCAACTTCAAGGGCACATACGTGCGCCCTAGGAACTCCTGGGATCTCCGAAGATGCCGCCAGCAGCCGGGAGAGTCCCTGAGGGACTACATCCGGCAATTTTCGAAGCAGCGCACCGAGCTGCCCAACATCACCGACTCGGATGTCATCGGCGCGTTCCTCGCTGACACCACTTGCCGCGACCTGGTGAGCAAGCTGTGTCGCAAGACTCCCAACAAGGCGAGCGAGCTGATGGACATCGCCACCAAGTTCGCCTCTGGTAAGGGGGCGGTCGAGGCCATCTTCCGAAAGGACAAGCAGCCTTAGGGGCACCAGCCGGAAGACGTCCTCGAGGCGTCCGCTCAGCGCGGTGCGAGGAAGAAGGGCAAGAAGAAGTCGCAAGCGAAACGCGACGCCGCCGACGCAGACCTTGTCGCCGCCGCCGAGCACAGGAACCCTCGGAAGCCTCACGGAGGCGCCAACCTGTTCGACAAGATGCTCAAGGAGTCGTGCCCCTATCATCAGGGTCCCGTCAAGCACACCCTTGAGGAGTGCGTCATGCTTCGGCGCTACTTCCACAAGGCCGGGCCACCGGTGGAAGGTGGCAGAGCCCACAACAACGACAAGAAGGAGGATCACAAGGCAGAGGAATTCCCCGAGGTCCACGGCTGCTTCATGATCTACGGTGGGCAAGTGGCGAACGCCTCGGCTCGGCACCACAAGCAAGAGCGCCGGGAGGTCTGCTCGGTGAAGGTGGCGGCGCCAGTCTACCTAGACTGGTCCGACAAGCCCATCACCTTCGACCAGGGCGACCACTCCGACCGTGTGCCGAGTCCGGGAAAGTACTCGCTCGTTGTCGATCCCGTCATCGGCAACATCAGGCTTACCAAGGTCCTCATGGACGGAGGCAGCAGCCTCAACATCATCTACGCCGAGACCCTCGAGCTCCTGCAGATCGATCTGTCCTCGATCCGGGCCGGCACGACGCCCTTTCACGGGATCATCCCCGAGAAACGCGTCCAACCCCTTGGGCGACTCGATCTCCCCGTCTGCTTCGGGACTCCCTCCAACTTTCGAAAGGAAACCCTCACGTTCGAGGTGGTTGGGTTCCGAGGAACCTACCACGCAGTGCTGGGGAGGCCATGCTACGCCAAGTTCATGGCCGTCCCCAACTACACCTACCTCAAGCTCAAGATGCCGGGCCCCAACGGGGTCATCACCGTCGGCTCCACGTACCGACACGCGTACGAATGCGACGTGGAGTGCGTGGAGTACGCCGAGGCCCTCGCCGAATCCGAGGCCCTCATCGCCGACCTGGAGAGCCTCTCCAAGGAGGCGCCAGATGCGAAGCGCCACGCCGGCAACTTTGAGCCAGTTGAGACGGTTAAGTCCGTCCCTCTCGACCCCAGCAACGACGCCTCCAAGCACGTCCGGATCGGCTCCGAGCTCGACCCCAAATAGGAAGTAGTGCTCGTCGACTTTCTCCGCGCGAACGCCGAAGTTTTTGCGTGGAGTCCCTCAGACATGCCTGGCATACCGAGGGATGTCGCTGAGCACTCGCTGGACATCCGAGCTGGAGCCCGACCCGTGAAGCAGCCTCTGCGCCGATTCGACGAAGAAAAGCGCAGAGCCATAGGCGAGGAGATCCACAAGCTGATGGCTGCAGGGTTCATCAAAGAGGTATTCCATCCCAAATGGCTTGCCAACCCTGTGCTTGTGAGAAAGAAAGGAGGGAAATGGCGGATGTGTGTAGACTACACCGGTCTAAACAAAGCATGTCCGAAGGTTCCCTACCCTCTGCCTCGCATCGATCAAATCATGGATTCCACTGCTGGGTGCACTACTAAAAAATCACCCTAATGCCACGACAGATATTGCAACAACAATATTTTTGTTGCATTAGATGTTATTTATTGCCACGACCTTTAAAAGTGGTTGCAATATATGGACCGTTTTGCCACTTTTTTTGTGCATTGCGATAACCATGACTTTCGTTGCAAGAGAAAGGTGTTATTGCGACCACTAGAACAGTTGTAGCAAAATCACCCTAATGCCACGACAGATATTGCAACAATAATATTTTTGTTGCATTAGATATTATTTATTGCCATGACCTTTAAAAGTGGTTGCAATATATGGACCGTTTCACCACTTTTTTTGTACATTGCGATAACCATGACTTTCGTTGCAAGAGAAAGGTGTTATTGCGACCACTAGAACAGTTGTTGCAAAATTACTCTAGTGTCACACGGATATTGCAACAACAATAAAGTTGTAGCATTAGGTGTTACTTATTGCCACAGCTTTAAAAGTGGTTGCAATTTATGCACCTTTTTTGCCACTTTAGTTGTGCGTTGCAATAATCATGAAGATGTTATTGCTACCACTAGAATAGTTGTTGCAAAATGTCCCTAGTGGCTCACCAGATATTACAACATCAGTAAAGTTGTAGCATTACGTGTTAGTTATTGCCACAGCCTTTAAAAGTGGTTGCAATATATGCACATTTTTGCCACTTTATTTGTGCGTTGCAATAATCATGACTTTCGTTGCAAGAGGAAGATGTTATTGCTATCACTAGAACAGTTGTTGCAAAATATCCCTAGTGGCTCACTGGATATTACAACATCAGTAAAGTGGTAGCATTAGTAGCAGTGTAAAGCGAGACGCGGCATGTGCGTAGAATTCTTTTTTTCATCCAAACCGACCGGGCGTGCAGGGAGGGTGAGGCCACCCTATGTCATATACTCTCATGTCTGCGTAAGGCCAAGGAAATCGTAGTATATACGGACCTGCCGCGCGCAACATGTCTAAGCCATGATCCAACTTTGCGTTCTGTGTCTGGATCGCGATGGGAAATATATTCAATTTATTGATACGTTACAAGAAAAATACAAAGAACAATCTAGAAGTTTCTGTTCTCTGAGACACACATCAATAAAACACGCAGGTGAATAAAATACAAGGAAAAAGATCACATGAATCTTCTAAAATCTGATATATAACCAACAATAGAAAAGAATACAAGGAAAAGGATCACAAGAATCTTCTAAAATCTGATATATAACCAACAATAGAAAAGAATACAAGGAAAAGGATCACAAGAATCTTCTAAAATCTGATATATAACCAACAATAGAAAAGAATACAAGGAAAATGATCACATGAATCATACAATTTCCAATTGTTGTCTGCATGCCTATACTAATACATATTCAAGCCACCACTGCCTGCAGGGGACTCAAACTGCCGCCCGCCAGGACACACAACAACCAGCAGCCAGGGACTCCACGCCTTCAGGTGATCCTTATTCAAGCACACCTTCGCCAACCCCATCCAACAGTCAGCTTTAGACGGTTTGCACTACAACAGAAAATAGGAGACAACCATCAGGTAATCCTTATTCTTAATCACAACGATGTAACTAGTTTAGACAAGTGATCTATGCACGGTTGCACCATGATTCTTGAGAGTTTCCGCCATTTCAGGTTCTAGCCAAATAATATTCAGTTTTATGGCTGTTGTACCTGCAAAAAAATTACACATCGTGTCCGTTAGAGTCAAAATAAATGTGAACTAATGGTGATAATAGGGAAGGATGGCATAGAAGAGATTAAAGCATTTACGATAATATATAAAGTAAATGGACAACATTGCAGTGGCTAGCGTGTGGAAGTTGTGCCAAACCATTGTCCTGTATTTCTCGATGTTCTCATATGCCCAGTTAATATGAATAACCAACTAAGAAAGCAATATCCTTGACAAAGAAAACCTGGTTTTGTTGTCTCAGTTGCTTGCGTAGCTTGGGTTCTTATGACTGTGATAGATAACAGCAATATCAATCAAGAAACTGAATATGCTCCCTACTCATTTTTTCTCAATTGGTACAATCAGTAACTTGGCAAGTGTTTTTTTAAATAACTCTTGCGTTTACTCTAAACTTAAAGTATCTTCCAGCTGCGAGTTGGGTCCTAAATCAATATGCTCCATTTATAACAAGATTGTTGTAAGAAAATACTTTCAGTGATGTAAGCATGTAGCACATGTGTATAACAAGATTGTTGTCATGTGGAAAAGTTTGTTACTACGAGGTTTGGCGTACATGACTGGTATGTAAAAAAATAAAATGGAAGTAGTATTGTCCTCATATAGAAAAAATTATAATGGAGAAAATTATAATGGAGGTACTAGGAGGCTATTTAAGAGGGACTGCAATTGTTGTGTATGACTATTCTTCTATCAATTCAATGATACTGCTGGGTGCGAAACCCTGTCTTTCCTCGATGCCTACTCAGGGTATCACCAAATCAGGATGAAAGAGTCCGACCAGCTCGCGACTTCTTTCATCACACCCTTTGGCATGTACTGCTACGTTACTATGCCATTCGGTTTGAGGAATGCGGGTGCGACATACCAAAGGTGCATGAACCACGTGTTCGGGGAGCACATTGGTCGAACGGTCGAGGCTTACGTCGATGACATCATATTCAAGACGAGAAAGGCCTCCGACCTCCTCTCCGACCTTGAAATGACATTCAAGTGCCTCGAGGCGAAACGCGTAAAACTCAATCCCGAGAAGTGTGTCTTCGGAGTCCCCCGAGGCATGCTCCTAGGGTTCATGGTCTCCGAGCGGGGCATCGAGGCCAACCTGGAGAAAATCGCGGCCATCACCAACATGGGGCCCATCAAGGACTTGAAAGGAGTGCAGAGGGTTCTGGGATGCCTTGCGGCTCTAAGCCGTTTCATCTCGCGCCTCGGCGAAATAGGCCTACCTCTGTACCGCCTCTTAAGGAAGACCGAGCGCTTCACTTAGACCCCCGAGGCCGAGGAAGCCCTCGGGAACCTAAAGGCGCTCCTTACAAGCGCGCCCATCTTGGTGCCCTCCGCTGCCGGAGAAGCCCTCTTGATCTACGTCGCCGCTACCACTCAGGTGGTCAGCGCCGCGATCATGGTCAAGAGACAAGAAGAGGGGCATGCATTGCCCGTCCAGAGGCCGGTCTACTTCATCAGTGAGGTACTGTCCGAGACCAAAATCCGCTACCCGCAAATTCAGAAGCTACTGTACGCGGTAATTCTGACTCGGCGAAAGTTGCGACACTACTTCGAGTCTCATCCGGTGACTGTGGTGTCATCCTTCCCCCTGGGAGAGATCATCCAGTGCCGAGAGGCCTCGGGTAGGATTGCAAAGTGGGCGGTGGAGATCATGGGCGAGACAATCTCGTTCGCCCCTTGGAAGGCCATCAAGCCCCAAGTCTTGGCGGACTTTGTGGGTGAATGGGTCGACACCCAGCTTCCAGCAACTCCGATCCAACTGGAACTCTGGACCATGTTTTTCGACGGGTCGTTGATGAAAACAGGAGCGGGCGCGGGCCTGCTCTTCATCTCACCCCTCGGGAAGCACCTCCGCTACGTGTTGTGCCTCCATTTCCTGGCGTCCAACAACGTGGCCGAGTACGAGGCTCTAGTTAACGGGTTGCGCATCGCCATCGAGCTAGGGGTCCGACGCCTCGACGCTCGTGGCGACTCGCAGCTTGTCATTGACCAAGTCATGAAGAACTCCCACTACCGCGACCCGAAGATGGAAGCCTACTGCGATGAGGTTCGGCGCCTGGAGGACAAGTTCTACGGGCTCGAGCTCAACCACATCGCTCGACGATACAACGAGACTGCGGACGAGCTGGCTAAGATAGCCTCGGGGCGGACAACGGTCCCTCCGAACGTCTTCTCCCGAGACCTACATCAACCCTCAGTCAAGACCGACGACACGCCCGAGCCCGAGAAGGTCTCGGCCCTACCCGAGGCGCCCTTGGCTCAGCCTAAGGCACCCTCGGCCTCCGAGGGTGAGGCACTGCATGTCGAGGAAGAGCGAAATGGGGTCACACCTAATCGAAACTGGCAGACCCCGTACCTGCAATATCTCCACCAAGGAGAGCTACCCCTCGATAGAGCTGAAGCTCGGCGACTGGCGCGGCACGCCAAGTCGTTCGTCTTGCTGGGTGACGGAAAGGAGCTCTACCACCGTAGCCCCTCAGGCATCCTCCAGCGATGCATATCCATCGCCGAAGGTCAGGAGTTATTACAAGAAATAGACTCGGGGGCTTGCGGTCATCACGCAGCGCCTCGAGCCCTTGTTGGAAACACCTTCCGACAGGGTTTCTACTGGCTAACCGCGGTGGCCGACACCACTAGGATTGTACGCACATGCCAAGGGTGTCAATTCTACGCAAGGCAGACGCACCTGCCCGCTCAGGCCCTGCAAACAATACCCATCACCTGGTCGTTTGCCGTGTGGCGTCTGGACCTTGTCGGTCCCTTGCAGAAGGCACCCGGGGGCTACACGCACCTGCTGGTCGCCATCGATAAATTCTCCAAGTGGATCGAGGTCCGACCCCTAAACAACATCAGGTCCGAACAAGCGGTGGCGTTCTTCACCAACATCATCCATCGCTTCGGGGTCCCGAACTCCATCATCACCGACAACGACACCCAGTTCACCGGTAGAAATTTCCTGGACTTCTGCGAGGATCACCACATCCGAGTGGACTGGGCCGCCGTAGCTCACCCCATGACGAATGGGCAGGTAGAACGTGCCAACGACATGATTCTGCAAGGACTCAAGCAACGGATCTACAACGACCTCAACAAGTTTGGCAGGCGATGGATGAAGGAACTCCCCTCGGTGGTCTGGAGCCTGAGGACGACGCTAAGCCGAGCCACGGGCTTCACGCTGTTTTTTCTAGTCTATGGAGCCGAGGCTATCCTGCCCACAGACTTAGAATACGGTTCCCCGAGGACGAGGGCGTACGACGACCGAAGCAATCGGACCAACCGAGAAGACTCACTGGACCAGCTGGAAGAGGCTCGGGACATGGCCTTACTACACTCGGCGCGGTATCAGCAGTCCCTGCGACGCTACCACGCCCGAGGGGTTCGGTCCCGAGACCTCGAGGTGGGCGACTTGGTGCTTCGGCTACGACAATACGCCCGAGGGCGCCACAAGCTCACGCCTCCCTGGGAAGGGTCGTTCATCATCGCCAAGATTTTGAAGCCCGGAATATACAAGCTGGCCAACAGTCAAGGCGAGGTCTATAGCAACGCTTGGAACATCCGACAGCTACATCGCTTCTACCCTTAAGATGTTTTCAAGTCGTTCATATACCTCGTTTACATACACAAATAAAGTCTAACCATCAAGGAAGGGTCAGCCTTGCCTCAGCAAAGCCCAACCCTCCCTCGGGGGCTAGAAAGGGGCACCCCCTCCGCGTCAAAATTTTCCTCGGAAAAAGTCTTTCTGCCAGAACATCTTTCGTGCTTTTCGACTACTTCGAAAGTGGGATCCTGAAAACGATGGAGTACACGTAAGCAGCAAGGCCGACCGAACCGAGGGACTCCTACACCTCCAGGATACGGATACCTCACTCATCACCTTCTGCGATAAGTAACTCACGCTCGGATAAGCGATTCCGCTGACCGAACAAGTCTTAACGCTCGAAAACTTTTCTACCGAAACGATTTTCGTGCCTTCTCGACTATATCGATAACAGAATCCAACGGACGAGTAAGAGTACACGTAAGCGGCAAGGCCGACCGAGCCGAGGGACTCCTACGCCTCCAGGATACGGATACCTCACTCATCACCTTCCGTGAAAAGTAACTCTCGCTCGGACAAACAATTCTGTTACCGACGAACAAGTCCTGATACTCGAAACAAGGGGAAAAGAAATGCGGCTTTACAACACGACGACGGTATGTTTGGGCCTCGGCGACCGCAAAAAAACATACGCACACTACAGATAAACTGTTCCTGCAGGATCAGACATCAGTAGGGGAGCAGCAGCACCCTCGGCGTCGACTCCACCTTCGGCGGGATCCGACCTGGCCTCGGACGGCAACACGGTCGGAGGGTCTCCACCTCGAAGGAAGATGTCAGCACCGCGCCTGGGCCATCGTCGCCGGGGTCTCCTCCAGGAACCCGGGCCGAGCAGACGGCTCGACCGGCCGCTCCGTAGCCTCAGCCAGCTGTCTCCCGAGGACATCAGCCCGACTCATGGCCTCGGCAGCCCGACTCCGGCGCTGGTCCCGCCAGTGGACGGCCCGGCCAGGCTCCGGCCGAAGAAGCCTCTTTTCGAGCCAACTCCGCCTCTGTCCATGCTGACACCGCTGCCTCCGGCTCCGGCTCATCGTAGAGCGGCCGAGGGTTTCTTTAACTGAGCAAGAGAAGCCTCGGGCGGCAAGGCCGACCGAGCAGAGGGACTCCTACGCCTCTGGGATACGGATACCTCACTTGTCACCTCCCGCACGAGGCAACTCACACTTGGTTAAGCGCTTTAGCTAGCCGACAGGCGAGTCCTAGTGCTCGAAATGGGGAAGAAACACGGCTTCACGCCAAAATACATACATGTTCAGGCCCCGACAGCCGCAATGAACAGACACCGGCACTCAAGGTGCCATTACAGACGGAACTCCGGTTCCACCCCCGCAGGTACGAACAACCCCCCACATTGGAGGGCCTACAGGACGACGAAACCCCAGGTGGCTCGCCGCCGCCCACTCCGGCAGCAGCGACAACGACCTCCGCTCCGGGCGGCCAAACAGCAGGAGCGATGACCTCAGGGCAGACGCTACTGCGACAAGGCCCTCGCCCACGTCCCCACTCGAGGGGCGAGGACAAGCTACCAAGGCCGTAGAGCCGGAGGTCAGTCCGTGGGTGGCACCGACTATCTCGTCGGCAAAGAAACCTCTTCCGGCTGCCTCGGTGGAAGGTGGCACCGGAAGCAGCGCCGAAGCCACTCAGGCCGGAGAGCCAGACACGCGGCAGCTGCCAGCGCCACGAACGGCGAACACCCTTCCCCCCGATCACTGAGGGAAGGAGCGGGCCGCTGCCCGCGCGGAGACAGGCCCCAACTCGGCGCACTCCCCTCCCCAGCACTGATGATGAACATCCTTGAAGCTAAGGGCAGGGCAGAGGTCGCAGCCCGGCTTGCTTCTCCCCACCATCAAACTGGTGGTCACCGTCTTGGGTGACCATCGGCGAGGGGATGCAGTCGGGCTGCCTGATGAAAATCCTTGAAGCCGAACGATGGCTGAAAAGGTACCAACTTCCGCGAAGTTGCGTTCCTCCAACGACGAAAAGACAAAGGCTACGCGGGCGCTCCCCATCCGGGGGCCCGGAAGGTGGAAGGGCGCGATGCATGAGGAGAGTGCGAAGACATGGTTGCCATCCAAGGGGGTCGCCCTCCTTTTAAAGGCGACTCTCCCCACTTGCGTCCTCAGCCGTCGCGGACTGAGTCTTCACCAACACGCTCCAAGGTCCTCCCCCTATGACACGGGGGCTGGGTCCCACGCATCATGCAAGCTGGCCCAGGACAGAAGGAGCCAAACCGCCGCGCGGGGAGCGCGTAACTGCCAAGCGGTTACAAGCACTCCTCCACTTTCACCCAGACCAGCGGGTGAAAGAGCGGACCGCCATGCAGGCGGCATGCAACCGCACCAAGGGGGCGCACCCTTTCGACTTCGACACGTCCAGCATGGAGGCCTAGGCCCACACGTCATGTAACCGGCGCGCCGGTTACTACGTGCGAGAAACTGCACCGCCACTTGCGCCAGTACCGCGCCTTCTCGACTGCGGAACCGGTGCCGCGACTCGAGGCAACCCTGCGCATGGCCCAACAGTGCCAACCAAGCACATCGGTCACGAGTCAGCCAGCCGCAGGAGAAGGCGCGACGGTTGATATGGCCAAAAGTGGACCGGCAGTAATGGTGACGGCAGGCGGGCGGAAGCAGCAGTCAAGTCGTCTGCAAGCTCACGTCCCCTCTTGGGATAGCGAGAGAGCCCTCTCCCACGGCGTGAAGACGATGTGCACGTGTCCCGTTCCTCGAGCGGCTCGCGCACGCACAACAGACGCCCTGCCAACCACTCGTCCCGTCGCATCAACTCTGCGGCAGAACAGGCGACACCTTTGGCAGGAGAAGCGGACGACGCTTCACCTCCGCCATAATAACCGCGTCAAAAAAGGTGCGCCACATCGTTCAAATTCATATCCATTTTTCTCTTCCCCTTTCTCTCTCTTGCTACAGGGACCGAGAAAGGGGATACTCCGAAAGGGATCCTTCTCCGCGAAGGAAGCAGGCCACGAGCCCTCCTACTGATCAGAGGTTCAAAGGCTGGCCCCTCGGAAGGGTTTGACAGCCGCCTCAGAGCACTCGGACTCCGCGCCTACTACTGATCAGGGGTTCGAAGGTTGGCCCCTCGGAAGGGTTCGACAACCGCCTCAGAGCACTCGGGCTCCACGCCCACTACTGGTCAGAGGTTCGAAGGCTGGCCCCTCGGAGGGGTTCGACAGCGGCCTCAGACCACTCGGGCTCCGCGCCCACTACTGATCAGGGGTTCGTAGGCTGGCCCCCGAAGGGTTCGACAGCCGCCTCAGAGCACGCAGAGCGAGGGATGACTTTGGGTGCGTCCGATACATGGCCGAGGCTTGGGCTACGCTCCCGAGGTACCCTAGGACATTTTCGAGACTAGCAGGAGCGATTCTGTAACGGAATCCCATCAGAGGGAGGCATCGAGCCCTCTGACCCTATCAAACGGGACCAGGTCCGGCAAATCACCTGCAGGTACTTTTGGAGCGCGCCTCTGGGCCACTAGCCGACCCTTATCGAACGGGGCACGGGCGTCCACTCGGATCACCCGTTAGCAACTCACTGGAGACACCATGTTCGGCGCCCTCCGAGGGCAACATGGCACTTTCCCCCCTCCTCCTTGTGGAAAGGCGACGCAGGGGCGTATGAAAAAAGCCGAGTCAGTCCTTGACCGTCCTCTCGCTCTGTGCGGAGGCTCGGGGGCTGCTCTCGCAAAACCGGCTCCGGCCAAACCGTTGATAGCGTCAACATACCAGCCCGAGAACTCGGAACCTAACTATGCACCCGGGCTACGACCAGTTCGCATGGGGGAACAACCAAACCGGCCGAGGCGTCACGAAAAGCGCTAAGACCTCGGAGGAGTCAAACCACTCCTCCGAGGCCTCGGGGGCTACACCCGGCGGGTGCGCTCGCGCGCACCCACCGGAACGAAACACAACCGAGAAAGGCCAGTCCCCTTGCAAAAAAGTGCGACAAAAGCCTCCAAGCGAGTACCAACACTCCCTTCGAGGCTTGGGGGCTACTGTCGGGGACCATAATTAGGGGTACCCCCAAGGCTCCTAATCTCAGCTGGTAACCCCCATCAGCACAAAGCTGCAAAGGCCTGATGGGCGCGATTCGGGTCAGAGCTCAGTCCACTCAAGGGACACGATCTCGCCTCGCCTGAGCCCAGCCTCGGGCAAAGGCAGCCGACCCAGGAGGATTCACGTCTCGCCTGAGGGTCCCCTCAAGCAATGGACGCACCTTCGACTCGCCCGAGGCCCAGCTCGGGCAGGCTTCGCGGAGAAGCAACCTTGGCTAGATCGCCACGCCAACCGATTGTATCGCAGGAGCATTTAATGCAAAGATCGACTGACACCTTATCCTAACGCGCGCTCCTCAGTCGACAGGGCCAAAGTGACCGCAGTCACTTCGCCCCTCCACTGACCGACCTGACAGGAAAACAGCGCCGCCTGTGCTGCTCCGACTGTTGTGCCACTCGACAGAGTGAGGCTGACAGCAGCTAAGTCCAGCCTCGGGCGCCATAGGAAGCTCTGCCTCGCCCGACCCCAGAGCTCGGGCTCAACCTCGATGCCAGACAACGGACTCCGCCTCGCCCGACCCCAGGGCTCGGACTCAGCCTCGACCTCGGATGACGGTCTCCGCCTCACCCGACCCCAGGGCCCGGACTCAGCCTCGACCTCGGACGACGGTCTCCGCCTCGCCTGACCCCAGGGCTCGGACTAAGCCTCGACCTCGGAGGAGCCTCCGCCTCGCCCGACCCTGGGCTCAGACCAACCACGTTGTTGGAGCGAAGGCAGAAACGCCACCCTTCGCCCAAAGTCTCCACCGCTTAGCCCCTGCCCTGACAGACAAAGCAGGCAGGGACACCCTTCGCTTCGTCGGCACCAGAGACAGAACGGAGACGCTTCGCTCGATTCGGCACCAGACGAAGGCCTGCGGCGACGCCTCGCGGCGCGGCCTCGTTCAGCTCGGAGGCCCACATGAGATCTGGCCCATTGTAACGGGCCCTGCGTAGCCGCGTTTGTGTTACGGGCCTAATTTGTAAAGGCATACTTGTAATTACAGCTTGTAACCCCGCTTTATGGGAATATTCTGGGGATAAACTAGGTGCCTGAGGGCACATGCGTCCTTAACGCAAGGCGTCGTGCACTCGGATACCTATAAATACCCCCGCACAGTGCCCGTGAGAGGCTAGAGGAACAGAGCTTTTACCACCACGCGTAAGTGCCCTGTTACCATCACCATTCACTTGTGTTGGATCCCCTTACTCGCGAGAGCAAGTTCCAACATTTGGCGCCCACCGTTCGTGCTACGAGACAACCACCCGCGATGGCACCCAAGAGAGCTAACCCGAAGTCTGACGAGGCTGCGAAGGCAGCACTGCTCGCCGCAAGAAAGGGCAAGGCCCTCGCCCTCACCCAATCCACCCACCAAGAGGCCACTGAAGACGACACCCTCCGCACCTGCGACCCTGAGGGACAACCCTCAGGCTTCGCACCTCCCTCAGGCTTCGCACCTCCATCAGACTTCGCACCACCGGAGGGCGCGGACCTCGCCGAGGACGGTGAGGTCCTCGGCGTCTCAGCAGAAGAACAGCTACAACTGCGCGCCCTGCGCCTCAAGAACCGCAACCTCCAGAGGCAGAAGGAGATACTGGAGGCCAAGCGCCAGCGTGTGTCCGCACTCGCCAAAGTGCGGCAGATGATACGCGACGAAGAGCACAAGGCCCAGGAACTCGAGCGGGAGATTGCGCTGATGCAGCGCGAAGGCCACCTCGGCCCGCGGCACGAGTCATCCCTCCAGCAGCGCGCACAAAACGAAGACACGCGCGAAGGCCGTGCCGGCCTGCAGCATGAGCCACCCCCGCAACACCGCGCGCAACCGGAGGACCCGCGTTTCCCCCAGCGCGACTTCACTTTCCCGCACGCCGCGCCATTCCAAGGGGTCAATTATCTCGATGAGCGAAGTCCCCTGGCGCCTCACCTGCAAGTGATGCCGTGGCCAGCTAACTTCCGGGCTGGGACCTACCCCAAGTACAACGGCAGCACCGACCCGGCTCAATACATAATGAGTTACCAGGTCACCGTCGCATCGTCCGGGGGGGACGACGCCACAATGGCGAAGTCCTTCATCATCGCCCTCGAAGGCCCCGCGCTCACCTGGTTCACCAGGTTGCCTCCGCTGTCCATCGATTCCTGGAGAAGTCTCCGGGACAAGTTCCTCCTAAACTTCCAAGGGTACCGCCCGGACACCGACGCCCTGGCCGAGCTCTCGCTCTGCAAGCAGCTAGAGAAGGAGACCCTGAGGGAATATTACCGCAAATTCCTGACACTCAAGTCACAGCTACCCTCAGTCGATGACCAGATTGCCATCCACTATGCTATCAGTGGTCTTCGCGCTGGCGTCCTTTACAGCCACTGCATCAGAGATCCGCCGAAGAACCTCCAAGAGTTATACCAGCTGTTTGAAAAGTACGCCAGATCCGAGGAGCTCCACCAGCGCAAGATTGAGTCCCAGCGGAAGCCAAAAGATGCTCCACAGTCCAGCCGCACGTGGACAAGGACTCCGCAACCAGACTCCGGTCGAGATGGCCGCGGTCAGCAGCAAGTGCACAACATTGCCAACCAGCAGCCGGCCGCTGACCCCCTTCGTCGCCAGGAATATCCCCCCCAGGGCCGCGGAAGTGGAACTCGCGGCAGGGGCCGAGGGCGTGCGCAGCCACCCCCTCCACCGCGCCGATTTTACTGCCTTTTCCATGGCGAAGACTGCGCCCACCAAACCAAAGACTGCCCCGAAGTGAAGGCCACCAGAGACAGAATGGCGAGGGCGCAGCCAGCCGACAATCCCAGAATTGTCGCGCATAATTACCAGCCACCCCCTCCACCATATATCCACGCTCCCGCCCCGCATCCACCGCACCACGCTTACCAACATCATCAGGAAGTACAAATCGTACATCCTCCGCCTCCACCACCACACCAGCAACAACAAAACATCCCCCATGCCCCAAAGCAGGAAGACTTCGCCGATCAACCTTATCGCGGAGTCATTCATATGATAACTGGGGGGTCCAGCACTGACTTCGACACCAAGCGGCAGAAGCGGGACCACTACCGCATCATCAACCATGTCGCCGTCACTGGCCCAGTCGTGCAGACGAAGTGGTCCCACATACCGCTAACCTTCGATGCACAAGACGTCGACCTGCGCAGCGCCCCCCACATCGACGCTATGGTCATCAATTGTAGCGTGGCGGGCTGGGACCTACACAAAGTCCTAGTTGACAACGGCAGTCAGGCAGACATCATCTTCCTCCACGCTTTCGACCGCATGGGCATAAGCCACAGCCTGCTCAAGCCTTCGGACAACCCGTTGTACGGTTTCGGCGGCAAGGGCACCTTTCCCGTCGGCAAAATAGAGTTGCCCCTCTCCTTCGGTGTAGCACCCAATGCCCGAAGTGAGCAAGTAACTTTTGACATTGTGGATATGGTATATCCATACAACGCCATCATGGGTCGGGGCTCCATCAATAAGTTTGAAGCTGCCATCCACGGACTGTATTTGTGCATGAAGATACCAGGCCCGCTAGGCGTAATTACAGTCTACGGCAACCAGCAGACAGCGTGCAACATAGAGCGGGACTTCGTGCCTGGTCAGAGGAACGTGCACTGTCTCACGACACAGTGCGAGGTCCCTGCGCCCGCCAGCCCAACTGACAAGCAGCACGACAAGGCTCAGTTGCAGAGTCAGGATGGGACCAAAACTGTCCCCCTCGATCAGGCCACGCCCAAGCAGACAGTCACTATCAGCGAAGACCTTACTTCGCATGAAGAAGAGAAGCTCCTCTGCTGCCTGGCCAAGAATAAAGATGTCTTCGCCTGGTCCGCCCTCGACCTGGTCGGAGTCAGCCGATCCATAATCGAGCACAGTTTGGGAATTGACCCCTCGGTGCGACCAAGAAAGCAAAGGCTTCGCAAAATGTCCGACGAAAAGACAGAGGCCGCCAAGGCGGAGGTGCACCGCCTCCTAGAGGCTAAATTCATTGAGCCAGTGGCTTACCCCACATGGCTCTCCAATGTTGTAATGGTGCAGAAAAAAAGCGGGAAATGGCGGATGTGCATAGACTTCACCAGTCTCAATAAGGCCTGCCCAAAAGACAATTTCCCGTTGCCACGGATCGACAAAATAGTCGATAGCGCGGCCGGATGCGAGGTCATGTCTCTCCTCGACTGCTTCTCCGGCTATCACCAGATATACATGAAGGCGGAAGACAAGGCTAGCACCAGCTTTATAACACCCTTCGGCACTTATTGCTTCATCAGAATGCCGGAGGGTCTCAAGAATGCCGGGTCCACCTTCTCCAGACTCACCAAAACAGTACTCGAGGGGCAGGTCGGCAGAAATATATTTACATATGTGGACGACATCGTCGTCGCCAGCAAAAATAAGGAGGACCATCTCGCCGACCTGGCCGAGACATTCGCAAACATGCGAAGTGCACGACTCCGCCTAAACCCGGAAAAGTGCGTTTTCGGTGTTCGCCAGGGCAAGATATTGGGCTACCTGGTGTCACACCGCGGCATCGAGGCCAACCCAACCAAGATCCAGGCCATCATCGACATGTCGCCTCCGCAGTCCACCAGGGACGTCCAGCGTCTGACAGGCAGATTGGCCGCTCTCAACAGATTCATCTCCAGGTCGGCCGAGCGAAGTCTTCCTTTCCTCAAAACTCTCCGCGGCGCAAAAGACTTCGCCTGGGGGCCGATGCAAGCAGCGGCCTTCGCCTCATTAAAACAGTACTTAACGGAGCTGGCCATCCTCACGAGCCCCGACTCCTCGCTCCCCCTATTGCTCTATGTCGCGGCTTCGCCGCACGCGGTCAGCGCGGCACTAGTGCAGGAGCAGACAGTCGAAGGCGCTGTCAGACAGTGCCCTGTCTATTACGTCTCCGAGGTCCTGACACCGTCCAAATGCAACATGACAGAGCTGGAGAAGATCGCCTACGCAGTTGTTATGTCCTCGCGCAAGCTGCGCCATTACTTTGAAGCATTCAAGGTCCGCGTCACCTCAGACAGGGGGCTCGGCGAACTGTTCAGAAACCCGGAGGCATCGGTGAGGATCGCCAAGTGGGCAGCCGAACTCTCCGGCTACCACATCAGCTTCGAGCCCAGGACATCCATCAAATCGCAAGTCCTGGCAGACTTCGTCGTCGACTGGACCGGGCCAGTAACACAGCCGGACCCGACCACGGAAAAGGTCTGGACGATCCATTGCGACGGCGCATGGTGCCATGCGGGGGCAGGCGTCGCTGCAATCATAACCTCACCAGACGGGGTCAAGCACAGATATGCAGCACGACTCAGCTTCAATCTGGAATCCGACAGATGCACAAATAATATAGCAGAATACGAAGCAGTCATCCTCGGCCTCCGCAAGCTAAGGGCCCTCGGAGTCACCACTTGCATCATCAAAACAGACTCCAAGGTAGTTGCCGGCCAGGTCGAGAAAGACTATGCAGCCAAGGACCCCGCACTCATGCAGTACCTCGCGGCCATCCGAAGTCTCGAGAGGCAGTTCAAGGGGTTCACCGTGCAGCATGTGGACCGGGCCAAGAATGAGGAGGCCGACGCATTGGCCAAGGCCGCGGCCAGGGGCGAAACTATGCCCTCCGACGTGTTCTTCCATATCATCGGCACGCCAGCAGTCCGGAGCCCCGAAGGGCTCCAAATAACCAATGACAGCGAGGGCCACCGTACAGTTAACCTCATCATGACCGAAGACTGGCGAGCACCCATTACCCTGTTCCTACAGGGGTATTATCACCCAGCCGACATCAGTGAGGCCAAGCGCCTCAGACATCGAAGCCGAGACTTCGCTCTGATTGAAGGCCAACTCTACAAAAAAGGGGTCAGTCAACCAATGCTTAAGTGCGTCACCGAGGCCGAAGGCATGCAGATCCTACGTGAAGTCCACAGTGGCACGTGCGGCTCGCACGCGGGGCCGAGGGCCCTAGCTGCTAAGGTAATCCGCCAGGGTTTTTATTGGCCCGCAATGATTTGCGCCGCGAATCGGGTCACTCGGTCCTGCGAAGCCTGCCAGAAGTTCTCTCCTCGGTCAGGCGACCCTTCGCAGTATACAAAACGGATCGCCCACACATGGCCTCTCCAGCGCTGGGGTCTCGACATTGTTGGACCCCTGCCCACCGCTCAGGGGAACCTTAAGTTCGCCTTCGTCGCGGTCGAGTACTTCACCAAATGGATCGAGGCACGGGCTATCTCCACAATAACATCAAAGACTGCCCAAAAATTCTTCTGGCAGAACATCGTTTGCCGCTTCGGAGTACCGTCCGAATTAACAGTCGACAACGGCAAGCAGTTTGATAACCAAGACTTCAAGGATTTTTGTTTCTCCATTGGCACCAAGCTTGCCTTCGCCTCAGTCTATCATCCGCAGTCCAACGGGGTCGTGGAGCGCGCCAACGGGAAAATCTTCACAGCCATCAAAAAAATGCTCCTCGATGAAAAATGGGCAGATGGAGCGATTTTTTACCTGAGGCAGTCTGGGCACTAAACACGACTGAGTGCAGGGCGACCGGGTTTACTCCCTTCCGTCTTTTATACGGATCGGAGGCCATGACCCCGCAAGAAATAAAGCACGGGTCCCCGCGAACAGTCCCGTCAGCCGTCCCAGATGTGGACGAGCCAACTTCAAAGGATCTCATCGACGGAGACCGTGTCTTCGCCCTACAGGCCCTGAACAAGTATCAAGCCCAGACCAAAGCATGGCGCGACCATTCAGTCACCCCGAGGGAGTTCAGCGAGGGGGACCTCGTACTCATTCGAACAGCTCGGACGGAGTCCAAGGGCAAGCTGGAGCCCAGGTGGGAGGGCCCTTTCATCGTCAAGACAAAAGCTTCCCCCAGCGCTTACAGGCTCACAACGCCAACCGGCGAGGACCTGGAGAACTCCTGGAACATCGACAACCTCCGCAAATTTTTTGTTTGACTCCTCAGGGCTGTCTTCGCCCTTGTAATTCGCAAAAACAATCTTGCACCGGCCCGCACTCTTTTCCTCCCGGGGGGTGAGGTTTTTAACGAGGCGGAGCCATGTAATACATGCGTAAAAAATCCCCCGCAAAAAGACATGCGTCGAAAAAGACCGCGATGACGGTCTTCGACATTCGACCACCACGAGGTCACCGCGAGGCTAAGCGCTAGCTACCCTCGCGTGCGACGAATCCGCGCAGAAGTCGCCTAAGGGTGCAGCTGGATTAGCACAACAAGTGCGGAAAAAATCTAAGTCTATCGCGAAGGCTATCCGCGCAGAAGTCGCCTAAGGGTGCAGCCGGATTAGCACAACAAGTGCGGAAAAAACCTAAGCCTATCGCGAAGGCTATCCGCGCAGAAGTCGCCTAAGGGTGCAGCCGGATTAGCACAACAAGTGCGGAAAAAACCTAAGCCTATCGCGAAGACTATCCGCGCAGAAGTCGCCTAAGGGTGCAGCCGGATTAGCACAACAAGTGCGGAAAAAATCTAAGTCTATCGCGAAGACCATCCGCGCAGAAGTCGCCTAAGGGTGCAGCCGGTTTAGCACAACAAGTGCGGAAAAAAAAATCTAGGTCTATCGCGAAGACTATCCGCGAAGAAGTCGCTTAAAAGTGCAGCCGGATTAGCACAACGAGTGCGGAAAAACCGAAGACTATCTGTGCAGTAGACACTTGAGGGTACACCTGGACTAGCACAACAGCGACTGAACCGACAACATCAAACCATCCACGCCAAGACCAACTACAATCAAGCCAACACAGCGCAACAAAACAAATCAGTGAGTACAAAACGCCTTCGCACACACACATGCACGCGAGGGCACACAATTCCACCATACAAGCCTCTACATACACAAGCGAGGGCACCACACTCTACATCGGCTCAACCTTAGGAATAATTCCCATCTCCCTATAATTAAATAACATTATCCTGAGCTCCTCACCCGCAAAAAGACTTCGCAGTTCCCCTTCACCTACACTCTCGACGGTCGGCAGAGACAACAGTTCCCGCCGACCAGCCCCACTCACGCGAAGCCGAGCCCGCTCCTCCGCGCTAACCCTACGTTTCGCAACCGCCCTTCGTCGACGGCGCCCGGTGCTAGGGCCTGGCACGTCCGGCGCGTCCGCGGCGTGTGGCGAAGCCTCCGCCGCAGCCACGTCCAAGGCCGCAAAATAATCCAAGTCCTCCTCCGACGACTCCTCAGTCCACTCAACCGAGCTCCCGGAGTCGGAAAAATCAAAAAACTCAGATGCAGACCCACTATATTCATTACCACCTTCCGCGGTCGAAGCCGCCAAAAAATCAGTAGTAGCGGTTGCGTGCGCAGGCCCAAAATCTTGAACCTGCGCAGCAACCAAAATTCAGTACAACATCCAAAATTCCCCAACCCTAAACAACCACTACGCCACCTGCGAGGGCCCCGACGCTGCGGGAGCCTCCACCGTTGGCTCCGCCGCCACTTCCGCCATTGTTCCCACTGCCTCCGCCGCGGGATCTTCGACGGTCGGCGCGGCTGCTGCGAGGGCGTCAGGAGCGCCTTCGGCCACCTTCAGGGGCAGGTCTTCAACTGTCGTAGCAGATGTGGGGGCGCCCGGTGCGCCTTCCGCAGTCTCCGGGGTCGGCCCCGGGTCAGGCAGTGCGCTGTTCAGCGCTCCGAAGTCGTCCACCCGCTCGCCTCGCTCCGCCTAAAACAAAACATACAAAAAGTCAGCAAACACACGCACAGACCACATCCAGCAAACGCCGAGCAAACGACAACGTTACCTGAGCCCTCGCAGCCTCGGCCCGCTCCCTGACCACATCACCACCATACAGACCCCACATCCGGTCATAGAGGGCGCCGGCGGACTCCTTCACCACGGGGTCTTCGACCATATAGATATCTCGCCCAAAATCTTCATCTGCCTGGTCGAAGGCCTCATAGTGCCGGCACCCTTCGCGAGAGAGTGCGTTCATCGCCCCCTCGCAGGTGACCAGGGAGGCGAACGACATTAATCCCCTCAGGACAGTGGGGAGCTCCTGCAGCTCCTCTTGCACCCATTCCAGACAGCGAAGCCCGGCCTCTCGCTCCGGCACCACGAAGTCACCGGTCCGCGCACCCAGCTCGCGATATGTGGCCACAAGCTGTGTGCGCGTCCGTTCGGCCTCCGTTCGCACCGCGGCTTCGGCCCCCTTCGCGCGGCTCTCCAGAGCGGTGAGCCGCTCCCGCAGGTCTTCGGCGAGCTCCTTGGCAAGATTGCCTTCCGCCCGTGCCAGCCTAGCCTCCGCCTGCGCGGCCTGCTCCTTGGCGATGGCCTCGTTGGCCTCCCTCCTCTCCCCCGCCAGCTGGCGCCGGAGGTCAGCCTTTTCCTTCTCCAGGGCGCCACCTTGTCCGCCAGGTTACGACACTTGCTGTCGGAGGCCGACTTCTCACGGACAGCGTCAGCATGTTGTGTCCGAAGTCTCTCGACTTCGGCAGACAAAGCTGCCGTAAGTGCCCCCGACGCAGTACGGCTGGTGAAGTCAGCCACATGCAGAGCACATGTAAGGCCATGGCCGTAAAAAAAACAGCTCGGCGGACCTGACTCAGCGCCTCCGTCGCCTGACTCAGCGCCTCCGTCACTCCTTTCAGCCGGCGGGTCGCCGCGCCAGCCTCGTCCCTGACCAACGCGAGGGCCGACACCTCGCCTCCGGCGCCAAGGGTCCCGTCCCTCGCCTTCGACGACAGTGCAGCCGTCGCGATTGCCGCGACAGGCGCAACTATAGCAAGCCGGCCCTCGTCCGACCCTGCAACGCGTCAACGAGTTAAAAAAAAAGGCGGCCGGGTGACTTACCCCCAAGATAATCGTCCACACTAATATCGGTGCCGAAGTCGGCAACGCGTTTGCCCGGCGACGGCGACGTTCGGGCCGCCTTCGAAGCCTCCGCCACTCCGCTGGCCGGCGGCACCACCTTCGTCAGTCTGGAGACTCCGGCGCCCGCCGTTGTCTCCGGCGCCTTGCTAGGTGCAGAGGCGCCCGCCTTCGCCGCCAGCGGCGGCTTGCCTCCGCTGGAGGCCGCAGCCTTCGCCGTTCCCCGCTGCCTTTTCGGCCGGGCTTCGTGAATCCTAACAGTCGCCTGGCGTTTTTGCGCCGCCCCTTGGCGATCCTTGTCCATCACTGCCCACACAACAGCACCGATATTTTGCCCATAAGGAAAAATTCTCCACTGATGAACCATACGAGATGTAAAACAGTCTTCCTCAGCCGCGCAGGGGATAGGAACATTTCTAGGCCAGCAGCCCCCGGTAACCCTCAGCATCCGAGCCGAAGACTCCCGGAGCTCGGGCGAAGACATCCTCTCCCCCGGGGCCGCACACGTCCTCATTAACTCTCTAGCAAAACTATCAGACACCCCAATTCCTCCCATCGCAGTACCTAATTTTCTCTTTTTTGAGGAGGGGGCGGCCGCCAGCGCAGGGTCGCCTCCAGTCTCCACCGCCGGCTTCTTCCCACGGCGGTCCGCTTCGTCTTGACCAGGGTAGCCGTCGTACGGCAATTGATTTAATTCGAAGACCCTGTTCAAACGTTCATTTGACCCGCGAATATCGAAGCTGCGCTGGCCTTCCGTCCTCGCCACGTACCGCCCCACGAGCCGCACCGCCAAGTCCTCCGCATCACGCACAAAGGCGGCCGGGTCACGGTTTCGCAAATTCAGAGCGAAGGCAGGACTTCGCACCACCCTTCCTCCGTGAAAAGGCATCTGGCGAGGGCACACTTCGCCCAGCGCCCAGCCGTGCGCCAAGGGCCAGACCCCGTACGCCACGAACTCTTCAACTAAATCACGACCACTGCTCTGGCCGGCGGCGCACCGAAGGGCCCCTTCGTCTGCATCCTCTTCTGCCACTTCAAAAGGCGGATACGCTGAATAATAGTGAGAGCACATCTCAGACACGGGAAGTCCTTCATGGCCTTCGACAGTAGCCTCCACGGCGTTCGGTGTCAGCTGATGTATTTGAACGTTGAATCTACACAGGACCTCGCCAACAAACCGGTGCGCAGGCAAGAGGAGACCGGCGACGAAGAACGCATCGAAAACAACCAACTCACCCTCCGGCTCGGGGACTTCCTCCGTCCCCGGAGCACGAGCGACTCCGCCGCCAAAGTAGCCCAACCGCTGCATATCTTCAACGCGGGCCGACGTCATCCGTGACACACCAAAATCAACAGAGTCGCCGGCGCGCAGCTCCTCCACCATCACGCCACTCAACGTCTCCTCAGACGAGGCGGCGGCCGGCGGCGTGGCGTCGGCGGAAGAAGAAGAGGATGGGATTGCTACGTACCGTCGACGGCGGCGGGCGGTCTGCTTCACTCGAGCCAGAACTCCGACGAGCAAAGGGAGCAGCAGAAGAAGAGGAGCAGAAAGACGGCGGGCGGTTAGGGTTTTCACGGAGCGCGGAAGGCAGAGTTCAAACAGCGCCGACCCCCGCCCCCTTTTATAGGCAGGGCGCGGCTCTTCGGGAAACCCGCAATCCGACAGGGCGCGACGCTTCGGAAAACCCGCAATCCAACAGTACGATGTCCATCAACGGTCACATCAAAACCCCCGCGGAACCACTTCGAGCGAGGGCAGCGTCTCCGCCATCTAGCGACGTCTTCGGCACCAGGTGACTTTGTCGAACTGGTCCCTCGGAGGGCAAATGTTGGAGCGAAGGCAGAAACGCCACCCTTCGCCCGAAGTCTCCACCGCTTAGCCCCTGCCCTGACAGACAAAGCAGGCAGGGACACCCTTCGCTTCGTCGGCACCAGAGACAGAACGGAGACCCTTCGCTCGATTCGGCACCAGACGAAGGCCTGTGGCGACGCCTCGCGGCGCGGCCTCGTTCAGCTCGGAGGCCCACATGAGATCTGGCCCATTGTAACGGGCCCTGCGTAGCCGCGTTTGTGTTACGGGCCTAATTTGTAAAGGCATACTTGTAATTACAGCTTGTAACCCCGCTTTATGGGAATATTCTGGGGATAAACTAGGTGCCTGAGGGCACATGCGTCCTTAACGCAAGGCGCCGTGCACTCGGATACCTATAAATACCCCCGCACAGTGCCCGTGAGAGGCTAGAGGAACAGAGCTTTTACCACCACGTGTAAGTGCCCTGTTACCATCACCATTCACTTGTGTTGGATCCCCTTACTCGCGAGAGCAAGTTCCAACACACGTCACAAGGGGGGCCATCATTATCCTACCCCTAGCTAGCTCAGGCTACAGGGAACAAGACCGGCGTCCCATCTGGCTCGCCCCGGTAAAACATGTAATGATGGCACCCCGCGTGCTCCATGACGATGGCGGTTCTCAGCCCCTTACGGAAGCAAGGAGACGTCAGCAAGGATCCGACAGCCCCGACAGCTGTACTTCCACGGGGCTCAAGCGCTCCTCCGACGGCCACGACATCACATGAACAGGGCGCCAAAACCTCTCCGACAGCCACGACGACATGTACTTAGGGCTCTGGCTCCTCTCTGCTAGACACGTTAGCACATTGCTACACCCCCCATTGTACACCTGGGCCCTCTCCTTACGTCTATAAAAGGAAGGTTGTAATACCCAAATTTGTAAACCATGGTAATGGAGATAATTCTCCTATTGCTTTGTTTCAATTTAACTAAGCATGAGAACAATCACATCTAAAGGGGTTAAATGACTAATGTCAACTTGTGCATCATATTGGAGTTTTGTTTGTTGTGCATTTTAATACAATAGTAATAAAATGAATAAAAATATAATAATGATAATGAGGTGAAGAATTAAAGGAAATGGGGGGAAAAGAAAAAGGAGAGTATATAATATAAAGAAGAAATTCTAGAAATTGGAAAGGAGGAGAAATAAAATACTTTGTGGATAAAAATAAATATATAAAAACAAATACTAATCTTACACTGGATAAATGAAGTTGAACATTTGGCCAATGGTGAAATTCATAACAAGATCCATATTCAAATTTGAAATTTGAAAAAAATAAAAAGAGTAAAACAAAACAGAAAAAGAAAAAGAGAAATAAAAGAGAAAACCGCGTGCGGGCCTAATCCCTGAACTCGGCCCATTTTCTTTTTTTTCCCTCCCACGCGCGTGCGGCCCAGGCTCCATCTCCAGCGCCTGCTGACGCCGGGGCCCCACCGGGCAGCCTCCCTTCGCGCGCGCTGGCTCGTTGCTGTCACTGCGCGTGGGACCCGCGCGTCATCTCTTTCCTTCTCACCAAAACAGCCGTGCGCGCGAGGAATGACTCCGCGAAGCTCGGGTTGTTCGTACAGGCGCCGCGCGCATCTCGCTCTCTCGCCCACCGCCTGAAACCCTCGCCGTCGGACTCAGACCTCCTCAGCGGGACCCACGTGGTCGGGTCAGATATTTCTTCCTCGCGCGCTAACAAACCCGAAGCCGTCGCCGCCATTGCCGGGAACGGGACAATCTCTTCCCCTCTTCCCGACCTGGGCTCTGGGAGATAAAAGGGGAGCTCCCGTGACCCGTTCTTGTCCCCTGCTACCTTCTCGCGCAGACCCTTTCCCCCTGAACAAAAATCGCCGCCACCAGAAACTCTACGCGCCGCCGCCGTCGACGCTGCTACTGTCGATTCCTTGGCCGCGGCGGTGCGTACCGAGAGCACTGGAAGGTTCCGCCGCAGGTGTAGGAACCGATCCCGGGTCGGATTCTATTGCCAGTGGGCGGCAATTGCTCGTCGTAGTTCATCACCACCGTGGATCCGCACCGCGCCGTGGCCAAGCTTCATCCACACCTTAATGCCGGTAAGAATACATCCATTGTGACCGTGATGCCGCGCACACCGTGTAGCTTTGTTTAATTTGACAATGGTGCTCGGGGGAGGCCGATTGGGGTCACAGCCGTTCATCTCCACCGCACGGCGATGGCGGAGCACCCTGCTTGGTTGGTGGGAAGAGGAAGACGCACGGTCACCGTTGATCTGATCATCGACGGTCCAAATTAGATCGACTAGGATACCGGTTCGGTGGATTTGATCTGACCGTAGAATCTTGGATCGATGGTCCGGATCGGAGTAGGTGCGCGCCGTTAGATGACGATCTGGTGGCCAAGATTGGATACCGGTTCATAAAGGGTCCTAACTTAATCTGATCCGCAGAACTCTAATCGGACGGCTCACATGGCCAGATACCCCTTCGCGGTGTAACATTTTCTAAAGAGACCCCGGAAGAGAGTCAAATTAACCCGCCGTCCAGTCTGACTGTGCGCTGTGTCTTAGAAAATTTTACCCGAGCCCCCTACGCTTTGCAGTAATTGAGGCCCAGTCCAGAACTCGTTTAAATTAAATAAATAAAATAGAAAATAGATTTTTAATATGAAAATAATTGCTAGAACTTAGATAATTCATAGAAAACTCATTTTAGCTCCAAATGGAACCATTCCAGTTTCTAAAATTTTGTAATAATATTCTTCATCATTTAGTGTCTCTGTTTTGACATGAACTCTGTCAGAAAATTTATTTATCATTTAATCATATTTTAATCACATTAAACCTTTGAAAATTCATAACTTGAATTCTATAACTCCAAATTTAGTGATTCTTGTTCCTACGATCTCGTAGCAACGCGTAGATTATTATTATTCAGTTTGTACTTATGTTTGGTGTAATGTTAATTTTGCCTATACACTGCTTGTTTGTATTGCTACGACTAGCGTGAGGATACGTATCACCTGAAGATCATCCTAGTACCTGGAATCTCAAGGCCCAGGCAAGTTGTGCCCTTGATCACTTCTTTTTACCTACTCATGTTCTAATTAATCATAATGATCTGCATAGGTTAATTTTGATGGGACCCAATAGGTTACCCTAGTTTGTCTATCCTTATACCTTGTTTACCACTGAACTTTTTGGGTAGTACTTGCTAGTGCTATATATGGTTTTGGGTATGGAGATACACCATTCATGATTACACTTTTGTTATCAGTTGTTATTACTGTTCATGATAAGATCATTATGTTAATTGGAACATGGAGCGACCACCCGGGAAAACAGTGCTACCACAAGGGTTTAATGGGACGCCCTTGGCTGATTAATTAGGAAAGCTAGTGGAAGACTACCTTACCCGAAAGGGGCAAGGGCAGTAGGGGAGTGGTCAGTGTAGGGAGGCCCTCGGGAGGATTTTGCTGCGATGGCGGTCCTGCAAGGGATTCCTGCATTGGAACTTCCTATAAACTGTAGCGGGTTTTCGGAAGCTAGTGGAACTTTGTAAAGGCCTCGTAGTGGATCCCTAGCCATTCACCTCGGAAGTGTCTAAGGGCCTTGCAAACCCTGGCGACATGGGATACACGACTTGTGGGTAAAGATGCGCAACCTCTGCAGAGTGTAAAACTGGTATACTAGCCGTGCTCACGGTCAAGAGCAGCTCGGACCCTCACATGATTAATTGATGGAACTAAATTCAATTTGTCATATGCATTGCATTGCAGGTGATGTTGTTATTACTTTTGTTCTATTACTTAATTGGGTTGGTATTTACTTATACTTAGTAATTGCTAATAAAATTTTGACCAACTTTAAAAGCAATGCTCAGCTTCAACCATCTCCTTTGGTAAGCCTTACACTTCACGTGAGCTCCCACCTTTGGCGAGTTCATGCACATTATTCCCCACAACTTGTTGAGCGATGAACGTATGTGAGCTCACTCTTGCTGTCTCACACACACCACAGGTCAAGAGCAGGTACCACAGGATGAGGCGCTTGGAGGATGCCGTGATGAGTTCGTGAGTGGTCTAGGCCGTCGTCTCCCAGTCAACTTTGGGTTGCTGGACCGTTGTCTCCTTATAATGTAATTATTTATTTTGTATAGAACTCCTGTTATTTAGTAAAGATGTGACATTCGATCCTGTGCCACGATACATCATATGTGTGAGACTTGGTCCCAGCATACCTGGTGTTTATGTTAGCGCCCGGGTTTTGGACCCCTAAAATCCGGGTGTGACAGAAGTGGTATCAGAGGAATGTTGACTGTAGGACGAGACCTAGATAGAACTGGACAACCATTCTCTACTTACCTTTGCTACTCTGATTCTTTCTAAAACTTTTCTTAATCTTTTCTCATCTATTTCCGCTTTACTCTGATTATTCTTACCTTTTTCCTTCTAAAGACAAATGTGGATTTCACACTTTGAAATCCTGTGCCTAAAGTGACCTTTAGGAATAGGAGACCTACTCTCAGGAACAAAAACAAAACTATTTTTATGGTTATCTATGCACTTGAATGTTTGTTCTTATGATATTTGTCTGATTTGGATTTTTGATTGAGTGTGATGAGTTGTGGAGTAATGTCCACAATTACATCTGCATATACATATAGACATAAATAGAATTCATAAGATAACTAAAGAAACTAGATTTTCCTCCATTAAAGTATATCTACCTTAATGGATCTCTCTTCACTTAAAGGATTCTACCTTATCTTTAACGGATCTCTCTTATCTTAAAAGACTCTCTCTTATCTGAATAGATCCATCTTATCTTACAAGATACTCTCTTGCCTTAATAAATTCATCCTATCTTGAAAAGATTGCATCTCATCCTAATAGATCTAACTGATCTCAAAAGATTCTATCTTATCTTTATGGATCCATCTTATCCTAATAAGCATACTTATTCACCCTAGTTTAAACAACCATGATCTAATGCAAATTAATTAGATCTTATCTAGTTAAACTAGTCATACCAATCTAATCTAGATCTCATCTAACCTAATATGATCTAATCTAAAGTGACTTATCAAACATGTTAGATAATACTGATGAAATAGATTAGACTCTACCCCTATAAAACATGTCTTAACTTGGTTCACCCTGCACTAAATTAAGAACGACAGACCAACTTGGCCATATGCAACTACCTTAACCATCCGGTAGTTGCATAACCCCTCGATTTTAACCTAGCAAGAGATTCTAACCTACCTACACATAATCCATCCTACTCACATATATCTTAACCATATGTCCTTAACTCGGATGGCAACTCCAAGAAGAAAGGCCAAAGGAGACCAACCACATCAAAGAAGGATAAGCATTAACTCAAGACTTCAAAGATCAAGTTGAATCACCAACGGAGTCAAGATCCACAAATCTTGGATGGAGTCTTTCCTTACCCTACACTTTCTTACCTAAACCCATCTATGCTTTAAAGACATCTTCTATCCTACATAATTAAGTGGACATACATATATATACCCATGCTCTCCTAATCACTTACTAATGAAAAGAAAGAGAGACTCTTGATTTTGAACTAATTAGAAACTAAAAGCTAAATTGCAAACCACTCTTCCTATATCCTCTTTCTTACTAATCTCGAGGACGAGATTATTTTTAAGGGGGGTAGGATTTGTAATACCCAAATTTGTAAACCATGGTAATGGAGATAATTCTCCTATTGCTTTGTTTCAATTTAACTAAGCATGAGAACAATCACATCTAAAGGGGTTAAATGACTAATGTCAACTTGTGCATCATATTGGAGTTTTGTTTGTTGTGCATTTTAATACAATAGTAATAAAATGAATAAAAATATAATAATGATAATGAGGTGAAGAATTAAAGGAAATGGGGGGAAAAGAAAAAGGAGAGTATATAATATAAAGAAGAAATTCTAGAAATTGGAAAGGAGGAGAAATAAAATACTTTGTGGATAAAAATAAATATATAAAAACAAATACTAATCTTACACTGGATAAATGAAGTTGAACATTTGGCCAATGGTGAAATTCATAACAAGATCCATATTCAAATTTGAAATTTGAAAAAAATAAAAAGAGTAAAACAAAACAGAAAAAGAAAAAGAGAAATAAAAGAGAAAACCGCGTGCGGGCCTAATCCCTAAACTCGGCCATTTTCTTTTTTTTCCCTCCCACGCGCGTGCGGCCCAGGCTCCATCTCCAGCGCCTGCTGACGCCGGGGCCCCACCGGGCAGCCTCCCTTCGCGCGCGCTGGCTCGTTGCTGTCACTGCGCGTGGGACCCGCGCGTCATCTCTTTCCTTCTCACCAAAACAGCCGTGCGCGCGAGGAATGACTCCGCGAAGCTCGGGTTGTTCGTACAGGCGCCGCGCGCATCTCGCTCTCTCGCCCACCGCCTGAAACCCTCGCCGTCGGACTCGGACCTCCTCAGCGGGACCCACGTGGTCGGGTCGGATATTTCTTCCTCGCGCGCTAACAAACCCGAAGCCGTCGCCGCCATTGCCGGGAACGGGACAATCTCTTCCCCTCTTCCCGACCTGGGCTCTGGGAGATAAAAGGGGAGCTCCCGTGACCCGTTCTTGTCCCCTGCTACCTTCTCGCGCAGACCCTTTCCCCCTGAACAAAAATCGCCGCCACCAGAAACTCTACGCGCCGCCGCCGTCGACGCTGCTACTGTCGATTCCTTGGCCGCGGCGGTGCGTACCGAGAGCACTGGAAGGTTCCGCCGCAGGTGTAGGAACCGATCCTGGGTCGGATTCTATTGCCAGTGGGCGGCAATTGCTCGTCGTAGTTCATCACCACCGTGGATCCGCACCGCGTCGTGGCCAAGCTTCATCCACACCTTAATGCCGGTAAGAATACATCCATTGTGACCGTGATGCCGCGCACACCGTGTAGCTTCGTTTAATTTGACAATGGTGCTCGGGGGAGGCCGATTGGGGTCACAGCCGTTCATCTCCACCGCACGGCGATGGCGGAGCACCCTGCTTGGTTGGTGGGAAGAGGAAGACGCACGGTCACCGTTGATCTGATCATCGACGGTCCAAATTAGATCGACTAGGATACCGGTTCGGTGGATTTGATCTGACCGTAGAATCTTGGATCGATGGTCCGGATCGGAGTAGGTGCGCGCCGTTAGATGACGATCTGGTGGCCAAGATTGGATACCGGTTCATAAAGGGTCCTAACTTAATCTGATCCGCAGAACTCTAATCGGACGGCTCACATGGCCAGATACCCCTTCGCGGTGTAACATTTTCTAAAGAGACCCCGAAAGAGAGTCAAATTAACCCGCCGTCCAGTCTGACTGTGCGCTGTGTCTTAGAAAATTTTACCCGAGCCCCCTACGCTTTGCAGTAATTGAGGCCCAGTCCAGAACTCGTTTAAATTAAATAAATAAAATAGAAAATAGATTTTTAATATGAAAATAATTGCTAGAACTTAGATAATTCATAGAAAACTCATTTTAGCTCCAAATGGAACCATTCCAGTTTCTAAAATTTTGTAATAATATTCTTCATCATTTAGTGTCTCTGTTTTGACATGAACTCTGTCAGAAAATTTATTTATCATTTAATCATATTTTAATCACATTAAACCTTTGAAAATTCATAACTTGAATTCTATAACTCCAAATTTAGTGATTCTTGTTCCTACGATCTCGTAGCAACGCGTAGATTATTATTATTCAGTTTGTACTTATGTTTGGTGTAATGTTAATTTTGCCTATACACTGCTTGTTTGTATTGCTACGACTAGCGTGAGGATACGTATCACCTGAAGATCATCCTGGTACCTGGAATCTCAAGGCCCAGGCAAGTTGTGCCCTTGATCACTTCTTTTTACCTACTCATGTTCTAATTAATCATAATGATCTGCATAGGTTAATTTTGATGGGACCCAATAGGTTACCCTAGTTTGTCTATCCTTATACCTTGTTTACCACTGAACTTTTTGGGTAGTACTTGCTAGTGCTATATATGGTTTTGGGTATGGAGATACACCATTCATGATTACACTTTTGTTATCAGTTGTTATTACTGTTCATGATAAGATCATTATGTTAATTGGAACATGGAGCGACCACCCGGGAAAACAGTGCTACCACAAGGGTTTAATGGGACGCCCTTGGCTGATTAATTAGGAAAGCTAGTGGAAGACTACCTTACCCGAAAGGGGCAAGGGCAGTAGGGGAGTGGTCAGTGTAGGGAGGCCCTCGGGAGGATTTTGCTGCGATGGCGGTCCTGCAAGGGATTCCTGCATTGGAACTTCCTATAAACTGTAGCGGGTTTTCGGAAGCTAGTGGAACTTTGTAAAGGCCTCGTAGTGGATCCCTAGCCATTCACCTCGGAAGTGTCTAAGGGCCTTGCAAACCCTGGCGACATGGGATACACGACTTGTGGGTAAAGATGCGCAACCTCTGCAGAGTGTAAAACTGGTATACTAGCCGTGCTCACGGTCAAGAGCAGCTCGGACCCTCACATGATTAATTGATGGAACTAAATTCAATTTGTCATATGCATTGCATTGCAGGTGATGTTGTTATTACTTTTGTTCTATTACTTAATTGGGTTGGTATTTACTTATACTTAGTAATTGCTAATAAAATTTTGACCAACTTTAAAAGCAATGCTCAGCTTCAACCATCTCCTTTGGTAAGCCTTACACTTCACGTGAGCTCCCACCTTTGGCGAGTTCATGCACATTATTCCCCACAACTTGTTGAGCGATGAACGTATGTGAGCTCACTCTTGCTGTCTCACACACACCACAGGTCAAGAGCAGGTACCACAGGATGAGGCGCTTGGAGGATGCCGTGATGAGTTCGTGAGTGGTCTAGGCCGTCGTCTCCCAGTCAACTTTGGGTTGCTGGACCGTTGTCTCCTTATAATGTAATTATTTATTTTGTATAGAACTCCTGTTATTTAGTAAAGATGTGACATTCGATCCTGTGCCACGATACATCATATGTGTGAGACTTGGTCCCAGCATACCTAGTGTTTATGTTAGCGCCCGGGTTTTGGACCCCTAAAATCCGGGTGTGACAAAGGTCCAGGGCTCTCGTACGAGAAGGTGGCCGCGCGGGAGAACGGGCCGACGCACAAGGCTCTCGCTCTCTCTCTCTCTCTCTCTCCCACGCGAACGCTTGTAACCCCCTACTGCAAGCGCATCTGCCCTGGGCGCAGGACAACACGAAGGCCGCGGTTTCCCCTTGCTGTTTCCCCCCCCCTTTGTGTCCCATCTCGCGCCGACCCATCTGGGCTGGGACACGCAGCGACAATTTACTCGTCGGTCAAGGGACCCCCCGGGGTCGAAACGCCGACAATGATTAATCACCAGTTAATTCTGAACACTAGGAAAAACATAAAAAGTTCAATTATTATAAATTCATACAAGATTACATTGTCACTTCATACATTCAAAGTTCCACTATTACAAATACATTTAGAGTTCCAATGTTACACAGAACTACAAGTTTACATTATCTTGAACACTAAACAAAAAATAATTACCAATTGAAACATGATTACAAGTTCTCTCCAATAATACACAAACTTGACTCGTGAGGCTAATACAACTTTCTTTGGTTCATTTTTTCAACCATGACTCCAAAATATGAAATGTAGCCTTTAACTTGCTTCTTCATAGGTCTGATAGGATTTATAAGATCTGTTTTTGAATCCACACACTTGGTCATTACATTCGTGTCATGTTTCATATATACTAGGTTGTTGCCCACATAACACCACATACTAAGTCATTAGGCCATATAAAGAAAATGCAAAGTAGTAAGCCTCATATTTCAATAATTCTAGTTTGATCTAGGACATTGACAAACATCATCTGATCCCCTTAGTTGGAGCGCATTGACAACATATTGAAAACCCAATATAGCATAGATGAAAAAAATGAAAAAAACTCAACATTGCACAACAGTTAGATTGCAAAACCAAAAGGCCAGGCCAACAAAACAATGAGATGGATGGTAGCCTCACCCAAAACTGACAACCAGTCAACTTAGAAAACAACATAACAGGAGGTGAAAAATACCCAGTGTATAAAATATGCTCTAGGGATCATCAATAAAGTCAATAAATCATAGTTCTTGAGCTACTTCAAACATCAAACAAATGGTAAAGTCTGGAATACCTTTCAGCAGTCCGGGCCATACAACCTGAACCCAAAAGGGTACATGTGACAGTCATAAAGCATACAACTAAACATCTAAAAACTAGTAAAGTCTAGAATACCATACAATAGGACATGTCATACAGCTTCAACCAAAAGAGGTCCACCTGAAACTCACAAAGCATGTTGGTAAGAATCACACAACTGGCACAGTCTGGAATACCATAAAGTAGGTCAGTTCATATAGCTTCAAGCCATGGCACAGTCTGGAATACCATAAAGTAGGCCAGTTCATATAGCTTCAAGCCAACAAGGGTGCAGCTCAAACTCAAAAAGTATACAACTAGAAAACTTGAACCAGCAGAATTGCATTTGGTAGCAAAGAGTAACGTAGGAAGTTTCATACAAGCAAAACTCCAACCAGCTCAGAACGAAGGACCAACAGAATCATATTACATCAAAGTAGTTTCAAACACCATATTAATCACATGATTACATATAATCAAATTACATATGGACATATAGTAGCAAGCCGGTGTACAACTTCATACGAAATTACAATCATGTCCTCAGTTCCTATACATACAAACTACGAAACTTGCCAAGGGCACTGTTGGGGCCTGCCTTACCGAAGGTCCTCAAAACGGCTTTGCTTCGATACAAGAAAATGTGTTTCAAGCATATAATGAAGGACGATCGAAGCTGGCCTTCGGTTGAAGTGGCGTGTAAGAAGCTTCGTCCATACACGCAAGCGACGAAGGTGCGAGCCAAGGTCGCTAGCCTCGGCATGGAGAATGCTTCGGATGAAAGGCAACAAAGGAGAAGAAGTTCAAGACTTGTGCAACAAGATAGAAAGAGAAAAGACAGTGATGTCCCTGCATCATTTGTAAATCATGTGTGTAAACTTTGTGGGCATGTTTATAATTTACAATGAAGTTGTTCAACTTCCCTATAAATAGCTGAACAGTGTCCTACATAAATTCACCTTTTTGAGGGCCTTAAGCTTCATTTCGCTCAGCCTTCAAAGTATCTTCGAGCTATCTTGTGCAAAGAAGCCGAAGGCACGTTTGTAAACTTGTATAATATGAAGGAAGATATATAGAATAAAAATGCTAAGGCACAAGAGATGAGTTTCATACTTTATTGTCCATCGTCATTCCATTCAATACTATTTCATTAACATCTCCTTTTGAAAAACCTTTGTCCTCAAGCTAACACTTTGAAGAAGTGATAAATTAAGGGTGAAGGTGCAAATTTCTCAACTTATGTTGCGTTATTTTTGATGCCATGTAATAATTGAGAACAAGTGACCAACATTGGCGCCCACCTCCGGCGATCTCACAACCACAATAAGCTACATTATGACGAAGAGCATGGCAAGCCATCAAGCTTCCTCGTCAACATTGTAGAAGCTTGTGCTCCCCATCACTGAGGGCTCGAGCTTCGAACCCAGCAACAAAAAGAAAAAGAAAGAGGCCCAAAGAAGGGTACATCATGTAGGTGTCCAAGGACCCTACATCAGGACTAAGTGGTCCCATATTCCTATCACTTTTTCTCAAGATGATCTTTGTCTAAGGACTATCCACATAGAGATGCTATGGTATCTCATGTGTCATAAAGGGCTTCATGGTACACAATGTCCTGGTTGACACAAGCAGCGTGATAGATATCATATTTGCCAAGGCCTTCAAGCAGATGCAGAAGCTAGAAGATAAGATTCAAGATTCAACGTTTCCTCTATGTGTCATAAAGGTCAGCAAGTGATGGCACTAGGAAAGCTGGCTATGCCCATCACCTTCAGCTATGTCAACAATACAAGGACAGAGGAGGTCATGTTTGAAATAGTTGATATGGATTTCCCATACAATGTAATCATTGTAAGGGGAACTCTCAACATATTCGAAACAGTCTTGCATTCAACTTACTTGTGCATGAAGATACCTAGCAACCAAGGGGTTATATCAGTATATGGCAGCCAAGGGGCAGCAAGAAGGGTACAAGGGACCCTACAAGAGCCTAAGATAGTCTATAACATAGACAAAGCTGAAGCACAAGGTCAAGAACCCGAGAAGCAAATAAAAGAGAAAGCATCTTTGGCAGATCAGCCGAAGCTAGTTCTCCTCTATGAAGATGTTGCAGACCAAAGAGTTTTCTTCAACAATCAGGTAACTTCGGAGCAAGAATTCGATCTCAAAAGGTTTTTGTTCCACAACAAGGACGTTTTTGTTTGGTCAGCAAACGACTTGTGTGGAGTTGATAGAAGCATAATAGAGTATGCTCTAGATGTTGACCCGAGCACTCGACCATGAAAGCAGAAGCTTCACAAGATATTAGAGGACAAGGTCGAATGCGTAAAGGCCGAAGTTAAAAGATTGCTTAGTGCTGGAGTTATAAGAGAAGTTGCATATCTGGAGTGGTTAGCTAACACAGTCATGGTTAAGAAATCCAATGGCAAATGGAGGATGTGTATTGATTTCACATACCTCAACAAAGCATGTCCGAAGATGAGTTCCCACTACCAAGAATTGATTATCTAGTGGATGCGCTACTTCGGAGCTCATGAGTTTACTGGATTGCTATTCAGGATACCACCAGATCTAGATGAAGAAGGAAGATGAGCCAAAGACTAGCTTCATAACTCCCAGCGGCACATATTGCTACCTTTGGATGCCTGTGGGGCTCAAGAATGCTGGTGAAAGCTTTAGCAGAATGATAGCCAATGTCCTGAGCTCGTAGCTAGGCAGAAATGTCTTAACCTATGTTGATGATATCATTGTGAGAAGCACGAAGCAACAAAGCCACATCCCAGATCTCCAAGAAATATTTGCTAATTTTCGAAGGACAAGTTTAAAGTTGAACCCTGAGAAGTGTGTCTTTGGAGTAAAAAGGGCAAATTTTTAGGATGCCTTGTATCAACAAAAGGGATCGAAGCAAACCCACATAAAATTGAAGCCATACTTCGGATGGAGCCGCCGAGGTCAAGAAAAGGGGCTTACAGGCTAGCAAGAAGACTTGCTTCTCTAAACAGGTTTATTTCAAGATCCACAGAGCAAAGCTTGCCATTCTTCAAAGTATTGAAATCATCAGAAGTTTTTCAGTGGGGGCCTTCTTAGCAGCAAGCTTTCGAAGAGCTGAAGAACTATATGATAAAGCTAACAACACTCTCCCCACCTTCGCTAGGTGTAATACCCAAATTCTAGATTTATAAAAGAAGATGATTAATCATACACTATGAGGATATTCTTATTTGTTTTTATCATTTAATATATGTAAACCATCATGGCTAAAATTCTAAATTAAATATCAAGTAAGAATATACATGCATGCATCTCATGTTGGGTCTTATTTGTGTGATGCATTAATTGTGAAATTTGTCACTCAAAATATATTTTAATCTTAATTTAAATTGAAAATATAGGAGAAGTGTAAAAGAATAGGGAATAAGATAGAAAGATAAAAAAGAGAACGGGAAAACATCACAATTGGGTCGACCCCTTACCTTTTCAGCCCAACTCAGCCTACCGCAACACCTAGGCACCGACTGGTGGGACCATGTTGCCAGCTCAAACCCACGCGCGACCGCGTCTCACCAAGCCACCGGCGTGTGGGCCCTGATGGCCAGCCTCAGTCTCTATTACTGACATGCTCACAAGAAGAGGGTATGACGAGCAGGTCCTAGGAGTCAGCCTCAACCGCTGCCAATCACGTGTGTGCTTGTGCCGATGAGTCGTGTGGCTAGGTCACCAGAGTTCCCTCTCTCGGTTGGTTGCAACGACCTCCATAACCGTCATCGATGAGTCCAGGGCTCGATACGGTCGTCGCCCCACCCTCGGGTCTATCTATTGGGGTTATAAATACCAAACCATGAAATCCCCTTTCCATCAATGACTCGGTTGAGAGCTTTTACATCAAATCCGATCACCACCATCGACGCCTCCGCGAGTCATAAAGGAGAGGAGACTCACCGACGTTGCCGATCATCTGCGAAGCCGCTCAGGGTTCGGGATTGGGCCTTGGGACCTCACGGTGTCGTGAAGAAGGTGTGTGCCCCCATCCAGCAGGGTCATTGACCTAAGCGTCGAGAACTGTTTACCAACGTTCCAGGGAGTCGTGGAGGCACGAATCACCACGGACAAGGCGACAACCACGTGAAATTCAGTATGGGTTCCCTTATTATGTTCGCTTTGTCCCTATAGTCGTGGGTGTGAGCCACCGAGAATTGCTATCCGGAGCTTGGCGATGGCGCGACACTACTGCTCGCCGTGGCCTGGTGTCGGGGCCCATTAATCGATGCCGTGTGAGGGTAGGTCTGAATCGAGGTGATGAGTGGATCATGTATAGCCTATCAGATCATGGTATGGAGCCCCGGTGCTCGAACTGGGTGTTGTCGGCAATGGCGCCGTCGTGGGTGCCACACGACACCATACTCCGATGTCGAGTGATGAGAGGGAGATTGAAGGGAGATGCTCGTCCATTGATCCGGATTTAACGATGTAGATTAAATCACACATACCTTTTCGTTTCAATGAAGGGTAGCCATCCAATATGAATTAGATGGATGAGATTAGAAATTCAGATACATCTTCGTTTCATAAAATCCAAACCATACAAAGTAGATCTAACAACCACCACACCTCCACTCACTTGGTCACGAGTCATTTTACTAAAGAGCCCTGTAAGAATTATAAAATAAACCCACTGTTGACCCAGATCAATAAAAATAACAGTTAAGCCCTTTCATAAGTAAGTCCCTGGAATTTACAGTTAAACCCTTGGAGACTATTTTAGAGTATAAAATTTATACAAAGGTGAATAGAAACTTGTATAACTCACAACTTTCTCATGTTAACTCCGATTTGATCCGTTCAAATTGCATTAACTTCATAATAAAATTATCTATGCAGTAACAAACATTATATTGTCATATCACATACTCTTTTATTTAGATATTTATTTACCCTATATATAGTAGTTAATCTTTCTAATCAAAGTAATATGTTCCTAATTATAATTCGAATAGAAGATAATCTCTAACTAAGATGATCTTTAATGCATATCTCACATGATTTATAAATCAACTAAGAATCTGGTTTTTCATAGTTAAGCACCTAAAACTTAATCAAACTATATCTTTTCAACCATAACTCTTATGCTAGTGATTCTCAAACCTGTGATCTCGTAGCGACACATAGAACATTATTATGCAGTTTGTTCTTATGTTTGGTGTGATGTTAATTTCTCCTATGTGATGTTTGTTTGTATTATTGCGAGTATACGAGTAAGTGATTGAGGAGCCCGGAGCACAACAAGTTGAAGATCCTGAGCAGGAGCTCGCTGTAGGCAAGTTGTGCCCTTGATCACTCTTCTTTACCCAATAAGGTTCTTGTTAATCACTTTGACATGCTCAGGTTAACTTGATGGGACCTAATATGTTACCCTAGTTTGGTTTACTCTATGCTTGCTTACCAATGAACTAATGAATATTATCTGTTATTGCTCTATGTGGTTTTGGGTGTTATGACACATATTATTCATGATTATGCTTTATCATTGTTACTGGATTATTTATTGTTCATGATAAGATTATGGTGTTAATTGGAACATGGAGCTTAACTTGAGATAACAATGCTACCACAAGGGTGGAATGGGACACCCTTGGCTTATTAATTAGTAAAGCTAGTGTGAGTTATTCCTTTCCCGAAAAGGGCAAGCAGAGTGGAGGAGTGTAGCTGTAGGGAGGTCCTCGGGTCTGACTGTCTTTTTAGCTTTACAGACGAGGGATTCCTATATCGCCTTTGACCTAGAATCCATAGCGGGTTCTCTCCTCTAGTGGAACTTTGGAAAGGCCTCGTAGTGCTACCCTGCCTCGCCTCCTCGATAGAGGTGTATGGGAATCATAACCCCATGGCAGATGGGTATCACAGCTTGTGGGTAAAGATGTGCAACCTATATAGAGTGTAAAACTGGTATATCAGCCATGCTCACGGTCAAGAGCGACTCAGGACTCTCGCATGATTAACTTATGGAATTAAACGTAATATGTCATCTACATAGCATTGTGGGATTTATTATAATGGTGATCTCTTATTTAATTGGGATGGTATACACTTACACATTGTAACTGGTAATAAAAATTTGACCAACTTATTAAAAGCAATGATCAGCCTTAACCCTTATTTGTTGGTAAGCCTTACACTTGACATGAGCCCCCAACGTAAGTGAGCTCATGCATATTATTCCCCACACTTGCTGAGCGAACATATGTGAGCTCACTCTTGCTATAAACCCCCCAGGTAAAGAGCAGGTGCCCCCGGAGGAGGAGTACTACGATGAGTTCGATGAGATCTAGGTGTCATCTCCTAGTTAGTTCTTGGCGCCGAGGAAATGATTATCTTAGTTCAATTTATTTATTATCAGATAATTTGTAAGACATTTTCGTTATGTAATAAAGATTTTGACATTTGTCTCTATACACTGAGTCATTATATGTGTGGATCTTTTCTTGGCACACATATGAAACGCACCCAGGTTTGCCCTTAATTCCAGGTGTGACACCAGGGGCTCCTTTGTTGATCTATGTATTAGCTTCGCAGTCTATTGTGAGTGCCACCCTGGTTCAAGAGATGGTGTATGAAGGCGTCAAGAGGCAAATGCCACTTTACTTTGTGTTCGAAGTATTGAGCCCATCCGAGACAAACTATATAGCAATGGAAAAAGCTTTATACGCAGTCTTAATGGCCTTGAGAAAGCTTTGGCACTATTTTCAGTCATACAACATCCTCGTACCTTCGTCCCAGCCACTTAAAGATATCATAAGAAACAGAGAGGCTTTGGGCCGAATTAGAAAATGGGTAGTTGAACTCAATGAGTTCGTCATTGATTTTGTGCACAGAATCTATTTAGTCCCAAGCACTGGCAGACTTCATTGCTGATTGGACTCCTAGCCCACAAGACGAAGCTAGTTCATCATACGAAGTTGTCTGGACAGTTTTCTTTGATAGTTCATGGGGGTCCTTTGGGCCTGGTGCTGTAGATATTATTATTTCACCATCCAAAGTAAAAGACATCATATGCTGCTAAGCTGCAATTTCAGTGCACAAACAACATAGCAAAATACGAAGCTTTACTGTTAGGTTTAAGGAAACTGAAGGCAATGGGAGTAAGAAGAGCAATCTTGAAATCAAATTCTCAGGTCATCACAAGCCAAGTGTACAAGTCAAGCAAAGCAAAGAATCCAACATTCGAGAAGTACCTTGATATGGTCCGAAGGATAGAGTCTTCGTTCGAAAGGTTCTGAGTGAAAAATATCCCGAGACTAGACAATGAGAATGGCGACATGTTGGAGAAGTCTACCGCCCTGGGGCTCCCTTTACCCCCCAAAGTGATATTAAAGACACCTTCGATGGAATTGATGAAAAGGGTCATCTTAATAGTATTTCCTACACACAGTGAAGACTGGAGAACAGAGATTATAATCTTCCTTCGGGGAAATCATCCAATCGATGACGAAGCATACATTAAAAGGATGTAGGCAAGGACGAGGCCATATAAGGTCATAGCCCTACTGGGGAAAGTCTTTCGTTAAGGTTTCTACTGGTCGAAGGCAGCTTCGGACACAATAGAATTTGTCCAAAAGTGTGACAAACGCCAAAGGTGTGCAAGAGATAAAAAATAACCTTCGTCCTTGACCCAATTGATACAACCTACGTGGCCCTTGGAAAGATGGGGGTGGACATAATAGGCCCAATGCCAGCAGCTAGCACAAGGGAACTTTGAAATATTTCGTAGTGGCAATGGAATACTTCTCCAAATGGAATGAAGAAAAAGTCTTAGCAATAATAACTTCGACAACCATTCAAAAAATCTTCTGGTAGAACACCATTTGCCGCTTCAGAGTCCCAATGTCTATCACTGTTGACAATGGCACTCAGTATGACTCTAAAGCATTTAGAGCATTCTGCAGTAAAGTGAGAACTAACATACATTTTGCTTCGGTCAAACATCCAAAGTCCAATGGGCTAGTTGAAAGAGCAAACGACATAATTCTATTGGGAATTACAAAGTCCTTGGTTGGATTGCCAAAGGGAAAATGGACAGAAGAACTTATCAAAGTTGTATGGGATCACAATACTTCAATATCAAGATCTGTGGGTTTTACACCATTCAAGCATCTCCTCAAGGACGAAGAAGTCACCCCCGAAGAGATCAAGTTGGGTTCTGCAAGGATTACAACTTTGACATATGGTGAGGACAACAAAAAATTTGAAAGATGCATTAGAAGAATCAAGGCTCGAAGCAATCGAGCATATAAGAAAGTACAAAGAAGAAACAATAAGGTGGCGAGATAGAAAGGTCAAGCTCAAAAACATAGTGCCAAGTCATCTGGTGCTACGAAGGGTGGCTAACCCAGACACAGCAAGCAAATTGTAAGTAAAGTGGGAAGATCCCTTTCTGGTGTCAGCTTCGAACAGACCAGGCTCCTACAGATTAAAAGACATGGAGGGAAACAAAGTTCCAAGGTCATGGAATGGTGATGAGCTCCAAAGATATTACATCTAGCTTCAAGCTTGAGGACCCTTTTCTTTATAAAGGGGGTAAGGCTTTTAACAGGATCGAGGATGTAATATTCTACAAGAGTACCTAAAGTCAATAAAGATACATTCCCCCAAAACATGACTACACCAAAGAAGTATCTTTGAGTGCAAAAAATTAAAAGCAGCAAAAGGTCTGATTTCCATGTCTTCAGCATGTAGGTAAGTTTCAGGTCACCCAGTAAAGGTGAATAAGCTCCAAAGTCATTCCTAAGGGATTGTAGAGCTAGAAAATCATCACCTAGTAAAAGTGAAAAAGCTCTGAAGTCGTTCCTAAGGGAATGCATAGCTAGAAAATCATCACCTAGTAAAGGTGAAAAAGCTCTGAAGACGCTCCTAAGGGAATGCAGAGCTAGAAAATCATCACCTAGTAAACTGCTCTGAAGGCGTTGCTAAGAGAATGCAGAGCTTAATCATGATTGCCTAAATATCCATAAGGACAAAAGTGTTGAGTTAAATGTACTAGGCGTTTTTAAGTTATTCCTGACAAGCATGATCCAAGCTTACTTTGTTTCGAGTGAAAAGAAGGAAGGTATTTTTCGCCTTTGGCTCAAAAGACCAGTAAGATTTGGTTTCACGCGCAACAAATCGTTTAGAGTAGAAAAGAAAAAGGTGATGAAAAGTGTTATATTACAATAAGCAGTAGTTCAACTGCATAAATGTTCATTCACAATACAAAAAAACCCTTCAGCTTAATAGTTCAGCTAAGTTTCGGTCATTTTATACTTCTTCATTTTTCTCATCTTCTTCTTGGCCACTTTGCTCTACAGAAAGAGAGGCAAAGTAAATATTAAGGAATTTTCATAAATAAACCTTCGACAGTAAAAGCTTAATAGAGAAACCTTCCTCGTATATGCTTCGGCCTCCAAAGCAACTAGCTATCGACCACCCTTATTGAAAGGGAATTAGGCTTACACCTAGTTCCTATTTAATTTTGGTGGTTGAATTGCCCAACACAAATCTTTGGACCAACTAGTTTGCTCTAGTGCATAAGTTATAACAGGTGTAAAAGGTTCACACTCAGCCAATAAAAAGACCAAGTTTTGGATTCAACAAAGGAGCACTAAGGCAACCGAGGGCACCTCTGGTTGGAGGCACCGGACTGTCCGGTGTGCACCGGACAGTGTCCGGTGCGCCCAGAGGACTTCAACACAAACTCTCCGCCCTCGGGATTTCTCGGAAGCCGGCGCGCTATAAATCACCGGACTGTCCGGTGTGCACCGGACATGTCCGGTGCTCCAAGGAGGCGCGGTCTCCGGAACTCGCCAGCCTCGGGTTCGCGCGGCAGCCGCTCCGCTAAAATTCACCGGACTGTCCGGTGTGCACCGGACTGTCCGGTGTGCCAGCGGAGCAACGGCTCTCTGCGGCGCCAACGGCTCCCTGCAGTGCATTTAATGCGCGCGCAGCGCGCGCAGACGTCAGGATCGCCCATGCCGGTGCACCGGACATCAAACAGTACATGTCCGGTGTGCACCGGACACCCAGGAGGGCCCACCAGTCAGAAGCTCCAACGGTCAGAATCCAATGGCAGTGATGACGTGGCAGGGGCACCGGACTGTCCGGTGTGCACCGGACTGTCCGGTGCGCCATCGAACAGAGGCCTCCAGCCAACGGTCATGTTTGGTGGTTGGGGCTATAAATACCCCAACCACCCCACATTCATTGCCATCCAAGTTTTCCAGCTTCCAACCACTTACAAGAGCTAGGCATTCAATACAAGACACACCCAAGTGATCAAATCCTCTCCCACATTCCACAAAAGCTTTAGTGACTAGTGAGAGTGATTTGTTGTGTTCTCTTGAGCTCTTGCGCTTGGATCGCATTCTTTTCTTTCGCATTCTTTCTTGTGATCAAACACTCATTTGTAACCAAGGCAAGAGGCACCAATTGTGTGGTGGCCCTTGCGGGGAAGTTTTGTTCCCGTTTGATTGAGAAGAAGAGAAAGCTCACTCGATCCGTGGGATCGTTTGAGAGAGGGAAGGGTTGAAAGAGACCCGGCCTTTGTGGCCTCCTCAACGGGGAGTAGGTTTGCAAGAACCGAACCTCGGTAAAACAAATCCGTGTGTTACACTCTTATTTGCTTGTGATTTGTTTTTGCGCCCTCTCTCTCGGACTCGTTTATATTTCTAACGCTAACCCGGCTTGTAGTTGTGATTATTTTGTAAATTTAAGTTTCGCCCTATTCACCCCCCCCTCTAGGTGACTATCAATTGGTATCAAAGCCCGGTGCTTCATTAGAGCCTAACCGCTCGAAGTGATGTCGGGAGATCACGCCAAGAAGGAGATGGAGACCGGCGAAAGGCCTACTACAAGCCAAGGGAGCACTTCATCGGAAGAGTCCCGCACCAAGAGAAGGGAGAAGAAGAAGAGCTCCTCCAAGCGGAAGGAGAAAAGATCTTCCTCTTCTCATCACAAGGAGAAGAAGGAAAAATCTTCTTCTCACAAGCCGCATCGGAGTGGGGACAAGCACAAGAGGATGAGGAAGGTGGTCTACTACGAGACCGACACTTCATCAACATCCACCTCCGACTCCGATGCACCGTCCGTAACTTCTAAGCGCCAAGAGCGCAAGAAGTATAGTAAGATTCCCATGCGCTATCCCCGTATTTCAAGGCACACACCTCTACTTTCCGTCCCACTAGGCAAACCACCAACTTTTGATGGTGAAGACTATGCAAGGTGGAGTGATTTAATGAAATTTCATCTAACCTCACTCCACAAAAGTATTTGGGATGTAGTTGAGTTTGGTGTGCAGGTACCATCCGTAGGGGATGCGGATTATGATACGGACGAAGTGGCCCAAATCGAGCACTTCAACTCCCAAGCATCAACCATCCTCCTCGCCTCTCTAAGTAGAGAGGAATATAACAAGGTGCAAGGGTTGAAGAACGCGAAGGAGATTTGGGATCTACTCAAGACCGCGCACGAGGGTGATGAACTCACCAAAATCACCAAGCGGGAAACGATCGAGGGGGAGCTCGGTCGCTTCCGGCTTCGCAAAGGGGAGGAGCCACAAAACATGTACAACCGGCTCAAGACCCTGGTGAACCAAGCGCGCAACCTCGGGAGCGTAAAGTGGGATGACCATGAGGTGGTTAAGGTTATTCTAAGATCTCTCATTTTCCTTAACCCCACTCAAGTTCAATTAATTCGTGGTAATCCTAGATATACAAAAATGACCCCCGAGGAAGTTATCGGGAATTTTGTGAGTTTTGAATGCATGATTGAAGGATCAAAGAAGATAAATGAGCTTGATGAACCCTCCACATCCGAAGCTCAACCCATGGCATTCAAGGCAATGGAGGAGAAGAAGGAGGAGTCTACACCAAGTAGACAACCAATTGACGCCTCCAAACTTGACAACGAGGAGATGGCTTTAATCATCAAAAGCTTTCGCCAAATCCTCAAGCAACGGAAGGGGAAGGATTACAAATCCCGTTCCAAAAAGGTTTGCTATAAGTGTGGTAAGCCCGGTCACTTCATAGCTAAATGTCCATTATCAAGTGACAGTGACAGGGATAATGACAAAAGGGGCAAGAGGAGAGAAAAGAAGAAGTACTACAAGAAGAGGGGCGGCGATGCCCACGTGTGCCGCGAATGGGACTCCGACGAGAGCTCCACCGACTCCGCCGACGATGAGGACGCCGCCAACATCGCCGTCACCAAGGGACTCCTCTTCCCCAACGTCGGCCACAAGTGCCTCATGGCCAAGGACGGCAAAAGGAAGAAGGTAAAATCAAGATCCTCCACCAAATATGAAACATCTAGCGATGAGGATAATGATAGAAATGAGGAAGATAACTTGCGTATTCTTTTTGCCAACCTTAACATGGAACAAAAGGAAAAATTAAATGAGCTAATTAGTACTATCCATGAAAAGGATGATCTCTTGGACTCCCAAGAGGACTTCCTAATCAAGGAAAACAAGAAACATGTCAAGGTTAAAAATGCTTATGCTATAGCAATAGAAAAATGTGAAAAATTGTCTAGTGAGCTAAGTACTTGCCATGAGACTATAGACAACCTTAGAAATGAAAATGCTAACTTGATATCTAAGGTTGATTCTCATACTTGCAATGTTTCAATTCCAAATCCTAGAAATGATAATGATGATTTGCTTGCTAGGATTGAAAAATTGAATATTTCTCTTGCTAGCCTTAGAAATGAGAATGAGAAACTAATTGCTAAGGCTAAAGATTTTGATGTTTGCAATGCCACTATTTCCGACCTTAGAACTAAAAATGATATGTTGCATGCTAAGGTTGTTGAACTTAAATCTTGCAAACCCTCTACATCTAATGTTGAGCATGTTTCCATTTGTACTAGATGTAGAGATATTAATGTTGATGCTATCCATGATCACTTAGCCTTAATTAAAAAACAAAATGATCACATAGCACAACTTAATGCTAAGATTAGTGAGCATGACTTGGAAAATGAAAAATTTAAATTTGCTAGAAGCATGCTCTATAATGGGAGACGCCCTGGCATTAAGGACGGCATTGGCTTCCAAAAGGGAGACAATGTCAAAATTAATGCCCCTCCTAAGAAACTCTCTAACTTTGTTAAGGGCAAGGCTCCCGTGCCTCAAGATAACGAGGGTTACATTTTATACCCTGCCGGTTATCCTGAGAGCAAGATTAGGAGAATTCATTCTAGGAAGTCTCACTCTGGCCCTAATCATGCTTTCATGTATAAGGGTGAGACATCTAGTTCTAGGCAACCAACACGTGCTAAGTTGCCTAAGGAAAAATCTCCTACTGCATCAAATGATCATGCCACGTCATTTAAAACTTTTGATGCTTCCTATGTGCTTACTAACAAATCCGGCAAGGTAGTTGCCAAGTTTGTTGGGGGCAAACACAAGGGCTCCAAGACTTGTGTTTGGGTACCCAAAGTTCTTGTCTCTAATGCTAAAGGACCCAAAACTGTTTGGGTACCTAAAATCAAGAACTAAACTTGTTTTGTAGGTTTATGCATCCGGGGGCTCAAGTTGGATACTCGACAGCGGGTGCACAAACCACATGACAGGGGAGAAGAAGATGTTCTCCTCTTACGAGAAAAACCAAGATCCCCAACGAGCTATTACATTCGGGGATGGAAATCAAGGTTTGGTCAAAGGTCTTGGTAAAATTGCTATATCTCCTGACCATTCTATTTCCAATGTTTTTCTTGTAGATTCATTAGATTACAATTTGCTTTCCGTTTCTCAATTATGCAAAATGGGCTACAACTGTCTATTCACTGATGTAGGTGTCACTGTCTTTAGAAGAAATGATTCAATAGCTTTTAAGGGAGTGTTGGAGGGTCAGCTATACTTGGTAGATTTTGATAGAGCTGAACTCGACACTTGCTTAATTGCTAAGACTAATATGGGTTGGCTATGGCATCGCCGACTAGCCCATGTTGGGATGAAGAATCTTCATAAGCTTCTAAAGGGAGAACACATTTTAGGACTAACAAATGTTCATTTTGAGAAAGACAGGGTTTGTAGCGCATGTCAAGCAGGAAAGCAAGTTGGTGCCCATCATCCACACAAAAACATCATGACTACCGACAGGCCACTAGAGCTCCTACACATGGATTTATTCGGCCCGATCGCTTACATAAGCATCGGCGGTAGTAAGTATTGTCTTGTAATTGTGGATGATTATTCTCGCTTCACTTGGGTATTCTTTTTACAGGAAAAATCTCAAACCCAAGAGACCTTAAAGGGATTCTTGAGACGGGCTCAAAATGAGTTCAGCTTAAGAATCAAGAAAATAAGAAGCGACAATGGAATGGAGTTCAAGAACTCTCAAATTGAAGGCTTCCTTGAGGAGGAGGGCATCAAGCATGAGTTCTCTTCTCCCTACACACCACAACAAAATGGTGTAGTGGAGAGGAAGAATAGAACTCTATTGGATATGGCAAGGACCATGCTTGATGAGTACAAGACTTCGGATCGGTTTTGGGCCGAGGCGGTCAACACCGCCTGCTACGCCATCAACCGGTTATATCTACACCAAATCCTCAAGAAGACATCCTATGAACTCCTAACCGGTAAAAAGCCCAATATTTCATATTTTAGAGTCTTTGGTAGCAAATGCTTTATTCTTGTTAAAAGAGGTAGAAAATCTAAATTTGCTCCTAAGACTGTAGAAGGCTTTTTACTAGGATATGATTCAAACACAAGGGCATATAGAGTCTTTAACAAGTCCACTGGACAAGTTGAAGTTTCATGTGACGTTGTGTTTGATGAGACTAACGGCTCTCAAGTAGAGTAAGTTGATCTTGATGAAATAGGTGAAGAACAGGCTCCATGCATAGCGCTAAGGAACATGTCCATTGGGGATGTGTGCCCTAAAGAATCCGAAGAGCCTTCAAATGTACAAGATCAACCATCCTCCTCCACGCAAGCATCTCCACCAACCCAAATTGAGGATGAGGCTCAAGTTGATGAAGTAGAAGATCAAGCAAATGAGCCACCTCAAGAAGACGGCAATGATCAAGGGGGAGATGCAATTGATCAAGACAAGGAGGATGATGAAGAACAAAGACCGCCACATCCAAGAGTCCACCAAGCAATCCAACGAGATCACCCCGTCGACACCATCCTCGGCGACATTCAAAAGGGGGTAACCACTAGATCTCGGGTTGCGCATTTTTGTGAACATTACTCTTTTGTTTCCTCTATTGAGCCTCACAGGGTAGAGGAAGCACTCCAAGATTCGGATTGGGTGGTGGCGATGCAAGAGGAGCTCAACAACTTCACTAGAAATGAGGTATGGCATTTAGTTCCACGTCCTAATCAAAATGTTGTAGGAACCAAGTGGGTTTTCCGCAACAAGCAAGATGAGCATGGTGTGGTGACAAGGAACAAAGCTCGACTCGTGGCCAAAGGGTATTCACAAGTCGAAGGTTTGGATTTCGGTGAAACCTATGCACCCGTAGCTAGGCTTGAGTCAATTCGCATATTATTAGCCTATGCTACTTACCATGGCTTTAAGCTCTATCAAATGGACGTGAAAAGTGCCTTCCTCAACGGACCAATCAAGGAAGAGGTCTATGTTGAGCAACCTCCCGGCTTTGAAGACAGTGAGTATCCTAACCATGTCTATAAGCTCTCTAAGGCGCTTTATGGGCTCAAGCAAGCCCCAAGAGCATGGTATGAATGCCTTAGAGATTTCCTTATTGCTAATGGCTTCAAAGTCAGAAAGGCCGATCCTACACTCTTTACTAAAACTCTTGAAAATGACTTGTTTGTATGCCAAATTTATGTTGATGATATTATATTTGGGTCTACTAACGAGTCTACATGTGAAGAGTTTAGTAGGATCATGACACAAAAGTTCGAGATGTCTATGATGGGGGAGTTGAAGTATTTCCTAGGATTTCAAGTGAAGCAACTCCAAGAGGGCACCTTCATTAGCCAAACAAAGTACACTCAAGACATTCTAAACAAGTTTGGGATGAAGGATGCCAAGCCCATCAAGACACCCATGGGAACTAATGGGCATCTCGACCTCGACACGGGAGGTAAGTCCGTGGATCAAAAGTCTATTTCAAACCAAGTCATAGGTATATTGAAAGGGAATTGGAGTCTTCGGCGAAGACAAAGGCTTTCACTCCGTAACTCATACTTCGCCATCACTCCAAGCAACTCTCTATTTTATGGGGAGAAATGAGCATCAAAGAAAAGGACTTCGCCTTTGGTATAATCTTAACTCATTTATTCATGACCAAAGGGTATGATGGCACTTCAAGGGCTCTAATGATTCCGTTTTTGGCGATTCATGCCAAAAAGGGGGAGAAAATGAGCCCAAAGCAAAAGGACCGCACCACCACCCATTTCAAAAACTTCGTGTTCTCCAAAGATTTTTATCAAATTGGTATCCTATTGTGTTCAAAAGGGGGAGAAAGTAGTGTTTTCAAAATGTTATATCAAAACCCTCTTGAACACTAAGAGGAGAATCTCATTTAGGGGGAGTTTTGTTTAAGTCAAAGGAAAAGCATTTGAAACAGGGGGAGAAAATTTCAAATCTTGAAAATGCTTTGCAAAATCTTATTCATTTACCCTTTGACTATTTGCAAAAGAACTTTTGAAAAGGTTTTACAAAAGAATTTGCAAAAACAAAACATATGGTGCAAGCGTGGTCCAAAATATTATAAGCAAGAGAACAATTCATATCTTGTAAGTATTAATATTGGCTCAATTCCAAGCGACCTTTACATTATGCAAACTAGTTCAATTATGCACCTCTACATTTGCTTTGGTTTGTGTTGGCATCAATCACCAAAAAGGGGGAGATTGAAAGGGAATTAGGCTTACACCTAGTTCCTATTTAATTTTGGTGGTTGAATTGCCCAACACAAATCTTTGGACCAACTAGTTTGCTCTAGTGCATAAGTTATAACAGGTGTAAAAGGTTCACACTCAGCCAATAAAAAGACCAAGTTTTGGATTCAACAAAGGAGCACTAAGGCAACCGAGGGCACCTCTGGTTGGAGGCACCGGACTGTCCGGTGTGCACCGGACAGTGTCCGGTGCGCCCAGAGGACTTCAACACAAACTCTCCGTCCTCGGGATTTCTCGGAAGCCGGCGCGCTATAAATCACCGGACTGTCCGGTGTGCACCGGACATGTCCGGTGCTCCAAGGAGGCGCGGTCTCCGGAACTCGCCAGCCTCGGGTTCGCGCGGCAGCCGCTCCGCTAAAATTCACCGGACTGTCCGGTGTGCACCGGACTGTCCGGTGTGCCAGCGGAGCAACGGCTCTCTGCGGCGCCAACGGCTCCCTGCGGTGCATTTAATGCGCGCGCAGCGCGCGCAGACGTCAGGATCGCCCATGCCGGTGCACCGGACATCAAACAGTACATGTCCGGTGTGCACCGGACACCCAGGAGGGCCCACCAGTCAGAAGCTCCAACGGTCAGAATCCAACGGCAGTGATGACGTGGCAGGGGCACCGGACTGTCCGGTGTGCACCGGACTGTCCGGTGCGCCATCGAACAGAGGCCTCCAGCCAACGGTCATGTTTGGTGGTTGGGGCTATAAATACCCCAACCACCCCACATTCATTGCCATCCAAGTTTTCCAGCTTCCAACCACTTACAAGAGCTAGGCATTCAATACAAGACACACCCAAGTGATCAAATCCTCTCCCACATTCCACAAAAGCTTTAGTGACTAGTGAGAGTGATTTGTTGTGTTCTCTTGAGCTCTTGCGCTTGGATCGCATTCTTTTCTTTCGCATTCTTTCTTGTGATCAAACACTCATTTGTAACCAAGGCAAGAGGCACCAATTGTGTGGTGGCCCTTGCGGGGAAGTTTTGTTCCCGTTTGATTGAGAAGAAGAGAAAGCTCACTCGATCCGTGGGATCGTTTGAGAGAGGGAAGGGTTGAAAGAGACCCGGCCTTTGTGGCCTCCTCAACGGGGAGTAGGTTTGCAAGAACCGAACCTCGGTAAAACAAATCTGTGTGTTACACTCTTATTTGCTTGTGATTTGTTTTTGCGCCCTCTCTCTCGGACTCGTTTATATTTCTAACGCTAACCCGGCTTGTAGTTGTGATTATTTTGTAAATTTCAGTTTCGCCCTATTCACCCCCCCTCTAGGCGACTATCACTTATCCCACAATTCGAAGAAGAATCTTTTTGTAGCATCAAGTACACTCTTCGAAAGAGCCTTTATGTCTTCCACAACTCCAAAATCATTTTTTCCTATGGTCTCAACATGTTCATAACTAGCTTTCTCAAGCATTGATGCCATGCCACGCGACCCAATCATCACGCAGTAGTCGCTTCAAGCACTAATTATGGTTTCAACCTCATCTAATTCTTTTTCAATCCAAGAAAGTGCTCCTTCGGTGTCCCCGCTGTTGTACGATCTCACCCTCTAAGTTGTGCCTACCGAGGAAAAATCAAGATCACAAGAGAACGCAACACTCGAGAGCACAAGCACTAATAAACTTCTAATCACTCAAAACGATCAAATCCACACTTTTATGGCTTTGGAAGGTTTTTTGAGTTATTGCACTTGATGTATATCACTTGGGTGTAGCTCTTGTGTTTTCAATATGCTGGTTGGGTGTATTTATAGCCCCAACCACTCAAATAGCCATTGGAGTAAATGGCCAAAAGTTGTCTGTCGGGTGGTGCACCGGACAGTGAACAGTGTATGTTCGGTGCACACTGGACACTCTACAGTGTATGTCTGGTGCGCTGTCAGGTTACCATTCTAGCCCATCAGGCGGTAGTCCTGTGTTAGCAGGTTACCGTTGCTACTGTTGTTAGACTGTTCGGTGCACACCAGATAGTCTGGTGCTCTTTGCCTGCCCAAAACCCGAAGCTGCTAAGTTTGTTGGCCACCACTATAAATACCACTGAACAATCTGGTGTCCTCTTTTTGGTGATGGCTGACTTCTCTGTGAAAACTCTGGGCACTCACCGGACAGTCTGGTGCACACCGGATAGTCCGGCGCCCCTCTTTTAGCAAGGTGATCTTTTCTCCAAAATTTCTTCAAATCATTTTGGCTATCTTCAAGGAAGTTCCTAGGACTTAGACAAACATATGTGTTGTCAATCCAACCAGTCTAGTCCCATCTCTTGTCCATTTTGTTTTCTCCAACTTACAACTTTGATTCTGCTCAAACTAGATCCAAAAGAGTTATTCTTTCAAATTGATCTATCCAACCTCTCTTGATGTGTCAAATAGGTTCCTAGGGGTGTAAGAAACTTGTCTAGAGTATGAAACTAGATAACCTTTATGTTTTCCAAGTTATGCCCCTCTATGGTTGGTTTTGAGCTATTTTTGTCTTAGAACCGAGTTGAGTGGATTTATGCACCTGTGAATCATAGATTAGGCAAACAAGTTAGTCCACAAGGTTGTGATGGTCATCAAGCACCAAAATCAATTAGAGAATATGGTAAAGACCATTTCCCTTTCACTTTCAAGTTTCTGCGGCAGTTCGACACACTGTGACATAGGAGAGGACATCTTTGGTCATAAATGAAAGTAGGAACCCAAGAACTGTTGGTCTATTGTAGACCATGCATGCTTTGAAGGCTAGGTTAGGGACGTTTGATTCCTTTGTCACCGTCTCCTTTGCCCTTGATGATAAACACCTGAGTTGTTGCACTATCGGTGAGGTAGCTTTCTACTCCTCGTATGACTACGAGCACTACCATTTTCTAGAGGGCATGATTGCGTTTATTGAGCTTCTCGAAATAACTTTTGCCGAGCAAAAGGATCGATGATTGGTGCAGAGTAACTCGTCATAGGGAGAGGTGGATGAGTTATGTGTTGGCTCTCAATACCATGAAAGAAATCAGATGGTAGAAGATCGAAACATTGTGAGCTCCTCGAGCCGGTGTTTACGTGTTTACATAGGGCCACAATCACCGTTGCCTTGGTTTATAAGTTTAAATATAAGAAAGGCTTAGTTTGATTGTTATGTCTTTTTTATCTTTATCTAAACCAAATTAAGTCTATCTCTTATCTTTATTTAGAAAATACAACCAATTTAATCTATCTTGTCTCTTCGGGGATCTTTATGCAAATTGCCTAATTTGCGCGTGCTATCCACTAATCGTGCACCGGAGATCGTTGTGCCCATTGACGCGGCTGGCACTTTGTACATGTGTCATGTACTCATGTTGGTACGTACTCTACGGGTGATCATGGGTATAATACACATCATGGTTCCCGTTGACATATGTCATGAAGGTGGGAGTTGGGGAACATGGCTGCAAATCAAGGCACCCAGGCCCTAAAATCATGGAGATTATTATTACATGTGCAATGCATCTCATTAGTCCAATCGATTGAAGCACCTTGGGTCTACCATAACCAGCTCCCCACCGGGGAACATGCTGGCACATTAGATGTTAACCCATGTTGTTTATTTTATATCGTCTGAGGCGACAGGCTGGCAAAGGATTGGTGTGGTGAGCCCACTACACATCACACATGCATGCATGGGATGGGATATAGTAGAGCGAGGGGCCGCCCGGGATACAGTACACAGAGTGTTATGACGAGGAAAATTGAAGTGCATAAATTAAAGGGTACTAGTGCGCCTGAGACGTGTCTGCTTGTGCTTGGATCGATGATAGATAGATTAAGAGGTGTGTGTGCTGGTTGTTTAAGGAATCATGTGGTGGCATGTGGCCTTGAGTTATTAGGAGAACATGAATGCATATGCCTGCCCTCACCTTCAAGCAATGCAATGCTTTGCATGCATCGTCCAAACAACATGCCCCTGCATTATCCCCCTCCCTGTCAGTTTGCACTGTATCGTATCCACGTGGCATACGTATATGATATAGGCATATAGCTAGCTATATATGGATGATCGCTACATAAACAGAAGATAATTATTTCTGATCGTACGCCTTTAGACCATGTTTGGTTTGTTTAGTGTAGTGACTAAAGTTTAATTAAAGGACTAAAGTTTAGTCTCTAACATGTTTGGTTCTAAGGACTAAAAATAATAAGAATATACTAAATGACTCATAATAAGACTAAAATGACCTTTAACATTCTCCTGTTATTAATACAATTGAACTAAATAAGGGGTAAATGTGGAATTAATATGGTTTAGTCTCTTTTAGCACATATGTGAAGGACTAAAGACTAAATCATTTTAGTTCATATTTTAGTCTTAGGGGGTGTTTGGTTTTAGAGACTAATGTTTAGTCCCTCCAATTTATTCCACTTTAGTCACTAAATTGTCAAATATGGAAACTAAAATAGAGTTATAGTTTCCATATTTTGCAATTTATAAACTTAAGTGGAATAAAATGGAGGGACTAAAAATTAGTCCCTAGTAACCAAACACTACCTTAGTGTTTGGCAAAAAAAGAACTAAATGAGTCTAAAAACTAGAGACTAATCTTTAATCCCTCTAACCAAACACCCCTTTAATTTTATCATGCCACCTAATTTCCACACACATATCTTCTCTCTTCCAGCCTATATAGCTCGTATAGCATCTATATATAAACACCCCCTGCTCCCTCTCTCTAGCATCCCCTCATCCTCATCCTCGTCTCTCTCTCTCTAATTTGCAGGATTCCATTCTTCATTTCTCTCTTCATTATTCCGTAGTTGCAACTGCAAGTAGCTACGGCCTACAGCGGCTGCCGCAGTTTGTAAAGTAACGATTGGCCATGGGTGCCCACACTGGCAGCCGCTGCAACCCGTCAGCATCGACGGCGAGGAGAACGAGGCCGCCGCCGGCGTCCTCGGCCGTGTTCCTCAGAAGGCCTTCGCCGGCGAAGCCGATGAGCCAGGGTGCCGCGGAAGGCGGCAAGGCCAGGACGAAGTCCTGCGGGCGACGGGACATGAAGGTGAGGGAGAAGATGGAAGTGCTGAGGCGCCTCGTCCCGACCGGCAGCTGCGATGACGAGGTCGATGGGCTCCTCCTGCGCGCCGCCGGCTACATAGCGAGGCTGCAGGCACAGGTGGCGGTGATGCAATTTATGGTCGACGTGCTGGAGGACACAAAGCATTAATCATTTTCTTTTGTTATTAGGATTCAGACGACACATGTGTAGCACACATCATATTATTCATGATATTTACTTTTGTATTGAACCTCTTGGGTTCATGTGGCTCTTTCATATATCTTTGTTTGCTGACTCATTTGTGTTGGGTTTTCATATTCAATAGCAAACATATCTGCACATTGCAATGGAACGTATTGTTCACAGAATAGTCACCTAGATCGCTTAAGGCCATCTCCAAGCATCCCCAGTATTTCTCCCCCTATTATATTTATATTGTTGAGCACCAAAATAGGTAGCGGACGGTCCGGCCCCAGGACTCGTATGGTCCGCAGTCCACACGGTTCGCGGGGAACAGAATCAGCTAGGCATCATAATTTCTTGCGGGATTTGTTAGCAAACTCCGCAGAATTGACTTGACCAACTTATAACAGGTCCAGACCTCCCCATTATATAAATAAAGGGGTACAACCGATTAAAACACCTACCATTGATCCAATCAAACCAATTTATCACATTTATCTTATTTGCCCTATTCTTTCCATGCATTAGGAGTTGGAGTAATCTAAACCTAGTATTAGTCTTTCTCGACATTTTTCTTCACCTCTCTTCGGCTCGACATCGTCTAGAGGCGTCTTGGCTGGATTGCCGACCCTAAGGCAACCTTAGGATCTCTCTTCCCCAACAGGGTCTCTCCTGGGAGGCGAGATCTAGGTTTCTGCGAAGAAGTCTGCGCTATATGGACCATCTGAAAGCATGTAGAGAAGGAGAAGATTCTGCAGCGAGGTCGCGAACTGTCCACGCTCCCGCAGAGAGCACCGCCAGGTGGTTCATTCTAGTGTTTGACACCAAATCGTCACCAAGATGTACTTTCTATTACATTTTACTACACCACTCTAAAAGATACTCCTCCTACATACATGATATCTCCAATCATTCACCATATCCAGCCCCCAATAAACTATAATTTAGTTATTTAATATTTTTATCTATTTTTGAAGTTTAAAAAATCATACTATTTGTATTACCATAATACACATTGTTATTAGGTTATTGTGCTTAAAAGGATTAAAATTGCAAAGAAATGAAGTAATTAAAGAACATGGGAAGATTATAAATCACTCTATATATGGGGGAGTTTCCTCTCTCCTCCTATATGGAGGGAGCTTTGGGGGAGTCGTTGGAGGGAAATTCCACCCCAAAGCTCCCCTAAGTGGGGTGGTGGAGGGCTTGTACAGGGCACCATTAGAGGTGGCCTAAGTATGGTTTGGAGGTTCAGGGCAGTGTTGTCGGGATGCCCTCAGAGCACCACCCTGTCATGGCTTCGACCAGGGTTGGACCCTCATCTGCTCTCTTCGCCAAGTCCGACGAAGCCATGGCAAATCTTCACGGTCTCCGTCGAGTCTTTCCACTGCCATAATAGCTTTGGTGACACTTCGGCAATGGACTGTCGTCCGATCCCACAATTCTAACCTATTCTGTATAAACATAGTTTTACTTACTTAATATTGACACATGTTTTTTTACCACTGAAAACTAACATAATAATAAAAGTGTCATAACAGGAAACAGACAAAACTCCAACTTCCAAGTTACGTTCGATGGCTTCAACAACCGCCGTTAGATGTATAAGTTATGTGTGATGGCTTCGGCGGCCCATCGGAAGTACACGTTATGTCCAACAGCTAATCTGATAGCCATCAGAGGTTAAGCTTATGTTTGACGGTTGTCAGATTAGCCATTAGACATAAGAGATTTTAGAAAACGGCGATCCAGCCAATGGTGATGAATACATGTGATTTTTGAACTATGTGAACTTATGTCGAACTATGTGAATGAATCAAACTCTATGATGTGGAACTATGAAGATATTTGAATGAATGTGGATCTATACGTGATGTTAAAATATATGTGTTTGTGTGAATGGGAAATGTGAATGTGGTTTTTGTGGTTTTGTGATTGTGGATATGTTGCAAATGGGAATGTGTATGTGAGAATGTGATTGTGAATGTGGTTTGTGGTTGTGATTTGATGGTCGAGAAGGTGTATGTGAGAATGTGGATGTATGTATTGGTATTCTCGATGAATATGATGTGTATGAAATCTATTGTTTTTAAATTGTGGGAATTAACAAAAAGTTAGGGAGATTTTTGACCTCCCTGGAAATACTTATGTCTAAAGGCCTATCTGCAGTTGTCGAACATAAGTGTAAAACGTCCAACGACTACTAGTGGGCCATCGAACATACCATCAAATTAAATTCGACGGCCTGCATGCAACCATCAGGCATAATAATGTTATGTCCAACGACCACCATGCAGGCCATTGAACATAACCTTGTGGGGGCCACTGGACACGGTTACAACTGTCAACGACTTTAAATACCAAAAAAATTGAAAAAAAATAAGAAAGAGCTCCCAGAGAACCCAACATTGCACATCAATGGCGCTCGTCTGTCCCTCCTCCGGTGATCCTGCTTGGGTGCACAAATCAGGGGGTTCTACTCTAATCCAGCCTTCGGTTTGTGTCCACGTTTTCTCCCATCCTTCGGTGTTTTAGTCATTGTGTTCTATCTTCTTCCTTTTTGTTCTTTTGTTCTTCTCCTCCCTGCTTTCATGGAATGTGGAGAGCATCGCTCTCTCAGCTCTTCGGACCTAGACTTCTCTCATGGTATTGGTTTCTATAAGGAAGTGTTACACAAATTTGGATCTGTTTTGCATTATCCCTCACCATTTCTTGATGGACCTTTTCTTCTCTTAGGAGTGTTTCGTTGTTACACCTTCGGGCTTTTGGAGAATATTGTGAGTAGGGTGCTTCATGCAATCCTTGGAGGGGCTCCTACTTGATTTCATGTCAAGGAAGAATCAGATCTGCATTATTGTTTTGCAATGGCTTCTAAAAAGTGGAGTTTCTAGTACTTTCTCTCATGAGAGTGATCTCCAAGAACTTTGATGTTTATTTCTATCTTTGGAGGAATGATGGCCTCGATTCGAAAAAAATTTGTTCTTTGGTGTCATGAGGAAGAAGATAGTTGGACAGTCATTGGCCTCAGAAATAAAATGAGGAAATTCTCTTCTAAGAGCACTTCATTGGTAGTCTTCGCTAAAAATTGATTATGAAGTCTCCAACCAAAAAGCACCAGCCTAATGGCTTTGTGTTGGCAGCCAAACCGACAATTAAGAAAGTGCAAATTCGGTTCCTCAAATTTGGTTCTTTTGATTATATGTCATGATGAGTTTAATTGGTTTGAAGAATTGTTTATGGGGTTTAAATTCCAAATTTCTCAAATCTAGTATTCAGGCGCCTTTGCCCATACAATATTTAATGTATCCAAAGTTTAATGCTTCAACATGTCCTGCATTTTATGTGCCGCCCTTGGCCACTATGCAAACTCGTAACATGTTAGAGGATTTAGGGGTCGGGTGAGCACAAGTCCGGCATTAGGAATGTGGAACATCCTAGGAAATCATGCTTTAGATGTCTTTCCCCTTTGACTTGATCAGGGACTATTAGGGGATATCATATGCCATCACTGCATTTTGTCGGGGCACATAGAAAAATATTGCCTCAGAGATCGCCTTTCCAAGCAGTATGTGTGGTGGCCCATCCCCATAGGCTGGGCCCATCAAATCTTTAGGAAAAACGAACCTCCTACCCTTGAGGCTATATTTGGATACTCTAGTATTGACCCCAATACACATGGGTTGAGGGGGATTGGGGTGTAACACCCCAATCCCCCTCAACCCATGTGTATTGGGGTGAATACTAGAGCACCCAAACAAGCCCTGAGTGATATTGGTAACTATTCGTCTTCCCGCATAGAGAAAACCCCAACCCTCTATGGTTCCCTCCGCCTGCTCACCACACCGTCATCTTCCGCCCACGTCTTTCTAGCGACTGTCCATCTCTCGACTGTGGTGAACTTCCCTCTAAACCCTCAAGCCTACATTCCACCAAAAATGCAAAATGAAGATGGTGGCTTGCAACAGTGTTCAAGGACTAGAGTTCACCTCACGGATTCTCTGGACAACTAGAGAGAAGAGTTCATCATTGCGCTTGATGTGGATGGCGCTCTTGGTCAAGTCGACATCAAATTGTTAATCAATTAGGTTTGGGACTTTATCTAGGATGATCTTAGGCTTCAAGTGGTCAATGTTGCTAGGCAGCCGTTTGGGCTAGGGATTTTTGAGTTGGACAGTTTACTTCAAAGGGATCATTTGATGAGTGGTAATAACCATGAAGTGGATGGGATTGTCATCCGATTAATTAGGCACAATAGGACAATGAACTTTAGGGAAATCTCATATACCAGAATGGGGTGGATAAGAATGATCATACGATTGATCATGCACAACATCTCTTATATGTTGGGTTTCCCTCTGCATTTCATGCACAACATCTACATTAATCAAGTAGTGGCTTCTTTTTGGAAGGTTAATCAGATGACATAATAGCACAAGAATTAAGTCCTATGTGCTTGTCAAATGCCTCTACAACTTGGTTCTTAAAGTCCCTCGAAGCATTGTTCTATCTTTTGGGGATGATCATTTTGGTCGTGGTCATTCTTGGTCGGTTCTAACTTATGTGCTGAACATCGTTAATAGTTGTCCAATGGGTAATGATTTGGGCATGCTTGAGTTTTCGGAAGATGAGCTCCTCCCCAATGGCAATCCACATCCACTTCTAGATGATGATGAGAATTTGCAATCTGAGGGTGCAAATCTAGAAGATTTAGTCAATTAGAATCTAGAAGTTGCACAATGCAACAATTAGGGGCGACAAATGGTTGGTCGGCTTGGTCATAGCCTGCTGCTCCGATGCTAGTGGTCAATGTTCAACCCGTTATGCCAGTTCCGCCACATGATCAACTTATTCTTCAAGCTAATGATAGTGACGAGGATATTTATTTTTCTTGTCCCTTAGTAAATTGATCTGCCAGATTTTAGACGTATGGACATAATCCAACGCTATTACTCTGGAGTTTCTCAATTTCCTGATAGATTTCAAATGCCTCTTTATATGCCTTGTCGACTTCATATTATCCTTAGAACTTTTAATCTTAATTATCACAGTCTGATTATCATAGTTCATGGAAATAGCCGGCACAAATTTTTCAACCACCGATAAATCCATAAGGAGTTCACGAAGCCACTCAACCTCAATTGAAGCGGTATCTAATGTTGTGAGTTCTGCTTCCATAGTCGACCTCGTTAAGAAGATCTGCTTGCAAGACTTCCACAAAACAACACCACTTCCAAGTGAAAACACATATCCACTTGTGGCAAATATCTCATCAGCATCAGATATCCAGTTTTCATCAAATTAACCCTCCAGTATTGTTGGATACCCAGTATAGTGGATGCCTAAACTCATAGTACGTTTTAGATAGCGCAAAACTCTCTCAAGAGCACACCAGTGATCATCTCCCGGATTTAAAACAAATCGGCTAAGTTTGCTCACAACAAGCGAGATGTCAGGCCTCTTAGCGCTAGCTAAATACATGAGTCAACCAATTATTTGGGAATATCTCAATTGATACCTTGTTATTCTTCTTTTTTTTCTTCAATAGCTTACTCGAATCATAAGGCGTTGGAGCAGGTTCACATTATCTAAAACCAAAGCGACTCAAAACCTTTTCCACATAATAGGATTGCACAAGTGTGATCCCACCATTTCCTTCTCTCAGTAACTTATAGTTAAGAATAATATTAGCTTCTCTCAAATCTTTCATTTCAAAATTATTAGACAGAAAGTCTTTTTGTCTCTTTAATGACATCAAGACTTGTCCCCAAGATTAGAATGTCATCAACATATAGGCATAAAATTACTCCCTCGCCCCCACCATACCGATAGTATACACATTTGTCTCCTTCGTTCACAACAAAGTCGGCAGATGTCAAAGTTCTATCGAACTTTTCATGCCATTGCTTAGGTGCTTGTTTTAGGCCATATAAATATTTCAATAATTTACACACCATGCCTTCTTGACCATTTGATACAAACCTAGCTGGCTGCTCGATATAAATTTCCTCATCTAGTTCTCCATTTAGGAATGTTGTTTTAACATCCATTTGATGAACGATAAGACCATGAGAGGCAGCCAAAGATAGTACCACACGAATTGTGGTCAATCGAGCCACAAGTGAGTAAGTATCAAAGAAATCCTCACCTTCCTTCTGTGAATAGCATTTAATTACAAGATTTACCTTGTACCTTTCAATAGTACCATCAGGCCTAAGTTTTTTCTTGAACACCCATTTACTCCCAATGGGCTTACACACATAAGGACGCTCAACGACCTCCCAAGTTGCATTAGACAAAATAGAATCGATCTCACTCCTTATTGCTTCCTTCCAAAAGTCAGCATCAGGAGAGGAATATGCCTCTTCAATGGTACTTAGTGTGTCATCCACAAGATATATAATGACATATAATGTAATCATCACCAAAGGACTTTGCAGTCCTTGATCTCTTACTATTTCGAGTTGATACATTATCATCTTCCACATGATTATGTATATGGGATTCCTCAGTGTGTTCTACCGAAATAAAATGCTTATGGGGTATTGTTGGTTCATTAATAGATGCATCATGTGTAATTTTCATAGGAAATTTGTCCTCAAAGAACGTAACATTTATGGACTCCATAATTGAGCCAACCAACATGTCCGGTACTACATAGTTTATTGAAAGGGAAATGTGCCCTTGGGCCATTTCTAAGTATTTTGGTGATTTAGTGTCCAACGCAAGTGCCCAAGTGTTAAATGGTGGACAAAGTACAAATCAAGTATAAATGTATGTTTCTAAGACTTAGTATATTGTTTTGGAGACTAATGTATTATGTCTAAGTGCTGGAAACAGGAAAAATCAAGTTGGAATTAAAGATGGCTTTATTTAGCCGAAGTCAGCTCAGTCTGGCTGCGCCAGGCTGACTCAGGCGAACTTGCTGCTCTCGGGAAATCGTCGGCGACGTACGGCTATAATTCACCGGACTGTCCGGTGTGCACCGGACTGTCCGGTGAGCCAACGGTCGGCCGGGCCAATGGTCGGCCGCGTAATCCGTGCGCGACGCGTGGCCGAGCCAACGGCTAGAAGGGGGCACCAGACTGTCCGGTGCGCCAACGGCTCCAAAGCGCCAACGGTCGGCTTCGCCAAAGAAGGAAAGAAATCCGCACCGGACAGTGTCCGGTGGTGCATCGGACTATCCGGTGCGCCAGACGACAGAAGGCAAGAATTGCCTTCTTGAAATGCTCTCAACGGCTCCTAGCTGCCTTGGGGCTATAAAAGGGACCCCTAGGTGCATGGAGGAGTACACCAAGCATTCTCTAAGCATTCCTAAGCATCAAGACTTCGATTCCATGCATTTGATTCTTTGTGATAGCAACTAGAGCTCCATTTGAGTTGTGAACTCGTCGGGTTGTGTTGTGAGCTCTTGTTGTGACTTGTGTGCGTGTTGGTACTCTGATTTCGTGTCTTGTGTGCGTTGCTCATGCCTCCCTTACTCCGTGCTTCTTTGTGAACATCAATGTGTATGGGCGAGAGGCTCCAAGTTGTGGAGATTCCTCGCAAGTGGGATATAGTAAAGTGAAAGCAAAACACCGTGGTATTCAAGTGGGTCTTTGGACCGCTTGAAAGGGGTTGATTGCAACCCTCGTCCATTGGGACGCCACAACATGGAGTAGGCAAGTGTTGGACTTAGCCGAACCACGGGATAAACCACTGTGCCATCTCTGTGTTGATCTCTTTGTGGTTATCGTGTTGTGCAAGCTCTCCTCTCTAGCCACTTGGCTTAATTGTGCTAACTCCTAATCAAGTTTTGTGGATTAAGTTTCAAGTTTTTAAAGGATCACCTATTCACCCCCCTCTAGGTGCTCTCAATTGGTACCAGAGCCGTTCTCTTCAAGAAAGGGACTAATCGCCCGAAGAGATGGATCCTAAGGGCAAGGGGATGGAGGTCAATGATAAGGAGAAGGAGTCCTTCGTCAATGATCCAAAGGATGACAAGCCTACTGAATCAGGCTCGGGCCACAAAAGAAAAGACGGGAGGAAGAAGAAAACAAGGCGCATCAAGGAGATAGTCTACTACGACAGCGACAAATCTTCCTCCTCCCAAAAGGATGACGACAACGACTACGAGAAAAAGAAGACGGTTAATTCTAACTTCTCTTTTGGTTACTCTCGTATTCCTCAAAGTACAAATGCTCATTTACTCTCCATTCCACTTGGTAAACCTCCTCATTTTGATGGAGAGGACTACAGATTTTGGAGTCACAAAATGCGTAGTCACTTGTTCTCTCTCCATCCAAGCATATGGGAGATAGTCGAGAGTGGAATGCAATTTGATAGTACTGAGAGTCCTATATTTATTAATGAGCAAATTCACAAAAATGCACAAGCTACTACTGTTCTTCTAGCATCATTGTGCAGGGATGAATACCATAAGGTGAGCGGCTTGGATAACGCCAAGCAGATTTGGGACACCCTCAAGATCTCACATGAGGGGAACGACATTACCATGCTCACCAAGATGGAGTTGGTGGAGGGCGAACTCGGGAGATTCGCGATGATCAGGGGGGAGGAGCCAACCCAAACGTACAACAGGCTCAAGACCCTCGTCAATAAGATAAGGAGCTATGGAAGCACGCGATGGACGGACCACGACGTCGTCCGCCTAATGCTAAGGTCCTTTACTGTCCTTGATCCACATCTTGTAAACAATATTCGTGAGAATCCTAGGTACACCAAGATGTCGCCCGAAGAAATTCTTGGGAAATTTGTAAGCGGGCGGATGATGATCAAGGAGGCGAGATACGTGGATGATGCGTTGAATGGCCTAATCCATGAGCCTCAAACTGTTGCTCTCAAAGCAACAAGGAGCAAGGAGGCGCTACCTAGCAAGGTGGCGCAAGTTGAGGCGGCCGGGCTTAATGAGGAAGAAATGGCCCTCATTATCAAGCGGTTCAAGACGGCGCTAAAGGGTCGCAAGGAGCACCCCAACAAGAACAAGACGAAGGGGAAGCGCTCCTGCTTCAAATGTGGTAAGATTGGTCATTTTATCGCTAATTGCCCCGATAATGATAGTGACCAGGAAAAGAAGAGTGGAAAGTGGGAAAAGAAGAACTATAAGAAGGCAAAGGGTGAGGCACATCTTGGAAAGGAGTGGGATTCGGATTGCTCCTCGTCCGACTCCGACAACGAAGGACTCACCGCCACCGCCTTCAATAAATCATTCCTCTTCCCAAACGAGCATCACACATGCCTCATGGCAAAGGAGAAGAAGGTTTATGCATCCGGGGGCTCAAGATGGATTATCGAAAAGATAGACCTTGTGCAGCTTGTCAAGCAGGTAAACAGGTGGGAAGCTCTCATCATGCCAAAAATGTGATGACAACATCAAGACCCCTGGAGTTACTTCATATGGACCTCTTCGGACCGGTCGCCTATCTAAGCATAGGAGGAAGTAAGTATGGTCTTGTTATAGTTGATGATTTTTCCCGCTTCACTTGGGTATTCTTTTTGCAGGATAAATCTGAAACCCAAGGGACCCTCAAGCGCTTCCTAAGGAGAGCTCAAAATGAGTTTGAGCTCAAGGTGAAGAAGATAAGGAGCGACAATGGGTCCGAGTTCAAGAACCTTCAAGTGGAGGAGTATCTTGAGGAGGAAGGAATCAAGCACGAGTTCTCCGCTCCCTACACACCACAGCAAAATGGAGTGGTAGAGAGGAAGAACAGGATGCTACTAGACATGGCGAGGACGATGCTTGGTGAATTCAAGACGCTCGAACGATTTTGGACGGAAGCCGTGAGCACGGTTTGCCACGCCATAAACCGGGTCTATCTTCATCGCCTCCTCAAGAAGACTTCATATGAGCTTCTAACCGGTAACAAACCCAATGTGTCTTACTTTCGTGTATTTGGGAGCAAATGTTACATTCTAGTGAAGAAAGGTAGAAATTCTAAGTTTGCTCCCAAAGCTGTAGAAGGGTTTTTATTAGGTTATGACTCAAATACAAAGGCGTATAGGGTCTTCAACAAATCATCGGGTTTGGTTGAAGTCTCTAGCGACGTTGTATTTGATGAGACTAATGGCTCTCCAAGAGAGCAAGTTGTTGATCTTGATGATGTAGATGAAGAAGACATTCCAACGGCCGCAATGCGCACCATGGCGATTGGAGATGTGATGCCACTGGAACAAAAGGAGCAAGATCAACCTTCTTCCTCAACAATGGTGCATCCCCCAACTCAAGATGATGAACAGGTTCATCAAGAAGAGGCGTGTGATCAAGGGGGAGCACAAGATGTTCATGTGATAGAGGAAGCAGCGCAACCGGCACCTCCAACCCAAGTTTGAGCGACAATTCAAAGGAATCATCCTGTCGGCGTTCCGAGACCGGGGGGTCCCCGAGCCGACGAGTGAGAGTGCCGCGTGCCCCAGCCCAGATGGGTCGAGCGCGTGGGCGAGCGCGAAGGGGGGAACAGAGAGAGAGAGAGAGAGTCAGCGGCCGGAGCCGGGTCGTGGGGGAGTAGGAGAAATTCCCGCGGCCTTCGTGTTCGTCCCGCGCCCAGGTCGGGTGCGCTTGCAGTAGGGGGTTACAAGCGTCCGCGCGAGGTGAGGGGAGTGAGCGGCCCCAAGAGAGCGCCTGCCCCTGCCCTTCGTCCCCGCGAGGCCAACCTTCTCTAAGAAGGCCCTGGCCCTTCCTTTTATAGTCGTAAGGAGAGGGTCCAGGTGTACAAGATGGGGGTGTAGCAAGGCGCTACGTGTCTAGCGAGGGAGAGCTAGCGCCCTATGTACATGCCCAGGTGGCAGCCGGAGAGATCTTGGCACCCTGTTGGTGAGGCGTCGTGGCTGTTGGAGGAGTAACGGAGCCGGACGGGCGGACAGCTGTCGGAGTGGCTGGGCCCTTGCTGACGTTCTCCCGCTTTCGTAAGGGAGCTAGGAGCCGCCGTCGTCATGGTCTAGCGGGGCGCCATCATTTGCCTATCTGGCGTAGCTGGCCAGATGGGACGCCGGTCTTGTTCTCTGCGACCCAAGTCGGCTCAGGGCAGGGTGATGATGACGCTTCCTGTTGACGTGGCGGCCTCGTGTCCTAGGTCGGGCGTCGTGGAGGCTTCTCCGAGGCCGAGGTCGAGTCCGTCCTGCAAGACAGAGACAGAGTCCGAGCCCTGGGTCGGGCGAGGCGGAGATTATTCGGCAGAGGCCGAGGCGGAGTCCGAGCCCTGGGTCGGGCGAGGCGGAGGTCGCCGTCTTCCGGGGCCTTAGCCCGAGTCCGAGCCCTGGGTCGGGCGGAGCGGAGTTCGCCGTCTTCCGGGGCCTTAGCCCGAGTCCGAGCCCTGGGTCGGGTGGAGCGGAGTTCGCCGTCTTCCGGGGCCTTAGCCCGAGTCCGAGCCCTGGGTCGGGCGGAGCGGAGTTCGCCGTCTTCCGGGGCCTTAGCCCGAGTCCGAGCCCTGGGTCGGGCGGAGCGGAGTTCGCCGTCTTCCGAGGCCTTAGCCCGAGTCCGAGCCCTGGGTCGGGCGGAGCGGAGTTCGCCGTCTTCCGGGGCCTTAGCCCGAGTCCGAGCCCTGGGTCGGGCGGAGCGGAGTTCGCCGTCTTCCGGGGCCTTAGCCCGAGTCCGAGCCCTGGGTTGGGCGGAGTCTCTTATGGCACCTCTGGCGAAGTCTGGTCGCCCGTTGGTCTTACCTTTTGCGTTAAACGCCCCGGTGACTCGGTAGGTTGGCGCGGTGATTTAGTCAGGGTTTCTTCTTATCGAAGGCGGTGCCTAGGGCGAGCCGGAGATGCGTCTGCCGTGAAAGAGGAGGCCTCAGGCGAGACGGAGTCATCCTAGGGTCGGCTGCCCTCGCCCGAGGCTAGGCTCGGGCGTGGCGTGGTCAAGTCACTCGTATGGACTGATCCCTGACTTAATCAAACCCATCAGGCCTTTGCAGCTTTATGCTGATGGGGGTTACCAGCTGAGAATTAGGCGTCTTGAGGGTACCCCTAATTATGGTCCCCGACAGTAGCCCCCGAGCCTCGAAGAGAGTGTTAACACTCACTTGGAGGCTTGCATCGCACTTTTTTGCAAGGGGACCAGCCTTTCTCGGAGGTACTTTGTTCCGGTGGGTGCGCGCGAGCGCACCCGCCGGGTGTAGCCCCCGAGGCCTCGGAGGAGTGGTTTCACTCCTTCGAGGTCTTAATGCCTTGCGTAATGCCTCGGCTGGACTAGCGGTTCCCTCATGCGAGCAGGGCGTAACCCAGGTGCACTGTCGGGGCCCAAGTTCTCGGGCTGGTATGTTGACGCTGTCAACGGTTCGGCCGGAGCCGGGTTTGCGAGAGCAGCCCCCGAGCCCTCGCACGGAGCGAGAGGACGATCAGGGACAGACTCGACTTTTTGCATACGCCCCTACGTCGCCTTTCCGCAAGGAGGAGGGGGGGAGTGCACCATGCTACCCTCGATGGGCACCGAACATGGTGTCTCCGGTGAGCTGCGATCGGGTAATCCGAGTGGACGTCCGTGCCCCGTTCGTTGGGGGTCGGCTAGGGGCCCGGAGGCACGCCCAAAAGTACCTGCGGGTGATCTGCCGGACCCGGTCCCCTAGCGACGGGGTCCGAGGGCTCGTTGCCTCCCTCCGATGGGATTCCGTTACAGAGTCGTTCCCGCTGGTCTCGGAAATGTCCTAGGGTACCTCGGGAGCGCAGCCCGAGCCTTGGTTATGTATCGAACGTACCCCTGGTCATCCCTCGCTCGGCGTCTGAGGCGACTGTGAACCCTTCGACAGGCCAGCCTTCGAACCCCTGATCAGTAATGGGCGCGGAGCCCTAGTAGCCTGAGGCGGTCATGGAACCTTTCGGGAGGCCGACCTTCGAACCTCTGACCAGTAGTGGGTGTCGGGCCCACGCGATCTGAGGCGGCTGTTGAACCCTTCGGGGGGCCAGCCTTCGAACCCCTGATCAGTAGGGAGGCTCGGAGCCTAGTTCCTTCACGGGGAAGGATCCCTTTGGGGTTTTCCCCCTTCTCGGTCCCTGTTGCAAGAGATAGAGAAAGAAGGAAAAGGGAAAAAGGATTCGAAATTGAACGTCGTGTCGTACCTTTTTCGGCGTGGTCGTTTTGGCAAAGGCGAAGCGCCACCTGCCGCTCCCGCCCGTAGCGCTATCCGTCGAGCCGCGGAGTTAATGCGCCGGGGCGAGTAGTTGGCGAGGTTGCCGTTACGCGTGCGCGAGCCGTTCGAGGTACGGGTCACGGGTGCGTCGTCTCCACGCCGTGAGAGGGGGCTCTCTTGCTGTCTCCGGATGGGACGTGAGCTTGGCTGATGGCGTGACCGCTGCTCTTGCGCGCCTGCCACCGTCATTACTGCCGGCCCATTCTTGACCGCGTTTGACCGCCGCGCCAGGCTGGCGCCGCCGGATCGCGGGCTGGGTCGCCTCGAATCGCGGTATCGGTTCCGCAATCGAGGAGGTGCAGTGGTGGAGCGAGTGGCACAGCGGTTCGCATGCAGCACCCGGCGCGCTGGTTGCGCGACGTGTGGGCTTGAGCCGTCGCGCTGGCCTGTCAGGAGTCGGAGAGGCGCGTCCACTTGGCGTGGTTGCATGTCGCCTGCATGGCCGTTTGCCCCTTTTGCCCGTTGGTCTGGGCAAAAGTGGAGGGTTACTTGAAACCGCCGGGCGGTTGTGTGCGTCGTGCGCGACGGTCCGGCTTCTTCTGCCTGGAGCCGGTCTGCATGACAGGCGGGCCCCTGTCCCCGCGCCGCAGGGGAGGACCTTGGAGGCGTGTTGGAGAAGACTCAGCCCGTGACGGTTGAGGGCGCAAGCAGGGGGAGTTGCCTTTAAAAGGAGGGCGGCCCCTTTCGGAAGGCGACCATGTCTGCTTCCTCCCTCATGCGTCGTGTCTTTCCATCTTCCAAGCCCCCGGATGGGGGGTATCCGCCGTTTTTTTCGCACCATCGCTGGAGGAACGCAACTCCGTGGGAGTTGGTACCTTTCGGCCATCGTTCGGCTTCAAGGATTTTTATCATGCAGCCCGGTTGCCCCCCTCGGCTGGGGGTCAACCGAGACGGTGACCACCAGCCCCTGGGTGGGGAGGAGCAAACCGGACTGCGATCTGGGTCCCACCCTCAGCTTCAAGGATGTTCATCATCCTTGCTGGGGTGGGTGCCGGACTGAGCCGGCGCTCCACCTCCCGCACGGGTTCGTGGGCCAGCTTCTCCCGCGATGTTCGAGGGAGAAGGCGCTCACTGGCCCTGCGGGCGGCGCGGACCCCGACAACGGGGGATGGATCGGCGGCGAACGCCGTCACTTCCAGCGTGTCGGGTCCGCTGGCTCGGCTCCGGCGGCCCCTTTCGTCGGGGGGCGGCTGCCGCGCCGTGTACACGGGGGGTCCACCCTAGACACCGCACGCCTTTAAGGCGGCGCTCGTGTTCTGGGGTGGCCCTGCCTTTGCACCAGGGCGGCGCTTTTTGCGCGGAGGCCGGTGCCCCACTCATCGGGGAGGATTTGAGTGGGGATCTGCCGGTAGGCTGGTGGCTCCTGGCGTCAGTGCCGAGGTGGAGGCGGCTCGAAAAGTCCCCGTCGGCGACGGGATCACCGCCACCGTCGGCGCTTCGGGCCTTCGGTTCCTTGTACTTGTCCTCGCCCCTCGGGTGGCGTTATGGGCGAGGACAAGACAGCAGCTGTGCCTTCTCCCGAGGCCTGCGCCGCTGTAGAGGGAGGAACCGGAGTTCCGCTTGTAATGGCACCTCGAGTGCCGGGTTTTTTGTTTATTTCGGCTTTCGGGGCCTGAACATGCATGTAATTTTCGGCACGGAGCCGTGTTTTTTCCTCATTCTCGAGCGCTAAGACTCGCCTGTTGTTTGCCTGAACCGCTTCACCAAGCGTGAGTTGCCCCGTGTTAAGGTGACGAGTGAGGTATCCGTATCCCGGAGGCGTAGGAGTCCCTCGGCTCGGTCGGACCTGTTACCCGAGGCTCCTCTAGCTTAGTTAAAGAGACCCCTCGGCCGCTCTTCGATGAGCCGAGGCCAGGGGTAGCGATATCAGCATGAACAGAGGCGGATTTGGCTCGAAAACGAAACCTGGTTGGCCGGAGCCAGGCCAGGTCGTTCGTTGGCTGGATCGACGTCGGGGCTGATCGGCCGAAGCTTCGGACCAAGCTGGCGCCTTCGGAAGGCGGTCGGCCGAAGCCCCGGAGGTGGCCGGCCGAGCCGTCCGCTCGGGCCAGGTTCTCGGAGAAGTTCCTGGCGGAGATTGCTCGAGCGTGGTGATGACGTCGTCCTTCGGAGCAGAGGCCTTCGGACCGCGTCGCCGTCCGAGGCCAGGTCGGGCCTTGCCGAAGGCGCTGTCGATGCGGAGGGTGTCATCGCCCTCTTCCAGCGTCAAGATCCGAGCCTGCAGGGTCAGATCGTTTTGTAGCGTGGGCTTTGCGCGGCCGTCGAGGCCAGAACACACACCCTTGCTACGTTGTAAAGCTGCGTCTCTTTTCCTCTTGTTTCAAGTATCTGGACTTTCCGTCGGTAGCAGGGATGTTAGTGCGGGCAAGAGTTGCTTCTCGCGGGAGGTGATGAGTGAGGTATCCGTATCCCGGAGGCGTGGGAGTCCCCCGGCTCGGTCGGCCTCGCCGCTTACGCGTGCTTTCCCCCGTCCATGAGGCCCTGTCACCGATTCAGTCGAGAAGGCTCGAAGAATCGCTTCGACAGAAAAACTTCCGTACGTAAAGACTCGTTCGATCTGCGGAGTCACTTTATCCGAGCGCGAGTTACTTATCGCAGAAGGTGATGAGTGAGGTATCCGTATCCCGGAGGCGTAGGATTCCCTCGGCTCGGTCAGCCTTGACTGCTTACGTGTACCCCGTCGTTTCCAGGACCCGCTTTTCGAAGTAGTCAAAAAGCACGAAAGATGTTCTGGTGAAAGAGATTTTTTGTTCGAGGAAAATTTTGACGCAGAGGGGGTTTCCCCCCTTTTAGCCCCCGAGGGAGGGTCGGGCTTTGCCGAGGCGAGGCCGACCCTTCCTTGTTGACTAAACTTTGCGTGGGTGCGGGGTATATGAACAACTTGGAAAACATCTTAAGGGTAGAAGCGACATAGCTGTTGGATGTTCCAAGCGTTGCCGCAGACCTCGCCTTGACTGTTGGCCAGCTTGTACGTTCTGGGCTTCAAGACTTTGGCGATGATGAAGGGCCCCTCCCAGGGGGGCGTGAGCTTGTGCCTCCCTCGGGCGTCTTGCCGCAGCCGAAGCACCAGATCGCCTACTTGGAGATCTCGGGGTCGGACCCCTCGGGCGTGGTAGCGTCGTAGGGACTGCTGATACCGCGCCGAGTGTAGTAAGGCCCTGTCCCGAGCCTCGTCCAGCTGGTCCAGCGAGTCTTCTCGGTTAGCTTGGTTGCTTTCTTCGTTGTAGGCCCTCGTCCTCGGGGAGCCGTATTCCAGGTCTGTGGGCAGGATGGCCTCGGCCCCGTAGACCAGGAAGAAAGGCGTGAAACCCGTGGCTCGGCTCGGCGTCGTCCTCAGGCTCCAGACCACCGAGGGGAGTTCCTTCATCCACCGCTTCCCGAACTTGTTGAGACCGTTGTAGATCCGAGGCTTGAGCCCTTGTAGGATCATGCCGTTGGCACGTTCCACTTGCCCATTCGACATAGGGTGAGCTACGGCGGCCCAGTCCACCCGGATGTTGTGGTCCTCGCAAAAATCCAAGAATTTTTTGCCGGTGAACTGGGTGCCATTGTCGGTGATGAGTGATGATGGAGTTCGGGACCCCAAAGCGATGGATGATGTTTGTGAAGAACGCCACCGCCTGCTCGGACCTGATGCTGTTCAGGGGTCGGACCTCGATCCACTTGGAGAATTTGTCGATGGCGACCAGCAGGTGCGTGTAGCCCCCGGGCGCCTTCTGCAGAGGGCCGACGAGGTCCAGACCCCACACAGCGAAGGGCCAGGTGATGGGTATCGTTTGCAGAGCCTGAGCGGGCAGGTGGGTCTGCTTCGCGTAGAATTGGCACCCTTCGCAGGCGCGGACAATTCTAGTGGCGTCGGCCACCGCCGTTGGCCAGTAGAAGCCTTGGCGGAAAGCGTTCCCGACGAGGGTTCGAGGTGCTGCATGATGACCGCAAGCCCCCGAGTGTATTTCCTGCAGAAGTTCCTGACCCTCGGCGGCGGAAATGCATCGCTGCAGGATGCCCGAGGGGCTGCGGTGGTAGAGCTCCTTCTCATCGCCCAGCAGGACGAACGACTTCGCGCGTCGCGCTACCCGCCGAGCCTCGGCTTGGTCGAGGGGCAGTTCCCCTTGGCGGAGATATTGCAGGTACGGGGTTTGCCAATCTTGTTCTGGCATGACCCCGCGCTGCTCCTCCTCGACGCGCAGTGCTTCGCCCTCGGGCTCCGAGGGTTCCTCGGGCTGAGCCGAGGACGGCTCGGGCTGAGCCGAGGTCACCTCGGACGAGGCCGAGGGTGCCTCGGGCGCGTCGCCTATCTTGACGGAGGGTTGGTGCAGATCTCGGGAGAAGACGTCCGGGGGAACCGTCGTCCGCCCCGAGGCTATCTTCGCCAACTCGTCCGCAGTCTCGTTGTAGCGCCGGGCGATGTGGTTGAGTTCGAGCCTGTAGAACCCGTTTTCCAGGCGTCGAACCTCCTCACAGTAGGCCTCCATCTTTGGGTCGCGGCAGAGGGAGTTCTTCATGACTTGGTCGATGACGAGCTGCGAGTCGCCGCGCGCATCGAGGCGTCGGACCCCTAGCTCGATGGCGATTCGTAACCCGTTGATCAGAGCTTCGTACTCAGCCACATTGTTGGATGCCGGGAAATGGAGGCGGAGCACGTAGCGCAGGTGCTTTCCGAGGGGCGAGACGAAGAGCAGGCCCGTGCCGGCCCCCGTCTTCATCAGCGACCCGTCGAAAAACATGGTCCAGAGCTCTGGTTGGATCGGAGCCGTTGGCAACTGGGTGTCGACCCATTCGGCGACGAAGTCCGCCAGTACCTGGGACTTGATGGCCTTCCGAGGGGCGAACGAGATTGCCTCGCCCATGATTTCCACCGCCCACTTCGCGATCCGCCCCGAGGCTTCTCGGCACTGGATGATCTCCCCCAGGGGGAAGGATGACACCACAGTCACCGGATGGGACTCGAAGTAATGTCGCAGCTTTCGCCTCGTCAGGATCACTGCATACAGCAGCTTCTGGACTTGCGGGTAGCGGATCTTGGTCTCGGACAGCACTTCGCTGACGAAGTAAACTGGCCTCTGAATGGGCAAAGCATGCCCCTCTTCCCGCCTTTCGACCACGATCGCGGCGCTGACCACCTGAGTGGTTGCGGCGACGTAGACCAGGAGGGTTTCTCCATCAGCCGGGGGTACCAGGATGGGCGCCTGGGTGAGGAGCGCCTTCAGGCTCCCGAGGGCTTCCTCGGCCTCGGGGGTCCAAGTGAAGCGCTCGGTCTTCCTTAAGAGGCGGTACAGGGGCAGGCCTCTTTCGCCGAGGCGAGAGATGAAGCGGCTCAGGGCCGCGAGGCATCCCATGACCCTCTGTACGCCCTTTAAGTCCTTGATGGGCCCCATGTTTATGATTGCTGCGATCTTCTCCGGGTTGGCTTCGATGCCCCGCTCGGAGACGATGAATCCCAAGAGCATGCCTCGGGGCACCCCGAAGACGCATTTCTCGGGATTGAGCTTGACGCCCTTCGCCTTGAGACACCGGAATGTCAGTCCGAGGTCGGAGAGAAGGTCGGAGGCCCTCCTCGTCTTGACTACGATGTCATCGACGTAGGCCTCGACCGTGCGACCAATGTGTTCGCCGAACACATGGTTCATGCACCGCTGGTACGTTGCACCCGCGTTCCTCAGACCGAACGGCATTGTGACATAGCAGTACATGCCGAAGGGCGTGATGAAAGAAGTCGCGAGCTGGTCGGACTCTTTCATCTTGATTTGATGATACCCTGAGTAGGCATCGAGGAAAGACAGGGTTTCGCACCCTGCAGTGGAGTCCACGATTTGATCGATGCGAGGTAGAGGGTAGGGGACTTTTGGACAGGCTTTGTTGAGACCAGTGTAGTCTACGCACATCCGCCATTTCCCCCCTTTCTTCCTCACAAGTACAGGGTTGGCAAGCCATTCGGGATGGAATACCTCTTTGATGAACCCTGCCGCCATCAGCTTGTGGATCTCCTCGCCTATCACCCTGCGCCGTTCCTCGTCGAATCGGCGTAGAGGCTGTCTGACCGGTCGGGCTCCGGCCCGAATATCTAGCGAGTGCTCGGCGACATCCCTCGGTATGCCGGGCATGTCCGAGGGACTCCACGCAAAGACGTCGGCGTTTGCGTGGAGAAAGTCGACGAGCACTGCTTCCTATTTGGGGTCGAGCCCGGAACCGATCCGAATCTGCTTGGAGGTGTCGCCACTGGGGTCGAGAGGGACGGCCTTAACCGTCTCCGCTGGCTCGAAGTTGCCGGCATGCCGCTTCACGTCCGGCACCTCTCGGGAGAGGCTTTCCAGGTCGGCAAGGAGGGCCTCGGACTCGGCGAGGGCCTCGGCGTACTCCACGCACTCCACATCGCATTCGAATGCGTGTTTGTACGTGGGGCCGACGGTGATGACCCCGTTGGGGCCCGGCATCTTGAGCTTCAGGTAGGTGTAGTTGGGGATGGCCATGAACTTCGCGTAGCATGGCCTTCCCAACACCGCGTGGTAGGTCCCTCGGAACCCGACCACTTCAAACGTCAAAGTCTCCCTTCGGAAGTTGGAGGGTGTTCCGAAGCAGACAGGGAGGTCGAGCCGTCCGAGGGGCTGGACGCGCTTCCCGGGAATGATCCCATGGAAGGGCGCAGCGCCTGCTCGGACAGACGACAGATCGACGCGCAGGAGTCTGAGGGTCTCGGCGTAGATGATGTTGAGGCAGCTGCCCCCATCCATCAAGACCTTGGTGAGCCTGACGTCGCCGATGACGGGGTCGACGACGAGCGGGTACTTCCCCGGGCTCGGCACGTGGTCAGGGTGGTCGTCCTGGTCGAAGGTGATGGGCTTGTCGGACCAGTCTAGGTAGACTGGCGCCGCCACCTTCACCGAGCAGACCTCCCGACGCTCTTGCTTACGATGTCGAGCCGAGGGGTTCGCCGCATGCCCTCCGTAGATCATGAAGCAATCGCGGACCTCTGGGAACTCTCCTGCTTGGCGATCTTCCTTCTTGCCGTCATCGTGAGCCCTGCCACCCTCTGCGGGTGGCCCGGCCCTGTGGAAGTGGCGCCGAAGCATGACGCACTCCTCGAGGGTATGTTTGACGGGCCCCTGATGGTAGGGGCACGTCTCCCTGAGCGCCTTGTCGAAGAGGTTGGCGCCTCCGGGGGGCTTCCGAGGGTTCTTATGCTCGGCGGCGGCGACAAGGTCTGCGTCGGGAGCGTCGCGTTTCGCTCGCGACTTCCTCCCGCCTTTCTTCTTGGCGCCGCGCGGAGCAGACGTCTCGGGAGCATCTTCCGACGGGCGGCCCTGGGGCTGCTTGTCCTTTCGGAAGATGGCCTCGACCGCCTCCTGGCCAGAGGCGAACTTGGTGGCGATGTCCATCAGCTCGCTCGCCCTGGTGGGGGTCTTGCGACCCAACTTGCTCACCAGGTCGCGGCAGGTGGTGCCGGCGAGGAACGCGCCGATGACATCGGAGTCGGTGACGTTGGGCAGCTCGGTGCGCTGCCTCGAAAACCGTTGGATGTAGTCCCGAAGAGATTCTCCGGGCTGCTGTCGGCAGCTTCGGAGGTCCCAGGAATTCCCGGGGCGCACGTAGGTGCCCTGGAAATTGCCGGCGAAAGCCTGGACCAAATCCTCCCAGTTGGAGATCTGCCCCGGAGGCAGGTGCTCCAACCAAGCGCGAGCGGTGTCGGAGAGGAACAGGGGGAGGTTGCGGATGATGAGGTTATCGTCGTCCGTCCCACCCAGTTGACAGGCCAGGCGGTAGTCCGCAAGCCACAATTCCGGCCTCGTTTCCCCCGAGTACTTTGTGATAGTAGTCGGGGGTCGGAATCGGGGCGGAAACGGCGCCCGCCGAATGGCTCGGCTGAAGACCTGCGGACCGGGTGGTTCGGGCGAAGGACTTCGATCCTCCCCACTGTCGTAGCGTCCCCCACGCCTAGGGTGATAGCCTCGGCGCACCCTTTCGTCGAGGCGTGCCCGACGGTCGCGACGAGGGTGCTCGTTGCCGAGGTAGCCCGGGGCCGCAGGCGCAGTGTTGCGCGTGCGCCCGGTGTAGACCGAGGCTTCCCGCACGAGTCGGGAAGTCGCGGCACGAGGTTCCGAGGGGTATCCCTGCCTGCGAGAGGCAGAGCTCTCGGCCCGCCGGGCCGCGGCGCCTTCCAGGAGATGCTTGAGTTCCCCCTGGATTCGTCGACCCTCGGTGGTTGATGACTCCGGCATCGCGCGGAGGAGCATCGCTGCAGCGGCCAGGTCCTGACCGGTTCCGCCGGATGCGGGTGGCGGTCTGTCCCTGGCATCGTTAGCGATGCAGTGCCTGAGGCCTTGGGGCAGGTGACGTATCTCTCCGGCCGGGGGCTGGCTCGCCCATACCTGCCCGATGTTCTGGCGGATTGCCTCGAGCGCTCCTGCTCCCTCATCGAGCTCGGCCTGCGCCCCGCGGACTTGCTCGAGCTGTGGGTTGTGACCCCCCGCCGGAACGGGGACCACAGCTAGCTCCCGCGGGATGTCGGCGCGAGGCGCTGGCCTAGGGGGATCATCGTCCTCCGGCATGCCGAGACAGCCGCCTCCGGAGGGATCCCCTAGCTCGATGTGGAAACATTCGCGACTCGGGCCGCAGTCCTCGTCGCCAAGGCTGCGGCTGCCGTTGGAACAGTCGGAGAGGCAGTAGTCACATGCGGTCATGAAGTCCCGCATGGCGCTAGGGTTGCCAGATCCGGAGAAATCCCAGCAGATGCTGAGGTCGTCATCTTCCTCGGACCCAGAGGGTCCGTAGGTCGAGACGCCCGTCAATCGGTCCCAAGGCGACCGCACACGAAACCCCAGAGAGGTTGCACTCGCCTCAATGTGAGTGCCCGCCAAAGCGAGGTCGCCAGGCGGGCTGAGGCCGAGTCGAAATGACAAAAGATGGGGAGCAGTCGGTACCTTTTTGTCGACGAGGAGCGACGAAGTCACGTTGGGGGCTGATCGCGCCGTCGTCTTGGGTACGAGGGCGACGTCCCGCAGGCCCTTCGTGAGCGCGCCGGCGTCGTCCGCCTGCTCGGAGTCGACGTGCCGCGGGGGGATGGCGCTCGCCTTTGCCTCGAGCGCGAGGGCGACGCTTGGCGTGTCCTCCGTCGGGGCGCCGGGGATGTCGATTTGCTCGACAGCCGTCGGAGCGCGGCCTCCCGCTCGGCCTTGGTTGTCCCGCCTCCGCCTCCTCCGGTGGCGAGGGAGAGGATGGGGCGAGCTCGAGAGTTGTCCTTCCCGCACGCGGGGAAGGCGATGTCGGTCCCGCCGCCGGCGGGCGGGCTGTCCGCCACCATTGTCGCTGTCGTGCGGCGGTGGAAGGAGTATCATGTCGTAGTCGCCGTCGAGAGACATGAACTCGAGGTTCCCGAAACGGAGCACCGTCCCGGGTTGAAGAGGTCGTTGGAGATTGCCCATCTGGAGCTTGACGGGAATGTACTCGTCACACGCAGCGTGCCCCTACCTGGCGCGCCAACTGTCGGCGTTCCGAGACCGGGGGGTCCCCGAGCCGACGAGTGAGAGTGCCGCGTGCCCCAGCCCAGATGGGTCGAGCGCGTGGGCGAGCGCGAAGGGGGGAACAGAGAGAGAGAGAGAGAGTCGGCGGCCGGAGCCGGGTCGTGGGGGAGTAGGAGAAATTCCCGCGGCCTTCGTGTTCGTCCCGCGCCCAGGTCGGGTGCGCTTGCAGTAGGGGGTTACAAGCGTCCGCGCGAGGTGAGGGGAGTGAGCGGCCCCAAGAGAGCGCCTGCCCCTGCCCTTCGTCCCCGCGAGGCCAACCTTCTCTAAGAAGGCCCTGGCCCTTCCTTTTATAGTCGTAAGGAGAGGGTCCAGGTGTACAAGATGGGGGTGTAGCAAGGCGCTACGTGTCTAGCGAGGGAGAGCTAGCGCCCTATGTACATGCCCAGGTGGCAGCCGGAGAGATCTTGGCACCCTGTTGGTGAGGCGTCGTGGCTGTTGGAGGAGTAACGGAGCCGGACGGGCGGATAGCTGTCGGAGTGGCTGGGCCCTTGCTGACGTTCTCCCGCTTTCGTAAGGGAGCTAGGAGCCGCCGTCGTCATGGTCTAGCGGGGCGCCATCATTTGCCTATCTGGCGTAGCTGGCCAGATGGGACGCCGGTCTTGTTCTCTGCGACCCAAGTCGGCTCAGGGCAGGGTGATGATGACGCTTCCTGTTGACGTGGCGGCCTCGTGTCCTAGGTCGGGCGTCGTGGAGGCTTCTCCGAGGCCGAGGTCGAGTCCGTCCTGCAAGACAGAGACAGAGTCCGAGCCCTGGGTCGGGCGAGGCGGAGATTATTCGGCAGAGGCCGAGGCGGAGTCCGAGCCCTGGGTCGGGCGAGGCGGAGGTCGCCGTCTTCCGGGGCCTTAGCCCGAGTCCGAGCCCTGGGTCGGGCGGAGCGGAGTTCGCCGTCTTCCGGGGCCTTAGCCCGAGTCCGAGCCCTGGGTCGGGCGGAGCGGAGTTCGCCGTCTTCCGGGGCCTTAGCCCGAGTCCGAGCCCTGGGTCGGGCGGAGCGGAGTTCGCCGTCTTCCGGGGCCTTAGCCCGAGTCCGAGCCCTGGGTCGGGCGGAGCGGAGTTCGCCGTCTTCCGGGGCCTTAGCCCGAGTCCGAGCCCTGGGTCGGGCGGAGCGGAGTTCGCCGTCTTCCGGGGCCTTAGCCCGAGTCCGAGCCCTGGGTTGGGCGGAGTCTCTTATGGCACCTCTGGCGAAGTCTGGTCGCCCGTTGGTCTTACCTTTTGCGTTAAACGCCCCGGTGACTCGGTAGGTTGGCGCGGTGATTTAGTCAGGGTTTCTTCTTATCGAAGGCGGTGCCTAGGGCGAGCCGGAGATGCGTCTGCCGTGAAAGAGGAGGCCTCAGGCGAGACGGAGTCATCCTAGGGTCGGCTGCCCTCGCCCGAGGCTAGGCTCGGGCGTGGCGTGGTCAAGTCACTCGTATGGACTGATCCCTGACTTAATCAAACCCATCAGGCCTTTGCAGCTTTATGCTGATGGGGGTTACCAGCTGAGAATTAGGCGTCTTGAGGGTACCCCTAATTATGGTCCCCGACACATCCCGTCGACCAAATATTGGGTGACATAAGCATGGGAGTAACTACTCGTTCTAGATTAGTTAATTTTTGTGAGCATTACTCCTTTGTCTCTTCTATTGAGCCTTTCAGGGTAGAAGAGGCCTTGCTAGATCCGGACTGGGTGTTGGCCATGCAAGAGGAGCTCAACAACTTCAAGAGAAATGAAGTTTGGACACTGGTGCCTCGTCCCAAGCAAAATGTTGTGGGAACCAAGTGGGTGTTCCGCAACAAACAAGACGAGCACGGGGTGGTGACAAGGAACAAGGCACGACTTGTGGCAAAAGGTTATGCCCAAGTCGCAGGTTTGGACTTTGAGGAGACTTTTGCTCCTGTGGCTAGGCTAGAGTCGATTCACATATTGTTAGCCTATGCTACTCACCATTCTTTCAGGTTGTTCCAAATGGATGTGAAGAGCGCTTTCCTCAACGGGCCAATCAAGGAGGAGGTGTACGTGGAGCAACCCCCTGGCTTCGAGGATGAACGGCACCCCAACCACGTGTGTAAGCTCTCTAAGGCGCTCTATGGACTTAAGCAAGCCCCAAGAGCATGGTATGAATGCCTTAGAGACTTTTTAATTGCTAATGATTTCAAGGTTGGGAAAGTCGATCCAACTCTTTTTACTAATACTTGTGATGGTGATCTTTTTGTGTGCCAAATTTATGTCGATGACATAATCTTTGGTTCTACTAACCAAAAGTCTTGTGAAGAGTTTAGCAGGGTGATGACTCAAAAGTTTGAGATGTCGATGATGGGCGAGTTAAGCTATTTTCTTGGGTTCCAAGTGAAGAAACTCAAGGATGGAACCTTCATCTCCCAAACAAAGTACACGCAAGACTTGATCAAACGGTTTGGGATGAAGGACGCCAAGCCCGCAAAGACTCCAATGGGAACCGACGGACACACCGACCTCAACAAAGGAGGTAAGTCCGTTGATCAAAAGGCATACCGGTCCATGATAGGGTCTTTACTTTATTTATGTGCTAGTAGACCGGATATTATGCTTAGCGTATGCATGTGTGCTAGATTTCAATCCGATCCAAGGGAGTGTCACTTAGAGGCCGTGAAGCGAATTCTTAGATATTTAGTCGCTACACCTTGCTTCGGGATCTGGTATCCAAAGGGGTCTACCTTTGACTTAATTGGATATTCAGACTCCGACTATGCTGGATGTAAGGTCGATAGGAAGAGTACATCGGGGACATGCCAATTCTTAGGAAGGTCCCTGGTGTCGTGGAGTTCTAAGAAACAAACTTCCGTTGCCCTATCCACCGCTGAGGCCGAGTATGTTGCCGCAGGACAGTGTTGCGCGCAACTACTTTGGATGAGGGAAACCCTCCAAGACTTTGCCTACAATCTGAGCAAAGTCCCACTCCTATGTGATAATGAGAGTGCTATCCGCATGGCGGATAATCCTGTTGAACACAGCCGCACAAAGCACATTGACATCCGACATCACTTTTTGAGAGACCACCAGCAAAAGGGAGATATCGAAGTGTTTCATGTTAGCACCGAGAACCAGCTAGTCGATATCTTTACCAAGCCTCTAGATGAGTCGACCTTTTGCAGGCTGCGTAGTGAGCTAAATGTCTTAGATTCGCAGAACTTGGATTGATTTATAGCATACATGTGTTTTATGCCTTGATCATGTTCCTTAAGCATTTTGTTGTTTATTTATGGTGCTCAAGTTGTACAAGCACTCCCCGGACCTTACAAGTTCATTTGCAAGTGATGCTCAAATTTAGGGGGAGATGTGCTACAACTTGACCCTTTGAGACTAACTGTGTGCTTGAGTTTGCTTAATTTAGTCTCAAAGGAGGTTTGAAAGGGAAAAGGTGGACTTGGACCATGCAAGACTTCCACTGCACTCCAATGAAAGAGTAACTTATTCCAAGTTCATCTTTGTACTCTTATTGCCTATTTACTCTTAGTTGAAGATTTTGGTGAGGCAATGGGGTTAAAGGGCCAAGATTGATCCCGTTTTGGTGCTTGATGCCAAAGGGGGAGAAAATAAGGCCAAAGCAACTAATGGATCAGCTACCACTTGAGAATTTTGAAAATAGTAGAATAGAGCTTTTGGTTTGTCAAAAATCTCTTATTGTCTCTTTTGTCAAAAGTTGGCCTCTTGTGGGGAGAATGGGTGATTATGGGAAAAAGGGGGAGTTTTTGAATCTTTGATCAATTTCTCTTGGAACAACTCTCTTTATGTCTCAACAAGTGTGTTTGACTTAGAGATATGAAATTGAATTTGATTTGCAAAAACAAACCAAGTGGTGGCAAAGAATGACCCATATATGCCAAATTTGAATCAAAACAATCTTGAGTTCTTATTTGAATTGATTTTGCACTTGTTCTACTTGCTTTGTGTTGTGTTGGCATAAATCACCAAAAAGGGGGAGATTGAAAGGGAAATGTGCCCTTGGGCCATTTCTAAGTATTTTGGTGATTTAGTGTCCAACGCAAGTGCCCAAGTGTTAAATGGTGGACAAAGTACAAATCAAGTATAAAGGTATGTTTCTAAGACTTAGTATATTGTTTTGGAGACTAATGTATTATGTCTAAGTGCTGGAAACAGGAAAAATCAAGTTGGAATTAAAGATGGCTTTATTCAGCCGAAGTCAGCTCAGTCTGGGTGCACCGGACTGTCCGGTGGTGCACCGTACAGTGTCCGGTGCGCCAGGCTGACTCAGGCGAACTTGCTGCTCTCGGGAAATCGTCGGCGACGTACGGCTATAATTCACCGGACTATCCGGTGTGCACCAGACTGTCCGATGAGCCAACGGTCGACCGGGCCAACGGTCGGCTGCGTAATCCGTGCGCGACGCGTGGCCAAGCCAACGGCTAGAAGGGGGCACCAGACTGTCCAGTGTGCACCGGATAGTGTTCGGTGCGCCAACGGCTCCGAAGCGCCAACGGTCGGCTTCGCCAAAGAAGGAAAGAAATCCGCACCGGACAGTGTCCGGTGCGCCAGGCGACAGAAGGCAAGAATTGCCTTCTTGAAATGCTCTCAACGGCTCCTAGCTGCCTTGGGGCTATAAAAGGGACCCCTAGGTGCACGGAGGAGTACACCAAGCATTCTCTAAGCATTCCTAAGCATCAAGACTTCGATTCCACGTATTTGATTCTTTGTGATAGCAACTAGAGCTCCATTTGAGTTGTGAACTCGTCGGGTTGTGTTGTGAGCTCTTGTTGTGACTTGTGTGCGTGTTGGTACTCTGATTTCGTGTCTTGTGTGCGTTGCTCATCCCTCCCTTACTCCGTTCTTCTTTGTGAACATCAAAGTGTAAGGGCGAGAGGCTCCAAGTGGTGGAGATTCCTCGCAAGTGGGATATAGTAAAGTGAAAGCAAAACACCGTGGTATTCAAGTGGGTCTTTGGACCGCTTGAAAGGGGTTGATTGAAACCCTCGTCCATTGGGACGCCACAACGTGGAGTAGGCAAGTGTTGGACTTGGCCGAACCACGGGATAAATCACTGTGCCATCTCTGTGTTGATCTCTTTGTGGTTATCGTGTTGTGCAAGCTCTCCTCTCTAGCCACTTGGCTTAATTGTGCTAACTCCTAATCAAGTTTTGTAGATTAAGTTTCAAGTTTTTACAGGATCACCTATTCACCCCCCTCTAGGTGCTCTCATTTATAATTAAAAACCTATATCCAATGTTGTGGAAAGCATATCCAAGAAAAACACAATCAACAGCTTTCGGTCCTAATTTGGGCTTCTTGTTAATTGGCACACTCACTATAGCCAAACAACCCCAGGTGCGCAAATAGGAGATATTTAATTTCTTCTTTTTCCATTCCTCGAATGGTGTGATTTCTTTGTTCTTTGTGGAAAATTTATTCAGGACATTATACGCAGTCAAGATCGCATCACCCTGCCATTCATTAGATAGTATCGAAGTCTCTAACATGGCGTTAACCAAATTAGCTAGAGTATGGTTCTTTCTTTCAGCAACCTCATTGGATTGTGGTGAGTATGGCGGTGTCCTCTCATGAGTAATACCATGTTCCACACAAAAATCACCCGACAAATATTCTCCATCACGATCAGACCTTAACCGTTTAATTTTCCTCTCGAGTTGATTTTCAGCTTCAACTTTGTAGGTCTTAAAATAATGCAAAACTTGATCTTTTGATTTTAAAAGATACACATAAAGAATCTAGTAGAATCATCGATAAAAGTAATAAAATATCGCTTGCCTCCTTGAGTCAATATTTCGTTTATCTCATATAAATCGGAATGAATTAAGTCTAGTGGTGCCAAATTCCTCGCCTCCACAGCCTTGAGGCTTGTGAGGTTGCATAGATTGCACACACACCTGGCATTTAGAACCTTTGACTAAATCAAATTTTTGGATTAAATTTAAATTTGCTAACCGCGAGACACAACCAAAATCGATATGAAAAAGTCATGAATGCCAAATATTCGACTCATTTGAAACAATATTGTTCACAGACTTATTACATGTATCATGCAAAAATAAGTGGAACAAGCCTCCACTGTCATAGATTTTTCCAACAAATGTTTCATACTTTGACAGTATACATTTATTAGACTCAAAAACAAGTTTGTAGCCATCTCGACATAATTGTGAGCCACTAACTAGATTCTTTTTTATGGAGGGGACATGCTGCACGTTCTTCAATAGCACCGTCTTTACCGAAGTAAACTTCAGAATGACTATACCAACACTAAGAACATGTGCATGATCCGTTCCTCATCAGCAAGGCTCAAGTCCCTTTGCACTGATAAGAAGAAAATAAAGAAATATCAGCACACACATGAATATTAGCACTAGTATCCGCCCACCACTCAAGGGATTGACACACTAAAAGAACAGTAGGTAAAAGATTACCATACCCCGATGTTCATTCTCTAATCTCGCTAATAACCATGTTTACTGTTTTCTTCTCTTGAGCCGGTTTTTTCTCTTGCATAAATTTACGGTCTAGACAAGCGCTTGCCTAATGATCAGTACTCACGCAAACAAAGCAACTAGCTACTTTGTTCTTCTTTTTGAACACGGCTGCCTGCTTGGGCTTCGTAGCATTCTGTTGCTTGTTATTCTTTTTATTATTACGTGATGCATTGGAATTCCTCTTTTGTACCATATTGGCACTAAAAGTCTCAATTCCTTTTCCACGAGTGTCTTTTGCTCTCGCCCTCTCCTCAACATCAAGAGAACTAATAAGCTTAGCCACACTGAACTCTTGTCTCTTGTGATTTAGAGTGGTAGCAAAGTCCGTCCAAAAAGGTGGCAACTTAACGATAATAACGCCAACCACAAATTTGTTAGACAAGACACATGGGAATTGTTCAAATTCCTTGGCCAATGCCTGTATTTCATGAGCATGTTCAACTATAGGACGGTTTTCCACAATCTTATAGTCAAACAGCTGCTCCATGATGTACATCTCACTACCGGCATCAGAAACACCAAATTTCTCATCTAATGCATCCCATAATTCTTTTGCAGATGTGCACGTTAGATAAGAATCAACATACTTTTTGGCAAGAGCGCCAATCACGGCGCCTCAAAACAGGTTATCGGCAACGACGAACATTCTCTCCTTTTTCAAGAGTGAACTGTTCGGGTTTCCCCTTGCGGCGTGATAGCAGTTCATTGCTGTCAACCACAGTATCATCTTACTATGACATCTCTTGTAAAATGTCCCATCAAATGGTTCACTTGGTTTTAACGCAGCAGCAAACATAACAGAAAAATGTCTAATATCAAATTTTTGGATTGTTAGAAATTTAGGCATTTTCAGTTTTAATTTAATCCAGAAAACAATGTGATATATGTGATGAAATGTATGTGCATGTGTGTATAACTACTCGCATAAGCAGTAAATAGCAATAAAACATGCACAAATGCGAAGAACAGAAAGTACCCTGCGGAGGGACCGATGCTCAAGACATGAGTGGCTCCATTCACACGAGATATCTCATGTGTATGTTCGATGTAGTCGTACAAAGTCGATGTAGAAGTTGTACGCCATGCAGTCCCTCGAACGGCCGCACGCGTCGCCTGGGGAAGACGACGAAGAACAGGACGTAGACGAAGTAGCGCTGTGTTTGCGGACGACGATTTTGGAGGCCTACACTCCCACTCTCTTTGTGCTCACCAAAGGTGGGACGGGGACGTGCTGTTTACAATGTGTGTGAGAGATCGTGGGTAACCGAAAGAGAGTCCTCCATCTCCATTCTGTTACCGGCCAGAGGACATGAAACAGACGGTCATTACTCTAGGAAAAATGTGCAACCGTTTGAAAGGAATATTCGGACCAATGTCCAATCTACCATGAGCCACAGCCCGGCCGGCGACGCGCACCCGTGTGGCAGTCATTTATTATTTTCTTAACTTTTCAATAGATACATCAATGATTCACCTATTTAAGTTGATTGATTTGTCCCTTCAATATGATGTTAATTTATTAGTAAACCATATCATTTAAGGGCTTGTTCGGTTAGCTCCCAATCCATGTCGATTGAGTGGGATTGGGTGAGTTTAAATACCAAGCAAGTCAAATTAATTCTCAAATTTTTCAATCTCATTCAATCCATAGATAACAGGATTAACCGAATAAGGCTTAAAGTGGATCAATAACATTGACTATTATTAAATAATAATTTAGTTAAGCCCACATTTATTGAACATAATCTTCTGGTACCCCAAACTAGCCGTAAGGTACTCTGTCTGTGTTATTGTCACTATTATTCAAGTCGCTCGTCGAGGACTTGTTGACCCCGGGACCGGGAGGCAAGGGATGACAGCCGACGGTAAGAGTCTCGAGCGGCCTGCGTGAAGTTGATGGTGGTTGTACCACCAGTGCGGCGGATCATGGTGCCGCGAAAGCCCGGCATCAGCCGGAAGGGCGGGAAGGAGGAAGCAGATCACGAACGCGAGGATAACTAAGCGACGATGAGCAGTCATTGTGGATTTCCCAAGAGCTGCCCCACTACTGTGCTGATGTTTAATTAATTTGCGTGGCGAGTGCCGGTAGATATATATATAGCAACTAGCATGTCGACCTCATTGTGTAATCCTGCATCCTGATGAGTAAGTACATGGAAATTTCTCTTCAGGAACCGTTCGGGTTGCAGCTCCGATCCGCGTTCGGATCGATGGCCAGCATGTGTGCCATCACCCACGAACTTGTCGCATTGCTTTTTGTTTCAACCGCCCTGTGCCGCGCTGCAATAGGTGACCCTTGGGTTTATCGTTGCCTACACAGACAGAGGGAGCTGCGTCCTAAAACAAGGTTGTGCTCGACAATTCCTAACTTTTACATCTTGCACGCGTTTTTTTCCCACTGTGTAGCCTCGATCGCGTAACAACAATATTTATAACACTCTAAATCCATCAAATCAAAATAACCCAGTTTGATTTATTAGTTTCCAACAGAAAAAAATATTTATATTTACAAATTATGAAATGGTGACATAATTAAATTAAACAATTTTTTAAATAGATAAAACTTTACAACGTGTTTTATGCGTCTATGCTGAGACATAAATTTTGTTTGATGTATCTAATATTTGGATTTAATTCAGAGAGAAAAACCCATTTTTAAAATAACAATGGGTTGTTAAAATAAATGTTTTTGGAATATGCATTTCCATATTGTTACTAATTTCGTTCACAAGTGTTTGCAAGGATTTCATTTTGATTTTATTTCCCTTGTGTGAAGATCTTTTTTTTAAAACAATAGAATTTCCTTTCAAACATTATAAACTCGACATCTATACGTTGTTACGTAGAATCTGTGGCGACTAAATAATTAATTCAGAACGAACGCGATATGCAGAAGCACTAATCGACATTCGGTCAAACATAAATTAAAATACTTTGAATTAGCACAATTACATTAACAAATATTTCTAAAGTGTATGACTAAGATTGTAAATTTGTTTTTGATTTAATAGTTATTTTATTAGTGGACAATTGAACAAGAATTACTTAATTAACACGAGCAGTTAACGCGGAACAATTTAATAACGTGTGCGACAACGCACGAAACAGCGTGCACCACACGCACAAACGACATGCGACAACGCGTGCGAACAGCACGCGTGACACGCACAAACAATGTGCGACAAAGCAAGTGAACAGCACGCGCGATGACGCGCGCGACAACACTCAAATTGTGCGCAAATCAGACATGTTGCGTGTGGCGTGAATCACACGGCAGCGAGGGTGCGACGGGGCTGCGTGCAAGGGGTAGATGAAGGGTAAACCGAGGGGGGTAGACAAAACTCACCTCGTGACGATGGCGGACGACGAGACGAGCTCGCGGCGAGGCACGACAACGGCGAGGCTGCTGCGCCGGGGCCGCGCAAAGGCCGAGCCGGGGCAGCCGCACAGGCGAGCCACGTCGGGCCACCGCGCCGGCTACCGCGTAGGCCATGCCGGTGGAGGTGGTGGTGGTCGGTCGCGCAGGGGACGTGAGGGAGGAGGGAGGCTCGGCGTGCAGGCTACAGGCACCGGCATGCTCAAGGGGAGAGAGGGAGCAGCACGCCGGGGAAGAAGGAGGGAGGTGGTTAGAGGAAGGGGGCACCTGACGCGTGGCTAAGGCGAGGTAGTGGCGCGTGGTAGCAGGTGCAGCCGCCCACACGCGAGCGCTGAGGGCGCCTGAGCGTGACGATGTGGGGGGGGGGGGGCTTGGGCCGATGCGTGGGGCACGTCCGCGCTGGGCCGATACACGCGCGCTAGACCGAGGAGAGGATGTGGCGCTAGGCCGAGGGTGGGTGCGCGTGCATGGCTGGCTGGCTAGGCTGGCGCGGGGCAAGCCGAGGCCCGAGGGTGAGGGGCCGGTGTCGGTCACGTGTGCGCGCTAGGCCAAGGAGATCGAGCAGGTCGCGGAGCCGAGCTGGTTGAGGGAGGAGGGTTGGACTTTTTCCTTTTCTTTTTATTTTCTTCTTCTTTACTTTATCTATTTCTTTTCAAACTCATGCATAACTCAAACTAAATTAAAGCACATCAAGTACACTCATCAAACAAAAATAAGTATGCTCTGGCATGATGCAATAATCCTAACTCTCCTAGGGTTCTATTCCATTAAGCTTGATGTTTATATAAAACAAATTAACTCTCTATTATTTAGAAAAAAAGAAGAAAAACAGGTAAAGAAATTTTATTACCCAAATTTAGGGTGTTACAAACGATAGATGTATGGAGTGTTTGTTATTAATATATTACTATATTTATGTATAACAATAATTATCATTAGAAAGGGCCTTCATTATAAGTTTAGCATCAGCCTCTAAAATGTCAGAACCGGCACTGCATACCGTTTACAAGCTCCCGAAGCCTTTCCAGTCGCCAGCAACTTTGTCGCCGAATTCTCCATCTCCTCTCCGAGCCCTCCACCGGGCACCGGCGATTCAGTCCCCCTCACACCCCCCCTGCAAGCCCGCCTTCCGTCGTGCCATTGTCTAAGTTCGGCGCGCCGTTACTCTTCATCGTTCGTTGGAGCTCATCACCACGCTGGAACTTTGCCCTGCTGCCGATCCTTGTTCTCGCACACACGTGCTGTTGTGTCACTTCATGATGCCACCATGCCACGACCACACCCTGCTTGGGGTTGCTACGCGTCGCTGCACATTGTCGCCTGCTGCTGTCGCGTTTCACATTGGAGTTCGTTCGTCCCACACCATTGAAGTCCCAACCAACTTGCGCTCGCCGTCGTTGTGCACCCTCGCTAGAGCTCCACGTGCCGCTGTCAGCGTCGTGCCTTCGCCTACGTCGACAACCTTACCATCGTAGCCTGTTTGCCCCGCGCTCTGCTCTGACATGCTCTGCTCCTCTATTATCTACGAGAATGAAGGTAGAAGACATGTCTTCTTGCGATCTAGTTCTTTATATCTATAATTAATTATATTTTAGCCTTCTCGACTTTTTTAGCTAATAAAATAGTTTTCTATATACAAATAAATAAATTCTTGTATTATTTGCTATATAAGTTCATGCGAAATATTAGTGTCAGTGACAATTTACACATGATTTAAATTATGGTTATTATAATTGCTTTGTATATAGTTTTCTAAAGAAATTAAAAAAAATTATACCTTTACGTTTCTTGTAACAGAAAATAAGAGATTGTTATTTATAGTGTTTTCGATACAAAAAAATGTAAATATACCCGCTACCCCTTCTAGTCTACCTTTAATTATGTTTTGGTCCTTGTTACAGTTTTTGTTCATAAAAATGTATATTTAGAATCCAAATAAAATAGAAATCGTTTTGTTAGTTTTATTAATTATGTGATAAGCATTTTAGTTAGTGCTTCCAACAGTTCACGTATTTTTATAGTTTAATTTGAATTGCGGTTGTTATACAAGAAATATTAAAATAGTTTTTTCATTAGATATCTTGTTTTCATAGTTTAATAATGTTTATTGTGGTTGTTTAAGTATAGCTTTCTTAAATAGAAATTTAAAAGAAAATGTAGGCCATGTGTTTATCAATAACATTAAAAGATAATTATAAATCTTTCTCCATAAAAGTTGATTTAGATTTATACTCATTTTTTTCTTAAATAAGATATATTATATACTTTGCAATCTACCATAGAGTTTTTCCTAAACATGTTAAAAGTGGTATAATTAGTGTTCATGTTTTGGTAAATAAAATAACGAGTTTATACATAGTTTTTTTAATAAGCCATAACCCACATATTTCTCGATCAAAGATAATATATAATTGAATGATTTTGTTTTATGTTCAAGTTTTATATATGTATATATATATGTGTGTGTATATACATGTATAATGCTTATCCATGTTAATAATGCATTAGTCTATTCTAAATTTGTTAAAATAAACATAGTAGTGTGTATTGTATTTAGAATGATAATTTCACCTTGTAAAAATACAAAGTTTATAGTTTGATTCCTAATAAAAATAAAAGATGATCATTTATTCTTATTGTTGCATTTAAATATTTTTAGACCATAATTTAGCTTTTCAATGAGGCATAACAATGTTATATTGTGTTTTATAATCCTTTAGCCCACAACCTTTGTTATTCTATATCACTTTTCTAAAAAGGTTTATACATTCATAAATTTATAATTAAGATATTTTCAAGCTTAGGTCTTGTTTATAAAATATGAACCAAACCTTTTTCAAAAGAGCGCCTTTTTGGTATAAACATTGCTTGTGGTGTTTTTGAAAAACAAATGTTCTTGTTGGGGACCTTCGGCATCCGAAGGTCCTCAAAAACATGATTTAACAGTATTTCTGGAGTATAATTTGTGAACAGGTATCTTCGGATTCGTATCGGTACCATAAAGGGAGAAGCTCAAAAGATACGAAGGTTGATACAGCGCCGAAGCTGTGAGCAGGAAAGCTTCGGCATGACCACAGAAAAGGGAACCGACTTAAAGATGAAAAGGCCATTTAGACCTCGATAGAATACTATAGAATTATTATCAAATGTAAAGGGCATGAATGTAATTTTGTAAGGGCTGTGTCCTGTGCCTATAAATAGGTGAACAGTATCCCCGTACTGTTCACGCTGACTTGGCATATTGCTATTGCGTCTCGCTTGTGTTTTTCTCTTCCTTCAAAGCCGAAGGTACATTTGTAATTTGTAATCATTTCTATTTTCCCATGATAATGAAATAGAAATGATTTTATCTTGATATTTTAATATTTGTTTTATATTTTATGCTTAATACGCAACCTTCGTCATTTATTGTTATGTTTACGAAGGTATGTCTTTCATAGCCTTCGTCCGAGATTCATTATTTCCCGAAGGGACATAATATTCCAGAGGACGAAGGACTTTAACACTTAACACTTTTTATGTTGCCTTGTTCTTAACTCTTAGCATTTGAGAACAAGTCCCCAACATTGGCGCCCACCTCCGGTGAACTCACTTCCATTTTTTGAGCTTTTCAACACCTTCGGCAAGCATCACCTTCGTCATGCCACCAAAGAAGGCTTCAGCAGCAGGGGCTGGCACGCTGCAGCCGATGGACCCCAATCAAGACGTCCTTTCTCTTAGAGAGGCACGAAGCCAGAAGAGGAAGGCTGCCAGTCCAACACCTCCGGAAGATGATCTAGATCAGGAAATTCAAAATCTGGAAATCCTTCAGCAGCAGGTTCAACGCAAGAAGGAGAAGATGGCCCGTTTAGCTGATCTTCAGAGACAGATAGATGAAGCTTCCGAAGAGGTTCGTCATCTTGTTCAAGATGATCAAAACCGAAGGCCTCCACGCAGAGAGCTTCACCAGGAAGACTTCCGTAATGAGGATGACTGGTATGACGATTTCCATCACGGAAACTTTGCTTTTGATGATGCTTCTCCTCTTTCAACAGAGTTGCAGGCCACACCTTGGCCACAGACTTACAAGCCACCTCAGCTCCCCGTATATGACGGTCACTCAGACCCTAAGCAATTCCTAATGAGCTATGAAGCAACCATATCTTCGTACGGTGGCAATACGGCAGTCATGGCAAAATCTTTTGTCATGGCTGTCAGGAGCGTTGCTCAGACTTGGTACTCTTCTCTTCGGCCAGGGACAATCACTTCTTGGCAGAAATTGAAGGATATGCTGATAACTAGCTTTCAAGGGTTTCAGACGAAGCCGGTCACTGCTCAGGCCCTCTTCCAGTGTACTCAGGACCATGAAGAGTATCTTCAGGCATATGTCCGAAGGTTTCTACGATTGAGGGCACAGGCGCCAACGGTGCCCAATGAAATTGTCATCGAAGCCATGATCAAGGGGCTTCGTCCTGGACCTGCAGCTCAATATTTCGCTAGGAAGCCTCCTCAGACTCTGGAGAAGCTGCTCCAAAAAATGGACGAATACATTCGTGCTGACAACGATTTTCGCCAAAGAAGGGAGGAGGCCTTCAGATTTTCTGAAATAACCAGGGGCTTCGGAGGTAGATTCTATCCGAGGCATGTCAGGGCCATCCACAACTCAACTCAAAATGATGATAAGGGAAGTCAGCAGCACAGGCCGCAGTGCTCCTCACAAACTTCGAGTCAACAGCAAAGCTTCTTCCGGCCACCGGCTCCAAGAGGCAGAGGTGCCAGGGGCTTCGGCGGAAGATTTGGAGACCAACCAAGGAAAATATTTTGCTTATTCTGTGGTGAAAACAAGGGCCATACCACAAGGACGTGCCATGTTACCATCCAGAAACAAAAGGAGCTAGCAGAAGCTGCAGCGCAACAAAGCCAGCCGAAGCAGGTCATGCATACTGCTCCGTGCCATCAGCCCTACATCCCGGAATACGTGGGCAACCACCCTGCAGTTTCCGTAGCTTCGGCGAGTCAACCTCAAGCTTCATGGCAACAACCTCCGCCTCCACCTCCGTTACAACAAGGTCAATTGCCAGAAGGGAGCCAATATGTTTCGCACCAAAGGGATCTCAGAGAGCAATCTGAAGCTCGCACAGTCAATAGTACTGTGCCAGAATCAAAGCACATTTATTGACAGATATCCTACTTTGATAACAGTCTTTTCCGTTTAAGTTCTATTTTCTGTGTAATAAAGAACATTTCAGTTTTCATTTAATAGTTTCGTGGTTGGTTATGAGGAAAATTTATCTTCTCCACAGGCTTAAGTTGCTGAAGCTTAAATATTTGCGGTTACAAGGAGAACCTTCGAAATATTTGCGGTTACAAGGAGGACCTTCGAATCATTAAAAATCCTTCGAAGCAACAAAAAGTCGTTCTAAGGAACGCAGAGTAAGTTGCCGAAGTTACATAAAGCCGTTCCAAAGGGAGCGCAGTGTAAGTTTTTTGCTCCAAAGACGTTCCTAAGGGAATGCAGAGCATACAGCGAAAAGTCAACGCTGATACCGCCTAAGTAAAAGGCGAAGAAGCTCCAAAGACGTTCCTAAGGGAATGCAGAGCTTATACCGCCTAAGTAAAGGGCGAAGAAGCTCCAAAGACGTTCCTAAGGGAATGCAGAGCTTACAGCGAAAAGTCAACGCTGATTCCGCTGAAGTAAAAGGCGAAGAAGCTCCTAAGGGAGGCTTATAATGAAAAATTTTATATGTTTTGTCACAGGAGCGTGTGTTTCTTCGGGATAAACAACATCTCACTCAGCATAACATCATCACATCATTTTGCATAGCATAAGCATCATACATCATGTTGCATATGCCACAAGAAGGGGACACAATATTGATCTTCGGAAGTATGCTTCGGAGAATGTTGATCTTCGGAGTATTAATCTTGCATATGCCACGAAGTGAAAATCGTGTCAAGTTACAAGGAGACACAATGCTGATCTTCGGAGTATAGCTTCGGAGAATGTTTTCACGAAGCTTGGATATTCTTCATTAGAGCACCATGGATATTCTTGTGATACATAAAATTTTTTTTTTCTTCACGAAGCATGAAAAGAAGGGAAGGTGTTTTTTCGTCAAAGACTCAAAAAGCGGTACGTGTGTAGTTTCATGCTTCATAAAGAATTGAGCAATAAAAAGCTATTTTACATTCAGGATTACAAAATATTACAATTCAGAGGTTTAATTTACAATAACGTTCAATTTTCTCTTAGAACAACTTCTGCAGCCTCATTTAGGAGTCGATTGACGACTTCGTTCATAATTGCTTCCGCCATCTTTTTGATTTCATCGTCTCCTTTCGGCTGAGGGCCTGGAGACGCTTCGACAGGATCTGAAGGACAGGACACGGCTATGCTGCTATTACAAACGGCAAACGAAGCTTAAAACCAAAAGTTACAACACAATGCAAACTATTAATTAATACCTAATTGACCTTCGGGCTCTGCGCTCTTTTCAGCAGCCTTAGCCACTTCTCTAGCATCGTGAATGCCCTTTTCACTTCTTTGAATAATTTCTCCTGCCATTTCTCGGCCACCATTTTCCCAGATATCAGTGAAAAACTTTCCACTAATCATGCTTGCTTCGGCCGAAGGGTCTCTTGCGTCTTCAGAGGATAAAGCAGCTTCGGATTGTGCTAAGACTTTTATGTGTTCGCAGCCTTTCTTCTCTAAAATAGTGGCAATTCCTCTGGCCCCAGAGAAAGCACATATATCCCCACGGCTATTTAAAATTTCTTCGAAGGCTTCAGCTTCGTGGCTGATCCATTCAATGGGACCTTCGGGATTGCCTTTCACAAAATTTTCTTCACTTGAAAAGGCGCCGACCCTGGCGAAACTAGATTTCAACTTCTTAACACATTCTATAGATTTGTTATAACACCTTTTCCTGGATGAACGAAGCTCTTCAACAGTTACTTCCAAGTGATTTGCCCATTGGTCGCTGAGTTCTCGCCTTGTTTCTTCAAGAATACGTTCTTCCCTGGCTCTGGCCAATTGTTTCCGAAGATCTTCTATTTCGCGTTTCTGAGCTTCAGCCTGACCCTTGAATATAGCTTCGTCTTCCTTTATTTTATCTACCAATGAGTGTAATATTTTATCTTTTTCAAGGCCTTCGTTCCTCAGTTCAATTACTTCGGAACGAAGGTTGCTCAGGGCTCTAGTGCACCCTTCGTCTTCAGCATCTTTCTGTGCCCTGAGGGCATTACTAAGTATCAGGCCCTGCAAAGAAAAGTATGTGTGCGTCAAATAAAGCAAACAAAAGGTTTTTTGGTATCAACAAGGAGTACAAAGATCCCATTTATCGCACCTTTAAGCTATTATAGGCCAGGCTGTCGGCCAAATCATCCTTCGACAGCACCGAGAGCCTGTTTTCCAAGGTTGGGAATCCGAAGCTCTTGCTCATCTCCCGGCAAACAGAAATTTCCTTGTTGTCAGGAAGACAATACAAAAAGTCTTCTTCTCCACTGCCATTGAATATTAACGCCCCCTTTGGATATTTCAGTTTTTGGGCATAGTGCTGGGCCTCTTGCTCTTCTTTTTCTGATAATTTTTTCCCCGAAGCATGACGAACAATATAATCACGAATTTCGAGGGATGCTTCGGGGCCAGTAACACCGGTTTCTTCAACAAAAGTTGGCTTTGTTATTTTTTCTGCCTCACTTTCCAAGGGTTTTATCTTTGCGGGCTCTGAGGGCCCAGCTTCGGCTTCAGTCTCTTCCTCTGGAGCTTTAGAACCAGAAATTTCAGCTGTTGTTTCAGGAATGACAGCAGCCTTCTTCGGAGGTGTGCTTGAAGATTTTATCGTTTCTAGTACATCTAGAACATTGGCCATTCTCCTTCTTTTTGGAGTCATTGCTGGCACCTTTTGATTTTTTACTGTTGCCTCAACATTTGCTGCAGGACTCACAATTTCTGGTACTTCTTCTTCAGTTGGTTTTTCCACTTCTGCAATTTTTTCTGTGGATGGCGCTTCGGCCACTTCTTTGGTTACCGGTAACAAAACCTTTGGTTCTTCCAGCTCTATTCCTTTCGGCGTTTTGGTTATTCCTGCAGCTGCTGGAGGCGTGGCTGGATTGGTTGGCGTTTTAGCCTCGGTGGCCGAAGAGGATTTTCCGGTAAACTCCGGCACCGAAGCTAGTTCGATATAGCGCGGCCGATGCGTGAGTACTTTTATCTTCTTCCTTTCCGGTTCTGGTTCGCTAGGGGCAATTGCAGCTTCTTCTTTTGCAGAAGTTGAGTTTTTTCTTTTCTGCCTTCGAACAGGGTAGCAATAGTCAGGGTAAACAAACCCAATTGCATCAAATACCCGATTCAACCTCTTCTTTTTGCGGCCTCCGAAGGCTTCTGACATCGCAGTATTTTCAGCCTTCGAATAAGAACCAAGCAGCTCATCACTCAAATTGTCAATGCTCTTTAACCAGTCATCATCTGGCTCGGCAAATTTATCTCCGAATTTGAAGGTGTACTTCAGTCTCACAAGTCCACCTTCGTCGGCCTCTTTTATGGTTTCTTGTGGCATTTCCCATTTCTCCGCAAGAGGCCACACCCGGAAGGCAATATGCTCTTGTACTAAATCTCTTGTTCCAATAAAAGAACAAATAACGCCGAAGGCCCTCTGGCATTCTTCGGCAGCTTCATTCATTTCCACCTTCGGCCTCCGAAGGCCGAAGCTTTGCCAAATAGGACGCATAATTATACCTTTGATATCTTCTCGTGCTGATAGGTCATTCTTCACAAAAAACCATTCTGTCATCCAATCGCCGGGCCATCTCTTCCGAAAGGTTGGTACGGGACAGCTTGCCCCGGACCGAGAAACGAAGCTGTAGCAGCCAAAGTTGTTATGGTACTGTTCTTTGCCCCAAGGTTTTGTTTCATATAATAATTCATGTATATTGCAGAAGCTTTTTGCATCAGGCTTCAGACCTTGGCTTCTCGCGGCCCACACAAAGATATTTAGCCTTATAATTGCCTCAGGAGTAAGTTGATGAAGATAGACTTCGAAGATTATCAATACCTCCACAACGAAGCTACTCAAAGGAAATCGTAGCCCAGCTTTCAGAAAGCTTCGGTACACCACGACTTCATTTTCTTCGGGGTGTGGACAAGTCTTCTCCCCTTCGTCAGCCCTTACAATGGACAAATCCCGGAAATACCTTCCTCTCATGTTGACAAGATGACTCTCTTTGATAGTTGATTTACCATAAACTGAATGGCTTGGTCGCCAGGGGCGATCTTCGGAATCTTCACTACCACTGTCCACGTCATAGCTGTCACTTTCACCAGTATCTTCAGACAAGCCTTCTAAAATTTCCTTGGTAATTTTTTCAGTGTTTGTCTTCGACATCGCTAAAAGAAAACCCAAGTTTTTCTCTTCGGCAAGAGACAACTTCGTCTCAGCGGCCACCTTCTTATCTCCAGACATCTTCGGAGACACTAAAAAACTGTTTTCAAAGCCGAAGCTTCAAAACTAAAAGCTCAGCAAATCTTAGCGCACAAAAGCTAAAAATTGAGTAAGCGGAAGTGGTTGGCCAGAAAGCGTGCCAAATGAGTTTGCGGTATGACTGTATTTATACGCTCGGTGCGTTGAAAATTGAAAGACCCCACTTGTCAGTGGATGTTGCTATTCTAGCAAAGGGAAGGTGTTTTTTCGGACCTTCGGCGTAAAGCCTTCGTCCATATCGCAATCTAAATTTATTATTCCGAACAAATTAATATTGCGAGGGGCTACTGTTGGGGACCTTCGGCATCCGAAGGTCCTCAAAAACATGATTTAACAGTATTTCTGGAGTATAATTTGTGAACAGGTATCTTCGGATTCGTATCGGTACCATAAAGGGAGAAGCTCAAAAGATACGAAGGTTGATACAGCGCCGAAGCTGTGAGCAGGAAAGCTTCGGCATGACCACAGAAAAGGGAACCGACTTAAAGATGAAAAGGCCATTTAGACCTCGATAGAATACTATAGAATTATTATCAAATGTAAAGGGCATGAATGTAATTTTGTAAGGGCTGTGTCCTGTGCCTATAAATAGGTGAACAGTATCCTCGTACTGTTCACGCTGACTTGGCATATTGCTATTGCGTCTCGCTTGTGTTTTTCTCTTCCTTCAAAGCCGAAGGTACATTTGTAATTTGTAATCATTTCTATTTTCCCATGATAATGAAATAGAAATGATTTTATCTTGATATTTTAATATTTGTTTTATATTTTATGCTTAATACGCAACCTTCGTCATTTATTGTTATGTTTACGAAGGTATGTCTTTCATAGCCTTCGTCCGAGATTCATTATTTCCCGAAGGGACATAATATTCCAGAGGACGAAGGACTTTAACACTTAACACTTTTTATGTTGCCTTGTTCTTAACTCTTAGCATTTGAGAACAAGTCCCCAACAGTTCTTTTCGTTATGTTTTTGTTATATCTTTATTGTGATGATTGTTGTATGTTATTGAGTGGTGCTTGTTTCTCTTGTTTGTTTATGTGATGTTCAGTGATTGATCCCATATTTGAGAATCAAGATTCTATTTTGAGGAAGAGCCTCAAGTTTTCTATAAGCAAGGCAAGTAGACTTCCCCCTGCATATTCTGTTTGAACCTAATCAACACATTATAACTAAGTTTATATTTCTGTTATGCATAATTTGATGGGTTACCTGTTTAGATACAGCTAACCTTTCCAACCTTATCCCTTGTTTAACCTGGGTTATGATCTAATCAAATAGCTATGCTATTGCTACAACTTTAACTTTATGTCGGTACTCCTAGTGATGATATTAATGTTCCAAATGGTAAGTTTACATTATTGTTGTTAATCTAATGATTAAGCGATATTATATTGTGATAATTGGAACATGGAGTGACCATCCAGGAAAACAGTGCAACCATGAGTGCTATCATGGCTTTGGCTTTGATAATTAGCTTTACATGCTTAGTGCCTAGCAACCTTACCTAACATATGGGCAAGAGGGGGCAACAATGGTTAGGTGGTAGCTCACGTTAACATGGGCTGGTAGTCATGGCTAAGGTACCTCCTCCAGAGGGTCACCAATACTGATGTGGAAACCTTAGCGGGTTGCTTTGTATTAAGGGTATTCTGTGAAAGCCTCATAGTGGATCCCTTGCCATTTACCTCAAAAGTGATTATGGGTTTGGCCGACCAAGGCTAGAGGGGATACCCGGCTTCTAGGTAAAGTTGTTCCACCTCTGTAGTGTGTAAAACCGATATACCAGTCATGCTCATGGTTAAGAGCAGCTTGGACCCTCACAATTGAACTTGAAGATTGAAATAAATTGTGATCGGTTTTGTTTAAGCGGTATGCTTAAGTGGTTCGCTCAAGTGGTTGAGCTTCATGATGTTGATATTTTTTGGTTCAAGTGGTTCTGAGCTTGATGTTGATGATATATATATTTCGATGAATAGTTCTTATGCTTAATATGGGTTTTGGTATATATTTATACTTAGTAATCAGGTGTTGATAATAAAATGTTGACTAACTAAAATGCTAATCGCATTGAACCTTGGTTTACCTTGTTAACCTTTCATTTTTCACCCCACTTGCTGAGCCCCCACCATAAGTGAGCTTACCCCTTGCTTAATTTTTTATCATAAGTTTGCAGATGAAGATTATGATGATGAACTTGATGGATGCTAGTCTAGTGACACCCCCGATCATCTTCCCATGGAAGGATGCCCATGTTCTGTTGTACTTTGATGAATAATAAAGGTTAAGACATTATGTCAATTCAAAGTGTAATATGTTATTATAATCTTTATTTACGCTTTTAAGCATTGTTCCTTTGATATATTATACTTGTGACGTCAACATATGTGTGAAAATAGATCCTGACACACATATGCTTTGCATTTGGTTTTGCCCTTAAAATCGGGTGTGACAGTTGGTCCATTATTTTCTTATTTCTTGAGTTTTAAGGTTGTGGAATTTGTTTTCTTGAACACACAGGAGAGCTACGCATCATTATATTAAGAAGATAAAAGGTCCAAAATGGACCGATATAGGTACAAATACAATGCACCTCACGATGTCCAAAAACAAAAGTACAAAAATAGTCCATAGCTAGAGAACTAACAACAAAACAACTACAACCCTGGGATAGGGGCTATTAGGAGATTTGAATTCTTAGCCCCAGCCAACGCCCACAAATCCCTCTCCTTCTCAGCTTTTCTAATAGCTGCTCCCAAATTAGGAAGAATTTTGTCGAAAACAACCCATTACTATGATTCCATAAAGTCCATAGCCCAAGGGTAGTAACAGAATTAAACTCTTTCCTGACAATACCCTACAACTGGTCACTACACCTTTTCCACCACCGCATGAAGCTCCCTTCTCCAAATTTGGGAGCAAATGCCTGAAGATTGACCTTTGCAAGCAGCCAAAACCACACAGCCCACAAGAAGATGGTTTATAGTTTTAGGCTCCTGATCACATAAGGGGCAATGAGCAGGATGAATGAACCCTCTCCTCTGCAACCTAAGTAGCTTTAGCTGAATAAATAAGTTAATCCATCATAACCTAGTTTTTATACTGTCGGGGACCATAATTAGGGGTACCCTCAAGACTCCTAATTCCCAGCTGGTAACCCCCCCATCAGCACAAAGCTGCAAAGGCCTGATGGGTGCGACTAAGTCAGGGATCGGTCCATTCGAGGGACTCGATCACGCCTCGCCCGAGCCCAGCCTCGGGCAAGGGCAGCCGACCCCGGAGGATCTACGTCTCGCCCGAGGCCCCCCTCCAGCGACGAACATACTTCCGACTCGCCCGAGGCCCAGTCTTCGCCAAGAAGCAACCCTGTCCAAATTGCCACGCCAACCGACCGAATCGCAGGGGCATTTAATGCAAAGGTGGCCTGACACCTTTATCCTGACGCACGTCCTCCAGTCGACAGAGCCGAAGTGACCGCAGTCACTTCGCCGCTCCACTGACCGACCTGACAGAAGGACAGCGCCGCCTGCGCTGCTCTGACTGCTGTGCCACTCAATAGAGTGAGGCTGACAGGCAGCCAGGCCCGGCCTCAGGCACCGTACGAAACTCCGCTTCGCCCGACCCAGGGCTCGGACTCAGGCTCAGCCCCGGAAGACGGCGAACTCCGCTCTGCCCGACCCAGGGCTCGGACTCGGGCTCAGCCCCGGAAGACGGCGAACTCCGCTCCGCCCGACCCAGGGCTCGGACTCGGGCTCAGCCCCAGAAGACGGCGAACTCTGCTCTGCCCGACCCAGGGCTCGGACTCGAGCTCAGCCCCGGAAGACGACGAACTCCATTTCGCCCGATCCCAGGGCTCGGACTCAGCCCTGGCCTCAGCCGACAGTCTCCGCCTCGCCCGACCCAGGGGCTCGGACTCGACCTCGGCCACGGAAGACAGACTCGACCTCGACCTCGGAGGAGCCTCCACATCACCCAACCTAGGGCACGGACCGACCACGTCAATAGGAGGCGCCATCATTACCCTACCCCAAGCTGACTCAGGCTATGGGGAACAAGACCGGCGTCCCATCTGGCTCGCTCTGCCAGACAAGTAATGATGGCGCCCCGCACGCTCCATGACGACGGCGGCTCTCAGCCCCCTTACGGAAGCAAGTGGACGTCAGCAAGGACTCGACAGCTCCGACAGCTGTCCTTCCGCCAGGCTCCAGCGCTCCTCCGACGGCCACGACACCACACGAACCGGGTGCCAAAACCTCTCCGGCTGCCACGATGGCATGTACTTAGGGCGCTAGCTTTCCTCCGCTATACACGTTAGCACTTTGCTACACCCCCCATTGTACACCTGGATCCTCTCCTTACGCCTATAAAAGGAAGGACCAGGGCCCTCTTACAGAAGGTTGGCCGTGCGGGGTAGAGGATGGGACTGGCGCTCGTGTGAGGCCGCTCGCTCCCTCCCGCGTGGACGCTTGTAACCCCCTACTGTAAGCGCACCCGACCTGGGCGCGGGACAAACACGAAGGCCGCAGGATTTCCACCTCTCTCTCTCCGGCTGCCTTTCCCCCCTTCGCGCTCCGTCTCGCGACGACCCATCTGGGCTGGGGCACGTGGCGACATTTCACTCGTCGATCCAGGGACCCCCCGGTCTCGAAACGCCGACAGTTGGCGCGCCAGGTAGGGCCTGCTGTGTGTTGACGAACAGCTTCCTGTCAAGCTCTAGATGGGCAGTCTCCAGCAACCTTTCTAGCCCGGGACGGTGCTCCGTTTCAGGAGTCTTGAGTTCATGTCCCTCGATGGCAGCTACGACATGATACTCCTTCCCCCGCCGTGCGACAGCGACAATGGCGGCCGACAGCCCGCCCGCCGGTGGCGGAATCGACGACGTCTTCCCCGTGCGGTGGAAGAACAACATTCGAGCTCACCCCGCCCTCTCCCCCATCGACGGAGGAGGAGGCGGGGCAACCAAGGCCAAGCAGGAGGCAGTGCCTCGTCGGCTGTCGAGCGAGTCGACGGCGCCGGCGTCCCAACGGGGGGCACGTCGGGCCTCGACCTCGCGTCTGAGACGAAGACGAGCGCCGTCTCCCCGCAACGCGCCAATCCCAAGCAGACGGACGACGCCAGCATGCTCGCGAAAGACTTGCTTGGCGTCACCCTCGTACCTGAGACGACGGTGCAGTCCGTCCCTGACGTGACTCCGTCACCGCCCGTCGACGAAGAGGTACCCACCGATTCCCATCTCACACCTTTTGGATTCAGCCTCGACCCGCCAAGCGACTTCGCTTTGGCGGGCGCTCTCGTAGAGGCGAGTCCAAACCCTCTAGGGTATCGTATGCGGTCACCCTGGGACCGGCTGACGGACGCCTCGACCTACGGGCCCTCGGGGTCCAAGGAAGATGACGTGCCCGACTTCTGTTGGGATTTCTCCGGACTTGGTAACCCCAGTGCCATGCGGGACTTCATGACCGCATGCGACTACTGCCTTTCCGACTGTTCCGACGGTAGCCGCAGCCTCGGCGACGAGGACTGTGGCCCAAGTCGTGAATGTTTCCACGTCGATCTAGGGGGTCCCTCTGAAGGCAACCATCTTGGTATGCCGGAGAACGGTGATCTTCCTAGGCCTGTGCCTCGCGTTGACATCCTACGGGAGCTAGTTGTGGTCCCCATTCAGGCGGGGGGTCATGACCCACAGCTCGAGCAAATCCGCGGGGTGCAGGCCAGGCTTGACGAGGGAGCAGGAACACTTGAGCCGATCCGCCGGGACGTCGGGCAGGAATGGGCGGGCCAACCTCCGGCCGGGGAAGTGCGTCATCTACCCCAGGGCTTCCAGCACCGCATCGCCGACGATGTCAGGGTGAGGCCGCCACCCGCTTCTAGTGGAGTCGGCCAGAACCTGGCTGCAGCAGCAATGCTTCTCCGCACGATGCCAGAGCCATCAACCACCGAGGGGCGGCGAATCCAGGGAGAGCTCAAGAATCTCCTGGAGGGCGCCGCGGTCCGACGGGCCGAAAGCTCCGCCTCCCGAAGGCAGGGGTACCCCTCGGAACATCGCGCCGCGACTTCCCGATTCATGCGGGAAGCCTCGGTCCACACCGGGCGCACGCGCAACACAGCGCCTGCGGCCCCGGGTCGCCTTCGCAACGAGCACCATCACCGCGACCGTTGAGCCCACCTTGACGAGAGGGTGCGCCGAGGCTACCACCCCAGGCGTGGGGGACGCTACGACAGCGGGGAGGATCGGAGTACCTCGCCCGAACCACCCGGTCCGCAGGCTTTCAGCCGCGCCATACGACGGGCGCCATTCCCGACCCGGTTCCGACCCCCGACTACTATCACAAAGTACTCGGGGGAGACGAGACCGGAACTGTGGCTCGTGGACTATCGGCTGGCCTGCCAACTGGGTGGAACGGACGATGACAACCTCATCATCCGCAACCTCCCCCTGTTCCTCTCCGACACCGCTCGCGCCTGGTTGGAGCACCTGCCTCCGGGGCAGGTCTCCAACTGGGACGACCTGGTCCAAGCCTTCGCCGGCAATTTCCAGGGCACGTACGTGCGCCCTAGGAACTCCTGGGACCTCCGACGCTGCCGACAACAACCGGGAGAGTCTCTCCGGGACTACATCCGGCGATTCTCGAAGCAGCGCACCGAGCTGCCCAACATCACCGATCCAGATGTCATCGGCGCGTTCCTCGCCGGCACCACCTGCCGCGACCTGGTGAGCAAGCTGGGTCGCAAGACCCCCACCAGGGCGAGCGAGCTGATGGACATCGCCACCAAGTTCGCCTCTGGCCAGGAGGCGGTTGAGGCTATCTTCCGAAAGGACAAGCAGCCCCAGGGCCGCCCACCAGAAGATGCCCCCGAGGCATCAACTCAGCACGGCGCCAAGAAGAAAGGCAAGAAGAAGTCGCAAGCGAAACGCGACGCCGCCGACGCGGACCTTGTCGCCGCCGCCGAGTACAAGAACCCTCGGAAACCCCCCGGAGGTGCCAACCTCTTCGACAAGATGCTCAAGGAGTCGTGCCCCTATCATCAGGGGCCCGTCAAGAACACCCTTGAGGAGTGCGCCATGCTTCAGCGCCACTTCCACAGGGCCGGGCCACCCGTGGAGGGTGGCAGGGCTCGCGACGACGACAAGAAGGAAGATCACCAGGCAGGAGAGTTCCCCGAGGTCCGCGACTGCTTCATGATCTACGGTGGGCAAGCGGCGAACGCCTCGGCTCGGCACCGCAAGCAAGAGCGTCGGGAGGTCTGTTTGGTAAAGGTGGCGGCGCCAGTCTACCTAGACTGGTCCGACAAGCCCATCACCTTCGACCAAGCCGACTACCTCGACCACTTGTCGAGCCCGGGGAAATACCCGCTCGTTGTCGACCCCATCATCGGCGACGTCAGGCTCACCAAGGTCCTCATGGATGGAGGCAGCAGCCTCAACATCATCTACGCCGAGACCCTCGGGCTCCTGCGTGTTGATCTGTCCTCGGTCCGGGCAGGCGCTGCGCCTTTCCACGGGATCATCCCCGGGAAGCGCGTCCAGCCCCTCGGACAACTCAACCTTCCCGTCTGCTTCGAAACACCCTCCAACTTCCGAAGGGAGACCCTCACGTTCGAGGTGGTCGGGTTCCGAGGAACCTACCACGTAGTATTGGGGAGGCCATGCTACGCGAAGTTCATGGTCGTCCCCAACTACACCTACCTCAAGCTCAAGATGTCGGGCCCCAACGGGGTCATCACCGTCGGCCCCACGTACCGACACGTGTTCGAATGTGACGTGGAGTGCGTGGAGTACGCCGAGGCCCTCGCCGAATCCGAGGCCCTCATCGCCGACCTGGAGAGCCTCTCTAAGGAGGTGCCAGACGTGAAGCGCCACGCCGGCAACTTCAAGCCAGCGGAGACGGTTAAGTCCGTCCCCCTCGACCCCAGCAGCGACGCCTCCAAGCAGATCCGGATCGGCTCCGAGCTCGATCCCAAATAGGAAGCAGTGCTCGTCGACTTTCTCCGCGCAAACGCCGACATTTTCGCGTGGAGTCCCTCGGACATGCCCGGCATACCGAGGGATGTCGCCGAGCACTTGCTGGATATCCGAGCTGGAGCCCGACCCGTGAAGCAGCCTCTGCGCCGATTCGATGAAGAAAAGCGCAGAGCCATAGGCGAGGAGATCCACAAGCTAATGGTGGTAGGGTTCATCAAAGAGGTATTCCATCCCGAATGGCTTGCCAACCCTGTGCTTGTGAGAAAGAAAGGAGGAAAATGGCGGATGTGTGTAGACTACACTTGTCTAAACAAAGCATGTCCGATGGTTCCCTACCCTCTGCCTCGCATCGATCAAATCGTGGATTCCACTGCTGGGTGCGAAACCATGTCTTTCCTCGATGCCTACTCAGGGCATCACCAAATCAGGATGAAAGAGTCCGACTAGCTCGCGACCTCTTTCATCACACCCTTCGGCATGTACTGCTATGTCACCATGCCATTCGGCTTGAGGAATGCAGGTGCGACGTACCAGCGGTGCATGAACCATGTGTTCGGCGAACACATTGGCCAGACGGTCGAGGCCTACGTCGATGACATCGTAGTCAAGACGAGGAAAGCCTCCGACCTCCTTTCCGACCTTGAAGTGACATTCCGATGTCTCAAGGCGAAAGGCATGAAGCTCAATCCCGAAAAGTGTGTCTTCGGGGTACCCCGAGGCATGCTCTTGGGGTTCATCGTCTTCGAGCGGGGCATCGAAGCCAACCCGGAGAAGATCACGGCCATCACCAGCATGGGGCCCATCAAGGAATTGAAAGGCATACAGAGAGTCACGGGATGTCTTGCGGCTCTGAGCCGCTTCATCTCGCGCCTCGGTGAAAGAGGTCTGCCTCTGTACCGCCTCTTAAGGATGGTCGAGTGCTTCACTTGGACCCCTGAGGCCGAGGAAGCCCTCGGGAACCTGAAGGCGCTCCTCACGAACGCGCCCATCTTGGTGCCCCCTGCTGCCGGAGAAGCCCTCTTGATCTACGTCACCGCGACCACTCAGGTGGTTAGCGCCGCGATTGTAGTTGAGAGACGAGAACAGGGGCATGCATTGCCCATCCAGAGGCCAGTCTACTTCATCAGCGAGGTACTGTCCGAGACCAAGTTCTGCTACCCACAAGTTCAGAAGCTGCTACACGTGGTGATCCTGACGCGGCGGAAGTTGCAACACTATTTCGAGTCTCATCCGGTAACTGTGGTGTCATCCTTCCCCTGGGGGAGATCATCCAGTGCCGAGAGGCCTCGGGTAGAATCGCAAAGTGGGCGGTGGAAATCATGGGCGAAACAATCTCGTTCGCCCCTCGGAAGGCCATCAAGTCTCAGGTCTTGGCGGACTTCGTGGCTGAATGGGTCGACACCTAGCTCCCAACAGTTCCGATCTAGCCGGAACTCTGGACCATGTTCTTCGACGGGTCGCTGATGAAGACAGGAGCCGGCGCAGGCCTACTCTTCATCTCGCCCCTCGGGAAGCACCTACGCTACGTGCTAGGCCTCCATTTCCCGGCGTCCAACAATGTGGCTGAATACGAGGCTCTGGTCAACGGGTTGCGCATCGCCATTGAGCTAGGGGTCCGACGCCTCGACGCTCGCGATGACTCGCAGCTCGTCATCGACCAAGTCATGAAGAACTCCCACTGTCTCGACCCGAAGATGGAGGCCTACTACGATGAGGTTCGGCGCCTGGAAGACAAGTTCTACGTGCTCGAGCTCAACCACATCGTCCGGCGCTACAACGAGACTGCGGACGAGCTGGCTAAAATAGCCTCGGGGCGAATAACGGTTCCCCTGGACGTCTTCTCCCGAGACCTGCATCAACCCTCCGTCAAGATCGACGACACGCCCGAGCCCGAGGCACCCTCGGCCCAGTCCGAGGCACCCTCGGCTTGGCCCGAGGCACCCTCAGCTCGGCCCGAGGCACCCTCGGTTCAGCCCGAGGTACCCTCGGCCCTCGAGGGTGAGGCACTGCGCGTCGAGGACGAGCGAAGCGGGGTCACGCCTAATCGAAACTGGCAGACCCCGTACCTGCAATATCTCCACCGAGGAGAGCTACCCCCCGACCGAGCCAAAGCTCGGCGGTTGGCGCGACGCGCCAAGTCGTTCGTCTTGCTGGGAGATGGGAAGGAGCTCTACCACCGCAGCCCCTCAGGCATCCTCCAGCGATGCATCCCCATCGCCGAAGGTCAAGAGCTCCTACAAGAGATACACTCGGGGGCTTGCGGCCATCACGCAGCACCTCGAGCCCTTATTGGAAACGCCTTCCGACAAGGTTTCTACTGGCCGACGGCGGTGGCCGACACCACTAGAATTGTCTGCACCTGCGAAGGGTGCCAGTTCTACGCAAGGCAGACCCACCTACCCGCTCAGGCCCTACAGACGATACCCATCACCTGGCCTTTCGCTGTGTGGGGTCTGGACCTCGTCGGCCCCTTGCAGAAGGTGCCCGGGGGCTACACGCACCTGTTGGTCGCCATCGACAAATTCTCCAAGTGGATCGAGGTTCGACCCCTAAACAGCATCAGGTCCGAACAGGCGGTGACGTTCTTCACCAACATCATCCATCGTTTTGGGGTCCCGAACTCCATCATCACCGACAACGACACCCAGTTCACCGGCAGAAAGTTCCTGGACTTCTGCGAGGATCACCACATCCGGGTGCACTGGGCCGCCGTGGCTCACCCCATGACGAATGGGCAAGTAGAGCGTGCCAACGGCATGATTCTACAAGGACTCAAGCCTCGAATCTACAACGACCTCAACAAGTTCAGCAAGCGATGGATGAAGGAACTCCCCTCGGTGGTCTGGAGTCTGAGGACAATGCCGAGCCGAGCCACGGGCTTCACGCCGTTCTTTCTAGTCTATGGGGCTGAGGCCATCTTGCCCACAGACTTAGAATACGGTTCCCCGAGGACGAGGGCCTACGCCGACCAAAGCAACCAAGCTAATCGAGAAGACTCGCTGGACCAGCTGGAAGAGGCTCGGGACATGGCCTTACTACACTCAGCGCGGTACCAGCAGTCCCTGCGACGCTACCACGCCCGAGGGGTCCGGTCTCGAGACCTCCAGGTGGGCGACCTGGTGCTTCGGCTGCGACAGGACGCCCGAGGGCGGCACAAGCTCACGCCTCCCTGGGAAGGGCCGTTCGTCATCGCCAAAGTTCTGAAGCCCGGAACGTACAAGTTGGCCAACCGTCAAGGCGAGGTCTACAGCAACGCTTGGAACATCCAACAGCTACGTCGCTTCTACCCTTAAGATGCTTTCAAGTTGTTCGTATACCTCGTTCCCACGCAAAGTTTAGTCATCAAGGAAGGGTCATCCTTGCCTCGGCAAAGCCCGACCCTCCCTCGGGGGCTAAAAGGGGGGAACCCCCTTTGCATCGAAATTTTTCCTCGAAAAAAGATCTTTTCTGCCAGAATGTCTTTCGGCTTTTCGACTACTTCGAAAGTGGATCCTGAAAATGACGGAGTACACGTAAGCAGCCAAGGCTGACCGAGCCGAGGGACTCCTACGCCTCCGGGATACGGATACCTCACTCATCACCTTCTGCGATAAGTAACTCGCGTTCGGATAAGTGATTCCGCGGACCGAACAAGTCTTCACGCTCGAAAGCTCCTCTGCCGAAGCGATTCTTCGGGCCTTCTCGACTGCGTCGGTGACAGAACCCCATGGACGGGCAAGAGCGCGCTTAAGCGGCAAGGCCGACTGAGCCGAGGGATTCCTACGCCTCCGGGATACGGATACCTCAGTCATCGCCTCCCATGAAAAGCAACTCTCGCTCGCACAAACAATTCTGTTACCGACGAAAAAGTCCTGATACTCGAAATAAGAGGAAAAGAAACGCAGCTTTACAACACGGCGAGGGTGTGTTTGGGCCTCGGCGGTCGCAGAAAACACACACTACAAGATAATCCGATCCTGCAGGCTCGGATCTTGACAGTTGAAGGGAGCAGCAGCACCCTCGGCGTCAACTACACCTTCGGCGAGGTCCGACCTAGCCTCGGACGGCGACACGGTCCGAGGATCTCCACTCTGAAGGACGACGTCATCATCACGCCCGGGCCATCGCCGCCAGGGTCTTCTCCAAGAATCCGGCTCGAGCAGGCGGCTCGGCTGGTCACCCCGAGGCCTCGGCCAGCTGTCCCCCGAAGACATCAGCCCGGCCCGAGGCCTTGGCAGATCAACTCTGGCGTCAGTCCCGCTAACGGACGACCCGGCCAGGCTCCGGCCGACCAAGTCTTCTTTTCGAGCCAACTCTGCCTCTGTCCGTGCTGACACCGCTACCCCTGGCTTCGGCTCATCGAAGAGCGGCCGAGGGGTTCCTTTAACTAAGCAAGAGAAGCCTCGGACAGCAAGGCCGACCGAGCCGAGGGACTCCTACGCCTCCGGGATACGGATACCTCACTCGTCACCTTTGCACGGGGCGACTCACGCTTGGTGAAGCGGTTCAGACAACCAACAGGCGAGTCTTAGTGCTCGAAAATGAGGAAAAACACGGCTCCGCGCCAAAAATACATACACGTTCAGGCCCCGACAGCCACAATGAACAAAAGACACGATGCATAAGGGAGCGCGAAGACATGGTCGCCTTTCAAGTGGGTCACCCTCCTTTTAAAGGCGACTCTCCCTACTTGCTTCCCCAGCCGTCGTGGGCTGAGTCTTCTCCAACACGCTCCAAGGTCCTCCCCCTACGGCGCGGGGGCTGGGTCCCACGCATCATGCAAGCTGGCCCAGAGCAGAAGAAGCCAAATCGCCGCGCGCGGTGCATGCAACCGCCCAGCGGTTACGAGCATTCCTCCACTTTCGCCCAGACCAGCGGGCGAAAGGGCGGGCGGCCATGCAGGCGGCATGCAACCGCGCCAAGTGGGCGCGCCCCTCCGACTTCCAACGCACCCAGCATGGGGGCCACGCCCACGCGTCATGCAACCGACGCGCCGGTCGCTACGTGCAAGCAACTGCACCGCCACTCGCACCACTACCACGCCTCCTCGACTGCGGAACCAGTACTACTGATCAGGGGTTCGTAGGCTGGCCCTCGAAGGGTTCACAGCCGCCTCAGACACAGAGCGAGGGATGACCCTGGGTACGTTCAATACATAACTGAGGCTCGGGCTACGCTCCTGAGGTACCCTAGGACATTTCCGAGACCGGCGGGAGCGATCTTGTAACGGAATCCCATCAGAGGGAGGCATCGAGCCCTCGGACCCCGTCAAAAGGGGACCGGGTCCGGCAGATCACCCGCAGGTACTTTTGAGCGCGCCTCCAGGCCTCTAGCCGACCCCTAACAAATGGGGCACGGGCGTCCACTCGGATTACCCGCCAGCAGCTCACCGGAGACACCATGTTCGGTGCCCTCCGAGGGCAACATGGCGCTTTCCCCCCTCCTCCTTGCGGAAAGGCGACGCAGGGTCGTATGTAAAAAAGTCAAGTCTGTCCTTGACCGTCCTCTCGCCCTGTGCAGAGGCTCGGGGGCTGCTCTCGCAAACCCGGCTCCGGCCAAACCGTTGACAGCATCAACATACCAGCCCGAGAACTTGGGACCCGACCGTGCGCCCGGGCTACGGCCAGCTCGCATGAGGGAACGACCAGACCAGCCGAAGCATTGCGCGAGGCATTAAGACCTCGGAGGAGTCAAACCACTCCTCCGAGGCCTCGGGGGCTACACCCGGCGGGTGCGCTCGCGCGCACCCACCGGAACAAAACGCAACCGAGAAAGGTTGGTCCCCTTGCAAAAAAGTGCGACAAAAGCCTCCAAGCGAGTGTTAACACTCCCTTCGAGGCTCGGGGGCTACTGTCGGGGACCATAATTAGGGGTACCCTCAAGACTCCTAATTCTCAGCTGGTAACCCCCATCAGCACAAAGCTGCAAAGGCCTGATGGGTGCGACTAAGTCAGGGATCGGTCCATTCGAGGGACTCGATCACGCCTCGACCGAGCCCAGCCTCGGGCAAGGGCAGCCGACCCCGGAAGGATCTACGTCTCGCCCGAGGCCCCCCTCCAGCGAACGAACATACTTCCGGCTCGCCCGAGGCCCAGTCTTCGCCAAGAAGCAACCCTGGCCAAATCGCCACGCCAACCGACCGAATCGCATGGGCATTTAATGCAAAGGTGGCCTGACACCTTTATCCTGACGCACGTCCTCCAGTCGACAGAGCCGAAGTGACCGCAGTCACTTCGCCGCTCCACTGACCGACCTGACAGAAGGACAGCGCCGCCTACGCCGCTCCGACTGCTGTGCCACTCGACAGAGTGAGGCTGACAGGCAGCCAGGCCCGGCCTCAGGCACCGTAGGAAACTCCACTTCGCCCGACCCAGGGCTCGGACTCGGGCTCAGCCCCGGAAGACGGCGAACTCCGCTCCGCCCGACCCAGGGCTCGGACTCGGGCTCAGCCCCGGAAGACGGCGAACTCCGCTCCGCCCGACCTAGGGCTCGGACTCAGGCTCAGCCCCGGAAGACGGCGAACTCCGCTCCGCCCGACCCAGGGCTCAGACTCGGGCTCAACCCCGGAAGACGACGAACTCCGTTTCGCCCGATCCCAGGGCTCGGACTCAGCCCTGGCCTCAGCCGACGGTCTCCGCCTCGCCCGACCCAGGGGCTCGGACTCGACCTCGGCCTCAGAAGACAGACTCAACCTCGACCTCGGAGGAGCCTCCACATCGCCCAACCTAGGGCACGGACCGACCACGTCAACAGGAGGTGCCATCATTACCCTACCCCAAGCTGACTCAGGCTACGGGGAACAAGACCGGCGTCCCATCTGGCTCGCTCCGCCAGACAAGTAATGATGGCGCCCCGCACGCTCCATGACGACGGCGGCTCTCAGCCCCCTTACGAAAGCAAGAGGACGTCAGCAAGGACTCGACAGCTCCGACAGCTGTCCTTCCGCCAGGCTCCAGTGCTCCTCCGATGGCCACGACACCACACGAACCGGGTGCCAAAACCTCTCCGGCTGCCACGATGGCATGTACTTAGGGCGCTAGCTCTCCTCCGCTAGACACGTTAGCACTCTGCTACACCCCCCATTGTACACCTGGATCCTCTCCTTACGCCTATAAAAGGAAGGACCAGGGCCCTCTTACAGAAGGTTGGCCGCGCGGGGAAGAGGACGGGACTGGCGCTCGCGTGAGGCTGCTCGCTCCCTCCCGTGTGGACGCTTGTAACCCCCTACTGCAAGCGCACCCGACCTGGGCGCGGGACAAACACGAAGGCCACGAGATTTCCACCTCTCTCTCTCTCCGGCTGCCTTTCCCCCCTTCGCGCTCCGTCTCGTGCCGACCCATCTGGGCTGGGGCACGCGGCGACATTTCACTCATCGGTCCAGGGACCCCCCGGTCTCGAAACGCCGACATATACGTTGATAGTTGATTAATTTTACAAAAATTTATAGGACATAAAATCATGATACACCATCCACATCATGGTCTATGGTTTCTCAAACCAAAGAAAAATCATTGGATACATGTGAAGCCCACAGATATATATGGGTTTGGTACAAAATATGCTAGGGCCACCTTAAAGACTTGATATTTGCAGAAAGAACCATCACTATCAATAGACAGGACCATCAGTGTATGACGATCAACAATCTTACTACGAGGCTACATGGAGTAAGGTTTGGTGAGCGTCGACAAAAAATCAAACTTGATTGTTAACGCAGGACATGATTTAGACATATTTAGATCACTGAATAATGTCCTACATCATGTCTAGTGATTTGCCTTGCATTGGGTTATTTGCTTCTGGTTGAAGTACACATGTCTCTTTTTCTATATTCTAGAGGGCAGACACATGATTCTAGACCTAGTCAGTTAAAAGACGTAAGAGTTATAATCCTATTACAAATATAGTACTTTCTCTATCTGGCTTGCTCGGTTTTCTTATCATGGAAGCCATGCCACCTTATTTTGTGCCTTCCTAGGAGTTCATGGCAAGTCCATCATCTTGCTGGATAGTCGGTCCTATGGGGAAGCCTTAAGATCTTGGTCCATCAAGCCCATGGACTCTTAATTATTTAACTTTAAAGTATTTTAGAATATTTAGGTTGCCACTAAGTAGAATGAAACAACATCAGAGTACTCTTACGGAGGGAAGCCATGCTATGCCCTTGACTCTTTCATCAAATGGTTTGAACTTTCTTACAAAGCGCATCCATTGGGTATAGTCACTGAGCCTCGTGATGTTTAGCATAATGAACTTGAGGATCTTTTTGCAATATTCTGACTTTTACATATCCTTTTTGAAAAAAATAGTCATCTAACATTGATTGTAATGATATTCGAGATGTTCAAACTCCTGTACTTAGTAAGAATAACCAAAGTTGAGCCTTGGCTTGCAAGCTTGTCTTGTCCAAGTACTATCGATATGTGTAACTGATAAGTAATAATTCAAGTCTATGTGCATGTGTTCGCTCTAAAATGTTGAGTGTCGTGTAATTGAGGGTCAAGTTAGTAATGGACCACTCAATTAAACATGTGATAAAAATATGCCAGTTTGCTTCCATAACTGAAAGGGAAATGTGCCCTTGGGCCATTTCTAAGTATTTTGGTGATTGAGTACCAACACAAGTGCTTAAATGTGAATTTATGCTCATGGATGGACAAAGTGCAAATCAAGAGTAAAGGTATGTTTCTAAGCCTTAGTACATTGGTTTTGTGTACTAATATATTTGTCTAAGTGTTAGAAACAGAAAGAAGAAGAAAAGAAAAGAAGTGAAAAAGACTTGGCTGTGTACAGCCAAGACTCAGCTCAGTCTGGCACACCGGACTGTCCGGTGGTGCACCGGACAGTGTCCGGTGCGCCAGGCTGACTTGGCGTGAAGTGGCCGCCCTCGGGAATTCGCCGACGACGTACGGCTAAAATTCACCGGACTGTCCGGTGTGCACCGGACTGTCCGGTGGGCCAACGGTCGGCCGCGCAATCTGCGCGGGACACGTGGCCGAGCCAACGGCTAGAAGGGGGCACCGGACTGTCCGGTGTGCACCGGACAGTGTCCGGTGCGCCAACGGCTCTCTGGCGCCAACGGTCAGCTTCGCCATTTAAGGAAGGGAATCGGGCACCGGACAGTGTCCGGTGGTGCACCGGACTGTCCGGTGCGCCCGATGACAGAAGGCAAGATTGGCCTTCCAGATTTGCTCTCAACGGCTCCTAGCTGCCTTGGGGCTATAAAAGGGACCCCTAGGCGCATGGAGGAGAACACCAAGCAACCTTTGAGCATTCTTGATCATCCACACTCAGTCTTTGCGCATACGTTTGTGATTCTAAGTGATTCGAGCTCCGTTCTAGTGAGAACCTTGAGATAGTCATTCGAGCTCGATTCTTGGCCGTGTGTGTGCGCGTTTCGCTGTGGATTTGTGTGTGTTGCTTCCCTCCCTTACTCTGTGCTTCTTTGTGATCATCTACGTGTAAGGGCAAGAGACTCCAATTTGTGGAGATTCCTTGCAAACGGGATAAAGAAAAGAAAGCAAAACACCATGGTATTCAAGTGGGTCTTTGGACCGCTTGAGAGGGGTTGATTGCAACCCTCGTCCGTTGGGACGCCACAACGTGGAGTAGGCAAGCGTTGGTCTTGGCCGAACCACGGGATAAACCACTGTGTCATCTCTGTGATTGATCTTCTGTGGTATCTGTGTTTTGTGAGACTCCTTTCTAGCCACTTGGCATTAATTGTGCTAACACTTAACCAAGTTTTGTGGCTTAAGTTTAAAGTTTTACAGGATCACCTATTCACCCCCCCCCCTCTAGGTGCTCTCAATTGGTATCAGAGCCGTTCTCTTCAAGAAAGGGACTAACCGCCCGAAGAGATGGATCCTAAGGGCAAGGGGATAGTGATCAACGATAAGGAGAAGGAGTCCTTCGTCAACGAGCCCAAAGATGACAAGCCTACCGACTCCGGCTCGGGTAATAGACGGAAGGGAAGAAGAAGAAGACGAGGCGCATCAAGGAGATCGTCTACTACGACGACAGCGATGAGTCTACTTCTTCCCAAAAGGACGACGATCACAACGACTACGAGAAAAGGAAACTGGTTAATTCGAACTTTTCTTTTGACTACTCTCGTATTCCGCAAAGTTCAAATTCACATTTGCTCCCCATTCCACTTGGCAAGCCCCCTCACTTTGATGGAGAGGACTACAGATTTTGGAGCCACAAAATGCGTACTCACTTGTTCTCTCTCCATCCTAGCATATGGGAGATTGTAGAGAGTGGAATGCACTTTGATAGTACGGATAATCCTATGTTTATTAATGAACAGATTCATAAAAATGCACAAGCTACTACTGTGTTGCTAGCCTCTTTGTGCAGGGACGAGTACCATAAGGTGAGCGGCTTGGACAATGCCAAGCAGATTTGGGACACCCTCAAGATCTCTCATGAGGGGAATGATGTCACCTTGCTCACCAAGATGGAATTGGTGGAGGGCGAGCTTGGAAGATTCGCAATGATAAGGGGCGAGGAGCCAACTCAAACATACAACCGGCTCAAGACCCTTATCAACAAAATAAGGAGCTACGGAAGCACGCGATGGACGGACCACGACGTCGTCCGACTAATGCTAAGGTCCTTTACCGTTCTTGATCCTCATTTGGTAAATAATATTCGTGAGAATCCCAGGTACACCAAAATGTCGCCCGAAGAAGTCCTTGGAAAATTCGTTAGCGGGCGAATGATGATCAAGGAGGCAAGGTACGTGGACGACGCCTTGAATGGTCCAATCAACGAGCCGCAACCCCTTGCTCTCAAGGCAACAAGAAGCAAGGAGGCGCTACCTAGCAAGGTGGCACAGATTGAGGCGGCCGGACTTAATGATGAGGAGATGGCCCTCATCATTAAGCGCTTCAAGACGGCGCTTAAAGGACGCAAGGGACAGCCAAGCAAGACCAAAGCCAAGGGGAAGCGCTCATGCTTCAAATGCGGTAAGCTTGGTCATTTTATTGCTAACTGTCCCGACAATGATAGTGATCAGGAACAAGGGAACAAGAGGGAGAAAAAGAAGAACTATAAGAAGGCAAAGGGCGAGGCTCATCTTGGCAAGGAGTGGGATTCGGACTGCTCCTCGTCCGACTCCGACAATGAAGGACTCGCCGCCACCGCCTTCAACAAGTCATCCCTCTTCCCCAATGAGCGTCACACTTGCCTCATGGCAAGGGAGAAGAAAGTAAGCACTCATAATACTAGTACTTATGCTTCTTCAAGTGAGGATGAGTCTAGTGATGATGATGAGATAGATTACTCATGCTTATTCAAGGGATTAGATAGAACCAAGGTAGACAAAATCAATGAATTGATTGATGCCTTGAATGATAAGAATATGCTTTTAGAAAAGCAAGAGGATTTGTTGTATGAAGAACATGATAAATTTGTAGAAGCACAAAAATCTCATGCTCTAGAAGTTAAAAGAAATGAAATGCTTTCTTGTGAATTATCTTCTTGCCATGAGACAATTTCTAAATTAAGGAGCATTAATGATGATTTGAATGCTAAGTTAGAGATTGCTAGTAAATCTACCTCTTATGTAGAAAATGTTGTAACGTGCACTAGGTGTAAAGATATTAACATTGATGCTTATAGTGAACACCTAGCTTGCATTTCTAAATTAAATGAAGAGGTAGCTAGTCTTAATGCCCAACTTGAGACTAGCAAAAGTGATTCTGAGAAACTAAAATTTGCTAGGGATGCCTACACGGTTGGTAGACACCCCTCAATTAAGGATGGGCTTGGCTTCAAGAGGGAAGTCAAGAACTTAACAAGCCATAAGGCTCCCATCTCCGCCAAGGAGAAAGGGAAGGCCCCTATGGCTAGTAGTGCTGAAAAGAACTATGCCTTTTTGTATCATGATAGGAGACAATCTAGAAATGCTTATCGGAGTTATAATGCATATGATGCTTTTGATTCTCATGCCATGTTTTCTTCTAGTTCTTCTTATGTGCATGATAGAAATGTTGGTAGGAGAAATATGGTTCATAATATGCCTAGGAGAAATGTTGTTAATGTTCCTAGGAAAGTTAATGAACCTTCTACAATATATCATGCTTTGAATGCTTCCTTTGCTATTTGTAGAAAGGATAGGAAGATAGTTGCTAGGAAATTAGGGGCAAAATGCAAGGGCGATAAAACTTGCATTTGGGTCCCTAAAACAATTGTGACTAACCTTGCAGGACCCAACAAGAGTTGGGTACCTAAGACCCAAGCCTAAATTTGCCTTGCAGGTTTATGCATCCGGGGGTTCAAGCTGGATAATCGACAGCGGATGCACAAACCATATGACGGGAGAGAAGAAAATGTTCACTTCCTACGTCAAAAACAAGGATTCCCAAGATTCAATAATATTCGGTGATGGGAATCAAGGCAAGGTAAAAGGTTTAGGTAAAATTGCTATTTCTAATGAGCACTCTATATCTAATGCGTTTTTAGTAGAGTCTCTTGGATATAATTTACTATCTGTTAGTCAATTGTGCAGTATGGGATACAACTGTTTATTTACAAATGTAGATGTGTCTGTCTTTAGAAGAAGTGATGGTTCACTAGCTTTTAAGGGTGTACTAGACGACAAACTTTACTTAGTTGATTTTGCAAAAGAAGAGGCCGGTCTAGATGCATGCTTAATGGCTAAGACTTGCATGGGTTGGTTGTGGCATCGCCGCTTAGCACATGTGGGAATGAAAAACCTTCACAAGCTTTTAAAGGGAGAACACGTGATAGGGTTAACTAATGTGCATTTCGAAAAAGATAGACCTTGTGCAGCTTGTCAAGCAGGTAAACAAGTGGGAGGAGGGCATCACAGCAAGAATGTGATGACCACATCAAGACCCCTGGAGCTGCTACATATGGACCTCTTCGGACCCGTCGCCTATCTAAGCATAGGAGGAAGTAAGTATGGTCTAGTTATTGTTGATGACTATTCCCGCTTCACTTGGGTATTCTTTTTGCAGGATAAGTCTGAAACCAAGGGACCCTCAAGCGCTTCCTCAAGAGAGCTCAAAATGAGTTTGAGCTTAAGGTAAAGAAGATAAGGAGCGACAACGGGTCCGAGTTCAAGAACCTTCAAGTGGAGGAGTTCCTTGAGGAGGAAGGGATCAAGCACGAGTTCTCCGCTCCCTACACACCACAGCAAAATGGTGTGGTAGAGAGGAAGAACAGGACGCTAATCGACATGGCGAGGACGATGCTTGGAGAATTCAAGACCCCCGAGTGCTTTTGGTCGGAAGCCGTGAACACGGCTTGCCACGCCATCAACCGGGTCTACCTACATCGCCTCCTCAAGAAGACGTCGTATGAGCTGCTAACCGGTAACAAACCCAATGTATCGTACTTTCGTGTATTTGGGAGCAAATGCTACATTCAAGTGAAGAAAGGTAGAAATTCTAAGTTTGCTCCCAAAGCTGTAGAAGGGTTTTTGCTAGGTTATGATTCAAATACAAAGGCGTATAGGGTCTTCAACAAATCATCGGGTTTGGTTGAAGTCTCTAGCGACGTTGTATTTGATGAGACTAATGGCTCTCCAAGAGAGCAAGTTGTTGATCTTGATGATGTAGATGAAGAAGATGTTCCGACGGCCGCTATACGCACCATGGCAATTGGAGAGGTGCGGCCACAGGAACAAAATGAGAGAGATCAACCTTCTTCCTCAACAATGGTGCTTCCCCCAACTCAAGACGATGAACAGGTTCATCAACAGGAGGCGTGTGATCAAGGGGGAACACAAGATGATCATGTGATGGAGGAAGAAGCGCAACCGGCACCTCCAACCCAAGTTCGAGCGATGATTCAAAGAGATCATCCCGTCGACCAAATTCTGGGTGATATCAGCAAGGGAGTAACTACTCGATCTCGATTAGTTAATTTTTGTGAGCATTACTCCTTTGTTTCTTCTATTGAGCCTTTCAGGGTAGAAGAGGCCTTGCTAGATCCGGACTGGGTGTTGGCCATGCAAGAGGAGCTCAACAACTTCAAGAGGAATGAAGTTTGGACGCTGGTGCCTCGTCCTAAGCAAAATATTGTGGGAACCAAGTGGGTGTTCCGCAATAAACAAGACGAGCACGGAGTGGTGATGAGGAACAAGGCTCGACTTGTGGCAAAAGGTTATGCCCAAGTCGCAGGTTTGGACTTTGAGGAGACATTTGCTCCTGTGGCTAGGCTAGAATCAATTCGTATTTTGCTAGCATATGCCGCTCACCATTCTTTCAGGTTGTACCAAATGGATGTGAAGAGCGCCTTCCTCAACGGGCCGATCAAGGAGGAGGTGCACGTGGAGCAACCCCCTGGCTTCGAGGATGAACGGTATCCCGACCACGTATGTAAGCTCTCTAAGGCGCTCTATGGACTTAAGCAAGCCCCAAGAGCATGGTATGAATGCCTTAGAGATTTCTTAATTGCTAATGCTTTCAAGGTTGGGAAAGCCGATCCAACTCTTTTCACTAAGACATGTGATGGTGATTTGTTTGTGTGCCAAATTTATGTCGATGACATAATATTTGGTTCTACTAATCAAAAGTCTTGTGAAGAGTTTAGCAGGGTGATGACGCAGAAATTCGAGATGTCGATGATGGGCGAGTTGAACTACTTCCTTGGATTTCAAGTGAAGCAACTCAAGGACGGCACCTTCATCTCCCAAACGAAGTACACGCAAGATTTGCTAAAGCGGTTTGGGATGAAGGACGCCAAGCCCGCAAAGACGCCGATGGGAACCGACGGACACACCGACCTCAACAAAGGAGGTAAGTCCGTTGATCAAAAGGCATACCGGTCAATGATAGGTTCGTTGCTTTATTTATGTGCTAGTAGACCGGATATTATGCTTAGTGTATGCATGTGTGCTAGATTTCAATCCGATCCTAAGGAGTGTCACTTAGTGGCGGTAAAGCGAATCTTTAGATATTTGGTTGCTACGCCTTGCTTCGGGCTCTGGTATCCAAAGGGGTCTACCTTTGACTTAATTGGATACTCAGATTCCGACTATGCTGGATGTAAGGTCGATAGGAAAAGTACATCGGGGACGTGCCAATTCTTAGGAAGGTCCCTGGTGTCATGGAACTCTAAGAAACAAACCTCCGTTGCCCTATCCACCGCTGAGGCCGAGTACGTTGCCGCAGGACAGTGTTGTGCGCAACTACTTTGGATGAGGCAAACCCTCCGGGACTTTGGCTACAATCTGAGCAAAGTCCCACTCCTATGTGACAATGAGAGTGCTATCCGCATGGCGGAAAATCCTGTCGAGCACAGCCGCACAAAGCACATTGACATCCGACATCACTTTTTGAGAGACCACCAGCAAAAGGGAGATATCGAAGTGTTTCATGTTAGCACCAAGAACCAGCTAGCCAATATCTTTACCAAGCCTTTAGATGAGAAGACCTTTTGCAGGCTGCGTAGTGAGCTAAATGTCTTAGATTCGCGGAACTTGGATTGAATTGTAGCATACATGTATTTATGCTTTTGATCCTGTTCCGTTTTGCATTTTGTTGTTAAGTATGGTGCTCAAGTTGTACAAACACTCCCCGGACCTCACAGGTCCTTGTGCAAGTGATGCACATGTTTAGGGGGAGATGTGTTACAACTTGACCCGTTGAGACTAACCATATGCTTGAGTTTGCTTGTTTTAGTCTCAAAGGAGAATTGAAAGGGAAAAGGTGGACTTGGACCATGAAAGACTTCCACTGCACTCCGATGAGAGGGTAACCTATTCCAAGTTCATCTAATGAACTCTTATTGCCATTTGCTCTTATTCGAAGATTTGGTGAGGCAATGGGGTTAAAGGGCCAAGATTGATCCCGTTTTGGTGCTTGATGCCAAAGGGGGAGAAAATAAAGGCCAAAGCGATAAATGGATCAGCTACCACTTGAGAGATTTTGAAACGAGTAGTATAGAGCTTTTGGTTTGACAAAACACTTTTGTTGTCTCTCTTATCAAAAGTTGGCTTCTTGTGGGGAGAAATGTTAATTATGGGAAAAAGGGGGAGTTTTTGAAATCTTGAATCAATTTGTCTTGAAATGACTCTCTTTATGCTTCAACATGTGTGTTTGACTTAGAGATAGAGATTTGAGTTTGATTTGCAAAAACAAACCAAGTGGTGGCAAAGGATGATCCATATATGCCAAAATTGAATAAAACTCAAAATTATTTTATTTGAAGTGATATTGCACTTGTTCTAGTTGCTTTATGTTGTGTTGGCATAAATCACCAAAAAGGGGGAGATTGAAAGGGAAATGTGCCCTTGGGCCATTTCTAAGTATTTTGGTGATTGAGTACCAACACAAGTGCTTAAATGTGAATTTATGCTCATGGATGGACAAAGTGCAAATCAAGAGTAAAGGTATGTTTCTAAGCCTTAGTACATTGGTTTTGTGTACTAATATATTTGTCTAAGTGTTAGAAACAGAAAGAAGAAGAAAAGAAAAGAAGTGAAAAAGACTTGGCTGTGTACAGCCAAGACTCAGCTCAGTCTGGCACACCGGACTGTCCGGTGGTGCACCGGACAGTGTCCGGTGCGCCAGGCTGACTTGGCGTGAAGTGGCCGCCCTCGGGAATTCGCCGACGACGTACGGCTAAAATTCACCGGACTGTCCGGTGTGCACCGGACTGTCCGGTGGGCCAACGGTCGGCCGAGCCAACGGTCGGCCGCGCAATCTGCGCGGGACACGTGGCCGAGCCAATGGCTAGAAGGGGGCACCGGACTGTCCGGTGTGCACCGGACAGTGTCCGGTGCGCCAACGGCTCTCTGGCGCCAACGGTCGGCTTCGCCATTTAAGGAAGGGAATCGGGCACCGGACAGTGTCCGGTGGTGCACCGGACTGTCCGGTGCGCCCGATGACAGAAGGCAAGATTGGCCTTCCAGATTTGCTCTCAACGGCTCCTAGCTGCCTTGGGGCTATAAAAGGGACCCCTAGGCGCATGGAGGAGAACACCAAGCAACCTTTGAGCATTCTTGATCATCCACACTCAGTCTTTGCGCATACGTTTGTGATTCTAAGTGATTCGAGCTCCATTCTAGTGAGAACCTTGAGATAGTCATTCGAGCTCGATTCTTGGCCGTGTGTGTGCGCGTTTCGCTGTGGATTTGTGTGTGTTGCTTCCCTCCCTTACTCTGTGCTTCTTTGTGATCATCTACGTGTAAGGGCAAGAGACTCCAATTTGTGGAGATTCCTTGCAAACGGGATAAAGAAAAGAAAGCAAAACACCGTGGTATTCAAGTGGGTCTTTGGACCGCTTGAGAGGGGTTGATTGCAACCCTCGTCCGTTGGGACGCCACAACGTGGAGTAGGCAAGCGTTGGTCTTGGCCGAACCACGGGATAAACCATTGTGTCATCTCTGTGATTGATCTTCTGTGGTATCTGTGTTTTGTGAGACTCCTTTCTAGCCACTTGGCATTAATTGTGCTAACACTTAACCAAGTTTTGTGGCTTAAGTTTAAAGTTTTACAGGATCACCTATTCACCCCCCCTCTAGGTGCTCTCAATAACAGTAAATATTTTGTCAGTTGATCTCATAACAATAACTTCTAGGGCAATATATACTTATTGCTATGTATAAATAGATAATTCTAGGGTAAATTATTTTCACCTTTCCATCTTTTCCTCCTAGCATTTGCACTCCACACTCTTGCGCAAATCTTTTGCTCCCCTAAGCTCTAGTCTATGGGTGTGTTTGGTTTGGCTTTTAGCTTTGGATTTTTGCCCCATAAAATACAAAAGCCACACAAAGGACTGGATCTAGAAAGCAGCTTTTTCTAAGAGCCGACATTCTCGTAGTGCAAAACTGAAAGCACCTCTAGAGTCTAGACCTACTTTTAGAAACTTTCGGATGGAACTATGAAACTATATATGGAAAAAGTTTTTGTGATTTTTAGTGGTTTCCACCAAATGATTTTTAGCTTTTAATCACAGCTTACACCGACGTTTTTCACAGCTCACAACCCACAACAGCTTTTTCACAGCCACAACTCAACCAAACTAACCCTATGTTCACCCATGCTAGATGTGAGTGAAATCCCATGCCTACATCTATACGATTGGGAAAAAGTCAATGTAGCAGATGTTTAAGCTAACAAAGGTAGTAGCTACACTTGCGAAGATGAAGCCACCAAACATTTGTGTAAGGAAAATATGAAGGACGACATAAAGACAAATATGAAGGATGACATAACAACCATGATATTTGTGTAAGGCAAGCACTTGGTGAGGTCTTGTTTGCTTAAACTGGTCATCTAGTGCTCTAGCTTCGGCATCTCAATGCTATTCATAATGGTTTGCATAGCTTCAATTTTGGTAGTGATTGGGATGCATTCTGAAGCAGTGTCCTTTGTGCCACCAAACACCATAGACTCAGAAAAGTACCCCATCCTTTTAGCATAGTTTCAGAGTTCCATAACTTCTTTATTGGCTAGTTTCCTTCCAAGTACATGGCGAAGTGTGAACGTTACCGATTTTGGGCCTTTGGCCCCTTCGAGTAATAGGGACATCTTCACAAACTCCAGTTTTTGCCTTTCTTCTCCCTCCTCTGTTGCTTCTCGTCTTCATCAGTACTTATCCATCTGTCTCTTCCTATTCATCTTTTTGTTCTGCATTTGAAGCACTTTTTCTCTTAGACTGAGATGCCTTTTCATCTACCACCATGGTCTCATCTAAACTAACATTTTTTGGTGGCGATTGAGTGACTTTAGTGCTCTCCACCTCGAACAGTTTGCTAAAGATGGCATCCATGGCCATCACCATATGGGGAAGCTTCTTTGGTGCTTTAGTTGTCTTGTCCTTATTCCCCCTTTGGTCGGGGTTTCTTCTTTATCAACACCCCTATCTTTGAATGTGGTTTCCTCTTTGAGGGTAGCCTTTGTCCTAATTTCCTTTGATGTAGTGGTAAAGTTAACCAAGTTAGCCCCTAGCGAATTCAACATTTACAAAAACTTGCTTAGTCATAAAATTTGAGTAATGCCCAGCGCAGAGGCAAAAGCGCTCTCTTGGCCGCTAGTTTTGGTCTCGGCCCTTTTTTATTCCTTTGGCAGGTCCTACATGCGCGGGTGTGCCTTCGACTTTGGCTTCTAACACTAGCCCTGCTTCTAAAGATACAACTTCATCCTTCTCATGGCCAACAACACCCTTCCTTCTTCTAGCTTTGGAATCTTGGGCCTTCTCCTTGAGGTAAGTTTTTGGCTTCACTCACTGAATTCATGCGCCTTGAAATCATTTTCTTCTTCTTCACTTGGCACATGTCCTCCCTCTATGTAATGCTAATTTCCCTTTTTCTTTTCAACCCAACTTCGTCTTCCTTGTCTAGGTCGGAATAATCTCAGTAGGAAAAGTTATAGGCTATGAAAACCATGTTCAACCTTTTCTTTTCTCATCCACTGAAGGCAACAATAAGTAGACAGTCTTCCTTTGTGATGTAGTTACTCATGATCTTGTTGTATATGGTATTGATAGCCTCCAACCATTTGGGATAGGGTTTCTTGAATAGTACGAAGTTCTTGAACACGTACGACAACCTCACCAGACTATCGGGTGTAACCTCAACCTTCTTTCCCCATTGACATTCAGCTTTGGCATCGACCATCTATCTTTGACAAGGAACAACGTACCTAGAAGGCCAAGTGCTCTTGTACCAAGTCACGTGTTCCTATGTAGTCACACATGGTGTTGAAGGCGACCATAGGTGTTTGAGTAGCACCACTCATATTGCAAAGTGACCTCTTGATGCCAAAGCTTGGCTTGATGGGCATCATGATAAGTTCCTTTATATCTTTTTGTTTTTCCAAACTAATTTTTAAAATTGAACCGCTCCTTGGTTCTGTTGTTCGGCCATTTGCTCTAGTATACAAGGACTTGCAAAGCAGGTTCTTAGTAACTGCCTCCATAGTGGCACTGCTGGTAGACCAATGCACTTCCTCAATGCTCGAAGCATCATCATTTCTTCGAAGTGCCACAGATGATGTGGGGCGGAAAACCTTGCGGTTTTTATGATGTGTGTCATCATATTAGTTCGTAGGACAGACAAAGAACATAGCGGGTTGCAAAAGTAGGCTTTTCTAAGCTTCGGAGGTAGAGCACGACGAAGAAATAGGGTGGCTAGGTAGTAATAAATGTTGTGCGCCCATATGCGGGGGTTGATGGCTTATATAGAAAAGAAAGCATGACAAACATGGAGGTGAATGGGCTTATACTTAGTGCCTTGTGGGCCTAGTTGTGTACTCTATGTTTTCAAACGCAAAAAAGTGCCCGACAAGTATCTGTTTTTAATAACGAGTTCAATGAAAGGTGTTTTCAGACCTTCTGTGCAAAGCCCACTTTGTTGAGTTTCGCGGTTTGATCACATTATGGAAAACGAACAAATCATGTGAGGGGCTACTATTGGGGAGAAGGATTTGCCAAAGGTCCTTGTATAACGATGTCTGTTGTTTTAAGTTTTTCTAGGAAACAACTCCTAAAGGCTTCAGACATCTTCTTTAGGCTACTAAGGATGGGACAAAATTCCATCATCAAACAAATGCATGTTTCGAGAAGCAAAGGATTGAACGAAGCTTCGTCTACTCTAGATCGTGAGTAGATGAAAAGAGCAAGTGAAGACGTACTTGACACGCCTCGTTCACAAAAGGTAGAAAGTACATTTGCGTAATCTCAGACAAAGGTGCATGTCACAGTGTCCCTATATAGGTGAATAGTGCCCATGTAGAGGACAATTCTTTTTTTATTCTCGAGTTGAATTCTATTACCTCGACTACCAATGAAAATCAATTTCCACTAGCAGTTTTTTAGCCCAACTGCTACTGGAAATCGATTTTCACTGGTGGTTGTCAGTTACCCGCATGTACAAATAATTATTTCTACTGGTCCCTAGCAGTGGCGGTTCTGAAAACGTCAGTGCAAATGTGTTCACAACCACTACCGGAATTCAGCTCTTTGACGAGTGCCAAATGATTTGCCGAGTGTTTTCTTTTGGGCACTCGGCAAAGAGCTTCTTTGTCGAGTGCCAAGCAGAAAACCCTTAGTAAAAAAACACTTCACAAAGAAACATTTTGCCGAGTGTTTTATTTTTGACACCCGACAAAGAGTTTATTTGTCGAGTGTTTTTTAACACTCAGCAAAGAGCTTCTTTGCCGAGTGTTTTTTTGACACTAGGCAAAGAGCTTCTTTGGCGATTGTTTTTTCAACATTAGGCAAAGACAATTTAAAAGTCACATTTTGAAGCAGTAAATTAATTCAAATGAAAAAAAATTTAAATACAAATTTGTATAACTCATCAAGATGTACAAATTATATTTTTATCATTTCTTCATATGACAAAACAAAGTAAATTTGTTCATAAAACCTATATATATCTCTCGTAGTTTATGAAACTATAAGCGAGATGCATAAGATTTATGAATAATGTTAGAACCATCATGTAGGATGAACAAATGATCAAACAACCAAAATAAACTTTGTAGATCTTAAGAAGTTATAGAACTTTGTAGTTGGCAACTTTTTCATTTGAAGTCATCTTGTCAACGAAAACTACGTATGAATTTAAAAACTTTAAAATTTGAATTTTGACGACCTCAAATGAAAACCACCAACATAAAAGTTGTAGGTCTTGAAAAGTTATGAAACTTTATAATTGACAATGTTTTGGTTTAAAATCATTTTGTCATACATAACTATGTTTGAATTTTAAAATTTGATTTTTTTTCAAACTACCTCAAATGGAAAACCACCAAAATAAAAGTTGTAGGTTTTGAAATGTAATGAAACTTTGTAATTGATATTTTTTGATTGAAAATCATCTTACCATATAAAAATTCGTGTGAAATTTCCAAATTTGAAATTTAATTTTTGTAAACGGTCTCGGATGTAGAAACTATCATAATAGAAGTTGTAGATCTTAAAAAGTTATGCAACTTTATAATTGACAACATTTTCAATTGAATTTATTTAGTGTTTTAAATAATCAAATTACTCTCGGTTTGTTATAATATATGAGGAATGAAAATGTAATATAGACATTATTGATGTAGTAGTGTAGTGGTATAGAAAGTTATATATACGAGAGAGAGGTTGCAAATTTGAATCTCGATCGTTGTACAACCTGAATGTCTTGTGTGGACATCGAAGGTATTTGTATTGAAGTTCGTGTAATCCTTAAGTATATGGTTCAATATAACCAAAAGGAACATGGTTAAAGTGAGAAAAGAATAGTAATCCATTTTTCCACGTACGTTTTTTGACATGACAATTTCTTTACTGTGTTGTCCTTCTCCTCTTGTCTTCAGTGTTTAAATAGCGAGATAAGCGGTTTATTCCACATTTCTCAAAACTGCAAATATCGAGTTACATTAAGATATAGCGGGATATATTAGACCAAATAACATAACTTTTCGCTACTAAAAAGGCTATTTAGAAATATGTCAGTCGCTATAACTGGATATTTAAAGGGTTTTTTACATCTGTATCCTTAGTTTTGGCACAGACCTCATTGCTACCCTTAGTTTTTGGACGATCTCAATCATATCCATGCCGCTCTCCTTTCCTCATTCATGCCCTCCCACGCCGTTTCCGTCACTTGCCGTCGACTGACGTGTGGACCCAAATTTCTCTCCAGTCGTCTTCCTCTCTATCCGGTCACCTCCCCGATCCCAGATCGACTGACCCGCCGATTCCCCATTGACCTCCCCGAACCCCGATTCCCCATTCCTCTCCTTCCTCCCCGAATCCGAGCTCGGCGCGGCGCCCTGCCCTGCGCGCAGACGCGTCTCGGCGACCTGCTGCCTCTGCTGCTCCTCCGTGCCTCTGCTGCTCCGCGGCCTAAGCTCCGGGCGGACGGATCCGCGGTTGACCTCCAGCGGCTCCGCTGCCTCTGCTGCTTCCTGTCTCCAGCGGCTCTGTTGCACGACGGCTGCCTCCCGGTGCTCTGTGCCCCACGCTTCGGCTGCCGAGGCAAGCGGCTCCACTGCCCGACGGCTGCCTCCCGGTTCTATATCCCCACGCGCTCGCGCTCCGCGCTCCAGAGGCCCCCCTGCGCTCTCGATGCCTCCCACTAGTCCGTGCCCCTGCTCGCCCTCCCGAGGCCCTGCAAGCTTCCAACTTGCTGCTCCTGTGTGAGATTCAGTCGTCGACGCGATCTTCTTGACAGTAGCAGCAGTACATGCTCGTCTCCTCCAGGCAAGGAGCAGAACATCTAATCTATGTTTAATGTTGGCTACTAAAATAGGTGTTGTATAGGTTTTTCCACCCTTTGCTCATATGGGTTCTTAACGTCGTTATTTCCTATGAAATAGGATGGATCATATTATTCTCAATGATGAGGTTGAACCAATAGAAGTAGTTGCTGCACCAGATGATGATGAGAGGCAGTATCCTTAGTTTGTTGACAAGTGGGATATGCTAGAATTTGAGGACTATGATGGAGATATTGTCACAGAGGCACAATTTGAAGAGGAGGAGGAGGAAAACATAGCTATGGGGGTGGATGAGCAAGGAGAGAGTGATGATGTACCGAGAAATGATTATGACAGAGATAATCCATCCTTAAAAGAAGGCAGCACATTTGCATCGATGATCGAATTTAGGAATTCACTTGCTACCTATTGCATCAAAGGTGAGTATGATTATGTGTCGGGGACCATAATTAGGGGTACCCTCAAGGCTCCTAATTCTCAGCTGGTAACCCCCATCAACATAAAGCTGCAAAGGCCTGATGGGTGCGATTAAGTCAGGGATCGGTCCATTCGAAGGACGCGATCACGCCTCGCCCGAGCCTAGCCTCGGACAAGGGCAGCCGACCCCGGAGGATCTCCGCCTCGCCCGAGGCCCCCTCCAGCGACTGACGTATTTCCGGCTCGCCCGAGGCCCTGTCTTCGCCAAGAAGCAACCCTGACCAAATCGCCACGCCGACCGACCAAATCGCAGGAGCATTTAATGCAAAGGCAGCCTGACGCCTTTATACTGACGCGCGCCCTGCAGCCGACAGAGCCGAAGTGACCGCCGTCACTTCGCCGCTCCACTGACCGGCCTGACAGAAAGACAGCGCCGCCTGCGCCACGCCGACTACGGTGCCACTTGACAGAGTGAGGCTGACAGGCGGTCAGGCCCGCCGCAGACGCCATAGGAAACTCCGCTCCGCCCGACCTAGGGCTCGGACTCGGGCTAAGTCCCGGAATACGGCGAACTCCGCTCTGCCCGACCCAGGGCTCGGACTCGGGCTAAGTCCCGGAAGACGACGAACTCCGCTCCGCCCGACCCAGGGCTCGGACTCGGGCTAAGTCCCGGAAGACGGTGAACTCCGCTCCGCCCGACCCAGGGCTCGGACTCGGGCTAGGTCCCGGAAGACGGCGAACTCCGCTCCGCCCGACCCAGGGCTCGGACTCGGGCTCAGCCCCAGAAGACGACGAACACCGCTTCGCCCGACCCTAGGGCTCGGACTCCGCGCTGGCTTCAGCCGACAGTCTCTGCCTCGCCCGACCCAGGGCTCAGACTTGACCTCGACCACGGCTTCGGAGGAGCTTCCACATCACCCAACCTAGGGCGCAGGCCGGCCACGTCAACAGGAGGCACCATCATTACCCTACCCCGAGCTGACTCGGGCCGCAGGGAACAAGACCGGCGTCCCATCCGGCTCGCTCCACCAGATAGGCGATGATGGCGCCCCGCTTCCTCAGTGACGACGGCGGCTCCCAGCCCCCTTACGGAAGCAGGAGGACGTCAGCAAGGACTCAACAGCTCCGACAGCTGTCCCTCCGCCAGGCTCCAGCGCTCCTCCGACGGCCACGACATCACGCCAGCAGGGTGCCAAAATCTCTCTGGCTGCCACAACGACATATACTTAGGGCGCTAGCTCTCCCCCGCTAGACACGTAGCACTCTGCTACACCCCCCATTGTACACCTGGATCCTCTCCTTACGCCTATAAAAGGAAGGACCATGGCCCTCTTAGAGAGGGTTGGCCGCGCGGGGACGTGGAGGAGACAGGCGCTCGCGTGAGGCCGCTCGCTCTCACACCCGCGTGGACGCTTGTAACCCCCTACTGCAAGCGCACCCGACCTGGGCGCGGGACGAACACGAAGGCCGTGGGATTTCCACCTCTCTCACGGCCGTCTCCGGCCACCTCACTTCCCCCCTTCGTGCTCGCTCTCACGTCGACCCATCTGGGCTGGGACACGCGGCGACATTCACTCGTCGTCTTAGGGACCCCCCGGTCTCGAAACGCCGACAGTTGGCGCGCCAGGTAGGGGCCTGCTGCGTGTTGACGAACAACTTACCGTCAAGCTCCATATGGGCAGTCTCCAGCAACCTCTCCGACCTGGGACGATGCTCCATTTCGGGAGCCTCGAGTTCATGTCCCTCGACGGCGGCTACGACATGATACTCATTCCACCGCCTGGCGGCGGTGGCAATGGCGGCCGACAGCCCGCCCGCCGGCGGCGGAATCGACGACGTCTTCCCCGCGTGGTGGAAGAACAACATTCGAGCTCACCCCGTCCTCTCCCCCGCCGACGGAGGAGGAGGCGGGGCAACCAAGGCCAAGCGGGAGGCCGCGCCTCGTCGACTGTCGAGCGAGTCGGCGGCCCCAGCGCTCCGTCAGGGGGCGCGTCGGGCATCGACCTCGCGCTTGAGACGAAGACGAGCGCCGTCTCCCCGCGACACGCCAATCCCGAGCACACGGACGACGCCGGCACGCTCGCGGAAGGCTTGCTGGGCGTCACCCTCGTACCTGGGACGACGGTGCAGTCAGTCCCCGACGTGACTTCATCACCGCCCGTCGACCAAGAGGTACCGACCGATTCCCATCTCGCGCCTTTCGGATTCAGCCTCGATCCGCCAAGCGGCCTCGCTTGGGCGGACGCTCCCGTAGAGGCGAGCCCGAACCCTTTGGGGAATCATATGCGGTCACCCTGGGACCGGCTGACGGACGTCTCGACCTACGGGCCCTCTGGGTCCGAGGAAGACGACGAGCCCAACTTCTGTTGGGATTTCTCTGGACTTGGCAGCCCCAGTGCCATGCGGGACTTCATGACCGCATGCGACTACTGCCTTTCCGACTGTTCCGACGGTAGCCGTAGCCTCGGCGACGAGGACTGCGGCCCAAGACGCGAATGTTTCCACGTCGATCTAGGGGGTCCCTCTGAAGGCAACCGTCTTGGCATGCCGGAGGACGGTGATCTCCCTAGGCCGGTGCCTCGCGTTGACATCCCACGGGAGCTAGCTGTGGTCCCCGTTCAGGCGGGGAGCCATGACCCACAGCTCGAGCAAATCCGTGGGGTGCAGGCCAGGCTCGACGAGGGAGCAGGAGCGCTTGAGCCGATCCGCCGGGACGTCGGGCAGGCATGGGTGGCCCAACCTCCAGCCGGAGAAATACGTCATCTACCCCAGGGCTTCCAGCACCGCATTACCGACGACGTCAGGGTCAGGCCGCCACCCGCATCCAGTGGGGTTGGCCAGAACCTGGCTGCAGCAGCAATGCTCCTCCGCGCGATGCCGGAGCCATCAACCGCCGAGGGGCGGTGAATCCAGGGAGAGCTCAAGAATCTACTGGAAGGCGCCACGGTCCGACGGGCCGAGAGCTCCGCCTCCCGAAGGCAGGGGTACCCCTCGGAACCTCATGTCGCGACTTCCCGATTCATGCGGGAAGCCTCGATCTACACCGGGCGCACGCGCCACACGGCGCCTGCGGCCCCGGGTCGCCTCGGCAACGAGCGCCCTCGCCGCGACCGTCAGGCCCACCTCGACGAGAGGGTGCGCCGAGGCTACCACCCCAGGCGTGGGGAACGCTACGACAGCGGGGAGGATCGGAGTCCTTCGCCCGAACCACCCGGTCCGCAGGCCTTCAGCCGGGCCATACGACGGGCGCCGTTCCCGACCCGGTTCCGAACCCCGACTACTATCACAAAGTACTCGGGGGGAGACGAGGCCGGAACTGTGGCTCGCGGACTACCGTCTGGCCTGCCAACTGGGTGGAACGGACGATGACAACCTCATCATCCACAACCTCCCCTGTTCCTCTCCGACACCGCTCGCGCCTGGTTGGAGCACCTGCCTCCGGGGCAGATCTCCAACTGGGACGACCTAGTCCAAGCTTTCGCCGGCAATTTCTAGGGCACGTACGTGCGCCCCAGGAATTCCTGGGACCTCTGAAGCTGCCGATAGCAGCCGGGAGAGTCTCTCCGGGACTATATTCGGTGATTCTCGAGGCAGCGCACCGAGCTGGCCAACGTCACCGACTCAGATGTCATCGGCGCGTTCCTCGCTGGCACCACCTGCCGCGACCTGGTGAGCAAGCTGGGTCGTAAGACCCCCACCAGGGCGAGCGAGCTGATGGACATCGCCACCAAGTTTGCCTCCGGCCAGGAGGCGGTCGAGGCTATCTTCCGGAAGGACAAGCAGCCCCAGGGCCGCCCATCGGAAGATGCCCCCGAGGCATCAACTCAGCGCGGCGCCAAGAGGAAGGGCAAGAAGAAGTCGCAAGCGAAACGCGACGCCGCCGACGCGGACCTTGTCGCCGCCGCCGAGTACAAGAACCCTCGGAAACCCCCAGGAGGTGCCAACCTCTTCGACAAGATGCTCAAGGAACCGTGCCCCTATCACCAGGGGCCCGTCAAGCACACCCTTGAGGAGTGCGTCATGCTTCGGCGCCACTTCCACAGGGCCGGGCCACCCGCGGAGGGTGGTAGGGCCCACGACGACGAAAAGAAGGGAGATCACCAAGCAGAAGAGTTCCCCGAGGTCCGCGACTGCTTCATGATCTACGGTGGGCAAGCGGCGAATGCCTTGGCTCGGCACCGTAAGCAAGAGCGCCGAGAGGTCTGCGCGGTGAAGGTGGCGGCGCCAGTTTACCTAGACTGGTCCGACAAGCCCATCACCTTCGACCAAGCCAACCACCCCGACCATGTGCCGAGCCCGGGGAAATACCCGCTCGTCGTCGACCCCGTCATCGGCGACGTCCGGCTCACCAAGGTCCTCATGGACGGAGGCAGCAGCCTCAACATCCTCTACGCCGAGACCCTCGGGCTCCTGGGTATCGATCTGTCCTCCATCCGGGCAGGCGCTGTGCCCTTCCATGGGATCATTCCTGGGAAGCGCGTCCAGCCCCTCGGACAACTCGACCTTCCTGTCTGCTTCGGAACACCCTCCAACTTCCGAAGGGAGACCCTGACGTTCGAGGTGGTCGGGTTCCGAGGAACCTACCACGCGGTACTGGGAAGACCATGCTACTCGAAGTTCATGGCCGTCCCCAACTACACCTACCTGAAGCTCAAGATGCCGGGCCCCAACGGGATCATCACCGTCGGCCCCACGTACAAACACGTGTTCGAATGCGACGTGGAGTGCGTGGAGTACGCCGAGGCCCTCGCCGAGTCCGAGGCCCTCATCGCCGACCTAGAGAGCCTCTCTAAGGAGGTGCCCGACGTGAAGCGTCATGCCGGCAACTTTGAGCCAGCGGAGATGGTTAAGGCCGTCCCCCTCGACCCCAGCAGCGACGCCTCCAAGCAGATCCGGATCGGCTCCGGGCTCGATCCCAAATAGGAAGCAGTGCTCGTCGACTTTCTCCGCGCGAACGCTGACGTCTTCGCGTGGAGTCCCTCGGACATGCCCGGCATACCGAGGGATGTCGCCGAGCACTCGCTGGACATCCGAGCCGGAGTCCGACCCGTCAAGCAACCTCTGCGCCGATTCGACGAGGAGAAGCGCAGAGCCATAGGCGAGGAGATCCACAAGCTGATGGCGGCAGGGTTCATCAAAGAGGTATTCCATCCCGAATGGCTTGCCAACCCTGTGCATGTGAGAAAGAAAGGGGGGAAATGGCGGATGTGTGTAGACTACACTGGTCTGAACAAGGCATGTCCGAAGGTTCCCTACCCTCTGCCTCGCATCGATCAAATCGTGGATTCCACTGCTGGGTGCGAAACCCTGTCTTTCCTCGATGCCTACTCAGGGTATCACCAAATCAGGATGAAAGAGTCCGACCAGCTCACGACTTCTTTCGTCACACCCTTCGGCATGTACTGCTATGTCACCATGCCGTTCGGCTTGAGGAATGCGGGCGCGACGTACCAGCGGTGCATGAACCATGTGTTCGGCGAACACATTGGCTGCACGGTCGAGGCCTACGTCGATGACATCGTAGTCAAGACAAGAAAAGCCTTTGACCTCCTTTCCGACCTTGAAGTGACATTCCGATGTCTCAAGGCGAAAGGCGTCAAGCTCAATCCCGAAAAGTGTGTCTTCGGGGTGCCCCGAGGCATGCTCTTGGGGTTCATCGTCTCCGAGCGGGGCATCGAAGCCAACCCGGAGAAGATCGCAGCCATCACCGGCATGGGGCCCATCAAGGACTTAAAAGGCGTATAGAGGGTCATGGGATGTCTCGCGGCTCTGAGCCGCTTCATCTCACGCCTCGGCGAAAGAGGTCTACCTCTGTACCGCCTCTTAAGGAAGCCCGAGTGCTTCACTTGGACCCCTGAGGCCGAGGAAGCCCTCGGGAACCTGAAGGCGCTCCTCACGAAGGCGCCTATCTTGGTGCCCCCAGCCGCCGGAGAAGCCCTCTTGGTCTACGTCGCCGCAACCACTCAGGTGGTTAGCACCGCGATTGTGGTCGAAAGGCAAGAAGAGGGGCATGCATTGCCCATTCAGAGGCCAGTCTACTTCGTCAGCGAGGTACTGTCCGAAACCAAGATCCGCTACCCACAAGTTCAGAAACTGCTATATGCGGTGATCCTGACACGGTGGAAACTGCGACACTACTTCGAGTCCCATCCGGTAACTGTGGTGTCATCCTTCCCCCTGGGGGAGATCATCCAGTGCCGAGAGGCCTCGGGGAGGATTGCAAACTGGGCGGTGGAAATCATGGGCGAAACAATCTCGTTCGCCCCTCGGAAGGCCATCAAGTCCCAGGCTTTGGCGGACTTCGTAGCTGAACGGGTCGACACCCAGCTCCCAACAGCTCCGATCCAGCCGGAGCTCTGGACCATGTTCTTCGACGGGTCGCTGATGAAGACGGGAGCCGACGCAGGCCTACTCTTCATCTCGCCCCTCGGGAAGCACATACGCTATGTGCTACGCCTCCATTTCCCGGCGTCCAACAATGTGGCCGAATATGAGGCTCTGGTCAACGGGTTGCGGATCGCCATCGAGCTAGGTGTCCGACGCCTCGACGCTCGCGGTGACTCGCACCTCGTCATCGACCAAGTCATGAAGAACTCCCACTGCCGCGACCCGAAGATGGAGGCCTATTGCGATGAGGCTCGGCGCCTGGAAGACAAGTTCTACGGGCTTGAGCTCAACCACATCGCCCGACGCTACAACGAGACTGCGGACGAGCTGGCTAAAATAGCCTCGGGGCGGACAACGGTTCCCCTGGACGTCTTCTCCCGAGACCTACATCAACCCTCCGTCAAGATTGACGACACGCCCGAGCCCGAGGTACCCTCGGTCCAGCCCGAGGTACCCTCGGCCCCCGAGGGCGAGACGCTTCACGTTGAGGGGAGGCAAAGCGGGGTCCCGCCTGATCAAAACTGGCAGGCCCCGTACCTGCAGTATCTCCACCAAGGAGAACTACCCCTCGACCGAGCCGAAGCTCGGCGCTTGGCGCGGCGCGCCAAGTCGTTCGTCTTGCTGGGAGATGGGAAGGAGCTCTACCACCGCAGCCCCTCAGGCATCCTCCAGCGATGCATCTCCATCACTGAAGGTCAGGAACTCCTTCGAGAGATACACTCGGGGGCTTGCGGCCATCACGCAGCACCTCGAGCCCTTGTCGGAAATGCTTTCCGACAAGGATTCTACTGGCCGATGGCGGTGGCCGACGCCACTAGAATCGTCCGCACCTGCGAAGGGTGTCAGTTCTACGCAAGGCAGACCCACCTGCCTGCTCTGGCTCTATAGATGATACCCATCACCTGGCCTTTTGCTGTGTGGGGTCTGGACCTCGTCGGCCCCTTGCAGAAGGCGCCCGGGGGCTACACGCACCTGTTGGTCGCCATCGACAAATTCTCCAAGTGGATCGAGGTCCGACCCCTAAACAGCATCAGGTCCGAGCAGGCGGTGGCGTTCTTCACCAACATCATCCATCGTTTCGGGGTCCTGAACTCCATCATCACCGACAACGGCACTCAGTTCACCGGCAGAAAGTTCCTGGACTTCTGCGAGGGTCACCACATCCGGGTGGACTGGGCCGTTGTGGCTCACCCCATGACGAATGGGCAAGTAGAGCGTGCCAACGGCATGATTCTACAAGGACTCAAGCCTCGGATCTACAACGACCTCAACAAGTTCGGCAAGCGATGGATGAAGGAACTCCCCTCGGTGGTCTGGAGCCTGAGGACAACGCCAAGCCGAGCCACGGGCTTCACGCCGTTCTTTCTAGTCTATGGGGCCGAGGCCATCTTGCCCACAGACTTAGAATACGGTTCCCCGAGGACGAGGGCCTACACCGACCAAAGCAACCAAGCTAGCCGAGAAGACTCGCTGGACCAGCTGGAAGAGGCTCGGGACAGGGCCTTACTACACTCGGCGCGGTACCAGCAGTCCATGCGACGCTACCACGCCCGAGGGGTCCGGTCCCGAGACCTCCAGGTGGGCGACCTGGTGCTTCGGCTGCGACAAGACGCCCGAGGGCGGCACAAGCTCACACCCCCCTGGGAGGGGCCGTTCGTCATCGCCAAGGTTCTAAAGCCCGGAACGTACAAGCTGGCCAACAGTCAAGGCGAGGTCTACGGCAACGCTTGGAACATCCAACAGCTATGTCGCTTCTACCCTTAAGATGTTTTCAAGTTGTTCATATACCTCGCTCCTACGCAAAATTTAGTCATCAAGGAAGGGTCAACCTTGCCTCGGCAAAGTCCGACCCTCCCTCGGGGGCTCAAAGGGGGGAACCCCCTCTGCGCCGAATTTTTTCTTCGAAAAAAGATCCTTTCTGCCAGAATGTCTTTCGTGCTTTTTGACTACTTCGAAAGTGGATCCTGAAAACGACGGAGTACACGTAAGCAGCCAAGGCTGACCGAGCCAAGGGACTCCTACGCCTCCGGGATACGGATACCTCACTCATCACCTTCTGCGATAAGTAACTCACGCTCGGATAAGTGATTCCGCGGACCAAACAAGTCTTCACGCTCGGAAGCTCTTCTGCCGAAGCGATTCTTGGAGCCTTCTCGACTGCGTTGGTGACCGAACCCCATGGACGGGTAAGAGTGCGCGTAAGCAGCAAGGCCGACCGAGCCGAGGGACTCCTATGCCACCAGGATACGGATACCTCACTCGTCACCTTCTGTGAGAAGCAACTCTCGCTCGCACAAGCAATTCTGTTACCGACAGAGAGTCCAGATACTCAAAATAAAAGGAAAGGAGACGCAGCTTTACAACACAGCGAGGGTGTGTTTTGGCCTCGGCGGCCACAGAAAACACGCGCTACAAGATGATCCGACCCTGCAGGCACGGATCTTGACGCTTGAAGGGAGCAGTAGCACCCTCGGCATCGACAACACCTTCGGCGAGGTCCAACCTAGCCTCGGACGGCGACACGATCTAAGGGTCTCCGCTCTGAAGGACGACGTCATCACCACGCGCCGGGCCATCGCCGCCAGGGTCTTCTCCGAGAATCCGGCCCGAGCAGGCGGCTCGGCTGGACACCCCCGAGGCCTCGGCCAGCTATCCCCCGAGGACGTCAGCCCGACCCGAGGCCTCGGCAGGTCAACTCCGGAGTCGGTCCCGCTGACGGACGACCCAGCCAGGCTCCGGCCGACCAGGTCTTCTTTTCGGGCCAACTCTGCCTCTGTTCGCGCTGACACCGCTACCCCTGGCCTCGGCTCATCGAAGAGCGGCCGAGGGGTTCCCTTTAACTGAGCAAGAGAAGCCTCGGGCAACAAGGCTGACTGAGCCGAGGGACTCCTACGCCTTCGGGATACAGATACCTCACTCGTCACCTTTGCACGGGGCGACTCACGCTTAGTGAAGCGGTTTAGACAACCAACAGGCGAGTCTTAGTGCTCGAAAATGAGGAAAAAACATGGCTCCGCGCCAAAAATTACATACATGTTCAGGCCCCGATAGCCACAATGAACAAAACACTGGCATTCAAGGTGCCATTACAAACGGAACTCCGGTTCCACCTCCGCAGGTACGAACAACACCACTCGATGGAGGGGGGCCTGCGGGGCAACGGAAGACCGACGAACGGCGCGCCGTCACCTGCTCCAGCAGCGGCGACGACGACGACTTCTGCTCCGGGGGGCCGAACAGCAGCAGCGATGACCTCAGGGCGGATGGTGCTACCAGGAGGCCCCCGCCCATGCCCAAACTCGTGAAGCAAGGGCGGGCAGAAGGCCGTAGAGTTGGAGGTCGGTCCGTGGGCGGACCTGGCTGTTGCATCAGCGGAAGAACCTCTTCCAGCTGCCGTGGCAGAAGCCGGCACCGAGAACGGCTCCGAAGCCACTCGGGCTCGAGAGCCAGGCATGCTGCAGCTACCGGCGCCACGGACGACAACCGCCCTCCCCCCAATCACTGAGGGAAGGAGCGGGCCACCACCCACGTAGGGGCCGGCCCCAACTCGGCACACTCCCCTCCCCAGCCTTGGTGATGAAAATCCTTGAGGCTGAGGGAGGGGCAGAGGCCGCGACCCGGTTTGCTTTCCCCCGCCACCAAACTGGAGGTCACCGTCTTGGGTGACCGCCGGTGGAGGGGTGCAACCGGGCTGCCTGATGAAAATCCTTGAAGTCAAACGATGGCTGAGAGGTACCAACTCCCACGGAGTTGCGTTCCTCCAACGGCAAGGCGGGAAGACTGCGAGCATCCCCCATCCGGGGGCTTGGAAGGTCGAAAGGCACGATGCATAAGGGAGCACGAAGACATGGTCGCCTTCCAAGGGGGTCACCCTCCTTTTAAAGGCGACTCTCCCCTACTTGTGTCCCCAGCCGTCGTGGGCTGAGTCTTCTCCAACACGCTCCAAGGTCCTCCCCTACGACACGGGGGCTGGGTCCCACATGTCATGCAAGCCGGCTCTGAGCAGAAGAAGCCAACCCGCCATGCAGGCGGCATGCAACCGCCCAGCGTTTACAAGCGGCTCTCCACTTTTGCCCAGACCAGCGGGCGAAAGGGCGGATAGCCATGCAGGCGGCATGCAACCGCGCCAAGTGGGCGCACTTCTCCGACTCCCAACACGCCCAGCACGGAGGCCCAGGCCCACGCGTCATGCAACCGGCGCGCCGGATGCTTCGTGCATGCAACTGCACCGCCGCTTGCGCCACCACCGCGCCTCCTCGACTGTGGAACCAATACCATGACTCGAGGCGACCCAGAGCACGACCCAGCGGCGCCAGCCTGGTACGACGGTCAATACGGCCAAAAGTGGGCCGGCAGTAATGGCGGTGGCAGGCGGGCAGGGGCAGCGGTCAAGTCACCAGCCAAGCCTACGTCCCATCCAGAAGCGACGAGAGAACCCACTCTCACGGCGTGAAGACAACGCGCTCGTGTTCCGTTCCTCGAACAGCTCGCGCACGCGCAACAGTCGCCCCGCGAACCACTCGCCCCGTCGCATTAACTCCGAGGCGGGACAGGCGGCGCCTCTGGCAGGAGAAGCGAGCGACGCTTCACCTTCGCCACAATAACCGCATCGAAAAAGGTACGCCACGTCGTTCAATTTCGTGTCCTTTTCCCTTTTTCCTCTTTTTCTCTCTTGCAACAGAGACCGGGAAAGGGGGATACCCCGAAAAGGATCCTTCTCCGTGAAGGAACCAGGCTCCGAGCCCCCTACTGATCAGAGGTTCGAAGGCTGGCCCCTCGGAAGGGTTCAACAGCCGCCTCAGATCGCGTGGGCTCTACACCCACTACTGGTCAGAGGTTCGAAGGCCGGCCCCTCGGAAGGGTTCAACGACCGCCTCAGGCTACTCGGGCTCCGCGCCCACTACTGATCAGGGGTTCGAAGGCTGGCCCCCGAAGGGTTCACAGTCGCCTTAGACACAGAGCGAGGGATGACCATGGGTACGTTCAATACATAACCAAGGCTCGGGCTGCGCTCCCGAGGTACCCTAGGACATTTTCAAGACCAGCGGGAACGATCTTGTAACGGAATCCCATCAGAGGGAGGCATCGAGCCCTCGGATCCCGTCGCCAGGGGACCGGGTCCGGCAGATCACCCGCAGGTACTTTTGGACGCGCCTCTGGGCCCCTAGCCGACCCCTAACGAATGGGGCACGGGCGTCCACTCGGATTACCCGCTTGCAGCTCACCGGAGACACCATGTTCGGCGCCCATCGAGGGCAGCATGGCGCTTTCCCCCTCCTCCTTGCGGAAAGGCGACACAGGGGCGTATGTAAAAAAGTCGAGTCTGTCCCGGATCGCCCTCTCGCCCTGTGCAGAGGCTCAGGGGCTGCTCTCGCAAACCCGGCTCCGGCCGAACCGTTGACAGCGTCAACATACCAGCCCGAGAACTTGGACCCGACCGTACACCCGGGCTACGGCCAGCTCGCATGAGGGAACGACCAGACCAGCCGAGGCATAGCGCGAGGCATTAAGACCTCGGAGGAGTAAAACCACTCCTCCGAGGCCTCGGGGGCTACACCCGGCGGGTGCGCTCGCGCGCACCCGCCGGAACAAAACGCAACCGAGAAAGGCTGGTCCCCTTGCAAAAAAGTGCGACGAAAGCCTCCAAGCGAGTGCTAACACTCCCTTCGAGGCTCGGGGCTACTGTCGGGGACCATAATTAGGGGTACCCTCAAGGCTCCTAATTCTCAGCTGGTAACCCCCATCAGCATAAAGCTGCAAAGGCCTGATGGGTGCGATTAAGTCAGGGATCGGTCCATTCGAAGGATGCGATCACGCCTCGCCCGAGCCTAGCCTCGGACAAGGGCAGCCGACCCTGGAGGATCTCCGCCTCGCCCGAGGCCCCCTCCAGCGACTGACGTATTTCCGGCTCGCCCGAGGCCCTGTCTTCGCCAAGAAGCAACCCTGACCAAATCGCCACGCCGACCGACCAAATCGCAGGAGCATTTAATGCAAAGGCAGCCTGACGCCTTTATCCTGACGCGCGCCCTGCAGCCGACAGAGCCGAAGTGACCGCCGTCACTTTGCCGCTCCACTGACTGGCCTGACAGAAAGACAGCGCCGCCTGCGCCACGCCGACTGCGGTGCCACTTGACAGAGTGAGGCTGACAGGCGGTCAGGCCCGGCCGCAGACGCCATAGGAAACTCCGCTCCGCCCGACCCAGGGCTTGGACTCGAGCTAAGTCCCGGAATACGGCGAACTCCGCTCCGCCCGACCCAGGGCTCGGACTCGGGCTAAGTCCCGGAAGACGACGAACTCCGCTCCGCCCGACCCAAGGCTCGGACTCGGGCTAAGTCCCGGAAGACGGCGAACTCCGCTCCGCCCGACCCAGGGCTCGGACTCGGGCTAAGTCCTGGAAGACGGCGAACTCCGCTCCGCCCGACCCAGGGCTCAGACTCGGGCTCAGCCCCAGAAGATGACGAACACCGCTTCGCCCGACCCTAGGGCTCGGACTCCGCGCTGGCTTCAGCCGACGGTCTCCGCCTCGCCCGACCCAGGGCTCGGACTCGACCTCGACCATAGAAGACAGACTCGACCACGGCTTCGGAGGAGCTTCCACATCACCCAACCTAGGGCGCAGGCCGGCCACGTCAACAGGAGGCTGCCATCATTACCCTACCCCGAGCTGACTCGGGCCACAGGGAACAAGACAGGCGTCCCATCCGGCTCGCTCCACCAGATAGGCGATGATGGCGCCCCGCTTCCTCAGTGACGACGGCGGCTCCCAGCCCCCTTACGGAAGCAGGAGGACGTCAGCAAGGACTCAACAGCTCCGACAGCTGTCCCTCCGCCAGGCTCCAGCGCTCCTCCGACGGCCACGACATCACACCAGCAGGGTGCCAAAATCTCTCCGGCTACCACAACGGCATGTACTTAGGGCGCTAGCTCTCCCCCGCTAGACACGTAGCACTCTGCTACACCCCCCATTGTACACCTGGATCCTCTCCTTACGCCTATAAAAGGAAGGACCAGGGCCCTCTTAGAGAGGGTTGGCCGCGCGGGGACGTGGAGGAGACAGGCGCTCGCGTGAGGCCGCTCGCTCTCACACCCGTGTGGACGCTTGTAACCCCCTACTGCAAGCGCACCCGACCTGGGCGCGGGACGAACACGAATGCCGCGGGATTTCCACCTCTCTCACGCCCATCTCCGGCCACCTCACTTCCCCCCTTAGCGCTCGCTCTCGCGTCGACCCATCTGGGCTGGGACACGCGGCGACATTCACTCGTCGGCTTAGGGACCCCCCGGTCTCGGAACGCCGACATTATGTAATTGACAAGAGTGAGCCAACTAGAATGACTGTTCATTGCGCATTTGAGAGGTGTTAGTGGAGGATACATGCTTCCCGTATGCGGAATAGTACAATTATTCATGTCAAATTGAATCCATCTCCTCACACTTGTCCAAGTGAAAGAAAAGGGTCACATAAGGTAGCTACAAGTAGATGGTGTGCAGATGCAGTATTAGAATGGTGACAGATAACCCATGCATTGGTACAACTGAACTGGTAAAGAAGATTAAAGAGAAGTACAACATTTCGGTGCCTTACATGAGAGTGTATTATGGCAAGGAAATGGCTCTTGACAAGATTTATGGCCCATGGAAGGAAAGCTTTAACTTATTATTCACTATTAAACTATATTTTGTCCAATTTTTTACCTTAAGTAAATAAGGCCAAAACATGAGTCCATGCCAAGTTTCACTATTTTTTGATCAAATTTGCTATTTATTTATTTATTTTTGGCTAGGAAGGCATTTAACCCACAAAAATAGTAAATAGTCCAAAAAAGGGACATCTCTGCATGAAGTAAGTTTGTATTGGCTAGATGAACAAATTGTACAAATTTGAATGAAGAAACCACACAAAACTAAGAAATGTAGCTCAAACCATGTAGTTGTAGTCCAATGTCATGAAACTTAGTGAGATATGTGTCCATTTGTGAAGCACCTATATTCAAACTTTTGCATAATCCTCTAAATTTTTTTACCTTAAGTAAATAAGGCCAAACATGAGTCCATGCCAAGTTTCACTATTTTTGATCAAATTTGCTATTTATTTATTTATTTTTGGCTAGGAAGGCATTTAACCCACAAAAATAGTAAATAGTCCAAAAAAGGGACATCTCCGCATGAAGTAAGTTTGTAGTGGCTAGATGAACAAATTGTACATTTTCCTTGGAAAAAAACAAACAAAATAAAGAAATGTAGCTCAGATAATAGAAGCATGTCAAATAGCTACACTTCCCTATCTCTTCAAGTTCGAGCCCTTTAGTTCCTCTTTTTTTGCCCCCTTTTTTATTTTTTTGTATCTTTTTCCTGAGAGACGCCATGACTGGATTCAGTATATAGTTCTGTTTTCCCTCTTTTGTTGCCCCATTGTTTTGTTTCTTTTTCCTAAGAAACGGCATGACTGGAATTCAGAACCAATTTCAAAAAAGGACCAAATTCAATATAGAGCTCCGTTTTCTTTTTTCAGAATAGAGCTCAGTTTTCAGAACCATCAGAACCAAGACCAAGATGTTACTGCAAATACACATGTTGCATCATAAGTAGGTCCATCATACATATACATATTAAAAGGACAATACACAACTTCCCGGTCATCTAGAATGGCATCACAAGGAGGTCCATCATACATATACATATTTAACGCTTGCAACCATAGTTCATAACAAAGAAAAGCAAGGCAATAAAAATCATGGAAGCATACAAAACTACAAACATCTTCTTCAAGTCGCTCAAGTTGTTATTCATCTTCTTCAGTTCTGCAGTAAACATGTCCCAGTTCGCCGCCACTCGTTCGTCCCCAAAATTAGACGCCATCATCTCCCCCAGGCCGCTAGTAAGCCCTATCCCTTCGACCATTTAATGTAATCATCCATCCACATGAAAAATTTGCATTTTTTCCTGAAACTAAACCACCAAAATAAACATAATTGAGCAGTAATAAAGTAGTAACCACCAAAATAAGCTTTCTTTCACACTTAACGAATTCCCTACCAAAGTTGCCATTCTCTGACCTTTTCGATATGAGCCTCACTAGTGGCTCTGGACGTTCGCACTCGGGGCAGCGGGTGAGCAGAACGGACCCGTACCTGGGCCATCCATGTCCTGCATTGAAGGGGCTGCTCGCACGCGACATGCTACTAAACACAAAAAAATATCTAATTAAATGCAAGCAATTGTTGATCCCAAGTGACAAAAGGCTCTCAAACCAGGCCATCACATGTGACCACTATAGTACTGACTTCCATCAAGGATATATGGGACATGTGATCCCAAGTGCCATTTGAATAGGAGAACTTGTTACATACTGCTGTTTACCGCGTGGATGTGTTGGAAGCTGAACTAATTTAGACTAATTTCTATGAAGAAGGTACTCTTGTTTTTAAAGAAAAAAAGTACATGTAAACTGGTTTACCAGGTTGAAGGGGAACTGGAGCAGCGGCGCCGTCGTTGGGAGTGCACGGGCCACGAGTGTCGACGGGGAACCGGATGAGCGGCGCCGTCGTTGGGAAGCAGGCAGGTGTGCTTCTCTCTCGGATTCGTCCGCCCGGTGCTCTGCGCTCGCTGGTAGGCTGTCGCGTCGCATCGGGTCCGTCGCAGGCCGCCGCGCCGAGCTCGGATTCGGGGAGGGAGGAGAGGAATGGGGAATCGGTCCTGGGTTTGGGGAGGTGAATGGTGAATCGGCGGGCTCGAAGGCACGGAGGAGTAGCAGAGGCACGGAGGAGCAGCAGAGGCAGCAGGCCGCCGAGCCGCGTCCGCGCGCAGGCCGCCGCGCCGAGCTCAGATTCAGGGAGGGAGGAGAGGAATGGGGAATCGGGTGCCAAGCCGCGTCCGCGCGTGCAGGCCACCGCGCCGAGCCGCGTCCGCGCGCAGGGCAGGGCAGGGCGCCGATCTCGGATTCGGGGAGGGGGGAGAGGAATGGGGAATCGGGGTTCGGGGAGGTCAATGAGGAATCGGCGGTTCGGTCGATCTGGGATCGGGGAGGTGACCGGATAGAGAGGAAGACAGCTAGAGAGAAATTTAGGTCCACACGTCAGTCGACGGCAAGTGACGAAAACGGCGTGGGAGGGCATGAATGAGGAAAGGAGAGCGGCATGAGTATGATTGAGGTCGTCCGAAAACTAAGGGTAGCAATGAGGTCTGTGCCAAAACTACGGATACAGATGTAAAAAACCCATACTTAAAACTTTACTTGTCTCTCTACCTCTAAGTGTAAGGGGGTCTCATCATTTTAATTATACTGTTTTGTTATGGTTTTTTGAGAGACTTTAACATGTGCAATAAATGTCGCATGAATAAAATATAAAACTTAGTCTACGATAATTTTAGCTAGTCCATTTGTGTTTTCTAGAACGGACCAACGTCCACTTATTACACGTATGAAACATATATTGGTACCTCCTTATCAAATTATCGTTGTTACCCTTGCAGGATATGAATGCTTGGAATTGTCGAGCACAACCTTATTCATGAACGTGGGCACGAATGAGGACAGATCCCTCTGTGTTGGCAACGATAAACCCAAGGCTCATCCATTGCAACGCGGCCTAGCAAGGGCGGTTGAAACAATGCAGCCGATCGATCGGAGCTGCAACCCGAACGGTTCCTGAAGAGAAATTTCCATGCACTTACTCATCAGGATGCAGGATTACACAATGCGATCGACGTGCTAGTTGCTCTATATATCTACCGGCACTCGCCACGCAAATTAATTAAACATCAGCACAGCAGTGGGGCAGGTCTTGTGAGAATCCACAATGACTACTCATCGTCGCTTAGTTATCCTCGCGTCGTCGTTCGTGATCTGCTTCCTCCTTCCCGCCCTTCCGGCTGATGCCGAAAGCCTCCCAGGCTTTCGCGGCACCATGATCCGCCGCACTGGTGGTACAGCCACCATTAACTTCACGCTGGCCGCTCGAGACTCTTACCGTCGGCTGTCATCCCTTGCCTCCCGGTCCTCGACGAGCCACTTGAATAGTAGTGACAATAATACACAGAGAATACCCTTAAGGATGGACGACAGCGGCGGCGCCTACGACATGGAGTTCTCCATCGGCACACCGCCACAGAAGCTGACAGCCCTCGCCGACACCGGCAGCGACCTGATCTGGGCCAAGTGCGGCGGCGCGTGCACTACGTCCTGCGAGCCACAGGGCTCGCCTTCGTACCTCCCCAACGCGTCGTCTACGTTCGCCAAGCTCCCGTGCTCCGACCGTCTGTGCAGCCTCCTGCGGTCCGATTCTGTCGCATGGTGTGCCGCCGCCGGCGCCGAGTGCGACTACAGGTACTCTTACGGCCTCGGCGATGACGATCACCATTACACGCAGGGATTCCTCGGGAGAGAGACCTTCACTCTCGGCGCCGACGCCGTGCCGAGCGTCAGGTTCGGCTGCACCACAGCGTCGGAGGGCGGTTACGGCTCGGGCTCCGGCCTCGTTGGGCTCGGCCGCGGGCCCCTGTCCCTGGTCTCCCAGCTCAACGCCAGCACCTTCATGTACTGCCTCACCAGTGACGCCTCCAAGGCCAGCCCTCTCCTGTTTGGCTCACTCGCCAGCTTGACGGGCGCCCAGGTCCAGTCCACCGGCCTCCTCGCATCCACCACCTTCTATGCCGTGAACCTGCGTAGCATATCGATCGGCTCGGCGACGACGCCCGGTGTTGGCGAACCCGAAGGCGTGGTGTTCGACTCCGGCACGACACTGACGTATCTTGCTGAACCGGCGTACTCGGAGGCGAAGGCGGCGTTCCTGTCGCAGACGAGTCTTGAGCAGGTAGAGGATACGGACGGATTCGAGGCATGCTTCCAGAAACCTGCCAATGGTAGGCTCTCCAACGCTGCTGTCCCAACCATGGTGCTGCACTTCGACGGTGCTGACATGGCCTTGCCGGTGGCCAACTACGTCGTCGAAGTGGAAGACGGCGTTGTGTGCTGGATCGTCCAGAGGTCTCCCAGCCTGTCTATTATCGGAAACATCATGCAGGTGAATTACCTTGTCCTGCACGACGTCCACAGATCAGTATTGTCGTTCCAGCCGGCGAACTGCGATACTTACCAAGCGAACGAGGCATCTCGTCCCTTGTATCAGTTTTCTATCACTATGCTCCTATGCTTCTATATGTATATGTATACTTTTATATTTTAATATATTCACTACCAAATATATACAGCCTGATGATAAATTTCAACGCGAATTTGTTTTTAAACTTTCAATGAACTCCATGAATATATAGTAGAAACCCCGCATAAATATGTGATAAGTGTAAGAAACACTGCTGCGTAAACTATTTCCCATGCAATATGCAGTCCATCACAGTCACAGTAGTCGGCTTCTAACGAATTAGCTACGAAACCTTTTTTTACTGCTAATTAATTGCGAAGTAGCTATGATAAGAAAGAAGTTGACCAGATCTTCACGACAAGAAATTGACCAGATCTTCATGACAATAGGTCAAAGAATCAAAGATAACCAGTTGTAAATGAAGGATCGAAAAGGTGACACAAAGGAGGGTGAATGGGAGCAACTCAAATTATGTTGCCAAAACTAGAACATGAGCACTTAACTTCAATGGAGATCAAGAAGTCACTCAAACCAAAAGTACATTAACCAACCACTGATCTCATGTTTTGAAAATGTTACTATGACTCACACGAAACCAACAAAATGAACAGGTCACAAATCGGACACCAAAAAATCCGAACCAGCCGAAAATTGTGTCGCTATCTAGTGTTGTTTCCAGTAGCTCGAAAATCAGTTTTCGAATGCGAAACTGATCCAAACGGACTCTGATTAAGCTGAAGTTTTACACCCACCTTAACGAATGAGTTTCCAAGGACACCACAAATTGTAAACTCAAACGGATTTGTAAATCAATCGCGGATCAGAAAACACATATTAGACTATGGTTTAGTTAGGGTTTTCAAAACAGTTCAGATTGCATCACAACCATAAACTGCTCAAATTAGATGATTGCGGTGGTATAGAGAGTGATCTTACCCTAAGGCAATTGCCAAAATAATCCCCAACTCAAGAAATCAAGGATTCTTCCAAAATCCAATGGAGAAGAGAGGAAACGAGCGTGGAGATAAAATTGAATCAAAAACTTCAACACATACAAAACTGAGCATGCGATTCGAGAAACCCTATGGATGGATCTAACCACCATTCCTTTGAATGATGGAATAAAGAATACAAAATCACAGATGTCGAGTTCAAAGCATTTGTGGAACTCGGACTAACTAGGGAAATGAAACTAGGGTTTTCTAAACAAAAAACAAATGAGCTAGCCAAAAAGATGGCTATCATAACAACCCACCAATCTATTTATAGAGATTTATTTCACTAGTCACCCCTAAATACATAGAGCCTATCCATTTAGACGGCTGTGAAATGGACCAACTCCTGAGATTTTGATCTAACGGCCACGCGCTCCACAGGAAGTTGCTTTGCCTCGAAGCACACTTCGCGATGATGCCACATGTCGCCTCTGATTCCCGCCGGAACTGCACCGCCAAGTTTTGAGGCCCAAACTCAGCAAAACCAAGAGGTGAGTGGTTTTGAGGATCAACCACTAAAACCGCCGTGAGTAGTGCACAACATACGCGTCCCCCATATCATAAACACGTGTCCCGCCAGTCCTCGACTGCGCGGGCGACCCGATTCGCTCTGTCATGTCCTCGCATCCGTGTATGTCCCATGTGTCAGCCACCATGGCTAGTCGCTCAAGTTCTTCGGTCCCTTAGTCAAGTCCTAGCACTCGTCGATCGCCGCCTCGATCCATCGACACGGACCCGCATGACCTTCACCTTCACCATTGACCATACCAACCATGTGCTCCACATCGGCACACCATAGGCCACAGACATGGTTGCACAACACAAGCTCTCATACTCTAGTTAGTCCAACACTACCCTTTGACAATCACTCATCATCAACCCGAACCACAAGGGATAAGTCAACCTTGTGTTCACAATCTCCCCTTGATGAGTGTATTGTCAACCACTACCGGAATTCGACTCTTTGTCGAGTGTTTTTTTCTGGCACTCGGCAAAGAAGCTCTTTGCCGAGTGGCAAGCAAAAAACCCTCTGTAAAAGAAAACACTCAACAAGTATTTTATTTTTGACACAAGGCAAAGAGTTTCTTTGCCAAGTGTTAAAAGTAAAACACTCGGCAAAGAGCTTCTTTGCCAAGTGTTTTTTTCAACACTAGACAAAGACAATTTAAAAATCACATTTTAAAGCAGTAAATTAATTCAAATGAAAAAATTTTCAACTATAAATTTATATAACTCATCAAGACGTACAATTTATATTTTGATCATTTCTTCATATGACAAAATAAAAGTAAATTTGTTCATAAAACCTATATATCTCTCGTACTTTATGAAACTACCAGAGAGATGTATAAGATTTGTGAATAATGTTAGAACCATCATGTGGGAAGAACAAATGACCAAACAACCAAAATAATCTTTATAGATCTTGAGAAGTTATAGAATTTTATAGTTGACAACTTTTTCATTTGAAATCATTTTTTCAACGAAAACTACGTCTAAATTTAAAAAATTTAAATTTGATTTTTGAAAACGACCTCGAAAGGACAAAACCACCAACATGAAAGTTGTAGGTTTTGAAGAGTTATGAAACTTTGTAGTTGACAATGTTTTATTTTGAAATCATCTTGTCATGCAAAACTATGTTTGAATTTTAAAATTTGAATTTTTTAAACTACCTCGGATGGAAAAAAAACCACCAAAATAAAAGTTGTAGGTATTGAAAAGTAATGGAACTTTATAATTGACATTTTTTGTATTTGAAATTATCTTATCTTGTTTGAAGTTTTCAAATTTGAAATTCATATTTGAAAACGGTCTCGGATGTAGAAATTATCAAAATAGAAGTTGTAGATATTGAAAATTTATGCAACTCTGTAGTTGACAACATTTACAATTGAATTTATTTAGTGCATCAATCAATCAAATTACTCTCGTTTTGTTATAATATATGAGGAATGAAAACGTAATATAAAAACAATAGATGTAGTACTATAGTGGTAGAGGAGGTTATGGGCGCGCGAGAGGTTGCAAGTTCGAATCTCACATTCACAAAACACGTAAATTTGATTCAAAATGATGAAAAATGATATGGTTGATATGTAGGGCAATGCCGGTGGTTGGGTGTCATACCCAGTTTTAAGGGCAAAACCGACTGCATAACATATGTGTGCCAGGATCTATTTCCACACATACGTTGGCGTAGTGTAATATATCAAAAGAACAGTGCATAAAACCGTAAATAAAGATTATATTAACATATTACACTTCGAACGGACATAATGTTTTAACATTTATCCATCAAAGTACAGCGAAACATGGGCATCTTCCACAGGAAGATGACCGAGGGAATAAGTAGACTAGCATCCATTGAGTTCACCATCAATAATCTTCATCTACAAACTTCTGATCAAAATTAAGCAAGGGTGAGCTCACTTATGGTGGGGGCTTAGCAAGTGGGGTGAAAATGGAAGGTTAACAAGGTAATGCTAAAGTTTAATGCGGTTAGCATTTTAGTTGGTCAATATTTTATTATCAACACCTGATTACTAAGTATAAGTATATACCAAACCCAATTAAGCATAATTCATAATCAGCATAAGCTCAAACCACTTGAGCAAACCGCTTAAACAAAAAATCATCATGTGACGGTTCAGGCTGCTCATAACCGTGAGCACTGCTGATATATCAGTTTTACACTCTGCAGAGATGGTACAACTTTACCCACAAGTCGTGTATCCCCTCTAGCCTGGGTCGGCCAAACTCCTATTCACTTCAGACGTGAATGGCTAGGGATCCACTATGAGGCTTTCACAGAGTACACTTAATACAAAACAACTTGCTAAGGTTTCTACGTCAGTATTGGCGACCGTCTAGGCGAGGTACCTTAGCCAAGACTATCACCTCATGTTAACGTGAGTCGCCACCAAACCATTATCGTCCCCTCTTGCCCATCTTTCAGGTAAGATTGCTAGCACTAAGCATATGAAGCTAATTACCAAAGCAAGAGTCATGATAGCACTCGTGGTTGCACTGTTTTCCTAGGTGGTCATTCTACGTTCCAATTAATACAATATGATCTTACTTAATCATCAAATTAACAACAATAATATAAACTTAATCATTGGAACATTAATATAATTAAAGAGTGACATTATAAAGATAATGTTGTAGCAATAGCATAGCTACTTGATTAAATCACAACCCAAGTTAACAAGGAATAAGGTTGGAACGTTAGGGTTATCTAAATATGTAACCCATCAAATTATGCATAGAATAAATATAAACTTAGTTATCATGTGTTGATTAGGATCAAATATAATATGCAGGGGGAGAAGACCACTTGCCTTGCTTATAGAAAACTTGATATTATTCCACAGAATAGATCTTGATTCTCAACTACTGGATCAATCTCTAAACATCACACAAACAAACAAGAAGAAACAAACACCACTCAATAACATACAATATTCACCATAGACTAATATAAAATAAAGCATAACGAAAAGATAATTTTATTTTCAAAAACATCACAAGCAATGGTTATGACAAGAAAAAGCTCTTTTGAGAAAAGGTTTAGTTCAGATTTTATAAAACAAGACATAAGCATGGAAATAACTTAATTATGACTGCATAAACATTAGGTGAACTATTTTAATCCTCTTTCAAAAAGGTTATATGATATATATCTAAGGTTAATGAGTTATAAAACACACTATTATTTTATGAAGCATTATGAAACATACTATAAAACGTTTATTAATGAAAAGTTATTATACCAGCTTAGGTAGATTTTATGTGGAAAGATAACTAAACAATAATTATTTTCTTTTTATTAAGAAAATACATGGCCTAATAGATTTTTATGTAAGGGAGAACGAAACAATTAATTATCTTTACTTCTATTAAGAGGACTCATAACCTATATTATGAAGAAAGCTAACACTTTAATTATAAAAAATGTAAACACTAATTTCTCTATTTGAAGGATGGATTAATCATGTCTATAAAACTAATTAATTCATTTTAAATTAGGAACAGATGATCTAATTCATTAATAAGAAAACTATGTTCAACAAAATAAACTATCATTTACTTTATTATGAAGGTATGCACACTAATTAAGCAATTTTAACATTATTCAAAAAGTTATATGGCATATTACTATTGTAAAGTTTATAATTATGGATAACTTAAATATAATACTAAATAATTTTTATGTGAAAGGATAATGAATAATTATCATTTTAGTTATGTGGGCACTGAATTCAGATATATTAATATTATTAGAAAGTCCTATCTAGCATACACATATTTAAATATTAAATACTTGAATATAAAATCTAAATCATAACAATGTAATTATATAATTATTTATCTAGTACGTTTGATTAAAAAAGTGATCTACAATTTTTTAACTTCTTATTTAGAAAACCACGTATAAATTAATTATAACAGTCACAAATCAGATTTAAATTACGAAAACATGTGAACAATCGCGAATACTAATTTTTAAGCATTTAAAAAAATTTATGAAACTAATAAACCATTACTAGTCAATTTGAATCTCAAATACAGAACTTATAAAAATCATTGCAAGAAATTTTATGAATTTATGTCTAGATTTTAGGGTGTAGCGGACAATTTTCACCTTCTTCGTATTCGTGGAGCAGAGCAGTGAATCACAAAGAAATCGCAAAGAAGTGGGAGGTGAGTTCGGACACGGTGACTTCGGTGAGCAAGGTGCAGACTCTAGGGAGGTGAGTTTAACGCAGCGCATGAGAGGGATGCTACAATAAGGACCCAGACCTCCTTGTGACTCATCAGATCCCCAGTCAAAGGTATCCGAAGAGAACATTAAGCCCCGAAGGAGAAGGAGCTCTCTAGTTAACAACACCAAGCCTTCATAAAAGACTTTAGGCATGGAAGACATCATTCGGACCTCAGGCTAGGTGAGGACCCGAGTCACCATGCATCCGGGTAGGGGCAACAGGCACCTAGGCCCTCGCTGGTGTGGGTCGAGCCCTTGGTCAAGAAAAAATTGGGAAGACAATGTCACCACATCTGCCCCTCAATGAGGCAGAGGTTTGGTGCTAACACGTGGCCAAATGCCTGTGGCGTAAGCCACCAGACGATGCCTAAGAAAAGCCTCTGACGTAGGCCCCTCAACGTTGAGTGCGGATGTGATGCTTGCTTGCCTACATCAGTTGCAAGTAAACGTATCCTTGGCATTAAATGTGTGTGGCGCGCCTGTAACGTGCAGGTTTCTACTGTTACCTACATGTTACCGAGGCAAGGGCATTGACCCAATGCGCCTTTTGGGTGTCGTTCATTATGACTTCTACTGTTCCTCGTGTGTTACCGAGGCATGAAGGGATAGGCGGAGGAGACGATATGACACCATCCGTTACACCCTATGCATGGCAACGTACCAGGCTACGCCACAACCTACGACAAGGCATGTGTTCCGATTAGACGGGACAAGATGAAAGGATAAGGACACCAAAAGATCATGCAGCGCCCAAGAAGGGATACAAGATCCAACATTATTAGCTCTATCCAATTGTTTTCCATTCTATACTGTAAACTGTCCTAGGCCCACCAGTCAGGACCTGAACGCCCTTGTAACGTGCCTCCTTTAGACTATAAAAGGGGGAGCACTTGCTCCATAGCAGGGGAGGTTAACTTACACTTAGACCTTCAACTCCTCAATACTCAAGAAATACAACACGCATTGGATGTAGGGTATTACGCTCCAGTGGCCTGAACCACTCTAAACCCTTGTGTTCATGTGTTCATCTAGAAGGCCAAGCAATCACCGAGGCCTACTCCTCATTCGAGCATCAGGGCGGGTTTACTCCGCCACCTGACCGGAGGATTCTCGCCTTTGACATTTGGTGCGCTAGGTACGAGGAACAAGCTCTAGAGCCTCGCCCTCCAATTGAGATGACATCCTTCTCGCCTTCCGGCAAGTCCGACCAGGGCGAGCTCACCGATGTGTGGTGTAGGGCAGAAAAGCGACGCCTCAAGCAACTCGCCATCAATCTCAAGAACCGCCTCAATAGGCACACTGCTGCCATCAAACAAAGGGTGAAAGAGGCGTCGCCTATGGTGATTTGGACTGCTCCTGTCAGCACCCCACTAGGCTCCACCATGCTTGAGGTCACCGCCATCGATCACTAGCCACTCATAGTGGTGTTCGAGGTGGCCACCGTCGACCAGCAGCCAAGCACCAAAGGGGAATCCCCCTCCGGTCAGCCACTGTGTTCCACGACATGTGGAGCTGTCATCCCCACCCTCAATGGGTGACTCCTACCTACCAATGGGTTCTACGAAGCCATGATAACAATGGCTATGACTTTGTCAACGTGGTTTCCTCCTTAGAATCCATTGGTAGGGTGACATGGGGAGCATAAAAGGTCGCATGGCATACTGCACCTGCTTACGCTCAGTCCCTGGCAGACGAAGCGGTCCTCGTTGTCGGCCTCTAACTAGGCCCCATGGTGTGCAGACTCTAGGGAGGTGAGTTTAACGCGGCGCGTGAGAGGGATGCTACAATAAGGACCCAGACCTCCTTGTGACTCATCAGATCCCCAGTCAAAGGTATCCGAAGAGAACATTAAGCCCCGAAGGAGAAGGAGCTCTCTAGTTAACAACACCAAGCCTTCAGAAAAGACTTTGGACATGGAAGACATCATTCGGACCTCAGGCTAGGTGAGGTCCCGAGTCACCATGCATCCGGGTAGGGGCAATAGGCACCTAGGCCCCCGCTGGTGTGGGTCGAGCCCTTGGTCAAGAAAAAATTGGGAAGACAATGTCACCACATCTGCCCCTCAATGAGGCAGAGGTTTGGTGCTAACACGTGGCCAAATGCCTGTGGCGTAAGCCACCAGACGATGCCTAAGGAAAGCCTCTAACGTAGGCCCTCCAACGTTGAGTGCGGATGTGATGCTTGCTTGCCTACATCAGTTGCAAGTAAACGTATCCTTGGCATTAAATGTGTGTGGCGTGCCTGTAACGTGCAGGTTTCTACTGTTACCTGCATGTTACCGAGGCAAGGGCATTGACCCAATGCGCCTTTTAGGTGTCGTTCATTATGACTTCTACTGTTCCTCGTGTGTTACTGAGGCATGAAGGGATAGGCGGAGGAGACGATATGACACCATCCGTTACACCCTATGCATGGCAACGTACCAGGCTATGCCACAACCTACGACAACGCATGTGTTCCGATTAGACGGGACAAGATGAAAGGATAAGGACACCAAAAGATCTGCAGCGCCCAAGAAGGGATACAAGATCCAACATTATTAGCTCTATCCAATTGTTTTCCATTCTATACTATAAACTCTCCTAGGCCCACCAGTCAGGGCCTGAACGCCCTTGTAACGTGCCTCCTTTAGACTATAAAAGGGGGAGCACTTGCTCCATAGCAGGGGAGGTTAACTTACACTTAGACCTTCAACTCCTCAATACTCAAGAAATACAACACACATTGGATGTAGGGTATTACACTCCAGTGGCCTGAACCACTCTAAACCCTTGTGTTCATGTGTTCATCTAGAAGGCCAAGTAATCACCGAGGCCTACTCCTCATTCGAGCATCAGGGCGGGTTTACTCCGCCACCCGACCGTAGGATTCTCGCCTTCGACATTTGGTGCGCTCGGTAGGGGGAACAAGCTCTAGAGCCTCGCCCTCCAATTGAGATGACATCCTTCTCGCCTTCCGGCAAGTCCGACCAGGGTGAGCTCACCGATGTGTGGTGTAGGGAAGAAAAGTGACGCCTCAAGCAACTCGCCATCAATCTCAAGAACCACCTCAATAGGCGCACTGCTGCCATCAAACAAAGGGTGAAAGAGGTGTCGCCTATGGTGATTTGGACTGCTCCTGTCAGCACCCCGCTAGGCTCCACCATGCTTGAGGTCACCGGCATCGATCACTAGCCACTCATAGTGGTGTTCGAGGTGGCCACCGTCGACCAGCAGCCAAGCACCAAAGGGGAATCCCCCTCCGGTCAGCCACTGTGTTCCACGGCATGTGGAGCTGTCATCCCCACCCTCAATGGGTGACTCCTACCTACCAATGAGTTCTAGGAAGCCATGATAACAAGGGCTATGACTTTGTCAACGTGGTTTCCTCCCTAGAATCCATTGGTAGGGTGACATGGGGAGCATAAAAGGTCGCATGGCATACTGCACCTGCTTACGCTCAGTCCCTGGCAGACGAAGCGGTCCTCGTTGTCAGCCTCTAACTAGGCCCCATGGTGTGCAGACTCTAGGGAGGTGAGTTTAACGCGGCGCGTGAGAGGGATGCTACAATAAGGACCCAGACCTCCTTGTGACTCATCAGATCCCCAGTCAAAGGTATCCGAAGAGAACATTAAGCCCCGAAGGAGAAGGAGCTCTCTAGTTAACAACACCAAGCCTTCAGAAAAGACTTTGGGCATGGAAGACATCATTCGGACCTCAGGCTAGGTGAGGTCCTGAGTCACCATGCATCCGGGTAGGGGCAATAGGCACCTAGGCCCCCGCTGGTGTGGGTCGAGCCCTTGGTCAAGAAAAAATTGAGAAGACAATGTCACCACATCTGCCCCTCAATGAGGCAGAGGTTTGGTGCTAACACGTGCCCAAATGCCTGTGGCGTAAGCCACCAGACGATGCCTAAGGAAAGCCTCTGACGTAGGCCCCCCAACATTGAGTGCGGATGTGATGCTTGCTTGCCTACATCAGTTGCAAGTAAACGTATCCTTGGCATTAAATGTGTGTGGCGCGCCTGTAACGTGCAGGTTTCTACTGTTACCTGCATGTTACCGAGGCAAGGGCATTGACTGTAATGCTCAAATTGTAAGGGAGGATAAAAGGAGGAATTGTCTCCTTTGAATATATGTGCATCTCCATTTATAATCACATGTGACTGGTCATGTTTAAAAATGAGTAAAACTTCGCTTCGACACAAATAAACCATTGCATCATTTTGAATTTTTGTTTGTGCATTCTAAAACAATAATAATATGAATAAAATGTAATGATAATGGGATGAGGACTTAAAGTAAACCCTAAATCGAAAATTGATTTGAAAATAGAAAAGGAATATAGAGATATTATAAAAAAATATAAAACAAAGCCTATAAAAAATATAAACCCAACCATATGGGTATGATTAAAGTTTACCTTTAATTTGGGTACTAGATTCACACTCATATTTGAAGTTCAAATTGGGAATTGAAAAATAAAAAGAAAAGGATAAAAAGCTACCTGGGCCGAAACACCAGCAAACCGGCCCACTCCCCTCACGTCGACCGCGCGGCCCATTCCACAACTTGGCGCCGGCAACTGGGCCCCGTGCGTCAGCCACCCCTTTCCATGCACAAACTCTTTCCCGGTCACTGTGTTGCGGGCCCAGGCGGTCAGCTTCGTCCCACAGCCGAGTTCGTCGCGGACCACGCTGGATTTTCGCCGTGTTCCTCCGCAGCCCCGTGGACCTCGCGCGCGCCTGGACTCTTGCCCTCCATGACCGTCTCACTGCCTGGTGGGGCTAGTGCGTCAGCATAGGAGCGAACTCCCCACTTCCTCGTGGCGTACCGAACCTGGCCGAGATCTGCGGAGCTCGTGCCGATGTCCCCGCGCGAACCAAACACGGGAGTCCGTTGATCCAGCTCGACCGTGCTATCCCTATATGATGCAACGGGGTTCCAGCTTGCCTTCTACTCCATCTCCGCAATCCCTGACGCACCATCGCGACCGAGTGAGAGAATATTCGGGGGTGAGCGGGTCGGCGGTAAGGGGACGTCGTGGGCGTCAACTCCGGCCATACTTACGGTGCCCGCGGGTGGCCGTGGAGCATCGCCGTTGATCGGGGAAGGCGCGAGAACCATCTTCGGGCGGACTTCGGACTGTTTGCGCGGGCAAATTTCTCGCCGAAGTACGACCTCCGCCGCGGATCCGCACCGCGCCGTGGTCGGGCATCTTCGCGTCACTAACTCCGGTGAGGCCTTCTTCCGCTGTTACACTATGTTCTCCTGTGTGCATAAGATCTCGTCGGGGAGGGTTTAGTGCGTCATAACCGCAGATCTGGGTTCGCCGTCAATGGAGCTCCGTCGGGCGGGGGAATGCGCCGCCAGCCGTGGTTCCTGGGGAAGAAGATATCACCACCGTTGATCTCTCTACGAATGGCTAGGATTAGATCTAGGTGAGGGTGTTCTTCCGCCATCGATTTGGTAGCGAACGGGCAAGATCGTGCTATCGGATACCTCTTTGGTATATTAAATCTGGATCCTTGATCCATCAATGGACGATCGTGACCGACTCGGGGTTGCTTTAGATCCAGGCCGTAGATTTGTGTTTGGGCGGTCATGCGCTGTCCGTGGATTCATAATACACCAGATCTAATCTGAACCATCGGGCGCTGATCCATCGGCTCAGATCCTAGCGTACCCCCTTCGGTCGGTCGATTTATCAAAAGAGCCCCTCTGTTATTTGGTATTCAACCCGCCATCCCTAGTAACAGTACTCTGAGTCCTGGAATATTTTACGCTGGGACCCCTGAGTTTTCTGGAAATCGAGGCTCAGTTCAGAGATGATTAAAAACAGAGAAATAATTATAGATATTCGTTTTTAATACAAAAATAAATCTAGAAACTTGTAAAATGCATAGAAAATTCATTTTAGCTCCAAATTGATCCATTCAACTTTCTAAATTTTTGTAATATTAATATCTGTCATTTAGAGTCTCTGTTTTGACATGAAAACAGTAAGAGAATTAATTTCTCATTTAATCCTATTGCAAGCATATTAAACCTTCGGAAATTCATAACTTAAAATCTATAACTCCAAAATTAATGATTCCTGTTCCTAGAATCTTATTTTAATATGTAGATTATTAACATGTATTTTGTATGTTTGGTGTGATGTTAATTTTGCCTGTACACTATTTGTTTATATTGCTACGTTTAGCAGTGAGGACACGAGTCATCTGAAAAGCAAGTTGGTACCTGGAATCTCAAGTCCCAGGCAAGTTGTGCCCTTGATTCACTTTTGTTACCCAATAATGTTCTTTAATATCATTTATTCATGCATAGTTTAATTTTGATGGGACCCAATAGGTTACCCTAGATTGTTTATCTCATTACCTTGTTTACCCCTGAATCACTTGGGTAGTTTGCTATTGCTTTACATGGATTTGGGATAATTATTGATCATATCTATGTTCCAGTTATTTTGTTATTCTATTTATGTTCATGTCAAGATCATTAATGTTAATTGGAACATAGAGCTTAACTTGAGAAACACGTGCCACCACAAGGGTTTATGGACGCCCTTGGCTGATTAATTAGGAAAGCTAGTGGAGGACTACCTTACCCGAAAGGGGCAAGGGCAGTAGGGGAGTGGTCAGTGTAGGGAGGTCCTTGGTTGATTTTGCTGCGATGGCAGTCAGGCAAGAACCCTGCATTGGAGCTTCCTATAAACTGTAGCGGGTTTTCTGAAGCTAGTGGAACTTTGTAAAGGCCTCGTAGTGTTACCCTGCCTCGCCTCCTCGGTAGAGGTGTATGGGAAGTCGCGATCCCTTGGCAGATGGGTAACATGACTTGTGGGTAAAGGGTACAACCTCTGCAGAGTGTAAAACTGGTATACTAGCCGAGCTCACGGTCATGAGCAGCTCAGGACTCTCTGATGATTAAATTATGGAACTTAAACTCAATTTGTCATATGCATTGCATCGCAGGTGAGGTTGTTACTTTTGTTCTACTATTTAATTGGGTTGGTATTTACTTATACTTAGTAATTGCTAATAAAATTTTGACCAACTTTAAAAGCAATGCTCAGCTCTAACCATCCTCTTTGGTAAGCCTTACACTTCACGTGAGCTCCCACCTTTGGCGAGTTCATGCACATTATTCCCCACAACTTGTTGAGCGATGAACGTATGTGAGCTCACTCTTGCTGTCTCACACCCCCCACACAGGTCAAGAACAGGTACCGCAGGATGAGGCGCATGGAGGATGCTGTGACGAGTTCGTGAGAGGTCTAGGTCGTCGTCTCCCAGTCAACTTTGGGTTGATGGACCGTTGTCTCCTTATATGTAATTATTTATTTTATAGAACTCCTATTATATAGTAAAGTTGTGACATTCGATCCTGTGCCATGATTCATCATATGTGTGAGACTTGGTCCCAGCACACCTGGTGGTTATGTTCGCGCCCGGGCTTTGGACCCCTAAAACCCGGGTGTGACAGAAGTGGTATCAGAGGAATGTTGACTGTAGGACGAAACCTAGATAGAACTGGACAACCAATACCTACTTACCTTTGCCACTCTGATTCTTTTCTAAACTTATCTTAATCTTTTCTCATCTATTTCCTCTTTACTCTGATTATCCTTACCTTTTCTTTTTCTAAAGACAAATGTGGATTTCACACTTTGAAATCTTGTGCCTAAAAGTGACTTTTAGGAATAGGAGACCTACTCTTAGGAACTAAGAAAACAAAACTATTTTTATAGATATCTATGAATTTGAATGTTTTGTTCTTATGATACTTGTCTGATTTGGATCTTTGATTGAGTGTGATGAGTTGTGGAGTAATGTCCATAATTACATCTGCATATACATATAGAAAAAAATGCTTATAAAAATAACTAGACAAACTAGATTATCCCTCATTAAAGTATCTAGCCTAACAATATCCATCTCATCTTAAAAGATTTTATCCTACACTCATAGATCCATCTTATGTGAAAAGATCCTAACTTATCCTAATTAAAATATATCTTATCTTAAAAGATTTTCTCTTATCTTAATAGATTCATCTCATCTTAAAAGATTCTATCCTATCTTATGTTGTCATATCCTAACTACTTTGCTTATCTCGTACTAAGTGTAACAACTATGATCTATTCTAAAATAAGTAGATCTTAACTAGTCTAATCTAGTTATATCCAATCTGTCTATCCCCACCTAACATCAAACAAGATTTTGACCTACATCATGTAGTCTATCTCATCCATATCTATCTTAACCATATTCCTCAACCCCGATGATATACACTAACCTCGAATCAATGAGACCAAGACCAGAGAAGAGAAGATCGACCCCGACAAGGAAGGATAAAACAGTCAAAGTGAATCTCGAGATGAATCAAGACTTAAACATTGCTGATGAAGTCTTTTCCTTGTCATAATCTTTCTTACCTCAACCTGTCCAGCTTATACCCTATATAATAGGTAACTAGATACCTAGGCTCTCCTAATCAACCCCTATTGACTATAAAAAAAATGAGACTCCGGATTTTTGAACCAACTATAGACTAAAAGCGGAATTACAAACCAATTCTTTTGTATCCCTTTTCTTACAAATCTCGGGGACGAGATTATTTTTAAGGGGGTAGGATTTGTAATGCTCAAATTGTAAGGGAGGATAAAAGGAGGAATTGTCTCCTTTGAATATATGTGCATCTCCATTTATAATCACATGTGACTGGTCATGTTTAAAAATGAGTAAAACTTCGCTACGACACAAATAAACCATTGCATCATTTTGAATTTTTGTTTGTGCATTCTAAAACAATAATAATATGAATAAAATGTAATGATAATGGGATGAGGACTTAAAGTAAACCCTAAATCGAAAATTGATTTGAAAATAGAAAAGGAATATAGAGATATTATAAAAATATAAAACAAAGCCTATAAAAAATATAAACCCAACCATATGGGTATGATTAAAGTTTACCTTTAATTTGGGTACTAGATTCACACTCATATTTGAAGTTCAAATTGGGAATTGAAAAATAAAAAGAAAAGGATAAAAAGCTACCTGGGCCGAAACACCAGCAAACCGGCCCACTCCCCTCACGTCGACCGCGCGGCCCATTCCACAACTTGGCGCCGGCAACTGGGCCCCGTGCGTCAGCCACCCCTTTCCATGCACGAACTCTTTCCCGGTCACTATGTTGCGGGCCCAGGCGGTCAGCTTCGTCCCGCAGCCGAGTTCGTCGCGGACCATGCTGGATTTTCGCCGTGTTCCTCCGCAACCCCGTGGACCTCGCGCGCGCCTGGACTCTTGCCCTCCATGACCGTCTCACTGCCTGGTGGGGCTAGTGCGTCAGCATAGGAGCGAACTCCCCACTTCCTCGCGACGTACCGAACCTGGCCGAGATCTGCGGAGCTCGTGCCGATGTCCCCGCGCGAACCAAACACGGGAGTCCGTTGATCCAGCTCGACCGTGCTATCCCTATATGATGCAACGGGGTTCCAGCTTGCCTTCTACTCCATCTCCGCAATCTCTGACGCACCATCGCGACCGAATGAGAGAATATCCGGGGGTGAGCGGGTCGGCGGTAAGGGGACGTCGTGGGCGTCAACTTCGGCCATACCTACGGTGCCCGCGGGTGGCCGTGGAGCATCGCCGTTGATCGGGGAAGGCGCGAGAACCATCTTCGGGCGGACTTCGGACTGTTTGCGCGGGCAAATTTCTCGCCGAAGTACGACCTCCGCCGCGGATCCGCACCGCGCCGTGGTCGGGCATCTTCGCGTCACTAACTCCGGTGAGGCCTTCTTCCGCTGTTACACTATGTTCTCTTGTGCGCATAAGATCTCGTCGGGGAGGGTTTAGTGTGTCATAACCGCGTATCTGGGTTCGCCGTCAATGGAGCTCCGCCGGGCGGGGGAATGCGCCGCCAGCCGTGGTTCCTGGGGAAGAAGATATCACCACCGTTGATCTCTCTGCGAATGGCTAGGATTAGATCTAGGTGAGGGTGTTTTTCCGCCATCGATTTGGTAGCGAACGGGCAAGATCGTGCTATCGGATACCTCTTTGGTATATTAAATCTGGATCCTTGATCCATCAATGGACGATCGTGACCGACTCGGGGTTGCTTTAGATCCAGGCCATAGATTTGTGTTTGGGCGGTCATGCGCTGTCCGTGGATTCATAATACACCAGATCTAATCTGAACCATCGGGCGCTGATCCATCGGCTCAGATCCTAGCGTACCCCCTTCGGTCGGTCGATTTATCAAAAGAGCCCCTCTGTTATTTGGTATTCAACCCGCCATCCCTAGTAGCAGTACTCTGAGTCCTGGAATATTTTACGCTGGGACCCCTGAGTTTTCTGGAAATCGAGGCTCAGTTCAGAGATGATTAAAAACAGAGAAATAATTATAGATATTCGTTTTTAATACAAAAATAAATCTAGAAACTTGTAAAATGCATAGAAAATTCATTTTAGCTCCAAATTGATCCATTCAACTTTCTAAATTTTTGTAATATTAATATCTGTCATTTAGAGTCTCTGTTTTGACATGAAAATAGTAAGAGAATTAATTTCTCATTTAATCCTATTGCAAGCATATTAAACCTTCAGAAATTCATAACTTAAAATCTATAACTCCAAAATTAATGATTCCTGTTCCTAGAATCTTATTTTAATATGTAGATTATTAACATGTATTTTGTATGTTTGGTGTGATGTTAATTTTGCCTGTACATTATTTGTTTGTATTGCTACGTTTAGCAGTGAGGACACGAGTCATCTGAAAAGCAAGTTGGTACCTGGAATCTCAAGTCCCAGGCAAGTTGTGCCCTTGATTCACTTTTGTTACCCAATAATGTTCTTTAATATCATTTATTCATGCATAGTTTAATTTTGATGGGACCCAATAGGTTACCCTAGATTGTTTATCTCATTACCTTGTTTACCCCTGAATCACTTGGGTAGTTTGCTATTGCTTTACATGGATTTGGGATAATTATTGATCATATCTATGTTCCAGTTATTTTGTTATTCTATTTATGTTCATGTCAAGATCATTAATGTTAATTGGAACATAGAGCTTAACTTGAGAAACACGTGCCACCACAAGGGTTTATGGACGCCCTTGGCTGATTAATTAGGAAAGCTAGTGGAGGACTACCTTACCCGAAAGGGGCAAGGGCAGTAGGGGAGTGGTCAGTGTAGGGAGGTCCTTGGTTGATTTTGCTGCGATGGCGGTCAGGCAAGAACCCTGCATTGGAGCTTCCTATGAACTGTAGCGGGTTTTCTGAAGCTAGTGGAACTTTGTAAAGGCCTCGTAGTGTTACCCTGCCTCGCCTCCTCGGTAGAGGTGTATGGGAAGTCGCGATCCCTTGGCAGATGGGTAACATGACTTGTGGGTAAAGGGTACAACCTCTGCAGAGTGTAAAACTGGTATACTAGCCGAGCTCACGGTCATGAGCAGCTCAGGACTCTCTGATGATTAAATTATGGAACTTAAACTCAATTTGTCATATGCATTGCATCGCAGGTGAGGTTGTTACTTTTGTTCTACTATTTAATTGGGTTGGTATTTACTTATACTTAGTAATTGCTAATAAAATTTTGACCAACTTTAAAAGCAATGCTCAGCTCTAACCATCCTCTTTGGTAAGCCTTACACTTCACGTGAGCTCCCACCTTTGGTGAGTTCATGCACATTATTCCCCATAACTTGTTGAGCGATGAACGTATGTGAGCTCACTCTTGCTGTCTCACACCCCCCACACAGGTCAAGAACAGGTACCGCAGGATGAGGCGCATGGAGGATGCTGTGACGAGTTCGTGAGAGGTCTAGGTCGTCGTCTCCCAGTCAACTTTAGGTTGATGGACCGTTGTCTCCTTATATGTAATTATTTATTTTATAGAACTCCTATTATATAGTAAAGTTGTGACATTCGATCATGTTCCATGATTCATCATATGTGTGAGACTTGGTCCCAGCACACCTGGTGGTTATGTTCGCGCCCGGGCTTTGGACCCCTAAAACCCGGGTGTGACATTGACCTAATGCGCCTTTTGGGTGTCGTTCATTATGACTTCTACTGTTCCTCGTGTGTTACCGAGACATGAAGGGATAGGCGGAGGAGACGATATGACACCAACCGTTACACCCTATGCATGGCAACGTACCAGGCTACGCCACAACCTACGACAAGGCATGTGTTCCGATTAGACGAGACAAGATGAAAGGATAAGGACACCAAAAGATCATGCAGCGCCCAAGAAGGGATACAAGATCCAACATTATTAGCTCTATCCAATTGTTTTCCATTCTATACTGTAAACTCTCCTAGGCCCACCAGCCAGGGCCTGAACGCCCTTGTAACGTGCCTCCTTTAGACTATAAAAGGGGGAGCACTTGGTCCATAGCAGGGGATGTTAACTTACACTTAGACCTTCAACTCCTCAATACTCAAGAAATACAACACGCATTGGATGTAGGGTATTACGCTCCAGTGGCCTGAACCACTCTAAACCCTTGTGTTCATGTGTTCATCTAGAAGGCCAAGCAATCACCGAGGCCTACTCCTCATTCGAGCATCAGGGCGGGTTTACTCCGCCACCCGACCGGAGGATTCTCGCCTTCGACATTTGGTGCGCTAGGTAGGGGGAACAAGCTCTAGAGCCTCGCCCTCCAATTGAGATGACATCCTTCTCGCCTTCCGGCAAGTCCGACCAGGGCGAGCTCACCGATGTGTGGCGTAGGGCAGAAAAGCGACGCCTCAAGCAACTCGCCATCAATCTCAAGAACCGTCTCAATAGGCGCACTGCTGCCATCAAACAAAGGGTGAAAGAGGCGTCGCCTATGGTGATTTGGACTGCTCCTGTCAGCACCCCACTAGGCTCCACCATGCTTGAGGTCACCGCCATCGATCACTAGCCACTCATAGTGGTGTTCGAGGTGGCCACCGTCGACCAGCAACCAAGCACCAAAGGGGAATCCCCCTCCGGTCAGCCACTGTGTTCCACGGCATGTGGAGCTGTCATCCCCACGCTCAATGGGTGACTCCTACCTACCAATGGGTTCTAGGAAGCCATGATAACAACGGCTATGACTTTGTCAACGTGGTTTCCTCCCTAGAATCCATTGGTAGGGTGACATGGGGAGCATAAAAGGTCACATGGCATACTGCACCTGCTTACGCTCAGTCCCTGGCAGACGAAGCGGTCCTTGTTGTCAGCCTCTAACTAGGCCCCATGGTGTGCTCAGGCTCTGGCCGCACCGGTGGAACCCAGCTAGCAAGCCAGTAAAGGCCACACATTCGCCAGTCTCATCTGCTAGGGACTCAGCTGGGTAGGGGCCTTACAAGGGTGTGGTCAAATCCCACGACAGGCCCGCACTGGCATGGCCCTCAACCAAGCACGATTCAAGGCCTTGGAGCCACCAACGATCGAGTTGGACCTCTATTGAGACCTAGAACTCGTACCGATGGTGTTTCAAGGGCAAGGCAACGCCAAGACCTGTGCGGTCTACTACGTCAGCCAACTAGGCTTTGCTTTGCCAAGGCTCAGCTTGTCGGTCATGGCACAAGCCCATGGCGCTCGGGGTAGGTTGTGTCAGCTGGTAGGCTTGAGCACATGGCAATCACAGTAGTTGTCGACTCTCTCCCCTAAGCACTACCTCTGGGCATCACCAAGGAGCGAAAGGTTGCTACTTACCCTTTAGGTTTAGAGGGAGCAACGCCCCTGGTGGGGCAGAAGAGAGCATCAACCACCTCTCCGCCCTCGACCCTCACCAGGGCAACACATGCTAATGCTTGCCTTTTGAATCCAAAAGGTGGGGCAGCATCACAGCCTATACGATCTGATGCATCGGCCTCCCGCAAGGCCCAACATTGCCAAGGCTCGACTCGTCGGCTGTGGCACAAGCTCATGGCGTTCGAAGAATGCTGTGCAGACCAGTAGCTCGGAACCCAAGGGATCGGGTTAGTGAAAGGGAAATGTGCCCTTGGGCCATTTCTATAAGATTTTGGTGATTAATTGCCCAACACACATTAAGGGAATGAGTATATGCCAAAGGGTGGACAAAGTGCAAATCAATACAAAGGTATGATTCTAGACTTAGTACATTGGTTTTTGTGTACTAACATATTTGTCTAAGTGCTAGAATCAGAGAAAAGACAATTGGAAAAGACTTGGCTCGAGCAGCCAAGACTCTGCTCAGTCTGGGTGCACCGGACAGTGTCCGGTGCGCCAGGCTGGCTCTGGTGAAAAGGCTGCTCTCGGGAACTGAACGGCGGCATACGACTATAATTCACCGGACTGTCCGGTGGTGCACCGGACTGTCCGGTGAGCCAACGGTCGGCCGCGCAATCCGCGCGTGATGCGTGGCCAGGCCAACGGTCTGAAGGGGCACCGGACTGTCCGGTGTGCACCGGACTGTGTCCGGTGCGCCAACGGCTCCAAACCTTCAACGGTCGGCTGCGCCAGAACAGGAAAGAAATCCGCACCGGACAGTGTCCGGTGCGCCAGTCGACAGAAGGCAAGAATTGCCTTCCTGGAATGCTCTCAACGGCTCCTAGCTGCCTTGGGGCTATAAAAGGGACCCCTAGGCGCATGGTGGATGACACAAAGCACACCTTGAGCATTCTTGATCATTCACACTTCGTCTTTGCGCACTCGTTTGACATTCTTAGTGATTTGAGCCCCGTTCTAGTGAGAACTTTGTGATATTCATTTGAGCTCAAGTCTTGGTCGTGTGTGTGTGCGTATTGCTGTGGACTTGTGTGTGTTGCTCATCCCATCCTTACTTTCGTGTTCATTTGTGATCATCTTTTGTAAGGGCGAGAGACTCCAAGTTGTGGAGATTCCTCGCAAACGGGATATAGTGAAAGGAAGAGAAACATCATGGTATTCAAGTGGATCTTTGGATCACTTGAGAGGGGTTGATTGCAACCCTCGTCCGTTGGGACGCCACAACGTGGAGTAGGCAAGTGTTGAACTTGGCCGAACCACGAGATAAACCACTGTGCCTCTCTGTGTTGATCTCTTTGTGGTTATTGTGTTTCGCAGGAACTCTTCTCTAGCCACTTGGCTTTATTGCTCTAACACTTAATCAAGTTTGTGACGTTAAGTTTTAAGTTTTTACAGGATCACCTATTCACCCCCCCCCCTCTAGGTGCTCTCAATTGGTATTAGAGCCGTTCTCTTCAGGAAAGGGACTAATCGCCCGAAGAGATGGATCCTAAGGGAAAGGGGATGGTGGTCAATGACAATGAGAAGGAGTCCATCTTCAACGAGCCAAGGGATGACAAAGTAAATGACTCCGGCTTGAGTCAAAAGAAGAAAGACGGAAAGAAGAAGAGGCGCATCAGGAAGGTTGTCTACTACGACAGCGACAAATCTTCCTCTTCTCAAAAGGACGACGAATACGAGGAGAAAAAGAAAACGGTTAACTCGAACTTTTCTTTTGATTACTCTCGTATTCCACATAATTCCAATGCTCATTTGCTTTGCGTTCCACTTGGTAAACCCCCACACTTTGATGGAGAGGACTACGGATTTTGGAGTCACAAAATGCGTAGCCACTTGTTTTCTCTTCATCCAAGTATATGGGAGATAGTAGAAAATGGGATGCAATTTGATAGTTCGGATAACTCCATGTGTATCAATGAACAAATCCATAAAAATGCACAAGCTACTACTGTTCTTTTAGCATCCTTGTGCAGGGAAGAGTACAATAAGGTGAGCGGCTTGAACAACGCCAAGCAGATCTGGGACACCCTCAAGATCTCGCATGAGGGGAACGACGTCACCATGCTCACCAAGATGGAGTTGGTGGAAGGCGAACTAGGAAGGTTCGCAATGATCAGGGGAGAGGAGCCAACTCAAACGTACAATAGGCTCAAGACCCTGGTCAACAAAATAAGAAGCTATGGAAGCACGAGATGGACGGACCACGACGTCGTCCGACTCATGCTAAGGTCCTTCACTGTCCTTGACCCTCATCTTGTAAACTCTATTCGTGAGAATCCTAGGTACATCAAGATGACGCCCGAAGAAATACTCGAAAAGTTTGTAAGCGGGCGAATGATGATCAAGGAGGCGAGATACGTTGATGAGGCGTTGAATGGCCCAATCTACGAGCCTCAAACCGTTGCTCTCAAAGCAACAAGTAGCAGGGAGGTGCTACCTAGCAAGGTGGCGCAAGTTGAGGCGGCCGGGCTAAATGAAGATGAAATGGCCCTCATCATCAAGCGCTTCAAGATGACGCTCAAAGGTCGCAAGGAGCACCCCAACAAGAGCAAGACGAAGTTGAAGCGCTCCTGCTTCAAGTGTGGTAAGGTTGGTCACTTTATTGCTAACTATCCCGATAATGACAGTGACCAGGAACAAGGAAAAAGTGGAAAGTGGGAAAGAAGAAGACCTACAAGAAGGCGAAGGGCGAGGCACATCTTGGAAAGGAGTGGGATTCGGATTGCTCCTCGTCCGACTCCGACAACGAAGGACTCGCCGCCTCAGCCTTCAACAAGTCGGCTCTCTTTCCCAACGAACATCACACCTGCCTCATGGCAAAGGAAAAGAAGGTATGCACTAGGAATACTATTACATATGCTTCTTCAAGTGATGATGAATCTAGCGATGATGAAATAGACTATGCTAGTTTATTCAAAGGTTTAGATAGAACCAAAATTGATAAAATCAATGAATTAATTGATGCTTTGAATGAGAAGAATAGATTGTTAGAGAAGCAAGAGGATCTTTTATATAAAGAGCATGATAAATTTGTTAGTGCACAAAATTCTCTTGCTCTAGAAGTTAAAAGAAATGAAATGCTTTCTTGTGAACTATCGACTTATCATGAGACTATTTCTAGCTTAAAGAGTATTAATGATGATTTAAATGCTAAGCTAGAAGTAGTTAACAAATCTAATTCTTGTGTAGAACATGTAGTGATTTGTAATAGGTGTAAGGACTTTAATATTGATGCTTGTGTTGAGCACCTTACCTCTATTGCAAAATTAAATGGTGAAGTGGCTAGTCTTAATGCCCAACTTAAGACTAGCAAAAGTGAATTTGATAAACTAAAATTTGCAAGGGATGCCTACACTATTGGTAGACACACCTCAATTAAGGATGGCTTGGCTTTAAGAGAGAAGCCAAGAACTTAACAAGTCATAAGGCTCCCATTCCCGCCAAGGAGAAAGGGAAGGCTCCTATGACTAATAGTGCTCAAAAGAACCATGCTTTTATGTATCATGATAGGAAGTTTTCTAGAAATATTCATTATGATAGAAGTTATAATGCTTATGATTCAAATGTCATGTTTGCTTCAAGTTCTTCCTATGTGCATGGTAGAGATATGCCTAGGAAAAATGTCATTCACCATATGCCTAGGAGAAATGTTGCTCATGTTCCTAGAAAAATTAATGAACCTTCTCCAATTTATCATACTTGCAATACTTCCTTTGCAATTTGTAGAAAGGATAAGAAGGTGATTATTAGGAAATTAGGGGCAAAATGCAAGGGAGATAAAACTTGCATTTGGGTCCCTAAGACCATTGTTACTAACCTTGTAGGACCCAACAAGAGTTGGGTACCTAAAACCCAAGCCTAATTTGCCTTGTAGGTTTATGCATCCGGGGGTTCAAGCTGGATTATCGACAGCGGATGCACAAACCACATGACGGGGGAGAAGAAAATGTTCACCTCCTACGTCAAGAACAAGGACTCCCAAGATTCAATCATATTCGGTGATGGGAACCAAGGCAAGGTTAAAGGACTAGGAAAAATAGCAATTTCATCCGAGCATTCCATTTCTAATGTGTTTTTAGTAGAATCGCTCAGGTATAACTTGTTGTCCGTTAGTCAACTTTGTAATATGGGTTATAATTGCTTATTTACAAATGTAGATGTGTCTGTCTTTAGAAGGAGTGATGGTTCACTAGCTTTTAAGGGTGTACTAGATGGCAAACTTTATTTAGTTGATTTTGCAAAAGAGGAGGCCGGTCTAGATGCATGCTTAATTGCTAAGACTAGCATGGGCTGGCTGTGGCATCGCCGTTTAGCACATGTGGGGATGAAGAACCTTCACAAACTTCTAAAGGAAGAACATGTGTTAGGTCTAACAAATGTGACTTTCGAAAAAGATAGACCTTGTGCAGCTTGTCAAGCAGGTAAACAAGTGGGAAATGCTCATCACAGCAAGAACGTGATGACCACATCAAGACCCCTGGAGCTGCTGCATATGGACCTCTTCGGACCCGTCGCCTACCTCAGCATCGGAGGAAGTAAGTATGGTTTAGTAATTGTTGATGATTTTTCCCGCTTCACTTGGGTATTCTTTTTGCAGGATAAATCTGAAACCCAAGGAACCCTCAAGCGCTTCCTAAGGAGAGCTCAAAATGAATTTGAGCTCAAGGTGAAGAAGATAAGGAGCGACAACAGATCCGAGTTCAAGAACCTTCAAGTGGAGGAGTACCTTGAGGAGGAAGGAATCAAGCACGAGTTCTCTGCTCCCTACACACCACAGCAAAATGGTGTGGTAGAGAGGAAGAACAGGACACTCATAGACATGGCGAGGACAATGCTTGGAGAGTTCAACACGCCCGAGCGGTTTTGGTCGGAAGCCGTGAACACGGCTTGCCACGCCATAAACTGGGTCTACCTTCATCGCCTCCTCAAGAAGACTTCGTATGAGCTTCTAACCGGTAACAAACCCAATGTTTCATACTTTTGTGTATTTGGGAGCAAATGTTATATTGTAGTGAAGAAAGGTAGAAATTCTAAGTTTGCTCCCAAAGTTGTAGAAGGGTTTTTGTTAGGTTATGACTCAAATACAAAGGCGTATAGGGTCTTCAACAAATCATCGGGTTTGGTTGAAGTCTCTAGCGACGTTGTATTTGATGAGACTAATGGCTCTCCAAAAGAGCAAGTTGTTGATCTTGATGATATAGATGAAGAAGATGTTCCAACGGCCGCCATACGCACCATGGCAATTGGAGATGTGCGACCACAGGAACAAACAGAGCAAGATCAACCTTCTTCCTCAACAATGGTGCAACCCCCAACTCAAGATGATGAACAGGTTCATCAAGAAGAGGCGTGTGATCAAGGGGGGCACAAGATGATCATGTTATGGAGGAAGAAGCACCTCAAGCCCCTCCAACTCAAGTTCGAGCGACGATTCAAATGAATCATCCCGTCGACCAAATATTGGGTGATATTAGCAAGGGAGTAACTACTCGCTCTAGATTAGTTAATTTTTGTGAGCATTACTCTTTTGTCTCTTCTATTGAGCCTTTCAGGGTAGAAGAGGCCTTGCTAGATCCGGACTGGGTGTTGGCCATGCAGGAGGAGCTCAACAGTTTTAAGAGAAATGAAGTTTGGACACTGGTGCCACGTCCCAAGCAAAACGTTGTGGGAACCAAGTGGGTGTTCCGCAACAAACAAGACGATCATGGAGTGGTGACAAGGAACAAGGCTAGACTTGTGGCAAAAGGTTATGCCCAAGTCGCAGGTTTGGACTTTGAGGAGACTTTTGCTCCTGTGGCTAGGCTAGAGTCAATTCGCATATTGTTAGCCTATGCCGCTCACCATTCTTTCAGGTTGTTCCAAATGGACGTGAAGAGCGCTTTCCTCAATGGGCCAATCAAGGAGGAGGTGTACGTGGAGCAACCCCCTGGCTTTGAGGATGAACGGTACCCCGACCACGTGTGTAAGCTCTCTAAGGCGCTCTATGGACTTAAGCAAGCCCCAAGAGCATGGTATGAATACCTTAGAGACTTTTTAATTGCTAATACTTTCAAGGTTGGGAAAGCCGATTCGACTTTATTCACTAAGACTTGTGATGGTGACTTATTTGTGTGCCAAATTTATGTCGATGACATAATATTTGGTTCTACTAACCAAAAGTCTTGTGAAGAGTTTAGCAGGGTGATGACTCAAAAGTTTGAAATGTCGATGATGGGCGAGTTGAACTACTTCCTTGGGTTCCAAGTGAAGCAACTCAAGGACGGCACTTTAATCTCCCAAACGAAGTACACGCAAGACTTGATCAAGCAGTTTGGGATGAAGGACGCCAAGCCCGCAAAGACTCCAATGGGAACTGACAGTTTGGGAGTTCTAAGAAACAAACTTTCATTGCCCTATCCATCGCTGAGGCCGAGTACGTTGCCGCAGGACAGTGTTGCGCGCAACTACTTTGGATGAGGCAAACCCTCAGGGACTTTGGCTATGACGGAACCTCCCAAGTAATCAGGCCCACCTACAGTTGTCCTTGTCCAACAGACATCAGACACCCTGTAGATGTTCCTAAGTTACTTGACAAGCTCGGTATCTTTCCCGACCTTACCAGGAACGTTTCACCCGTCTTGCAGACATTACAGAACATCGGAGATATAGAAGTGCGGAAGCAATTTCATAAACTTACATTCATTTAGAAAGTAAGATCAAGTTACTTATTACAGACCAGAGCTATAAACGAGTGCTGAGTACACATATCAAGGGAGGCAAAAACTCCTCCCAAAAACTATCAAACAAAAAGAGCCTATGTGGAGGACCAAGTCCTCCCGTATCTTCATTCTTGTTTTTCTTCATTAGATACCACCTTGGAGCAAAAGCAACAAAACTTTGTCGCTTCCTCACCTAAAAACAACAAAGGGATAAACCCTGAGTATGGAATACTCAGCAAGTCTTACCCGACTAAGGAAAAGACTCTCAAGGGTATGCTGGATAAATAGGAGTCAAGGAGAGGCTTTAGCAAAAATCAACTTATACTTTTGCAGAAGTAGCTTACTAAAGTGAGTCCTTACTTTCAATCTTTTAAAGCCAGATTAAGTATTAATAGACTCTGTTTGCAGCTGGTCTAATTTCACCATCTCATCAATACAACATCATTTTTATTTATGAAGTTCACATCCAGACTTAGGTTGTAGGTCAGTGACCAAGTCTTCATAACCGCGAAGGTACGGCGATCCGAATCGATTATACTCAGCTGAGGATCTCCAATCACACGACATATGTAGCACTTAACCCTTGCATATGTCAACCCGCCACCGGGGTTCTTAAGACCGGATCAGGTTCACGCAAACCGAGAGCACAGATACACCACCGTCCAGCCTCTTGCCACGGAGGGTACACGCTACTCTCGCCACCGCTCCACGTCCATTTCGTGTTATCTTATTCCGGCCTTAGTCTGCCCGAGGCAAGGCTTACCCATGATGAGGCATGTGACCAGTTAAAGGGTCCTCGATCATCAAGCCTACATACGCATCCAATCCTTAATCAACCTGGGTAGAACATCACCTGTTCCTAGCCCAAGTCCCGATTTAAGTACTTCCATCCTTAGGATTGTTTGTGTTCCTTAGGATGAAAAGAGCATCACAGGGAACTTTGCAGTAAGATCCCACCACGCTCTCAATGAAAATATTCTTGCAGATAGAAGACATCTTTCCTCAGGATAACCCCTGAGCAAGGCCTTAACGCAAAAGACAACCTCTATCCACAAGATCTGAGCAGGGCTAAGCATTTTTGTAAATCATGTTTTGATACTTCACCAGAAGTATCTATAAAGGTATGGATATCAAGGAAGGCAATGCATCAAAGGGTTTCCAAACAACTCCTATAAACTTAATGCACATTCACTAGACTTAAAGTGTGTAAAAATAATTTAAAAACACAAGGAAGGGGTTGCATGCACCGGGGCTTGCCTTTGTTAGTAGGTGAGTCAGGCTCGGACTCGCAGTTGTCGAAGTAGAGCCAAGTCCTTGCCCGAGATTCCAAAGGTGGTGGTGGTGTCTTCTCTTCAGTCACTTCACTCTCTCCTTCGTTCTCTAAATATAACCATATAGGTATATATATAAGAATGAATGCCATGGGATGCTCATGAGGATGCAAAGATAATATAAACTTATTATCTATGTCTTGAGTACAACTTTCCTTCACGGTACTCCGAGAACCTAGGGTTTCCGGAGTCAGTAAAGGAGTTCATGGAGCAGGGGGGTGGTTTTGGGTTTAATGATCAAACAAGGTTCAAATCAAACCAAACTCTACCCATGGCTTCTAAATAATGTGAAAAGCTCACATAAAAAGTTTGGGAAATTTTGGACTTATTATTTATTTTCTAAAAATCCAGAACCAATGGTTTAGGCTATTTTAAATACCCTAAAATTCCCTATTTGATATAAAAATCATGAGTTTATTTTTATTAAATACTAGGGAAAATAACAAGCCTAGGAAAATTTGTCTCATATTTTTAGGATTTTTCTACCATTTTCTAGAATTATTTTAACTCTGGGATAAAAAGAAAAAGGAAAACTTGTAACAGTTCTGGGCTGATTTCGGCCCAAGCGGCCCAGTACAGAGGGGACAACGCCCACGCGCGCCCGCGCGCGCGCGCCCGCGAGGCGATCTTGCGCAGAGGCCCCTAGAGTTCTGGATAACTGAAAAATAGTTCCTATACTATTCCTGTGTGCCACTGACAGATTACAGAAAAACCCCCGTACTTCTCTCTATTCTCTGTTTCAAGTCCGCGACGGCAACCGCGCGGGGAACGAACTCCGGCGATGTTAGACTGGCGGATTTACATTATGATCAGTGCCTTTGAGCTACACACACCAGATTGAACCTCCACTGATCATTTCCCCTAAGTTAATTTCAAGATTGACGAGCTAATTTGGTCTGGCCACGGTAACCGTGCGGATGAACCCAAGAACCATGCGTTCCCGGTGATGGGTGGTCACACAGTTCAAATTGATGACTTGATAAGCATCACGGAGCTATGCAAGTGCTTAAACGAGAAAGCAGGGGACGGGGACTGACCGGAGAGGGGCTGGCCGCGGTGAGGTACTCTTCACAGTGGCGGAGAATCGAATTGGGGGAAACGAGCAATTCACTGGTTATGGGAGTTAATCGGAGACGGTAGTGGGTACTACAGCTTCACAATTGCATTGCGCAACTAGCCCCGCCCTCAATTTATAGGCTCCCAGGACGGTGGCCACGAATTTGGATGAGACACCCGGTGGTCGGAGATGGGGAAGAAATATCGGCCGCGGTGAATACGTGTTGACTGCCGTGGCAAGCTCCCCGTCGACGATGGGATGGCCTAGAGGAGTCATGGCGACGCGGTGGAAGGGCTTGGACACGCGGCGCACAGCCGGGAGACGGCGGTCACCGGCGTTCTTATCGGTTTCCACTGCGACGAGCTAGTACGGTGGTCGGAATTATTTTACCGGCCGGACCTATCCACGGCGACGTGGCTTGAATGCTACCGGATCAGCTTGGGCACAAATCACGGTGGCCACAGCACGAATCGCGGCGGAGGAAGTCATCGGTGGCGAGGGTAATCCTGCTGGCGATCTTATCTGCCCGGGTACTGTACCATGGAAAGACCCCATCAGTTAGCCTGACAGAGCAAGTTCAGAGCAGTATTTCTCCAAATTTTACACTGCAACTTTGTCAATACTCTGTACCAAAGTTGTAGAGTTACAAACCAGCTACAATCCAACTATAGAGATCAAACTCATTTGAGCACAGGATCATACTTGGATTTGAGCTCAAAGTTCACCTCATAACACTGAAATCCTGAAATTCAGCTTCAACAGTCTGACAGCCAGTTTTGGACTGGGTTTTTCTCCAAATTTCTCATAACAACTATGCTTGCATCCTTTAGCAAAGTTGTTCTCCTATTATTGGTCTTCAACTTTGATGTGGTGACCTAGGGTAAAAATCCTATACTTTGTAAGTTACAAAGCCCCAAAGTTGAGCCCATTCACTGATTTTTCAGACTTAGAGTAAAACTTAAATGAGGTCCATTTTGCACTTAAGTCCAAAACTTAGGGTTTGGCTTGCAAAATCACATATTTGTGATCCAACTGACTTAAAATACTTATGTGACTTGGTTTTTGCACTTTAGCCCAAAAGTGGACTAATTTTGCACTTAAGCCCCTAGGGTTTTGGTTTTAGGGTTTTCCAGGGTTCCAATTAGGGTTTCTGGTATTCCAGGGGTATAAGTGGGATTCAACCTTATTGTTGGGGTCACTTTATGACTTTTACCCTAAAGCCTTTAGGTTTTCTCAACTTTGGTTAAGTCTTACCCCTTTAACCACTATTTAGGGTTAAGTCCTTAAACCAGGGTCCTATTTGTAAAACAGTAAAACAATACAACTTGTTTGAAATTTTTGCCTAGTGAATGCACTCTAGGTGTGTCAAACATATGCAATGCCCATGCTCATGATGCCATGCTCAAGTTTTAGTTAGAGTAACACCAGGGGTGTTACATCCTTCCCCCCATAAAAGAATCTCGTCCCGAGATTAAAAATCCTAGGGTAAATAATGGTAAAGGAAACGCATCATATTTTTATTTCTTAAATTTTGGTACAAGGCAGGGGTAATGTGGGGGTTACTTCTTTATTACAACAGCTATACAGGCTTTACAATTTACATGAGGCTAGAAAGCCTGGGAAATTTTTTTTATTCAAGAAATCTTGGGTTTCCCATGTAGCCTCATCTTCCGAATGCTGGTTCCACTGTATTTTATAAAACTTGAGAGTCTTTCTCCGGGTAACCCTGTCCTTTTGATCCAGAACTCGAATAGGATGTTCCGAGTATGTTAAATCTGGTTCCAGGACAATATCAGTTACTTCAACAGTTCGATCAGGAACCCGAAGACACTTCTTCAATTGTGACACGTGGAACACATTATGCACAGCAGACAATGTTTCAGGGAGCTGAAGTCGGTATGCCACTGGTCCACATTGCTCAAGCACCAGGAATGGACCAATGTACCTGGGTGCAAGTTTCCCTTTAACCCCAAAACGCGATACTCCGTTCATGGGTGAGACTTTCAGGTAAACATAGTCTCCTTCCAGGAAATATAAGGGCATTCGCCGTGTGTCTGCATAACTCTTCTGACGAGCTTGTGCCTTCTTCATATGATAAATAATTTTCTGAACCTTATCCTCGGCCTCTTTCACCATATCAGGCTTAAAGAAGTACCTTTCTCCAGGTTCAGACTAATTTAGCGGAGTACGACATCGTCGTCCATATAAAGCTTTAAAGGGTGCCATCTTGATACTTTCTTGATAGCTATTATTATATGAAAATTCCGCTAAGGGCAAACTTTCACCCCATTTCTGTGGGAATTCCAGAACACATGCCTGTAGCATATCTTCCAGTATTTGGTTTACCCTCTCAGTCTACCCACTGGTTTGAAGATGATAGGTCGAGCTGTGGAGCAACTTAGTATCCAGGGATTTATGAAGTTCCTCCCAAAATTTGGATACGAATTGCGATCCATGATTCGACACTATGGTCTTCGGAACACCGTGTAGACTAAGAATACGAGCAATGTACAATTGGGCATAGACAGTAACTGGGTGATCGGTCTTGACTGGCAGAAAATAAGAAATTTTCGTAAGCCGATCAACAATAACCCAGATAGAGTCATACCCTTTTGTAGTCCTGGGTAATCCCATGATAACATCCATACAATATCTTCCCATTTTCACGTGTGCAACTTGTTTTTTTTTTCTGATGACACTGTACTTATCTGAGTCTGTTGGGTGGCAATTATGCAACTTTACCCAAATAGAATCAGATGCACCATCTTGGGTAAAACACACAAGAAGAGGTTTACCAACAAGTGGTTACAGTAAGTTCATAGCACACGAGACGAGTGTGAATGTCGAATAACATCACGGTTAACTCGTGTTAACCAGGGAATCTAAGTCCACGAAAGGTGATATAGATTCAAGAAAAATTACCAGCGGAGGAATCTAAAAATGCGGACTTTGCAACCAGTCCATTTTATCCAACACTAGTCATGGATCGGCATGATCACACACGCTGGAAAAGCATGCGTGAGGTGGTCGAGGCGCGACTAGAGCGATAATTTACTGGTCAACTTAACTTGACTTTGGTAAGTACTTTATTTAGAGTGGGTTGAACCAAAGTGAGTTTAGACAACTCGATAAAATGATCTCTAAACTCAGCATTCGTTCAACGGGCAGTTACAAGTTAGTCAAAACCAACTTGTTGAACTACTTTTGACATTAAGCAAGTCCTCTCAGTACCATCGGTAAGCCAAGGGTTGAGAGTTCACATTTGCAAGCAAAAGGTCATGCATTTGGGTAAAAATCCATTTGGTCATGTTGTTCATCTGTTTCTTCATGTGAGATGAACGGACTAGGTTCGGAAATATATGGAAAATAGGAGAGTGAATGAACAAACTCCCGTATCTCAGCAGTAGGGAAAACAGATCCCCATTTTGGGAGCTAATCAGTTGTTGTCCAACACTAACAAGCTCCAAGGCTTCACCTTTACACAAAGGATGTAAAGGGAACTTGTATGAGGAGTCACTACCAAGATCAAAAGAAATAAGACCACACATGAAAGTGGTATACCCTTTCGATCCAACGGAGATGCCAGATGTTGTTTGATTTATTCACAAACAACAAGAAATTGTTTTAAGGAAGGAGTCCACAGAAGATCACGCATCAGTGTAGTTTTACAATGGATCATGACCAGAGACCTTGGTACCGACATGCGCCAAGCAGCAAAATCCTGTGTGCACATTTACAGGAGGCTCTCAGTTTCGCTGCAGTACCATAAGTCCTTAACCATGACACCATTACAAAACTGGCACCAATAATGAATCTCTCGTGGTAAGAATAATTTGTGTAGAGATAACCTATTAATATAATCTCATAATGGATTATGACTGCTAACTGTGATACTAGCGTGTATCGAGCAGCACAACCATGTGTATGCATCCACAGGTGGCCCTCGGTTTTGGCGCGGCATCATCAATTTTAGTCATAACGCCAATACCAGACATAACCAATAAGGAATCTCACACAATACAAATAGACTGATCAAGGATGACAAGGTACAAAAGAGACTCCACCTGTAAGTACGATCACAAGTAGAGACCCAAATAGATCATGGCCCAAGGAAGTGAACAAGGCAGGGCCATACCCTAATCTTGATGAAAGAAGTATGATGGGAGACTGTTAATTCAGCCCAAGCATATTTCTATGCCCATCATAGGGATCACCAGGTCAAGGATTAAGTTGGTAGGCATTCGATAGATAACATGTCTTTCCTGGGTTAGGTTAATAAGGCAACATGGTGATCCACATGGAATATCCAAGGAAATAGCCATCTTAACTCTTGAAATTTGAGAAACTACTATAGATATTAAAAGTTGCTTCATAAACTGGCAGTCGTTTCTTACACCATAGTCATATAAAAGCTCACATGCTACATGATCCAGGTAAAACAGGAAAACTCTTTCCAACAAAGTTTAACCTGTTTTTCTTACCAAGCTGGTCTATCTACACCTACCTTGTTACATTGACCTACTACATCTTCTCTAGCTACACCATCTGCCAGATGTTTGTTGCCATTCTTCCAAGGGACCCTTAGTCCGTCGATGCAGGAGTAGGATAAAAGGCAACATTGAGCCTATGCACTGCTTGCTGCAGACGGTTGACAAGTTGTTATGCTACTTGAAACTCCATGGGATGAGCACGATTCAATTCTTTGATTGCATGATCCTGATGGCTTATGAAGCTCATGGTTTCCTTAAGGTCTTCTCTAACAGCAACAGCATACAGACAAATTTCTTCTTGTTGCTTACTCATAATTTTTAACTTAGAATGAGCATTAGTTAGCTGATGCTCAAGCTCCTTAATGCGATTCTGATCAACTTGGTGTTGCATCTGAAGTTCTGTCACTTGATGCTCTAGTCCAACAACCTGCTCCGCTTGAACCTTCGTTTCCTCAAGTCGTTCTTGTGCTTGAGTACAAGCACTATTCTTGGCCATTTCCATCATCTTAAATGCTGCATAACTCCCAGTGTACAACTGCTGCCACTTTTGACGACTGTGCCCCCGAGTAAGTTGCAACTCTAGCACGGCCATCAAAACTCGAGCAGAGGCCGATTCAACAGAATCCTGCCCAATAGGGATGCTTTCCATTAATCGGGCCTGGTGATGATACACCAATGGGTCACTTAAGGCAACTGCAGGGAACAACCTCATAGATGTGGCTTGTATTTCTTCCCTTTTTTGGTAACAAATAGTTGTTAGTACCTCTAAGGCAGCTACCTGAGCACCCTCCCAAGGAGTCATTCCTTCGGCATGGAACATCCAATACGGCCAAGATGGTTTTCTAGCACGTTCTGGAATACGCACTACTACCTCATACCATGGTTGTCCTCTAAGAACAGTGCGTGACCACTGGTACTTAGGTGCTTCGGTATATCCGACCTCTTGAAGTAGTCGCCACAGGACCACTGGAACACCAAAATCTCGTAGAAACTCTCCAACTCCTGTAGGAGCTTCTTGTTGATTCATCTATAGAGAAGGGCAACGGATACACTCTATTCACTTGAACAAGGTAGATGAATCATGTACTAAACTAACTACGCAGGGGGGTTTAACTTAAAGTTTGTATGACATGATGCATGTGTAATTACAGAATCAACCTTAGTTGATTCATACCTTTTATACATTGCACTCTTCCTATCTGGTCTTTAAGATAAACTCTTCAGAATACTTAGGTAAGAAGAGAAAAGAATCTTTAGGTAAGACTTTTGAAAATCTTTTTGAAGATGCCTTATAATATCTGCAAAGAAGGGCTACGCTCCGATACCAGCTGTGACGGAACCTCCCAAGTAATCAGGCCCACCTACAGTTGTCCTTGTCCAACAGACATCAGACACCCTGTAGATGTTCCTAAGTTACTTGACAAGCTCGGTATCTTTCCCGACCTTACCAGGAACGTTTCACCCGTCTTGCAGACATTACAGAACATCGGAGATATAGAAGTGCGGAAGCAATTTCATAAACTTACATTCATTTAGAAAGTAAGATCAAGTTACTTATTACAGACCAGAGCTATAAACGAGTGCTGAGTACACATATCAAGGGAGGCAAAAACTCCTCCCAAAAACTATCAAACAAAAAGAGCCTATGTGGAGGACCAAGTCCTCCCGTATCTTCATTCTTGTTTTTCTTCATTAGATACCACCTTGGAGCAAAAGCAACAAAACTTTGTCGCTTCCTCACCTAAAAACAACAAAGGGATAAACCCTGAGTATGGAATACTCAGCAAGTCTTACCCGACTAAGGAAAAGACTCTCAAGGGTATGCTGGATAAATAGGAGTCAAGGAGAGGCTTTAGCAAAAATCAACTTATACTTTTGCAGAAGTAGCTTACTAAAGTGAGTCCTTACTTTCAATCTTTTAAAGCCAGATTAAGTATTAATAGACTCTGTTTGCAGCTGGTCTAATTTCACCATCTCATCAATACAACATCATTTTTATTTATGAAGTTCACATCCAGACTTAGGTTGTAGGTCAGTGACCAAGTCTTCATAACCGCGAAGGTACGGCGATCCGAATCGATTATACTCAGCTGAGGATCTCCAATCACACGACATATGTAGCACTTAACCCTTGCATATGTCAACCCGCCACCGGGGTTCTTAAGACCGGATCAGGTTCACGCAAACCGAGAGCACAGATACACCACCGTCCAGCCTCTTGCCACGGAGGGTACACGCTACTCTCGCCACCGCTCCACGTCCATTTCGTGTTATCTTATTCCGGCCTTAGTCTGCCCGAGGCAAGGCTTACCCATGACGAGGCATGTGACCAGTTAAAGGGTCCTCGATCATCAAGCCTACATACGCATCCAATCCTTAATCAACCTGGGTAGAACATCACCTGTTCCTAGCCCAAGTCCCGATTTAAGTACTTCCATCCTTAGGATTGTTTGTGTTCCTTAGGATGAAAAGAGCATCACAGGGAACTTTGCAGTAAGATCCCACCACGCTCTCAATGAAAATATTCTTGCAGATAGAAGACATCTTTCCTCAGGATAACCCCTGAGCAAGGCCTTAACGCAAAAGACAACCTCTATCCACAAGATCTGAGCAGGGCTAAGCATTTTTGTAAATCATGTTTTGATACTTCACCAGAAGTATCTATAAAGGTATGGATATCAAGGAAGGCAATGCATCAAAGGGTTTCCAAACAACTCCTATAAACTTAATGCACATTCACTAGACTTAAAGTGTGTAAAAATAATTTAAAAACACAAGGAAGGGGTTGCATGCACCGGGGCTTGCCTTTGTTAGTAGGTGAGTCAGGCTCGGACTCGCAGTTGTCGAAGTAGAGCCAAGTCCTTGCCCGAGATTCCAAAGGTGGTGGTGGTGTCTTCTCTTCAGTCACTTCACTCTCTCCTTCGTTCTCTAAATATAACCATATAGGTATATATATAAGAATGAATGCCATGGGATGCTCATGAGGATGCAAAGATAATATAAACTTATTATCTATGTCTTGAGTACAACTTTCCTTCACGGTACTCCGAGAACCTAGGGTTTCCGGAGTCAGTAAAGGAGTTCATGGAGCAGGGGGGTGGTTTTGGGTTTAATGATCAAACAAGGTTCAAATCAAACCAAACTCTACCCATGGCTTCTAAATAATGTGAAAAGCTCACATAAAAAGTTTGGGAAATTTTGGACTTATTATTTATTTTCTAAAAATCCAGAACCAATGGTTTAGGCTATTTTAAATACCCTAAAATTCCCTATTTGATATAAAAATCATGAGTTTATTTTTATTAAATACTAGGGAAAATAACAAGCCTAGGAAAATTTGTCTCATATTTTTAGGATTTTTCTACCATTTTCTAGAATTATTTTAACTCTGGGATAAAAAGAAAAAGGAAAACTTGTAACAGTTCTGGGCTGATTTCGGCCCAAGCGGCCCAGTACAGAGGGGACAACGCCCACGCGCGCCCGCGCGCGCGCGCGCCCGCGAGGCGATCTTGCGCAGAGGCCCCTGGAGTTCTGGATAACTGAAAAATAGTTCCTATACTATTCCTGTGTGCCACTGACAGATTACAGAAAAACCCCCGTACTTCTCTCTATTCTCTGTTTCAAGTCCGCGACGGCAACCGCGCGGGGAACGAACTCCGGCGATGTTAGACTGGCGGATTTACATTATGATCAGTGCCTTTGAGCTACACACACCAGATTGAACCTCCACTGATCATTTCCCCTAAGTTAATTTCAAGATTGACGAGCTAATTTGGTCTGGCCACGGTAACCGTGCGGATGAACCCAAGAACCATGCGTTCCCGGTGATGGGTGGTCACACAGTTCAAATTGATGACTTGATAAGCATCACGGAGCTATGCAAGTGCTTAAACGAGAAAGCAGGGGACGGGGACTGACCGGAGAGGGGCTGGCCGCGGTGAGGTACTCTTCACAGTGGCGGAGAATCGAATTGGGGGAAACGAGCAATTCACTGGTTATGGGAGTTAATTGGAGACGGTAGTGGGTACTACAGCTTCACAATTGCATTGCGCAACTAGCCCCGCCCTCAATTTATAGGCTCCCAGGACGGTGGCCACGAATTTGGATGAGACACCCGGTGGTCGGAGATGGGGAAGAAATATCGGCCGCGGTGAATACGTGTTGACTGCCGTGGCAAGCTCCCCGTCGACGATGGGATGGCCTAGAGGAGTCATGGCGACGCGGTGGAAGGGCTTGGACACGCGGCGCACAGCCGGGAGACGGCGGTCACCGGCGTTCTTATCGGTTTCCACTGCGACGAGCTAGTACGGTGGTCGGAATTATTTTACCGGCCGGACCTATCCACGGCGACGTGGCTTGAATGCTACCGGATCAGCTTGGGCACAAATCACGGTGGCCACAGCACGAATCGCGGCGGAGGAAGTCATCGGCGGCGAGGGTAATCCTGCTGGCGATCTTATCTGCCCGGGTACTGTACCATGGAAAGACCCCATCAGTTAGCCTGACAGAGCAAGTTCAGAGCAGTATTTCTCCAAATTTTACACTGCAACTTTGTCAATACTCTGTACCAAAGTTGTAGAGTTACAAACCAGCTACAATCCAACTATAGAGATCAAACTCATTTGAGCACAGGATCATACTTGGATTTGAGCTCAAAGTTCACCTCATAACACTGAAATCCTGAAATTCAGCTTCAACAGTCTGACAGCCAGTTTTGGACTGGGTTTTTCTCCAAATTTCTCATAACAACTATGCTTGCATCCTTTAGCAAAGTTGTTCTCCTATTATTGGTCTTCAACTTTGATGTGGTGACCTAGGGTAAAAATCCTATACTTTGTAAGTTACAAAGCCCCAAAGTTGAGCCCATTCACTGATTTTTCAGACTTAGAGTAAAACTTAAATGAGGTCCATTTTGCACTTAAGTCCAAAACTTAGGGTTTGGCTTGCAAAATCACATATTTGTGATCCAACTGACTTAAAATACTTATGTGACTTGGTTTTTGCACTTTAGCCCAAAAGTGGACTAATTTTGCACTTAAGCCCCTAGGGTTTTGGTTTTAGGGTTTTTCAGGGTTCCAATTAGGGTTTCTGGTATTCCAGGGGTATAAGTGGGATTCAACCTTATTGTTGGGGTCACTTTATGACTTTTACCCTAAAGCCTTTAGGTTTTCTCAACTTTGGTTAAGTCTTACCCCTTTAACCACTATTTAGGGTTAAGTCCTTAAACCAGGGTCCTATTTGTAAAACAGTAAAACAATACAACTTGTTTGAAATTTTTGCCTAGTGAATGCACTCTAGGTGTGTCAAACATATGCAATGCCCATGCTCATGATGCCATGCTCAAGTTTTAGTTAGAGTAACACCAGGGGTGTTACATTGGCTACAATCTGAGCAAAGTCCCACTCCTATGTGATAATGAGAGTGCTATCCGCATGGCGGATAATCCTGTTGAACACAGCCACACAAAGCACATAGACATCCGGCATCACTTTTTGAGAGACCACCAGCAAAAGGGAGATATCGAAGTGTTTTATGTTAGCATCGAGAACCAGCTAGCCGATATCTTTACCAAGCCTTTAGATGAGTCAACCTTTTGTAGGCTGCATAGTGAGCTAAATGTCTTAGATTCGCGGAACTTGGATTGATTTATAACATACATGTGTTTTATGCCTTGATCATGTTCCTTATGCATTTTGTTGTTTATTTATGGTGCTCAAGTTGTACAAGCACTCCCCGGACCTCACAAGTCCATTTGCAAGTGATGCACATATTTAGGGGGAGATGTGCTACAACTTGACTCTTTGGGACTAACCATGTGCTTGAGTGTTCTTAAATTAGTCTCAAAGGTGGATTGAAAGGGAAAGGTGGACTTGGACCATGAAAGACTTCCACTGCACTCCGATAAGAGGGTAACTTACTCCAAGTTCATCTCCATGTCTCTCATTGCCTTTTGCTCTTAATTGACAATTTTGGTGAGGCAATGGGGTTTAAGGGCCAAAAATGATCCCGTTTTGGTGCTTGATGCCAAAGGGGGGGAAATTAAGGGCCAAAGCAACAAATGGATCAGCTACCACTTGAGAATTTTGAAAATAGTAGAGTTAGGACTTTTGATTTGTCAAAAGTCTAAATGTCTCTTTTTGTCAAAAGCTGGTCTCTTGTGGGAGAATGTTTGATTATGGGAAATAGGGGGAGTTTTTGAATCAGTGATCAATTTCTCTTGGAATACCTTTCTCTATGCCTCAACAAGTGAATTTGACTTAGAGATAAGAAATTGAGTTTGATTTGCAAAAACAAACCAAGTGGTGGCAAAGAATGATCCAAATATGCCAAATTTGAATCAAAACAAATTTGTGTTCTCATTTGCATTGATGTTGCACTTCTTTTAGTTGCTTTTTGTTGTGTTGGCATAAATCACCAAAAATGGGGAGATTGAAAGGGAAATGTGCCCTTGGGCCATTTCTATAAGATTTTGGTGATTAAGTGCCCAACACACATTAAGGGAATGAGTATATGCCAAAGGGTGGACAAAGTGCAAATCAATACAAAGGTATGATTCTAGACTTAGTACATTGGTTTTTGTGTACTAACATATTTGTCTAAGTGCTAGAATCAGAGAAAAGACAATTGGAAAAGACTTGGCTCGAGCAGCCAAGACTCTGCTCAGTCTGGGTGCACCGAACAGTGTCCGGTGCGCCAGGCTGACTCTGGTGAAAAGGCTGCTCTCGGGAACTGAATGGCGGCGTACGGCTATAATTCACCGGACTGTCCGGTGGTGCACCGGACTGTCCGGTGGTGCACCGGACTGTCCGGTGAGCCAACGGTCGGCCGAGCCAACAGACGGCCGTGCAATCCGCGCGTGACGCGTGGCCGGGCCAACGGTCTGAAGGGGGCACCGGACTGTCCGGTGTGCACCGGATAGTGTCCAGTGCGCCAACGGCTCCAAACCTTCAACGGTCGGCTGCGCCAGAACAGGAAAGAAATCCACACCGGACAGTGTCCGGTGGTGCACCGGACTGTCCGGTGCGCCAGTCGATAGAAGGCAAGAATTGCCTTCCTGGAATGCTCTCAACGGCTCCTAGCTGCCTTGGGGCTATAAAAGGGACCCCTAGGCGCATGGAGGATGACACAAAGCACACCTTGAGCATTCTTGATCATTCACACTTCGTCTTTGCGCACTCGTTTGACATTCTTAGTGATTTGAGCTCCGTTCTAGTGAGAACTTTGTGATATTCATTTGAGCTCAAGTCTTGGCCGTGTGTGTGTGCGTATTGCTGTGGACTTGTGTGTGTTGCTCATCCCATCCTTACTTCCGTGTTCATTTGTGATCATCTTTTGTAAGGGCGAGAGACTCCAAGTTGTGGAGATTCCTCGCAAACGGGATACAGTGAAAGGAAGAGAAACACTGTGGTATTCAAGTGGATCTTTGGATCACTTGAGAGGGGTTGATTGCAACCCTCGTCCGCTGGGATGCCACAACGTGGAGTAGGCAAGTGTTGAACTTGGCCGAACCACGGGATAAACCACTGTGCCTCTCTGTGTTGATCTCTTTGTGGTTATTGTGTTTCGCAAGAACTTTTCTCTAGCCACTTGGCTTTATTGCTCTAACACTTAATCAAGTTTGTGGCGTTAAGTTTTAAGTTTTTACAGGATCACCTATTCACCCCCCTCTAGGTGCTCTCAGTTAGCCATCACCGGCACCCAACATGCTCCTCCTACAACCATCACTGACCCAACACAGGCTGCTGCTTACCCTTCTAGTCTGGATAGAAGTACCCCGATAAGACAAAAAGGGTGTCAGGCTAACGACGGCTACAGCGGCATCAACCCCACCGCGATAAAGGCAACCCATCGGATGTGCGAGATCCTTACATGAACATTCCATGCACTCTGAAGGGCTTCAAAAATGGTGCCAAGACCCAACTCGCCTGGCACAAGCTTCTTGGCATTCTTGGTACCAGCCAGTGACCTCCATCAAGCTCTGCCTTTGGCCTTCACCAAGGCAGAAAGAGACATTGCTTACCCTTAGAGTTAGGTGCATAACTGTTGGGGACTTGTTCTCAAATGCTAAGAGTTAAGAACAAGGCAACATAAAAAGTGTTAAGTGTTAAAGTCCTTCGTCCTCCGAAATATTATGTCCCTTCGGGAAATAATGAATCTCGGACGAAGGTTACGAAAGACATACCTTCGTAAACATGACAATAAATGACGAAAGTTTCGTATAAAACATAAAATATAAAACAAACATTTAAATATTATGACAGAATCATTTCTATTTTATTATCATGGAAAAATAGAAATGATTTCAAATTACAAATGTACCTTCAGTCTTGAAGGAAGAGAAAAGTACAAACGTGACGCAATAGCAAATGCCAAGTCAGCCTGAACAGTACAGGAGTACTGTTCATCTATTTATAGACGCGGGACACAGCCCACGTAAAATTACATTCATGTCCATTACATTTGCTAATGCCTTATGGAAATCTGCCAAGGCCTAAGTAGTCTTTTCATCTTTAAGTCGGTTCCCCTTTCTGCTATCGCGACGAAGCTTTCCTGCGCATAGCTTCGGCTATGCACCATCCTTCGTACAGCTTGGTGATCAGCCCGTCCTTCATCTCAATCCTCCTTCGTCTAGCCTAAGCTTCGTCCTGAGCGTACTCCATGTTCATAATCTGAGTCCGAAGATACCTGTTCATATAATTCACTTGGAAAACATTGTCAAATCATGTTTTTGAGGACCTTCGGAGGACGAAGGCCCCCAACAGTAGCCCCTCGCAATATTAATTTGTTAATGATAAATTCAAATTGCGATATGGACGAAGGCCTTGAGCCGAAGGTCCGAAAAAACACCTTCCCTTTGCTAGAATAGCAACATTCACTGACAAGCGGGGTCTTTTAATTTTCAACGCCCTGGGGGTATAAATAAGATCATACCGCACACTTATTTGGTACGCACACTTGCCATCTGCTTCGGCCCACTAAATTTTTAGCTCTTGCGCATTAAGATTTGGTGATCTTTTTGATTTTGAAGCTTCGGACTTGAAAACAGTTTTTAGCGTTTTCGAAGATGTCTGAAGATAAGAAGGCTGGTCCCGAGATGAAGCTGAGTCTCTCTGAAGAGAAGAACCTGGGGTTTCTTATGGCAATGTCGAAGACCAATACAGAGAAGATTACTAAGGAGATTTTAGAAGGTTTATCTGAAGATACTGACGACAGCGACAGCTACGACGTAGAAAGCGGCGAGGAAGAATCCGAAGATCGACCATGGCGGCCAAGTCACTCAGTTTTCGGAAAAACCACTATTAAGCAGAGTCATGTTGACAATATGAGGGGGAGATATTTTCGTGATGTATCTATTGTGAGAGCTGATGCTGGAGAGAAAACTTCTCCTACCCCTGAAGAAAATGAGGTCGTGATCTTCCGAAGCTTCCTCAAGGCCGGGCTTCGGTTCCCTCTAAGCAACTTTGTTGTCGAAGTTCTGAAGACATTCCAAATCTATCTCCACCAGATTACCCCCGAAGCTATTATAAGGATGGGAATTTTTGTCTGGGCTGCGAAAAGCCAGGGCTTAGAACCAAATGCCAAAAGCTTTTGCAACATTCATGAGTTGATATATGAGACGAAGCCCTGGGGGAAAGAACAATATCACAACAACTTTGGTTGCTACAGCTTCGGTGCCCGCTCCGGATCAAGCTGCCCTGTGCCAACCTTTCGGAAGAGGTGGCCCGGCGCCTGGATGACAGAATGGTTCTATGTAAAGAATGACTTGACAGCGCAGGAAGGCGTTAAGAGTATCATTTTGTGCCCCATTTGGCAACGCTTCGGACTACGAAAGCCGAAGGTTGAAATGGATGAAGCAGCCGAAGAATGCCAAAGAGCCTTCGGCGTAGTCTGCTCTTTCATTGGGACAAGGGACTTGGTCCAAGAGCACATTGCCTTCAGGGTATGGCCACTTGCAAGAAAGTGGGAAATGCCGAAGGAGACCATCAAAGAGTCCGACGAAGGCGGACTAGTCAGACTGAAATACACATTCAAATACGGGGATAAGTTTGTTGAACCTGATGACGACTGGTTGAAAAGCATTGAAACATTAAGTGACGAACTGCTTGGGGCATATTCGAAGGCCGAGAACACTGCGTTATCAGCAGCCTTCGGAGGCCGAAAAAAGAAAAGGCTCAACCGGGTATTCGACGCAGTCGGGTTTGTCTACCCTGACTACCACTATCCGGTACTGAGTCGCAAAAGAAAAAATACTTCTACTGCGGCGGAAGCTACGACGAGTGCTCCTAGTGAGTCAGTGCCGCAAAGGAAAAAGATGAAGGTGCTCACCCACCCAGTGCGTTTTATTGAGCCGGCCACAATGCCAGAATTTATTGGTGAAGTCTCTTTGGCCTCTGAAGCTACCGAACCAGCTCCAGTGCCGAAGATGGAAGAAAAGACTGAAGCGCCTTCAGTAGAAAAAACAGAGAAACCGAAGGTCGAAGAGCCAAAAATATCGAAAATCTTAAGTCCTTCAACAAATGTCGAAACAATAAAAAATCAAAAGGGGCCGTCGGTGACTCCGAAAAGAAAAAGAATGGTGAACGTGTTAGACGTTTTGGAGACTATTAAGTCTTCAAACACAACTCCAAAGGAGACTGTTGAAGTTGCCGAAGTGTTTACCGAAGCTCTAGCTGTTGAATCTTCGAAGCAACAACCTGAAGCTGAAGCTGGGTCTTCAGAGCCCTCCAAGGAACAATCTTTGGAAACCGAGAAAATATCAGAACCAGATTTGGTTAAAGCTGACACTGCCGCCCCCGAAGCTCCTTCCAGCGTATGTGATTACATCGTACGACATGCTTCGGGGAAGAAATTATCTGAAGAAGAAACTTACGAAGCCAACTACTATGCTAGAGAGCTAAAATATCCGAAGGGGGCAGTAGTGTTTAATGGGACAACTGAAGATGACTTCCTATACTGCCTCCCCGATAACAAAGAATTATCTGTCTGCCGGGAGATGGCCAGAAGTATGGGTTTCCCGAAGCTCGAAGCTGGATTATGTGCTATGACGAAGGAAGAGCTCGCGGACAGTCTTGCGTACAATAGCTTGAAGGTATAGGAATTAGACGTTTGAAAAAAAAAATTTACAATACGTAATTCATTCCTTTATTCTTATATGAATTCTTTTTTGTATAGGGTTTGATCCTGAGCAACGCACTAAGAGCACAAAAGAGTGCCGAAGATGAAAGCTATGAAATTGCGTTCAACAACCTTCGATCAGAAGTTATTAAATTGAGAAATGAAGCTCTGGAAAAGGATAAAATTCTGCTTACACTGGTAGATAAGGTAAAGAAAGACGAAGCTGCTTCAAAAACTCAGGCGGAAGCCCAAAAACGTGAAATTAAAGATCTTCAGAAACAGCTAGCTAGAGCTAAAGAGGAACGTGTGCTTGAGGAAACAAAACGAGAACTTAGTGATCATTTGGTCAATACTTTAGAGTTAAGTGTTAAAGAGCTTCGTGCATCTCAGAGGAAATGCTATGTTAAATCTGTAGAATGCGTCAAAAAGATAAAATCCAGCTTCGCCAGCGTTGGCGCCTTTTCTAGTGAAGAGAATTTTCCAAGAGGCAATCCCGAAGGTCCACTGGACTGGATCAGTCACGAAGCAGAAGCCTTCGAGGAAATCCTGAGCAGCCGCGGTGACATCTGCGCTTTTTCAGGCGCCAGAGGAGTTGCTGCTGTTCTGGAGAAAAATGGTTGTGAACATATAAAATCCTTAGCTCAGTCCGAAGCTGCCCTGTCCTTTGAAGACATTAATGATCCTTCGACCGAAGCAAGCATGGTTGGCGGTAAATTCTTCACTGATATCTGGAATAATGGCGGCCGAGAAATGGCCCAAGAAATAATTCAAAGAAGTGAAAAAGGCATCCATGATGCTAGGGAAGTGGCAGAAGCTGCCGAAAGAAGTACAGAGCCCGAAAAGCAATTAGGTATTAATTAGTCGTTCTTATTGTGTTGTAATTTTTATTTCGAACTTTGTTCGCGATTTGTAATAGTAATGAAGAAATGTTCTCTTCCCTCAGAACCTGCTGGATCGACTGCTGACCTTTACACAAAAGGAGATGACGAGATTAAACAAATGGCCGAAGCTATCATGGATAAAGTTGTTGATCAACTTCTAAATGAGGCCGCCGAAGCAGTATTAAGAGAAGACTAATTGTTATTAGAAAAAACATTCGAAGTGTGATCTTTGTAACATTTTGTACATTTGTATGTAATATATAAGTCTCTTTTCATTATTCAATTCTTTACGATGCATGAAATTCTACATACATACCATTTTTGAGCCTTCGGCGAAAAAACACCTTCCCTTCTTTTCATGCTTCGTGAAGAAAACATTCTCCATTAAAACATTCTCCATTAAAACATTCTCCAATAAATCACATCCATGCTTCGTGAAAACATTTTCCGAAGCTATGCAATTTTGATATTACTCTGATGAAGCTCATCCATACTTTGTCCGAAGCTGTACTCCGAAGATTATCATTGTATTTCCTCGTGACTTTACACAATTTGCACTTTCTTAAAGCATCCATTCGAAGGTTGATACTGTGTCCCCTTCTTTTGCCATATGCAACATGATGTATGATGCTTATGCTATGCAAAATGATGTGATGATGTTATGTTATGCAAATGACGTTTGTTCCGAAGGTACACACAAAATATCTTTATAAGCTCTGCATTCCCTTAGGAACGTCTTTGGAGCTTCTTCGCCTTTTACTTAGACGGTATAAGTTCTGCATTCCCTTAGGAACGTCTTTGGAACTTCTTTGCCTTTTACTTAGACGGTATAAGTTCTGCATTCCCTTAGGAACGTCTTTGGAACTTCTTCGCCTTTTACTTAGGCGGTATAAGCTCTGCATTCCCTTAGGAACGTCTTTGGAGCAAAAAAACTTACACTGCGCTCCCTTTGGAATGGCTTTTTGTAACTTCGGCGACTTACTCTGCGTTCCTTAGAACGACTTTTTGTTGCTTCGACGGATTTTTAATAATTCGAAGGTTCCCCTTGTTACCACAAATTTTTAAGCTTCAACAACTTAAGCCTATGGAGAAGATAGGTTTTGCTCATAATCAACCACGAAACTATTATATGAAAACTGAAATGTTCTTTATTTCACAGAAAATAGAACTTAAACGGAAAAAACTGCTATCAAAGTAGGATATTTGTCAGTAAATGTGCTTCGACTCTGGCACAGTACTATTGACTGTGCGAGCTTCAGATTGTTCTCTGAGATCCCTTTGGTGCGGAACATATTGGCTCCCTTCTGGCTGTTGGCCTTGTTGCAGCGGAGGTGGAGGCGGGGGCTGTTGCCATGAAGCTTGAGGTTGACTTGCCGATGCTACGGAAACTGCAGGGTGGTTGCCCACGTATTCCGGGATGTAAGGCTGATGGTACGAAGCAGTATGCATGACCTGCTTCGACTGGCCCTGTTGCGCTGCAGCTTCTGCTAGCTCCTTTTGTTTCTGAATGGTGACATGGCACATCCTGGTGGTATGGCCCTTGTTTTCACCACAGAATAAGCAAAATATCCTCCTTGGTTGATCTCCAAATCTTCCGCCGAAGCCCCTGGCGCCTCTGCCTCTTGGAGCTGGTGACCGGAAGAAAGTTTGCTGTTGCCCCGAAGCCTGTGAGGAGCACTGCGGCCTGTTCTGCTGACTCCCCTTATCATCATTTTGAGTGGAGTTGTGGATGGACCTGACATGCCTCGGATAGAATCTTCCTCCGAAGCCCCTGGTCATCTCAGAAAATCTGAAGGCCTCCTCCCTTCTTTGGCGAAAGTCATTATCAGCACGAATGTACTCGTCCATCTTTTGGAGCAGCTTCTCCAGAGTCTGAGGAGGCTTCCTAGCGAAGTATTGGGCTGCAGGTCCAGGACGAAGCCCCTTGATCATGGCTTCGATGACAATTTCATTGGGCACCGTTGGTGCCTGCGCCCTCAAACGCAAAAACCTTCTGACATACGCCTGAAGGTATTCTTCATGGTCCTGAGTGCACTGGAACAAGGCTTGAGCAGTGACCGGCTTCGTCTGAAATCCTTGAAAGCTGGTTAAAAACATATCCTTCAGCTTCTGCCATGAGGTGATCGTTCCTGGTCGAAGGGAGGAATACCAGGTCTGAGCAACATTCCTGACGGCCATAACGAAAGACTTCGCCATGACTGCAGCATTGCCCCCATACGAAGACACTGTTGCTTCGTAGCTCATCAAGAACTGCTTCGGGTCTGAGTGGCCATCGAACATAGGAAGCTGAGGTGGCTTGTAGGATGGAGGCCAGGGTGTAGCCTGCAGCTCAGCGGACAGAGGAGAAGCATCATCAAAAACAAAATTTCCCTGATGGAAATTGTCATACCAGTCATCTTCGTTGACGAAGCCCTCCTGATGAAGGTCTTTCTGCTGAGGCCTTCTGTTTTGCTCATCGTGAGCAAGATGGCGAACTTCCTCAGAGGCTTCGTCTATCTGCCTTTGCAACTCAGCTAGCCGGGCCATCTTCTCCTTCTTCCTCTGCACCTGTTGATGTAGCATCTCCATATCCCTGATTTCTTGGTCTAGCTCTTCCTCCTGAAGCGTCGGGCTGTCGGCCTTTCTCTTCTGGCTTCGGGCCTCCCGAAGAGAGACAGTCTCCTGGTTATGGTCCAGCGGTTGCAGTGCTGCAGCCCCAGTCGCTGAAGCTTTCTTCGGCGCCATAGCGAAGGTCTATAGCTTCCGAAGGTGTTCAAAAAACTCGAAGTGGAAGTGAGTTCACCGGAGGTGGGCGCCAATGTTGGGGACTTGTTCTCAAATGCTAAGAGTTAAGAACAAGGCAACATAAAAAGTGTTAAGTGTTAAAGTCCTTCGTCCTCCGAAATATTATGTCCCTTCGGGAAATAATGAATCTCGGACGAAGGTTACGAAAGACATACCTTCGTAAACATGACAATAAATGACAAAAGTTTCGTATAAAACATAAAATATAAAACAAACATTTAAATATTATGACAGAATCATTTCTATTTTATTATCATGGAAAAATAGAAATGATTTCAAATTACAAATGTACCTTCGGTCTTGAAGGAAGAGAAAAGTACAAACGTGACGCAATAGCAAATGCCAAGTCAGCCTGAACAGTACAGGAGTACTGTTCATCTATTTATAGACGCGGGACACAGCCCACGTAAAATTACATTCATGTCCATTACATTTGCTAATGCCTTATGGAAATCTGCCAAGGCCTAAGTAGTCTTTTCATCTTTAAGTCGGTTCCCCTTTCTGCTATCGCGACGAAGCTTTCCTGCGCATAGCTTCGGCTATGCACCATCCTTCGTACAGCTTGGTGATCAGCCCGTCCTTCATCTCAATCCTCCTTCGTCTAGCCTAAGCTTCGTCCTGAGCGTACTCCATGTTCATAATCTGAGTCCGAAGATACCTGTTCATATAATTCACTTGGAAAACATTGTCAAATCATGTTTTTGAGGACCTTCGGAGGACGAAGGCCCCCAACAATAACGAAGCTTAGGCGGTTTAGGTCAGCCTCATACCTTCCATATGTACGGTAGATGAGAACAAACTCTTTGTTTGTAATAGGATAGCATTTATCTGTGTTCTAGTCTGGTAAAATTTGCTCACGTAAACCCGATCTCTAGTACCATCTATGGTCCAGACCGGTTTGAGCCACCCTAGTTAACCAGGCCTCTGGTTCATAGGTCCTTGGTGCCCAGTTACGAAGGAAGAATAAATTCTCATCTATTGATTTCTTCTCCTTTTACAAGCATTATACACCTAAGGATCCATGCTTTTGTTGTAAGTCATGAGAACTGAATCATGTAATTTGCTTTGCACTTAGTTTGGAGTCCCGCTTGATGAAGAATGTGGAATAGATTGCTAAATGATTAATCTAAGGGAAAGGTCCATATTCTCATGGGTGGTCCGGAGCTAGGTAGCTGCTTAGCCAGGTCCGTACCGTAAGCCTACACCTTCCACCACCTAACAATAGCTGACTTATTATTTTCTAGATCAAGTACTTGGGGATCCGAACTACATTTAGATTCTAGGGACTAGCATCAAACCAGGATCAACAAAGTTAAGTTACACGGTTTTGAGGATTGAATACAATAAAAGCAAAGGCCTTAAGGGAACATCTTTGGACCCGGACCACGTCCTGGATGGCCCCTGGCCTTGTGAAGGCCTCGAATCTCAAAAGCTACCAAAACTCTAGGAGGAAGGGAAAGGGAGAAGGAATCGAACAACCACAGTAGGAGGTGTACACATGAGGAACAACCTAGTAGGGGTCCAGCCCTGTATACCCGAGTTGATCACAAACGGTTCATAGTTTGGTAAGGTCGCTCATGTAAACCTGTCTCTAGCGCCCTCTATGGCCCAGCCTGGTAGGAGCTGATCTTGTAAACCCGGGCCTCCTCAGGACCTCTATGCAAGGTCGCATGCATCCGAAAATAGAGGAAAGGTTTTCTCCTAGTCCAGCTTCATGTACACAGGATCCATTATCATATCCTCGGCCAAGGTACGTTTTTCTCTTCCTGCCCCCACTCGAGATCTATAGCTTTGTTGTTATCAGGAAATATGAAGTATGTAACTAGCTCTACTGCTCAGTTTATATCCCCACTTAATACTGAACAAGGGCACAAGTTGACTGCAACCTGGTCTAAAGGAAAAGTCTACATTCTCACGGGTGGTCCGACGTTGGGTAGTAGCTTAGCCTGGTCCCATACCGTAAGCCAACACCTTCCACTGCCCAAGAATAGCTAGCTTAGTATTTTCTGGATCAGGTACCTGACAAGGCCTATGCCTCGTTCAAAATTAAGGGTTGGATCCCATAAAGTCTCCCTAGGAAAAATTCGGCTACAGAATTCGATTTTAATCAGTCCATAAAGCTTGGACCACTAGGACGCAACTGCTAAGCACTACACCTGAACCATCCACGGGATACCAATGATCCTAAGCATTATTCCTAAATCATACTCGGGAGTAGCTCCCTCAACTGAAAATGACCCCAACATCTGGGACAACTTCTAGGGAGCCTTAGCGGTTGGGGCCGGGAAGGAGAAACTTTTGGCTAACCAAAGACTGGATAAGATCAAAGGCAGGGCCATTTTTGTTTATCTTGTGCAGCAACAGTGGAATGTTGGCCAAACAACTCACTCGACGTGAAAGCTACAGGCATGATGCTACTGCATAAGACTGGCATTTCCGGAACAAGATGCAGGAATGGCCCCACCTGTGGGTTTGCCGACTCACTTGAGGTGGGTCTGGGGACCACAGCCGGTACCCCGAATATGGGGTACACATTCCTGCTATGCCAAGGTGAGTCCTCAGGGGCCACCGTTAAGGATTACGTGGGCAGCCGACCCTGGACAAGGCTAGGTTCCACCGTATGGAGTCATGACCCGGTCAGGCCCGCCTCCTGGATTGGACCACCGTCTCCATCAAGCCCCATGAAGGGAGGAATTAACAGCTTCGGCTATAGGTCAGGGATCCTGCAATAAGGACCCAAACCTCCTTGTGACTCATCGGATCCCCATTCAAAGGGATCCAAAGAGAACATTAAGCCCTGGAGGAGAAGGAGCTCTCTAGTTAACAACCCCAAGCCTTCAAAATAGCTCTGGGAATGGAGGACACCAATAGGGCCTTAGGCCAGGTGAGGTCCAGAGTCACCACGTGTCCGGGTAGGGGCTACAGGCGCCTGGACCCCCTCGGGTGTGGGTCGAGCCCATGGTAAGGAAATAATTAGGAAGACAGTGTCACCATGTCTATCCCTCACCGAGGCAGGGGTACGGTGCTAACATGTGGCCAAATGCCTCTACAGTAATCCACCAGACAATGTCTAAGGAAAGACTCTAAAATAGGCCTCCCCAGCGTTGAGTGCGGATGGGATGCATGCTTGCCTGCATCAGTTGCAGGTAAAAGTATCCATGGCATTAAATCCGGGCGGCGTGTAGGTCCTATAGTGTGCAGGTTTCTACTGTTACCCGCACGTTACTGAGGCAAGGGCATTGACCTAATGCACCTTTTGGGCGTTGTTCATTATGTCTTCTACTATTCCTCATGCATTACTGAGGCACGAAGGGACAAGCGGAGGAGACAAGACGACACCGCCCGTTACACCCTACGCATGACAACGTACCACGCTACACCGCAACCTACGTCAAGGCCTATGTTCCAATTAGAAGGGACAAGATGGTAGGATAAGGAATCCAGAAGATCGTGCAGCGCCGAAGAAGGGATACAAGATCCAGCATTGTTAGCTCTATCCAGTTGTTTTCCATTCTATACTATAAACTCTCCTAGGCCCACCTGTCAGGGCCTAAACTCCCTTGTAACGTGCCTCCTTTAGACTATAAAAGGAGAGCACTTGCTCTATAGAAGGGGAGGTCAACTTACACTCAGACCTTCAACTCCCAGTTCTCAAGTAATACAACACACAATGGATGTAGGGTATTACGCTCCGGTGGCCGGAACCGCTCTAAACCCTTGTGTTCTTGTGTTCATCTAGAAGATCAGACAATGACCTAAGCCTACTCCTCATCCAAGGAACATGATAGGTGCATTCCGCCACCCGGCCAGAGGATTCTCGCCTCCAATAGAAACCTTATCGGGCTGCTTAGCATTAAATGTATTTTTTGAAAGCATCATAGTGGATCCCTATCCATTGACCTCGGTAGTGACTATGGGTCCAATCAACCCAGGCTAGAGAGGATATCGGATACACGGTTTGTGTGTAAAGTTGTACCACCTCCAGAGAGTGTAAAAACTGATGTATCAACCATGCTCACGGTTAAGAGCGACCTGAACCCTCATATGATAATTAAACTCTAAGATGGATATTAAATCATGATTTTTTGGTATAAGGTGATTCACTGAAGTGTTTTCACATAAGTGCCTTTGAGATATAATTATTATGATCGTGCTTAATTGGGTTTGGGTATACACTCATTTTTAGTAAATAGACGTTGTTAATAAAATATTGATCAACTAAAATGCTAACCGCATAACTATAGCCTTACCTTGCAACCTTTGCATATTCCTCCCATTTGTTGGGCCTCAACCATAATTGAGCTCACCGTTTGCTTAATTTTTTTATCAGAAGTTGATGAGGAAGACTTTGACGAGGATTTTGATGAGTACTAAGTCTAGCGACGCTCCAGTCATCTTCCTGTGGGAGATCGCCTATGTTATTTTCGCTCCGGTCATCCTCATGTTCAAAATGATGTAATAAAGTTATATACTCTCTTTTACACCTTTATGCATCGTCTTTTGGTTAATTACACTTGTGACATCAACATATGTGTGGAAAATGAATCTTGGTACACATATGTTATGCATTTGGTTTTGCCCCGAAAAACAGGTGTGACAGAAGTGGTATCAAAGTCAGGTTGACTATAGGTCATTAAACTAATTAGAAATGGAAAGCCAAGCTTGTTCAAAATATGATTATTTTTCTGTTACAAATTTATTTTATTAAGCTTGCCTCCTTTACTTCAACTAAGGTGACAATTTCTTCTTGTAGATGGCGCACACTCTTTTGACCTCTCATGTGGGCACCCTTCGCATTACTCCACCTTAGTAGGCTCCACTTTACCCAGTTGTTGTGGAAGAATACCATGAGGAGCTGCACCATCTTGTTGAAGGGAATGGTGTGATCGTGGAGAACAACATTGAGGAGGTTATGGTGACACCCACCCAGTCACCAGTGCCTCATGCCCTTACTGCTAGAGCTTCTTCTTCAGCACCACCAGTGTCAGTCGTCCTAGCCCCTGCTCCTAGAGGAGATGATCCGGATGACTCTAGTGATGATGAAGGCAATTAAAATGAAGAAGAAGACAACCAGAACAACAACAACAACAACAATGAACCTGACCAAGTTCACAACCAAGATGATGGATTTGATGGAATGTGGCCTACTTCCGAGCATTACACTTCTATGTTCGAGACAGGCTACTTTGCCAACTTGCTGTAGAACGTGTTACATGAGTTGGGCAACTATGTTCGTCCTCTCTATGACACACAGATGGTTTTGGAGGCCCCTCAGGCCTGCTACTACATCACTCGACTGCATATCCGGGTGATGGATAAAGGAGATGGAGGATTCAGGACCCTCTCGCCACATGAATCATTGACGCTGCTGTCCATTTATGCTGATTCGTTCAGCAATGCTGCTCGAAGGGCTCTGTGGTCACTCAACCACTCCTACCGTTTACAGCTTCACAACACGGCATATCAGCACCTTTCACTACGTCCTCGTGGTGAGAGCCAGACGAGTTTGGTTCCACACAGAGCTGGAGAAGAGCACCTCAACACCTTTGTAGGTGTGGTGGTAGGTCTCAACTCTGACTTTGACAAAGCTACATTGGAGATCTCGAAGTAGGAAGAACTTGAAGAAGCCCATGCAAGGATTGCCGAGCTAAAGGCTTAGCTCGAAGGAAGAGACTTCACTAAGGAGCCCCTAGATCTATTACTAGGCTGCTTTAGATTTACTATGAGTCATATTGTAATAAGTTCGCTTGTGCAGTAGACGATGAAACTTGATGATGGTACTATAATAATAACAATGTGATGGTTATGATTGCATAATGTTTGATTTTGATTTTTGATTGAGTGCAATGATCTTATGGAATGATGGTCATAAGAACATTAAAATTAATGAATAATTTTTAACTTGCGTTCAAAAGCTAGTCCCCCTAAAATCTTTATTAATTCTTCACTTACCTAAAGGATTAACTTTATAACCAACTAGATGGTGAATACTCGCTCAGGTTCAGGACACAAACAAGGTTAACACTCTGGTCAACAGTTGCCACCGCCGCCACCACCGAATCCAACGATGGAACAATTCATTGCTGGCAAGATGTAACTACTACAAAATTGCATAGCTTCAGTCCAACAACTCCAACAAAACCAGCAAAATCAGCAGAACCAACCTCACCAGAATGCACCACAAGCCAGAGATAGGCACAGAGAATTCATGAGACACCACCCTCCTACTTTTTCTCACTCAGTTGATCCCTTGGACGTCGATGACTGTCTCAAGGTGGTAAGCAAAAAGTTGGATACCACTCAGTGCACACATAGGGAAAGGGTCCTATATGCTTTTGGAAGACTAGAAGGAGTTGCACCTAACCGGTGGATGCCTACACCTCAGCACATGCAGATGTGAACACTATCACTTGGCATGAGTTTTAGGATAGCTTTCATGCTCATCATATTCCACTCAGGAATAATGAAGCTAAAGAAGAAAGAGTTCTTATCTCTTACCCAAGGAAACATATTTGTAAGTGAATATCATGACCGCTTCACTCAGTTTCACGCTATGCACCTGAAGAGGTAGATACTAATGAAAAATGTCATGATCGTTTCCTAGAAGGTTTGATTGGACCTTTAAACTATCAACTGCAGAGCCACAACTTCCCAAACTTTTAGACTCTGCTTAACAAAGCAATTGACTTGGAAAGCAAAAAGAAGGAATTAACAAATCACAAAAGGAAGTTTCAGTCATAGGGACATGCAAGCAGAAACACCCGTCATCATAACAATTACCAAGGTTCTTAGTTTCACTCTGCAACTCAGGGTGGAAACAATCAACACCAGATGCAACATTCAAGACAACAAGTCCAAAGGAGCAATCAATAGAGAACTAATTAGTAATGAAAACGATCTGGTGGAAATCCTTAGAATCATCAAGGAAGAATAATCTAAGCAAAACCCACCCTAATGTGGCGGTGGCTGCTAAATAAATATAGTGTTAGGGCATGCGTGACCCCTGGTCTCGCCCCTAATGGGCTCCAGCGCGATACATGGGCCAACGACCCAATAGATGGTGTCGCAGCACCAAAACAGAATCAAAATGATGAATTGTTTTGACGATTCCTATTGACTCTAGATGAATTTTAAGGTGAGATCAGTTGGGTTGGTTAGATAATCTCTTTATCTTTCTAGCCATATCAAGTCTGCCGAAATCGGAGTCCTGATGCGTCCTAGGTGTCCGTTTTAGTACAGACTGGTCCTGGAACCCAAGATGGAATCGCAGCCGAGTCAGACTTGATCTCCTTCCTGTTGTGGACGCCCTTGCTGCTCCTCCTCAACCCCTTAGACTTTCCCAAGTCCTTGTTGGTCCTCTCTTAGGTTCCTAATCATCAAAACATCCATGGCCCAAAGCGTAAGCTCTAAAACACAATTGACCAGGGTACAATGTACCTGGATATTTAGTTGTCATGCACGCGATCGAGTTATCGGTCCATACATTGTATGTATAGAAGTGATGTCCTCATCATCCCCCTCTTGAATTGGAGTCGTCCTTGATTCGATCTCATCTTCCTCACCCATGTATGACTTCAAATCTAAAATGTGAAAGGTTGGACTAACCCTAAAATCTTGAGGCAACTCAATTGTGTATGCATTATCATTAACTTTTGAAAGAACTTTATAAGGACCAGTAACATGTGGCATGAGTTTAGACTTTCTCAAATCAGGAAACCTATCCTTTCTCAAATGAACCCACACCAAGTCACCTGGTTCCAATTTCATTTCCTTCCTACCTTTACTAGCAGCAATACGATACTTTTCATTCATCTTTTCAATTTGCAACTTAGTTGTTTCATGCAACTTAAAAATGAATTTAGATCGTTGTGTAGCATCCAAGTTCACTATTTCATAAGGTGGTAAAGGTAGCAAATCAATTGGTGCATGAGGATTAAAACCATATACTACCATAAATGGACTAAGCTTGGTTGTGGAATGTATGGATTTGTTATAAGCAAACTCAGTATGTGGCAAACATTCCTCCCGCAACCTCAAATTATCTAAGTCTCGATGCGTCGTGGGCGTCCATTTTAGTATAGACTGGTCCTGAAACCAGCCCTCCCAAGTTATCAGTCCCACATGCACCAATCCTTGCTATAGTGGCCTCAGATGGCTATGCACGTGTACCAGGTAACTTAACAAGGCTATCGAGTTCAACAACTTGAACTCGTTATCCCAAGGATCTCCCACATAACGGGCATATTACAACAATCACATTTGATACACATATTTCGGAGATAGGGCGGAAGTCTTTACAAAACATACTTTACATTTTCAAAGCTCAAGTTTTACAACATAAGAAGAATTGTAATTATTACAAGTCCTGATGGTACCCAAAGTGCAAAACTTATTACAACAATTGGAAGGGTGAAGCCTTTCCATAGAGATACACATAAGCATTCTAAGCTTTGAGGCCTCCACATGAAGTAACTAACAAAAATATAAGGGAATAAAACTTCTCCTGCAAAAACAATGGGGGATAAAACCCTGAGTACACAATTACTCAGCAAGACTTACCCGACTAAAGAAAAGACTCTCAAGTGTATGCTAGCTGATTGGGAATCAAGGTAAAGTTTATCAATGATCAAAGACTCCTTTTTGCAGAAAAGCTTGCTACCAGTTGATCCTTAAGCCAAGTTTTATTTCACTAGTTAGGTTATTACCTGAATCTATATTTTGCCTGGTCTAGTTCAAGCACTTGGCATATACTAGTTGTATTTTATTCATTCTCATATTTCACTTTCTAACTACGATGATGGTCGTCGGGATGAGTCTCCATAACCGAGGAGCAAGGACGATTCAAACCGATTATGCCCAGCTGGGGATCCCTAATCACACGACATATGTAGCACGTAACCCTTGCATATGTCAACCGTTCCCACAGAGTCCTCCACTACATGAACAGGTCTGCGCCACTCGAGAGTACATTACCCTACTAGGAGTGCTACTATGCTAGGAGGGTACATGCTACTCTCGCCATCTCTCCACTCCTAGTGCGCGATTGTCTCTTCATGTATGGAATAGCCGAGTTCAAGATTACCTTGTCCCATACCAGGGTATGTGGCTAGTTGCAAAGTCTCAAACACATGGAATGCAAATGCACCAGGGCTTGCCTTATTACTGGAGGAGATCTGAGATCTATTACGATAAGCAGCTAGATGGAGTCCACCACTGGATCAACAACACTGGAGCAGGCTCCTTCACAAATCACTTCTTCTTGGTATTCTACATGAAATGCCATGGTTATGAATGCTTGTGCATATGCTACTAGCAAGGAAGGTATTGCAAAGCATGACAAGATTACAATTACAAGCTATCACCACAAGCCATAACTACCAGGGAGCTACTTATCCTTAGAACTCATCTAACCATCCAGAACTTGCTAAACAACTCCATTTTTCACTAAGTCATTAATCACCCATGGTAAAACTCTTTTCCATTTTGACCAATAATTAATTTGCTAAGAAATTTTTGTCCAAATAGCTCCAAATTTTATCCAAGGGTTCACATGCTCAACATAATCTTACACAATTTTTCTTATAATTTTTAGTGTTGTATTTTTCTTACTAAAATTTTAGATAAGCATTTTAAGGCGCCTTTTATTCCTCTAAAAATATCTATTTGGTACAAAAACCCAAATCTATTTTTACATAGAACTCTACTAATTTACCCACCTGAAAAAACTTGTTTTATTATTTTAGTACCTTTCCACAATTTCTGGCGTAAATAAACAGACATTAGGCAAAAGAAAATGCTAAACATATGAACAGTGACGGGCCAGAACTGACTCAACCGGCCCAACTCTAAGCAAAACCAGACCCCTCAAGAAGGGCTTACGCCCCAGGCTCCATCTCCACATGCGCCCGCGCTGCCTCTGCGCGCGCCGGCGGTGCCCAACTCCGATGGCGTCAAGCCGGGACAGCGGCGCCGTAGGGCTCCCAACCACGGCGTATAAGGCATTAGCGACCCACCACGGAGAAAACCAACCCAAAAGCCCACACGCGACTGCCCCCAAACAAGGTCCGCCACGGCAAGGCCGATCCCAGCTGCGTTCACCAGCGGCGCCGCGGTGTTCACGATGAGATACGGCAGTAGAGCTGAAAAGGAAAGTACCACGAGCTTCACTGGCCTAAAGGAATTACCAAACGCGAGCGACACGGGCGAGCCACTCCTCGAGACGACCCGACCACGGTGGGGTTGAGAGGTGGAGGGGTACGTCACCAGCTGAAAGCAGACTATGGCATAAAGGGCGGCTCAGGGAAGATGAACGGCATAACACAAGTCGCCACGACACGGGAACATGGACAAATGAGCTACTCGCCAACCTTGGTTAATGACCACAAGAAGGCAGTGAAGTTTTCTACGCTACGCCATGGCAAAAGGGAAGACACGCGCTGCACGGTGTTTGTTCTTATCAAGACGGCAGACGTGGAATCACCAGCACTTGCATGAATTTGACATGGGCCCCAATACTCAAGCACATCTGCACATGTGGAGCAACTAGCTCACTGCATGCAGTGGACACGATCACACGAGGCCACAGCCCCAAGACACCATGCACGACCAAGCCACAGCGAGGCAGTGGATGGAGATCAACGGTGTTTCAACAGAGGGCAAACATATAACTTAGTCATCCATAGTGGGTAGGCTTCAGATGTTTCGAGTCCCAGATATTTGAAGCCCAAAGGCTATCCATACCCTCACCAATCCACATCACCACTGACCAAAGACAACAGTCCCACAATAGGGACTTTAGATCTTTTGCCGAGTTTCAAGTCGACACTGAACTCACTGAGTTCAACATTTTATTTTTACTATCCATCTATACTGCATTTTTGTTTAGTTAATCTGAACCTACCTGACTGACAGAGAAGACTTTGGGACATTTTACTCTATTTTCAGTGCAGCACCAACCCCCACTCACCTTAAGGAACTTGCTCACCATAACATGTTCTTTAATTCTACTATAGAACCCCCAGTCCAAAACTCCATAGGTTTGTTACTACAAACCTCCAAATTCGAGCAAAATCCACAGAAATTCTACTTTCAGCTAACTGCACAAGGGTTCAGACCTTACCAGTCTGACAGCTTAACTTAGAACCAGGTTTACTCCCAAGTCTGTTCAGGATCAAATCTATCATGCTTAAATACTTTTGATCACAAACATATGGACTCATCTTTGGTGCAGAAGGTATGGCTCATATCCCCAGAAATCAGAGTCTAGCAAGCCACAAAGCTGAGAACAGCACACTGAATAAGTAGGCAAAAGCGGAGGTTCACTGAACCTGTTCAACATCTGGTGGAGAGAAACTCCTAAGGTGACAGCACTGCATGACTCCAACACGTGGCAAACAAGCACATACACCTCATCAGTCCATAAACTCAGCCAGGACAATGAACCAAGACTGGTTCACAGCACAGTACCCAAATGTCTCTTTTATCCAGGAACAAAGGCAATAGAAGGAGCAGATAAGAGAAGGGTAGCTGGAAACACCACTTGTGGCTAAGTACAAGAGAAGTCCCAGGTCTGATATTTTACAGGGGGTGAAGCCACTACAACCTTTGTTGTGCAGTTCACTCCAGCCAAAGCCAGCAGATAGGGCTTCACTACTTACAGCTCACCAAAACAATCCCAACTTGGATACTTCCAGCAGAGCTGAGATCTCTAGCCCCTTGGCTATGCACCACCTCCATACCATCAACTCACACCTATTAGGGAAACCAGCAGTGACAAGGTGATCTTCTTCAGTTACCCCACTTAAACCCTGAATCACTGAACCCACATGCCACTGCCCCCTGCACATCATCCTGTTTAACCCCTTAAATTCTCCCAGTTGCTAAGCAACAACAGGAGGACCAACCTTAAGGAGTTGTGTTCACCAACCCTCTAACTTTTTGTTGAAGAAATTATAATCCACAACCCCACAGATCAGCCATAAGGAAGTTCCAAAATCTGAAGAAAACTCTGAACCCAACTGCAACCAGGCCTGCTGCTCCATTTCACTCATTCCTGTTTGGTCCTCTTTATCTCACAAACTTACATGGCAGCAGATTCATATTCATTCACAAGATTTATTCCCCAACCAATTCTCTACCAACTTGGTACAACATCCCCAGGTTGAAAACACATTGATTCACAAGATTTATTCCCCAACCAATTCTCTACCAACTTGGTACAACATCCCCAGGTTGAAAACACATTGATCCATAGTTATGATGCCTCAAAGGAGAGCAAAATCACAGAAAAGTTCAGTTTCAGTGAACTGAAACAGCACTGCACCGATCTGACAGGGGGGTTTTCAATAGACTGTTCTCTAAATTCCATACAGTAGCAAGCCCAATTATTGGCATGAACATGTGAACCTATACTTGGTATTTCATTTTATTATAGCATTTCTGCCCAAACTCTTCATGGATTAATTACCACAAGGATCCAAAATGTGGGCAAAATCATACTGAAACTGCCATCAACAGCCAACTAAACCAACACCTCTCAGGTCTGACCAAGGAAGTTGAGGTATACTTTACTCCTAAGTTTATGTAGAATCGTGCCATCTCTCTTTGGCAAACTTGTTAAGCTTTATATGGTACTTAACTCCTCTATACACTTTATAGCCCAAAACCCTATGGATTAGGCACAAAAAGGCTCCAAAACAGCACTCATCACACTGAACTTCAGGTTCCTGGTCTAAAAACCATAACACTTGTCAGCCCCACTTTGGATAGCGTTTTGTCCTAGTTGCAATTATACTTAGGGCCATGCTACTTAACCAAATGTGTACTCCTAGTGTAGCTTTACAAGTTTACTGTAAATACCAATAACTAAAAGCTCATGGTTTACAGATTATAGTGCTCCAAAGTTTGAACAAAACTCACTAAAATTCAGCTGCAATGGTTTGGCCAAGTCTGAAAACCCAATATCTGACATCACATCTTTGGACACTACTTTCACCTAGTAGCACATAGTTTTAGAGCTAGTAGACTCAATAAAAATTGTTCTACTATAGTTACTCTACAAGTTAACTATAGCAACTTGTTACCAAAAGTCCACATATTGAAAGTTACAGGGTTCCAAAAACAGGTAAATGCAACTATTTTGGGCTGAATCCAAATTGTCCCAAATTTGCACTTTTGCAAACTACTCCAAATTCTTCTATATAACATGGAAATCTCCAAACAAGAAAGTTGTTGACTTTTCCAAGCTCTACAACTTTGGTATATGGACTTTTAGCTAAATCCTTCTAGATTTTGAATTCCACATTTGGGGTTAGTTTCGCACTCCAAATGAGTTTCATCTGTGTTTCAATTTCTTCCAGGGATTCATCCCCTTAATCCATCCACAACCAAAAACCAAGTTACTCTCTAGTATACAATTCAACTTTAGTACATGTAGCTCATGTCCAAAGTATCCCTGGTATAGGAGTTGCTTGCTTATACACCATTTCAAGCAAATTTCAAACCCCACCTTAGGGTTTTGAGGCAAAACAACCTCTCTGTGATTGTTCCACTAGGTTTAGACTTCAAAAGTAAAGTCACTCTAGGTTCTAAGACCTACCTTTAGTACTTAAAACTTCAAGCCAACTTGTCACTTGCTTCAGAGATGATTTACTCATGTTTAACTTAAGCCAAGTCCTCAACTAAACTCTATACACAACATCACAATTTTGTATTTCATGCTATTGTGTGTCATTCCATGAACTATTGTATTACCTTTATACATCTAGGTTCTTACATGCTTTTGTGTGCATGTGTATGCAATATCTGAAGTCACACCATAAGGTTGCACTTGTGGTGACAATTAGGGAATCTCTAGATATTTGATTGATACATCTTGTGCTGATGTCATGAGTAAGTCGTATGTCATCTTAGTGGGGTATAAGCCAAACATGTTATCTTCTCAAAAATGTTGGCTTAAAATGTTGCATATAATGTCTTTTACTATACCTTTTAATCATGAGTAATTCCTAAAATTGGTACAATTTCACATTTTCACAAATGTAGAACTTAATCTATGGGCCTCACAAGACTAAGTGCATAAGCTAAACAAGTATTCATCACTTGTATGCACATATTTATGGGGAGAATGGTCTATAATTTGAATCTTTGAGACTAACTTCATTTCCATGTCTATTATGTGTGTAGTATCAAATTAAAAAAAAGGAATTTTTGGGCAAAGACAATCACTTCCACTGCAAATTTGATGGGTATCAAAGTTTTTTTTGCTCTAATAAATGTTTATTTTATACATATCATAAGAGAATAAGTTTCTCTTGCATATTCTACTCAGACGTAATCCAAATTTTGGTAAATCTGTATCATATTCTTTTGAATTGCAAATATCTAAAGTAGCATAACTTATAAATTCTCGTGTCTAGAACATAATTGATTAAATAGTGCACATGCTCCTTATGTTGCATGATCATCTTCAATTGATACTCCTTTATATGTCAATGGTACTTTAAATTGTAAATGAAGTACTCTCAATAGGTATCAATTGAAATCATATATATATGTACACTAAAACTTGAAGATAACTTAGTGTAATATGCAATTAGTGATCTGCTTATCTATCAAATTGTATCAATTGGTATTTTTAGTACATGATCAGTAGTTGTACAATCCATATTTGTGCAGTTTTCATGTTGCCTCTTGTTGTGGTAAGAAAATGCTAGGTGACATCTAGACTCCAGATATCAAGATTCACCTTCGATTTAGTATGACAATCTTCATTTGATATCTTGGACCTATGTCACAACTATGCCAACAATAGCTTGCAAATAAATTCTAAATCCAACATAAGTCTAGAACCCCCTTGAAAAGGTAAAATGCAAAGGTACATCACTTCATGTCACTTCTCCATTACCTTTGTGCCATTTAAGGACCCTTTTCATTATGGTGTGTTCAAATCTTGCTTAATCATAATTCCGTCCCTTTATATCCTTTGTATCCTTTTTGGAGATTTATGACAAAGGGGGGAAAATTGTGCATTAAAGCTTACCTTTAGTCTTTTGTATGTAACTAAGTGTAAGAAGACTTTTGAAAAGGTAGAGAAATAATTGACAAAAGGGGGAGAATCATAAGTAAAACATAAAATGTGGAAATTGATGAGTGTATAGTATGTCATTAGCATCATGTTTTTTATGACACAATGCACCCCATGAATAATATGATATAAGTTGTCTTCATACTTTGACCCAAATATGTGCTTTTGACATTTGAGTCCAAAATTGGTATTTCCTAAAATGCACATATTTAGGGGGACGAAACTATATCATAGGATTCAAAATCTTATTTATCAAATATTATGTAATCTTTCAATGTGTTGTCAATAATCACCAAAAAGAGGGAGATTGAAAGTGCATTCATCCCTTTTGTGGGTTTTGGTGATTTGGATAATAACATATTTAAAGGTCTAACAAGTTTGATAAGTGTTGAATAGGAAATTCAGTATGATGAACATACTTGAATAGTGTATAATCATCAATGAACAAAGGTTCAACATAAGGTGAAATAACCAATGAGACAATGCAAATGGATATAATATGGTCTCTATATTGGTTTGAATATATGGACAAGACCTGAGAAATCACTATACATAAATATGATCAGAATAGAGGTTAAAGTGATTAAGAGAATTGGTCAAGCCGAAGTGAATAAGATATGATGAATCGTGAATTGGCTTGACCATATTACTATTAGTCCATATATGCTTCTATGAAAATCAAGCTAGAGCTTGATTGATCTTAGCGTTTATATCTAGATGACATTCAAGCAAGGTCCACAATATTGAAGAAATGATTCTCAATGGATGCTCAATATGATGTGACACAAGAATGGCTTGATAGGGTGAAGATAGCAAGGAAAGGGCTTCGAGGGACTAAGCGAAGGTGAAGACCGAGGTACCATGGCTAAGGTGAAGAAGAGAGTACTTGCACTAAGTCGATGAACTAATCAGCTATGAAGAGTTATATTGTGTTGATGCATCAGTAAGGTGACTTGAAGCCATGAGTTGAGCTCATATATGGTGAAATGGTTCAAGTCACAGACTTGATTTGTGTTTGCTTGAAAAGGTGAGACAAATATGTTTATGATCCTTATGAAGCAAAACCATGGAGAAATCACACATGAGACACCAATGACTCAAGGAGTTTACTTAATTATATTTTATTTAACTTGAGTATAGGAATTGTCGTACTATCAAGGGGGTCCAAAAAGAAGGTTGGTGTTGGTGCTAAAGCTCAAAATCCTTGATTCAAAACTTCTATTTTACCCTTGTTAATCCTTAGGTGAAGTTTGTAGTTCAACCTTTTTGAGTTCAGCTTGGCCAAAATCGTCTCTGGAAAAAAGAGGTTCAACCGGGGTCTTAGGCAGGTTCAACCGGGAAAGACCAGTTGAGCTTCCCGGTTAGGCTCTGCTAAAAAGCGATTAAACCAGGGTTTGAGACCAGTTCAACCGGGGTCTGTCTAAGTTGTCACTCTGTTGCGTAGTCTATTTGTCAGTCCTTTCTGCCAGGTTCTCTGTGCGACAAAGGTTCAACCGGGGTCTAGGCAGGTTCAACCGGGGTTTTACCCCCAGACCTCTCAGGTCAAAACCAGTTGAACTGGCCCTAGGGGAGGTTCAACCAGTTTTAGGGTCTGACTAGTTATTCTGACCTCAGTCTTCCAGTTTGATTGACAGACTGTAGGACATGCGATTGAACCGGTCCTGACTTGCAAACTGCTTTTTGCGCAGAAAGTCCCAAACGGGTAGTTTTGGAGCCCCACCTATACATAATCACTCCTACCTCTCTCCTCCATACAAGATCATGCCTTCAACTCCATTTCTAACTTGAGAAACACTCCCCACTCTCTCACACATCTCTTGCCTCTCCCATTTCGAATCTTTGGAGAGAAATCTTTGAGTGAGATTGAAGACCTACGGGTTTTTATGCATCATATCCAAATCCTTCTTGCTCTTCTTCATTTGAGATTTGGTACTACATCGAATTCTTTGTGGATTCATTACTCTTAGAGCTTCTAGCTCCTAGACGACTAGGTGTCACTAGTGAGTCTCCAAATCTTGTGGAAGACCACAAGAAAGTTTGTACTACCCGCTCGTTCGAGCAAAGATTAGTGTGTGGCCTTGACCTTTGTGGTCGGCGAAGGGAGGATTAGGGTTGAAAGAGACCTGGCTCTTCGTGGGTGCCTCAACGAGGAAGTAGGGCACCTTTGTAGTGTGACCGAACCTTGGGATAAATCTTGTGTCTCTTATGTTCTTGCTCATTGTGTTTGTTCGTGTTCTTCGTTCTCTCACCATTCCGTGGAAGAATTGTTTATATCTTTTTTGGTGTGTGGATTTTGAGAAGTGTCCTTCTCAGATCTACTACTTTGAACCCTGTGGACCATCTAGGACGTCCCATTTGCGAAGCTAACTGGGTGAATTTTGAGATCAATTCAGTTTTATATCTCATTCTTTAGTTGAGGTCGTGCAAACCGGTTGAACCAGTTTTGACACCTGTTGAATCGGTTTTACCCAGTTTGTAGTTTTTGTTGAAAATATTTCCGCTTGCCTTTGCACCCCCGCCCCCTCTTGGCAACTTTCAAAGACTCTGAAGCAAAAGACTATATTTTATCTGTCATTGATGCTTAGTTAGATTATGTTGTGTTAGTGTGTTGAACGTTATGAACAATATAATGAATGTGAACTATAAGTTGTGAACTATAAAATAATTGTTTTTGGTCACTTGTTCTCAAATGATGTGAATTAAGAACAAGGCAACACAATTGTTAATTATTAGGAACCTTCGCCTTTCGAATCATTATCTTCCTGAGGATATAATGCTTATCATACGAAGGTCATGAAGGACATACCTTCTTCATTTAATGTGTGAACAGGAATGCAAAGGGACGAAAATAATAACTGCATCTGGTTATTTCATTCTTATTTGCATCCTCTAAAATATGTACAAATATTAACAGAATTCATATTATATAGATACCTTCGGCTTGCTCGAAGGTGAGGACGTGAGAGAGGGATTACAATTCAACGTGAACAGTACGATGTTACTGTTCATCTATTTATAGGCACGGGATGCAGCCCGGGTGAAATTACATTCACGACCCTCAACATTCATCTACAAATAACCTAGATTACTAAGGTCTACCTGGTCTTTTCTTCTTCTGCTTGACTTGAATCGAAGCTGGTGGTAGCTTCGGCACTTGGCAATGTTGCTTCTACGCAAGGCCTTCGTCTTGAGAATCTTCGACAGAGGAAGGGAATACCTCTATATCATTTTGTCGAAGTTATTTTTGTCTTGAGGACCTTCGGCGGAGAAGAAGACCCCCAACAATTGTCAGCTCTTAGTTGTGAACCATGATGTAATGTTTATTATGATCTATGTTGATTTTATGTATGTATGTTATTAACTCTATTGTTATATCTATTTTGATTTTCTGCATTAGTACATATGTATATTTCAAAGTGTAAATACATATCAAAATAAAGGCACCAAATAATGTCCTTGAACCAACTTTTAGTACTAGTTATAATCTAGAACAGGTAACAAAGAGGGTCTTTTAGTATCAGTTCTAGACAACAACCGGAGAGAGGGGGTCAGTTGGGCCAAGCTAGAACAAGAGTGGGTGTGAGCTGGGCCAGCTGTGGGTTCTCTGGCCCAAGCGTTTTGTTTTTTCTTTTATTTCATTTCTATCTCCAACTTTCAAATTTTAAAACCGATTTCAACAAGGATTTGAATTTCAAACTCAGGTTCAAATGCTCATGCGGAATGACAATAGGAATGCAAATGTTTTAAATATATTTATTATTTGTTTTATCAATTTTATTGAGTAGATGTTGCATATATGAATCATATATTATTCCTTAAATAGATTAAATGGCTTTTTTATTTCTTTCACTTTTTTCGTTTTACATTATCTTATTAATTTATAATTTGAACTTGAATTTAAACTAGGAATCTTCATCCAACTCAAATGCATCACAAAAAATCCCAGCATGAATGCCTAGCTTATTTATAGTCCATTAAATAATTTAATCTCTTTAAACATGAGTATTGAAACCTAAGGATTGACTAGCTTTCTATTCATCTTGTCCTTGATTACCTTTTGGGTTATTATAGTTAGCTTTATACTAGTGCTCTACTTTAATCAATGAACATGATGAGATACATTTATGATATGATGATTTTATTCTAGTTTTGATTAACTTTTAGCGCTAAAGGGGCTCAGGTTGTTTTCCGAGTACCTCTCTGTAAGGACCTATTCATTGAGAGACCACCCAGTAACACAGTGCATCCATGAGGGTGGTATGGAACGCCCTTAGCTAATTAATTAAAGGAGCTAGAGGTGTAGTCGCTTCGCCGTCGTGCCATCAATGGGGTCCACGACACAGTATTGTCTCTGCTGAGACCGGGTGCCGAGGTTCTTTTGTTCTGCTTTTTGCTAGTCACCCCCCTGCGGGGAGGAGTACCGTGTTCATGAAACCTAGAGAATCCTAACAGAAGGACATGACCTCTAGTGAATCTTTATAAAGGCTACTAGTGAAACCTTGTCGACTCACATTAGTAGTGTTTAAGGGTCTAGACAACCCGAGGGAAAAGGGATCACAACTCATTGGTAAAGTGTGCGACCTCTATAGAGGAATGAAACTGATATATCAACCATGCTCATGGTTAAGAGCGACCTTAGGATCCTCTTTGATGAGAGTTACAGATGATCTGAGATGCAATGGTTACAATTGATGGCGATGGCTCTTTTAATGACGGTTCTAACTATGGATCCTGGTATTTCCTCTATGTGGAGGTACTCTTTGGGATAATAACTTGGGGTTCATAATAAAACTTGGCTTATATTAATGAATAAAACTTGACAAAGTACCAGGTTGCCTTTAGTGCAACCTATGCTAGCCCACATAAAGCTAGTCCACTTCAGCCAAACGAGACATTTGCTGAGTACGTTGATGTGTACTCACCCTTGCTTTCACAAAACACTAGGTTGCCTTTAGTGCAACCTATGCTCTGGTAAAGAAGAAGAAGAAGAAGGCATCGAAGTGGATCTCCAGAAGTTCTAGGACTTTGACGAGTTCAAGGATTAGGCTAGCAATCTCCCCGAGTCAGCTGCCTGTGGTGGGTTTATTTACGTTAGCTACGTTTCTATTATGTGCAGTTTGATTTATATAATGTAAATGACTCTAGTCTGTAATATTATTACTTACTCTTTGTTATTATTCAAAGCATTGTGCTATGATGAGTCATTTATGTAATCACTGTGTACATGAGTTCTGATCCTGGCACGTACATGGTTCGCATTCGGTTTGCCTTCTAAAACCGGGTGTGACATATTCAAAGTGAAGTCATTTAAAATAGAAGGTGTGATGAGTAAGACTATTGCAAATACACTACCAGAATCTGACTCTTTGTCGAGTGTCAACACCTTTGCTGAGTGCAATTTATCTAGCACTCGGCAAAACATGCTTTGTCGAGCGTCACTCTAGGCAAACACAAGTACTTGGCGAAGAGCATCTTTGCCGAGCGCCGAACACTCGACATAAAACAGCTCCCGACAAAGGAGTCTTTGCCGAGCGCCCAACTCTCGGCAAAATCGGGCTCTCAGCAAACCGCTATTAGCTGCCGATGTCAAGTGCCCGAGAGAGACACTTAGTAAAGTGAACTCTTTGTCGAGAGCCCATCCTAGACACTCGGCAAAGAAACTTGTTTGTTGAATGTCTTCTCTTGATACTTGGCAAAGTATATTTGTTTTTTTTTCTTTTTCCCCAAATTTTTCTACTGTGTTCAAACAGTCTCTAGACCTACATGCTAAATTTTGGCACAATTATCAAAGTGTTTGCTATACCTATTAGATTTAGTTCATTTAATTGAATTTCTTTGGATAATTCAGATTTGAACTTCAAGTGTAACACCCCAGTGTTAGCTCTAGGGTTTAACTCAACACACACTGTTAAACTTATTATCACATGTGTATTAGTTTGGGCATAAGGTACCATACTTAAGGATCAAGGCCCTAAGTAAGTACTAATCATCTAAGAGGACCTACCTTAACCATACCATGCTCACCAAAGGGTGAGAAGTGCTTAAACCCTAAGTACCCCCACCCTTGAATACATAGAGCACCAAAACGGGATCAACAAGAATACAAATCAAATCACTTAATCACAAAATGGACCATGAATAAAAGTTGTAGCTCATAAAAAAGACTAACAAAAGTTAGTAAGGGTGATACCCCTAAAACGGTTAGCAAAGACTCAAAAAATGTCACATAAGATGGGTGAGCAAAAGAAAAGTTAGGTTTTTCCTAAATTGAAATTCAGTCCCCTAACAAAACCCTTCATGTTCATTTAGCTCCAAAACTCAAAACCATATGCCCCAATTGACAAAGTGGTGCCAAACTACCCTAGCCATGCCCTGGAAAAGTTTGAACCCAAACCAAATTTGTTTGACACGATTTGGCTTGAGTTTTGCCTTGGTTTTAACCCCTGAGATAGATCAAACTTAGGAGGTAAGCAACTCCTTATCTCTGGCACCAAACTTTGGGCCTTGCACAAATGTGATAGTACAAGGACTAGAGAAGATATCCTATACGGGATGTTTGCCCAAATTTGCTAAGATATGGAGCTAATGAACGATTGAAAACGACTACACCAAGTGTCGCCATGTGCTCGACCTCGGCTGGGAAACGGGAGCATGCCCCACCCGTGCTCGCACCTATAAAGGTTGCCTGAGCCCTTAGTCGAGCCCTTCATCTGTTGCCCAACTCCTCGAGCCAACACTCCACTCCAACGAACTCCACGCTCACCGCCATTATCTACATGAGCCGACCGCCATGGCGAACCATTTCTAGTAGCCCCCAGCCCAGCCTGAGTCCAAGGACACCATCCCCGAGACCACGTGAGGCTCGCTAAAGCTTGAGCCAAAGCTCTACCTCGCCAGAACAAGGTAATTCCACTCGCCGGAGTTCATAGCTCCATCGGTGAGCACTGTCCGAGCAAACCGGCACATCGTCGTCCAATTCCTTGCACCAGTAGCTCCACCGTGCTTCATTGAAACTCCTTGACCCTTCAACTTAAGTTCTACTACTCTGTTGGCCAGGCCCCTCGCCGCTGACGAGCCCCGCCTCCTACGCATGTAGCTCGAGCTATTCCAGCGACGAATCGACCCTCGACGTGACCACTTCACCGGAGCTCTACCGCCGCTGGTAAGTCACGCCACCCTGAACTCGCCGCTGGCCACTATTAAAAGGAGAAAGGGAGCGCAGGTTAAAAGCCTAGAAAGTTCAGGGGTTAAGTGAAGAACCTGTGACCCTAGTGAATAGTGCTCCGAGGACTTGTTTGTAATAGAAAATAATAGATCTAGCCAGGGACCCGAACGCGAAGTGGTTTTTCTTTTACCTTTGTGTCGGGGACCATAATTAGGGGTACCCTCAAGGCTCCTAATTCTCAGCTGGTAACCCCCATCAGCATAAAGCTGCAAAGGCCTGATGGGTGCGATTAAGTCAGGGATCGGTCCATCCGAAGGACGCGATCACGCCTCGCCCGAGCCTAGCCTCGGACAAGGCAGCCGACCCCAGAGGATCTCCGCCTCGCCCGAGGCCCCCCTCCAGCGGCTAACGTATTTCCGGCTCGCCCGAGGCCCTGTCTTCGCCAAGAAGCAACCCTGACCAAATCACCGCGCCGACCGACCAAATCGCAAGAGCATTTAATGCAAAGGCAGCCTGACGCCTTTATCCTGACGCGCGCCCTGCAGCCGACAGAGCCGAAGTGACCGCCGTCACTTCGTCGCTCCACTGACCGGCCTGACAGAAAGACAGCGCCGCCTGCGCCACTCCGACTGCGGTGCCACTTGACAGAGTGAGGCTGACAGGCAGTCAGGCCCGGCCGCAGGCACCATAGGAAACTCCGCTCCACCCGACCCAGGGCTCGGACTCGGGCTAAGTCCCAGAAGACGGCGAACTCCGCTCCGCCCGACCCATGGCTCGGACTTGGGCTAAGTCCTGGAAGATGGCGAACTCCGCTCCGCCCGACCCAGGGCTCGGACTCGGGCTAAGTCCCAGAAGACGGCGAACTCCGCTCCGCCCGACCCAGGGCTCAGACTCGGGCTAAGTCCCGGAAGACGGCGAACTCCGCTCCGCCCGACCCAGGGCTCGGACTCGGGCTAAGTCCCAGAAGACGGCGAACTCCGCTCCGCCCAACCCAGGGCTCGGACTCGGGCTAAGTCCCGGAAGACGGCGAACTGCGCTCCGCCCGACCCAGGGCTCAGACTCGGGCTAAGTCCCGGAAGACGGCGAACCCCGCTCCGCCCGACCCCAGGGCTCGGACTCCGCCCTGGCCTCAACCGACAGTCTCCGCCTCGCCCGACCCAGGGGGTCGGACTCGACCACGGCCACGGAAGACAGGCTCGACCTCGACCTCGGAGGAGCCTCCGCATCGCCCAACCTATGGCGCGGACCGACCACGTCGACAGGAGGCGCCATCATTACCCTACCCCAAGCTGACTCAGGCTACGGGGAACGAGACCGGCGTCCCATCTGGCTTGCTCCGCCAGATAGGCAATGATGGCGCCCCGCACGCTCCCTGACGGCGGCGGCTCTCGGCCCCCTTACGGAAGCAAGAGGACGTCAGCAAGGACTCGACAACTCCGACAGTTGTCCCTCCGCCAGGCTCCAGCGCTCCTCCGACGGCCACGACATCACGCCAGCAGGGTGCCAAAATCTCTCCGGCTGCCACAACGGCATGTACTTAGGGCGCTAGCTCTCCCCCGCTAGACACGTAGCACTCTGCTACACCCCCCATTGTACACCTGGATCCTCTCCTTATGCCTATAAAAGGAAGGACCAGGGCCCTCTTAGAGAGGGTTGGCCGCGCGGGAACGAGGACGGGACAGGCGCTCGCGTGAGGCCGCTCGCTCCCTCTCCCGCGTGGATGCTTGTAACCCCCTACTGCAAGCGCACCCGACCTGGGCGCGGGACGAACACGAAGGCCGCGGGATTTCCACCTCTCTCACGCCCAACTCCGGCCACCTCACTTCCCCCCTTCGCGCTCGGCCTCGCGTCGACCCATCTGGGCTAGGGCACGCGGCGACATTCACTCGTTGGCTTAGGGACCCCCCGGTCTCGGAACGCTGACAGTTGGCGCGCCAGGTAGGGGCCTGCTGCGTGTTGACGAACAGCTTCCCATCAAGCTCCAGATGGGCAGTCTCCAGCAACCTCTCCGACCCGGGACGGTGCTCCGTTTCGGGAGCCTTGAGTTCATGTCCCTCGACGGCGGCTACGACATGATACTCATTCCACCGCCGGCGACAGCGGCAATGGCGGCCGACAGCCCGCCCGCCGGCGGCGGAATCGACGACGTCTTCCCCGCGAGGCGGAAGAACAACCTTCGAGCTCGCCTCGTCCTCTCCCCCACCAACGGAGGAGGAGGCGGGGCGACCAAGGCCAAGCGGGAGGCAGTGCCTCGTCGACTGTCGAGCGAGTCGACAGCCCTAGCGCTCCAACGAGGGGCGCGTCGGGCATCGACCTCACGTTTGGGACGGAGGCGAGCGCCGTCTCCTCGCGACACGTCAACTCCGAGCAAACGGACGACGCCGGTACGCTTGCGGAAGGCTTGCTGGGCGTCGCCCTCGTACCTGAGACGACGGTGCAGTCAGTCCCCGACGTGACTTCATCACCGCCCGTCGACCAAGAGGTACCGACCGATTCCCATCTCGCGCCTTTCGGATTCAGCCTCAACCCGCCAAGCGGCCTCGCTTTGGCGGACGCTTTTGTAGAAGCGAGTCCGAACCCTTTGGGGTTTCGTATGCGGTCACCTTGGGACCGGCTGACGGACGTCTCGACCTGCGGGCCCTCTGGGTCCGAGGAAGATGACGAGCCCAGCTTCTGTTGGGATTTCTCTGGACTTGGCGACCCCAGTGCCATGCGGGACTTTATGACCGCATGCGACTACTGCCTTTCCGACTATTCCGACGGTAGCCGTAGCCTCGGCGACGAGGACTGCGGCCCAAGCCGTGAATGTTTCCACGTCGATCTAGGGGGTCCCTCCGAAGGCAACCATCTCGGCATGCCGGAGGACGGTGATCTCCCTAGGCCGGTGCCTCGCGTTGACATCGACGGGAGCTAGCTGTGGTCCCCGTTCAGGCGGGGGGCCATGACCCACAGCTCGAGCAAGTCCGCGGGGTGCAGGTCAGGCTCGACGAGGGAGCAGGAGCGCTTGAGCCGATCCACCGGGATGTCGGGCAGGCATGGGTGGCCCAACCTCCAGCCGGAGAAATACGTCATCTACCCCAGGGCTTCCAGCACCGCACCGCCGACGATGTCAGGGTCAGGCCGCCACCCGCATCCAGCGGGGTTGGCCAGAACCTGGCTGCAGCAGCAATGCTCCTTCGCGCGATGTCGGAGCCATCAGCCACCGAGGGGCAGCGAATCCAGGGAGAGCTCAAGAATCTCCTGGAAGGCGCCGCGGTCCGACAGGCCGAGAGCTCTGCCTCCTAAAGGCAGGGGTACCCCTCGGAACCTCATGCTGCGACTTCCCGATTCATGCGGGAAGCCTCGGTCTACACCGGGCCCACGCGCCACACAGCGCCTGCGGCCCCAGGTCGCCTCGGCAACGAGTGCCCTCACCGCGATCGTCGGGCCCGCCTCGGCGAGAGGGTGCACCGAGGCTACCACCCCATGCGTGGGGGACGCTACGACAGTGGGGAGGATCAGAGTCCTTCGCCCGAACCACCCGGTCCGCAGGCCTTCAGCCGGGCCATACGACGGGCGCCGTTCCCAACCCGGTTCCGACCCCCGGCTACTATCACAAAGTACTCGGGGGAGACGAGGCCGGAACTGTGGCTCGCGGACTACCGTCTGGCCTGCCAACTGGGTGGAACGGACGATGACAACCTCATCATCCGCAACCTCCCCCTGTTCCTCTCCGACACCGCTCGCGCCTGGTTGGAGCACCTGCCTCCGAGGCAGATCTCCAACTGGGACGACCTAGTCCAAGCTTTCGCCGGCAATTTCCAGGGCACGTACGTGCGCCCCGGGAATTCCTGGGACCTCCGAAGCTGCCGACAGCAGCCGGGAGAGTCTCTCCGGGACTACATCCGGCGATTCTCGAAGCAGCGCACCGAGCTGCCCAACATCGCCGACTCGGATGTCATCGGCGCGTTCCTCGCTGGCACCACCTGCCGCGACCTAGTGAGCAAGCTGGGTCGCAAGACCCCCACCAGGGCGAGCGAGCTGATGGACATCGCCACCAAGTTCGCCTCTAGCCAGGAGGCGGTTGAGGCTATCTTCCGGAAGGACGGGCAGCCCCAGGGCCGCCCATCGGAAGATGCCCCCGAGGCGTCAACTCAGTGCGGCGCCAAGAAGAAAGGCAAGAAGAAGTCGCAAGCGAAACGCGACGCCACCGACGCGGACCTTGTCGCCGCCGCCGAGTACAAGAACCCTCGGAAACCCCCAGGAGGTGCCAACCTCTTCGACAAGATGCTCAAGGAGCCGTGCCCCTATCATCAGGGACCCGTCAAGCACACCCTTGAGGAGTGCATCATGCTTCGGCGCCACTTTCACAGGGCCGGGCCACCCGCGGAGGGTGGCAGGGCCCACGACGACGATAAGAAGGAAGATCACCAGGCAGGAGAGTTCCCCGAGGTCCGCGACTGCTTCATGATCTACGGTGGGCAAGCGGCGAATGCCTCGGCTCGGCACCGCAAGCAAGAGCGCCGGGAGGTCTGTTCGGTGAAGGTGGTGGCGCCAGTCTACCTAGACTGGTCCGACAAGCCCATCACCTTCGACTAAGCCGACCACCCTGACCACGTGCCGAGCCCGGGGAAATACCCGCTCGTCGTTGACCCTGTCATCGGCAACGTCAGACTCACCAAGGTCCTCATGGACGGAGGCAGCAGCCTCAACATCATCTACGCCGAGACCCTTGGGCTCCTGCGTGTCGATCTGTCCTCCGTCCGGGCAGGCGCTGCGCCCTTCCATGGGATCATTCCCGGGAAACGTGCTCAGCCCCTCGGACAACTCGACCTTCCCGTCTGCTTCGGGACGCCCTCCAACTTCCGAAGGGAGACCCTGACGTTCGAGGTGGTCGGGTTCCGAGGAACCTACCATGCGGTACTGGGAAGACCATGCTACGCGAAGTTCATGGCCGTCCCCAACTACACCTACCTGAAGCTCAAGATGTGGGGCCCCAACGGGGTCATCACCGTCGGCCCCACGTACAAGCACGCGTTCGAATGCGACGTGGAGTGCGTGGAGTACGCCGAGGCCCTCATCGTCGACCTGGAGAGCCTCTCTAAGGAGGTGCCAGACGTGAAGCGTCATGCCGGCAACTTTGAGCCAGCAGAGATGGTCAAGGCCGTCCCCCTCGACCCCAGCGGAGACGCCTCCAAGCAGATCCGGATCGGCTCCGAGCTCGATCCCAAATAGGAAGCAGTGCTCATCAACTTTCTCCGAGCGAACGCCGACGTATTCGCGTGGAGTCCCTCGGACATGCCCGGCATACCGAGGGATGTCGCCGAGCACTCGCTGGACATCCGGGCCGGAGCCCGACCCGTCAAGCAGCCTCTGCGCCGATTCGACGAGGAGAAGCGCAGAGCCATAGGCGAGGAGATCCACAAGCTAATGGCGGCAGGGTTCATCAAAGAGGTATTCCATCCCGAATGGCTTGCCAACCCTGTGCTTGTGAGAAAGAAAGGTGGGAAATGGCGGATGTGTGTAGACTACACTGGTCTGAACAAAGCATGTCCGAAGGTTCCCTACCCTCTGCCTCGCATCGATCAAATCGTGGATTCCACTGCTGGGTGCGAAACCCTGTCTTTCCTCGATGCCTACTCAGGGTATCACCAAATCAGGATGAAAGAGTCTGACCAGCTCGCGACTTCTTTCAACACACCCTTCGGCATGTACTGCTATGTCACCATGCCGTTTGGCTTGAGGAATGCGGGCGCGACATACCAATGGTGCATGAACCATGTGTTCGGCAAACACATTGGCCGCACGGTCGAGGCCTATGTCGATGACATCGTAGTCAAGACAAGGAAAGCCTCTGACCTCCTTTCCGACCTTGAAGTGACATTCCGATGTCTCAAGGCGAAAGGCGTCAAGCTCAATCCTGAAAAGTGTGTCTTCGGGGTGCCCCGAGGCATGCTCTTGGGGTTCATCGTCTCCGAGCGGGGCATCGAAGCCAACCCGGAGAAGATCGTAGCCATCACCGGCATGGGGCCCATCAAGGACTTGAAGGGCGTACAGAGGGTCATGGGATGTCTCGCGGCTCTGAGCCGCTTCATCTCACGCCTCGGCGAAAGAGGTCTACCTCTGTACCGCCTCTTAAGGAAGGCCGAGTGCTTCACTTGGACCCCTGAGGCCGAGGAAGCCCTCGGGAACCTGAAGGCGCTCCTCACGAAGGCGCCTATCTTGGTGCCCCCAGCCGCCGGAGAAGCCCTCTTGGTCTACGTCGCCGCAACCACTCAGGTGGTTAGCGCCGCGATTGTGACCGAGAGGCAAGAAGAGGGGCATGCATTGCTCGTTCAGAGGCCAGTCTACTTCGTCAGCAAGGTACTGTCCGAAACCAAGATCCGCTACCCACAAGTTCAGAAGCTGCTATATGCGGTGATCCTGACATGGCGGAAGTTGCGACACTACTTCGAGTCTCATCCGATAACTGTGGTGTCATCCTTCCCCCTGGGGGAGATCATCCAGTGCCGGGAGGCCTCAGGGAGGATTGCAAAGTGGGCGGTGGAAATCATGGGCGAGACGATCTCGTTCGCCCCTCGGAAGGCCATCAAGTCCCAGGTCTTAGCGGACTTCGTAGCTGAATGAGTCGACACCCAGCTCCCAACCGCTCCGATCCAGCCGAAGCTCTGGACCATGTTCTTCGATGGGTCGCTGATGAAGATGGGAGCCGGCGCAGGCCTACTCTTCATCTCGCCCCTCGGGAAGCACATACGCTATGTGCTACGCCTCCATTTCCCGGCGTCCAACAATGTGGCCAAATATGAGGCTCTGGTCAACGGGTTGCGGATCACCATCGAGCTAGGGGTCAGACGCCTCGACGCTCGCGGTGACTCGCAGCTCGTCATCGACCAAGTCATGAAGAACTCCCACTGCCGCGACCCGAAGATGGAGGCCTATTGCGATGAGGTTCGGCGCTTGGAAGACAAGTTCTACGGGCTCGAGCTCAATCACATCGCCCGACGCTACAACAAGACTGCGGACGAGCTGGCTAAAATAGCCTCGGGGCGAACAACGGTTCCCTCGGATGTCTTCTCCCGGGACCTGCATCAACCCTCCGTCAGGATCGACGACGCGCCCGAGCCCGAGGCACCCTCGGCTCAGTCCGAGGCACCCTCAGCTCGGCCCGAGGCATCCTTGGTTCAGCCCGAGGTACCCTCGGCCCCCGAGGGTGAGGCACTGCGCGTCGAGGAGGAGCGAAGCGGGGTCACGCCTAATCAAAACTGGCAGACCCCGTACCTGCAATATCTCCACCGAGGAGAGCTACCCCTCGACCAAGCCGAAGCTCGGCGGTTGGCGCGACGCGCCAAGTCATTCGTCTTGCTGGGAGACGAGAAGGAGCTCTACCACCGCAGCCCCTCAGGCATCCTCCAGTGATGCATCCCCATCGCCGAAGGTCAGAAGCTTCTGCAAGAGATACACTCGGGGGCTTGCGGCCATCACGCAGCACCTCGAGCCCTCGTTGGAAACACCTTCCGACAAGGTTTCTACTGGCCGACGACAGTGGCCGACGCCACTAGAATTGTCCGCACTTACGAAGGGTGTCAGTTCTACGCGAGGCAGACACACCTACCCGCTCAGGCTCTACAGACGATACCCATCACCTGGCCTTTTGCTGTGTGGGGTCTGGACCTCGTCGGCCCCTTGCAGAAGGCACCCGGGGGCTACACGCACCTGTTGGTCGCCATCGACAAATTCTCCAAGTGGATCGAGGTCCGACCCCTAAACAGCATCAGGTCCGAACAGGCGGTAGCATTCTTCACCAACATCATCCATCGTTTCGGGGTCCCGAACTCCATCATCACCGACAACGGAACCCAGTTTACCGGCAGAAAGTTCCTGGACTTCTGTGAGGATCACCACATCCGGGTGGACTGGGCCGCCGTGGCTCATCCCATGACGAATGGGCAAGTAGAGCGTGCCAACGGCATGATTCTACAAGGACTCCAGCCTCGGATCTACAACGACCTCAACAAGTTCGGCAAGCGATGGATAAAGGAACTCCCCTCGGTGGTCTGGAGCCTGAGGACAACACCGAGCCGAGCCACAGGCTTCACGCCGTTCTTTCTAGTCTATGGGGCCGAGGCCATCTTGCCCACAGACCTAGAATACGGTTCCCCGAGGACAAGGGCCTATGCCGACCAAAGCAACCAAGCTAGTCGAGAAGACTCGCTGGACCAGCTGGAAGAGGCTCGGGACAGGGCCTTACTACACTCGGCACGGTACCAGCAGTCCATGCGACGCTACCACGCCCGAGGGGTCCGGTCCCGAGACCTCCAGGTGGGCGATCTGGTGCTTCGGCTGCGACAAGACGCCCGAGGGCGGCACAAGCTCACGCCCCCCTGGGAGGGGCCGTTCGTCATCGCCAAGGTTCTGAAGCCCGGAACGTACAAGCTGGCCAACAGTCAAGGCGAGGTCTACGGCAACGCTTGGAACATCCAACAGCTACGTCGTTTCTACCCTTAAGATGTTTTCAAGTTGTTCATACACCTCGCTCCCACGCAAAGTTTAGTCATCAAGGAAGGGTCAACCTTGCCTCGGCAAAGTCCGACCCTCCCTCGGGGGCTAAAAGGGGGAACCCCCTCTACGTAGAATTTTTTCCTCGAAAGAAGATCCTTTCTGTCAGAATGTCTTTCGTGCTTTTTGACTACTTCGAAAGTGGATCCTGAAAATGATGGAGTACACGTAAGCAGCCAAGGTTGACCGAGCCAAGGGACTCCTACGCCTCCGGGATATGGATACCTCACTCATCACCTTCTGCGATAAGTAACTCACGTTCGGATAAGTGACTCCGTGGACCGAACAAGTCTTCACGTTCGGAAGCTCTTCTGCCGAAGCGATCCTTCAAGCTTTCTCGACTGTGTCGGTGACGGAACCCCATGGACGGGTAAGAGTGCGTGTAAGCAGCAAGGCCGACCGAGCCGAGGGACTCCTACGCCTCCGGGATACGGATACCTCACTCGCCACCTTCTGTGAGAAGCGACTCTCGCTCGCACAAGCAATTCTGTTACCGACAGAAAAGTCCAGATACTCGAAATAAGAGGAAAGGAGACGCAGCTTTACAACACGGCGAGGGTGTATTTCGGCCTTGGCGGCTGCAGAAAACACGCGCTACAAGATGGTCTGACCCTGCAGGCACGGATCTTGATGCTTGAAGGGAGCAGCAGCACCCTCGGCGTCGACAACACCTTCGGCGAGGTCCGACCTGGCCTCGGGCGGCGACCCGATCTAAGGGTCTCCGCTTCGAAAGACAACGTCATCACCAAGCCCGGGCCGTCGCCGCCAGGGTCTTCCCCGAGAATCCGGCTCGGGCAGGCGGCTCGGCCAGTCACCCCAGGGCCTCGGCCAGCTGTCCGCCGAGGACATCAGCCCGATCCGAGGCCTCGGCAGGTCAATTCCGGTGCTGGTCCTGCTAACGGACGACCCGGCCAGGCTCTGCCTCTGTCCGCGCTGACACCGCTACCCCTGGCCTCGGCTCATCGAAGAGCGGCCGAGGGGTTCCTCTGACTAAGCAAGGGAAGCCTCGGACAACAAGGCTGACCGAGCCGAGGGACTCCTACGCCTCCGGGATACGGATACCTCACTCGTCACCTTTACATGGGGCGACTCACGCTTGGTGAAGCGGTTCAAGCAATCAACAGGCGAGTCTTAGCGCTCGAAAATGAGGAAAAAACACGGCTCCGTGCCGACATTACATACATGTTCAGGCCTCAACAGCCACAATGAACAAAAACACTGGCATTCGAAGCGCCATTACAGACGGAACTCTGGTTCTGGCCCCGCAGGTATGAACAGCCTCCACACCGGGGAGCCTGCGGGGCAACGAGCACTGGGGGACCCGCCAGCGACCCCTGCAGCAGCAGCCATGGTCCCAGACGAACGCGGCCGCCGGAGGGCTCTCGTTCGCGTTCCCGCTCAAGGGACGCGAACCAGCTATTAAAGCCAAAGAGCGGACCGCTCCAAAGCGCACCGGCAGGTCCTCGCTCCCGTCCTCGCCACGAAAGCGAGGAAGAGGGCGGAATGTTGCATCCTAGCTAGGCAGCAACAGTTCGCCTTCCCCGGCGTGGCTGGAGGACGTCTCCTCCGCAGAGCTGGAGGATGGTCGCCACCACCAAAAGCTGGAAGAAGAGGTGGTCAGCCGGCCCGCGCAGGAGATAGGGCCCCGACTCGCCTCACCCCCCGCCCCAGCAAGGATGACGAACATCCTCGAGGCTGAGGGCGGGACCGAGATCACAGCCCGGCTTGCCTCTCCCCATCCAGGGGCTGGAGGTCACCGTTTTGGGAGACCACCGGCGGAGGGGTGCAACCGGGCTGTATGATGAAAATCCTTGAAGCCGAACGATGGCTGAAAGGTACCAACTCCCACGGAGTTGCGTTCCTCCAACGACAAGGCGGAAAGACTGCAAGCATCCCCCATCCGGGGGCTTGGAAGGTGGAAAGGCACGATGCATAAGGGAGCGCGAAGACATGGTCGCCTTCCAAGAGGGTCACCCTCCTTTTAAAAGCGACTCTCCCTACTTACGTCCCCAACCGTCGTGGGCTGAGTCTTCTCCAACACTTTCCAAGGTCCTCCCCTACAGTGCGGGGGCTGGGTCCCACATGTCATACAAGCCGGCTCAGAGCGGAAGAAGCCAAACCGTTGTGCGCGGTGCGTGCAACCGCCCAGCGGTTACAAGCGGCTCTCCAATTTTGCCCAGACCAGCGGGCGAAAGGACGGGCAGCCACGCAGGTGGCATGCAACCGCGCCAAGTGGGCGCATTTCCCCGATTCCCAACACGCCCGGCATGGAGGCCCAGGCCCACGCGTCATGCAACCGGCGCGCCGAATGCTTCGTGCATGCAACTGCACCGCAACTTGCGCCACCACCGCGCCTCCTCGACTGCGGAACCGACCGCGACTCGAGGCGACCCAGAGCGCGACCCAGCGGCGCCAGCCTAGCGCGGCGGTCAATACGGCCAAAAATGGGCTGGCAGTAATGGCGGTGGCAGGCGGGCAGGGGCAGCGGTCACGTCGCCAGCCAAGTCTACGTCCCATCCAGGGGCGACGGGAGAACCCTCTCTCACGGTGTGAAGACAACACGCCCGTGTTCCGTTCCTCAAACGGCTCGCGCACGCGCAACGGCCGCCCCGCGAACCACTCGCCCCGTCGCATTAACTCCGCGGCGGGACAGGCGGCGCCTCTGGCAGGAGAAGCGAGCGACGTTTCGCCTTCGCCACAATGACCGCATCAAAAAAGGTACGCCACGTCGTTCGATTTCGTATCCTTTTCCATTTTTCCTCTTTCTCTCTCTTGCAACAGGGACCGAGAAAGGGGGATACCCCGAAAAGGATCCTTCTCCGTGAAGGAACCAGGCTCCGAGCCTCCCTACTGATTAGAGGTTCGAAGGCTGGCCCCTCGGAAGGGTTCGACAGCCGCCTCAGATCGCATGGGCTCTACCACCACTACTGGTTAGAGGTTCGAAGGCCGGCCCCTCGGAAGGGTTCAACGACCGCCTCAGGCTACTCGGGCTCCGCGCCCACTACTGATCAGGGGTCCGAAGGCTGGCCCCCGAAGGGTTCACAGCCGCCTCAGACACAGAGCGAGGGATGACCATGGGTACGTTCGATACATAACCAAGGCTCGGGCTGCGCTCCCGAGGTACCCTAGGACATTTCCGAGACCAGCGGGAACGATCTTGTAATGGAATCCCATCGGAGGGAGGCATCGAGCCCTCGGACCCCGTCGCCAGGGGACCGGGTCCGGCAGATCACCCGCAGGTACTTTTGGGCGCGCCTCTGGGACCCTAGCCGACCCCTAACGAATGGGGCACGGGCGTCCACTCGGATTACCCGCCTGCAGCTCACCGGAGACACCATGTTCGGCGCCCGTCGAGGGCAACATGGCGCTTTCCCCCCTCCTCCTTGCGGAAAGGCGACGCAGGGGCGTATGTAAAAAGTCGAGTCTGTCCCTGATCGCCCTCTCGCCCTGTGCAGAGGTTCGGGGGCTGCTCTTGCAAACCTGGCTCCGGCCGAACCGTTGACAGCGTCAACATACCAGCCCGAGAACTTGGACCCGATCGTACACCCGGGCTACGGCCAGCTCGCATGAGGGAACGACCAGACCAGCCGGACCATTGCACGAGGCATTAAGACCTCGGAGGAGTAAAACCACTCCTCCGAGGCCTCGGGGGCTACACCTGGCGGGTGCGCTCGCGCGCACCCACCGGAACAAAGCGCAACCGAGAAGGGCTGGTCCCCTTGCAAAAAAGTGCGACGAAAGCCTCCAAGCGAGTGCAAACACTCCCTTCGAGGCTCGGGGGCTACTGTCGGGGACCATAATTAGGGGTACCCTCAAGGCTCCTAATTCTCAGCTGGTAACCCCCATCAGCATAAAGCTGCAAAGGCCTGATGGGTGCGATTAAGTCAGGGATCGGTCCATCCGAAGGACGCGATCACGCCTCGCCCGAGCCTAGCCTCGGACAAGGGCAGCCGACCCCGGAGGATCTCCGCCTCGCCCGAGGCCCCCCTCCAGCGGCTAACGTATTTCCGGCTCGCCCGAGGCCCTGTCTTCGCCAAGAAGCAACCCTGACCAAATCACCGCGCCGACCGACCAAATCGCAAGAGCATTTAATGCAAAGGCAGCCTGACGCCTTTATCCTGACGCGCGCCCTTCAGCCGACAGAGCCGAAGTGACCGCCGTCACTTCGCCGCTCCACTGACCGGCCTAACAGAAAGACAGCGCCGCCTGCGCCACTCCGACTGCGGTGCCACTTGACAGAGTGAGGTTGACAGGCAGTCAGGCCCGGCCGCAGGCACCATAGGAAACTCCGCTCCACCCGACCCAGGGCTCGGACTCGGGCTAAGTCCCGGAAGACGGCGAACTCTGCTCCGCCCGACCCAGGGCTCGGACTTGGGCTAAGTCCCAGAAGACGGCGAACTCCGCTCTGCCCGACCCAGGGCTCGGACTCGGGCTAAGTCCCAGAAGACGGCGAACTCCGCTCCGCCCGACCCAAGGCTCGGACTCGGGCTAAGTCCCGGAAGACGGCGAACTCCGCTCCGCCCGACCCAGGGCTCGGACTCGGGCTAAGTCCCAGAAGACGGCGAACTCCGCTCCGCCTGACCCAGGGCTCGGACTCGGGCTAAGTCCCAGAAGACGGCAAACCCCGCTCCGCCCGACCCCAGGGCTCGGACTCCGCCCTGGCCTCAACCGACAATCTCCGCCTCGCCCGACCCAGGGGCTCGGACTCGACCACAGCCACGGAAGACAGGCTCGACCTCGACCTCGGAGGAGCCTCCGCATCGCCCAACCTAGGGCGTGGACCGACCACGTCGACAGGAGGCGCCATCATTACCCTACCCCAAGCTGACTCAGGCTACGGGGAATGAGACCGGCGTCCCATCTGGCTCGCTCCGCCAGATAGGCAATGATGGCGCCCCGCACGCTCCCTAACGGCGGCGGCTCTCGGCCCCCTTACGGAAGCAAGAGGACGTCAGCAAGGACTCGACAACTCCGACAGCTGTCCCTCCGCCAGGCTCCAGCGCTCCTCCGACGGCCACGACATCACACCAGCAGGGTGCCAAAATCTCTCCGGCTGCCACAACGGCATGTACTTAGGGCGCTAGCTCTCCCCCGCTAGACACGTAGCACTCTGCTACACCCCCCATTGTACACCTGGATCCTCTCCTTATGCCTATAAAAGGAAGGACCAGGGCCCTCTTAGAGAGGGTTGGCCGCGCGGGGACGAGGACGGGACAGGCGCTCGCGTGAGGCCGCTCGCTCCCTCTCCCGCGTGGACGCTTGTAACCCCCTACTGCAAGCGCACCCGACCTGGGCGCGGGACGAACACGAAGGCCACGGGATTTCCACCTCTCTCACGCCCAACTCCGGCCACCTCACTTCCCCCCTTCGCGCTCGGCCTCGCGTCGACCCATCTAGGCTGGGGCACGCGGCGACATTCACTCGTCGGCTTAGGGACCCCCCCGGTCTCGGAACGCCGACAGTTGGCGCGCCAGGTAGGGGCCTGCTGCGTGTTGACGAACAGCTTCCCGTCAAGCTCCAGATGGGCAGTCTCCAGCAACCTCTCCGACCCACGTGCGCCGGCGGGTTTTTGAACTCCGGCGAGCACGATTGCGCTACTCCGGTGACGCGGGTCCCCGGTTCAAGCTTGAGTGAGCCTCACGGCCTCACCAAGAAGCTATCTGAGGGCTTGGATCAAACGGAGGAGGACGGGAAAGGGGCTGGCCACGGTGGTTGCTCTCGGGCGGCACTGGCGGGTCGCGGGGAGGTCGCCGGAGCTAATGGCTAGCTCGGGAAAGTTAGGCGAGGTACGGAGGAGGCAACGGGGAAGGCAGCAGAGCACTGGGGCGGGCTTTATAGCCGTGGTGCGGGCGTGGTCACGGGCGGCCGCGGGCGCGCGGGGGTTCGCGCACGGGCGTGCTTTGAGCGTGCCCCCGGATGTCAGCCCGCGTCGAACACGTGTAAGCTCGCTTCTGCTATGGTTCAACGACGGATTTGAGCACCATGGCGTGCGTATCTTGGCAAAGTCACTGTGTACGGTCGCTTCTCTGCTCCATATCCTACCTTTTTGCTGTGAGTTCCAAGTCGAGATATGGTCGGGTTAGAGAGATGGAGGGGTGAGAAGTTTGCTGTGTCAGCTAGGTCCAAACCGAGACAAAAATGGTGTCAAGTCATGTCTAACGTGCTAGGGTAGGTGTCACCTCTTTCCAGGGTATTCTCGGGTTAATTTGGCGCCACTTTGTCAATTGGGTTGAAGTGTTTTGAATTTTGGATCAAGGTGAACATGTGGGATCTTTGTTCAAGGGTTAGTTTTTATACTTAGGCAATTTCTGAATTCTTTTCTTGTGCTCAACCTTGGGTGAACTTTTTGGGGCTTTTCTGAATTCTTTTTGGGGTTACTTCCTTACTACCATTTGTATGTTATGAAGTATACTTCAACTTTTATATTTGGCCCAAGCCATGATCACAAGGTTTTCATGACCTTTTGAACCTAGCTTCAAATAGGGTTCCTATTGCCCAAGAGGGGTTTGCTTTAGGGTTTTGGGAAATTCCCCCTTTAGATGTGCATGACAAGCTAGGGCATGATATCCAAGGTGGTTGGCACTTGCTTAGGACCTTGAATTCCAAGTTTGATGTACTTTGCTCAAACCAAACCACATGTGATAATAGGTTAAATGGGGTAGCCCTGGGTGGATACCCTGAGTAACACCTGGGGTGTTACAGCCCTCCCCCCTTAAAGGAATCTCGTCCCGAGATTTTAGGGAGAGTCCCTTGGGGGGTGCTTGAAGGTGTGCTACTTTTTCTTTTATATTCAAGTTTCTCTTGTTAACTGCTCTTCGAATGTCATTCTCTTTGCAACTTCAGAAGGAAGCCCTTTTTAAGTTAGATCCATAACTTAGAGTATCCTTGTTATCTAAGTTTTTCTTACAATTGTATTCAAAGGGCAGGTGGGGGTGGGGTTTTGGGGTTACGTACCGACTCCTTTGGGCAGAAAGTCGGGGAAGCGAGAGCGTAGAAAATCCTCAGTCTCCCATGTAGCTTCTTCTGCTGAATGGTGACTCCACTGAACCTTATACATTCGGACTGATCTTGCCCGAGTTGATCTCTCCTTCTGATCTAACACCTTGACAGGGTACTCCTGATAGGACAAGTCTGGTTCTATCTCAATGTCTGGTTCAGGTAGCACTTCAGTGGGTAGACGAACACATTTCCGCAGCTGAGAAACATGGAACACATCATGAACCGCTGACATACTGGGTGGCAACTTCAGTTGATAGGCAACGGGTCCACAAGCTTCCTTGATCTCGTAGGGTCCAATGTAGCGAGGAGCTAACTTGCCCTTAATCCCAAATCTCTGGACACCCTTGGTGGGTGATACCTTAAGATAAACATGGTCTCCCACCTCAAACTGTAGAGGCTTCCGCCTCTTGTTATGATAGCTCTTTTGCCTAGCCTGAGCAGCTTCTAAGTTCTTCTTGATAATTCTGACCTTCGCCTCTGCTTCAAGTACCAAATCTGGTCCAAAAATTTCCCTCTCTCCTGCTTGAGACCAATTCAGTGGTGTCCTACACCTTCTCCCATATAAGGCCTCAAAAGGTGCCATCTTCAGACTGGACTGATAGCTGTTATTGTAAGAAAACTCAGCCAAGGAAAGACACTTGTCCCAGTCCTTCCCGTAATGTAATGCACAGGCTCGCAACATGCCTTCCAAGATCTGATTTACCCTTTCTGTCTGGCCATCGGTTTGGGGATGGTATGCCGAGCTTTGTATTACTCGGGTCCCAAGTGATTCCTGCAATTGCTCCCAAAATCGCGCCACAAATGGTGCTCCTCGGTCTGAGACTATAGTCTTTGGTATCCCATGCAGGCGAACTATCTGGTCAATGTAGATCTCTGCATACTTCTCCGTCCTGTGGGTGGTGTGCGCTGGCAAGAAATGAGCAGTCTTAGTCAATCTATCCACAATAACCCAAATGGAATCATGGTGCCTGGAGGTATTGGGCAATCCCACTATAAAATCCATGCAAATGTCCTCCCATTTCCAAGATGGTATGGGGAGGGGTTGCAAAGGGTCTGCTGCCTTCAAATGACTAGCTTTGATCCTCTGGCAGGTGTCACACTCGGATATGTACTTGGCAATTTCCCTCTTCATTCTGGTCCATCAATATAAAGATCTGAGGTCATGGTACATTTTGTTGCTACCGGGGTGCATGGAGAATTTGGAAAGGTGAGCTTCATCTAGTATCTTCTTTCTGAGCTCAGGGTCCTTGGGAACAACCAATCGATCTCCAAACCATAGGGTTCCCTTGTTGTCCTGCCGGAAGCACTTGTATTTCTCTGCCTTCTGCTTGATCATTTCCTTGATAACCTGAACACCCTTATCCTCAATCTGTGCCCTGACTATCTGCTCTTGCAATGTGGGCTCCACTGAAATATAGCTTAGGTCACCCGAAGAAACAACTTCCAGGTTCAATCTGCACAACTCATCACACAGGGTGGTAACTCCCACATCCATGTTCATACAATTGCACTGGGCCTTTCTGCTCAAAGCATCAGCCACAACATTGGCTTTACCAGGATGGTAATGTACCTCTAGATCATAGTCCTTGATCAACTCCAACCATCTTCTCTGCCTCATATTTAGATCTGCCTGAGTGAAGATGTATTTGAGACTCTTATGATCAGTGTAGATGTTACAGTGAGCTCCCATCAAATAGTGTCTCCATATCTTAAGAGCATGAACCACAGCTGCCAATTCCAGATCATGTGTAGGATAGTTCTGCTCATGGGGTCTGAGTGCTCGGGAAGCATAAGCAATGACCCTGCTATCTTGCATCAAGACACAACCCAAACCTGTACCAGAAGCATCACAATAAACTTCAAATGGCTTGGTGTTGTCAGGTTGAGCCAGCACCGGGGCTGTTGTCAAATGCTGCCTCAAGGTGTGAAAGGCATTCTCGCACTTTTGGCTCCAATCATACTTGACTCCCTTCTTCAACAATTCAGTCATTGGTTTGGCAATTCTAGAGAAGTCCGGAATAAATCGCCGATAATACCCTGCCAATCCCAGAAAACTCCGAATCTGCCTCACTGTAGTCGGGGGTTTCCAATTCATCACTTCTTGCACCTTCTCAGGATCAACTGATATCCCATCCTGAGAGATTGTGTGACCCAAAAATTTAATCTCCTTCAGCCAGAATTCACATTTCGACAACTTCGCATAAAGATGGTGATCGCGCAGTCGCTGAAGCACGATGTGCAGGTGCTCGGTATGTTCATCTTCATTCTTGGAATAGACCAGGATATCATCAATGAAGACGACCACGAACTTATCCAATTCTGGCATAAATACTGAGTTCATCAGGTACATGAAATAAGACGGGGCATTGGTCAGTCCAAAAGACATCACCAAAAACTCATACAGCCCATATCTGGTCGAGAAGGCCGTCTTGGGAATATCACTGGTCCGGATCTTAATCTGGTGGTAGCCCGAGCGAAGGTCTATCTTGGAGAATACTTTGGCTCCTACCAACTGATCGAACAGAACATCAATGCGGGGTAACGGGTATTTGTTCTTGATAGTCACCGCATTGAGAGGGCGGTAGTCAACACACATCCTCAAACTTTCGTCCTTTTTCTTCACAAACAATGCCGGACATCCCCATGGTGAAGTACTTGGGCGAATGAAACCCTTGTCTAACAGCTCTTGCAGTTGCTTTTTCAGCTCTGCCAATTCCGCGGGAGGCATCCTATAGGGTCTCTTGGAGATAGGAGCAGTCCCGGGTTGCAACTCAATTGCGAACTCAATGTCTCGGTCAGGTGGCATCCCTGGCAATTCATCCGGAAACACATCCGGATAGTCACAGACCACTGGGATCCCTTCCACTGGGGACTCTATCATAACGAAGGCACAGGAACGGGTACAACCCTGGTCAGGCAGATATAGTGTAGTTCCACCATAAGCTGGTGAGTGCACCTCAATGGCCCTAGCTGCAACATCCATCACAGCCTGATTTCTGGTCAACCAGTCAGTTCCCAAGATGATATCCACACTATCCAACCCCAAAATGAGGAGGTTGGTTTTAATTATCAGACTACCAAACTTTATAGGCACATTCTTGTTAATTTGGTAAGTGGCAACTCTGCCTCCTGGTGTTGAAATTGTGATACCCCCATTGGTGTGGTAAAAAGGTAATTGGCACTTGGCACTAAATTTGGTACTGATAAAACTGTGTGATGCACCAGAATCAAAAAGAACAATAGCAGGATAATTCAAAACTGTAAAGATACCAGTCAAGACGGGTGCTCCCTCTGAAATATCAGCCACGGTGGTGAAGTTTAGCCTGCCCTGCCTCACTTGCACCTTCTGTCTCTTGCCTTGGTTCTGATTAACATTCTGCCCCTGCCTCTGTTGGTTCCTGGGGCAATTCTTGGCATAATGCCCGGTGTTGCCACACGTGAAACACTTGTTGTCATTTGGCTGGCGATACTGCTGCTGGTGGTGGTTATTCCTCTGAGCTGGAAACTGGGCACGGTTGGGTGCCTGCTGCTGCTGCTGTGGTCGGATCACCCATCTGCCTTGCTGATGCTGGGGTCCTCTGCTCTGAGTGTCTGACACAATCCTGAAGCGCTGTGGCTGAGCTGAGGGTCCTGCCACAGGGGTCTTCCTCTTCTTTTCTGCCTGTCGAGCCATAATGCAGTCCTCTTGGGAGATGGCCATGTTGACCAACTCATTGTAACTATTGGCCCTGACGGTGTTGAGACGGTCACAGAGCTTAGTGCTGAGCCCCCTCCTGAACCTGTCTCGCTTCTTCTCATCTATATCTGCATGATATCCCGCATACTGGCATAAGTCATTAAAAGTCTGAGCATACTGCAACACTGTCCTGTTGCCCTGAGTGAGTGCCAGAAACTCATTGAGCTTCCGGTCCATAATGCTGGCTGGTATGTGGTGTCCCCTGAAAGCTGCCTTGAACTCCCTCCATTCCACCTCTCGATCCTCTGGCTGCATAGCAAGAAAATGGTCCCACCAAGTCCTTGCGGGTCCGCGGAGCTGCTGGGTAGCGAACCTGACCTTGGTGACCTCTGAACAAGCCCCATGGAGTAGCGGGAATTTGGATTCCACCACTCGTAACCATACATCTGCATCAAGTGGGTCCTCTGCCCTGGTGAACAACGGTGGCTGGGTACTCAAGAACTCCTGGTAGGTAGCTGCCGCAGGGTGACGCTGATGGTCCCCACCACCATAATGCTGAGGTGGTGGCTGTCGTTGAGCCAGCTGCCTCAGGATCTCATTCTGCTGAGCCATTAGCTCCTGCAGAGTGGGAGGCGGTGGCGGCGGTGGAGGAACACGCTCATTCTGGCCACGACGCTGCCTCCCGGCCATCTGAAAAACCACATATATACTTAACACCATATCTCCAAGTTCAAGGTTTAATCGCGGCGAAAGGAGTTAAAAGCAAAATGATAGATTCCAACTTAAACAGAAAAGATTTAAAAGGCATAACTCTTCCTTCCAAATTTAAAACTGATAACAGCATCCATCCAACATGTTTCCAAAAGAGTTTATCATGGTTACATCATTTGTCCCCAAAAAGACTCAACTCTATCTAGCCTAGTACCCTAAGGGCGCAAAAGCTAAGCTAGCTGCGAGGAGTCCTACCATTACTGACATCTAACTCTGTCCCTGACACCTAGTGAGCAAACGAGGCAACACTCGACTCGGGAGATGGTGGCCTCCCTGAGCCGGCAGTGTCCAAACTAGAGGCAGGCTCATCTCCTTCCTCAATGTCGGCTCCCTCGTCAGCCTCCTGGTGATGCATATCCAGGTGCTCATTTGCTTCGGCAAGCTGCTGCTGCGTGTTGATAAGCTGGTCCCCGAGAACCTCAATGGTGTTCTCCCTGGTGCCCACTAATTCCTCCAACTCTTGGATATTAGTGGATAGCTGCTCTACCTGCAAGTCCTTCTCCACCATTTCTTGGGACAAGTCGACCACAAGCTCCTCCCTATTATCCAAGGTGATCTTTGTAGCCTCCAATAATGCCATCAGGTGGGACATCGCCTCACCGCGCATCACTTGCAGACGGTACAGAGCATTCATGCACCGTACGGTCAAGTGCGCAGTCTGACCTGGGTAGATGGCCCAGATATCCTTGGCATGCTCCACCCGATCCTTCCACATTGGGTCGTCCTCCTTTTCAGCGGGGAACAAGCCAATGGGGTGGGTAGCCAGCTCCAAAGGATGGAATCCGTAGAAAGTGGTCAGTCCGTGCAGAGCGATCGCCTCGATCGTGTCCTCAGCTCGGTATCCGAAAGACTCGGAGTCCAAAGAGCGCTAGCCGGGCTGCAGGGGATGAGGCTCCAAAGTCATCCTCACCCGACAGCGGGGCACTCGGTGCTTCTCGAACTGCTGCACCGCGTACTGAGGAGGCGTCGTGTATCCGGCCCCCTAAAGTACCTCCCACAAAATGCGGGGAAAGCCCTCTCGTGCGAGCCCGTCAGTGTGGGTCAGTGCATTTCCGTCCTCTGAGGATCCGTGGGAAGCCATCTGTGTACGGTTAAGTGTAAGTACAAGAAACAGAACTATAAAAAGAATAAGAAAGACAAAACTCCACTTTCTTTTGTTAGATGAAATGGTACGGGGTACTTAGTTGGTCATCATGCTGTATTTAATTCCTTACTTAATGTTCCATTTATTTTAATTTAAGAATGCGTGCATGCTCGTCCTGAACGACCTCACATCAATGAAAAAGGATTAGGGAAAAACTCCCATCCTGTAAAAAGTGGCCGGTAGGGCCTAATTACTTAGCCACCTAGTTACCCTTCTATCATCCTAAGGCTTCACGTCCTAGGTCTATCCTGCTCGTCCTACTATCTATCCAACATTGTTTCTATCAAGTTTTACTTTGGAAAAAGATGGTATTTACATTTTATTGATTCCTCTGTGGTGGTACAAGCTCCGATACCAGCTGTGGCGGAACTGCCCGAATTATTCCAACTTAAGTGCCTAAGCCCTGCCTTAGAGGCTAGACCACACTTAAATAGGAATAACCCGTCAATCCCTCGGATCAAGTCCGACACGGCCACTGACAGGATCAAGTACCACAATCTCACTCGATGGTGAGTCACAGAGCAAATACAATAAAGCATAAAACCATGCATTAAAGAGTATTAAATTATTACATCATCATCGGAGTTTCGCAAAAGTAGTCATCATTGTTCGAAGTGCAGCGGAATAAAACTAACGAGAATTAAACAGAGAGATGGGGAAGCCTGTCCCATCACTCCTCATGCTCCTCCTCAGCCGAGGTAGGGTCCCACTCGACAGTCCAACCCGGTGGTAAGGTAGACGGCCAAGTCACTCCAGCAACCATGTCCTCCAGAGAACCTGTAAAAATTATGCCACAAGCAAGGCTGAGTATACTAATACTCAGCTAGACTTACCCGGTGTGAGGAGTCTATACTCCTCTACCTCTAGACATGCAGCTGTTTGGCTGTGGGGTTTGGTTGCCAAAAGCACTAGCTGAGTTTCTAAGTCAGGTTTTACTTTGTCAAATTTAAGTGTGACTCTCTTAAGGCTAAAAATGTACTATCTACTCATTCATGGTACCAAACATCTTAGCAATCAACATCTTTTATCAACTCATCAGATTTCCACTTGTTACTCAATGTAGCAGCATGGATCAAGCAGTCTCATTAGCTGCGAGAAGCAGACGATTCGAATCGAGTTTTTATCCTTGCAAGGTAAACCTAAACTCACGACATGCAGGGGCACTCCGTCCCCACACACCTCAACCGTCCCCATCGATTCCCCGTCAGCAGATTAGGGCTCACCGCCTTGGCGTACAATGCCTCACTGACCCCGACTGGTCGTCGTGCAGTGACCGCACTTGTACTCACCATAACCGGAATGGGAGACCACGTCTCAGGTCGCGTGAGGGGATATGTCCACTGCCAGGTTCACTCAGGTACTAGGCTTACCGATTTACCATATTTCTCGGCATATGTTTAGTACGTTCAAACGCTTGACTCACGGTACCACACCATAATCCTTATTCCAATTTTTATCCCGTGGACAACCAATCCCCATGGATTGTTGTCCACAAACCATCACCATTATGATAGAAAGTAGATACAACCAAATTTCCTGACCTCGCGCGAGTGCTAGAAAAATCACTCGACTTTTACCGAGATCCTAATTAATAAAGCAGCTACTCGACCTAGCAGACTAGTATTCATCTCAACAGGATTCCTGAGATCATGCATCTAGGGTTTCAAACAACTCCTACACCTAGTGCACAATCAATCCTACAATCATTAAGTGAAGTAAAATAGCATAAATAACAGGTTATGCATAAAACCGGGGCTTGCCTTCCAAAGCAGTGGTAGGCAGATCCTCTGGTGCAGACTCGGGTGCGGGATCTGGGGCTACCTCCTGAGCAGCTCCTTGCTCCGGCACGAGGATGTACTCTCCGTCAACAAGATTACAGTCTATCGAATGCAATGAACATGTATGTCATGATTATGCAGGATTTAATAACATTATGTTAAAGAAGAAAACTTAGTTAAGAAGTAACTTAGGGTTTTCTTGGTCATACGGGGCTTTTAGTGGGTTAGGCTTTCCACTTTTAGGTTTAGGTTTTTGTTGAGGATAACATAGGGAATTTGTAATGCCTTTATATACTTCAGTGAACAAGTTATGAAGGATTTTAGGGTGGCGCCATTTTTCTATTTCCCACTTTTCCCTATCTTTTATTTCTACTTAGGGTTTCTAGGGTAGGTTTGAACTATGACAGGAGTTTAATATTTTCCAAAAATTCTGCAAAAATTGCAGTGGGTTACCATTTGCTGTTCTAGCCTGTTTTAAGAAATTGAGGCTTAAAGTAACAAGGCTAGGCTTTTAAACAAAAATAACAAAAGTTGGGTAAATGGGTCATTTTACACTACATCTCTTAGTTAGAGGTGGGGTCTGTCTTTAAGGTTATTTTTGTTGGCTTCTAACATCAATAATAGACTTCTGTGCCAAAAACCACAGAAAGTTAAGGGGTGATTATTTAGCTATGATTTTCTAAAGTTTGATGTCAAAAAGGCACTTTCTACTACATTGTTATTTGAAAAATGTCAATTAGCAGATTTCATATTTTTCCTAGGTTCTTAATAACAAAACATGAACTATCCCAAGGGTGGGGGTGTTTTCACCTTGGGGTTATTTTTGTAGGGTTTTTCTAAGTTATCTCTGTTTTATTAAAATAAAAGGCATCCTATTTATTTTATACTAAACCAGGGTATAATAGATTTTTCCAGTGAACTATATTGAATAAGTATCCTAACAAAAATAGGGGTATCCTCTGGTTCATTATTTAAATCACATTTCCTATTTTTCTTAACCTTAAGCCTATTGTAAAACAAAGGGTAAAAACTAACTTAATGGGGTGGACAGAGAGGTTTAGCATTTTTAATTGGGTCAGTAAGTAGATATAAACTTCTCCAAATTTTGCTAACCCTAGCCAAACAATATTTCTATTTTTCCTTTTAACATTAAGTCTTTAGCAGTTTTCTTATTTAATTCAAAACTTCAGAAAAGAATACAAGAACTATGGGTTTTACTATTTTTATCTGATAGTTCATATTTCCCAGAGTCTAGCAAAATTGGTTTGACAATTTTTGCATGATTATTCTTCAAGTTATGCATTTATTAAGTTATCTGTCATATTAAAAGAAAACAATTTCGAAAATGGAAAAGAAAACAGGCTTTGCGCTGAGGCCCCTGGGTTTTATCTCCCTATTCTCTCACAAAATAGTCCTCGGTCTACTATTGGCGTGGGTCACTGACATCGCACAAAACCCCCTGGACCTAATCGAAATCTAACCCGCGCTCCCTGGCTGACTTAAACAGTACCCACGACATAGATTACGGCGGCGAGGCTTACCGGTGGCGATAGAGCTCCGGCGGGGTGGTCAGTGACGTCCGGGAGGTCACTACGGTCACGTCGGTGTGCGGGTCGGCGTCGGAGGTGGTCGGAGCTACCCTGGCCACGAGCACAGGCGGCGGGGGTCGTCGGCGGCGCCTGTTCCGGCCAAAACACGACGGTATAGTTCGATTAAGGTGTACAAGGAGCTCCACGGGGTGATGCAGAGGCCATGCGCGCAACGAATTTGGAAAAGGTGCAGAGGCTTACCCGGTCCACGTGCGCCGGAGCTAATGGCTGGCTCGGGAAAGTTAGGCGAGTTACGGAGGAGGCAACGGGGAAGGCAGCCGAGCACTGGGGCGGGCTTTATAGCCATGGCGCGGGCGTGGTCACGGGCGGCCGCGAGCGCGCGGGGGTTCGCGCACGTGCGTGCTCTGAGTGCGCCCCCGGATGTCAGCCCGCGTCGAACACGTGGAAGCTCGCTTCTGCTATGGTTCAACGGCGGATTTGAGCACCATGGCGTGCGTATCTTGGCAAAGTCACTGTGTACGGTCGCTTCTCTGCTCCATATCCTACCTTTTTGCTGTGAGTTCCAAGTCGAGATATGGTCGGGTTAGAGAGATGGAGGGGTGAGAAGTTTGTTGTGTCAGCTAGGTACAAACCGAGACAAAAATGGTGTCAAGTCATGTCTAACGTGCTAGGGTAGGTGTCACCTCTTTCCAGGGTATTCTAGGGTTAATTTGGCGCCACTTTGTCAATTGGGTCGAAGTGTTTTGAATTTTGGATCAAGGTGAACATGTGGGATCTTTGTTCAAGGGTTAGTTTTTATACTTAGGCAATTTCTGAATTCTTTTCTTGTGCTCAACCTTGGGTGAACTTTTTGGGGCTTTTCTGAATTCTTTTTGGGGTTACTTCCTTACTACCATTTGTATGTTATGAAGTATACTTCAACTTTTATATTTGGCCCAAGCCATGATCACAAGGTTTTCATGACCTTTTGAACCTAGCTTCAAATAGGGTTCCTATTGCCCAAGAGGGGTTTGCTTTAGGGTTTTGGGAAATTCCCCCTTTAGATGTGCATGACAAGCTAGGGCATGATATCCAAGGTGATTGGCACTTGCTTAGGACATTGAATTCCAAGTTTGATGTACTTTGCTCAAACCAAACCACATGTGATAATAGGTTAAATGGGGTAGCCCTGGGTGGATACCCTGAGTAACACCTGGGGTGTTACATGAAAAAGGGAAATAAAAATGAGAAATAGATGGCAACCATATTTTTGTTAGGTTGCCTAAATGATGTAGCATCAGAGCAAATTCTAATGAACCCTGTTTTGGCGAAGAAATATGGAACCACCATCTAAATGAGAAAAAATAGAGAAAACTTTAGAAAAACATAGAAAACCATCCTTGAAGAGAAAAACATCCAACCTTAGGAATGATTGCTCTTGTGCAAAGAAAAACTTTGGAAAATGTCCAAATATGTTGTTTGACATTTTTCAAAGAGCGAGTTAGTCGAAAGCATGTTCTAGCCATAAAACTTTAGAAAATCATAACTAAACCTCCACTAAGTATCCGTTGGTAGGTTTTGGTACAAGACTATGTTATTGCACCTAAATACCAGGAAAATACCCATTAGGGCAGTAGCCACTTCTAGAAAGGAGGTGTAGTGTAATGTACCCCCTCTGCCTTAGCTTTTGTTATTTTTGTCGAGAACAATTCCTAATTAATTTTGACCCCAAATTTATAGGACAACCTATTTTAACTAGTAGGAAGCTACTGTAATTTTTACACAAGTTTTGGACATTTGTAAATCACAGTTGTAATTCAAATGACCCTTAAAAGCTTAATAGAAAAAGAAAAAGAGAAATTAAGGATTAACTAACTATAATTAAAATAATGTTACAAAACCTACCTGAGCCTTTACAAAAACTTTTAGGAGAATAATATAAGTCTTAATCCACCTTTCTCCTTTTGATAAAATCTTAGTTGGACCACTAGATGCCATTTCCTATAAAGGCTTATTTCAATAAGTGTAAACTCTCACTTTTCTCTATGTAACTTAGTATTACTTCACCATGCATCCTCAATAAAGTTTTGCATATCATAGCATACATATATCTTATGCATTGCATTTGTTAGATTGTAACCTCGCAGATGGAGAGTACATGCTAATTCCGAAGCAAGGAGTTCAGCAAGAAGAAGTCCAAGATCCTGCTCTCGAACCTGCCGCCGAGGATCTCCCCACTGCAGCAACACTTGAAGGCAGGCTTCAGTTTTATGCAAAGCCATTATTATGCTATTTTAATGCAAGTATGTTTGTAGGTTTGTATTGTGCGCTAAGTATAAGAGTTGTTTGAAAAGCCTAGTTGCATGAACGCAGGTTCCTTTTGAAATGAATACTAGCATACTAGGACGAGCCGCTGCTATGCTAATTAAGGATCTCGGTAGAAGTCGAGTGATTTTTTAGCACTCACGCGAGGTCGGGAATTGGTTGTATCCATTTTGATAAACGAGATTATGATGGTCTGTGGACATGGGTCTATGGGGATGCCCTGTCTACGAGACTGAATTGGTATAAGGATTAACGTGCAGATACGTGTGTAAAGCGTTTGGACGTACTAAACACATACTAAGAAATATGGTACGGTAAGCCTAGTACCTTAGTGAACCTGCCCGCAAACTTTACTCCTCACTAGTCCTGAGACAGAGTCTCCCATGCTAGCAATGGTGGGTACAAGTGCCACTAAAGGAATTCTAATCATTCCCGTCGGCCAGGATAATTCCCGTCGGCCAAGGCAGAAGCCGACGGTAATAGGCTAATTCCCGTCGGCCAAATAGTAGCTGACGAGCATTATTTTTAGTCCCGTCGGCCACATCACAAGCCGACGGGGATTACCTTATTCCCGTCGGCTCCTTCCTCAGGCCGACGGGGATTAACTTGTTCCCGTCGGCCCCTTCTTCTGGCAGACGGGGATTAAATATTTATGAGCCAGGGCGCGGACGAGCAGGCTCGTTCTTCTCCGTTCTCACACGCCGAGCGCCGCCGCCTCCAGCCCGAGCGTTGCCCCTGCGCCGCCGCTGCCCAAGGCAGTGGACCATGTTCTATTGACAGGGAATCGATGGGGGCGGTTGATGTGTGTGGGGGACGGAGTGCCCCTACATGTTGTGTGTTTAGGTTTACCTTGCAAGGTTAAAAACTCGATTCGAATCGTCTGCTTCTCGCAGCTAATGAGACTGCTTGATCCATTGTACTACATTGAGTAATAAGTGGAAATAAGGATATTTGCAAAAGATGCCGATGTACTTAATGTTTGATACCGTGTATGAATAGCTAGGTGCTCATCTAGTATAAGTATTATTCTAGAACCTGAAAAGCTAAAACTTGACTTAGACTCAGGTAGTGCTTTTGGCAAACCAAACTTCTCAACCAAACAACTTCATGGTCTAGAGGTAGATGAGTAGATTCCTCGCACCAGGTAAGTCTAGCATAGTACTAGTATACTCAGCCTTGCTTGTGGCATAATTTTACATGTATGTTGCAAAAAATGGTTGATGGTGTGACTTGGCCGTCCACCCTACCACCGGGTTGGATGGTCGAGCGGGATGCTGCCTCAGCAGGAGAGGACAAGGAGGAGTGGCTTGGCCAAGCTTCACCTTGTCACTCAATATATTTGTTAGTTTCTGTTTTGCTGCAACAAACAATGGTTTAATTCTTTTAAAACTCCAATGTTGTAATAACTCTTAAGTACTCCTTTAATTTGTGGTATTATGCTTTATTGTATTTCTCTGTGTTTCACTTTTAAGTGAGCAAGTTGTATTCGATCCTTTTTAAGTGGTTTTATCGGACTAGATCCGACGAACTGACAATTTATTCCGATTTAAGTGTATCGCTGCCTCTAAGGTGGGACTTGGGCACTTAAGCTGGAATAATCTAGACGGTTCCACAATAGCAAGTCACTCGAAAATGGAAAACACTGAATGCAAAAATGATATTCATGTTATTGCGCATAATTTATGACCTAATTCAGAAACAGACCAGAAAATTCAAACACCATGTTCACGTAACATAACCGCGAACCATATCAATATGGTTTTATAAAAAGAATAATATGGTAAACCTAATATTTGTATATTTATAATTTAGATATTTGAGGCTTAAGTCTTCTTTTTATAAAATATGAAACAACCTTTTTCAAAAGAGCGCCTTTTTGTTATAACCACTGATTGTGATGTTTTTGAAAAGCAAATGCTCTTTTCGTTATGTTTATTTTAGCTTTGTCTATGGTGAATGTTGTATGTTATTCAGTGGTGTTTGTTTCTTCTTTTTTTGTTGTGCAATGTTTAGAGATTGATCCAGTAGTTGAGAATCAAGATCTATTCCGTGGAAGAATCTCAAGTTTTCTCTAAGCAAGGCAAGTGGACTTCTCCCTCTGCATACTCTGTTTGATCCCAAACAATATATATAATAAAGTTTACTTTTTATATGTGCATAAATTTGATGGGTTACCTATTCAGATACACCTAATCTTTCCAACCTTACTCCTTGTTTAACCTGAGATTATGATCTAATCAAGTAGTTATGCTATTGCTACAACTTTAACTTTATGCTGGTACTCCTGCTGATGATATTAATGTTCCAAATGGTAAGATTACATTTTTGTTCTTAATTCGATGATTAAGCAAGATTATATTGTGTTAATTGGAACACGAAGTGACCACCTAGGAAAATAGTGCAACCACAAGTGATATCATGGCTCTGGCTTTGGTAACTAGCTTAATATGTATAGTGCTTAGCAACCTTACCTGAAATATGGGAAAGAGGGGGCAGTTTTTGGTGCATCTCTTTTGGGTGCGCCTAGGGTTGTCACCATCCCGACTCGAAACCTTAGCGGGTTGTTGTGTATTAAGTGTATTTTGTGAAAGCCTCATAGTGGATCCCTAGCCATTCACCTTGGAAGTGAATACGGGACTTGCAAACCTAGGCTACAAGAGATACATGGCTTGTGGGTAAAGTTGTACCACCTCTACAGAGTGTAAAACTGATATATCAACCGTGCTCATAGTTATGAGCAGCCTGGACCCTCACATGATAATTGAACTTGAAGATGAAAATATATCGTGTTCTATTGCACTCAACGGTTGAGCTTCATGATGATGATATTTTGGTTCAAGTGGTTCAGAGCTTTATGCTGATGAAATATCTATGCTAATGAATATTGCTTATGCTTAATATGGGCTTGGTATACACTAATACTTAGTAATTGGGTGTTGATGATAAAATGTTGACCAAAAAAATGCTAACCGCATTGAACCTTAGCCTTACCTTGTTAACCTTGCATTTTCACCCCACTTGCTGAGCCCCCACCATAAGTGAGCTCACTCCTTGCTTAATTTTTTATCAGAAGTTTGCAAATGAAGATTATGATGATGAACTTGATGGATGCTAGTCTAGTGATACCCTCGGTCATCTTCCAGTGGAAAGATGTCCATGTTCTGATGTACTTTAATGAGTAAAGGTTAAGACATTATGTTGATTCAAAGTGTAATATGTTAATATAATCTTTATTTACACTTTTATGCATTGTTCTTCTGATTTATTACACTTGTGACATCAACATATGTGTGGAAATAGATCCTGGTACACATATGCTATGCATTTGATTTTTCCCTTAAAACCGGGTGTGATAGAAGTATTTGTAACACCCGTCCACTCCCAGACCGGTGGTACCTACTCCTGGTAGCTCTCAAGGATCATAGACCATCCCCATAGACCAACATGAGTCTTTTGTGCGCACTTTGTCCTCACTCATGCCCACCCGAGAAGACTTCTCGGTCGGTCACCCATCCCAAAATTGCTCTAGGCTAAGCATGCTTAACCTCGAGGTTCTTTTGAGATAGGCTTCCGAAAAAGAAGAGGCACCTTGTTAGCATGAGTATACTATTAATTCTATTATGACTTGGGTCATGATATCACACGGCGTCACATGGTGGCCATCCTTGCTCCATCTTCTTAGCTTATGCTATGGCCCACAAGGGTAAGCCGACGTCCGACATCACCTACAACCCGGAGGATGGGCCCAGACGTACAACAACCCTGCTGTCCATAGCCGCTGTAAGGAAAATGGACCCCGGCCATTTGGCTTATTGAGTTTTGGTGTTTGATGAACAACACAATCCGTGAACTAATAAGTTTTCTAGTGTTTATGATTATAGTTCACAGGGTGCAATAATTACTTGGACTAAGGAATTGAGGAAAGCAACACCTCAAACGAAGACATTAAGAGGATCCAAGAAAAGTCCAAGCGTGCTGATGCGGACTGTCTGTGCGATGGCGCACCGGACTGTCCGGTGGCACACCGGACTGTCCGGTGTCCACACGCCGGACTGTCCGGTGCACCAAGGAACAGTAGCCCAACGGCTAGTTCTAGGTGGCACTCGGAGAGAAGACCACCGGACTGTCCGGTGGCGCACCGGACATGTCCGGTGTGAAAAGCCTGCGCGCCCAACGGTCGTCTGCTCTGTCAGAGCAACGGATAGGCGCACCGGACATGCTACAGTGCAGTGTCCGGTGGTGCACCGGACTGTCCGGTGCACCCGTCGACAGAAAGTTCCAGCTTTCTGTCCAACGGCTAGTTTGGGGTGTGGAGGCTATAAATACCACCCCAACCGGCCATTCTCAAGAGTGAGAGCCCAAGCAACATACCAAGGCACATAGTGCATATTTCCAAGAGCTCAAACACCCAAGTGCTTAATAGAATCACTCGGTGATTAGCGTAGGTGCTTTGCGAAGTGCTTAGGTTAGTTAGACCGCTTTAGCGCTTGCTCTAGGTGAACCCTAGATTGTTGAGTGAGTTTAGATAAACCTCACATCCCCTCGGCTCTTGCGCGAGCCGTTGTAATTGTACCGAGTGGGGCGAGAGTCTTGCGAGACCGTGACAACCGCGTTTGTGTCACGGCCGCCACCGTGTACCGGAGGGAACGAGGCCCGCGGCATTTCGGCCGGAAGCTCGATAGTGGAGACGGCGGGGAGCATCCGAGAGGAGCCGGAAGCGGAGCACCACTTGCGTGTGGAGAAGGCCCGTGGCTCTCTACGGAGTTACTCGACCGAAGGTGCTTGGCCCTCGCGTGGGCTTCCCTTTGCGTAGGGGCACCAACGAGGATTAGTCGAAACCTTGCGTGGTTCCGGATACCTCGGTAAAAATACCGGCGTCATCCACGAGAGTTTGCTTCTCTACTTTGCTCTTTAAGTTTCCGCATTTATATTAAGCATTTAAGTTTCAATCTTGTATTCATACTTATCTAGTGTAGATTGAAACTTAGCCTTTGCGGTAGAGATAGCAACACTTAGACAAAACCTAGTTTGCACATTCTAGTTTGACTATTTGCATAGGTTTTGCTCTAGGGATTTAATTGTGGCCTAGTTTAGCGAAAGTTTTAGAAGTCCTAATTCACCCCCCCCCCCTCTTAGACGTCACCCGTTTCCTACAAGTGGTATCGGAGCCTGGTTTGGCTCATTTGAAACGTTTTAGCTTCACCGCTAAAAGAGCCGACACTTTTTAGAGGAAGGGATGGATACCCATAGGCCACCACACTTCGACGGCACTAACTTTCCCTATTATAGTGCTAGAATGGCTTGTTATCTAGAGGCCGTTGATCTAGGTGTTTGGAGAGTCACTCGTGACGGGATGAAACCCCTCAAGAATCCCGAGAAACCTACCACGAGTGAGGAAAAAGAAATTCATTTGAATGCTAGAGCAAAAAATTGCTTGTATGAATCTCTTAGCATTGATATTTTTAATCAAGTATTTACCTTGAAAACTGCTAACGAGATTTGGCTAAAATTGCATGAGCTCCATGACGGCACATCCAATGTCCGTGAGCAAAAACATTGCCTAGTCTTAAATGAGTATAATTCTTTTGCTATGAAAGATGATGAGCTTGTTAGAGATATGTATTCTCGTTTGAATCTAATTATCAATGAGCTCAATTCTATTGGCATTAATAAGCTAGGTGATGCGGACATTGTGAGGAAGATTATCTCCCTGCTACCTCAACGAAAATATGGGAGCATCATCACCATCCTTCACAACATGGAGGACTTGAGCAACATGACCCCGACCATTGTGATTGGGAAAATCGCGGCCTTTGAAATGTCGCGAAAAATGTGTCGGGGAGAGGAGCCAACTTCCTCAAAGCCATATGCTTTTGCATGTGATGAGAGGAAGGGTAAGAAGAAGGCCTCCACACCAAGTTCCTCAAGTGAAGAAGAGGAAGAAGAAGAAAGTGATGATGATGAAGATAATCAACCATGCACATCATCCTCCGAGGACGAAGAAACAATCCGACGCGTCGGAAAGGTAATGGGGATGATCCGCAAGATTAATCTAATGGGTGTACCTCTGCAGGTCGAAGATATTCTCTTTAACATTGACAGGAAAAAGCAAAGAAAGAGAGGATGCTTCGCATGTGGGGAGAAGGGCCACTTCAGGGACAGCTGTCCAACTATGGCCAAACCCAAAAAGGAGAGGAGCAAAGGCAAGGCGCTAACAAGTGTTAGAACCTGGGATGACTCTTCAAGTGAAGATGAACCTCCAAGGACGCGCAGCCACCGGTCCTCATCACGCTCATCACGTTCATCACACAAATGCCTTATGGCAAGAGGTAACAAAAGCATTCCATCCTCTAGTGATGAAAGTAGTAGTGATGATGAAGGTGAGGGAAAGCCCTCCGTAGATGAGCTTGCGGAAGCCGTTGAATTTTTCCAAGATGTTTGCACTAAGCAAAAAGCTCAACTTAAAACTTTGAAAAATAAGTTGATTAGCTCCCAAAATGATTACAAAGGTTTGCTAGAAAATTTTGAAACTTTTGCAAACTTAAATAGTGAGATGTCAACTAAAATTGAGCTATTAGAGTCTAGTGCTCCATCCACTGCTACCGATGATGGCCTTGTTAAAAAGAATGAAAAACTTAAGGCTAAGTTAGCTAGCTCCCAAAATACTATTGAAAATTTGCTAGAGAAAATGGAAATTCTTAGCATACACAATAATGAGCTAACTACTAAGCTAGAGAACATTGGTAGCACCCCAGCAGCATCTTTAGTTGAAATACCTGAAATAATTAAGAAAGATGCTTCTACTTCATGCCTTGATTTAATTGATGATTCTAACCCCTGCAACCAAGTACTTGTTGAGAATATTGTTGTAGAAACATGTTCGGATGAGGTTGCAAAGGAAAATGAACAATTAAGGCAAGAAGTGGCTCGCCTTGGCAAGGCTTTGTATGACAAGAAAGGCAAAGCCACACAAATCCGACCTCCACAGGATAACACCACTGCGGGAGTGAAAAAGCCTGTAGAGGGAGAAACTGTGATTTGTAGGCTATGCCACATGGAAGGCCACAAGTCTTTCCAATGCAAGGCGAAGACCGGGGATAAAAGGCAAAAGCTCAAGAAAAAGCCAACAAGCAAAATCTCCAACACCTACATCAAAAAGGTGAACAAAAAGGATGCTACACCATATTTGATCAAGAAGAAAAAGAATGGAAAGGTGATAGCAATCAAGGCCAACAAGCAAGCCAACAAAGGAAAGGGGGTCAAACGCATCTGGGTGCCAAAGGAAATAATTTCAACCATGAAAAGCACCAAGAAGGTTTGGATCCCGAAAGGGAAGTGAGTGGACCAAAGGTAAACGGGAAATTTGGAGACTTGGCAGAGTTGGGATGTATATCATGGGATACATCATATTGGATCAAGTTTATTGCCAAGTGGGTTAGTGATAATTATGGACCCAAATTTCCCACCCATGACTAAGGTAACTAGATTTATTGTATTTCTTGTTTTTAGATATGCGTATCTATTTACTTTGTATCTAGTTTACCTTTCTTGCCTAGTATTAAACTTGTTATTCACTCTTGTTTAAAATTATGCATACTAGGTAAAATCATATGGTAGGATTGCTTGTTTTGAATTCATATACTTTAGCAAACCTACATGGTTTAAAATGTTTAAGCACGGCACATAGCTTACTTAAAGTTCCCAAAGTAAATGACACTAATGCATCAAAAGCTTATATCTTACATTTGGTATCATTTATCTTATATGTGCCAAAGTTAGAATTATGGATAATTTGCCCCTCTTGATATCAATCAAAGTGCATGTCTCCTACAAGTATTCAAAACTTGTATGCACACATTTAGGGGGAGGTTACTCTATAATCTAACACTTTGAGACTAACACATTTTCAAGTCTATTTCATGTGATAGTCTCATTGTAAGGAAAATAAGGTCCCCGGAGAAAGACAACAATCTTCCACTGCAAAATCTCCAAGAAATCCCATGTCTCTCAAGCTCGCCATTGACTTTCAATTGGTATCTTTTGAGACTACTGTGTATATCATTTACATGTCTTCTCCAACATTTGATTAGACTATATTTCATATCATATGCTTCCATGTTGCTAAAAATGCATAAGTATTTAACTCATATTCAGTTACCTATGCATAAGGGAAGCTAGTCTATTCAAATCATGTCTTGCACCTCTAATTTTCACATGCTCTTTCCTAAGTAGAGGATCTCTGTCAGGGGGAGTATTTCTTCATCTCAAAAAAGGGAGAGAAACTTCTTTCTAAAGAGAATACTTGTTTAGGGGGAGTAATCTATGCAATTGGTATCATTCATGTGGTTTAATTTAGTATCCTTCCAATGGTATCATCTTGTATGAGGGCAAGCTTTTATTTTCTTCCTACATGCTTTTAATGTCTTCCTTTTCGGTGGTTGATGCCAAAGGGGGAGAAGTTTTAGGGACCAAAGCAATGAAAACTATATCAAACACCAAACACCACATTTTAAAATTTTATTTCTACAAGTGGTTTTTTAAGTGGTTTTGGTTATTTGGTCCAAAAATAGGAAGTAAGTGAATTATGGAGTTAGGGGGAGGCTTAAGTCCATAATATCACATTGTGGGGACAATCATGCATCTTAGCAAGTAGATTGCATATTTTAATACTTGTATTATTTGCTTGCTTTGGTTGTGTTGTCATCAATCACCAAAAAGGGGGAGATTGTAAGGAAAATGGACCCCGGCCATTTGGCTTATTGAGTTTTGGTGTTTGATGAACAACACAATCCGTGAACTAATAAGTTTTCTAGTGTTTATGATTATAGTTCACAGGGTGCAATAATTACTTGGACTAAGGAATTGAGGAAAGCAACACCTCAAACGAAGACATTAAGAGGATCCAAGAAAAGTCCAAGCGTGCTGATGCGGACTGTCTGTGCGATGGCGCACCGGACTGTCCGGTGGCACACCGGACTGTCCGGTGTCCACACGCCGGACTGTCCGGTGCACCAAGGAACAGTAGCCCAACGGCTAGTTCCAGGTGGCACTCGGAGAGAAGACCACCGGACTGTCCGGTGGCGCACCGGACATGTCCGGTGTGAAAAGCCTGCGCGCCCAACGGTCGTCTGCTCTGTCAGAGCAACGGATAGGCGCACCGGACATGCTACAGTGCAGTGTCCGGTGGTGCACCGGACTGTCCGGTGCACCCGTCGACAGAAAGTTCCAGCTTTCTGTCCAACGGCTAGTTTGGGGTGTGGAGGCTATAAATACCACCCCAACCGGCCATTCTCAAGAGTGAGAGCCCAAGCAACATACCAAGGCACATAGTGCATATTTCCAAGAGCTCAAACACCCAAGTGCTTAATAGAATCACTCGGTGATTAGCGTAGGTGCTTTGCGAAGTGCTTAGGTTAGTTAGACCGCTTTAGCGCTTGCTCTAGGTGAACCCTAGATTGTTGAGTGAGTTTAGATAAACCTCACATCCCCTCGGCTCTTGCGCGAGCCGTTGTAATTGTACCGAGTGGGGCGAGAGTCTTGCGAGACCGTGACAACCGCGTTTGTGTCACGGCCGCCACCGTGTACCGGAGGGAACGAGGCCCGCGGCATTTCGGCCGGAAGCTCGATAGTGGAGACGGCGGGGAGCATCCGAGAGGAGCCGGAAGCGGAGCACCACTTGCGTGTGGAGAAGGCCCGTGGCTCTCTACGGAGTTACTCGACCGAAGGTGCTTGGCCCTCGCGTGGGCTTCCCTTTGCGTAGGGGCACCAACGAGGATTAGTCGGAACCTTGCGTGGTTCCGGATACCTCGGTAAAAATACCGGCGTCATCCACGAGAGTTTGCTTCTCTACTTTGCTCTTTAAGTTTCCGCATTTATATTAAGCATTTAAGTTTCAATCTTGTATTCATACTTATCTAGTGTAGATTGAAACTTAGCCTTTGCGGTAGAGATAACAACACTTAGACAAAACCTAGTTTGCACATTCTAGTTTGACTATTTGCATAGGTTTTGCTCTAGGGATTTAATTGTGGCCTAGTTTAGCGAAAGTTTTAGAAGTCCTAATTCACCCCCCCTCTTAGACGTCACCCGTTTCCTACAGCCGCCTCACTTAGTACACCGCCATGGCAAAGGAGGTCCATGGGCTAGATTACAATCCGAGGACCGAGGAAATAGACGGAGATGTCCTCATGAGGGTCGAAGGAGGAAAGAGGCTGTCACACCCGGTTTTAGAAGGCAAACCGAATGCGAACCATGTACGTGCCAGGATCAGCAATTCACGTACACAGCAGTTACATAACTGGACATCATCACACAGTGCTCAAATAATAACATAAAAGGGGAATAATAGTCGATTACATCATATGTCTGAAACATCCACATAGTCTTTACAATAATCAAAGTGTGGAAAAAAATGTAGATAAACGCGGCCTTCACAGGCAGCCGACTGGGGGTTGCCGCTAACCCACGCCTAGAACTCATCATAATCTTGGAACTCCTGGTGGTCTCCTTCCACGGCTTCATCCTCTCCTGAGCAGGGGTTGCAATGCTGACAACCTGGGGATGGGGGGGTTTGGTGTGTAGAGCAAGGGTGAGTACACATCAACATACTCAGCAAGTTTCCTGTTTGGCTGTAGTGGACTAGCTTTATGTGGGGATAAGTCAAGCAGTTGCTTTTAGTTGGTCAGATTATTATTACTAGTAGAGAAAGCCAAGTTTTAGAATTACCCACGTTATTAACCCAAACGTACTCCTTTCCAAACGAAAAGAGTACCACTTACCATTACCAGAGCCAAAACCAAAGGCATCAATCTCATTGCCACCTGTAATCCGAACATCTCTGATCAAGTACCGCTAATCAATGGAGCTCCCTTGGCCGCTCATAACCGCGAGCACGGCTGATATATCAGTTTTATAACACTCTGCAGAGGTTGCGCACTTTACCCACAAGCCGTGATTCCCTCTTGCCTCGGGCCGATCAAACCCTTAAACACTACCAAGGTGAATAGGCAGGGTCTCACTACGTAGCCTTTACAAAGATTCCCTAGGGCTGTAGCCGCCCGTTAGGTTTCCTAAATGCACCGCACTCCTCCCCAAGGGGCGAACCAACCTTGGCAGAGCGAGCCGCATACACCGAGCCCCATTAACGGCACGACGGCGAAGCGAACTACACCCCAGTTCCTCTAATTACTCAGCTAAGGGCGTCCCACTCCACCCTCATGGTTGCACTGTTTTCCCGGGCGTCATCCAACGAACAGGTCCTTACGGAGAGGCACTCGAGAAACCGCTCGAGCCCCCCTTGAATGACACAAGTATAACATCATAATAAAGAAGGGAAACAACGTATCATTGATAAATCTCATCATGTTCATTGATTAGAGTTGAGCAATAGCATAAAGCTAAACAATAATAACCCAAAAGGTAATCAAGGACAAGGTAAATACAAAGCTAGTCAATCCTTAGGTTGATCATGGTATGCGGGTTGATGAATTATAAAGTAAATAGGACATAATAGGTCAGAGGACACTTGCCTTCACCAAACAGATGCTCAGAATCTTCAGCCTTGTAGAACTCGAAGAGCTGGGTTATTTGGTCGCCGAAGCTTGACCGTCGATTCCTTGAAGCTCAGAAACGAATCGCGATCTAATCGCAACGCGAAGCGAAGACGAACAGGCACAAGCAAACAAACATATACATGTGCATAAGAACATTACACCATACAAGATAAAATGTTATAAAAGCGAGCAATATAAAATAGAGAGCGCCTCTACGGTTACGCGAGGAAAAGAACCACGATAGTCGAAACTACAGTCGAGGGGTTAGCGCGTTTACGTTAAACAAGTACTAATTAGAACATCCAATTCAACATAATTATATTAATTGATATTAATCAAATATAAATTAATACTACTACTTAGTTTTGACTAACTTACTATTTTAATAGTTGACAGTTAAGCGAGTAACTTAATGAATATGAGCGATTCTAAGCGAGACGAATTAACGACGCACGACGTGCAAACACGATGTGCGCAACGCGCGGACACAAACGACTTAGCGCGTGGACAACGCGCGATACGCGCGAACGGCATGCGGCAAGGCGCGCGAACGGCGCGCGGCACGCGAACAGCACACGACAACGCGTGCGAACAACACGCGCGACACTCGCGAACGACAAGCGACGACGTGCGCGAAACAGCACCGCGACACGCGCAGACCGACATGCGAAACTAATAAGTAAACAACGTGATTAAACTAAATAATTATTAATAAATAACATTTCAGTTAAGGTTAATCATATTGGTGACTAATTATAAATGCACAAATCGAATTCATAAATTAGGTTTTTAAATTAAAACGTCGTTTTTGTAGCCACTGGTTAAACAAACGTTTAATTAAATTAAATAAAAAATGCAAAAATTGGGATAAATATTTCTAAATTAAGATAATTTTAATACGAATCTAACACAACTTGAATTGATCGAATCGGGTTTAAAACGCAAAAGTTATGAATATTTTAAACCATACTGTAATTCGCGCGGACTAAATTTACGAGACTGTCATCGTCTTCTTTCTCTCTTCATCTTCTTCCTCCCATCCATGGAAGAGAGGAGAGGAAGGGGAGGGGGCTGCGCAGGGGAGGACGAGGTTGGGCCGGCCGAGGGTGGGCGAGGCCGCACGGGGCGCGAGGGGCGCGGCCACCGCTGCCGGGGAGGGGTGCGCGCGGGCGTGGGGCGTGGGAGCGCGAGCGCCGCGTCGGCCACCGCCGCCACCGCCGGGAGGGGAAAGGGGCGCCGTCGAGGAGGGGCGCCGCCGCCGGGGAAGGTGAGCGGAGAGTGGGAGAGACTCTGCAAGGACGGGAAAACGAAGAAACGAAGAAACCCTAGGTACAACAATGGAGGTTCTCACCGGGGAAGAAGACCCTCGCCGGAACCGAGAGGAAATCTGTCGATTGCCGGAGATTCGGGGATCCAATCGACGAACCGAACGCGATGCGACGAAGCCCTCGACGAGACGAATGCAGCGGTACCCTCGGATTCCGCAGACGATGCACGGATTGGGAGTAATTGCTCGCCGGAGTTGTCGCCGGAGTTGGAACCGCCCCGAACTTCGTCGAGCAATACCGGGAGCTAGGGATTGGATTTGGAGAAAATGTTTCGTGTTCTAAAACGGGCTCGACGAGATGAAGCCGGACATGTATATATATCTAGGGTTTGGATGAGATGAAAATTCAGTTAAAATTCGGATTTTACTATTTTTAAAATTCGAAAAAAGCCTAGAAATTCATATTTTGTGCTCAAAATATTATAGATACTTCAAAAAATTCCATAAAAATTCCTATAAATGTTTTGGCACCTAATGAACTCAAAAAACATAATTAGAATTTCTAAAAACATTTTTAAGTTCCACAAATAAATAGATTTTGGTTTCCGGAAAATAGAAAAATATTCCGAAAAATATGAAAATTTACCGAGCGCTTCTATAAGATATGTTAACATGTTTCAAACACATTTTGCACTTAGAAACACCATGCAACGGCATGAATGCAACAACCAAAGTGCCTCTAGGGCTCATTCCACTAGGTTTACGCTAATATAAAACAAAATAATTCTCCATTTTTAGGAAAAAGAGAAAGGAAAGCGAAGAACTGAGAGAGTAACACCTGAATTTGGTGGATATTAGAAAAAAAATTTATACCCCCAAATTCAGGGTGTTACAAACCTAACCCCCTTAACAGAATCTTGTCCTCGAGATTCAAGAAGAGGCTAGCAAGAAAATGAGATTGGTTCATTAGTCTTTCATAGCTTTTTCTAACTCAACTTTGACTCTACCAGCTTTAACTTGCGGACTGGTTGCTTTGACCTTCAGGTGCTTGAGACCGATTGATGCAATTCATGAGGATCTCTTGGACCTGTGGGTTGGACCCACACACGCTTTCGCTGCGCCACTCTGATCTTGTTGGTTGATGTTGATTACATTGTCTTCATTGGGGTTAGCGGCTAACCCCCTTAACAGGAGCGTTGATATGCACTTGATGAAGATGCTACCGACTCTGATCTTGACTGATTTGAAGGAGTTGTAGGTTGCCAAATGGACAGGTGCAAGAGGAAAGAATAGCGAGAAAAGGTAAGTATAGACGGATTAGAGAGAGCAGGGGGAGAACCCAACTACTTAACTATATGGCACTCACCTAGTAAACTGATGCCATTGCGGACCCGGGGCCACAACACACCAACACTCATCACAAAGAAGCAAATCAGTCATGTCGGGGACCATAATTAGGGGTACCCTCAAGGCTCCTAATTCTCAGCTGGTAACCCCCATCAGCATAAAGCTGCAAAGGCCTGATGGGTGCGATTAAGTCAGAGATTGGTCCATTCGAAGGACGCGATCACACCTCGCCCGAGCCTAGCCTCGGACAAGGGCAGCCGACCCCGGAGGATCTCCGCCTCGCCCGAGGCCCCCCTCTAGCGGCTAACGTATTTCCGGCTCGCCCGAGGCCCTGTCTTCGCCAAGAAGCAACCCTGACCAAATCGCCGCACCGACCGACCAAATCGCAGGAGCATTTAATGCAAAGGCAGCCTGACGCCTTTATCCTGACGCGCGCCCTGCGGCTGACAGAGCCGAAGTGACCGCCGTCACTTCGCCGCTCCACTGACCGACCTGACAGAAGGACAGCGCCGCCTGCGCCGCTCTGACTGCGGTGCCACATGACAGAGTGAGGCTGACAGGCAGTCAGGCCCGACCGCAGACACCATAGGAAACTCCGCTCCGCCCGACCCAGGGCTCGGACTCGAGCTTAGCCCCAGAAGACGACGAACTCCGCTCCGCCCGACCCAGGGCTCGGACTCGGGCTAAGACCCGAAAGACGGCGAACACCGCTCCGCCCGACCCAGGGCTCGGACTCGGGCTAAGACCCGGAAGACGGCGAACTCCGCTCCGCCTGACCCAGGGCTCGGACTCGGGCTCAGTCCCAGAAGACGACGAACTCCGCTTCGCCCGACCCCAGGGCTCAGACTCAGCCCTGACCTCAACCGACAGTCTCCGCCTCGCCCGACCCAGGGGTTCGGACTCGACCTCGGCCACGGAAGGCAGACTCGACTTCGGCTTCGGAGGAGCCTCCACATCGCCCAACCTAGGGCACGGACCGACCACGTCAACAGGTGGCGCCATCATCACCCTACCCCGAGCTGACTTGAGGCACGGGGAACAAGACCAGCGTCCCATCTGGCTCGCTCCACCAGATAGGCAATGATGGCGCCCCGCATACTCAGTGACGATGGCGGCTCTCAGCCCCCTTACGGAAGCAAGAGGACGTCAGCAAGGACTCAACAGCTCCGACAGCTGTCCCTCCGCCAGGCTCCAGCGCTCCTCCGACGGCCACGACATCACGCCAGCAGGGTGCCAAAATCTCTCCGGCTGCCACAATGGCATGTACTTAGGGCGCTAGCTCTCCCCCGCTAGACACGTAGCACTCTGCTACACCCCCCATTGTACACCTGGATCCTCTCCTTATGCCTATAAAAGGAAGGACCAGGGCCCTCTTAGAGAGGGTTGGCCGCGCGGGGACGAGGACGAGACAGGCGCTCGCGTGAGGCCGCTCGCTCCCTCTCTTGCGTGGACGCTTGTAACCACCTACTGCAAGCGCACCCGACCTGGGCGCGGGACGAACACGAAGGCCGCGGGAGTTCCACCTCTCTCACGCCCATCTCCGGCCACCTCACTTCCCCCCTTCGCGCTCGGCCTCGCGTCGACACATCTGGGTTGGGGCACGCGGCGACATTCACTCGTCGGCTTAGGGACCCCCCGGTCTCGGAACGCCGACAGTTGGCGTGCCAGGTAGGGGCCTGCTGCGTGTTGACGAACAGCTTCCCGTCAAGCTCCAGATGGGCAGTCTCCAGCAACCTCTCTGACCCGGGACGGTGCTCCGTTTCGGGAGCCTTGAGTTCATGTCCCTCGACGGCGGCTACGACATGATACTCATTCCACCGTCGGGCGACAGCAGCAATGGCGGCCGACAGCCCGCCCGCAGGCGGCGGAATCGACGATGTCTTCCCCGCGGAGTGGAAGAATAACCTTCGAGCTCGCCCCGTCCTCTCCCCCACCGACGAAGGAGGAGGCGGGGCAACCAAGGCCAAGTGGGAGGCAGTGCCTCGTCGACTGTCAAGCGAGTCGACGGCCCCAGCGCTCCAACAGGGGGCGCGTCGGGCATCGACCTCACGTTTGAGACGGAGGCGAGCGCCGTCTCCCCGCGACACGCCAACTCCGAGCAAACGGACGACGCCGACACGCTTGCGGAAGGCTTGCTGGGCGTCGCCCTCGTACCTGGGACAACGGTGCAGTCAGTCCCCGACGTGACTTCATCACCGCCCGTCGACCAAGAGGTACCGACCGATTGCCATCTCGCGCCTTTCGGATTCAGCCTTGACCCGTCAGGCGGCCTCGCTTTGGCGGAAGCTCTCGTAGAGGCGGGTCCGAACCATTTGGGGTTTCGTATGCGGTCACCTTGGGACCGGCTGACGGACGTCTCGACCAACGGGCCCTCTAGGTCCGAGGAAAACGACGAGCCCAGCTTCTGTTGGGATTTCTCTGGACTTGGCAACCCCAGTGCCATGCGGGACTTTATGGCTGTATGCGACTACTGCCTTTCCGACTGTTCCGACGGAAGCTGTAGCCTCGACGACGAGGACTGCGGCCCAAGCCGCGAATGCTTCCACGTCGATCTAGGGGGTCCCTCCGAGGGCAACCATCTCGGCATGCCAGAGGACGGTGATCTCCCTAGGCCGGTGCCTCGCGTTGACATCCCACGGGAGCTAGCTGTGGTCCCCGTTCAGGCGGGGGGGCATGACCCACAGCTCGAGCAAGCCCGCGGGGTACAGGCCAGGCTCAACGAGGGAGCAGGAGCGCTTGAGCCGATCCACCGGGACGTCGGACAGGCATGGGTGGCCCAACCTCCAGCCGGAGAAATACGTCACCTACCCCAGGGATTGCAGCACCGCATCGCCGACGATGTCAGGGTCTGGCCGCCACCCGCATCCAGCGGGGTTGGCCAGAACCTGGCTGCAGCAGCAATGCTCCTCCGCGCGATGCCGGAGCCATCAATCATCGAGGGGCGGCGAATCCAAGGGGAGCTCAGGAATCTCCTGGAAGGCGCCGCGGTCCGACGGGCCGAGAGCTCCGCCTCCCGAAGGCAGGGGTACCCCTCGGAACCTCATGTCGCGACTTCCCGATTCATGCGGGAAGCCCCGGTCTACACCGGGCGCACGCGCCACACAACGCCTGTGGCCCCGGGTCGCCTCGGTAACGAGCACCCTCACCGCGACCGTCGTGCCCGCCTCGACGAGAGGGTGCGCCGAGGCTACCACCCCAGGCGTGGGGGACGCTACGACAGCGGGGAGGATCGGAGTCCTTCGCCCGAGCCACCCAGTCCGCAGGCTTTCAGCCGGGCCATACGACGGGCGTCGTTCCCGACCCGGTTCCGACCCCCGACTACTATCACAAAGTACTCGGGGGAGACGAGGCCGAAACTGTGGCTCGCGGACTACCGTCTGGCCTGCCAACTGGGTGGAACGGATGATGACAACCTCATCATCCGCAACCTCCCCCTGTTCCCTCCGACACCGCTCGCGCCTGGTTGGAGCACCTGCCTCCGGGGCAGATCTCCAATTGGGACGACCTAGTCCAAGCTTTCGCCAGCAATTTCCAGGGCACGTACGTGCGCCCCAGGAATTCTTGGGACCTCCGAAGCTGCCGACAGCAGTCGGGAGAGTCTCTCCGGGACTACATCCGGCGATTCTCGAAGCAGCGCACCGAGCTGCCCAACATCACCGACTCGGATGTCATCGGCGCGTTCCTCGCTGGCACCACCTGCCGCGACCTGGTGAGCAAGCTGGGTCGCAAGCCCCCCACCAGGGCGAGCGAGCTGATGGACATCGCCACCAAGTTCGCCTCCGGCCAGGAGGGGGTTGAGGTTATCTTCCGGAAGGACGAGCAGCCCCAGGGCCGCCCGTCGGAAGATGCCCCCGAGGCGTCAACTCAGCGCGGCGCCAAGAAGAAGGGCAAGAAGAAGTCGCAAGCGAAACGCGACGCCGCCGACGCGGACCTTGTCGCCGCCGCCGAGTACAAGAACCCTCGGAAACCCCCAGGAGGTGCCAACCTCTTCGACAAGATGCTCAAGGAGCCGTGCCCCTATCACCAGGGGCCCATCAAGCACACCCTTGAGGAGTGCGTCATGCTTCGGCGCCACTTCCACAGGGCCGGGCCACTCGCAGAGGGTGGCAGGGCCCACGGCGACGATAAGAAGGAAGATCACCAAGCAGGAGAGTTCCCCGAGGTCCGCAACTGCTTCATGATCTACGGTGGGCAAGCGGCGAATGCCTCGGCTTGGCACCGCAAGCAAGAGCGCGGGGAGGTCTGTTGGGTGAAGGTGGCGGCGCCAGTCAACCTAGACTGGTCCGACAAGACCATCACCTTCGACCAAGCCGACCACCCCGACCATGTGCCGAGCCCGGGGAAATACCCGCTCGTCGTCGACCCCGTCATCGGCGACGTCAGACTCACCAAGGTCCTCATGGACGGAGGCAGCAGCCTCAACATCATCTACGCCGAGACCCTCGGGCTCCTGCGTGTCGATCTGTCCTCCGTCCGGGCAGGCGCTGCGCCCTTCCATGGGATCATTCCCGGGAAGCGCGTTCAGCCCCTCGGGCAACTCGACCTTCCCGTCTGCTTCGGAACACCCTCCAACTTCCGAAGGGAGACCCTGACGTTCGAGGTGGTCGGGTTCCGAGGAACCTACCACGCAATACTGGGAAGACCATGCTACACGAAGTTCATGGTCGTCCCCAACTACACCTACCTGAAGCTCAAGATGCCGGGCCCCAACGGGGTCATCACCGTCGGCCCCACATACAAACACGCGTTCGAATGCGACGTGGAGTGCGTGGAGTACGCCGAGGCCCTCGCCGAGTCCGAGGCCCTCATCGCCGACCTGGAGAGCCTCTCTAAGGAGGTGCCAGACGTGAAGCGTCACGCCGGCAACTTTGAGCCAGCGGAGACGGTCAAGGCCGTCCCCCTCGACCCCAGCAGCGACGCCTCCAAGCAGATCCGGATCGGCTCCGGGCTCGATCCCAAATAGGAAGCAGTGCTCGTCGACTTTCTCCACGCGAACGCCGACGTCTTCGCGTGGAGTCCCTCGGACATGCCCGGCATACCGAGGGATGTCGCCGAGCACTCGCTGGACATCCGAGCCGGAGCCCGACCCGTCAAGCAGCCTCTGCGCCGATTCGACGAGGAGAAGCGCAGAGCCATAGGCGAGGAGATCCACAAGCTAATGGCGGCAGGGTTCATCAAAGAGGTATTCCATCCCGAATGGCTTGCCAACCCTGTGCTTGTGAGAAAGAAAGGTGGGAAATGGCGGATGTGTGTAGAAAGCATGTCAACACTGCCATCCCGAATGGCTTGCCAACACTGGTCTGAACAAAGCATGTCCGAAGGTTCCCTACCCTCTGCCTCGCATCGATCAAATCGTGGATTCCACTGCTGGGTGCGAAACCATGTCTTTCCTCGATGCCTACTCAGGGTATCACCAAATCAGGATGAAAGAGTCCGACCAGCTCGCGACTTCTTTCATCACACCCTTCGGCATGTACTGCTATCTCACCATGCCGTTCGGCTTGAGGAATGCGGGCGCGACGTACCAGCGGTGCATGAACCATGTGTTCGGCGAACACATTGGCCGCACGGTCGAGGCCTACGTCGATGACATCGTAGTCAAGACAAGGAAGGCCTCCGACCTCCTTTCCGACCTTGAAGTGACATTCTGATGTCTCAAGGCGAAAGGCGTCAAGCTCAATCCCGAAAAGTGTGTCTTCGGGGTGCCCCATCACCGACATGGGGCCCATCAAGGACTTGAAAGGCGTACAGAGGGTCCTGGGATGTCTCGCGGCTCTGAGCCGCCTCATCTCACGCCTCGGCGAAAGAGGTCTACCTCTGTGCCGCCTCTTAAGGAAGGCCGAGTGCTTCACTTGGACCCCTGAGGCCGAGGAAGCCCTCGGGAACCTGAAGGCGCCTATCTTGGTGCCCCGAGCCGCTGGAGAGGCCCTCTTGGTTTACGTCGCCGCAACCACTCAGGTGGTTAGCGCCGCGATTGTGGTCGAGAGGCAAGAAGAGGGGCATACATTGCCCGTTCAGAGGCCAGTCTACTTCGTCAACGAGGTACTGTCCGAAACCAAGATCCGCTACCCACAAGTTCAGAAGCTGCTGTATGCGGTGATCCTGACACGGCGGAAGTTGCGACACTACTTCGAGTCTCATCCGATAACTGTGGTGTCATCCTTCCCCCTGGGGGAGATCATCCAGTGCTGGGAGGCCTCGGGGAGGATTGCAAAGTGGGCGGTGGAAATTATGGGCGAGACAATCTCGTTCACCCCTCGGAAGGCCATCAAGTCCCAGGTCTTGGCGGACTTCGTAGCTGAATGGGTCGACACCCAGCTCCCAACAGCTCCGATCCAGCCGGAGCTCTGGACCATGTTCTTCGACGGGTCGCTGATGAAGACGGGAGCCAGCGCAGGCCTACTCTTCATCTCGCCCCTCGGGAAGCACATACGCTATGTGCTACGCCTCCATTTCTCGGCGTCCAACAATGTGGCCGAATATGAGGCTCTGGTCAACGGGTTGCGGATCGCCATCGAGCTAGGGGTCCGACGCCTCAACGCTCGCGGTGACTCGCAGCTCGTCATCGACCAAGTCATGAAGAACTCCCACTGCCGCGACCCGAAGATGGAGGCCTATTGCGATGAGGTTCGGCGCCTGGAAGACAAGTTCTACGGGCTCGAGCTCGACCACATCGCCCGACGCTACAACGAGACTGCGGACGAGCTGGCTAAAATAGCCTCGGGGCGAACAACGGTTCCCCCGGACGTCTTCTCCTGGGACCTGCATCAACCCTCCGTCAAGATCGACGACACGCCCGAGCCCGAGGCACCCTCGGCTCAGCCCGAGGCACCCTCGGCTCAGCCCGAGGCACCCTCAGCTCGGCCCGAGGCATCCTTGGTTCAGCCCGAGGTACCCTCGGCCCCCGAGGGTGAGGCACTGCGCGTCGAGGAGGAGCGAAGCGGGGTCACGCCTAATCAAAACTGGCAGACCCCGTACCTGCAATATCTCCACCGAGGAGAGCTACCCCTCAACCGAGCCGAAGCTCGGCGTTTGGCGCGACGCGCCAAGTCGTTCGTCTTGCTGGGAGATGGGAAGGAGCTCTACCACCGCAGCCCCTCAGGCATCCTCCAGCGATGCATCTCCATCACCGAAGGTCAGGAACTCCTTCGAGAGATACACTCGGGGGCTTGCGGCCATCATGCAGCACCTCGAGCCCTTGTCGGAAATACTGGCCGACGGCGGTGGCCGACGCCACTAGAATTGTCCGCACCTGCGAAGGGTGTCAGTTCTACGCAAGGCAGACCCACCTGCCTGCTCAGGCTCTGCAGACAATACCCATCACCTGGCCTTTTGCTGTGTGGGGTCTGGACCTCGTCGGCCCCTTGCAGAAGGCACTCGGGGGCTACACGCACCTGTTGGTCGCCATCGACAAATTCTCCAAGTGGATCGTGGTCCGACCCCTGAACAGCATCAGGTCCGAGCAGGCGGTAGCGTTCTTCACCAACATCATCCATCGTTTCGGGGTCCCGAACTCCATCATCACCGACAATGGCACCCAGTTCACCGGCAGAAAGTTCCTGGACTTCTACGAGGATCACCACATCCGGGTGGACTGGGCCGCCGTGGCTCATCCCATGACGAATGGGCAAGTCGAGCGTGCCAACGGCATGATTCTACAAGGACTCAAGCCTCGGATCTACAACGACCTCAACAAGTTCGGCAAGCGATGGATAAAGGAAGTCCCCTCGGTGGTCTGGAGCCTGAGGACAACACCGAACCGAGCCACAGGCTTCACGCCGTTCTTTCTAGTCTATGGGGCCGAGGCCATCTTGCCCACAGACCTAGAATACGGTTCCCCGAGGACAAGGGCCTATGCCGACCAAAGCAACCAAGCTAGTCGTGAAGACTCGCTGGACCAGCTGGAAGAGGCTCGGGACAGGGCCTTACTACACTCGGCACGGTATCAGCAGTCCATGCGACGCTACCACACCCGAGGGGTCCGGTCCCGAGACCTCCAGGTGGGCGATCTGGTGCTTCGACTGCGACAAGACGCCCGAGGGCGGCACAAGCTCACGCCTCCCTGGGAGGGGCCGTTCGTCATCGCCAAGGTTCTGAAGTCCGGAACGTACAAGCTGGCCAACAGCCAAGGCGAGGTCTACGGCAACACTTGGAACATCCAACAGCTACGTCGCTTCTACCCTTAAGATGCTTTCAAGTTGTTCATATACCTCGCTCCCATGCAAAGTTTAGTCATCAAGGAAGGGTCAACCTTGCCTCGGCAAAGTCCGACCCTCCCTCGGGGGCTAAAAGGGGGGAACCCCCTCCGCGTCGAATTTTTTCCTCGAAAAAAGATCATTTCTGCCAGAATGTCTTTCGTGCTTTTTGACTACTTCGAAAGTGGATCCTGAAAACAACGGAGTACACGTAAGCAGCCAAGGCTGACCGAGCCGAGGGACTCCTACGCCTCCAGGATATGGATACCTCACTCGTCACCTTCTGCGATAAGTAACTCACGTTCGGATAAGTGACTCCGCGGACCGAACAAGTCTTCACGTTCGGAAGCTCTTCTGCCGAAGCGATCCTTCGAGCCTTCTCGACTGCGTCGGTGACAGAACCCCATGGATGGGTGAGAGTGCGCGTAAGCAGCAAGGCCGACCGAGCCGAGGGACTCCTACGCCTCCGAGATACAGATACCTCACTCGCCACCTTCTGTGAGAAGCAACTCTCGCTTGCACAAGCAATTCTGTTACCGATAGAAAAGTCCAGATACTCGAAATAAGAGGAAAGGAGACGCGGCTTTACAACACAGCGAGGGTGTGTTTAGGCCTCGGCGGCCGCAGAAAACGCACACTACAAGATAATCCGATCCTGCAGGCTCGGATCTTGACAGTTGAAGGGAGCAGCAGCACTCTCGGCGTCAACTACACCTTCGGCGAGGTCCGACCTAGCCTCGGACGGCGACGTGGTCCGAGGATCTCCGATCTGAAGAACAACATCATCACCACGCCCGGGCCATCGCCGCCAGGGTCTTCTCCGAGAATCCGGCCCGAGCAGGCGGCACGGCTGGTCACCCCGAGGCCTCAGCCAGCTGTCCTCCGAGGACATCAGCCCGGCCCGAGGCCTCGGCAGATCAATTCCGGCGTCGGTCCCGCTAACGGACGACCCGGCCAGGCTCCGGCCGACCAAGTCTTCTTTTTCGAGCCAACTCTGCCTCTGTCCATGCTGACACCGCTACCCCTGGCTTCGGCTCATCGAAGAGCGGCCGAGGGGTTCCTTTAACTAAGCAAGAGAAGCCTCGGACAGCAAGGCCGACCGAGCCGAGGGACTCCTACGCCTCCGGGATACGGATACCTCACTCGCCACCTTTGTACGGGGCGACTCACGCTTGGTGAAGCGGTTCAGACAACCAACAGGCGAGTCTTAGTGCTCGGGAATGAGGAAAAAACACGGCTCCGTGCCAAAATTACATACATGTTCAGGCCTCGACAGCCGCAGTGAACAAAAACACTGGCATTCAAAGTGCCGTTACAAACGGAACTCCGATTCCGTCCCCGCGGGTATGAACAACCTCCACACCGGGGAGCCTGCGGGGCGACGGGTTCTGGGCGACTCGCCAACGACCTCTGCAGCAGCAGCCATGGTCCCAGGGCGGACGCGGCCACCAGAAGGCTCTCGTTCCCGTTCCCGCTCAAGGGACGCGAACCAGCTATTAAAGCCAAAGAGCGGGCCGCTCCAAAGCGCACCATCAGGTCCTCGCTCCTGTCCTCGCCACGAAAGCGAGGAAGAAGGCGGAATATTGCATCCTAGCTGGGCAGCAACAGTTCACCTTCCCCGGCATGGATGGAGGACGCCTCCTCCGCAGAGCTGGAGCATGGTTTCCACCACCAGAAGTTGGAAGAGGAGATGGCCAGTCGGCCTGCGCGGGAGGTAGAGCCCCGGCTTGCCTCGCTCTCCGCCCTAGCAAGGATGATGAACATCCTTGAAGCTGAGGGCGGGGCCAAGATCACAGCCCGGCTTGCCTCTCCCCATCCAGGGGCTGGTGGTCACCGCCTTGGGTGACCGCCGGTGGAGGGGTGCAGCCGGGCTGCCTGATGAAAATCCTTGAAGCCGAACAATGGCTGAAAGGTACCAGCTCCCACGGAGTTGCGCTCCTCCAACGGCAAGGCAGAAAGACTGCAAGCATCCCCCATCCGGGGGCTTGGAAGGTGGAAAGGCACGATGCATAAAGGAGCACGAAGACATGGTCACCTTCCAAGGGGGTCACCCTCCTTTTAAAGGCGACCCTCCCTACTCGCGTCCCCAGCCATCGTGGGCTGAGTCTTCTCCAACACGTTCCAAGGTCCTCCCCTACGGCGTGGGGGCTAGGTCCCACATGCCATACAAGCCGGTTCAGAGCGGAAGAAGCCAAATCGTCGTGCGCGGTGCGTGCAACCGCCCAGCGGTTACAAGCGGCTCTCCACTTTTGCCCAGACCAGCGGGCGAAAGGGCGGGCAGCCATGCAGGCGGCATGCAACCGCGCCAAGTGGGCGCATTTCTCCGACTCCCAACACGCCCGGCATGGAGGCCTAGGCCCACGCGTCATGCATCCGGCGCGCCGAATGTTTCGTGCATGCAACTGCACCGCCACTTGCGCCACCACCGCGCCTCCTCGACTGCGGAACCGACCGCGACTCGAGGCGACCCAGAGCACGACCCAGTGGCGCCAGCCTGGCACGGCGGTCAATACGGCCAAAATCGGGCCGGCAGTAATGGCGGTGGCAGGCGGGCAGGGGCAGCGGTCACGTCGCCAGCCAAGCCTACGTCCCATCCAGGGGCGACGAGAGAACCCTCTCTCACGGCGTGGAGACAAGGCGCCCGTGTCCCGTTCCTCGAACGGCTCGCGCACGCGCAACGGCCGCCCCGCGAACCACTCGCCCCTTCGCATTAACTCCGCGGTGGGACGAGCGGCGCCTCTGGCAGGGGAAGCGAGCGACGCTTCGCCTTCGCCACAATCACCGCGTCGAAAAAGGTACGCCACGTCGTTCGATTTCGTATCCTTTTCCTCTTTTCCTCTTTCTCTCTCTTGCAATAGGGACCAGGAAAGGGGGATACCTCGAAAAGGATCCTTCCTCGTGAAGGAACCAGGCTCTGAGCCTCCCCTACTGATCAGAGGTTCGAAGGCTGGCCCCTCGAAAGGGTTCGACAGCCGCCTCAGATCGCGTGGGCTGTACACCCACTACTGGTCAGAGGTTCGAAGGCCGGCCCCTCGGAAGGGTTCAACGACCGCCTCAGGCTACTCAGGCTCCGCACCCACTACTGATCAGAGGTTCGAAGGCTGGCCCCCGAAGGGTTCACAGCCGCCTCAGACACTGAGCGAGGGATGACCATGGGTACGTTCGATACATAACCAAGGCTCGGGCTGTGCTCCCGAGGTACCCTAGGACATTTCCAAGACCAGCGGGAACGATCCTGTAACAGAATCCCATTAGAGGGAGGCATCGAGCCCTCGGACCCCGTCGCCAGGGGACCGGGTCCGGCAGATCACCCGCAGGTACTTTTGGGCGCGCCTCTGGGCCCCTAGCCGACCCCTAACGAATGGGGCACGGGCATCCACTCGGATTACCCGCCTGCAGCTCACCGGAGACACCATGTTCGGCGCCCATCGAGGGCAACATGGCGCTTTCCCCCCTCCTCCTTGCGGAAAGGCGACGCAGGGGCGTATGTAAAAAGTCGAGTCTGTCCCTGATCGCCCTCTCGCCCTGTGCAGAGGCTCGGGGGCTGCTCTCGCAAACCCGGCTCCGGCCGAACCGTTGATAGCGTCAACATACCAGCCCGAGAACTTGGACCCGACCGTACACCCGGGCTACGGCCAACTCGCATGAGGGAACGACCAGACCAGCCGAACCATTGCGCGAGGTATTAAGACCTCGGAGGAGTGAAATCACTCCTCCGAGACCTCGGGGGCTACACCCGGCGGATGCGCTCGCGCGCACCCACCGGAACAAAACGCAACCGAGAAGGGCTGGTCCCCTTGCAAAAAAGTGCGACGAAAGCCTCCAAGCGAGTGCTAACACTCCCTTCGAGGCTCGGGGGCTACTGTCGGGGACCATAATTAGGGGTACCCTCAAGGCTCCTAATTCTCAGCTGGTAACCCCCATCAGCATAAAGCTGCAAAGGCCTGATGGGTGCGATTAAGTCAGGGATCGGTCCATTCGAAGGACGCGATCACACCTCGCCCGAGCCTAGCCTCAGACAAGGGCAGCCGACCCCGGAGGATCTCCGCCTCGCCCGAGGCCCCCCTCCAGCGGCTAACGTATTTCCGGCTCGCCCGAGGCCCTGTCTTCGCCAAGAAGCAACCCTGACCAAATCACCGCGCCGACCGACCAAATCGCAAAGGCAGCCTGACGCCTTTATCCTGACGCGCGCCCTGCGGCCGACAGAGCCGAAGTGACCGCCGTCACTTCGCCGCTCCACTGACCGGCCTGACAGAAGGACAGCGCCGCCTGCGCCGCTCCGACTGTGGTGCCACTTGAAAGAGTGAGGCTGATAGGCAGTCAGGCCCGGCCGCAGACACCATAGGAAACTCCGCTTCGCCCGACCCAGGGCTCGGACTCGGGCTAAGACCCGGAAGACGGCGAACTCCGCTCCGCCCGACCTAGTGCTCGGACTCGGGCTCAGCCCCAGAAGACGACGAACTCCGCTCCACCTGATCCAGGGCTCGGACTCGGGCTAAGACCCGGAAGACGGCGAACTCCGCTCCGCCCGACCCAGGGCTCGGACTCGGGCTCAGACCCGGAAGACGGCGAACTCCGCTCCGCCCGACCCAGGGCTCGAACTCGGGCTAAGACCCGGAAGACGGCGAACTCCGCTCCGCCCGACCCAGGGCTCGGACTCGGGCTCAGTCCCAGAAGACGACGAACTCCGCTTCGCCCGACCCCAGGGCTCAGACTCAGCCCTGACCTCAACCAACAGTCTCCGCCTTGCCCGACCCAGGGGTTCGGACTCGACCTCGGCCACGGAAGGCAGACTCGACTTCGGCTTCAGAGGAGCCTCCACATCGCCCAACCTAGGGCACGGACCGACCACGTCAACAGGTGGCGCCATCATCACCCTACCCCGAGCTGACTTGAGCCACGGGGAACAAGACCGGCGTCCCATCTGGCTCGCTCCACCAGATAGGCAATGATGGCGCCCCGCATACTCAGTGATGATGGCGGCTCTCAGCCCCCTTACGGAAGCAAGAGGACGTCAGCAAGGACTCAACAGCTCCGACAGCTGTCCCTCCGCCAGGCTCCAGCGCTCCTCCGACGGCCACGACATCACGCCAACAGGGTGCCAAAATCTCTCCGGCTGCCACAATGGCATGTACTTAGGGCGCTAGCTCTCCCCCGCTAAACACGTAGCACTCTGCTACACCCCCCATTGTACACCTGGATCCTCTCCTTATGCCTATAAAAGGAAGTACCAGGGCCCTCTTAGAGAGGGTTGGCCGCGCGGGGACGAGGACGAGACAGGCGCTCGCATGAGGCCGCTCGCTCCCTCTCCTGCGTGGACGCTTGTAACCCCCTACTGCAAGCGCACCCGACCTGGGCGCGGGACGAACACGAAGGCCGTGGGATTTCCACCTCTCTCACGCTCATCTCCGGCCACCTCACTTCCCCCCTTCGCGCTTGGCCTCGCGTCGACCCATCTGGGCTGGGGCACGCGGCGACATTCACTCGTCGGCTTAGGGACCCCCCGGTCTCGGAACGCCGACAAGTCATAACATAAAGACAAACAGCACAAGCATACAACAACAAACATCTCGTTGCTATACTGTCGGCGTTTCGACCCCGGGGGGTCCCTGGACCGACGAGTAAATTGTCGCCGTGTGTCCCAGCCCAGATGGGTCGGTGCGAAATGGAGCACGAAGGGGGGAAGAAAACAGGCAAAGGGGGAAACCCGCGGCCTTTGTGTTGCCCTGCGCCCAGGTCAGGTGCGCTTGCAGTAGGGGGTTACAAGCGTCCGCGTGGGAGAGAGAGGGAGCCTTACGCGCCGGCCCGTTCTCCCGCGCGACCAACCTTCTCGTACGAGAGCCCTGGACCTTCCTTTTATAGGCGTAAGGAGAGGGTCCAGGTGTACAATGGGGGTGTAGCAATGTGCTAACGTGTCTAGCAGAGAGGAGCTAGAGCCCTAAGTACATGCCGTCGTGGCAGTCGGAGAAGTTTTGGCACCCTGTTCATGTGATGTCGTGGTCGTTGGAGGAGAGCTGGAGCCCTGCGGAAGGACAACTGTCGGGGCTGTCGAATCCTTGCTGAAGTCTCCTTGCTTCCGTAAGGGGCTGAGAGCTGCCGTCGTCATGGAGCACGCGGGGCGCAATCATTATTTGTTTACCGGGGCGAGCCAGATGGGACGCCGGTCTTGTTCCCCGTAGCCTGAGCTAGCTAGGGGTAGGGTAATGATGGCGCTCCCTGTGACGTGGTCGGCCCGAGCCCTAGGTCGGGCGAGGCGGAGGCTCCTCCGAGGTCGAGGTCGAGTCTGTCTTCCGAGGTCGCGGTCGAGTCCGAGCCTTAGGGTCGGGTGAGGCGGAGTTCGTCGTCTTCAGGAGCCGAGGCTGAGTTCGAGCCCTGGGGTCGGGCGAGGCGGAGTTCGTCGTCTTCCAGAGCCAAGGCTGAGTCCGAGCCCTGGGGTCGGGCGAGGCGGAGTTCGTCGTCTTCCGGAGCCAAGGCTGAGTCCAAGCCCTAGGGTCGGGCGAGGCGGAGTTCATCGTCTTCCGGAGCCAAGGCTGAGTCCGAGCCCTAGGCTCAGGCGAGGCAGAGTTCATCGTCCGAGGTCGAGGTTGAGTCCGAGCCCTGGGGTCGAGCGAGGCGAAGTCCATCTTCCGAGGCCGAGACAGGGGCCGAGCCCTGGGGTCAGGCGAGGTGGAGCTTCCCATGGCGCCCGAGGCCGGACTTGGCTGCTGTCAGCCTCACTCTGTCAAGTGGCACAACAGTCGAAGTGACGCAGGCGGCGCTGTTTTCTTGTGAGGCCGGTCAGTGGAGCGGCGAAGTGACTGCGGTCACTTCGGCTCTGTCGACTGAAGAGCGCGCGTCAGGATAAGGTGTCAGGCGACCCTTGCATTAAATGCTCCTGCGATTCGGTCGGTTGGCGTGGCAATCTGGCCAAGGTTGCTTCTCTGCGAAGACTGGGCCTCGGGCGAGCCGATGGTGTGTTCGTTGCTTGAGGGGGTCCTCGGGCGAGACGTGAATCCTCCGGGGTCGGCTGCCTTTGCCCGAGGCTGGGCTCGAGCGAGGCGAGATCGTGTCCCTTGAGTGGACTGAGCCTTGACCTTAATCGCACCCATCAGGCCTTTGCAGCTTTGTGCTGATGGGGGTTACCAGCTGAGATTAGGAGTCTTGGGGGTACCCCTAATTATGGTCCTCGACAGTAGCCCCCGAGCCTCGAAGGGAGCGTTGATACTCGCTTGGAGGCTTTTGTTGCACTTTTTTGCAAGGGGACCGACCTTTCTCGGTTGCGTTTCGTTCCGGTGGGTGCGCGCGAGCGCACCCGCCGGGTGTAGCCCCCGAGGCCTCGGAGGAGTGGTTTGACTCCTTCGAGGTCTTAGCGCGTTTAGTGATGCTTCGGCCGGTCTGGTCGTTCCCTCATGCGAACTGGCCGTAGCCCGGGTGCATAGTCGAGTCCCAAGTTCTCGGGCTAGTATGTTGATGCTGTCAACGGTTTGGTCGGAGCCGGGTTTGTGAGAGCAGCCCCCGAGCCTCCGCACAGAGCGAGAGGACGGTCAAGGATAGACTCGGCTTTTTACATATGCCCCTGCGTCGCCTTTCCGCAAGGAGGAGGGGGGGAAAGCGCCATGTTGCCCTCGCAGGGCGCCGAACATGGTGTCTCCAGTGAGTTGCTAATGGGTAATCCGAGTGGGCGCCCATGCCCCATTCATTAGGGGTCGGCTAGTGGCCCGGAGGCGCGCTCCAAAAGTACCTGCGGGTGATTCGCCGGACCCGGTCCCCTTTTGACGGGGTCCGAGGGCTCGATGCCTCCCTCTGGTGGGATTCCATTACAAAATCGTTCCCGTTGGTCTCGGAAATGTCCTAGGGTACCTCGGGAGCGTAGCTCGAGCCTTGGTTATGTATCGAACGTACCCAGGGTCATCCCTCGCTCTGCGTGCTCTGAGGCGGCTGTCAGAACCCTTCGGGGGCCAGCCTACGAACCCCTGATCAGTAGTGGGCGCGGAGCCCGAGTGGCCTGAGGCGGCCGTTGAACCCTTCCGAGGGGCCAGCCTTCGAACCTCTGACCAGTAGTGGGCGCGGAGCCCGAGTGCTCTGAGGCGGCTGTTGAACCCTTCCGAGGGGCCAGCCTTCGAACCTCTGATCAGTAGGGGGCTCGGGGCCCGCTTCCTTCGCGGGGAAGGATCTCTTTCGGAGTATCCCCTTTCCCGGTCCCTATGGCAAGAGAGAGAAAGAGGAAGTGGAAAAGGATACGAAATCGAATGACGTGGCGCACCTTTTTTGACACGGTCATCATGGCGGAGGTGAAGCGTCGCCTGCTTCGCCTGCCAAAGGTGCCGCCTGTCCTGCCGCAGAGTTGATGCGACGGGACGAGTGGTTCGTGGGGCGGTCGTTGTGCGTGCGCGAGCCGTTCGGGGAACGGAACACGGGTGTGTCGTCTTCACGCCGTGGGAGAGGGCTCTCTCGCTGTCCCAGGAGGGGACGTGAGCTTGCTGACGACTTGACTGCTGCTTCCGCTCGCCTGCCACCGCCATTACTGTCGGCCCATTTCTGGCCGTATCGACCGTCATGCCTTCTCCCGCGGCTGACTGACCAGTGACCGATGTGCTCGGTTGGCACTGTCGGGTCATGCGCAGGGTCGCCTCGAGTCGCGGCACTGGTTCCGCAGTCGAGAAGGCGCGGTACTAGCGCGAGTGGCGGTGCAGTTTCTCGCACGTAGTAACCGGCGCGCCGGTTACATGACGTGTGGGCCTGGGCCTCCATGCTGGACACGTCTAAGTCGAAAGGGTGCGCCCCCTTGGTGCGGTTGCATGCCGCCTGCATGGCGGTCCGTTCTTTCACCCGCTGGTCTGGGCGAAAGTGGAGGAGTGCTTGTAGCCGCTGGGCAGTTACGCGCACCACGCGCGGCGGTTTGGCTTCTTCTGCCCTTGGCCAGCTTGCATGACGCGTGGGGCCCAGCCCCCGTGTCATAGGGGAAGGACCTTGGAGCATGTTGGAGAAGACTCGGTCCTCGCCGGCTGAGGACGCAAGTGGGGAGAGTTGCCTTTAAAAGGAGGGTGACCCCCTTGGAAGGCAACCATGTCTTCGCACTCCCTTCATGCATTGCGTCCTTCCACCTTCCGAGCCCCCGGATGGGGAGCGCCCACGGTTCTTCCGCCTTGTCGTCGTTGGAGGAACGCAACTTCGCGGAAGTTGGTACCTTTCAGCCATCGTTCGGCTTCAAGGATTTTCATCAGGCAGCCCGACTGCATCCCCTCGCCGGTGGTCACCCAAGACGGTGACCACCAGTTTGATGGTGGGGAGAAGCAAGTCGGGCTACGACCTCTGCCCCGCCCTCAGCTTCAAGGATCTTCATCATCCTGGCTGGGGCGGGGGCGAGGCGAGCCGGAGCTCCAGCTCCCACGCGGGTCGACGGACCACCTCTTCTTCCAGCTTCTAGGGGTGGAAACCATCCCCCAGCTCTGCGAAGGAGGCGCCCTCCAGCCATGCCGGGGAAGGGGAACTGTTGCTGCCCAGCTAGGATGCAACATTCCGTCCTCTATCCTCGCTTTCGTGGCGAGGATGGAAGTGAGGACCTGTCGGTGCGCTTTGGGGCGGTCGGCGCTCGCTGGTGCGGCGTTGGTGGACAGGTGGACGCCTCCGTCGGTGCTGACGTGGTGGCAGCTGGAGAAAGCTTCTCCACCGTCGAGGCCGTCAGCGCCACCTGCGGACCGACCTCCGGCTCTTTGGCTTTAATGTCTGGTTCGCGTCCCTTGAGTGGGGACGCGAACGAGAGCCTTCCGTTGGCTGCGTCCGTCCTGGGACCATGGCTGCCGCTGCAGAGGTCGCTAGCGAGTCGCCCGGAGCTTGTCACCCCGCAGGCTCTCCGGTGTGGAGGTTGTTCATACCCGCGGGGGCGGAACCGGAGTTCCGTTTGTGATGGCACCTTGAGTGCCGGTGTTTGTTCATTGTGGCTATCGGGGCCTGAACATGTATGTATTTTTGGCATGAAGCTGTGTTTTTTCCTCATTTCGAGCACTAGGACTCGCCTGTCGGCTAACTGAACCGCTTCACCAAGTGTGAGTTGCCTCGTGCGAAGGTGACGAGTGAGGTATTCGTATCCCGGAGGCGTAGGAGTCCCTCGGCTCGGTCGGCCTTGCCGCCCGAGGCTTCTCTTGCTTAGTTAAAGGAACCCTCAGCCGCTCTGGGATGAGCCGAAGCCGGAGGCAGTGGTGTTAGTGTGGACAGAGGCAGTGTTGGCTCGAAAAGAAGACTTCGTCGGCCGGAGCCTGGCCGGGCTGTCCACTGGCGGGACCAGCGTCGGAGTCGAGTTGCCGAGGCCATGAGCCGGGCTGATGTCCTCGAGGGACAGCTGGCTGAGGCTTCGGGGCGGCCGGCCGAGCCGTCTGCTCGGGCCGGATTCCTGGAGGAGACCCTGGCGGCGATAGCCCGGGCGTGGTGCTGACGTCGTCCTTCGGAGCAGAGATCCTTTGCCCGTGTTGCCGTCCGAGGCTCGGTCGGACTTCGCCGAAGGTGGAGTTGACGCCGAGGGTGCAGGATCGGTTCATCTTGTAGCGTGCGTATGTTTTCTGTGGCCGCCGAGGCCCAAACATATCGTCGTTGTGTTGTAAAGCTGCGTTTCTTTTCCCCTCGTTTCGAGTATCAGGACTTATTTGTCGGTAACAGAATTGTTTGTTCGAGCGAGAGTTACTTTTCACGGAAGGTGATGAGTGAGGTATCCGTATCCCGGAGGCGTAGGAGTCCCTCGGCTCGGTCGGCCTTGCCGCTTACGTGTACTCTTTACTCGTCCGTAGGATTCTGCTATCGATATAGTCGAGAAGGCACGAAAAATCGTTTCGGCAGAAAAGTTTCCGAGCATTAAGACTTGTTCGGTCAGCGGAATCGCTTATCCGAGCGTGAGTTACTTATCGCAGAAGGTGATGAGTGAGGTATTCGTATCCCGGAGGCGTAGGAGTCCCTCGGCTCGGTCGGCCTTGGCTGCTTACATGTACTCCGTCATTTTCAGGATCCCACTTTCGAAGTAGTCAAAAAGCACGAAAGACGTTCTGGCAGAAAGACCTTTTCCGAGGAAAATTTTGACGCAGAGGGGGTTCCCCCCTTCTAGCCCCCGAGGGAGGGTCGGGCTTTGCCGAGGCAAGGCTGACCCTTCCTTGATGGTTAGACTTTGTATGTGAACGAGGTGTACGAACGACTTGAAAGCATCTTAAGGGTAGAAGCGACGTAGCTATCGGATGTTCCAAGCGTTGTTGTAGACCTTGCCATGACTGTTGGCCAGCTTGTATGTCCCGGGCTTCAGAACCTTGGCGATGACGAACGGCCCTTCCCAGGGAGGCGTGAGCTTGTGCCGCCCTCGGGCGTCTTGTCGCAGCCGAAGCACCAAGTCGCCCACCTGGAGGTCTCGGGACCGAACCCCTCGGGCGTGGTAGCGTCGCAGGGACTGCTGATACCACGCCGAGTGTAGTAAGGCCATGTCCCGAGCCTCTTCCAGCTGGTCCAGTGAGTCTTCTCGGTTGGTTCGATTGCTTCGGTCGTCGTACGCCCTCGTCCTCGGGGAACCGTATTCTAAGTCCGTGGGCAAGACGGCCTCGGCCCCATAGACTAGAAAGAACGGTGTGAAGCCCGTGGCTCGGCTCGGCGTTGTCCTCAGACTCCAGACCACCAAGGGGACTTCCTTCATCCATCGCCTGCTGAACTTGTTGAGGTCGTTGTAGATCCTCGGCTTGAGTCCTTGCAGAATCATGTCGTTGGCACGTTCTACCTGCCCATTCGTCATGGGGTGAGCCACGGCGGCCCAATCCACCCGGATGTGGTGATCCTTGCAGAAGTCCAGGAACTTTCTGCCGGTGAACTGGGTGCCGTTGTCGGTGATGATGGAGTTCGGGACCCTGAAGCGATGGATGATGTTGGTGAAGAACGCCACCGCCTGTTCGGACCTGATGCTGTTTAGGGGTCGGACCTCGATCCACTTGGAGAATTTGTCGATGGCGACCAACAGGTGCGTGTAGCCCCCGGGTGCCTTCTGCAAGGGACCGACGAGGTCCAGACCCCACACAGCAAACGACCAGGTGATGGATATTGTCTGTAGAGCCTGAGCGGGCAGGTGGGTCTGCTTCGCGTAGAATTGACACCCTTGGCAGGTGCGGACAATTCTAGTGGCGTCGGCCACCGCGGTCGGCCAGTAGAAACCTTGTCGGAAAGCGTTTCCAACAAGGGCTCGAGGCGCTGCGTGATGACCGCAAGCCCCCGAGTGTATTTCTTGTAAGAGCTCCTGACCTTCGGCGATGGATATGCTTCGCTGGAGGATGCCGGAGGGGCTGTGGTGGTAGAGCTCCTTCCCGTCACCCAACAAGACGAACGACTTGGCGCGCCGCGCCATTCGCCGAGCTTCGGCTCGGTCGAGGGTAGCTCTCCTCGATGGAGATATTGCATGTACGGGGTCTGCCAGTCTCGATTAGGCGGGACCCCATTCCGCTCTTCCTCGATGCGCAGTGCCTCACCCTCGGGGGCCGAGGGTGCCTCAGGCTGATCTGAGGGCGCCTCGGGCTGGGCCGAGGGTGCCTCGGGCTGGGCCGAGGGTACCTTGGGCTCGGGCGTGTCATCGGTCTTGACTGAGGGTTGATGTAGGTCTCGGGAGAAGACGTCTGGGGGAACCGTTGTCCGCCCCGAGGCTATCTTAGCCAGCTCGTCCACAGTCTCGTTGTATCGTCGGGCGACATGGTTGAGCTCGAGCCCGTAGAACTTGTCTTCCAGGCGCCGAACCTCGTCGCAGTAGGCTTCCATCTTCGGGTCGCTGCAGTGGGAGTTCTTCATGACTTGGTCGATGACAAGCTGCGAGTCACCGCGAGCGTCGAGGCGTCGGACCCCTAGCTCGATGGCGATGCGTAACCCATTGACCAGAGCCACGTACTCAGCCACGTTGTTGGACGCCGGGAAATGGAGGCGCAGCACGTAGTGGAGGTGCTTCCCGAGGGGCAAGATGAAGAGCAGGCCCGTGCCTGCCCCTGTTTTCATCAGCGACCCGTCGAAAAACATGGTCCAGAGTTCCGGTTGGATCGGAGTTGCCGGGAGCTGGGTGTCGACCCATTCAGCCATAAAGTCCGCCAAGACTTGGGACTTGATGGCCTTCCGAGGGGCGAACGAGATTGTCTCGCCCATGATTTCCACCGCCCACTTTGCAATCCTACCCGAGGCCTCTCGGCACTAGATGATCTCCCCCAGGGGGAAGGATGACACCACAGTCACCGGATGAGACTCGAAGTAGTGTCGCAACTTCCGCCGTGTCAGAATCACCACGTACAGCAGCTTCTGAATCTGTGGGTAGCGGATCTTGGTCTTGGATAGTACCTCACTGACGAAGTAGACCGGCCTCTGGACGGGCAATGCATGCCCTTCTTCTCGTCTCTCAACCACGATCGCGGCGCTGACCACCTGAGTGGTAGCGGCGACGTAGATCAAGAGGGCTTCTCCGGCAGCGGGGGGCACCAAGATGGACGCGTTTGTAAGCAGTGCCTTCAGGTTCCCGAGGGCTTCCTCGGCCTCGGGGGTCCAAGTGAAGCACTCGGTCTTTCTTAAGAGGCGGTACAGAGGTAGTCCTATTTCGCCGAGGCGCGAGATGAAGCGGCTCAGAGCCGCAAGGCATCCCATGACCCTCTGTACGCCTTTCAAGTCCTTGATGGGCCCCATGTTGGTGATGGCCGCGATTTTCTCCGGGTTGGCCTCGATGCCCCGCTCGGAGACGATGAACCCCAAGAGCATGCCTCAGGGGACTCCGAAGACGCACTTCTCAGGATTGAGTTTTACGCCTTTTGACTTGAGACACCGGAATGTCGTTTCAAGGTCGGAGAGGAGGTCGGAGGCTTTCCTCGTCTTGACTACGATGTCATCGACATAAGCCTCGACGGTCCGACCAATGTGCTCTCCGAACACGTGGTTCATGCACCTTTGGTATGTCGCACTCGCATTCCTCAAACCAAATGGCATAGTAACGTAGCAGTACATGCCAAAAGGTGTGATGAAAGAAGTCGCGAGCTGGTCGGACTCTTTCATCTTGATTTGGTGATACCCGGAGTAGGCATCGAGGAAAGACAGGGTTTCGCACCCAGCAGTGGAATCCATGATTTGATCGATGCGAGGCAGAGGGTAGGGAACCTTCGGACATGCTTTGTTTAGACCAGTGTAGTCTACACACATCCGCCATTTCCCTCCTTTCTTTCTCACAAGCACAGGCTTGGCAAGCCATTCGAGATGGAATACCTCTTTGATGAACCCTGCAGCCATCAGCTTGTGGATCTCCTCGCCTATGGCTCTGCGCTTTTCTTCATCGAATCGGCGCAGAGGCTGCTTCACGGGTCGGGCTCCAGCTCGGATATCCAGCGAGTGCTCGGCGACATCCCTCGGTATGCCAGGCATGTCCGAGGGACTCCACGCAAAGACTTCGGCGTTCGCGCAGAGAAAGTCGATGAGCACTGCTTCCTATTTGGGGTCGAGCTCGGAGCCGATCCGGATCTGCTTGGAGGTGTCGTTGCTGGGGTCCAGAGGGACGGATTTGACCGTCTCAACTGGCTCGAAGTTGCCAGCATGGCGCTTCACGTCTGGCGCCTCCTTGGAGAGGCTCTCCAGGTCGGTGATGAGGGCCTCGGATTCGGCGAGGGCCTCGGCGTACTCCACGCACTCCACGTCGCATTCGTACGCGTGTCGGTACGTGTGGCCGACGGTGATGACCCCGTTGGGGCCCGACATCTTGAGCTTGAGGTAAGTGTAGTTGGGGACAGCCATGAACTTGGTGTAGCATGGCCTCCCCAGTACTGCGTGGTAGGTTCCTCGGAACCCGACCACCTCGAACGTGAGGGTTTCCCTTCGGAAGTTGGAGGGAGTCCCGAAGCAGACGGGCAGATCGAGTTGTCCGAGGGGCTGGACGCGTTTCCCAGGGATGATACCGTGAAAAGGCGTCGCGCCTGCCCGGATCAAGGACAGATCGATCTGAAGGAGCCCGAGGGTCTCGGCGTAGATGATGTTGAGGCTGCTGCCTCCATCCATGAGGACCTTGGTGAGCCTGACGTTGCCGATGACGGGGTCGACAACGAGCGGATACTTCCCCGGGCTCGGCACGTGGTTGGGGTGGTCGCCCTGGTCGAAGGTGATGGGCTTGTCGGACCAGTCTAGGTAGACTGGCGCCGCCACCTTTACCGAGCAGACCTCCCGATGCTCTTGCTTGCGGTGCCAAGCCGAGGCGTTCGCCACTGGCCCACCGTAGATCATGAAGCAGTCGTGGACCTCGGGGAACTCCTCTGCCTTGTGATTCTCCTTCTTGTCGTTGTTGTGGGCCCTGCCACCCTCCGCAGGTGGCCCGGCCTTGTGAAAGTGGCGCCGAAGCATGACACACTCCTCAAGGGTGTGCTTGACGGGCCCCTGATGATAGGGGCATGGCTCATTGAGCATCTTGTCGAAGAGATTGGCACCTCCGGGAGGTTTCCGAGGGTTCTTGTACTCAGCGGCGGCGACAAGGTCCGCGTCGGCGGCGTCGCGTTTCGCTTGCGACTTCTTCTTGCCCTTCTTCTTGGTGCCGCGCTGAGTGGATGCCTCGGGGACGTCTTCCGGCTGGCGGCCCTGGGGCTGCTTGTCCTTCCGGAAGATGGCCTCAACCGCCTCCTGGCTAGAGGCGAACTTGGTGGTGATGTCCATCAGCTCGCTCGTCCTTGTGGGGGTCTTGCGACCTAGCTTGCTCACTAGGTCGCGGGAGGTGGTGCCAACGAGGAACACGCCGATGACGTCCGAGTCGGTGACGTTGGGCAGCTCGGTGCGCTGCTTTGAGAATCGCCGGATGTAGTCCCGGAGAGACTCTCCCGGCTGCTGGCGGCAGCTTCGGAGATCCCAGGAGTTCCTAGGGCCCACGTACGTGCCCTGGAAGTTTCCGGCGAAAGCTTGGACCAGGTCGTCCCAGTTAGAGATCTACCCCGGAGGCAGGTGCTCCAGCCAGGCTCGAGCATTGTCGGAGAGGAACAGGGGGAGGTTGCGGATGATGAGGTTGTCATCGCCCGTTCCATCCAGCTGGCAGGCCAGTCGGTAGTCCGCGAGCCACAGTTCCAGCCTCGTCTCCCCCGAGTACCTTGTGATGGTAGTCGGGGTTCGGAACCGGGTCGGGAACGGCGCCCGTCGTATGGCCCGGCTGAAAGCCTGCGGACCGGGTGGTTCGGGCGAGGGGCTCCGATCCGCCCCGCTGTCGTAGCGTCCCCCACGCCTAGGGTGGTAGCCTCGGTGCACCTTCTCGTCGAGGTGGGCTCGACGGTTGCGGTGGTGGTGCTCGTTGCCGAGGCGACCCGGGGCCGTAGGCGCCGTGTTGCGCGTGTGTCCAGTGTGAACTGAGGCTTCCCGCATAAATCGGGAAGTCGCGGCGCGATGCTCCGAGGGGTACCCCTGCCTTCGGGAGGCAGAGCTTTCGGCCCGTCGGACCGCGGCATCCTCCAGGAGATTCTTGAGCTCTCCCTGGATACGCCGCCGTTTGGTGGTCGATGGTTTCGGCATCGCGCGGAGTAGTACTGCTGCTGCAGCCAGGTTCTGGCCGACCCCACTGGAAGCCGGTGGCGGCCTTGCCCTGGCGTCGTCGGCAATGCGGTGCTGGATGCCCTGGGGTAGATGACGCGCTTCTCCGGCCGGAGCTTGGTCTGCCCATTCCTGCCCAATGTTCCGTCGGAACTGCTCAAGCGTTCCTGCTCCCTCGTCGAGCCTGGCCTGCATCTCGCGGATTTGCTCGAGCTGTGTGTCCTGACCCCCCACAGGGACTGGGACCACAGCTAGCTCCTAAAGGATGTCAACGCGAGGCGCAGGCCTAGGGGGATCGCCGTTTTCCGGTATACCAAGATGGTTGCCTTCGCCGGGACCCCCTAGATCGACGTAGAAACATTCACGACTTGGGCCGCAGTCCTCGTCGCCGAAGCTGCGGCTACCATCGGAACAATCGGAGAGGCAGTAGTCGCATGCGGTCATGAAGTCCCGCATGGCACTGGGGTTACCGAGCCCAAAGAAATCCCAACAAAAGTCGGGCTCGTCATCTTCCTCGGAACTCGAGGGTCCGTAGGTCGAGACGGCCGTCATTCTGTCCCAGGGCGACCGCATATGGTACCCCGGAGGGTTGGTACATGCCTCTATGAAGGCTCCCACCGAAACGAGGTCGCTTGGTGGGTCGAAGCTGAATCCAAAAGGCACGAGATGGGAATCGGTCGGTACCTCTTGGTCGACGGGCAGTGACGAAGTCGCGTCAGGGGCAGACTGCACCGTTGTCTCAGGTACAAGGGCGACGCCCAGCAAGTCCTTTGCGAGCGTGCTGGCGTCGTCTGTCTGCTTGGAGTTGGCGTGTTGCGGGGAAACGACGCTCGTCTTCGTCTCAGACGCAAGGTCAAAGCCCGACGTGTCCCCCGCTGGGGCGCCGGCGTCGTTGAATTGCTCGATAGCCGACGAGGTGTCGCTTCCTGCTGGGGCATGGTTGCCCGCCTCCTCCTCCGTCAGCGGGGGAGGTGACGGGACAAAACCGG